>CM060938.1:946281886-948804619 GCA_030765085.1 Allium cepa | reverse complement strand
TTACGGTAAAACGGGATTACCGTGGCCCGTCTTCGACTTCCCATCGCTGGAGAGTGGTGCACCATGGTAGTGTTCCGTTTCAAATCCATGCATGGATTTCTAAAAGTCGTACGGCACTGTTTCACCATTTCGGACGGATGTTGCACCTTGCACCGTGGATGTTGCACACTGTAGATATCGATTATTCGGACGGCCATAACTTCTGGCTCGTTTAGAGTTACGGGAGGCATAACCTGTCAAAACGAAGGCCTCGATGAGTTCTACGGCTTTGACAGCTTTTAGCGGTCAACGCATAGATTAATGCCCAAAAAGGACAACCCGAATCTCAATCGGGTCTCATAAGTTTTTACCCTTCGTTTTTTCGACACGTGGATTTTTAAGGTAAAACCGGATTACCGTGGCCCGTTGTAACGACCCGTATTTTACGAGTCGATAAATCGTAGAATTTGCAGGTCGATAGTGTTGTTTGTGTTGCTTCTAGCTTGAGTCGTTTAGAAGTTAACCCGGGGTACAAGTGATGAGTCGTGACCGACTCATAGGGGACCGACTCAAGGAGGGGTAGCGGTTTAAAGTGTTGGCCGAGATAAGGATGGACCGACTCAAGAAGTTAGGCGACTCATAGGATGACCGACTCATAGAGGGCCGAGATAAGAAGTGTGGCCGAGTCAACGAGTTACGACTCATAGGGTTTGCCGAGTTAAGGAGTTAACGGGTTAAGGGTGTAGCGACTTAAGGGGTTTAGGCTTAGGTCGTGGGTAATGAGTCGGCAGGGTTTTGAGTCGTAGGGCCTGATGAGTCGTGAGTCGGCATCATAGTTGAGTCGTGAGTGTGTATTGTTGAGTCGTCGTACGACTTAGGACTTGGGAAAACGCGGCAGTGTCTTAGGTCGGAGGCTTTTAGGTCGTGACCGACTTATGTTGAGTCGGCACTGGTCTTGAGTCGTGAGTCGGTAGGTGTTGAGTCGGTTTGGGTTTGAGTCGTATGACCTTGTGCCTTGGTGTATTGAGTCGTTGGCTTGAGTCGGAAGGCTGTGCAGTTGAGTCGGCTGGGGTTAGGTCGTCATGGCAATGAGTCGTGAACGACTCATGGTAAGTAGGCAGTGTTATGTTGAGTCGGTAAGGGCTGATAAGTCGGCAACGACTCATGATGAGTCGTGGACGACTCATAGGGACGACGACTCATGGTTGATCCAGCCTATAAATAGAGGGGTTTGGCTCACTTTTTGGCACCGGTTTTTGAAGCGACGAAGTGCTGCCATTTTGAAGACTCGACTACAACATTTCTTCACCTTCTTTTCTCTATTCCAATCTAGTTCTAACATCCATCCAAGATCGAAGATTTAGATTGAAGATTCAAGTGCCAAAGTTGAAGATCTTCATCCGTTTGAGCTAGATTTCATCGATTGAGACGAGATATTGCCGGATCAAGCCTTGATCTTTGCTGTCCAGATCTGAAGTTGATTGATTTTAGGTTGTTTTGGTGATTTGGTGAGTGGTAGTTATCTCTCACGCGGATCCAAAGGAGTATATTGGATTGGTGGCATGTTTGGGTGTTAAAGTTAGAGATTTCATGCATTTTTCTTAGATCGAAGTCTAGATCCATGGTTTTTGAAGATGTTTACTTATGCAAGTTAGTTTAACAAGTATTAGAGACAAAACCCATGTTTTATATTTGATAGATCTATGCTAAAAACTATGGTTTCACATATGTTGGACTTTTGCTCACTTATTTACGAAATTGCCATTATAGTTGATATTGCTTATATTGCTTGTTAGATCTTGTTTGAATGATTGATATTTGAATGTATGATTGATTTGATTGTTTCCAAGTTAGCTAGTAGTTGATTTGGAACAAGAGGATGGAAGAGGATTCAAAAGCTATGGAAGAAGGCTCTTGAATGGTGAAAGCTGCTTAAGGCATATGTAGCGGATGTTGAAGCTCATATGTATAGATTGGATGATGTTGAGATGGGACTTTGCCATGATTTGATGAGGCAAACCATGTTGTTGAGTTGAGACTTTGCTTTGATGCGATGAAGCGAAGTATGATGTGAGTCTTGGCTTAATCCAAGCAGGGATCATTCCAAGCATGTTGATAACTTGAAGAGTAGTTCAAGTTGGTTGATAATGGATTGTTCAAGAGGTAGCTTGAGCTTGTATGAGGATAGTCGTCAAGAAGGATGGCTAGGAGGCTTGGATCTCGTCGTTGTTGAAGGTTCTAGCATGCTCAAAAGCAAGAGTACATGGGGCGCCCATAACGACTACAGGTAGGTAGTCGGGGACACCCAAAAGACTACAGGTAGGTAGTTGAGTACTCTGGGCAAAGTAGATAAGTCCTAGGCACAAGGCAGTGTGCGGAGTTATGGTTAGAACCGGGGTTACCATTAGCCCTTGACAGGTGGTCATTCAACTAACGGTGAAATCAAGGCAAAGTTAACAGTGATAGCCAGAGTCATGGATGTTTGGTTGTATCATCATTCGGTCTCAAGAGCGGTGTTTTCTGGGTGCTTATCTGATCTTGGTTTAGGCCTTGGGGGTTTGTATTTGGAAAACATCGACCTTGACTCGAGTGATAATTACTTTACTTTAATTGCCTGCTGTGTTATGCCTGCTTCTCCTTAGTGTGTGTCTGGGGGCTATCACTGTAGAAAGAGGTGGAGTGGGATGGTTTGGTTCCTATTCCTTTTATCCTTTATGCTCTTTTGGTATGTTTGATAGTTAATTTACTGCTCACTAAGACTTTGTCTGACTCAAGGTTTTATGTCTCCTCTTATTACCTTGGGCTGTTCATCCATGTTTGGGATGGGCAGACTAGGTAGCAGGTGACAGGTGCTGTGCTAGGAGTTCTACGCTGAAGATGACGAAGACGAGCAGGAGGCTTTGCATATTAGTTTTCTTACTATATGTACTGGGTATCCGCTGCTGTATTTGGTTGAGTGATTTGTAGTGAGGCTTTCATGTATGGATTTGTGTAGATGATTGTATAAAACTACTGTGATGCTTATATGATGATGTTTCTGTTCTATGGAGCTTCACTATATTATATTTCTCTATTGTATTTTATCCATGCGCTGTGAGTTATGCGATAGAGATTCTTCTGTTTTGTTTTACCCTGACTATCGTCCATGGCTGCCTGGCACACCTTTTAGCGCATTATTTCCTTGATTTGGTGCGGGAGTCATGGGCGGTCGTCACATTTGGTATCAAAGCTTTGGTTAATCGATTTTAGCCAACGCTCGCTGATGTAACTACGTAAGAGAGACGTAATTGTAATTTGATGGATGATTACTATATATAATATAGTAGTTTAGAAGGGTTTGAACTCCTTATGCAGTTGTTTCTTAAGGTGTTCTAATCATTCTTATTTACAGATATTAAGGATGAGTCGAAGTGAGAGACAAGCTGCGAGGGGTAGCCGTGAGGCTAGGGAAGCTGTTGATTATGCTCCTATGTTTGAGGCCATGATGACTTCAATCATGAGGAGAATACCAGCTTCAGGATCATCTGTGGATGTGGGAGTTCAAGTCCAAGCTCCGAGACCGGTGGATTTTGCCAAGCTTTGCAAGGATTATACTGCTCTTGGAGGGAAAGTTTTCTTGGGGACGGAGTCGACTATTGAGGTGCAGAGATGGATTGATGCTTGCAAAAGAATCTTTGGTGACTTAGGGATTGAGGATGCAACTAAGAGGAAGCTTGCATCGAGACAGCTTCAGGGAAGAGCTGCTGATTGGTGGAATTCTATCACCATCGATACTCCAGAAGAAGAGATTACTTGGGAGCAATTCCAAGTTAGATTTGAAGCTAAGTTCATCTCTACTTCCCAGAAATCTGTCTTGTTTAAGAGGTTTGTGGAGCTCAAGCAAGGGGGAAGGCCTGTTCTTGAGTACATTTCTGAGTTTGAAGCTTTGTCTAAGTATGCCAGATCGTATATTGATTCTCCCTACCAGAAGAATGAAAAGTTTGTGACTGGTCTGGATGCTTATCTTGGGAGGCAGTTAGTGGATCATCTGGACGATCCATTTGAGAAGCTTGTGGAAAAAGCTCTTAGGCATGAGAGTTTGTTTCCTAGGGAAAGTTCTGTCGTTTCTGTAACCAGGGAAGGATCTAAACCACAGCAGAGTGGCAATAAGAAGAGGAAACAACAGCAACAGAGGGGTAGGGATGGCCAGAAGAAGCCGAAGAGTGAAGTGACTTGCTATAACTGCCAGCAGAAGGGCCATCTTTACAAAGATTGTAAGAATCCCAAAGTGCCGGGAAAGTGTTACAACTGTGATAAGCTGGGACATATCAAGAAGGATTGTCCAGAACCGAGGAAAGATAGGCAGGTTGTGCAAGCCTATGCTTTGGGGGCTGTTCCATCGTCTTCGAAAGCTCCTACTGCTGAAGAGAAGGGGAAGAGTGTGGTTGTTCAAGGTACTCTTTCTATTTGTGGTGTTCCAGTTAGAGTGTTGTTTGATACTGGAGCGTCGCATTCTTTTGTTTGTGATGATTTGGTAAGCCGGTTAGGTATGAAACCGGATATTGTTGATAGGCCATTGGTTGTGACTAATCCGGTAGGGGGTTCGTCATGTTTGTGTATGTTATGTCGTGGTCTAGTTGTGTCGAGTCATGATTGCTCGTTTGTTTGTGATTGCTTTGTTCTGAACTTTGCGGGGTTCGGAATTATTTTGGGTATGGACTGGCTTAGGAAGTATGCGGCTAGGATTGATTGTGAGAGGCTGGAGGTGACAGTCGGGAATGTGGAAGGGCGAAAGGTTGTGATACGATGTAAGCATGAGGAAGGCGTCTTCATGAGCTTCATGTATTCGCTGGTTGTTCCACGGGATGGACTGTCATCAGTGCCTATTGTGAATGGATTTGAGGATGTCTTTGACGAAGTCAAAGGGTTGCCGCCGCATAGGGAGATCGAGTTTCGTATCGATCTAGTTGAGGGAGCCAGACCTGTTGTGATGCCTCTTAGGCGGATGGCACCGAGGGAGCAGCAAGAGCTGAAGGTGCAAGTTGATGACCTTTTGAGGAAAGGATTCATTCGGAGAAGTGTGTCCGAATGGGGTGCACCAGTTGTGTTCGCAACCAAAGCGGATGGATCGTTGAGGTTGTGTGTCGATTATCGTGAGCTGAATAAGGTGACTAAGAAGAACAAGTATCCATTGCCGAGAATAGATGACTTGTTTGATCAGCTTCACGAGGCTAAGGTGTTTTCTCAGATGGATTTGGCAACGGGATTTCACCAGTTGAGAGTGGCAAAGGATAGAGTGCCGAAGACTGCTTTTAGGACACCATCCGGGTTTTATGAGTGGCTGGTAATGCCGTTTGGATTGACTAACGCACCAGCATATTTTGTGGATCTTATGAATAGAGTATTCAGAGATCAGTTAGATAAGTTCGTGCTTGTGTTCGTGGATGATATTCTGATTTATTCCAGAACTGAAGAAGAGCACAAGACGCACTTGAGGATTGTTTTGGAAATCTTGCGGAAACATCAGCTGAAGGCTAAGTTTTCGAAGTGCCACTTCTGGAAGAGTGAAGTGAGGTTCTTAGGCCATGTTATCTCTGGAAATGGAATAGCGGTTGATCCCGCTAAGGTGGCAGCGATCCAGGATTGGATTAGACCTAAGAATGCATCTGATGTAAGAAGTTTTCTTGGATTAGCAGGATATTATCGTCGATTTATCAAAGACTTTTCCAAGATAGCTGCACCGTTGACAGGATTGACGAAGAAGAATCAAGTGTTCAGATGGAATGATAAGTGTGAACAAGCTTTCGTAATCCTGAAAGAGCGACTGACGAGCGCTCCTGTTTTGACTATTCCAAGTGGGAATGATGAGATGGTGGTTTACACCGATGCATGTGGCACTGGACTAGGAGCGGTGCTAATGCAGAAGCATAAAGTTGTTGCGTATGCTAGTCGACAACTAAAGCCGCATGAAAGGAATTATCCGACTCATGATTTGGAGTTAGCGGCAATTGTGTTTGCTTTGAAGATGTGGAGACATTATCTATTGGGAGTTAGATTCGAGTTGTTTACAGATCATAAGTCGTTGAAGTATCTGTTCTCCCAAAAGGATTTAAATCTTCGACAGCAACGATGGCTAGAGTTCCTAGCATCTTATGATTTTGGTATAGCCTATACTCCAGGAAAAGGTAACGTAGTGGCAGATGCGTTAAGTCGAAGACATGCAGGTTTGGGAGCCATGTTTTCGGAATGGAAGAGTCTTGAGTATTTGGCTGGATTTGACTTCAGGCCTAGATGTGAATTGGAACCTAAGATGTTGGCAAACTTATCGATAAGGCCTACTCTTGTGGAAAGGGTTGGCGAGAGCCAAAAGGGAGATGATAAGCTTGTCAAGATTATCTGTGATTTGGAATCTGGATTGGACCCGGAGAAGGATAAGGGATTCGAGGTCGATCGAGAGGGTTGGCTCCGAAAGCAAGGACGACTGGTTGTTCCCGATGTAGATGGATTGAGAGATGAAGTTCTGAGGGAAAGTCATCACTCAAAGTTGACAATTCATCCAGGTGGAAATAAGATGTATCGGGATATGAAGAGAGCTTATTACTGGGAAGGTATGAAGAAAGATGTTGGAAATTTTATTTCCAAGTGTATGAACTGCCAGTTGGTGAAGGCTGAGCAGAAGAAGCCCAGTGGATTACTTCAGCCATTAGAAGTTCCTACATGGAAGTGGGAGCAAGTGTCGATGGATTTTATCGATGGTCTACCTAGGACAAGAGCAGGGAATGAAGGGATTTGGGTCATAGTAGATCGTTTGACCAAGAGTGCAAGATTCATTCCTGTTCGATCGACTAGGACCGCATCGAAGTTGGCTGAGCTTTATGTGAAGTGGATTGTTCGATTCCATGGTGTTCCGAAGAGTGTAGTGAGCGATCGAGACCCATTGTTCACTAGTAGGTTTTGGAAGAGCTTCCAGGAAGTCCTGGGAACCGAATTGTGTTTGAGTACAGCTTATCACCCTCAAACAGATGGTCAGACTGAGAGAGTCAACCGAGTTTTGGAAGATCTTCTTAGAGCATGTGTTTTGGACTTCGGAGGATCATGGGAAGATCACCTTCATTTGGTGGAATTTGCTTATAATAACAGTTATCAGTCGAGTATTGGTATGGCACCATATGAGGCATTATATGGAAGACCGTGTAACTCTCCGACATGTTGGTTGGAAACTGGAGAAAAGCTGATACTTGGGCCAGAGATGATTCGACAGACTTCGGATCGTATAGAGAACATTCGGCAAAGAATGAAGGCAGCCCAAGATCGTCAGAAAAGTTATGCAGATAATCGTCGAAAGGATTTGGAATTCGACGTGGGTAATATGGTTTTTGTGAAGATTTCCCCATTGAAGAATGTTGTTAGATTCGGGAAGAAAGGGAAATTGACTCCGAGATTTGTTGGACCATTTCCGATTATCGAGCGAATTGGAAAGCTCGCTTATAGATTGGAGTTACCGG
Organism: Allium cepa; assembly: GCA_030765085.1. Lineage (NCBI taxonomy): Eukaryota > Viridiplantae > Streptophyta > Magnoliopsida > Asparagales > Amaryllidaceae > Allium > Allium cepa. Next base: position 948,797,156 of record CM060938.1, on the reverse strand, counting down.
AAAAGATGGCGGGTGTGCACAATGTTTTTCATGTATCTTATCTACGGAAGTATGTGCACGACCCAACTACGGTGGTTTCTGCTGATAGCTGTGAAGACTTGGAGGTTGATCCTGTTGTTTCGAGACCTCGTAAGCCGCTTCGTATTGTTGAAACCGATACGAAACAGCTTAGGAGGAAGACGATTACGTTGCTCAAGGTACAATGGAGTGATGATGTTAACGACTGTACATGGGAGGAGGAAGAGAGGATGAAGGCAGCTCATCCCGGACTCTTCGAGGTATGGCCCTAAAGTGTCGTGACATCTCATGAATTTGTAGCTTGTTCTAAGTCATAGAATTCTGCATGCTAGGTTAGAATTGGATGCATGGTTTGTTGATTGCTATGGATGGTAGGCATGCGGAATAATTGTGATTGCTGTTGTTTGCTTGGAATTTCGAGGGCGAAATTCCTAAGGGGGAGAGAATGTAACGACCCGTATTTTACGAGTCGATAAATCGTAGAATTTGCAGGTCGATAGTGTTGTTTGTGTTGCTTCTAGCTTGAGTCGTTTAGAAGTTAACCCGGGTACAAGTGATGAGTCGTGACCGACTCATAGGGGACCGACTCAAGGAGGGGTAGCGGTTTAAAGTGTTGGCCGAGATAAGGATGGACCGACTCAAGAAGTTAGGCGACTCATAGGATGACCGACTCATAGAGGGCCGAGATAAGAAGTGTGGCCGAGTCAACGAGTTACGACTCATAGGGTTTGCCGAGTTAAGGAGTTAACGGGTTAAGGGTGTAGCGACTTAAGGGGTTTAGGCTTAGGTCGTGGGTAATGAGTCGGCAGGGTTTTGAGTCGTAGGGCCTGATGAGTCGTGAGTCGGCATCATAGTTGAGTCGTGAGTGTGTATTGTTGAGTCGTCGTACGACTTAGGACTTGGGGAAAACGCGGCAGTGTCTTAGGTCGGAGGCTTTTAGGTCGTGACCGACTTATGTTGAGTCGGCACTGGTCTTGAGTCGTGAGTCGGTAGGTGTTGAGTCGGTTTGGGTTTGAGTCGTATGACCTTGTGCCTTGGTGTATTGAGTCGTTGGCTTGAGTCGGAAGGCTGTGCAGTTGAGTCGGCTGGGGTAGGTCGTCATGGCAATGAGTCGTGAACGACTCATGGTAAGTAGGCAGTGTTATGTTGAGTCGGTAAGGGCTGATAAGTCGGCAACGACTCATGATGAGTCGTGGACGACTCATAGGGACGACGACTCATGGTTGATCCAGCCTATAAATAGAGGGGTTTGGCTCACTTTTTGGCACCGGTTTTTGAAGCGACGAAGTGCTGCCATTTTGAAGACTCGACTACAACATTTCTTCACCTTCTTTTCTCTATTCCAATCTAGTTCTAACATCCATCCAAGATCGAAGATTTAGATTGAAGATTCAAGTGCCAAAGTTGAAGATCTTCATCCGTTTGAGCTAGATTTCATCGATTGAGACGAGATATTGCCGGATCAAGCCTTGATCTTTGCTGTCCAGATCTGAAGTTGATTGATTTTAGGTTGTTTTGGTGATTTGGTGAGTGGTAGTTATCTCTCACGCGGATCCAAAGGAGTATATTGGATTGGTGGCATGTTTGGGTGTTAAAGTTAGAGATTTCATGCATTTTTCTTAGATCGAAGTCTAGATCCATGGTTTTTGAAGATGTTTACTTATGCAAGTTAGTTTAACAAGTATTAGAGACAAAACCCATGTTTTATATTTGATAGATCTATGCTAAAAACTATGGTTTCACATATGTTGGACTTTTGCTCACTTATTTACGAAATTGCCATTATAGTTGATATTGCTTATATTGCTTGTTAGATCTTGTTTGAATGATTGATATTTGAATGTATGATTGATTTGATTGTTTCCAAGTTAGCTAGTAGTTGATTTGGAACAAGAGGATGGAAGAGGATTCAAAAGCTATGGAAGAAGGCTCTTGAATGGTGAAAGCTGCTTAAGGCATATGTAGCGGATGTTGAAGCTCATATGTATAGATTGGATGATGTTGAGATGGGACTTTGCCATGATTTGATGAGGCAAACCATGTTGTTGAGTTGAGACTTTGCTTTGATGCGATGAAGCGAAGTATGATGTGAGTCTTGGCTTAATCCAAGCAGGGATCATTCCAAGCATGTTGATAACTTGAAGAGTAGTTCAAGTTGGTTGATAATGGATTGTTCAAGAGGTAGCTTGAGCTTGTATGAGGATAGTCGTCAAGAAGGATGGCTAGGAGGCTTGGATCTCGTCGTTGTTGAAGGTTCTAGCATGCTCAAAAGCAAGAGTACATGGGGCGCCCATAACGACTACAGGTAGGTAGTCGGGACACCCAAAAGACTACAGGTAGGTAGTTGAGTACTCTGGGCAAAGTAGATAAGTCCTAGGCACAAGGCAGTGTGCGGAGTTATGGTTAGAACCGGGGTTACCATTAGCCCTTGACAGGTGGTCATTCAACTAACGGTGAAATCAAGGCAAAGTTAACAGTGATAGCCAGAGTCATGGATGTTTGGTTGTATCATCATTCGGTCTCAAGAGCGGTGTTTTCTGGGTGCTTATCTGATCTTGGTTTAGGCCTTGGGGGTTTGTATTTGGAAAACATCGACCTTGACTCGAGTGATAATTACTTTACTTTAATTGCCTGCTGTGTTATGCCTGCTTCTCCTTAGTGTGTGTCTGGGGGCTATCACTGTAGAAAGAGGTGGAGTGGGATGGTTTGGTTCCTATTCCTTTTATCCTTTATGCTCTTTTGGTATGTTTGATAGTTAATTTACTGCTCACTAAGACTTTGTCTGACTCAAGGTTTTATGTCTCCTCTTATTACCTTGGGCTGTTCATCCATGTTTGGGATGGGCAGACTAGGTAGCAGGTGACAGGTGCTGTGCTAGGAGTTCTACGCTGAAGATGACGAAGACGAGCAGGAGGCTTTGCATATTAGTTTTCTTACTATATGTACTGGGTATCCGCTGCTGTATTTGGTTGAGTGATTTGTAGTGAGGCTTTCATGTATGGATTTGTGTAGATGATTGTATAAAACTACTGTGATGCTTATATGATGATGTTTCTGTTCTATGGAGCTTCACTATATTATATTTCTCTATTGTATTTTATCCATGCGCTGTGAGTTATGCGATAGAGATTCTTCTGTTTTGTTTTACCCTGACTATCGTCCATGGCTGCCTGGCACACCTTTTAGCGCATTATTTCCTTGATTTGGTGCGGGAGTCATGGGCGGTCGTCACACCCGTCTTCGAGTTCCCATTGCTGGAGAGTGGTCCACCATGGTAATGTTCCGTTTCAAATCCATGCACGGATTTCTAAAAGTCGTACAGCACTGTTTCACCATTTCGGACGGATGTTGCACCTTGCACCGTGGATGTTGCACCCTGTAGATATCGATTATTCGGAAGGCCATAACTTCTGGCTCGTTTAGAGTTACGGGAGCCAGAACCTGTCAAAACGAAGGCCTCGATGAGTTCTACGGCTTTGACAGCTTTCAGCCGTCAATGGATAGATTAATGCCCAAAAAGGACAACCCGAATCTCAATCGGGTCTCGTAAGTTTTTTACCCTTCGGTTTTTTCGACACGTGGATTTTTACGGTAAAACGGGATTACCGTGGCCCGTCTTCGACTTCCCATCACTGGAGAGTGGTGCACCATGTTAGTGTTCCGTTTCAAATCCATGCACGCATTTCTAAAAGTCGTACGGCACTGTTTCGCCATTTCGGACGGATGTTGCTCCTTGCACCGTGGATGTTGCACCCTGTAGATATCGATTATTCGGACGGCCATAACTTCTGGCTAGTTTAGAGTTACGGGAGCCATAACCTGTCAAAACGAAGGCCTCGATGAGTTCTACGGTTTTGATAGCTTTCAGCCGTCAACGCATAGATTAATGTCCAAAAAGGACAACCCGAATCTCAATCGGGTCTCATAAGTTTTTTAACCTTCGTTTTTTCGACACGTGGATTTTTACGATAAAACAGGATTACCGTGTCTGGCCTTCGATTTACCATCGCTGGAGAGTGGTGCACCATGTATTGTTCCGTTTCAAATCCATGCACGCATTTCTAAAAGTCGTACGGCACTGTTTCGCCATTTCGGACGGATGCTGCACCTTGCACCGTGGATGTTGCACCCTGTAGATATCGATTATTCGGACGACCATAACTTCTGGCTCGTTTAGAGTTACGGGAGCCATAACCTGTCAAAACGAAGGCCTCGATGAGTTCTACGGCTTTGACAGCTTTCAGCCGTCAACGCATAGATTAATGTCCAAAATGGAAAACTCGAATCTCAATCGGGTCTCGTAAGTTTTTTACCCTTCGTTTTTTCGACACGTGGATTTTTACGGTAAAACAGGATTACCGTGGCTGGCCTTCGATTTACCATCGCTGGAGAGTGGTGCACCATGTACTGTTCCGTTTCAAATCCATGCACGCATTTCTAAAAGTCGTACGGCACTGTTTCGCCATTTCGGACGGATGTTGCACCTTGCACCGTGGATGTTGCACCCTGTAGATATCGATTATTCGGACGGCCATAACTTCTGGCTCGTTTAAAGTTACGGGAGCCATAACCTGTCAAAACGAAGGCCTCGATGAGTTCTATGGATTTGACAGCTTTCAGCCGTCAACGCATAGATTAATGTCCAAAAAGGACAACCCGAATTTCAATTGGGTCTCGTAAGTTTTTTACCCTTCGTTTTTTCGACACGTGGATTTTTACGGTAAAACAGGATTACCGTGTCTGGCCTTCGATTTACTATCGCTGGAGAGTGGTGTACCATGTACTGTTCCGTTTCAAATCCATGCACACATTTCTAAAAGTCGTACGGCACTGTTTCGCCATTTCAGACGGATGTTGCACCTTGCACCGTGGATGTTGCACCCTGAAGATATCGATTATTCGGACGACCATAACTTCTGGCTCGTTTAGAGTTACGGGAGCCATAACCTGTCAAAAAGAAGGCCTCGATGAGTTCTACGGCTTTGACAGCTTTCAACGGATAGATTAATGCCCAAAAAGGACAACCCGAATCTCAATCGGGTCTCGTATGTTTTTTACCCTTCATTTTTTCGACACGTGGATTTTTACGGTAAAACATGATTACAGTGGCTGGTCTTCGATTTACCATCGCTGGAGAGTGGTGCACAATGGTACTGTTTCGTTTCAAATCAATGCATGCATTTCTAAAAGTCGTACGGCACTGTTTCTCCATTTCGGACGAATGTTGCACCTTGCACCATGGATGTTGCACCCTGTAGATATCGATTATTCGGACGGCCATAACTTCTGGCTCGTTTGGAGTTACGGGATCCATAAACTATCAAAACGAAGGCCTCGATGAGTTTTACGGCTTTGACAGCTTCTAGCCGTCAACGCATAGATTAATGCCCAAAATGGACAACCTGAATCTCAATCGGGTCTCGTAAGTTTTTTACCCTTCGTTTTTTCGACACGTGGATTTTTACGGTAAAACGGGATTACCGTGGCCCGTCTTCGACTTCCCATCGCTGGAGAGTGGTGCACCATGGTAGTGTTCCGTTTCAAATCCATGCATGGATTTCTAAAAGTCGTACGGCACTGTTTCACCATTTCGGACGGATGTTGCACCTTGCACCGTGGATGTTGCACACTGTAGATATCGATTATTCGGACGGCCATAACTTCTGGCTCGTTTAGAGTTACGGGAGCCATAACCTGTCAAAACGAAGGCCTCGATGAGTTCTACGGCTTTGACAGCTTTTAGCGGTCAACGCATAGATTAATGCCCAAAAAGGACAACCCGAATCTCAATCGGTTCTCATAAGTTTTTACCCTTCGTTTTTTCGACACGTGGATTTTTAAGGTAAAACCGGATTACCGTGGCCCGTCTTCGAGTTCCCATTGCTGGGGAGTGGTCCACCATGGTAATGTTCCGTTTCAAATCCATGCACGGATTTCTAAAAGTCGTACAGCACTGTTTCACCATTTCGGACGGATGTTGCACCTTGCACCGTGGATGTTGCACCCTGTAGATATCGATTATTCGGAAGGCCATAACTTCTGGCTCGTTTAGAGTTACGGGAGCCAGAACCTGTCAAAACGAAGGCCTCGATGAGTTCTACGGCTTTGACAGCTTTCAGCCGTCAATGGATAGATTAATGCCCAAAAAGGACAACCCGAATCTCAATCGGGTCTCGTAAATTTTTTACCCTTCGGTTTTTTCGACACGTGGATTTTTACGGTAAAACGGGATTACCGTGGCCCGTCTTCAACTTCCCATCGCTGGAGAGTGGTGCACCATGGTGGTGTTCCGTTTCAAATCCATGCACGCATTTCTAAAAGTCGTACGGCACTGTTTCGCCATTTCGGACGGATGTTGCTCCTTGCACCGTGGATGTTGCACCCTGTAGATATCGATTATTCGGACGGCCATAACTTCTGGCTAGTTTAGAGTTACGGGAGCCATAACCTGTCAAAATGAAGGCCTCGATGAGTTCTACGGCTTTGATAGCTTTCAGCCGTCAACGCATAGATTAATGTCCAAAAAGGACAACCCGAATCTCAATCGGGTCTCATAAGTTTTTTAACCTTCGTTTTTTTGACACGTGGATTTTTACGATAAAACAGGATTACCGTGTCTGGCCTTCGATTTACCATCGCTGGAGAGTGGTGCACCATGTACTGTTCCGTTTGAAATCCATGCACGCATTTCTAAAAGTCGTACGGCACTGTTTCGCCATTTCAGACGGATGTTGCACCTTGCACCGTGGATGTTGCACCCTGTAGATATCGATTATTCGGACGACCATAACTTCTGGCTCGTTTAGAGTTACGGGAGCCATAACCTGTCAAAACGAAGGCCTCGATGAGTTCTACGGCTTTGATAGCTTTCAGCCGTCAACGCGTAGATTAATGTCCAAAATGGAAAACTCGAATCTCAATCGGGTCTCGTAAGTTTTTTACCCTTCGTTTTTTCGACACGTGGATTTTTACGGTAAAACAGGATTACCGTGGCTGGCCTTCGATTTACCATCGCTGGAGAGTGGTGCACCATGTACTGTTCCGTTTCAAGTCCATGCACGCATTTCTAAAAGTCGTACGGCACTGTTTCGCCATTTCGGACGGATGTTGCACCTTGCACCGCGGATGTTGCACGCTGTAGATATCGACTATTCGGACGGCCATAACTTCTGGCTCGTTTAGAGTTACGGGAGCCATAACCTATCAAAACAAAGGCCTCGATGAGTTCTACGGCTTTGACAGCTGTCAACGGATAGACTAATGCCCAAAAAGGACAACCCGAATCTCAATCGGGTCTCGTAAGTTTTTTACCCTTCGTTTTTTCGACACGTGGATTTTTACGGTAAAACAGGATTACAGTGGTTGGCCTTCGATTTACCATCGCTGGAGAGTGGTGCACCATGGTACAGTACCATTTCAAATCCATGCATGCATTTCTAAAATTCGTACGGCACTGTTTCGCCATTTCGGACGAATGTTCTACCTTGCAGCGTGGATGTTGCACCCTGTAGATATCGATTATTCGGACGGCCATAACTTCTGGCTCGTTTAGAGTTACGGGAGCCATAACCTGTCATAACGAAGGCCTCGATGAGTTCTACGGATTTGACAGCTTTCAGCCGTCAACGCATAGATTAATGCCTAAAAAGGACAACCCGAATCTCAATCGGGTCTCGTAAGTTTTTTACCCTTCGTTTTTTCGACACGTGGATTTTTACGGTAAAACGGGATTACCGTGGCCCGTCTTCGACTTCCCATCGCTGGCGAGTGGTGCACCATGGTAGTGTTCCGTTTCAAATCCATGCACGCATTTCTAAAAGTTGTACGGCACTGTTTCACCATTTCGGACGGATATTGCACCTTGCACCGTGGATGTTGCACCCTTTAGATATCGATTATTTGGACGGCCATAACTTCTGGCTCGTTTAGAGTTACGGGAGCCATAACCTGTCAAAACGAAGGCATTGATGAGTTCTACGGCTTTGACAGCTTTCAGCCGTCAATGGATAGATTAATGCCCAAAAAGGACAACCCGAACCTCAATCGGGTCTCGTAAGTTTTTTACCCTTCTTTTTTTCGACACGTGGATTTTTACGGCAAAACGGGCTTATCGTGGCCCGTCTTCGACTTCCCATCGCTGGAGAGTGGTGCACCATGGTAGTGTTCCATTCTAAATCCATGCACGCATTTGTAAAAGTCGTACGGCACTGTTTCGCCATTTCGGAAGGATGTTGCACCTTGCACCGTGGATGTTGCACCCTGTAGATATCGATTATTCGGACGGCCATAACTTCTGGCTCGTTTAGAGTTACGGGAGCCATAACCTGTCAAAACGAAGGCCTCGATGAGTTCTACGGCTTTGATAGCTTTCAGCCGTCAACGCATAGATTAATGTCCAAAAAGGACAACCCGAATCTCAATCGGGTCTCATAAGTTTTTTAACCTTCGTTTTTTCGACACGTGGATTTTTACGATAAAACAGGATTACCGTGTCTGGCCTTCGATTTACCATCGCTGGAGAGTGGTGCACCATGTACTGTTCCGTTTCAAATCCACGCACGCATTTCTAAAAGTCGTACGGCACTGTTTCGCCATTTCGGACGGATGTTGCACCTTGCACCGTGGATGTTGCACCCTGTAGATATCGATTATTCGGACGGCCATAACTTCTGGCTCGTTTAGAGTTACGGGAGTCATAACCTGTCAAAACGAAGGCCTCGATGAGTTCTACGGCTTTGACAGCTTTCAGCCGTCAACGCGTAGATTAATGTCCAAAATGGAAAACTCGAATCTCAATCGGGTCTCGTAAGTTTTTTACCCTTCGTTTTTTCGACACGTGGATTTTTACGGTAAAACAGGATTACCGTGGCTGGCCTTCGATTTACCATCGCTGGAGAGTGGTGCACCATGTAATGTTCCGTTTCAAATCCATGCACGCATTTCTAAAAGTCATACGGCACTGTTTCGCCATTTCGGACGGATGTTGCACCTTGCACCGTGGATGTTGCACCCTGTAGATATCGACTATTCGGACGGCCATAACTTCTGGCTCATTTAGAGTTACGGGAGCCATAACCTATCAAAACGAAGGCCTCGATGAGTTCTACGGCTTTGACAGCTGTCAACGGATAGACTAATGCCCAAAAAGGACAACCCGAATCTCAATCGGGTCTCGTAAGTTTTTTACCCTTCGTTTTTTCGACACGTGGATTTTTACGGTAAAACAGGATTACAGTGGTTGGCCTTCGATTTACCATCGCTGGAGAGTGGTGCACTATGGTACAGTGCCATTTCAAATCCATGCATGCATTTCTAAAATTCGTACGGCACTATTTCGCCATTTCGGACGAATGTTCTACCTTGCACCGTGGATGTTGCACCCTGTAGATATCGATTATTCGGATGGCCATAACTTCTGGCTCGTTTAGAGTTACGGGAGCCATAACCTGTCAAAACGAAGGCCTCGATGAGTTCTACGGATTTGACAGCTTTCAGCCGTCAACGCATAGATTAATGCCTAAAAAGGACAACCCGAATCTCAATCGGGTCTCGTAAGTTTTTTACCCTTCGTTTTTTCGACACGTGGATTTTTACGGTAAAACGGGATTACCGTGGCCCGTCTTCGACTTCCCATCGCTGGCGAGTGGTGCACCATGGTAGTGTTCCATTTCAAATCCATGCATGCATTTCTAAAAGTTGTACGGCACTGTTTCACCATTTCGGACGGATATTGCACCTTGCACCGTGGATGTTGCACCCTGTAGATATCGATTATTCGGATGGCCATAACTTCTGGCTCGTTTAGAGTTACGGGAGCCATAACCTGTCAAAACGAAGGCCTCGATGAGTTCTACGGATTTGACAGCTTTCAGCCGTCAACGCATAGATTAATGCCTAAAAAGGACAACCCGAATCTCAATCGGGTCTCGTAAGTTTTTTACCCTTCGTTTTTTCGACACGTGGATTTTTACGGTAAAACGGGATTACCGTGGCCCGTCTTCGACTTCCCATCGCTGGCGAGTGGTGCACCATGGTAGTGTTCCATTTCAAATCCATGCACGCATTTCTAAAAGTTGTACGGCACTGTTTCACCATTTCGGACGGATATTGCACCTTGCACCGTGGATGTTGCACCCTTTAGATATCGATTATTCGGATGGCAATAACTTCTGCCTCGTTTAGAGTTACGGGAGCCATAACCTGTCAAAACGAAGGCATTGATGAGTTCTACGGCTTTGATAGCTTTCAGCCGTCAATGGATAGATTAATGCCCAAAAAGGACAACCCGAACCTCAGTCGGGTCTCGTAAGTTTTTTACCCTTCGTTTTTTCGACACGTGGATTTTTACGGTAAAACGGGCTTATCGTGGCCCGTCTTCGACTTCCCATCGCTGAAGAGTGGTGCACCATGGTAGTGTTCCGTTTTAAATCCATGCACGCATTTCTAAAAGTCGTACGGCACTGTTTCGCCATTTCGGAAGGATGTTGCACCTTGCACCGTGGATGTTGCACCCTGTAGATATCGATTATTCGGACGGCCATAACTTCTGGCTCGTTTAGAGTTACGGGAGCCATAACCTGTCAAAACGAAGGCCTCGATGAGTTCTACGGCTTTGACAGCTTTCAGCCGTCAACGCATAGATTAATGTCCAAAAAGGACAACCCGAATCTCAATTGGGTCTCGTAAGTTTTTTACCCTTCGTTTTTTCGACACGTGGATTTTTACGATAAAACAGGATTACCGTGTCTGGCCTTCGATTTACCATCGCTGGAGAGTGCTGCACCATGTACTGTTCCGTTTCAAATCCATGCACGCATTTCTAAAAGTCGTACGGCACTGTTTCGCCATTTCGGAAGGATGTTGCACCTTGCACCGTGGATGTTGCACCCTGTAGATATCGATTATTCGGACGGCCATAACTTCTGGCTCGTTTAGAGTTACGGGAGCCATAACCCGTCAAAACGAAGGCCTCGATGAGTTCTACGGCTTTGACAGCTTTCAACCGTCAACGCATAGATTAATGTCCAAAAAGGACAACCCGAATCTCAATTGGGTCTCGTAAGTTTTTTACCCTTCGTTTTTTTCGACACGTGGATTTTTACGATAAAACAGGATTACCGTGTCTGGCCTTCGATTTACCATCGCTGGAGAGTGCTGCACCATGTACTGTATCGTTTCAAATCCATGCACGCATTTCTAAAAGTCGTACGACACTGTTTCGTCATTTCGGACGGATGTTGCACCTTGCACCCTGGATGTTGCACCCTGTAGATATCGATTATTCGGACGGCCATAACTTCTGGCTCGTTTAGAGTTACGGGAGCCATAACCTGTCAAAACGAAGGCCTCGATGGGTTCTACGGCTTTGACAGCTTTCAGCCGTCAACGCATAGATTAATGTCCAAAAAGGAAAACTCGAATGTCAATCGGGTCTTGTAAGTTTTTTACCCTTCGTTTTTTCGACACGTGGATTTTTACGGTAAAACAGGATTACCGTGGCTGGCTTTCGATTTACCATCGCTTGAGAGTGGTGCACCATGTACTGTTCCGTTTTGTGACGACCGCCCATGACTCCCGCACCAAATCAAGGAAATAATGCTCTAAAAGGTGTGCCAGGCAGCCATGGACGATAGTCAGGGTAAAACAAAACAGAAGAATCTCTATCGCATAACTCACAGCGCATGGATAAAATACAATAGAGAAATATAATATAGTGAAGCTCCATAGAACAGAACATCATCATATAAGCATCACAGTAGTTTTATACAATCATCTACTCAAATCCATACATGAAAGCCTCACTACAAATCACTCAACCAAATACAGCAGCGGATACCCAGTACATATAGTGAGAAAACTAATATGCAAAGCCTCCTGCTCGTCTTCGTCATCTTCAACGTAGAACTCCTAGCACAGCACCTGTCACCTGCTACCTAGTCTGCCCATCCCAAACATGGATGAACAGCCCAAGGTAATAAGAGGAGACATAAAACCTTGAGTCAGACAAAGTCTTAGTGAGCAGTAAATTAACTATCAAACATACCAAAAGAGCATAAAGGATAAAAGGAATAGGAACCAAACCATCCCACTCCACCTCTTTCTACAGTGATAGCCCAAGACTTACACTAAGGAGAAGCAAGCATAACAACATAGGAAATTAAGGTAAAGCAAATACCACTCGAGTCAAGGACGATGTTTTCCAAATACAAACCCCCAAGGCCTAAACCAAGATCAGATAAGCACCCAGAAAACAACGCTCTTGAAGCCGAATGATAATACAACCAAACATCCATGACTCTGGCTATCACTGTTATCCTTGCCTCGATTTCATCGTTAGTTGAATGACCATCTGTCAAGGGCTAATGGTAACCCCGGTTCTAACCATAACTCCGCACACTGCCTTGTGCCTAGGACTTATCTACTTTGCCCAGAGTACTCAACTACCTACCTGTAGTCTTTTGGGTGTCCCGACTACCTACCTGTAGTCGTTATGGGCGCCCCATGTACTCTTGCTTTTGAGCATGCTAGAACCTTCAACAACGACGAGATCCAAGCCTCCTAGCCATCCTTCTTGACGACTATCCTCATACAAGCTCAAGCTACCTCTTGAACAATCCATTATCAACCAACTTGAACTACCCTTCAAGTTATCAACATGCTTGGAATGATCCCTTCTTGGATTAAGCCAAGACTCACATCATACTTCGCTTCATCGCATCAAAGCAAAGTCTCAACTCAACAACATGGTTTGCCTCATCAAATCATGGCAAAGTCCCATCTCAACATCATCCAATCTATACATATGAGCTTCAACATCCGCTACATATGCCTTAAGCAGCTTTCACCATTCAAGAGCCTTCTTCCATAGCTTTTGAATCCTCTTCCATCATCTTGTTCCAAATCAACTACTAGCTAACTTGGAAACAATCAAATCAATCATACATTCAAATAATCAATCATTCAAACAAGATCTATTAAGCAATTTAAGCAATATCAACTATAATGGCAATTTCGTAAATAAACGAGCAAAAGTCCAACATATGTGAAATCATGGTTTTTAGCATAGGTCTATCAATTATAAAACATGGGTTTTGTCTCTAATACTTATTAAACAAACTTGCATAAGTAAACATCTTCAAAAACCATGGATCTAGACTTAGATCTAAGAAAAATGCATGAAATCTCTAACTTTAACACCCAAACATGCCACCAATCCAATATACTCCTTTGGATCCGCGTGAGAGATAACTACCACTCACCAAATCACCAAAACAACCTAAAATCAATCAACTTCAGATCTGGACAGCAAGGACTTGAGCTTGATCCGGAGAAATTTCACTTGAAACGGTGAAATCTAGCTTCTTCGGATGAAAATCTTCAACTTTGGATCTTCGATCTTTGATCTTGATCTTCAATCTTCAATGGATGTTAGCACTTGATAGAAGTAGAGAAAGAAGTGAAGAAAATACTGTAGTCGAGTTTCCAAAATGGCAGCACTTCGTCGCTTCGAAATCCGGTGCCAAAAAGTGAGCCAAACCCCTCTATTTATAGGCTGGAACCACCCTTAACTCGGCCGTCCCTAAGTCGCCACCGACCTAATCCTCAGTCGACCTAACACTCTGTCGACCCTACGACCTAACCATACACAGGCCATACGAGCTAACTATCCTGCCGACTCAACTACAAGTGCCGACCTAACCCTTATCGACTCAACAGCATAACCATCCTAACACACAGCCGACTTAACGACCCAACTGACCAACGACTCAACACTAAGTCGGTCCATCGACCTAACTCCACACAAGCTAACTCTAGGTCGAACTCTTTATAGGTTGAACACGACTCATCCCGGTAACGACTCAACCTATCTCGCCTACGACTCATCACTGAGCCGACCTACGACTTAAGCTATAACTCGGCATAACACTAACACACTAACCCGTTAAGTCGCTACATCCTTATCTCGGTCACCCCTATGAGTCGTTCATACTATGAGTCGGTCCAACCCACTAACTCACTAACTATTAGACCGGTCAACTCCTTAAGTCACTATCCCCTTAAGTCGGCCATCTCTTAGGTCATTCACTATCCTAAGTCGGTCAAATCTATAGGTCGTCCATGCTCCTTGAGTCGGCCTTCTATGAGTCGGCTAACACTTAAGTCGGCCAGTTCCTATAACTCAAAAACGACTTATCCTCTTAACATGTTAGCTCGCTCATACCACTAGGTCGCTCACCCCTACTCACGGCCTAACTCTCTAACGACCTAACTCCTTAAGTCGTTCACGACTTATAACTTAGGTCACGAGTTAACTTTCTAAACGACTCAGGTTAGAGACAACACAAACAACACTAACAACCTGCAAATTCTACGATTTATCGACACGTAAAATACGGGTCGTTACATTCTCTCCCCCTTAGGAATTTCGCCCCCGAAATTCCAAGCAAACAACAGCAATCAAAATTATTCCGCATGCCTATCATCCATAGCAATCAACAATCCATGCAACCAATTCTAACCTAGCATGCAGAATTCTAAGACTTAGAACAAGCTACAAATTCATGAGATGTCACGACACTTTAGGGCCATACCTCAAAGAGTCCGGGATGAGCTGCCTTCATCCTCTCTTCCTCCTCCCATGTACAGTCGTTAACATCATCACTCCATTGTACCTTGAGCAACGTAATCGTTTTCCTCCTAAGCTGTTTCGTATTGGTTTTAACAATACGAAGCGGCTTACGAGGTCTCGAAACAACTGGATCAACCTCCAAGTCTTCACAGCTATCAGCAGAAACCACCGTACTCGGGTCATGCACATACTTCCGTAGATAGGATACGTGAAAAACATTGTGCACACCCGCCATCTTTTCCGGTAACTCCAATCTATAAGCGAGCTTTCCAATACGCTCGATAATCGGGAATGGTCCAACAAATCTTGGAGTTAACTTTCCTTTCTTCCCGAATCTAATGACACTCTTTAGAGGAGAAATCTTCACAAAAACCATATCACCTACGTCGAATTCCAAATCCTTACGACGATTATCGGCATAACTTTTCTGACGATCTTGGGCTGCCTTCATTCGTTGCCGAATGATCTCTATACATTCCGTAGTTTGACGAATCATCTCTGGCCCAAGTATCAGCTTTTCTCCAGTTTCCAACCAACATGTCGGAGAGTTACACGGTCTTCCATATAATGCTTCATAAGGTGCCATACCAATACTCGACTGATAACTGTTATTATAAGCAAACTCCACCAAATGAAGGTGATCCTCCCATGATCCCCCGAAGTCCATAACACATGCCCTAAGAAGATCTACCAAAACTCGGTTGACTCTCTCAGTCTGACCATCTGTTTGAGGGTGATAAGCTGTACCCAAACACAACTCAGTTCCCAAAACTTCCTGGAAGCTCTTCCAAAATCTACTAGTGAACAATGGGTCTCGATCGCTCACTATACTCTTCGGAACACCATGGAAACGAACTATCCACTTCACATACAGTTCAGCCAACTTCGATGCAGTCCTAGTTGATCGAACAGGAATGAACCTTACACTCTTGGTCAAACGATCTACAATGACCCAAATCCCTTCATTCCCTGCTCTTGTCCTAGGTAGACCATCAATAAAATCCATCGACACTTGCTCCCACTTCCATGTAGGAACCTCCAATGGCTGAAGCAATCCACTGGGCTTCTTCTGCTCAGCTTTCACCAACTGGCAATTCATACACTTGGAAATAAAATTTCCAACATCCTTCTTCATACCTTCCCAGTAGTAGGTTCTCTTCATATCCCGATACATCTTATTTCCACCTGGATGAATTGTCAACTTCGAGTGATGACTCTCCCTTAGAACTTCATCTCTCAATCCATCTACATCGGGAACAACTAGTCGTCCTTGCTTTCGAAGCCAACCCTCTCGATCGACCTCGAATCCTTTATCCTTCTCCGGGTCCAATCCGGATTCCAAATCACGGATAATCTTGACAAGCTTATCATCTCTCCTTTGGCTCTCGCCAATTCTTTCCACAAGAGTAGGCCTTATCGATAAGTTTGCCAACATTTCAGGTTCCAATTCACACCTTGGCCTGAAGTCAAACTCAGCCAAATACTCGAGACTCTTCCACTCTGAAAACATGACTCCTAATCCTGCATGTCTTCGACTTAACGCATCAGCCACTGCGTTACCTTTTCCCGGAGTATAGGCTATACCAAAATCATAAGATGCTAAGAACTCTAGCCACCTTTGCTGTCGAAGATTCAAATCCTTTTGGGAAAACAGATACTTCAACGACTTATGATCTGTAAACAGCTCGAATCTAACTCCCAATAGATAGTGTCTCCACATCCTCAAAGCAAACACAATCGCCGCTAACTCCAAATCATGAGTCGGATAATTCCTTTCATGCGGCTTCAGTTGTCGACTAGCATACGCAACAACTTTATCCTTCTGCATTAGCACCGCTCCTAGTCCAGTGCCACATGCATCGGTGTAAACCACCATCTCATCATTCCCACTTGGAATAGTCAAAACAGGAGCGCTCGTCATTCGCTCTTTCAGGATTACGAAAGCTTGCTCACACTTATCATCCCATCTGAACACTTGGTTCTTCTTCGTCAATCCTGTCAACGGTGCAGCTATCTTGGAAAAGTATTTGATAAACCGACGATAATATCCTGCTAATCCAAGAAAACTTCTCACATCAGATGCATTCTTAGGCCTAACCCAATCCTGGATCGCTGCCACCTTAGCGGGATCAACCGCTATTCCATTTCCAGAAATAACATGACCTAAGAACCTCACTTCATTCTTCCAGAAGTGACACTTCGAAAACTTAGCCTTCAGCTGATGTTTCCATAAGATTTCTAAAACAATCCTCAAGTGCGTCTTGTGCTCTTCCTCAGTTCTGGAATAAACCAAAATATCATCCACGAACACAAGCACGAACTTATTCAACTGATCTCTGAACACTCTATTCATAAGATCCACAAAATATGCTGGCGCGTTAGTCAACCCAAATGGCATTACCAGCCACTCATAAAACCCGGATGGTGTCCTGAAAGCAGTCTTCGGTACACTATCCTTTGCCACTCTCAACTGGTGAAATCCCGTTGCCAAATCCATCTGAGAAAACACCTTAGCCTCGTGAAGCTGATCAAACAAGTCATCTATTCTCGGCAATGGATACTTGTTCTTCCTAGTCACCTTATTCAGCTCACGATAATCAACACGCAACCTCAACGATCCATCCGTTTTGGTTGCGAACACAACGGGCGCACCCCATTCGGACACACTTCTCCGAATGAATCCTTTCCGCAAAAGGTCATCAACTTGCACCTTCAGCTCTTGCTGCTCCCTCGGTGCCATCCGCCTAAGAGGCATCACAACAGGTCTGGCTCCCTCAACTAGATCGATACGAAACTCGATCTCCCTATGCGGCGGCAACCCTTTGACTTCCTCAAAGACATTCTCAAACTCATTCACAATAGGCACCGATGACAGTCCATCCCGTGGAACAACCAGCGAATACATGAAGCTCATGAAGACACCTTCCTCATGCTTACATCGTATCACAACCTTTCGCCCTTCCACATTCCCGACTGTCACCTCAAGCCTCTCACAATCAATCCTTGCCGCATACATCCTAAGCCAGTCCATACCCAAAATAATTCCGAACCCCGCAAAGTTCAGAAAAAAGCAATCACAAACAAACGAGCAATCATGACTCGACACAACTAGACCACGGCATAACATACACAAACATGACGAACCCCCTACCGGATTAGTCACAACCAATGGCCTATCAACAATATCCGGTTTCATACCTAACCGGCATACCAAATCATCACAAACAAAAGAATGCGACACTTCAGTATCAAACAACACTCTAACTGGAACACCACAAATAGAAAGAGTACCTTGAACCACCACACTCTTCCCCTTCTCTTCAGCTGTAGGAGCTTTCGAAGACGATGGAACAGCCCCCAAAGCATAGGCTTGCACAACCTGCCTATCCTTCCTTGGCTCTGGACAATCCTTCTTGATATGTCCCAACTTATCACAGTTGTAACACTTTCCCGGCGCTTTGGGATTCTTACAATCTTTGGAAAGATGGCCCCTCTGCTGGCAGTTATAGCAAGTCACTTCGCCCTTCGGCTTCTTCTGGCCATCCTTACCTTTCTGTTGCTGCTGCCTCCTCTTCCTATTTCCACTCTGCTGTGGTTTAGATCCTTCCCTGGTTACAGCAACGACAGAACTTTCCCTAGGAAACAAACTCTCATGCCTAAGAGCTTTTTCCACAAGCTTCTCAAATGGATCGTCCAGATGATCCACTAACTGCCTCCCAAGATAAGCATCCAGACCAGTCACAAACTTTTCATTCTTCTGGTGGGGAGAATCAATATATGATCTGGCATACTTAGACAAAGCTTCGAACTCAGAAATATACTCAAGAACAGGCCTCCCACCTTGCTTGAGCTCCACAAACCTCTTAAACAAGACGGATTTCTGAGAAGTAGAGATGAACTTAGCTTCAAATCTAACTTGGAATTGTTCCCAATTAATCTCTTCTTCTAGAGTATCTATGGTGATAGAATTCCACCAATCAGCAGCTCTTCCCTGAAGCTGTCTCGATGCAAGCTTCCTCTTAGTTGCATCCTCAATCCCTAAGTCACCAAAGATTCTTTTGCAAGCATCAATCCATCTCTGCACCTCAATAGTCGACTCCGTTCCCAAGAAAACCTTCCCTCCAAGAGCAGTATAATCCTTACAGAGCTTGGCAAAATCCACTGGTCTTGGAACTTGGACTTGAACTCCTACATCCACAGATGATCCTGAAGCTGGCATCCTCCTCATGATTGAAGTCATCATGGCCTCAAACATAGGAGCATAATCAACAGCTTCCCTAGCAGCACGGCTATCCCTCGCAGCTTGTCTCTCCCTTCGACTCATCCTTAATATCTGTAAAAAGGAATGATTAGAACACCTTAAGAAACAACTGCATAAGGAGTCCAAATCCTTCTAAGCTACTATATTATATATAGTAATCATCCATCAAAATACAATTACGTCTCTCTTACGTAGTTACGTCTGCGAGCGTTGGCTAAAATCGATTAACCAAAGCTCTGATACCAAATGTGACGACCGCCCATGACTCCCGCACCAAATCAAGGAAATAATGCTCTAAAAGGTGTGCCAGGCAGCCATGGACGATAGTCAGGGTAAAACAAAACAGAAGAATCTCTATCGCATAACTCACAGCGCATGGATAAAATACAATAGAGAAATATAATATAGTGAAGCTCCATAGAACAGAACATCATCATATAAGCATCACAGTAGTTTTATACAATCATCTACTCAAATCCATACATGAAAGCCTCACTACAAATCACTCAACCAAATACAGCAGCGGATACCCAGTACATATAGTGAGAAAACTAATATGCAAAGCCTCCTGCTCGTCTTCGTCATCTTCAACGTAGAACTCCTAGCACAGCACCTGTCACCTGCTACCTAGTCTGCCCATCCCAAACATGGATGAACAGCCCAAGGTAATAAGAGGAGACATAAAACCTTGAGTCAGACAAAGTCTTAGTGAGCAGTAAATTAACTATCAAACATACCAAAAGAGCATAAAGGATAAAAGGAATAGGAACCAAACCATCCCACTCCACCTCTTTCTACAGTGATAGCCCCAGACTTACACTAAGGAGAAGCAAGCATAACAACATAGGAAATTAAGGTAAAGCAAATACCACTCGAGTCAAGGACGATGTTTTCCAAATACAAACCCCCAAGGCCTAAACCAAGATCAGATAAGCACCCAGAAAACACCGCTCTTGAAGCCGAATGATAATACAACCAAACATCCATGACTCTGGCTATCACTGTTATCCTTGCCTCGATTTCATCGTTAGTTGAATGACCATCTGTCAAGGGCTAATGGTAACCCCGGTTCTAACCATAACTCCGCACACTGCCTTGTGCCTAGGACTTATCTACTTTGCCCAGAGTACTCAACTACCTACCTGTAGTCTTTTGGGTGTCCCGACTACCTACCTGTAGTCGTTATGGGCGCCCCATGTACTCTTGCTTTTGAGCATGCTAGAACCTTCAACAACGACGAGATCCAAGCCTCCTAGCCATCCTTCTTGACGACTATCCTCATACAAGCTCAAGCTACCTCTTGAACAATCCATTATCAACCAACTTGAACTACCCTTCAAGTTATCAACATGCTTGGAATGATCCCTTCTTGGATTAAGCCAAGACTCACATCATAATTCGCTTCATCGCATCAAAGCAAAGTCTCAACTCAACAACATGGTTTGCCTCATCAAATCATGGCAAAGTCCCATCTCAACATCATCCAATCTATACATATGAGCTTCAACATCCGCTACATATGCCTTAAGCAGCTTTCACCATTCAAGAGCCTTCTTCCATAGCTTTTGAATCCTCTTCCATCATCTTGTTCCAAATCAACTACTAGCTAACTTGGAAACAATCAAATCAATCATACATTCAAATAATCAATCATTCAAACAAGATCTATTAAGCAATTTAAGCAATATCAACTATAATGGCAATTTCGTAAATAAACGAGCAAAAGTCCAACATATGTGAAATCATGGTTTTTAGCATAGATCTATCAATTATAAAACATGGGTTTTGTCTCTAATACTTATTAAACAAACTTGCATAAGTAAACATCTTCAAAAACCATGGATCTAGACTTAGATCTAAGAAAAATGCATGAAATCTCTAACTTTAACACCCAAACATGCCACCAATCCAATATACTCCTTTGGATCCGCGTGAGAGATAACTACCACTCACCAAATCACCAAAACAACCTAAAATCAATCAACTTCAGATCTGGACAGCAAGGACTTGAGCTTGATCCGGAGAAATTTCACTTGAAACGGTGAAATCTAGCTTCTTCGGATGAAAATCTTCAACTTTGGATCTTCGATCTTTGATCTTGATCTTCAATCTTCAATGGATGTTAGCACTTGATAGAAGTAGAGAAAGAAGTGAAGAAAATACTGTAGTCGAGTTTCCAAAATGGCAGCACTTCGTCGCTTCGAAATCCGGTGCCAAAAAGTGAGCCAAACCCCTCTATTTATAGGCTGGAACCACCCTTAACTCGGCCGTCCCTAAGTCGCCACCGACCTAATCCTCAGTCGACCTAACACTCTGCCGACCCTACGACCTAACCATACACAGGCCATACGAGCTAACTATCCTGTCGACTCAACTACAAGTGCCGACCTAACCCTTATCGACTCAACAGCATAACCATCCTAACACACAGCCGACTTAACGACCCAACTGACCAACGACTCAACACTAAGTCGGTCCATCGACCTAACTCCACACAAGCTAACTCTAGGTCGAACTCTTTATAGGTTGAACACGACTCATCCCGGTAACGACTCAACCTATCTCGCCTACGACTCATCACTGAGCCGACCTACGACTTAAGCTATAACTCGGCATAACACTAACACACTAACCCGTTAAGTCGCTACATCCTTATCTCGGTCACCCCTATGAGTCGTTCATACTATGAGTCGGTCCAACCCACTAACTCACTAACTATTAGACCGGTCAACTCCTTAAGTCACTATCCCCTTAAGTCGGCCATCTCTTAGGTCATTCACTATCCTAAGTCGGTCAAATCTATAGGTCGTCCATGCTCCTTGAGTCGGCCTTCTATGAGTCGGCTAACACTTAAGTCGGCCAGTTCCTATAACTCAAAAACGACTTATCCTCTTAACATGTTAGCTCGCTCATACCACTAGGTCGCTCACCCCTACTCACGGCCTAACTCTCTAACGACCTAACTCCTTAAGTCGTTCACGACTTATAACTTAGGTCACGAGTTAACTTTCTAAACGACTCAGGTTAGAGACAACACAAACAACACTAACAACCTGCAAATTCTACGATTTATCGACACGTAAAATACGGGTCGTTACACGTTTCAAATCCATGCACGCATTTCTAAAAGTCGTACGGCACTGTTTCGCCATTTCGGATGGATGTTGCACCTTGCACCGTGGATGTTGCACCCTGTAGATATCGACTATTCGGACGGCCATAACTTCTGGCTCGTTTAGAGTTGCGGGAGCCATAACCTGTCAAAACGAAGGCCTCGATGAGTTCTACGGCTTTGACAGCTGTTAACGGATAGATTAATGCCCAAAAAGGACAAACCGAATCTCAATCGTGTCTCGTATGTTTTTTACCCTTTGTTTTTTCGACACGTGGATTTTTACGGTAAAACAGGATTACAGTGGCTGGCCTTCGATTTACCATCGCTGGAGAGTGGTGCACCATGGTATTGTTCCGTTTCAAATCCATGCAAGCATTTCTAAAAGTCGTACGGCACTGTTTCGCCATTTCGGACGAATGTTGCACCTTGCACCGTGGATGTTGCACCCTGTAGATATCGATTATTCGGACGGCCATAACTTCTGGCTCGTTTAGAGTTACGGGATCCATAACCTGTCAAAACGAAGGCCTCGATGAGTTCTACAGCTTTGACAGCTTTTAGCCGTCAATGCATAGATTAATGCCCAAAAAGGACAACCTGAATCTCAATCGGGTCTTGTATGTTTTTTACCCTTCGTTTTTTCGACACGTGGATTTTTGCGGTAAAACGGGATTACCGTGGCCCATCTTCGACTTCCCATCGCTGGAGAGTGGTGCACCATGGTAGTGTTCCGTTTCAAATCCATGCATGGATTTCTAAAAGTCGTACGGCACTGTTTCACCATTTCGGACGGATGTTGCACCTTGCACCGTGGAAGTTGCACCCTGTAGATATCGATTATTCGGACGGCCGTAACTTCTGGCTCATTTAGAGTTACGGGAGCCATAACCTGTCAAAACGAAGGCCTCGATGAGTTCTACGGCTTTGACAGCTTTCAGCCGTCAAGGGATAGATTAATGCCCAAAAAGGACAACCCGAATCTCAATCGGGTCTCATAAGTTTTCTACCCTTCGTTTTTTCGACACGTGGATTTTTACGGTAAAACGGGATTACCGTGGCCCGTCTTCGACTTCCCATCGCTGGCTAGTGGTGCACCATGGTAGTGTTCCGTTTCAAATCCATGCACGCATTTCTAAAAGTCGTATGGCACTGTTTCACAATTTCGGACGGATGTTGCACCTTGCACCGTGGATGTTGCACCCTATAGATATCGATTATTCGGACGGCCATAATTTCTGGCTCGTTTAGAGTTACGGGAGCCATAACCTGTCAAAACGAAGGCCTCGATGAGTTCTACGGCTTTGACAGCTTTCAGCCGTCAAGGGATAGATTAATGCCCAAAAAGGACAACCCGAATCTCAATCGGGTCTCGTAAGTTTTCTACCCTTCGTTTTTTCGACACGTGGATTTTTACGGTAAAACGGGATTACCGTGGCCCGTCTTTGACTTCCCATCGCTGGCTAGTGGTGCACCAAGGTAGTGTTCCGTTTCAAATCCATGCACGCATTTCTAAAAGTCGTACGGCACTGTTTCACAATTTCGGACGGATGTTGCACCTTGCACCGTGGATGTTGCACCCTGTAGATATCGATTATTTGGACGGCCATAATTTCTGGCTCGTTTAGAGTTACGGGAGCCATAACCTGTCAAAACGAAGGCCTCGATGAGTTCTACGGCTTTGACAGCTTTCAGCCATCAAGGATAGATTAATGCCCAAAAAGGACAACCCGAATCTCAATCGGGTCTCGTAAGTTTTTTACCCTTCATTTTTTCGACACGTGGATTTTTACGGTAAAACGGGATTACCGTGGCCCGTCTTCGACTTCCCATCGCTGAAGAGTGGTGCACCATGGTAGTTTTCCGTTTCAAATCCAAGCACGGATTTCAAAAAGTCGTACGGAACTGTTTCACTAATTCGGACGGATGTTGCACCTTGCACCGTGGATGTTGCACCATGTAGATATCGATTATTCGGACGGCCATAACTTCTGGCTCGTTTAGAGTTACGGGAGGCATAACCTGCCAAAATGAAGGCCTCGATGAGTTCTACGGCTTTGACAGCTTTCAACCGTCATTGGATAGATTAATGCCCAAAAAGAACAACCTGAATCTCAATCGAGTCTCGTAAGTTTTTTACCCTTCGTTTTTTCGACACGTGGATTTTTAAGGTAAAACGGGATTACCGTGGCCCGTCTTCGACTTCCCATCGCTGGAGAGTGGTGCACCATGGTAGTGTTCCGTTTCAAATCCATGCACGCATTTCTAAAAGTCGTACGGCACTGTTTCGCCATTTCGGACGGATGTTGCACCTTGCACCGTGGATGTTGCACCCTTTAGATATCGATTATTCGGACGAACATAACTTCTGGCTCGTTTAGAGTTACGGGAGCCATAACCTGTCAAAACGAACGCCTCGATGAGTTCTACGGCTTTGACAGCTTTCAGCCGTCAACGCATAGATTAATGTCCAAAAAGGACAACCCGAATCTCAATCTGGTCTCGTAAGTTTTTTACCCTTCGTTTTTTCGACACGTGGATTTTTACGATAAAACAGGATTACCCTGTCTGGCCATCGATTTACCATCGCTGGAGAGTGGTGCACCATGTACTGTTCCGTTTCAAATCCATGCACGCATTTCTAAAAGTCGTACGGCACTGTTTCGCCATTTCGGATGGATGTTGCACCTTGCACCGTGGATGTTGCACCCTGTAGATATCGACTATTCGGACGGCCATAACTTCTAGCTCGTTTAGAGTTACGGGAGCCATAACCTGTCAAAACGAAGGCATCGATGAGTTCTACGGCTTTGACAGCTTTCAGCCGTCAATGGATAGATTAATGCCCAAAAAGGACAACCCGAATCTCAATCGGGTCTCGTAAGTTTTTTACCCTTCGTTTTTTCGACACGTGGATTTTTACGGTAAAACGGGCTTACCGTGGCCCGTCTTCGACTTCCCATCGCTGGAGAGTGGTGCACCATGGTAGTGTTCCGTTTTAAATCCATGCACGCATTTCTAAAAGTCGTACGGCACTGTTTCGCCATTTCGGAAGGATGTTGTACCTTGCACCGTGGATGTTGCACCCTGTAGATATCGATTATTCGGACGGCCATAACTTCTGGCTCGTTTAGAGTTACGGGAGCCATAACCTGTCAAAACGAAGGCCTCGATGAGTTCTACGGCTTTGACAGCTTTCGGCCGTCAATGCATAGATTAATGTCCAAAAAGGACAACCCGAATCTCAATTGGGTCTCGTAAGTTTTTTACCCTTCGTTTTTTCGACACGTGGATTTTTACGGTAAAACAGGATTACCGTGTCTGACCTTCGATTTACCATCGCTGGAGAGTGCTGCACCATGTACTGTTCCGTTTCAAATCCATGCACGCATTTCTAAAGGTCGTACGACACTGTTTCGCCATTTCGGACGGATGTTGCACCTTGCACCGTGGATGTTGCACCCTGTAGATATCGATTATTCGGACGGCCATAACTTCTGGCTCGTTTAGAGTTACGGGAGCCATATCCTGTCAAAACGAAGGCCTCGATGAGTTCTACGGCTTTGACAGCTTTCAGCCGTCAACGCATAGATTAATGTCCAAAAAGGAAAACTCGAATCTCAATCGGGTCTTGTAAGTTTTTTACCCTTCGTTTTTTCGACACGTGGATTTTTACGGTAAAACAGGATTACCGTGGCTGGCCTTCGATTTACCATCGCTTGAGAGTGGTGCACCATGTACTGTTCCGTTTCAAATCCATGCATGCATTTCTAAAAGTTGTACGGCACTGTTTCGCCATTTCGGATGGATGTTGCACCTTGCACCGTGGATGTTGCACCCTGTAGATATCGACTTTTCGGACGGATATAACTTCTGGCTCGTTTAGAGTTGCGGGAGCCATAACCTGTCAAAACGAAGGCCTCGATGAGTACTACGGCTTTGACAGCTGTTAACGGATAGATTAATGCCCAAAAAGGACAAACCGAATCTCAATCGTGTCTCGTATGTTTTTTACCCTTTGTTTTTTCGACACGTGGATTTTTACAGTAAAACAGGATTACAGTGGCTGGCCTTCGATTTACCATCGCTGGAGAGTGGTGCACCAGGGTATTGTTCCGTTTCAAATCCATGCAAGCATTTCTAAAAGTCGTACGGCACTGTTTCGCCATTTCGGACGAATGTTGCACCTTGCACCGTGGATGTTGCACCCTGTAGATATCGATTATTCGGACGGCCATAACTTCTGGCTCGTTTGGAGTTACGGGATCCATAACCTGTCAAAACGAAGGCCTCGATGAGTTCTACAGCTTTGAGTGCTTTTAGCCGTCAATGCATAGATTAATGCCCAAAAAGGACAACCTGAATCTCAATCGGGTCTCGTATGTTTTTTACCCTTCGTTTTTTCGACTCGTGGATTTTTACGGTAAAACGAGATTAACGTGGCCCTTCTTCGACTTCCCATCGCTGGAGAGTGGTGCACCATGGTAGTGTTCCGTTTCAAATCCATGCATGGATTTCTAAAAGTCGTACGGCACTGTTTCACCATTTCGGACGGATGTTGCACCTTGCACCGTGGAAGTTGCACCCTGTAGATATCGATTATTCGGACGGCCGTAACTTCTGGCTCATTTAGAGTTACGGGGGCCATAACCTTTCAAAACGAAGGCCTCGATGAGTTCTATGGCAATGACAGCTTTCAGCCGTCAAGGGATATATTAATGCCCAAAAAGGACAACCCGAATCTCAATCGGGTCTCGTAAGTTTTCTACCCTTCGTTTTTTCGACACGTGGATTTTTACGGTAAAACGGGATTACCGTGGCCCGTCTTCGACTTCCCATCGCTGGCTAGTGGTGCACCATGGGAGTGTTCCGTTTCAAATCCATGCACGCATTTCTAAAAGTCGTACGGCACTGTTTCACAATTTCGGACGGATGTTGCACCTTGCACCGTGGATGTTGCACCCTGTAGATATCGATTATTCGGACGGCCATAATTTCTGGCTCGTTTAGAGTTACGGGAGCCATAACCTGTCAAAACGAAGGCCTCGATGAGTTCTACGGCTTTGACAGCTTTCAGCCGTCAAGGGATAGATTAATGCCCAAAAAGGACAACCCGAATCTCAATCGGGTCTCGTAAGTTTTCTACCCTTCGTTTTTTCGACACGTGGATTTTTACGGTAAAACGGGATTACCGTGGCCCGTCTTCGACTTCCCATCGCTGGCTAGTGGTGCACCATGGTAGTGTTCCGTTTCAAATCCATGCACGCATTTCTAAAAGTCGTACGACACTGTTTCACAATTTCGGACGGATGTTGCACCTTGCACCGTGGATGTTGCACCCTGTAGATATCGATTATTCGGACGGCCATAATTTCTGGCTCGTTTAGAGTTACAGGAGCCATAACCTGTCAAAACGAAGGCCTCGATGAGTTCTACGGGTTTGACAGCTTTCAACCATCAAGGGATAGATTAATGCCCAAAAAGGACAACCCGAATCTCAATCGGGTCTCGTAAGTTTTCTACCCTTCGTTTTTTCGACACGTGGATTTTTACGGTAAAACGGGATTACCGTGGCCCGTCTTCGACTTCCCATCGCTGAAGAGTGGTGCACCATGGTAGTTTTCCATTTCAAATCCAAGCACGGATTTCTAAAAGTCGTACGGCACTGTTTCACCAATTCGGACGGATGTTGCACCTTGCACCGTGGATGTTGCACCCTGTTGATATCGATTATTCGGACGGCCATAACTTCTGGCTCGTTTAGAGTTACGGGAGGCATAACCTGTCAAAACGAAGGCCTCGATGAGTTCTACGGCTTTGACCGCTTTCAGCCGTCAATGGATAGATTAATGCCCAAAAAGAACAACCCGAATCTCAATCGGGTCTCGTAAGTTTTTTACCCTTCGTTTTTTCGACACGTGGATTTTTACGGTAAAACGGGATTACCGTGGCCCGTCTTCGACTTCCCATCGCTGGAGAGTGGTGCACCATGGTAGTGTTCCGTTTCAAATCCATGCACGCATTTCTAAAAGTCGTACGGCACTGTTTCGCCATTTCGGACGGATGTTGCACCTTGCACCGTGGATGTTGCACCCTGTAGATATCGATTATTCGGACGGCCATAACTTCTGGCTCGTTTAGAGTTACAGGAGCCATAACCTGTCAAAACGAAGGCCTCGATGAGTTCTACGGCTTTGACAGCTTTCAGCCGTCAACGCATAGATTAATGTCCAAAAAGGACAACCCGAATCTCAATCTGGTCTCGTAAGTTTTTTACCCTTCGTTTTTTCGACACGTGGATTTTTACGATAAAACAGGATTACCCTGTCTGGCCTTCGATTTACCATCGCTGGAGAGTGGTGCACCATGTACTGTTCCGTTTCAAATCCATGCACGCATTTCTAAAAGTAGTACGGCACTGTTTCTCCATTTCGGATGGATGTTGCACCTTGCACCGTGGATGTTGCACCCTGTAGATATCGACTATTCGGACGGCCATAACTTCTGGCTCGTTTAGAGTTACGGGAGCCATAACCTGTCAAAACGAAGGCCTCGATGAGTTCTACGGCTTTGACAGCTGTCAACGGATAGATTAATGCCCAAAAAGTACAACCCGAATCTCAATCGGGTCTCGTAAGTTTTTTACCCTTCGTTTTTTCGACACGTGGATTTTTACGGTAAAACAGGATTACAGTGGCTGGCCTTTGATTTACCATCGCTGGAGAGTGGTGCACCATGGTACTGTTCCGTTTCAAATCCATGCACGGATTACTAAAAGTCGTACGGCACTGTTTCACCATTTCGGACGGATGTTGCACCTTGCACCGTGGATGTTGCACCCTTTAGATATCGATTATTCGGACGGCCATAACTTCTGGCTCGGTTAGAGTTACGGGAGCCATAACCTGTCAAAACGAAGGCCTCGATGAGTTCTACGGCTTTGACAGCTTTTAGCCGTCAACGCATAGATTAATGCCCAAAAAGGACAACCCGAATCTCAATCGGGTCTCGTAAGTTTTTTACCCTTCGTTTTTTCGACACGTGGATTTTTAAGGTAAAACGCGATTACCGTGGCCCGTCTTCGACTTCCCATCGCTGGAGAGTGGTGCACCATGGTAGTGTTCCGTTTCAAATCCATGCACGGATTTCTAAAAGTCGTACGGCACTGTTTCACCATTTCGGACGGATGTTGCACCTTGCACCGTGGATGTTGCACCCTGTAGATATCGATTATTCGGACGACCATAACTTCTGGCTCGTTTAGAGTTACTGGCGCCATAACGTATCAAAACGAAGGCCTCGATGAGTTCTACGGCTTTGACAGCTTTCAGCCGTCAGTGGATAGATTAATGCCCAAAAAGGACAACCCGAATATCAATCGGGTCTCGTAAGTTTTTTACCCTTCGTTTTTTCGACACGTGGATTTTTACGGTAAAACGGGATTACCGTGGCCCGTCTTCGACTTCCCATCGCTGTAGAGTGGTGCACCATGGTAGTGTTCCGTTTCAAATCCATGCACGTATTTCGAAAAGTCGTACGACACTGTTTCGCCATTTCGGACGGATGTTGCACCTTGCACCGTGGATGTTGCACCCTGTAGATATCGATTATTCGGACGGCCATAACTTCTGGCTCGTTTAGAGTTACGGGAGCCATAACCTGTCAAAACGAAGGCCTCGATGAGTTCTACGGCTTTGACAGCTTTCAGCCGTCAACGCATAGATTAATGCCCAAAAAGGACAACCCGAATCTCAATCGGGTCTCGTAAGTTTTTTACCCTTCGTTTTTTACACGTGGATTTTTATGGTAAAACGGGATTACCGTGGCCCGTCTTCGACTTCCCATCGCTGGAGAGTGGTGCACCATGGTAGTGTTCCGTTTCAAATCCATGCACGGATTTCTAAAAGTCGTACGGCACTGTTTCGCCATTTCGGACAAATGTTGCACCTTGCACCGTGGATGTTGCACGCTGTAGATATCGATTATTCGGACGGCCATAACTTCGGGCTCGTTTAGAGTTACGGGAGCCATAACCTGTCAAAACGAAGGTCTCGATGAGTTCTACGGCTTTGACAGCTTTCAGCCGTCAACGCATAGATTAATGTCCAAAAAGGACAACCCAAATCTCAATTGGGTCTCGTAAGTTTTTTACCCTTCGTTTTTTCGACACGTGGATTTTTAAGGTAAAACGGGATTACCGTGGCCCGTCTTCGACTTCCCATCGCTGGAGAGTGGTGCACCATGGTAGTGTTCCGTTTCAAATCCATGCACGCATTTCTAAAAGTCGTACGACACTGTTTCGTCATTTCGGACGGATGTTGCACCTTGCACCGTGGATGTTGCACCCTGTAGATATCGATTATTCGGACGGCCATAACTTCTGGCTCATTTAGAGTTACGGGAGCCATAACCTGTCAAAACGAAGGCCTCGATGAGTTCTACCGCTTTGACTACTTTCAGCCGTCAACGCATAGATTAATGTCCAAAAAGGAAAACTCGAATCTAATCGGGTCTCGTAAGTTTTTTACCCTTCGTTTTTTCGACACGTGGATTTTTACGGTAAAACAGGATTACCGTGGCTGGCCTTCGATTTACCATCGCTGGAGAGTGGTGCACCATGTACTGTTCCGTTTCAAATCCATGCACGCATTTCTAAAAGTCGTACGGCACTGTTTCGCCATTTCGGATGGATGTTGCACTTTACACCATGGATGTTGCACCCTATAGATATCGACTATTCGGACGGCCATTACTTCTGGCTCGTTTAGAGTTACGGGAGCCATAACCTGTCAAAACGAAGGCCCCGATGAGTTGTACGGCTTTGACAGCTTTCAACGGATGGATTAATGCCGAAAAAGGACAACCCGAATCTCAATCGGGTCTCGTAAGTTTTCTACCCTTCGTTTTTTCGACACGTGGATTTTTACGGTAAAACGGGATTACCGTGGCCCGTCTTCGACTTCCCATCGCTGGCTAGTGGTGCACCATGGTAGTGTTCCGTTTCAAATCCATGCACGAATTTCTAAAAGTCGTACGGCACTGTTTCACAATTTCGGACGGATGTTGCACCTTGCACCGTGGATGTTGCACCCTGTAGATATCGATTATTCGGACGGCCATAATTTCTGGCTCGTTTAGAGTTACGGGAGCCATAACCTGTCAAAACGAATGCCTCGATGAGTTCTACGGGTTTGACAGCTTTCAGCCATCAAGGGATAGATTAATGCACAAAAAGGACAACCCGAATCTCAATCGGGTCTCGTAAGTTTTCTACCCTTCGTTTTTTCGACACGTGGATTTTTACGGTAAAACGGGATTACCGTGGCCCGTCTTCGACTTCCCATCGCTGAAGAGTGGTGCACCATGGTAGTTTTCCATTTCAAATCCAAGCACGGATTTCTAAAAGTCGTACGGCACTGTTTCACCAATTCGGACGGATGTTGCACCTTGCACCGTGGATGTTGCACCCTATAGATATCGATTATTCGGACGGCCATAACTTCTGGCTCGTTTAGAGTTACGGGAGGCATAACCTGTCAAAACAAAGGCCTCGATGAGTTCTACGGCTTTGACAGCTTTCAGCCGTCAATGGATAGATTAATGCCCAAAAAGAACAACCCGAATCTCAATCGGGTCTCGTAAGTTTTTTACCCTTCGTTTTTTCGACACGTGGATTTTTACGGTAAAACGGGATTACCGTGGCCCGTCTTCGACTTCCCATCGCTGGAGAGTGGTGCACCATGGTAGTGTTCCGTTTCAAATCCATGCACGCATTTCTAAAAGTCGTACGGCACTGTTTCGCCATTTCGGACGGATGTTGCACCTTGCACCGTGGATGTTGCACCCTGTAGATTTCGATTATTCGGACGGCCATAACTTCTGGCTCGTTTAGAGTTACAGGAGCCATAACCTGTCAAAACGAAGGCCTCGATGAGTTCTACGGCTTTGACAGCTTTCAGCCGTCAACGCATAGATTAATGTCCAAAAAGGACAACCCGAATCTCAATCTGGTCTCGTAAGTTTTTTACCCTTCGTTTTTTCGACACGTGGATTTTTACGATAAAACAGGATTACCCTGTCTGGCCTTCGATTTACCATCGCTGGAGAGTGGTGCACCATGTACTGTTCCGTTTCAAATCCATGCATGCATTTCTAAAAGTCGTACGGCACTGTTTCGCCATTTCGGATGGATGTTGCACCTTGCACCGTGGATGTTGCACCCTGTAGATATCGACTATTCGGACGGCCATAACTTCTGGCTCGTTTAGAGTTACGGGAGCCATAACCTGTCAAAACGAAGGCCTCGATGAGTTCTACGGCTTTGACAGCTGTCAACGGATAGATTAATGCCCAAAAAGTACAACCCGAATCTCAATCGGGTCTCGTAAGTTTTTTACCCTTCGTTTTTTCGACACGTGGATTTTTACGGTAAAACAGGATTACAGTGGCTGGCCTTTGATTTACCATCGCTGGAGAGTGGTGCACCATGGTACTGTTCCGTTTCAAATCCATGCACGGATTACTAAAAGTCGTACGGCACTGTTTCACCATTTCGGACGGATGTTGCACCTTGCACCGTGGATGTTGCACCCTTTAGATATCGATTATTCGGACGGCCATAACTTCTGGCTCGTTTAGAGTTACGGGAGCCATAACCTGTCAAAACGAAGGCCTCGATGAGTTCTACGGCTTTGACATATTTTAGCCGTCAACGCATAGATTCATGCCCAAAAAGGACAACCCGAATCTCAATCGGGTCTCGTAAGTTTTTTACCCTTCGTTTTTTCGACACGTGGATTTTTAAGGTAAAACGGGATTACCGTGGCCCGTCTTCGACTTCCCATCGCTGGAGAGTGGTGCACCATGGTAGTGTTCCGTTTCAAATCCATGCACGGATTTCTAAAAGTCGTACGGCACTGTTTCACCATTTCGGACGGATGTTGCACCTTGCACCGTGGATGTTGCACCCTGTGGATATCGATTATTCGGACGGCCATAACATCTGGCTCGTTTAGAGTTACTGGCGCCATAACGTATCAAAACGAAGGCCTCGATGAGTTCTACGGCTTTGACAGCTTTCAGCCGTCAGTGGATAGATTAATGCCCAAAAAGGACAACCCGAATATCAATCGGGTCTCGTAAGTTTTTTACCCTTCGTTTTTTCGACACGTGGATTTTTACGGTAAAACGGGATTACCGTGGCCCGTCTTCGACTTCCCATCGCTGGAGAGTGGTGCACCATGGTAGTGTTCCGTTTCAAATCCATGCACGCATTTCGAAAAGTCGTACGACACTGTTTCGCCATTTCGGACGGATGTTGCACCTTGCACCGTGGATGTTGCACCCTGTAGATATCGATTATTCGGACGGCCATAACTTCTGGCTCGTTTAGAGTTACGGGAGCCATAACCTGTCAAAACGAAGGCCTCGATGAGTTCTACGGCTTTGACAGCTTTCAGCCGTCAACGCATAAATTAATGCCCAAAAAGGACAACCCGAATCTCAATCGGGTCTCGTAAGTTTTTTACCCTTCGTTTTTTACACGTGGATTTTTATGGTAAAACGGGATTACCGTGGCCCGTCTTCGACTTCCCATCGCTGGAGAGTGGTGCACCATGGTAGTGTTCCGTTTCAAATCCATGCATGGATTTCTAAAAGTCGTACGGCACTGTTTCGCCATTTCGGACAAATGTTGCACCTTGCACCGTGGATGTTGCACGCCGTAGATATCGATTATTCGGACGGCCATAACTTCGGGCTCGTTTAGAGTTACGGGAGCCATAACCTGTCAAAACGAAGGCCTCGATGAGTTCTACGGCTTTGACAGCTTTCAGCCGTCAACGCATAGATAAATGTCCAAAAAGGACAACCCAAATCTCAATTGGGTCTCGTAAGTTTTTTACCCTTCGTTTTTTCGACACGTGGATATTTAAGGTAAAACGGGATTACCGTGGCCCGTCTTCGACTTCCCATCGCTGGAGAGTGGTGCACCATGGTAGTGTTCCGTTTCAAATCCATGCACGCATTTCTAAAAGTCGTACGACACTGTTTCGTCATTTCGGACGGATGTTGCACCTTGCACCGTGGATGTTGCACCCTGTAGATATCGATTATTCGGACGGCCATAACTTCTGGCTCATTTAGAGTTACGGGAGCCATAACCTGTCAAAACGAAGGCCTCGATGAGTTCTACCGCTTTGACAGCTTTCAACCGTCAACGCATAGATTAATGTCCAAAAAGGAAAACTCGAATCTAATCGGGTCTCGTAAGTTTTTTACCCTTCGTTTTTTCGACACGTGGATTTTTACGGTAAAACAGGATTACCGTGGCTGGCCTTCGATTTACCATCGCTGGAGAGTGGTGCACCATGTACTGTTCCGTTTCAAATCCATGCACGCATTTCTAAAAGTCGTACGGCACAGTTTCGCCATTTCGGATGGATGTTGCACCTTACACCGTGGATGTTGCACCCTATAGATATCGACTATTCGGACGGCCATTACTTCTGGCTCGTTTAGAGTTACGGGAGCCATAACTTGTCAAAACGAAGGCCCCGATGAGTTGTACGGCTTTGACAGCTTTCAACGGATAGATTAATGCCCAAAAAGGACAACCCGAATCTCAATCGGGTCTCGTATGCTTTTTACCCTTCGTTTTTTCGACACGTGGATTTTTACGGTAAAACAGGATTACAGTGGCTGGCCTTCGATTTACCATCGCTGGAGAGTGGTACACCATGGTACTGTTCCGTTTCAAATCCATGCACGCATTTCTAAAAGTCGTACGGCACTGTTTCGCCATTTCGGACGAATGTCGCACCTTGCACCGTGGATGTTGCACCCTGTAGATATCGATTATTCGGACGACCATAACTTCTGGCTCGTTTAGAATTACGGGATCCATAACCTGTCAAAACGAAGGCCTCGATGAGTTCTACGGCTTTGACAGCTTTTAGCCGTCAACGCATAGATTAATGCCCAAAAAGGACAACCTGAATCTCAATCGGGTCTCGTAAGTTTTTTACCCTTCGTTTTTTCGACACGTGGATTTTTACGGTAAAACGGGATTACCGTGGCCCGTCTTCGACTTCCCATCGCTGGAGAGTGGTGCACCATGGTAGTGTTCCATTTCAAATCCATGCACGGATTTCTAAAAGTCGTACGGCACTGTTTCACCATTTCGGACGGATGTTGCACCTTGCACCGTGGATGTTGCACCCTGTAGATATCGATTATTCGGACGGCCACAACTTCTGGGTCGTTCAGAGTTACGGGAGCCATAACCTGTCAAAACGAAGGCCTCGATGGGTTCTACGGTTTTGACAGCTTTCTGCCGTCAAGGGATAGATTAATGCCCAAAAAGGACAACCCGAATCTCAATCGGGTCTCGTAAGTTTTTTACCCTTCGTTTTTTCGACACGTGGATTTTTACGGTAAAATGGGATTACCGTGGCCCGTCTTCGACTTCCCATCGCTGGAGAGTGGTCCACCATGGTAGTGTTCCGTTTCAAATCCATGCACGCATTTCTAAAAGTCGTACGGCACTGTTTCGCCATTTCGGACGGATGTTGCATCATGCACCGTGAATGTTGCACCCTGTAGATATCGATTATTCGGACGGCCATAACTTCTGGCTCGTTTAGAGTTACGGGAGCCATAACCTGTCAAAACGAAGGCCTCGATGAGTTCTACGGCTTTGACAGCTTTCAGCCGTCAACGCATAGATTAATGTCCAAAAAGGACAACCCGAATCTCAATCGGGTCTCCTAAGTTTTTTACCCTTCGTTTTTTCGACACGTGGATTTTTACGGTAAAACAGGATTACCGTGGCTGGCCTTCGATTTACCATCGCTGGAGAGTGGTGCACCATGTACTGTTCCGTTTCAAATCCATGCACGCATTTCTGAAAGTCGTACGGCACTGTTTCGCCGTTTCGGACTTATGTTGCACCTTGCACCATGGATGTTGCACCCTGTAGATATCGATTATTCGGACGGCCATAACTTCTGGCTTGTTTAGAGATACGGGAGCCATAACCTGTCAAAACAAAGGCCTCGATGAATTCTACGGCTTTGATAGCTTTCAGCCGTCAACGGATAGATTAATGCCCAAAAAGGGCAACCCGGATCTCAATCGGGTCTCGTAAGTTTTTTACCCTTCGTTTTTTCGACACGTGGATTTTTACGGTAAAACGGGATTATAGTGGCTGGCCTTCGATTTACCATCGCTGGAGAGTGGCGCACCATAGTACTGTTCCGTTTCAAATCCATGCATGCATTTCTAAAAGTCGTACGACACTGTTTCGCCATTTCGGACGGATGTTGCACCTTGCATCGTGGATGTAGCACCATGTAGATATCGATTATTCGGACGGCCGTAACTTCTGGCTCGTTTAGAGTTACGGGAGCCATAACCTGTCAAAAAGAAGGCCTCGATAAGTTCTATGGCTTTGACAGCTTTCAGCCGTCAACGCATAGATTAATGCCCAAAAAGGGCAACCCGGATCTCAATCGGGTCCCGTAAGTTTTTTACCATTCGTTTTTTCGACACGTGGATTTTTACGGTAAATCAGGATTACCGAGGCTGGCCTTCGATTTACCATCGCTGGAGAGTGGTGCACCATGGTACTGTTCCGTTTCAAATCCATGCATGCATTTCTAAAAGTCGTACGACACTGTTTCGCCATTTCGGACGGATGTTGCACCTTACACCGTGGATGTTGCACCCTGTAGATATCGATTATTCGGACGGCCATAACTTCTGGCTCGTTTAGAGTTACGGGAGCCATAACCTGTCAAAACGAAGGCCTCGATGAGTTCTATGGCTTTGACCGCTTTCAGCTGTCAACGGATAGATTAATGCCCAAAAAGGACAACCCGAATCTCAATCGGGTCTCGTAAGTTTTTTACCCTTCGTTTTTTCGACACGTGGATTTTTATGGAAATAAATTAGTAATTCAGAATGAGTGAGTTTTGATACCTCGCTTGGCTCGTCGTCATCACTGTCTGTAACTTCACCATGAAGACACATGTTTGCTTTTTCACTCTCACTCTCGGTGTTATCACTTTCATCTTCGTCAGTTTCATCCCAAGTAGCCGCAAAGCTTTTCTTCTTTAGTTTCTTTCCTTGATTTGATCGTTTTTGAGGACATTGTGGCTTGATATGACCGGGTTTGTTGCATTTGTAACAGATGATTTTCTTTTCTTCTGGGTTGTCTAGTGCTTTGCCTATTCTGCTTTTCAATTCATGATTTCGAGCTGGATTTCCGTATTTGCGATTCCACCTTTTGAATTTCTTTATTAGTAGTGCCAGCTCTGCTGCTCCATCATCATCATCGTTATAATCATCACTTCCGGTTGTTCTTTTGAGAGCTATTGATTTCTTTCGAGTATCTCCACCTTCACGCTCTTCCTTGAATTTCATTTCTAGCTCATAAGTGGTGAGATTTCCGATGAGTTCTTCAACTTTAAGTTATTTTAAATCTTTTGATTCTTGAATGGCAGTTACTTTTGCTTCAAAGCTTCGTGGAAGGACTCTGAGGATTTTCTGGACTATTTCCTGTTGGGCGAATTCTCACCCAGAGGATCTCAAGACCAAGAAGTCACAAGTTTTACCCGGGCTCGCAACCTCCACCTCGTTCAGCAAACACAAGGCTCAACGTAAGCATAGGAGCCCATCTGGCATTCTCAGTGTACAAATCCATTCGGGCATGAGTCCATTCGGCATATCCTATGTCCCATTCGGCACGACCCATTCGGCAGCCATCAACCAACTTCATCCGGTCAGGCCCCATACCGAACCAGACCCAACCGGTCCAGTCACTACCGGTCCACCAGCCTTCATGCCCCTATGCCGAACCATGCTCCTCTCACGAACTCCACCGATCCACAAGCCTTCACCGAGCCTGTTTGGTACCGAACCAACTCACCTCCAAGACCGAACCAACTCCATGTAAACCCATTACCGAATGGCACATATCCACCCATCACCGGACCACCATAGCCGGACGAGGCTACCACCGGTCCAACCTCAACACGGCCGAACCAAGGCTTCGCCGAACCAGAAGTTTGCCAGTCCAGATTGCTCCAGCCCGGGCCCACCAGCAGCTATACACTTCCAAGACCCCTGCCCCCTACCTCACTCTATAAATAGAGGGGCAGGGGTACAACAATGGCAGACAAGTTTGAGAGCTCAAGCAAGGAAGGAACTTTCAAACTACTTTCATACACTTGTACACAACGCATTGTACTTGTAACCTGAAAGAAAGAAGATAATAACATATAAAGTGGACGTAGGCACATTCTGGCCGAACCACTATAAATCTGTGTGTCTTTTACATTTCAGCCCCTACTTTTCTCATATTTACATACTCATCTAAAATCATTGAAAATTACATATAATCAACTAAATAATACGACTTGGAGGTGTTTGTCCATTTTTTGTGCAAACATTTTTGGTGCTTTCACTGAGAACTGAACTCAGGCTTCATCTTCTCCCACTCAACCTTTTTCCTAACGACATCACTCGTTGCTTAGAAATCATGCCTTCCAAACAGAGAAGGGATGTTAACAAAGGAAAGAACATCGCAACTAGCAGCCTTCCAGATCCAGCAATCACAGATCAGCCCACTTCAACAGCAGTACCAGATGAAAATCAGGAAAATCCAACTGGTCCCGCAACGGAACAACCAATCACTAGGGCAGATCTGGACAGGGTTGTGGCTGAAGTAACTAACCGCTTCACATCCCAACAAGAAACTTTGGTGGACCAACTCATGACACGCTTAAGGGACGCTGAAGAGTCCAACCGCAACACTGAATCATGGGGTGAATCCCAATCCGGAGGATCCCGGAGGCAACAAAGGTCTTCACTCTTCGAACAAGCTATCAACAGGAAAAACGATGATAGGGGCCGCGCCCGGACTCAGCCCGAATTCCGACTCGAGGAAGCCCTTGGAACCGAACCTAGCGGGGGAGGCACCAGGCGAGGGTCGGATGTAGCTGAGCCAGTCATGCCACCTAATCATAGAAACCCCGCTGAACGGAGCCGAGCTAGAACCCAGCCCGAAGTTGACCCCATGGATGTGCTCGAAACAGAACCCCACAGGGGAAGATCAAGGCAGGGGGCAACTGTAGCTGGTCCTAGCGTGCATCCAAGCAGCCAAAGACAACCACTGGATAATGCTAGAGGTGATAGACTGTACCATCCCTACAGGTCATCTGGGCGAGATAGATCCCGCAGGGAAGAACCGAGCTCATTTTTGTCCGCTCCAAGTTCTGACGAGCGGATGGCACGATTATTCAGAGAATGTGTCCAACGGGAGCAAAGGGACCGGGGAATAGGCGCTAGGGTCACCAGTCCCTTTACCCGAAATATCGAAACTGCCATCACCCCCCGGGAATGGAAAATGCCAACCATGGAACCTTACAAAGGAACTTCCGACCCCATCGTACACCTG
Organism: Allium cepa; assembly: GCA_030765085.1. Lineage (NCBI taxonomy): Eukaryota > Viridiplantae > Streptophyta > Magnoliopsida > Asparagales > Amaryllidaceae > Allium > Allium cepa. Next base: position 948,757,678 of record CM060938.1, on the reverse strand, counting down.
CAGAGATACACCCAGCATATGCTCATGAGTGGAGCAACAGAAGGAGTATTATGTAAATGCTTTCCGCTATTCCTATCAGATCTAGCTACCTCCTGGTTCTGCCATCTACCCCAAGGATCCATCAACTCATGGGAGATGTTAAAAGAAAGGTTTATTAGCCAGTTCCGCATCCATGTGGAACAACCCAGGGATGCTTATTCTCTATCCAATGTCAAACAGAAAACCGGAGAGACGCTACAACAATATCTAACACGGTTCAACGCCGCAGCGGCAGCAGTTCAAGATGACGATGAAAAACTCACTCTAATGGCCCTCTGTAGTGGTGTGCATCCAGACACCAAGTTTGCCAGAAGATTAACTAAGGAAAAACCAGTTACCTTGCCTGATTTCTTCCATGAAGCTGGAAAGTATATGAGACTTGAAGACGCTGCTACGGAGAGGCAGCCAGGGCAACAAGGCAAGATAATTCAGGACAAGGTTCCCACTGCAGCTAAGGACGCTCGAAGAAATGAATCTAGAGACAATGCTGGGGGCAGAAAGGGTGAGAAGCGCCAATATCGACCAGGGCCAAGATTTGACTCCTACACTCCTTTGAATGAAACAATCGAAAACATCTACCTAGCCACTCAGGGCGAACTCGGATACAAGCGCCCCCCGCACAAGAAAGAATCAGATAACGCACTCAAGTCCGGAAAGTTCTGTCGCTTCCACGAATCCCACGGACATGACACCAATGAATGCCACCATCTTCGGGACTTGATCGAAGAACACATTAGAAGAAGAAGACTGGAACGTTATGTGAAAAGTCAGAACAGGACTCCAACTCCTGCCAATGAGAACTCAAAGCAACCCCTCCCAGAAGTAGGCGGAGGGAGTCGCAACAATCACAACACCAGTGGCTCTAGTCAAGAGAAGATAGTAGTCCTTACCATCTCAGGAGGACCACACATTGCCGACAGAAGTTGGGCAGAGATGGAAAGGTACGGCAAGTCGCTTAGAAATACCGAAGGATACGTTAACTCCGTCACAGAAGAACGCCAACCGAAACGAAAAGAGAGCGACGACATCATATTCAGTAGACGCGATTTGGAAGGAAGACAGTACCCACATATGGATCCTATGGTCATCTCTGCCTGGTTCGGCCCTGCTAAAGTTTTTCGGATTCTAATAGACACGGGAAGCTCCGTAAACATCTTGTTCAAACATGCTTTCGACAAAATGAAGTTATCAATGAAGGATGTGTCTCCCTGCGACAAACCCCTGCACGGTTTCACTGGAGATGCAAAAATGCCCCTCGGGCAGCTTGACCTCTTCGTCGAAATAGGAAGTCATCCCCGCTCCGTGGTGCGAAAACAAACGTTCGTGCTAATAGAGAACCACTCGGCTTACAACGCCTTCTTGGGGAGACCAGCCTTGTCTGACTTCCAAATTGTCCTAGCCCCCTGGTGCCTGAAGATGAAATTCCCGACAGACAACGGAATAGGAGAAGTAGAAGGAGATCAAGACGCTGCCCGAGACTGCTATGTAACTGAGCTTCGCAACAACCGCAGAAAGAATAAAGGAAAAGATGCAGAGACTACTCTCTGCATGAAAAGCTTGGAGGCATAGCAACTAAAGAAAGCCCCTCCTCTTCGATACACAAGCGATCCCTTCAATGAACTAGACCCCCGGGATAAAGAGGAGGAGGCTACCGCCGAGCCTGCAGAGGCTATGGAATTCGTATCTGTAGATAAGCATGATTCAAGTAGACTATTAAAAATCGGATCTCAGCTGAAAACGGAATTGAAGGATCGACTCATTGACTTTCTCCGCCACAACTTAGATGTATTTGCGTGGACCCATGCCGATATGACAGGAATCTCCCCAGACGTAGCATGCCACATGTTGAACATCGATCCCACCAAGGTACCAGTAAAGCAGAAAAAGAGGAGCATGGGGGCAGAGCGATCAGCAGCCCTTGATGAGGAAGTAAAAAATCTACTTGCTAATGACTTCATACGGGAAGCCATCTACCCAGAATGGATCGCTAACCCAGTGCTAGTAAAAAAGGCCAATGGAAAGTGGCGAACATGTATTGACTTCTCCAATCTGAATGACGCTTGCCCGAAAGACTGCTTCCCACTTCCCCGAATTGACCAACTCGTGGACAGCACAGCTGGGCACGAACTCCTATCTTTTATGGATGCATACTCCGGATATAACCAGATCCCCATGCACGCTCCCGATCAGGACCACACTAGCTTCATCACCGACCGCGGATTATATTGTTACAAAGTCATGCCTTTTGGACTCAAAAATGCTGGAGCTACCTATCAACGCCTCGTCAACAAAATGTTCGCAGAACTGATAGGACGTACTATGGAAGTATATGTGGATGACATGTTGGTGAAGTCCAGGAAAGCCAACGACCATGTAAGCCATCTGGACGATATGTTTCGGGTACTTCGCCGATATGGAATGAAGCTGAATCCTCTAAAGTGCTCCTTCGGAGTATCATCGGGAAAATTCTTAGGATTCATCGTCCACGCCAGAGGAATCGAAGCAAACCCTGAACAAATCCGAGCTTTAAAAGAAATAAGGATACCTTCCACTCGAAAAGAAATGCAGAGCCTAAACGGAAAGGTGGCCGCCCTAAGCAGATTCATTTCCAAGGCAACTGACAAGTGTGTCCCTTTCTTCGAAGCACTCAAGAAAGACAAAGGGAGGTTCGAGTGGACCGACGAATGCTTAAAAGCCTTCCTCAACCTAATCGAACACCTTCAGAGACCACCAGTACTCTCAACTCCAAATGAAGGTGAAGTGTTATACCTATACCTCGCTGCATCATCTCATGCTCTAAGCGCCGCCTTGGTAAGAGAAGAAGACCGCACACAACGTCCGGTTTACTTTGTAAGCAAGAGATTTACGGGGGCAGAAGCCAGATATCCTAAACTTGAGAAGTTAGCATATTGTTTATTGATCGCGTCACGGAAACTGCGACACTACTTCCAGTCTCACTCCATCAGGGTTCTAACCGATCAACCACTAAGACAAGTGCTCCATCGTCCTGACACTTCTGGGCGACTCCTCAAATGGTGCATCGAACTAAGTCAGTATGATATCACCTACCATCCCCGCACCGCTATCAAAGGACAAGCCATGGCTGATTTCATTGCCGAATTCACTACCAACGAAGGCAAGGAACAATCCGAAGTAGCAAAAAACATCAAGTGGAACCTCTTTGTAGACGGAGCATCGAACGAACAAGGCTCGGGGGCAGGTATTGTGATCGTCACCCCCAGGGGAAGAAAGTTGTACTATGCATTAAGATTGGAGTTCACGGCCACTAACAACGATGCTGAATATGAAGCAGTAATAGCGGGATTGGAACTGGCCCTAGAAATTGGGATCAATTCCTTATGTATTCATAGTGATTCTCAGCTTATCGTAAACCAGGTACTAGGAGAATTCCAGACTCGAGGAGAACGGCTCACAGCATACCTAAAGAAAACCAGACTGCTGCTCGATCGATTGGACCATTATCTAATCAAACACATTCCTCGAGAAGAAAACCAAGAGGCAGATGAACTTGCAAAGCAAGCTAGTATGAAGGACAGCACCATTCCCGGAGCACTAGTAATCTCAAGGCAGCTAGCCCCAAGTTTCGAACAAGTAAATCTGATAACTGCAATCGAAGAAGGAACCTGGATGACTCCTATCCGGAAATATTTGCAAGATGGCATACTACCCGACAGGCGTGACGAAGCCAAGAAGATCTTGAGAAAAGTTCCCCACTACACAATACAAGAAGGCATCCTCTACCGGCGTGGCTTCTCTAGCCCCTTATTAAGATGCGTCGCCGGAAGGGAAGCCAAGGAGATATTAACAAACATCCATCAGGGAGGATGCGGAGATCACACTGGAGGACAGACTTTGGCAAGAAAGATACTCCGATATGGATATTACTGGCCCACACTAAACAAAGATACCCTAGACTTCGTTAAGAAATGCGACAGATGTCAGAAGTTCGCCAAGATCCCTCGACTGCCCACAAACGAAATTACTCAAATGACCAGCCCTTGGCCCTTTGCTGTATGGGGAATTGACTTAATTGGCGAACTGCCAACGGGCCGAGGCGGAGCCAAATATGCTATAGTGGCAGTCGATTATTTCACCAAATGGGTGGAAGCGGAACCTTTAAATAAAATATCTTCAGCAAAAATTATTAACTTCTTGATCAAAAACATTCTGTGCAGGTATGGAGTCCCCCTCAAGATCGTATCAGACAACGGACTCCAATTTGACAGCGAAGAATTTGCCGACTGGTGCCAAGAGCATGGAATTCATAAAAGCTTCTCATCAGTAGCTTACCCTCAGGCAAACGGACAAGTTGAAGCTGTCAACAAAATTCTCAAAACCCTAATCAAGAAGAAACTTGAAAAGTCAAAAGGCGCTTGGGTGGACGAACTTCCTACGGCACTATGGGCATACCGCACATCTTTCAGAACATCAACGGGACATACTCCTTTCTCTTTGGCATATGGATCGGAGGCAATGCTCCCAGTTGAGACTATTGTGCCTTCCCACCGTAGGATCCACTACAACCCAGAAGAAAACGAAGAACTCCTCCTCATGTCTTTGGAACTGATTGAGGAAAGGAGAAACGATGCAGCACTCAAAGCAGCAGCTCACAAACAAAAAGTGGCAGCACTATACAATTCCAAAGTCAAGCATCGCAGCTTACAAGAAGGAGATCTTGTCCTCAGGCGAATCTTTCCGCGCCCCGGGGCACTGGACCCCATCTGGGACGGACCATATGTAATTCACAAAGATCTCCACAACGGAGCTTACATTTTGTCAACAGTGGACGGAGAGGTGTTCCAGAGGGCATGGAACATCCGACACCTCCGTCGATACTTTTCTTAACTTGTACTGCCCATATGAAGTGAATTAACAAAGAGAACCAGTGGACGTAGGCATTTTCGTGCCGAACCACTTTAAAAAATCTTGTCTCTTTTTAACTTGTTCCTTTATGTCTTGGCTACTTGTTAAGTTTTATCCCTTTCTGTTGAACAAAATCCTATGGCATCTCCACTCAAGACGCACCGCGGCCTCATCTAGACTAGGCCTAACAGGTACGCCACGATTCTATGCACTCGCCAATGAGACTCTTTTGCTCCAGCATCCCTCTGCTGCGGGTTAACTCATTGCGCGCCTGCCCTCAAAGCCAACTGTAATGAGCCGATTATAAGTCATCATAAAGGCCGACTATAGCCGATGGCAGCTCATTACGGCGTTCGGCTCGTCGGTAACCGTGAACCTACTTTAAGCCCCAACATAAGGTGTGGCCAGCCAGGGGTAGTTCACGGCCAACGGCACCCACGCTAGCCGGCCACGGTAAATCGAATAATACCCACGATTACGGACCATAACGGTTCGGGTAGTTACCGTGCGCGATCTCGGCTCCGATGTGTCTTAAGTGCGGCTGTGGTAAAAAAGAAAACTCCCCGCGGAGGCGTAAGATGGGTGACAAATGTCTCCAAGACCCACAGCTAGGGAAAGTGACTACAAAACCCGTTTGCCACGAACTTAAGCACATCGACGGCCTTCCGTGACTGGAAGTTTTACTTTTACTATATTTCCATTTCATTTAAATATTTTTCTCCTATCCTGTATAACAAACTCTAAAGTACAGGAAACCAAATAGGAAACATTCACTCATGAGGCTCTAAGCCTGCGTGCTGGGTAGCAGGGCGCTCTGCTATACCCGTGAACAGTTACACAAGACACTCAAAGCTACCGCCTGCGAATAAAACATAAAGGGCGGTACTCTCTTCTCTTGTACATAAATGCGTAACTATAACTTATTCATACACTGACATTGCAAAACGTGAAATTATATTTCAAGCAAAAACTTAACATCAAACACAAGTGGAATCACAGGCATATACATAATTATACTTCTCACACAGCACATAAAGATAGCAACAACATTTAAACATGACAAAATCAGCTTATATTATAAGATCACACGAAGTTATTCTTTGCAAATAATTTTATTACAGTTGCATATCAAAGACTAACATGAACAGTGATAAAAAAGAAACAAAAAGATGGCAGATGCATCCACACTCCATCACCAACTCCCCCAGCCTACTTAGCCGCAGGATCGGAGCCCCCAGCATGTGGATCTGAAGTCCCACCTGTCCAGATCGGAAGAGGAATTCATTAAACGAACGATCAAGTTATGAAAACACGGAAAGAAAAGAAAGGGAAAAGAATAACTCACCAGCATCCGCCGCTTGATCCTCATCATCCAACTGCACGCCCGCTTCCTCCGCAGCAAGCAGCCGCATCCCCTCCTTCACCGCCGCTTGCTCCTCCTTTGAGAACTGAGCAGTAACCGCACTCAAGTTGAAAGCCTCTCCGCCTTCCTTACCCGCGTTCACCCTGGCCTCCTCTAAAGCCTGGAGATACACCTTGGCCATGACCCGAGGGTAATCGTCCATCCAAGACAAGCCGCCCTCTTTCCAAGTATGGAAGTACATATCCTGAAGCATCTCATCCATCATCCCCTCATTTTCCTCAAACTCCCTCACCCGAGCCTCGGAAGCTTGCAACTTAGCGACGGCGACGTCCCTCTCTGATTGGTATCTCAAGCAGTCAGCCTGGAGTGACCTCCTCATTTCCTCCTCCTTCAACCTAAGGGACCTCCTCATCTCCTCCATCTCCTCCTTCAACTCAGCCTGAGCCATCTCCGCAGCCTCGAGTCTCCCCGACAACTCCTCTACCCGCTCGAGATCCGCATTTCGAACCTCATCCACCGTTGTAATGGCCATGTTAATCCGCTCCCTGCAGGTAACCTCCATCTTCCGTAACTCCGCCCTACTGGCCTTCTCCATGGTCTCTTTCAGACGCTGGGAGGCTTCCTCATGCTGGGAGATCTGGATGGCTTGGTCGGCAAGCTGCTTGGCCTGATCGGCAACCTTTAGCCTTAACCGAATATTAGCACTCCCAATCTCCTCCCCGGCCTTGACCAATCGAGCATGATGCTCCATTAACTTCTTAGTCTCTTCGGCCACCCGGTCAATATTAGCCTTGGCCTCGTCCCCCATAGTAACTACCCGAGTAGTAAGCAGATCAAGATCTAGGGACTTGGCCTCATCCAGCACACGTACCATGGGGTTGCGGGGAAGTAGGTGCTCGCCCGTGGTCTCATCAAATGAAATGTCCCGAAAACTTGGGTCTAAATCAGGATGACCGGCAAAAGGGTCACGAGGCACGGGGCGAGGCACATCGGGACGCCTTATATGAATGACAGTAGATCTCTTGGAAGGAGGAGGAGGGGGGCAGGGCTCCGTGCTCTCCTCCGTAGTATCACGAGGAGGCTGAGTAGGGGGAGACAGAGTAGGAAGCTGCGAAGCAGAAGAAGACTCAAATAAGGAACGGCTCCGCTTCCTTTTCTGAATGCCCTCTTCGATGACCCCAAGAAGAGGGCGGTACTTGACTACGTCCCCAGTGCGATCAGTAGAAGGTTTCGCGGAAGCTCTCCTCGACTTAAATTGTTCAAGGCGGTGTCGAACATCCGACGTTTTACCCGCCTGGCCTGCCCCTGGAATAAAGAACAAGTGTTACGAACATACAATAATCCGCAATTCAAAAAATGTGCTAAGTTAAAAAGAAAGAAAAGTGAGGAGACACATCTGTTATACAAACCCGGCGGAGGAGTGGGATACTGCAATAAGTCCTGGATCTCATTCCAGGACGGAAGTGAACCGTAAAAAATTTCTAAGTCCCTATCGAAAATGGAATCGGCAGAAGACAAAAGTTCACCTTGCATCGCCGGGGTCACCCTAGCTGAGGAACCCTTAGAGGATGGGTCAGTGCTAACCACAGCTTTGCCGGTTTCCTCTGCCTTCTCCGTTTCCTTCTCTGTTTCCGACTCCCCCTCTGACTCCCCGAAGGCCCGACGGAGAGCCTCATCCAGTTCGAGGTCCTGCTCAGAGGTTAGAGCAGCAACACCGCTACCACCCTGACCATCGCCATCTCCTCCACCCTCCGACCCTTCTCCAACTTCACCTCCTTCCTCCTCTTCTACACCTTCCTCCTCCGGGACATCCGGGCAAGTACTTGGAGAAGGGCCATCGGACTCCTTGAGCTTCTTGCCTCCTACGACTGGACGTTGTGCAAAGGGCTTCCTCTTGCCACCCTTCGCTGTCACCCCACCTTTAGGCTGGGCAGCCTTCTCTTCTGCCGTGTCCCTCTGTTTGACTACGGACTGATGTGGGAGGATCAAATTATACGACAAGAGCCTGGCATTCCTAATCAGATAAGCAGCCGATCTGTCTCTCCCGGAAATAGCTTCAATTTCTGCTGCCATCCGAACCAAGCGATCATCTTCCACAACCGCAAAACCACCTGTCGCTAGCAAGAAATAAAAGCGCATAAGAGAGTGAATTACAGCCAAGACAGGAATTATGAGTAGAGTTTTTACTTACATCCGGAGGTAAATCGGCGAATAGAGACGGAGTCATCCCTGACAAAGAACCACTCCTTCTTGAACATGCTATACTTCGAGTATAAATCCAAAACAGGCTTGAAGGAAACGGCTGACTCCAAGCTAATATATGGGGACCCCTTCCTGTACCCCCTCAGATTGTACAGATATCGTATTTCCCGGTGGGAGGGGGCGCGCCCATATCTCTTCTGGAAGATAGCATATAAGCATACCAGAATGGCATAAGAGTTGGGCTGAAGCTGGAATGGAGCCACCTTCAGATAAGTGACGAAGCTTAGTATCCAGGCGTTGATTGGAGGAATAGCCCCGCACATGCAATGGTACCGGCTATAAGCGAAGTACCCTTCAGGGGGATCATATGGCATGACCCCTTCCCCCGGTAACAACATAAGAGCCCTGTCTATCCCAAAGGAACGGGATATAACGTCAAGTTGCTCCTCCTTTAAGGAGCTTGGGAAGCAGTCAGGGGGAGAGTTCAAAAGTTCCTGTGGACCACATCCGTCCACTAGAGACTTCGGAATAGGTCGGTGTTGCCCGGATCCTGATTGGACTGGGGGCGAGGAAGAAGAAGGCTCTCCTGTGCCTCTAGACTTCTTTCTGTCTGATCGTGTTTCCGCTTTGCGAGACATTTTCTGCAGCACAAGAAAAACCTAATATTAGAACAAGGAAAATAGAAAAGTAAACAAACAAGTGCGTGCAAGTGTGGAATTTCATTCGCAAGCTGAAGTCTTCCAGATCACAAGTTCATTCGGTTTCCATGTTCATTCGGCTTCCAAGTTCATTCGGTTTCCAAGTTCATTCGGTTTCCGAGTTCATTCGGTTTCAACCCCATTCGGTTTTCATCTCATTCGGCTCCAAGGCAGTAGTCCCATTCGGTGAAGCAAGGACATACGTGTGTATTCGGTAATAAGTATATACCTGGTTCGGTATAAGGTTGGTTCGGCAAACACTTGATTCGGCAATGGAGTGATTCGGCTCTACTCGTTCGGTAAAGAAAAACAAGGGGGGTACGGCCTCTATATATAGGCAAACTCACAACCACCGAACCAGATGTCTCGCCCAACCGGACCAATGATACCGGACCACCAGAAGCCGGATGAGAATAGCCGGACCAACCAAGAACCGAACGGAACCCTCTATCTACCGTCCAAGACCAGGAACTGGGGGCACGCAGGGCGCTTCACTCAGATAAGTGCCGAACTCTAAGAGCTTACTAATAAAATAAAAAATATGATAACAATGGATAAGTCGTGAATCTCTCACTAACATGGATTAATCATTTACACGTGCACGCGACCACGAACGGTCCATAGGCACGCTCTGAATGGCTATTAACCCTATCGTCATGAGAATTTACACTTTGACATCCCTTTTTAAGCCCATCAGTCAAATGGATATTTGATAATTATGAAATGGCTAAGCTACTTACACATGTACGGGGTCGAGAACAACCCCTAGGCATGCTCTGAGCTAGCGATAAACCACCTTGACAAACGATCCAGGGAACCACTCTAACGTGAACCTGGCATCGATAACCCTCTCGGGGTACACTAACTCACCCCGAACGGCACAATTCACTTCATCGCGAATATTTCGATCCCGAACGGTCGTTATTTGAAATCACACTAAAACTGTAAATTCCTTTGCAGGACATCAACATGATATGAACATCTAGCCCATGGCATTACAAAAACAAGCCTCCCTACAACAAGGAAACAAAGCGCGACACATGCAAGCACGTGCCCCACTTTGGGGGGCAAATGTTGGGCGAATTCTCACCCAGAGGATCTCAAGACCAAGAAGTCACAAGTTTTACCCGGGCTCGCAACCTCCACCTCGTTCAGCAAACACAAGGCTCAACGTAAGCATAGGAGCCCATCTGGCATTCTCAGTGTACAAATCCATTCGGGCATGAGTCCATTCGGCATATCCTATGTCCCATTCGGCACGACCCATTCGGCAGCCATCAACCAACTTCATCCGGTCAGGCCCCATACCGAACCAGACCCAACCGGTCCAGTCACTACCGGTCCACCAGCCTTCATGCCCCTATGCCGAACCATGCTCCTCTCACGAACTCCACCGATCCACAAGCCTTCACCGAGCCTGTTTGGTACCGAACCAACTCACCTCCAAGACCGAACCAACTCCATGTAAACCCATTACCGAATGGCACATATCCACCCATCACCGGACCACCATAGCCGGACGAGGCTACCACCGGTCCAACCTCAACACGGCCGAACCAAGGCTTCGCCGAACCAGAAGTTTGCCAGTCCAGATTGCTCCAGCCCGGGCCCACCAGCAGCTATACACTTCCAAGACCCCTGCCCCCTACCTCACTCTATAAATAGAGGGGCAGGGGTACAACAATGGCAGACAAGTTTGAGAGCTCAAGCAAGGAAGGAACTTTCAAACTACTTTCATACACTTGTACACAACGCATTGTACTTGTAACCTGAAAGAAAGAAGATAATAACATATAAAGTGGACGTAGGCACATTCTGGCCGAACCACTATAAATCTGTGTGTCTTTTACATTTCAGCCCCTACTTTTCTCATATTTACATACTCATCTAAAATCATTGAAAATTACATATAATCAACTAAATAATACGACTTGGAGGTGTTTGTCCATTTTTTGTGCAAACATTTCCAATTCGGTGTATGTTTTTCCGAGAGCTTTTGATTTGTATACGATATTGGAAAGTCGTCCGTACATTTCTTTGACATTTTCTTCTTTCCCCATTAAAGTTCTCGTATTCGCTGCTAAGCATGGCAAGGCGAGATTTTTTGACTTGAGATGTTCCTTCATGAGTCACTTCTAGTATGTGCCATATTTCCTGCGCAGTTAGACAATGTGAGACACGATTAAATTCAAATTGATCTAATGAACAGATAATAGAATTCATAGCTTTGGCATTAGTATTCTGTAATTTATTTTCTAGTTCTGTCCATTGTTCCTTTGGTTTCTCTATTTCCTGATCATCTACAGTTATAGTTGGTATTCTATAACCTGTCTCAACAATATCCCAAGCGTCAATGGTTTTCAAAAAAAAATTCATCATATTTTTCCAAAAAGCATATTCACCATTGAACATTGGTGGTCTAACGATGGATTGACCTTCTGCAAAAGCATTATTAAAAGAAGCCATTTTAAAAATTCAAATTTTTAAAACAAAAACCGATTTTTTTTGAAACATGAATTTTTAAAACAAAAATTGATTTTTGTAAAATCAAATTTTTAAAAACAAAAACGGCTTTTGTTCCTAGCTATGATACCAGGTGTAGGATCGATTTCACCCTAGAGGGGGGGTGAATAGGGTGATAGTATACGCGGAAGCTTATTAATTAATTTCAATTCAGATCACAGAATAGCAGCACAGATATCGCAGAATCTAAATAACAGAATAGAACAGAACAACACAGAATTTACCCAGCTTCGGCAAAACCCTGCCCACGTGCTGCCCCCAAGGTTTCTACTAGAAATTAGATAGTCCTTTGCTTACATACGTAAACTCGCTATACCCGCTATTGACTAATCTAACTCTATGCTCAAAACCTTGCCACAACTCAACTACCGAGTTGCGAATTCCCAAACTACAACACGTAGTTTGTACCCTAGTCACACAACTAGAAAGAGATAAAACAGTTTAAAATATAAATTTAAAAACAATTAAAATTAAAATTGAACCCTAATTATAAATTAAAAAACCCCTTAAAACAAACTCCCTTAGAAAGTAGGCCGGCCTCCTTTGCTATTTGACCCGTCTCTTTTATTTCTTTGTTTGTACTGGCGGCCGTTCCTTTTTAGGGTTCGTCCTTGATCAAATTGGGCCTTTCGAAGTGCCAATAATTTGTTGATGAATTCAATGATTCTTCGCGTGTACTGTTGATCGATTGTAGCTCACTTCGGCTGCTTCGTTGATCAAATTCTCTCCTTGAATCGGTATTATTTTCTTTTTGCTTTTTGATTTTTGCTTTCTGGAATTTGATAGATTAAATGCCGATGATGATTAGGGTTTTTATAGGAGTCAATTTCCTAAAATCACGTTCGTCTGATTTCTTCAAAATTTCTTGCATTGCCGTTCGATTATTGTTGGATGTTTGCGATGAATTCTGACTTTTTCAATATCGTATTTTTCTGATGTTCGACCTCCACGGCTTTGAATTGCCGTGCTCATCACGGTGTTGATTTGTGACTTGGTCAATTTTTCATCCTCACTTGAATCGCTTTGATTTGCTTTGACCATGTTGATTTCGTAAGATTTTTTACTGCTGGCTTTTGGCTTTGAATCATTTCGTCTCTGGCCATCTTTTTCTGGTTGGTACTGCATTGCATTTCTCAGTGAGCTCCATTTCACTTTGTTGCATTTCTGATCACTGCTGTGTCTTGTTTAATGGAGTCAGTGATAATGATCACTGTGTTGGGCTTGTAGTACTTGGATGTTTGCAGTTTGTAGTGTTATTGAGCTTGCATACTGTTTTCATTTGTTCAACATGTAGTTGTTCACTTGGTCTTTGCTTGTGACATCCATGTGCATCTGATATATGTTTGAGACTGTGCTTGCATTTGTATTTGGTCGACACTTGCATCATTATTTGTTGTGACATCCATGTTCCCTGTTGAGTCTTTGGTGATGCTTCACCCGTTATGTCTGCAACTTGTAGCTGGACTTGTGCACCTTGTTTCATGTTTAAGTCTTGAGTCTTTGTGGTCTGGTTGCATGTTCACTATTTGTATCTGCAGTGGTATTGTTTTGTTTGCATATATCACTGGTTCATTCCATTGTTTCATGCATGTGACATTGGTGCATTGTCGTGAGTAGTTTGTAGTTGCTTCTGTGCATATATATTGATGCTGCAGTCTTCAAGCATTGCTGATTCATTGGTCTTTGCTGTACCATGCTTGACTTTGCTGTTTGCACTTTGGTCTCTTGTCATGTTTGTTGTTGCCATGATTATTGTTGTTGTACACTTATCTTGATACTTGCCTGGTCTGGTTCGAATTGCACTTGTCACTACTGCAGTCGCTATGCAATTGCTATGCCTTCGGTCATGTTGCATTGTGTTGAATCCAGTTTCAAAACTCGGGTTTGACCTTGTGCTCGTGTCGTAATTTTTATGTTATTGCACGTGAGTTGAACCCGGTTTTCCATTTGGGTTTGACCTGTGCTCACCTGTCCCTGTAAATCGATCAAGTGTATATATCGGTGTGCACGGCCTTGTGACATATACAGTAATACACTGTGTATGTCACAAGTTGTTCGTGTATGATGAATTCAAATTTAAATTATGACGAACAACCCAAATAACTGAGGCAAATCATATTTTCAAAAATTATCTTTTATTTTTAAATTGCAAAAATATTTCTTTTTCAATTTTACTGCGTTAGTAAATATTTTTGCAGATTGCTCAGATGCTCGATTCAAACTGGAATGAAGTTGAAGATAAATACGAGTGTGAGTGATATGTAGTGAGGTCAACTGTAAATATGAAATTGTGATGTATTGTAATCAAAGTTGTATATGTATAGTGAGAGCTTGAATTTGTATTATTCAAAATTGTAATAAATATTTGTTTGAATAAAATATTCGTTTGAATTCAAATTCCGTGTTATTTATTTTATTCAGCAAATATTTATTTAATCTGTGAAAAATAAAATAGTATATTATCAAATACATTTAAACGAATGTATATATGTTTACTATCATCAAACAAAAATCATATAAGCGCATATTCAACAATCTCCCCCTTTTGATGATAAAAACATATATTTAAGATTTTGAATGTATTAAATGTATTTGATTATGGATATATCCTAATTGCTCCCCCTATTTAAATGCTTCCTTTCTACACAAAACTCCCCCTACATATATGCATACAAATAAAAATATGCAAATGAGTCTAGATGCAAATAGAAAACCTTTGCTTGATTTTATTTGACAAAATCTTAACTTTTCTCTCCCCCTTTTGTTATCAGCAAAAGAATAATAGTGTTAGGGAAAATAGAGATAAAGTAATTGATATTAATCCAACATTAAAATTCAATTGAATATAAATATTAAATTTCAACAAAAAATCAAACAAAAATCATAAATATTTTGTTAGGCGCATATTCCACTTTTAGAACGATAGGAATGATATCATCATATAAAACCATACAGTTGTGTCTATTTGTGGTATATTTATATCAGGAATTTGAATATCTACTAACCATGCATAACCGTTAGGACTTTTAAATGAGATTAGTAGTATTCCAATTTTATTTTTAAAAAATGAATTCAAGTATCTTCGAACCACGCATAACCGTGAGGACTTTTAAATGGGATTAGAATCACTTGTTTAGTAAAAAAATCAACTTTTGATATGCGTTCCATACATGCATAACCGTGAGGACTTTTAAATGAGCATGGAAGCACATAAAAAATTCCAAGTAATTCACCCATGCATAACCGTGAGGACTTTTAAATGAGAGTGAATACTTTGTATTTATTTATTTATTTATTTAATTTTTTTTAAATGTGAAAATGAAAAACGAACGATTCCTGTTTAAAATACCACACATCGACAAATTATGTAGAATTTTGATGAGTGATGGTCGTTATAAATATGATAGAAATCGAGATGGTCATGGAATTTTTAACCAACAAAAAAATTTATGACTCTTGTTTAATTTTGAAAAAATTTACTAATTGTACTGTCTCGAGTAATAATATATGATAAATATCAATACTCATCAATTTTTCAATCACTATTTATTTCTTCGATGATTTGTAGGGAGAAAAAAAATGTTAAATATTCAGCAAATTTCTAAAACACCTAGACTGAGTCGTAGTTTACAAAAACTATTTTTTGGCGGGGGTTTTGTAAAGATGTCTGCCAATTGAGAATCAGTTGAAATAAAATTTATGCAGATATTTTCTTTGGAAATATGATCTCTATTAAAATGATGTCTAACATCTATATGTTTTGTTCGCGAGTGATGTACAGGATTATTTGTGAGATCAATTGCGCTTTTGCTATCACACATTAGTGGTACACGTTTAAAATTTAGGCCATAGTCATGCAAAGTTTGTATCATCCATAAGATTTGAGCAGAGCAACCACTCAAAGCAATATACTCTGCCTCTGTTGTGGATAATGCAATACAATTTTGTTTTCTACATGACCATGCGACTAATGAATGTCCTAACATAAAACATGCTCCACTAGTACTTTTTCTATCAACCAAATTTCCAGCATAATCAGCATCTGAAAAACCTTTCAATTCAAAATTATCGTTTGATGGATACCAAAGACCAAATCGTTGGGTGTGCAACAAATATCTTATAATTCTTTTAACAGCTTTTAAATGAGATTCTTTTGGGTTAGATTGAAATCGCGCACATAAGCAGACAGAAAACATGATGTCAGGTCTAGAGGCGGTAAGATAAAGGAGTGATCCAATCATACCTCTGTACTTCTTTTGATCAACTGTCTTACCCTTTTCATCCTTGTCAAGTTTAAGTGTTGTACTCATGGGAGTTCTTGCTGGTTTAGCATCTTTCAATCCAAATTTGTTGACAAGTTCCCTAATATATTTTGTTTGAGAAATGAATGCGGCTTTATCGCTTTGTTGGATTTGAAATCCTAAAAAGAATTTTAACTCTCCAACCAAGCTCATTTTGAATTTTTCCTACATGACTTTTTCAAATTTCTCACACAATAACTTGTTAGTAGCACCATAAATGATGTCATCAACATATATTTGAACAATCAAAAGATCATCGTTTTCATGCAACAGAAACAGTGTGGTGTCTACACATCCCTTTTTGAACCCATTTTCAAGGAGATAAGAACTAAGACATTAATACCAAGCTCTGGGAGCTTGTTTTAATCCATATAATGCCTTCTTTAGCTTGTATATATGGTTTGGATATTCATGACTTTCAAAACCTTCTGGTTGTTCAACAAACACATCTTCTTTTAAAATTCCGTTAAGAAAAGCACTCTTAATGTCCATTTGTCTTAGTTTAAATCCTTTGTAACAAGCAAAAGCTAACAATATTCTAATTGATTCTAGTCTAGCTACAGGCACAAAAGTTTCATCAAAGTCAACTCCTTCAATTTGATTGTATCCTTTAGCAACTAGTCTAGCTTTATTTCTAATTATATTTCCAGATTCATCATATTTATTTTTAAAAATCCATTTTGTTCCTATAACTGGAAAATCCTTAGGTCTAGATGCTAGACTCCAAACATTATTTCGTTCAAACTGATTTAGCTCTTCTTGCATGGCCATGAACCAGTTTTCATCATTAAGAGCTGAATTTATGTTATTTGGTTCTATTTCTGAAATAAATCCACTATATAAGCACAGATCACATAAATTTTTAAAGGATAAACGAGTTTGTATACCTGCTATAGGGTTTCCAATCACTAATTCTGGTGGATGGTCTGTTTTGTATTTCAGTTTTTCTGGATCCAGATTTCTTCGGACTTCTTGAATTGTAGTAACTTCTCTAGCATCAGCAGTTTCTTTTGGTTTCTCAAGCTCATTTTTTTCTTTGTCCTCTTCAATGTTGCTTTTAGATGTTTCCTGATTATCAATGCCTTCATCAAATTTCACATTGATTGACTCCACGATTGTTTTAGTCTTTTTGTTGTAGACGCTATAAGCTTTGCTTCTCGAAGAGTAACCCGTGAAGATGCCTTCATCAGCCTTTGCTTCAAATTTTCCTAACTGTTCACCTGTATTAAGAATATAGCAAGGACATCCAAACACTTCGAAGTAAGCAATGTTTGGTTTATTGTTGAACCATAGCTCATAAGGGGTTTTGTTAAGAATCAGTCTAATCATAACTCTATTCATTACATAACATGCTGTATTTACTGCTTCTGCCCAGAGATGCAGAGGTAGTTCATATTCATTTAACATAGACCTAGCCAATTCTTGCAAAGTTCGATTCTTTCTCTCAACTACCCCATTTTGTTGTGGAGTACATGGTGCAGAGAACTCATGTTTGATTCCGTTTTCATCACAGAAAGTTTCAAATTCATAATTTTCAAATTCTCCACCATGATCACTTCTTAACGAAACAATAGAGACTTCTTTTTCATTTTGCACAAATTTTGCGAATTTTGTGAAGTATGAAAAAGTTTCTGATTTTTTAGCCAAGAAATATACCCATGTATATCTTGAGTAGTCATCAACTAACACAAAGCAATATTTCTTACCTCCTAAGCTAGCAATGTCATTAGGCCCAAATAGATCCATATGAACTAGTTCAAGGACTCTAGAAGTGCTTACATTGTTTTTGGCATGAAACGATGATTTTTTAAGTTTTCCCAAAGTACATGCTTTACAAATGTTTTCAGTTTCAAACTCATGTGATGGCAACCCTCTTACCAAACTTTTCCTTTTTAATTTGTTTAATAAGTTCATACTAGCATGCCCTAAACGTCTATGCCATAAATTCACTTCTATATCCTTAGCTACCAAACATTTAGAGAGGATGAGATCATCAAAAGATAGAGAATATATATTACCTTTCCTTTTTCCAGAAAATAAGATTTCCTTTGATGATTTGTCAACAATTTTGCACAAGTCAGAATCAAAGATAACATTCATACCTTTATCACATAGCTGGCTGATTGATATCAAATTGTGGTGCAGATTTTCAACATATAGTACGTCATTCAAGGTAAATGTATTGTTACCTACTTTACCTTTACCGACAATTTTACACTTGTCATTGTTCCCCATTGTGACTCTGCCACCTTTGTACTTTTCTGGGCTAAGGAACTTCGATTTATCGCCTGTCATGTGCCTGGAACAGCCAGAATCCAAGTACCATTGTTGTTGTTCCTTAGCCTGCCAGCATACCTACACGAGAAGAGAGTTTAGTGACCTATTTGTTTTTATAGGTCCATGATTGTTAGTGGCAAAATATTTAGAACGATAATTTTGTTGAGACCCAAAACTATTTATAATTGTTCCCTTCGGCACCCAAATTTGTTTAACTTTGAGAGATTTTATATTTGTGCCTTTTGGAAACCAAATCGATATAGTTTTCATATGTTTGGGTCTATACCAACAATTATTGTGATTGTGTCCAAATTTTCTACAAATTGTGCACATAGAATTAACTTGATTAATATTGCTTTCAACAATTTTCGAATTATTATATCCAAGTCCTTGTCTAACCATATTAACAGTTTGCTTTCCTAATAGCATATTCAACGATTTTTCACTTTTTGAAAATTTATCTAAGGTCGTTGACAGTTGTTGAACTTGTGTTTTGAGAGATTCATTTTCGTTTAACAACTGTGTGCACTTTTTAATAGAAATCTCTCTCCTAGTATTTTCATTCTCTTTTAAAATCATAATTTCATTTTCAAGTGATTTTATATTGATTTCCGATTTTTTAATTTCTTCTTCGAATGTTGGACACTTATCACACTTAGGGATTCTACATTGATAGTTCTTAACTAATTGATCAAGTTGTTTATTGCACTCTATCAAAGTATCCTTTTGAGATTCTAGTTTAGCATATTTTTTCCTAAGTCGTTCATAATAGCCATTTACTTCATGGAAATAAATTAGTAATTTAGAATGTGTGAGTTTTGATACCTCGCTAGGCTCGTCGTCATCACTGTCTGTAACTTCACCATGAAGACACATGTTTGCTTTTTCATTCTCACTCTCGGTGTTATCACTTTCATCTTCGTCAGTTTCATCCCAAGTAGCCGCAAAGCTTTTCTTCTTTAGTTTCTTTCCTTGATTTGATCGTTTTTGAGGACATTGTGGCTTGATATGACCGGGTTTGTTGCATTTGTAACAGATGATTTTCTGTTCTTCTGGGTTGTCTAGTGCTTTGCCTATTCTGCTTTTCAATTCATGATTTCGAGCTGGATTTTCGTATTTGCGATTCCACCTTTTGAATTTCTTTATTAGTAGTGCCAGCTCTGTTGCTCCATCATCATCATCATCGTTATCATCATCACTTCCAGTTGTTCCTCTGAGAGCTATTGATTTCTTTCGAGTATCTCCACCTTCACGCTCTTCCTTGAATTTCATTTCTAGCTCATAAGTGGTGAGATTTCCGATGAGTTCTTCAACTTTGAGTAGTTTTAAATCTTTTGATTCTTGAATGGCAGTTACTTTCGCTTCAAAGCTTCGTGGAAGGACTCTGAGGATTTTCCGGACTATTTACAGTTCGGTGTATGTTTTTCCGAGAGCTTTTGATTTGTATACGATATTGGAAAGTCGTCCGTACATTTCTTTGACATTTTCTTCTTTCGCCATTGTAAAGTTCTCGTATTCGCTGCTAAGCATGGCAAGGCGAGATTCTTTGACTTGAGATGTTCCTTCATGAGTCACTTCTAGTATGTGCCATATTTCATGCGCAGTTAGACAATGTGAGACACGATTAAATTCAAATTGATCTAATGAACAGATAATAGAATTCATAGCTTTGGCATTAGTATTCGGTAATTTATTTTCTAGTTCTGTCCATTGTTCCTTTAGTTTCTCTATTTCCTGATCATCTACAGTTATAGTTGGTATTCTATAACCTGTCTCAACAATATCCCAAGCGTCAATGGTTTTCAAAAAAAATTTCATCCTATTTTTCCAAAAATGCATATTCACCATTGAACATTGGTGGTCTAACTATGGATTGACCTTCTACAAAAGCATTATTAAAAGAAGCCATTTTAAAAATTCAAATTTTTAAAACAAAAACCGATTTTTTTGAAACACAAATTTTTAAAACAAAAATTGATTTTTGTAAAATCAAATTTAAAAAAAAAACGGCTTTTGTTCCTAGCTCTGATACCACTTGTAGGATCGATTTCACCCTAGAGAGGGGGTGAATAGGGTGATAGTATAAATTATAAAAATTAATCGCGGAAGCTTATTAATTAATTTCAATTCAGATCACAGAATAGCAGCACAGATATCGCAGAATCTAAATAACAGAATAAAACAGAACAACACAGAATTTACCCAGCTTCGGCAAAACCCTGCCCACGTGCCGCCCCCAAGGTTTCTACTAGAAATTAGATAGTCCCTCGCTTACACACGTAAACTCGCTATACCCGCTATTGACTAATCTAACTCTACGCTCAAAACCTTGCCACAACTCAACTACCGAGTTGCGAATTCCCAAACTACAACACGTAGTTTGTACCCTAGTCACACGACTAGAAAGAGATAAAACAGTTTAAAATATAAATTTAAAAACAATTAAAATTAAAATTGAACCCTAATTATAAATTAAAAAACCCCTTAAAACAAACTCCCTTAGAAAGTAGGCTGGCCTCCTTTGC
Organism: Allium cepa; assembly: GCA_030765085.1. NCBI lineage: Eukaryota > Viridiplantae > Streptophyta > Magnoliopsida > Asparagales > Amaryllidaceae > Allium > Allium cepa. The sequence goes on along the minus strand of CM060938.1, from coordinate 948,736,866 downwards.
TATTTGACCCGTCTCTTTTATTTCTTTGTTTGTAATGGCGGCCGTTCCTTTTTAGGGCTTTGTCCTTGATCAAATTGGGGCTTTCGAAGTGCCATTAATTTGTTGATGAATTCAATGATTCTTCGCGTGTACTGTTGATCGATTGTTGCTCACTTCGGCTGCTTCGTTGATCAAATTCTCTCCTTGAATCGGTATTATTTTCTTTTTGCTTTTTGATTTTTGCTTTCTGGAATTTGATAGATTAAATGCCGATGATGATTAGGGTTTTTATAGGAGTCAATTTCCTAAAATCACGTTCGTCTGATTTCTTCAAAATTTCTTGCGTTGCCGTTCGATTATTGTTGGATGTTTGCGATGAATTCTGACTTTTTCAATATCGTATTTTTCTGATGTTCGACCTCCACGGCTTTGAATTTCCGTGCTCATCACGGTGTTGATTTGTGACTTGGTCAATTTTTCATCCTCACTTGAATCGCGTTGATTTGCTTTGACCATGTTGCTTTCGTGAGATTTTTTACTGCTGGCTTTTGGCTTTGAATCATTTCGTCTCTGGCCATCTTTTTCTGGTTGGTACTGCATTGCATTTCTCAGTGAGCTCCATTTCACTTTGTTGCATTTCTGATCACTGCTGTGTCTTGTTTAATGGAGTCAGTGATAATGATCACTGTGTTGGGCTTGTAGTACTTGGATGTTTGCAGTTTGTAGTGTTATTGAGCTTGCATACTGTTTTCATTTGTTCAACATGTAGTTGTTCACTTGGTCTTTGCTTGTGACATCCATGTGCATATGATATATGTTTGAGACTGTGATTGCATTTGTATTTGGTCGACACTTGCATCATTATCTGTTGTGACATCCATGTTCCCTGTTGAGTCTTTGGTGATGCTTCACATGTTATGTCTGCAACTTGTAGCTGGACTTGTGCACCTTGTTTCATGTTTAAGTCTTGAGTCTTTGTGGTCTGGTTGCATGTTCACTATTTGTATCTGTAGTGGTATTTTTTGTTTGCATATATCACTGGTTCATTCCATTATTTCATGCATGTGACATCGGTGCATTGTCGTGAGTAGTTTGTAGTTGCTTCTGTGCATATATATTGATGCTGCAGTCTTCAAGCATTGTTGATTCATTGGTCTTTGTTGTATCATGCTTGACTTTGCTCTTTGCACTTTGGTCTCTTGTCATGTTTGCTGTTGCCATGATTATTGTTGCTGTACACTTATCTTGATACTTGCCTGGTCTGGTTCGAATTGCACTTGTCACTACTGCAGTCGCTATGCAGTTGCTATGCCTTCGGTCATGTTGCCTTGTGTTGAATCCAGTTTCAAAACTCGGGTTTGACCTTGTGCTCGTTTCGTAATTTTTATGTTATTGCACGTGAGTTGAACCCGGTTTTCCATTTGGGTTTGACCTGTGCTCACCTGTCCCTGTAAATCGATCAAGTGTATATATCGGTGTGCACGGCCTTGTGGCATATACAGTAATACACTGTGTATGTCACAAGTTGTTCGTGTATGATGAATTCAAATTTAAATTATGACGAACAACCCAAATAACTGAGGCAAATCATATTTTCAAAAATTATCTTTTATTTTTAAATTGCAAAAATATTTCTTTTTCAATTTTACTGCGTTAGTAAATATTTTTGCAGATTGCTCAGATGCTGGATTCAAACTGGAATGAAGTTGAAGATAAATACGAGTGTGAGTGATATGTAGTGAGGTCAACTGTAAATATGAAATTGTGATGTATTGTAATCAAAGTTGTATATGTATAGTGAGAGCTTGAATATGTATTATTCAAAATTGTAATAAATATTTGTTTGAATAAAATATTCGTTTGAATTCAAATTCCGTGTTATTTATTTTATTCAGCAAATATTTATTTAATCTGTGAAAAATAAAATAGTATATTATCAAATACATTTGAACGAATGTATATATGTTTATTATCATCAAACAAAAATCATATAAGCGCATATTCAACAAACGGATAGATTAATGCCCAAAAAGGACAACCCGAATCTCAATCGGGTCTCGTAAGTTTTTTACCCTTCATTTTTTCGACACGTGGATTTTTACGGCAAAACGGGATTACCGTGGCCTGTCTTCGACTTTCCATCGCTGGAGAGTGGTGCACCATGGTAGTGTTCCGTTTCAAATCCATGCACGCATTTCTAAAAGTCGTACGGCACTGTTTCGCCATTTCGGACGGATGTTGCACCTCGCACCGTGGATGTTGCACCCTATAGATATCGATTATTTGGACGACCATAACTTCTGGCTCGTTTAGAGTTACGGGAGCCATAACCTGTCAAAACGAAGGCCTCGATGAGTTCTACGGCTTTGACGGCTTTCAGCCGTCAACGGATAGATTAATTCCCAAAAAGGACAACCCGAATCTCAATCGGGTCTCGTAAGTTTTTTACCCTTTGTTTTTTCGACACGTGGATTTTTACGGTAAAACAGGATTACCGTGGCTGGCCTTTGATTTACCATCGCTGGAGAGTGGTGTACCATGGTACTGTTCCGTTTCAAATCCATACACGCATTTCTAAAAGTCGTACGGCACTGTTTCGCCATTTCGGACGGATGTTGCACCTCGCACCGTGGATGTTGCACCCTGTAGATATCGATTATTCGGACGACCATAACTTCTGGCTCGTTTAGAGTTACGGGAGCCATAACCTGTCAAAACGAAGGCCTCGATGAGTTTTACGGCTTTGACGGCTTTTAGCCGTCAAGGGATGATTAATTCCCAAAAAGGACAACCCGAATCTCAATCGGGTCTCGTAAGTTTTTTACCCTTCATTTTTTCGACACGTAGATTTTTACGGTAAAACAGGATTACCGTGGCTGGCCTTCGATTTACCATCGCTGGAGAGTGGTGCACCATGTTACTGTTCCGTTTCAAATCCATGCACGCATTTCTAAAAGTCGTACGACACTGTTTCGCCATTTCGGACGGATGTTGCACCTTTCACCGTGGATGTTGCACCCTGTAGATATCGATTATTCGGACGGCCATAACTTCTGGCTCGATTAGAGTTACGGGAGCCATAACCTGTCAAAACGAAGGCATCGATGAGTTCTACGGCTTTGACAGCTTTCAGCCGTCAACGCATAGATTAATGCCCAAATAGGACAACCCGAATCTTAATCGGGTCTCGCAAGTTTTTACCCTTCGTTTTTCCGACAAGTGGATTTTTACGGTAAATCAGGATTACCGTGGCTGTCCTTCGATTTACCATCGCTGGAGAGTGGTGGACCATGGTACTGTTCCGTTTCAAATCCATGCACGCATTTCTAAAAATCGTACGGCACTGTTTCGTCATTTCGGACGGATGTTGCACCTTGCACCGTGGATGTTGCACCCTGTAGATATCGATTATTCGGACGGCCGTAACTTCTGGCTCGTTTAGAGTTATGGGAGCCATAACCTGTCAAAACGAAGGCCTCGATGAGTTCTATGGCTTTGACAGCTTTCAGCCGTCAATGGATAGATTAATGCCCAAAAAGGACAACCCGAATCTCAATCGGGTCTAGGAAGTTTGTTACCCTTAGTTTTTTTGACACGTGGATTTTTACGGTAAAACGGGATTACGGTGGCTGCTCTTCGATTTTCCATCGCTGGAGAGTGGTGAACCATGTGCTGTTCCATTTCAAATCCATGCACGCATTTTTAAAAGTCGTACGGCACTGTTTCGCCGTTTCGGACGGATGTTGCACCTCGCACCGTGGATGTTGCACCCTGTAGATATCGATTATTCGGACGGCCATAACTTCTGGCTCGTTTAGAGTTACGGAAGCAATAACCTGTCAAAACGAAGGCCTCGATGAGTTCTACGGCTTTGACGGCTTTCAGCCGTCAACAGATAGATTAATTCCCAAAAAGGACAACCCGAATCTCAATCGGGTCTCGTAAGTTTTTTGCCCTTCGTTTTTTCTACACGTGAATTTTTACGGTAAAACAAGATTACCGTGGCTGGCCTTCGATTTACCATCGCTGGAGAGTGGTGCACCACGGTACTGTTCCTTTTTAAATCCATGCACGCATTTCTAAAAGTCATACGGCACTTTTTCGCCATTTCGGACGGATGTTGCACCTTGCACCGTGGATGTTGCACCCTGTAGATATCGATTATTCGGACGGCCATAACTTTTGTCTCGTTTAGAGTTACGGGAGCCATAACCTGTCAAAACGAAGGCCTCGATGAGTTATTCGGCATTGACATCTTTCAGCCATCAACGTATAGATTAATGCCCAAAAAGGACAACCCGAATCTCAATCGGGTCTCGTAAGTTTTTAACCCTTCGTTTTTTCGACACGTGAATTTTTACGGTAAAACGGGATTACGGTGGCTGGTTTTTGATTTACCATCCCTGGAGAGTGGTGCACCATGGTACTGTTCCATTTTAAATCCATGCACGCATTTCTAAAAGTCGTACGGCACTGTTTCGCCATTTCGGACGGATGTTGCACCTTGCACCGTGGATGTTGCACCCTGTAGATATCGATTATTCGGACGGCCATAACTTCTGGCTCGTTTAGAGTTACGGGAGCCATAACCTTTCAAAATGAAGGCCTCGATGAGTTCTACGGCTTTGACAGCTTTCAGCCATCAACGGATAGATTAATGCCCAAAAAGGACAACCCGAATCTCAATCGGGTCTCGTAACTTTTTTACCCCTCTTTTTTTCGACACGTGGATTTTTACGGTAAAACGGGATTACCATGGCCCGTCTTCGACTTCCGATCGCTGGATAGTGGTGCACCATGGTAGTGTTCCATTTCAAATCCATGCACGCATTTCTAAAAGTCGTACGGCACTGTTTCGCCATTTCGGACGGATGTTGCCCCCTGCACCGTGGATGTTGCACCCTGTAGATATCGATTATTCAAATGGCCATAACTTCTGGCTCGTTTAGAGTAACGGGAGCCATAACCTGTCAAAATGAAGGTCTCGATGAGTTCTACGTCTTTGGCAGCTTTCAACCGTCAACTGATAGATTAATGCCCAAAAAGGACAACCCGAATCTCAATCGGGTCTCGTAAGTTTTTTACCCTTCATTTTTTCGACAGGTGGATTTTTACGGTAAAACGGGATTACCGTGGCCTGTCTTCGACTTTCCATCACTGGAGAGTGGTGCACCATGGTAGTGTTCCGTTTCAAATCCATACACGCATTTCTAAAAGTCGTATGGCACTGTTTCGCCATTTCGGACGGATGTTGCACCTCGCACCGTGGATGTTGCACCCTGTAGATATCGAATATTCGGACGACCATAACTTCTGGCTCGTTTAGAGTTACGGGAGCCATAACCTGTCAAAACGAAGGCCTCGATGAGTTCTACGGCTTTGATGGCTTTCAGCCGTCAACGGATAGATTAATTCCCAAAAAGGACTACCCGAATCCCAATCGGGTCTCGTAAGTTTTTTACCCTTCGTTTTTTCGACACGTGGATTTTTACGTTCAAACAGGATTACCGTGGCTGGCCTTCGATTTACCATCGCTGGAGAGTGGTGCACCAAGGTACTGTTCCGTTTCAAATCCATGCGCGCATTTCTAAAAGTCGTACGGCACTGTTTCGCCATTTCGGATGGATGTTGCACCTCGCACCGTGGATGTTGCACCCTGTTGATATCGATTATTCGGACGACCATAACTTCTGGCTCGTTTAGAGTTACGGGAGCCATAACCTGTCAAAACGAAGGCCTCGATGAGTTATACGGCTTTGATGGCTTTTAGCCGTCAATGGATAGATTAATTCCCAAAAAGGACAACCCGAATCTCAATCGGGTCTCGTAAGTTTTTTACCCTTCGTTTTTTCGACACGTGGATTTTTACGGTAAAACAGGATTACCGTGGCTGGCCTTCGATTTACCATCGCTGGAGAGTGGTGCACCATGGTACTGTTCCGTTTCAAATCCATGCACGCATTTCTAAAAGTCGTACGGCACTGTTTCGCCATTTCGGACGGATGTTGCACCTTGCACTGTGGATGTTGCACCCTGTAGACATCGATTATTCGGACGCCCATAACTTCTGGCTCGTTTAGAGTTGCGGGAGCCATAGCCTGTCAAAACGAAGGCCTCGATGAGTTCTACGGCTTTGACATCTTTCAGCCATCAACGCATAGATTAATGCCCATATAGGACAACCCGAATCTTAATCGGGTCTCGTAAGTTGTTTACCCTTCGTTTTTCCGACACGTGGATTTTTAAGGTAAATCAGGATTACCGTGGCTGGCCTTCGATTTACCATCGCTGGAGAGTGGTGCACCATGGTACTGTTCCGTTTCAAATCCATGCATGCATTTCTAAAAGTCGTACGGAACTGTTTCGCCATTTCGGACGGATGTTGCACCTTGCACCGTGGATGTTGCACCCTATAGATATCGATTATTCGGACGGCCATAACTTCTGGCTCGTTTAGAGTTACGGGAGCCATAACCTGTCAAAACGAAGGCCTCGATGAGTTCTACGGCTTTGACAGCTTTTAGCCGTCAATGGATAGATTAATGCCAAAAAGGACAACCCGAATCTCAATCGGGTCTCGTAAGTTTTTTACACTTCGTTTTTTCGACCCGTGGATTTTTACGGTAAAACGGGATTACCGTGGCCCGTCTTTGACTTCCCTTCGCTAGAGAGTGGTGCACCGTGGTACTGCTCCGTTTCAAATCCATGCACGCATTTCTAAAATTCGTACGGCACTGTTTCGCCATTTCGGACGGATGTTGCACCTCGCGCCGTGGATGTTGCACCCTGTAGTTATCGATTATTCAGACGGCCATAACTTCTGGCTCGTTTAGAGTTACCGGAGCCATAACCTGTCAAATTGAAGGCCTCGATGAGTTCTACGGCTTTGACGGCATTCAGCCGTTAACAGATAGATTAATTCCCGAAAAGGACAACCCGAATCTCAATCGGGTCTCGTAAGTTTTTTACCCTACGTTTTTTCGACACGTGAATTTTTATGGTAAAACAAGATTACCGTGGCTGGCCTTCGATTTACCATCGCTGGAGAGTGCTGCACCACGGTACTGTACCGTTTTAAATCCATGCACGCATTTTTAAAAGTCGTACGACACTGTATCGCCATTGCGGACGGATGTTGCACCTTGCACCGTGGATGTTGCACCCTATAGATATCGATTATTCGGACGGCCGTAACTTCTGGCTCGTTTAGAGTTACGGAAGCCATAACCTGTCAAAACGAAGGCCTCGATGAGTTCTTCGGCATTAACATCTTTCAGCCGTCAACGGATAGATTAATGCCCAAAAAGGACAACCCGAATCTCAATCGGGTCTCCTAAGTTTTTAACCCTTCGTTTTTTCGACACGTGGATTTTTACGGTAAAACAGGATTACGGTGGCTGGTCTTCGATTTACCATCCCTGGAGAGTGGTGCACCATGATACTGTTCCGTTTTAAATCCATGCATGCATTTCTAAAAGTCGTACGGCACTGTTTCGCCATTTCGGATGGATGTTGCACCTTGCACCATGGATGTTGCACCCTGTAGATATCGATTATTCTGACGGCCATAACTTCTGGCTCGTTTAGAGTTACGGGAGCCATAACCTTTTGTTTGCGCAAAAAATGGGCAAACACCTCCAAGTCGTGTGATTTAGTTGATTTTATGTGATTCTTAATGATTTAGATGAGTTATGTAAATATGAAAAAAGCAGGGGCTGAAATGTAAAAGACACACAGATTTATAGTGGTTCGGCCAGAACGTGCCTACGTCCACTTTATATGTTATTATCTTCTTTCTTCAGATTACAAGTACAATGCTTTATGTACAAGTATATGAAAGTAGTTTGAAAGTTCCTTCCGTGCTTGAGCTCTCAAACTTGTCTGCCATTGTTGTACCCCTGCCCCTCTATTTATAGACTGAGGTTGGGGGCAGGGGTCTTGGATGTATATAGCTGCTGGTGGGCCTGGGCTGAAGCAATCTGGCCTGGCAGCGTTTTGGTTCGGCGAAGCCTTGGTTCGGCCGTGCTTGGAGAAGTTGGATCTTGGTCCGGTTGTGGATGGTTCGGTGATGAGATAGCCACTTGGTTCGGCCTTACCTTGGTTCGGTATTGAAGGGGTTGTGGTTGGTCCGGTTGAGGTTGGCTCGGCGTTGGGTTGATTCGGTGGTGTGTCTATGGAGTTGGTTCGGTAGTAGAGCATGTTGCTTCGGTAGCGGGGGACTGCGACCGGATGTGTATTATGCTTGCATTGCCGAATGGACGTTATCCTGGGGATGCCGAATGAGCCATTGCCGAATGAGTTCTGGAATGCCGAATTTATTCATGTATTTGGGATGCCGAGCGATCCTTGGCCTTGCTGAATGAAGTGGAGGTTGCGAACACGGGTGAGACTGACGCTTCTTAGTCTCGAGATCTTCTGGGTAAGAATTCGCCCAACATTTGCCCCCCAAAGCGGGGCACGTGCTTGCATGTGTCGCCCTTTGTTTCCCTATGGTAGGAAAGCTCGTTTCGTAACGCCATGGGCTGGATGTTCATGTCCTATCGGTGTCCTCATGCCTTGCGGTAGGAAGGCGTGTTTTGTAATGCACTGAGCTGGATGTCCATATCCTGTTTATTTCCTGCAAAGGAATTTACAGTTTTAATGTGATTTCAAATGACGACCGTTCGGGATCGAAATATTTGAGGCGAAGTGAATTGTGCCGTTCAAGGCGAGATGTGACCGTTCGAGGCGAGTAGGTGTGCTCCGAGGGGGCTTAGCATTATTGATGCCAGGTTTTCGTTCGAGTGGGTCCCTGGATCGTTTGCGAAGATGGTTTATCGCCAGCTCAGAGCATGCCTAAGGATCGTTTGCAACCCCGTACATGTGTAAGTAGCTTAGCCATTTCAGAATTATCAGAACCAAATATCCATTCAACCGATGAGTTTTAAAAGGATGTCAAAGTGTAAATTCTCACGACAGTAGGATCAATAGCCATTCAGAGCATGTCTGTGGACCGTTCGTGGTCGCGCACATGTGTAAATGATTAACCCATGTTAGTGGGAGATTTACTACTTATTCATCGTTATCATAATCTCTATTTTATCAGTAGATTCCGAGAGTCCGGTACTTATCTGAGTGAGGCGCTTTGCATGCCCCCTGCTACTGGTCTTCACTGATTCGGATAGCTTCATTCGGTTTTCGTTTGGTCCGGTATGCCAAACCGGTTGGTCCGGTGCTCTCTCGCTCGCCTATATATAGGGGCCATCCCCCTTAGTTATTCCTTACCGAACCAACGAGCGCCGAACCAATCTCCAACCGAATCAAGTTTTTGCCGAATCAAGCTTTTACCGAATCAGGTATATGTCCTTTTGCCGAATGATCTTTTTTACCGAATGAAAATGTGTGTTTGCATAGCCGAATGAACTTGTATACCGGATGAACCTCCAATACCGAATAAAGCATATACCGAATGAGAATTGTAAAACTTGACCACCGAATGAACACACACCTTCAATACCGGATGGGGCTTATGCCGAATGAGACTTGGAAACTTGAATCTTGAGCGAAATCTTAGGCTTTTATACGCTTGCTTTAGATACTTTCTTGTTTGTGTTTCTATACTTCTTGTTCTAACACCGTGTTTTTCTTGTGCTGCAGACAAATGTCTCGCAAAGCGGAAACCCGATCGGATAAAAAGAAATCTAAAGGTAGAGGAGAGTTATCCTCCTCCGTGCCCCCAGCCTAACCAAGACCGGTGCCACATGGGCCTGCCCCGAGGTCGTTAGTGGATGGGTACGATCCCCAGGAACTTCTGGTCTCCCCTCCCGATTGCTTTCCTATCTCCCTAAAGGAGGAGCAACTTGATGTTATATCCCGTTCCTTCGGGATAGACAGGGCTCGTATGCTGTTGCCGGGAGATGGAGTGATGCCGTATAATCCCCCCGAAGGCTACTTTGCTTACAGCAGATATCATTACATGTGTGGTGTTATCCCTCCTATCAATGCCTGGATAGTTAGCTTTACCACATATTTGAAGGTGGCTCCATTCCAGCTCCAGCCGAACTCTTATGCCATTCTGGTGAGCCTTTTCATTATCTTCCAGAGGAGGTACGGGCACCCTCCTTCTAACCGGGAAATTCGATATTTGTATAACCTGAGAGGCTACAAGAAGGGGTCTCCGTATATTAGCCTGGAAGCGGCCGTGCCCTTCAAACCGGTCTTGGACTTATATTCAAAGTTTACTATGTTCAAGAAAGAATGGTTTTTTATCAAGGACGATTCTGTTTCTTTCCGCCTTTTCACTTCCGGCTGTAAGATGAATTTCATTTATATTTTCCATGTTCTGACTGTAGTGCTTCTTCTGACATGCTTCTATTTCTTGCTAGCGACAGGTGGCATTGCAGTCGTGGAAGATGATTCTTTGGCGCGGATGCCTGCTGAAATAAAGGCCATTCCCGCACGGGACAGGTCGGCTTCGTTCCTGATCAGGAACGCTACCCTCCTGGAGTACAACTTGATCCAGCCGCACCAGTCCGTGGTTAAGCATAGGGACACGGCTGAGGAGAAGGCCGCTAAAGCTAAGGAGGGGGCCACGGTGAAGAGTGGCAAGAGGAAGCCCTTTGTATAACATCCCGTCGTGGGAGGCAAGAAGCTTAAGGAGTCTGAGGGCCCCTCTCCTAGTACTTGCCCGATCATCTCGGAGGAGGAAGGTGTGGAAGAGGGCGAAGGGTGGACGCAGCTGGTTACTTGTCCGGATTTGGCTACCTTTTTATTTCCTTTTATCGTTGTTTATGTTAGTCCAAAACATTGATGTGACTGTAATAATATTATTTGCAAAGAATAACTTTATGTGATTTTATGACATAAGCTGATTTTGTTATGTTTAAATGTTGTTGTCATTTTGATGTGGTGCGTGGGAAGTATGCATATGACTGTGATTTTAGTTGTGTTTGATGTTAAGCAGTTGCTTGAAATATAATTTCATGTTTTGCAATGTTAGTGTGACGTATGAATAAACTGTCGGCCTTTATGATGACTTATAATCGGCTCATTACAGTTGACTTTGAGGGCAGTCGCGAGCAATGAGTTAACCCGCAGCAGAGGGATGCTGGAGCAAAAGAGTCTCATTGGCGAGTGCATAGAATCGTAGCGTACCTGTTAGGCCTTGTCCAGATGAGGTCGTGGTGCGTCTTGAGTGGAGATGCCATAGGATTTTATTCAACAGAAAAGGATAAAGCTTAACAAGCAGCCAAGATATAAAGGAACAAGTTAAAAAGAGACAAGATTTTTTAAAGTGGTTCGGCATGAAAATGCCTACGTCCACTGATTCTCTTTGTTAATTCACTTCATATAGGCAGTACAAGTTAAGAAAAGTATCGACGGAGGTGTCAGATGTTCCATGCCCTCTGGAACACCTCTCCGTCCACTGTTGACAAAATTTAAGCTCCGTTGTGGAGATCTTTATGAATTACATATGGTCCGTCCTAGATGGGGTCCAGTACCCCGGGGCGCGGAAAGATTCGCCTGAGGACAAGATCTCCTTCTTGTAAGATGCGATGTTTGACTTTGGAGTTGTATAGTGCTGCCACTTTTTGTTTGTGAGCTGCTGCTTTGAGTGCTACATCGTTTCTCCTTTCCTCAATCAGATCCAAAGACATGAGGAGGAGTTCTTCGTTTTCTTCTGGATTGTAGTGGATCCTACGGTGGAAAGGAACAATAGTCTCAACAGGGAGCATTGCCTCCGATCCGTATGCCAAAGAGAAAGGAGTATGTCCCGTTGATGTTCTGAAAGATGTGCGGTAGGCCCAAAGTGCCGTAGGAAGTTCGTCCACCCAAGCGCCTTTTGACTTTTCAAGTTTCTTCTTGATTAGGGTTTTGAGAATTTTGTTGACAGCTTCGACTTGTCCGTTTGCCTGAGGATAAGCTACTGATGAGAAGCTTTTATGAATTCCATGCTCTTGGCACCAGTCGGCGAATTCTTCGCTGTAAAATTGGAGTCCGTTGTCCGATAGATCTTGAGTGGTACTCCGTACCTGCACAGAATATTTTTGATCAAGAAGTTGATAACTTTTGCTAAAGATATTTTATTTAGGGGTTCCGCTTCCACCCATTTGGTGAAATAATCGACTGCCACTATAGCATATTTGGCTCCGCCTCTGCCCGTTGGCAGTTCGCCAATTAAATCAATTCCCCATACAGCAAAGGGCCAAGGGCTGATCATTTGAGTAATCTCATTTGTGGGTAGTCGAGGAATCTTGGCAAATTTCTGACATCTGTCGCATCTCTTGACGAAGTCTAAGGCGTCTTTGTTTAGTGTGGGCCAGTAATATCCATATCGGAGTATCTTTTTCGCCAGAGTCTGCCCTCCAGTGTGATCTCCGCAACTTCCTTGATGGATGTTGAATAAGATTTCCTTGGCTTCCCTTCCAGCGACACATCTAAATAAGGGGCTAGAGAAGCCATGCCGATAGAGGATGCCTTCTTGTATTGTGTAGTGGGGAGCTTTCCTCAAAATTCTCCTGACTTCATCACGTTTGTCTGGTAGTGTGTCGTCCTGCAAATATTTCCGGATAGGAGTCATCCAAGTTCCTTCTTCGATTGCAGTTATCAGAATCACTTGTTCGAAACTTGGGGCTAGCTGCCTTGAGATGGCTAGTGCTCCGGAAATGGTGCTATTCTTCATACTAGCTTGCTTTGCTAGTTCATCGGCCTCTTGGTTATCTTCTCGAGGAATGTGTTTGATTAGATAATGGTCCAATTGATCGAGCAGCGGTTTGGTTTTCTTTAGATATGCTGTGAGTCGTTCTCCTCTTGTTTGGAATTCTCCTAGTACTTGGTTTACGATAAGTTGAGAATCACTATGAAGACATAAAGAATTGACTCCAATTTCTAAGGCAAGCTCCAATCCCGCTATTACTGCCTCATACTCCGCATCGTTGTTAGTGGCCGCGAATTCCAACCTTAATGCATAGTATAGCTTTCTTCCCCTGGGGGTGATTATCACAATACCTGCCCCCGAGCCTTGTTCGTTCGATGCTCCATCTACAAAGAGGTTCCACTTGATGTTTTTTGCTATTTCAAACTGATCCTTGCCTTCGTTGGTAGTGAATTCAGCAATGAAATCGGCCATGGCTTGCCCCTTGATAGCGGTGCGAGGATGGTAGGTGACGTCATACTGACTTAGTTCAATGCACCATTTGAGGAGTCGTCCAGAAGTGTCGGGATGATGGAGCACCTGTCTTAGTGGTTGATCGGTTAGAACTCTGATGGAGTGAGATTGGAAGTAGTGTCGCAGTTTTCGTGACGCGATCAATAAACAATATGCCAATTTCTCAAGTTTAGGATATCTGGCTTCTGCCCCTGTAAATCTCTTACTTATGAAGTATACCGGGCGTTGTGTGCGGTCCTCTTCTCTTACCAGGGCAGCGCTTAGAGCATGAGATGATACAGCGAGGTATAAGTATAGCTCTTCGCCTTCGTTTGGAGTTGAGAGTACTGGTGGTCTCTGAAGGTGTTCGATCAGGTTAAGGAAGGCTTTTAAGCATTCATCGGTCCACTCAAACTTTCCTTTGTCTTTCTTGAGAGCTTCGAAGAAAGGGACGCACTTGTCAGTTGCTTTGGAAATGAATCTGCTTAGGGAGGCCACCTTTCCGTTTAGGCTCTGCATTTCTTTTCGAGTGGAAGGTATCCTTATTTCTTTTGGAGCCCGGATTTGTTCAGGGTTTGCTTCAATTCCTCTGGCATGGACGATGAATCCTAAGAATTTTCCCGATGACACTCCGAAGGAGCACTTTAGAGGATTCAGCTTCATTCCATATCGGCGAAGTACCTGAAACATCTCGCCCAGGTGGCTTACATGATCGTCGGCTCTCCTGGACTTTACCAACATGTCATCCACATATACTTCCATAGTTCGTCCTATTAATTCCGTGAACATCTTTTTGACGAGGCACTGATAGGTAGTTCCGACATTTTTGAGTCCAAAAGGCATGACTTTATAACAATATAATCCACGGTCAATGATGAAGCCAGTGTGGTCTTGATCGGGAGCGTGCATGGGATTCTGGTTGTATCCGGAGTATGCATCCATAAAAGATAAGAGTTCGTGCCCGGCAGTGCTGTCCACAAGTTGATCGATTCGGGGGAGCGAGAAGCAGTCTTTTGGGCAAGCGTCATTTAAGTTGGAGAAATCAATGCATGTTCGCCACTTCCCATTAGCTTTCTTTACTATTACCGGGTTAGCGATCCATTCTGGGTATATGGCTTCTCGTATGAAGTCATTAGCAAGTAGGTTCTTTACTTCCTCATCGAGGGCAGCTGATCGTTCTGCTCCCATGCTTCTCTTTTTCTGCTTTGTCGGTACCTTGGTGGGATCGATGTTCAGCATGTGGCATGCTATGTCTTGGGAGATTCCTGTCATATCGGCATGTGTCCATGCAAATACATCTAAGTTGTGGCGGATAAAGTCAATGAGTTGATCCTTCAATTCTGTTTTTAGCTGAGATCCTATTTTTAATAGTCTACTTGAATCATGTTTGTCTACAGATACGAATTCCATGGCCTCTGTAGGCTCAGCGGTAGCCTCCTCCTCCTTATCCCTGGGGTCTAGTTCATTGCAAGGATCGCTGGTGTATCGAAGAGGAGGGGCTTTCTTTAGTTGCTATGCTTCCAAGCTTTTCATGTAGAGAGTAGTCTCTGCATCTTTCCCTTTATTCTTTCTACGTTTATTGCGAAGTTCAGTTACATAGCAATCTCGAGCGGCGTCTTGATCTCCTCCAACTTCTCCTATTCCGTTATCTGTTGGGAATTTCATCTTTAGGCACCACGGGGCTAGGACAATTTGGAAGTCAGATAAGGCTGGTCTTCCCAAGAAGGCGTTGTAGGCCGAGTGGTTTTCTATTAGTATGAACGTTTGTTTTCGCACAACGGAGCGGGGATGACTTCCTATTTCGACGAAGAGGTCAAGTTGCCCGAGGGGCATTTTCGCATCTCCACTGAAACCGTGCAGGGTTTTGTTGCAGGGAGACACATCCTTCATTGACAGCTTCATTTTGTCGAAAGCATGCTTGAATAGGATATTTACGAAGCTTCCTGTGTCTATTAGAATTCGGAAAACTTTAACTGGACCGAACCAGGCAGAGATGACCACGGGATCCATATGCGGATACTGTCTTCCTTCTAAATCACGCCTACTGAATACGATGTCGTCACTCTCTTTCCGTTTGGGGTGGCGTTCTTCCATAATGGAGTTAACATAGCCTTCAGCATTTCTAAGTGACTTGCCTATCTTTCCATCTCTACCCAGCTTCTGTCGGCGATGTGTGGTCCTCCCGAGATGGTATGGACCACTATCTTCTCTTGACTAGAGCCACTGGTGTTGCGATTCCCTCCGCCTACTTCTGGGAGGGGTCGCTTTGAGTTCTCATTGGCAGGAGTTGGAGTCCTGTTCTGACCTTTCACATAGCGTTCCAGCCTTCTTCTTCTGATGTGTTCTTCGATCAAGTCCCGGAGATGGTGGCATTCATTGGTGTTATGTCCGTGGGATTCGTGGAAGCGGCAGAACTTTCCAGACTTGAGTGCGTTATCAGATTCTTTCTTGTGCGGGGGGCGCTTGTATCCAAGTTCGCCCTGAGTGGCTAGAAAGATGTTTTCGATTGTTTCATTCAAGGGAGTGTAGGAGTCAAATCTTGGTCCTGGTCGATATTGGCGTTTTTCAACCTTCCTGCCCCCAGCATTGTCTCTAGATTCATTTCTTCGAGTGTCCTTAGCTGCAGCGGGAACCTTGTCCGAAGTAGTCTTACCTTGTTGCCCTGACTGCCTCTCAGTGGCGGCGTCTTCAAGTCTCATATACTTTCCAGCTTCATGGAAGAAATTAGGTAAAGTAGCTGGTTTTTCCTTAGTTAGTCTTCTAACGAACTTGGTATCTGGGTGTACGCCACTACAGAGGGCCATTAGGGTGAGCTTCTCATCGGCATCTTGGACTGCGGCCGCTGCGGCGTTGAATCGGGTTAGATATTGTTGCAGTGTCTCTCCGGATTTCTGTTTGACATTGGATAGAGAATAAGCATCCTTGGGTTGTTCTACATGGATGTGAAACTGGCTAATGAACCTTTCTTTCAACATCTCCCATGAGCTGATAGATCCTTGGGGTAGATGGCAGAACCAGGGTTAGCTAGATCTGCTAGGAATAGTGGAAAGCATTTACACAACACCCCTTTTGTTGCTCCGCTCATGAGCATATGCTGGGTGTATCTCTGTAAGTGTACAATGGGGTCGGAAGTTCCCTTGTAAGGTTCCATGGTTGGCATTTTCCATTCCCGGGGGGTGATGGCAATTTCGATATTGCGGGTGAAGGGGCTGGTGACCCTAGCGCCTATTCCTCGGTCCCTTTGCTCCCGTTGGACGCATTCTATGAATAATCGTACCATTCTTTCATCAGAATTTGGAGCGGGATCGATCTCGTCCAGATGACCTGTAGGAATGGTATAATCTATCACTTCTGACGTTATCCAGTGGTTGCCTCTGGCTGCTCGGATGCATGCTAGGACCAGCTACAGTTGCCCCCTGCCTTGATCTTCCCCTGTGGGGTTCTGTTTCGAGCATTTCCATGGGGTCAACTTCGGGCTGGGTTCTAGCTCGGCTCCGTTCAGCGGGGTTTCTATGATTAGGTGGCATGACTGGCTCAGCTACATCCGACCCTCGCCTGGCGCCTCCCCCACTGGGTTCGGTTCCAAGCGCTTCCTCGAGTCGGAGTTCGGGCTGAGTCCGGGCTGAGTCCGGGCGCGGCCCCTATCATTGTTGTTCCTGTTGATGGCTTCCTCGAAGAGGGAAGACCTTTGCTGTCTCCGAGATCCTCCAGATTGAGATTCATCCCATGATTCGGTGTTGCGGTTGGATTCTTCGACATCCCTCAAGCGTGACATGAGTTGGTTCACCAAAGCTTCTTTTTGGGATGCGAAGCGGTTAGTCACTTCCACCACAACTCTGTCTAGGTCTGCTCTAGTGATTACTGCCGGTTGTTCCGCGGCCGGGGCTGTTGGAATCGCCTTATCTACATGCGGCACTACTGCTGTAGTTGGATGGTTCTCTTGATCTGGATCCACTGGATTTGGAGCGCTGCTGGTTGCAACGTTCTTTCCCTTGTTGGCGTCTTTTCTTGGCCTGGAAGTCATGTTTCCTAGGCAATGAAGGGTGCTATTGGGAAAGAAGGTTGAATGAGGGAAGCTTTAGCTTCGAGTTCGAAGTTCTCAATGAAAGCACCAAAAATGTTTGCGCAAAAAATGGGCAAACACCTCCAAGTCGTGTGATTTAGTTGATTTTATGTGATTCTTAATGATTTAGATGAGTTATGTAAATATGAAAAAAGCAGGGGCTGAAATGTAAAAGACACACAGATTTATAGTGGTTCGGCCAGAACATGCCTACGTCCACTTTATATGTTATTATCTTCTTTCTTTCAGATTACAAGTACAATGCTTTGTGTACAAGTATATGAAAGTAGTTTGAAAGTTCCTTCCGTGCTTGAGCTCTCAAACTTGTCCGCCATTGTTGTACCCCTGCCCCTCTATTTATAGACTGAGGTTGGGGGCAGGGGTCTTGGATGTATATAGCTGCTGGTGGGCCTGGGCTGAAGCAATCTGGCCTGGCAGCGTTCTGGTTCGGCGAAGCCTTGGTTCGGCCGTGCTTGGAGAGGTTGGAGCTTGGTCCGGTTGTGGATGGTTCGGTGATGGGATAGCCACTTGGTTCGGCCTTACCTTGGTTCGGTATTGAAGGGGTTGTGGTTGGTCCGGTTGAGGTTGGCTCGGCGTTGGGTTGATTCGGTGGTGTGTCTATGGAGTTGGTTCGGTAGTAGAGCATGTTGCTTCGGTAGCGGGGGACTGCTACCGGATGTGTATTATGCTTGCATTGCCGAATGGACATTATCCTGGGGATGCCGAATGAGCCATTGCCGAATGAGTTCTGGAATGCCGAATTTATTCATGTATTTGGGATGCCGAGCGATCCTTGGCCTTGCTGAATGAAGTGGAGGTTGCGAACATGGGTGAGACTGACGCTTCTTAGTCTCGAGATCTTCTGGGTAAGTATTCGCCCAACACCTTTCAAAATGAAGGCCTCGATGAGTTCTACGGCTTTGACAGCTTTCAGCCATCAACGGATAGATTAATGCCCAAAAAGGACAACCCGAATCTCAATCGGGTCTCGTAACTTTTTTACCCCTCATTTTTTCGACACGTGGATTTTTACGGTAAAATGGGATTACCGTGGCCCGTCTTCGACTTCCGATCGCTGCATAGTGGTGCACCATGGTAGTGTTCCGTTTCAAATCCATGCACGCATTTCTAAAAGTCGTACGGCACTGTTTCGCCATTTCGGACGGATGTTGCACCTTGCACCGTGGATGTTGCACCCTGTAGATATCGATTATTCAAATGGCCATAACTTCTGGCTCGTTTAGAGTAACGGGAGCCATAACCTGTCAAAACGAAGGTCTCGATGAGTTCTACGGCTTTGAGAGCTTTCAGCCGTCAACGGATAGATTAATGCCCAAAAAGGACAACCCGAATCTCAATCGGGTCTCGTAAGTTTTTCGACACGTGGATTTTTACGGTAAAACGGGATTACGGTGGCTGGTCTTCGATTTACCATCGCTGGAGAGTGGGGCACCATGGTACTGTTCCGTTTTAAATCCATGCACGCATTTCTAAAAGTCGTACGACACTGTTTCGCCATTTCGGACGGATGTTGCACCTTGCACCGTGGATGTTGCACCCTGTAGATATCGATTATTCGGACGACCATAACTTCTGGCTCGTTTAGGTTTACAGAAGCCATAACCTTTCAAAACGAAGGCCTCGATGAGTTCTACGGCTTTGACAGCTTTTAGCCGTCAACGAATAGATTAATGCCCAAAAAGGACAACCCGAATCTCAATCGGGTCTCGTAACTTTTTTACCCCTCATTTTTTCGACACGTGGATTTTTACGGTAAAACGGGATTACCGTGGCCCGTCTTTGACTTCCGATCGCTGCATAGTGGTGCACCATGGTAGTGTTCCGTTTCAAATCCATGCACGCATTTCTAAAAGTCGTACGGCACTGTTTCGCCATTTCGGACGGATGTTGCACCTTGCACCGTGGATGTTGCACCCTGTAGATATCGATTATTCAAATGGCCATAACTTCTTGCTCGTTTAGAGTAACGGGAGCCATAACCTGTCAAAACGATGGTCTCGATGAGTTCTACGGCTTTGAGAGCTTTCAGCCGTCAACGGATAGATCAATGCCCAAAAAGGACAACCCGAATCTCAATCGGGTCTCGTAAGTTTTTCGACACGTGGATTTTTACGGTAAAACGGGATTACGGTGGCTGGTCTTCGATTTACCATCGCTGGAGAGTGGGGCACCATGGTACTGTTCCATTTTAAATCCATGCACGCATTTCTAAAAGTCGTACGACACTGTTTCTCCATTTCGGACGGATGTTGCACCTTGCACCGTGGATGTTGCACCCTGTAGATATCGATTATTCGGACGACCATAACTTCTGGCTCGTTTAGGTTTACGGAAGCCATAACCTTTCAAAATGAAGGCCTCGATGAGTTCTACGGCTTTGACAGCTTTTAGCCGTCAACAGATAGATTAATGCCCAAAAAGGACAACCCGAATCTCAATCGGGTCTCGTAAGTTTTTTACCCTTGGTTTTTTCAACACGTGGATTTTTACGGTAAAACGGGATTACCGTGGCCCGTCTTCGACTTCCCATCGCTGGAGAGTGGTGTACCATGATAGTGTTCCGTTTCAAATCCATACACGCATTTCTAAAAGTCGTACGGCACTGTTTCGCCATTTCGGACGGATGTTGCACCTTGCACCGTGGATGTTGCACCCTGTAGATATCGATTATTCGGACGGCCATAACTTATGGCTCGTTTAGAGTTACGGGACCCATAACCTGTCAAAACGAAGGCCTCGACGATTTCTATGGCTTTGACAGCTTTCGGCCGTCAACGTATAGACTAATGCCCAAAAAGGACAACCCGAATCTCAATCGGGTCTCGTAAGTTTTTTACCCTTCGTTTTTTCGACACGTGGATTTTTACGCTAAAACGGGATTACCGTGGCTGGCCTTCGATTTACCATCGCTGGAGAGTGGTGCACGATGGTACTGTTCCGTTTCAAATCCATGCACGCATTTCTAAAAGTCGTACGACACTGTTTCGCCATTTCGGACGGATGTTGCACCTTGCACCGTGGATGTTGCACCCTGTAGATATCGATTATTCGGACGGCCATAACTTCTGCTTCGTTTAGAGTTACGGGAGCCATAACCTGTCAAAACGAAGGTCTCGATGAGTTCTACGGCTTTGACAGCTTTCAGCTGTCAACGGATAGACTAATGCCCGAAAAGGTCAACCCGAATCTCAACCGGGTCTCGTAAGTTTTTCACCCTTCGTTTTTTCGACACATGGATTTTTACTGTAAAACGGGATTACCATGGCCCGTCTTCGACTTCCCATCGCTGGAGAGTGGTGAACCATGGTAGTGTTCCGTTTCATATCCATGCACGCATTTCTAAAAGTCGTACGGCACTGTTTCGCCATTTCGGACGGATGTTGCACCTTGCACCGTGGATGTTGCACCCTGTAGATATCGATTATTCAGACGGCCATAACTTCTGGCTCGTTTAGAGTTACGGGAGCCATAACCTGTCAAAACGAAGGACTCGATGAGTTCTACGGCTTTGACAGCTTTCAGCCGTTAACGGATAGATTAATGCCCAAAAAGGACAACCCGAATCTCAATCGGGTCTCGTAAGTTTTTTACCCTACGTTTTTTCGACACGTGAATTTTTATGGTAAAACAAGATTACCGTGGCCGGCCTTCGATTTACCATCGCTGGAGAGTGCTGCACCACGGTACTGTACCGTTTTAAATCCATGCACGCATTTCTAAAAGTCGTACGGCACTGTATCGCCATTGCGGACGGATGTTGCACCTTGCACCGTGGATGTTGCACCCTGTAGATATCGATTATTCGGACGGCCATAACTTCTGCCTCGTTTAGAGTTACGGGAGCCATAACCTGTCAAAACGAAGGCCTCGATGAGTTCTTCGGCATTGACATCTTTCAGCCGTCAACGGATAGATTAATGCCCAAAAAGGACAACCCGAATCTCAATCGGGTCTCCTAAGTTTTTAACCCTTCGTTTTTTCGACACGTGGATTTTTACTGTAAAACAGGATTACGGTGGCTGGTCTTCGATTTACCATCCCTGGAGAGTGGTGCACCATGGTACTGTTCGGTTTTAAATCCATGCACGCATTTCTAAAAGTTGTACGGCACTGTTTCGCCATTCGGACGGATGTTGCACCTTGCACCGTGGATGTTGCACCCTGTAGATATCGATTATTCGGACGGCCATAACTTCTGGCTCGTTTAGAGTTACGGGAGCCATAACCTGTCAAAACGAAGGACTCGATGAGTTCTACGGCTTTGACAGCTTTCAGCCGTCAACGGATAGATTAATGCCCAAAAAGGACAACCCGAATCTCAATCTGGTCTCGTAAGTTTTTTACCCTACGTTTTTTCGACACGTGAATTTTTATGGTAAAACAAGATTACCGTGGCTGGCCTTCGATTTACCATCGCTGGAGAGTGCTGCACCACGGTACTGTACCGTTTTAAATCCATGCACGCATTTCTAAAAGTCGTACGGCACTGTATCGCCATTGCGGACGGATGTTGCACCTTGCACCGTGGATGTTGCACCCTGTAGATATCGATTATTCGGACGGCCATAACTTCTGGCTCGTTTAGAGTTACGGGAGCCATAACCTGTCAAAACGAAGGCCTCAATGAGTTCTTCGGCATTGACATCTTTCAGCCGTCAACGGATAGATTAATGCCCAAAAAGGACAACCCGAATCTCAATCGGGTCTCCTAGGTTTTTAGCCCTTCGTTTTTTCGACACGTGGATTTTTACGGTAAAACAGGATTACGGTGGCTGGTCTTCGATTTACCATCCCTGGAGAGTGGTGCACCATGGTACTGTTCGGTTTTAAATCCATGCACGCATTTCTAAAAGTCGTACAACACTGTTTCGCCATTCGGACGGATGTTGCACCTTGCACCGTGGATGTTGCACCCTGTAGATATCGATTGTTCGGACGGCCATAACTTCTGGCTCGTTTAGAGTTACGGGAGCCATAACCTTTCAAAATGAAGGCCTCGATGAGTTCTACGGCTTTGACAGCTTTCAGCCATCAACGGAAAGATTAATGCCCAAAAAGGACAACCCGAATCTCAATCGGGCCTCGTAACTTTTTTACCCCTCATTTTTTCGACACGTGGATTTTTGCGGTAAAACGGGATTACTGTGGCCCGTCTTCGACTTCCGATCGTTGCATAGTGGTGCACCATGGTAGTGTTCCGTTTCAAATCCATGCACGCATTTCTAAAAGTCGTACGGCACTTTTTCGCCATTTCGGACGGATGTTGCACCTTGCACCGTGGATGTTGCACCCTGTAGATATCGATTATTCAAACGGCCATAACTTCTGGCTCGTTTAGAGTAACGGGAGCCATAACCTGTCAAAACGAAGGCCTCGATGAGTTCTACGGCTTTGAGAGCTTTCAGCAGTCAATGTATAGATTAATGCCCAAAAAGGACAACTCGAATCTCAATCGGGTTTTAAATCCATGCACGCATTTCTAAAAGTCGTACGACACTGTTTCGCCATTTCGGACAGATGTTGCACCTTGCACCGTGGATGTTGCACCCTGTAGATATCGATTATTCGGACGGCCATAACTTCTGGCTCGTTAAGGTTTACGGGAGCCATAACCTTTCAAAATGAAGGCCTCGATGAGTTCTACGGGTTTGACAGCTTTTTAGCCGTCAACTAATAGATTAATGCCCAAAAAGGACAACCCGAATCTCAATCGGGTCTCGTAAATTTTTTACCCTTCGTCTTTTCGATACGTGGATTTTTACGGTAAAACGGGATAACCGTGGCCCGTCTTCGACTTCCCATCGCTGGAGAGTGGTGCACCATGGTACTGTTCCGTTTCAAATCCATACACGCATTTCTAAAAGTCGCACGACACTGTTTCGCCATTTCGGACGGATGTTGCACCTTGCACCGTGGATGTTGCACCCTGTAGATATCGATTATTCGGACGGCCATAACTTCTGGCTCGTTTAGGTTTACGGGAGCCATAACCTTTCAAAATGAAGGCCTCGATGAGTTCTACGGCTTTGACAGTTTTAGCCGTCAATTGATAGATTAATGCCGAAAAAGGACAACCCGAATCTCAATCGGGTCTCGTAACTTTTTTACCCTTCGTTTTTTCGACACGTGGATTTTTACGGTAAAACGGGATTACCATGGCCCATCTTCGACTTCCCATCGCTGGAGAGTGGTGCACCATGATAGTGTTCCGTTTCAAATCCATACACGCATTTCTAAAAGTCGTACGGCACTGTTTCGCCATTTCGGACGGATGTTGCACCTTGCACCGTGGATGTTGCACCCTGTAGATATCAATTATTCGGACGGCCATATCTTCTGGCTCGTTTAGAGTTACGGGACCCATAACCCATCAAAACGAAGGCCTCGATGAGTTCTACGCCTTTAACAGCTTTCAGCCGTCAACGGATAGATTAATTCCCAAAAAGGACAACCCGAATCTCAATCGGGTCTCGTAAGTTTTTTACCCTTCGTTTTTTCGACACGTGGATTTTTACGGTAAAACAGGATTACCGTGGCTGGCCTTCGATTTACCATCGCTGGAGAGTGGTGCACCATGGTACTGTTTCGTTTCAAATCCATGCACGCATTTCTAAAAGTCGTACGGCACTGTTTCGCCATTTCGGACGGATGTTGCACCTTGCACCGTGGATGTTGCACCCTGTAGATATCGATTATTCGGACGGCCATAACTTCTGGCTCGTTTAGAGTTACGGGAGCCATAACCAGTCAAAACGAAGGCCTCGATGAGTTCTACGGCTTTGATAGCTTTCGGCCGTCAACGGATAGACTAATGCCCAAAATGGACAACCCGAATCTCAATCGGGTCTCGTAAGTTTTTTACCCTTCGTTTTTTCGACACGTGAATTTTTACGGTAAAACGGGATTACCGTGGCCCGGCTTCGACTTCCCATCGCTGGAGAGTGGTGAACCATGGTAGTGTTCCGTTTCAAATCCATGCACGCATTTCTAAACGTCGTACGGCACTGTTTCGCCATTTCGGACGGATGTTGCACCTTGCACCGTGGATGTTGCACCCTGTAGATATCGGTTATTCAGACGGCCATAACTTCTGGCTCGTTTAGAGTTACGGGAGCCATAACCTGTCAAAACGAAGGACTCGATGAGTTCTACGGCTTTGATAGCTTTCAGCCGTCAATGGATAGATTAATGCCAAAAAGGACAACCCGAATCTCAATCGGGTCTCGTAAGTTTTTTACCCTTCGTTTTTTCGACACGTGTATTTTTACGGTAAAACGGGATTACCGTGGCCCGTCTTCGATTTCCCATCGCTGGAGAGTGTTGCACCATGGTACTGTTCCGTTTCAAATCCATGCACGCATGTCTAAAAGTCGTACGACACTGTTTCACCATTTCGGACGGATGTTGCACCTTGCACAGTGGATGTTGCACCCTGTAGATATCGATTATTCAAACGGCCATAACTTCTGGCTCGTATAGAGTTACGAGAGCCATAACCTGTCAAAACGAAGGCCTCGATGAGTTCTACGGCTTTGATAGCTTTCAGCCGTCAACGGATAGGTTAATGCCCAAAAAGGACAACCCGAATCTTAATCGGGTCTCGTAAGTTTTTTACCCTTCGTTTTTTCGACACGTGGATTTTTACGGCAAAATAGGATTACAGTGCCTGGCCTTCGATTTACCGTCGCTAGAGAGTGGTGCACCATGGTACTGTTCCGTTTCAAATCCATGCACGCATTTCTAAAAGTCGTACGGCACTGTTTCGCCATTTCGGATGGATGTTGCACCTTGCACCGTGGATGTTGCACCCTGTAGATATCGATTATTCGGACGGCCATAACTTCTGGCTCGTTTAGATTTACGGGAGCCATAACCTGTCAAAATGAAGGCATCGATGAGTTCTACGGCTTTGACGGCTTTCAGCCGTCAACGGATAGATTAATGCCCAAAAAGGACAACCCGAATCTCAATCGGGTCTCGTAAGTTTTTACCCTTCGTTTTTTCGACACGTGGATTTTTACGGAAAATCGGGGTTACCGTGGCCCGTCTTCGACTTCCCATCGCTGGAGAGTGGTGCACCATGGTAGTGTTCCGTTTCAAATCCATGCACGCATTTCTAAAAGTCGTACGGCACTGTTTCGCCATTTCGGATGGATGTTGCACCTTGCACCGTATATGTTGCACCCTGTAGATATCGATTATTCGAACGGCCATAACTTCTGGCTCGTTTAGATTTATGGGAGCCATAACCTGTCAAAAGGAACGCCTCGATGAGTTCTACGGCTTTGATAGCTTTCAGCCGTCAACGGATAGATTAATGCCCAAAAAGGACAACCCGAATCTCAATCGGGTCTCGTAAGTTTTTTACCCTTCGTTTTTTCGACACGTGGATTTTTGCGGTAAAACGGGATTACCGTGGCCCGTCTTCGACTTTACTTCTATGGAGAGTGGTGCACCATGGTACTGTTCCGTTTCAAATCCATGCACGCATTTCTAAAAGTCGTACGTTACTGTTTCACCATTTCGAACGGATGTTGCGCCTTGCACCGTGGATGTTGCACCCTGTAGATATCGATTATTCAATCGGCCATAACTTCTGGCTCGTTTAGAGTTACGGGAGCCATAACCTGTCATGAGTTCTACTGCTTTGATGGCTTTCAGCCGTCAATGGATAAATTAATGCCCAAAAAGGACAACCCGAATCTCAATCGGGTCTCGTAAGTTTTTTACCCTTCGTTTTTTCGACACGTGGATTTTTACGGTAAAACAGGATTACAGTGGCTGGCCTTCAATTTACCATCGCTGGAGAGTGGTGCACCATGGTAATGTTCTGTTTCAAATCCATGCACGCATTTCTAAAAGTCGTATGGCACTGTTTCGCCATTTCCGACGGATGTTGCACCTTGCAGCGTGGATGTTGCACCCTGTAGATATCGATTATTCGGACGGCCATAACTTCTGGCTCAACTAGAGTTACGGGAGTCATAACCTGTCAAAACGAAGGCCTCGATGAGTTCTACGGCTTTGACAGCTTTCAGTCGTCAACGCATAGATTAATGCCCAAAAAGGACAACCCGAATCTCAATCGGGTCTCGTAAGTTTTTTACCCTTTGTTTTTTCGACACGTGGATTTTTACGGTAAAACGGGATTACCGTGGCCCGTCTTCGACTTCCCATCGCTGGAGAGTGGTGCACCGTGGTACTGTTCCATTTCAAATCCATGCACGCATTTCTAAAAGTCGTATGGCATTGTTTCACCATTTCGGACGGATGTTGCACCTTGCACCGTGGATGTTGCACCCTGTAGATATCGATTATTCAAACGGCCATACCTTCTGGCTCGTTTAGAGTTACGGGAGCCATAACCTGTCAAAACGAAGGCGTCGATGAGTTCTACGGCTTTGGTAGCTTTCAGCCGTCAGCGGATAGATTAGTGCGCAAAAAGGACAACCCGAATCTCAATCGGGTCTCGTAAGTTTTTAACACTTCGTTTTTTCGACACGTGGATTTTTACGGTAAAACGGGATTACGGTGGCCCGTCTTCGACTTCCCATCGCTGGAGAGTGGTGCACCATGGTACTGTTCCGTTTCAAATCCATGCACGCATTTCTAAAAGTCGTACGGCACTGTTTCGCCATTTCGGACGGATGTTGCACCTTGCACCGTGGATGTTGCATCCTGTTGATATCGATTATTCGGACGACCATAACTTCTGGCTCGTTTAGAGTTACGGGAGCCATAACCTGTCAAAATGAAGGCCTCGATGAGTTCTACGGCTTTGATAGCTTTCAGCCGTCAACGCATAGATTAATGCCCAAAATGGACAACCCGAATCTCAATCGGGTCTCGTAAGTTTTTTACCCTTCGTTTTTTCGACACGTGGATTTTTACGGCAAAACGGGATTACAGTGGCTGGCCTTCGATTTACCATCGCTAGAGAGTGGTGCACAATGGTACTGTTCCGTTTCAAATCCATACACGCATTTCTAAAAGTCGTACGACACTGTTTCGCCATTTCGGACGGATGATGCACCTTGCACCGTGGATGTTGCACCCTGTAGATATCGATTATTCGAACGGCCATAACTTCTGGCTCGTTTAGAGTTACGGGAGCCATAACCTGTCAAAACGAAGGCCTCGATGAGTTCTACGGCTTTGACAGCTTTCAGCCGTCAACGCATAGATTAATGCCCAAAAAGGACAACCCGAATCTCAATCGGGTCTCGTAAGTTTTTACCCTTCGTTTTTTCGACACGTGGATTTTTACGGTAAATCGGGGTTACCGTGGCCCGTCTTTGACTTCCCATCGCTGGAGAGTGGTGCACCATGGTAGTGTTCCGTTTCAAATCCATGCACGCATTTCTAAAAGTCGTACGGCACTGTTTCGCCATTTCGGACGGATGTTGCACCTTGCACCGTGGATGTTGCACCCTGTAGATATCGATTATTCGAACGGCCATAACTTCTGGCTCGTTTAGATTTATGGGAGCCATAACCTGTAAAAACGAAGGCCTCGATGAGTTCTACGGCTTTGATAGCTTTCAGCCGTCAACGGATAGATTAATGCCCAAAAAGGACAACCCGAATCTCAATCGGGTCTCGTAAGTTTTTTACCCTTCGTTTTTTCGACACGTGGATTTTTACGGTAAAACAGGATTACCGTGGCCCATCTTCGACTTTACTTCTATGGAGAGTGGTGCACCATGGTACTGTTCCGTTTCAAATCCATGCACGCATTTCTAAAAGTCGTACGTTACTGTTTCACCATTTCGGACGGATGTTGCGCCATGCACCGTGGATGTTGCACCCTGTACATATCGATTGTTCAATCGACCATAACTTCTGGCTCGTTTAGAGTTACGGGAGCCATAACCTGTCATGAGTTCTACCGCTTTAATGGCTTTCAGCCGTCAATGGATAAATTAATGCCAGAAAAGGACAACCCGAATCTCAATCGGGTCTCGTAAGTTTTTTACCCTTCGTTTTTTCGACACGTGGATTTTTACGGTAAAACAGGATTACAGTGGCTGGCCTTCGATTTACCATCGCTGGAGAGTGGTGCACCATGGTACTGTTCTGTTTCAAATCCATGCACGCATTTCTAAAAGTCGTATGGCACTGTTTCGCCATTTCGGATGGATGTTGCACCTTGCAGCGTGGATGTTGCACCCTGTAGATATCGATTATTCGGACGGCCATAACTTCTGGCTCAACTAGAGTTATGGGAGTCATAACCTGTCAAAACGAAGGCCTCGATGAGTTCTATGGCTTTGACAGCTTTCAGTCGTCAACGCATAGATTAATGCCCAAAAAGGACAACCCGAATCTCAATCGGGTCTCGTAAGTTTTTTACCCTTCGTTTTTTCGACACGTGGATTTTTACGGTAAAACGGGATTACCGTGGCCCGTCTTCGACTTCCCATCGCTGGAGAGTGGTGCACCATGGTACTGTTCCGTTTCAAATCCATGCACGCATTTCTAAAAGTCGTATGGCATTGTTTCACCATTTCGGACGGATGTTGCAACTTGCACCGTGGATGTTGCACCCTGTAGATATCGATTATTCAAACGGCCATACCTTCTGGCTCGTTTAGAGTTACGGGAGCCATAACCTGTCAAAACGAAGGCCTCGATGAGTTCTACGGCTTTGGTAGCTTTCAGCCGTCAACGGATAGATAAGTGCCCAAAAAGGACAACCCGAATCTCAATCGGGTCTCGTAAGTTTTTAACACTTCGTTTTTTCGACACGTGGATTTTTACGGTAAAACGGGATTACGTTGGCCCGTCTTCGACTTCCCATCGCTGGAGAGTGGTGCACCATGGTACTGTTCCATTTCAAATCCATGCACTCATGTGTAAAAGTCATACGACACTATTTCACCATTTTGGACGGATGTTGCACCTTGCACCGTGGACGTTGCACCCTGTGGATATCGACATGAAACAGCTTAGGAGGAAGACAATTACGTTGCTCAAGTTACAATGGAGTGATGATGTTGATGACTGTACGTGGGAAGAGGAAGAGAGGATGAAGGAAGCTCATCCTGAACTCTTCAAGGTATGACCCTAATGTGTCGTGACATCCCACGAATTTGTAGCTTGTTCTAAGTCTTAGAATTCTACATGCTAGGCTAGAAATTGGATGCATGGTTTGTTGATTGCTGTGGATGGTAGGCATGCAGAATAACTTTGATTGCTCTTGTTTGTTTGGAATTTCGGGGGCGAAATTCCTAAGGGGGAGAGAATGTAACGACCCGTATTTTACGTGTCGACATATCGTAAAATAGTTGCCATCAAGTCGTTAGTATTGCTTGAGTCGTTTTGAACCTAAGTGGTAGGGTTTACGGTTTAAGGAAGGTGGCCGAGTTAAGGAAGCTAGTGGTAGTAGTTAACGGCTTAAGGCATGGCCGACTCATAGGTTGAACGACTTAAGGAAGTTAGCCTACCTAAGTTAGTTGCCGACCTAAGAGAGTTACAACTTACGGGTTAGCAAGTTAGAGAAGGTAGCGACCTAGTGGCTATGCCATGTTATAGTTAGGCTATGTGCTTAGTTAAGTCGTGTACCTATGTGTTAGGTCGTTAAGTCATATCTGTTTTAGGTCGGAGGTTTTTTGAGTCGTGTGAGCGACTTAGTGTTAGGTCGCGGGGGGAGGGGGGTATGTCGTTACGCTGCGTATAGTTGAGTCGTGCGCGTGCTTAAGTGTGTGTGTTGTGTTGTTGGGTCGGTGTCTTGGCTAAGTCGTAGGTAGTTGAGTCGTTGAGTCGTTAGGGGCTTGAGTCGTGGACGACTCATGGTATAGGTCGGCGGCGACATATGGATGCGCGACTCAGGGAGATTTCAGCCTAGAAATAGAGGGGTTTGGCTCACTTTTTGGCACCGGATTTTGAATCGACGAAGTGCTGCCATTTTGAGAGCTCGACTACAACATTTCTTCACTTCTTTTCTCCACTCTATTCTTGTGCTAACATCCATCCAAGATCGAAGATCAAGATCAAAGATTCAAGAGCCGAAGTTGAAGATCTTCATCCAACAAAGAGAGATTTCATCGATTGAAGTGAGATTTTGCCGGATCAAGCTTAGATCTTTGCTGTCCAGATCTGGAGTTTGGTGTTTTTGAGGTGTTTAGGTGATTCGGTGAAAGGTAGTTTTCTCTCACACGGACCCAAGGGAGTATATTGGATTGGTGGCTTGTTTATGTGTTAAAGATAGCGATTTCTTGCATTTTCCTTAAGTCTGCATGTAGATCTATCACCTATGAAGTTTTGATATCTATTTTACTACATGTTCACTTATGCAAGTTCATTCATCAAGTTATAGAGACATTTGCCTATGATTCATAATTGTTTGATTTGGACACTTTAATTACCAAATTGCCATTATTGTTGTAATTGCTTATTAGATCTTGTTGAATGTTTGATTGCTTGGATTAATGGTTGATTTATGATTGATTTGATTGTTTCAAATTAGCTAGTAGTTGATTTGAACAAGTTGGTCGAAGATGATTCAAAAGCTAAGTGGAAAGGCTCTTGAATGGTGAAAGCTGCTTGTGGCATATGAAGCGGATGTGGAAGCTCATATGGATAGATTCGATGATGATGGACTTTGCCATGATGCGATGAGTCAAACCATGATGTGAGATGGGACTTTGCTATGATGCGTTGAAGCAAAGCATGATGTGTGAAAGCTTTGGTTTAATCCAGACGGGATCATTCCAAGTATGTTGATAACTCGGTGATGCGGTCCGGGTTGGTTGATAATGTTGGGCTCGAGAGGCGCTTGGGCCAGTGTGAGAATAGTCATCGAGGAGGATGACTAGGAGGCTTGGATCTTATCGTTATTGAAGGTTCTAGCATGCCCAAAGCAAGAGTATGTTGGAACGGGTCACGATGACGTTCCAGACACGGGTCATGATGACGTGTTAGTACTCTGGGCAGATGCGATAGTCCTAGGCATGGGTCATGATGACGTGCGGAGTTATGTCTAGAATCGGGGTTGCCATTAGCCCTTGACGGACGGCTGAAAGAAGGTGCCGGTCATTAAATTAACGATGATATCGAGGCAATGTTAACAGTGATAGCCAGAGTCATGGATGTTTGATTTTACCATCATTCGGTCTCAAGAGTGGTGTTTTCTGGGTGCTTATCTGATCTTGGTTTAGGCCTTGGGGGTTTGTATTTGGGAAACATCGACCTTGACTCGAGTGATAATTACTTTACTTTAAATGTCCGCTTTGTTATGCTTGTTTCTGCTTAGTGGGTCTGGGGGCTATCACTGTAGAATGAGGTGGAGTGGGATGGTTGAGTTCCTATTCCTTTTATCCTTTATGCTCTTTTGGTATGTTTGATAGTTAATTAAATGCTCACTAAGACTGTTGTCTGACTCAAGGTTTTATGTTCAACTCTTATTACCTTGGGCTGTTCATCCATGTTGGGATGGGCAGACTAGGTAGCAGGTGACAGGTGCTGTTCCTGGCTACCAACGTGGTTGGTGACGAAGACGAGCTGGAGGCTTTTTGCATATTGTTTTCTTACTATATGTACTGGATATTCCGCTGTTTGTTTGATACTCTGAGTGTTATGTAGTGAGGCTTGATGTATTGACTATCCAGATGATTGTATAAAACTATTATGAGTTTATATGATAAGACTTTTGTTCTATAAAGCTTCGCTATGTATATTTTCTATTGTATTTTATCCATGCGCTGTGAGTAATACGATAGAGTCTGCTGTTTTATCTTACCCTGACTATCGTCCATGGCTGCCTGGCACGCCTTTCAGTGCACCATTCCCTTGTTTTAGTGTGGGAGTCATGGGAGGTCGTCACATTTGGTATCAGAGCCTTGGTTAATCGATTTTAGCCAACGCTCGCTGACGTAACTACGTATGAGAGACGTAATTGTATTTTGATGGATGATTACTATATATAATATAGTAGTTTAGAAGGATTTGAACTCCTTATGTAGTTGTTTCTCAAGGTGTTCTAAATCATTCCTTTTTGTAGATATTAAGGATGAGTCGAAGTGAGAGACAAGCTGCTAGAGAAAGCCGTGCTGCTGGGGGAGCTACTGACTATGCTGCAATGTTTGAAGCTATGATGACTTCGATCATGAGAAGGATACCAATTTCAGGACCGTCAGTAGACGTTGGAGTTCAAGTTCAAGCTCCAAGACCCGTGGATTTTGCTAAGTTGTGTAAGGATTATACTGCTCTTGGAGGGAAGGTTTTCTTGGGGACAGAATCAACCATTGAATTGCAGAGATGGATTGATGCTTGTAGAAGGATCTTTGCTGATTTGGGGATTGAGGATGCAACTAAGAGGAAGCTTGCATCAAGACAGCTTCAAGGGAGAGCTTCTGATTGGTGGAATTCTATCACCATTGATACTCCAGAGGAAGAGATTACTTGGGAGCAATTCCAAATTAGATTTGAAGCTAAGTTCACGTCTACGGCTCAGAAATCTGTTCTGTTTAAGAAGTTTGTGGAGCTCAAGCAAGGTGGGAGACCAGTTCTTGAGTATGTTTCTGAGTTTGAAGCTTTGTCCAAGTATGCTCGGTCGTATATTGAATCTCCCTATCAGAAGAATGAGAAGTTTGTGACAGGCTTGGACAGTTATCTTGGGAGACAGTTGGTGGATCATTTGGACGATCCATTTGAGAAGCTTGCGGAGAAAGCTCTCAGACATGAGAGTTTGTTTCCTAAGGAAGAGTCTGTTGTTGCTGTGACTAAGGAAGAGCCCAAACCACAATAGGGTGGGAACAAGAAGAGGAAGCAGCAGCAACAGAAGGGTAAGGATGGCCAGAAGAAGCCAAAGGGTGAAGTGACCTGCTACAATTGTCGGCATAAGGGCCATTTTTCTAGGGATTGCAAGAATCCAAAGGTGCAGTTGAAGTGCCACAACTGTGATAAGCTGGGACATATCAAGAAGGACTGTCTAGAACCAAGGAAAGATAAGCAGATTGTGCAAGCTTATGCTTTGGGGGCTGTTCCATCATCTTCGAAAGCTCCTACTGCAGAAGAAAAGGGGAAGAGTGTGGTGGTTCAAGGTACTCTTTCCATTTGTGGTGTTCCAGTTAGAGTGCTGTTTGATACTGGGGCGTCGCATTCGTTTGTTTGTGATGTTTTCGTAGGCCGGTTGGGTTTGGAACCGGAAATTGTTGATAGACCATTGGTTGTGACTAATCCAGTTGGGGGTTCGTCTTGTTAGTGTATGGTATGCCGTGGTCTAGTTGTATCGAGTCATGATTGCTCTTTTGTTTGTGATTGCTTTGTTCTGAACTTTGCGGGGTTCGGAATTATTTTGGGTATGGACTGGCTTAGGAAGTATGCGGCAAAGGTTGATTGTGAGAAACTGGAGGAGACAGTCGGGAATGTGGAAGGGCGAAAGGTTGTGATACGATGTAAGCATGAAGAAGGCGTCTTCATGGGCTTCATGTATTCGCTGGTTGTTCTACGGGATGGACTGTCATCGATGCCGGTTGTGAATGGATTTGAGGACGTCTTTGACGAGGTCAAAGGGTTACCGCCGCATAGGGAGATCGAGTTTCGTATCGATCTAGTTGAGGGAGACGGACCTGTAGTGATGCCTCTTAGACGGATGGTGCCTAGAGAACAACAAGAGCAGAAGGTGCAAGTTGATGACCTTTTACGGAAAGGATTCATTCGGCATAGCATGTCCGAATGGGGTGCACCAGTTGTGTTCGCAACCAAAGCGGATGGATTGTTGAGGTTGTGTGTGGATTATCGTGAGCTGAATAAGGTGACTAAGAAGAACAAGTATCCATTGCCGAGCATAGATGACTTGTTTGATCAGCTTCACGAAGCTAGGGTGTTTTCTCAGATGGATTTGGCAACGGGATTTCACCAGTTGAGAGTGGCTAAGGATAGTGTGCCGAAGACTGCTTTTAGGACACCATCCAGTTTTTATGAGTGGCTGGTAATGCCGTTGGGATTGACCAATGCACCAGCATATTTTGTAGATCTTATGAATAGAGTGTTCAGAGATCAGTTGAACAAGTTTGTACTTGTGTTCGTGGATGATATTCTGATTTATTCCAGAACTGAGGAAGAGCACAAGACAAACTTGCATATTGTTTTGGAAATCTTGCGGAAACATCAGCTGAAGGCTAAGTTTTCAAAGTGTCACTTCTGGAAGAGTGAAGTGAGGTTCTTAGGCCATGTTATTTCTGGAAATGGAATAGCGGTTGATCCCGCTAAGGTGGCAGCGATCCAGGATTGGGTTAGACCTAATAATGCATCTGATGTGAGAAGTTTTCTTGGATTAGCAGTATATTATCATCGGTTTATCAAAGACTTTTCCAAGATAGCTTCACCATTAACAGGATTGACGAAAAAGAACCAAGTGTTCAGATGGGATGATAAGTGTGAGCAAGCTTTCGTAATCCTGAAAGAGCGACTGACAAGTGCTCCTATTTTGACTATTACAAGTGGGAATGATGAGATGGTGGTTTACACCGATGCATGTGGTACTGGACTTGGGTCAGTACTGATGCAAAAGGATAAAGTTGTTACATATGCAAGTCGACAACTGAAGCCGCATGAAAGGAATTACCCGACTCATGATTTGGAGTTAGCGGCGATTGTCTTTGCTCTGAAGATGTGGAGACATTATCTATTGGGAGTTCGATTCGAGTTGTTTACGGATCATAAGTCGTTGAAGTATCTGTTCTCGCAAAAGGATTTGAATCTTCGGCAGCAAAGGTGGCTAGAGTTTTTGGCATCATATGATTTTGGTATAGCCTATACTCCGGGAAAAGGTAACGCAGTGGCAGATGCGTTAAGTCGAAAACATGCAGGATTGGGAGCCATGTTTTCGGAATGGAAGAATCTTGAGTATTTGGCTGGATTTGACTTCAGGCCTAGATGCGAATTGGAACCTGAGATGTTGGCAAACTTATCAATAAGACCTACTCTTGTGGAAAGAATTGGAGAGGGCCAAAAGCGAGATGATAAGCTTGTCAAGATTATCCGCGATTTGGAATCTGGATTGGACCCAGAAAAGGATAAAGGATTTGAAGTCGATCGAGAAGGTTGGCTTCGGAAGCAAGGGCAACTAGTTGTTCCCGATATAGATGAATTGAGAGATGAAGTTCTAAGGGAGAGTCATCACTTGAAGTTGACGATTCATCCAGGTGGAAATAAGATGTATCGGGATATGAAGAGAACCCACTACTGGGAGGGTATGAAGAAGGATGTTGGAAATTTTATTTCCAAATGTATGAACTGCCAGTTGGTAAAAGCCGAGCAGAAGAAGCCTAGTGGATTGCTTCAGCCATTGGAAGTTCCTACATGGAAGTGGGAGCAAGTATCGATGGATTTTATCGATGGTTTACCTAGAACCAGGGCAGGAAATGAAGGGATTTGGGTCATTGTAGATCGTTTGACTAAGAGTGCAAGATTCATTCCTGTTCGATCAACTAGGACTGCATCGAAGTTGGCTGAGTTGTATGTTAAGTGGATAGTTCGATTCCATGGTGTTACGAAGAGTATAGTGAGCGATCGAGACCCATTGTTCACTAGTGGATTTTGGAAGAGCTTCCAAAAAGTTTTGGGAACCGAGTTGTGTTTGAGTACAGCCTATCACCCCCAAACAGATGGTCAGACTGAGAGAGTCAACCGAGTTTTGGAAGATCTCCTGAGGGCATGTGTTTTGGATTTCGGAGGATCATGGGAAGATCATCTTCATTTGGTGGAATTTGCATATAATAACAGTTACCAGTCAAGTATTGGTATGGCACCGTATGAAGCATTGTATGGAAGACCGTGTAATTCTCCGACATGTTGGTTGGAAACGGGAGAAAAGTTGATACTTGGGCCAGAGATGATTAGACAGACGATGGATTGTATAGAGATCATTCGATGACGAAGGAAGGCAGCCCAAGACCGTCAGAAAAGTTATGCCGATAATCGTCGTAAGGATTTGGAATTCGACGTAGGCGATATGGTT
Organism: Allium cepa; assembly: GCA_030765085.1. Taxonomy (NCBI): domain Eukaryota; kingdom Viridiplantae; phylum Streptophyta; class Magnoliopsida; order Asparagales; family Amaryllidaceae; genus Allium; species Allium cepa. The sequence goes on along the minus strand of CM060938.1, from coordinate 948,700,713 downwards.
TTTGTGAAGATTTCTCCACTGAAGAACGTTACTCGATTCGAGAAGAAAGGAAAGTTAACTCCGAGATTTGTTGGACCATTCTCGATCATCGAGCGAATTGGAAAGCTCGCTTATAGATTGGAGTTACCGGAAAAGATGGCGGGTGTGCACAATGTTTTTCATGTATCTTATCTACGGAAGTATGTGCACGACTCGAATACGGTGGTTTCTGCTGATAGCTGTGAGGATTTAGAGGTTGATCCAGTTGTTACGAGACCTCATAAGCCGCTTCGTGTTGTTGAAACCGACATGAAACAGCTTAGGAGGAAGACAATTACGTTGCTCAAGGTACAATGGAGTGATGATGTTGACGACTGTACGTGGGAAGAGGAAGAGAGGATGAAGGCAGCTCATCCTGAACTCTTCAAGGTATGACCCTAAGGTGTCGTGACATCCCACGAATTTGTAGCTTGTTCTAAGTCTTAGAATTCTGCATGCTAGGCTAGAAATTGGATGCATGGTTTGTCGATTGCTGTGGATGGTAGGCATGCAGAATAACTTTGATTGCTCTTGTTTGTTTGGAATTACGGGGGCGAAATTCCTAAGGGGGAGAGAATGTAACGACCCGTATTTTACGTGTCAACATATCGTAAAATAGTTGCCATTCAAGTCGTTAGTATTGCTTGAGTCGTTTTGAACCTAAGTGGTAGGGTTTACGGTTTAAGGAAGGTGGCCGAGTTAAGGAAGCTAGTGGTAGTAGTTAACGGCTTAAGGCATGGCCGACTCAAAGGTTGAACGACTTAAGGTAGTTAGCCTACCTAAGTTAGTTGCCGACCTAAGAGAGTTACGACTTACGGGTTAGCAAGTTAGAGAAGGTAGCGACCTAGTGGCTATGCCGTGTTATAGTTAGGCTGTGTGCTTAGTTAAGTCGTGTACCTCTGTGTTAGGTCGCTTAGTCGTATCTGTTTTAGGTCGGAGGTTTTTTGAGTCGTGTGAGCGACTTAGTGTTAGGTCGCGGGGGGGGGGGGGGGGGGGGCTATGTCGTTACGCTGCGTATAGTTGAGTCGTGCACGTGCTTAAGTGTGTGTGTGTGTGTGTTGTGTTGTTGGGTCGGTGTCTTGGCTAAGTCGTAGGTAGTTGAGTCGTTGAGTCGTTAGGGGCTTGAGTCGGGGACGACTCATGGTATAGGTCGACGGCGACATATGGATGCGCGACTCAGGGAGATTTCAGCCTAGAAATAGAGGGGTTTGGCTCACTTTTTGGCACCGGATTTTGAATCGACGAAGTGCTGCCATTTTGAGAGCTCGACTACAACATTTCTTCACTTCTTTTCTCCACTCTAATCTAGTGCTAACATCCATCCAAGATCGAAGATCAAGATCAAAGATTCAAGAGCCGAAGTTGAAGATCTTCATCCAACAAAGAGAGATTTCATCGACTGAAGTGAGATTTTGCCGGATCAAGCTTAGATATTTGCTGTCCAGATCTGGAGTTGGGTGTTTTTGAGGTGTTTAGGTGATTAGGTGAGTGGTAGTTATCTCTCACACGGACCCAAGGGAGTATATTGGATTGGTGGCTTGTTTATGTGTTAAAGAAAGTGATTTCTTGCATTTTCCTTAACTCTGCATGTAGATCTATCACCTATGAAGTTTTGATATCTATTTTACTACATGTTCACTTATGCAAGTTCATTCATCAAGTTATAGAGACATTTGCCTATGATTCATACTTGTTAGATTTGGACACTTTAATTACCAAATTGCCATTATTGTTGTAATTGCTTGTTAGATCTTGTTGAATGTTTGATTGCTTGGATTAATGGTTGATTTATGATTGATTTGATTGTTTCAAATTAGCTAGTAGTTGATTTGAACAAGTTGGTCGAAGATGATTCAAAAGCTAAGTGGAAAGGCTCTTGAATGGTGAAAGCTGCGTGTGGCATATGAAGCGGATGTGGAAGCTCATATGGATAGATTCGATGATGATGGACTTTGCCATGATGCGATGAGGCAAACCATGATGTGAGATGGGAATTTGCTATGATGCGTTGAAGCAAAGCATGATGTGTGAAAGCCTTGGTTTAATCCAGACGAGATCATCCCAAGTATGTTGATAACTCGGTGATGCGGTCCGGGTTGGTTGATAATGGTGGGCTCGAGAGGCGCTTGGGCCAGTGTGAGAATAGTCGTCGAGGAGGATGACTAGGAGGCTTGGATCTTATCGTTATTGAAGGTTCTAGCATGCTCAAAGCAAGAGTACGTTGGAACGGGTCACGATGACGTTCCAGACACGGGTCATGATGACATGTTAGTACTCTGGGCAGATGCGATAGTCCTAGGCACGGGACATGATGACGTGCAGAGTTATATCTAGAACCGGGGTTGCCATAAGCCCTTGACGGACGGCTGAAAGAAGGTGCCGGACATTCAATTAACGTTGATATCGAGGCAATGTTAACAGCGATAGCCAGAGTCATGGATGTTTGATTGTACCATCATTCGGTCTCAAGAGCGGTGTTTTCTCGGTGCTTATCTGATCTTGGTTTAGGCCTTGGGGGTTTGTATTTGGAAAACATCGACCTTGACTCGAGTGATAATTACTTTACTTTAAATGTCCGCTTTGTTATGCTTGTTTCTGCTTAGTGGGTCTGGGGGCTATCACTGTAGAATGAGGTGGAGTGGGATGGTTGAGTTCCTATTCCTTTTATCCTTTATGCTCTTCTGGTATGTTTGATAGTTAATTTACTGCTCACTAAGACTGTTGTCTGACTCAAGGTTTTATGTTCAACTCTTATTACCTTGGGCTGTTCATCCATGTTGGGATGGGCAGACTAGGTAGCAGGTGACAGGTGTTGTTCTTGGCTACCAACGTGGTTGGTGACGAAGACGAGCTGGAGGCTTTTTGCATATTGTTTTCTTACTATATGTACTGGATATTCCGCTGTTTGTTTGATACTCTAAGTGTAATGTAGTGAGGCTTGATGTATTGACTATCCAGATGATTGTATAAAACTATTATGAGTTTATATGATAAGACTTTTGTTCTATAAAGCTTCGCTATGTATATTTTCTATTGTATTTTATCCATGCGCTGTGAGTAATACGATAGAGTCTGCTGTTTTATCTTACCCTGACTATCGACCATGGCTACCTGGCACGCCTTTTAGCGCACCATTCCCTTGTTTTAGTGCGAGAGTCATGGGCGGTCGTCACAATTACAGTGGCTGGCCTTCGATTTACCATCGCTGGAGAGTAGTGCACCATGGTACTGTTCCGTTTCAAATCCATGCACGCATTTCTAAAAGTCGTACAGCACTGTTTCGCCATCTCGGACGGATGTTGCACCTTGCACCGTGGATATTGCACTCTGTAGATATCGATTATTCGGACGGCCATAACTTCTGGCTCGTTTAGAGTTACGGAAGCCATAATCTGTCAAAACGAAGGCATCGATGAGTTCTACGTCTTCGATAGCTTTCAGCCGTCAACGGATAGATTAATGCCCAAAAAGGACAACCCGAATCTCAATCGGGTCTCGTAAGTTTTTTACCCTTCGTTTTTTCGACACGTGGATTTTTACGGTAAAACGGGATTACTGTGGCCCGTCTTGGACTTCCCATCGCTGGAGAGTGGTGCACCATGGTAGTGTTCCGTTTCAAATCCATGCACGCATTTCTGAAAGTCGTACGGCACTGTTTCGCCATTTCGGATGGATGTTGCACCTTGCACCGTGGATGTTGCACCCTGTAGATATCGATTATTCGAACGGCCATAACTTCTGGCTCGTTTAGAGTTATGGGAGCCATAACCTGTCAAAATGAAGGCCTCGATGAGTTCTACGGCTTTGACAGCTTTCAGCCGTCAACGGATAGATTAATGCCCAAAAAGGACAACCCGAATCTCAATCGGGTCTCGTAAGTTTTTTACACTTTGTTTTTTCGACACGTGGATTTTTACGGTAAAACGTGATTACCATGGCCCGTCTTCGACTTCCCTTCGCTGGAGAGTGGTGCACAATGGTACTGTTCTGTTTCAAATCCATGCACGCATTTCTAAAAGTCGTACGGCACAGTTTCACCATTTCGGACGGATGTTGCACCTTGCATCGTGGATGTTGCACCCTATAGATATCGATTATTCAATCGGCCATAACTTCTGGCTCGTTTAGAGTTACGGGAGCCATATCCTTTCATGAGTTCTACCGCTTAGACATCTTTCAGCCGTCAACGGATAAATTAATGCCCAAAAAGGACAACCCGAATCTCAATCGGGTCTCGTAAGTTTTTTACCCTTCGTTTTTTCGACACGTTGATTTTTACGGTAAAACAGGATTACAGTGGCTGGCCTTCCATTTACCATCGCTGGAGAGTGGTGCACCATGTTACTGTTCCGTTTCAAATCCATGCACGCATTTCTAAAAGTCGTATGGCACTGTTTCGCCATTTCGGACGGATGTTGCACCTTGCAGCGTGGATGTTGCACCCTGTAGATATCGATTATTCGGACGGCCATAACTTCTGGCTCGTTTAGAGTTACGGGAGCCATAACCTGTCAAAATGAAGGCCTCGATGAGTTCTACGGCTTTGACAGCTTTCAGCCGTCAACGCATAGATTAATGCCTAAAAAGGACAACCCGAATCTCAATCGGGTCTCGTAAGTTTCTTACCCTTCGTTTTTTCGGCACGTGGATTTTTACGGTAAAACGGGATTACCGTGGCCCGTCTTCGAGTTCCCATCGTTGGAGAGTGGTGCACCATGGTACTGTTCCGTTTCAAATCTATGAACGCATTTCTAAAAGCTGTACGGCACTGTTTCACCATTTCGGACGGATGTTGCACCTTGCACCGTGGATCTTGCACCCTGTAGATATCGATTATTCAAACGGCCATACCTTCTGGCTTGTTTAGAGTAACGGGAGCCATAACTTGTCAAAACGAAGGCCTCGATTAGTTCTACGGGTTTGATAGCTTTCAGCGGTCAACGGATAGATTAATGCCCAAAAAGGACAACCCGAATCTCAATCGGGTCTCGTAAGTTTTTAACCCTTCGTTTTTTCGACACGTGGATTTTTACGGTAAAACGGGATTACGGCGGCCCGTCTTCGACTTCCCATCGCTGGAGAGTGGTGCACCATGGTAATGTTCCATTTCAAATCCATGCACGCATTTCTAAAAGTCGTATGGCACTGCTTCGCCATTTCGGACGGATGTTGCACCTTGCACCGTGGATGTTGCACCCGGTAGATATCGATTATTCAAACGGCCATACCTTCTGCGTCGTTTAGAGTTACGGGAGCCATAACCTGTCAAAACGAAGGCCTCAATTAGTTCTACAGCTTTGATAGCTTTCAGACGTCAACGGATAGATTAATGCCCAAAAAGGACAACCCGAATCTCAATCGGGTCTCGTAAGTTTTTAACCCTTCGTTTTTTCGACACGTGGATTTTTACGGTAAATCGGGATTACGGTGGCCCGTCTTCGACTTCCCATCGCTGGAGAGTGGTGCACCATGGTACTGTTCCATTTCAAATCCACGCACGCATTTCTAGAAGTCGTACGGCACTATTTCGCCATTTCGGACGGATGTTGCACCTTGCACCATGGATGTTGCATCCTGTAGATATCGATTATTCGGACGACCATAACTTCTGGCTCGTTTAGAGTTACGGGAGCCAGAACCTGTCAAAACGAAGGCCTCGATGAGTTCTACGGCTTTGCCAGCTTTCAGCCGTCAACGCATAGATTAATGCCCAAAAAGGACAACCCGAATCTCAATCGGGTCTCGTAAGTTTTTTACCCTTCGTTTTTTCGACACGTGGATTTTTACGGTAAAACGGGATTACCGTGGCTGGCCTTCGATTTTCCATCGCTGGAGAGTGGTGCACCATGGTACTGTTGCGTTTCAAATCCATGCACGCATTTCTAAAAGTCGTACGGCACTGTTTCGCCCTATCGAACGGATGTTGCACCCTGTAGATATCGATTATTCGGACGGCCATAACTTCCGGCTCGTTTAGAGTTACGGGAGCCATAACCTGTCAAAACGAAGGCCTCGATGAGTTCTACGGCTTTGACAGCTTTCAACCGTCAACGCATAGATTAATGCCCAAAATGGACAACCCGAATCTCAATCGGGTCTCGTAAGTTTTTTACCCTTCGTTTTTTCGACACGTGGATTTTTACGGTAAAACAGGATTACCGGGGCTGGCCTTCGATTTACCATCGCTGGAGAGTGGTGCACCATGGTACTGTTCCGTTTCAAATCCATGCACGCATTTCTAAAAGTCGTACGGCACTGTTTCGCCATTTCGGACAGATGTTGCACCTTGCACCGTGGATGTTGCACCCTGTAGATATCGATTATTCGGACGGCCATAACTTCTGGCTCGTTTAGAGTTACGGGAGCCATAACATGTAAAAACGAAAGCCTCGATGAGTTCTACGGCTGTGACAGCCGTCAACGGATAGATTAACGGCCAAAAAGGACAACCCGAATCTCAATCGGGTCTCGTAAGTTTTTTACCCTTCGTTTTTTCGACACGTGGATTTTTACGGTAAAATAGGATTACAGTGGCAGGCCTTCGATTTACCATCGTTGGAGAGTGGTGCTCCATGGTACTATTTCGTTTCAAATCCATGCACGCATTTCTAAAATTCGTACGGCACTGTTTCGCAATTTCGGACGGATGTTGCACCTTGCACCGTGGATGTTGCACCCTGTAGATATCGATTAATCGGACGGCCATAACTTCTGGCTCGTTTAGAGTTACGGGAGCCATAACCTATCAAAACGAAGGCCTTGATGAGTTCTACGGCTTTGACAGCTTTCAGCCGTCAACGCATAGATTAATGCCCAAAAAGGACAACCCGAATCTCAATCGGGTCTCGTAAGTTTTTTACCCTTCGTTTTTTCGACACGTGGATTTTTACGGTAAAACGGGATTACCGTCGCCCGTCTTCGACTTTCCATCGCTGGAGAGTGGTGCACCATGGTAGTGTTCCGTTTCAAATCCATGCACGCATTTCTAAAAGTCGTACGGCACTGTTTCACCATTTCGGACGGATGTTGCACCTTGCACCGTGGATGTTGCACCCTGCAGATATCGATTATTCAAACGGCCATAACTTCTGGCTCGTTTAGAGTTACGAGAGCCATAACCTGTCAAAACTAAGTCCTCGATGAGTTCTACGGCTTTGACAGCTTTCAACCGTCAATGGATAGATTAATGCCCAAAAAGGACAACCCGAATCTCAATCGGGTCTCGTAAGTTTTTTACCCTTCGTTTTTTCGACACGTGGATTTTTACGGTAAAACGGGATTACCGTGGCTGGCCTTCGATTTACCATCGCGGGAGAGTGGTGCACCATGGTACTGTTCCGTTTCAAATCCATGCACGCATTTCTAAAGTCGTACGGCACTGTTTCGCCATTTCGGACGGATGTTGCACCTTGCACCGTGGATGTTGCACCCTGTAGATATCGATTATTCGGACGGCCATAACTTCTGGCTCGTTTAGATTTACGGGAGCCATAACCTGTCAAAACGAAGGCCTCGATGAGTTCTACGGCTTTGACAGCTTTCAGCCGTCAACGCCTAGATTAATGCCCAAAAAGGACAACCCGAATCTCAATCGGGTCTCGTAAGTTTTTTACCCTTCGTTTTTTCGACACGTGGATTTTTACGGTAAATAAGGATTACCGTGGCTGGCCTTCGATTTACCATCGCGGGAGAGTGGTGCACCATGGTACTGTTCCATTTCAAATCAATGCACGGATTTCTAAAAGTCGTACGACACTGTTTCGCCATTTCGGACGGATGTTGCACCTTGCACCGTGAATGTTGCATCGTGTAGATATCGATTATTCGAACGGCCATAACTTCTGGCTCGTTTAGATGTACGGGAGCCATTACCTATCAAAACGAAGGCCTGTATGATTTCTACAGCTTTGACGGCTTTCAGCCGTCAACGGATTGATTAATGCCCAAAAAGGACAACCCGAATCTCAATCGGGTCTCGTAAGTTTTTTACCCTTCGTTTTTTCGACACGTGGATTTTTATGGTATAACAGGATTACCGTCGCCCGTCTTCGACTTCCCGTCGCTGGAGAGTGGTGCACCATGGTAGTGTTCCGTTTCAAATCCATGCACGCATTTCTAAAAGTCGTACGGCACTGTTTCACCATTTCGGACGGATGTTGCACCTTGTACCGTGGATGTTGCACCCTGTAGATATCGATTATTCAAACGGCCATAACTTCTGGCTCGTTTAGAGTTACGAGAGCCATAACCTGTCAAAACTAAGTCCTCGATAAGTTCTATGGCTTTGATAGCTTTCAGCCGTCAACGGGTAGATTAATGCCCGAAAAGGACAACCCGAATTTCAATCGGGTCTCGTAAGTTTTTAACCCTTCGTTTTTTCGACACATTGATTTTTACGGTAAAACGGGATTACGATGGCTGGTCTTCGATTTACCATCGCTGGAGAGTGGTGCACCATGTACTGTTCCGTTTCAAATCCATCCACGCATTTCTTAAAGTCGTACGGCACTGTTTCGCCATTTCGGACGGATGTTGCACCTCGCACCGTGGATGTTGCACCCTATAGATATCGATTATTCGGACGGCCATAACTTCTAGCTCGTTTAGAGTTACGGGATCCATAACCTGTCAAAACGAAGGCATCGATGAGTTCTACGGCTTTGACGGCTTTCAGCCGTCAACGGATAGATTAATGCCCAAAAAGGACAACCCGAATCTCAATCGGGTCTCGTAAGTTTTTTACCCTTCGTTTTTTCGACACGTGGATTTTTACGGTAAAACGGGATTACGGTGGCTGGTCTTCAATTTATCATCGCTGGAGAGTGGTGCACCATGGTACTGTTCCGTTTCAAATCCATGCACGCATTTCTAAAAGTCGTACGGCACTGTTTCGCCATTTCGGACGGATGTTGCACCTTGCACCGTGGATGTTGCAACGTGTAGATATCGATTATTCGGACGGCCATAACTTCTGGCTCGTTTAGAGTTACGGGAGCCATTACCTGTCAAAACGAAGGCCTCTATGAGTTCTACTGCTTTGACGGCTTTCAGCCGTCAACGGATAGATTAATGCCCAAAAAGGACAACCCGAATCTCAATCGGGTCTCGTAAGTTTTTTACCCTTCGTTTTTTCGACACGTGGATTTTTACGGTAAAACGGGATTACCGTCGCCCGTCTTCGACTTTCCATCACTGGAGAGTGGTGCACCATGGTAGTGTTCCGTTTCAAATCCATGCACGCATTTCTAAAAGTCGTACGGCACTGTTTCACCATTTCGGACGGATGTTGCACCTTGCACCGTGGATGTTGCACCCTGCAGATATCGATTATTCAAACGGCCATAACTTCTGGCTCGTTTAGAGTTACGAGAGCCATAACCTGTCAAAACTAAGTCCTCGATGAGTTCTACGGCTTTGACAGCTTTCAACCGTCAATGGATAGATTAATGCCCAAAAAGGACAACCCGAATCTCAATCGGGTCTCGTAAGTTTTTTACCCTTCGTTTTTTCGACACGTGGATTTTTACGGTAAAACGGGATTACGGTGGCTGGTCTTCGATTTACAATCGCTGGAGAGTGGTGCACCATGTACTGTTCCGTTTCATATCCATGCACGCATTTCTTAAATTCGTACGACACTGTTTCGCCATTTCGGACGGATGTTGCACCTTGCACCGTGGATGTTGCACCCTGTAGATATCGATTATTCGGACGGCCATAACTTCTGGCTCGTTTACAGTTACGGGAGCCATAACCTGTCAAAACGAAGGCCTCGATGAGTTCTACGGCTTTGACCGCTTTCAGCCGTCAACGGATAGAATAAAGCCCAAAAAGGACAACCTGAATCTCAATCGGGTCTCGTAAGTTTTTTACCCTTCGTTTTTTCGACACGTGGATTTTTACGGTAAAACGGGATTACCGTGGCCCGTCTTCGACTTCCCATCGCTGGAGAGTGGTGCACCATGGTGGTGTTCTGTTTCAAATCCATGCACGCATTTCTAAAAGTCGTACGGCACTATTTCACCATTTCGGACGGATGTTGCACCATGCACCGTGGATGTTGCACCCTGTAGATATCGATTATTCAAACGGCCATAAATTCTGGCTCGTTTAGAGTTACGGGAGCCATAACCTGTCAAAACGAAGGCCTCGATGAGTTCTACGGCTTTGATAGCTTTCAGCTGTCAACGGATAGACTAATGTCCAAAAAGGACAACCCGAATCTCAATCGGTTCTCGTAAGTTTTTAACCCTTCGTTTTTTTGACACGTGGATTTTTACGGTAAAACGGGATTACGGTGGCTGGTCTTCGATTTACCATCCCTGGAGAGTGGTGCACCATTGTACTGTTCCGTTTCAAATCCATGCACGCATTTCTAAAAGTCGTACGGCAATGTTTCGCCATTTCGGACGGATGTTGCACCTTGCACCGGGGATGTTGCACCCTGTAGATATCGATTATTCGGACGGCCATAACTTCTGGCTCGTTTAGAGTTACGGGAGCCATAACCTTTCAAAATGAAGGCCTCGATGAGTTCTACGGCTTTGACAGCTTTCAGTCATCAACGGATAGATTAATGCCCAAAAAGGACAACCCGAATCTCAATCGGGTCTCGTAAGTTTTTTAGCCCTCATTTTTTCGACACGTGGATTTTTACGGTAAAACGGGATTACCGTGGCCCGTCTTCGACTTCCCATCGTTGGAGAGTGGTGCACCATGGTAGTGTTCCGTTTCAAATCCATGCACACATTTCTAAAAGTCGTACGACACTGTTTTGCCATTTCGGACGGATGTTGCACCTTGCACCGTGGATGTTGCACCCTGTAGATATCGATTATTCAAACAGCCATAACTTAACGGGAGCCATAACCTGTCAAAACGAAGGCCTCGATGAGTTCTACGGCTTTGACAGCTTTCAGCCGTCAACGGATAGATTAATTCTCAAAAAGGACAACCCGAATCTCAATCGGGTCTCGTAAGTTTTTAACCCTTCGTTTTTTCGACACGTGGATTTTTAAGGTAAAACGGGATTACGGTGTCTGGTCTTCGATTTACTATCGCTGGAGAGTGGTGCACCATGGTACCGTTCCATTTCAAATCGATGCACGCATTTCTAAAAGTCGTACGACACTGTTTCGCCATTTCGGACGGATGTTGCACCTTGCACCGTGGATGTTGCACCCTGTAGATATCGATTATTCGGACGGCCATAACTTCTGGCTCGTTTAGATTTACGGGAGCCATAACCTTTCAAAATGAAGGCCTCGATGAGTTCTACGGCTTTGACAGCTTTTAGCCATCAACGGATAGATTAATGCCCAAAAAGGACAACCTGAATCTCAATCGGGTCTCGTAAGTTTTTTACACCTCATTTTTTCGACACATGGATTTTTACGGTAAAACAGGATTACCGTATCCCGTCCTCGACTTCCCATCACTGGAGAGTGTTGCACCATGGTTGTGTTCCGTTTCAAATCCATGCACGCATTTCTAAAAGTCGTACGGCACTGTTTCGCCATTTCGGACGAATGTTGCACCTTGCACCGTGGAAGTTGCACCCTGTAGATATCGATTATTCGGACGACCATAACTTCTGGCTGGTTTAGAGTTACGGGAGCCATAACCTGTCAAAACGAACGCCTCGATGAGTTCTACGGCTTTGATGGCTTTCAGCCGTCAACGGATAGACTAATGCCCAAAATGGACAACCCCAATCTCAATCGGGCCTCGTAAGTTTTTTACCCTTCGTTTTTTCGACACGTGGATTTTTACGGTAAAACGGGATTACCGTGGCCTGTCTTCGACTTCCCGTCGCTGGAGAGTGGTGAACCATGGTAGTGTTCCGTTTCAAATCCATGCACGCATTTCTAAAAGTCGTACGACACTGTTTCGCCATTTCGGACGGATGTTGCACCTTGCACCGTGGATGTTGCACCCTGTAGATATCGATTATTCGGACGGCCATAACTTTTGGCTCGTTTAGAGTTACGGGGGCCATAACCATTCAAAACGAAGGCCTCGATGAGTTATACGGCTTTGATAGCTTTCAGCCGTCAACGGATTGATTAATGCCCAAAAAGGACAACCCGAATCTCAATCGGGTCTCGTAAGTTTTTTACCCTTCGTTTTTTTGACACATGTATTTTTACGGTAAACCGGGATTACCGTGGCCCGTCTTCGACTTCCCATCACTGGAGAGTGGTGCACCATGGTACTGTTCCGTTTCAAATCCATGCACGCATGTCTAAAAGTTGTACGGCACTGTTTCACCATTTTGGACGGATGTTGCACCTTGCACCGTGGATGTTGCACCCTGTAGATATCGATTATTCAAACGGCCATAACTTTTGGCTCGTATAGAGTTACGAGAGCCATAACCTGTCAAAACGAAGGCCTCGATGAGTTTAACGGCTTTGATAGCTTTCAGCCGTCAACGGATAGATTAATGCCCAAAAAGGACAACCCGAATCTCAATCGGGTCTCGTAAGTTTTTTACCCTTCGTTTTTTCGACACGTGGATTTTTACGGTAAAACAGGATTACAGCGGCTGGCCTTCGATTTACCATCGCTGCAGAGTGGTGCACCATGGTACTATTCCAATTCAAATCCATGCACGTATTGCTAAAAGTCGTACGGCACTAATTCGCCATTTCGGACGGATGTTGCACCTTACACCGTGGATGTTGCACCCTGTAGATATCGATTATTCGGACGGCCATAACTTCTGGCTCGTATAGAGTTACAAGAGCCATAACCTGTCAAAACGAAGACCTCGATTAGTTCTATGGCTTTGATAGCTTTCAGATGTCAACAGATAGATTAATGCCCACAAAGGACAACCCGAATCTCAATCGGGTCTCGTAAGTTTTTTACCCTTCGTTTTTTCGACACGTGGATTTTTACGGTAAAACGGGATTACGGTGGCCCGTCTTCGACTTCCCATCGCTGGAGAGTGGTGCACCATGGTACTGTTCCGTTTCAAATCCATGCACGCATTTCTAAAAGTCGTACGGCACTGTTTCGCCATTTCGGACGGATGTTGCAACTTGCACCGTGGATGTTGCATCCTATAGATATCGATTATTCGGACAACCATAACTTCTGGCTCGTTTAGAGTTACGGGAGCCATAACCTGTCAAAACGAAGGCCTCGATGAGTTCTACGGCTTTGATGGCTTTCAGCCGTCAACGGATAGACTAATGCCCAAAATGGACAACCCGAATCTCAATCGGGCCTCGTAAGTTTTTTACCCTTCGTTTTTTCGACACGTGGATTTTTACGGTAAAACGGGATTACCGTGGCCTGTCTTCGACTTCCCGTCGCTGGAGAGTGGTGAACCATGGTAGTGTTCCGTTTCAAATCCATGCACGCATTTCTAAAAGTCGTACGACACTGTTTCGCCATTTCGGACGGATGTTGCACCTTGCACCGTGGATGTTGCACCCTGTAGATATCGATTATTCGGACGGCCATAACTTTTGGCTCGTTTAGAGTTACGGGGGCCATAACCATTCAAAACGAAGGCCTCGATGAGTTATACGGCTTTGATAGCTTTCAGCCGTCAACGGATTGATTAATGCCCAAAAAGGACAACCCGAATCTCAATCGGGTCTCGTAAGTTTTTTACCCTTCGTTTTTTTGACACATGTATTTTTACGGTAAACCGGGATTACCGTGGCCCGTCTTCGACTTCCCATCACTGGAGAGTGGTGCACCATGGTACTGTTCCGTTTCAAATCCATGCACGCATGTCTAAAAGTTGTACGGCACTGTTTCACCATTTTGGACGGATGTTGCACCTTGCACCGTGGATGTTGCACCCTGTAGATATCGATTATTCAAACGGCCATAACTTTTGGCTCGTATAGAGTTACGAGAGCCATAACCTGTCAAAACGAAGGCCTCGATGAGTTTAACGGCTTTGATAGCTTTCAGCCGTCAACGGATAGATTAATGCCCAAAAAGGACAACCCGAATCTCAATCGGGTCTCGTAAGTTTTTTACCCTTCGTTTTTTCGACACGTGGATTTTTACGGTAAAACAGGATTACAGCGGCTGGCCTTCGATTTACCATCGCTGCAGAGTGGTGCACCATGGTACTATTCCAATTCAAATCCATGCACGTATTGCTAAAAGTCGTACGGCACTAATTCGCCATTTCGGACGGATGTTGCACCTTACACCGTGGATGTTGCACCCTGTAGATATCGATTATTCGGACGGCCATAACTTCTGGCTCGTATAGAGTTACAAGAGCCATAACCTGTCAAAACGAAGACCTCGATTAGTTCTATGGCTTTGATAGCTTTCAGATGTCAACAGATAGATTAATGCCCACAAAGGACAACCCGAATCTCAATCGGGTCTCGTAAGTTTTTTACCCTTCGTTTTTTCGACACGTGGATTTTTACGGTAAAACGGGATTACGGTGGCCCGTCTTCGACTTCCCATCGCTGGAGAGTGGTGCACCATGGTACTGTTCCGTTTCAAATCCATGCACGCATTTCTAAAAGTCGTACGGCACTGTTTCGCCATTTCGGACGGATGTTGCAACTTGCACCGTGGATGTTGCATCCTATAGATATCGATTATTCGGACAACCATAACTTCTGGCTCGTTTAGAGTTACGGGAGCCATAACCTGTCAAAACGAAGGCCTCGATGAGTTCTACGGCTTTGACAGCTTTCAGCCGTCAACGCATAGATTAATGCCCAAAAAGGACAACCCGAATCTCAATCGGGTCTCGTAAGTTTTTAACACTTCGTTTTTTCGACACGTGGACTTTTACGGTAAAACGGGATTACCGTGGCCCGTCTTCGACTTCCCATCGCTGGAGAGTAGTGCACCATCGTACTGTTCCGTTTTAAATCCATGCACGCATTTCTAAAAGTCGTACGGCACTGTTTCCCATTTCGGACGGATGTTGCACCTTGCACCGTGGATGTTGCACCCTGTAGATATCGATTATTCAAACGGCCATACTTTCTGGCTCGTTTAGAGTTACGGGAGCCATAACCTGTCAAAACGAAGGCCTCGATTAGTTCTACGGCTTTGAAAGCCTTCAGCCGTCAACGGACAGATTAATGCCCAAAAAGGATAACCCGAATCTCAATCGGGTCTCGTAAGTTTTTAACCCTTCGTTTTTTCGACACGTGGATTTTTACGGTAAAACGTGATTACGGTGGCCCGTCTTCGACTTCCCATCACTGGAGAGTGGTGCACCATGGTACTGTTCCGTTTCAAATCCATGCACGCATTTCTAAAAGTCATACGGCACTGTTTCGCCATTTCGGACGGATGTTGCACCTTGCACCGTGGATGTTGCACCCTGTAGATATCGATTATTCGGACGGCCATAACTTCTGGCTCGTATAGAGTTACGAGAGCCATAACCTGTCAAAACGAAGGCCTCGATTAGTTCTACGGCTTTGATAGCTTTCAGACGTCAACAGATAGATTAATGCCCAAAAAGGACAACCCGAATCTCAATCGGGTCTCGTAAGTTTTTTACCCTTCATTTTTTTGACACGTGGATTTTTACGGTAAAATGGGATTACGGTGGCCCGTCTTCGACTTCCCATCGCTGGAGAGTGGTGCACCATGGTACTGTTCCGTTTCAAATCCATGCACGCATTTCTAAAAGTCGTACGGCACTGTTTCGCCATTTCGGACGGATGTTGCACCTTCCACCGTGGATGTTGCATCCTATAGATATCGATTATCCGGACGACCATAACTTCTGGCTCGTTTAGAGTTACGGGAGCCATAACCTGTCAAAACGAAGGCCTCGATGAGTTCTACGGCTTTGGCAGCTTTCAGCCATCAACGGATAGATTAATGCCCAAAAAGGACAACCTGGATCTCAATCGGATCTCGTAAGTTTTTTACCCTTCGTTTTTTCGACACGTAGATTTTTACGGTAAAACGGGATTACCGTGGCTGGCCTTCGATTTTCCATCGCTGGAGAGTGGTGCACCATGGTACTGTTCTGTTTCAAGTCCATGCACTCATTTCTAAAAGTCGTACGGCACTGTTTCGCCATTTCGGACGGATGTTGCACCTTGCACCGTGGATGTTGCACCCTGTATATATCGATTATTCGGACGTCCATAACTTCTGGCTCGTTTAGAGTTACGGGAGCCATAACCTGTCAAAACGAAGGCCTCAATGAGTTCTACGGCTTTGACAGCTTTCAGCCATCAACGGATAGATTAATGCCCAAAAAGGACAACCTGGATCTCTATTGGGTCTCGTAAGTTTTTTACCCTTCGTTTTTTCGACACGTGGATTTTTACGGTAAAACAGGATTACAGAGGCTGGCCTTCGATTTACCATCGCTGGAGAGTGGTGCACCATGTTACTGTTCCGTTTCAAATCCATGCACGCATTTCTAAAATTCGTACGGCAGTGTTTCGCCATTTCGAACGGATGTTGCACCTTGCACCGTGGATGTTGCACCCTGTAGATATCGATTAATCGGACGGCCATAACTTCTGGCTCGTTTAGAGTTATGGGAGCCATAACCTGTCAAAACGAAGGCCATGATGAGTTCTACGGCTTGGACACCTTTCATCCGTCAACGCATAGATTAATGACCAAAAAGGACAACCCGAATCTCAATCGGGTCTCGTAAGTTTTTTACCCTTCGTTTTTTCGACACGTGGATTTTTACGGTAAAACAGGATTACCGGGGCTGGCCTTCGATTTACCATCGCTGGAGAGTGGTGCACCATGGTACTATTCCGTTTCAAATCCATGCACGCATTTCTAAAAGTCGTACGGCACTGTTTCGCCATTTCGGACGGATGTTGCACCTTGCACCGTGGATGTTGCACCCTGTAGATATCGATTATTCGGACGGCCATAACTTCTGGCTCGTTTAGAGTTACGGGAGCCATAACATGTAAAAACGAAGGCCTCGATGAGTTCTACGGCTTTGACATCCGTCAACGGATAGATTAATGGCCAAAAAGGACAACCCGAATCTCAATCGGGTCTCGTAAGTTTTTTACCCTTCGTTTTTTCGACACGTGGATTTTTACGGTAAAATAGGATTACAGTGGCAGGCCTTCGATTTACCATCGTTGGAGAGTGGTGCACCATGGTACTGTTCCATTTCAAATCCATGCATCATTTCTAAAATTCGTACGACACTGTTTCGCCATTTCGGACGGATGTTGCACCTTGCACCGTGGATGTTGCACCCTGTAGATATCGATTAATCGGACGGCCATAACTTCTGGCTCGTTTAGAGTTACGGGAGCCATAACCTATCGAAACGAAGGCCTCGATGAGTTCTACGGGTTTGACGGCTTTTAGCCGTCAACGCATAGATTAATGCCTAAAAAGGACAACCCGAATCTCAATCGGGTCTCGTAAGTTTTTTACCCTTCGTTTTTTCGACACGTGGATTTTTACGGTAAATTAGGATTACCGTGGCTGGCCTTCGATTTACCATCGCGGGAGAGTGGTGCACCATGTTACTGTTCCATTTCAAATCAATGCATGCATTTCTAAAAGTCGTACGGCACTGTTTCGCCATTTCGGACGGATGTTGCACCTTGCACCGTGGATGTTGCACCCTTTAGATATCGATTATTCGGACGGCCATAACTTCTGGCTCGTTTAGAGTTACGGGAGCCATAACCTGCAAAACGAAGGCCTCGATGAGTTCTACGGCTTTGACAGCTTTCAACCGTCAACGCATAGATTGATGCCCAAAAAGGACAACCCGAATCTCAATCGGGTCTCGTAAGTTTTTTACCCTTCGTTTTTTCGACACGTGGATTTTTACGGTAAATAAGGATTACCGTGGCTGGCCTTCGATTTACCATCGCGGGAGAGTGGTGCACCATGGTACTGTTCCATTTCAAATCAATGCACGCATTTCTAAAAGTCGTACGGCACTGTTTCGCCATTACGGACGGATGTTGCACCTTGCACCGTGGATGTTGCATCGTGTAGATATCGATTATTCGGACGGCCATAACTTCTAGCTCGTTTAGATGTACGGGAGCCATTACCTATCAAAACGAAGGCCTCTATGATTTCTACAGCTTTGACGGCTTTCAGCCGTCAACGGATTGATTAATGCCCAAAAAGGACAACCCGAATCTCAATCGGGTCTCGTAAGTTTTTTAATCTTCGTTTTTTCGACACGTGGATTTTTATGGTATAACAGGATTACCGTCACCCGTCTTCGACTTCCCATCGCTGGAGAATGGTGCACCATGGTAGTGTTCCGTTTCAAATCCATGCACGCATTTCTAAAAGTCGTACGGCACTGTTTCACCATTTCGGACGGATGTTGCACCTTGCACCGTGGATGTTGCACCGTGTAGATATCGATTATTCAAACGGCCATAACTTCTGGCTCGTTTAGACTTACGAGAGCCATAACCTGTCAAAACTAAGTCCTCGATGAGTTCTACGGCTTTGACAGCTTTCAGCCGTCAACGGGTAGATTAATGCCGAAAAAGGACAACCCGAATTTCAATCGGGTCTCGTAAGTTTTTAACCCTTCGTTTTTTCGACACGTTGATTTTTACGGTAAAACGGGATTACAATGGCTGGTCTTCGATTTACCATCGCTGGAGAGTGGTGCACCATGTACTGTTCCGTTTCAAATCCATCCACGCATTTCTCAAAGTCGTACGGCACTGTTTCGCCATTTCGGACGGATGTTGCACCTCGCACCGTGGATGTTGCACCCTGTAGATATCGATTATTCGGACGACCATAACTTCTGGCTCGTTTAGAGTTACGGGATCCATAACCTGTCAAAACGAAGGCCTCGATGAGTTCTACGGCTTTGACGGCTTTCGGCCGTCAACGGATAGATTAATGCCCAAAAAGGACAACCCGAATCCCAATCGGGTCTCGTAAGTTTTTTACCCTTCGTTTTTTCGACACGTGGATTTTTACGGTAAAACGGGATTACGGTGGCTGGTCTTCAATTTATCATCGCTGGAGAGTGGTGCACCATGGTACTGTTCCGTTTCAAATCCATGCACGCATTCCTAAAAGTCGTACGACACTGTTTCGCCATTTCGGACGGATGTTGCACCTTGCACCGTGGATGTTGCACCGTGTAGATATCGATTATTCGGACGGCCATAACTTCTGGCTCGTTTAGAGTTACGGGAGCCATTACCTATCAAAACGAAGGCCTTTATGAGTTCTACAGCTTTGACGGCTTTCAGCCGTCAATGGATAGATTAATGCCCAAAAAGGACAACCCGAATCTCAATCGGGTCTCGTAAGTTTTTTACCCATCGTTTTTTCGACACGTGGATTTTTACGGTAAAACGGGATTACCGTCGCCCGTCTTCGACTTCCCATCGCTGGAGAGTGTTGCACCATGGTAGTGTTCCATTTCAAATCCATGCACGCATTTCTAAAAGTCGTACGGCACTGTTTCACCATTTCGGACGGATGTTGCACCTTGCACCGTGGATGTTGCACCCTGTAGATATCGATTATTCAAACGGCCATAACTTCTGGCTCGTTTAGAGTTACGAGAGCCATAACCTGTCAAAACTAAGTCCTCGATGAGTTCTACGGCTTTGACAGCTTTCAGCCGTCAATGGATAGATTAATGCCCAAAAAGGACAACCCGAATCTCAATCGGGTCTCGTAAGTTTTTTACCCTTCGTTTTTTCGACACGTGGATTTTTACGGTAAAACGGGATTACGGTGGCTGGTCTTCGATTTACAATCGCTGGAGAGTGGTGCACCATGTATTGTTCCATTTCATATCCATGCACGCATTTCTTAAATTCGTACGACACTGTTTCGACATTTCGGACGGATGTTGCACCTTGCACCGTGGATGTTGCACCCTGTAGATATCGATTATTCGGACGGCCATAACTTCTGGCTCATTTAGAGTTACGGGAGCCATAACCTGTCAAAATGAAGGCCTCGATGAGTTCTACGGCTTTGACCGCTTTCAGCCGTCAACGGATAGAATAAAGCCCAAAAAGGACAACCTGAATCTCAATCGGGTCTCGTAAGTTTTTTACCCTTCGTTTTTTCGACACGTGGATTTTTACGGTAAAACGAGATTACCATGGCCCGTCTTCGACTTCCCATCGCTGGAGAGTGGTGCACCATGGTAGTGTTCCGTTTCAAATCCATGCACGCATTTCTAAAAGTCGTACGGCACTGTTTCACCATTTCGGACGGATGTTGCACTTTGCACCGTGGATGTTGCACCCTGTAGATATCGATTATTCAAACGGCCATAAATTCTGGCCCGTTTAGAGTTACGGAAGCCATAACCTGTCAAAACGAAGGCCTCGATGAGTTCTACGGCTTTGATAGCTTTCAGCTGTCAACGGATAGACTAATGTCCAAAAAGGACAACCCGAATCTCAATCGGGTCTCGTAAGTTTTTAACCCTTCGTTTTTTTGACACGTGGATTTTTACGGTAAAATGGGATTACGGTGGCTGGTCTTCGATTTACCATCCCTGGAGAGTGGTGCACCATGGTACTGTTCCGTTTCAAATCTATGCACGCATTTCTAAAAGTCGTACGGCAATGTTTCGCCATTTCGGACGGATGTTGCACCTTGCACCGTGGATGTTGCACCCCGTAGATATCGATTATTCGGACGGCCATAACTTCTGGCTCGTTTAGAGTTACGAGAGCCATAACCTTTCAAAATGAAGGCCTCGATGAGTTCTACGGCTTTGACAGCTTTCATTCATCAACGGATAGATTAATGCCCAAAAAGGACAACCCGAATCTCAATTGGGTCTCGTAAGTTTTTTACCCCTCATTGTTTGGACACGTGGATTTTTATGGTAAAACGGGATTACCGTGGCCCGTCTTCGACTTCCCATCGCTGGAGAGTGGTGCACCATGGTAGTGTTCCGTTTCAAATCCATGCACACATTTCTAAAAGTCGTACGACACTATTTTGCCATTTCGGACGGATGTTGTACCTTGCACCGTGGATGTTGCACCCGGTGAAATCGATTATTCAAACGGCCATAACTTAACGGGAGCCATAACCTGTCAAAACGAAGGCCTCGATAAGTTCTACGGCTTTGACAGCTTTCAGCCGTCAACGGATAGATTAATTCTCAAAAAGGACAACCCGAATCTCAATCAGGTCTCGTAAGTTTTTAACCCTTCGTTTTTTCGACACGTGGATTTTTAAGGTAAAACGGGATTGCGGTGGCTGGTCTTCGATTTACTATCGCTGGAGAGTGGTGCACCATGGTACTATTCCGTTTCAAATCGATGCACGCATTTCTAAAAGTCGTACGACACTGTTTCGCCATTTCGGACGGATGTTGCACCTTGCACCGTGGATGTTGCACCCTGTAGATATCGATTATTCGGACGGCCATAACTTCTGCCTCGTTTAGATTTACGGGAGCCATAACCTTTCAAAATGAAGGCCTCGATGAGTTCTACGGCTTTGACAGCTTTTAGCCGTCAACGGATAGATTAATGCCCAAAAAGGACAACCTGAATCTCAATCGGGTCTCGTAAGTTTTTTACCCTTCATTTTTTCGACACGTGGATTTTTACGGTAAAACGGGATTACCGTAGCCCGTCCTCGACTTCCGATCACT
Organism: Allium cepa; assembly: GCA_030765085.1. Classification (NCBI taxonomy): domain Eukaryota; kingdom Viridiplantae; phylum Streptophyta; class Magnoliopsida; order Asparagales; family Amaryllidaceae; genus Allium; species Allium cepa. Next base: position 948,679,106 of record CM060938.1, on the reverse strand, counting down.
AGAGAGTGTTGCACCATGGTTGTGTTCCGTTTCAAATCCGTGCACGCATTTCTAAAAGTCGTACGGCACTGTTTCGCCATTTCGGACGGATGTTGCACCTTGCACCGTGGATGTTGCACCCTGTAGATACCGATTATTCGGACGACCATAACTTCTGGCTGGTTTAGAGTTACGGGAGCCATAACCTGTCAAAACGAACGCCTCGATGAGTTCTACGGCTTTGATGGCTTTCAGCCGTCAACGGATAGACTAATGCCCAAAATGGACAACTCGAATCTCAATCGGGCCTCGTAAGTTTTTTACCCTTCGTTTTTTCGACACGTGGATTTTTACGGTAAAACGGGATTACCGTGGCCTGTCTTCGACTTCCCGTCGCTGGAGAGTGGTGAACCATGGTAGTGTTCCGTTTCAAATCCATGCACGCATTTCTAAAAGTCGTACGACACTGTTTCTCCATTTCGGGCGGATGTTGCACCTTGCACCGTGGATGTTGCACCCTGTAGATATCGATTATTCGGACGGCCATAACTTCTGGCTCGTTTAGAGTTACGGGAGCCATAACCATTCAAAACGAAGGCCTCGATGAGTTATACGGCTTTGATAGCTTTCAGCCGTCAACGGATTGATTAATGCCCAAAAAGGACAACCCGAATCTCAATCGGGTCTCGTAAGTTTTTTACCCTTCGTTTTTTTGACACATGTATTTTTACGGTAAAACGGGATTACCGTGGCCCGTCTTCTACTTCCCATCACTGGAGAGTGGTGCACCATGGTACTGTTCCGTTTCAAATCCATGCACGCATGTCTAAAAGTTGTACGGCACTGTTTCACCATTTTGGACGGATGTTGCACCTTGCACCGTGGATGTTGCACCCTGTAGATATCGATTATTCAAACGGCCATAACTTTTGGCTCGTATAGAGTTACGAGAGCCATAACCTGTCAAAATGAAGGCCTCGATGTGTTCAACGGCTTTGATAGCTTTTAGCCGTCAACGGATAGATTAATGCCCAAAAAGGACAACCCGAATCTCAATCGGGCCTCGTAAGTTTTTTACCCTTCGTTTTTTCGACAGGTGGATTTTTACGGTAAAACTGGATTACAACGGCTGGCCTTCGATTTACCATCGCTGGAGAGTGGTGCACCATGGTACTGTTCCAATTCAAATCCATGCACGTATTTCTAAAAGTCGTACGGCACTAATTCGCCATTTCGGACGGATGTTGCACCTTGCACCGTGGATCTTGCACCCTGTAGATATCGATTATTCGGACGGCCATAACTTCTGGCTCGTATAGAGTTACGAGAGCCATAACCTGTCAAAACGAAGGCCTCGATTAGTTCTACGGCTTTGATAGCTTTCAGACGTCAACAGATAGATTAATGCCCAAAAAGGACAACCCGAATCTCAATCGGGTCTCGTAAGTTTTTTACCCTTCGTTTTTTCGACACGTGGATTTTTACGGTAAAACGGGATTACGGTGGCCCGTCTTCGACTTCCCATCGCTGGAGAGTGGTGCACCAATGTACAGTTCCGTTTCAAATCCACGCACGCATTTCTAAAAGTCGTACGACACTGTTTCGCCATTTCGGACGGATGTTGCACCTTGCATCGTGGATGTTGCACCCTGTAGATATCGATTATTCGGACGGCCATAACTTCTGGCTCGTTTAGAGTTACGGGAGCCATAACCTGTCAAAACGAAGGCCTAGATGAGTCTACGGCTTTGACAGCTTTCAGCCATCAACGCATAGATTAATGCCCAAAAAGGACAACCCGAATCTCAATCGGGTCTCGTAAGTTTTTTACCCTTCGTTTTTTCGACACGTGGACTTTTACGGTAAAACGGGATTACCGTGGCCCGTCTTCGACTTCCCATCGCTGGAGAGTGGTGCACCATGGTACTGTTCCGTTTCAAATCCATGCACGCATTTCTAAAAGTCGTACGGCACTGTTTCACCATTTCGGACGGATGTTGCACCTTGCACCGTGGATGTTGCACCCTGTAGATATCGATTATTCAAACGGCCATACCTTCTGGCTCGGTTAGAGTTACGGGAGCCATAACCTGTCAAAACGAAGGCCTCGATTAGTTCTACGGCTTTGAAAGCTTTCAGCCGTCAACGGATAGATTAATGCCCAAAAAGGACAACCCGAATCTCAATCGGGTCTCGTAAGTTTTTAACCCTTCGTTTTTTCGACACGTGGATTTTTGCGGTAAAACGGGATTACGGTGGCCCGTCTTCGACTTCCCGTCGCTGGAGAGTGGTGCACCATGGTACTGTTCCGTTTCAAATCCACGCACGCATTTCTAAAAGTCGTACGACACTGTTTCGCCATTTCGGACGGATGTTGCACCTTGCACCGTGGATGTTGCACCCTGTAGATATCGATTATTCGGACGGCCATAACTTCTGGCTCGTATAGAGTTACGAGAGCCATAACCCGTCAAAACGAAGGCCTCGATTAGTTCTACGGCTTTGATAGCTTTCAGATGTCAACATATAGATTAATGCCCAAAAAGGACAACCCGAATCTCAATCCGGTCTCGTAAGTTTTTTACCCTTCATTTTTTCGACACGTGGATTTTTACGGTAAAATGGGATTACGGTGGCCCGTTTTCGACTTACCATCGCTGGAGAGTGGTGCACCATGGTACTGTTCCGTTTCAAATCCATGCACGCATTTCTAAAAGTCGTACGGCACTGTTTCGCCATTTCGGACGGATGTTGCACCTTCCACCTTGGATGTTGCATCCTATAGATATCGATTGTTCGGACGACCATAACTTCTGGCTCGTTTAGAGTTACGGGAGCCATAACCTGTCAAAACGAACGCCTCGATGAGTTCTACGGCTTTGACAGCTTTCAGCCATCTACGGATAGATTAATGCCCAAAAAGGACAACCTGGATCTCAATCGGGTCTCGTAAGTTTTTTACCCTTCGTTTTTTCGACACGTAGATTTTTACGGTAAAACGGGATTACCGTGGTTGGCCTTCGATTTTCCATCGTTGGAGAGTGGTGCACCATGGTACTGTTCCGTTTCAAATCCATGCACTCATTTCTAAAAGTCGTACGGCACTGTTTCGCCATTTCGGATGGATGTTGCACCTTGCACCGTGGATGTTGCACCCTGTATATATCGATTATTCGGACGTCCATAACTTCTGGCTCGTTTAGAGTTACGGGAGCCATAACCTGTCAAAACGAAGGCCTCAATGAGTTCTACGGTTTTGACAGCTTTCAGCCATCAACGGATAGATTAATGCCCAAAAAGGACAACCTGGATCTCAATCGGGTCTCGTAAGTTTTTTACCCTTCGTTTTTTCGACACGTGGATTTTTACGGTAAAACAGGATTACAGTGGCTGGCCTTCGATTTACCATCGCTGGAGAGTGGTGCACCATGTTTCTGTTCTGTTTCAAATCCACGCACGCATTTCTAAAATTCGTACGGCAGTGTTTCGCCATTTCGAACGGATGTTGCACCTTGCACCGTGGATGTTGCACCCTGTAGATATCGATTAATCGGACGGCCATAACTTCTGGCTCGTTTAGAGTTACGGGAGCCATAACCTGTCAAAACAAAGGCCACGATGAGTTCTACGGCTTGGACACCTTTCAGCCGTCAACGCAGAGATTAATGACCAAAAAGGACAACCCGAATCTCAATCGGGTCTCGTAAGTTTTCTACCGTTCGTTTTTTCGACACGTGGATTTTTACGGTAAATAAGGATTACTGTGGCTGGCCTTCGATTTACCATCGCTGGAGAGTGTTGCACCATGGTACTGTTCCGTTTCAATTCCATGCACGCATTTCTAAAAGTCGTACGGCACTGTTTCGCCATTTCGGACGGATGTTGCACCTTGCACCGTGGATGTTGCACCCTGTAGATATCGATTATTCGGATGGCCATAACTTCTGGCTCGTTTAGAGTTACGGGAGCCATTACCTGTCAAAACGAAGGCCTCAATGAGTTCTACGGCTTTAACAGCTGTCAACGGATAGATTAATGCCCAAAAACGACAACCCGAATCTCAATCGGGTCTCGTAAGTTTTTTACCCTTTGTTTTTTCGACACGTGGATTTTTACGGTAAAACGGGATTACCGTGGCCCGTCTTCGACTACCCATCGCTGGAGAGTGGTACACCATGGAAGTGTTCCATTTCAAATCCATGCACGCATTTCTAAAAGTCGTACGGCACTGTTTCACCATTTCGGACGGATGTTGCACCTTGCACCGTGGATGTTGCACCCTGTAGATATCGATTATTCAAACGGCCATAACTTCTGGCTCGTTTAGAGTTACGAGAGCCATAACCTGTCAAAACTAAGTCCTCGATGAGTTCTACGGCTTTGACAGTTTTCAGCCATCAACGGATAGATTAATGCCCAAAAAGGACAACCCGAATCTCAATCGGGTCTCGTAAGTTTTTAACCCTTCGTTTTTTCCACACGTTGATTTTTACGGTAAAACAGGATTACGATGGCTGGTCTTCGATTTACCAACGCTGGAGAGTGGTGCACCATGGTAGTGTTCCGTTTCAAATCCATGCACGCATTTCTAAAAGTCGTACGACACTGTTTTGCCATTTCGGACGGATACTGCACCTTGCACCGTGGATGTTGCACCCTGTAGATATCGATTATTCAAACGGCCATAACTTCTGCCTCGTTTAGAGTTACGGGAGCCATAACCTGTCAAAACGAAGGCCTCGATGAGTTCTATGGCTTTGATAGCTTTCACCCGTCAACGGATAGATTAATGCCCAAAAAGTACAACCCGAATCTCAATCGGGTCTTGTAAGTTTTTTACCCTTCGTTTTTTCGACACGTGGATTTTTACGGTAAAACGGGATTATCGTGGCCCGTCTTCGACTGTCCATCGCTGGAGAGTTGTGCACCATGGCAGTGTTCCGTTTCAAATCCATGCACGCATTTCTAAAAGTCGTACGGCACTGTTTCGCCATTTCGGACGGATGTTGCACCTTGCACCGTGGATGTTGCACCCTGTACATATCGATTATTCGGACGGCCATAACTTCGGGCTCGTTTAGAGTTACAGGAGCTATAACCTGTCAAAACGAAGGCATCGATGAGTTCTATGGCTTTGATAGCTTTCAACCGTCAACGTATAGATTACTGCCCAAAAAGTACAACCCGAATCTCAATCGGGTCTCGTAAGTTTTTTACCCTTCGTTTTTTCGACACGTGGATTTTTACGGTAAAACGGGATTACCGTGGCCCGTCTTCGACTTCCCATCGCTGGAGAGTGGTGCACCATGGTAGTGTTCCGTTTCAAATCCATGCATGCATTTCTAAAAGTCGTACGGCACTGTTTCACCATTTCGGACGGATGTTGCACCTTGCACCGTGGATGTTGCACCCTGTAGATATCGATTATTCAAACGGCCATAACTTCTGGCTCGTTTAGAGTTACGAGAGCCATAACCTGTCATAACTAAGTCCTCGATGAGTTCTACGGCTTTGACAGCTTTCAGCCATCAACGGATAGATTAATGCCCAAAAAGGACAACCCGAATCTCAATCGGGTCTCGTAACTTTTTAACCCTTCGTTTTTTCGACACGTTGATTTTTACGGTAAAACAGGATTACGATGGCTTGTCTTCGATTTACCATCGCTGGAGAGTGGTGCACCATGGTAGTGTTCTGTTTCAAATCCATGCACGCATTTCTAAAAGTCGTACGGCACTGTTTCGCCATTTCGGACGGATGCTGCACCTTGCACCGTGGATGTTGCACCCTGTAGATATCGATTATTCGGATGGCCATAACTTCTGGCTCGTTTAGAGTTACGGGAGCCATTACCTGTCAAAGCGAAGGCCTCAATGAGTTCTACGGCTTTGATTGCTGTCAACGGATGATTAATGCCCAAAAAGGACAACCCGAATCTCAATCGGGTCTCGTAAGTTTTTTACCCTTCGTTTTTTCGACACGTGGATTTTTACGGTAAAACGGGATTACCGTGGCCCGTCTTCGACTTCCCATCGTTGGAGAGTGGTGCACCATGGTAGTGTTCCGTTTCAAACCCATGCACGCATTTCTAAAAGTCGTACGGCACTGTTTCACCATTTCGGACGGATGTTGCACCTTGCACCGTGGATGTTGCACCCTGTAGATATCGATTATTCAAACGTCCATAACTTCTGGCTCGTTTAGAGTTACGAGAGCCATAACCTGTCAAAACTAAGTCCTCGATGAGTTCTACGGCTTTGACAGCTTTCAGCCATCAACGCATAGATTAATGCCCAAAAAGGACAACCCGAATCTCAATCGGGTCTCGTAAGTTTTTAACCCTTCGTTTTTTCGACACGTTGATTTTTACGGTAAAACAGGATTACGATGGCTGGTCTTCAATTTACCATCGCTGGAGAGTAGTACACCATGTAGTGTTCCATTTTAAATCCATGCACGCATTTCTAAAAGTCGTACGGCACTGTTTCGCCATTTCGGACGGTTGCTGCACCTTGCACCGTGGATGTTGCACCCTGTAGATATCGATTATTCGGACGGCCATAACTTCTGGCTCGTTTAGAGTTACGGGAGCCATAACCTTTCAAAATGAAGGCCTCGATGAGTTCTACGGCTTTGATATCTTTCAGTCGTCAACGGATAGATTAATGCCCAAAAAGGACAACTCGAATCTCAATCGAGTCTCGTAAGTTTTTTACCCTTCATTTTTTCGACACGTGGATTTTTACGGTAAAACGGGATTGCCGTGGCCCGTCTTCGACTGCCCATCGCTGGAGAGTGGTGCACCATGGTAGTGTTCCGTTTCAAATCCATGCACGCATTTCTAAAAGTCGTACGGCACTGTTTCGCCATTTCGGACGGATGTTGCACCTTGCACCGTGGATGTTGCACCCTGTACATATCGATTATTCGGACGGCCATAACTTCTGGCTCGTTTAGAGTTAAGGAAGCTATAACCTGTCAAAACGAAGGCATCGATGAGTTCTATGGCTTTGATAGCTTTCAACCGTCAACGTATAGATTACTGCCCAAAAAGTACAACCCGAATCTCAATCGGGTCTCGTAAGTTTTTTACCCTTCGTTTTTTCGACACGTGGATTTTTACGGTAAAACAGGATTACCGTGGCTGGCCTTCAATTTACCATCGCTGGAGAGTGGTGTACCATGGTACTGTTCCGTTTCAAATCCATGCACGCATTTCTAAAAGTCGTACGGCACTGTTTCGCCATTTCGGACGGATGTTGCACCTTGCACCGTGGATGTTGCACCCTGTAGATATCGATTATTCGGACGGCCATAACTTTTGGCTCGTTTAGAGCTACAGGAGCCATAACCTGTCAAAACGAAGGCCTCGATGAGTTCTACGGCTTTGACAGCTTTCAGCCGTCAACGGATAGATTAATGCCCAAAAAGGACAACCCGAATCTCAATCGGGTCTTGTAAGTTTTTTACCCTTCGTTTTTTCGCCACGTGGATTTTTACGGTAGAACGGGATTACCGTGGCCCGTCTTCGACTTCCCATCGCTGGAGAGTGGTGCACCATGATACTGTTGCATTTCAAATCCATGCACGCATTTCTAAAAGTCGTACGACACTGTTTTTCCATTTCGGACGGATGTTGCACCTTGCACAGTGGATGTTGCACCCTGTAGATATCGATTATTCAAACGACCATAACTTCTGGCTCGTTTAGAGTTACGGGAGCCATAACCTGTCAAAACGAAGGCCTTGATGAGTTCTACGGCTTTGACAGCTTTTAGCCATCAACGGATAGATTAATGCCAAACAAGGACAACCCGAATCTCAATCGGGTCTCGTAAGTTTTTAACCCTTCGTTTTTTCGACACGTTGATTTTTACGGTAAAATGGGATTACGGTGGCCCGTCTTCGACTTCCCATCGCTGGAGAGTGGTGCACCATGGTACTGTTCCGTTTTAAATCCATGCACGCATTTCTAAAAGTCGTACGGCACTGTTTCACCATTTCGAACGGATGTTGCAACTTGCACCGTGGATGTTGCACTCTGTAGATATCGATTATTCAAACGGCCATAACTTCTGGCTCGTTTAGAGTTACAAGAGCCATAACCTGTCAAAACTAAGGCCTCGATGAGTTCTACGGCTTTGATAGCTTTCAGCCGTCAATGGATAGATTAATGCCCAAAAAGGACAACCCGAATCTCAATCGGGTTTCGTAAGTTTTTAACCCTTCGTTTTTTCGACACGTGGATTTTTATGGTAAAACGGGATTACGGTGGCCCGTCTTCGAATTCCCATCGCTGGAGAGTGGTGCACCATGGTACTGTTCCATTTCAAATCCATGCATGCATTTCTAAAAGTCGTACGGCATTGTTTCGCCACTTCGGACGGATGTTGCACCTGGTAGATATCAATTATTCGGACGGCCATAACTTCTGGCTCGTTTAGAGTTACGGGAGCCATAACCTGTCAAAACGATGGCCTCGATGAGTTCTACGGCTTTGACCGCTTTCAGCCGTCAACGCATAGATTAATGCCCAAAAAGGACAACCCGAATCTCAATTGGGTCTCGTAAGTTTTTTACCCTTCGTTTTTTCGACACGTGGATTTTTACGGTAAAACAGGATTACCGTGGCTAGCCTTCGATTTACCATCGCTGAAGAGTGGTGCACCATGGTACTATTCCGTTTCAAATCCATGCACGCATTTCTAAAAGTCGTACGACACTGTTTCGCCATTTCAGAGGGATGTTGCACCTTGCACCGTGGATGTTGCACCCTGTAGATGTCGATTATTCGAACGGCCATAAGTTCTGGCTCGTTTAGAGTTACGGGAGCCATAACCTGTCAAAACGAAGGCCTCGATGAGTTCTACGGCTTTGACAGCTGTCAACGGATAGATTAATTCCCAAAAATGACAACCCGAATCTCAATCGGGTCTTGTAAGTTTTTAACCCTACGTTTGTTCGACACACGGATATTTACGGTAAAACGGGATTACGGTGGCTGGTCTTCGATTTACCATCGCTGGGGAGTGGTGCACCATGGTACAACTCCGTTTCAAATCCATGCACGTATTTCTAAAAGTCGTACGGCACTGTTTCGCCATTTCGGATGGATGTTGCACCTTGCATCGTGGATGTTGCACCCTGTAGATATCGATTATTCGGACGGCCATAACTTCTGGCTCGTTTAGAGTTACGGGAGCCATAACCTGTCAAAACGAAGGATTGATGAGTTCTATGGCTTTGATAGCTTTCAACCGTCAACGGATAGATTAATGACCAAAAAGTACAACCCGAATCTCAATCGGGTCTCGTAAGTTTTTTACCCTTCGTTTTTTCGACACGTGGATTTTTACGGTAAAACAGGATTACGGCGGCTGGTCTTCGATTTACCATCGATGGAGAGTAGTGCACCATGGTATTGTTTCGTTTCAAATCCATGCACGCATTTCTAAAGGTCGTACGGCACTGTTTCGCCATTTCGGACGGATGTTGCACCTTGCACCGTGGATGTTGCACCCTGTAGATATCGATTATTCGGACGACCATAACTTCTGGCTCGTTTAGTGTTACGGGAGCTATAACCTGTCAAAACGAAGGACTCGATGAGTTCTACGGCTTTGACGGCTTTCAGCCGTCAACGGATAGATTAATGCCCAAAAAGGACAACCCGAATGTCAATCGGGCCTCGTAAGTTTTTTACCCTTCGTATTTTTCGACACGTGGATTTTTACGGTAAAACAGGATTACCGTGGCTGGCCTTTGATTTACCATCGCTGGAGAGTGGTGCTCCATGGTACTGTTCCGTTTCAAATCCATGCACGCATTTCTAAAAGTCGTACGGCACTGTTTCGCCATTACGGACGGATGTTGCACCTTGTAGATATCGATTATTGGGACGGCCATAACTTCTGGCTCGTTTAGAGTTACGGGAGCCATAACCTGTCAAAGCGAAGGCCTCGATGAGTTCTACGGCTTTGACCACTTTCAGCCGTCAACGCATAGATTAATGCACAAAAAGGATAACCCGAATCTCAATCGGGTCTCGTAAGTTTTTTACCCTTCGTTTTTTCGACACGTGGATTTTTACGGTAAAACAGGATTACCGTGGCTGGCCTTCGATTTACCATCGCTGGAGAGTGGTGCACCATGGTAATGTTCCGTTTCAAATCCATGCACGCAGTTCTAAAAGTCGTACGGCACTGTTTCGCCATTTCGGACGGATGTTGCACCTTGCACCGTGGATGTTGCACCCTGTAGATATCGATTATTCGGACGGCCATAACTTCTGGCTCGTTTAGAGTTACGGGAGCCATAACCTGTCAAAACGAAGGCCTCGATGAGTTCTACGGCTTTGCCAGCTGTCAACGGATAGATTAATTCCCAAAAAGGACAACCCGAATCTCAATCTGGTTTCGTAAGTTTTTTACCCTTCGTTTTTTCGATACGTGGATTTTTACGGTAAAACAGGATTACAGTGGCAGGCCTTCGATTTACCATCGATGGAGAGTGGTGCACCATGGTACTGTTCCATTTTAAATCCATGCACGTATTTCTAAAAGTCGTACGACACTGTTTCGCCATTTCGGACGGATGTTGCACCTTACACCGTGGATGTTGCACCCTGTAGATATCAATTTTTCAAACGGCCATAACTTCTGGCTCGTTTAGAGTTACGGGAGCCATAACGTGTCAAAACGAAGGCCTCGATGAGTTCTACGGCTTTGACAGCTTTCAGCCATCAACGGATAGAATAATGCCCAAAAAGGACAGCCCGAATCTCAATTGGGTCTCGTAAGTTTTTAACCCTTCGTTTTTTCGACACGTGGATTTTTATGGTAAAACGGGATTATGGTGGCTGGTCTTCGATTTACCATTGCTGGAGAGTGGTGCACCATGGTACTGTTCCGTTTCAAATCCATGCACGCATTTCTAAAAGTTGTACGGCACTGTTTCGCCATTTCGGACGGATGTTGCACCTTGCACCGTGGATGTTGCACCCTGTAGATATCGATTATTCGGATGGCCATAACTTCTGGCTCGTTTAGAGTTACAGGAGCCATAACCTGTCAAAACGACGGCCTCGATGAGTTCTATGGCTTTGATAGCTTTCAGCCGTCAACGGATAGATTAATGCCCAAAAAGTACAACCCGAATCTCAATCGGGTCTTGTAAGTTTTTTACCCTTCGTTTTTTCGATACGTGGATTTTTACGGTAAAACGGGATTACCGTGGCCCGTCTTCGACTTCCCATCGCTGGAGAGTGGTGCACTATGGTAGTGTTCCGTTTCAAATCCATGGACGCATTTCTGAAAGTCGTACGGCACTATTTCACCATTTCGGACGGATGTTGCACCTTGCACCGTGGATGTTGCACCCTGTAGATATCGATTATTCAAACGGCCATAACTTCTGGCTCGTTTAGAGTTACGGGAGCCATAACCTGTCAAAACGAATGCCTCGATGAGTTCTACGGCTTTGACAACTTTCAGCCGTCAACGGATAGATTAATACCCAAAAAGGACAACCCGAATCTCAATCGGGTCTCGTAAGTTTTTAACCCTTCGTTTTTTCGACACGTGGATTTTTACGGTAAACCGGGATTACGGCGGCCCGTCTTCGACTTCCCATCGCTGGAGAGTGGTGCACCATGCTACTGTTCCGTTTCAAATCCATGCACGCATTTCTAAAAGTCGTACGGCACTGTTTCGCCATTTCGGACGGATGTTGCACCTTGTAGATATCGATTATTCGGACGGCCATAACTTCTGGCTCGTTTAGAGTTACGGGAGCCATAACCTGTCAAAACGAAGGCCTCGACAAGTTCTATGGCTTTGACCACTTTCAGCCATCAACGCATAGATTAATGCCCAAAAAGGACAACCCGAATCTCAATCGGGTCTCGTAAGTTTTTTACCCTTCGTTTTTTCGACACGTGGATTTTTACGGTAAAACAGGATTACCGTGGCTGGCCTTCGATTTACCATCGCTGGAGAGTGGTGCACCATGTTACTGTTCCATTTCAAATCCATGCATGCATTTCTAAAAGTCGTACGTCACTGTTTCGCCATTTCGGACGGATGTTGCACCTTGCACCATGGATGTTGCACCCTGTAGATATCGATTATTCGGTCGGCCATAACTTCTGGCTCGTTTAGAGTTACGGGAGCCATAACCTGTCAAAACGAAGGCCTCGATGAGTTCTACGGCTTTGACAGCTGTCAACGGATAGATTAATTCCCAAAAAGGACAACCCGAATCTCAATCTAGTCTCGTAAGTTTTTTACCCTTCGTTTTTTCGACACGTGGATTTTTACGGTAAAACAGGATTACAGTGGCTGGCCTTCGATTTACCATCGCTGGAGAGTGGTGCACCATGGTCCTCTTCCGTTTCAAATCCATGCACGCATTTCTAAAAGTCGTACGGCACTGTTTCACCATTTCAGACGGATGTTGCACCTTACACCTTGGATGTTGCACCCTGTAGATATCGATTTTTCAAACGGCCATAACTTCTGGCTCGTTTAGAGTTACGGGAGCCATAACGTGTCAAAACGAAGGCCTCGATGAGTTCTACGGCTTTAACAGCTTTCAGCCATCAATGGATAGATTAATGCCCAAAAAGGACAGCCCGAATCTAAATTGGGTCTCGTAAGTTTTTAACCCTTCGTTTTTTCAACACGTGGATTTTTATGTTAAAACGGGATTACGGTGGCTGGTCTTTGATTTACCATTGCTGGAGAGTGGTGCACCATGGTACTGTTCCGTTTCAAATCCGTGCACGCATTTCTAAAAGTTGTACGGCACTGTTTCGCCATTTCAGACGGATGTTGCACCTTGCACCGTGGATGTTGCACCCTGTAGATATCGATTATTCGGACGGCCATAACTTCTGCCACGTTTAGAGTTACAGGAGCCATAACCTGTCAAAACGAAGGCCTCGATGAGTTCTATGGCTTTGACGGCTTTCAGCCGTCAACGGATAGATTAATGCCCAAAAAGTACAACCCGAATCTCAATCGGGTCTCGTAAGTTTTTTATCCTTCGTTTTTTCGACACGAGGATTTTTACGGTAAAACGAGATTACGGTGGTTGGTCTTCTATTTACCATCGCTGGAGAGTGGTGCACCATGGTAATGTTCCGTTTCAAATCCATGCACGCAGTTCTAAAAGTCGTACGGCACTGTTTCGCCATTTCGGACGGATGTTGCACCTTGCACCGTGGATGTTGCACCCTGTAGATATCGATTATTCGGACGGCCATAACTTCTGGCTCGTTTAGTGTTACGGGAGCCATAACCTGTCAAAACGAAGGCCTCGATGAGTTCTACGGTTTTGACGGCTTTCAGCCGTCAACGGATAGATTAATGCCCAAAAAGGACAACCCGAATCTCAATCGGGTCTCGTAATTTTTTTACCCTTCGCTCTTTCGACACGTGGACTTTTACGGTAAAACAGGATTACCGTGGCTGGCCTTCGATTTACCATCGCTGGAGAGTGGTGTACCATGGTACTGTTCCGTTTCAAATCCATGCACGCATTTCTAAAAGTCGTACGACACTGTTTCGCCATTTCGGACGGATGTTGCACCTTGCACCGTGGATGTTGCACCCTGTAGATATCGATTATTCGGACGTCCATAACTTCTGGCTCGTTTAGAGTTACGAGAGCCATAACCTGTCAAAACGAAGGCCTCGATGAGTTCTACGGCTTTGACAGCTTTCAGCCGTCAACGGATAGATTAATGCCCAAAAAGGACAACTCGAATCTCAATCGGGTCTCGTAAGTTTTTTACCCTTCGTTTTTTCGACACGTGGATATTTACGGTAAAACGGGATTACCGTGGCCCGTCTTCGACTTCCTATCGCTGGAGAGTGGTGCGCCATGGTACTGTTTCATTTCAAATCCATGCACGCATTTCTAAAATTCGTATGGCACTGTTTTGCCATTTCGGACGGACGTTGCACCTTGCACCATGGATGCTGCACCCTATTGATATCGATTATTCGGACGACCATAACTTCTGGCTCTTTTAGAGTTATGGGAGCCATAACCTGTCAAAACGAAGGCCTCAATAAGTTCTACGGCTTTGACAGCTTTCAGCCGTCAACGGATAGATTAATGCCCAAAAAGGACAACCCGAATTTCAATCGGGTCTCGTAAGTTTTTTACCCTTCGTTTTTTCGACACGTGGATTTTTACGGTAAAACGGGATTACCGTGTCTCGTCTTCGACTTCCCATCGCTGGAGAGTGGTGCACCATGGTAGTGTTCCGTTTCAAATCCATGCACGCATTTCTAAAAGTCGTACGGCACTGTTTCACCATTTCGGACGGATGTTGCACCTTGCACCGTGGATGTTGCACCCTGTAGATATCGATTATTCAAACGGCCATAACTTCTGGCTCGTTTAGAGTTACGGGAGCCATAACCTGTCAAAACGAAGGCCTCGATGAGTTCTACGGCTTTGTCAACTTTCAGCCGTCAACGGATAGATTAATACCCAAAAAGGACAACCCGAATCTCAATCCGGCCTCGAAAGTTTTTAACCCTTCGTTTTTTCGCCACGTGGATTTTTACGGTAAACGGATATTACTGCGACCCGTCTTCGACTTCCCATCGCTGGAGAGTGGTGCACCATGGTACTGTTCCATTTCAAATCCATGCACGCATTTCTAAAAGTCGTACGGCACTGTTTCGCCATTTCGGCGGATGTTGCACCTTGTAGATATCGATTATTCGGACGGCCATAACTTCTGGCTCGTTTTGAGTTACGGGAGCCATAACCTGTCAAAACGAAGGCCTCGATGAGTTCTACGGCTTTGACCGCTTTCAGCCGTCAACGCATAGATTAATGCCCAAAAAGGACAACCCGAATCCCAATCGGGTCTCGTAAGTTTTTTACCCTTCGTTTTTTTGAAGCATGGATTTTTACGGTAAAACAGGATTACCGTGGCGGGCCTTCGATTTACCATCGCTGGAGAGTGGTGCACCATGGTACTCTTCCGTTTCAAATCCGTGCACGCATTTCTAAAAGTCGTACGGCACTGTTTCGCCATTTCGGACGGATGCTGCACCTTGCACCGTGGATGTTGCACCCTGTAGATATCGATTATTCGAACGGCCATAACTTCTGGCTCCTTTAGAGTTACACGAGCCATAACCTGTCAAAACGAAGGCCTCGATGAGTTCTACGGCTTTGGCTGCGGTCAACGGATAGATTAATTCCCAAAAAGGACAACCCGAATCTCAATCGGGTCTCGTAAGTTTTTTACCCTTCGTTTTTTCGACACGTGGATTTTTACGGTAAAACAGGATTACAGTGGCTGGCCTTCGATTTACCATCGCTGGAGAGTGGTGCACCATGGTACTGTTCTATTTTAAATCCATGCACGTATTTCTAAAAGTCGTACGGCACTGTTTCGCCATTTCGGACGGATGTTGCACCTTGCACCGTGGATGTTGCACCCTGTAGATATCGATTATTCGGACGGCCATAACTTCTGGCTCGTTTAGAGTTACGGAAGCCATAACCTGTCAAAACGAAGGCCTCGATGAGTTGTACGGCTTTGACAGCTTTCAGCCGTCATCGGATAAATTAATGCCCAAAAAGGACAACCCTAATCTCAATCGGGTCTCGTAAGTTTTTTACCCTTCGTTTTTTCGACACGTGGATTTTTACGGTAAAACGGGATTACCGTGGCCCGTCTTCGACTTCCCATCGCTGGAGAGTGGTGCACCATGGTAGTGTTCCGTTTCATATCGATGCACGCATTTCTAAAAGTCGTACGGCGCTGTTTCACCATTTCGGATGGATGTTGCACCTTGCACCGTGGATGTTGCACCCTGTAGATATCGATTATTCAAACGGCCATAACTTCTGGCTCGTTTAGAGTTACGGGAGCCATAACCTGTCAAAACGAAGGCCTCGATGAGTTCTACGGCTTTGACTGCTTTCAGCCGTCATCGGATATATTAATGCCCAAAAAGGACAACCCAAATCTCAATCGGGTCTCGTAAGTTTTTTACCCTTCGTTTTTTCGACACGTGGATTTTTACGTTAAAACGGGATTACCGTGTCCCGTCTTTGACTTCCCATCGCTGGAGAGTGGTGCACCATGGTAGTGTTCCGTTTCAAATCCATGCACGCATTTCTAAAAGTCGTACGGCGCTGTTTCACCATTTCGGACGGATGTTGCACCTTGCACCGTGGATGTTGCACCCTGTAGATATCGATTATTCAAACGGCCATAACTTCTGGCTCGTTTAGAATTACGGGAACCCTAACCTGTCAAAACAAAGGCCTCGATGAGTTTTACGGCTTTGACAGCTTTCAGCCGTCAACGGATAGATTAATGCCCAAAAAGGACAACACGAATCTCAATCGGGTCTCGTAAGTTTTTATCCCTTCGTTTTTTCGACACGTGGATTTTTACGATAAAACGGGATTGCGGTGGCTGATCTTCCATTTACCATCGCTGGAGAGTGGTGCACCATGGTACTGTTCCGTTTCAAATCCATGCATGCAATTCTAAAAGTCGTACGGCACTGTTTCTCCATTTCGGACGGATGTTGCACCTTGCACCGTGGATGTTGCACCCTGTAGATATCGATTATTCAAACGGCCATAACTTCTGGCTCGTTTAGAGTTACGGGAGCCATAACCTGTCAAAACGAAGGCCTCGATGATTTTTACGGCTTTGACAGCTTTCAGCCGTCAACGGATAGATTAATTCCCAAAAAGGACAACACTAATCTCAATCGGGTCTCGTAAGTTTTTATCCCTTTGTTTTTTCGACACGTGGATTTTTACGGTAAAACGGAATTGCGGTGGCTGATCTTCGATTTACCATCGCTGGAGAGTGGTGCACCATGGTAATGTTCCGTTTCAAATCCATGCACGCATTTCTAAAAGTCGTACGGCACTGTTTCGCCATTTCGGACGAATGTTGCACCTTGCACCGTGGATGTTGCACCCTGTAGATATGGATTATTTAGACGGCCATAACTTCTTGCTCGTTTAGAGTTACGGGAGCCATAACCTGTCAAAACGAAGGCCTCGATGAGTTCTACGGCTTTGACAGCTGTCAACGGATAGATTAATTCCGAAAAAGGACAACCCGAATCTCAATCGGGTCTCGTAAGTTTTTTACCCTTCGTTTTTTCGACACGTGGATTTTTACGGTAAAACAGGATTACAGTGGCTGGCCTTCGATTTACCATCGCTGGAGAGTGGTGCACCATGGTACTGTTCCGTTTCAAATCCATGCGTGCATTTCTAAAAGTCGTACGACACTGTTTCGCCATTTCGGACGGATGTTGCACCTTGCACCGTGGATGTTGCACCCTGTAGATATCGATTATTCGGACGGCCATAACTTCTGGCTCGTTTAGAGTTACGGGAGCCATAACCTTTCTAAAGGAAGGCCTCGATGAGTTCTATGGCTTTGACAGCTTTCAGCCGTCAACGGATAGATTAATGCCCAAAAAGGACAACCCGAATATCAATCGGGTCTCGTAAGTTTTTTACCCTTCGTTTTTTCAACACGTGGATTTTTGCGGTAAAACGGGATTACCGTGGCCCGTCTTCGACTTTCCATCGCTGAAGAGTGGTGCACCATGGTAGTGTTCCATTTCAAATCCATGCACGCATTTCTAAAAGTCGTACGGCACTGTTTCGCCATTTCGGACGGATGTTGCACCTTGCACCGTGGATGTTGCACCCTGTAGATATCGATTTTTTAAACGGCCATAACTTCTGGCTCGTTTAGAGTTACGGGAGCCATAACCTGTCAAAACGAAGGCTTCGATGAGTTCTACGGCTTTGACAGCTTTCAGCCGTCAACGGATAGATTAATGCCCAAAAAGGACAGCCTGAATCTCAATCGGGACTCGTAAGTTTTTAACCCTTCATTTTTTCGACACGTGGATTTTTACGGTAAAACGGGATTACGGTGGCTGGTCTTCGATTTACCATTGCTGGAGAGTGGTGCACAATAGTACTGTTCCGTTTCAAATCCATGCACGCATTTCTAAAAGTCGTACGGCACTATTTCGCCGTTTCGGACGGATGTCACACCATGCACCGTGGATGTTGCACCCTGTAGATATCGATTATTCGGACGGCCATAACTTCTGGATCGTTTAGAGTTACGGGAGCCATAACCTGTCAAAACGAAGGCCTCGATGAGTTCTATGGCTTTGACAGCTTTCAGCCGTCAACGATAAATTAATGCCCAAAAAGGACAACCCGAATCTCAATCGGGTCTCGTAAGTTTTTTACCCTTCGTTTTTTCGACACGTGGATTTTTACGGCAAAACGGGATTACCGTGGCCCGTCTTCGACTTACCATCGCTGGAGAGTGGTGCACCATGGTAGTGTTCCGTTTCAAATCCATGCATGCATTTCTAAAAGTCGTACGACACTGTTTCGCCATTTCGGGCGGATGTTGCTCCTTGCACCGTGGATGTTGCACCCTGTAGATATCGATTATTCGGATGGCCATAACTTCTGGCTCGTTTAGAGTTACGGGAGCCATAACCTGTCAAAACGAAGGCCTCGATGAGTTCTACGGCCTTGACCGCTTTCAGCCGTCAACTGATAGATTAATGCCCAAAAAGGACAACCCGAATCTCAATCGGGCTCGCAAGTTTTTAGCCCTTCGTTTTTTCGGCACGTGGATTTTTACGGTAAAACGGGATTACGGTGGCTGGTCTTCAATTTACCATCGCTGGAGAGTGGTGCACCATGGTACTGTTCCGTTTCAAATCCATGCACGCATTTCTAAAAGTCGTACGACACTGTTTCGCCATTTCGGACGGATGTTGCACCTTGCACCGTGGATGTTGCACCCTGTAGATATCGATTATTCGGACGGCCATAACTTCTGGCTCGTTTAGAGTTACGGGAGCCATAACCTGTCAAAACGAAGGATTGATGAGTTCTATGGCTTTGATAGCTTTCAACCGTCAACGGATAGATTAATGCCCAAAAAGTACAACCCGAATCTCAATCGGGTCTCGTAAGTTTTTTACCCTTCGTTTTTTCGACACGTGGATTTTTACGGTAAAACAGGATTACGGCGGCTGGTCTTCGATTTACCATCGATGGAGAGTGGTGCACCATGGTATTGTTTCGTTTCAAATCCATGCACGCATTTCTAAAGGTCGTACGACACTGTTTCGCCATTTCGGACGGATGTTGCACCATGCACCGTGGATGTTGCACCCTGTAGATATCGATTATTCGGACGACCATAACTTCTGGCTCGTTTAGAGTTACGGGAGCCATAACCTGTCAACACGAAGGACTCGATGAGTTCTACGGCTTTGACGGCTTTCAGCCGTCAACGATAGATTAATGCCCAAAAAGGACAACCCGAATCTCAATCGGGTCTCGTAAGTTTTTTACCCTTCGTTTTTTCGACACGTGGATTTTTACGGCAAAACGGGATTACCGTGGCCCGTCTTCGACTTACCATCGCTGGAGAGTGGTGCACCATGGTAGTGTTCCGTTTCAAATCCATGCATGCATTTCTAAAAGTCGTACGACACTGTTTCGCCATTTCGGGCGGATGTTGCGCCTTGCACCGTGGATGTTGCACCCTGTAGATATCGATTATTCGGATGGCCATAACTTCTGGCTCGTTTAGAGTTACGGGAGCCATAACCTGTCAAAACGAAGGCCTCGATGAGTTCTACGGCCTTGACCGCTTTCAGCCGTCAACTGATAGATTAATGCCCAAAAAGGACAACCCGAATCTCAATCGGGCTCGCAAGTTTTTAGCCCTTCGTTTTTTCGGCACGTGGATTTTTACGGTAAAACGGGATTACGGTGGCTGGTCTTCGATTTACCATCGCTGGAGAGTGGTGCACCATGGTACTGTTCCGTTTCAAATCCATGCACGCATTTCTAAAAGTCGTACGACACTGTTTCGCCATTTCGGACGGATGTTGCACCTTGCACCGTGGATGTTGCACCCTGTAGATATCGATTATTCGGACGGCCATAACTTCTGGCTCGTTTAGAGTTACGGGAGCCATAACCTGTCAAAACGAAGGATTGATGAGTTCTATGGCTTTGATAGCTTTCAACCGTCAACGGATAGATTAATGCCCAAAAAGTACAACCCGAATCTCAATCGGGTCTCGTAAGTTTTTTACCCTTCGTTTTTTCGACACGTGGATTTTTACGGTAAAACAGGATTACGGCGGCTGGTCTTCGATTTACCATCGATGGAGAGTGGTGCACCATGGTATTGTTTCGTTTCAAATCCATGCACGCATTTCTAAAGGTCGTACGACACTGTTTCGCCATTTCGGACGGATGTTGCACCATGCACCGTGGATGTTGCACCCTGTAGATATCGATTATTCGGACGACCATAACTTCTGGCTCGTTTAGAGTTACGGGAGCCATAACCTGTCAACACGAAGGACTCGATGAGTTCTACGGCTTTGACGGCTTTCACCCGTCAACGGATAGATTAATGCCCAAAAAGGACAACCCGAATGTCAATCGGGCCTCGTAAGTTTTTTACCCTTCGTATTTTTCGACACGTGGATTTTTACGGTAAAACAGGATTACCGTGGCTGGCCTTTGATTTACCATCGCTGGAGAGTGGTGCTCCATGGTACTGTTCCGTTTCAAATCCATGCACGCATTTCTAAAAGTCGTACGGCACTGTTTCGCCATTACGGACGGATGTTGCACCTTGTAGATATCGATTATTCGGACGGCCATAACTTCTGGCTCGTTTAGAGTTACGGGACCCATAACCTGTCAAAACGAAGGCCTCGATGAGTTCTACGGCTTTGACCACTTTCAGCCGTCAACGCATGGATTAGTGCACAAAAAGGATAACCCGAATCTCAATCGGGTCTCGTAAGTTTTTTACCCTTCGTTTTTTCGACACGTGGATTTTTACGGTAAAACAGGATTACCGTGGCTGGCCTTCGATTTACCATCGCTGGAGAGTGGTGCACCATGGTAATGTTCCGTTTCAAATCCATGCACGCATTTATAAAAGTCGTACGGCACTGTTTCGCCATTTCGGACGGATGTTGCATCTTGCACCGTGGATGTTGCACCCTGTAGATATTGATTATTCGGACGGCCATAACTTCTGGCTCGTTTAGAGTTACGGGAGCCATAACCTGTCAAAACGAAGGCCTCGATGAGTTCTACGGCTTTGCCAGCTGTCAACGGATAGATTAATTCCCAAAAAGGACAACCCGAATCTCAATCTGGTTTCGTAAGTTTTTTACCCTTCGTTTTTTCGATACGTGGATTTTTACGGTAAAACAGGATTACAGTGGCAGGCCTTCGATTTACCATCGATGGAGAGTGGTGCACCATGGTACTGTTCCATTTTAAATCCATGCACGTATTTCTAAAAGTCGTACGGCACTGTTTCGCCATTTCGGACGGATGTTGCACCTTACACCGTGGATGTTGCACCCTGTAGATATCGATTTTTCAAACGGCCATAACTTCTGGCTCGTTTAGAGTTACGGGAGCCATAACGTGTCAAAACGAAGGCCTCGATGAGTTCTACGGCTTTGACAGCTTTCAGCCATCAGCGGATAGAGTAATGCCCAAAAAGGACAGCCCGAATCTCAATTGGGTCTCGTAAGTTTTTAACCCTTCGTTTTTTCGACACGTGGATTTTTATGCTAAAACGGGATTACGGTGGCTGGTCTTCGATTTACCATTGCTGGAGAGTGGTGCACCATGGTACTGTTCCGTTTCAAATCCATGCACGCATTTCTAAAAGTTGTACGGCACTGTTTCGCCATTTCGGACGGATGTTGCACCTTGCACCGTGGATGTTGCACCCTGTAGATATCGATTATTCGGACGGCCATAACTTCTGGCTCGTTTAGAGTTACAGGAGCCATAACCTGTCAAAACGAAGGCCTCGATGAGTTCTATGGCTTTGATAGCTTTCAGCCGTCAACGGATAGATTAATGCCCAAAAAGTACAACCCGAATCTCAATCGGGTCTTGTAAGTTTTTTACCCTTCGTTTTTTCGATACGTGGATTTTTACGGTAAAACAGGATTACCGTGGCCCGTCTTCGACTTCCCATCGCTGGAGAGTGGTGCACTATGGTAGTGTTCCGTTTCAAATCCATGCACGCATTTCTAAAAGTCGTACGGCACTATTTCACCATTTCGGACGGATGTTGCACCTTGCACCGTGGATGTTGCACCCTGTAGATATCGATTATTCAAACGGCCATAACTTCTGGCTCGTTTAGAGTTACGGGAGCCATAACCTGTCAAAACGAAGGCCTCGATGAGTTCTACGGCTTTGACAACTTTCAGCTGTCAATGGATAGATTAATACCCAAAAAGGACAACCCGAATCTCAATCGGGTCTCGTAAGTTTTTAACCCTTCGTTTTTTCGACACGTGGATTTTTACGGTAAACCGGGATTACGGCGGCCCGTCTTCGACTTCCCATCGCTGGAGAGTGGTGCACCATGGTACTGTTCCGTTTCAAATCCATGCACGCATTTCTAAAAGTCGTACGGCACTGTTTCGCCATTTCGGACGGATGTTGCACCTTGTAGATATCGATTATTCGGACGGCCATAACTTCTGGCTCGTTTAGAGTTACAGGAGACATAACCTGTCAAAACGAAGGCCTCGACGAGTTCTACGGCTTTGACCACTTTCAGCCATCAACGCATAGATTAATGCCCAAAAAGGACAACCCGAATCTCAATCGGGTCTCATAAGTTTTTTACCCTTCGTTTTTTCGACACGTGGATTTTTACGGTAAAACAGGATTACCGTGGCTGGCCTTCGATTTACCATCGCTGGAGAGTGGTGCACCATGTTACTGTTCCATTTCAAATCCATGCATGCATTTCTAAAAGTCGTACGTCACTGTTTCGCCATTTCGGACGGATGTTGCACCTTGCACCATGGATGTTGCACCCTGTAGATATCGATTATTCGGTCGGCCATAACTTCTGGCTCGTTTAGAGTTACGGGAGCCATAACCTGTCAAAACGAAGGCCTCGATGAGTTCTACGGCTTTGACAGCTGTCAACGGATAGATTAATTCCCAAAAAGGACAACCCGAATCTCAATCTAGTCTCGTAAGTTTTTTACCCTTCGTTTTTTCGACACGTGGATTTTTACGGTAAAACAGGATTACAGTGGCTGGCCTTCGATTTACCATCGCTGGAGAGTGGTGCACCATGGTCCTCTTCCGTTTCAAATCCATGCACGCATTTCTAAAAGTCGTACGGCACTGTTTCACCATTTCAGACGGATGTTGCACCTTACACCTTGGATGTTGCACCCTGTAGATATCGATTTTTCAAACGGCCATAACTTCTGGCTCGTTTAGAGTTACGGGAGCCATAACGTGTCAAAACGAAGGCCTCGATGAGTTCTACGGCTTTAACAGCTTTCAGCCATCAATGGATAGATTAATGCCCAAAAAGGACAGCCCGAATCTAAATTGGGTCTCGTAAGTTTTTAACCCTTCGTTTTTTCAACACGTGGATTTTTATGGTAAAACGGGATTACGGTGGCTGGTCTTTGATTTACCATTGCTGGAGAGTGGTGCACCATGGTACTGTTCCGTTTCAAATCCGTGCACGCATTTCTAAAAGTTGTACGGCACTGTTTCGCCATTTCAGACGGATGTTGCACCTTGCACCGTGGATGTTGCACCCTGTAGATATCGATTATTCGGACGGCCATAACTTCTGCCACGTTTAGAGTTACAGGAGCCATAACCTGTCAAAACGAAGGCCTCGATGAGTTCTATGGCTTTGACGGCTTTCAGCCGTCAACGGATAGATTAATGCCCAAAAAGTACAACCCGAATCTCAATCGGGTCTTGTAAGTTTTTTATCCTTCGTTTTTTCGACACGAGGATTTTTACGGTAAAACGGGATTACGGTGGTTGGTCTTCTATTTACCATCGCTGGAGAGTGGTGCACCATGGTACTGTTTCGTTTCAAATCCATGCACGCATTTCTAAAAGTCGTACGACACTGTTTCTCCATTTCGGACGGATGTTGCACCTTGCACCGTGGATGTTGCACCCTATAGATATCGATTATTCGGACGACCATTACTTCTGGCTCGTTTAGAGTTACGGGAGCCATAACCTGTCAAAACGGAGGCCTCGATGAGTTCTACGGTTTTGACGGCTTTCAGCCGTCAACGGATAGATTAATGCCCAAAAAGGACAACCCGAATCTCAATCGGGTCTCGTAATTTTTTTACCCTTCGCTCTTTCGACACGTGGACTTTTACGGTAAAACAGGATTACCGTGGCTGGCCTTCGATTTACCATCGCTGGAGAGTGGTGTACCATGGTACTGTTCCGTTTCAAATCCATGCACGCATTTCTAAAAGTCGTACGACACTGTTTCGCCATTTCGGACGGATGTTGCACCTTGCACCGTGGATGTTGCACCCTGTAGATATCGATTATTCGGACGACCATAACTTCTGGCTCGTTTAGAGTTACGAGAGCCATAACCTGTCAAAACGAAGGCCTCGATGAGTTCTACGGCTTTGACAGCTTTCAGCCGTCAACGGATAGATTAATGCCCAAAAAGGACAACTCGAATCTCAATCGGGTCTCGTAAGTTTTTTACCCTTCGTTTTTTCGACACGTGGATATTTACGGTAAAACGGGATTACCGTGGCCCGTCTTCGACTTCCTATCGCTGGAGAGTGATGCGCCATGGTACTGTTTCATTTCAAATCCATGCACGCATTTCTAAAATTCGTACGGCACTGTTTTGCCATTTTGGACGGACGTTGCACCTTGCACCATGGATGCTGCACCCTATTGATATCGATTATTCGGACGACCATAACTTCTGGCTCTTTTAGAGTTACGGGAGCCATAACCTGTCAAAACGAAGGCCTCAATAAGTTCTACGGCTTTGACAGCTTTCAGCCGTCAACGGATAGATTAATGCCCAAAAAGGACAACCCGAATTTCAATCGGGTCTCGTAAGTTTTTTACGCTTCGTTTTTTCGACGCGTGGATTTTTACGGTAAAACGGGATTACCGTGTCCCGTCTTCGACTTCCCATCGCTGGAAAGTGGTGCATCATGGTAGTGTTCCGTTTCAAATCCATGCACGCATTTCTAAAAGTCGTACGGCACTGTTTCACCATTTCGGACGGATGTTGCACCTTGCACCGTGGATGTTGCACCCTGTAGATATCGATTATTCGGACGGCCATAACTTCTGGCTCGTTTAGAGTTACGGGAGCCATAACCTGTCAAAACGAAGGCCTCGATGAGTTCTACGGCTTCGTCAACTTTCAGCCGTCAACGGATAGATTAATACCCAAAAAGGACAACCCGAATCTCAATCCGGCCTCGTAAGTTTTTAACCCTTCGTTTTTTCGCCACGTGGATTTTTACGGTAAACGGATATTACTGCGACCCGTCTTCGACTTCCCATCGCTGGAGAGTGGTGCACCATGGTACTGTTCCATTTCAAATCCATGCACGCATTTCTAAAAGTCGTACGGCACTGTTTCGCCATTTCGGACGGATGTTGCACCTTGTAGATATCGATTATTCGGACGGCCATAACTTCTGGCTTGTTTTGAGTTACGGGAGCCATAACCTGTCAAAACGAAGGCCTCGATGAGTTCTACGGCTTTGACCGCTTTCAGCCGTCAACGCATAGATTAATGCCCAAAAAGGACAACCCGAATCCCAATCGGGTCTCGTAAGTTTTTTACCCTTCGTTTTTTCGACGCATGGATTTTTACGGTAAAACAGGATTACCGTGGCGGGCCTTCGATTTACCATCGCTGGAGAGTGGTGCACCATTGTACTATTCCGTTTCAAATCTGTGCACGCATTTCTAAAAGTCGTACGGCACTGTTTCGCCATTTCGGACGGATGTTGCACCTTGCACCGTGGATGTTGCACCCTGTAGATATCGATTATTCGAACGGCCATAACTTCTGGCTCGTTTAGAGTTACAGGAGCCATAACCTGTCAAAACGAAGGCCTCGATGAGTTCTACGGCTTTGACTGCTGTCAACGGATAGATTAATTCCCAAAAAGGACAACCCGAATCTCAATCGGGTCTCGTAAGTTTTTTACCCTTCGTTTTTTCGACACGTGGATTTTTACGGTAAAACAGGATTACAGTGGCTGGCCTTCGATTGACCATCGCTGGAGAGTGGTGCACCATGGTACTGTTCTATTTTAAATCCATGCACGTATTTCTAAAAGTCGTACGGCACTGTTTCGCCATTTCGGACGGATGTTGCACCTTGCACCGTGGATGTTGCACCCTGTAGATATCGATTATTCGGACGGCCATAACTTCTGGCTCGTTTAGAGTTACGGAAGCCATAACCTGTCAAAACGAAGGCCTCGATGAGTTGTATGGCTTTGACAGCTTTCAGCCGTCATCGGATAAATTAATGCCCAAAAAGGACAACCCTAATCTCAATCGGGTCTCGTAAGTTTTTTACCCTTCGTTTTTTCGACACGTGGATTTTTACGGTAAAACGGGATTACCGTGGCCCGTCTTCGACTTCCCATCGCCGGAGAGTGGTGCACCATGGTAGTGTTCCGTTTCA
The DNA here is from genome assembly GCA_030765085.1 of Allium cepa. Classification (NCBI taxonomy): domain Eukaryota; kingdom Viridiplantae; phylum Streptophyta; class Magnoliopsida; order Asparagales; family Amaryllidaceae; genus Allium; species Allium cepa. The sequence continues at coordinate 948,652,531 of CM060938.1, read as the reverse complement.
TATCGATGCACGCATTTCTAAAGGTCGTACGGCGCTGTTTCACCATTTCGGATGGATGTTGCACCTTGCACCGTGGATGTTGCACCCTGTAGATATCGATTATTCAAACGGCCATAACTTCTGGCTCGTTTAGAGTTACGGGAGCCATAACCTGTCAAAACGAAGGCCTCGGTGAGTTCTACGGCTTTGACTGCTTTCAACCGTCATCGGATATATTAATGCCCAAAAAGGACAACCCAAATCTCAATCGGGTCTCGTAAGTTTTTTACCCTTCGTTTTTTCGACACGTGGATTTTTACATTAAAACGGGATTACCGTGGCCCGTCTTTGACTTCCCATCGCTGGAGAGTGGTGCACCATGGTAGTGTTCCGTTTCAAATCCATGCACGCATTTCTAAAAGTCGTACGGCGCTGTTTCACCATTTCGGACGGATGTTGCACCTTGCACCATGGATGTTGCACCCTGTAGATATCGATTATTCAAACGGCCATAACTTCTGGCTCGTTTAGAATTACGGGAGCCCTAACCTGTCAAAACAAAGGCCTCGATGAGTTTTACGGCTTTGACAGCTTTCAGCCGTCAACGGATAGATTAATGCCCAAAAAGGACAACACGAATCTCAATCGGGTCTCGTAAGTTTTTATCCCTTCGTTTTTTCGACACGTGGATTTTTACGGTAAAACGGGAATGCGGTGGCTGATCTTCGATTTACCATCGCTGGAGAGTGGTGCACCATGGTACTGTTCCGTTTCAAATCCATGCATGCAATTCTAAAAGTCGTACGGCACTGTTTCTCCATTTCGGACGGATGTTGCACCTTGCACCGTGGATGTTGCACCCTGTAGATATCGATTATTCAAACGGCCATAACTTCTGGCTCGTTTAGAGTTACGGGAGCCATAACCTGTCAAAACGAAGGCCTCGATGATTTTTACGGCTTTGACAGCTTTCAGCCGTCAACGGATAGATTAATTTCCAAAAAGGACAACACTAATCTCAATCGGGTCTCGTAAGTTTTTATCCCTTCGTTTTTTCGACACGTGGATTTTTACGGTAAAACGGAATTCCGGTGGCTGATCTTCGATTTACCATCGCTGGAGAGTGGTGCACCATGGTAATGTTCCGTTTCAATTCCATGCACGCATTTCTAAAAGTCGTACGGCACTGTTTCGCCATTTCGGACGAATGTTGCACCTTGCACCGTGGATGTTGCACCCTGTAGATATCGATTATTCGGACGACCATAACTTCTGGCTCGTTTAGAGTTACGGGAGCCATAACCTGTCAAAACGAAGGCCTCGATGAGTTCTACGGCTTTGACAGCTGTCAACGGATAGATTAATTCCGAAAAAGGACAACCCGAATCTCAATCGGGTCTCGTAAGTTTTTTACCCTTCGTTTTTTCGACACGTGGATTTTTACGGTAAAACAGGATTACAGTGGCTGGCCTTCGATTTACCATCGCTGGAGAGTGGTGCACCATGGTACTGTTCCGTTTCAAATCCATGCGTGCATTTCTAAAAGTCATACGGCACTGTTTCGCCATTTCGGACGGATGTTGCACCTTGCACCGTGGATGTTGCACCCTGTAGATATCGATTATTCGGACGGCCATAACTTCTGGCTCGTTTAGAGTTACGGGAGCCATAACCTTTCTAAAGGAAGGCCTCGATGAGTTCTACGGCTTTGACAGCTTTTAGCCGTCAACGGATAGATTAACGCCCAAAAAGGACAACCCGAATATCAATCGGGTCTCGTAAGTTTTTTACCCTTCGTTTTTTCAACACGTGGATTTTTACGGTAAAACGGGATTACCGTGGCCCGTCTTCGACTTTCCATCGCTGAAGAGTGGTGCACCATGGTAGTGTTCCATTTCAAATCCATGCACGCATTTCTAAAAGTCGTACGGCACTGTTTCGCCATTTCGGACGGATGTTGCACCTTGCACCGTGGATGTTGCACCCTGTAGATATCGATTTTTTAAACGGCCATAACTTCTGGCTCGTTTAGAGTTACGGGAGCCATAACCTGTCAAAACGAAGGCCTCGATGAGTTCTACGGCTTTGACAGCTTTCAGCCGTCAACGGATAGATTAATGCCCAAAAAGGACAGCCTGAATCTCAATCGGGACTCGTAAGTTTTTAACCCTTCGTTTTTTCGACACGTGGATTTTTACGGTAAAACGGGATTACGGTGGCTGGTCTTCAATTTACCATTGCTGGAGAGTGGTGCACAATGGTACTGTTTCGTTTCAAATCCATGCACGCATTTCTAAAAGTCGTACGGCACTATTTCGCCATTTCGGACGGATGTCACACCATGCACCGTGGATGTTGCACCCTGTAGATATCGATTATTCGGACGGCCATAACTTCTGGATCGTTTAGAGTTACGGGAGCCATAACCTGTCAAAACGAAGGCCTCGATGAGTTCTACGGCTTTGACAGCTTTCAGCCGTCAACGATAGATTAATGCCCAAAAAGGACAACCCGAATCTCAATCGGGTCTCGTAAGTTTTTTACCCTTCGTTTTTTCGACACGTGGATTTTTACGGCAAAACGGGATTACCGTGGCCCGTCTTCGACTTACCATCGCTGGAGAGTGGTGCACCGTGGTAGTGTTCCGTTTCAAATCCATGCATGCATTTCTAAAAGTCGTACGACACTGTTTCGCCATTTCGGGCGGATGTTGCGCCTTGCACCGTGGATGTTGCACCCTGTAGATATCGATTATTCGGATGGCCATAACTTCTGGCTCGTTTAGAGTTACGGGAGCCATAACCTGTCAAAACGAAGGCCTCGATGAGTTCTACGGCCTTGACAGCTTTCAGCCGTCAACTGATAGATTAATGCCCAAAAAGGACAACCCGAATCTCAATCGGGCTCGCAAGTTTTTAGCCCTTCGTTTTTTCGGCACGTGGATTTTTACGGTAAAACGGGATTACGGTGGCTGGTCTTCGATTTACCATCGCTGGAGAGTGGTGCACCATGGTACTGTTCCGTTTCAAATCCATGCACGCATTTCTAAAAGTCGTACGACACTGTTTCGCCATTTCGGACGGATGTTGCACCTTGCACCGTGGATGTTGCACCCTGTAGATATCGATTATTCGGACGGCCATGACTTCTGGCTCGTTTAGAGTTACGGGAGCCATAACCTTTCAAAATGAAGGCCTCGATGAGTTCTACAGCTTTGACAGCTTTCAGCCGACAACGGATAGATTAATGCGCAAAAAGGACAACCCGAATCTCAATCTGGTCTCGTAAGTTTTTTACCCTTCATTTTTTCGACACGTGGATTTTTATGGTAAAACGGGATTACCGTGGCCCGTCTTCGACTTCCCATCGCTGGAGAGTGGTGCACCATGGTACTGTTCCGTTTCAAATCCATACACGCATTTCTAAAAGTCGTACGGCACTGTTTCGCCATTTCGGACGGATGTTGCTCCTTGCACTGTGGATGTTGCTCCCTGTAGATATCGATTTTTCAAACGGCCATAACTTCTGGGTCGTTTAGAGTTACGGGAGCCATAACGTGTCAAAACGAAGGCCTCGATGAGTTCTACGGCTCTGACAGCTTTCAGCCATCAACGGATAGATTAATGCCCAAAAAGGACAGCCTGAATCTCAATTGGGTCTTGTAAGTTTTTAACCCTTCGTTTTTTCGACACGTGGATTTTTATGGTAAAACGGGATTACGGTGGCTGGTCTTCGATTTACCATTGCTGGAGAGTGGTTCACCATGGTACTGTTCTATTTCAAATCCATGCACGCATTTCTAAAAGTCGTACGGCACTGTTTCGCCATTTCGGACGGATGTTGCACCTTGCACCGTGGATGTTGCACCCTGTAGATATCGACTATTCGGACGGCCCTGGCTCGTTTAGAGTTACGGGAGCCATAACCTGCCAAAACGAAGGCCTCGATGAGTTCTACGGATTTGACAGCTTTCAGCCGTCAACGGATAGATTAATGCCCAAAAAGGACAACCCGAATCTCAATCGGGTCTCGTAAGTTTTTTACCTTTCATTTTTTCGACACGTGGATTTTTACGGTAAAACGGTATTACCGTGGCCCGTCTTCGACTTCCCATCGTCGGAGAGTGGTGCACCATGGTAGTGTTCCGTTTCAAATCCATGCACACATTTCTAAAAGTCGTACGACACTGTTTCACCATTTCGTACGGAAGTTGCACCTTGCACCGTGGATGTTGCACCCTGTAGATATCGATTATTCGGACGACCATAACTTCTGGCTCGTTTAGAGTTACGGGAGCCATAACCTGTCAAAACGAAGGCCTCGATGGGTTCTACAGCTTTGACGGCTTTCAGCCGTCAACGGATAGATTAATGCCCAAAAAGGACAACCCGAATCTCAATCGGGTCTCGTAAGTTTTTAACCCTTCGTTTTTACGACACGTGGATTTTTAAGGTAAAACGGGATTACGGTGGATGCTCTTCGATTTACCATCGCTCGAGAGTGGTGCACCATGGTATTGTTCCGTTTCAAATCCATGCACGCATTTCTAAAAGTCGTAAGGCACTGTTTCACCATTTCGGACGGATGTTGAAACTTGCACCGTGGATGTTGCACCTTGTAGATATTGATTATTCGGACGGCCATAACTTCTGGCTCCTTTAGAGTTACGGAAGCCATAACCTGTCAAAACGAAGGCATCGATGAGTTCTATGGCTTTGATACCTTTCAGCCGTCAACGGATAGATTAATGCCCAAAAAGTACAACCCGAATCTCAATCGGGTCTCGTAAGTTTTTTATCCTTCGTTTTTTCGACACGAGGATTTTTACGGTAAAACAGGATTACGTTGGTTGGTCTTCGATTTACCATCGCTGGAGAGTGGTGCACTATGGTACTGTTTCGTTTCAAATCCATGCACGCATTTCTAAAAGTCGTACGACATTGTTTTGCCATTTCGGACGGATGTTGCACCTTGCACCGTGGATGTTGCACCCTGTAGATATCGATTATTCGGACGACCAATACTTCTGGCTCGTTTAGAGTTACGGGAGCAATAGCCTGTCAAAACGAAGGCCTCGATGAGTTCTACGGTTTTGACGGCTTTCAGCCGTCAACGGATAGATTAATTCCCAAAAAGGACAACCCGAATCTCAATCGGGTCTCGTAAGTTTTTTACCCTTCGTTTTTTCGACACGTGGACTTTTACGGTAAAACAGGATTACCGTGGCTGGCCTTCGATTTACCATCGCTGGAGAGTGGTGTATCATGGTACAGTTCCGTTTCAAATCCATGCACGCATTTCTAAAAGTCGTACGACACTGTTTCGCCATTTCGGACGGATGTTGCACCTTGCACCGTGAATGTTGCACCCTGTAGATATCGATTATTCGGACGGCCATAACTTCTGGCTCGTTTAGTGTTACGGGAGCCATAACCTATCAAGACGAAGGCCTCGATGAGATCTACGGCTTCGATAGCTTTCAGCCGTCAACGGATAGATTAATGCCCAAAAAGGACAACCCGAAGCTCAATCGGGTATCGTAAGTTTTTTACCCTTCGTTTTTTCGACACGTGGATTTTTACGTTAAAACGGGATTACCGTGGCCCGTCTTCGACTTCCCATCGTTGGAGAGTGGTGCACCATGGTATTGTTCCATTTCAAATCCATGCACGCATTTCTAAAAGTCGTACGGCACTGTTTTGCCATTTCGGACGGATGTTGCACCTTGCACCGTGGATGTTGCACCCTGTAGACATCGATTACTCGGACGACCATAACTTTTGGCTCTTTTAGAGTTATGGGAGCCATAACCTGTCAAAACGAAGGCCTCGATGAGTTCTACGACTTTGACAGCTTTCAGCCATCAACGGATAGATTAATGACCAAAAAGGACAACCCGAATTTCAATCGGGTCTCGTAAGTTTTTTACCCTTCGTTTTTTCGACACGTGGATTTTTACGGTAAAACGGGATTACCGTGGCCCGTCTTCAACTTCCCATCGCTGGAGAGTGGTGCACCATGGTAGTGTTCCGTTTCAAATCCATGCACGCATTTCTACAAGTCGTACGGCACTGTTTCACCATTTCGGACGGATGTTGCACCTTGCACCGTGGATGTTGCACCCCGTAGATATCGATTATTCAAACGGCCATAACTTCTGCCTCGTTTAGAGTTACGGGAGCCATATCCTGTCAAAACGAAGGCCTCGATGAGTTCTACGGTTTTGACTACTTTCAGCCGTCAACGGATAGATTATTGCCCAAAAAGGACAACCCGAATCTTAATCGGGTTTCGTAAGTTTTTAACCCTTCGTTTTTTTCGACACGTGGATTTTTACGGTAAACCGGGATTACGGCGGCCCGTCTTCGACTTGCCATCGCTGGAGAGTGGTGCACCAGGGTACTGTTCCGTTTCAAATCCATGCGCGCATTTCTAAAAGTCGTACGGCACTGTTTCGCCATTTCGGACGGATGTTGCACCTTGCACCGTGGATGTTGCACCCTGTAGATATCGATTATTCGGACGGCCATAACTTCTGGCTCGTTTTAAGTTACGAGAGCCACAACCTGTCTAAACGAAGGCCTCGATGAGTTCTACGGCTTTGACAGCTTTCATCCGTCAACGGATAGATTAATGCCCAAAAAGGACAACCCGAATCTCAATCGGGTCTCGTAAGTTTTTTACCCTTCGTTTTTTCGACACGTGGATTTTTACGGTAAAACGGGATTACCGTGGCCCGTCTTCGACTTCCCATCGCTGGAGAGTGGTGCACCATGGTAGTGTTCCGTTTCAAATCCATGCACGCATTTCTAAAAGTCGTACGGCGCTGTTTCACCATTTCGGATGGATGTTGCACCTTGCACCGTGGATGTTGCACCCTGTAGATATCGATTATTCAAACGGCCATAACTTCTAGCTTGTTTAGAGTTACGGGAGCCCTAACCTGTCAAAACGAAGGCCTCGATGATTTTTACGGCTTTGACAGCTTTCAGCCGTTAACGGATAGATTAATGCCCAAAAAGGACAACACGAATCTCAATCGGGTCTCGTAAGTTTTTATCCCTTCGTTTTTTCGACATGTGGATTTTTACGGTAAAACGGGATTGCGGTGGCTGATCTTCGATTTACCATCGCTGGAGAGTGGTGCACCATGGTACTGTTTCGTTTCAAATCCATGCATGCATTTCTAAAAGTCGTACGGCACTGTTTCGCCATTTCGGACGGATGTTGCACCTTACACCGTGGATGTTGCACCCTGTAGATATCGATTATTCGGACGGCCATAACTTCTGGCTCTTTTAGAGTTACGGGAGCCATAACCTTTCAAAAGGAAGGCCTCGATGAGTTCTACGGCTTTGATAGCTTTCAGCCGTCAACTGATAGATTAATGCCCAAAAAGGACAACCCGAATATCAATCGGGTCTCGTAAGATTTTTACCCTTCGTTTTTTCAACACGTGGATTTTTACGGTAAAACGGGATTACCGTGGCCTGTCTTCGACTTGCCATCGCTGGAGAGTGGTGCACCAGGGTACTGTTCCGTTTCAAATCCATGCGCGCATTTCTAAAAGTCGTACGGCACTGTTTCGCCATTTCGGACGGATGTTGCACCTTGCACCGTGGATGTTGCACCCTGTAGATATCGATTATTCGGACGGCCATAACTTCTGGCTCGTTTTAAGTTACGAGAGCCACAACCTGTCTAAACGAAGGCCTCGATGAGTTCTACGGCTTTGACAGCTTTCATCCATCAACGGATAGATTAATGCCCAAAAAGGACAACCCGAATCTCAATCGGGTCTCGTAAGTTTTTTACCCTTCGTTTTTTCGACACGTGGATTTTTACGGTAAAACGGGATTACCGTGGCCCGTCTTCGACTTCCCATCGCTGGAGAGTGGTGCACCATGGTAGTGTTCCGTTTCAAATCCATGCACGCATTTCTAAAAGTCGTACGGCGCTGTTTCACCATTTCGGATGGATGTTGCACCTTGCACCGTGGATGTTGCACCCTGTAGATATCGATTATTCAAACGGCCATAACTTCTAGCTTGTTTAGAGTTACGGGAGCCCTAACCTGTCAAAACGAAGGCCTCGATGATTTTTACGGCTTTGACAGCTTTCAGCCGTTAACGGATAGATTAATGCCCAAAAAGGACAACACGAATCTCAATCGGGTCTCGTAAGTTTTTATCCCTTCGTTTTTTCGACATGTGGATTTTTACGGTAAAACGGGATTGCGGTGGCTGATCTTCGATTTACCATCGCTGGAGAGTGGTGCACCATGGTACTGTTTCGTTTCAAATCCATGCATGCATTTCTAAAAGTCGTACGGCACTGTTTCGCCATTTCGGACGGATGTTGCACCTTACACCGTGGATGTTGCACCCTGTAGATATCGATTATTCGGACGGCCATAACTTCTGGCTCTTTTAGAGTTACGGGAGCCATAACCTTTCAAAAGGAAGGCCTCGATGAGTTCTACGGCTTTGATAGCTTTCAGCCGTCAACTGATAGATTAATGCCCAAAAAGGACAACCCGAATATCAATCGGGTCTCGTAAGATTTTTACCCTTCGTTTTTTCAACACGTGGATTTTTACGGTAAAACGGGATTACCGTGGCCTGTCTTCGACTTTCCATCGCTGGAGAGTGGTGCAACATGGTACTGTTCCGTTTCAAATCCATGCACGCATTTCTAAAAGTCGTACGGCGCTGTTTCGCTATTTCGGACGGATGTTGCACCTTGCACCGTGGATGTTGCACCCTCTAGATATCGATTTTTCAAACGGCCTTAACTTCTGGCTCGTTTAGAGTTACGGGAGCCATAACATGTCAAAACGAAGGCCTCGATGAGTTCTACGTCTTTGACAGCTTTCAGCCGTCAACGGATAGATTAATGCCCAAAAAGGACAGCCTGAATCTCAATCGGGACTCGTAAGTTTTTAACCCTTCGTTTTTTCGACACGTGGATTTTTACGGTAAAACGGGATTACCGTGGCTGGTGTTCGATTTACCATTGCTGGAGAGTGGTGCACAATGGTACTGTTCCGTTTCAAATCCATGCACGCATTTCTAAAAGTCGTATGGCACTATTTCGCCATTTCGGACGGATGTCGCACCATGCACCGTGGATGTTGCACCCTGTAGATATCGATTATTCGGACGACCATAACTTCTGGCTCGTTTAGAGTTACGGGAGCCATAACCTGTCAAAACGAAGGCCTCGATGAGTTCTACGGCTTTGACAGCTTTCAGCCGTCAACGATAGATTAATGCCCAAAAAGGACAACCCGAATCTCAATCGGGTCTTGCAAGTTTTTACCCTTCATTTTTTCGACACGTGGATTTTTACGGTAAAACGGGATTACCGTGGCCCGTCTTCGACTTCCCATGACTGGAGAGTGGTGCACCGTGGTAGTGTTCTATTTCAAATCCATGCATGCATTTCTAAAAGTCGTACGACACTGTTTCGCCATTTCAGACGGATGTTGCGCCTTGCACCGTGGATGTTGCACCCTGTAGATATCGATTATTTGGACGACCATAACTTCTGGCTCGTTTAGAGTTACGGGAGCCATAACCTGTCAAAACGAAGGTCTCGATGAGTTCTACGGCTTTGACGGCTTTCAGCCGCCAACGGATAGATTAATGCCCAAAAAGAACAACCCGAATATCAATCGGGTCTCGTAAGTTTTTAACCCTTCGTTTTTTCGACGCGTGGATTTTTACGGTCAAACGGGATTACGGTGGCTGGTCTTCGATTTACCATCGCTGGAGATATCGATTATTCAAACGGCCATAACTTCTGGCTCGTTTAGAGTTACGGGAGCCATAACCTGTCAAAACGAAGGCCTCGATGAGTTCTACGGCTTTGATGGCTTTCAGCCGTCAACGGATAGACTAATGCCCAAAAAGGACAACCCGAATATCAATCGGGTCTCGCAAGTTTTTAGCCCTTCGTTTTTTCGGCACGTGGATTTTTACGGTAAAACGGGATTACGGTGGCTGGTCTTCGATTTACCATCGCTGGAGAGTGGTGCACCATGGTACTGTTCCGTTTCAAATCCATGCACGCATTTCTAAAAGTCGTACGGCGCTGTTTCACCATTTCGGATGGATGTTGCACCTTGCACCGTGGATGTTGCACCCTGTAGATATCGATTATTCAAACGGCCATAACTTCTAGCTTGTTTAGAGTTACGGGAGCCCTAACCTGTCAAAACGAAGGCCTCGATGATTTTTACGGCTTTGACAGCTTTCAGCCGTTAACGGATAGATTAATGCCCAAAAAGGACAACACGAATCTCAATCGGGTCTCGTAAGTTTTTATCCCTTCGTTTTTTCGACATGTGGATTTTTACGGTAAAACGGGATTGCGGTGGCTGATCTTCGATTTACCATCGCTGGAGAGTGGTGCACCATGGTACTGTTTCGTTTCAAATCCATGCATGCATTTCTAAAAGTCGTACGGCACTGTTTCGCCATTTCGGACGGATGTTGCACCTTACACCGTGGATGTTGCACCCTGTAGATATCGATTATTCGGACGGCCATAACTTCTGGCTCTTTTAGAGTTACGGGAGCCATAACCTTTCAAAAGGAAGGCCTCGATGAGTTCTACGGCTTTGATAGCTTTCAGCCGTCAACTGATAGATTAATGCCCAAAAAGGACAACCCGAATATCAATCGGGTCTCGTAAGATTTTTACCCTTCGTTTTTTCAACACGTGGATTTTTACGGTAAAACGGGATTACCGTGGCCTGTCTTCGACTTGCCATCGCTGGAGAGTGGTGCACCAGGGTACTGTTCCGTTTCAAATCCATGCGCGCATTTCTAAAAGTCGTACGGCACTGTTTCGCCATTTCGGACGGATGTTGCACCTTGCACCGTGGATGTTGCACCCTGTAGATATCGATTATTCGGACGGCCATAACTTCTGGCTCGTTTTAAGTTACGAGAGCCACAACCTGTCTAAACGAAGGCCTCGATGAGTTCTACGGCTTTGACAGCTTTCATCCGTCAACGGATAGATTAATGCCCAAAAAGGACAACCCGAATCTCAATCGGGTCTCGTAAGTTTTTTACCCTTCGTTTTTTCGACACGTGGATTTTTACGGTAAAACGGGATTACCGTGGCCCGTCTTCGACTTCCCATCGCTGGAGAGTGGTGCACCATGGTAGTGTTCCGTTTCAAATCCATGCACGCATTTCTAAAAGTCGTACGGCGCTGTTTCACCATTTCGGATGGATGTTGCACCTTGCACCGTGGATGTTGCACCCTGTAGATATCGATTATTCAAACGGCCATAACTTCTAGCTTGTTTAGAGTTACGGGAGCCCTAACCTGTCAAAACGAAGGCCTCGATGATTTTTACGGCTTTGACAGCTTTCAGCCGTTAACGGATAGATTAATGCCCAAAAAGGACAACACGAATCTCAATCGGGTCTCGTAAGTTTTTATCCCTTCGTTTTTTCGACATGTGGATTTTTACGGTAAAACGGGATTGCGGTGGCTGATCTTCGATTTACCATCGCTGGAGAGTGGTGCACCATGGTACTGTTTCGTTTCAAATCCATGCATGCATTTCTAAAAGTCGTACGGCACTGTTTCGCCATTTCGGACGGATGTTGCACCTTACACCGTGGATGTTGCACCCTGTAGATATCGATTATTCGGACGGCCATAACTTCTGGCTCTTTTAGAGTTACGGGAGCCATAACCTTTCAAAAGGAAGGCCTCGATGAGTTCTACGGCTTTGATAGCTTTCAGCCGTCAACTGATAGATTAATGCCCAAAAAGGACAACCCGAATATCAATCGGGTCTCGTAAGATTTTTACCCTTCGTTTTTTCAACACGTGGATTTTTACGGTAAAACGGGATTACCGTGGCCTGTCTTCGACTTTCCATCGCTGGAGAGTGGTGCAACATGGTACTGTTCCGTTTCAAATCCATGCACGCATTTCTAAAAGTCGTACGGCGCTGTTTCGCTATTTCGGACGGATGTTGCACCTTGCACCGTGGATGTTGCACCCTCTAGATATCGATTTTTCAAACGGCCTTAACTTCTGGCTCGTTTAGAGTTACGGGAGCCATAACATGTCAAAACGAAGGCCTCGATGAGTTCTACGTCTTTGACAGCTTTCAGCCGTCAACGGATAGATTAATGCCCAAAAAGGACAGCCTGAATCTCAATCGGGACTCGTAAGTTTTTAACCCTTCGTTTTTTCGACACGTGGATTTTTACGGTAAAACGGGATTACCGTGGCTGGTGTTCGATTTACCATTGCTGGAGAGTGGTGCACAATGGTACTGTTCCGTTTCAAATCCATGCACGCATTTCTAAAAGTCGTATGGCACTATTTCGCCATTTCGGACGGATGTCGCACCATGCACCGTGGATGTTGCACCCTGTAGATATCGATTATTCGGACGACCATAACTTCTGGCTCGTTTAGAGTTACGGGAGCCATAACCTGTCAAAACGAAGGCCTCGATGAGTTCTACGGCTTTGACAGCTTTCAGCCGTCAACGATAGATTAATGCCCAAAAAGGACAACCCGAATCTCAATCGGGTCTTGCAAGTTTTTACCCTTCATTTTTTCGACACGTGGATTTTTACGGTAAAACGGGATTACCGTGGCCCGTCTTCGACTTCCCATGACTGGAGAGTGGTGCACCGTGGTAGTGTTCTATTTCAAATCCATGCATGCATTTCTAAAAGTCGTACGACACTGTTTCGCCATTTCAGACGGATGTTGCGCCTTGCACCGTGGATGTTGCACCCTGTAGATATCGATTATTTGGACGACCATAACTTCTGGCTCGTTTAGAGTTACGGGAGCCATAACCTGTCAAAACGAAGGTCTCGATGAGTTCTACGGCTTTGACGGCTTTCAGCCGCCAACGGATAGATTAATGCCCAAAAAGAACAACCCGAATATCAATCGGGTCTCGTAAGTTTTTAACCCTTCGTTTTTTCGACGCGTGGATTTTTACGGTCAAACGGGATTACGGTGGCTGGTCTTCGATTTACCATCGCTGGAGATATCGATTATTCAAACGGCCATAACTTCTGGCTCGTTTAGAGTTACGGGAGCCATAACCTGTCAAAACGAAGGCCTCGATGAGTTCTACGGCTTTGATGGCTTTCAGCCGTCAACGGATAGACTAATGCCCAAAAAGGACAACCCGAATATCAATCGGGTCTCGCAAGTTTTTAGCCCTTCGTTTTTTCGGCACGTGGATTTTTACGGTAAAACGGGATTACGGTGGCTGGTCTTCGATTTACCATCGCTGGAGAGTGGTGCACCATGGTACTGTTCCGTTTCAAATCCATGCACGCATTTCTAAAAGTCGTACGACACCGTTTCGCCATTTCGGACGGATGTTGCACCTTGCACCATGGATGTTGCACCCTGTAGATATCGATTATTCGGACGGCCATAACTTCTGGCTCATTTAGAGTTACGGGAGCCATAACCTTTCAAAATGAAGGCCTCGATGAGTTCTACGGCTTTGACAGCTTTCAGCCGACAACGGATAGATTAATGCGCAAAGAGGACAACCCGAATCTCAATCGGGTCTCGTAAGTTTTTTACTCTTTATTTTTTCGACACATGGATTTTTATGGTAAAACGGGATTACCGTGGCCCGTCTTCGACTTCTCATCGCTGGAGAGTGGTGCACCATGGTACTGTTCCGTTTCAAATCCATGCACGCATTTCTAAAAGTCGTACGGCACTGTTTCGCCATTTCGGACGGATGTTGCACCTTGCACCGTGGATGTTGCACCCTGTAGATATCGACTATTCGGACGGCCATAACTTCTGGCTCGTTTAGAGTTACGGGAGCCATAACCTCTCAAAATGAAGGTCTCGATGAGTTCTACGGCTTTGACAGCTTTCAGCTGTCAACGGATAGATTAATGCCCAAAAAGGACAACCCGAATCTCAATCGGGTCTCGTAAGTTTTTTACCCTTCATTTTTTCGACACGTGGATTTTTACGGTAAAACGAGATTACCGTGGCCCGTCTTCGACTTCCCATCGCCGGAGAGTGGTGCACCATGGTAGTGTTCCGTTTCAAATCCATGCACGCATTTCTAAAAGTCGTACGACACTGTTTCGCCATTTCGTACGGATGTTGCACCTTGCACCGTGGATGTTGCACCCTGTAGACATCGATTATTCAGACGACCATAACTTCTGGCTCGTTTAGAGTTACGGGAGCCATAACCTGCAAAACGAAGGCCTCGATGGGTTCTACAGCTTTGACGGCTTTCAGCCGTCAACGGATAGATTAATGCCCAAAAAGGACAACCCGAATCTCAATCGGGTCTCGTAAGTTTTTAACCCTTCGTTTTTACGACACGTGGATTTTTACGGTAAAACGGGATTACGGTGGCTGCTCTTCGATTTACCATCGCTGGAGAGTGGTGCACCATGGTACTGTTCCGTTTCAAATCCATGCACGCATTTCTAAAAGTCGTACGACACAGTTTCGCCATTTCGGACGGATGTTGCACCTTGCACCGTGGATGTTGCACCTTGTAGATATCGATTATTCGGACGGCCATAACTTCTGGCTCCTTTAGAGTTACGGAAGCCATAACCTGTCAAAATGAAGGCATCGATGAGTTCTATGGCTTTGATAGCTTTCAGCCGTCAACGGATAGATTAATGCCCAAAAAGTACAACCCGAATCTCAATCGGGTCTCGTAAGTTTTTTATCCTTCGTTTTTTCGACATGAGGATTTTTACGGTAAAACAGGATTACGGTGGTTGGTCTTCGATTTACCATCGCTGGATAGTGGTGCACCATGGTACTGTTTCGTTTCAAATCCATGCAAGCATTTCTAAAAATCGTACGGCATTGTTTCGCCATTTCGGACGGATGTTGCACCTTGCACCGTGGATGTTGCACCCTGTAGATATCGATTATTCGGACGACCATAACATCTGGCTCGTTTAGAGTTACGGAAGCCATAACCTGTCAAAACGAAGGCCTCGATGAGTTCTACGGTTTTGACGGCTTTCAGCCGTCAACGGATAGATTAATTCCCAAAAAGGACAACCCGAATCTCAATCGGGTCTCGTAAGTTTTTTACCCTTCGTTTTTTCGGCACGTGGACTTTTACGGCAAAATAGGATTACCGTGGCTGGCCTTCGATTTACCATCGTTGGAGAGTGGTGTATCATGGTACTGTTCCATTTCTAATCCATGCACGCATTTCTAAAAGTCGTACGACACTGTTTCGCCATTTCGGACGGATGTTGCACCTTGCACCGTGAATGTTGCACCATGTCGATATCGATTATTCGGACGGCCATAACTTCTGGCTAGTTTAGTGTTACGGGAGCCATAACCTGTCAAGACGAAGGCCTCGATGAGTTCTACGGCTTCGACAGCTTTCAGCCGTCAATGGATAAATTAATGCCCAAAAAGGACAACCCGAATCTCAATCGGGTATCGTAAGTTTTTTACCCTTCGTTTTTTCGACACATGGATTTTTACGTTAAAACGGGATTACCGTGGCCCGTCTTCGACTTCCCATCGTCAGAGAGTGGTGCACCATGGTACTGTTCCATTTCAAATCCATGCACGCATTTCTAAAAGTCGTACGGCACAGTTTTGCCATTTCGGACAGATGTTGCACCTTGCACCGTGGATGTTGCACCCTGTAGACATCGATTATTCGGACGACCATAACTTCTGGCTCTTTTAGAGTTACGGGAGCCATAACCTGTCAAAACGAAGGCCTCGATGAGTTCTACGGCTTTGACAGCTTTCAGCCATCAACGGATAGATTAATGCCCAAAAAGGACAACCCGAATCTCAATCGGGTCTCGTAAGTTTTTTACCCTTCGTTTTTTCGACACGTGGATTTTTACGGTAAAACGGGATTACCGTGGCCCGTCTTCGACTTCCCATCGCTGGAGAGTGGTGCACCATGGTAGTGTTCCGTTTCAAATCCATGCACGCATTGCTAAAAGTCGTACGGCACTGTTTCACCATTTCGGACGGATGTTGCACCTTGCACCGTGGATGTTGCACCCTGTAGATATTGATTATTCAAACGGCCATAACTTCTGCCTCGTTTAGAGTTATGGGAGCCATAACCTGTCAAAACGAAGGCCTCGATGAGTTCTACGGCTTTGACTACTTTTAGCCGTCAACAGATAGATTAGTGCCCAAAAAGGACAACCCGAATCTCAATCGGGTCTCGTAAGTTTTTAACCCTTCGTTTTTTCGACACGTGGATTTTTACGGTAAACCGGGATTACGGCGGCCCGTCTTCGACTTCCCATCGCTGGAGAGTGGTGCACTATGGTACTGTTCCGTTTCAAATCCGTGCACGCATTTCTAAAAGTCGTACGGCACTGTTTCGCCATTTCGGACGGATGTTGCACCTTGTACATATCGATTATTCGGACGGCCATAACTTCTGGCTCGTTTAGTGTTACGGGAGCCATAACCTGTCAAAACGAAGGCCTCGGTGAGTTCTACGGCTTTGACCGCTTTCAGCCGTCAACGCATAGATTAATGCCCAAAAAGGACAACCCGAATCTCAATCGGGTCTCGTAAGTTTTCTACCCTTCATTTTTTCGACACGTGGATTTTTACGGTAAAACAGGATTACCGTGGCTGGCATTCGATTTACCATCGCTGGAGATTTGTGCACCATGGTACTGTTCCGTTTCAAATCCATGCACGCATTTCTAAAAGTCGTACGGCAATGTTTCGCCATTTCGGACGCATGTTGCACCTTGCACCGTGGATGTTGCACCCTGTAGATATCGATTATTCGGACGACCATAACTTCTGGCTCGTTTAGAGTTACGGGAGCCATAACCTGTCAAAACGAAGGCCTCGATGAGTTCTACGGCTTTGAAAGCTTTCAACGGATAGATTAATTCCCAAAAAGGACAACCCGAATCTCAATCGGGTCTCGTAAGTTTTTTACCCTTCGTTTTTTCGACACGTGGATGTTTACGGTAAAACAGGATTACAGTGGCTGGGCTTCGATTTACCATCGCTGGAGAGTGGTGCACCATGGTAGTGTTTCATTTTAAATTCATGCACGTATTTCTAAACGTCGTACGGCACTGTTTCGCCATTTCGGACGGATGTTGCACCTTGCACCGTGGATGTTGCACCCAGTAGATATCGATTATTCGGACGGCCATAACTTCTGGCTCTTTAGAGTTACGGGAGCCATAACCTGTCAAAACGAAGGCCTCGATGAGTTCTACGGCTATGGCAGCTTTCAGCCGTCAACGGAAAGATTAATGCCCAAAAAGGACTACCCGATTCTTAATCGGGTCTCGTAAGATTTTTACCCTTCGGTTTTTCGACACGTGGATTTTTACGGTAAATCAGGATTACCGTGGCTGGCCTTCGATTTACCATTGCTGGAGAGTGGTGCACCATAGTACTGTTCCGTTTCAAATCCATGCACGCATTTCTAAAAGTCGTACGGCATTGTTTCGCCATTTCGGACGGATGTTGCACCTTGCACCTTGGATGTTGCACCCTGTAGATATCAATTATTCGGACGGCCATAACTTCTGGCTCGTTTAGAGTTACGGGATCCATAACCTGTCAAAAACGAAGGCCTCGATGAGTTCTACGGCTTTGACAGCTTTCTGCCGTCATCGGATAGATTAATGCCCAAAAAGGACAACCCGAATCTCAATCGGGTCTCGTAAGTTTTTTACCCTTCTTTTTTTCGACACGTGGATTTTTACGGTAAAACAGGATTACCGTGGCCCGTCTTCGACTTCCCATCGCTGGAGAGTGGTGCACCATGGTAGTGTTCCGTTTCAAATCCATGCACGCATTTCTAAAAGTCGTACGGCAGTGTTTCACCATTTCGGACGGATGTTGCACCTTGCACCGTGGATGTTGCACCCTGTAGATATCGATTATTCAAACGGCCATAACTTCTGGCTCGTTTAGAGTTACGGGAGCCCTAACCTGTCAAAACGAAGGCCTCGATGAGTTTTACGGCTTTGATAGCTTTCAGCCGTCAACGGATAGATTAATGCCCAAAAAGGACAACACGAATCTCAATCAGGTCTCGTAAGTTTTTATCCCTTCGTTTTTTCGACACGTGGATTTTTACGGTAAAACGGGATTACCGTGGCCCGTCTTCGACTTTCCATCGCTGGAGAGTGGTGCACCATGGTAGTGTTCCGTTTCAAATCCATGCACGCATTTCTAAAAGTCGTACGGCACTGTTTCGCCATTTTGAACGGATGTTGCACCTTGCACCGTGGATGTTGCACCCTGTAGATATCGATTATTCACGGCCATAACTTCTGGCTCGTTTAGAGTTACGGGAGCCATAACCTGTCAAAACGAAGGCCTCGATAAGTTCTACGGCTTTTACAGCTTTCATCCGTCAACGGATAGATTAATGCCCAAAAAGGACAGCCCGAATCTCAATCGGGTCTCGTAAGTTTTTAACCCTTCGTTTTTTCGACACGTGGACTTTTACGGTAAAACAGGATTGCCGTGGCTGGCCTTCGATTTACCATCGCTGGAGAGTGGTGTACCATGGTACTGTTCCGTTTCAAATCCATGCACGCATTTCTAAAAGTCGTACGACACTGTTTCACCATTTCGGACGGATGTTGCACCATGCACCGTGGATGTTGCACCCTGTAGATATCGATTATTCGGACGACCACAACTTCTGGCTCGTTTAGAGTTACGGGAGCCATAACCTGTCAAAACGAAGGCCTCGATGAGTTCTACGGCTTTGACAGCTTTCAGCCGTTAACTGATAGATTAATGCCCAAAAAGGACAGCCCGAATCTCAATCGGGTCTCGTAAGTTTTTAACCCTTCGTTTTTTTGACACGTGGATTTTTACGGTAAAACGGGATTACGGTGGCTGGTCTTCGATTTACCATTGCTGGAGAGTGGTGCACCATGGTACTGTTCCGTTTCAAATCCACGCACGCATTTCTAAAAGTGGTACGACACTGTTTCGCCATTTCGGACGGATGTTGCACCTTGCACCGTGGATGTTGCACTCTGTAGATATCGATTATTCGGACGGCCATAACTTCTGGCTCGTTTAGAGTTACGGGAGCCATAACATGTCAAAATGAAGGCCTCGATGAGTTCTACGGCTTTGACAGCTTTCAGCCATCAACGATAGATTAATGCCCAAAAAGGACAACCCGAATCTCAATCGGGTCTTGTAAGTTTTTTACCCTTCATTATTTCGACCCGTGGATTTTTACGGTAAAACGGGATTACCGTGGCCCGTCTTCGACTTCCCATTGCTGGAGAGTGGTGCACCATGGTAGTGTTCTGTTTCAAATCCATGCACGCATTTCTAAAAGTCGCACGACACTGTTTCGCCATTTCAGAGGGATGTTGCACCTTGCATCGTGGATGTTGCACCCTTTAGATATCGATTATTCGGACGACCATAATTTCTGGCTCGTTTAGAGTTACGGGAGGCATAACCTGTCAAAACGAAGGCCTCGATGAGTTTTACGGCTTTGACGACTTTCTGCCGTCAACGGATAGATTAATTCCCAAAAAGGACAACCCGAATCTCAATCGAGTCTCGTAAGTTTTTAACCCTTCTTTTTTCGACACGTGGATTTTTACGGTAAAACGGGATTACGATGGCTGGTCTTCGATTTACCATCGCTGGAGATATCGATTATTCAAACGGCCATAACTTCTGGCTCGTTTAGAGTTACGGGAGCCATAACCTGTCAAAACGAAGGCCTCGATGAGTTCTACGGCTTTGACAGCTTTCAGCCGTCAACGGATAGATTAATGCCCAAAAAGGACAACCCGAATCTCAATTGGGTCTCGTAAGTTTTTAGCCCTTCGTTTTTTCGACACGTGGATTTTTACGGTAAAATGGGATTACGGTGGCTGGTCTTCGATTTACCATCGCTGGAGAGTGGTGCACCATGGTACTGTTCCGTTTCAAATCCATGCACGCATTTCTAAAAGCCGTACGGCACTGTTTTGCTATTTCGGACGGATGTTGCACCTTGCACCGTGGATGTCGCACCCTGTAGATATCGATTATTCGGACGGCCATCACTTCTGGCTCGTTTAGAGTTACGGGAGCCATAAGCTTTCAAAATGAATGCCTCGATGAGTTCTACGGCTTTGACAGCTTTCAACCGTCAATGGATAGATTAATGCCCAAAAAGGACAACCCGAATCTCAATGGGGTCTCGTAAGTTTTTTACCCTTCATTTTTTCGACACGTGGATTTTTACGGTAAAACGGGACTACGGTGGCTGGTCTTTGATTTACCATTGCTAGAGAGTGGTGCACCATGGTACTGTTCCGTTTTAAATCCATGCACGCATTTCTAAAAGTCGTAAGGCACTGTTTCGCCATTTCGGACGGATGTTGCACCTTGCACCGTGGATGTTGCACCCTGTAGATATCGATTATTCAAACGGCCATAACTTCTGGCTCGTTTAGAGTTACGGGAGCCATACACTGTCAAAACGAAGGCCTCGATGCGTTCTACGGCTTTGACAGCTTTCAGCCGTCAACGGATAGATTAATGCCCAAAAAGGACAGCCCGAATCTCAATCGCGTCTCGTAAGTTTTTAACCCTTCGTTTTTTCGACACGTGGATTTTTACGGTAAAACGGGATTACGGTGGCTGGTATTCGATTTACCATTGCTGGAGAGTGGTGCACCATGGTACTGTTCCTTTTCAAATCCACGCACGCATTTCTAACAGTCGTACGGCACTGTTTCGCCATTTCGGACGGATGTTGCACCTTGCACCGTGGATGTTGCACCCTGTAGATATCGATTATTTAAACGGCCATAACTTCTGGCTTTAGAGTTACGGGAGTCATAACCTGTCAAAACGAAGGCCTCGATGAGTTCTACGGCTTTGACAACTTTCAGCCGTCAACGGATAGATTAATGCCCAAAAAGGACAACCCGAATCTCAATCGGGTCTCGTAAGTTTTTTACCCTTCATTTTTTCGACACGTGGATTTTTACGGTAAAACGGGATTACCGTGGCCCGTCTTCGACTTTCCATCGCTGGAGAGTGGTGCACCATGGTAGTGTTCCATTTCAAATCAATGCACGCATTTCTAAAAGTCATACGACACTGTTTCGCCATTTCGGATGGATGTTGCACCGTGCACCGTGGATGTTGCACCCTGTAGATATCGATTATTCGGACGACCATAACTTCTAGCTCATTTAGAATTACGGGAGCCATAACATGTCAAAACGAAGGCCTCGACGAGTTCTACGGCTTTGATGGCTTTTAGCCGTCAAATGATAGATTAATGCCCAAAAACGACAACCCGAATCTCAATCCGGTCTCGTAAGTTTTTTACCCTTCGTTTTTTCGACACGTGGATTTTTACGGTGAAACAGGATTACGGCGGATGGTCTTCGATTTACCATCGCTGTAGAGTGGTGCACCATGGTACTGTTCGGTTCAAATCCATGCACGCATTTCTAAAGGTCGTACGGCACTGTTTCGCCATTTCGGACGGATGTTGCACCTTGCACCGTGGATGTTGCACCCTGTAGATATCGATTATTCGGACGGCCATAACTTCCGGCTCGTTTAGAGTTACGGGAGCCATAACCTGTCAAAACGAAGGTCTCGATGAGTTCTACGGCTTTGAGCCATCAACGGATAGATTAATGCCCAAAAAGGACAACCCGAATCTCAATCGGGTCTCGTAAGTTTTTTACCCTTCATTTTTTCGACACGTGGATTTTTACGGTAAAACGGGATTACCGTGGCCCGTCTTCGACTTCCCATCGCTGGAGAGTGGTGCACCATGGTATTGTTCCGTTTCAAATCAATGCACGCATTTCTAAAAGTCGTACGGCATTGTTTCGCCATTTCGGACGGATGTTGCACCTTGCACCGTGGATGTTGCACCCTGTAGATATCGATTATTCAAACGGCCATAACTCCTGGCTCGTTTAGAGTTACAGGAGCCATAACCTCTCAAAACGAAGGACTCGATGAGTTCTACGGCATTGACAGCTTTCAGCCATCAACGGATAGATTAATGCCCAAAAAGGACAGCCCGAATCTCAATCGGGTCTCGTAAGTTTTTAATCCTTCTTTTTTTCGACACGTGGATTTTTACGGTAAAACGGGATTACGGTGGCAGGTCTTCGATTTACCATTGCTGGAGAGTGGTGCACCATGGTACTGTTCCGTTTCAATTCCATGCACGCATTTCTAAAAGTCGTACGGCACTGTTTCGCCATTTCGTTCGGATGTTGCACCTTGCACCGTGGATGTTGCACCCTGTAGATATCGATTATTCGGACGGCCATAACTTCTGGCTCGTTTAGAGTTAAGGGAGCCATAACCTGTCAAAACGATGGCCTCGATGAGTTCTACGGCTTCGACTGCTTTCAGCCATCAAAGGATAGATTAATGCCCAAAAAGGACAACCCGAATCTCAATCGGGTCTCGTAACTTTTTTACCCTTCATTTTTTCGACACTTGGATTTTTACGGTAAAACGGGATTACTGTGGCCCGTCTTCGACTTCCCATCGCTGGAGCGTGGTGGACCATGGTAGTGTTCCGTTTCAAATCCATGCACGCATTTCTAAAAGTCGTACGGCACTGTTTCGCCATTTCGGACGGATGTTGCACCTTGCACCGTGGATGTTGCACCCTGTAGATATCGATTATTCGGACGACCATAATTTCTAGCTCGTTTAGAGTTACGGGAGCCATAACCTGTCAAAACGAAGGCCTCGATGAGTTCTACGGCTTTAAAAGCTTTCAGCCGTCGACGGATAGATTAATGCCCAAAAAGGACAACCCGAATCTCAATCGGGTCTCGTAAGTTTTTTACCCTTCGTTTTTTCGGCACGTGGATTTTTACGGTAAAACGGGATTACCGTGGCTGGCCTTCGATTTACCATCGCTGGAGAGTGGTGCACCATGGTGCTGTTCCGTTTCAAATCCATGCATGCATTTCTAAAAGTCGTACGGCACTGTTTCGCCATTTCGGACGGATGTTGCACCTTGCACCGTGGATGTTGCACCCTGTAGATATCGATTATTCGGGCGGCCATAACTTCTGGCTCGTATAGAGTTATGGGAGCCATAACCTGTGAAAACGAAGGCCTCGATGAGTTCTACGGTTTTGACGGCTTTCATCCGCCAAAGGATAGATTAATGCCCAAAAAGGACAACCCGAATCTCAATCGGGTCTCGTAAGTTTTTTACCCTTCGTTTTTTCGACACGTGGATTTTTACGGTAAAACGGGATTGTCGTGGCCCGTCTTCGACTTCCCATCGCTGGGGAGTGGTGCACCATGGTACTGTTCCGTCTCAAATACATGCATGTATTTCTAGAAGTCGTACGGCACTGTTTCCCATTTCGGACGGATGTTGCACCTTGCACCGTGGATGTGGCACCCTGTAGATATCGATTATTCGGACGGCCATAACTTCTGGCTCGTTTAGAGTTACGAGAGCCATAACCTGTCAAAACGAAGGCCCCGAAGAGTTCTACGGCTTTGATAGCTTTCAGCCGACAACGGATAGATTAATGCCCAAAAAGGACAACCCGAATCTCAATCGGGTCTCGTAAGTTTTTTACCCTTCGTTTTTTCGACACGTGGATTTTTATGGTAAAACAGGATTACAGTGGCTGGCCTTCGATTCACCATCGCTGGAGAGTGGTGCACCATGGTACTGTTCCGTTTCAAATCCATGCACACATTTCTAAAAGTCGTACGACACTGTTTCGCCATTTCGGACGGATGTTGCACCTTGCACAGTGGATGTTGCACCTTGTAGATATCGATTATTCGGACGGCCATAACTTCTGGCTCGTATAGAGTTATGGGAGCCATAACCTGTCAAAACGAAGGCCTCGATGATTTTTACGGCTTTGACCGCTTTCAGCCGTCAACGGATAGATTAATGCCCAAAAAGGACAACCCGAATCTCAATCGGGTCTCGTAAGTTTTTTACCCTTCGTTTTTTCGACACGTGGATTTTTACGGTAAAATGGGATTACCGTGGCCCGTCTTCGACTTCCCATCGCTGGAGAGTGGTGCACCATGGTACTGTTCCGTTTGAAATCCATGCACGCATTTCTAAAAGTCGTACGACACTGTTTCACCATTTCGGACGGATGTTGCCCCCTATAGATATCGATTATTCAAACGGCCATAACTTCTGCCTCGTTTAGAGTTACGGGAGACGTTACCTGTCAAAACGAAGGCCTCGATGAGTTCTACGGCTTTGACAGCTTTCAGCCATCAACGGATAAATTAATGCCCAAAACGGAATACCCGAATCTCAATCGGGTCTCGTAAGTTTTTTACCCTTCGTTTTTTCGACACGTGGATTTTTACGGTAAAACAGGATTACAGTGGCTGGCCTTCGATTTACCATCGCTGGAGAGTGGTGCACCATGGTACTGTTCTGTTTCAAATCCATGCACGCATTTCTAAAAGTTGTACACACTGTTTCGCCATTTCGGATGGATGTTGCACCTTGCACCGTGGATGTTGCAACCTGTAGATATCGATTATTCGGACGGCCATAACTTCTGGCTCGTTTAGAGTTACGGGAGCCATAACCTGTAAAAACGAAGGCCTCGATGAGTTCTACGGCTTTGACAGCTTTCAGCCGTCAACGCATAGATTAGTGCCCAAAAAGGAAAACCCGAATCTCAATCGGGTCTCGTAAGTTTTTTACCCTTCGTTTTTTCGACACGTGGATTTTTACGGTAAAACGGGATTACCGTGGCCCGTCTTCGACTTCCCATCGCTGGAGAGTGGTGCACCATGGTACTGTTCCGTATCAAATCCATGCACGCATTTCTAAAAGTCGTACGGCACTGTTTCACCATTTCGGACCGATGTTGCACCTTGCACCGTGGATGTTGCACCCTATAGATATCGATTATTCAAACGACCATAACTTCTGGCTCGTTTAGGGTTACGAGAGCCATAACCTGTCAAAACGAAGGCCTTGATGAGTTCTACGGTTTTGATAGCTTTCAGACGTCAACGGATAGATTAATGCCCAAAAAGGACAACCCGAATCTCAATCGGGTCTCGTAAGCTTTTTACCCTTCGTTTTTTCGACACGTGGATTTTTACGGTAAAACAGGATTACAGTGGCTGGCCTTCGATTTACCATTGCTGGAGAGTGGTGCAGCATGGTCCTGTTTCGTTTCAAATCCATGCATGCATTTCCAAAAGTCGTACGACACTGTTCCGCCATTTCGGACGGATGTTGCACCTTGCACAGTGGATGTTGCACCCTGTAGATATCGATTATTCGGACGACCATAACTTCTGGCTCGTTTAGAGTTATGGGAGCCATAACCTGTCAAAACGAAGGCCTCGATGAGTTCTACGGCTTTGACAGCTTTCAGCCATCAACGGATAGATTAATGCCCAAAAAGGACAACCCGAATCTCAATCGCGTCTCGTAAGTTTTTTTACCCTTTGTTTTTTCGACAAGTGGATTTTTACGGTAAAACGGGATTACCGTGGCCCGTCTTCGACTTCCCATCGCTGGAGAGTGGTGCACAATGGTACTGTTCCGTTTCAAATCCATGCACGCATTTCTAAAAGTCGTACGGCACTGTTTCACCATTTCGGACGGATGTTCCACCTTGCACCGTGGATGTTGCACCCTGTAGATATCGATTATTCAAACGGCCATAACTTCTGGCTCGTTTAGAGTTACGGGAGCCATTACCTGTCAAAACGAAGCCTCAATGAGTTCTACGGCTTTGACAGCTTTCAGCCGTCAACGGATAAATTAATGCCCAAAAAGGACAACCCGAATCTCAATCGGGTCTCGTAAGTCTTTTACCCTTCGTTTTTTCGACACGTGGATTTTTACGGTAAAACAGGATTACAGTGGCTGGCCTATGATTTACCATCGCTGAAGAGTGGTGCACCATGGTACTGTTCCGTTTCAAATCCATACATGCATTTCCAAAAGTCGTACGACACTGTTTCGCCATTTCGGATGGATGTTGCACTTTGGACCGTGGATGTTGCACCTTGTAGATATCGATTATTCGGACGGCCATAACTTCCGGCTCGTTTAGAGTTACGGGAGCCATAACCTGTCAAAACGAAGGCCTCAATGAGTTCTACGGCTTTGACAGCTTTCAGCCGTCAAAGCATAGATTAATGCCCAAAAAGGACAACCCGAATCTCAATCGGGTCTCGTAAGTTTTTTACCCTTTGTTTTTTCGACACGTGGATTTTTACGGTAAAACCGGATTACCGTGGCCCGTCTTCGATTTCCCATCGCTGGAGAGTGGTGCACCATGGTACTGTTCCGTTTCAAATCCCTTCACGCATTTCTAAAAGTCGTACGGCACTGTTTCGCCATTTCGGACGGATGGTTCACCTTGCACCGTGGATGTTGCACCCTGTAGATATCGATTATTCGGACGGCCATAACTTCTGGCTCGTTTAGAGTTACGGGAGCCATAACCTGTCAAAACGAAGGCCTCGATGAGTTCTGCGGCTTTGACGGCTTTTAGCCATCAACGGATAGATTAATGCCCAAAAAGGATAACCCGAATCTCAATCGGGTCTCGTAAGTTTTTTACCCTTCGTTTTTTCGACACGTGGATTTTTAACGGTAAAACGGGATTACCGTGGCCCGTCTTCGACTTCCCATTGCTAGAGAGTGGTTCACCATGGTAATGTTCCGTTTCAAATCCATGCACGCATTTCTAAAAGTCATACGGCACTGTTTCGCCATTTCGGACGGATGTTGCAGCTTGCACCGTGGATGTTGCACCCTGTAGATATCGATTATTCAAACGGCCATAACTTATGGCTCGTTTAGAATTACGGGAGCCATAACCTATCAAAACAAAGGCCTCGATGAGTTCTACGGCTTTGACAGCTTTCAGCCATCAACGGATAGATTAATGCCCAAAAAGGACAACCTGAATCTCAATCGCGTCTCGTAAGTTTTTTACCCTTTGTTTTTTCGACACGTGGATTTTTACGGTAAAACGGGATTACCGTGGCCCGTCTTCGACTTCCCATCGCTGGAGAGTGGTGCGCCATGGTACTGTTCCGTTTCAAATCCATGCACGCATTTCTAAAAGTCGTACGGCACTGTTTCACCATTTCGGACGGATGTTCCACCTTGCACCATGGACGTTGCACCCTGTAGATATCGATTATTCAAACGACCATAACTTCTGGCTCGTTTAGAGTTACGGGAGCCATTACCTATCAAAACGAAGGCCTCGATGAGTTCTATGGCTTTGACAGATTTCAGCCGTCAATGGTTAAATTAATGCCCAAAAAGGACAACCCAAATCTCAATCGGGTCTCGTAAGTTTTTTACCCTTCGTTTTTTTGACACGTGGATTTTTACGGTAAAACAGGATTACAGTGGCTGGCCTTCGATTTACCATCGCTGAAGAGTGGTGCACCATGGTACTGTTCCGTTTCAAATCCATGCACGCATTTCCAAAAGTCGTACGACACTGTTTCGCCATTTCGGATGGATGTTGCACCTTGCACCGTAGATGTTGCACCCTGTAGATATCGATTATTAGGACGGCCATAACTTCTGGCTCGTTTAGAGTTACGGGAGCCATAACCTGTCAAAACGAAGGCCTCGATGAGTTCTACGGCTTTGATAGCTTTTAGCCGTCAAAGCATAGATTAATGCCCAAAAAGGACAACCAGAATCTCAATCGGGTCTCGTAAGTTTTTTACCCTTTGTTTTTTCGACACGTGGATTTTTACGGTAAAACGGGATTACCGTGGCCCGTCTTCGACTTCCCATCGCTGGAGAGTGGTGCACCATGGTACTGTTCCGTTTCAAATCCATGCACGCATTTCTAAAAGTCGTACGGCACTGTTTCACCATTTCGGACGGATGTTCCACCTTGCACCGTGGATATTGCACCCCGTAGATATCGATTATTCAAACGACTATAACTTCTGGCTTGTTTAGAGTTACGGGAGCCATTACCTGTCAAAATGAAGGCCTCGATGAGCTCTACGGCTTTGACAGCTTTCAGCCGTAAATGGATAAATTAATGCCCAAAAAGGACAACCCAAATCTCAATCGGGTCTCGTAAGTTTTTTACCCTTCGTTTTTTCGACACGTGGATTTTTACGGTAAAACAGGATTACATTGGCTGGCCTTCGATTTACCATCGCTGAAGAGTGGTACACCATGGTACTGTTCCGTTTCAAATCCATGCACGCATTTCTAAAAGTCGTACGACACTGTTTCGCCATTTCGGATGGATGTTGCACCTTGCACCGTGGATGTTGCACCCTGTAGATATCGATTATTCGGACGGCCATAACTTCTGGCTCGTTTAGAGTTACGGGAGCCATAACCTGTCAAAACGAAGGCCTCGATGAGTTCTACGGCTTTGAAGGCTTTCAGCCGTCAACGGATAGATTAATGCCCAAAAAGAACAACCAGAATCTCAATCGGGTCTCGTAAGTTTTTTACCCTTCGATTTTTCGACACGTGGATTTTTGCGGTAAAACGGGATTATCGTGGCCCGTCTTCGACTTCCCATCGCTGGAGAGTGGTGCACCATGGTAGTGTTTCGTTTCAAATCCATGCACGCATTTCTAAAAGTCGTACGGCACTGTTTCACCATTTCGGACGGATGTTGCACCTTGCACCGTGGATGTTGCACCCTGTAGATATCGATTATTCGGATGGCCATAAATTCTGGCTCGTTTAGAGTTACGGGAGCCATTACCTATCAAAACGAAGGCCTCGATGAGTTCTATGCCTTCGATAGCTTTCAGCCATCAACGCATAGATTAATGCCCAAAAAGGACAACCCGAATCTCAATCGGGTCTCGTAAGCTTTTTACCCTTCGTTTTTTCGACACGTGGTTTTTTATGGTAAAACGGGATTACCGTGGCCCGTCTTCGACTTCCCATCGCTGGAGAGTGGTGCACCATGGTACTGTTCTATTTCGAATCCATGCACGCATTTCTAAAAGTCGTACGACACTATTTCGCCATTTCGGATGGATGTTGCACCTTGCACCGTGGATGTTGCACCCTATAGATATCGATTATTCGGACGGCCATAACTTCTGGCTCGTTTAGAGTTACGGGAGCCATAACCTGTCAAAACCAAGGCCTCGATGAGTTCTACGGCTTTGATAGCTTTCAGCCGTCAACGGATGATTAATGCCCAAAAAGGACAACCCGAATCTCAATCGGGTCTCGTAAGTTTTTTACCCTTCGTTTTTTCGACACGTGGATTTTTACGGTAAAACGGGATTACCGTGGCCCGTCTTCGACTTCCCATCGCTGGAGAGTGGTGCACCATGGCACTGTTCCGTTTCAAATCCATGCACGCATTTCCAGAAGTCGTACGACACAGTTTCACCATTTCGAACGGATGTTGCACCTTGCACCGTGGGTGTTGCACCCTGTAGATATCGATTATTCAAACGGCCATAATTTCTGGCTCGTTTAGAGTTACGAGAGCCATAACCTGTCAAAACAAAGGCCTCGATGAGTTCTACGGCTTTGATAGCTTTCAGCCGTCAACGGATAGATTAATGCCCAAAAAGGACAATCCGAATCTCAATCGGGTCTCGTAAGTTTTTTACCCTTCGTTTTTTCGACACGTGGATTTTTACGGTAAAACGGGATTACCGTGGACCGTCTTCAACTTCCCATCGCTGGAGAGTGGTGCACCATGGTACTGTTTTGTTTCAAATCCATGCACGCATTTCTAAAAGTCGTACGCACTGTTTCGCCATTTCGGACGGATATTGCACCTTGCACAGTGGATGTTGCACCCTGTAGATATCGATTATTCGGACGGCCATAACTTCTGGCTCGTTTAGAGTTATGGGAGCCATAATCTGTCAAGACGAAGGCCTCGAAGAGTTCTACGGCTTTGACAGCTTTCAGCCGTCAACGGATAGATTAATTCCCAAAAAGGACAACCCGAATCTCAATCGGGTTTCGTAAGTTTTTTACCCTTCGTTTTTTCGACACGTGGATTTTTACGGTAAAACGGGATTACCGTGGACCGTCTTCGACTTCCCATCGCTGGAGAGTGGTGCACCATGGTACTGTTCCGTTTCAAATCCATGCACGCATTTCTAAAAGTCGTACAACACAATTTCACCATTTCGGACGGATGTTGCGCCTTGCACCGTGGATGTTGCAACCTGTAGATATCGATTATTCAAACGACCATAACTTCTGGCTCGTTTAGAGTTACGGGAGCCATTACCTGTCAAAACGAAGGCCTCGATGAGTTCTACGGCTTTGACAGCTATTAGCTGTCAACGGATAAATTAATGCACAAAAAGGACAACCCGAATCTCAATCGGGTCTCGTAAGTTTTTTACCCTTCGTTTTTTCGACACGTGGATTTTTACGGTAAAACAGGATTACCGTGGCTGGCCTTCGCTTTACCATCGCTGGAGAGTGGTGCACCATGGTACTGTTACGTTTCAAATCCATGCACGCATTTCTAAAAGTCGTACGACACTGTTTCCCCATTTCGGATGGATGTGCTTGCACCGTGGATGTTGCACCCTGTAGATATCGATTATTCGGACGGCCATAACTTCTGGCTCGTTTAGAGTTACGGGAGCCATAACCTGTCAAAACGAAGGCCTGGATTAGTTCTACGGCTTTGACAGCTTTCAGCCGTCAACGCATAGATTAATGCCCAAAAAGGACAACCCGAATCTCAATCGGGTCTCGTAAGTGTTTTACCCTTCGTTTTTTTGACACATGGTTTTTACGGTAAAACAGGATTACCGTGGCCCGTCTTCGACTTCCCATCGCTGGAGAGTGGTGCACCACGGTACGGTACCGTTTCAAATCCATTCACGCATTTCTTAAAGTCGTACGACACTGTTTCGCCATTTCGGACAGATGGTTCACCTTGCACCGTGGATGTTGCAACCTGTAGATATCGATTATTCGGACGGCCATAACTTCTGGCTCGTTTAGAGTTACGGGAGTCATAACCTGTCAAAACGAAGGTCTCGATGAGTTCTACGGCTTTGACGGCTTTCAGCCGTCAACGGATAGATTAATGCCCAAAAAGGACAACCCGAATCTCAATCGGGTCTCGTAAGTTTTTTACCCTTCGTATTTTCGACACGTGGATTTTTACGGTAAAACGGGATTACCGTGGCCCATCTTCAACTTCCCATCGCTGGAGAGTGGTCCACCATGGTAGTGTTCCGTTTCAAATTCATGCACGCATTTCTAAAAGTCGTACGGCACTGTTTCACCATTTCGGACGGATGTTGCACCTTGCACCGTGGATGTTGCACCCTGTAGATATCGATTATTCAAACGGCCATAACTTCTGGCTCGTTTAGAATTACGGGAGCCGTAACATGTCAAAACAAAGGCCTCGATGAGTTCTACGGCTTTGACAGCTTTCAGCTGTCAACGGATAGATTAATGCCCAAAAAGGACAACCCGAATTTCCATCTGGTCTCGTAAGTTTTTAACCCTTCGTTTTTTCGACACGTGGATTTTTACGGTAAGACGGGATTACGATGGCCCGTCTTCGACTTCCCATCGCTGGAGAGTGGTGCACCATGGTACTGTTCCGTTTCAAATCCATGCACGCATTTCTAAAAGTCATACGGCACTGTTTCGCCATTTCGGACTGATGTTGCACCTTGCACCGTGGTTGTTGCACCCTATAGATATCGATTATTCGGACGGCCATAACTTCTGGCTCGTTTAGAGTTACGGGAGCCATAACCTGTCAAAACGAAGGCCTCGATGACTTCTACGTCTTTGACAGCTTTCAGCCATCAACGCATATATTAATGCCCAAAAAGGACAAACCGAATCTCTATCGGGTCTCGTAAGTTTTTTACCCTTCGTTTTTTCGACACGTGGATTTTTACGGTAAGACGGGATTACGATGGCCCGTCTTCGACTTCCCATCGCTGGAGAGTGGTGCACCATGGTACTGTTCCGTTTCAAACCCATGCTCGCATTTCTAAAAGTCGTACGGCACTGTTTCGCCATTTCGGACGGATGTTGCACCTTGCACCGTGGATGTTGCACCCTGTAGATCTCGATTATTCGGACGGCCATAACTTCTGGCTCGTTTAGAGTTACGGGTGCCATAACCTGTCAAAACGAAGGCCTCGATGACTTCTACGGCTTTGACAGCTTTCAGCCATCAACGCATATATTAATGCCCAAAAAGGACGAACCGAATCTCTATCGGGTCTCGTAAGATTTTTAACCTTCGTTTTTTCGACACGTGGATTTTTACGGTAAAACGGGATT
This sequence comes from Allium cepa, assembly GCA_030765085.1. Taxonomy (NCBI): domain Eukaryota; kingdom Viridiplantae; phylum Streptophyta; class Magnoliopsida; order Asparagales; family Amaryllidaceae; genus Allium; species Allium cepa. Next base: position 948,620,256 of record CM060938.1, on the reverse strand, counting down.
ACCGTGGCCCGTCTTCGACTTCCCATCGCTAGAGAGTGGTGCACCATGGTAGTGTTCCGTTTCAAATCCATGCACGCATTTCAAAAAGTCGTACGGCACTGTTTCGCCATTTCGGACGGATGTTGCACCCTGTAGATATCGATTATTCGGACGGCCATAACTTCTAGCTCGTTTAGAGCACGGGAGCCATAACCTGTTGTTTGTACAAAAAATGGACAAACACCTCCAAGTCGTATTATTTAGTTGATTATACGTGATTTTCAATGATTTTAGATGAGTATGTAAATATAAAAGAAGTAGGGGTTGAAATGTAAAAGACACGCGGATTTATAGTGGTTCGGCCAGAATGTGCCTACGTCCACTTTATATGTTATTATCTTCTTTCCTTCAGATTACAAGTACAATGCTTCGTATATGAGTATATGAAAGTAGTTTGAAAGTTCCTTCTTTGCTTGAGCTCTCAAACTTTTCTCTGCCATTGTTGTACCCCTGCCCCTCTATTTATAGAATGAGGTTGAGGGCAGGGGCCTTGGAAGCATATAGCTGCTGGTGGGCCCGGGCTGAGACAATCTGGACTGGCAGTCACCTGGTTCGGCGAGGCTTCATTCGGCCGTGCTTGGAGATTGGTTTGGTCATGGTGGTTCGGTTGTGGAGGTGGTTCGGTTGTGGCTTGGATCGGTGGCGATTGGTCCGGTATCATCCTCGTTCGGTATTGTATTGGAGAGGCTGGTCCGGCATCATCTAGTTCGGTAGTGTATTGGAGAGGCTGGTCCGGTATCATCTGGCTCGGCAGGAACTTATGCCGAATGCGGTTATAGGCTGGGTTTGCCGAATGAAGGGGCCGAATGGACTATAGGCTGGGCTTGCCGAATGAAGGGACCGAATGGAGGCTCGGGCCGAACGAACTTCTTCATGGAGAATATTGGATGGACTTCTAGGTTGGTATTGGCTATCGAACGAAGTGGAGGTTGCGAGCCCGGGCGAAATTGCGGCTTCTTGGTCTTGAGGTCTTCTGGGTGAAAATTCGCCCAACATTTGCCCCCCAAAGTGGGGCACGTGCTTGCATGTGTCGCGCTTTGTTTTTCTTGTGGCAGGAAGATTGGCTTTGTAACGCCAGCGATTGGACGTTCGTATTCTGTTAATGTCCTGCAAAGGAATTTACAGTTTTAGTGTGATTTCGAATAACGGCCGTTCATGATCGAAATATTCGAGATGAAGTGAACTGTGCCGTTCAGGACGAGAGAGTGAGCCCCGAAGGGGCTCGGCATCGTCGATGCCCGGTTTATGTTTGTGAAGATGGTTTATTGCCAGCTCAGAGCATGCCTAGGGGTCGTTCGCAACCCCGTACATGTGTAAGTAGCTTAGCCATTTCATAATTATCAAATATCCATATGACCGATGGGCTTAAAAATGCGTGTCAAAGTGTAAATTCCCACGATGGTAGGGTTAATAACCATTCAGAGCGTGCCTATGGACCATTCGAGGTCGCGTACACGTGTAAACGATTTAATCCACGTCGGTGAGGATTTTACGACTTATTCATCGCTATCACAATCTTATTTTGTTAGTTAGTTCTGGAGTTCGGTACTTATCTGAGGGAGGCGCTTCGCACGCCACTAGTTCCTGGTCTTGGTCGGTAGAGAGAGAGTTTCATTCGGTTTTCGGTTGGTCCGGCTATCCTCATTCGGCTTCTGGTGGTCCGGTATTATTGGTCCGGTTGGGCGAATTGTTTGGTTCGGTGGTTCTGAGTTCGCCTATATATAGAGGCCGTACCCCCCTTGTTTTTCTTCACCGAATCAACAGGCGCCGAACCAATACTATACCGAATCAAAGACTCTGCCGAATCAAGCTATTTCCGAACCAGGTATGTACTCATGTGCCGAATGACTTTTATTACCGGATGATTCTGACCTGCCGAATACATACGAGGGGCTTTGCTTTACCGAATGAGACTTAGGCCTTAGGGCCGAATGATGTGTATGCCGAATGAGCATAGTGCCGAATGACCATATGCTTCTTATGCCGAATGAACCTGTTTTGCAACGTCGAATGAGATTTCATACTTGGTCCTTGAGCGGAATCTTGGACTTTTTTACACGCTTGCCTTATACATTTGCTTGTTTATGTTTCTATACTTCTTATTCTAACCTCAAGTCTTTTTTGTGCTGCAGAAAATGTCTCGCAAAGCGGAAACACGATCGGACAGAAAGAGGTCTAGAGGCACAGGAGAACCTTCTTCTTCCTTGCCCCCAGTCCAACCAGGATCCGGGCAACACCGACCTATTCCGAGGTCTCTAGTGGACGGGTATGGTCCACAGGAACTTTTGATCTCTCCCCCGGATTGCTTTCCCAGCTCCCTAAAGGAGGAGCAACTTGACGTCATATCCCGTTCCTTCGGGATAGATAGGGCCCTTATGCTGCTGCCGGGAGATGGAGTGATGCCATATAATCCTCCCGAGGGCTACTTCGCTTTTAGCAGATACCATTGTATGTGCGGTGCTATCCCCCTATCAACGCTTGGATAATTAGCTTCACCACATATTTGAAGGTGGCTCCCTTCCAGCTTCAGCCTAATTCTTATGCCATCCTGGTGAGTCTCTTTGTTATCTTCCAGAGGAGGTACGGGCGTCCTCCTTCTAACCGGGAAATTCAATACTTGTACAACCTGAGAGGCTATAAGAAGGGGTCTCCGTATATTAGTCTGGAAGCGGCCGTGCCCTTCAAACCAGTCCTGGACCTATATTCCAAGTTTACCATGTTCAAGAAAGAGTGGTTCTTCATCAAGGACGATGCTGTTTCTTTCCGCCTTTTCACTTCCGGCTGTAAGATGGATTTCATTTATATTTTCCATGTTTTGACTGTAGTGTTTTTTCTGACATGCTTCTATTTCTGGCTAGCGACAGGTGGTATTGCAGTTGTGGAGGATGATTCCTTGGTGCGAATGGCTGCTGAACTAAAGGCTATTCCGGCACGGGACCGGTCGGCCTCCTTCTTGATCAGGAACGCAACCCTCTTGGAGTATAATTTGATCTTACCGCACCAGTCCGTGGTTAAGCAAAGAGACACGGCCGAGGAGAAGGCTGCTAAAGCTAAGGAGGGGGATAAGGTAAAGAGCGGTAAGAGGGAGCCTTTCGCAGAGCGTCCCGTGGTCGGGGGGAAGAAACTAAAGAAGTCCGATGGCCCTTCTCCAAGTACTTGCCCGACTGTCCCGGAGGAGGAAGGTGTAGAAGAGGAGGAAGGAGGCGAAGTTGGAGAAGGGTCGGAGGGTGGAGGAGATGGCGACGGTCAAGGTGGTAGTGGTGTTGCCGCTCTAACCTCTGAGCAAGACCTCGAACTGGATGAGGCTCTCCGTCGGGCCTTCGGGGAGTCGGAGGGAGAGTCGGAAACGGAGAAGGAAAAGGAGAAAGAAACGGAGAAGGCAAAGGAAACCGGCAAAGCTATGGCTTCAGCTAGGGTGACTCCGGCGACGCAAGGTGAACTTTTGTCTTCTGCCGATTCCATTTTCGATAGGGACTTAGAAATTTTTTACGGTTCACTTCCGTCCTGGAATGAGATCCAGGACTTATTGCAGTATCCCACTCCTCCGCCGGGTTTGTATAATAGATGTGTCTCCTCACTTTTCTTTCTTTTTAACTTAGCACATTTTTTGAATTGCGGATTATTGTATGTTCGTAACACTTGTTCTTTATTCCAGGGGCAGGCCAGGCGGGTAAAACGCCGGATGTTCGACACCGCCTTGAACAATTTAAGTCGAGGAGAGCTTCCGCGAAACCTTCTACTGATCGCACTGGGGATGTAGTCAGTTACCGCCCTCTTCTTGGGGTCATCGAAGAGGGTATTCAGAAAAGGAAGCGGAGCCGTTCCTTATTTGAGTCTTCTTCTGCTTCGCAGCTTCCTACTCAGCCTCCTCGTGATACTACGGAGGAGAGCACGGAGCCCGGCCCCCCTCCTCCTCCTTCCAAGAGTCCTACTGTCATTCATATAAGGCGTCCCGATGTGCCTCGCCCCGTGCCTCGTGACCCTTTTGCTGGTCATCCTGATTTAGACCCAAGCTTTCGGGACATTTCATTCGATGAGACCACGGGCGAGCATCTCCTTCCCCGCAACCCCATGGTAAGGGTGCTGGACGAGGCCAAATCTTTAGATCTTGATTTACTTACTACACGGGTAGTCACCATGGGGGATGAGGCCAAGGCTAATATCGACCGGGTGGCCGCAGAGACCAAGAAGTTAATGGAGCATCATGCTAAGTTGGTCAAGGCCGGGGAAGAGATCGGGAGTGCTAACATTCGGTTGAGGTTAAAGGTTGCCGATCAGGCCAAGCAACTCGCCGACCAAGCCATCCAGATTTCTCAGCATGAGGAAGCCTCCAAGCGTCTGAAAGAGACCATGGAGAAGGCCAGTAGGGCGGAATTACGGAAGATGGAGGTCGCTTGCAGGGAACGGATTAACATAGCTATCGCAACGGTGGATGAGGTTCGAAATGCGGATCTCGAGCGGGTAGAGGAGTTGTCAGGGAGGCTCGAGGCTGCGGAGATGGCTCAGGCCGAGTTGAAGGAGGAGATGGAGGAGATGAGGAGGTCCCTCATGTTGAAGGAAGAGGAAATGAGGAGGTCACTCCAGGCTGACTGCTTGAGATACCAATCAGAGAGGGACGTCGCCGTCGCCAAGTTGCAAGCTTCCGAGGCCCGGGTGAGGGAGTTTGAGGAAAACGAGGGGATGATGGATGAGATGCTGCAGGATATGTACTTCCACACTTGGAAGGAGGGCGGCTTGTCTTGGATGGACGATTACCCTCGGGTCATGGCCAAGGTGTATCTCCAGGCTTTAGAGGAGGCCAGGGTGAACGCGGGTAAGGAAGGCGGAGAGGCTTTCAACTTGAATGCGGTTACTGCTCAGTTCTCAAAGGAGGAGCAAGCGGCGGTGAAGGAGGGGATGCGGCTGCTTGCTGCAGAGGAAGCGGGCGTGCAGTTGGATGATGAGGATCAAGCGGCGGATGCTGGTGAGTTATTCTTTTCCCTTTCTTTTCTTTCCATGTTTTCATAACTTGATCGTTCGTTTAATGAATTCCTCTTCTGATCTGGACAGGTGGGACTTCAGATCCACATGCTGGGGGCTCTGGTCCTGCGGCTAAGTAGGCTGGGGGAGTTGGTGATGGAGTGTGGATGCATCTGCCATCTTTTTGTTTCTTTTTTATCACTGTTTATGTTAGTCTTTGACATGCAACTGTAATAAAATTATTTGCAAAGAATAACTTCGTGTGATCTCATAATATAAGCTGATTTTGTCATGTTTAAATGTTGTTGCTATCTTTATGTGCTGTGTGAGAAGTATAATTATGTATATGCCTGTGATTCTAGTTGTGTTTGATGTTAAGTTTTTGCTTGAAATATAATTTCACGTTTTGCAATGTCAGTGTATGAATAAGCTATAGTTACGCATTTATGTACAAGAGAAGAGAGTACCGCCCTTTATGTTTTATTCGCAGGCGGTAGCTTTGAGTGTCTTGTGTAACTGTTTACGGGTATAGCTGAGCGCCCTGCCACCCAGTACGCAGGCTTAGAGCCTCATGAGTGAATGCTTCCTATTTGGTTTCCTGTACTTTAGAGTTTGTTATACAGGATAGGAGAAAAATATTTAAATGAAATGGAAATATAGTAAAAGTAAAACTTCCAGTCACGGAAGGCCGTCGATGTGCTTAAGTTCGTGGCAAACGGGTTTTGTAGTCACTTTCCCTAGCTGTGGGTCTTGGAGACATTTGTCACCCATCTTACGCCTCCGCGGGGAGTTTTCTTTTTTACCACAGCCGCACTTAAGACACATCGGAGCCGAGATCGCGCACGGTAACTACCCGAACCATTATGGTCCGTAATCGTGGGTATTATTCGATTTACCGTGGCCGGCTAGCGTGGGTGCCGTTGGCCGTGAACTACCCCTGGCTGGCCACACCTTATGTTGGGGCTTAAAGTAGGTTCACAGTTACCGACGAGCCGAACGCCGTAATGAGCTGCCATCGGCTATAGTCGGCCTTTATGATGACTTATAATCGGCTCATTACAGTTGGCTTTGAGGGCAGGCGCGCAATGAGTTAACCCGCAGCAGAGGGATGCTGGAGCAAAAGAGTCTCATTGGCGAGTGCATAGAATCATAGCGTACCTGTTAGGCCTAGTCCAGATGAGGCCGCGGTGCGTCTTGAGTGGAGATGCCATTGGATTTTGTTCAACAGAAAGGGATAAAACTTAACAAGTAGCCAAGACATAAAGGAACAAGTTAAAAAGAGACAAGATTTTTTAAAGTGGTTCGGCACGGGAATGCCTACGTCCACTGATTCTCTTTGTTAATTCACTTCATATGGGCAGTACAAGTTAAGAAAAGTATCGACGGAGGTGTCGGATGTTCCATGCCCTCTGGAACACCTCTCCGTCCACTGTTGACAAAATGTAAGCTCCGTTGTGGAGATCTTTATGAATTACATATGGTCCGTCCCAGATGGGGTCCAGTGCCCCGGGGCGCGGAAAGATTCGCCTGAGGACAAGATCTCCTTCTTGTAGGCTGCGATGCTTGACTTTGGAATTGTATAGTGCTGCCACTTTTTGTTTGTGAGCTGCTGCTTTGAGTGCTGCATCGTTCCTCCTTTCCTCAATCAGATCCAAAGACATGAGGAGGAGTTCTTCGTTTTCTTCTGGGTTGTAGTGGATCCTACGGTGAGAAGGCACAACAGTCTCAACTGGGAGCATCGCCTCCGATCCATATGCCAAAGAGAAAGGAGTATGTCCCGTTGATGTTCTGAAAGATGTGCGGTATGCCCATAGTGCTGTAGGAAGTTCGTCCACCCAAGCGCCTTTTGACTTTTCAAGTTTCTTCTTGATTAGGGTTTTGAGAATTTTGTTGACAGCTTCAACTTGTCCGTTTGCCTGAGGGTAAGCTACTGATGAGAAGCTTTTATGAATTCCATGCTCTTGGCACCAGTCGGCAAATTCTTCGCTGTCAAATTGGAGCCCGTTGTCTGATACGATCTTGAGGGGGACTCCATACCTGCACAGAATGTTTTTGATCAAGAAGTTGATAACTTTTGCTGAAGATATTTTATTTAAAGGTTCCGCTTCCACCCATTTGGTGAAATAATCGACTGCCACTATAGCATATTTGGCTCCGCCTCGGCCCGTTGGCAGTTCGCCAATTAAGTCAACTCCCCATACAGCAAAGGGCCAAGGGCTGGTCATTTGAGTAATTTCGTTTGTGGGTAGTCGAGGGATCGTGGCGAACTTCTGACATCTGTCGCATTTCTTAACGAAGTCTAGGGCATCTTTGTTTAGTGTGGGCCAGTAATATCCATATCGGAGTATCTTTCTTGCCAAAGTCTGTCCTCCAGTTTGATCTCCGCATCCTCCCTGATGGATGTTTGTTAATATCTCCTTGGCTTCCCTTCCGGCGACGCATCTTAATAGGGGGCTAGAGAAGCCACGCCAGTAGAGGATGCCTTCTTGTATTGTGTAGTGGGGAACTTTCCTCAAGATCTTCTTGGCTTCGTCACGCCTGTAGGGTAGTATGCCATCTTGCAAATATTTCCGGATAGGAGTCATCCAGGTTCCTTCTTCGATTGCAGTTATCAGATTCACTTGTTCGAAACTCGGGGCTAGCTGCCTTGAGATTGCTAGTGCTCCGGAGATGGTGCTGTTCTTTATACTAGCTTGCTTTGCAAGTTCATCTGCCTCTTGGTTTTCTTCTCGAGGAATGTGTTTGATTAGATAATGGTCCAATTGATCGAGCAGCAGTTTGGTTTTCTTTAGGTATGCTGTGAGTCGTTCTCCTCGAGTCTGGAATTCTCCTAGTACCTGGTTTACGATAAGCCGAGAATCACTATGAATACATAAGGAATTGACTCCGATTTCTAGGGCCAGTTCCAATCCCGCTATTACTGCTTCATATTCAGCATCGTTGTTAGTGGCCGTGAATTCCAATCTTAATGCATAGTACAACTTTCTTCCCCTGGGGGTGACGATCACAATACCTGCCCCCGAGCCTTGTTCGTTCGATGCTCCGTCTACAAAGAGGTTCCACTTGATGTTTTTTGCTACTTCGGATTGTTCCTTGCCTTCGTTGATAGTGAATTCGGCAATGAAATCAGCCATGGCTTGTCCTTTGATAGCGGTGCGAGGATGGTAGGTGATATCATACTGACTTAGTTCGATGCACCATTTGAGGAGTCGCCCAGAAGTGTCAGGACGATGGAGCACTTGTCTTAGTGGTTGATCGGTTAGAACCCTGATGGAGTGAGACTGGAAGTAGTGTCGCAGTTTTCGTGACGCGATCAATAAACAATATGCTAATTTCTCAAGTTTAGGATATCTGGCTTCTGCCCCTGTAAATCTCTTTCTTACAAAGTAAACCGGTCGTTGTGTGCGGTCTTCTTCTCTTACCAAGGCGGCGCTTAGAGCATGAGATGATACAGCGAGGTATAGGTATAACACTTCACCTTCATTTGGAGTTGAGGGTACTGGTGGTCTCTGAAGGTGTTCGATTAGGTTGAGGAAGGCTTTTAAGCATTCGTCGGTCCACTCGAACCTCCCTTTGTCTTTCTTGAGTGCTTCGAAGAAAGGGACACACTTGTCAGTTGCCTTGGAAATGAATCTGCTTAGGGCGGCCACCTTTCCGTTTAGGCTCTGCATTTCTTTTCGAGTGGAAGGTATCCTTATTTCTTTTAAAGCTCGGATTTGTTCAGGGTTTGCTTCGATTCCTCTGGCGTGGACGATGAATCCTAAGAATTTTCCCGATGATACTCCGAAGGAGCACTTTAGAGGATTCAGCTTCATTCCATATCGGCGAAGTACCCGAAACATATCGTCCAGATGGCTTACATGGTCGTTGGCTTTCCTGGACTTCACCAACATGTCATCCACATATACTTCCATAGTTCGTCCTATCAGTTCTGCGAACATTTTGTTGACGAGGCGTTGATAGGTAGCTCCAGCATTTTTGAGTCCAAAAGGCATGACTTTGTAACAATATAATCCGCGGTCGGTGATGAAGCTAGTGTGGTCCTGATCGGGAGCGTGCATGGGGATCTGGTTATATCCGGAGTATGCATCCATAAAAGATAGGAGTTCGTGCCCAGCTGTGCTGTCTACGAGTTGGTCAATTCGGGGAAGTGGGAAGCAGTCTTTCGGGCAAGCGTCATTCAGATTGGAGAAGTCAATACATGTTCGCCACTTTCCATTGGCCTTTTTTACTAGCACTGGGTTAGCGATCCATTCTGGGTAGATGGCCTCCCGTATGAAGCCATTAGCAAGTAGATTTTTTACTTCCTCATCAAGGGCTGCTGATCGCTCTGCCCCCATGCTCCTCTTTTTCTACTTTACTGGTACCTTGGTGGGATCGATGTTCAACATGTGGCATGCTATGTCTGGGGAGATTCCTGTCATATCGGCATGGGTCCACGCAAATACATCTAAGTTATGGCGGAGAAAGTCAATGAGTTGATCCTTCAATTCCGTTTTCAGCTGAGATCCGATTTTTAACAGTCTACTTGAATCATGCTTATCTACCGATACGAATTCCATAGCCTCTGCAGGCTCGGCGGTAGCCTCCTCCTCTTTATCCCTGGGGTCTAGTTCATTGAAGGGATCGCTTGTGTATCGAAGAGGAGGGGCTTTCTTTAGTTGCTATGCCTCCAAGCTTTTCATGCAGAGAGTAGTCTCTGCATCTTTTCCTTTATTCTTTATGCGGTTATTGCGAAGTTCAGTTACGTAACAGTCTCGGGCAGCATCTTGATCTCCTTCTACTTCTCCTACTCCGTTGTCTGTTGGAAATTTCATTTTCAGGCACCAGGGGGCTAATACAATCTGAAAGTCAGACAAGGCTGGTCTTCCCAAGAAAGCGTTGTAAGCCGAGTGGTTTTCTATTAGCACGAACGTTTGTTTTCGCACAACGGAGCGGGGATGACTTCCTATTTCGACGAAGAGGTCAAGTTGCCCGATGGGCATTTTTGCATCTCCAGTGAAACCGTGCAGTGGTTTGTCACAGGGGGATACATCCTTCATTGATAACTTCATTTTGTCGAAAGCATGTTTGAACAGGATATTTACGGAGCTTCCCGTGTCTATTAGAATCCGAAAAACTTTAGCTGGACCAAACCAGGCAGAGATGACCATGGGATCCATATGTGGGTACTGTCTTCCTTCTAAATCATGCCTACTGAATACAATGTCATTGTTTTCTTTTCGTTTCGGGTGGCGTTCCTCCGTAATGGAGTTAACATATCCTTCGGCATTTCTAAGCGACTTGCCGTACCTTTCCATCTCTGCCCAACTTCTGTCGGCGATGTGTGGTCCTCCTGAGATGGTAAGGACCACTATCTTCTCTTGACTAGAGCCACTGGTGTTGTGATTGTTGCGATTCCCTCCTCCTACTTCTGGGAGGGGTTGCTTTGAGTTCTCATTGGCAGGAGTTGGAGTCCTGTTCTGACCTTTCACATAACGTTCCAGTCTTCTTCTTCTAATGTGTTCTTCGATCAAGTCCCGAAGATGGTGGCATTCATTGGTGTCATGTCCGTGGGATTCGTGGAAGCGACAGAACTTTCCGGACTTGAGTGCGTTATCTGATTCTTTCTTGTGCGGGGGGCGCTTGTATCCGAGTTCGCCCTGAGTGGCTAGGTAGATGTTTTCGATTGTTTCATTCAAAGGAGTGTAGGAGTCAAATCTTGGCCCTGGTCGATATTGGCGCTTCTCAACCTTTCTGCCCCCAGCATTGTCTCTAGATTCATTTCTTCGAGCGTCCTTAGCTGCAGTGGGAACCTTGTCCTGAACTATCTTGCCTTGTTGCCCTGACTGCCTCTCCGTAGCAGCGTCTTCAAGTCTCATATACTTTCCAGCTTCATGGAAGAAATCAGGCAAGGTAGCTGGTTTTTCCTTAGTTAATCTTCTGGCAAACTTGGTGTCTGGATGTACACCACTACAGAGGGCCATTAGAGTGAGTTTTTCATCGGCATCTTGAACTGCTGCCGCTGCGGCGTTGAACCGTGTTAGATATTGTTGCAGCGTCTCTCCGGATTTCTGTTTGATATTGGATAGAGAATAAGCATCCTTGGGTTGTTCCACATGGATGCGGAACTGGCTAATAAACCTTTCTTTTAACATCTCCCATGAGCTGATGGATCCTTGGGGTAGATGGCAGAACCAGGAGGTAGCTAGATCTGATAGGAATAGCGGAAAGCATTTACATAATACTCCTTCTGTTGCTCCACTCATGAGCATATGCTGGGTGTATCTCTGCAGGTGTACGATGGGGTCGGAAGTTCCTTTGTAAGGTTCCATGGTTGGCATTTTCCATTCCCGGGGAGTGATGGAAGTTTCGATATTTCGGGTAAAGGGACTGGTGACCCTAGCGCCTATTCCCCGGTCCCTTTGCTCCCGTTGGACACATTCTCTGAATAATCGTGCCATTCGTTCGTCAGAACTTGGAGCGGACAAAAATGAGCTCGGTTCTTCCCTGCGGGATCTATCTCGTCCAGATGACCTGTAGGGATGGTACAGTCTATCACCTCTAGCATTATCCAGTGGTTGTCTTTGGCTGCTTGGATGCACGCTAGGACCAGCTACAGTTGCCCCCTGCCTTGATCTTCCCCTGTGGGGTTCTGTTTCGAGCACATCCATGGGGTCAACTTCGGGCTGGGTTCTAGCTCGGCTCCGTTCAGCGGGGTTTCTATGATTAGGTGGCATGACTGGCTCAGCTACATCCGACCCTCGCCTGGTGCCTCCCCCGCTAGGTTCGGTTCCAAGGGCTTCCTCGAGTCGGAATTCGGGCTGAGTCCGGGCGCGGCCCCTATCATCGTTTTTCCTGTTGATAGCTTGTTCGAAGAGTGAAGACCTTTGTTGCCTCCGGGATCCTCCGGATTGGGATTCACCCCATGATTTAGTGTTGCGGTTGGACTCTTCAGCATCCCTTAAGCGTGTCATGAGTTGGTCCACCAAAGTTTCTTGTTGGGATGTGAAGCGGTTAGTTACTTCAGCCACAACCCTGTCCAGATCTGCCCTAGTGATTGGTTGTTCCGGTGCGGGACCAGTTGGATTTTCCTGATTTTCATCTGGTACTGCTGTTGAAGTGGGCTGATCTGTGATTGCTGGATCTGGAAGGCTGCTAGTTGCGATGTTCTTTCCTTTGTTAACATCCCTTCTCTGTTTGGAAGGCATGATTTCTAAGCAACGAGTGATGTTGTTAGGAAGAAGGTTGAGTGGGAGAAGATGAAGCTTGAGTTCTGAAGATGAAGCCTAAGTTCAATTCTCAGTGAAAGCACCAAAAATGTTTGCACAAAAAATGGACAAACACCTCCAAGTCGTATTATTTAGTTGATTATACGTGATTTTCAATGATTTTAGATGAGTATGTAAATATAAAAGAAGTAGGGGCTGAAATGTAAAAGACACGTGGATTTATAGTGGTTCGGCCAGAATGTGCCTACGTCCACTTTATATGTTATTATCTTCTTTCCTTCAGATTACAAGTACAATGCTTCGTATATGAGTATATGAAAGTAGTTTGAAAGTTCCTTCTTTGCTTGAGCTCTCAAACTTTTCTCTGCCATTGTTGTACCCCTGCCCCTCTATTTATAGAATGAGGTTGAGGGCAGGGGCCTTGGAAGCATATAGCTGCTGGTGGGCCCGGGCTGAGACAATCTGGACTGGCAGTCACCTGGTTCGGCGAGGCTTCATTCGGCCGTGCTTGGAGATTGGTTTGGTCATGGTGGTTCGGTTGTGGAGGTGGTTCGGTTGTGGCTTGGATCGGTGGCGATTGGTCCGGTATCATCCTCGTTCGGTATTGTATTGGAGAGGCTGGTCCGGCATCATCTAGTTCGGTAGTGTATTGGAGAGGCTGGTCCGGTATCATCTGGCTCGGCAGGAACTTATGCCGAATGAGGTTATAGGCTGGGTTTGCCGAATGAAGGGGCCGAATGGACTATAGGCTGGGCTTGCCCAATGAAGGGACCGAATGGAGGCTCGGGCCGAACGAACTTCTTCATGGAGAATATTGGATGGACTTCTAGGTTGGTATTGGCTATCGAACGAGGTGGAGGTTGCGAGCCCGGGCGAAATTGCGGCTTCTTGGTCTTGAGGTCTTCTGGGTGAAAATTCGCCCAACACCTGTCAAAACGAAGGCCTCAATGAGTTCTACGGTTTTGACAACTTACAACTATCAATGGATAGATTGATGCCCAAAAAGGACAACCCGAATCTCAATCGGGTCTCGTAAGTTTTTTACCCTTCGTTTTTTCGACACGTGGATTTTTACGGTAAAACAGGATTACCGTGGCTGGCCTTCGATTTACCATCGCTGGAGAGTGGTGCACCATGGTACTGTTCCGTTTCAAACCCATGCACGCATTTCTAAAAGTCGTACGGCACTGTTTTGCCATTTCGGACGGATGTTGCACCTTGCACCGTGGATGTTGCACCCGGTAGATATCGATTATTCGAACGGCCATAACTTCTGGCTCGTTTATTGTTACGGGAGCCATAACCTGTCAAAACGAAAGCCTCGATGGGTTCTACGGCTTTGACAGATTTCAACCGTCAACGGATAGATTAATGCCCAAAAAGGACAACCCGAATCTCAATCGGGTCTCTTAAGTTTTTTACCCTTCATTTTTTCGACACGTGGATTTTTACGGCAAAACAAGATTACGGTGGCAGGCCTTCGATTTACCATCGCTGGACAGTGATGCACCATGGTACTGTTCCGTTTCAAACCCATGCACGCATTTCTAAAAGTCGTACGGCACTGTTTTGCCATTTCGGACGGATGTTGCACCTTGCACCGTGGATGTTGCACCTGGTAGATATCGATTATTCGGACGGCCATAACTTCTGGCTCGTTTAGAGTTACGGGAGCCATAACCTGTCAAAACGAAGGCCTCGATGAGTTCTACGGAATTGACAGCTTTCAGCCGTCAACGGATAGATTAATGCCAAGAAAGCACAACCCGAATCTCAATCGGGTCTCGTAGGTTTTTTACCCTTCGTTTTTTCGACACGTGGATTTTTATGGTAAAACAGGATTACCGTCGCTGGCCTTCGATTTAACATCGCTGGAGAGTGATGAACCATGGTACTGTTCCATTTCAAATCCATGCACGCATTTCTAAAAGTCGTACGGCACTGTTTCGCCATTTCGGAAGGATGTTGCACCTTGCACCGTGGATTATGCACCCTGTAGATATCAATTATTCGGACGGCCTTAACTTCTGGCTCATTTATAGTTACGGGAGCCATAACCTGTCAAAACGAAGGCCTCGATGATTTCTACGGCTTTGACAGCTTTCAGCCGTCAACGGATAGATTAATGCCCAAAAAGGACAACCCGAATCTCAATCGGGACTCGTAAGTTTTTTACCCTTCGTTTTTTCGACACGTGGATTTTTACGGTAATACACGATTACGGTGGCTGGTCTTCGATTTACCATCGCTGGAGAGTGGTGCACCATGGTACTGTTTCATTTCAAATCCATGCACGCATTTCTAAAAGTCGTACGGCACTGTTTCGCCTTTTCGGACGGATGTTGCACCTTGCACCGTGGTTGTTCCACCCTGTAGATATCGATTATACGGACGACCATAACTTCTGGCTCGTTTAGAGTTACGGGAGCCATAACCTATCAAAACGAAGGCCTAGATGAGTTCTACGGCTTTGACCGCTTTCAGCCGTCAACGGATAGACTAATGCCCAAAAAGGACAACCCGAATCTCAGTCGGGTCTCGTAAGTTTTTTACCCTTCGTTTTTTCGACACGTGGATTTTTATGGTAAAACAGGATTACCGTGGCCCGTCTTCGACTTCCCATCACTGGAGAGTGGTGCACCATGGTACTGTTCCGTTTCAAATCCATGCTCGCATTTCTAAAAGTCGTACGGCGCTGTTTCGCCATTTCGGACGGATGTTGCACCATGCACCGTGGATGTTGCACCCTGTAGATATCGATTATTCGGACGGCCATAACTTCTGGCTCGTTTAGAGTTACGGGAGCCATAACCTGTCAAAACAAAGGCCTCGATGAGTTCTACGGCTTTGACTGCTTTCAGCCGTCAACGGATAGATTAATGCCCAAAAAGGACAACCCGAATCTCAATCGGGTCTCGTAAGTTTTTTACACTTCGTTTTTTCGACACGTGGATTTTTACGGTAAAACGGGATTACCGTGGCCCGTCTTAGACTTCCCATCGCTGGAGAGTGGTGCACCATGCTAGTGTTCCATTTCAAATCCGTGCATGCATTTCAAAAAGTCGTACGACACTGTTTCACCATTTCGGACGGATGTTGCACCTTGCACCGTGGATGTTGCACCCTATAGATATCGATTATTCGGACGGCCATAACTTCTGGCTCATTTAGAGTTACGGGAGCCATAACCTGTCAAAACGAAGGCCTCAATGAGTTGTACGGCTTTGACAACTTTCAACTATCAACGGATAGATTAATACCCAAAAAGAAACACCCGAATCTCAATCGGGTCTCGTAAGTTTTTTACCCTTCGTTTTTTCGACACGTGGATTTTTACGGTAAAATAGGATTACCATGGCTGGCCTTCGATTTACCATCGCTGGAGAGTGGTGCACCATGGTACTGTTCCGTTTCAAACCCATGCACGCATTTCTAAATGTCGTACGGCACTGTTTCGCCATTTCGGACGGATGTTGCACCTTGCACCGTGTATATTGCACCCTGTAGATATCGATTATTCGGACGGCCATAACTTCTGGCTCGTTTAGAGTGACGGGAGCCATAACCTGTCAAAACGAAAGCCTCGATGAGTTCTACGGCTTTGACAGATTTCAACCGTCAACGGATAGATTAATGCCCAAATAGACAACCCGAATCTCAATCGGGTCTCTTAAGTTTTTTACCCTTCATTTTTTCGACACGTGGATTTTTACGGCAAAACCGGATTTCGGTGGCAGGCCTTCGATTTACCATCGCTGGACAGTGATGCACCACGGTATTGTTCCGTTTCAAACCCATGCACGCATTTTTAAATGTCGTACGACACTGTTTCGCCATTTCGGACGGATGTTGCACCTTGCACCGTGGATGTTGCACCCTGTAGATATCGATTATTCGAACGGCCATAACTTCTGGCTCGTTTAGAGTTACGGGAGCCATAACCTGTCAAAACGAAGGCCTTGATGAGTTCTACGGCTTTGATAGCTTTCAGCCGTCAACGGATAGATTAATGCCCAAAAAGGACAACCCGAATCTCAATCGGGTCTCTTAAGTTTTTTACCCTTCGTTTTTTCGACACGTGGATTTTTATGGTAAAACAGGATTACCGTGGCTGGCCTTCGATTTACCATCGCTGGAGAGTGATGAACCATGGTACTGTTCCATTTCAGATCCATGCACGCATTTCTAAAAGTCGTACGGCACTGTTTCGCCATTTCGAACGGATGTTGCACCTTGCACCGTGGATGTTGCACCCTGTAGATATCGATTATTCGGACGGCCATAACTTCTGGCTCGTTTAGAGTTACGGGAGCCATAACCTGTCAAAACGAAGGCCTCGATGAGTTCTACGGCTTTGACAGCTTTCAGCCATCAACGGATAGATTAATTCCCAAAAAGGACAACCCGAATCTCAATCGGGTCTCGTAAGTTTTTTACCCTTCGTTTTTTCGACACGTGGATTTTTACGGTAATACATGATTACGGTGGCTGGTCTTCGATTTACCATCGCTGGAGAGTGGTGCACCATGGTACTGTTTCATTTCAAATCAATGCATGCATTTCTAAAAGTCGTACGACACTGTTTCGCCTTTTCGGACGGATGTTGCACCTTGCACCGTGGTTGTTCCACCCTGTAGATATCGATTATACGGACGACCATAACTTCTGGCTCGTTTAGAGTTACGGGAGCTATCACCTGTCAAAACGAAGGCCTCGATGAGTTCTAAGGCTTTGACAGCTTTCAGCCGTCAACGGATAGATTAATGCCCAAAAAGGACAACCCGAATCTCAATCGGGTCACGTAAGTTTTTTACCCTTCGTTTTTTCGACACGTGGATTTTTACGGTAAACCGGATTACCGTGGCTGGCCTTCGATTTAGGGTCGCTGGAGAGTGGTGCACCATGGTACTGTTCCTTTTCAAATCCATGCACGCATTTCTAAAATTCGTACGGCATTGTTTCGCCATTTCGGACGGATGTTGCACATTGCACCGTGGATGTTACACCCTGTAGATATCGATTATTCGGACGGCCATAACTTCTGGCTCGTTTAGAGTTATGGGAGCCATAACCTGTCAAAACGAAGGCCTCGATGAGTTCTACGGCTTTGACAGCTTTCAACCGTCAACGGATAGATTAATGCCCAAAAAGGACAACCCGAATCTCAATCGGGTCTCGTAAGTTTTTTACTCTTCGTTTTTTCGACACGTGGATTTTTACGGTAAACAGGATTACCGTGGCTGGCCTTCGATTTACCATCGCTGAAGAGTGGTGCACCATGGTACTGTTTTGTTTCAAACCCATGCACGCATTTCTAAAAGTCGTACGACACTATTTCGCCATTTCGGACGGATGTTGCACCTTGCACCATGGATGTTTCACCCTATAGATATCGATTATTCGGACGGCCATAACTTCTTGCTCGTTTAGAGTTACGGGAGCCATAACCTGTCAAAACGAAGGCCTCGATGAGTTCTACGGCTTTGACAGTTTTTAGCCTTCAACGGATAGATTAATGCCCAAAAAGGACAACCCGAATCTCAATCGGGTCTCGCAAGTTTTTTACCCTTCGTTTTTTCGACACGTGGATTTTTACGGTAAAACATGATTACGGTGGCTGGTCTTCGATTTACCATCGCTGGAGAGTGGTGCACCATGGTACTGTTCCGTTTCAAATCCATGCACGCATTTCTAAAAGTCGTACGGCACTGTTTCGCCATTTTGGACGGATGTTGCACCTTGCACCGTGGATGTTGCACCCTGTAGATATCGATTATTCGGACGGCCATAACTTCTGGCTCGTTTAGAGTTACGGGAGCCATAACCTGTCAAAACGAAGGCCTCGATGAGTTCTACGGCTTTGATAGCTTTCAACCATCAACGGATAGATTAATGCCCAAATAGGACAACCCGAATCTCAATCGGGTCTCGTAAGTTTTTTACCCTTCGTTTTTTCGACACGTGGATTTTTACGGTAAAACAGGATTACCGCGGCTGGCCTTCGATTTACCATCGCTGGAGAGTGGTGCACCATGGAACTGTTCCGTTTCAAACCCATGCTCGCATTTCTAAAAGTCGTACGGCACTGTTTCGCCATTTCGGACGGATGTTGCACCTTGCACCGTGGATGTTGCACCCTGTAGATATCGATTATTCGGACGACCATAACTTCTAGCTCGTTTAGAGTTACGGGAGCCATTACCTGTCCAAACGAAGGCCTCGATGAGTTCTACGGCTTTGACAGCTTTCACCCATCAACGGATAGATTAATGCCCAAAAAGGACAACCCGAATCTCAATCGGGTCTCGTAAGTTTTTTACCCTTCATTTTTTCGACACGTGGATTTTTACGGTAAAACAGTATTACGGTGGCTGGTCTTCGATTTACCATCGCTGGAGAGTGGTGCACCATGGTACTGTTCCATTTCAAATCCATGCACGCATTTCTAAAAGTCGTACGGCACTGTTTCGCCATTTCGGACGGATGTTGCACCTTGCACCGTGGATGTTGCACCCTGTAGATATCGATTATACGGACGACCATAACTTCTGGCCCGTTTAGAGTTACGGGAGACATAACCTGTCAAAACGAAGGCCTCAATGAGTTATACGGCTTTGATAGCTTTCAGCCGTCAATGGATAGATTAATGCCCAAAAAGCACAACCCGAATCTCAATCGGGTCTCGTAGGTTTTTTACCCTTCGTTTTTTCGACACGTGGAGTTTTACGGTAAAACAGGATTACGGTGGCTGGTCTTCTATTTACCAACGCTAGAGAGTGGTGCACCATGGTACTGTTCCGTTTCAAACCCATGCATGCATTTCTAAAAGTCGTACGGCACTGTTTCGCCCTTTCGGACGGATGTTGCACCTTACACCGTGAATGTTGCACCCTGTAGATATCGATTATTCGGACGGCCATAACTTCTGGCTCGTTTAGATTTACGGGAGCCATAACCTGTCAGAACGAAGGCCTCGATGAGTTCTATGGCTTTGACAGCTTTCAGCCGCGAACGGATAGACTAATGCTCAAAAAGGACAACCCGAATCTCAATCGTGTCTCGTAAGTTTTTTACCCTTCGTTTTTTCGACACTTGGTTTTTTACGGTAAAACAGGATTACCGTGGCTGGCCTTCGATTTACCATCGCTGGAGAGTAGTGCACCATGGTACTGCTCCGTTTCAAATCCATGCATGCATTTCTAAAAGACGTACGACACTGTTTCGCCATTTCGGACGGATGCTGCACCTTGCACCGTGGATGTTGCACCCTGTAGATATCGATTATTCGGATGGCCATAACTTCTGGCTCGTTTAGAGTTACGGGAGCCATAACATGTCAAAACGAATGCCTCGCTGAGTTCGACGGCATTGACAGCTTCCAACCGTCAACGGATTGATTAATTCCCAAAAAGGACAACCCGAATCTCAATCGGGTCTCGTAAGTTTTTTACCCTTCGTTTTTTCGACACCTGGATTTTTATGGTAAAACGGGATTACCGTGGCTAGCCTTCGATTTACCATTGCTGGAGAGCGGTGCACCATGGTAATGTTTCGTTTCAAACCCATGCACGCATTTCTAAAAGTCTTACAACACTGTTTCTCCATTTCGGACGGATGTTGCACCTTGCATTGTGGATGTTGCACCCTGTAGATATCGATTATTCGGACGACCATAACTTCTGGCTCGTTTAGAGTTACGGGAGCCATAACCTGTCAAAACGAAGGCCTCGATGAGTTCTACGGCTTTGACAGCTTTCATCCATCAGCGAATAGATTAATTCCCAAAAAGGACAACCCGAATCTCAATCGGGTCTCGTAAGTTTTTTACCCTTCGTTTTTTCGACACGTGGATTTTTACGGTAATACATGATTACGGTGGCTGGTCTTCGATTTACCATCGCTGGAGAGTGGTGCACCATGGTACTGTTTCATTTCAAATCAATGCATGCATTTCTAAAAGTCGTACGGCACTGTTTCGCCTTTTCGGACGGATGTTGCACCTTGCACCGTGGTTGTTCCACCCTGTAGATATCGATTATACGGACGACCATAACTTCTGGCTCGTTTAGAGTTACGGGAGCTATCACCTGTCAAAACGAAGGCCTCGATGAGTTCTAAGGCTTTGACAGCTTTCAGCCGTCAACGGAAAGATAAATGCCCAAAAAGGACAACCCGAATCTCAATCGGGTCTCGTAAGTTTTTTACCCTTCGTTTTTTCGACACGTGGATTTTTACGGTAAACCGGATTACCGTGGCTGGCATTCGATTTAGGGTCGCTGGAGAGTGGTGCACCATGGTACTGTTCCTTTTCAAATCCATGCACGCATTTCTAAAATTCGTACGGCATTGTTTCGCCATTTCGGACGGATGTTGCACATTGCACCGTGGATGTTACACCCTGTAGATATCGATTATTCGGACGGCCATAACTTCTGGCTCGTTTAGAGTTATGGGAGCCATAACCTGTCAAAACGAAGGCCTCGATGAGTTCTACGGCTTTGACAGCTTTCAACCGTCAACGGATAGATTAATGCCCAAAAAGGACAACCCGAATCTCAATCGGGTCTCGTAAGTTTTTTACTCTTCGTTTTTTCGACACGTGGATTTTTACGGTAAACAGGATTACCGTGGCTGGCCTTCGATTTACCATCGCTGAAGAGTGGTGCACCATGGTACTGTTCCGTTTCAAACCCATGCACGCATTTCTAAAAGTCGTACGACACTATTTCGCCATTTCGGACGGATGTTGCACCTTGCACCATGGATGTTTCACCCTATAGATATCGATTATTCGGACGGCCATAACTTCTTGCTCGTTTAGAGTTACGGGAGCCATAACCTGTCAAAACGAAGGCCTCGATGAGTTCTACGGCTTTGACAGTTTTTAGCCTTCAATGGATAGATTAATGCCCAAAAAGGACAACCCGAATCTCAATCGGGTCTCGCAAGTTTTTTACCCTTCGTTTTTTCGACACGTGGATTTTTACGGTAAAACATGATTACGGTAGCTGGTCTTCGATTTACCATCGCTGGAGAGTGGTGCTCCATGGTACTGTTCCGTTTCAAATCCATGCACGCATTTCTAAAAGTCGTACGGCACTGTTTCGCCATTTTGGACGGATGTTGCACCTTGCACCGTGGATGTTGCACCCTGTAGATATCGATTATTTGGACGGCCATAACTTCTGGCTCGTTTAGAGTTACGGGAGCCATAACCTGTCAAAATGAAGGCCTCGATGAGTTCTACGGCTTTGATAGCTTTCAACCATCAACGGATAGATTAATGCCCAAAAAGGACAACCCGAATCTCAATCGGGTCTCGTAAGTTTTTTACCCTTCGTTTTTTCGACACGTGGATTTTTACGGTAAAACAGGATTACCGCGGCTGGCCTTCGATTTACCATCGCTGGAGAGTGGTGCACCATGGAACTGTTCCGTTTCAAACCCATGCTCGCATTTCTAAAAGTCGTACGGCACTGTTTCGCCATTTCGGACGGATGTTGCACCTTGCACCGTGGATGTTGCACCCTGTAGATATCGATTATTCGGACGACCATAACTTCTAGCTCGTTTAGAGTTACGGGAGCCATTACCTGTCCAAACGAAGGCCTCGATGAGTTCTACGGCTTTGACAGCTTTCACCCATCAACGGATAGATTAATGCCCAAAAAGGACAACCCGAATCTCAATCGGGTCTCGTAAGTTTTTTACCCTTCATTTTTTCGACACGTGGATTTTTACGGTAAAACAGTATTACGGTGGCTGGTCTTCGATTTACCATCGCTGGAGAGTGGTGCACCATGGTACTGTTCCATTTCAAATCCATGCACGCATTTCTAAAAGTCGTACGGCACTGTTTCGCCATTTCGGACGGATGTTGCACCTTGCACCGTGGATGTTGCACCCTGTAGATATCGATTATACGGACGACCATAACTTCTGGCCCGTTTAGAGTTACGGGAGACATAACCTGTCAAAACGAAGGCCTCAATGAGTTATACGGCTTTGATAGCTTTCAGCCGTCAATGGATAGATTAATGCCCAAAAAGCACAACCCGAATCTCAATCGGGTCTCGTAGGTTTTTTACCCTTCGTTTTTTCGACACGTGGAGTTTTACGGTAAAACAGGATTACGGTGGCTGGTCTTCTATTTACCAACGCTAGAGAGTGGTGCACCATGGTACTGTTCCGTTTCAAACCCATGCATGCATTTCTAAAAGTCGTACGGCACTGTTTCGCCCTTTCGGACGGATGTTGCACCTTACACCGTGAATGTTGCACCCTGTAGATATCGATTATTCGGACGGCCATAACTTCTGGCTCGTTTAGATTTACGGGAGCCATAACCTGTCAGAACGAAGGCCTCGATGAGTTCTATGGCTTTGACAGCTTTCAGCCGCGAACGGATAGACTAATGCTCAAAAAGGACAACCCGAATCTCAATCGTGTCTCGTAAGTTTTTTACCCTTCGTTTTTTCGACACTTGGTTTTTTACGGTAAAACAGGATTACCGTGGCTGGCCTTCGATTTACCATCGCTGGAGAGTAGTGCACCATGGTACTGCTCCGTTTCAAATCCATGCATGCATTTCTAAAAGACGTACGACACTGTTTCGCCATTTCGGACGGATGCTGCACCTTGCACCGTGGATGTTGCACCCTGTAGATATCGATTATTCGGATGGCCATAACTTCTGGCTCGTTTAGAGTTACGGGAGCCATAACATGTCAAAACGAATGCCTCGCTGAGTTCGACGGCATTGACAGCTTCCAACCGTCAACGGATTGATTAATTCCCAAAAAGGACAACCCGAATCTCAATCGGGTCTCGTAAGTTTTTTACCCTTCGTTTTTTCGACACCTGGATTTTTATGGTAAAACGGGATTACCGTGGCTAGCCTTCGATTTACCATTGCTGGAGAGCGGTGCACCATGGTAATGTTTCGTTTCAAACCCATGCACGCATTTCTAAAAGTCTTACAACACTGTTTCTCCATTTCGGACGGATGTTGCACCTTGCATTGTGGATGTTGCACCCTGTAGATATCGATTATTCGGACGACCATAACTTCTGGCTCGTTTAGAGTTACGGGAGCCATAACCTGTCAAAACGAAGGCCTCGATGAGTTCTACGGCTTTGACAGCTTTCATCCATCAGCGAATAGATTAATTCCCAAAAAGGACAACCCGAATCTCAATCGGGTCTCGTAAGTTTTTTACCCTTCGTTTTTTCGACACGTGGATTTTTACGGTAATACATGATTACGGTGGCTGGTCTTCGATTTACCATCGCTGGAGAGTGGTGCACCATGGTACTGTTTCATTTCAAATCAATGCATGCATTTCTAAAAGTCGTACGGCACTGTTTCGCCTTTTCGGACGGATGTTGCACCTTGCACCGTGGTTGTTCCACCCTGTAGATATCGATTATACGGACGACCATAACTTCTGGCTCGTTTAGAGTTACGGGAGCTATCACCTGTCAAAACGAAGGCCTCGATGAGTTCTAAGGCTTTGACAGCTTTCAGCCGTCAACGGAAAGATAAATGCCCAAAAAGGACAACCCGAATCTCAATCGGGTCTCGTAAGTTTTTTACCCTTCGTTTTTTCGACACGTGGATTTTTACGGTAAACCGGATTACCGTGGCTGGCATTCGATTTAGGGTCGCTGGAGAGTGGTGCACCATGGTACTGTTCCTTTTCAAATCCATGCACGCATTTCTAAAATTCGTACGGCATTGTTTCGCCATTTCGGACGGATGTTGCACATTGCACCGTGGATGTTACACCCTGTAGATATCGATTATTCGGACGGCCATAACTTCTGGCTCGTTTAGAGTTATGGGAGCCATAACCTGTCAAAACGAAGGCCTCGATGAGTTCTACGGCTTTGACAGCTTTCAACCGTCAACGGATAGATTAATGCCCAAAAAGGACAACCCGAATCTCAATCGGGTCTCGTAAGTTTTTTACTCTTCGTTTTTTCGACACGTGGATTTTTACGGTAAACAGGATTACCGTGGCTGGCCTTCGATTTACCATCGCTGAAGAGTGGTGCACCATGGTACTGTTCCGTTTCAAACCCATGCACGCATTTCTAAAAGTCGTACGACACTATTTCGCCATTTCGGACGGATGTTGCACCTTGCACCATGGATGTTTCACCCTATAGATATCGATTATTCGGACGGCCATAACTTCTTGCTCGTTTAGAGTTACGGGAGCCATAACCTGTCAAAACGAAGGCCTCGATGAGTTCTACGGCTTTGACAGTTTTTAGCCTTCAATGGATAGATTAATGCCCAAAAAGGACAACCCGAATCTCAATCGGGTCTCGCAAGTTTTTTACCCTTCGTTTTTTCGACACGTGGATTTTTACGGTAAAACATGATTACGGTAGCTGGTCTTCGATTTACCATCGCTGGAGAGTGGTGCTCCATGGTACTGTTCCGTTTCAAATCCATGCACGCATTTCTAAAAGTCGTACGGCACTGTTTCGCCATTTTGGACGGATGTTGCACCTTGCACCGTGGATGTTGCACCCTGTAGATATCGATTATTTGGACGGCCATAACTTCTGGCTCGTTTAGAGTTACGGGAGCCATAACCTGTCAAAATGAAGGCCTCGATGAGTTCTACGGCTTTGATAGCTTTCAACCATCAACGGATAGATTAATGCCCAAAAAGGACAACCCGAATCTCAATCGGGTCTCGTAAGTTTTTTACCCTTCGTTTTTTCGACACGTGGATTTTTACGGTAAAACAGGATTACCGCGGCTGGCCTTCGATTTACCATCGCTGGAGAGTGGTGCACCATGGAACTGTTCCGTTTCAAACCCATGCTCGCATTTCCAAAAGTCGTACGGCACTGTTTCGCCATTTCGGACGGATGTTGGACCTTGCACCGTGGATGTTGCACCCTGTAGATATCGATTATTCGGACGACCATAACTTCTAGCTCGTTTAGAGTTACGGGAGACATAACCTGTCAAAACGAAGGCCTCGATGAGTTCTACGGCTTTGACAGCTTTCACCCGTCAACGGATAGATTAATGCCCAAAAAGGACAACCCGAATCTCAATCGGGTCTCGTAAGTTTTTTACCCTTCATTTTTTCGACACGTGGATTTTTACAGTAAAACAGTATTACGGTGGCTGGTCTTCGATTTACCATCGCTGGAGAGTGGTGCACCATGGTACTGTTCCATTTCAAATCCATGCACGCATTTCTAAAAGTCGTACGGCACTGTTTCGCCATTTCGGACGGATGTTGCACCTTGCACCGTGGATGTTGCACCCTGTAGATATCGATTATACGGACGACCATAACTTCTGGCCCGTTTAGAGTTACGGGAGACATAACCTGTCAAAACGAAGGCCTCAATGAGTTATACGGCTTTGATAGCTTTCAGCCGTCAATGGATAGATTAATGCCCAAAAAGCACAACCCGAATCTCAATCGGGTCTCGTAGGTTTTTTACCCTTCGTTTTTTCGACACGTGGATTTTTACGGTAAAACAGGATTACGGTGGCTGGTCTTCTATTTACCAACGCTAGAGAGTGGTGAACCATGGTACTGTTCCGTTTCAAACCCATGCATGCATTTCTAAAAGTCGTACGGCACTGTTTCGCCCTTTCGGACGGATGTTGCACCTTACACCGTGAATGTTGCACCCTGTAGATATCGATTATTCGGACGGCCATAACTTCTGGCTCATTTAGAGTTACGGGAGCCATAACCTGTCAGAACGAAGGCCTCGATGAGTTCTATGGCTTTGACAGCTTTCAGCCGTGAACGGATAGACTAATGCTCAAAAAGGACAACCCGAATCTCAATCGTGTCTCGTAAGTTTTTTACCCTTCGTTTTTTCGACACTTGGTTTTTTACGGTAAAACAGGATTACCGTGGCTGGCCTTCGATTTACCATCGCTGGAGAGTAGTGCACCATGGTACTGTTCCGTTTCAAATCCATGCATGCATTTCTAAAAGACGTACGGCACTGTTTCTCCATTTCGGACGGATGCTGCACCTTGCACCGTGGATGTTGCACCCTGTAGATATCGATTATTCGGATGGCCATAACTTCTGGCTCGTTTAGAGTTACGGGAGCCATAACATGTCAAAACGAATGCCTCGATGAGTTCTACGGCATTGACAGCTTCCAACCGTCAACGGATTGATTAATTCCCAAAAAGGACAACCCGAATCTCAATCGGGTCTCGTAAGTTTTTTACCCTTCGTTTTTTCGACACCTGGATTTTTATGGTAAAACAGGATTACCGTGGCTAGCCTTCGATTTGCATCGCTGGAGAGCGGTGCACCATGGTAATGTTTCGTTTCAAACCCATGCACGCATTTCTAAAAGTCTTACAACACTGTTTCTCCATTTCAGACGGATGTTGCACCGTGCAACGTGGATGTTGCACCCTGTAGATATCGATTATTCGGACGACCATAACTTCTGGCTCGTTTAGAGTTACGAGAGCCATTACCTGTCAAAACGAAGGCCTCAATGAGTTATACGGCTTTGACAGCTTTCAGCCGTCAACGGATAGATTAATGCCCAAAAAGGACAACCCGAATCTCAATCGGGTCTCGTAAGTTTTTTACCCTTCGTTTTTTCGACACGTGGATTTTTACGGTAAAACGGGATTACCGTGGCCCGTCTTCGACTTCCCATCGCTGGAGAGTGGTGCACCATGCTAGTGTTCCATTTCAAATCCGTGCACGCATTTCAAAAAGTCGTATGACACTGTTTCACCATTTCGGACGGAGAGTGGTGCACCATGGTAATGTTTCGCCATTTCCGATGGATGTTGCACCTTGCACCGTGGATGTTGCACCCTGTAGATATCGATTATTCGGACGGCCATAACTTCAGGATCGTTTAGAGTTACGGGAGCAATAACCTGTCAAAATGAAGGCCTCGATGAGTTCTACGGCTTTGACAGCTTTCAGCCGTCAACGGATAGATTAATGCCCAAAAATGACAACCCGAATCTCAATCGGGTCTCTTAAGTTTTTTACCCTTCGTTTTTTCGACACGTGGATTTTTACGGCAAAACAGGATTACGGTGGCTGGCCTTCGATTTACCATCGCTGGACAGTGGTGCACCATGGTACTGTTTCGTTTCAAATCCATGCACGCATTTCTAAAAGTCGTGCGGCACTGTTTCGCAATTTCGGACGGATGTTGCACCTTGCACCGTGGATGTTGCACCCTGTAGATATCGATTATTCGAACGGCCATAACTATGGATCGTTTAGAGTTACGGGAGCCATAACCTGTCAAAACGAAGGCCTCGATGAGTTCTACGGCTTTGATAGCTTTCAGCCGTCAATGGATAGATTAATGCCCAAAAAGGACAACCCGAATCTCAATTGGGTCTAGTAAGTTTTTTCCCTTCGTTTTTTCGACACGTGGATTTTTACGGTAAAACTGGATTATCGTGGCCCTTCTTTGACTTCACATCGCTGGAGAGTGGTGCACCATGGTACCATTCCGTGTCAAATCCATGCACGCATTTCTAAAAGTCATACGGCACTGTTTCACCATTTCGGACGGATGTTGCACCTTGCACCGTGGATGTTGCACCCTGTAGATATCGATTATTCAAATGGCCATAACTTCTGGCTCGTTTAGAGTTACGGGAGACATAACCTGTCAAAACGAAGGCCTCGATGAGTTCTACAGCTTTGACAGCTTTTAGCGGTCAACGGATAGATCAATGCCCAAAAAGGACAACCCGAATCTCAATCCGGTCTCGTAAGTTTTTTACCCTTCGTTTTTTCGACTCGTGGATTTTTACGGTAAAACAGGATTATCATGGCCTATCTTCGACTTCCCATCGCTGGAGAGTGGTGCACCATGGTACTGTTCCGTTTCAAATCCATGCACGCATTTCTAAAAGTCGTACGGTACTGTTTCGCCATTTCGGACGGATGTTGCACCTTGCACCGTGGATGTTGCACCCTGTAGATATCGATTATACGGATGACCATAACTTCTGGCTCGTTTAGAGCTACAAGATCCATAACCTGTCAATACGAAGGCCTCGATGTGTTCTACGGCTTTGACAGCTTTCAGCCGTCAACGCATAGATTAATGCCCAAAAAGGACAACCCGAATCTCAATCGGGTCTCGTAAGTGTTTTACCCTTCGTTTTTTTGACACATGGTTTTTACGGTAAAACAGGATTACCGTGGCCCGTCTTCGACTTCCCATCGCTGGAGAGTGGTGCACCACGGTACGGTACCGTTTCAAATCCATTCACGCATTTCTTAAAGTCGTACGACACTGTTTCGCCATTTCGGACAGATGGTTCACCTTGCACCGTGGATGTTGCACCCTGTAGATATCGATTATTCGGACGGCCATAACTTCTGGCTCGTTTAGAGTTACGGGAGCCATAACCTGTAAAAACGAAGGCCTCGATGAGTTCTACGGCTTTGACGGCTTTCAGCCGTCAACGGATAGATTAATGCCCAAAAAGGACAACCCGAATCTCAATCGGGTCTCGTAAGTTTTTTACCCTTCGTTTTTTCGACACGTGGATTTTTACGTTAAAACGGGATTACCGTGGCCCATCTTCAACTTCCCATCGCTGGAGAGTGGTCCACCATGGTAGTGTTCCGTTTCAAATCCATGCACGCATTTCTAAAAGTCGTACGGCACTGTTTCACCATTTCGGACGGATGTTGCACCTTGCACCGTGGATGTTGCACCCTGTAGATATCGATTATTCAAACGGCCATAACTTCTGGCTCGTTTAGAATTACGGGAGCCATAACCTGTCAAAACGAAGGCCTCGATGAGTTCTACGGCTTTGACTGCTTTCAGCCGTCAACGGATAGATTAATGCCCAAAAAGGACAACCCGAATTTCCATCGGGTCTCGTAAGTTTTTAACCCTTCGTTTTTTCGACACGTGGATTTTTACGGTAAGACGGGATTACGATGGCCCGTCTTCGACTTCCCATCGCTGGAGAGTGGTGCACCATGGTACTGTTCCGTTTCAAATCCATGCACGCATTTCTAAAAGTCATACGGCACTGTTTCGCCATTTCGGACTGATGTTGCACCTTGCACCGTGGTTGTTGCACCCTATAGATATCGATTATTCGGACGGCCATAACTTCTGGCTCGTTTAGAGTTACGGGAGCCATAACCTGTCAAAACGAAGGCCTCGATGACTTCTACGTCTTTGACAGCTTTCAGCCATCAACGCATATATTAATGCCCAAAAAGGACAAACCGAATCTCTATCGGGTCTCGTAAGTTTTTTACCCTTCGTTTTTTCGACACGTGGATTTTTACGGTAAGACGGGATTACGATGGCCCGTCTTCGACTTCCCATCGCTGGAGAGTGGTGCACCATGGTACTGTTCCGTTTCAAACCCATGCTCGCATTTCTAAAAGTCGTACGGCACTGTTTCGCCATTTCGGACGGATGTTGCACCTTGCACCTTGGATGTTGCACCCTGTAGATCTCGATTATTCGGACGGCCATAACTTCTGGCTCGTTTAGAGTTACGGGTGCCATAATCTGTCAAAACGAAGGCCTCGATGACTTCTACGGCTTTGACAGCTTTCAGCCATCAACGCATATATTAATGCCCAAAAAGGACGAACCGAATCTCTATCGGGTCTCGTAAGATTTTTAACCTTCGTTTTTTCGACACGTGGATTTTTACGGTAAAACGGGATTACCGTGGAACGTCTTCGACTTCCCATCACTGGAGAGTGGTGCACCATGGTAGTGTTCCGTTTCAAATCCATGCACGCATTTCAAAAAGTCGTACGGCATTGTTTCGCCATTTCGGACGGATGTTGCACCCTGTAGATATCGATTATTCGGACGGCCATAACTTCTAGCTCGTTTAGAGCACGGGAGCCATAACCTGTCAAAATGAAGGCCTCAATGAGTTCTACGGTTTTGACAACTTACAACTATCAACGGATAGATTAATGCCCAAAAAGGACAACCCGAATCTCAATCGGGTCTCGTAAGTTTTTTACCCTTCGTTTTTTCGACACGTGGATTTTTACGGTAAAACAGGATTACCGTGGCTGGCCTTCGATTTACCATCGCTGGAGAGTGGTGCACCATGGTACTGTTCCGTTTCAAACCCATGCACGCATTTCTAAAAGTCGTACGGCACTGTTTTGCCATTTCAGACGGATGTTGCACCTTGCACCGTGGATGTTGCACCCTGTAGATATCGATTATTCGAACGGCCATAACTTCTGGCTCGTTTATTGTTACGGGAGCCATAACCTGTCAAAACGAAAGCCTCGATGGGTTCTACGGCTTTGACAGATTTCAACCGTCAACGGATAGATTAATGCCCAAAAAGGACAACCCGAATCTCAATCGGGTCTCTTAAGTTTTTTACCCTTCATTTTTTCGACACGTGGATTTTTACGGCAAAACAGGATTACGGTGGCAGGCCTTCGATTTACCATCGCTGGACAGTGATGCACCATGGTACTATTCCGTTTCAAACCCATGCACGCATTTCTAAAAGTCGTACGGCACTGTTTTGCCATTTAGGACGGATGTTGCACCTTGCACCGTGGATGTTGCACCTGGTAGATATCGATTATTCGGACGGCCATAACTTCTGGCTCGTTTAGAGTTACGGGAGCCATAACCTGTCAAAACGAAGGCCTCGATGAGTTCTATGGAATTGACAGCTTTCAGCCGTCAACGGATAGATTAATGCCAAGAAAGCACAACCCGAATCTCAATCGGGTCTCGTAGGTTTTTTACCCTCCGTTTTTTCGACACGTGGATTTTTATGGTAAAACAGGTACCGTGGCTGGCCTTCGATTTAACATCGCTGGAGAGTGATGAACCATGGTACTGTTCCATTTCAAATCCATGCACGCATTTCTAAAAGTCGTACGGCACTGTTTCGCCATTTCGGATGGATGTTGCACCTTGCACCGTGGATTATGCACCCTGTAGATATCGATTATTCGGACGGCCTTAACTTGTGGCTCATTTATAGTTACGGGAGCCATAACCTGTCAAAACGAAGGCCTCGATGAGTTCTACGGCTTTGACAGCTTTCAGCCGTCAACGGATAGATTAATGCCCAAAAAGGACAACCCGAATCTCAATCGGGACTCGTAAGTTTTTTACCCTTCGTTTTTTCGACACGTGGATTTTTACGGTAATACACGATTACGGTGGCTGGTCTTCGATTTACCATCGCTGGAGAGTGGTGCGCCATGGTACTGTTTCATTTCAAATCCATGCACGCATTTCTAAAAGTCGTACGGCACTGTTTCGCCTTTTCGGACGGATGTTGCACCTTGCACCGTGGTTGTTCCACCCTGTAAATATCGATTATACGGACGACCATAACTTCTGGCTCGTTTAGAGTTACGGGAGCCATAACCTATCAAAACGAAGGCCTCGACGAGTTCTACGACTTTGACAGTTTTCAGCCGTCAACGGATAGACTAATGCCCAAAAAGGAGAACCCGAATCTCAGTCGGGTCTCGTAAGTTTTTTACCCTTCGTTTTTTCGACACGTGGATTTTTATGGTAAAACAAGATTACCGTGGCCCGTCTTCGACTTCCCATCACTGGAGAGTGGTGCACCATGGTACTGTTCTGTTTCAAATCCATGCTCGCATTTCTAAAAGTCGTACGGCACTGTTTCGCCATTTGGGACGGATGTTGCACTTTGCACCGTGGATGTTGCACCCTGTAGATATCGATTATTCGGACGGCCATAACTTCTGGCTCGTTTAGAGTTACGGGAGCCATAACCTGTCAAAACAAAGGCCTCGATGAGTTCTACGGCTTTGACTGCTTTCAGCCGTCAACGGATAGATTAATGCCCAAAAAGGACAACCCGAATCTCAATCGGGTCTCGTAAGTTTTTTACACTTCGTTTTTTCGACACGTGGATTTTTACGGTAAAACGGGATTACCGTGGCCCGTCTTCGACTTCCCATCGCTGGAGAGTGGTGCACCATGCTAGTGTTCCGTTTCAAATCCGTGCACGCATTTCAAAAAGTCGTACGACACTGTTTCGCCATTTCGGACGGATGTTGCACCTTGCACCATTGATGTTGCACCCTATAGATATCGTTTATTCGGACGGCCATAACTTCTGGCTCGTTTAGAGTTACGGGAGCCATAACCTGTCAAAACGAAGGCCTCAATGAGTTCTACGGCTTTGACAACTTTCAACTATCAACGGATAGATTAATACCCAAAAAGAAACACCCGAATCTCAATCGGGTCTCGTAAGTTTTTTACCCTTCGTTTTTTCGACACGTGGATTTTTACGGTAAAACAGGATTACCGTGGCCCGTCTTCGACTTCCCATCGCTGGAGAGTGGTGCACCATGGTACTGTTCCGTTTCAAATCCATGCAGGCGTTTCTAAACGTCATACGGCACTGTTTCGCCATTTCGGACGGATGTTGCACCTTGCACCGTGTATGTTGCACCCTGTAGATATCGATTATTCGGACGGCCATAACTTCTGGCTCGTTTAGAGTTATGGGAGCCATAACCTGTCAAAACGAAAGCCTCGATGAGTTCTACGGCTTTGACAGATTTCAACCGTCAACGGATAGATTAATGCCCAAATAGACAACCCGAATCTCAATCGGGTCTCTTAAGTTTTTTACCCTTCATTTTTTCGACACGTGGATTTTTACGGCAAAACAGGATTTCGGTGGCAGGCCTTCGATTTACCATCGCTGGACAGTGATGCACCACGGTATTGTTCCGTTTCAAACCCATGCACGCATTTTTAAATGTCGTACGACACTGTTTCGCCATTTCGGACGGATGTTGCACCTTGCACCGTGGATGTTGCACCCTGTAGATATCGATTATTCGAACGGCCATAACTTCTGGCTCGTTTAGAGTTACGGGAGCCATAACCTGTCAAAGCGAAGGCCTTGATGAGTTCTACGGCTTTGATAGCTTTCAGCCGTCAACGGATAGATTAATGCCCAAAAAGGACAACCCGAATCTCAATCGGGTCTCTTAAGTTTTTTACCCTTCGTTTTTTCGACACGTGGATTTTTATGGTAAAACAGGATTACCGTGGCTGGCCTTCGATTTACCATCACTGGAGAGTGATGAACCATGGTACTGTTCCATTTCAGATCCATGCACGCATTTTTAAAAGTCGTACGGCACTGTTTCGCCATTTCGAACGGATGTTGCACCTTGCACCGTGGATGTTGCACCCTGTAGATATCGATTATTCGGACGGCCATAACTTCTGGCTCGTTTAGAGTTACGGGAGCCATAACCTGTCAAAACGAAGGCCTCGATGAGTTCTACGGCTTTGAGAGCTTTCAGCCATCAACGGATAGATTAATGCCCAAAATGGACAACCCGAATCTCAATCGGGTCTCGTAACTTTTTTGCCCTTCGTTTTTTCGACACGTGGATTTTTACGGTAATACATGATTACGGTGGCTGGTCTTCGATTTACCATCGCTGGAGAGTGATGCACCATGGTACTGTTTCATTTCAAATCAATGCATGCATTTCTAAAAGTCGTACGGCACTGTTTCGCCTTTTCGGACGGATGTTGCACCTTGCACCGTGGTTGTTCCACCCTGTAGATATCGATTATACGGACGACCATAACTTCTGGCTCGTTTAGAGTTACGGGAGCTATCACCTGTCAAAACTAAGGCCTCGATGAGTTCTAAGGCTTTGATAGCTTTCAGCCGTCAACGGATAGATTAATGCCCAAAAAGGACAACCCGAATCTTAATCGGGTCTCGTAAGTTTTTTACCCTTCGTTTTTTCGACACGTGGATTTTTACGGTGAACCGGATTACCGTGGCTGGCCTTCGATTTAGGGTCGCTGGAGAGTGGTGCACCATGGTACTGTTCCTTTTCAAATCCATGCACGCATTTCTAAAATTCGTACGGCATTGTTTCGCCATTTCGGACGGATGTTGCACATTGCACCGTGGATGTTACACCCTGTAGATATCGATTATTCGGACGACCATAACATCTGGCTCGTTTAGAGTTATGGGAGCCATAACCTGTCAAAACGAAGGCCTCGATGAGTTCTACGGCTTTGACAGCTTTCAACCATCAACGGATAGATTAATGCCCAAAAAGGACAACCCGAATCTCAATCGGGTCTCGTAAGTTTTTTACTCTTCGTTTTTTCGACACGTGGATTTTTACGGTAAACAGGATTACCGTGGCTGGCCTTCGATTTACCATCGCTGAAGAGTGGTGCACCATGGTACTGTTCCGTTTCAAATCCATGCACGCATTTCTAAAAGTCGTACGACACTATTTCGCCATTTCGGACGGATGTTGCACCTTGCACCATGGATGTTTCACCCTATAGATATCGATTATTCGGACGGCCATAACTTCTGGCTCGTTTAGAGTTACGGGAGCCATAACCTGTCAAAACGAAGGCCTCGATGAGTTCTACGGCTTTGACAGTTTTTAGCCTTCAACGGATAGATTAATGCCCAAAAAGGACAACCCGAATCTCAATCGGGTCTCGCAAGTTTTTTACCCTTCGTTTTTTCGACACGTGGATTTTTACGGTAAAACATGATTACGGTAGCTGGTCTTCGATTTACCATCGCTGGAGAGTGGTGCACCATGGTACTGTTCCGTTTCAAATCCATGCACGCATTTCTAAAAGTCGTACGGCACTGTTTCGCCATTTCGGACGGATGTCGCACCTTGCACCGTGGATGTTGCACCCTGTAGATATCGATTATTCGGACGGCCATAACTTCTGGCTCGTTTAGAGTTACGGGAGCCATAACCTGTAAAAACGAAGGCCTCGATGAGT
Source organism: Allium cepa (assembly GCA_030765085.1). NCBI lineage: Eukaryota > Viridiplantae > Streptophyta > Magnoliopsida > Asparagales > Amaryllidaceae > Allium > Allium cepa. The sequence goes on along the minus strand of CM060938.1, from coordinate 948,585,226 downwards.
TCTACGGCTTTGACGTCTTTCAGCCGTCAACGGATAGATTAATGCCCAAAAAGGACAACCCGAATCTCAATCGGGTCTCGTAAGTTTTTTACCCTTCATTTTTTCGACACGTGGATTTTTACGGTAAAACGGGATTACCGTGGCCCATCTTCAACTTCCCATCGCTGGAGAGTGGTCCACCATGGTAGTGTTCCGTTTCAAATCCATGCACGCATTTCTAAAAGTCGTACGGCACTGTTTCACCATTTCGGACGGATGTTGCACCTTGCACCGTGGATGTTGCACACTGTAGATATCGATTATTCAAACGGCCATAACTTCTGGCTCGTTTAGAATTACGGGAGCCATAACCGGTCAAAACGAAGGCCTCGATGAGTTCTACGGCTTTGACAGCTTTCAGCCATCAACGGATAGATTAATGCCCAAAAAGGACAACCCGAATTTCCATTGGGTCTCGTAAGTTTTTAACCCTTCGTTTTTTCGACACGTGGATTTTTACGGTAAGACGGGATTACGATGGCCTGTCTTCGACTTCCCATCGCTGGAGAGTGGTGCACCATGGTACTGTTCCGTTTCAAATCCATGCACGCATTTCTAAAAGTCATACGGCACTGTTTCGCCATTTCGGACTGATGTTGCACCTTGCACCGTGGTTGTTGCACCCTATAGATATCGATTATTCGGACGGCCATAACTTCTGGCTCGTTTAGAGTTACGGGAGCCATAACCTGTCAAAACGAAGGCCTCGATGACTTCTACGTCTTTGACAGCTTTCAGCCATCAACGCATATATTAATGCCCAAAAAGGACAAACCGAATCTCTATCGGGTCTCGTAAGTTTTTTACCCTTCGTTTTTTCGACACGTGGATTTTTAGGGTAAGACGGGATTACGATGGCCCGTCTTCGACTTCCCATCGCTGGAGAGTGGTGCACCATGGTATTGTTCCGTTTCAAACCCATGCTCGCATTTCTAAAAGTCGTACGGCACTGTTTCGCCATTTCGGACGGATGTTGCACCTTGCACCTTGGATGTTGCACCCTGTAGATCTCGATTATTCGGACGGCCATAACTTCTGGCTCGTTTAGAGTTACGGGTGCCATAACCTATCAAAACGAAGGCCTCGATGACTTCTACGGCTTTGACAGCTTTCAGCCATCAACGCATATATTATTGCCCAAAAAGGACGAACCGAATCTCTATCGGGTCTCGTAAGATTTTTAACCTTCGTTTTTTCGACACGTGGATTTTTACGGTAAAACGGGATTACCGTGGCCCGTCTTCAACTTCCCATCGCTGGAGAGTGGTGCACCATGGTAGTGTTCCGTTTCAAATCCATGCACGCATTTCAAAAAGTCGTACGGCACTGTTTCGCCATTTCGGACGGATGTTGCACCCTGTAGATATCGATTATTCGGACGGCCATAACTTCTAGCTCGTTTAGAGCACGGGAGCCATAACCTGTCAAAATGAAGGCCTCAATGAGTTCTACGGTTTTGACAACTTACAACTATCAACGGATAGATTAATGCCCAAAATGGACAACCCGAATCTCAATCGGGTCTCGTAAGTTTTTTACCCTTCGTTTTTTCGACACGTGGATTTTTACGGTAAAACAGGATTACCGTGGCTGGCCTTCGATTTACCATCGCTGGAGAGTGGTGCACCATGGTACTGTTCCGTTTCAAACCCATGCACGCATTTCTAAAAGTCGTACGGCATTGTTTCGCCATTTCGGACGAATGTTGCACCTTGCACCGTGGATGTTGCACCCTGTAGATATCGATTATTCGAACGGCCATAACTTCTGGCTCGTTTATTGTTACGGGAGCCATAACCTGTCAAAACGAAAGCCTCGATGGGTTCTACGACTTTGACAGATTTCAACCGTCAACGGATAGATTAATGCCCAAAAAGGACAACCCGAATCTCAATCGGGTCTCTTAAGTTTTTTACCCTTCATTTTTTCGACACGTGGATTTTTACGGCAAAACAGGATTACGGTGGCAGGCCTTCGATTTACCATCGCTGGACAGTGATGCACCATGGCACTGTTCCGTTTCAAACCCATGCACGCATTTCTAAAAGTCGTACGGCACTGTTTTGCCATTTCGGACGGATGTTGCACCTTGCACCGTGGATGTTGCACCTGGTAGATATCGATTATTCGGACGGCCATAACTTCTGGCTCGTTTAGAGTTACGGGAGCCATAACCTGTCAAAACGAAGGCCTCAATGAGTTCTAAGGAATTGACAGCTTTCAGCCGTCAACGGATAGATTAATGCCAAGAAAGCACAACCCGAATCTCAATCGGGTCTCGTAGGTTTTTTACCCTTCGTTTTTTCGACACGTGGATTTTTATGGTAAAACAGGATTACCGTGGCTGGCATTCGATTTAACATCGCTGGAGAGTGATGAACCATGGTACTGTTCCATTTCAAATCCATGCACGCATTTCTAAAAGTCGTACGACACTGTTTCGCCATTTCGGACGGATGTTGCACCTTGCACCGTGGATTATGCACCCTGTAGATATCGATTATTCGGACGGCCTTAACTTCTGGCTCATTTATAGTTACGGGAGCCATAACCTGTCAAAACGAAGGCCTCGATGAGTTCTACGGCTTTGACAGCTTTCAGCCATCAACGGATAGATTAATGCCCAAAAAGGACAACCCGAATCTCAATCGGGACTCGTAAGTTTTTTACCCTTCGTTTTTTCGACACGTGGATTTTTACGGTAATACACGATTACGGTGGCTGGTCTTCGATTTACCATCGCTGGAGAGTGGTGCGCCATGGTACTGTTTCATTTCAAATCCATGCACGCATTTCTAAAAGTCGTACGGCACTGTTTCGCCTTTTCGGACGGATGTTGCACCTTGCACCGTGGTTGTTCCACCCTGTAGATATCGATTATACGGACGACCATAACTTCTGGCTCGTTTAGAGTTACGGGAGCCATAACCTATCAAAACGAAGGCCTCGATGAGTTCTACGGCTTTGACAGCTTTCAGCCGTCAACGGATAGACTAATGCCCAAAAAGGACAACCCGAATCTCAGTCGGGTCTCGTAAGTTTTTTACCCTTCGTTTTTTCGACACGTGGATTTTTATGGTAAAACAGGATTACCGTGGCCCGTCTTCGACTTCCCATCACTGGAGAGTGGTGCACCATGGTACTGTTCCATTTCAAATCCATGCTCGCATTTCTAAAAGTCGTACGGCACTGTTTCGCCATTTGGAACGGATGTTGCACTTTGCACCGTGGATGTTGCACCCTGTAGATATCGATTATTCGGACGGCCATAACTTCTGGCTCGTTTAGAGTTACGGGAGCCATAACCTGTCAAAACAAAGGCCTCGATGAGTTCTACGGCTTTGACTGCTTTCAGCCGTCAACGGATAGATTAATGCCCAAAAAGGACAACCCGAATCTCAATCGGGTCTCGTAAGTTTTTTACACTTAGTTTTTTCGACACGTGGATTTTTACGGTAAAACGGGATTACCGTGGCCTGTCTTCGACTTCCCATCGCTGGAGAGTGGTGCACCATGCTAGTGTTCCGTTTCAAATCCGTGCACGCATTTCAAAAAGTCGTATGACACTGTTTCGCCATTTCGGACGGATGTTGCACCTTGCACCGTGGATGTTGCACCCTATAGATATCGATTATTCGGACGGCCATAACTTCTGGCTCGTTTAGAGTTACGGGAGCCATAACCTGTCAAAATGAAGGCCTCAATGAGTTGTACGGCTTTGACAACTTTCAACTATCAACGGATAGATTAATACCCAAAAAGGAACACCCGAATCTCAATCGGGTCTCGTAAGTTTTTTACCCTTCGTTTTTTCGACACGTGGATTTTTACGGTAAAACAGGATTACCGTGGCCCGTCTTCGACTTCCCATCGCTGGAGAGTGGTGCACCATGGTACTGTTCCGTTTCAAATCCATGCAGGCGTTTCTAAACGTCATACGACACTGTTTCGCCATTTCGGACGGATGTTGCACCTTGCACCGTGTATGTTGCACCCTGTAAATATCGATTATTCGGACGGCCATAACTTCTGGCTCGTTTAGAGTTACGGGAGCCATAACCTGTCAAAACGAAAGCCTCGATGAGTTCTACGGCTTTGACAGATTTCAACCGTCAACGGATAGATTAATGCCCAAATAGACAACCCGAATCTCAATCGGGTCTCTTAAGTTTTTTACCCTTCATTTTTTCGACACGTGGATTTTTACGGCAAAACAGGATTTCGGTGGCAGGCCTTCGATTTACCATCGCTGGACAGTGATGCACCACGGTATTGCTCCGTTTCAAACCCATGCACGCATTTTTAAATGTCGTACGACACTGTTTCGCCATTTCGGACGGATGTTGCACCTTGCACCGTGGATGTTGCACCCTGCAGATATCGATTATTCGAACGGCCATAACTTCTGGCTCGTTTAGAGTTACGGGAGCCATAACCTGTCAAAACGAAGGCCTTGATGAGTTCTACGGCTTTGATAGCTTTCAGCCGTCAACGGATAGATTAATGCCCAAAAAGGACAACCCGAATCTCAATCGGGTCTCTTAAGTTTTTTACCCTTCGTTTTTTCGACACGTGGATTTTTATGGTAAAACAGGATTACCGTGGCTGGCCTTCGATTTACCATCGCTGGAGAGTGATGAACCATGGTACTGTTCCATTTCAGATCCATGCACGCATTTCTAAAAGTCGTACGGCACCGTTGCGCCATTTCGAACGGATGTTGCACCTTGCACCGTGGATGTTGCACCCTGTAGATATCGATTATTCGGACGGCCATAACTTCTGGCTCGTTTAGAGTTACGGGAGCCATAACCTGTCAAAACGAAGGCCTCGATGAGTTCTACGGCTTTGACAGCTTTCAGCCATCAACGGATAGATTAATGCCCAAAAAGGACAACCCGAATCTCAATCGGGTCTCGTAAGTTTTTTACCCTTCGTTTTTTCGACACGTGGATTTTTACGGTAATACATGATTACGGTGGCTGGTCTTCGATTTACCATCGCTGGAGAGTGATGCACCATGGTACTGTTTCATTTCAAATCAATGCATGCATTTCTAAAAGTCATACGGCACTGTTTCGCCTTTTCGGACGGATGTTGCACCTTGCACCGTGGTTGTTCCACCCTGTAGATATCGATTATACGGACGACCATAACTTCTGGCTCGTTTAGAGTTACGGGAGCTATCACCTGTCAAAACGAAGGCCTCGATGAGTTCTTAGGCTTTGACAGCTTTCAGCCGTCAACGGATAGATTAATGCCCAAAAAGGACAACCCGAATCTCAATCGGGTCTCGTAAGTTTTTTACCCTTCGTTTTTTCGACACGTGGATTTTTACGGTGAACCGGATTACCGTGGCTGGCCTTCGATTTAGGGTCGCTGGAGAGTGGTGCACTATGGTACTGTTCCTTTTCACATCCATGCACGCATTTCTAAAATTCGTACGGCATTGTTTCGCCATTTCGGACGGATGTTGCACATTGCACCGTGGATGTTACACCCTGTAGATATCGATTATTCGGACGGCCATAACTTCTGGCTCGTTTAGAGTTATGGGAGCCATAACCTGTCAAAACGAAGGCCTCGATGAGTTCTACGGCTTTGACAGCTTTCAACCGTCAACGGATAGATTAATGCTCAAAAAGGACAACCCGAATCTCAATCGGGTCTCGTAAGTTTTTTACTCTTCGTTTTTTCGACACGTGGATATTTACGGTAAACAGAATTACCGTGGCTGGCCTTCGATTTACCATCGCTGAAGAGTGGTGCACCATGGTACTGTTCCGTTTCAAACCCATGCACGCATTTCTAAAAGTCGTACGACACTATTTCGCCATTTCGGACGGATGTTGCACCTTGCACCATGGATGTTTCACCATATAGATATCGATTATTCGGACGGCCATAACTTCTGGCTCGTTTAGAGTTACGGGAGCCATAACCTGTCAAAACGAAGGCCTCGATGAGTTCTACGGCTTTGACAGTTTTTAGCCTTCAACGGATAGATTAATGCCCAAAAAGGACAACCCGAATCTCAATCGGGTCTCGCAAGTTTTTTACCCTTCGTTTTTTCGACACGTGGATTTTTACGGTAAAACATGATTACGGTAGCTGGTCTTCGATTTACCATCGCTGGAGAGTGGTGCACCATGGTACTGTTCCGTTTCAAATCCATGCACGCATTTCTAAAAGTCGTACGGTACTGTTTCGCCATTTTGGACGGATGTTGCACCTTGCACCGTGGATGTTGCACCCTGTAGATATCGATTATTCGGACGGCCATAACTTCTGGCTCGTTTAGAGTTACGGGAGCCATAACCTGTCGAAACGAAGGCCTCGATGAGTTATACGGCTTTGATAGCTTTCAACCATCAACGGATAGATTAATGCCCAAAAAGGACAACCCGAATCTTAATCGGGTCTCGTAAGTTTTTTACCCTTCGTTTTTTCGACACGTGGATTTTTACGGTAAAACAGGATTACCGCGGCTGGCCTTCGATTTACCATCGCTGGAGAGTGGTGCACCATGGAACTTTTCCGTTTCAAACCCATGCTCGCATTTCTAAAAGTCGTACGGCACTGTTTCGCCATTTCGGACGGATGTTGCACCTTGCACCGTGGATGTTGCACCCCGTAGATATCGATTATTCGGACGACCATAACTTCTAGCTCGTTTAGAGTTACAGGAGCCATAACCTGTCAAAACGAAGGCCTCGATGAGTTCTACGGCTTTGACAGCTTTCACCCGTCAACGGATATATTAATGCCCAAAAAGGACAACCCGAATCTCAATCGGGTCTCGTAAGTTTTTTACCCTTCATTTTTTCGACACATGGATTTTTACGGTAAAACAGTATTACGGTGGCTGGTCTTCGATTTACCATCGCTGGAGAGTGGTGCACCATGGTACTATTCCATTTCAAATCCATGCACGCATTTCTAAAAGTCGTACGGCACTGTTTCGCCATTTCGGACGGATGTTGCACCTTGCACCGTGTATGTTGCACCCTGTAGATATCGATTATACGGACGACCATAACTTCTGACCCGTTTAGAGTTACGGGAGACATAACCTGTCAAAACGAAGGCCTCAATGAGTTATACGGCTTTGATAGCTTTCAGCCGTCAATGGATAGATTAATGCCCAAAAAGCACAACCCGAATCTCAATCGGGTCTCGTAGGTTTTTTACCCTTCGTTTTTTCGACACGTGGATTTTTACGGTAAAATAGGATTACGGTGGCTGGTCTTCTATTTACCAACGCTAGAGAGTGGTGCACCATGGTACTGTTCCGTTTCAAACCCATGCATGCATTTCTAAAAGTCGTACGGCACTGTTTCGCCCTTTCGGACGGATGTTGCACCTTACACCGTGAATGTTGCACCCTGTAGATATCGATTATTCGGACGGCCATAACTTCTGGCTCGTTTAGAGTTACGGGAGCCATAACCTGTCAGAACGAAGGCCTCGATGAGTTCTATGGCTTTGACAGCTTTTAGCCGTGAACGGATAGACTAATGCTCAAAAAGGACAACCCGAATCTCAATCGTGTCTCGTAAGTTTTTTACCCTTCGTTTTTTCGACACTTGGTTTTTTACGGTAAAACAGGATTACCGTGGCTGGCCTTCGATTTACCATCGCTGGAGAGTAGTGCACCATGGTACTGTTCCGTTTCAAATCCATGCATGCATTTCTAAAAGACGTACGGCACTGTTTCGCCATTTCGGACGGATGCTGCACCTTGCACCGTGGATGTTGCACCCTGTAGATATCGATTATTCGGATGGCCATAACTTCTGACTCGTTTAGAGTTACGGGAGCCATAACATGTCAAAACGAATGCCTCGATGAGTTCTACGGCATTGACAGCTTCCAACCGTCAACGGATTGATTAATTCCCAAAAAGGACAACCCGAATCTCAATCGGGTCTCGTAAGTTTTTTACCCTTCGTTTTTTGGACACCTGGATTTTTATGGTAAAACAGGATTACCGTGGCTAGCCTTCGATTTACCATTGCTGGAGAGCGGTGCACCATGGTAATGTTTCGTTTCAAACCCATGCACGCATTTCTAAAAGTCTTACAACACTGTTTCTCCATTTCGGACGGATGTTCCACCTTGCATCGTGGATGTTGCACCCTGTAGATATCGATTATTCGGACGACCATAACTTCTGGCTCGTTTAGAGTTACGAGAGCCATAACCTGTCAAAACGAAGGCCTCGATGAGTTATATGGCTTTGACAGCTTTCAGCCATCAACGGATAGATTAATGCCCAAAAAGGACAACCCGAATCTCAATCGGGTCTCTTAAGTTTTTTACCCTTCGTTTTTTCGACACGTGGATTTTTACGGCAAAACAGGATTACGGTGGCAGGCCTTCGATTTACCATCGCTGGACAGTGGTGCACCATGGTACTGTTTCGTTTCAAATCCATGCACGCATTTCTAAAAGTCGTACGGCACTGTTTCGCAATTTCGGACGGATATTGCACCTTGCACCGTGGATGTTGCACCCTGTAGATATCGATTATTCGGACGGCCATAACTTTGGATCGTTTAGAGTTACGGGAGCCATAACCTGTCAAAACGAAGGCCTCGATGAGTTCTACGGCTTTGACAGCTTTCAGCCGTCAATGGATAGATTAATGCCCAAAAAGGACAACCCGAATCTCAATCGGGTCTAGTAAGTTTTTTCCCTTCGTTTTTTCGACACGTGGATTTTTACGGTAAAACTGGATTATCGTGGCCCTTCTTCGACTTCGCATCGCTGGAGAGTGGTGCACCATGGTACCATTCCGTGTCAAATCCATGCACGCATTTCTAAAAGTCGTACGGCACTGTTTCACCATTTCGGACGGATGTTGCACCTTGCACCGTGGATGTTGCACCCTGTAGATATCGATTATTCAAATGGCCATAACTTCTGGCTCGTTTAGAGTTACGGGAGACATAACCTGCCAAAACGAAGGCCTCGATGAGTTCTACGGCTTTGACAGCTTTTAGCTATCAACGGATAGATCAATGCCCAAAAAGGACAACCCGAATCTCAATCCGGTCTCGTAAGTTTTTTACCCTTCGTTTTTTCGACTCGTGGATTTTTACGGTAAAACAGGATTACCGTGGCCTATCTTCGACTTTCCATCGCTGGAGAGTGGTGCACCATGGTACTGTTCCATTTCAAATCCATGCACGCATTTCTAAAAGTCGTACGGTACTGTTTCGCCATTTCGGACGGATGTTGCACCTTGCACCGTGGATGTTGCACCCTGTAGATATCGATTATACGGACGACCATAACTTCTGGCTCGTTTAGAGCTACGAGATCCATAACCTGTCAATACGAAGTCCTCGATGTGTTCTACGGTTTTGACAGCTTTCAGCCATCAACGCATAGATTAATGCCCAAAAAGGACAACCCGCATCTCAATCGGTTCTCGTAAGTTTATTACCCTTCGTTTTTTCGACACGTGGATTTTTACGGTAAAACAGGATTACGGTGGCTGGTCTTCAATTTACCATCGCTGGAGAGTGGTGCACCATGGTACTGTTCCGTTTCAAACCCATGCACGCATTTCTAAAAGTCGTACGGCACTGTTTCGCCATTTTCGACGGATGTTGCACCTTACACCGTGGATGTTGCACCCTGTAAATATCGATTATTCGAACGGCCATAACTTCTGGCTCGTTTAGAGTTACGGGAGCCATAACCTGTCAGAACAAAGGCCTCGATGAGTTCTACGTCTTTGACGGCTTTCAGCCGTCAACGGATAGATTAATGCTCAAAAAGGACAACCCGAATCTCTATCGTGTCTCGTAAGTTTTTTACCCTTCGTTTTCTCGACACGTGGATTTTTACGGTAAAACATGATTACCGTGGCTGGCCTTCGATTTACCATCGCTGGAGAGTGGTGCACCATGGTACTGTTCCGTTTCAAATCCATGCTCGCATTTCTAAATGTCGTTCGGCACTGTTTCGCCATTTCGGACGGATGTTGCACCTTGCACCGTGGATGTTGCACGCTGTAGATATCGATTATTCGGACGGCCATAACTTCTGGCTCGTTTAGAGTTACGGGAGCCATAACATGTCAAAACGAAGGCCTCGATGAGTTCTACGGCTTTGACTGCTTTCAACCGTCAACGGATAGATTAATGCCCAAAAAGGACAACCCGAATCTCAATCGAGTCTCGTAAGTTTTTTACACTTCGTTTTTTCGACATATGGATTTTTATGGTAAAACAGGATTACCGTGACTGGCCTTCGATTAACCATTGCTGGAGAGTGGGGCACCGTTGTACTGTTCTGTTTCAAACCCATGCACGCATTTCTAAAAGCCGTACGACACTGTTTCGCCATTTCGGACGGATGTTGCACCTTGCACCATGGATGTTGCACCCTGTAGATATCGATTATTCGGACGGCCATAACTTCTGGCTCGTTTAGAGTTACGGAAGCCATAACCTGTCAAAACGAAGGCCTCGATGAGTTCTACGGCTTTGACAGCTTTCAGCCATCAACGCATAGATTAATGCCCAAAAAGGACAACCCGAATCTCAATCGGGTCTCGTAAGTTTTTTACCCTTCGTTTTTTCGACACGTGGATTTTTACGGTAAAACAGGATTACGGTGGCCGGTCTTCGATTTACCATGGTACAGCTCCGTTTCAAATCCATGCACGCATTTCTAAAAGTCATACGACACTGTTTCGCCATTTCGGACGGATGTTGCACCTTGCACTGTGGATGTTGCACCCTGTACATATCGATTATACGGACGACCATAACTTCTGGCTCGTTTAGAGTTACGACAGCCATAACATGTCAAAACAAAGGCCTCGATGAGTTCTACGGCTTTGACAGCTTTCAGCCGTCAACGGATAGATTAATGCCCAAAAAGGACAACCCGAATCTCAATCGGGTCTCGTAAGTTTTTTACCCTTCGTTTTTTCGACACGTGGATTTTTACGGTAAAACGGGATTACCGTGGCCCGTCTTCAACTTCCCATCGCTGGAGAGTGGTGCACCATGGTAGTGTTCCGTTTCAAATCCATGTACGCATTTCAAAAAGTTGTGCGGCACTGTTTCGCCATTTCGGACGGATGTTGCACCTTGCACCATGGATGTTGCACCCTGTAGATATCGATTATTCGGACGGCCATAACTTCTGGCTCGTTTAGAGTTACGGAAGCCATAACCTGTCAAAACGAAGGCCTCGATGAGTTCTACAGCTTTGACAGCTTTCAGCCGTCAACGGATAGATTAATGCCCAAAAAGGACAACCCGAATCTCAATCGGGTCTCTTAAGTTTTTTACCCTTCGTTTTTTCGACACGTGGATTTTTACGGCAAAACAGTATTACGGTGGCTGGCCTTCGATTTTCCATCGCTGGACAGTGGTGCACCATGGTACTGTTCTGTTTCAAATCCATGCATGCATTTCTAAAAGTAGTACGGCACTGTTTCGCCATTTCGGACGGATGTTGCACCTTGCACCGTGGATGTTGCACCCTGTAGATATCGATTATTCGGACGGCCATAACTTCAGGCTCGTTTATAGTTACGGGAGCCTTAACCTGTCAAAACGAAGGCCTCGATGAGTTCTACGGCTGTGACAGCTTTCAGCCGTCAATGGATAGATTAATGCCAAAAAGGACAATCCGAATCTCAATCGGGTCTCGTAACTTTTTTACCCTTCGTTTTTTCGACACGTGGATTTTTACGGTAAAACGGGATTACCGTGGCCCGTCTTCGACTTCGCATCACTGGAGAGTGGTGCACCACGGTATTGTTCCATTTCAAATCCATGCATGCATTTCTAAAAGTCGTACGGCACTGTTTCACCATTTCGGACGGATGTTGCACCTTGCACCGTGGATGTTGCACCCTGTAGATATCGATTATTCAAACGGCCATAACTTCTGGCTCGTTTAGAGTTACGAGAGCCATAACCTGTCAAAACGAAGGCCTCGATGATTTCTACGGCTTTGACATCTTTCAACCGTCAACGGATAGATTAATGCCCAAAAAGGACAAACCGAATCTCAATCGGGTCTCGTAAGTTTTCTACCCTTCGTTTTTTCGACACGTGGATTTTTACGGTAAACCAGGATTACCGTGGCCCATCTTCGACTTCCCATCGCTGGAGAGTGGTGCACCATGGTACTGTTCCATTTCAAATCCATGCACGCATTTCTTAAAGTCGTACGGCACTGTTTCGCCATTTCGGACGGATGTTGCACCTTGCACCGTGGATGTTGCACCCTGTAGATATCGATTATTCGGATGGCCATAACTTCTGGCTCGTTTAGAGTTACGGGAGCCATAAGCTGTCAAAACGAAGGCCTCGATGAGTTCTACGGCTTTGACAGCATTCATCCGTCAATGGATAGATTAATGCCCAAAAAGGACAACCCGAATCTCAATCGGGTCTCGTAAGTTTTTTACCCTTCGTTTTTTCGACACGTGGATTTTTACGGTAAAACAGGATTACCGTGGCTGGCCTTCGATTTACCATCGCTGGAGAGTGGTGCACCATAGTACTGTTCCGTTTCAAACCATGCACGCATTTCTAAAAGTCGTACGGCATTGTTTCTCCATTTCGGACGGATGTTGCACCTTGCACCGTGGATGTTGCACCCTGTAGATATCGATTATTCGGACGGCCATAACTTCTGGCTCGTTTAGAGTTACGGGAGACATAACCTGTAAAAACGAAGGCCTCGATGAGTTCTACGGCTTTGACAGCTTTCAGCCGACAATGGATAGATTAATTCCCAAAAAGGACAACCTGAATCTCAATCGGGTCTCGTAAGTTTTTTACCCTTCGTTTTTTCGACACGTGGATTTTTACGGTAAAACAGGATTACGGTGGCTGGTCTTCGATTTACCATCGCTGGAGAGTGGTGCACCATGGTACTGTTCCGTTTCAAATCCATGCACGCATTTCTAAAAGTCGTACGGCACTGTTTCGCCATTTCGGACGGATGTTGCACCTTGCACCATGGATGTTGCACCCTATAGATATCGATTATACGGACGACTGTAACTTCTGGCTCATTTAGAGTTACGGGAGCCACAATCTGTCAAAACGAAGGTCTCGATGAGTTCTACGGCTTTGAAAGCTTTCAGCCGTCAACGGATAGATTAATGCCCAAAAAGGACAACCCGAATCTCAATCGGGTTACGTAAGTTTTTTACCCTTCGTTTTTACGACACGTGGATTTTTACGGTAAAACAGGATTACGGTGGCTGGTCTTCGATTTACCATCGCTGGAGAGTGGTGCACCATGGTACTGTTACGTTTCAAACCCATGCACGCATTTGTAAAAGTCGTACGGCACTGTTTCGCCATTTCGGACGGATGTTGTACCTTACACCGTGGATGCTGCACCCTGTAGATATCGATTATTCGGACGGCCATAACTTCTGGCTCGTTTAGAGTTACGGGAGCCATAACCTGTCAGAACGAAGGCCTCGATGAGTTCTACGGCTTTGATAGCTTTCAGCCGTCAACGGATAGATTAATGCTCAAAAAGGACAACCCGAATCTCAATCGTGTCTCGTAAGTTTTACCCTTCATTTTTTCGACACGTGGATTTTTACGGTAAAACAAGATTACCGTGGCTGGCCTTCGATTTACCATCGTTGGAGAGTGGTGCACCATGGTACTGTTCCATTTCAAGTTCATGTACGCATTTCTAAAAGTTGTACAGCACTGTTTCGCAATTTCGGACGGATGTTGGACCTTGCACCGTGGATGTTGCACCCTGTAGATATCGATTATTCGGACGGCCATAACTTCTGGCTCGTTTAGAGTTACGGGAGCCATAACATGTCAAAATGAAGGCCTCGATGAGTTTTACGGCTTTGACAGCTTTCAACCGTCAACGGATAGATTAATGCCCAAAAAGGACAACCCGAATCTCAATCGTGTCTCGTAAGTTTTTTACCCTTCGTTTTTTCGACACGTGGATTTTTATGGTAAAACAGGATTACCGTGGCTGGCCTTCGATTTACCATCGCCGGAGAGTGGTGCACCATGGCACTGTTCCGTTTCAAACCCATGCACGCATTTCTAAAAGTCGTACGGCACTGTTTCGCCATTTCGGACGGATGTTGCACCTTGCACCATGGATGTTGCACCCTGTAGATATCGATTATTCGGACGGCCATAACTTCTGGCTCGTTTAGAGTTACGGGAGCCATAACCTGTCAAAATGAAGGCCTCGATGAGTTCTACGGTTTTGACCACTTTCAGCCGTCAATGGATAGATTAATGCCCAAAAAGGACAAACCGAATCTCAATCGGGTCTCGTAAGTTTTTTACCCTTCGTTTTTTCGACACGTGGATTTTTACGGTAAAACAGGATTACCGTGGCTGGTCTTCGATTTACCATTGTTGGAGAGTGGTGCCCCATGGTACTGTTCCGTTTCAAATCCATGCACGCATTTCTAAAAGTCGTACGACAATGTTTCGCCATTTCAGACGGATGTTGCATATTGCACCGTGGATGTTGCACCCTGTACATATCGATTATAAGGACGACCATAACTTCTGGCTCGTTTAGAGTTACGGGAGCCATAACCTGTCAATACGAAGGCCTCGATGAGTTCTACGGCTTTGACTGCTTTCAGCCGTCAAACGATAGAATAATGCCCAAAAAGGACAACCCGAATCTCAATCGGGTCTCGTAAGTTTTTTACCCTTCGTTTTTTCGACACGTGGATTTTTACGGTAAAACGGGATTACCATGTCCCGTCTTCGACTTCCCATCACTAGAGAGTGGTGAACCATGGTAGTGTTCCGTTTCAAATCCATGCACGCATTTCAAAAAGTCGTACGGCACTGTTTCGCCATTTCGGACGGATGTTGCACCTTGCACCGTGGATGTTGCACCCTGTAGATATCGATTATTCGGACGGCCATAACTTCTGGCTCGTTTAGAGTTACGGGAGCCATAACCTATCAAAACGAAGGCCTCGATGAGTTCTACGGTTTTGACCACTTTCAGCCGTCAATGGATAGATTAATGCCCAAAAAGGACAACCCGAATCTCAATCGGGTCTCGTAAGTTTTTTACCCTTCGTTTTTTCGACACGTGGATTTTTACGGTAAAACAGGATAACCATGGCTGGCCTTCGATTTACCATCGCTGGAGAGTGGTGCACCATGGTACTGTTCCATTTCAAACCCATGCACGCATTTCTAAAAGTCGTACGGCACTATTTCGCCATTTCGGACGGATGTTGCACCTTGCACCGTGGATGTTGCACCATGTAGATATCGATTATTCGGACGGCCATAACTTCTGGCTCGTTTAGAGTTACGGAAGCCATAACCTGTCAAAACGAAAGCCTCGATGAGTTCTACGGCTTTGACAGCTTTCAACTGTCAACGGATAGATTAATGCCCAAAAAGGACAACCCGAATCTCAATCGGGTCTCTTATGTTTTTTACCCTTCATTTTTTCGACACGTGGATTTTTACGGCAAAACAGGATTACGGTGGCAGGCCTTCAATTTACCATCGCTGGACAGTGATGCACCATGGTACTGTTCCGTTTCAAGCCCATGCACGTATTTCTAAAAGTCGTACGGCACTGTTTCGCCATTTCGAACGGATGTTGCACCTTGCACCGTAGATGTTGCACCCTGTAGATATCGATTATTCGGACGGCCATAACTTCTGGCTCGTTTAGAGTTACGGAAGCCATAACCTGTCAAAACGAAGGCCTTGATGAGTTCTACGGCTTTGATAGCCTTCAGCCGTCAACGGATAGATTAATGCCCAAAAAGGACAACCCGAATCTCAATCGGGTCTCTTAAGTTTTTTACCCTTCGTTTTTTCGACACGTGGATTTTTATGGTAAAACAGGATTACCGCGGCTAGCCTTCGATTTACCATCGCTGGAGAGTGATGCACCATGGTACTGTTCCATTTCAAATCCATGCATGCATTTCTAAAAGTCGTACGGCACTGTTTCGCTATTTCGGACGGATGTTGCACCTTGCACCGTGGATGTTGCACCCTGTAGATATCGATTATTCGGACGGCCATAACTTCTGGCTCGTTTAGAGTTACGGGAGCCAGAACCTGTCAAAACGAAGGCCTCGATGAGTTCTAAGGCTTTGACAGCTTTCAGCCGTCAACGGATAGATTAATGCCCAAAAAGGACAACCCGAATCTCAATTGGGTCTCGTAATTTTTTTACCCTTCGTTTTTTTGACACGTGGATTTTTACGGTAATACACGATTACGGTGGCTGGTCTTCGATTTACCATCGCTGGAGAGTGGTGCACCATGGTACTGTTTCATTTCAAATCCATGCACGCATTTCTAAAAGTCGTACGGCACTGTTTCGCCTTTTCGGACGGATGTTGCACCTTGCACCGTGGTGGTTGCACCCTGTACATATCGATTATACAGACGGCCATAACTTCTGGCTCGTTTAGAGTTACGAGAGCCATAACCTGTCAAAACAAAGGCCTCGATGAGTTCTACGGCTTTGACAGATTTCAGCCGTCAACGGATAGATTAATGCCCAAAAAGGACAACCCGAATCTGAATCGGGTCTCGTAAGTTTTTTACCCTTCGTTTTTTCGACACGTGGATTTTTACGGTAAAACAGGATTACCGTGGCTGGCCTTCGATTTACCATCGCTGGAGAGTGGTGCACTGTGGTACTATTCCTTTTCAAATTCATGCACGCATTTCTAAAAGTCGTACGGCACTGTTTCGCCGTTTCGGACGAATGTTGCACCTTGCACCGTGGATGTTGCACCCTGTAGATATCGATTATTCGGACGGCCATAACTTCTGGCTCGTTTAGAGTTATGGGAGCCATAACCTGTCAAAACGAAGGCCTCGATGAGTTCTACGGCATTGACGGCTTTCAACCGCCAACGGATAGATTAATTCCCAAAAAGGACAACCCGAATCTCAATCGGGTCTCGTAAGTTTTTTACCCTTTGTTTTTTCGACACGTGGATTTTTACGATAAAACAGGATTACCGTGGCTGGCCTTCGATTTACCATCGCTGAAGAGTGGTGCACCATGGTACTGTTCCGTTTCAAACCCATGCACGCATTTGTAAAAGTCGTACGGCACTGTTTCGCCATTTCGGACGGATGTTGCACCTTACACCGTGGATGTTGCACCCTGTAGATATCAATTATTCGGACGGCCATAACTTCTGGCTCCTTTAGAGTTACGGGAGCCATAACCTGTAAGAACGAAGGCCTCGATGAGTTCTACGGCTTTGAAAGCTTTCAGCCGTCAACGGATAGATTAATGCCCAAAAAGGACAACCCGAATCTCAATCGGGTTACGTAAGTTTTTTACCCTTCGTTTTTTCGACACGTGGATTTTTACGGTAAAACAGGATTACGGTGGCTGGTCTTCAATTTGCCATCGCTGGAGAGTGGTGCACCATGGTACTGTTACGTTTCAAACCCATGCACGCATTTGTAAAAGTCGTACGACACTGTTTCTCCATTTCGGACGGATGTTGCACCTTACACCGTGGATGTTGTACCCTGTAGATATCGATTATTCGGACGGCCATAACTTCTGGCTCGTTTAGAGTTACGGGAGCCATAACCTGTCAGAACGAAGGCCTAGAAGAGTTCTACAGCTTTGACAGCTTTCAACCGTCAACGGATAGATTAATTCCCAAAAAGGACAACCCGAATCTCAATCGGGTCTCGTAAGTTTTTTACCCTTCGTTTTTTCGACACGTGGATTTTTACGGTAAAACAGGATTACCGTGGCTGGCCTTAGATTTACCATCGCTGAAGTGTGGTGCACCATGGTACTGTTCCGTTTCAAACCCATGCACGCATTTGTAAAAGTCGTACGGCACTGTTTCGCCATTTCGGACGGATGTTGCACCTTACACCGTGGATGTTGCACCCTGTAGATATCGATTATTCCGACGGCCATAACTTCTGGCTCGTTTAGAGTTACGGGAGCCATAACCTGTCAGAACGAAGGCCTTGATGAGTTCTATGGCTTTGAAAGCTTTCAGCTGTCAACGGATAGATTAATGCCCAAAAAGGACAACCCGAATCTCAATCGGGTTACGTAAGTTTTTTACCCTTCGTTTTTTCGACACGTGGATTTTTACGGTAAAACAGGATTACGGTGGCTGGTCTTCTATTTACCATCGCTGGAGAGTGGTGCACCATGGTACTGTTACGTTTCAAACCCATGCACGCATTTGTAAAAGTCGTACGGCACTGTTTCGCCATTTCGGACGGATGTTGCACCTTACACCATGGATGTTGCACCTTACACCATGGATGTTGCACCCTGTAGATATCGATTATTCGGACGACCATAAATTCTGGCTCGTTTAGAGTTACGGGAGCCGTAACCTGTCAGAACGAAGGCCTCGATGAGTTCTACGGCTTTGATATCTTTCAGCCGTCAACAGATAGATTAATGCTCAAAAAGGACAACCCGAATCTCAATCGTGTCTCGTAAGTTTTACCCTTCATTTTTTCGACACGTGGATTTTTACGGTAAAACAAGATTACCGTGGCTGGCCTTCGATTTACCATCGTTGGAGAGTGGTGCACCATGGTACTGTTCCATTTCAAGTCCATGTACGCATTTCTAAAAGTCGTACAGCACTGTTTCGCCATTTCGGACGGATATTGGGCCTTGCACCGTGGATGTTGCACCCTGTAGATATCGATTATTCGGACGGCCATAACTTCTGGCTCGTTTAGAGTTACGGGAGCCATAACATGTCAAAATGAAGGCCTCGATGAGTTCTACGGCTTTGACAGCATTCAACCGTCAACGGATAGATTAATGCCCAAAAAGAACAACCCGAATCTCAATCGGGTCTCGTAAGTTTTTTACCCTTCGTTTTTTCGACACGTGGATTTTTATGGTAAAACAGGATTACCGTGGCTGGCCTTCGATTTACCATCACCGGAGAGTGGTGCACCATGGCACTGTTCCGTTTCAAACCTATGCACGCATTTGTAAAAGTCGTACGGCATTGTTTCGCCATTTCGGACGGATGTTGCACCTTGCACCATGGATGTTGCACCCTGTGGATATCGATTATTCGGACGGCCATAACTTCTGGCTCGTTTAGAGTTATGGGAGCCATAACCTGTCAAAACGAAGGCCTCGATGAGTTCTATGGCTTTGACAGCTTTCAACCGTCAACGGATAGATTAATGCCCAAAAAGGACAACCCGAATCTCAATCGGGTCTCGTAAGTTTTTTACCCTTCGTTTTTTAGACACGTGGATTTTTATGGTAAAACAGGATTACCGTGGCTGGCCTTCGATTTACCATCGCCGGAGAGTGGTGCACCATGGCACTGTTCCATTTCAAATCCATGCATGCATTTCTAAAAGTCGGACGGCACTGTTTCGCCATTTCGGACGGATGTTGCACCTTGCACCGTGGATGTTGCACCCTGTAGATATCGATTATACGGACGTCCATAACTTCTGGCTCGTTTAGAGTTACGGGAGCCACAACCTATCAAAATGAAGGCCTCGATGAGTTCTACGGCTTTGACAGCTTTCAGCCGTCAACGGATAGATTAATGCCCAAAAAGGACAACCCGAATCTCAATCGGGTCTCGTAAGCTTTTACCCTTCGATTTTTCAACACGTGGATTTTTACGGTAAAACAGGATTACGGTCGCTGGCCTTCGGTTTACCATCGCTGGAGAGCGGTGCACCATGGTACTGTTCCGTTTCAAACCCATGCACGCATTTCTAAAAGTCGTACGACACTGTTTCGCCATTTCGGACGGATGTTGCACCTTGCACCGTGGATGTTGCACCCTGTAGATATCGATTATTCGGACGGCCATAACTTCTGGCTCGTTTAGAGTTACGAGAGCCATAACCTGTCAAAACGAAGGCATCGATGTGTTCTACGGCTTTGATAGCTTTCAGCCGTCAACGGATAGGTTAATGCCCAAAAAGGACAACCCGAATCTCAATCGGGTCTCCTAAGTTTTTTATCCTTCGTTTTTTCGACACGAGGATTTTTACGGTAAAACAGGATTACGGTGGCTGGTCTTCGATTTACCATCGTTGGAGAGTGGTGCTCCATGGTACTGCTCCGTTTCAAATCCATGCACGCATTTCTATAAGTTGTACGACACTGTTTCGCCATTTCGGATGGATGTCGCACCTTGCACCGTGGATGTTGCACCCTGTAGATGTCGATTATACGGACGACCATAACTTCTGGCTCGTTTACAGTTACGGGAGCCATAACCTGTCAAAACAAAGGCCTCGATGAGTTCTACGGCTTTGACAGCTTTCAGCCGTCAACGGATAGATTAGTGCCCAAAAAGGACAACCCGAATCCCAATCGGGTCTCGTAAGTTTTTTACCCTTCGTTTTTTCGACACGTGGATTTTTACGGTAAAACGGGATTACCATGGCCCGTCTTCGACTTCCCATCGCTGGGGAGTGGTGCACCATGGTAGTGTTCCATTTCAAATCCATGCACGCATTTCAAAAAGTCGTACGACACTGTTCGCCATTTCGGACGGATGTTGCACCTTGCACCGTGGATGTTGCACCCTGTAGATATCGATTATTCGGACGGCCATAACTTCTGGCTCGTTTAGAGTTACGGGAGACATAACCTGTCAAAACGAAGGCCTCGATGAGTTCTACGGCTTCGACAGCTTTCAACCATCAACGGATAGATTAATGCCCAAAAAGGACAACCCGAATCTCAATCGGGTCTCGTAAGTTTTTTACCCTTCGTTTTTTCGACACCTGGATTTTTATGGTAAAACAGTATTGCCGTGGCTGGCCTTCGATTTACCATCGCTGGAGAGTGGTGCACCATGGTAATGTTCCGTTTCAAACCCATGCACGCATTTCTAAAAGTCTTACGGCACTGTTTCGCCATTTCGGATGGATGTTGCACCTTGCACCGTGGATGTTGCACCCTGTAGATATCGATTATTCGGACGGCCATAACTTCTGGCTCGTTAAGAGTTACGGGAGCCATAACCTGTCAAAATGAAAGCCTCGATGAGTTCTACGGCTTTGATAGCTTTCAACCATCAACGGATAGATTAATGCCCAAAAAGGACAACCCGAATCTCAATCGGGTCTGTTTTGTTTTTTACCCTTCGTTTTGTCGACACGTGGATTTTTACGGCAAAACAGGATTACGGTGGCAGGCCTTCGATTTACCATCGCTGGACAGTGGTGCACCATGGTACTGTTCCGTTACAAATCCATGCACGGATTTCTAAAAGTCGTACGGCACTGTTTCGCCATTTCGGACGGATGTTGCTCCTTGCACCGTGGATGTTGCACCCTGTAGATATCGATTATTCGGACGGCCATAACTTTGGCTCGTTTAGAGTTACGGGAGCCATAACCTGTCAAAACGAAGGCCTCGATGAGTTCTATGGCTTTGACAGCTTTCAGCCGTCAATGGATAGATTAATGCCCAAAAAGGACAACCCGAATCTCAATCGGGTCTAGTAAGTTTTTTACCCTTCGTTTTTTCGACACGTGGATTTTTACGGTTAAACTGGATTACCTTGGCCCGTCTTCGTCTTCGCATCGCTGGGGAGTGGTGCACCATGGTACTGTTCCATTTCAAATCCATGCACGCATTTCTAAAAGTCGTACGGCACTGTTTCACCATTTCGGACGGATGTTGCACCTTGCACCGTGGATGTTGCACCCTGTGGATATCGATTATTCAAACGGCCATAACTTCTGGCTCGTTTAGAGATTTGGGAGCCATAACCTGTCAAAACGAAGGCCTCGATGAGTTCTACGGCTTTGACAGCTTTCAGCCTACAACGAATAGATTAATGCGCAAAAAGGACAACCCGAATCTCAATCGGGACTCGTAAGTTTTTTACCCTTCGTTTTTTCGACACGTGGATTTTTACGGTAAAACGGGATTACCGTGGTCCGTCTTCAACTTCCCTTCACTGGAGAGTGGTGCACCATGGTACTGTTCCATTTCAAATCCATGCACGCATTTCTAAAAGTCGTACGGCACTGTTTCGCCATTTCGGACGGATGTTGCACCTTGCACCGTGGATGTTGCACCCTGTAGATATCGATTATTCGGACAGCCATAACTTCTGGCTCGTTTAGAGTTACGGGAGCCATAAGCTGTCAAAACGAAGGCCTCGATGAGTTCTACGGCTTTGACAGCTTTTAGCCCTCAATGGATAGATTAATGCACAAAGAGGACAACCCGAATCTCAATCGGGTCTCGTAAGTTTTTTACCCTTCGTTTTTTCGACACGTGGATTTTTATGGTAAAACAGGATCACCGTGGCTGGCCTTCGATTTACCATCGCTGGAGAGTGGTGCACCATGGTACTATTCCGTTTCAAATCCATGCACGCATTTCTAAAAGTCGTATGGCACTGTTTCGCCATTTCGGACGGATGTTGCACCTTGCACCGTGGATGTTGCACCCTGTAGATATCGATTATTCGGACGGCCATAACTTCTGGCTCGTTTAGAGTTACGGGAGCCATAACCTGTCAAAACGAAGGCCTTGATGAGTTCTATGGCTTTGACAGCTTTCAGCCGTCAACGGATAGACTAATGCCCAAAAAGGACAACCCGAATCTCAATCGGGTCTCGTAAGTTTTTTACCCTATGTTTTTTTGACACGTGGAGTTTTACGTTAAAACAGGATTACGGTGGCTGGTCTTCGATTTACCATCGCTGGAGAGTGGAGCACCATGGTACTGTTCCGTTTCAAATCCATGCTCGCATTTCTAAAAGTCGTACGGCACTGTTTCGCCATTTCGGACGGATGCTGCACCTTGCACCGTGGATGTTGCACCCTGTAGATATCGATTATACGGACGACCATAACTTCTGGCTCGTTTAAAGTTACGGGAGCCATAACCTGTCAAAACGAAGGCCTCAATGAGTTCTACGGCTTTGACAGCTTTCAACCGTCAACGGATAGATTAATGCCCAAAAGGCACAACCCGATTCTCAATCGGGTCTCGTAAGTTTTTTACCCTTCGTTTTTTCGACACGTGGATTTTTACAGTAAAACAGGATTACGGTGGCTGAGAGTGGTGCACCATGGTATTGTTCCATTTCAAACCCATGCATGCATTTCTAAAAGTCGTACGGCACTGTTTCGCCATTTCGGACGGATGTTGCACCTTACACCGTGAATGTTGCACCCTGTAGATATCGATTATTCGGACGGCCATAACTTATGGCTCGTTTAGAGTTATGGGAGCCATAACCTGTCAGAAAGAAGGCCTCGATGAGTTCTACGGCTTTGATAGCATTCAGCCGTCAACGGATAGATTAATGCTCAAAAAGGACAGCCCAAATCTCAATCGTGTCTCGTAAGTTTTTTACCCTTCGCTTTTTCGACACGTGGATTTTTACGGTAAAACAGGATTACCGTGGCTGGCCTTCGATTTACCATCGCTGGAGAGTGGTGCACCATGGTACTGTTTTGTTTCAAATCCATGCACGCATTTCTAAAAGTCGTACGGCAATATTTGACCATTTCGGACGGATGCTGCACCTTGCACCGTGGATGTTGCACCCTGTAGATACTGATTATTCGGGCGGCCATAACTTCTGGCTCGTTTAGAGTTACGGGAGCCATAACATGTCAAAACGAAGGCCTCGATGAGTTCTACGGCTTTGATAGCTTTCAACCGTCAACAGAATTATTAATGCCCAAAAAGGACAACCCGAATCTCAATCGGGTCTCGTAAGTTTTTTACCCTTCGTTTTTTCGATACCTGGATTTTTATGGTAAAACAGTATTGCCGTGGCTGGCCTTCGATTTACCATCGCTGGAGAGTGGTGCACCATGGTAATGTTCCGTTTCAAACCCATGCATGCATTTCTAAAAGTCTTACGGCACTGTTTCGCCATTTCAGACGGATGTTGCACCTTGCACCGTGGATGTTGCACCCTGTAGATATCGATTATTCGGACGGCCATAACTTCTGGCTCGTTAAGAGTTACGGGAGCCATAACCTGTCAAAATGAAGGCCTCGATGAGTTCTACGGCTTTGACAGCTTTCAGCCGTCAACGGATAGATTAATGCCCAAAAAGGACAACCCGAATCTCAATCGGGTCTCTTAAGTTTTTTACCCTTCGTTTTGTCGACACGTGGATTTTTACGGCAAAACAGGATTACGGTGGCAGGCCTTCGATTTACCATCGCTGGACAGTGGTGCACCATGGTACTGTTCCGTTTCAAATCCATGCACGCATTTCTAAAAGTCGTACGGCACTGTTTCGCCATTTCGGACGGATGTTGCTCCTTGCACCGTGGATGTTGCACCCTGTAAATATCGATTATTCGGACGGCCATAACTTTGGCTCGTTTAGAGTTACGGGAGCCATAACCTGTCAAAACGAAGGCCTCGATGAGTTCTACGGCTTTGACAGCTTTCAGCCGTCAATGGATAGATTAATGCCCAAAAAGGACAACCCGAATCTCAATCGGGTCTATTAAGTTTTTTACCCTTCGTTTTTTCGACACGTGGATTTTTACGGTTAAACTGGATTACCTTGGCCCGTCTTCGTCTTCGCATCGCTGGAGAGTGGTGCACCATGGTACTATTCCATTTCAAATCCATGCACGCATTTCTAAAAGTCGTACGGCACTGTTTCACCATTTCGGACGGATGTTGCACCTTGCACCGTGGATGTTGCACCCTGTAGATTTCGATTATTCAAACGGCCATAACTTCTGGCTCGTTTAGAGTTACGGGAGCCATAACCTGTCAAAACGAAGGCCTCGATGAGTTCTACGGCTTTGACGGCCTTCAGCCGTCAACGGTTAGATTAATGCCCAAAAAGGACAACCCGAATATCAATCGGGTCTCGTAAGTTTTTTACCCTTCGTTTTTTCGACACGTGGATTTTTACGGTAAAACAGGATTACCGTGGCCCATCTTCGACTCCCCATCGCTGGAGAGTGGTGCACCATGGTACTGTTCCGTTTCAAATCCATGCACGCATTTTTAAAAGTCGTACGACACTGTTTCGCCATTTCGGACGGATGTTGCACCATGCACCGTGGATGTTGCACCTTGTAGATATCGATTATACGGACGACCATAACTTCTGGCTCGTTTAGAGCTATTGGATCCATAACCTGTCAATACGAAGTCCTCGATGTGTTCTACGGCTTTGATAGCTTTCAGCCGTCAACAGATAGATTAATGCCCAAAAAGGACAACCCGAATCTCAATCGGGTCTCGTTAGTTTTTTACCCTTCGTTTTTTCGACACGTGGAATTTTACGGTAAAACAGGATTACGGTGGCTGGTCTTCGATTTACCATCGCTGGACAGTGGTGCACCATGGTACTGTTCCGTTTCAAACCATGCACGCATTTCTAAAAGTCGTACGGCACTGTTTCGCCATTTTCGACGGATGTTGCATCTTACACCGTGGATGTTGCACCCTGTAGATATCGATTATTCGGACGGCCATAACTTCTGGCTCGTTTAGAGTTACGGGAGCCATAACCTGTCAGAACGAAGGCCTCGATGAGTTCTACGTCTTTGACAGCTTTCAGCCGTCAACGGATAGATTAATGCTCAAAAAGGACAACCCGAATCTCAATCGTGTCTCGTAAGTTTTTTACCCTTCGTTTTCTCGACACGTGGATTTTTACGGTAAAACAGGATTACCGTGGCTGGCCTTCGATTTACAATCGCTGGAGAGTAGTGCACCATGGTACTATTCCGTTTCAAATCCATGCACGCATTTCTAAATGTCGTACGACACTGTTTCGCCATTTCGGACGGATGTTGCACCTTGCACCGTGGATGTTGCACGCTGTAGATATCGATTATTCGGATGGCCATAACTTCTGGCTCGTTTAGAGTTACGGGAGCCATTACATGTCAAAACGAAGGCCACGATGAGTTCTACGGCTTTGACAGCTTTCAACCATCAACGGATAGACTAATGCCCAAAAAGGACAACTCGAATCTCAATCGGGTCACGTAAGTTTTTTACCCTTCGTTTTTTCGACACGTGGATTTTTATGGTAAAACAGGATTACCGTGGCTGGCCTTCGATTTACCATCGCTTGAGAGTGGGGCACCATGGTACTGTTCCGTTTCAAACCCATGCACGCATTTCTAAAAGTCGTACGACACTGTTTCACCATTTCGGACGGATGTTGCACCTTGCACCATGGATGTTGCACCCTGTAGATATCGATTATTCGGACGGCCATAACTTCTGGCTCGTTTAGAGTTACGGGAGCCATAACCTGTCAAAACGAAGGCCTCGATGAGTTCTACGGCTTTGATGGCTTTTAGCCCTCAACAGATAGATTAATGCACAAAGAGGACAACCCGAATCTCAATCGGGTCTCGTAAGTTTTTTACCCTTCGTTTTTTCGACACGTGGATTTTTATGGTAAAACAGGATTACCGTGGCTAGCCTTCGATTTACCATCGCTGGAGAGTGGTGCACCATGGTACTGTTCCATTTCAAATCCATGCACGCATTTCTAAAAGTCGTACGGCACTGTTTCGCCATTTTGGACGGATGTTGCACCTTGCACCGTGGATGTTGCACCCTTTAGATATCGATTATTCGGACGGCCATAACTTCTGGCTCGTTTAGAGTTGCGGGAGCCATAACCTGTCAAAACGAAGGCCTCGATGAGTTCTACGGCTTTGATAGCTTTCAGCCATCAACGGATAGATTAATGCCCAAAAATGACAACCCGAATCTCAATTGGGTCTCGTAAGTTTTTTACCCTATGTTTTCTTGACACGTGGATTTTTACGTTAAAACAGGATTACGGTGGCTGGTCTTTGATTTACCATCGCTGTAGAGTGGTGCACCATGGTACTGTTCCGTTTCAAATCCATGCACGCATTTCTAAAAGTCATACGGCACTGTTTCGCCATTTCGAACGGATGCTGCACCTTGCACCGTGGTTGTTGCACCCTGTAGATATCGATTATACGGACGACCATAACTTCTGGCTCGTTTAGAGTTACGGGAGCCATAACCTGTCAAAACGAAGGCATCGATGATTTCTACGGCTTTGACAGCTTTCAACCGTCAATGGATAGATTAATGCCCAAAAGGCACAACCCGAATCTCAATCGGGTCTCGAAAGTTTTTTACCCTTCGTTTTTTCGACACGTGGATTTTTACAGTAAAACAGGATTACGGTGGCTGGTCTTCGATTTACCATCGCTGGAGAGTGGTGCACCATGGTACTGTTCCATTTCAAACCATGCATGCATTTCTAAAAGTCGTACGGCACTGTTTCGCCATTTCGGACGGATGTTGTACCTTACACCGTGAATGTTGCACCCTGTAGATATCGATTATTCGGACGACCATAACTTCTGGCTCGTTTAGAGTTATGGGAGCCATAACCCGTCAGAAAGAAGGCCTCGATGAGTTCTACGGCTTTGACAGCATTCAGCCGTCAACGGATAGATTAATGCTCAAAAAGGACAACCCGAATCTCAATCGTGTCTCGTAAGTTTTTTACCCTTCGCTTTTTCGACACGTGGATTTTTACGGTAAAACAGGATTACCTTGGCTGGCCTTCGATTTACCATCGCTGGAGAGTGGTGCACCATGGTACTGTTTTGTTTCAAATCCATGCACGCATTTCTAAAAGTCGTACGGCACTATTTCACCATTTCGGACGGATGTTGCACCTTGCACCGTGGATGTTGCACCCAGTAGATACAGATTATTCGGACGGCCATAACTTCTGGCTCGTTTAGAATTACGGGAGCCATAACATGTCAAAACGAAGGCCTCGATGAGTTCTACGGCTTTGACAGCTTTCAACCGTCAACGGATTGATTAATGCCCAAGAAGGACAACCCGAATCTCGATCGGGTCTCGTAAGTCTTTTACCCTTCGTTTTTTCGATAACTGGATTTTTATGGTAAAACAGTATTACCGTGGCTGGCCTTCGATTTACCATCGCTGGAGAGTGGTGCACCATGGTAATGTTCCATTTCAAACCCATGCACACATTTCTAAAAGTCTTACGGCACTGTTTCGCCATTTCCGACGGATGTTGCACCTTGCACCGTGGATGTTGCACCCTGTAGATATCGATTATTCGGACGGCCATAACTTCTGGCTCGTTCAGAGTTACGGGAGCAATAACCTGTCAAAACGAAGGCCTCGATGAGTTCTACGGCTTTGACCGCTTTCAGCCGTCAACGGATAGATTAATGCCCAAAAAGGACAACCCGAATCTCAATCGGGTCTCTTAAGTTTTTTACCCTTCGTTTTTTCGACACGTGGATTTTTACGGCAAAACAGGATTACGGTGGCAGGCCTTCGATTTACCATCGCTGGACAGTGGTGCACCATGGTACTGTTCCGTTTCAAATCCATGCACGCATTTCTAAAAGTCGTACGGCACTGTTTCGCCATTTCGGACGGATGTTGCTCCTTGCACCGTGGATGTTGCACCCTGTAGATATCGATTATTCGGACGACCATAACTTTGGCTCGTTTATAGTTACGGGAGCCATAACCTGTCAAAACGAAGGCCTCGATGAGTTCTACGGCTTTGACAGCTTTCAGCTGTCAATGGATAGATTAATGCCCAAAAAGGACAACCCGAATCTCAATCGGGTCAAGTAAGTTTTTTACCCTTCGTTTTTTCGACACGTGGATTTTTACGGTTAAACTGGATTATCGTGGCCCATTTTCGTCTTCGCATCGCTGGAGAGTGGTGCACCATGGTACTGTTCCGTTTCAAATCCATGCACGCATTTCTAAAAGTCGTACGACACTGTTTCACCATTTCGGACGGATGTTGCACCTTGCACCGTGGATGTTGCACCCTGTAGATATCGATTATTCAAACGGCCATAACTTCTGGCTCGTTTAGAGTTACGGGAGCCATAACCTGTCAAAACGAAGGCCTCGATGAGTTCTACGGCTTTGACAGCCTTCAGCCGTCAACGGTTAGATTAATGCCCAAAAAGGACAACCCGAATATCAATCGGGTCTCGTAAGTTTTTTACCCTTCGTTTTTTCGACACGTGGATTTTTACGGTAAAACAGGATTACCGTGGCCAATCTTCGACTCCCTATCGCTGGAGAGTGGTGCACCATGGTACTGTTCCGTTTCAAATCCATGCACGCATTTTTAAAAGTCGTACGACACTGTTTCGCCATTTCGGACGGATGTTGCACCTTGCACCGTGGATGTTGCACCTTGTAGATATCGATTATACGGACGAGCATAACTTCTGGCTCGTTTAGAGCTACGGGATCCATAACCTGTCAATACGAAGGCCTCGATGTGTTTTACGGCTTTGATAGCTTTCAGCCGTCAACAGATAGATTAATGCCCAAAAAGGACAACCCGAATCTCAATCGGGTCTCGTAAGTTTTTTACACTTCGTTTTTTCGACACGTGGATTTTTACGGTAAAACAGGATTACGGTGGCTGGTCTTCGATTTTCCATCGCTGGACAGTGGTGCACCATGGTACTGTTCCGTTTCAAACCCATGCACGCATTTCTAAAAGTCGTACGGCAATGTTTCGCCATTTTCGACGGATGTTGCACCTGACACCGTGGATGTTGAACCCTGTAGATATCGATTATTCGGACGGCCATAACTTGTCAGAACGAAGGCTACGCCTTTGACAGCTTTCAGCCGTCAGTGGATAGATTAATGCTCAAAAAGGACAACCCGAATCTCAATCGTGTCTCGCAAGTTTTTTACCCTTCGTTTTCTCGACACGTGGATTTTTACGGTAAAACAGGATTACCGTGGCTGGCCTTTGATTTACCATCGCTGGAGAGT
Organism: Allium cepa; assembly: GCA_030765085.1. Lineage (NCBI taxonomy): Eukaryota > Viridiplantae > Streptophyta > Magnoliopsida > Asparagales > Amaryllidaceae > Allium > Allium cepa. The sequence goes on along the minus strand of CM060938.1, from coordinate 948,555,377 downwards.
GGTGCACCATGGTACTGTTCCGTTTCAAATCCATGCACGCATTTCTAAATGTCGTACGGCACTGTTTCGCCATTTCGGACTGATGTTGCACCTTGCACCGTGGATGTTGCACGCTGTAGATATCGATTATTCGGACGGCCATAACTTCTGGCTCGTTTAGAGTTACGGGAGCCATTACATGTCAAAACGAAGGCCTCGATGAGTTCTACGGCTTTGACAGCTTTCAACCGTCAAAGGATAGATTAATGCCCAAAAATGACAACCCGAATCTCAATCGGGTCTCGTAAGTTTTTTACCCTTCGTTTTTTCGACACGTGGATTTTTATGGTGAAACAGGATTACCGTGGCTGGCCTTCGATTTACCATCGCTGGAGAGTGGGGCACCATGGTACTGTTCCGTTTCAAACCCATGCACGCATTTCTAAAAGTCGTACGGCACTGTTTCACCATTTCGGACGGATGTTGCACCTTGCACCATGGATGTTGCACCCTGTAGATATCGATTATTCGGACGGCCATAACTTCTGGCTCGTTTAGAGTTACGGGAGCCATAACCTGTCAAAACGAAGGCCTCGATGAGTTCTACGGCTTTGATGGCTTTTAGCCCTCAACAGATAGATTAATGCACAAAGAGGACAACCCGAATCTCAATCGGGTCTCGTAAGTTTTTTACCCTTCGTTTTTTCGACACGTGGATTTTTATGGTAAAACAGGATTACCGTGGCTAGCCTTCGATTTACCATCGCTGGAGAGTGGTGCACCATGGTACTGTTCCATTTCAAATCCATGCACGCATTTCTAAAAGTCGTACGGCACTGTTTCGCCATTTTGGACGGATGTTGCACCTTGCACCGTGGATGTTGCACCCTTTAGATATCGATTATTCGGACGGCCATAACTTCTGGCTCGTTTAGAGTTACGGGAGCCATAACCTGTCAAAACGAAGGCCTCGATGAGTTCTACGGCTTTGATAGCTTTCAGCCATCAACGGATAGATTAATGCCCAAAAATGACAACCCGAATCTCAATTGGGTCTCGTAAGTTTTTTACCCTATGTTTTCTTGACACGTGCATTTTTACGTTAAAACAGGATTACGGTGGCTGGTCTTTGATTTACCATCGCTGTAGAGTGGTGCACCATGGTACTGTTCCGTTTCAAATCCATGCACGCATTTCTAAAAGTCATACGGCACTGTTTCGCCATTTCGGACGGATGCTGCACCTTGCACCGTGGTTGTTGCACCCTGTAGATATCGATTATACGGACGACCATAACTTCTGGCTCGTTTAGAGTTACGGGAGCCATAACCTGTCAAAACGAAGGCATCGATGATTTCTACGGCTTTGACAGCTTTCAGCCGTCAATGGATAGATTAATGCCCAAAAGGCACAACCCGAATCTCAATCGGGTCTCGAAAGTTTTTTACCCTTCGTTTTTTCGACACGTGGATTTTTACAGTAAAACAGGATTACGGTGGCTGGTCTTCGATTTACCATCGCTGGAGAGTGGTGCACCATGGTACTGTTCCATTTCAAACCATGCATGCATTTCTAAAAGTCGTACGGCACTGTTTCGCCATTTCGGACGGATGTTGCACCTTACACCGTGAATGTTGCACCCTGTAGATATCGATTATTCGGACGACCATAACTTCTGGCTCGTTTAGAGTTATGGGAGCCATAACCCGTCAGAAAGAAGGCCTCGATGAGTTCTACGGCTTTGACAGCATTCAGCCGTCAACGGATAGATTAATGCTCAAAAAGGACAACCCGAATATCAATCGTGTCTCGTAAGTTTTTTACCCTTCGCTTTTTCGACACGTGGATTTTTACGGTAAAACAGGATTACCTTGGCTGGCCTTCGATTTACCATCGCTGGAGAGTGGTGCACCATGGTACTGTTTTGTTTCAAATCCATGCACGCATTTCTAAAAGTCGTACGGCACTATTTCACCATTTCGGACGGATGTTGCACCTTGCACCGTGGATGTTGCACCCAGTAGATACAGATTATTCGGACGGCCATAACTTCTGGCTCGTTTAGAATTACGGGAGCCATAACATGTCAAAACGAAGGCCTCGATGAGTTCTACGGCTTTGACAGCTTTCAACCATCAACGGATTGATTAATGCCCAAGAAGGACAACCCGAATCTCGATCGGGTCTCGTAAGTCTTTTACCCTTCGTTTTTTCGATAACTGGATTTTTATGGTAAAACAGTATTACCGTGGCTGGCCTTCGATTTACCATCGCTGGAGAGTGGTGCACCATGGTAATGTTCCATTTCAAACCCATGCACACATTTCTAAAAGTCTTACGGCACTGTTTCGCCATTTCCGACGGATGTTGCACCTTGCACCGTGGATGTTGCACCCTGTAGATATCGATTATTCGGACGGCCATAACTTCTGGCTCGTTCAGAGTTACGGGAGCAATAACCTGTCAAAACGAAGGCCTCGATGAGTTCTACGGCTTTGACCGCTTTCAGCCGTCAACGGATAGATTAATGCCCAAAAAGGACAACCCGAATCTCAATCGGGTCTCTTAAGTTTTTTACCCTTCGTTTTTTCGACACGTGGATTTTTACGGCAAAACAGGATTACGGTGGCAGGCCTTCGATTTACCATCGCTGGACAGTGGTGCACCATGGTACTGTTCCGTTTCAAATCCATGCACGCATTTCTAAAAGTCGTACGGCACTGTTTCGCCATTTCGGACGGATGTTGCTCCTTGCACCGTGGATGTTGCACCCTGTAGATATCGATTATTCGGACGACCATAACTTTGGCTCGTTTATAGTTACGGGAGCCATAACCTGTCAAAACGAAGGCCTCGATGAGTTCTACGGCTTTGACAGCTTTCAGCTGTCAATGGATAGATTAATGCCCAAAAAGGACAACCCGAATCTCAATCGGGTCAAGTAAGTTTTTTACCCTTCGTTTTTTCGACACGTGGATTTTTACGGTTAAACTGGATTATCGTGGCCCATTTTCGTCTTCGCATCGCTGGAGAGTGGTGCACCATGGTACTGTTCCGTTTCAAATCCATGCACGCATTTCTAAAAGTCGTACGACACTGTTTCACCATTTCGGACGGATGTTGCACCTTGCACCGTGGATGTTGCACCCTGTAGATATCGATTATTCAAACGGCCATAACTTCTGGCTCGTTTAGAGTTACGGGAGCCATAACCTGTCAAAACGAAGGCCTCGATGAGTTCTACGGCTTTGACAGCCTTCAGCCGTCAACGGTTAGATTAATGCCCAAAAAGGACAACCCGAATATCAATCGGGTCTCGTAAGTTTTTTACCCTTCGTATTTTCGACACGTGGATTTTTACGGTAAAACAGGATTACCGTGGCCAATCTTCGACTCCCTATCGCTGGAGAGTGGTGCACCATGGTACTGTTCCGTTTCAAATCCATGCACGCATTTTTAAAAGTCGTACGACACTGTTTCGCCATTTCGGACGGATGTTGCACCTTGCACCGTGGATGTTGCACCTTGTAGATATCGATTATACGGACGAGCATAACTTCTGGCTCGTTTAGAGCTACGGGATCCATAACCTGTCAATACGAAGGCCTCGATGTGTTTTACGGCTTTGATAGCTTTCAGCCGTCAACAGATAGATTAATGCCCAAAAAGGACAACCCGAATCTCAATCGGGTCTCGTAAGTGTTTTACACTTCGTTTTTTCGACACGTGGATTTTTACGGTAAAACAGGATTACGGTGGCTGGTCTTCGATTTTCCATCGCTGGACAGTGGTGCACCATGGTACTGTTCCGTTTCAAACCCATGCACGCATTTCTAAAAGTCGTACGGCAATGTTTCGCCATTTTCGACGGATGTTGCACCTGACACCGTGGATGTTGAACCCTGTAGATATCGATTATTCGGACGGCCATAACTTGTCAGAACGAAGGCTACGCCTTTGACAGCTTTCAGCCGTCAGTGGATAGATTAATGCTCAAAAAGGACAACCCGAATCTCAATCGTGTCTCGCAAGTTTTTTACCCTTCGTTTTCTCGACACGTGGATTTTTACGGTAAAACAGGATTACCGTGGCTGGCCTTTGATTTACCATCGCTGGAGAGTGGTGCACCATGGTACTGTTCCGTTTCAAATCCATGCACGCATTTCTAAATGTCGTACGGCACTGTTTCGCCATTTCGGACTGATGTTGCACCTTGCACCGTGGATGTTGCACGCTGTAGATATCGATTATTCGGACGGCCATAACTTCTGGCTCGTTTAGAGTTACGGGAGCCATTACATGTCAAAACGAAGGCCTCGATGAGTTCTACGGCTTTGACAGCTTTCAACCGTCAAAGGATAGATTAATGCCCAAAAAGGACAACCCGAATCTCAATCGGGTCTCGTAAGTTTTTTACCCTTCGTTTTTTCGACACGTGGATTTTTATGGTGAAACAGGATTACCGTGGCTGGCCTTCGATTTACCATCGCTGGAGAGTGGGGCACCATGGTACTGTTCCGTTTCAAACCCATGCACGCATTTCTAAAAGTCGTACGGCACTGTTTCACCATTTCGGACGGATGTTGCACCTTGCACCATGGATGTTGCACCCTGTAGATATCGATTATTCGGACGGCCATAACTGCTGGCTCGTTTAGAGTTACGGGAGCCATAACCTGTCAAAACGAAGGCCTCGATGAGTTCTACGGCTTTGATGGCTTTCAGCCATCAACGAATATATTAATGCCCAAAAAGGACAACCCGAATCTCAATCGGGTCTCGTAAGTTTTTTACCCCTCGTTTTTTCGACACGTGGATTTTTACGGTAAAACAGGATTACGGTGGCTGGTCTTCGATTTACCATCGCTGGAGAGTGGTGCACCATGGTACTGCTCCGTTTCAAATCCATGCACGCATTTCTAAAAGTCGTACGACACTGTTTCGCCATTTCGGTCGGATGTTGCACCTTGCACCGTGGATGTTGCACCCTGTACATATCGATTATACGGACGACCATAACTTCTGGCTCGTTTAGAGTTACGGGAGCCATAACCTGTAAAAACGAAGGCCTCGATGAGTTCTACGGCTTTGACAGCTTTCAGCCATCAACGGATAGATTAATGTCCAAAAAGGACAACCCGAATCTCAATCGGGTCTCGTAAGTTTTTTACCCTTCGTTTTTTCGACACGTGGATTTTTACGGTAAAACGAGATTACCGTGGCCCGTCTGCGACTTTCCATCGCTGGAGAGTGGTGCACCATGGTAGTGTTCCATTTCAAATCCATGCACGCATTTCAAAACGTTGTACAGCACTGTTTCGCCATTTCGGACGGATGTTGCACCTTGCACCGTGGATGTTGCACCCTGTAGATATCGATTATACGGACGTCCATAACTTCTGGCTCGTTTAGAGTTACGGGAGCCACAACCTGTCAAAACGAAGGCCTCATTGAGTCTACGGCTTTGACAGCTTTCATCCGTCAACGGATAGATTAATGCCCAAAAAGGACAACCCGAATCTCAATCGGGTCTCGTAAGCTTTTACCCTTCGTTTTTTCAACACGTGGTTTTTTACGGTAAAACAGGATTACGGTGGCTGGCCTTCGGTTTACCATTGCTGGAGAGTGGTGCACCATGGTACTGTTCCGTTTCAAACCCATGCACGCATTTCTAAAAGTCGTACGGCACTGTTTCGCCATTTCGGACGGATGTTGCACCTTGCACCGTGGATGCTGCACCCTGTAGATATCGATTATTCGGGCAGCCATAACTTCTGGCTCGTTTATAGTTACGGGAGCCATAACTTGTCAAAAAGAAGGCCTCGATTATTTCTATGGCTTTGACAGCTTTCAGCCGTCAACGGATAGGTTAATGGCCAAAAAGGACAACCCGAATCTAAATCGGGTCTCGTAAGTTTTTTATCCTTCGTTTCTTCGACACGTGGATTTTTAAGGTAAAACTGGATTACGGTGGCTGGTCTTCGATTTACCATCGCTGGAGAGTGGTGCACCATGATATTGTTCCGTTTCAAATCAATGCACGCATTTTTAAAAGTCGTACGACACTGTTTCGCCATTTCGGACGGATGTTGCACCTTGCACCGTGGATGTTGCACCCTGTAGATATCGATTATTCGGACGGCTATAACTTCTGGCTCGTTTAGAGTTACGGGAGCCATAAGCTGTCAAAACGAAGGCCTCGATGATTTCTACGGCTTTGACAGCTTTCAGCCCTCAACGGATAGATAAATGCCCAAAAAGGGCAACCCGAATCTCAATCGGGTCTCGTAAGTTTTTTACCCTTCGTTTTTTCGACACGTGGATTTTTATTGTAAAACAGGATTACCGTGGTTGGCCTTCGATTTACCATCGTTGGAGGGTGGTGCACCATGGTACTGTTCCGTTTCAAATCCATGCACGCATTTCTAAAAGTCGTACGGCACTTTTTCGCCATTTCGGACGGATGATGCACCTTGCACCGTGGATGTTGCACCCTGTAGATATCGATTATTCGGACGGCCATAATTTCTGGCTCGTTTAGAGTTACGGGAGCCGTAACCTGTCAAAACGAAGGCCTCGATGAGTTCTGCGGCTTTGACAGCTTTCAGCCGTCAACGGAAAGATTAATGCCCAAAAAGGACAACCCGAATCTCAATCGGGTCTCGTAAGTTTTTTACCCTTCGTTTTTTCGACACGTGGATTTTTACGGTAAAACATGATTACGGTGGCTGGTCTTCGATTTACCATCGCTGGATAGTGGTGCACCATGGTACAGTTCCATTTCAAATCCATGCACGCATTTCTAAAAGTCGTACGGCACTGTTTCGCCATTTCGGACGGATGTTGCACCTTGCACCGTGGATGTTGCACCCTGTAGATATCGATTATACGGACGTCCATAACTTCTGGCTCGTTTAGAGTTACGGGAGCCATAACATGTCAAAACGAAGGCCTCGATGAGTTCTACGGCTTTGACAGCTTTCAGCCGTCAACGGATAGATTAATGCCCAAAAAGGACAACCAGAATCTCAATCGGGTCTCGTAAGTTTTTTGCCCTTCGTTTTTTCGACAAGTGGATTTTTACGGTAAAACATGATTACGGTGGCTGGTCTTCGATTTACCATCGCTGAAGAGTGGTGCACCACGGTACTGTTCCGTTTCAAACCCATGCATGTATTTCTAAAAGTCGTACGGCACTGTTTCGCCATTTCGGACGGATGTTGCACCTTGCACCGTGGATGTTGCACCCTCTAGATATCGGTTATTCGGACGGCCATAACTTCTGGCTCGTTTAGAGTTACGGGAGCCGTAACCTGTCAAAACGAAGGCCTCGATGAGTTCTGCGACTTTGACAGCTTTCAGCCGTCAACAGAAAGATTAATGCCAAAAAAGGACAACCCGAATCTCAATCGGGTCTCGTAAGTTTTTTACCCTTCGTTTTTTCGACACGTGGATTTTTACGGTAAAACATGGTTACGGTGGCTGGTCTTCGATTTACCATCGCTGGATAGTGGTGCACCATGGTACTGTTCCATTTCAAATCCATGCACGCATTTCTAAAATTCGTACGGCACTGTTTCGCCATTTCGGACGGATGTTGCACCTTGCACCGTGGATGTTGCACCCTGTAGATATCGATTATACGGACGCCCATAACTTCTGGCTCGTTTAGAGTTATGGGAGCCACAACCTATCAAAACGAAGGCCTCGATGAGTTCTACGGCTTTGACAGCTTTCAGCCGTCAACGGATAGATTAATGCCCAAAAAGGACAACCCGAATCTCAATCGGGTCTCGTAAGCTTTTACCCTTCGTTTTTTCAACACGTGGATTTTTACGGTAAAACAGGATTACGGTGGCTGGCCTTCGGTTTACCATCGCTGGAGAGCGGTGCACCATGGTACTGTTCCGTTTCAAACCCATGCACGCATTTCTAAAAGTCGTACGGCACTGTTTCGCCATTTCGGACGGATGTTGCAACTTGCATCGTGGATGTTGCACCCTGTAGATATCGATTATTCGGACGACCATAACTTCTGGCTCGTTTAGAGTTACGGGAGCCATAACCTGTCGAAACGAAGGCCTCGATGAGTTCTACGGCTTTGACAGCTTTCAGCCGTCAACGGATAGGTTAATGCCCAAAAAGGACAACCCGAATCTCAATCGAGTCTCTTAAGTTTTTTACCCTTCGTTTTTTCGACACGTGGATTTTTATGGCAAAACAGGATTACGGTGGCAGGCCTTCGATTTACCATCACTGGACAGTGGTGCACCATGGTACTGTTCCTTTTCAAATCCATGCACGCATTTCTAAAAGTCGTATGGCACTGTTTCGCCATTTGGGACGGATGTTGCACCTTGCACCGTGGATGTTGCACCCTGTAGATATCGATTATTCGGACGGCCATAACTTCTGGTTCGTTTAGAGTTACGGGAGCCCTAACCTATCAAAACGAAGGCCTCGATGAGTTCTACGGCTTTGACAGCCTTCAGCCGTCAACGAATAGATTAATGCCCAAAAAGGACAACTCGAATCTTAATCGGGTCTCGTCAGTTGTTTAGCCTTCGTTTTTTCGACACGTCGATTTTTATAGTAAAACAGGATTACCGTGGCCCATCTTCGAGTTCGCATCGCTGGAGAGTGGTGCACCATGGTACTGTTCCGTTTCAAATCCATGCACGCATTTCTAAATGTCGTACGACACATTTTCGCCATTTCGGACGGATGATGCACCTTGCACCGTGGATGTTGCACCCTGTAGATATCGATTATTCGGACGGCCATAACTTCTGGTTCGTTTAGAGTTACGGGAGCCGTAACCTTTCAAAAGGAAGGCCTCGATGAGTTCTGCGGCTTTGACAGCTTTCAGCCGTCAACGGAAAGATTAATGCCCAAAAAGGACAACCCGAATCTCAATCGGGTCTCGTAAGTTTTTTACCCTTCGTTTCTTCGACACGTGGATTTTTATGGTAAAACATGATTACAGTGGCTGGTCTTCGATTTACCATCGCTGGATAGTGGTGCACCATGGTACTGTTCCATTTCAAATCCATGCACGCATTCCTAAAAGTCGTACGACACTGTTTCGCCATTTTGGACGGATGTTTCACCTTGCACCGTGGATGTTGCACCCTGTAGATATCGATTATACGGACGTCCATAACTTCTGGCTCGTTTAGAGTTACGGGAGCCACAACCTATCAAAACGAAGGCCTCGATGAGTTCTACGGCTTTGACAGCTTTCAGCCGTCAACGGATAGATTAATAGCCAAAAAGGACAACCCGAATCTCAATCGGGTCTCGTAAGTTTTTTACCCTTCGTTTTTTCGACACGTGGATTTTTACGGTAAAACATGATTACGGTGGCTGGTCTTCGATTTACCATCGCTGAAGAGTGGTGCACTACGGTACTGTTCCGTTTCAAACCCATGCATGCATTTCTAAAAGTCGTACGGCACTGTTTCGCCATTTCGGACGGATGTTGCACCTTGCACCGTGGATGGTGCACCCTTTAGATATCGATTATTCGGACGGCCATAACTTCTGGCTCGTTTAGAGTTACGGGAGCCGTAACCTGTCAAAACGAAGGCCTCGATGAGTTCTGCGGCTTTGACAGCTTTCAGCCGTCAACGGAAAGATTAATGCCCAAAAAGGACAACCCGAATCTCAATCGGGTCTCGTAAGTTTTTTACCCTTCGTTTTTTCGACACGTGGATTTTTACCGTAAAACATGATTACGGTGGCTGGTCTTCGATTTACCATCGCTGGATAGTGGTACACCATGGTACTGTTCCATTTCAAATCCATGCACGCATTTCTAAAATTCGTACGGCACTGTTTCGCCATTTCGGACGGATGTTGCACCTTGCACCGTGGATGTTGCACCCTGTAGATATCGATTATACGGACGTCCATAACTTCTGGCTCGTTTAGAGTTACGGGAGCCACAACCTATCAAAACGAAGGCCTCGATGAGTTCTACGGCTTTGACAGCTTTCAGCCGTCAACGGATAGATTAATGGCCAAAAAGGACGACCCGAATCTCAATCGGGTCTCGTAAGTTTTTTACCCTTCGTTTTTTCGACACGTGGATTTTTACGGTAAAACATGATTACGGTGGCTGGCCTTCGATTTACCATCGCTGAAGAGTGGTGCACCATGGTACTGTTCCGTTACAAACCCATGCACGCATTTCTAAAAGTCGTATGGCACTGTTTCGCCATTTCGGACGGATGTTGCAACTTGCATCGTGGATGTTGCACCCTGTAGATATCGATTATTCGGACGACCATAACTTCTGGCTCGTTTAGAGTTACGGGAGCCATAACCTGTCAAAACTAAGGCCTCGATGAGTTCTACGGCTTTGACGGCTTTCAGCCGTCAACGGATAGGTTAATGCCCAAAAAGGACAACCCGAATCTTAATCGAGTCTCTTAAGTTTTTTACCCTTCGTTTTTTCGACACGTGGATTTTTACAGCAAATCAGGATTACGGTGGCAGGCCTTCGATTTACCATCGCTGGACAGTGGTGCACCATGGTACTGTTCCGTTTCAAATCCATGCACGCATTTCTAAAAGTCGTACGACACTATTTCGCCATTTCGGACGGATGTTGCACCTTGCACCGTGGATGTTGCACCCTCTAGATATCGGTTATTCGGACGGCCATAACTTCTGGTTCGTTTAGAGTTACGGGAGCACTAACCTATCAAAACGAAGGCCTCGATGAGTTCTACGGCTTTGACAGCCTTCAGCCGTCAACGAATAGATTAACGCCCAAAAAGGACAACCCGAATCTCAATCGGGTCTCGTCAGTTGTTTACCCTTCGCTTTTTCGACACGTGGATTTTTACGGTAAAATAGGATTACCGTGGCCCATCTTCGAGTTCGCATCGCTGGAGAGTGGTGCACCATGGTACTGTTCCGTTTCAAATCCATGCACGCATTTCTAAAAGTCGTACGGCACTGTCTCACCATTTCGGACGGATGTTGCACCTTGCACCGTGGATGTTGCACCCTGTAGATATCGATTATTCAAACGGCCATAACTTCTGGCTCGTTTAGAGATACGGGAGCGATAACCTGTCAAAACGAAGGCCTCGATGAGTTCTACGGCTTTGACGGCTTTCAGCCGTCAATGGATAGATTAATGCCCAAAAAGGACAACCCGAATCTCAATCGGGTCTCGTAAGTTTTTTACCCTTCGTTTTTTCGACACGTGGATTTTTACGGTAAAACAGGATTACCGTGGCCCGTCTTCGACTTCCCATCGCTGGAGATTGGTGCACCATGGTACTGTTCCTTTTCAAATCCATGCACGCATTTCTAAAATTCGTACGACACTGTTTCGCCATTTCGGACGGATGTTGCGCCTTGCACCGTGGATGTTACACCCTGTAGATATCGATTATTCGGACGGCCATAACTTCTGGCTCGTTTAGAGTTATGGGAGCCATAACCTGTCAAAACGAAGGCCTCGATGAGTTCTACGGCTTTGACAGCTTCCAGTCGTCAACGGATAGATTAATGCCAAAAAAGGACAACCCGAATCTCAATCGGGTCTCGTAAGTTTTTTACCCTTCGTTTTTTGGACACGTGGTTTTTTACGGTAAAACGGGATTACCGTGGCCCGTCTTCGACTTCCCATCGCTGGAGAGTGGTGCACCATGGTAGTGTTCCGTTTCAAATCCATGCACGCATTTCAAAAAGTCGTACGGCACTGTTCGCCATTTCGGACGGATGTTGCACCTTGCACCGTGGATGTTGCACCCTGTAGATATCGATTATTCAGACGGCCATAACTTCTGGCTCGTTTAGAGTTACGGGAGCCATAACCTGTCAAAACGAAGGCCTCGATGAGTTCAACGGCTTTGACAGCTTTCAGCCGTCAACGGATAGGTTAATGCCCAAAAAGGACAACCCGAATCTCAATCGAGTCTCTTAAGTTTTTTACCCTTCGTTTTTTCGACACGTGGATTTTTACGGCAAAACAGGATTACGGTGGCAGGCCTTCGATTTACCATCGCTGGACAGTGGTGCACCATGGTACTGTTCTGTATCAATTCCATGCACGCATTTCTAAAAGTCGTACGGCACTGTTTCGCCATTTCGGACGGATGTTGCACCTTGCACCGTGGATGTTGCACCCTGTAGATATCGATTATTCGGACGGCCATAACTTCTGGTTCGTTTAGAGTTACGGGAGCCATAACCTGTCAAAACGAAGGGCTCGATGAGTTCTACGGGTTTGACAGCTTTCAACCGTCAACGGATAGTTTAATGCCCAAAAAGGACAACCCGAATCTCAATCGGGTCTCGTAAGTTTTTTACCCTTCGTTTTTTCGACACATGGATTTTTACGGTAAAACAGGATTACCGTGGCTGGCCTTCGATTTACCATCGCTGGAGAGTGGTGCACCATGGTACTTGTTTGCGCCAAAATTGGTCACAAACACCCAAGGTCGTGAAAGCACCCGTTTACGTGTTCAATTCGATAATATTCAACACAGAACTCAGCAACAATCAGTATATAATTCAGCTCTAATCAACAAATCACAATAATTCACGAACAACAATCACAAACACAGGATTTATAGTGGTTCGGCGTTCGTGCCTACGTCCACTTTGAAGGGTTTCTCTTTATTGCTTTGCTCGATTCAATCGATTACAATGGATTACAGCTGACAATTGCTTTGAAATCTGAATGCAACAGCGATTCTGATAGTTAAACTTGAATCCGGCAGAGTCTTGGCGTTCAATGGCGGAAAGATCCCTCTTTCTGAAGGCTTCAGGGTGCTATTTATAGGCGTTGGAGGCCCAGATCTTGCTGAAACTTCGTGAGACTTCTTCTGGCACGTGAGTGGGCCCACGCGACCGACCTCACCAAGTTTCGTCTCGATCTGACATCGGTTCGAAGTGATTTCGAACCCATCAATAAATGGTCCAATCGAGCTGAAACTTGGCAGGAACAATCTTTACCTCACATGGAAGATACTGTGAAAATTTGGTTGCATTTGGATCTATGGTTAAGGAGATATGCTCGGTTCGAAATTGGTATTTTCGGTTGGCTGTGGATTTCGAACCCATGACGTTCGAACCCTTCATTTCGAACCCAGCAGTGCACGTGGGCTTGTAGTGACGTGGCGCGCAATATTCGAATCGATCCTAACTTATCTCCGAATGGACCGCTTCGACTCCGTGAACTACGGCGAACACGTCATCCAAACCAATTGACTCGGTGGATTCGAAATAGGAAGCACTCTTGGTTTCGAACGTGACATTCGAATCCAGGAATTCTTATGGGTTCGAAGTTGATCGGTTCGAATTGGGTTATTCGATGGGTTCGAAGTGAGGATGTGAGGCCGAGTGAAGTCGTGGATTCGAAGGTATGTTACTGTGGTGGGTTCGAAGGTAATGGAGTCGAAGGCGATGGAGTCGAGGCTGGGTACTAGCTGATGGGTTCGAACATCATGGGTTCGAAGGCAAGGGCGTGGATGGGTTCGAACTAGGTGGTTTCGAAGGAGAGGGCGTGGATGGTTTCGAACAGCATGGTTTCGAAAAGGATGGGTTCGAAATTCATGGTTTCGAACCGGACAATGACTATTTCTCTTCACACTGAATCCATCATATCTTGAGCATACGAACTCGGATTGACTTGAAACTTGAAATGATGGCTCCTACAACCTTTCTTGTCGTGTCCTATCAATCGTGGCCTGATCCGGACTCGGGCAAAATTCATCGATATCCATAGCTAAGTGATGTATAACCAATCTCTAAGACGGACTGTTTCCCGTTTTCGACCAATCTTTTGATATCACGGCTTTGCCAAAAAGCGGGATAACATTTTGCCCCCCAAAACATGCCTTGCGGTAGGAAGGTGTGTTTTGTAATGCTTCGAGTTGGATGTTCGTATCCGATTATCAACCTGCAAAGAACTCAATAGTTTCATATGTCCTCAAATGACGATCGTTCGGGATCGAGCCATTTGGGATGAAGTGCGGCCGTTCATGGTCAAGCGCTCAACTTCAAATGACGATCGTTCGTGATCGAGCCATTCGAGGGGAAGTGCGACCGTGCGCGGTCGAGCGTACAAATGCATGCTTCGATCGTTCGGGATCGCATGCTGCTTGAAGTGAATCGGGACCGTTCGCGGTCCGTGCCGTTCGTGGCATAAGATGGAATAGGACCGTTCGCGGTCGATGCCGTTCGCGGCGAATGATGAGATGGGACCGTTCGCGGTCGACTGCCGTTCGTGGCAAACGATGATCGTTCGCGACCAAGTGCCGTTCAAGGCGAATGGTGACCGTTCGAGGTCGGTTTTCATAATCAGTGAGCCATGACCGTTCGCGATCAATGGCGTTCGAGGCAGGAAGCGATCGTTCGCGATCGTGTGCCGTTCGAGGCGAATCTGTGACCGTTCGCGGTCGTGTGCCGTTCGAGGCGGAGGGTGATCGTTCGCGATCGTGTGCCGTTCGAGGCGAATTTGTGACCGTTCGCGGTCGGGTTTCGGACCTCAAGTGACGACCGTTCGCGATCAAGCCATTTGAGGTAAGGCAAGTTATGACTGTTCGAAGTCGGGTGCCGTTCGTGGCGGATTGTGACCGTTCGAGGTCGGATGCCGTTCGAGGCGAATTGTGTGTGCCCGGGGGGGACTTAATATTATCAGTGCTGGAGTTATTGTTTGGGGGAGTTTTCGAATCGAAGACTTTGGCAGTTCGCTGCCATGCAAGAGGTGCTCGCGGACCGTTCGCGATCCACGGGCATACAAGTAAATTTGCAAATATCAAAGCAATAATCATACGAATTCCACAACAGGAATGTTTGAGTCAAGATCACAGCAAGACGAAGATGTCAAAGCGTAAACTCTTACTATGGTGCGGTCTTTAGTCATTCAGAGCATGCCTATGGATCGTGCGCGATCGCTTACATGTGTAGATGATCTAACCGTGCTAGTGAGAGGTTTGCGACTTGTTCATCGCTTTCGACCTGCCCCCCGAGTTTAGGAGGGAATTTTACCTGCCCCCTGGATGAGCGTTCATTCATTACCAGGTTGCTCAGAGGCCCCTATCTCTTTCTCTGGGATTGGATCAACATGCTCCAAGTGTGGGTGGCCCCTAGCTCTGGTGCTACGCCAGATGGTCCTGCTCCGTTCTGAACTCCAGTTGCTCCTTGGTTTTGTGCTCCAAGTTGCCCAATTTGCTGAAGCAAGTTCTGGATCATCTCTTCTTGTCTTCTCATCATAGCCTCCATCTCATCCCTAGTGATGAAGATCGACGCTTGATTCCCTCCTGAGGAAGCCTCCTTACTCCCCTGCAGTTCACTCCTCTTTGGCCTTGGCCTTCTACTCGATTGTCTCGTCATAATTTCTCAAATCTAAACTTTCAAACTCTCTTTGAATTTGCTATCAATTGGTAGAACTCCTGAGTTAGCGTTCTCAGTGAAAGCACCAAAATGTTTGCGCCAAAATTGGTCACAAACACCCAAGGTCGTGAAAGCACCCGTTTACGTGTTCAATTCGATAATATTCAACATAGAACTCAGCAACAATCAGTATATAATTCAGCTCTAATCAACAAATCACAATAATTCACGAACAACAATCACAAACACAGGATTTATAGTGGTTCGGCGTTCGTGCCTACGTCCACTTTGAAGGGTTTCTCTTTATTGCTTTGCTCGATTCAATCGATTACAATGGATTACAGCTGACAATTGCTTTGAAATCTGAATGCAACAGCGATTCTGATAGTTAAACTTGAATCCGGCAGAGTCTTGGCGTTCAATGGCGGAAAGATCCCTCTTTCTGAAGGCTTCAGGGTGCTATTTATAGGCGTTGGAGGCCCAGATCTTGCTGAAACTTCGTGAGACTTCTTCTGGCACGTGAGTGGGCCCACGCGACCGACCTCACCAAGTTTCGTCTCGATCTGACATCGGTTCGAAGTGATTTCGAACCCATCAATAAATGGTCCAATCGAGCTGAAACTTGGCAGGAACAATCTTTACCTCACATGGAAGATACTGTGAAAATTTGGTTGCATTTGGATCTATGGTTAAGGAGATATGCTCGGTTCGAAATTGGTATTTTCGGTTGGCTGTGGATTTCGAACCCATGACGTTCGAACCCTTCATTTCGAACCCAGCAGTGCACGTGGGCTTGTAGTGACGTGGCGCGCAATATTCGAATCGATCCTAACTTATCTCCGAATGGACCGCTTCGACTCCGTGAACTACGGCGAACACGTCATCCAAACCAATTGACTCGGTGGATTCGAAATAGGAAGCACTCTTGGTTTCGAACGTGACATTCGAATCCAGGAATTCTTATGGGTTCGAAGTTGATCGGTTCGAATTGGGTTATTCGATGGGTTCGAAGTGAGGATGTGAGGCCGAGTGAAGTCGTGGATTCGAAGGTATGTTACTGTGGTGGGTTCGAAGGTAATGGAGTCGAAGGCGATGGAGTCGAGGCTGGGTACTAGCTGATGGGTTCGAACATCATGGGTTCGAAGGCAAGGGCGTGGATGGGTTCGAACTAGGTGGTTTCGAAGGAGAGGGCGTGGATGGTTTCGAACAGCATGGTTTCGAAAAGGATGGGTTCGAAATTCATGGTTTCGAACCGGACAATGACTATTTCTCTTCACACTGAATCCATCATATCTTGAGCATACGAACTCGGATTGACTTGAAACTTGAAATGATGGCTCCTACAACCTTTCTTGTCGTGTCCTATCAATCGTGGCCTGATCCGGACTCGGGCAAAATTCATCGATATCCATAGCTAAGTGATGTATAACCAATCTCTAAGACGGACTGTTTCCCGTTTTCGACCAATCTTTTGATATCACGGCTTTGCCAAAAAGCGGGATAACAGTACTGTTCCGTTTCAAACCCATGCATGCATTTCTAAAAGTCGTACGACACTGTTTCGCCATTTCGGACGGATGTTGCACCTTGCACCGTGGATGTTGCACCCGGTAGATATCGATTATTCGGACGGCCATAACTTCTGGCTCGTTTAGAGTTACGGGAGCGATAACCTATCAAAACGAAGGCCTCGATGAGTTCTACGGTTTTGACAGCTTTCAGCCGTCAACGGATAGATTAATGCCCAAAAAGGACAACCCGAATCTCAATCGAGTCTCTTAAGTTTTTTACCCTTCGTTTTTTCGACACGTGGATTTTTACGGCAAACCAGGATTACGGTGGCAGGCCTTCGATTTACCATCGCTGGACAGTAGTGCACCATGGTACTGTTCCTTTTCAAATCCATGCACGCATTTCTAAAAGTCGTACGGCACTGTTTCACCATTTCGGACGGATGTTGCACCTTGCACCGTGGATGTTGCACCCTGTAGATATCGATTATTCGGACGGCCATAACTTCTGGTTCGTTTAGAGTTACGGGAGCCCTAACCTATCAAAACGAAGGCCTCGATGAGTTCTACGGCTTTGACAGCCTTCAGCCGTCAACGAATAGATTAATGCCCAAAAAGGACAACCCGAATCTCAATCGGGTCTCGTCAGTTGTTTACCCTTCGTTTTTTCGACACGTGGATTTTTACGGTAAAACAGGATTACCGTGGCCCGTCTTCGAGTTCGCATCGCTGGAGAGTGGTGCACCGTGGTACTGTTCCGTTTCAAATCCATGCACGCATTTCTAAAAGTCGTACGGCACTGTTTCACCATTTCGGACGGATGTTGCACCTTGCACCGTGGATGTTGCACCCCGTAGATATCGATTATTCCAACGGCCATAACTTCTGGCTCATTTAGAGATACGGGAGCGATAACCTGTCAAAACGAAGGCCTCGATGAGTTCTACGGCTATGGCGGCTTTCAGCCGTCAACGGATAGATTAATGCCCAAAAAGGACAACCCGAATCTCAATCGGGTCTCGTAAGTTTTTTACCCTTCGTTTTTTCGACACGTGGATTTTTACGGTAAAACAGGATTACCGTGGCCCATCTTCGACTTCCCATCGCTGGAGAGTGGTGCACCATGGTATTGTTCCATTTCAAATCCATGCACGCATTTCTAAAAGTCGTACGACACTGTTTCGCCATTTCGGACGGATGTTGCACCTTGCACCGTGGATGTTGCACCCTGTAGATATCGATTATTCGAACGGCTATAACTTCTGGCTCGTTTAGAGTTACGGGAGCCATAAGCTGTCAAAACGAAGGCCTCGATGAGTTCTACGGCTTTGATAGCTTTCAGCCCTCAACGGATAGATAAATGCCTAAAGAGGACAACCCGAATCTCAATCGGGTCTCGTAAGTTTTTTACCCTTCATTTTTTCGACACGTGGATTTTTATGGTAAAACAGGATTACCGTGGCTGGTGTTAATGCTAAAATTTGAACGCTAACACCCCGGTGTATGAAGTGAGATCGTGAAAGCACCACCCGATAACTCGGGAACATATTATAAGCAGATAATAGTGAAAAAACAGTAAACAGCAGCAATTTTATAGTGGTTCGGCTTAAGAGATAGCCTACGTCCACTTTGAATATCTTTATTGACGATTTGATTACAAGTCAATGCAGTTACACTTTTATTACAACACACTCTGAGTTTCAGGTGACTTAGAACAAGTAGCCTAAACTTCAATGTCGATCCAAATCTTTGAACACATGTTTGACATGTTTGATTTCTTCGTGAAGTTCCTTGAAGATGTTGAAGTAGTTCAGAATACAGCAGAGTAACGGCGCTTGAAATGAATGAGCCAGAAGGTCCCTTGAATGTTGGAGGTGGCCATGTATTTATAGGCAAATTTCTGGGCTGGAATTGTTAAGTCATGAACCGTGACCGACTCAGAATGAACCGTGACCGACTCACATACCACGAGTCAGCAAGCAGTGGCATAGATGAAATGGCATTGAGCATGTTCCTCGTATGCTTAGGTCGCCAGCGACTTTTGATAGGTCGTTAGTCACCTTGAGTCGTTGGAAACCCTGAGTCGTTGGAAACCCCGTGTCGGTCTACCCCATAAACCACTAACTAGTGAAACCACTCTGCTCTTCTAAGGCATTAACTCGTTGAGTCGTTGGTCCACTGAGTCGTTACGAACCTTGAGTAGATGAGTCGGTCCAGTCCTTGAGTAGATGAGTCGGTCCAGTCCTTGAGTAGATGAGTCGGTTCAGTCCTTGAGTCGTCTCGTATGAGCCGTGAACTTCGTTGAGTCGGTAACTCAATGAGTCGGCCTGTATCATGAACCGCTAACCTCCATGAGTCGTTCCATTCCTCTAAGTTGCCTTGAGCCTTAAGTCATCAGCCAATTGAGTCGCTACCAGTTGAGTCGGTCCTTTCCTTAAGTTGCTGAAGCCCCTTGAGTCGTAAATCCAATGAGTCGTTAAAGACCTTAAGTGGATGAGTCGGCCCAAGTTTCATCTCGTTGGCAGAACAGGGTTAACAGCTGGCCTTCGATTTACCATCGCTGGAGAGTGGTGCACCATGGTACTGTTTCGTTTCAAATCCGTGCACGCATTTCTAAAAGTCGTACGGCACTGTTTCGCCATTTCGGACGGATGATGCACCTTGCACCGTGGATGTTGCACCCTGTAGATATCGATTATTCGGACGGCCATAACTTCTGGCTCGTTTAGAGTTACGGGAGCCATAATCTGTCAAAACGAAGGCCTCGATGAGTTCTACGGCTTTGACTGCTTTTAGCCGTCAACGGATAGATTAATGCCCAAAAAGGACAACCCGAATCTCAATCGGGTCTCGTAAGTTTTTTACCCTTTGTTTTTTCGACACGTGGATTTTTACGGTAAAACAGGATTACGGTGGCTGGTCTTCGATTTACCATCGCTGGAGAGTGGTGCACCATGGTACTGTTCCATTTCAAATCCATGCACGCATTTCTAAAAGTCGTACGGCACTATTTCGCCATTTCGGACGGATGATGCACCTTGCAACATGGATGTTGCACCCTGTAGATATCGATTATACGGACGACCATAACTTCTGGCTCGTTTAGAGTTACGGGAGCCATAACCTGTCAAAACGAAGGCCACGATAAGTTCTACGGCTTTGACAGCTTTCAGCCGTCAACGGATAGATTAAAGCGCAAAAAGGACAACCCAAATCTCAATCGGGTCTCGTAAGTTTTTTACCCTTCCTTTTTTCGACACGTGGATTTTTACGGTAAAACGGGATTACCGTGGCCCGTCTTCGACTTCCCATCGCTGGAGAGTGGTGCACCATGGTACTGTTTCATTTCAAATCCATGCACGCATTTCTAAAAGTCGTACGACACTGTTTCGCCATTTCGGACAGATGTTGCACCTTGCACAGTGGATGTTGCACCCTGTAGATATCGATTATTCGGACGGCCATAACTACTGGCTCGTTTAGAGTTACAGGAGCCATAACCTGTCAAAACGAAGGCCTCGATGAGTTCTACGTCTTTGACCGCTTTCAGCCGTCAAGGGATAGATTAATGCCCAAAAAGGTCAACTCGAATCTCAATCGGGTCTCGTAAGTTTTTTACCCTTCGTTTTTTCGACACGGGGATTTTTACGGTAAAACGAGATTACCGTGGCCCGTCTTCGATTTCCCATCGCTGAAGAGTAGTGCACCATGGTAGTGTTCCATTTCAAATCCATGCACGCATTTTAAAAAGTCGTACGACACTGTATCGCCATTTCGGACGGATGTTGCACCTTGCACCGTGGATGTTGCACCCTGTAGATAACGATTATTCAAACGGCCATAACTTCTGGCTCGTTTAGACTTACGAGAGCCATAACCTATCAAAATGAAGTCCTCGATGAGTTCTATGACTTTGACATCTTCCAGCTGTTAACGGATAGATTAATGCCCAAAAAGGACAACCCGAATCTCAATCGGGTCTCGTAAGTTTTTTACCCTTCGTTTTTTCGACACGTGGATTTTTACGGTAAAACAGGATTACGGTGGTCGGTCTTCGATTTACCATCGCTGAAGAGTGGTGCACCATGGTACTGTTCCGTTTCAAATCCATGCACGCATTTCTAAAAGTCGTACGGCACTGTTTCGCCATTTCGGACGAATGTTGCACCTTGCACCGTGGATGTTGCACCCTGTAGATATCGATTATTCGGACGGCCATAACTTCTGGCTCATTTAGAGTTACGGGAGCCATAACCTGTCAAAACGAAAGCCTCGATGAGTTCTACGGCTTTGACAGCTTTCAGCCGTCAACGGATAGATTAATGCCCAAAAAAGACAACCCGAATCTCAATCGGGTCTCGTAAGTTTTTTACCCTTCGTTTTTTCGACACGTGGATTTTTACGGTAAAACAGGATTACGGTGGCTGGTCTTGGATTTACCATCGTTGGAGAGTGGTGCACCATGGTACTGTTCCGTTTCAAATCCATGCACGCATTTCTAAAAGTCGTACGGCACTGTTTCGCCATTTCGGACGGATGTTGCACCTTGCACCGTGGATGTTGCACCCTGTAGATATCGATTATACGGACGACCATAACTTCTGGCTCGTTTAGAGTTGCTGGAGCCATAACCTGTCAAAACGAAGGCCTCGATGAGTTCTACGGCTTTGATAGCTTTCAGCCGTCAACGGATAGATTAATGCCCAAAAAGGACAACCCGAATCTCAATCGGGTCTCGTAATTTTTTTACCCTTCATTTTTTCGACACGTGGATTTTTGCGGTAAAACGGGATTACCGTGGCCCGTCTTCGACTTCCCATCGCTGGAGAGTGGTGCACCATGGTACTGTTCCGTTTCAAATCCATGCACGTATTTCTTAAATCGTACGGCACTGTTCGCCATTTCGGACGGATGTTGCACCTTGCACCGTGGATGTTGCACCCTGTAGATATCGATTATTCGGACGGCCATAACTTCTGGCTCGTTTTGAGTTACGGGAGCCATAAGCTGTCAAATCGAAGGCCTCAATGAGTTCTACGGCTTTGACAACTTTCAGCCATCAACGGATAGATTAATGCCCAAAAAGGACAACCCGAATCTCAATCGGATCTGGTATGTTTTTTACCCTTCGTTTTTTCGACACGTGGATTTTTACGGTAAAACGGGATTACCGTGGCCCGCCTTCGACTTCCCAACGCTGGAGAGTGGTGCACCATGGTACTGTTCCGTTTCAAATCCATGCACGCATTTCTAAAAGTCGTACGACACTGTTTTGCCATTTCGGACGGATGTTGCACCTTGCACCGTGGATGTTGCACCCTGTAGATATCGATTATACGGACGACCATAACCTCTGGCTCGTTTAGAGTTACGGGAGCCATAACCTGTCAAAACGAAGGCCACGATGAGTTCTACGGCTTTGATAGCTTTCAGCCGTCAACGGATAGATTAATTCCCAAAAAGGACAACCCGAATCTCAATCGGGTCTCGTAAGTTTTTTACCCTTCGTTTTTTCGACACGTGGATTTTTACGGTAAAACGGGATTACCGTGGCCCGTCTTCGACTTCCCATCGCTGGAGAGTGGTGCACCACGGTACTGTTCCGTTTCAAATCCATGCACGCATTTCTAAATGTCGTACGACACTGTTTCGCCATTTCGGATGGATGTTGCACCTTGCACCGTGGATGTTGCACCCTGTAGATATCGATTATTCGGACGGCCATAACTTTTGGCTCGTTTAGAGTTACGGGAGCCATAAGCTGTCAAAACGAAGGCCTCGATGAGTTCTATGGCTTTGACAGCTTTCAGCCGTCAACGGATAGATTAATGCCCAAAAAGGACAACCCGAATCTCAATCGGGTCCCGTAAGTTTTTTACCCTTCGTTTTTTCGACACGTGGAATTTTACGGTAAAACGGGATTACCGTGGCTGGCCTTCAATTTACCATCGCTGGAGAGTAGTGAACCACCATGGTACTGTTCCGTTTCATATCCATGCACGCATTTCTAAAAGTCGTACGGCACTGTTTCGCCATTTCGGACGGATGTTGCACCTTGCACCGTGGATGTTGCACCCTGTAGATATCGATTATTCGTACGGCCATAACTTCTGGCTCGCTTAGAGTTATGGGAGCCATAACCTGTCAAAACGAAGGCCTTGATGAGTTCTACGGCTTTGATAGCTTTCAGCCTTCAACGGATAGATTAATGCCCAAAAAGGACAACCAGAATCTCAATCGGGTCTCGTAAGTTTTTTACCCTTCGTTTTTTCGACACGTGGATTTTTACGGTAAAACGGGATTACCGTGGCCCGTATTCGACTTCCCAACGCTGGAGAGTGGTGCACCATGGTACTGTTCCGTTTAAAATCCATGCACACATTTCTAAAAGTCGTACGGCACTGTTCCGCCATTTCGGACGGATGTTGCACCTTGCACCGTGGATGTTGCACCATGTGGATATCGATTATTCGGACGGCCATAACTTCTGGCTCGTTTAGAGTTACGGGAGCCATAAGCTGTCAAAACGAAGGCCTCGATGGGTTCTACGGCTTTGACAGCTTTCAGCCATCAACGGATAGATTTAATGCCCAAAAAGGACAACCCGAATCTCAATCGGGTCTCGTAAGTTTTTTACCCTTCGTTTTTTCGACACGTGGATTTTTACGGTAAAACAGGATTACGGTGGCTGGTCTTGGATTTACCATCGTTGGAGAGTGGTGCACCATGGTACTGTTCCGTTTCAAATCCATGCACGCATTTCTAAAAGTCGTACAACACTGTTTCGCCATTTCGGACGGATGTTGCACCTTGCACCGTGGATGTTGCACCCTGTAGATATCGATTATACGGACGAGCATAACTTCTGGCTCGTTTAGAGTTACTGGAGCCATAACCTGTCAAAACGAAGGCCTCGATGAGTTGTACGGCTTTGATAGCTTTCAGCCATCAACGGATAGATTAATGCCCAAAAAGGACAACCCGAATCTCAATCGGGTCTCGTAATTTATTTACCCTTCATTTTTTCGACACGTGGATTTTTGCGGTAAAACGGGATTACCGTGGCCCGTCTTCGACTTCCCATCGCTGGAGAGTGGTGCACCATGGTACTATTCCGTTTCAAATCCATGCACGTATTTCTTAAATCGTACGGCACTGTTTCGCCATTTCGGACGGATGTTGCACCTTGCACCGTGGATGTTGCACCCTGTAGATATCGATTATTCGGACGGCCATAACTTCTGGCTCGTTTTGAGTTACGGGAGCCATAAGCTGTCAAATCGAAGGCCTCAATGAGTTCTACGGCTTTGACAACTTTCAGCCATCAACGGATAGATTAATGCCCAAAAAGGACAACCCGAATCTCAATCGGATCTCGTATGTTTTTTACCCTTCGTTTTTTCGACACGTGGATTTTTACGGTAAAACGGGATTACCGTGGCCCGTCTTCGACTTTCCAACGCTGGAGAGTGGTGCACCATGGTACTGTTCCGTTTCAAATCCATGCACACATTTCTAAAAGTCGTACGACACTGTTTTGCCATTTCGGACGGATGTTGCACCTTGCACCGTGGATGTTGCACCCTGTAGATATCGATTATACGGACGACCATAACTTCTGGCTCGTTTAGAGTTACGGGAGCCATAACCTGTCAAAACGAAGGCCACGATGAGTTCTACGGCTTTGATAGCTTTCAGCCGTCAACGGATAGATTAATTCCCAAAAAGGACAACCCGAATCTCAATCGGGTCTCGTAAGTTTTTTACCCTTCGTTTTTTCGACACGTGGATTTTTACGGTAAAACGGGATTACCGTGGCCCGTCTTCGACTTCCCATCGCTGGAGAGTGGTGCACCACGGTACTGCTCCATTTCAAATCCATGCACGCATTTCTAAATGTCGTACGGCACTGTTTCGCCATTTCGGATGGATGTTGCACCTTGCACCGTGGATGTTGCACCCTGTAGATATCGATTATTCGGACGGCCATAACTTTTGGCTCTTTTAGATTTACGGGAGCCATAAGGTGTCAAAACGAAGGCCTCGATGAGTTCTATGGCTTTGACAGCTTTCAGCCGTCAACGGATAGATTAATGCCCAAAAAGGACAACCCGAATCTCAATCGGGTCCCGTAAGTTTTTTACCCTTCGTTTTTTCGACACGTGGATTTTTACGGTAAAACGGGATTACCGTGGCTGGCCTTCGATTTACCATCGCTGGAGAGTGGTGAACCACCATGGTACTGTTCCGTTTCATATCCATGCACGCATTTCTAAAAGTCGTACGGCACTGTTTCGCCATTTCGGACGGATGTTGCACCTTGCACCGTGGATGTTGCACCCTGTAGATATTGATTATTCGTACGGCCATAACTTCTGGCTCGCTTAGAGTTATGGGAGCCATAACCTGTCAAAACGAAGGCCTTGATGAGTTCTATGGCTTTGATATCTTTCAGCCTTTAACGGATAGATTAATGCCCAAAAAGGACAACCAGAATCTCAATCGGGTCTCGTAAGTTTTTTACCCTTCGTTTTTTCGACACGTGGATTTTTACGGTAAAACGGGATTACCGTGGCCCGTCTTCGACTTCCCAACGCTGGAGAGTGGTGCACCATGGTACTGTTCCGTTTAAAATCCATGCACATATTTCTAAAAGTCGTACGGCACTGTTCCGCCATTTCGAACGGATGTTGCACCTTGCACCGTGGATGTTGCACCACGTGGATATCGATTATTCGGACGGCCATAACTTCTGGCTCGTTTAGAGTTACGGGAGCCATAAGCTGTCAAAACGAAGGCCTCGATGGGTTCTACGGCTTTGACAGCTTTCAGCCATCAACGGATAGATTTAATGCCCAAAAAGGACAACCCGAATCTCAATCGGGTCTCGTAAGTTTTTTACCCTTCGTTTTTTCGACACGTGGATTTTTATGGTAAAACAGGATTACTGTGGCTGGCCTTCGATTTACCATCGCTGGAGAGTGGTGCACCATGGTACTGTTCCGTTTCAAATCCATGCATGCATTTCTAAATGTCGTACGACACTATTTCGCCATTTCGGACGGATGTTGCACCGTGCACCGTGGATGTTGCACCCTGTACATATCGATTATTCGGACGGCCATAACTTCGGGCTCGTTTAGAGTTACGGGAGCCATAACCTGTCAAAACGAAGGCCTCGATGAGTTCTACGGCTTTGACAGCTTTCAGCCGTCAACGGATAGATTAATGCCCAAAAAGGACAACCCGAATCTCAATTGGGCCTCGTAAGTTTTTTACCCTTCGTTTTTTCGACGCGTGGATTTTTACGGTAATACACGATTACGGTGGCTGGTCTTCGATTTACCATCGCTGGAGAGTGGTGCACCATGGTACTGTTTCATTTCAAATCCATGCACGCATTTCTAAAAGTCGTACCGCACTGTTTCGCCTTTTCGGACGGATGTTGCACCTTGCACCGTGGTTGTTGCACCCTGTAGATATCGATTATACGGACGACCATTACTTCTGGCTCGTTTAGAGTTACGGGAGCCATAACCTGTCAAAATGAAGGCCTCGATGTGTTCTACGGCTATGACAGCTTTCAGCCGTCAACGGATAGATTAATGCCCAAAAAGGACAACCCGAATCTCAATCGGGTCTCGTAAGTTTTTTACCCTTCGTTTTTTCGACACGTGGATTTTTGCGGTAAAACAGGATTACCGTGGCTGGCCTTCGATTTACCATCGCTGGAGAATGGTGCACCATGGTACTGTTCCTTTTCAAATCCATGCACGCATTTCTAAAAGTCGTACGGTACTGTTTCGCCATTTCGGACGGATGTTGCACCTTGCATCGTGGATGTTGCACCCTGTAGATATCGATTATTCGGACGGCCATAACTTCTGGCTCGTTTAGAGTTATGGGAGCCATAACCTGTCGAAACGAAGGTCTCGATGAGTTCTACGGCTTTGACAGCTTTCAACCGTCAATGGATAGATTAATTCCCAAAAAGGACAACCCGAATCTCAATCGGGTCTCGTTAGTTTTTTACCCTTCGTTTTTTCGACATGTGGATTTTTACGGTAAAACAGGATTACCGAGGTTGGCCTTCGATTTACCATCGCTGAAGAGTGGTACACCACGGTACTGTTCCGTTTCAAACCCATGCACGCATTTCTAAAAGTCGTACGGCACTGTTTCGCCATTTCGGACGGATGTTGCACCTTGCACCGTGAATGTTGCATCCTATAGATATCGATTATTCGGACGGCCATAACTTCTGGCTCGTTTAGAGTTACGGGAGCCGTAACCTGTCAAAACGAAGGCCTCGATGAGTTCTGCGGCTTTGACAACTTTCAGCCGTCGAAGGAAAGATTAATGCCCAAAAAGGACAACCCGAATCTCAATCGGGTCTCGTAAGTTTTTTACCCTTCGTTTTTTTGACACGTGGATTTTTACGGTAAAACATGATTACGGTGGCTGGTCTTCGATTTACCATCGCTGGAGAGTGGTGCACCATGGTACTGTTCCATTTCAAATCCATGCACGCATTTCTAAAAGTCGTACGTCACTGTATCGCCATTTCGGTCGGATGTTGCACCTTGCACCGTGGATGTTGCACGCTGTAGATATCGATTATACGGACGTCCATAACTTCTGGCTCGTTTAGAGTTACGGGAGCCACAACCTATCAAAACGAAGGCCTCGATGAGTTCTACGGCTTTGACAGCTTTCAGCCGTCAACGGATAGATTAATGCCCAAAAAGGACAACCCGAATCTCAATCGGGTCTCGTAAGCTTTTACCCTTCGTTTTTTCAACACGTGGATTTTTGCGGTAAAACAGGATTACGGTGGCTGGCCTTCGGTTTACCATCGCTGGAGAGTGGTGCACCATGGTACTGTTCCGTTTCAAACCCATGCACGAATTTCTAAAAGTCGTACGACACTGTTTCGCCATTTCGGACGGATGTTGCACCATGCATCGTGGATGTTGCACCCTGTAGATATCGATTATTCGGACGACCATAACTTCTGGCTCGTTTAGAGTTACGGGAGCCATAACCTGTCAAAAAGAAGGCGTCGATGAGTGCTACGGCTTTGACAGCTTTCAGCCGTCAAGAAATAGGTTAATGCCCAAAAAGGACAACCCGAATCTCAATCGGGTCTCGTAAGTTTTTTATCCTTCGTTTTTTCGACACGTGGATTTTTACGGTAAAACAGGATTACGGTGGCTGGTCTTTAATTTACCATCGCTGGAGAGTGGTGCACCATAGTACTGTTCCATTTCAAATCCATGCACGCATTTCTAAAAGTCGTACGACACTGTTTCGCCATTTCGGACGGATGTTGCACCTTGCACCGTGGATGTTGCACCCTGTAGATATCGATTATACGGACGACCATAACTTCTGGCTCGTTTAGAGTTACGAGAGCCATAACCTGTCAAAACAAAGGCCTCGATGAGTTCTATGACTTTGACAGCTTTCAGCCGTCAACGGATAGATTAATGCCAAAAAAGGACAACCCGAATCCCAATCGGGTCTCGTAAGTTTTTTACCCTTCGTTTTTTCGACACGTGGATTTTTACGGTAAACGGGATTACTGTGGCCCATCTTCGACTTCCCATCGCTGGAGAGTGGTGCACCATGGTAGTTTCTGTTTCAAATCCATGCACGCATTTCAAAAAGTCGTACGGCACTGTTCGCCGTTTCGGACGGATGTTGCACCTTGCACCGTGGATGTTGCACCCTGTAGATATCGATTATTCGGACGGCCATAACTTCTGGCTCGTTTAGAGTTACGGGAACCATAACCTGCAAAACGAAGGCCTCGATGAGTTCTACGGCTTTGACAGCTTTCAACCGTCAACGGATAGTTTAATGCCCAAAAAGGACAACCCGAATCTCAATCGGGTCTCGTAAGTTTTTTACCCTTCGTTTTTTCGACACGTGGATTTTTACGGTAAAACATGATTACTGTGGCTGGCCTTCGATTTACCATCGCTGGAGAGTGGTGCACCATGGTACTGTTCCGTTTCAAACCCATGCACACATTTCTAAAAGTCGTACGGCACTGTTTTGCCATTTCGGACGGATGTTGCACCTTGCACCGTGGATGTTGCACCCGGTAGATATCGAATATTCGGACGGCCATAACTTCTGGCTCGTTTAGAGTTACGGGAGCCATAATATGTCCAAACGAAGGCCTCGATGAGTTCTACGGCTTTGACAGCTTTCAGCCGTCAACGGATAGATTAATGCCCAAAAAGGACAACCCGAATCTCAATCGAGTCTCTTAAGTTTTTTACCCTTCGTTTTTTCGACACGTGCATTTTTACGGCAAAACAGGATTACGGTGGCAGGCCTTCGATTTACCATCGCTGGACAGTGGTACACCATGGTACTATTCCGTTTCAAATCCATGCACGCATTTCTAAAAGTCGTACGGCACTGTTTCGCCATTTCGGACGGATGTTGCACCTTGCACTGTGGATGTTTCACCCTGTAGATATCGATTATTCGGATGGCCATAACTTCTGGTTCGTTTAGAGTTACGGGAGCCCTAACCTATCAAAACGAAGGCCTCGATGAGTTCTACGGCTTTGACAGCCTTCAGCCGTCAACGAATAGATTAATGCCCAAAAAGGACAACCCGAATCTCAATCGGGTCTCGTCAGTTGTTTACCCTTCGTTTTTTCGACACGTGGATTTTTACGGTAAAACGGGATTACCGTGGCCCGTCTTCGAGTTCGCATCGCTGGAGAGTGGTGCACCATGGCACTGTTCCATTTCAAATCCATGCACGCATTTCTAAAAGTCGTACGGCACTGTTTCACCATTTCGGACGGATGTTGCACCTTGCACCGTGGATGTTGCACCCTGTAGATATCGATTATTAAAACGGCCATAACTTCTGGCTCATTTAGAGATACGGGAGCGATAACCTGTCAAAACGAAGGCCTCGATGAGTTCTACGGCTTTGACGGCTTTCAGCCGTCAGCGGATAGATTAATGCCCAAAAAGGACAACCCGAATCTCAATCGGGTCTCGTAAGTTTTTTACCCTTCGTTTTTTCGACACGTGGATTTTTACGGTAAAACAGGATTACCGTGGCCCATCTTCGACTTCCCATCGCTGGAGAGTGGTGCACCATGGTACTGTTCCATTTCAAATCCATGCACGCATTTCTAAAAGTCGTACGGCACTATTTCTCCATTTCGGACGGATGTTGCACCTTGCACCGTGGATGCTCCACCCTGTAGATATCGATTATTCGGACGGTTATTAGTTCTGGCTCGTTTAGAGTTACGGGAGCCATAAGCTGTCAAAACGAAGGCCTCGATGAACTCTACGGCTTTGACAGCTTTCAGCCCTCAACGGATAGATAAATGCCCAAAGAGGACAACCCGAATCTCAATCGGTTCTCGTAAGTTTTTTACCCTTCGTTTTTTCGACACGTGGATTTTTATGGTAAAACATGATTACCATCGCTGGAGAGTGGTGCACCATGGTACTGTTCCGTTTCAAATCCATGCACGCATTTCTAAAAGTCGTACGACACTGTTTCGCCATTTCGGACGGATGATGCACCTTGCATCGTGGATGTTGCACCCTGTAGATATCGATTATTCGGACGGCCATAACTTCTGGCTCGTTTAGAGTTACGGGAGCCATAACCTGTCAAAACGAAGGCCTCGATGAGTTCTACGGCTTTGACAGCTTTCAACCGTCAATGGATAGATTAATGCCCAAAAAGGACAACCTGAATATCGATCGGGTCTCGTAAGTTTTTTACCCTTTGTTTTTTCGACACGTGGATTTTTACGGTAAAACAGGATTACGGTGGCTGGTCTTCGACTTCCCATCGCATTTCTAAAAGTCGTACGGCACTGTTTCGCCATTTCGGACGGATGTTGCACCTTGCACCGTGGATGTTGCACCCTGTAGATATCGATTATTCGGACGACCATAACTTCTGGCTCGTTTAGAGTTACGGGAGCCATAAGCCGTCAAAACGAAGGCCTCGATGAGTTCTACGTCTTTGACCGCTTTCAGCCGTCAATGGATAGATTAATGCCCAAAAAGGACAACCCGAATCTCAATCCGGTCTCGTAAGTTTTTTACCCTTCGTTTTTTCGACACGTTGATTTTTGCGGTAAAACGGGATTACCGTGGCTGGCCTTCGATTTACCATCGCTGGAGAGTGGTGCACCACCATAGTACTGTTCCGTTTCAAATCCATGCACGCATTTCTAAGAGTTGTACGGCACTATTTCGCCGTTTCGGACGGATGTTGCACCTTGCACCGTGGATGTTGCACCCTGTAGATATCGATTATTCGTACGGCCATAACTTCTGGCTCGCTCAGAGTTATGGGAGCCATAACCTGTCAAAACGAAGGCCTTGAAGAGTTCTACGGCTTTGACAGCTTTCAGCCGTCAACGGATAGATTGATGCCCAAAAAGGACAACACGAATCTCAATCGGGTCTCGTAAGTTTTTTACCCATCGTTTTTTCGACACGTGGATTTTTACGGTAAAACGAGATTACCGTGGCCCGTCTTCGACTTTCCATCGCGGAAGAGTGGTGCAACATGGTAGTGTTCCATTTCAAATCCATGCATGCATTTTAAAAAGTCGTACGGCACTGTTTCTCCATTTCGGACGGATGTTGCACCTTGCACCGTGGATGTTGCACCCTGTAGATATCGATTATTCAAACGGCCATAACTTCTGGCTCGTTTAGAGTTTCGAGAGCCATAACCTATCAAAACGAAGTCCTCGATGAGTTCTATGACTTTGACATCTTCCAGCTGTTAACGGATAGATTAATGCCCAAAAAGGACAACCCGAATCTCAATCGGGTCTCGTAAGTCTTTTACCCTTCGTTTTTTCGACACGTGGATTTTTACGGTAAAACAGGATTACGGTGGCCGGTCTTCAATTTACCATCGCTGAAGAGTGGTGCACCATGGTACTATTCCGTTTCAAATCCATGCACGCATTTCTAAAAGTCGTACGGCACTGTTTCGCCATTTCGGACGAATGTTGCACCTTGCACCGTGGATGCTGCACCCTGTAGATATCGATTATTCGGACGGCCATAACTTCTGGCTCGTTTAGAGTTACGGGAGCCATAACCTGTCAAAATGAAGGCCTAGCTGAGTTCTACGGCTTTGACAGCTTTCACCCGTCAACGGATAGATTAATGCCCAAAAAGGACAACACGAATCTCAATCGGGTCTCGTCAGTTGTTTACCCTTCGTTTTTTTGACACATGGATTTTTACGGTAAAACGGGATTACCGTGGCCCGTCTTCGAGTTCACATCGCTGGAGAGTGGTGCACCATGGCATTGTTCCGTTTCAAATCCATGCACGCATTTCTAAAAGTCGTACGGCACTGTTTCTCCATTTCGGATGGATGTTGCACCTTGCACCGTGGATGTTGCACCCTGTAGATATCGATTATACGGACGACCATAACTTCTGGCTCGTTTAGAGTTACGGGAGCCATAACCTGTCAAAACGAAGGCCTCGATGAGTTCTATGGCTTTGATAGCTTTTAGCCGTCAACGGATAGATCAATGCCCAAAAAGGACAACCCGAATCTCAATCGGGTCTCGTAATTTTTTTACCCTTCATTTTTTCGACACGTGGATTTTTACGGTACAACGGGATTACCGTGGCCCGTCTTCGA
This sequence comes from Allium cepa, assembly GCA_030765085.1. Taxonomy (NCBI): domain Eukaryota; kingdom Viridiplantae; phylum Streptophyta; class Magnoliopsida; order Asparagales; family Amaryllidaceae; genus Allium; species Allium cepa. The sequence continues at coordinate 948,522,848 of CM060938.1, read as the reverse complement.
CTTCCTATCGCTGAAGAGTGGTGCACCATGGTACTGTTCCGTTTCAAATCCATGCACGCATTTCTAAAAGTCGTACGGCACTGCTTCGCCATTTCGGACGGATGTTGCACCTTGCACCGTGGATGTTGCACCCTGTAGATATCGATTATTCGGATGACCATAACTTCTGGTTCGTTTAGAGTTACGGGAGCCATAAGCTGTCAAAACGAAGGCCTCAATGAGTTCTACGGCTTTGGCAACTTTCAGCCATCAACGGATAGATTAATGCCCAAAAAGGACAACCCGAATCTCAATCGGGTCTCGTAAGCTTTTTACCCTTCGTTTTTTCGACACGTGGATTTTTACGGTAAAACGGGATTACCGTGGCCCGTCTTCGACTTTCCAACGCTGGAGAGTGGTGCACCATGGTACTGTTCCGTTTCAAATCCATGCACGCATTTCTAAAAGTCGTACGGCACTTTTTCGCCATTTCGGACGGATGTTGCACCTTGCACCGTCGATGTTGCACCTTGTAGATATCGATTATACGAACGACCATAACTTCTGGCTCGTTTAGAGTTACGGGAGCCATAACCTGTCAAAACGAAGGCCTCGATGAGTTCTACGGCATTGATAGCTTTCAGCCGTCAACGGATAGATTAATGCCCAAAAAGGACAACCCGAATCTCAATCGGGTCTCGTAAGTTTTTTACCCTTCGTTTTTTCGACACGTTGATTTTTACGGTAAAACGGGATTACCGTGGCCCGTCTTCCACTTCCCATCGCTGGAGAGTGGTGCACCATGGTACTGTTCCGTTTCAAATCCATGCACGCATTTCTAAATGTCGTACGGCACTTACGCCATTTCGGACGGATGTTGCACCTTGCACCGTGGATGTTGCACCCTGTAGATATTGATTATTCGGACGGCCATAACTTCTGGCTCGTTTAGAGTTACGGGAGCCATAAGCCGTCAAAACGAAGGCCTCGATGAGTTCTACGGCTTTGACAGCTTTCAGCCGTCAATGGATAGATTAATGCCCAAAAAGGACAACCCGAATCTCAATCCGGTCTCGTAAGTTTTTTACCCTTCGTTTTTTCGACACGTTGATTTTTGCGGTAAAACGGGATTACCGTGGCTGGCCTTCGATTTACCATCGCTGGAGAGTGGTGCACCACCATAGTACTGTTCCGTTTCAAATCCATGCACGCATTTCTAAGAGTTGTACGGCACTATTTCGCCGTTTCGGACGGATGTTGCACCTTGCACCGTGGATGTTCCACCCTGTAGATATCGATTATTCGTACGGCCATAACTTCTGGCTCGCTCAGAGTTATGGGAGCCATAACCTGTCAAAACGAAGGCCTTGAAGAGTTCTACGGCTTTGACAGCTTTCAGCCGTCAACGGATAGATTGATGCCCAAAAAGGACAACACGAATCTCAATCGGGTCTCGTAAGTTTTTTACCCTTCGTTTTTTCGACACGTGGATTTTTACGGTAAAACGAGATTACCGTGGCCCGTCTTCGACTTCCCAACGCTGGAGAGTGGTGCACCATGGTAGTGTTCCGTTTCAAATCCATGCACGCATTTCTAAAAGTCGTACGACATGGTTTCGCCATTTCGGACGGATGTTGCACCTTGCACCGTGGATGTTGCACCCTGTAGATATCGATTATTCGGACGGCCATAACTTCTGGCTCGTTTAGAGTTACGGGAGCCATAACATGTCAAAACGAAGGCCTCGATGAGTTCTACGACTTTGACCGCTTTCAGCCGTCAATTGATAGATTAATGCCTAAAAAGGACAACCTGAATCTCAATCGGGTATCGTAACTTTTTTACCCTTCGTTTTTCGACACGTGGACTTTTACGGTAAAACGGGATTACCGTGGCCCGTCTTCGACTTCCCATCGCTGGAGAGTGGTGCACCATGGTATTGTTCCGTTTCAAATCCATGCACGCATTTCTAAAAGTCGTACGGCACTGTTTCGCCATTTCGGACGGATGTTGCACCTTGCACCATGGATGTTGCACCCTGTAGATATCGATTATTCGTACGGCCATAACTTCTGGCTCGTTTAGAATTACGGGAGCCGTAACCTGTCAAAACGAAGGCCTCGATGAGTTCTACGGCTTTGACTGCTTTCAGCCGTCAACGGATAGATTAATGCCCAAAAAGGACAACCCGAATCTCAATCGGGTCTCGTAACTTTTTACCCTTCGTTTTTTCGACACGTGGATTTTTAGGGTAAAACGGGATTACCGTGGCCCGTCTTCGACTTCCCATCGCTGGAGAGTGGTGCACCATGGTACTGTTCCATTTCAAATCCATGCACGCATTTCTAAAAGTCGTACGGCACTGTTTCGCCATTTCGGACGGATGTTGCACCTTGCACCGTGGATGTTGCACCCTGTAGATATCGATTATTCGGACGGCCATAACTTCTGGCTCGTTTAGAGTTACAGAACCATAACCTGTCAAAACGAAGGCCTCGATGAGTTCTACGGCTTTGACAGCTTTCAGCCGTCAACTGATAGATTAATGCCCAAAAAGGACAACCCGAATCTCAATCGGGTCTGGTAAGATTTTTACCCTTCGTTTTTTCGACACGTGGATTTTTACGGTAAAACGGGATTACCGTGGCCCGACTTCGACTTCCCATCGCTGGAGAGTGGTGCACCATGGTACTGTTCCATTTCAAATCCATGCACGCATTACTAAAAGTCGTACGGCACTGTTTCGCCATTTCAGACGGATGTTGCACCTTGCACCGTGGATGTTGCACCCTGTAGATATCGATTATTCGGACGGCCATAACTTCTGGCTCGTTTAGAGTTGTTGGAGCCATAAGCTGTCAAAACGAAGGCCTCGATGAGTTCTACGGCTTTGACAGCTTTCAGCCGTCAACGGATAGATTAATGTCCGAAAAGGACAACCCGAATCTCAATCGGGTCTCGTAAGTTTTTTACCCTTCGTTTTTTCCACACGTGGATTTTTACGGTAAAACGGGATTACCGTGGCCCGCCTTCGACTTCCCATCGCTGGAGAGTGGTACACCATGGTACTGTTCCGTTTCAAATCCATGCACGCATTTCTAAAAGTCGTACGACACTGTTTCGCCATTTTGGACGGATGTTGCACCTTGCACCGTGGATGTTGCACCCTGTAGATATCGATTATTCGGACGACCATAACTTCTGGGTCGTTTAGAGTTACATGAGCCATAACTTGTCAAAACGAAGGCCTCGTTGAGTTCTACGGCTTTGACCTCTTTCAGCCGTCAACGGATAGATTAATGTCCAAAAAGGACAACCTGAATCTCAATCGGGTCTCGTAAGTTTTTTACCCTTCATTTTTTCGACACGTGGATTTTTACGGTAAAACGAGATTACCGTGGCCCGTCTTCGACTTCCCATCGCTGGAGAGTGGTGCACCATGATAGTGTTCCATTTCAAATCCACGCACACATTTCAAAAAGTCGTACGACACTGTTTCGCCATTTCGGACGGATGTTGCACCTTGCACCATGGATGTTGCACCCTGTTGATATCGATTATTCAAACGGCCATAACATCTGGCTCGTTTAGAGTTACGAGAGCCATAACCTATCAAAACGAAGGCCTCGATGAGTTCTACGGCTTTGATAGCTTTCAGTTGTTAACGGATAGATTAATGCCCAAAAAGGACAACCCGAATCTCAATCGGGTCTCGTAAGTTTTTTACCCTTCGTTTTTTCGAAACGTGAATTTTTACGATAAAACAGGATTACCGTGGCTGCACTTCGATTTACCATCGCTGGAGAGTGGTGCACCATGGTACTGTTCCGTTTCAAAACCATGCACGCATTTCTAAAAGTCGTACGGCACTGTTTCGCCATTTCGGACGGAAGTTGCACCTTGCACCGTATATGTTGCACCCTGTAGATATCGATTATTCGGACGGCCGTAACTTTTGGCTCGTTTAGAGTTACGGGAGCCATAAGATGTCAAAACGAAGTCGTCGATGAGTTCTACGGCTTTGATAGCTTTCAGCCGTCAACGGATAGATTAATGCCCAAAAAGGACAACCCGAATCTCAATCGGGTCTCGTAAGTTTTTTACCCTTCGTTTTTTCGACACGTGGATTTTTACGCTAAAACGGGATTACCGTGGCTGACCTTCGATTTACCATCGCCGGAGAGTGGTGCACCATGGTACTGTTCCATTTCAAATCCATGCACGCATTTCTAAAAGTCGTACGGCACTGTTTCGCCATTTCGGACGGATGTTGCACCTTGCACCGTGGATGTTGCACCCTGTAGATATCGATTATTCGTACGGCCATAACTTCTGGCTCGTTTAGAGTTATGAGAGCCATAACCTGTCAAAACGAAGGCCTCGATGAGTTCTACGGCTTTGACAGCTTTCAGCCGTCAACGGATAGATTAATGCCCAAAAAGGACAACCCGAATCTCAATCTGGTCTCGTAAGTTTTTAACCCTTTGTTTTTTCAAAACGTGGATTTTTACGGTAAAACAGGATTACGGTGGCTGGTCTTCGATTTACCATCGCTGGAGAGTGGTGCACCATGGTACTGTTCCGTTTCGAATCCATTCATGCATTTCTAATAGTCGTACGACACTGTTTCGCCATTTCGGACGGATGTTGCACCTTGCACCGTGGATGCTGCACCCTGTAGATATCGATTATACGGACGACCATAACTTCTGGCTCGTTTAGTGTTACGGGAGCCATAACCAGTCAAAACGAAGGCCTCGATGAGTTCTACGGCTTTGACAGCTTTCAGCCGTCAACGGATAGATTAATGTACAAAAAGGACAACCCGAATCTCAATCTGGTCTCGTAGGTTTTTTACCCTTCGTTTTTTCGACACGTGGATTTTTACGATATAACGGGATTACCGTGGCCCGTCTTCGACTTTCCATCTCTAGAGAGTGGTGCACCATGGTACTATTCCGTTTCAAATCCATGCACGCATTTCTAAAAGTCGTACGGCACTGTTTCGCCATTTCGGACGGATGTTGCACCTTGCACCGTGGATGTTGCACCCTGTAGATATCGATTATACGGACGACCATGACTTCTGGCTCGTTTGGAGTTACAGGAGCCAGAACCTGTCAAAACGAATGCCTCGATGAGTTCTACGGCGCTGACAGCTTTCAGCCGTCAACGGATAGATTAATGCCCAAAAAGGACAACCCGAATCTCAATCGGGTCTCGTAAGTTTTTTACCCTTCGTTTTTTCGACACGTGAATTTTTACGGTAAAACGGGATTACCGTGGCCCGTATTCGACTTTCCATCGCTAGAGAGTGGTGCACCATGGTACTGTTCCGTTTCAAATCCATGCACGCATTTCTAAAAGTCGTACGGCACTGTTTCGCCATTTCGGACGGATGTTGCACCTTGCACCGTGGATGTTGCACCCTGTAGATATCGATTATTCGGACGACCATAACTTCTGGTTCGTTTAGAGTTACAGGAGCCATAACCTGTCAAAACGAAGGCCTCGATTAGTTCTACGGCTTTGACCGCTTTCAGCCGTCAACGGGTAGATTAATGTCCAAAAAGGACAACCTGAATCTCAATCGGGTCTCGTAAGTTTTTTACACTTTGTTTTTTCGACACGTGGATTTTTACGGTAAAACGGGATTACCGTGTCCCGTCTTCGACTTCCCATCGCAGGAGAGTGGTGCACCATGGTAGTGTTCCGTTTCAAATCCATGCACGCATTCCAAAAAGTCGTACGGCACTGTTTCGCCATTACGGACGGATGTTGCACCTTGCACCGTGGATGTTGCACCATGTAGATATCGATTATTCAAACGGCCATAACTTCTGGCTCGTTTAGAGTTACGAGAGAAATAACCTATCAAAACTAAGGCCTTGATGAGTTCTACGGCTTTGACGGCTTTCAGCTGTTAACGGATAGATTAATGCCCAAAAAGGACAACCCGAATCTCAATCGGGTCTCGTAAGTTTTTTACCCTTCGTTTTTTCGACACGTGGATTTTTACGGTAAAACAGGATTACCGTGGTTGGACTTCGATTTACCATCGCTGGAGAGTGGTACACCATGGTTCTGTTCCGTTTCAAATCCATGCACGCATTTCTAAAAGTCGTACGACACTATTTCGCCATTTCGGACGGATGTTGCACCTTGCACCGTGGATGTTGCACCCTGTAGATATCGATTATTCGGACGGCCATAACTTCTGGCTCGTTTAGAGTTACGGGAGCCATAAGCTGTCAAAACGAAGGCCTCGATGAGTTCTACCGCTTTGATAGCTTTCAGCCGTCAATGGATAGATTAATGCCCAAAAAGGACAACCCGAATCTCAATCGGGTCTCGTATGTTTTTTACCCTTCGTTTTTTTGACACGTGGATTTTTACGGTAAAACGGGATTACCGTGGCTGGCCTTCTATTTACCATCGCTGGAGAGTGGTGCACCATGGTACTGTTCCGTTTCAAATCCATGCGCGAATTTCTAAAAGTCGTACGGCACTGTTTCGCCATTTCGGACGGGTGTTGCACCTTGCACCGTGGATGTTGCACCCTGTAGATATCGATTATTCGGACGGCCATAACTTCTGGCTCGTTTAGAGTTACGAGAGCCATAACCTGTCAAAACGAAGGCCTCGATGAGTTCTACGGCTTTGACCGCTTTCAGCCGTCAATGGATAGATTAATGCCCAAAAAGGACAACCCGAATCTCAATCTAGTCTCGCAATTTTTTTACCCTTTGTTTTTTCGACACGTGGATTTTTACGGTAAAACGGGATTACGGTGGCTGGTCTTCGATTTACCATCGCTGGAGAGTGGTGCACCATGGTACTGTTCCGTTTCAAATCCATGTACGCATTTCTAAAAGTCGTACGGCACTGTTTTTCCATTTCGGACGGATGTTGCACCTTGCACCGTGGATGTTGCACCCCGTAGATATCGATTATACGGACGACCATAGCTTCTGGCTCGTTTGGAGTTACGGAAGCTATAACTTGTCAAAACGAAGGCCTCGATGAGTTCTACGGCTTTGACAGCTTTTAGCCGTCAACGGATAGATTAATGCCCAAAAAGGACTACACGAATCTCAATCGGGTCTCGTTAGTTTTTTCCCTTCGTTTTTTTGACACGTGGATTTTTACGGTAAAACGGGATTACCGTGGCTGGTCTTCGACTTCCCATCTTTGGAGAGTGGTGCACCATGATACTGTTCCATTTCAAATCCATGCACGCATTTCTAAAAGTCGTACGGCACTGTTTCGCCATTTCGGACGGATGTTGCACCTTGCACCGTGGATGTTGGACCCTGTAGATATCGATTATTCGGACGGCCATAACTTCTGGCTCGTTTAGAGTTACAGGAGCCATAACCTGTCAAAACGAAGGCCTCGATTAGTTCTACGGCTTTGACCGCTTTCAGCCGTCAATGGATAGATTAATGTCCAAAAAGGACAACTTGAATCTCAATCGGGTCTCGTAAGTTTTTTACCCTTCGTTTTTTCGACACGTGGATTTTTAAGGTAAAACGGGATTACCGTGGCCCGTCTTCGACTTTCCATCACTGGAGAGTGGCGCACCACGGTATTGTTCCGTTTTTAATCCATACACGCATTTCAAAAAGTCGTACGGCACTGTTTCGCCATTACGGACGGATGTTGCACCTTGCACCGTGGATGTTGCACCCTGTAGATATCGATTATTCAAACGGCCATAACTTCTGGCTCGTTTAGAGTTACGAGAGAAATAACCTATCAAAACTAAGGCCTCGATGAGTTCTACGGCTTTGACGGCTTTCAGCTGTTAACGGATAGATTAATGCCCAAAAAGGACAACCCGAATCTCAATCGGGTCTCGTAAGTTTTTTACCCTTCGTTTTTTCGACACGTGGATTTTTACGGTAAAACAGGATTACCGTGGTTGGACTTCGATTTACCATCCCTGGAGAGTGGTACACCATGGTTCTGTTCCGTTTCAGATCCATGCACGCATTTCTAAAAGTCGTACGGCACTGTTTCGCCATTTCGGACGGATGTTGCACCTTGCACCGTGGATGTTGCACCCTGTAGATATCGATTATTCGGACGGCCATAACTTCTGGCTCGTTTAGAGTTACGGGAGCCATAAGCTATCAAAACGAAGGCCTCGATGAGTTCTACCGCTTTGATAGCTTTCAGCCGTCAATGGATAGATTAATGCCCAAAAAGGACAACCCGAATCTCAATCGGGTCTCGTATGTTTTTTACCCTTCGTTTTTTCGACACGTGGATTTTTACGGTAAAACGGGATTACCGTGGCTGGCCTTCTATTTACCACCGCTGGAGAGTGGTGCACCATGGTACTGTTCCGTTTCAAATCCATGCACGAGTTTCTAAAAGTCGTACGGCACTGTTTCGCCATTTCGGACGGGTGTTGCACCTTGCACCGTGGATGTTGCACCCTGTAGATGTCGATTATTCGGACGGCCATAACTTCTGGCTCGTTTAGAGTTACGGGAGCCATAACCTGTCAAAACGAAGGCCTCGATGAGTTCTACGGCTTTGACCGCTTTCATTCGTCAATGGATAGATTAATGCCCAAAAAGGACAACCCGAATCTCAATCTAGTCTCGCAAGTTTTTTACCCTTTGTTTTTTCGACACGTGGATTTTTACGGTAAAACAGGATTACGTTGGCTGGTCTTCGATTTACCATCGCTGGAGAGTGGTGCGCCATGGTACTGTTCCGTTTCAAATCCATGTACGCATTTCTAAAAGTCGTACGGCACTGTTTTTCCATTTCGGACGGATGTTGCACCTTGCACCGTGGATGTTGCACCCTGTAGATATCGATTATTCGGACGGCCATAGCTTCTGGCTCGTTTAGAGTTACGGGAGCCATAAGCTGTCAAAACGAAGGCCTCGATGAGTTCTACGGCTTTGATAGCTTTCAGCCATCAATGGATAGATTAATGCGCAAAAAGGACAACCCGAATCTCAATCGGGTCTCGTATGTTTTTTACCCTTCGTTTTTTCGACACGTGGATTTTTACGGTAAAACGGGATTACCGTGGCTGGTCTTCGATTTACCATCGCTAGAGAGTGGTGCACCATGGTACTGTTCCGTTTCAAATCCATGCACGCATTTCTAAAAGTCGTACGACACTGTTTCACCATTTCGGACGGATGTTGCACCTTGCACCGTGGATGTTGCACCCTGTAGATATCGATTATTCGGACGGCCATAACTTCTGGCTCGTTTAGAGTTACAGGAGGCATAACATGTCAAAATGAAGGCCTGGATTAGTTCTACGACTGCGACCGCTTTCAGCCATCAACGGATAGATTAATGTCCAAAAAGGACAACCTGAATCTCAATCGGGTCTCGTAAGCCTTTTACCCTTCGTTTTTTCGACACGTGGATTTTTACTGTAAAACGGGATTACCGTGGCCCGTCTTCGACTTCCCATCGCTGGAGAGTGGTGCACCATGGTATTGTTCCGTTTCAAATCCATGCACGCATTTCAAAAAGTCGTACGGCACTGTTTCGCCATTACGGACGGATGTTGCACCTTGCACCGTGGATGTTGCACCCTGTAAATGTCGATTATTCAAACGGCCATAACTACTGGCTCGTTTAGAATTACGAGAGAAATGACCTATCAAAACGAAGGCCTCGATAAGTTCTACGGCTTTGACGGCTTTCAGCTGTTAACGGATAGATTAATGCGCAAAAAGGACAACCCGAATCTCAATCGGGTCTCGTAAGTGTTTTACCCTTCGTTTTTTCGACACGTGTATTTTTACGGTAAAACAGGATTACCGTGGCTGGACTTCGATTTATCATCGCTGGAGAGTGGTGCCCTATGGTTCTGTTCCGTTTCAAATCCGTGCACGCATTTCTAAAAGTCGTACGGCACTGTTTCGCCATTTCGGATGGATGTTGCACCTTGCACCGTGGATGTTGCACCCTGTAGATATCGATTATTCGGACGGCCATAACTTCTGGCTCGTTTAGAGTTACGGGAGCCATAACCTGTCAAAACGATGCCTCGATGAGTTCAACGGCTTTGATAGCTTTCAGCCGTCAACGGATAGATTAATGCCCAAAAAGGACAACCCGAATCTCAATCGGGTCTCGTAAGTTTTTTACCCTTCGTTTTTTCGACACGTGGATTTTTACGGTAAAACGGGATTACCGTGGCTGGCCTTCGATTTACCATCGCTGGAGAGTGGTGCACCATGGTACTATTCCGTTTCAAATCCATGCATGCATTTCTAAAAGTCGTACGACACTGTTTCGCCATTTCGGACGGATGTTGCACCTTGCACCGTGGATGTTGCACCCTGTAGATATCGATTATTCGTTCGGCCATAACTTCATGCTCGTTTAGAGTTATGGGAGCCATAACCTGTCAAAACGAAGGCCTCGATGAGTTCTACGGCTTTGACAGCTTTCAGCCGTCAACGGATAGATTAATGCCCAAAGAGGACAACCCGAATCTCAATCTGGTCTCGTAAGTTTTTAACCTTTGTTTTTTCGACACGTGGATTTTTACGGTAAAACAGGATTACCGTGGCTGGACTTCGATTTACCATCGCTGGAGAGTGGTGCACCATGGTTCTGTTCCATTTCAAATCGATGCACGCATTTCAAGAAGTCGTATGGCACTGTTTCGCCATTTCGGACGGATGTTGCACCTTGCACCGTGGATGTTGCACCATGTAGATATCGATTATTCGGACGGCCATAACTTCTGGCTCGTTTAGAGTTACGGGAGCCATAAGCTGTCGAAACGAAGGCCTCGATGAGTTCTACGGCTTTGATAGCTTTCAACCGTCAATGGATAGATTAATGCCCAAAAAGGACAACCCGAATCTCAATCGGGTCTCGTATGTTTTTTACCCTTCGTTTTTTCGACACATGGATTTTTATGGTAAAACGGGATTACCGTGGCTGGCCTTCGATTTACCATCGCTGGAGAGTGGTGCACCATGGTACTGTTCCGTTTCAAATCCATGCACGAATTTCTAAAAGTCGTACGGCACTGTTTCGCCATTTCGGACGGATGTTGCACCTTGCACCGTGGATGTTGCACCCTGTAGATATCGATTATTCGGACGGCCATAACTTCTGGTTTGCTTAGAGTTACGGGAGCCATAACCTGTCAAAACGAAGGCCTCGATGAGTTCTACGGCTTTGACAGTTTTCAGCCGTCAACGGATAGATTAATGCCCAAAAAGGACAACCCGAATCTTAATCTGATCTCGTAAGTTTTTTACCCTTTATTTTTTCGACACGTGGATTTTTACGGTAAAACAAGATTACGGTGGCTGGTCTTCGATTTACCATCGCTGGAGAGTGGTGCACCCTGGTACTGTTCCGTTTCAAATCCATGCACGCATTTCTAAAAGTCGTACGGCACTGTTTTGCCATTTCGGACGGATGTTGCACCTTGCACCGTGGATGTTGCACCCTGGAGATATCGATTATATGGACGACCATAACTTCTGGCTCGTTTCGAGTTACGGGAGCTATAACTTGTCAAAACGAAGGCTTCGATGATTTCTACGGCTTTGACAGCTTTCAGCCGTCAACGGATAGATTAATGCCCAAAAAGGACTACACGAATCTCAATCGGGTCTCGTTAGTTTTTTACCCTTCGTTTTTTCGACACGTGGATTTTTACGGTAAAACGAGATTACCGTGGCCCGTCTTCGACTTCCCATCGCTGGAGAGTGGTGCACCATGATACTGTTCCGTTTCAAATCCATGCACGCATTTCTAAAAGTCGTACGGCACCGTTTCTCCATTTCGGACGGATGTTGCACCTTGCACGGTGGATGTTGCACCCTGTAAATATCGATTATTCGGACGGCCATAACTTCTGACTCGTTTAGAGTTACAGAAGCCATAACCTGTCAAAACAAAGGCCTCGATTAGTTCTACGGCTTTGACCACATTCAGCCGTCAATGGATAGATTAATGTCTAAAAAGGACAACCTGAATCTCAATCGGGTCTCGTAAGTTTTTTACCCTTCGTTTTTTCGACACGTGGATTTTTACGGTAAAACGTGATTACCGTGGCCCATCTTCGACTTCCCATCGCTGGAGAGTGGCGCACCATGGTAGTGTTCCGTTTAAAATCCATACACGAATTTCAAAAAGTCGTACGGCACTGTTTCGCCATTACGGACGGATGTTGCACCCTGTAGTTATCGATTATTCGAACGGCCATAACTTCTAGCTCGTCTAGAGTTACGAGAGAAATAACCAATGAAAACGATGGCCTCGATGAGTTCTACGACTTTGACGGCTTTCAGCTGTTAACGGATAGACTAATGCCTAAAAAGGACAACCCGAATCTCAATCGGGTCTTGTAAGTTTTTTACCCTTCGTTTTTTCGACACGTGGATTTTTACGGTAAAACAGGATTACCGTGGCCGGACTTTGATTTACCATCGCTGGAGAGTGGTGTACCATGGTTCTGTTCCGTTTCAAATCCATGCACGCATTTCTAAAAGTCGTACGGCACTGTTTCGTCATTTCGGACGGATGTTGCACCTTGCACCGTAGATGTTGCACCCTGTAGATATCGATTATTCGGACGGCCATAACTTCTGGCTCGTATAGAGTAACGGAAGCCATAAGCTGTCAAAACGAAGGCCTCGATGAGTTCTATGGCTTCGATAGCTTTCAGCCGTCAATGGATAGATTAATGCCCAAAAAGGACAACCCGAATCTCAATCGGGTCTCGTATGTTTTTTACCCTTCGTTTTTTCGACACGTGGACTTTTACGGTAAAACGGGATAACCGTGGCTGGCCTTCGATTTACCTTCGCTGGAGAGTGGTGCACCATGGAACTGTTCCGTTTCAAATCCATGCACGAATTTCTAAAAGTCGTACGGCACTGTTTCGCCATTTCGGACGGGTGTTGCACCTTGCACCGTGGATGTTGCACCCTGTTGATATCGATTATTCGGACGGCCATAACTTCTGGCTCGTTTAGAGTTACGGGAGCCATAACCTGTCAAAACGAAGGCCTCGATGAGTTCTACGGCTTTGACAGCTTTCAGCCATCTACGGATAGATTAATGCCCAAAAAGGACAACCCGAATCTCAATCTGGCCTCGTAAATTTTTTACCCTTTGTTTTTTCGACACGTGGATTTTTACAGTAAAACAGGTTTACCGTGGCCCGTCTTTGACTTTGCAACGCTGGAGAGTGGTGCACCATGGCACTGTTCCGTTTCAAATCCATGCACGCATTTCTAAAAGTCGTACGGCACTGTTTCACCATTTCGGACGGATGTTGCACCTTGCACCGTGGATGTTGCACCCTGTTGATGTCGATTATTCAAAGGCCATAACTTCTGGCTCGTTTAGAGTTACGGGAGCCATAACCTGTCAAAACGAAGGCCTCGATGAGTTCTACGGCTTTGACAGCTTTCAGCTGTTAACGGATAGATTAATGCCCAAAAAGGACAACCCGAATATCAATCGGGTCTCGTAAGTTTTTTACCCTTCGTTTTTTCGACACGAGGATTTTTACGGTAAAACAGGATTACCGTGGCTGGCCTTCGATTTACCATCGCTGGAGAGTGGTGCACCATGGTACTGTTCTGTTTCAAATCCATGCACGCATTTCTAAAAGTCGTACGTCACTATTTCACCATTTCGGACGGATGCTGCACCTTGCACCGTGGATGTTGCACCCTGTAGATACCGATTATTCGGACGGCCATAACTTCTGGCTCGTTTAGAGTTACGGGAGCCATAACCTGTCAAAACGAAGGCCTTGATGAGTTCTTTGGCTTTGATAGCTTTCAGCCGTCAACGGATAGATTAATGCCCAAAAAGGACAACCCGAATCTCAATCGGGTCTCGTATGTTTTTTACCCTTCGTTTTTTCGACACGTGGATTTTTACGGTAAAACGGGATTACCGTGGCTGGCCTTCGATTTACCTTCGCTGGAGAGTGGTGCACCATGGAACTGTTCCGTTTCAAATCCATGCACGAATTTCTAAAAGTCGTACGGCACTGTTTCGCCATTTCGGACGGGTGTTGCACCTTGCACCGTGGATGTTGCACCCTGTAGATATCGATTATTCGGACGGCCATAACTTCTGGCTCGTTTAGAGTTACGGGAGCCATAACCTGTCAAAACGAAGGCCTCGATGAGTTCTACGGCTTTGACAGCTTTCAGTCATCTACGGATAGATTAATGCCCAAAAAGGACAACCCGAATCTCAATCTGGTCTCGTAAATTTTTTACCCTTTGTTTTTTCGACACGTGGATTTTTACAGTAAAACAGGATTACGGTGGCTGGTCTTCGATTTACCATCGCTGGAGAGTGGTGCACCATGGTACTGTTCCGTTTCAAATCCATGCACGCATTTCTAAAAGTCGTAAGGCACTGTTTTGCCATTTCGGACGGATGTTGCACCTTGCACCGTGGATGTTGCACCCTGTAGATATCGATTATACGGACGACCATAACTTCTGGCTCGTTTAAAGTTACGGGAGCTATAACTTGTCAAAACGAAGGCCTCGATGAGTTCTACGGCTTTGATAGCTTTCAGCCGTCAACGGATAGATTAATGCCCAAAAAGGACAACACGAATCTCAATCGGGTCTCGTTAGTTTTTTACCCTTCGTTTTTTCGACACGTGGATTTTTACGGTATAACGGGATTACCGTGGCCCGTCTTCGACTTTCCATCGCTGGAGAGTGGTGCACCATGGTACTGTTCCATTTCAAATCCATGCACGCATTTCTAAAAGTCGTACGACACTGTTTCGCCATTTCGGACGGATGTTGCACCTTGCACCGTGGATGTTGCACCCTGTAGATATCGATTATTCGGACGGCCATAACTTCTGGCTCGTTTAGAGTTACAGGAGCCATAACCTGTCAAAACGAAGGCCTCGATTAGTTCTACGGGTTTGACCGCTTTCAGCCATCAACGGATAGATTAATGTCCAAAAAGGACAACCTGAATCTCAATCGGGTTTTGTAAGTTTTTTACGCTTCGTTTTATCGACACGTGGATTTTTACGGTAAAACGGGATTACCGTGGCCCGTCTTCAACTTCCCATTGCTGGAGAGTGGTGCACGATGGTAGGGTTCTTTTTCAAATCCATGCACGCATTTCGAAAAGTTATACGGCATTGTTTCGCCATTTCGGATTGATGTTGCACCTTGCACCGTGGATGTTGCGCCCTGTAGATATCGATTATTCGGACGGCCATAACTTCTGGCTCGTTTAGAGTTACGGGAGCCATAAGCTGTCAAAACGAAGGCCTCGATGAGCTCTACGGCTTTGATAGCTTTCAGCCATCAATGGATAGATTAATGCCCAAAAAGGACAACCCGAATCTCAATTGGGTCTCGTATGTTTTTTACCCTTCGTTTTTTCGACACGTGGATTTTTACGGTAAAACGGGATTACCGTGGCTGGCCTTCAATTTACCATCGCTGGAGAGTGGTGCACCATGGTACTATTCCGTTTCAAATCCATGCACGAATTTCTAAAAGTCGTACGGCGCTGTTTCGCCATTTCGGACGGTTGTTGCACCTTGCACCGTGGATGTTGCACCCTGTAGATATCGATTATTCGGACGGCCATAACTTTTGGCTCGTTTAGAGTTACAGGAGCCATAACCTGTCAAAACGAAGGCCTCGATGAGTTCTACGGCTTTGACAGCTTTCAGTCGTCAACGGATAGATTAATGCCCAAAAAGGACAACTCGAATCTCAATCTGGTCTCGTAAGTTTTTTACCCTTTATTTTTTCGACACGTGGATTTTTACGGTAAAACAGGATTACGGTGGCTAGTCTTCGATTTACCATCGCTGGAGAGTGGTGCACCATGGTACTGTTCCGTTTCAAATCCATGCACGCATTTCTAAAAGTCGTACGGCACTGTTTTGCCATTTCGGACGGATGTTGCACCTTGCACCGTGGATGTTGCACCCTGTAGATATTGATTATACGGACGACCATAACTTCTGCCTCGTTTAGAGTTATGGGAGCTATAACTTGTCAAAACGAAGGCCTCGATGAGTTCTACGGCTTTGACATCTTTCAGCCGTCAACGGATAGATTAATGCTCAAAAAGGACAACACGAATCTCAATCGGGTCTCGTTAGTTTTTTACCCTTCGTTTTTTCGACACGTGGATTTTTACGGTATAAAGGGATTACCGTGGCCCGTCTTCGACTTTCCATCGCTGGAGAGTGGTGCACCATGGTACTATTCCATTTCAAATCCATGCACACATTTCTAAAAGTCGTACGTCACTGTTTCGCCATTTCGGACGGATGTTGCACCTTGCACCGTGGATGTTGCACCCTGTAGATATCGATTATTCGGACGACCATAACTTCTGGCTCGTTTAGAGTTATCGGAGCCATAACCTGTCAAAACGAAGGCCTCGATGTGCTCTATGGCTTTGACCGCTTTCAGCCGTCAACGGATAAATTAATGCCCAAAAAGTACAACCTGAATCTAAATCGGGTCTCGTAAGTTTTTTACCCTTTATTTTTTCGACACGTGGATTTTTACGGTAAAACGATATTACCGTGGCCCGTCTTTGACTTTGCAACGCAGGAGAGTGGTGCACCATGGTACTGTTCCGTTTCAAATCCATGCACGCATTTCTAAAAGTCGTACGGCACTGTTTCACCATTTCGGACGGATGTTGCACCTTGCACCGTGGATGTTGCACCCTGTAGATGTCGATTATTCAAAGGCCATAACTTCTGGCTCGTTTAGAGTTACGGGAGCCATAACCTGTCAAAACGAAGGCCTCGATGAGTTCTACGGCTTTGACAGCTTTCAGCAGTTAACGGATAGATTAATGCCCAAAAAGGACAACCCGAATATCAATCGGGTCTCGTAAGTTTTTTACCCTTCGTTTTTTCGACACGAGGATTTTTACGGTAAAACAGGATTACCGTGGCTGGCCTTCGATTTACCATCGCTGGAGAGTGGTGCACCATGGTACTGTTCTGTTTCAAATCCATGCACGCATTTCTAAAAGTCGTACGTCACTATTTCACCATTTCGGACGGATGCTGCACCTTGCACCGTGGATGTTGCACCCTGTAGATACCGATTATTCGGACGGCCATAAATTCTGGCTCGTTTAGAGTTACGGGAGCCATAACCTGTCAAAACGAAGGCCTTGATGAGTTCTTTGGCTTTGATAGCTTTCAGCCGTCAACGGATAGATTAATGCCCAAAAAGGACAACCCGAATCTCAATCGGGTCTCGTATGTTTTTTACCCTTCGTTTTTTCGACACGTGGATTTTTACGGTAAAACGGGATTACCGTGGCTGGCCTTTGATTTACCTTCGCTGGAGAGTGGTGCACCATGGAACTGTTCCGTTTCAAATCCATGCACGAATTTCTAAAAGTCGTACGGCACTGTTTCGCCATTTCGGACGGGTGTTGCACCTTGCACCGTGGATGTTGCACCCTGTAGATATCGATTATTCGGACGGCCATAACTTCTGGCTCGTTTAGAGTTACGGGAGCCATAACCTGTCAAAACGAAGGCCTCGATGAGTTCTACGGCTTTGACAGCTTTCAGCCATCTACGGATAGATTAATGCCCAAAAAGGACAACCCGAATCTCAATCTGGTCTCGTAAATTTTTTACCCTTTGTTTTTTCGACACGTGGATTTTTACAGTAAAACAGGATTACGGTGGCTGGTCTTCGATTTACCATCGCTGGAGAGTGGTGCACCATGGTACTGTTCCGTTTCAAATCGATGCACGCATTTCTAAAAGTCGTACGGCACTGTTTTGCCATTTCGGACGGATGTTGCACCTTGCACCGTGGATGTTGCACCCTGTAGATATCGATTATACGGACGACCATAACTTCTGGCTCGTTTAGAGTTACGGGAGCTATAACTTGTCAAAATGAAGGCCTCGATGAGTTCCACGGCTTTGATAGCTTTTAGCCGTAAACGGATAGATTAATGCCCAAAAAGGACAACACGAATCTCAATCGGGTCTCGTTAGTTTTTTACCCTTCGTTTTTTCGACGCGTGGATTTTTACGGTATAACGGGATTACCGTGGCCCGTCTTCGACTTTCCATCGCTGGAGAGTGGTGCACCATGGTACTGTTCCATTTCAAATCCATGCACGCATTTCTAAAAGTCGTACGACACTGTTTCGCCATTTCGGACGGATGTTGCACCTTGCACCGTGGATGTTGCACCCTGTAGATATCGATTATTCGGACGGCCATAACTTCTGGCTCGTTTAGAGTTACAGGAGCCATAACCTGTCAAAACGAAGGCCTCGATTAGTTCTACGGGTTTGACCGCTTTCAGCCATCAACGGATAGATTAATGTCCAAAAAGGACAACCTGAATCTCAATCGGGTTTTGTAAGTTTTTTACGCTTCGTTTTATCGACACGTGGATTTTTACGGTAAAACGGGATTACCGTGGCCCGTCTTCAACTTCCCATCGCTGGAGAGTGGTGCACCATGGTAGTGTTCCGTTTCAAATCCATGCACGCATTTCGAAAAGTCATACGGCATTGTTTCGCCATTTCGGATTGATGTTGCACCTTGCACCGTGGATGTTGCGCCCTGTAGATATCGATTATTCGGACGGCCATAACTTCTGGCTCGTTTAGAGTTAC
The DNA here is from genome assembly GCA_030765085.1 of Allium cepa. Lineage (NCBI taxonomy): Eukaryota > Viridiplantae > Streptophyta > Magnoliopsida > Asparagales > Amaryllidaceae > Allium > Allium cepa. The sequence goes on along the minus strand of CM060938.1, from coordinate 948,504,218 downwards.
GGGAGCCATAAGCTGTCAAAACGAAGGCCTCGATGAGCTCTACGGCTTTGATAGCTTTCAGCCATCAATGGATAGATTAATGCCCAAAAAGGACAACCCGAATCTCAATTGGGTCTCGTATGTTTTTTACCCTTCGTTTTTTCGACACGTGGATTTTTACGGTAAAACGGGATTACCGTGGCTGGCCTTCAATTTACCATCGCTGGAGAGTGGTGCACCATGGTACTATTCCGTTTCAAATCCATGCACGAATTTCTAAAAGTCGTACGACGCTGTTTCGCCATTTCGGACGGTTGTTGCACCTTGCACCGTGGATGTTGCACCCTGTAGATATCGATTATTCGGACGGCCATAACTTTTGGCTCGTTTAGAGTTACAGGAGCCATAACCTGTCAAAACGAAGGCCTCGATGAGTTCAACGGCTTTGACAGCTTTCAGTCGTCAACGGATAGATTAATGCCCAAAAAGGACAACCCGAATCTCAATCTGGTCTCGTAAGTTTTTTACCCTTTATTTTTTCGACACGTGGATTTTTACGGTAAAACAGGATTACGGTGGCTAGTCTTCGATTTACCATCGCTGGAGAGTGGTGCACCATGGTACTGTTCCGTTTCAAATCCATGCACGCATTTCTAAAAGTCATACGGCACTGTTTTGCCATTTCGGACGGATGTTGCACCTTGCACCGTGGATGTTGCACCCTGTAGATATTGATTATACGGACGACCATAACTTCTGGCTCGTTTAGAGTTATGGGAGCTATAACTTGTCAAAACGAAGGCCTCGATGAGTTCTACGGCTTTGACATCTTTCAGCCGTCAACGGATAGATTAATGCTCAAAAAGGACAACACGAATCTCAATCGGGTCTCGTTAGTTTTTTACCCTTCGTTTTTTCGACACGTGGATTTTTACGGTATAAAGGGATTACCGTGGCCCGTCTTCGACTTTCCATCGCTGGAGAGTGGTGCACCATGGTACTATTCCATTTCAAATCCATGCACACATTTCTAAAAGTCGTACGTCACTGTTTCGCCATTTCGGACGGATGTTGCACCTTGCACCGTGATGTTGCACCCTGTAGATATCGATTATTCGGACGACCATAACTTCTGGCTCGTTTAGAGTTATCGGAGCCATAACCTGTCAAAACGAAGGCCTCGATGTGCTCTATGGCTTTGACCGCTTTCAGCCGTCAACGGATAAATTAATGCCCAAAAAGTACAACCTGAATCTAAATCGGGTCTCGTAAGTTTTTTACCCTTTATTTTTTCGACACGTGGATTTTTACGGTAAAACGGTATTACCGTGGCCCGTCTTTGACTTTGCAACGCTGGAGAGTGGTGCACCATGGTACTGTTCCGTTTCAAATCCATGCACGCATTTCTAAAAGTCGTACGGCACTGTTTCACCATTTCGGACGGATGTTGCACCTTGCACCGTGGATGTTGCACCCTGTAGATGTCGATTATTCAAAGGCCATAACTTCTGGCTCGTTTAGAGTTACGGGAGCCATAACCTGTCAAAACGAAGGCCTCGATGAGTTCTACGGCTTTGACAGCCTTCAGCTGTTAACGGATAGATTAATGCCCAAAAAGGACAACCCGAATATCAATCGGGTCTCGTAAGTTTTTTACCCTTCGTTTTTTCGACACGAGGATTTTTACGGTAAAACAGGATTACCGTGGCTGGCCTTCGATTTACCATCGCTGGAGAGTGGTGCACCATGGTACTGTTCTGTTTCAAATCCATGCACGCATTTCTAAAAGTCGTACGTCACTATTTCACCATTTCGGACGGATGCTGCACCTTGCACCGTGGATGTTGCACCCTATAGATACCGATTATTCGGAAGGCCATAACTTCTGGCTCGTTTAGAGTTACGGGAGCCATAACCTGTCAAAACGAAGGCCTTGATGAGTTCTTTGGCTTTGATAGCTTTCAGCCGTCAACGGATAGATTAATGCCCAAAAAGGACAACCCGAATCTCAATCGGGTCTCGTATGTTTTTTACCCTTCGTTTTTTCGACACGTGGATTTTTACGGTAAAACGGGATTACCGTGGCTGGCCTTCGATTTACCTTCGCTAGAGAGTGGTGCACCATGGAACTGTTCCGTTTCAAATCCATGCACGAATTTCTAAAAGTCGTACGGCACTGTTTCGCCATTTCGGACGGGTGTTGCACCTTGCACCGTGGATGTTGCACCCTGTAGATATCGATTATTCGGACGGTCATAACTTCTGGCTCGTTTAGAGTTACGGGAGCCATAACCTGTCAAAACGAAGGCCTCGATGAGTTCTACGGCTTTGACAGCTTTCAGCCATCTACGGATAGATTAATGCCCAAAAAGGACAACCCGAATCTCAATCTGGTCTCGTAAATTTACCCTTTGTTTTTTCGACACGTGGATTTTTACAGTAAAACAGGATTACGGTGGCTGGTCTTCGATTTACCATCGCTGGAGAGTGGTGCACCATGGTACTGTTCCGTTTCAAATCCATGCACGCATTTCTAAAAGTCGTACGGCACTGTTTTGCCATTTCGGACGGATGTTGCACCTTGCACCGTGGATGTTGCACCCTGTAGATATCGATTATACGGACGACCATAACTTATGGCTCGTTTAGAGTTACGGGAGCTATAACTTGTCAAAACGAAGGCCTCGATGAGTTCTACGGCTTTGATAGCTTTTAGCCGTCAACGGATAGATTAATGCCCAAAAAGGACAACACGAATCTCAATCGGGTCTCGTTAGTTTTTTACCCTTCGTTTTTTCGAAAAGTGGATTTTTACGGTATAACGGGATTACCGTGGCCCGTCTTCGACTTTCCATCGCTGGAGAGTGGTGCACCATGGTACTGTTCCATTTCAAATCCATGCACGCATTTCTAAAAGTCGTACGACACTGTTTCGCCATTTCGGACGGATGTTGCACCTTGCACCGTGGATGTTGCACCCTGTAGATATCGATTATTCGGACGGCCATAACTTCTGGCTCGTTTAGAGTTACAGGAGCCATAACCTGTCAAAACGAAGGCCTCGATTAGTTCTACGGGTTTGACCGCTTTCAGCCATCAACGGATAAATTAATGTCCAAAAAGGACAACCTGAATCTCAATCGGGTTTTGTAAGTTTTTTACGCTTCGTTTTATCGACACGTGGATTTTTACGGTAAAACGGGATTACCGTGGCCCGTCTTCAACTTCCCATTGCTGGAGAGTGGTGCACCATGGTAGTGTTCCGTTTCAAATCCATGCACGCATTTCGAAAAGTCATACGGCATTGTTTCGCCATTTCGGATTGATGTTGCACCTTGCACCGTGGATGTTGCGCCCTGTAGATATCGATTATTCGGACGGCCATAACTTCTGGCTCGTTTAGAGTTACGGGAGCCATAAGCTGTCAAAACGAAGGCCTCGATGAGCTCTACGGCTTTGATAGCTTTCAGCCATCAATGGATAGATTAATGCCAAAAAAGGACAACCCGAATCTCAATTGGGTCTCGTAAGTTTTTTACCCTTCGTTTTTTCGACACGTGGATTTTTACGGTAAAACGGGATTACCGTGGCTGACCTTCAATTTACCATCGCTGGAGAGTGGTGCACCATGGTACTATTCCGTTTCAAATCCATGCACGAATTTCTAAAAGTCGTACGGCGCTGTTTCGCCATTTCGGACGGTTGTTGCACCTTGCACCGTGGATGTTGCACCCTGTAGATATCGATTATTCGGACGGCCATATCTTTTGGCTCGTTTAGAGTTACAGGAGCCATAACCTGTCAAAACGAAGGCCTCGATGAGTTCTACGGCTTTGACAGCTTTCAGTCGTCAACGGACAGATTAATGCCCAAAAAGGACAACCCGAATCTCAATCTGGTCTCGTAAGTTTTTTACCCTTTGTTTTTTCGACACGTGGATTTTTACGGTAAAACAGGATTACGGTGGCTAGTCTTCGATTTACCATCGCTGGAGAGTGGTGCACCATGGTACTGTTCCGTTTCAAATCCATGCACGTATTTCTAAAAGTCGTACGGCACTGTTTTGCCATTTCGGACGGATGTTGCACCTTGCACCGTGGATGTTGCACGCTGTAGATATTGATTATACGGACGACCATAACTTCTGGCTCGTTTAGAGTTATGGGAGCTATAACTTGTCAAAACGAAGGCCTCGATGAGTTCTACGGCTTTGACATCTTTCAGCCGTCAACGGATAGATTAATGCTCAAAAAGGACAACACGAATCTCAATCGGGTCTCGTTAGTTTTTTACCCTTCGTTTTTTCGACACGTGGATTTTTACGGTATAAAGGGATTCCCGTGGCCCGTCTTCGACTTTCCATCGCTGCAGAGTGGTGCACCATGGTACTATTCCATTTCAAATCCATGCACACATTTATAAAAGTCGTACGTCACTGTTTCGCCATTTCGGACGGATGTTGCACCTTGCACCGTGGATGTTGCACCCTATAGATATCGATTATTTGGACGACCATAACTTCTGGCTCGTTTAGAGTTATCGGAGCCATAACCTGTCAAAACGAAGGCCTCGATGTGCTCTATGGCTTTGACCGCTTTCAGCCGTCAACGGATAAATTAATGCCCAAAAAGTACAACCTGAATCTAAATCGGGTCTCGTAAGTTTTTTACCCTTTATTTTTTCGACACGTGGATTTTTACGGTAAAACGGTATTACCGTGGCCCGTCTTTGACTTTGCAACGCTGGAGAGTGGTGCACCATGGTACTGTTCCGTTTCAAATCCATGCACGCATTTCTAAAAGTCATACGGCACTGTTTCACCATTTCGGACGGATGTTGCACCTTGCACCGTGGATGTTGCACCCTGTAGATGTCGATTATTCAAAGGCCATAACTTCTGGCTCGTTTAGAGTTACGGGAGCCATAACCTGTCAAAACGAAGGCCTCGATGAGTTCTACGGCTTTGACAGCTTTCGGCTGTTAACGGATAGATTAATGCCCAAAAAGGACAACCCGAATATCAATCGGGTCTCGTAAGTTTTTTACCCTTCGTTTTTTCGACACGAGGATTTTTACGGTAAAACAGGATTACCGTGGCTGGCCTTCGATTTACCATCGCTGGAGAGTGGTGCACCATGGTACTGTTCTGTTTCAAATCCATGCACGCATTTCTAAAAGTCGGACGTCACTATTTCACCATTTCGGACGGATGCTGCACCTTGCACCGTGGATGTTGCACCCTGTAGATACCGATTATTCGGAAGGCCATAACTTCTGGCTCGTTTAGAGTTACGGGAGCCATAACCTGTCAAAACGAAGGCCTTGATGAGTTCTTTGGCTTTGATAGCTTTCAGCCGTCAACGGATAGATTAATGCCCAAAAAGGACAACCCGAATCTCAATCGGGTCTCGTATGTTTTTTACCCTTCGTTTTTTCGACACGTGGATTTTTACGGTAAAACGGGATTACCGTGGCTGGCCTTCGATTTACCTTCGCTAGAGAGTGGTGCACCATGGAACTGTTCCGTTTCAAATCCATGCACGAATTTCTAAAAGTCGTACGGCACTGTTTCGCCATTTCGGACGGGTGTTGCACCTTGCACCGTGGATGTTGCACCCTGTAGATATCGATTATTCGGACGGCCATAACTTCTGGCTCGTTTAGAGTTACGGGAGCCATAACCTGTCAAAACGAAGGCCTCGATGAGTTCTACGGCTTTGACAGCTTTCAGCCATCTACGGATAGATTAATGCCCAAAAAGGACAACCCGAATCTCAATCTGGTCTCGTAAATTTTTTACCCTTCGTTTTTTCGACACGTGGATTTTTACAGTAAAACAGGATTACGGTGGCTGGTCTTCGATTTACCATCGCTGGAGAGTGGTGCACCATGGTACTGTTCCGTTTCAAATCCATGCACGCATTTCTAAAAGTCGTACGGCACTGTTTCGCCATTTCGGACGGATGTTGCACCTTGCACCGTGGATGTTGCACCCTGTAGATATCGATTATACGGACGACCATAACTTCTGGTTTGCTTAGAGTTACGGGAGCCATAACCTGTCAAAACGAAGGCCTCGATGAGTTCTACGGCTTTGACAGTTTTCAGCCGTCAACGGATAGATTAATGCCCAAAAAGGACAACCCGAATCTTAATATGGTCTCGCAAGTTTTTTACCCTTTATTTTTTCGACACGTGGATTTTTACGGTAAAACAAGATTACGGTGGCTGGTCTTCGATTTACCATCGCTGGAGAGTGGTGCACCATGGTACTGTTCCGTTTCAAATCCATGCACGCATTTCTAAAAGTCGTACGGCACTGTTTTGCCATTTCGGACGGATGTTGCACCTTGCACCGTGGATGTTGCACCCTGGAGATATCGATTATATGGACGACCATAACTTCTGGCTCGTTTCGAGTTACGGGAGCTATAACTTGTCAAAACGAAGGCTTCGATGATTTCTACGGCTTTGACAGCTTTCAGCCGTCAACGGATAGATTAATGCCCAAAAAGGACTACACGAATCTCAATCGGGTCTCGTTAGTTTTTTACCCTTCGTTTTTTCGACACGTGGATTTTTACGGTAAAACGAGATTACCATGGCCCGTCTTCGACTTCCCATCGCTGGAGAGTGGTGCACCATGATACTGTTCTGTTTGCACAAAAAATGGACAAACACCTCCAAGTCGTATTATTTAGTTGATTATATGTGATTTTTAATGGTTTAGATGAGTTATGTAAATATGAAAAAAGTAGGGGCTGAAATGTAAAAGACACACAGATTTATAGTGGTTCGGCCAGAATGTGCCTACGTCCACTTTATATGTTATTATCTTCTTTCTTTCGAATTACAAGTACAATGCTTCGTATACGAGTATATGAAAGTAGTTTGAAAGTTCCTTCCTTGCTTGAGCTCTCAAACTTGTCTGCCATTGTTATACCCCTGCCCCTCTATTTATAGAATGAGGTAGGGGGCAGGGGTCTTAGAAGTATATAACTGCTGGTGGGCCCGGGCTGAAGCAATTTGGACTGGCAATCATCTGGTTCGGCGGAGGTCCATTCGGTGGTGAGGTATGGTTTGGCTCGGAGGTGTTGGTCCGGCCAGACATGATTCGGTGTTGGTGGTCCGGTCGTGGAGTTGGTTCGGTGGTGAGCTTGAAGGTCGGTTCGGTCGTATGTGGTCCGGTCATGTAGGAAAGGGGTTGGACCGGTGGTATTGGAGAGGACGTTGATCCGGTATGGCTTGGTTGTGACTTTGAAGCTGGTTCGGCAGGAACTTGGACCGGCATTGGGTAGGTGAGGCGTTGGTTCGGTGGGGCGGAGGGAAGGAGGCTGGCTATGCCGAATGGACACGTGCTTGCATCGCCGAATGAGAAGGGGGCTGGCCATGCCGGATGGACATGGGCTTGCACTGCCGAATGAAGCTTCATGTGTGAATGTCGAGTGTACCTTGCCGAATGAATTGGAGGTTGCGAACCCGGGCGAAACTGACGCTTCTTGGTCTCAAGATCCCCTGGGTGAGAATTCGCCCAACATTTGCCCCCCAAAGTGGGGCACGTGCTTGCATGTGTCGCGCTTTGTTTTTTTTTTTTTTTTTTTTTGGTTAGGAAGTCTAGCTTTGTAACCCCATGGGTTGGATGTTCATATTCTGTTGATGTCCTGCAAAGGAATTTACAGTTTTAGAGTGATTTCAAACAACAACCGTTCGTGATCGAAATATTCGAGTTGAATTGAACTGTGCCGTTTGGGACGAGAGAGTGAGCCCCGATGGGGCTTAGCATCATTGATGCCAGGTTCATGTCAGAGTGGATCCTTGGATCGTTTGTCAAGATGGTTTATCGCCAGCTCAGAGCATGCCTAGGGATCGTTCGCGACCCCGTACATGTGTAAGTAGCTTAGCCATTTCATAATTATCAGAATCAAATGTCCGTTTAACCTACGAGTTTAAAAAGGCGTGTCAAAGTGTAAATTCCCACGACAATAGGGTTAATAATCATTCAGAGCGTGCCTATGGACCGTTCGTGGTCGCGTACACGTGTAAACGATTAATCCATGTTAGTGCGAGATTTACAACTTATACATCGTTGTCATAATCCTCATTTTATTAGTTAGTTCTGGAGTTCGGTACTTATCTGCGTGAGGCGCTCTGCACGCCCCTAGTTCCAGGTTGTTGTTGGTAGAGAGAGAGCTCATTCGGTTTTGTGTTGGTCCGGTCGTGCTCATCCGGTTTTGGTTTCATTCGGTATCTTGTTGGTTCGGTATGTTTGTTATTGGTCCGGTGTTCCTATCCGGTGGGCCGAACCAGTTGGTTCGGCGGCCCTGAGCTCGCCTATATATAGAGGCTACACCCCCTTGGTTTCTTCCTACCGAACCAGAGAGCCGAACCAATTCTTGACCGAACCATCCTTCTGCCGAACCAGTTTATACCGAATCAGGTATATTTTTTTTTTGCCGAATGATCTCTTATCACCGGATGGACCTGTTTGCCGAACGTATACGAAGTGTATTGGATTGCCGAATGAGACTCAGGCCTTAGGGCCGAATGATATGTATGCCGAATGAACTTGTCTTGCACCGCCGAATGAGACTTCATACTTGAATCTTGAGCGGAATCTTAGACTTTTTTACACGCTTGCCTTATATACTTGCTTGTTTATGTTTCTATACTTCTTATTCTAATATCAAGTTTTTCTTGTGCTGTAGAAAATGTCTCGCAAAGCGGAAACACGATCGGATAGAAAGAAGTCTAAAGGTACAGGAGAGTCTTCTTCTGTACCCCCAGCCCAACCAGGATCCGGGCAACATAGACCTGTTCCGAGGTCGTTAGTGGACGGATATGGTCCACAGGAACTTCTAGTCTCCCCTCCCGATTGCTTTCCTAGCTCCCTAAAGGAGGAGCAACTTGACGTCATATCCCGTTCCTTCGGGATAGACAGGGCTCTTATGCTGCTGCCGGGAGATGGAGTGATGCCATATAATCCTCCCGAAGGCTATTTTGCTTATAGCAGATACCATTGTATGTGCGGTGCTATCCCTCCTATCAACGCTTGGATAGTAAGTTTCACCACATATTTGAAGGTGGCTCCTTTCCAACTTCAGCCTAACTCTTATGCCATCCTGGTGAGCCTCTTTGTTATCTTCCAGAGGAGGTACGGGCGTCCTCCTTCTAACCGGGAAATTCGATACTTGTACAACCTGAGAGGCTATAAGAAGGGGTCTCCGTATATCAGTCTGGAAGCGGCCGTGCCCTTCAAACCAGTCCTGGACTTATATTCCAAGTTTACCATGTTCAAGAAAGAGTGGTTCTTCATCAAGGACGATGTTGTTTCTTTCCGCCTTTTCACTTCCGGTTGTAAGATGGATTTCATTTATATTTTCCATGTTTTGACTGTAGTGTTTTTTCTGACATGCTTCTATTTCTGGCTAGCGACAGGTGGTATTGCAGTCGTGGAGGATGATTCCTTGGTGCGAATGGCTGCCGAACTAAAGGCTATTCCGGCACGGGACCGGTCGGCCTCCTTCTTGATCAGGAATGCAACCCTCTTGGAGTATAATTTGATCTTACCGCACCAGTCCGTGGTTAAGCAAAGAGACACGGCTGAGGAGAAGGCTGCCAAAGCTAAGGAGGGAGCTATGGAGAAGAGCGGTAAGAGGGAGCCTTTTACAGAGCGTCCCGTTGTCGGGGGGAAGAAACTGAAGAAGTCTGATGGCCCTTCTCCAAGTACTTTTCCGACTGTCTCGGAGGAGGAAGGCGTAGAAGAGGAGGAAGGAGACGAGGTTGGAGAAGGGTCGGAGGGTGGAGGAGATGGCGACGGTCAAGGTGGTAGTGGCGTCGGTGCCCTAACCTCTGAGCAAGACCTTGAACTGGATGAGGCTCTCCGTCGGGCCTTCGGGGAGTCGGAGGGAGAGTCGGAAACGGAGAAGGCAAAGGAAACCGGCAAAGCTGTGGCTGGAACTGACCCATCCTCTAAGGGTTTCTCAGCTAAGGCGACTCCGGCGATGCAAGGTGAACTTTTGTCCTCTGCCGATTCCATTTTCGATAGGGACTTAGAAACTTTTTACGGTTCACTTCCGTCCTGGAATGAGATCCAGGACTTATTGCAGTATCCCACTCCTCCGCCGGGTTTGTATAATAGATGTGTCTTCTCAATTTTCTTTCCTTTTAACTTAACACATTTTTCGAACTGTGGATTATTGTATGTTCGTAACACTTGTTCTTTATTCCAGGGGCAGGCCAGGTGGTTAAAACGTCGGACGTTCGACACCGCCTTGAGCAGTTTAAGTCGAGGAGAGCTTCTGCGAAACCCTCTACTGGTCGCACTGGGGATGTAGTCAGTTATCGCCCTCTTCTTGGGGTCATTGAAGAGGGCATTCGGAAAAAGAAGCGGAGCCGTTCCTTATTTGAGTCTTCCCCTGGTTCACAGCTTCCTACTCAGCCTCCTCGTGACACTACGGAGGAGAGCATGGAACCCGGCCCCCCTCATCCTCCTTTCAAGAGCCCAACTGTTATTCGTATAAGGTGTCCTGATGTGCCTCGCCCCGTGCCTCGTGACCCTTTTGCCGGTCATCCTGATTTAGATCCGAGCTTTCAGGATATCTCATTTGATGAGGCCACGGACGAGCACCTCCTTCCCCGCAACCCCATGGTAAGAGTGCTGGACGAGGCCAAGTCTTTAGATCTTGATTTACTTACTACACGGGTAGTCACCATGGGGGACGAAGCCAAGGCTAACATCGATCGGGTGGCCGCAGAGACTAAGAAGTTAATGGAGCATCATGCTAGATTGGCCAAGGCCGGGGAAGAGATCGGGAGTGCTAATATTCGGTTGAGGTTAAAAGTTGCCGATCAGGCCAAGCAGCTCGCCGATCAAGCCATCCAGATTTCTCAGCATGAGGAAGCCTCCAAGCGGCTGAAAGAGACGATGGAGAAGGCCAGTAGGGCGGAATTACGGAAGATGGAGGTCGCCTGCAGGGAACGGATTAACATGGCCATTACGACGGTGGACGAGGTTCGAAATGCGGATCTTGAGCGGGTAGAGGAGTTGTCTGGGAGGCTCGAGGCTGCGGAGATGGCTCAGGCCGAGTTGAAGGAGGAGATGGAGGAGATGAGGAGGTCCCTCAAGTTAAAGGAGGAGGAAATGAGGAGGTCTCTTCAGGCGGACTGCTTGAGATACCAATCAGAGAGGGACATTGCCGTCGCCAAGTTGCAAGCTTCCGAGGCCCGGGTGAGGGAGTTTGAGGAGAATGAGGGGATGATGGATGAGATGCTGCAGGACATGTACTTCCACACTTGGAAGGAGGGCGGCTTGTCTTCGATGGACGATTACCCTCGGGTGATGGCCAAGGTGTATCTCCAGGCTTTAGAGGAGGCCAGGGTGAACGCGGGTAAGGAAGGCGGAGAGGCTTTCAATTTGGATGCGGTTACTGCCCAGTTCTCGAAGGAGGAGCAAGCGGCGGTGAAGGAGGGGATGCGGCTGCTTGCTGCAGAGGAAGCGGGCGTGCAGTTGGATGATGAGGATCGAGCGGCGGATGCTGGTGAGTTATTCTTTTCCCCTTCTTTCCTTTCCGTGTTTTCATAACTTGATTGTTCGTTTAATGAATTCCTCTTCTGAACTGGACAGGTGGGACTCTTGATCCACATGCTGGGGGCTCTGATCCTGCGGCTAAGTAGACTGGGGAAGTTGGCGATGGAGCGTGGACGCGGCTGCCACCTTTTTATTTCTTTTTATCACTGTTTACGTTAGTCATCGACATGTAACTATAATAATATTATTTGCAAAGAATAACTTCGTGTGATTTTATAATATAAGCTGATGTTGTTATGTTTAAATGTTGTTGTCATCTTGATGTGCTGCGTGAGAAATATAACTATGTATATGCTTGTGATTCTAGCTGTGTTTGATGCTAAGTTTTTTGCTAGAAATATAATTTCATGTGTTGCAATGTTATTGTACTAACAAGCTATAGTTACGTATTTGTGTACAAGAAAAGAGAGTACCGCCCTTTATGTTTCATTCGCAGGCGGTAGCTTAGAGTGTCTTATGTAACTGTTCACGGATATAGCTGAGTACCCTGCCACCCAGTATGCAGACTTAGTTTCTTATGAGCGAATGCTTCCTATTTGGTTTCCTGTACTTTAGAGTTTGTTATACAGGATGGGAGAAAAGTATTTAAATGAAATGGAAATATAGTAAAAGTAAAACTTCCAGTCACGGAAGGCCGTCGATGTGCTTAAGTTCGTGGCAAACGGGTTTTGTAGTCACTTTCCCTAGCTGTGGGTCTTGGAGACATTTGTCACCCATCTTACGCCTCCGCGGGAAGTTTTCTTTTTTACCACAGCCGCACTTAAGACACATCGGAGCCGAGATCGCGCACGGTAACTACCCGAACCATTATGGTCCGTAATCGTGGGTATTATTCGATTTACCGTGGCCGGCTAGCGTGGGTGCCGTTGGCCGTGAACTACCCCTGGCTGGCCACACCTTATGTTGGGGCTTAAAGTAGGTTCACAGTTGCCGGCAAGCCAAACGCCGTAATGAGCTGCCATCGGCTATAGTCGGCCTTTATGATGACTTATAATCGGCTCATTACAGTTAGCTTTGAGGGCAGGCGCGCAATGAGTTAACCCGCAGCAGAGGGATGCTAGAGCAAAAGTGTCTCATTGGCGAGTGCATAGAATCGTAGCGTACCTGTTAGGCCTAGTCCAGATGAGGCCGCGGTGCGTCTTGAGTGGAGATGCCATAGGATTTTGTTCAACAGAAAGGGATAAAACTTAACAAGTAGCCAAGACATAAAGGAACATGCTAAAAAGAGACAAGATTTTTTAAAGTGGTTCGGCACGAAAGTGCCTACGTCCACTGATTCTCTTTGTTAATTCACTTCATATGGGCAGTACAAGTTAAGAAAAGTATCGACGGAGGTGTCGGATGTTCCATGCCCTCTGGAACACCTCTCCATCCACTGTTGACAAAATATAAGCTCCGTTGTGGAGATCTTTATGAATTACATATGGTCCGTCCCAGATGGGGTCTAGTGCCCCGGGGCGCGGAAAGATTCGCCTGAGGACAAGATCTCCTTCTTGTAAGCTGCGATGCTTGACTTTGGAATTGTATAGCGCTGCCACCTTTTGTTTGTGAGCTGCTGTTTTAAGTGATGCATCGTTTCTCCTTTCCTCAATCAGATCCAAAGACATGAGGAGGAGTTCTTCGTTTTCTTCTGGGTTGTAGTGGACCCTACGGTGGGAAGGCACAATAGTCTCAACTGGGAGCATTGCCTCTGATCCATATGCCAAGGAGAAAGGAGTATGTCCCGTTGATGTTCTGAAAGACGTGCGGTATGCCCATAGTGCCGTAGGAAGTTCGTCCACCCAAGCGCCTTTTGACTTTTCAAGTTTCTTCTTGATTAGGGTTTTGAGAATTTTGTTGACAGCTTCAACTTGTCCGTTTACCTGAGGATAAGCTACTGATGAGAAGCTTTTATGAATTCCATGCTGTTGGCACCAGTCGGCAAATTCTTCGCTGTCAAACTGGAGTCCGTTGTCTGATATGATCTTGAGTGGGACTCCGTACCTGCAAAGAATATTTTTGATCAAGAAGTTTATAACTTTTGCTGAAGATATTTTATTTAGAGGTTCCGCTTCCACCCATTTGGTGAAATAATCGACTGCCACTATAGCATATTTGGCTCCGCCTCGGCCCGTTGGCAGTTCGCCAATTAAGTCAATTCCCCATATAGCAAAGGGCCAAGGGCTGGTCATTTGAGTAATTTCATTTGGGGGCAGTCGAGGAATCTTGTCAAATTTCTGGCATCTGTCGCATTTCTTGACGAAGTCTAAGGCGTCTTTGTTTAGCGTGGGCCAGTAATATCCATATCGGAGTATCTTTTTTGCCAGAGTCTTCCCTCCAGTGTGATCTCCGCATCCTCCCTGATGGATGTTTGATAAGATTTCCTTGGCTTCCCTTCCGGCGACGCATCTTAATAAGGGGCTAGAGAAGCCACGCCGATAGAGGATGCCTTCTTGTATTGTGTAGTGGGGAAATTTCCTCAAGATCTTCTTGGCCTCATTACGCCTGTCGGGCAGTGTGCCATCTTTTAAATATTTCCGGATAGGAGTCATCCAGGTTCCTTCTTCGATTGCAGTTACCAGATTTACTTGTTCGAAACTTGGGGCTAGCTGCCTTGAGATGGCTAGTGTTCCGAAAATGGTGCTATTCTTCATACTAGCTTGCTTTGCAAGTTCATCTGCCTCTTGGTTCTCTTCTCGAGGAATATGTTTGATTAGATAGTGGTCCAATCGATCGAGCAGCAGTTTGGTTTTCCTTAGATATGTTGTGAGTCGTTCTCCTCGAGTCTGGAATTCTCCTAGTACCTGGTTTACGATAAGCTGAGAATCACTATGAAGACATAAGGAATTGATTCCAATTTCTAGGGAAAGCTCCAATCCCGCTATTACTGCCTCATATTCAGCATCGTTGTTGGTGGCCGTAAACTCCAACCTTAATGCGTAGTACAACTTTCTTCCCCTGGGGGTGATGATCACAATACCTGCCCCCGAGCCTTGTTCGTTCGATGCTCCGTCTACAAAGAGGTTCCACTTGATGTTTTTTGCTACTTCGGATTGTTCCTTGCCTTCGTTGGTAGTGAATTCGGCAATGAAATCGGCCATAGCTTGTCCTTTGATAGCGGTGCGAGGATGGTAGGTGATATCATACTGACTTAGTTCGATGCACCATTTGAGGAGTCGCCCAGAAGTGTCAGGACGATGGAGCACTTGTCTTAGCGGTTGATCGGTTAGAACCCTGATGGAGTGAGACTGGAAGTAGTGTCGCAGTTTTCGTGACGCGATCAATATCTCTAGTTTAGGATATCTGGCCTCTGCCCCTGTGAATTTCTTACTTACAAAGTAAACCGGGCGTTGTGTGCGGTCTTCTTCTCTTACCAAGGCGGCGCTTAGAGCATGAGATGATACAGCGAGGTATAGGTATAACACTCCACCTTCATTTGGAGTTGAGAGTACTGGTGGTCTCTGAAGGTGTTCGATTAGGTTGAGGAAGGCTTTTAAGCATTCATCGGTCCACTCGAATCTCCCTTTGTCTTTCTTGAGAGCTTCGAAGAAAGGGACACACTTGTCAGTTGCCTTGGAAATGAATCTGCTTAGGGCGGCCACCTTTCCATTTAGGCTCTGCATTTCTTTTCGAGTGGAGGGTATCCTTATTTCTTTTAGAGCCCGGATTTGTTATTTGTTCAGGGTTTGCTTCGATTCCTCTGGCGTGGACGATAAATCCTAAGAATTTTCCCGAAGATACTCCGAAGGAGCACTTTAGAGGATTCAGCTTCATTCCATATCGGCGAAGTACTTGAAACATCTTGCCCAGGTGGCTTACATGGTCGTCGGCTTTCCTGGACTTTACCAACATGTCATCCACATACACTTCCATAGTTCGTCCTATTAGTTCCGCGAACATCTTGTTGACGAGGCGCTGATAGGTAGCTCCAGCATTTTTGAGTCCAAAAGGCATGACTTTGTAACAATATAGTCCGCGGTCGGTGATGAAGCTAGTGTGGTCTTGATCAGGAGCGTGCATGGGAATCTGGTTATATCCGGAGTATGCATCCATAAAAGATAGGAGTTCGTGTCCGGCTGTGCTATCCACAAGTTGGTCAATTCGGGGAAGTGGGAAGCAATCTTTTGGGCAAGCGTCATTCAGATTGGAGAAGTCAATACATGTTCGCCACTTTCCATTGGCCTTTTTTACTAGCACTGGGTTAGCGATCCATTCTGGGTAGATGGCTTCCCGTATGAAGCCATTAGCAAGTAGATTCTTTACTTCCTCATCAAGGGCTGCCGATCGCTCTGCCCCCATGCTCCTCTTTTTCTGCTTTACTGGTACCTTGGTGGGATCGATGTTCAGCATGTGGCATGCTATGTCGGGGGAGATTCCTGTCATATCGGCATGGGTCCACGCAAATACATCTAAGTTGTGGCGGAGAAAGTCAATGAGTTGATCTTTCAACTCCGTTTTTAGCTGAGATCCGACTTTTAATAGTTTACTTGAATCGTGCTTGTCTACAGATACGAATTCCATAGCCTCTACAGGCTCGGCGGTAGCCTCCTCCTCTTTATCCCTGGGGTCTAGTTCATTGAAGGGATCGCTTGTGTATCGAAGAGGAGGGGCTTTCTTTAGTTGCTATGCCTCCAAGCTTTTCATGCAGAGAGTAGTCTCTGCATCTTTTCCTTTATTCTTTCTGCGGTTATTGCGAAGTTCAGTTACGTAGCAGTCTCGGGCAGCATCTTGATCCCCTTCTACTTCTCCTACTCCGTTGTCTGTTGGAAGTTTCATTTTCAGGCACCAGGGGGCTAATACAATCTGAAAGTCAGACAAGGCTGGTCTTCCCAAGAAGGCGTTGTAAGCCGAGTGGTTTTCTATTAGTACGAACGTTTGTTTTCGCACAACGGAGCGGGGATGACTTCCTATTTCGACGAAGAGGTCAAGTTGCCCGAGGGGCATTTTTGCATCTCCAGTGAAACCGTGCAGTGGTTTGTCACAGGGGGATACATCCTTCATTGATAACTTCATTTTGTCGAAAGCATGTTTGAATAGGATATTTACGGAGCTTCCTGTGTCTATTAGAATCCGAAAAACTTTAGCTGGACCGAACCAGGCAGAGATGACCATAGGATCCATATGTGGGAACTGTCTTCCTTCCAAATCACGCCTACTGAATATGATGTCGTCGTTCTCTTTTAGTTTCGGGTGGCGTTCTTCCGTGATGGAGTTAACATAGCCTTCTGCATTTCTAAGCGACTTGCCGTACCTTTCCATCTCTGCCCAACTTCTGTCGGCGATGTGTGGTCCTCCTGAGATGGTAAGGACCACTATCTTCTCTTGACTAGAGCCACTGGTGTTGTGATTGTTGCGATTCCCTCCGCCTACCTCTGGGAGGGGTTGCTTTGAGTTCTCATTGGCTGGAGTTGGAGTCCTGTTCTGACCCTTCACATAGCGTTTCGGTCTTCTTCTTCTAATGTGTTCTTCGATCAAGTCCCGAAGATGGTGGCATTCATTGGTGTCATGTCCGTGGGATTCGTGGAAGCGACAGAACTTTCCGGACTTGAGTGCGTTATCTGATTCTTTCTTGTGCGGGGGGCGCTTGTATCCTATTTCGCCCTGAGTGGCTAGGAAGATATTTTCGATTGTGTCGTTCAAAGGAGTGTAGGAGTCAAATCTCGGTCCTGGTCGATATTGGCGCTTTTCGACCTTTCTGCCCCCAGCATTGTCTCTAGATTCATTTCTTCGAGCGTCCTTAGCTGCAGTGGGAACCTTGTCCTGAACTATCTTGCCTTGTTGCCCTGACTGCCTCTCCGTAGCAGCGTCTTCAAGTCTCATATACTTTCCAGCTTCATGGAAGAAATCAGGCAAGGTAGCTGGTTTTTCCTTAGTTAATCTTCTGGCAAACTTGGTGTCTGGATGTACACCACTACAGAGGGCCATTAGAGTGAGTTTTTCATCGGCATCTTGAACTGCTGCCGCTGCGGCGTTGAACCGTGTTAGATATTGTTGCAGCGTCTCTCCGGATTTCCGTTTGACATTGGATAGAGAATAAGCATCCTTGGGTTGTTCCACATGGATGCGGAACTGGCTAATAAACCTTTCTTTCAACATCTCCCATGAGCTGATGGATCCTTGGGGTAGATGGCAGAACCAGGAGGTAGCTAGATCTGCTAGGAATAGCGGAAAGCATTTACATAATACTCCTTCTGTTGCTCCACTCATGAGCATATGCTGGGTGTATCTCTGCAAGTGTACGATGGGGTCGGAAGTTCCTTTGTAAGGTTCCATGGTTGGCATTTTCCATTCCCGGGGAGTGATGGCAGTTTCGATATTTCGGGTAAAGGGACTGGTGACCCTAGCGCCTATTCCCCAGTCCCTTTGCTCCCGTTGGACACATTCTCTGAATAATCGTGCCATTCGTTCGTCAAAACTTGGAGTGGACAAAAATGAGCTTGGTTCTTCCCTGCGGGATCTATCTCGTCCAGATGACCTGTAGGGATGGTACAGTCTATCACTTCTAGCATTATCCAGTGGTTGTCTTTGGCTGCTCGGATGCACGCTAGGACCAGCTACAGTTGCCCCCTGCCTTGATCTTCCCCTGTGGGGTTCTGTTTCGAGCACATCCATGGGGTCAACTTCGGGCTGGGTTCTAGCTCGGCTCCGTTCAGCGGGGTTTCTATGATTAGGTGGCATGACTGGCTCAGCTACATCCGACCCTCGCCTGGTGCCTCCCCCGCTGGGTTCGGTTCCAAGGGCTTCCTCGAGTCGGAATTCGGGCTGAGTCTGGGCGCGGCCCCTATCATTGTTGTTCCTGTTGATAGCTTCTTCGAAGAGGGAAGACCTTTGTTGCCTCCGAGATCCTCCGGATTGGGACTCACCCCATGATTCAGTGTTGTGGTTGGACTCTTCAGCATCCCTTAAGCGTGACATGAGTTGGTCCACCAAAGCTTCTTGTTGGGATGTGAAGCGGTTAGTTACTTCAGTCACAACCCTGTCCAGATCTGCCCTAGTGATTGGTTGTTCCGTTGCGGGACCAGTTGGATTTTCCTGATTTTTCATCTGGTACTGCTGTTGAAGTGGGCTGATCTGCGATTGCTGGATCTGGAAGGCTGCTAGTTGCGATGTTCTTTCCTTTGTAAACATCCCTTCTCTGTTTGGAAGGCATGATTTCTAAGCAACGAGCGATGTTGTTAGGAAGAAGGTTGAGTGGGAGAAGATGAAGCTTGAGTTCTACTCTCAGTGAAAGCACCAAAAATGTTTGCACAAAAAATGGACAAACACCTCCAAGTCGTATTATTTAGTTGATTATATGTGATTTTTAATGGTTTAGATGAGTTATGTAAATATGAAAAAAGTAGGGGCTGAAATGTAAAAGACACACAGATTTATAGTGGTTCGGCCAGAATGTGCCTACGTCCACTTTATATGTTATTATCTTCTTTCTTTCGAATTACAAGTACAATGCTTCGTATACGAGTATATGAAAGTAGTTTGAAAGTTCCTTCCTTGCTTGAGCTCTCAAACTTGTCTGCCATTGTTGTACCCCTGCCCCTCTATTTATAGAATGAGGTAGGGGGCAGGGGTCTTAGAAGTATATAACTACTGGTGGGCCCGGGCTGAAGCAATTTGGACTGGCAATCATCTGGTTCGGCGGAGGTCCATTCGGTGGTGAGGTATGGTTTGGCTCGGAGGTGTTGGTCCGGCCAGGCATGATTCGGTGTTGGTGGTCCGGTCGTGGAGTTGGTTCGGTGGTGAGCTTGAAGGTCGGTTCGGTCGTATGTGGTCCGGTCATGTAGGAAAGGGGTTGGACCGGTGGTATTGGAGAGGACGTTGATCCGGTATGGCTTGGTTGTGACTTTGAAGCTGGTTCGGCAGGAACTTGGACCGGCATTGGGTAGGTGAGGCGTTGGTTCGGTGGGGCGGAGGGAAGGAGGCTGGCTATGCCGAATGGACACGTGCTTGCGTCGCCGAATGAGAAGGGGGCTGGCCATGCCGGATGGACATGGGCTTGCACTGCCGAATGAAGCTTCATGTGTGAATGCCGAGTGTACCTTGCCGAATGAATTGGAGGTTGCGAACCCGGGCGAAACTGACGCTTCTTGGTCTCAAGATCCCCTGGGTGAGAATTCGCCCAACATGTTCCGTTTCAAATCCATGCACGCATTTCTAAAAGTCGTACGGCACTGTTTCTCCATTTCGGACGGATGTTGCACCTTGCACCGTGGATGTTGCACCCTGTAAATATCGATTATTCGGACGGCCATAACTTCTGGCTCGTTTAGAGTTACAGGAGCCATAACCTGTCAAAACAAAGGCCTCGATTAGTTCTACGGCTTTGACCACATTCAGCCGTCAATGGATAGATTAATGTCTAAAAAGGACAACCTGAATCTCAATCGGGTCTCGTAAGTTTTTGCCCTTCGTTTTTTCGACACGTGGATTTTTACGGTAAAACGTGATTACCGTGGCCCATCTTCGACTTCCCATCGTTGGAGAGTGGAGCACCATGGTAGTGTTCCGTTTAAAATCCATACACGAATTTCAAAAAGTCGTACGGCACTGTTTCGCCATTACGGACGGATGTTGCACCTTGCACCGTGGATGTTGCACCCTGTAGTTATCGATTATTCGAACGGCCATAACTTCTGGCTCGTTTAGAGTTACGAGAGAAATAACCAATGAAAACGATGGCCTCGATGAGTTCTACGGCTTTGACGGCTTTCAGCTGTTAACGGATAGACTAATGCCTAAAAAGGACAACCCGAATCTCAATCGGGTCTTGTAAGTTTTTTACCCTTCGTTTTTTCGACACGTGGATTTTTACGGTAAAACAGGATTACCGTGGCTGGACTTCGATTTACCATCGCTGGAGAGTGGTGTACCATGGTTCTGTTCCGTTTCAAATCCATGCACGCATTTCTAAAAGTCGTACGGCACTGTTTCGCCATTTCGGACGGATGTTGCACCTTGCACCGTAGATGTTGCACCCTGTAGATATCGATTATTCGGACGGCCATAACTTCTGGCTCGTATAGTGTAACGGGAGCCATAAGCTGTCAAAACGAAGGCCTCGATGAGTTCTATGGCTTCGACAGCTTTCAGCCGTCAATGGATAGATTAATGCCCAAAAAGGACAACCCGAATCTCAATCGGGTCTCGTATGTTTTTTACCCTTCGTTTTTTCGACACGTGGATTTTTACGGTAAAACGGGATTACCGTGGCTGGCCTTCGATTTACCTTCGCTGGAGAGTGGTGCACCATGGAACTGTTCCGTTTCAAATCCATGCACGAATTTCTAAAAGTCGTACGGCACTGTTTCGCCATTTCGGACGGGTGTTGCACCTTGCACCGTGGATGTTGCACCCTGTAGATATCGATTATTCGGACGGCCATAACTTCTGGCTCGTTTAGAGTTACGGGAGCCATAACCTGTCAGAACGAAGGCCTCGATGAGTTCTACGGCTTTGACAGCTTTCAGCCATCTACGGATAGATTAATGCCCAAAAAGGACAACCCGAATCTCAATCTGGTCTCGTAAATTTTTTACCCTTTGTTTTTTCGACACGTGGATTTTTACAGTAAAACAGGATTACGGTGGCTGGTCTTCGATTTACCATCGCTGGAGAGTGGTGCACCATGGTACTGTTCCGTTTCAAATCCATGCACGCATTTCTAAAAGTCGTACGGCACTGTTTTGCCATTTCGGACGGATGTTGCACCTTGCACCGTGGATGTTGCACCCTGTAGATATCGATTATACGGACGACCATAACTTCTGGCTCGTTTAGAGTTACGGGAGCTATAACTTGTCAAAACGAAGGCCTCGATGAGTTCTACGGCTTTGTTAGCTTTCAGCCGTCAACGGATAGATTAATGCCCAAAAAGGACAATACGAATCTCAATCGGGTCTCGTTAGTTTTTTACCCTTCGTTTTTTCGACACGTGGATTTTTACGGTATAACGGGATTACCGTGGCCCGTCTTCGACTTTCCATCGCTGGAGAGTGGTGCACCATGGTACTGTTCCATTTCAAATCCATGCACGCATTTCTAAAAGTCGTACGACACTGTTTTGCCATTTCGGACGGATGTTGCACCTTGCACCGTGGATGTTGCACCCTGTAGATATCGATTATTCGGACGGCCATAACTTCTGGCTCGTTTAGAGTTACATGAGCCATAACCTGTCAAAACGAAGGCCTCGATTAGTTCTACGGGTTTGACCGCTTTCAGCCATCAACGGATAGATTAATGTCCAAAAAGGACAACCTGAATCTCAATCGGGTTTTGTAAGTTTTTTACGCTTCGTTTTATCGACACGTGGATTTTTACGGTAAAACGGGATTACCGTGGCCCGTCTTCGACTTCCCATCGCTGGAGAGTGGTGCACCATGGTAGTGTTCCGTTTCAAATCCATGCACGCATTTCAAAAAGTCGTACGGCACTGTTTCGCCATTACGGACGGATGTTGCACCTTGCACCGTGGATGTTGCACCCTGTAGATGTCGATTATTCAAACGGCCATAACTCCAGGCTCGTTTAGAGTTACGAGAGAAATAACCAATGAAAACGATGGCCTCGATGAGTTCTACGGCTTTGACGGCTTTCAGCTGTTAACGGATAGATTAATGCCCAAAAAGGACAACCCGAATCTCAATCGGATCTCGTAAGTTTTTTACCCTTTGTTTTTTCGACACGTGTATTTTTACGGTAAAACAGGATTACCGTGGCAGGACTTCGATTTACCATCGCTGGAGAGTGGTGCACTATGGTTTTGTTCCGTTTCAAATCCATGCACGCATTTCGAAAAGTCATACAGCATTGTTTCGCCATTTCGGATTGATGTTGCACCTTGCACCGTGGATGTTGCGCCCTGTAGATATCGATTATTCGGACGGCCATAACTTCTGGCTCGTTTAGAGTTACGGGAGCCATAAGCTGTCAAAACGAAGGTCTCGATGAGCTCTACGGCTTTGATAGCTTTCAGCCATCAATGGATAGATTAATGCCCAAAAAGGACAACCCGAATCTCAATTGGGTCTCGTATGTTTTTTACCCTTCGTTTTTTCGACACGTGGATTTTTACGGTAAAACGGGATTACCGTGGCTGGCCTTCAATTTACCATCGCTGGAGAGTGGTGCACCATGGTACTATTCCGTTTCAAATCCATGCATGAATTTCTAAAAGTCGTACGGCGCTGTTTCGCCATTTCGGACGGTTGTTGCACCTTGCACTGTGGATGTTGCACCCTGTAGATATCGATTATTCGGACGGCCATAACTTTTGGCTCGTTTAGAGTTACAGGAGCCATAACCTGTCAAAACGAAGGCCTCGATGAGTTCTACGGCTTTGACAGATTTCAGTCATCAACGGATAGATTAATGCCCAAAAAGGACAACCCGAATCTCAATCTGGTCTCGTAAGTTTTTTACCCTTTGTTTTTTCGACACGTGGATTTTTACGGTAAAACAGGATTACGGTGGCTGGTCTTCGATTTACCATCGCTGGAGAGTGGTGCACCATGGTACTGTTCCTTTTCAAATCCATGCACGCATTTGTAAAAGTCGTACGGCACTGTTTTGCCATTTCGGACGGATGTTGCACCTTGCACCGTGGATGTTGCACGCTGTAGATATTGATTATACGGACGACCATAACTTCTGGCTCGTTTAGAGTTATGGGAGCTATAACTTGTCAAAAAGAAGGCCTCGATGAGTTCTATGGCTTTGACGTCTTTCAGCCGTCAACGGATAGATTAATGCTCAAAAAGGACAACACGAATCTCAATCGGGTCTCGTTAGTTTTTTACCCTTCGTTTTTTCGACACGTGGATTTTTACGGTATAAAGGGATTACCGTGGCCCGTCTTCGACTTTCCATCACTGGAGAGTGGTGCACCATGGTACTATTCCATTTCAAATCCATGCACACATTTCTAAAAGTCGTACGTCACTGTTTCGCCATTTCGGACGGATGTTGCACCTTGCACCATGGATGTTGCACCCTGTAGATATCGATTATTCGGACGACCATAACTTCTGGCTCGTTTAGAGTTAACGGAGCCATAACCTGTCAAAACGAAGGCCTCGATGTGCTCTATGGCTTTGACCGCTTTCAGCCGTCAACGGATAAATTAATGCCCAAAAAGTACAACCAGAATCTAAATCGGGTCTCGTAAGTTTTTTACCCTTTATTTTTTCGACACGTGGATTTTTACGATAAAACGGTATTACCGTGGCCCGTCTTTGACTTTGCAACGCTGGAGAGTGGTGCACCATGGTACTGTTCCGTTTCAAATCCATGCACGCATTTCTAAAAGTCGTACGACACTGTTTTGCCATTTCGGACGGATGTTGCACCTTGCACCGTGGATGTTGCACCCTGTAGATGTCGATTATTCAAAGGCCATAACTTCTGGCTCGTTTAGACTTACGGGAGCCATAACCTGTCAAAACGAAGGCCTCGATGAGTTCTACGGCTTTGACAGCTTCCAGCTGTTAACGGATAGATTAATGCCCAAAAAGGACAACCCGAATATCAATCGGGTCTCGTAAGTTTTTTACCCTTCGTTTTTTCGACACGAGGATTTTTACAGTAAAACAGGATTACCGTGGCTGGCCTTCGATTTACCATCGCTGGAGAGTGGTGCACCATGGTACTGTTCTGTTTCAAATCCATGCACGCATTTCAAAAAGTCGTACGTCACTATTTCACCATTTCGGACGGATGCTGCACCTTGCACCGTGGATGTTGCACCCTGTAGATACCGATTATTCGGACGGCCATAACTTCTGGCTCGTTTAGAGTTACGGGAGCCATAACCTGTCAAAACAAAAGCCTTGATGAGTTCTTTGGCTTTGATAGCTTTCAGCCGTCAACGGATAGATTAATGCCCAAAAAGGACAACCCGAATCTCAATCGGGTCTCGTATGTTTTTTACCCTTCGTTTTTTCGACACGTGGATTTTTACGGTAAAACGGGATTACCGTGGCTGGCCTTCGATTTACCTTCGCTGGAGAGTGGTGCACCACGGTACTGTTCCGTTTCAAATCCATGCACGCATTTCTAAAAGTCGTACGGTACTGTTTCGCCATTTCGGACGAATGTTGCACCTTGCACCGTGGATGTTGCACCCTGTAGATATCGATTATTCGGACGGCCATAACTTCTGGCTCGTTTAGAGTTACAAAAGCCATAACCTATCAAAACGAAGGCCTCGATGAGTTCTACGGCTTTGACCGCTTTCAGCCGTCAACGGATAGATTAATGTCCAAAAAGGACAACTTGAATCTCAATCGGGTCTCGTAAGTTTTTTACCCTCCGTTTTTTCGACACGTGGATTTTTACGGTAAAACGGGATTACCGTGGCCCGTCTTCGACTTCCCATCGCTGGAGAGTGGTGCACCATGGTAGTGTTCCGTTTCAAATCCATGCACGCATTTCAAAAAGTCGTACGGCACTGTTTCGCCATTACGGACGGATGTTGCACCTTGCACCGTGGATTTTGCACCCTGTAGATATCGATTATTCAAACGGCCATAACTTCTGGCTCGTTTAGAGTTACGAAAGAAATAACCTATCAAAATGAAGGCCTCGATGAGTTCTACGGCTTTGACGGCTTTCAGCTGTTAACGGATAGATTAGTGCCCAAAAAGGACAACCCGAATCTCTATCGGGTCTCGTAAGTTTTTTACCCTTCGTTTATTCGTAACGTGGATTTTTACGGTAAAACAGGATTACCATGGCTGGACTTCGATTTACCATCGCTGGATAGTGGTGCACCATGGTTCTGTTCCATTTCAAATCCATGCACGCATTTCTAAAAGTCGTACGGCACTGTTTCGCCATTTCGGACGGATGTTGCACCTTGCACCGTGGATGTTGCACCCTGTAGATATCGATTATTCGGACGGCCATAACTTCTGGCTCGTTTAGAGTTACGGGAGCCATAAGCTGTCAAAACGAAGGCCTCGATGAGTTCTACGGCTTTGATAGCTTTCAGCCGTCAATGGATAGACTAATACCCAAAAAGGACAACCTGAATCTCAATCGGGTCTCGTATGTTTTTTACCCTTCGTTTTTTCGACACGTGGATTTTTACGGTAAAACGAGATTACCGTGGCTGGCCTTCGATTTACCATCGCTGGAGAGTGGTGCACCATGGTACTGTTCCGTTTCAAATCCATGACGAATTTTTAAAAGTCGTACGGCACTGTTTCGCCATTCCGGACGCGTGTTGCACCTTGCACCGTGGATGTTGTACCCTGTAGATATCGATTATTCGGCCGGCCATAACTTCTGGCTCGTTTAGAGTTACAGAAGTCATAACCTGTCAAAATGAAGGCCTCGATGAGTTCTACGGCTTTGACAGCTTTCAGCCGTCAACGGATAGATTAATGCCCAAAAAGGACAACCCGAATCTCAATCTGCTCCCGTAAGTTTTTTACCCTTCGTTTTTTCGACACGTGGATTTTTACGGTAAAACAGGATTACTGTGGCTGGTCTTCGATTTACCATCGCAGGAGAGTGGTTCACCATGGTACTGTTCCGTTTCAAATCCATGCACGCATTTCTAAAAGTCGTACGGCACTGTTTTCCATTTCGGACGGATGTTGCACCTTGCACCGTGGATGTTGCACCCTGTAGATATCGATTATACGAACGACCATAACATCTGGCTCGTTTAGAGTTGCGGGAGCTATAACTTGTCAAAACGAAGGCCTCGATGAGTTCTACGGCTTTGACAGCTTCAGCCGTCAACGGATAGATTAATGCCCAAAAAGCACAACACGAATCTCAATCGGGTCTCGTTAGTTTTTTACCCTTCGTTTTTTCGACACGTGGATTTTTATGGTATAACGGGATTACCGTGGCCCATCTTCGACTTTCCATCCCTGGAGAGTGGTGCACCATGGTACTGTTCCGTTTCAAATCCATGCATGCATTTCTAAAAGTCGTACGGCACTGTTTCGCCATTTCGGACGGATGTTGCACCTTGCACCGTGGATGTTGCACCCTGTAGATATCGATTATTCGGACGGCCATAACTTCTGGATTGTTTAGAGTTACAGGAGCCATTACCTGTCAAAACGAAGGCCTCGATGTGTTATATGGCTTTGACCACTTTCAGCCGTCAACGGATAGATTAATGCCCAAAAAGGACAACCTGAATCTCAATCGGGTCTCGTAAGTTTTTTACCCTTCGTTTTTTCGACACGTGGATTTTTAAGGTAAAACGGGATTACCGTGGCCCGTCTTTGACTTTGCATCGCTGGAGAGTGGTGCACCATGATACTGTTCCGTTTCAAATCCATGCACGCATTTCTAAAAGTCGTACGGCACTGTTTCACAATTTCGGACGGATGTTGCACCTTGCACCGTGGATGTTGCACCCTGTAGATGTCGATTATTCAAACGGCCATAACTGCTGGCTCGTTTAGAGTTACGGGAGCCATAACCTGTCAAATCGAAGGCCTCGATGAGTTCTACGACTTTGATAGCTTTCAGCTGTTAACGGATAGATTAATGCCCAAAAAGGACAACCCGAATATCAATCTGGTCTCGTAAGTTTTTTACCCTTCGTTTTTTCGACACGTGGATTTTTACGATAAAATAGGATTACGGTGGCTGGTCTTCGATTTACCATCGCTGGACTGTGGTTCACCATGGCACTGTTCCGTTTCAAATCCATGCACGCATTTCTGAAAGTCGTACGACACTGTTTCGCCATTTCGGACGGATGTTGCACCTTGCACCGTGGATGTTGCACCCTGTACATATCGATTATTCGGACGGCCATAACTTCTGGCTCATTTAGAGTTACGGGAGCCATAACCTGTCAAAATGAAGGACTCGATGAGTTCTACGGCTTTGATAGCTTTCAGCCATCAACGGATAGATTAACGCCCAAAAAGGACAACCCGAATCTCAATCGGGTCTCGTAAGTTTTTTACCCTTCGTTTTTTCGACACGTGGATTTTTACGGTAAAATAGGATTACCGTGGCTGGCCTTCGATTTACCATCGCTGGAGAGTGGTGCACCATGGTACTGCTCCGTTTCAAATCCATGCACGCATTTCTAAAAGTCGTACGGCACTGTTTCGCCATTTCAGACGGATGTTGCACCTTGCACCGTGGATGTTGCACCCTGTAGATATCGATTATTCGGACGGCCATAACTTCTAGCTCGTTTAGAGTTACGGGAGCCATAACCTATCAAAATGAAGGCGTCGATGAGTTCTACGGCTTTGATAGCTTAGCCGTCAACGGATAGATTAATGCCCAAAAAGGACAACCTGAATCTCAATCGGGTCTCGTAAGTTTTTTACCCTTCGTTTTTTCGACACGTGGATTTTTACGGTAAAACAGGATTACGGTGGCTGGTCTTTGATTTACCATCGCTGGACTGTGGTGCACCATGGTACTGTTCCGTTTCAAATCCATGCACGCATTTTTGAAAGTCGTACGGCACTGTTTCGCCATTTCGGACGGATGTTGCACCTTGCACCGTGGATGTTGCACCCTATAGATATCGATTATACTGACGACCATAACTTCTGGCTTGTTTGCGCAAAAAATGGGCAAACACCTGCAAGTCGTGTGATTTAGTTGATTTTATGTGATTCTTAATGATTTAGATGAGTTATGTAAATATGAAAAAAGCAGGGGCTGAAATGTAAAAGACACACAGATTTATAGTGGTTCGGCCAGAACGTGCCTACGTCCACTTTATATGTTATTATCTTCTTGCTCTCAGATTACAAGTACAATGCTTTGTGTACAAGTATATGAAAGTAGTTTGAAAGTTCCTTCCGTGCTTGGGCTCTCAAACTTGTCTGCCATTGTTGTACCCCTGCCCCTCTATTTATAGAGTGAGGTTAGGGGCAGAGGTCTTGGATGTATATAGCTGCTGGTGGGCTCGGGCTGAAGCAATCTGCCCTGGTAGCGTTCTGGTTCGGCGAGGCTTCATTCGGCATGGAGCTTGGACCGGTGATGGAGTTGACCGGTGGTAGGTGGTTTGGAGGTTCGTTCGATGGTGGAGTATGGGGTTGATTCGGGGGTGTTGGTCCGGTCATGGTAGTCCGGTGATGGTGGGAAATGATGTTGGATCGGTGGTGATGGGATGGCCACTTGGTTCGGCAAGGAGGTGGATTTGGAGTTGGTTTGGCAGTGGTGGCTTGCTACTGGATGAGGTATGCCGAATGAGAATGAACCGGATGAGATTTTACCCTTCATTGCCGAATGGAGCTTTAAACCCTTGAACTGCCGAACGGACTTAGGAACCGGATGGAATGGAGGTTGCGAACCCGGGTGAAACTGACGCTTTTCGGTCTTGAGATCTTCTGGGTGAAAATTCGCCCAACATTTGCCCCCCAAAGTGGGGCACGTGCTTGCATGTGTCGCGCTTTGTTTCCCTACGGTAGGAAAGCTCGTTTCGTAACGCCATGGGCTGGATGTTCACGTCCTATCGGTGTCCTCATGCCTTGCGGTAGGAAGGCGTGTTTTGTAATGCAATGAGCTGGATGTCCATATCCTGTTGATTTCCTGCAAAGGAATTTACAGTTTTAATGTGATTTCAAATGACGACCGTTCGGGATCGAAATATTTGAGGCGAAGTGAATTGTGCCGTTCAAGGCGAGATGTGACCGTTCGAGGTCGGGTGCCGTTTGAGGCGAGTAGGTGTGCCCCGAGGGGGCTCAACATTATTGATGCCAGGTTTTCGTTCCAGTGGGTCCCTGGATCATTTGTGAAGATGGTTTATCGTCAGCTCAGAGCATGCCTCAGGATCGTTCGTGACCCCGTACATGTGTAAGTAGCTTAGCCATTCCAGAATTAGCAGAGCTAAATATCCATCCAACTGATGAATTTTAAAAGGATGTCAAAGTGTAGATTCTCACAACGATAGGGTTAATAGCCATTCAGAGCATGCTTATGGACCGTTCGTGGTCGCGTACACGTGTAAATGATTAACCCATGTTAGTGAGCGATTTACGACTTGTTCATCGTTATCATAATCTCTATTTTATTAGTAGGTCCTAGAGTTCGGTACTTATCTGTGTGAGGCGCCTTGCATGCCACCTGTTTCTGGTTTTTGCTGGCAGAGACAGTTTCATTCGGTTTTTAGTCTGGTCCGGTATGCCGAACCAGTTGGCCCGGTGCCTCTGCGCTCGTCTATATATAGGGGCTACACCCCCCTTAGTTGTTCCTTATCGAACCAACGAGCGCCGAATCAATTTCTAGCCGAACTAACTCTCTACCGGATCAAGCTTTTACCGAATCAGGTATATATCTTTGCCGAATGAACTTTACTGCCGAATGAACACGAAGGCTTTTTTACTGCCGAATGAAATTGTGTTACCAAATGAGCAAGTATACCGGATGAACTCCCAAGGCCGAATAATACTATCGAATGGAGTATATGCCGAATGAGACTACCGAATGGAGTATATGCCGAATGAGACTTCATACTTGAATCTTGAGCGGAATCTTAGGCTTTTATACGCTTGCTTTAGATACTTGCTTGTTTATGTTTCTACACTTCTTGTTCTAACACCGTGTTTTTCTTGTGCTGCAGATAAATGTCTCGCAAAGTGGAAACCCGATCGGATAAAAAGAAATCTAAAGGTAGAGGAGAGTCATCCTCCTCCGTGCCCCTAGCCCAACCAAGACCGATGCCATATGGGCCTGCCCCGAGGTCGTTAGTGGATGGGTACGGTCCTCAGGAACTTCTGGTCTCCCCTCCCGATTGCTTTCCTAGCTCCCTAAAGGAGGAGCAACTTGATGTTATATCCCGTACCTTCGGGACAGACAGGGCTCGCATGTTGTTGCCGGGAGATGGAGTGATGCCGTATAATCCCCCCGAAGGCTACTTTGCTTACAACAGGTATCATTGTATGTGTGGTGCTATCCCTCCTATCAATGCCTGGATAGTTAGCTTTACCACATATTTGAAGGTGGCTCCATTCCAGCTCCAGCCGAACTCCTATGCCATTCCGGTGAGCCTTTTCGTTATCTTCCAGAGGAGGTACGGGCGCCCTCCTTCTAACCGGGAAATTCGATATTTGTATGACCTGAGAGGCTACAAGAAGGGGTCTCCGTATATTAGTCTAGAAGCGGTCGTGCCCTTCAAACCGGTCTTGGACTTATATTCAAAGTTTACCATGTTCAAGAAAGAATGGTTTTTTATCAAGGACGATTCTGTTTCTTTCCGCCTTTTCACTTCCGGCTGTAAGATGAATTTCATTTATATTTTCCATGTTCTGACTGTAGTGCTTCTTTTGACACGCTTCTATTTCTTGCTAGCGACAGGTGGCATTGCAGTCGTGGAAGATGATTCTTTGGCACGGATGGCTGCTGAAATAAAGGCCATTCCCGCACGGGACAGGTCGGCTTCGTTCCTGATCAGGAACGCTACCCTCCTGGAGTACAACTTGATCCAGCCGCACCAGTCCGTGGTTAAGCAGAGGGAAACGGCTGAGGAGAAGGCCGCTAAAGCTAAGGAGGGGGCCACGGTGAAGAGTGGCAAGAGGAAGCCCTTTGCACAACATCCCGTCGTGGGAGGCAAGAAGCTTAAGGAGTTTGAGGGCCCCTCTCCTAGTACTTGCCCGATCATCCCGGAGGAGGAAGGTGTGGAAGAGGGAGAAGGAGGCGATATGGAAGGAGAGTCGGCGGGCGGAGGAGATGGAGATGGCCAGGGAGGTAGTGGTGCTGGTGCCTTATCCTCTGGGCAAGACCCTGAACTAGATGAGGCTCTCCGCCAGGACTTCGGGGAATCGGAGGGAGAATCGGAAGCGGAGAAGGCGAAGGAGACTGGCAAGGTTGGTGCTGGTGCCGATCTATCCCCTAAGGGCTCCTCAGCCAGGGTGACTCCGGCGGTGCAAGGTGAACTTTTGTCCTCTGTCGATTCCATTTACGATAGGGACTTAGAAATATTTTATGGTTCACTTTCGTCCAGGAATGAGATTCAGGACTTATTGCAGTATCCCACTCCTCCGCAGGGTTTGCATAATAGATGTGCATTCTTACTTTTTCTTTCTTTTTAACTTAACATGTTTCTTGAATTACGGATCGTCGTATGTTCATAACACTTGTTTTTTACTCCAGGGTCAGGCCAGGCGGCTAAAACGTCAGACGTTCGACACCGCCTTGAACAATTCAAGTTGATGAGAGCTTCTGATAAGCCGAAGCCTCTTACTGGTCGTCCTGGGGACGTGGTCAGATACCGTCCTCTTCTTGGGGTCATTGAAGAGAGCATTCAGAAAAAGAAGAGGAGTCGTTCCTTATTTGAGCCTTCCCCTGGTCCGCAGCTTCCTGTTCAGCCTCCTCGTGATACCACGGAGGAGAGCATGGAGTTTATCCCCCCTCCACCTCCTTCTAAGAATACCACTGTTATCCATATAAGGCGTCCTGACGTGCCTCGCGACCACTTTGTCGGTCATCCTGATTTAGATCCAAGCTCTCAGGATATTTCATTTGATGAGGCCACGGGCGAGCACCTTCTTCCCCGCAACCCCATGGTACGAGTGCTAGATGAGGCCAAGTCCCTAGATCTTGATCTGCTTACTACTCGGGTAGTTACCATGGGGGACGAAGCCAAAGCTAATATCGATCGGGTGGCTGAAGAGACCAAGAAGTTAATGGAGCATCATGCTCTATTGGTCAAGGCCGGAGAGGAGATTGGGAGTGCTAATATTCGGCTGCGGCTAAAGGTTGCCGATCAGGCCGAACAGCTTGCCGGTCAAGCCATTCAGATTTCTCAGCACGAGGAAGCCTCCAGGCGGCTGAAAGAGACCATGGAAAAGGCTAGTAGGGCAGAACTACGGAAGATGGAGGCCGCCTGTAAGGAGCGGATCGACATGGCCATTGCGACAGTGGATGAGGTTCGTAATGCGGATCTCGAGCAGGTAGAGGAGTTGTCTGGGAGGCTTGAGGCCGCGGAGATGGCTCAAGTCAAGTTAAAGGAGGAGATGGAGGAGATGAGGAGGTCTCGCCAGGCTGACTGCTTGAGATACCGATCAGAGAGGGATGTCGCTGTCGCCAAGTTGCAGGTGTCCGAGGCCCGGGTGAGGGAGTTTGAGGAGAATGAGGGGATGATGGACGAGATGCTGCAGGACATGTACTTCCGCACTTGGAAGGAGGGCAGCTTGTCTTGGATGGATGACTATCCCCGGGTCATGGCCAAGATATATCTTCGGGCTTTAGAGGAGGCCAGGGTCAATGCGGGTAAGTAAGGTGGAGTGGCTTTTAGTCTAGATGTGGTCACTGCTCAGTTCTCGAAAGAGGAGCAAGCGGCGGTGAAGGAGGGGATGCGGTTGCTTGCTGCGGAGGAAGCGGGTGTGCAACTGGAGGATGAGGATCAAGCGGCGGACGCTGGTGAGTTATTCTTCTCTTTTCCTTTTCTTTCTGGGTTTCCATAACTTGATCGTTTATCGTTTGTTTAATGAATTCCTCTTCTGAATTGGACAGGTGGAACTTCCAATCAACACGCTGGGAGCTCCGACCCTGCGGCCAAGTAGGCTTGGGGGAGTTGGTAGGATGAGAGCGAAGTGTGGACGCAGCTGATTACTTGTCCGGATTTTGCCACCTTTTTATTTCTCTTTATCGCTGTTTATGTTAGTCCAAAATATTGATGTGACTGTAATAATATTATTTACAAAGATAACTTTATGTGATTTTATGACATAAGCTGATTTTGTTATGTTTAAATGTTGTTGTCATTTTGATGTGGTGCGTGAGAAGTATGCATATGCCTGTGATTTTAGTTGTGTTTGATGTTAAGCTGTTGCTTGAAATATAATTTCATGTTTTGCAATGCTAGTGTGACGTATGAATAAACTATAGTTACATATTTATGTACAAGAGAAGAGAGTACCGCCCTTCATGTTTTAGTTGCAGGTGGTAGCTTTGAGCGTCTTGTGTAACTGATCATGGATATAGCTGAGTACCTTGCCACCCAGTACGCAGGCTTAGATTATCATGAGTGAATGCTCCCTATTTGGTTTCCTGTACTTTAGAGTTTGTTATACAGGATAGGAGAAAAGTATTTAAATGAAATGGAAATATGGGAAAAGTAAAACTTCCAGTCACGGAAGGCCGTTGTTATCCCATTTTTTGGACAAAACTGGAATATCAATGTTGTGTGCATTTCCACCACGACCGGAGCAAGAAGAAGCAGCCAGCAAGCGTATATAGATCAGGGATTTCACTCAAGGTTCGAATATAAAGTTCATTCGGTGAAACAATACCAGAGCTCATTCGGCACTCATCCCATTCGGCATGCCTAAGTTCATCCGGCATCCCAATACAAGAGCCCATTCAGCAACACGAAGTGAGAACTCATTCGGCATTCACAACACAAGGCATCATTCGGCAGATCCATTCGGTAGTACCAAGACCGAATCAACTCCACTTCCCTTCCCACCGGATCAACTACAAGCTCCATCTTCCACCACCCACTACCGGTCCAACATCACCACCGAACCAGCTGCCCTACATCCCTATGCCGAACCAACCCACACCGAACCACACACCACTCAACCTAACACCGGACCAACCTTTCTCCCATTGCCGAGCCAACTCCCTTCTCCACATAGCCGAATCAACCTCTCTCCCACTAATTACCGAACCAAAGCCTCGCCGAACCAGAACGCTACCAGGCCAGATTGCTTCAGCCCAGGCCCACCAGCAGCTATATACGTTCAGGACCCCTGCCCCCAGCCTCACTCTATAAATAGAGGGGCAGGGGTACAACAATGGCAGACAAGTTTGAGAGCTCAAGCCTGGAAGGAACTCTCAAACAACTTTAGATACTTGTAATCAAAGCTTTGTACTTGTAATCTGAAGGAAAAAGGAGAATAACATATAAAGTGGACGTAGGCACGTTCTGGCCGAACCACTATAAATATGTGTGTCTTTTACAGTTTAGTCCCTGCTTTTTATATATTTGCATAAATCACCCAAATCACTAAAAGCAACATAAAATCAACCAACTCATACGCCTTTGGGTGTTTGCGGCCATTTTTTACGCAAACATTTTGGTGCTTTCACTGAGAAGAATCAGCTCCCGCTACATCGGATAGAAGTTGAATTTGAAAATCTAGGAGTTCAGATCTAAGAGTTATGACGAGACAAACAAGTAGAAGGCAAAGGCCAGAGAGAAGTGAACACCAAGGAAGTCAAGAGGCTTCCTCAGGAGGGAATCAAACGTCGATCTTCATCACTAGGGATGAGATGGAGGCCATGATGAGAAGACAAGAAGAGATGATCCAGAACTTACTTCAACAAATTGGGCAAATCGGAGCACAAATCCAAGGAGCAGCTGGAGTTCAGAACGGAGCAGGACCATCTGGCGCAGCACCAGAGCTAGGGGGCACTCACACAGAGCATGTTGATCCGACCCCGGGAAGTGAGATGGGGGCATCCGAACCACCTGGTAGCAATAGAGGAATGAACGTTCAGCCAGGGAGGCATACACATGAAAACTCCCGCGGACTTGGGGGCAGGTCGAAGGCAGTGAACGAGAACTACAGCTTGGAGACAATGACAGATTAACAGAGATGGTTAGAAGAGCTATGAGAGGCGGTTTAGTAAACAGAGACTTGGAAGATGTAAACAGGAGTCCTTTTTCTTCTGCGATTAGGATGGCTAGGAACCCACCAGAATTCAAGCTACCATCATTGGACATGTACAACGGGAAAACGGACCCCACGGTCCATCTAACGAAGTATATGAGACATATGGAAGTGCTGGGGGCATCAGAGGAGGTTATGGCCCGGTGCTTTCCACTGTATTTGACGGACATTGCAGCGTTATGTTTTAGGCAACTGGAGAGCGTCTCCATAGGAACATGGGCAGAGTTAACTGAGAGATTCATGAGGCAATTCAGGGTTCATATTGCGAGACCCAAGAATGTGATGATTTTGGCAACCTTGAAACAGAAAACTGGAGAGACTTTGAGGAGCTTTCTAACGCGATTTAATGCGGTGGCAGCATCAGTGGATCGACCAGATCCATCTATGGTCATGATGGCGGCTGTATCTGGAATAGCTGGTAATACAGAGTTCAAGAATTCATTAACCAAGGACCTGCCTATGAATCTGGGAGAGTTCTATCATGAGGCTGAAAAGTTTCTGCGTTTGGAAGATGCTAGTGCAGAAAGAGAGGAAGAAGATGACGTTTACGTAATCAAGAGCGGAAACCCACCTGGAAAGGGAGCGGAGACTAGCAAAGCAAAAAGAAAGGCTGAGGATAATGATGACAGGACAAAGTGGCTACGAAGAGAACCACGTTTCACCACCTATTCAGAGCTGAATGAGAGTTTTGAACGGATTTATCAGGATACCAAGGGGCAGGTTCCGTATCGTAGACCAATGCGAAGGGATCCAACCTCTGACGAAAGAAAATCAGATAAGTTTTGTGTATTTCATGAATTGAATGGTCATAACACTAATGATTGTAGGCATTTGAAGGACGAGGTAGAAGGGCATATCAGGAACGGTATGCTCCTTCAGTATGTGAGGAGGCGAACTCCAGCGGTGGAGCCGGAGCGACCGCCCTCTACGTCAGCTAGAGGTGACCCTGGATCAAGGCACCATTTGATTGTCCATTGATTGCTTGATTAAAATAACGATGAACAGGTCGTAAGCTTCCACTAACGCAATTAAATCATTTACACATGTACGAGATCGCGAACGATCTCTAGGCATGCTCTGAATGATCATTGACTGCTTCGGAGTGGGAACTTACACTTTGACATCCTTGCTTTGCTTTTGTTTCGATTTGAACATTTGAATTCTTCCTGTTTGGACATTTCTGCTGTAAGGTACTATTGCTTTAACATTCACAATTCTATGAAACAATTATTTACTTGTATGCCCGTTGGATCGCGAACGGTCCACGAGCACCTATTGCATGACAACGAACTGCCGAAGTCTTTGATTCGAAAAATTCCCCCAAACAATGACTCCAACACTGATAATATTAAGTCCCCCCCGGGCACACTCATTCGCCTCGAACGGCACCCGACTTCGAACAGTCACAATTCGCCTCGAACGGCACCCGACTTCGAACAGTCACAATTCGCCTCGAACGGCACCCGACTTCGAACAGTCACAACTCGCCTCGAACGGCACCCGATCGCGAACGATCGCAACTCGCCTCGAACGGCACGACTCGCCTCGAACGGCACGACTCGCCTTACCTCAAATGGCTCGATCGCGAACGGTCGTCATTTGGGGTCCGCCACCTGATCACTGACTGTTACACCTTATCTCAAATGGCTTGATCGCATACGGTCGTCATTTGAGGACCCCCACTCGACCGCGCACTGTCGCACTTTACCTCGAATGACTCGATCCCGAACGGTCGTCATTTGAAGTAAAGCGCTTGACCTTGAACGGTCACATTTCACTGCAGATGACTCGATCCCGAACGATCAACGCACGGATTTATGCGCTTGACCGCGCACGGTCGCACTTCACCTCAAATGACTCGATCGCGAACGGTCGTCATTTGAAGTTAGGCGCTTGACCATGAACGGCCGCGCTTCATCCCAAATAGCTCGATCCCGAATGGTCGTCATTTGAGGCCATATAAAATATCAAGCTCTTTACAGGTTGTCAACGGGATACGAACATCCAGCTCATGGCATTACAAAACACGCCTTCCTACCGCAAGGCATATTTTGGGGGGCAAAGTGTTATCCCATTTTTTGGACAAAACTGGAATATCAATGTTGTGTGCATTTCCACCACGACCGGAGCAAGAAGAAGCAGCCAGCAAGCGTATATAGATCAGGGATTTCACTCAAGGTTCGAATATAAAGTTCATTCGGTGAAACAATACCAGAGCTCATTCGGCACTCATCCCATTCGGCATGCCTAAGTTCATCCGACATCCCAATACAAGAGCCCATTCAGCAACACGAAGTGAGAACTCATTCGGCATTCACAACACAAGGCATCATTCGGCAGATCCATTCGGTAGTACCAAGACCGAATCAACTCCACTTCCCTTCCCACCGGATCAACTACAAGCTCCATCTTCCACCACCCACTACCGGCCCAACATCACCACCGAACCAGCTGCCCTACATCCCTATGCCGAACCAACCCACACCGAACCACACGCCACTCAACCTAACACCGGACCAACCTTTCTCCCATTGCCGAGCCAACTCCCTTCTCCACATAGCCGAATCAACCTCTCTCCCACTAATTACCGAACCAAAGCCTCGCCGAACCAGAACGCTACCAGGCCAGATTGCTTCAGCCCAGGCCCACCAGCAGCTATATACGTTCAGGACCCCTGCCCCCAGCCTCACTCTATAAATAGAGGGGCAGGGGTACAACAATGGCAGACAAGTTTGAGAGCTCAAGCCTGGAAGGAACTCTCAAACAACTTTAGATACTTGTAATCAAAGCTTTGTACTTGTAATCTGAAGGAAAAAGGAGAATAACATATAAAGTGGACGTAGGCACGTTCTGGCCGAACCACTATAAATATGTGTGTCTTTTACAGTTTAGTCCCTGCTTTTTATATATTTGCATAAATCACCCAAATCACTAAAAACAACATAAAATCAACCAACTCATACGCCTTTGGGTGTTTGCGGCCATTTTTTACGCAAACAGCCGTCGATGTGCTTAAGTTCGTGGCAAACGGGTTTTGTAGTCACTTTCCCTAGCTGTGGGTCTTGGAGACATTTATCACCCATCTTACGCCACCGCGGGGAGTTTTCTTTTTTACCACAGCCGCACTTAAGACACATCGGAGCCGAGATCGCGCACGGTAACTACCCGAACCATTATGGTCCGTAATCGTGGGTATTATTCGATTTACCGTGGCCGGCTAGCGTGGGTGCCGTTGGCCGTGAACTACCCCTGACTGGCCATACCTTATGTTGGGGCTTAAAGTAGGTTCACAGTTGCCGGCGAGCCGAACGCCGTAATGAGCTGCCATCGGCTATAGTCGGCCTTTAGGATGACTTATAATCGGCTCATTACAGTTGGCTTTGAGGGCAGGCGCGAGAAATGAGTTAACCCGCAGCAGAGGGATGCTGGAGCAAAAGAGTCTCATTGGCGAGTGCATAGAATCGTAGCGTACCTGTTAGGCCTTGTCCAGAGGAGGCCGTGGTGCGTCTTGAGTGGAGATGCCATAGGATTTTGTTCAACAGAAAAGGATAAAGCTTAACAAGCAGCCAAGATATAAAGGAACAAGTTAAAAAGAGACAAGATTTTTTAAAGTGGTTCGGCATGAAAATGCCTACGTCCGCTGATTCTCTTTGTTAATTCACTTCATATGGGCAGTACAAGTTAAGAAAAGTATCGACGGAGGTGTCGGATGTTCCATGCCCTCTGGAACACCTCTCCGTCCACTGTTGACAAAATATAAGCTCCGTTGTGGAGATCTTTATGAATTACATATGGTCCGTCCCAGATGGGGTCCAGTGCCCCGGGGCGCGGAAAGATTCGCCTGAGGACAAGATCTCCTTCTTGTAAGATGCGATGCTTGACCTTGGAGTTGTATAGTGCTGCCACTTTTTGTTTGTGAGCTGCTGCTTTGAGTGCTGCATCGTTTCTCCTTTCCTCAATCAGATCCAAAGACATGAGGAGGAGTTCTTCGTTTTCTTCTGAATTGTAGTGGATCCTACGGTGGGAAGGAACAATAGTCTCAACAGGGAGCATTGGCTCCGATCCGTATGCCAAAGAGAAAGGAATATGTCCCGTTGATGTTCTGAAAGATGTGCGGTAGGCCCAAAGTGCCGTAGGAAGTTCGTCCACCCAAGCGCCTTTTGACTTTTCAAGTTTCTTCTTGATTAGGGTTTTGAGAATTTTGTTGACAGCTTCGACTTGTCCGTTTGCCTGAGGATAAGCTACTGATGAGAAGCTTTTATGAATTCCATGCTCTTGGCATCAGTCGGCGAATTCTCCGCTGTCAAATTGGAGTCCGTTGTCCGATATGATCTTGAGTGGTACTCCGTACCTGCACAGAATATTTTTGATCAAGAAGTTGATAACTTTTGCTGAAGATATTTTATTTAGGGGTTCCGCTTCCACCCATTTGGTGAAATAATCGACTGCCACTAGAGCATATTTGGCTCCGCCTCTGCCCGTTGGCAGTTCGCCAATTAAATCAATTCCCCATACAGCAAAGGGCCAAGGGCTGGTCATTTGAGTAATCTCATTTGTGGGTAGTCGAGGAATCTTGGCAAATTTCTGACATCTGTCGCATCTCTTGACGAAGTCTAAGGCGTCTTTGTTTAGTGTGGGCCAGTAATACCCATATCGGAGTATCTTTTTCGCCAGAGTCTGCCCTCCAGTGTGATCTCCGCAACTTCCTTGATGGATGGTGAATAAGATTTCCTTGGCTTCCCTTCCAGCGACGCATCTGAATAAGGGGCTAGAGAAGCCACGCCGATAGAGGATGCCTTCTTGTATTGTGTAGTGGGGAGCTTTCCTCAAAATTCTCCCGACTTCATCACGTTTGTCTGGTAGTGTGCCGTCCTGCAAATATTTCCGGATAGGAGTCATCCAAGTTCCTTCTTCGATTGCAGTTATCAGATTCACTTGTTCGAAACTTGGGGCTAGCTGCCTTGAGATGGCTAGTGCTCCGGAAATGGTGCTATTCTTCATACTAGCTTGCTTTGCTAGTTCATCGGCCTCTTGGTTATCTTCTCGAGGAATGTGTTTGATTAGATAATGGTCCAATTGATCGAGCAGTAGTTTGGTTTTCTTTAGATATGCTGTGAGTCGTTCTCCTCGTGTTTGGAACTCTCCTAGTACTTGGTTTACGATAAGTTGAGAATCACTATGAAGACATAAAGAATTGACTCCAATTTCTAAGGCAAGCTCCAATCCCGCTATTACTGCCTCATACTCCGCATCGTTGTTAGTGGCCGCGAATTCCAACCTTAATGCATAGTACAGCTTTCTTCCCCTGGGGGTGATTATCACAATACCTGCCCCCGAGCCTTGTTCGTTCGATGCTCCATCTACAAAGAGGTTCCACGTGATGTTTTTTTCTATTTCAAATTGATCCTTGCCTTCGTTGGTAGTGAATTCGGCAATGAAATCGGCCATGGCTTGCCCCTTGATAGCGGTGCGAGGATGGTAGGTGAAATCATACCGACTTAGTTCAATGCACCATTTGAGGAGTCGTCCAGAAGTGTCGGGACGATGGAGCACCATCTTAGTGGTTGATCGGTTAGAACTCTGATGGAGTGAGATTAGAAGTAGTGTCGCAGTTTTCGTGACGCGATCAATAAACAATATGCCAATTTCTCAAGTTTAGGATATCTGGCTTCTGCCCCTGTAAATCTCTTACTTATAAAGTATACCGGGCGTTGTGTGCGGTCCTCTTCTCTTACCAAGGCAGCGCTTAGAGCATGAGATGATACAGCGAGGTATAGGTATAGCTCTTCGCCTTCGTTTGGAGTTGAGAGTACTGGTGGTCTCTGAAGGTGTTCGATCAGGTCAAGGAAGGCTTTTAAGCATTCATCGGTCCACTCGAACTTTCCTTTGTCTTTCTTGAGAGCTTCGAAGAAAGGGACGCGCTTGTCAGTTGCTTTGGAAATGAATCTGCTTAGGTCGGCCACCTTTCCGTTTAGGCTCTGCATTTCTTTTCGAGTGGAAGGTATCCTTATTTCTTTTAGAGCCCGGATTTGTTCAGGGTTTGCTTCAATTCCTCTGGCATGGACGATGAATCCTAAGAATTTTCCCGATGACACTCCGAAGGAGCACTTTAGAGGATTCAGCTTCATTCCATATCGGCGAAGTACCTGAAACATCTCGCCCAGGTGGCTTACATGATCGTCGGCTCTCCTGGACTTTACCAACATGTCATCCACATATACTTCCATAGTTCGTCCTATTAATTCCGCGAACATCTTGTCGACGAGGCGCTGATAGGTAGCTCCGGCATTTTTGAGTCCAAAAGGCATGACTTTGTAACAATATAATCCCCGGTCAGTGATGAAACTAGTGTGGTCTTGATCGGGAGCGTGCGTTGGAATTTGGTTGTATCCGGAGTATGCATCCATAAAAGATAAAAGTTCGTGCCCGGCTGTGCTGTCCACAAGTTGATCGATTCGGGGGAGCGGGAAGCAGTCTTTCGGGCACGCGTCATTTAAGTTGGAGAAATCAATGCATGTTCGCCACTTCCCATTAGCTTTCTTTACTAGTACCGGGTTAGCGATCCATTCTGGGTAGATGGCTTCTCGTATGAAGTCATTAGCAAGTAGGTTCTTTACTTCCTCATCGAGGGCTGCTGATCGTTCTGCTCCCATGCTTCTCTTTTTCTGCTTTATCGGTACCTTGGTGGGATCGATGTTCAGCATGTGGCATGCTATGTCTGGGGAGATTCCTGTCATATCGGCATGTGTCCACGCAAATACATCTAAGTTGTGGCAGAGAAAGTCAATGAGTTGATCCTTCAATTCTGTTTTTAGCTGAGATCCTATTTTTAATAGTCTACTTGAATCATGTTTGTCTACAAATACGAATTCCCTGGCCTCTGCAGGCTCAGCGGTAGCCCCCTTCTCCTTATCCATGGGGTCCAGTTCATTGAAAGGATCACTGGTGTATCGAAGAGGAGGGGCTTTCTTTAGTTGCTATGCTTCCAAGCTTTTCATGCAGAGAGTAGTCTCTGCATCTTTCCCTTTATTCTTTCTACGGTTATTGCGAAGTTCAGTTACATAGAAATCTCGAGCGGCGTCTTGATCTCCTTCAACTTCTCCTATTCCGTTATCTTTTGGGAATTTCATCTTTAGGCACCACGGGGCTAGGACAATTTGGAAGTCAGATAAGGCTGGTCTTCCCAAGAAGGCGTTGTAGGCCGAGTGGTTTTCTATTAGTACGAACGTTTGTTTTCGCACAACGGAGCGGAGATGACTTCCTATTTCGACGAAGAGGTCAAGTTGCCCGAGGGGCATTTTCGCATCTCCAGTGAAACCATGCAGGGGTTTGTTGCAGGGAGACACATCCTTCATTGACAGCTTCATTTTGTCGAAAGCATGCTTGAATAGGATATTTACGGAGCTTCCTATGTCTATTAGAATTCGGAAAACTTTAGCTGGACCGAACCAGGCAGAGATGACCATGGGATCCATATGTGGATACTGTCTTCCTTCTAAATCACGCCTACTGAATACGATGTCGTCACTCTCTTTCCGTTTCGGGTGGCGTTCTTCCATAATGGAGTTAACATAGCCTTCAACATTTCTAAGTGACTTGCCGTATCTTTCCATCTCTGCCCAGCTTCTGTCGGCGATGTGTGGTCCTCACGAGATGGTATGGACCACTATCTTCTCTTGACTAGAGCCAATGGTGTTGCGATTCCCTCCGCCTACTTCTGGGAGGGGTCGCTTTGAGTTCTCATTGGCAGGAGTTGGAGTCCTGTTCTGACCTTTCACATAGCGTTCTAGCCTTCTTCTTCTGATGTGTTCTTCGATCAAGTCCCGGAGATAGTGGCATTCATTGGTGTCATGTCCGTGGGATTCATGGAAGCGGCAGAACTTTCCAGACTTGAGTGCGTTATCAGATTCTTTCTTGTGCGGGGGGCGCTTGTATC
Organism: Allium cepa; assembly: GCA_030765085.1. Lineage (NCBI taxonomy): Eukaryota > Viridiplantae > Streptophyta > Magnoliopsida > Asparagales > Amaryllidaceae > Allium > Allium cepa. The sequence continues at coordinate 948,461,122 of CM060938.1, read as the reverse complement.
CGAGTTCGCCCTGAGTGGCTAGAAAGATGTTTTCGATTGTTTCATTCGAAGGAGTGTAGGAGTCAAATCTTGGTCCTGGTCGATATTGGCGTTTTTCAACCTTCCTGCCCCCAGCATTGTCTCTTGATTCATTTCTTCGAGTGTCCTTAGCTGCAGCGGGAACCTTGTCCGAAGTTGTCTTACCTTGTTGCCCTGACTGCCTCTCAGTGGCGGTGTCTTCAAGTCTCATATACTTTCCAGCTTCATGGAAGAAATCAGGTAAAGTAGCTGGTTTTTCCTTAGTTAGTCTTCTAGCGAACTTGGTATCTGGGTGTACACCACTACAGAGGGCCAATAGGGTGAGCTTCTCATCGGCATCTTGGACTGCGGCCGCTGCGGCGTTGAACCGGGTTAGCATCCTTGGGTTGTTCTAGATGGATGCGGAACTGGCTAATGAACCTTTCTTTCAACATCTCCCATGAGCTGATAGATCCTTGGGGTAGATGGCAGAACCAGGAGGTAGCTAGATCTGCTAGGAATAGCGGAAAGCATTTACACAACACCCCTTCTGTTGCTCCGCTCATGAGCATATGCTGGGTGTATCTCTGTAAGTGTACGATAGGGTCGGAAGTTCCCTTGTAAGGTTCCATGGTTGGCATTTTCCATTCCCGGGGGGTGATGGCAGTTTCGATATTGCGGGTGAAGGGGCTGGTGACCCTAGCGCCTATTCCTCGGTCCCTTTGCTCCCGTTGGACGCATTCTCTGAATAATCGTTCCATTCTTTCATCAGAATTTGGAGCGGATAGAAATGAACTTGGTTCTTCCCTGCAGGATCGATCCCGTCCAGATGACCTATAGGGATGGTATAGTCTGTTTGCACCAAAATTGGTCACAAACCCCGATGAATGTGAAAGCACCAGTGTTGGAATATAAATCAGCAATATCCAAACACAAATCGCAGATCTAAGTAGCAAAATAGTAAATGTAAACAAGAACACACGATTTTATAGTGGTTCGGCTATCTCCGGCCTACGTCCACTTCAAGGGTTTTTCCTTTTATTGATGTTCTTCGCTGATTACAATCGATTACAGCGGATTACAATGAATTGTAGTTCTGAAATTCAAGTACAACGGTGGTTCTGATAGTTAAACTTGAATCCGGCAGAGTCTTGGCGTTCAATCGCGGAAAGCCCCCTTTTCTGAATGACCTGGAGGTCTATTTATAGGCGTAGGCTGCTGCCATCTCGCTGGAAACTTGGGAGACCACTTCTGGCACGTGAGGGGACCCACATGTACGGTCTCGGGAAGTTTGGGCCCACTTTGGCATCGGTTCGAACTCCATTCGAACCGATCAAGAATTCATCCAATCGAGGTGAAATTTGGCGTGGACATTCTTCATCATGTATGCAAGCATCTGTGAAAATTTCACGGCATTTGGATCAGTAGGTTAGGAGATATGATGGGTTCGAAATTGACTTCATAGCCAGGCTGTTAATTTCGAACCCCTGTTACTCGAAACGATGGTTTCGAAACCAGTGTGGCACGCGACTTCGTGGTGACGTGGAGCGCAAGCTTCGAATCGATCCGGACTTCTCTCCGTGTTGACCGCTTCGACTCCATATATCTCGGCGCATTCGAACCGATGGAAGACACGTCATCGTGATTGGTTGACTCAGTCGGTTCGAATGAAGCTACACAGGTTGGGTTCGAAGACGACATCATGGATGGGTTCGAAGTGTGGCTCTGTGATGGGTTCGAAGAGAGGACATTGTGATGGGTTCGAAGTAGGCAATGGCTTGGTGGGTTCGAAGTGGAGTCGAGGCTAATGGATGCGAACTAGGTGGACTAGAACCCGATGGGTTCGAGTGTGGCATGGCTGGGCTATCGGTTCGAACGCAGGTGGGTTCGAACTAGATGGTTTCGAACCGATGGATACGAACTCCATCGATTCGAACTGGGGCAAATGCTTTCGAGGCGCGACCTTATTTCTTTGGATTCGAACCAGATGGTTTCGAATGTGATGGTTTCGAACACAATGGGTTCGAACCGAGCAATGTCAATTCCTCTTATCTTGATTCCATCATAACTTGAGCATATGACCTCGGATTGACTTGAAATTTGGAGTGCAGACTTCCATGATCTTTCTTGTCGTGTCCTATCAATTGTGGCCCATTCCGGACTCGGACAAAATTCATCGATATCCATGGTTATCCTGCAGTGCATGGTTGATATTCATGGAGAGTAATCATTGGTTTCTAGTAAATTTTGTGTATCTCAACTTTGCCAAAAGTTGGGATAACATTTTGCCCCCCAAAACATGCCTTTTTGTAAAAGGTATGTTTTGAACGGTCTTAGATCAAGTGTAATAAATTCATGTTTCGTTGATATCTGTGGCATTATCAATCAAGTATGTGGCTGTTCGAAGCCAAATCAATAGTCGTTCTTCCCGTAGGAGTTGAGAATGAAGTTTCATAGTCTCTCCGGACTATTATTGGCTGCTCTAAACCCTTACTGAGCCCGTTCTAGACTCAGTGATTGAATAGAAAGGTCCTATTGCTCTCTGGCGTTGCCTTCTATCCCTTGCACTCCGGTCCCGGTTAGGACATATAGCGATACCATGGTCGTTCGGGACCGATCATAGCCTCTCCGGGCTCTTGCTGGATCCCATCCTGTCACTCTCCGGTGAAGGGGAAACAGCGCTTAAGTGAGTCGATCCTGTCGCTCTCCGGTGAAGCGACTCACTTCTTGCACTCCGGTTCAAAGCAGTTGAACATTAAGCGATGTCATGACCTGAATCATCGGCCGATCATAGTCTCTCCGGACTCTTGTCGGATCCCATCCTGTCACTCTCTGGTGAAGGGGAAACGACGATAAGTGAGTCGATCCTGTCGCTCTCCGGCGAAGCAACTCACTTCTTGCCTTCTGGATTCACCTCTCCGGGTGAAGGCGATCTTTCTTGTATAAGTGAGTTGATCCTGTCGCTCTCCGGCGAAGCAACTCACTTCTTACCTTCGGACCCCGTCTTTCCGGATAGGGTCATAAAGCGATCATGTTTATATGTAATGTTCATCCTTTGACTCTCCGGTCAAAAGGTTTATTGCAAGAAGTTCTAATTTATTTATTGATATTCAAGTTCTAGATGTTCAATCTCAAACATCAGAAAAAACTAAGGATTGCCACTCCGGGCGCAGCGGTTTATCTCCATCTCAGAGCATGCCTAGGGATCTCTCCGGTTCCCGTACATGTGTAAGTGGAGTAACCGTTTATTCTGAAAATAAACCTAAATAAAGTTATTCGACCGAAGTCCAAATCGTGGACTTGGCCCTTGCCATCTTTGATCAGTTGATGACGAGTCGTGATCCCGATCCAGGATCGTTCCTGCAAGGTGGAGGCGGTAGTTGTTCATGCCTTGTCGCTGCTGTCCGTTCTCTGACATACTGCGGTAATCTACCACCCCTAGCGTGTTCTTCCACCTCATCCTTCAGGTGACGGCATTCATCTGTGGTGTGCCCATCCAGCTCATGGAATAGGCAATATTTTCCAGTCCTGCGCTCCCGCTCGGTGGGATCCCTTACAGGTGGCTTTCGATAGTGAAGTTGCCCCCTGGTTTCAGTGAAGACTCTTTCTAGGCTTGCATTCAGATCTGTGTACTGCCTGAATCTTGGTTCTCGGAATTTCTTCCGTTTATCAGGACCATCATGTCTGTCATCCTGTTTCCTTTTTCCCTTGTCCGCCCCGGACTGCTCTCCAGAGGTTCCTATGCTTTTCGTGGCATTTATTTCACGACTCTCGACTCGTGATTCTTCTAATCGAATGAATTTTTCAGCTTTATGGAAGAATTCTCCAAGATCTTGCGGTGGATCTTTAGTTAGAGAATCCTTAAATTTGGTGCCTTCCGCGACTCCTGCCACTGCCGCCATCAAAATCATTGATGGATCCGGGCGATCCACAGAAGTCACTGTCACGTTGAATCTGAGTAGAAAATCTTTTATGGACTCTCCGGTCCTCTGCTTGATTGTTGCTAAAGTCATCACACTCTTGGGTCGCGTCACGTGGACCCTGAACTGTCTCATGAAGCAATCAACGAGCTCGCTCCATGCTCCAATTGATCCAGTCTCTAGTTGTCTGAACCATAGTGAAGCTAAATCTGATAAATATAGAGGGAAGCATCGTGCCATCACTTCCTCGGATGCCCCCAGTACTTCCATGTGCCTGATATATCTTGTGATGTGTACGGTTGGGTCAGATCTTCCGTCATAGGGATCTAGCGCTGGTAATTTGAACTTTGGAGGGTTCCTTGCATTTCGGATGTTCGGAGTGAATGGACTCCTACTGACTTCTTCTAGGCCTCCGCTAGGCAACCCTCCTCTCATGATTCGTCGCATTAGGCCTATCATTCTCTCATCTCCGTCTAGGGGTTGCCCCCTTGTCAAGTTCATATCCTGCCCCCCGAGCCTTGAAGGGAATTCTGGTACATACTCTTCCGGTGGCTCGTTAGCGTGAGCATTGGCTCCAGCCTGCTGAGCTCCATCTGTTGGTCTTCCAGTATCGGACCCTGAGGGTCTACCCCCAAGGCCTTGTTGACCTCCTTCAATCCCCGTATTCTGGCCTTGAGCCTGTCCTTCATTTGCTTCTGCAATCCTGATTCCTTGTCCCGTACTTGTAGCTGTTGTAGTTGGTCCAAGGTTTTGTATATTTGCTGTCCTCATTTGCTCGAGGAAATTCTGCAGCATCTCCTGTTGACTTTTCATTATGCTTTCGCGCAATGAGTTGGCCATAGCCTCCATCTCGTCTCTAGTGATGTAGACGGAAGCCGGTCCTTCTCTTGATCCAGAGGATGCTTCTTGGCTTCCTCCTTGTAGGCTCCTATCAACTCTCTGTCTTGTTTGTCGAGTCATTGTTTCTGAATTCTGAATTCTGATGTAGCGGGTGCTAGTTCTTCTCAGTGAAAGCACCAAAGTGTTTGCACCAAAATTGGTCACAAACCCCGATGAATGTGAAAGCACCAGTGTTGGAATATAAATCAGCAATATCCAAACACAAATCGCAGATCTAAGTAGCAAAATAGTAAATGTAAACAAGAACACACGATTTTATAGTGGTTCGGCTATCTCCGGCCTACGTCCACTTCAAGGGTTTTTCCTTTTATTGATGTTCTTCGCTGATTACAATCGATTACAGCGGATTACAATGAATTGTAGTTCTGAAATTCAAGTACAACGGTGGTTCTGATAGTTAAACTTGAATCCGGCAGAGTCTTGGCGTTCAATCGCGGAAAGCCCCCTTTTCTGAATGACCTGGAGGTCTATTTATAGGCGTAGGCTGCTGCCATCTCGCTGGAAACTTGGGAGACCACTTCTGGCACGTGAGGGGACCCACATGTACGGTCTCGGGAAGTTTGGGCCCACTTTGGCATCGGTTCGAACTCCATTCGAACCGATCAAGAATTCATCCAATCGAGGTGAAATTTGGCGTGGACATTCTTCATCATGTATGCAAGCATCTGTGAAAATTTCACGGCATTTGGATCAGTAGGTTAGGAGATATGATGGGTTCGAAATTGACTTCATAGCCAGGCTGTTAATTTCGAACCCCTGTTACTCGAAACGATGGTTTCGAAACCAGTGTGGCACGCGACTTCGTGGTGACGTGGAGCGCAAGCTTCGAATCGATCCGGACTTCTCTCCGTGTTGACCGCTTCGACTCCATATATCTCGGCGCATTCGAACCGATGGAAGACACGTCATCGTGATTGGTTGACTCAGTCGGTTCGAATGAAGCTACACAGGTTGGGTTCGAAGACGACATCATGGATGGGTTCGAAGTGTGGCTCTGTGATGGGTTCGAAGAGAGGACATTGTGATGGGTTCGAAGTAGGCAATGGCTTGGTGGGTTCGAAGTGGAGTCGAGGCTAATGGATGCGAACTAGGTGGACTAGAACCCGATGGGTTCGAGTGTGGCATGGCTGGGCTATCGGTTCGAACGCAGGTGGGTTCGAACTAGATGGTTTCGAACCGATGGATACGAACTCCATCGATTCGAACTGGGGCAAATGCTTTCGAGGCGCGACCTTATTTCTTTGGATTCGAACCAGATGGTTTCGAATGTGATGGTTTCGAACACAATGGGTTCGAACCGAGCAATGTCAATTCCTCTTATCTTGATTCCATCATAACTTGAGCATATGACCTCGGATTGACTTGAAATTTGGAGTGCAGACTTCCATGATCTTTCTTGTCGTGTCCTATCAATTGTGGCCCATTCCGGACTCGGACAAAATTCATCGATATCCATGGTTATCCTGCAGTGCATGGTTAAATATTCATGGAGAGTAATCATTGGTTTCTAGTAAATTTTGTGTATCTCAACTTTGCCAAAAGTTGGGATAACATAGTCTATCACTTCTGACGTTATCCAGTGGTTGCCTCTGGCTGCTCGGATGCATGCTAGGACCAGCTACAGTTGCCCCCTGCCGTGATCTTCCCCTGTGTGGTTCTGTTTCGAGCATTTCCATGGGGTCAACTTCGGGCTGGGTTCTAGCTCGGCTCCGTTCAGCGGGGTTTCTATGATTAGGTGGCATGACTGGCTCAGCTACATCCGACCCTCGCCTGGCGCCTCCCCCACTGGGTTCGGTTCCAAGCGCTTCCTCGAGTCGGAGTTCAGGCTGAGTCCGGGCGCGGCCCCTGTCATTGTTGTTCCTGTTGATGGCTTCCTCGAAGAGGGAAGACCTTTGCTGTCTCCGAGATCCTCCAGATTGGGATTCACCCCATGATTCAGTGTTGCGGTTGGATTCTTCGACATCCCTCAAGCGTGACATGAGTTGGTTCACCAAAGCTTCTTGTTGGGATGCGAAGCGGTTAGTCACTTCCACCACAACTCTGTCTAGGTCTGCTCTAGTGATTACTGCCGGTTGTTCCGCGGCAGGGGCTGTTGGAATTGCCTGATCTACATGCGGCACTGCTGCTGTAGTGGGATGGTTCTCTTGATCTGGATCCACTGGATTTGGAGCGCTGCTGGTTCCAACGTTCTTTCCCTTGTTGGCGTCTTTTCTTGGCCTGGAAGCCATGTTTCCTAGGCAATGAAGGGTGCTATTGGGAAAGAAGGTTGAATGAGGGAAGCTGAAGCCTCGAGTTCGAACTTCTCAGTGAAAGCACCAAAAATGTTTGCGCAAAAAATGGGCAAACACCTCCAAGTCGTGTGATTTAGTTGATTTTATGTGATTCTTAATGATTTAGATGAGTTATGTAAATATGAAAAAAGAAGGGGCTGAAATGTAAAAGACACACAGATTTATAGTGGTTCGGCCAGAACGTGCCTACGTCCACTTTATATGTTATTATCTTCTTGCTTTCAGATTACAAGCAAAATGCTTTGTGTACAAGTATATGAAAGTAGTTTGAAAGTTCCTTCCGTGTTTGGGCTCTCAAACTTGTCTGCCATTATTGTACCGCTGCCCCTCTATTTATAGAGTGAGGTTGGGGGCAGGGGTCTTGGATGTATATAGCTGCTGGTGGGCTCGGGCTGAAGCAATCTGGCCTAGTAGGGTTCTGGTTCGACGAGGCTTCATTCGGCATGGAGCTTGGACCGGTGATGGAGTGGACCGGTGGTAGGTGGTTTGGAGGTTCGTTCGATGGTGGAGTATGGGTTGATTCGGGGGTGTTGGTCCGGTCATGGTAGTCCGGTGGTAGGTGGAAAATGATGTTGGATCGGTGGTGTTGGGATAGCCACTTGGTTCGACAAGGAGGTGGATTTGGAGTTGGTTCGGCAGTGGAGGCTTGCTACCGGATGAGGTATGCCGAATGAGAATGAACCGGATGAGATTTTACCCTTCATTGCCGAATGGAGCTTTAAACCCTTGAAATGCCGAACGGACTTAGGAACCGGATGGAATGGAGGTTGAGAACCCGGGTGAAACTGACGCTTCTCGGTCTTGAGATCTTCTGGGTGAAAATTCGCCCAACATGGCTCGTTTAGAGTTACGGGAGCCATAACCTGTCAAAACGAAGGCCTCGATGAGTTCTACGGCTTTGATAGCTTTCAGCCATCAACGGATAGATTAATACCCAAAAAGGACAACCCGAATCTCAATCGGGTCTCGTAAGTTTTTTACCCTTCGTTTTTTCGACACGTGGATTTTTACGGTAAAATAGGACTACCGTGGCTGGCCTTCGATTTACCATCGCTGGAGAGTGGTGCACCATGATACTGTTCCGTTTCAAATCCATGCACGCATTTCTAAAAGTCGTACGGCACTGTTTCGCCATTTCGGACGGATGTTGCACCTTGCACCGTGGATGTTGCACCCTATAGATATCGATTATACGGACGACCATAACTTCTGGCTCGTTTAAAGTTACGGGAGTCATAACCTGTCAAAACGAAGGCCTCGATGAGTTCTACGGCTTTGACAGCTTTCAGCCCTCAACGGATAGATTAATGCCCAAAAAGGACAACCCGAATCTCAATCGGGTCTCGTAAGTTTTTTACCCTTCGTTTTTTCGACACGTGGATTTTTACGGTAAAACAGGATTACGGTGGCTGGTCTTCGATTTACCATCGCTGGAGAGTGGTGCACCATGGTACTGTTCCGTTTCAAATCCATGCACGCATTTCTAAAAGTCGTACGGCACTGTTTCTCCATTTCGGACGGATATTGCACCTTGCACCGTGGATGTTGCACCTTGTAGATATCGATTATACGGACGACCATAACTTCTGGTTCGTTTAGAGTTACGGGAGCCATAACCTGTAAAAACAAAGGCCTCGATGTTTTCTATGGCTTTGACATCTTTCAACCATCAACGGATAGATTAATGCCCAAAAAGGACAACCCGAATCTCAATCGGGTCTCGTAAGTTTTTTACCCTTCGTTTTTTCGACACGTGGATTTTTACGGTAAAACGGGATTACCGTGGCCCGTCTTCAAATTCTCATCGCTGGAGAGTGGTGTACCATGGTTATTTCCGTTTCAAATCCATGCACGCATTTCTAAAAGTCGTACGACACTGTTTCGCCATTTCGGACGGATGTTGCACCTTGCACCGTGGATGTTGCACCCTATAGATATCGATTATTCGGACGGCCATAACTTCTGGCTCGTTTAGAGTTACGGGAGCCATAACCTGTCAAAACGAAGGCCTCATTGAGTTCTACGGCTTTGATAGCTTTCAGCCGTCAACGGATAGATTAATGCCCAAAAAGGACAACCTGAATCTCAATCGGGTCTCGTAAGTTTTTTACCCTTCGTTTTTTCGACACGTGGATTTTTACGGTAAAATGGGTGTGACGACCTATACGACTCAACTACCTACGACTTATCCCCAAGACGCCGACCCAACTACACAACACATACAGGGTTACACGACCTAGTTCCTGCCGACCTAAGCCAAAGCCTTATCCCGACCTAACACGTATGCACGACTCAAAGGCCTAAGTCCCCAACGACTTATCTACTAAGTCGGCCCACCGACCTAACAACACAAGGGATAACGTACTCTACCGACCCAATCCCTGAGTCGCCCCACGACTCATCTCCAAGCCTAACCGAGACAACAACCTAGCTACACAACGGCTCTACGACTCAACGCTTCAATCAAACACGGCCGACTCAACCCTTTGCCGACTCAAGCCAACGACTCAACAACACGCTAACTCGGCCATACGAGTTAACTTTTAAGCCGGCCTCCTATGAGTCGTAACCCGTACACGACTCATCCCTTGACCCCTATCTCGCCTCTCATCTTAAGTCGGTAACCCCTATGCCGTTCTAACTCTTAACTCGGTCCAAATCCCTATCCAGTTAACTCCTATAGCTCGGCCCCTACCTTAGGTCGGCCATACGACCTAAACTTCCTTAGGTCGGTTATGCGACCTAGACTCAACTCGGCAACTCTAGACTCAGTCACGAGTTAACTCCATAACTCGTTCCAACTTATGAGTCGGTCACGACTCAATACTCCAACACACGAGTTACTCTCCATATGACTCAGGCTAGAGACAACACAAACAACACTAACAACCTGTAAATTCTACGATTTATCGACACGTAAAAATACGGGTCGTTACATTCTCTCCCCCTTAGGAATTTCGCCCCCGAAATTCCAAGCAAACAACAGCAATCAAAATTATTCCGCATGCCTATCATCCATGGCAATCAACAATCCATGCAACCAATTCTAACCTAGCATGCAGAATTCTAAGACTTAGAACAAGCTACAAATTCATGAGATGTCACGACACTTTAGGGCCATACCTCGAAGAGTTCGGGATGAGCTGCCTTCATCCTCTCTTCCTCCTCCCACGTACAGTCGTTAACATCATCACTCCATTGTACCTTGAGCAACGTAATCGTCTTCCTCCTAAGCTGTTTCGTATCGGTTTCAACAATACGAAGCGGCTTACGAGGTCTCGAAACAACTGGATCAACCTCCAAGTCTTCACAGCTATCAGCAGAAACCACCGTAGTTGGGTCGTGCATATACTTCCGTAGATAAGATACATGAAAAACACTGTGCACACCCGCCATCTTTTCCGGTAACTCCAATCTATAAGCGAGCTTTCCAATACGCTCGATAATCGGGAATGGTCCAACAAATCTCGGAGTTAACTTTCCTTTCTTCCCGAATCTAATGACACTCTTCAGAGGAGAAATCTTCACAAAAACCATATCACCTACGTCGAATTCCAAATCCTTACGACGATTATCGGCATAACTTTTCTGACGATCTTGGGCTGCCTTCATTCGTTGCCGAATGATCTCTATACAATCTGAAGTCTGTCGAATCATCTCTGGCCCAAGTATCAGCTTTTCTCCAGTTTCCAACCAACATGTCGGAGAGTTACACGGTCTTCCATATAATGCCTCATATGGTGCCATACCGATACTCGACTGATAACTGTTATTATAAGCAAACTCCACCAAATGAAGGTGATCTTCCCATGATCCTCCGAAGTCCAAAACACATGCTCTAAGAAGATCTTACAAAACTCGGTTGACTCTCTCAGTCTGACCATCTGTTTGAGGGTGATAAGCTGTACTCAAACACAACTCAGTTCCCAAAACTTCCTGGAAGCTCTTCCAAAATCTACTAGTGAACAATGGATCTCGATCGCTCACTATACTCTTCGGAACACCATGGAAACGAACTATCCACTTCACATATAATTCAGCCAACTTCGATGCAGTCCTAGTCGATCGAACAGGAATGAACCTTGCACTCTTGGTCAAACGATCTACTATGACCCAAATCCCTTCATTCCCTGCTCTTGTCCTAGGTAGACCATCGATAAAGTCCATCGACACTTGCTCCCACTTCCATGTAGGAACCTCTAATGGCTGAAGCAATCCACTGGGCTTCTTCTGCTCAGCTTTCACCAACTGGCAATTCATACACTTGGAAATAAAATTTCCAACATCCTTCTTCATACCTTCCCAGTAGTAGGTTCTCTTCATATCCCGATACATCTTATTTCCACCTGGATGAATTGTCAACTTCGAGTGATGACTCTCCCTCAGAACTTCATCTCTCAATCCATCTACATCGGGAACAACTAGTCGCCCTTGCTTTCGAAGCCAACCCTCTCGATCGACTTCAAATCCTTTATCCTTTTCTGGATCCAATCCGGATTCCAAATCACGGATAATCTTGATAAGCTTATCATCTCTCCTTTGCCTCTCGCCAATTCTTTCCACAAGAGTAGGCCTTATCGATAAGTTTGCCAACATCTCAGGTTCCAATTCACATCTAGGCCTGAAATCAAATCCAGCCAAATACTCAAGACTCTTCCATTCCGAAAACATGGCTCCCAATCCTGCATGTCTTCGACTTAACGCATCAGCCACTGCGTTACCTTTCCCTGGAGTATAGGCTATACCAAAATCATACGATGCTAAGAACTCTAGCCACCTTTGCTGTCGAAGATTCAAATCCTTTTGGGAAAACAGATACTTCAACGACTTATGATCTGTAAACAGCTCGAATCTAACTCCCAATAGATAGTGTCTCCACATCTTCAAAGCAAACACAATCGCCGCTAACTCCAAATCATGAGTCGGATAATTCCTTTCATGCGGCTTTAGTTGTCGACTAGCATACGCAACAACTTTATGCTTCTGCATTAGCACCGCTCCTAGTCCAGTGCCACATGCATCGGTGTAAACCACCATCTCATCATTCCCACTTGGAATAGTCAAAACAGGAGCGCTCGTCAGTCGCTCTTTCAGGATTACGAAAGCTTGCTCACACTTATCATCCCATCTGAACACTTGGTTCTTCTTCGTCAATCCTGTCAACGGTGCAGCTATCTTGGAAAAGTCTTTGATAAACCGACGATAATATCCTGCTAATCCAAGAAAACTTCTCACATCAGATGCATTCTTAGGCCTAACCCAATCCTGGATCGCTGCCACCTTAGCGGGATCAACCGCTATTCCATTTCCAGAAATAACATGACCTAAGAACCTCACTTCATTCTTCCAGAAGTGACACTTCGAAAACTTAGCCTTCAGCTGATGTTTCCGTAAGATTCCTAAAACAATCCTCAAGTGCGTCTTGTGCTCTTCCTCAGTTCTGGAATAAACCAAAATATCATCCACGAACACAAGCACGAACTTATTCAACTGATCTCTGAACACTCTATTCATAAGATCCACAAAATATGCTGGCGCGTTAGTCAACCCAAACGGCATTACCAGCCACTCATAAAACCCGGATGGTGTCCTGAAAGCAGTCTTCGGCACACTATCCTTCGCCACTCTCAACTGGTGAAATCCCGTTGCCAAATCCATCTGAGAAAACACCTTAGCCTCGTGAAGCTGATCAAACAAGTCATCTATTCTCGGCAATGGATACTTGTTCTTCCTAGTCACCTTATTCAGCTCACGATAATCAACACACAACCTCAACGATCCATCCGTTTTGGTTGCGAACACAACGGGCGCACCCCATTCGGACACACTTCTCCGAATGAATCCTTTCCGCAAAAGGTCATCAACTTGCACCTTCAGCTCTTGCTGCTCCCTCGGTGCCATCCGCCTAAGAGGCATCACAACAGGTCTGGCTCCCTCAACTAGATCGATACGAAACTCGATCTCCCTATGCGGCGGCAACCCTTTGACTTCCTCAAAGACATTCTCAAACTCATTCACAATAGGCACCGATGACAGTCCATCCCGTGGAACAACTAGCGAATACATGAAGCTCATGAAGACGCCTTCTTCATGCTTACATCGTATCACAACCTTTCGCCCTTCCACATTCCCGACTGTCACCTCAAGCCTCTCACAATCAATCCTAGCCGCATACTTCCTAAGCCAGTCCATACCCAAAATAATTCCGAACCCCGCAAAGTTCAGAACAAAGCAATCACAAACAAACGAGCAATCATGACTCGACACAACTAGACCACGACATAACATACACAAACATGACGAACCCCCTACCGGATTAGTCACAACCAATGGCCTATCAACAATATCCGGTTTCATACCTAACCGGCTTACCAAATCATCACAAACAAAAGAATGCGACGCTCCAGTATCAAACAACACTCTAACTGGAACACCACAAATAGAAAGAGTACCTTGAACAACCACACTCTTCCCCTTCTCTTCAGCAGTAGGAGCTTTCGAAGACGATGGAACAGCCCCCAAAGCATAGGCTTGCACAACCTGCCTATCTTTCCTCGGTTCTGGACAATCCTTCTTGATATGTCCCAGCTTATCACAGTTGTAACACTTTCCCGGCACTTTGGGATTCTTACAATCTTTGTAAAGATGGCCCTTCTGCTGGCAGTTATAGCAAGTCACTTCACTCTTCGGCTTCTTCTGGCCATCCCTACCCCTCTGTTGCTGTTGTTTCCTCTTCTTATTGCCACTCTGCTGTGGTTTAGATCCTTCCCTGGTTACAGAAACGACAGAACTTTCCCTAGGAAACAAACTCTCATGCCTAAGAGCTTTTTCCACAAGCTTCTCAAATGGATCGTCCAGATGATCCACTAACTGCCTCCCAAGATAAGCATCCAGACCAGTCACAAACTTTTCATTCTTCTGGTAGGGAGAATCAATATACGATCTGGCATACTTAGACAAAGCTTCAAACTCAGAAATGTACTCAAGAACAGGCCTTCCCCCTTGCTTGAGCTCCACAAACCTCTTAAACAAGACAGATTTCTGGGAAGTAGAGATGAACTTAGCTTCAAATCTAACTTGGAATTGCTCCCAAGTAATCTCTTCTTCTGGAGTATCGATGGTGATAGAATTCCACCAATCAGCAGCTCTTCCCTGAAGCTGTCTCGATGCAAGCTTCCTCTTAGTTGCATCCTCAATCCCTAAGTCACCAAAGATTCTTTTGCAAGCATCAATCCATCTCTGCACCTCAATAGTCGACTCCGTCCCCAAGAAAACTTTCCCTCCAAGAGCAGTATAATCCTTGCAAAGCTTGGCAAAATCCACCGGTCTCGGAGCTTGGACTTGAACTCCCACATCCACAGATGATCCTGAAGCTGGTATTCTCCTCATGATTGAAGTCATCATGGCCTCAAACATAGGAGCATAATCAACAGCTTCCCTAGCATCACGGCTACCCCTCGCAGCTTGTCTCTCACTTCGACTCATCCTTAATATCTGTAAATAAGAATGATTAGAACACCTTAAGAAACAACTGCATAAGGAGTTCAAACCCTTCTAAACTACTATATTATATATAGTAATCATCCATCAAATTACAATTACGTCTCTCTTACGTAGTTACATCAGCGAGCGTTGGCTAAAATCGATTAACCAAAGCTCTGATAGCAAATGTGACGACCTATACGACTCAACTACCTACGACTTATCCCCAAGACGCCGACCCAACTACACAACACATACAGGGTTACACGACCTAGTTCCTGCCGACCTAAGCCAAAGCCTTATCCCGACCTAACACGTATGCACGACTCAAAGGCCTAAGTCCCCAACGACTTATCTACTAAGTCGGCCCACCGACCTAACAACACAAGGGATAACGTACTCTACCGACCCAATCCCTGAGTCGCCCCACGACTCATCTCCAAGCCTAACCGAGACAACAACCTAGCTACACAACGGCTCTACGACTCAACGCTTCAATCAAACACGGCCGACTCAACCCTTTGCCGACTCAAGCCAACGACTCAACAACACGCTAACTCGGCCATACGAGTTAACTTTTAAGCCGGCCTCCTATGAGTCGTAACCCGTACACGACTCATCCCTTGACCCCTATCTCGCCTCTCATCTTAAGTCGGTAACCCCTATGCCGTTCTAACTCTTAACTCGGTCCAAATCCCTATCCAGTTAACTCCTATAGCTCGGCCCCTACCTTAGGTCGGCCATACGACCTAAACTTCCTTAGGTCGGTTATGCGACCTAGACTCAACTCGGCAACTCTAGACTCAGTCACGAGTTAACTCCATAACTCGTTCCAACTTATGAGTCGGTCACGACTCAATACTCCAACACACGAGTTACTCTCCATATGACTCAGGCTAGAGACAACACAAACAACACTAACAACCTGTAAATTCTACGATTTATCGACACGTAAAAATACGGGTCGTTACAATGGGATTACCGTGGCCCGTCTTCGACTTCCCATCACTGGAGAGTGGTGCACCATTGTAGTGTTCCGTTTCAAATCCATGCACGCATTTCTGAAAGTCGTACGGCACTGTTTTGCCCTTTCGGACGGATGTTGCACCTTGCACCGTGGATGTTGCACCCTGTAGATATCGATTATTCAAACGGCCATAACTTCTGGCTCGTTTAGAGTTACGGGAGCCATAACCTGTCCAAACAAAGGCCTCGATGAGTTCTACGGCTTTGCCGGCTTTCAGCCGCCAACGGATAGATTAATGCCCAAAAAGGACAACCCGAATCTCAATCGGGTCTCGTAAGTTTTTTACCCTTCGTTTTTTCGACACGTGGATTTTTACGGTAAAACAGGATTACCTTGGCTGGCCTTCGATTTAGCATCGCTGGAGAGTGGTGCACCATGGTACTGTTCCGTTTCAAATCCATGCACGCATTTCTAAAAGTCGTACGACACTGTTTCGCCATTTCGGACGGATGTTGCACCTTGCACCGTGGATGTTGCACCCTGTAGATATCGATTATTCGGACGGCCATAACTTCTGGCTCGTTTAGAGTTACAGGAGCCATAACCTGTCAAAACGAAGGCCTCGATGAGTTCTACGGCTTTGACAGCTTTCAGCCGTCAACGGATAAATTAATGCCCAAAAAGGACAACCCGAATCTCAATCGGGTCGCGTATGTTTTTTACCCTTCGTTTTTTCGACACGTGGATTTTTACGGTAAAACAGGATTAGGGTGGCTGGTCTTCGATTTACCATCGCTGGAGAGTGGTGCACCATGGTACTGTTCCGTTTCAAATCCATGCACGCATTTCTAAAGGCCGTACGGCACTGTTTCGCCATTTCGGACGAATGTTGCGCCTTGCACCGTGGATGTTGCACCCTGTAGATAACGATTATTCAAACGGCCATAACTTCAGGCTCGTTTAGAGTTACGGGAGTCATAACCTGTCAAAATGAAGGCGTCGATGAGTTCTACGGCTTTGACAGCTTTCAGCCCTCAACGGATAGATTAATGCCCAAAAAGGACAAACCAAATCCCAATCGGGTCTCGTAAGTTTTTTACCCTTCGTTTTTTCGACACGTGGATTTTTACGGTAAAACAGGATAACCGTGGCTGGCCTTCGATTTACCATCGCTGGAGAGTTGTGCACCATGGTACTGTTCCGTTTCAAATCCATGCACGCATTTCTAAAAGTTGTACGGCACTGTTTCGCCATTTCAGACGGATGTTGCACCTTGCACCGTGGATGTTGCACCTTGTAGATATCGATTATACGAACGACCTTAACTTCAGGCTCGTTTGGAGTTACGAGAGCCATAACCTATCAAAACGAAGGCCTCGATGAGTTCTACGGCTTTGACAGCTTTCAACCGTCAACGGATAGATTAATGCCCAAAAAGGACAACCCGAATCTCAATCGGGTCTCGTAAGTTTTTTACCCTTCGTTTTTTCAACACGTGGATTTTTACGGTAAAACGGGATTACCGTGGCCCGTCTTCGAATTACCATCGCTGGAGAGTGGTGCACCATGGTTATTTCCGTTTCAAATCCATGCACGCATTTCCAAAAGTCGTACGGCACTGTTTCGCCATTTCGGACGGATGTTGCACTTGCACCGTGGATGTTGCACCCTGTAGATATCGATTATTCGGACGGCCATAACTTCTGACTCGTTTAGAGTTACGGGAGCCATAACCTGTCAAAACGAAGGCCTCGAAGAGTTCTACGGCTTTGATAGCTTTCAGCCGTCAACGAATAGATTAATGCCCAAAAAGGACAACCTGAATCTCGATCGGGTCTCGTAAGTTTTTTACCCTTCGTTTTTTCGACACGTGAATTTTTACGGTAAAATGGGATTACCGTGGCCCGTCTTCGACTTCCCATCGCTGGAGAGTGGTGCACCATGGTAGTGTTCCGTTTCAAATCCATGCACGCATTTCTAAAATTCATACGGCACTGTTTTGCCATTTCGGACGGATGTTGCACCTTGCACCGTGGATGTTGCACCCTGTAGATATCGATTATTCAAACGGCCATAACTTCTGGCTCGTTTAGAGTTACGGGCGCCATAAACTGTCAAAACAAAGGCCTCGATGAGTTCTACGGCTTTGCCAGCTTTTAGCCGCCAACGGATAGATTAATGCCCAAAAAGGACAACCCGAATCTCAATCGGGTCTCGTAAGTTTTTTATCCTTCGTTTTTTCGACTCGTGGATTTTTACGGTAAAACAGGATCACCATGGCTGGCCTTCGATTTAGCATCGCTGGAGAGTGGTGCACCATGGTACTGTTCCGTTTCAAATCCATGCACGCATTTCTAAAAGTCGTACGGCACTGTTTCGCCATTTCGGACGGATGTTGCACCTTGCACCGTGGATGTTGCACTCAGTAGATATCGATTATTCGGACGGCCATAACTTCTGGATCGTTTAGAGTTACGGAAGCCATAACCTTGCAAAACGAAGGCCTCGATGAGTTCTACGGCTTTGACACCTTTCAGCCGTCGACGGATAGATTAATGCCCAAAAAGGACAACCCGAATCTCAATCGGGTCTCGTAAGTTTTTTACCCTTCGTTTTTTTGACATGTGGATTTTTACGGTAAAACAGGATTACGGTGGCTGGTCTTCGATTTACCATCGCT
Source organism: Allium cepa (assembly GCA_030765085.1). NCBI lineage: Eukaryota > Viridiplantae > Streptophyta > Magnoliopsida > Asparagales > Amaryllidaceae > Allium > Allium cepa. The sequence continues at coordinate 948,442,885 of CM060938.1, read as the reverse complement.
GGAGAGTGGTGCACCATGGTACTGTTCCGTTTAAAATCCATGCACGCATTTCTAAAAGTCGTACGACACTGTTTCGCCATTTCGGACGGATGTTGCACCTTGCACCGTGGATGTTGCACCCTGTAGATATCGATTATTCGGACGGCAATAACTTCTGGCTCGTTTAGAGTTACGGGAGCCATAACCAGTCAAAACGAAGGCCTTGATGAGTTCTACGGCTTTGATGGCTTTCAGCCGTCAACGGATAGATTAATGCCCAAAAAGGACAACCCGAATCTCAATCGGGTCTCGTAAGTTTTTTACCCTCCGTTTTTTTGACACGTGGATTTTTACGGTAAAACAGGATTACGGTGGCTGGTCTTTGATTTACCATCGCTGGAGAGTGATGCACCATGGTACTGTTCCGTTTCAAATCAATGCATGCATTTCTAAAAGTCGTACGACACTGTTTTGCCATTTCGGACAGATGTTGCACCTTGCACCGTGGATGTTGCATCCTGTAGATATCGATTATTCGGACGGCCATAACTTCTGGCTCGTTTAGAGTTACGGGAGCCATAACCTGTCAAAACGAAGGCCTCGATGAGTTCTACGGCTTTGATAGCTTTCAGCCGTCAACGGATAGATTAATGCCCAAAAAGGACAACCTGAATCTCAATTGGGTCTCGTAAGTTTTTTATCCTTCGTTTTTTTGACACGTGGATTTTTACGGTAAAACAGGATTACGGTTGCTAGCCTTCGATTTACCGTCGCTGGACAGTGGTGCACCATGGTACTGTTCCCTTTCAAATCCATGCACACATTTCTAAAAGTCGTACGATACTGTTTCGCCATTTCGGACGGATGTTGCACCTTGCACCGTGGATGTTGCACCTTGTAGATATCGATTATACGGACGACCATAACTTCTGGCTCGTTTAGAGTTACGGGAGCCATAACCTCTCAAAACGAAGGCCTCGATGAGTTCTACGGCTTTGACAGCTTTCAACCGTTAACGGATAGATTAATGCCCAAAAAGAACAACCCGAATCTCAATCGGGTCTCGTAAGTTTTTTACTCTTCGTTTTTTCGACACGTGGATTTTTACGGTAAAACTGGATTACCGTGGCCCGTCTTCGAATTCCCATCGCTGGAGAGTGGTGCACTATGTTTATTTCCGTTTCAAAGCCATGCACGCATTTCTCAAAGTCGTACGACACTGTTTCGCCATTTCGGACGGATGTTGCACCATGCACCGTGGATGTTGCACCCTGTAGATATCGATTATTCGGACGGCCATAACATCTGGCTCGTTTAGAGTTACGGAGCCATAACCTGTCAAAACGAAGGCCTCGATGAGTTCTACGGCTTTGATAGCTTTCAGCCGTCAACGGATAGATTAATGCCTAAAAAGGACAACCTGAATCTCAATCAGGTCTCGTATGTTTTTTACCCTTCGTTTTTTCGACACGTGGATTTTTACGATAAAATGGGATTACCGTAGCCCGTCTTCGACTTCCCATCGCTGGAGAGTGGTGCACTATGGTAGTGTTCCGTTTCAAATCCATGCACGCATTTCTAAAAGTCGTACGGCACTGTTTTGCCATTTCGGACGGATGTTGCACCTTGCACCGTGGATGTTGCACCTGTAGATATCGATTATTCAAACGGCCATAACTTCTGGCTCGTTTAGAGTTACGGGGGCCATAACCTGTCAAAACGAAGGCCTCGATGAGTTCTAAGGCTTTGACAGCTTTCAGCTGTCAATGGATAGATTAATGCCCAAAAAGGAAAACCCGAATCTCAATCGGGTCTCGTAAGTTTTTTACCCTTCGTTTTTTCGACACGTGGATTTTTACGGTAAAACGGGATTACTGTGGCTGGCCTACGATTTACCATCGCTGGAGAGTGGTGTACCATGGTACTGTTCCATTTCAAATCCATGCACGCATTTCTAAAAGTCGTACGGCACTGTTTCTCCATTTTGGACGGATGTTGCACCTTGCACCGTGGATGTCGCACCCTATAGATATCGATTATTCGAACGGCCATAACTTCTGGCTCGTTTAGAGTTACGGGAGCCATAACCGGTCAAAACGAAGGCCTCGATGAGTTCTATGGTTTTGACAGCTTTCAGCCGTCAACGGATAGATTAATGCCCAAAAACGACAACCCGAATCTCATTCGGATCTCGTAAGTTTTTTACCCTTCGTTTTTTCGACACGTGGATTTTTACGGTAAAACGGGATTACCGTGGCCCGTCTTCGACTTCCCATCGCTGGAGAGTGGTGCACCGTGGAACTGTTCCGTTTCAAATCCATACACGCATTTCTAAAAGTCGTACGACACTGTTTCACCATTTCGGACGGATGTTGCACCTTGCACCGTGGATGTTGCACCCTGTAGATATCGATTATTCAAACGGCCATAACTTCTTGCTCGTTTAGAGTTACGGGAGCCATAACCTATCAAAAAGAAGGCCTCGATGAGTTCTACGGCTTTGACGGCTTTCAGCCGTCAACAGACAGATTAATGCCCAAAAAGGACAACCCGAATCTCAATCGGGTCTCGTAAGTTTTTTACCCTTCGTTTTTTCGACACATGGATTTTCACGGTAAAACAGGATTACCGTAGCTGGCCTTCGATTTACCATCGCTGGGGAGTGGTGCACCATGGTACTGTTTCGTTTCAAATCCATGCACGCATTTCTAAAGACCGTACGGCACTGTTTCGCCATTTCGGACGGATGTTGCACCTTGCACCGTGGATGTTGCACCCTATAGATATCGATTATACGGACGACCATAACTTCTGGATCGTTTAGAGTTACGGGAGCCATAACCTGTCAAAACGAAGGCCTCAATGAGTTCTATGGCTTTGGCAGCTTTCAGCCGTCAACGGATAGAATAATGCCCAAAAAGGACAATCCGAATCTCAATCGGGTCTCGTAAGTTTTTTACCCTTCGTTTTTTCGACACGTGGATTTTTATGGTAAAATAGGATTACGGTGGCTGGTCTTCGATTTACCATCGGTGGAGAGTGGTGCACCATGGTACTGTTCCGTTTCAAATCCATGCACGCATTTCTAAAAGTCGTACGGCACTGTTTCGCCATTTCGGACGGATGTTGCACCTTGCACCGTGGATGTTGCACCCTGTAGATATCGATTATATGGACGACCATAACAACTGGCTCGTTTAGAGTTACGAGAGCCATAACCTGTCAAATCGAAGGCCTCAATGAGTTCTACGGCTTTGACGGCTTTCAGCCGTCAACGGATAAATTAATGCCTAAAAAGGACAACCCGAATCTCAATCGGGTCTCGTAAGTTTTTTACCCTTCGTTTTTTCGACACGTGGATTTTTACGGTAAAACGGGATTACCGTGGCCCGTCTTCGACTTCCCATCGCTGGAGAGTGGTGCACCATGGTACTGTTCCGTTTCAAATCCATGCACGCATTTCTAAAAGTCGTACGACACTGTTTCACCATTTCGGACGGATGTTGCACCTTGCACCGTGGATGTTGCACCCTGTAGATATCGATTATTCAAACGGCCATAACTTCTGGCTCGTTTAGAGTTGCGGGAGCCATAACCTGTCAAAAGGAAGGCCTCGATGAGTTCTACGGCTTTGAGAGATTTCAGCCGTCAACGGATAGATTAATGCCCAAAAAGGACAACCCGAATCTCAATCGGGTCTCGTAAGTTTTTTACCCTTCGTTTTTTCGACACGTGGATTTTTACGGTAAAACAGGATTACCGTGGCCCGTCTTCGACTTCCCATCGCTGGAGAGTGGTGCACCATGGTACTGTTCCGTTTCAAATCCATGCACGCATTTCTAAAAGTCGTACGGCACTGTTTCGCCATTTCGGATGGATGTTGCAACTTGTAGACATTGATTATTCGGACAGCCACAACTTCTGGCTCGTTTAGAGTTACGGGAGCCATAACCTATCAAAACGAAGGCCTCGATGAGTTCTATGGCTTTGACAGCTTTCAGCCATCAACGGATAGATTAATGCACAAAAAGGACAACCCGAATCTCAATCGGGTCTCGTAAGTTTTTTACCCTTCGTTTTTTCGACACGTGGATTTTTACGGTAAAACAGGATTACCGTGGCTGACCTTCGATTTACCGTCGCTGGAGAGTGGTGCACCATGGTACTGTTCCGTTTCAAATCCATGCACGCATTTCTAAAAGTCGTACGGCACTGTTTCGCCATTTCAGACGGATGTTGCACCTTGCACCGTGGATGTTGCACCCTATAGATATCGATTATACGGACGACCATAACTTTTGGTTCGTTTAGAGTTATAGGAGCCATAACTTATCAAAACGAAGGCCTCGATGAGTTCTATGGCTTTGACAACTTTCACCCATCAACGGATAGATTAATGCCCAAAAAGGACTATCCGAATCTCAATCGGGTCTCGTAAGTTTTTTACCCTTCGTTTTTTCGACACGTGGATTTTTACGGTAAAACAGGATTACGGTGGCTGGTCTTTGATTTACCATCGCTGGAGAGTGGTGCACCATGGTACTGTTCCGTTTCAAATCCATGCATGCATTTCTAAAAGTCGTACGGCACTGTTTCGCCATTTCGGACGGATGTTGCACCTTGCAACGTGGATGTTGCACCCTGTAGATATCGATTATACGGACGACCATAACAACTGGCTCGTTTAGAGTTACGGGAGCCATAACCTGTCAAATCGAAGGCCTCGATGAGTTCTACGGCTTTGACGGCTTTCAGCCGTCAACGGATAAATTAATGCCTAAAAAGGACAACCCGAATCTCAATCGGGTCTCGTAAGTTTTTTACCCTTCGTTTTTTCGACACGTGGATTTTTACGGTAAAACGGGATTACCGTGGGCCGTCTTCGACTTCCCATCGTTGGAGAGTGGTGCACCATGGTACTGTTCCGTTTCAAATCCATGCACACATTTCTAAAAGTCGTACGACACTGTTTCACCATTTCGGACGGATGTTGCACCTTGCACCGTGGATGTTGCACCCTGTAGATATCGATTATTCCAACGGCCATAACTTCTGGCTCGTTTAGAGTTGCGGGAGCCATAACCTGTCAAAACGAAGGCCTCGATGAGTTCTACGGCTTTGAGAGATTTCAGCCGTCAACGAATAGATTAATGCCCAAAAAGGACAACCCGAATCTCAATCGGGTCTCGTAAGTTTTTTACCCTTCGTTTTTTCGACGCGTGGATTTTTACGGTAAAAAGGATTACCGTGGCCCGTCTTCGACTTCCCATTGCTGGAGAGTGGTGCACCATGGTACTGTTCCGTTTCAAATCCATGCACGCATTTCTAAAAGTCGTACGGCACTGTTTCGCCATTTCGGACGGATGTTGCAACTTGTAGATATCGATTATTCGGACAGCCACAACTTCTGGCTCGTTTAGAGTTACGGGAGCCATAACCTGTCAAAACGAAGGTCTCGATGAGTTCTATGGCTTTGACAGCTTTCAGCCGTCAACGGATAGATTAATGCACAAAAAGGACAACCCGAATCTCAATCGGGTCTCGTAAGTTTTTTACCCTTCGTTTTTTCGACACGTGGATTTTTACGGTAAAACAGGATTACCGTGGCTGGCCTTCGATTTACCATCGCAGGAGAGTGGTGCACCATGGTACTGTTCCGTTTCAAATCCATGCACGCATTTCTAAAAGTCGTGCGGCACTGTTTCGCCATTTCAGACGGATGTTGCACCTTGCACCGTGGATGTTGCACCCTATAGATATCGATTATACGGAAGACCATAACTTTTGGCTCGTTTAGAGTTATAGGAGCCATAACTTATCAAAACGAAGGCCTCGATGAGTTCTATGGCTTTGACAACTTTCACCCGTCAACGGATAGAGTAATGCCCAAAAAGGACAATCCGAATCTCAATCGGGTCTCGTAAGTTTTTTACCCTTCGTTTTTTCGACACGTGGATTTTTACGGTAAAACAGCATTACGGTGGATGGTCTTTGATTTACCATCGCTGGAGAGTGGTGCAACATGGTACTCTTCCGTTTCAAATCCATGCACGCATTTCTAAAAGTTGTACGGCACTGTTTCGCCATTTCGGACGGATGTTGCACCTTGCACCGTGGATGTTGCACCCTGTAGATATCGATTATTCAAACGGCCATAACTTCTGGCTCGTTTAGAGTTGCGGGAGCCATAACCTGTCAAAACGAAGGCCTCGATGAGTTCTACGGCTTTGAGAGCTTTCAGCCGTCAATGGATAGATTAATTCCCAAAAAGGACAACCCGAATATCAATCGGGTCTCGTAAGTTTTTTACCCTTCGTTTTTTCGACACGTGGATTTTTACAGTAAAACAGGATTACCGTGGCCCGTCTTCGACTTCCCATCGCTGGAGAGTGGTGCACCCAGGTACTGTTCCGTTTCAAATCCATGCACGCATTTCTAAAAGTCGTACGGCACTGTTTCGCCATTTCGAACGGATGTTGCAATTTGTAGATATCGATTATTCGGACAGCCACAACTTCTGGCTCGTTTAGAGTTACGGGAGCCATAACCTGTCAAAACGAAGGCCTCGATGTGTTCTATGGCTTTGACAGCTTTCAGCCGTCAACGGATAGATTAATGCCCAAAAAGGACAACCCGAATCTCAATCGGGTCTCGTAAGTTTTTTACCCTTCGTTTTTTCGACACGTGGATTTTTACCGTAAAACAGGATTACCGTAGCTGGCCTTCGATTTACCATCGCTGGAGAGTGGTGCACCATGGTACTGTTCCGTTTCAAATCCATGCACGCATTTCTAAAAGTCGTACGGCACTGTTTCGCCATTTCGGACGGATGTTGCACCTTGCACCGTGGATGTTGCACCCTATAGATATCGATTATACGGACGACAATAACTTTTGGTTCGTTTAGAGTTATGGGAGCCATAACTTATCAAAACGAAGGCCTCGATGAGTTCTATGGCTTTGACAACTTTCACCCGTCAACGGATAGATTAATGCCCAAAAAGGACAATCCGAATCTCAATCGGGTCTCGTAAGTTTTTTACCCTTCGTTTTTTCGACACGTGGATTTTTACGGTAAAACAGGATTACGGTGGCTGATCTTTGATTTACCATCGCTGGAGAGTGGTGCACCATGGTACTGTTCCGTTTCAAATCCATGCACGCATTTCTAAAAGTTGTAAGGCACTGTTTCGCCATTTCGGACGGATGTTGCACCTTGCACCGTGGATGTTGCACCCTGTAGATATCGATTATACGGACGACCATAACTTCTGGCTCGTTTAGAGTTACGCGAGCCATAACCTGTCAAAACGAAGGCCTCGATGAGTTCTACGGCTTTGACAGCTTTCAGCCGTCAACGGATAGATTAATGCCCAAAAAGGACAACCCGAATCTCAATCGGGTCTCGTAAGTTTTTTACCCTTCGTTTTTTCGACACGTGGATTTCTGCGGTAAAATGGGATTACCGTCGCCCGTCTTCGACTTCCCATCGCTGGAGAGTGGTGCACCATGTTACTGTTCTGTTTCAAATCTATGCACACATTTCTAAAAGTCGTACGGCACTGTTTCGCCATTTCGGACGGATGTTGCACCTTGCACCGTGGATGTTGCACCCTATAGACATCGATTATTCGGACGGCCATAACTTCTGGCTCGTTTAGAGTTACGGAAGCCATAACCTATCAAAACGAAGGCCTCGATGAGTTCTATGGCTTAGACAGCTTTCAGCCGTCAACGGATAGATGAATGCCCAAAAAGGACAACCTGAATCTCAATCGGGTCTCGTAAGTTTTTTACCCTTCGTTTTTTCGACACGTGGATTTTTACGGTAAAACGGGATTACTGTGGCCCGTCTTTGACTTCCCATCGCTGGAGAGTGGTGCACCATGGTAGTGTTCCATTTCAAATCCATGCACGCATTTCTAAAAGTCATACGGCACTGTTTCGCCATTTCGGACGGATGTTGCACCTTGCACCGTGGATGTTGCACACTGTAGATATCGATTATTCAAACGGCCATAACTTCTGGCTCGTTTAGAGTTACGGGAGCCATAACCTGTCAAAACGAAGGCCTCGATGAGTTCTCGGCTTTGACAGCTTTAAGCCGTCAACGGATAGATTAATGCCCAAAAAAGACAACACGAATCTCAATCGGGTCTCATAAGTTTTTTACCCTTCGTTTTTTCGACACGTGGATTTTTACGGTAAAACAGGATTATCGTGGCTGGCCTTCGATTTACCATCGCTGGAGAGTGGTGCACCATGGTACTGTTCTGTTTCAAGTCCATGCACGCATTTCTAAAAGTCGTATGACACAGTTTCGCCATTTCGGACGGATGTTGCACCATGCACCGTGGATGTTGCACCCTGTAGGTATCGATTATTCGGACGGCCATAACTTCTGGCTCGTTTAGAGTTACGGGAGCCATAACCTGTCGAAACGAAGGCCTCAATGAGTTCTACGGCTTTGATAGCTTTTAGCCGTCAACGGATAGATTGATGCCCAAAAAGGACAACCCGAATCTCAATCGGGTCTCGTAAGTTTTTTACCCTTCGTTTTTTCGACACGTGGATTTTTACGGTTAAACAGGATTACCGTGGCTGGCCTTCGATTTACCCTCGCTGGAGAGTGGTGCACCATGGTACTGTTCCGTCCATGCACGCATTTCTAAAAGTCGTACGGCACTGTTTCGCCATTTCGGACGGATGTTCCACCTTGCACCGTGGATGTTGCACCCTGTAGATATCGATTATTCGGACGGCCATAACTTCTGGCTCGTTTAGAGTTACGGGAGCCATAACCTGTCAAAATGAAGGCCTCGATGAGTTCTACGGCTTTGACAGCTTTCAGCCGTTAACGGATAGATTAATGCCCAAAAAGTACAACCCGAATCTCAATCGGGTCTCGTAAGTTTTTTACCATTCGTTTTTTCGACACATGGATTTTTACGGTAAAACAGGATTACGGTGGCTGGTCTTTGATTTACCATCGCTGGAGAGTGGTGCACCATGGTACTGTTCTGTTTCAAATCCATGCACGCATTTCTAAAAGTCGTACGACACTGTTTCGCCATTTCGGACGGATGTTGCACCCTGCACCGTGGATGTTGCATCCTGTAGATATCGACTATACGGACGACCATAACTTTTGGCTCGTTTAGAGTTACGGGAGCCATAACCTGTCAAAACGAAGGCCTTGATGAGTTCTACGGCTTTGACTGCTTTCAGCCGTCAACGAATAGATTAATGCCCAAAAAGGACAACCCGAATCTCAATCGGGTCTCGTAAGTTTTTTACCCTTCGTTTTTTCGACACGTGGATTTTTATGGTAAAACAGGATTACCGTGGCTGGCCTTCGATTTACCATCGCTGGAGAGTGGTGCACCATGGTACTGTTCCGTTTCAAATCCATGCACACATTTCTAGAAGTCGTACGGCACTGTTTCGCCATTTCGAACGGATGTTGCACCTTGCACCGTGGATGTTGCACCCTATAGATATCGATTATTCGGACGGCCATAACTTCTGGCTCGTTTAGAGTTACGGGAGCCATAACCTGTCAAAACGAAGGCCTCGATGAGTTCTACCGCTTTGACGGCTTTCAGCCGTCAACGGATAGATTAATGCCCAAAAAGGACAACCGAATCTCAATCGGGTCTCGTAAGTTTTTTACCCTTCGTTTTTTCGACACGTGGATTTTTACGGTAAAACAGGATTACGGTGGCTGGCCTTCGATTTACCATTGCTGGACAGTGGTGCACCATGGTACTGTTCCGTTTCAAATCCATGTACGCATTTCTAAAAGTCGTACTGCAATGTTTCGCCATTTCGAACGGATGTTGCACCTTGCACCGTGGATGTTGCACCTTGTAGATATCGATTATTCGGACGGCCATAACTTCTGGCTCGTTTAGAATTATAGGAGCCATAACCTGTCAAAACGAAGGCCTCGATGAGTTCTACGGCTTTGATAGCTTTCAGCCATCAACGGATAGATTAATGCCAAAAAAGGACAACCCGAATCCCAATCGGGTCTCGTAAGTTTTTTACCCTTCGTTTCTTCGACACGTGGATTTTTACGGTAAAACGGATTACCGTGGCCCGTCTTCGGCTTCCCATCGCTGAAGAGTGGTGCACCATGGAACTGTTCCGTTTCAAATCCGTGCACGCATTTCTAAAAGTCGTACGACATTGTTTCACCATTTCGGACGGATGTTGCACATTGCACCGTGGATGTTGCACCCTGTAGATATCGATTATTCAAATGGCCATAACTTCTGGCTCGTTTAGAGTTACGGGACCCATAACCTGTCAAAACGAAGGCCTCGATGAGTTCTACGGCTTTGATAGCTTTCAGCCGTCAACGGATAGATTAATGCCCAAAAAGGACAACCCGAATCTCAATTGGGTCTCTTAAGTTTTTTACCCTTCGTTTTTTCGACACGTGGATTTTTACGGTAAAACAGGATTACTGTTGCCCGTCTTCGACTTCCCATCGCTGGAGAGTGGTGCACCATGGTACTGTTGCGTTTCAAATCCATGCACGCATTCTAAAAGTCGTACGTCACTGTTTCGCCATTTCGGACAGATGTTGCACCTTGCACCGTAGATGTTGCACCCTGTAGATATCGATTATTCGGACGGCCATAACTTCTGGCTCGTTTAGAGTTACGGGAGCCATAACCTGTCAAAACGAAGGCCTCGATGAGTTCTACGGCTGTGACAGCTTTCTGCCGTCAACGGATAGATTAATGCCCAAAAAGGACAACCCGAATCTCAATCGGGTCTCGTTAGTTTTTTACCCTTCGTTTTTTCGACACGTGCATTTTTACGGTAAAACAGGATTACGGTGGCTGTTCTTCGATTTACCATCGCTGGAGAGTGGTGCACTATGGTATTGTTCCGTTTCAAATCCATGCACGCATTTCCAAAAGTCGTACGGCACTGTTTCGCCATTTCGGACGGATGTTGCACCTTGCACCGTGGATGTTGCACCCTGTAGATATCGATTATACGGACGACCATAATTTCTGGCTCGTTTAGATTTACGGGAGCCACAACCTGTCAAAACGAAGGCCTCGATGAGTTCTACGACTTTGACAGCTTTCAACCGTCAATGGATAGATTAATGCCCAAAAAGGACAACTCGAATCTCAATCGGGTCTCGTAAGTCTTTTACCCTTCGTTTTTTCGACACGTGGAATTTTACGGTAAAACAGGATTACCGTGGCTGGCCTTCGATTTACCATCGCTGGAGAGTGGTGCACCAAGGTACTGTTCCGTTTCAAATCCATGCATGCATTTCTAAAAGTCGTACGACACTGTTTCGCCATTTCGGACGGATGTTGCACCATGCACCGTGGATGTTGCACCCTGTAGATATCGATTATTCGGACGGCCGTAACTTCTGGCTCGTTTAGAGTTGCGGGAGACATAACATGTCAAAACGAAGGCCTCGATGAGTTCTACGGATTTGTCAGCTTTCAGCCGTCAACGGATAGATTAATGTCCAAAAAGTACAACCCGAATCTCAATCGGGTCTCGTAAGTTTTTTGCCCTTCGTTTTTTCGACACGTGGATTTCTAAGGTAAAACAGGATTACGGTGGCTGGTCTTCGATTTATCATCGCTGGAGAGTGTTGCACCATGGTACTGTTCCGTTTCAAATCCATGCACGCATTTCTAAAAGTCGTACGACACTGTTTCGCCATTTCGGACGGATGTTGCACCTTGCACCGTGGATGTTGCACCCTGTAGATATCGATTATTCGGACGGCAATAACTTCTGGCTCGTTTAGAGTTACGGGAGCCATAACCTGTCAAAACGAAGGAATCGATGAGTTCTACGGTTTTAACAGCTTTCAGCCGTCAACGGATAGATTAATGCCCAAAAAGAACAACCCGAATCTCAATCGGGTCTCGTAAGTTTTTTCCCCTTCGATTTTTCGACACGTGGATTTTTACGGTAAAACAGGATTACCGTGGCTGGCCTTCGATTTACCATGGCTGGAGAGTGGTTCACGATGGAACTATTCCATTTCAAATCCATGCACGCATTTCTAAAAGTCGTACGGCACTGTTTCGCCATTTCGGACGGATGTTGCACCTTGCACCGTGGATGTTGCACCCTGTAGATATCGATTATTCGGACGGCCATAACTTCTGGCTCGTTTAGAGTTAAGGGAGCCATAACCAGTCAAAACGAAGGCCTCGATGAGTTCTACGGCTTTGACGGCTTTCAGCCGTCAACGGATAGATTCATGCCCAAAAAGGACAACCCGAATCTCAATCGGGTCTCGTAAGTTTTTTACCCTTCGTTTTTTCGACACGTGGATTTTTACGGTAAAACAGGATTACGGTGGCTGGCCTTCGATTTACCATCCTAAACAGTGGTGCACCGTGGTACTGTTGCGTTTCAAATCCATGCACGCATTCTAAAAGTCGTACGGCACTGTTTCGTAATTTCGGACGGATGTTGCACCTTGCACCGTGGATGTTGCACCCTGTAAATATCGATTATTCAAACGGCCATAACTTCTGGCTCGTTTAGAGTTACGAGAGCCATAACCTGTCAAAAGAAGGCCTCGATGATTTCTATGGCTGTGACAGCTTTCTGCCGTCAACGGATAAATTAATGCCCAAAAAGGACAACCCGAATCTCAATCGGGTCTCGTAAGTTTTTTACCCTTCGTTTTTTCGACACGTGGATTTTTACGGTAAAACGGGATTACGGTGGCTGGTCTTCGATTTACCATCGCTGGAGAGTGGTGCACCGTGGTACTGTTCCGTTTCAAATCCATGCACGCATTTCTAAAAGTCGTACGGCACTGTTTCGCCATTTCGGACGGATGTTGCACCTTGCATCGTGGATGTTGCACCCTGTAGATATCGATTATTCGGACGGCCATAACTTCTGGCTCGTTTAGAGTTACGGGAGCCATAACCTGTCAAAACGAAGGCCTCGATGAGTTCTACGGCTTTGACAGCTTTCAACCGTCAACGGATATATTAATGCCCAAAAAGGACAACTCGAATCTCAATCGGGTCTCGTAAGTCTTTTACCCTTCGTTCTTTCGACACGTGGATTTTTACGGTAAAACAGGATTACCGTGGCTGGCCTTCGATTTACCATCGCTGGAGAGTGGTGCACCAAGGTACTGTTCCGTTTCAAATCCATGCATGCATTTCTAAAAGTCGTACGACACTGTTTCGCCATTTCGGACGGATGTTGCACCATGCACCGTGGATGTTGCACCCTGTAGATATCGATTATTCGGACGGCCATAACTTCTGGCTCGTTTAGAGTTGCGGTAGACATAACATGTCAAAACGAAGGCCTCGATGAGTTCTACGGATTTGACAGCTTTCAGCCGTCAACGGATAGATTAATGTCCAAAAAGTACAACCCGAATCTCAATCGGGTCTCGTAAGTTTTTTGCCCTTCGTTTTTTCGACACGTGGATTTCTAAGGTAAAACAGGATTACGGTGGCTGGTCTTCGATTTATCATCGCTGGAGAGTGGTCCACCATGGTACTGTTCCGTTTCAAATCCATGCACGCATTTCTAAAAGTCGTACGGCACTGTTTCGCCATTTCGGACGGATGTTGCACCTTGCACCGTGGATGTTGCACCCTGTAGATATCGATTATTCGGACGGCAATAACTTCTGGCTCGTTTAGAGTTACGGGAGCCATAACCTGTCAAAACGAAGGCCTGGATGAGTTCTACGGCTTTAACAGCTTTCAGCCGTCAACGGATAGATTAATGACCAAAAAGGACAACCCGAATCTCAATCAGGTCTCGTAAGTTTTTTACCCTTCGTTTTTTCGACACGTGGATTTTTACGGTAAAACGGGATTACGGTGGCTGGTCTTCGATTTACCACCGCTGGAGAGTGGTGCACCATGGTACTGTTCCGTTTCAAATCCATACACGCATTTCTAAAGGCCGTACGGCACTGTTTCGCCATTTCGGACGAATGTTGCACCTTGCACCGTGGATGTTGCACCCTATAGATATCGATTATTCGGACGGCCATAACTTCTGGCTCGTTTAGAGTTACGGGAGCCATAACCTGAGAAAATGAGGGCCTCGATGAGTTCTATGGCTTTGACAGCTTTCAGCCGTCAACGGATATATTAATGCCCAAAAAGGACAACCCGAATCCCAATCGGGTCTCGTAAGTTTTTTACCCTTCGTTTTTTCGACACGTTGATTTTTACGGTAAAACAGGATTACGGTGGCTGGCCTTCGATTTACCATCCTGGACAGTGGTGCACCATGGTACTGTTCCGTTTCAAATCCATGCACGCATTTCTAAAAGTCGTACGTCACTGTTTCGCAATTTAGGATGGATGTTGCACCTTGCACCGTGGATGTTGCACCCTGTAGATATCGATTATTCGGACGGCCATAACTTCTGGCTCGTTTAGAGTTACGGGAGCCATAACCTGTCAAAACGAAGGCCTCGATGAGTTCTACAGCTTTGACAGCTTTCAGCCGTCAATGGATAGATTAATGCCCAAAAAGGACAACCCGAATCTCAATCGGGTCTCGTAAGTTTTTTACCCTTCGTTTTTTCGACACGTGGATTTTTACGGTAAAACTGGATTACGGTGGCTGGCCTTCGATTTACCATCCTGGACAGTGGTGCACCATGGTACTGTTCCGTTTCAAATCCATGCACGCATTTCTAAAAGTCGTACGGCACTATTTCGCAATTTCGGACGGATGTTGCACCTTGCACCGTGGATGTTGTACCCTGTAGATATCGATTATTCGGACGGCCATAACTTCTAGCTCGTTTAGAGTTACGGGAGCCATAACCTGTCAAAACGAACGCCTCGATGAGTTCTACGGCTTTGACAGCTTTCAGCCGTCAACGGATAGATTAATGCCCAAAAAGGACAACCCGAATCTCAATCGGGTCTCGTAAGTTTTTTACCCTTCGTTTTTTCGACACGTGGATTTTTACGGTAAAACAGGATTACGGTGGCTGGTCTTCGATTTACCATCGCTGGAGAGTGGTGCACCATAGTACTGTTCCGTTTCAAATCCATGCACGCATTTCTAAAGGCCGTACGGCACTGTTTCGCCAATTCGGACGAATGTTGCACCTTGCACCGTGGATGTTGCACCCTGTAGATATCGATTATTCGGACGGCCATAACTTCTGGCTCGTTTAGAGTTACGGGAGCCATAACCTGTCAAAACGAACACCTCGATGAGTTCTACGGCTTTGACAGCTTTCAGCCGTCAACGGATAGATTAATGCCCAAAAAGGACAACCCGAATCTCAATCGGGTCTCGTAAGTTTTTTACCCTTCGTTTTTTCGACACGTGGATTTTTACGGTAAAATGGGATTACGGTGGCTGGTCTTCGATTTACCATCGCTGGGGAGTGGTGCGCCAGGGTACTGTTTCGTTTCAAATCCATGCACGCATTTCTAAAGGCCGTACGGCACTGTTTCGCCATTTCGAACGAATGTTGCACCTTGCACCGTGGATGTTCCACCCTACAGATATCGATTATTCGGACGGCCATAACTGCTGGCTTGTTTAGAGTTACGGGAGCCATAACCTGTCAAAACGAAGGCCTCGATGAGTTCTACGGCTTTGACAGCTTTCAGCCGTCAACGGATAGATTAATGCCCAAAAAGGACAACCCGAATCTCAATCAGGTCTCGTAAGTTTTTTACCCTTCGTTTTTTCGACACGTGGATTTTTACGGTAAAACGGGATTACGGTGGCTGGTCTTCGATTTACCACCGCTGGAGAGTGGTGCACCATGGTACTGTTCCGTTTCAAATCCATACACGCATTTCTAAAGGCCGTACGGCACTGTTTCGCCATTTCGGACGAATGTTGCACCTTGCACCGTGGATGTTGCACCCTGTAGATATCGATTATTCGGACGGCCATAACTTCTGGCTCGTTTAGAGTTACGGGAGCCATAACCTGACAAAATGAGGGCCTCGATGAGTTCTACGGCTTTGACAGCTTTTAGCCGTCAACGGATATATTAATGCCCAAAAAGGACAACCCGAATCCCAATCGGGTCTCGTAAGTTTTTTACCCTTCGTTTTTTCGACACGTGGATTTTTACGGTAAAACAGAATTACCGTGGCTGGCCTTCGATTTAGCATCACTGGAGAGTGGTGCACCATGGTACTGTTCCGTTTCAAATCCATGCACGCATTTCTAAAAGTCGTACGGCACTGTTTCGCAATTTCGGATGGATGTTGCACCTTGCACCGTGGATGTTGCACCCTGTAGATATCGATTATTCGGACGGCCATAACTTCTGGCTCGTTTAGAGTTACGGGAGTCATAACCCGTCAAAACGAAGGCCTCGACGAGTTCTACGGCTTTGACAGCTTTCATCCGTCAAGGGATAGATTAATGCCCAAAAAGGACAACCCGAATCTCAATCGGGTCTCGTAAGTTTTTTACCCTTCGTTTTTTCGACACGTTGATTTTTACGGTAAAACAGGATTACGGTGGCTGGCCTTCGATTTACCATCCTGGACAGTGGTGCACCATGGTACTGTTCCGTTTCAAATCCATGCACGCATTTCTAAAAGTCGTACGGCACTGTTTCGCAATTTCGGATGGATGTTGCACCTTGCACCGTGGATGTTGCACCCTGTAGATATCGATTATTCGGACGACCATAACTTCTGGCTCGTTTAGAGTTACGGGAGCCATAACCTGTCAAAACGAAGGTCTCGATGAGTTCTACAGCTTTGACAGCTTTCAACCGTCAATGGATAGATTAATGCCCAAAAAGGACAACCCGAATCTCAATCGGGTCTCGTAAGTTTTTTACCCTTCGTTTTTTCGACACGTGGATTTTTACGGTAAAACCGGATTACGGTGGCTGGCCTTCGATTTACCATCCTGGACAGTGGTGCACCATGGTACTATTCCGTTTCAAATCCATGCACGCATTTCTAAAAGTCGTACGGCACTGTTTCGCAATTTCGGACGGATGTTGCACCTTGCACCGTGGATGTTGCACCCTGTAGATATCGATTATACGGACGGCCATAACTTCTGGCTCGTTTACAGTTACGGGAGCCATAACCTGTCAAAACGAACGCCTCGATGAGTTCTACGACTTTGACAGCTTTCAGCCGTCAACGGATAGATTAATGCCCAAAAAGGACAACCCGAATCTCAATCGGGTCTCGTAAGTTTTTTACCCTTCGTTTTTTCGACACGTGGATTTTTACGGTAAAACGGGATTACGGTGGCTGGTCTTCGATTTACCATCGCTAGAGAGTGGTGCACCATGGTACTATTCCGTTTCAAATCCATGCACGAATTTCTCAAGGTCGTACGTCACTGTTTCGCCATTTCGGACGGATGTTGCACCTTGCACCGTGGATGTTGCACCCTATAGATATCTATTATTCGGACGGCCATAACTTCTGGCTCGTTTAGAGTTACGGGAGCCATAACCTGTCAAAACGAAGGCCTCGATGAGTTCTACGGCTTTGATAGCTTTCAGCCGTCAACGGATAGATTAATGCCCAAAAAGGACAACCCGAATCTCAATCGGGTCTCCTAAGTTTTTTACCCTTCGGTTTTTCGACACGTGGATTTTTACGGTAAAACAGGATTACGGTGGCTGGCCATCGTTTTACCATCCTGGACAGTGGTGCACCAAGGTACTGTTCCGTTTCAAATCCATGCACGCATTTCTAAAAGTCGTAGGGCACAGTTTCGCCATTTCGGACGGATGTTGCACCTTGCACCGTGGATGTTGCCCCATGTAGATATGG
Source organism: Allium cepa (assembly GCA_030765085.1). Lineage (NCBI taxonomy): Eukaryota > Viridiplantae > Streptophyta > Magnoliopsida > Asparagales > Amaryllidaceae > Allium > Allium cepa. Next base: position 948,425,120 of record CM060938.1, on the reverse strand, counting down.
ATTATTCGGACGGCCATAACTTCTGGCTCGTTTAGAATTACGGGAGCTATAACCTGTCAAAACGAAGGCTCCGATGAGTTCTACGGCTTTGACAGCTTTCAGTCGTCAACGGATAGATTAATTCCCAAAAAGGACAACCCGAATCTCAATTGGGTCTCGTAAGTTTTTCACCCTTCGTTTTTTCGACACGTTGATTTTTACGGTAAAACAGGATTATGGTGGCTGGCCTTCGATTTACCATCCTGGACAGTGGTGCACCATGGTACTGTTCCGTTTCAAATACATGCACGCATTTCTAAAAGGCATACGACACTGTTTCGCAATTTCGGACGGATGTTGCGCCTTGCACCGTGGATGTTGCACCCTGTAGATATCGATTATTCGGACGGCCATAACTTCTGGTCCGTTTAGAGTTACGTGAGCCATAACCTGTCAAAACGAAGGCCATGATGAGTTATACGGCTTTGACAGCTTTCAGCCGTCAACGGATAGATTAATGCCCAAAAAGGACAGCCCGAATCTCAATCGGGTCTCGTAAGTTTTTTACCCTTCGTTTTTTCGACACGTGGATTTTTACGGTAAAAATGGATTACGGTGGCTGGCCTTCGATTTACCATCCTGGACAGTGGTGCACCATGGTACTGTTCCGTTTCAAATCCATGCACGCATTTCTAAAAGTCGTACGGCACTGTTTCGCAATTTCGGACGGATGTTGCACCTTGCACCGTGGATGTTGCACCCTGTAGATATCGATTATACGGACGGCCATGACTTCTGGCTCGTTTAGAGTTACGGGAGCCATAACCTGTCAAAACGAACGCCTCGATGAGTTCTACGGTTTTGACAGCTTTCAGCCGTCAACGGATAGATTAATGCCCAAAAAGGACAACCCGAATCTCAATCGGGTCTCGTAAGTTTTTTACCCTTCGTTTTTTCGACACGTGGATTTTTACGGTAAAACGGGATTACCGTGGCCCGTCTTCGATTTACCATCGCTGGAGACGGGTGCACCATAGTACTGTTCCGTTTCAAATCCATGCACGAATTTCTCAAGGTCGTACGGCACTGTTTCGCCATTTCGGACGGATGTTGCACCATGCACCGTGGATGTAGCACCCTGTAGATGTCTATTATTCGGACGGCCATAACTTCTGGCTCGTTTAGAGTTACGGGAGCCATAACCTGTCAAAACGAAGGCCTCGATGAGTTCTACGGCTTTGACAGCTTTCAGCCGTCAACGGATAGATTAATGCCCAAAAAGGACAACCCGAATCTCAATCGGGTCTCGTAAGTTTTTCACCCTTCGTTTTTTCGACACGTGGATTTTTACGGTAAAACGGGATTACGATGGCTGGTCTTCGATTTACCATCGCTGGAGAGTGGTGCACCATGGTACTGTTCCGTTTCAAATCCATGCACGCATTTCTAAAGGCCGTACGACACTGTTTCGCCATTTCGGACGAATGTTGCACCTTGCACCGTGGATGTTCCACCCTGTAGATATCGATTATTCGGACGGCCATAACTTCTGGCTCGTTTAGAGTTACGGGAGCCATAACCTGTCAAAACGAAGGCCTCGATGAGTTCTACGGCTTTGACAGCTTTCAGCCGCCAACGGATAAATTAATGCCCAAAAAGGACAACCCGAATCTCAATCAGGTCTCGTAAGTTTTTTACCCTTCGTTTTTTCGACACGTGGATTTTAACGGTAAAATGGGATTACGGTGGCTTGTCATCGATTTACCATCGCTGGAGAGTGGTGCACCATGGTACTGTTCCGTTTCAAATCCATGCACGCATTTCTAAAGGCCGTACGGCACTGTTTCGCCATTTCGGACGAATGTTGCACCTTGCACCGTGGATGTTGCACCCTGTAGATATCGATTATTCGGACGGCCATAACTTCTGGCTCGTTTAGAGTTACGGGAGCCATAACCTGTCAAAATGAAGGCCTTGATGAGTTCTACGGCTTTGACAGCTTTCAGCCGCCAACGGATAGATTAATGCCCAAAAAGGACAACCCGAATCCTAATCGGGTCTCGTAAGTTTTTTACCCTTCGTTTTTTCGACACGTGGATATTTACGGTAAAACAGGATTACCGTGGCTGGCCTTCAATTTACCATCGCTGGAGAGTGGTGCACCATGTTACTGTTCCGTTTCAAATCCATGCACGCATTTCTAAAAGTCGTACGACACTGTTTCGCAATTTCGGACGGATGTTCCACCTTGCACCGTGGATGTTGCACCCTGTAGATATCGATTATTCGGACGACCATAACTTCTGGCTCGTTTAGAGTTACGGGAGCCATAACCCGTCAAAACGAAGGCCTCGATGAGTTCTACGGCTTTGACAGCTTTCAGCCGTCAACGGATAGATTAATGCCCAAAAAGGACAACCCGAATCTCAATCGGGTCTCGTAAGTTTTTTACCCTTCGTTTTTTCGAAACGTTGATTTTTACGGTAAAACAGGATTACGGTGGCTGGCCTTCGATTTACCATCCTGTACAGTGGTGCACCATGGTACTGTTCTGTTTCGAATCCATGCACGCATTTCTAAATGTCGTACGGCACTGTTTCGCAATTTCGGACGGATGTTGCACCTTGCACCGTGGATGTTGCACCCTGTAGATATCGATTATTCGGACGGCCATAACTTCTGGCCCGTTTAGAGTTACGGGAGCCATAACCTGTCAAAACGAAGGCCTCGATGAGTTCTACGGCTTTGACAGATTTCAGCCGTCAACGGATAGATTAATGCCCAAAAAGGACAACCCGAATCTCAATCGGGTCTCGTAAGTTTTTTACCCTTCGTTTTTTCGACACGTTGATTTTTACGGTAAAACAGGATTACGGTGGCTGGCCTTCGACTTACCATCCTGGACAGTGGTGCACCATGGTACTGTTCCGTTTCAAATCCATGCACGCATTTCTAAATGTCGTACGACACTGTTTCGCAATTTCGGACGTATGTTGCACCTTGCACCGTGGATGTTGCACCCTGTAGATATCGATTATTCGGACGGCCATAACTTCTGGCTCGTTTAGAGTTACGGGAGCCATAACCTGTCAAAACCAAGGCCTCGATGAGTTCTACGTCTTTTACAGCTTTCAGTCGTCAACGGATAGATTAATGCCCAAAAAGGACAACCCGAATCTCAATCGGGTCTCGTAAGTTTTTTACCCTTCGTTTTTTCGACACGTTGATTTTTACGGTAAAACAGGATTACGGTGGCTGGCCTTCGATTTACCATCCTGTACAGTGGTGCACCAAGGTACTGTTCCGTTTCAAATCCATGCACGCATTTCTAAAAGTTGTACGGCACTGTTTCGCAATTTCGGACGGATGTTGCACCTTGCACCGTGGATGTTGCACCCTGTAGATATCGATTATTCGGACGGCCATAACTTCTGGCTCGTTTAGAGTTACGGGAGCCATAACCTGTCAAAACGAAGGCCTCAATGAGTTCTACGGCTTTGACAGCTTTCAGCCGTCAACGGATAGATTAATGCCCAAAAAGGACAACCCGAATCTCAATCGGGTCTCGTAAGATTTTTACCCTTCGTTTTTTCGACACGTTGATTTTTACGGTAAAACAGGATTACGGTGGCTGGCCTTCGATTTACCATCCTGGACAGTGGTGCACCATGGTACTATTCCGTTTCAAATCCATGCACGCATTTCTAAAGGTCGTACTGCACTGTTTCGCCATTTCGGACGGATGTTGCACCTTGCACCGTGGATGTTGCACCCTATAGATGTCTATTATTCGGACGGCCATAACTTCTGGCTCGTTTAGAGTTAAGGGAGCCATAACCTTTCAAAACGAAGGCCTCGATGAGTTCTACGGCTTTGACAGCTTTCAGCCGTCAACGGATAGATTAATGCCCAAAAAGGACAACCCGAATCTCAAACGGGTCTCGTAAGTTTTTTACCTTTCGTTTTTTCGACACGTGGATTTTTACGGTAAAACGGGATTACGGTGGCTGGTCTTCGATTTACCATCGCTGGAGAGTGGTGCACCATGGTACTGTTCCGTTTCAAATCCACGCACGCATTTCTAAAGGCCGTACGACACTGTTTCGCCATTTCGGACGAATGTTGCACCTTGCACCGTGGATGTTCCACCCTGTAGATATCGATTATTCGGACGGCCATAACTTCTGGCTCGTTTAGAGTTACGGGAGCCATAACCTGTCAAAACGAATGCCTCGATGAGTTCTACGGCTTTGACAGCTTTCAGCCGTCAACGGATAAATTAATGCCCAAAAAGGACAACCCGAATCTCAATCAGGTCTCGCAAGTTTTTTACCCTTCGTTTTTTCGACACGTGGATTTGAACGGTAAAATGGGATTACGGTGGCTTGTCTTCGATTTACCATCGCTGGAGAGTGGTGCACCATGGTACTGTTCCGTTTCAAATCCATGCACGCATTTCTAAAGGCCGTACGGCACTGTTTCGCTATTTCGTACGAATGTTGCACCTTGCACCGTGGATGTTGCACCCTGTAGATATCGATTATTCGGACGGCCATAACTTCTGGCTCGTTTAGAGTTACGGGAGCCATAACCTGTCAAAATGAAGGCCTCGATGAGTTCTACGGCTTTGACAGCTTTCAGCCGTCAACGGATAGATTAATGCCCAAAAAGGACAACCCGAATCCTAATCGGGTCTCGTAAGTTTTTTACCTTCGTTTTTTCGGCACGTGGATATTTACTGTAAAACAGGATTACCGTGGCTGGCCTTCAATTTACCATCGCTGGAGAGTAGTGCACCATGGTACTGTTCCGTTTCAAATCCATGCACGCATTTCTAAAAGTCGTACGGCACTATTTCGCAATTTCGGACGGATGTTGCACCTTGCACCGTGGATGTTGCTCCCTGTAGATATCGATTATTCGGACGGCCATAACTTCTGGCTCGTTTAGAGTTACGGGAGCCATAACCCGTCAAAACGAAAGCCTCGATGAGTTCTACGGCTTTGATAGCTTTCAGCCGTCAACGGATAGATTAATGCCCAAAAAGGACAACCCGAATCCTAATCGGGTCTCGTAAGTTTTTTACCTTCGTTTTTTCGGCACGTGGATATTTACGGTAAAACAGGATTACCGTGGCTGGCCTTCAATTTACCATCGCTGGAGAGTGGTGCACCATGGTACTATTCCGTTTCAAATCCATGCACGCATTTCTAAAAGTCGTACGGCACAATTTCGCATTTTCGGACGGATGTTGCACCTTGCACCGTGGATGTTGCTCCCTGTAGATATCGATTATTCGGACGGCCATAACTTCTGGCTCGTTTAGAGTTACGGGAGCCATAACCCGTCAAAACGAAAGCCTCGATGAGTTCTACGGCTTTGATAGCTTTCTGCCGTCAACGGATAGATTACTGCCCAAAAAGGACAACCCGAATCTCAATCGGGTCTCGTAAGTTTTTTACCCTTCGTTTTTTCGACACGTTGATTTTTACGGTAAAACAGGATTACGGTGGCCGGCCTTCGATTTACCATCCTGGACAGTGGTGCACCATGGTACTGTTCCGTTTCAAATCCATGCACGCATTTCTAAAAGTCGTACGACACTGTTTCGCAATTTCGGACGGATGTTGCACCTTGCACCGTGGATGTTGTACCCTGTAGATATCGATTATTCGGACGGCCATAACTTCTGGCTCGTTTAGAGTTACGGGAGCCATAACCTGTCAAAACGATGGCCTCGATGAGTTCTACGGCTTTGACAGCTTTCAGCCGTCAACGGATATATTAATGCCCAAAAAGGACAACCCGAATCTCAATCGGGTCTCGTAAGTTTTTTACCCTCCGTTTTTTCGACACGTTGATTTTTACGGTAAAACAGGATTACGGTGGCTGGCCTTCGATTTACCATCCTGGACAGTGGCGCACCATGGTACTGTTCCGTTTCAAATCCATGCACGCATTTCTAAAAGTCGTACGGCACTGTTTCGCAATTTCGGACGGATGTTGCACCTTGCACCGTGGATGTTGCACCCTGTAGATGTCTATTATTCGGACGGCCATAACTTCTGGCTCGTTTAGAGTTACGGGAGCCATAACCTGTCAAAACGAAGGCCTCGATGATTTCTACGGCTTTGACAGCTTTCAGCCGTCAACGGATAAATTAATGCCCAAAAAGGACAACCCGAATCTCAATCAGGTCTCGCAAGTTTTTTAACCTTCGTTTTTTCGACACGTGGATTTGAACGGTAAAATGGGATTACGGTAGCTTGTCTTCGATTTACCATCGCTGGAGAGTGGTGCACCATGGTACTGTTCCGTTTCAAATCCATGCACGCATTTCTAAAGGCCGTACGGCACTGTTTCGCTATTTCGTACGAATGTTGCACCTTGCACCGTGGATGTTGCACCCTGTAGATATCGATTATTCGGACGGCCATAACTTCTGGCTCGTCTAGAGTTACGGGAGCCATAACCTGTCAAAATGAAGGCCTCGATGAGTTCTACGGGTTTGACAGCTTTCAGCCGTCAACGGATAGATTAATGCCCAAAAAGGACAACCCGAATCCTAATCGGGTCTCGTAAGTTTTTTACCTTCGTTTTTTCGGCACGTGGATATTTACGGTAAAACAGGATTACCGTGGCTGGCCTTCAATTTACCATCGCTGGAGAGTGGTGCACCATGGTACTGTTCCGTTTCAAATCCATGCACGCATTTCTAAAAGTCGTACGGCACTGTTTCGCAATTTTGGACGGATGTTGCACCTTGCACCGTGGATGTTGCTCCCTGTAGATATCGATTATTTGGACGGCCATAACTTCTGGCTCGTTTAGAGTTACGGGAGCCATAACCCGTCAAAACGAAAGCCTCGATGAGTTCTACGGCTTTGATAGCTTTCATCCGTCAACGGATAGATTAATGCCCAAAAAGGACAACCCGAATCTCAATCGGGTCTCGTAAGTTTTTTACCCTTCGTTTTTTCGACACGTTGATTTTTACGGTAAAACAGGATTACGGTGGCTGGCCTTCGATTTACCATCCTGGACAGTGGTGCACCATGGTACTGTTCCGTTTCAAATCCATGCACGCATTTCTAAAAGTCGTACGGCACTGTCTCGCAATTTCGGACGGATGTTGCACCTTGCACCGTGGATGTTGCACCCTGTAGATATCGATTATTCGGACGGCCATAACTTCTGGCTCGTTTAGAGTTACGGGAGCCATAACCTGTCAAAAAGATGGCCTCGATGAGTTCTACGGTTTTGACAGCTTTCAGCCGTCAACGGATAGATTAATGCCCAAAAAGGACAACCCGAATCTCAATCGGGTCTCGTAAGTTTTTTACCCTTCGTTTTTTCGACACGTTGATTTTTACGGTAAAACAGGATTACGGTGGCTGGCCTTCGATTTACCATCCTGGACAGTGGCGCACCATGGTACTGTTCCGTTTCAAATCCATGCACGCATTTCTAAAAGTCGTACGGCACTGTTTCGCAATTTCGGACGGATGTTGCACCTTGCACCGTGGATGTTGCACCCTGTAGATGTCTATTATTCGGACGGCCATAACTTCTGGCTCGTTTAGAGTTACGGGAGCCATAACCTGTCAAAACGAAGGCCTCGATGAGTTCTACGGCTTTGACAGCTTTCAGCCGTCAACGGATAGATTAATGCCCAAAAAGGGAAACCCGAATCTCAATCGGGTCTCGTAAGTTTTTTACCCTTATTTTTCTCGACACGTGGATTTTTACGGTAAAACGGGATTACGGTGGCTGGTCTTCGATTTACCATCGCTGGAGAGTGGTGCACCATAGTACTGTTCCGTTTCAAATCCATGCACGAATTTCTCAAGGTCGTACGGCACTGTTTCGCCATTTCGGACGGATGTTGCACCTTGCACCGTGAATGTTGCACCCTGTAGATGTCTATTATTCGGACGGCCATAACTTCTGGCTCGTTTAGAGTTACGGGAGCCATAACCTGTCAAAACGAAGGCCTCGAGGATTTCTACGGCTTTGCAAGCTTTCAGCCGTCAACGGATAGATTAATGCCCAAAAAGGACAACCCGAATCTCAATCGGGTCTCGTAAGTTTTTTACCCTTCGTTTTTTCGACACGTTGATTTTTACGGTAAAACAGGATTACGGTGGCTGGCCTTCGATTTACCATCCTGGACAGTGGTGCACCATGGTACTGTTCCGTTTCAAATCCATGCACGCATTTCTAAAAGTCGTACGGCACTGTTTCGCAATTTCGGACGGATGTTGCACCTTGCACCATGGATGTTGCACCCTGTAGATATCGATTATTCGGACGGCCATAACTTCAGGCTCGTTTAGAGTTACGGGAGCCATAACCTGTCAAAACGATGGCCTCGATGAGTTCTACGGCTTTGACAGCTTTCAGCCATCAACGGATAGATTAATGACCAAAAAGGACAACCCGAATCTCAATCGGGTCTCGTAAGTTTTTTACCCTTCGTTTTTTCGACACGTTGATTTTTACGGTAAAACAGGATTACGGTGGCTAGCCTTCGATTTACCATCCTGGACAGTGGCGCACCATGGTACTGTTCCATTTCAAATCCATGCACGCATTTCTAAAAGTCGTACGGCACTGTTTCGCCATTTCGGACGGATGTTGCACCTTGCACCGTGGATGTTGTACCCTGTAGATGTCTATTATTCGGACGGCCATAACTTCTGGCTCGTTTAGAGTTACGGGAGGCATAACCTGTCAAAACGAAGGCCTCGATGAGTTCTACGGCTTTGACAGCTTTCAGCCATCAAAGGATAGATTAATGCCCAAAAAGGGAAACCCGAATCTCAATCGGGTCTCGTAAGTTTTTTACCCTTATTTTTCTCGACACGTGGATTTTTACGGTAAAACGGGATTACGGTGGCTGGTCTTCGATTTACCATCGCTGGAGAGTGGTGCACCATAGTACTGTTCCGTTTCAAATCCATGCACGAATTTCTCAAGGTCGTACGGCACTGTTTCGCCATTTCGGACGGATGTTGCACCTTGCACCGTGAATGTTGCACCCTGTAGATGTCTATTATTCGGACGGCCATAACTTCTGGCTCGTTTAGAGTTACGGGAGCCATAACCTGTCAAAACGAAGGCCTCGATGAGTTCTACAGCTTTGCAAGCTTTCAGCCGTCAACGGATAGATTAATGCCCAAAAAGGACAACCCGAATCTCAATCGGGTCTCGTATGTTTTTTACCCTTCGTTTTCTCGACACGTGGATTTTTACGGTAAAACAGGATTACGGTGGCTGGACTTCGATTTACCATCCTGGACAGTGGTGCACCAAGGTACTGTTCTATTTCAAATCCATGCACGAATTTCTAAAAGTCGTAGGGCACTGTTTCCCCATTTCGGACGGATGTTGCACCTTGCACCGTGGATGTTGCCCCCTCTAGATATGGATTATTCGGACGGCCATAACTTCTGGCTCGTTTAGAGTTACGGGAGCCATAACCTATCAAAACGAAGGCCTCGATGAGTTCTACGGCTTTGATAGCTTTCAGCCGTCAACGGATAGATTAATGCCCAAAAAGGACAACCCGAATCTCAATCGGGTCTCGTAAGTTTTTTACCCTTCGTTTTTTCGACACGTTGATTTTTACGGTAAAACAGGATTACGGTGGCTGGCCTTCGATTTACCATCCTGGACAGTGGTGCACCATGGTACTGTTCCGTGTCAAATCCATGCACGCATTTCTAAAAGGCGTACGGCACTGTTTCGCAATTTCGGACGGATGTTGCGCCTTGCACCGTGGATGTTGCACCCTGTAGATATCGATTATTCGGGCGGCCATAACTTCTTGCTCGTTTAGAGTTACGGGAGCCATAACCTGTCAAAACGATGGCCTCGATGAGTTCTACGGCTTTGACAGCTTTCAGCCGTCAACGGATAGATTAATGCCCAAAAAGGACAACCCGAATCTCAATCGGGTCTCGTAAGTTTTTTACCCTTCGTTTTTTCGACACGTGGATTTTTACGGTAAAACGGGATTACGGTGGCTGGTCTTCGATTTACCATCGCTGGAGAGTGGTGCACCATGGTACTGTTCCGTTTCAAATCCATGCACGCATTTCTAAAGGTCGTACGGCACTGTTTCGCAATTTCGGACGGATGTTGCACCTTGCACCGTGAATGTTGCACCCTGTAGATGTCTATTATTCGGACGGCCATAACTTCTGGCTCGTTTAGAGTTACGGGAGCCATAACCTGTCAAAACGAAGGCCTCGATGAGTTCTACGGCTTTGACAGCTTTCAGCCGTCAACGGACAGATTAATGCCCAAAAAGGACAACCCGAATCTCAATCGGGTCTCGTAAGTTTTTTACCCTTCGTTTTTTCGACACGTGGATTTTTACGGTAAAACGGGATTACGGTGGCTGGTCTTCGATTTACCATCGCTGGAAAGTGGTGCACCATGGTACTGTTCCGTTTCAAATCCATGCACGCATTTCTAAAGGCCGTACGGCACTGTTTCGCCATTTCGGACGAATGTTGCACCTTGCACCGTGGATGTTGCACCCTGTAGATATCGATTATTCGGACGGCCATAACTTCTGGCTCGTTTAGAGTTATGGGTGCCATAACTTGTCAAAATGAAGGCCTCGATGAGTTCTACGGCTTTGACAGCTTTCAGCCGTCAACGGATAGATTAATGCCCAAAAAGGACAACCCGAATCCCAATCGGGTCTCGTAAGTTTTTTACCCTTCGTTTTTTCGACACGTGGATTTTTACGGTAAAACAGGATTACCGTGGCTGGCCTTCAATTTACCATCGCTGGAGAGTGGTGCACCATGCTACTGTTCCATTTCAAATCCATGCACGCATTTCTAAAAGTCGTACGGCACTATTTCGCAATTTCGGACGGATGTTGCACCTTGCACCGTGGATGTTGCACCCTGTAGATATCGATTATTCGGACGGCCATAACTTCTGGCTCGTTTAGAGTTACGGGAGCCATAACCCGTCAAAACGAAGGCCTCGATGAGTTCTATGGCTTTGACGGCTTTCAGCCGTCAACGGATAGATTAATGCCCAAAAAGGACAACCCGAATCTCAATCGGGTCTCGTAAGTTTTTTACCCTTCGTTTTTTCGACACGTTGATTTTTACGGCAAAACAGGATTACGGTGGCTGGCCTTCGATTTACCATCCTGGACAGTGGTGCACCATGGTACTGTTCCGTTTCAAATCCATGCACGCATTTCTAAAAGTCGTACGGCACTGTTTCGCAATTTCGGACGGATGTTGCACCTTGCACCGTGGATGTTGCACCCTGTAGATATCGATTATTCGAACGGCCATAACTTCTGGCTCGTTTAGAGTTACGGGAGCCATAACCTGTCAAAACGAAGGCCTCGTTGAGTTCTACGGCTTTGACGGCTTTCAGCCGTCAACTGATAGATTAATGCCAAAAAAGGACAACCCGAATCTCAATCGGGTCTCGTAAGTTTTTTACCCTTCGTTTTTTCGACACGTGGATTTTTACGGTAAAACGGGATTACGGTGGCTGGTCTTCGACTTACCATCGCTGGAGAGTGGTGCACCATGGTACTGTTCCGTTTCAAATCCATGCACGCATTTCTAAAGGCCGTACGGCACTGTTTCGCCATTTCGGACGAATGTTGCACCTTGCACCGTGGATGTTCCACCCTGTAGATATCGATTATTCGGACGGCCATAACTTCTGGCTCGTTTAGAGTTACGGGAGCAATAACCTGTCAAAACGAAGGCCTCGATGAGTTCTACGGCGTTGACGGCTTTCATCCGTCAACGGATAGATTAATGCCCAAAAAGGACAACCCGAATCTCAATCAGGTCTCGTAAGTTTTTTACCCTTCGTTTTTTCGACACGTGGATTTTTACGGTAAAACAGGATTACCGTGGCTGGCCTTCGATTTACCATCGCTGGAGAGTGGTGCACCATGGTACTGTTCTGTTTCAAATCCATGCACGCATTTCTAAAAGTCGTACGGCACTGTTTCGCAATTTCGGACGGATGTTGCACCTTGCACCGTGGATGTTGCACCCTGTAGATATCGATTATTCGGACGGCCATAACTTCTGGCTCGTTTAGAGTTACGGGAACCCGTCAAAACGAAGGCCTCGATGAGTTCTACGGCTTTGACAGCTTTCAGCCGTCAACGGATAGATTAATGCCCAAAAAGGACAACCCGAATCTCAATCGGGTCTCGTAAGTTTTTTACCCTTCGTTTTTTCGACACGTTGATTTTTACGGTAAAACAGGATTACGGTGGCTGGCCTTCGATTTACCATCCTGGACAGTGGTGCACCATGGTACTGTTCCGTTTCAAATCCATGCACGCATTTCTAAAAGTCGTACGGCACTGTTTCGCAATTTCGGACGGATGTTGCACCTTGCACCGTGGATGTTGCACCCTGTAGATATCGATTATTCGAACGGCCATAACTTCTGGCTCGTTTAGAGTTACGGGAGCCATAACCTGTCAAAACGAAGGCCTCGTTGAGTTCTACGGCTTTCAGCCGTCAACGGATAGATTAATGCCCAAAAAGGACAACTCGAATCTCAATCGGGTCTCGTAAGTTTTTTACCCTTCGTTTTTTCGACACGTGGATTTTTACGGTAAAACGGGATTACGGTGGCTGGTCTTCGATTTACCATCGCTGGAGAGTGGTGCACCATGGTACTGTTCCGTTTCAAATCCATGCACGCATTTCTAAAGGCCGTACGGCACTGTTTCGACTGTATATATATGTGAAACTCTGATATATATTAAATGTAATCGATAGACATAGTATTCTTTTGTACACTGTAATTATTTATTATTATATTTTATCCGCTGCGAATGTGAGTTGTTGATGTTTCTGTTCTTTTTCTTATATCTCTTTCTTCTTTTTCATAACTATCTGGAATTTCGGGTTCGAAAATTTTGGGTCGTTACAGTTCCGTATCGGTAGCGAGCTTTCTGAATTCTAGTGTCTATTCAAAGTTACACGATATTAACCCAGTGGTCTTTAGCATTTACATCTCTCTTGTTTCAAGTCAGTACCTTTCTCTATTCCCAATACTTAATAATTGTTGGTTCGTTCAATTCCTTCCAGTCCCTTCATTTTTTTATCCGGTTCACTTGAAAAACAATATTATACTAAACAAATATACTCTTCTTCACTGTTACCTGATAACCTTTCCATTATCTTCTGCTTTCACGTGCCAGGCTTGAGTGAAAATGTTGTTTCCATCCTCCTCCTTCCGATATAAAAAAATACATAGCACCACTGCCTCGCCACCGCCCGCACCCCTCTCTTCCCCTCTCTCTTCTCGCGTCGGCCTATTTCCCCACGTCGACCAAGCTTCGGCCTGCTCCTCTTCACCTCTCCTTTCGCATGGCCTCACACTTAATCGGAAGCCTTAATCCGCCTCAGCCACTTCCACCTCATCCTCCGTGACTATGCGGCCACTCCACTTTCCCAATTAGCGGCACCCACACCGAAACAAGGCAACCAACTACCGCTCCAAACCCGCACCCTCCGCATCTCGGCCTCCTCCCCCACTGGCCGCCATCACCAGTTTGCCCCTCCATATGTGACTTCCTCAGTCGGCCGACTTCATCCCAAATCCCTACACCTCACGCCTTGCCCACCTATCCCGCCTCCAAGCCGTCAACCGGCTACTGTTAATTATTTTTCCTGGCCGTATTCCCACCTGTTTCGCAGCACTGGTCCACCGTGGCTCCTCCTCTCCTCCAGTTCTCCATATTGACCTTGCTCGTCCAACTGAACTTGCATGTCCCTCCTCCTCCCCATGCTTTGGTCGAGTATGTTTCTCTTATGAGGTAAAATATACCTGAGTCGGTTCTTTTACATATATACCTCACATCTAGTTTATATACAATACAACATTGCTTTGTTGATTGTTCTCTCAGTTTGAATAACCGAAACTAAGATATATATGTTATACAGTGATAAAGTTATAAAAGTTTATTTATTTATATAAATTGCTTACCTTATATTTATATTAAGTTACATTATATGTTATATATTTATATTTTTTCAGTTTACCTTATATGTAGAAACGTATTTTGTTTAAATCTGGCTTCCAAAATATGTTATATGCTGAGCATATGTGGCATTTGAATTTTGAACATATGTATTATTATATATATTAAGTTACAGTATAGATTTTTGTATAAGTTTTTTTGGTATAAGTTCTGTTTTATAAAACATATATGAATTAAAACTATCGCATATAGGTTTATATATGTTTTATATAATGGTTTCTATATGGTATTAAGATCTAAAGGATATATGTGCTACTGCATAGATTGTATATATGTAAACGTTTAAAGGATATAATTGGGTGTGTGTTGTTGCTATCTAGAAGCTATGTTTTATAACATGTGTACGCAGTCTCTTGCCATGCGTGTGTTAGTATATAGGTTATATTAATTGTTGGCATACATATGCATACAAGTTAAATATAATTGTAGGTGCATATATGTTTTGTGTGTATATTTAGTGCGCTTAATAGTTTTAACAAATGACTTCGCATTATATATGTATTTTCATATACATTTTTGTCGATATATATAGCGATTTTAAATTATATATATATATATAAATAAATAAATATATATATATATAAACGTTGTTATAATACCTAAGTATTGATTTTGAATATATAATATATATCTTTGATTCCTAAGGATATGCATACTTTAAGAACAATGATTTTTAATTATAACCATGTTTATTTTATTTTTCGACTTTAATTAAATATTGGTTCCATGGAAATAATATCACTACATATATGTAATAATAATAAGATTTATATATTTTCAGCTTTTATCATAACTAATCTGATTCTTTTCCATCAATTTCATTTATCAGTTTTATTCATCGCATTCGTGCCCGTCTTGTTTCGTTTTGAAGTTAGTGTTGGAATTCAGATTTGGATTCGTAACCCGTCGCATAGTCTAATATCTCTAACCTCGAAAGGTGAGCAATTTCTCACGATTAATGTTCTTTTATTTATTAAGTTTGATTTCAATTGAAATGACAATTGAAATATGCTGCTGCTAGTTATTTGCACTGTTATGTATATGTTATTACATGTATTAGTTCACCTGCGACATCTGACACCATTATCTGTTAATTTTTATGCGATGATCATACAGTTTGGCTGATAATTGATTGATTGTTTGTTGTTTATATTGGATGTTAAATTGCAATGTATAAAGTGATAAATATTATGCAATTTATTTTGACGTAGGATAGTTAAAATTTTGAATCGACATATGTGTTGAATTTGATTTGTTAATTTGAATAATATGACCCCTTAAATGTTTAATTATTTGACACGTAGAGAAATAGTAAATTACCCTTGAACAATTTGAATTTATGTTGTATCAATTGAGGAAGTATAAAATTGGATAATTGATGACAAATGTAGAATTGCATTGAATAATTAGTGTTATAATTTTTAATCTTCATGGAATGATAGTGTAGATTCTAGAAACAATTATATTAATTTGCACAAACAACAATGTGAATTAATATGATTATTTCGGGATTATTTGAATTAACTATTGGATTGTTATACATTGTTGTTATTGTTTGTTTACTTACTTTGACACCATCCTAGCTATCACACTGCAAGTTCCCTTTGTTATGCTTTGAATTGTGAATTGAAATGGAATCGGGTTGAAATGATAAAAACCCAAATGAACTTGACCTTGGATAGATAATTAAATAAAAACCCAATTGGTCAATAATTTGATTTAAAAATAATGTTTTATTTGAATAAAATAATAAGATTTGAAACGAAGTTGGAAATTGAATTAAATGAAAGGAAATTGTTAATATTAAAAAAAAATATGAAACAAATATTAACATAGTAGTTATTGAATGAACGTTGTTTTAAAATAAATTATTTGATAATAAAATTTGGAATTATTCATCGAATTAAGTTGAAATGATTTAATAATTAAGTTTGAATTTAGAATTAAGTTTGAAACTATTAAGTTTTGAAATTATTTAATAATTAAGTTTTGAAGATATTCAATAATTAAATAAGATTTGATTATTTGATAATCAAATAAAAATTTGAATTCTTTGATAAGAGAAATTGAACTTTTGCATAAGTGAATTTGAACTTTGTAAATAATTGAAATTGAGATTCTTTATTAATTAAGTTTTGGAAAATTATTTAAGTAAGTAAATAGGTGAAATTGTTTTTCTTTAACAAGAAATAAAAGATGATTTATGTGTTCAAAAATATAAGACTTGTGAATTAAGAATTTGATTTGACGAATCTAATTTAATTAAATTTGGAAGTTTTGATATAATGGAGTTGAACTTATGTGATTGATTTAATGAATTGAAAATTAATAGAAATTGTTTGGAATGATAAATTAACCTAACGAAGATTTAATGAAATCGATCAATGAAAATAAATTGCTTTGAACGTTAAATTAAATTGATTTAAATGTTTTCGGAATGAAATTTATACACGAACTTGAATCAATATTTGAATTGGTTTAAATAAAAGTTGAAGTTGAATTGTAAGATTTTGAATTGGTAAATTGGAAGTTTTGAAACGTAAAATATGGAAATTGATATAGAAAGACAAACGGAATATTGGTTTTCAAATTCTAATTGAAATTGAATTTGATTTGATTTGAAATTCTCTAAACGACCAATCGGTGTAATAATTTTCGAAAGTTATTAAAGAAACCGGAATCGGTTATGGATATACTCTCTGTCTAAACCAAAAACTCTTTAGTAACTATGCGCGGAGTGCGATCCAGAATGAAGTGGTTGGAATGATGTACGTGATGACTAAAGAAAGAGAACGATAATGAATAGCCTTGACACTTGTGTCAAATTGAAAATGACTAAAACAGGAGTCGTGTCGGGCCAAATGGGGTTAGCCACATCGAGCGAACACACTTCTTCGTAAACTACTTATTACTTGTTATTGATTGGTGTACCCTCGAAATTTTGGGAGATTTGTTTCGCGGTGTTGCGATCGTTGCGGCGATGCATTTTCACCAGTCTGGATCAGGGAAACGGTAGTTTCACTACCTTGGGTATTGCCTTATGTGCCTTGTCATACTTGTATCCCTATATACGCAACCACTACGAATTTGTTTTTTGTTATACCTATGGATACTCCCTGATATCCCACTAGTTTACGGGGAGTTTACAGTGCTATATAGACTATAACGCTTATATAAAATTTGTTAAAGTCTATAATGGTAACGCGTTAGCACTATTTTAATATTTTATATTACTGATAGACATTATCTATTTAGCATATATTACTGTATAGTCGATATTCTAACGGATCCTTAGGGGATGGTTATTCCAACGTCCTTTGAGTTACTTGTATTTCAATTGTTATTTCACTTGAGTTGGATTTATTGATATAAGAATGTTAATCCTGACTCGGGTATTTTGTGTTTTGCTTTACGCTCAGGTCAGACTGAATGGTTTAGCTTTTGAGACTCGCCTTTGGAGTTGGAGCTTCGCTTGGAGATCCAGCTATCTACCTAGCTTTCAAAAATTTTAGTTGATTCCAGTTTTGTATTCTGATTCCTGTATTTGTCTATTGTATTCGAGACTTCTGTTATAACTTATTCAACTCTGTTATATATATATATATATATATATATATATATATATATATATATATATATATATATATATAGTAGCTTCATGAACTACTATCTTTTGCTTCCGCTGCATATTATTACTTTGTGTCTGTGATTCTGTGATTATTTATTTACTGTATATGTTCAGTTTTTGCCAAATTTAAATTAACAATTCGGTATTTTGAATTATTCAAGTCCGACATGTGCGGATGCGAATAGTCCAAAATAGCGGGTCGTTACAGTTGGTATAAGAGCTTTTGGTAGCTCTAGGCAAAAATTAACATATAGGGTAAATGATTTGCAGAATCACTCTCATTCGAGTTTCAATCTCTTCCTTTTGACTCAATTCCTTTGAATTTTGCAACATTCCCTGCAGTTCCAAAATTCATTATTGTCCCCCACTATTCGTCTTCTTTTAATTCTGGAGTATCCCGAAACTCCACTTCGAATAATCTTTATAATGAATTGGCGGTCTCGCCAATCATCGAATTATTTGTAAATGGGTGAAACTCCTTTACAATAGACATCGATTTACTGGATATTTCTGTATCCTCGGTTTACAATGCTATCTATTCCCTGATATACCTGAATTCCATCTCTTGAGATCGAATGTTGATTAACCACGTAATTCTGTATTAATCTTATTCTTGAAGTCACGGTCGACCCGGTTAAGGTTGCCCGAGAATTAAATAAGCTCATCCATCTCCCAATTCTGTTAATTGAATTATCTTATCTTCTGTTTCGAACTTATTATCGAATCAAAATTCTCTTTGATTTGATTTCCATCAAATTTAAACCTCTATCCTTGCTTTGAAAACAATTCTTGTATTGTTGAGCGAGGAAGTGTATTTGTAAATTAATATTTAAAATGTTTTATATATATTGTGTTGCTTGAGTTGTTGATGTTGATTTGGATTTTCAATCGATTCATCTGATCAACGCTATCGATAGGATTTCCAAAACACTTGAGCAGAACAACTGACACAATATTGTTTTCAAATTTGGTAAATAAAAATAATTTAATTTGATTATAAAAGTATGAATTTTCTGAAATTAACTTGTTGACGAATTGTTGTCTGAAATGATAATATTTAATTTTCATTTATTGTTTTGTAAAGCATTGACTATTGCAATATAAATAAATGAATTTATAAAACTTGGTTATACTTTGATTTGGAATTTGAAATGTATTTAAATCAAGAATTTGTGAATTTAATTTTCGATGATTTCGAACTATGGTTTTAAAGTTTTCAAATGTATATTGTTTAAAATATTTTCAAATAGAAATCATTTCAAGGAATTTTAAATGTTTAAATTAGAGATCTTCTCTTTTGTTGCTGGAATATAATTTCGGTGATGATGGTCGCATCATCAACATTCATTTTCGAGTTTCGAAGTGGAGAAACTATTCTGTAGCCTTGCTACGGTTTGTTTTGAAAATAAATTGATTTGAATTTGTTAAAGTATGATTTGATTTGTAATATATATTGATGTATGGTTTAAAATTTGATTTGATATAATATATATTTATTTGTCACTAAATAAAATTGAAGTCACTCGAAAATTTAATTGTTAAATTTATGATTAAAGATGATTTCAAATTATAAATTGAGGTAAAGATTTTGAATAAGCATTTAAATTGAAATAACTAAATTGAAAATTTTATGTGGATAATACTCAATTACATCATATATAACTTACCTAAATTTTCAAAAGCTAAATATGTGATTGAATATTATACAGTATAAAAAGATGTTAAAGAAAATTATAAATAAATTTGAGTAGTTTTAAATAGTGTAAATACACTTAATATATGTAATGAGATGTATTAAGTGGAATAAATTTAATAATAATTTGGAATAAAAAGAAGAATTAAATTTGTCGAATAAAGTACGATTATAATAAATGACTATTCGAATTTATGATCTTTGAAATTGTTAAATTTAGAAAATTGGATAATATATAATATAAATTGACTTTATAAATAAAATGTGAGCGCGTATAACAAATGTTATTCACTTAAATTTTAATTATAAAATGTTTATGGAGATAAATAGAATAATAAGTTAATTGAATAATAGATGTGATTAATAAAATAAAACAATAAAAAATAGTTTTGAAAGTTAATAAATTGAATTAAATCAACTTAAGGGAGTATCTTGAATTAATTGAATTTAAATTGAATTTCATTTGAAAGAAACCTTTTGTACCTAACATTAATATATGTGAAATCACATCAATTTTATGAAAATCTTTAATTTAAAAACAAATTGTTGAACATAAGTTTATTTGGATTGAGTTTATATGGTTTGAACCAATTGATTATTTTGTTTTTCATTCAACTTTCTTCCGGTTGTTTCTATTCTCCTACCTCCTGCCTTTTCGGGGACGAAAAGTTTTGAGTGGGGGAGAGTGTAACGACCCGTAAATTTAATTAGTTTTAATAATGTTATTAATTGAAATTTTATGGAATTTTAAACGATAAAATCTTGAAATATAAATTTGATATTTGGAATGCGTCTAGTTAAACATAGCAGCTGGTAAATTTTCATCCGAAAATATGAAAGTTTATTTCGCCCGTAAATTTACTTCAATTAAATCAGTTAAAAAGCCATGAAAATAAAGCGTTTTCAAAACCTAAATATTTTTACATAGAAAAATTTTAAATCATCTACTGAGAAAGACGTCATTTTTCATTTTTTCAAATTCAGACTTCTCTAGCTTCGTCGATCTTATTTTTCTGCGTTTTTCTTGCATTTTCCGCTAGTAGAAAATTCGAATTTTTATAATTCAATCATACCACTGATATCTGTATACCATTTTGATCGTATCGTCATGCTGATCTCCATGGTATATTCAATTCTGTGTTTTAAAGTCCGGTACGCAGCGAAATCTGTAAAATAGTGTTCCGTATCGATATCGAGCTTTCTGAATTCTAGTGTCTATTCAAATTTACACGGTATTAACCCAATGGTCTTTATCATTTATGTCTCTCTGGTTTCAACTCAGTACCTTTCTCTATTCCCAATACTTAATAGTTGTTTGTTCGTTCAATTTCTTCCAGTCTCTTCATTTTTGTATCCTGTTCACTTGAAAAATAATATTATACTAAACAAATATACTCTTCTTCACTGTTACCTGAGAACCTTTCCATTATCTTCTGCTTTCACGTGCCAGGCTTGAGTGCAAATGTTGTGTCTATCCTCCTCCTTCCGATATAAAAAAAATGTAGCACCACTGCCTCGCCACCACCCACACCCCTCTCTTCCCCTCTCTCTTCTCGCGTCGGCCTATTTCCCCACTTCGACCAAGCTTCGGCCTGCTCCTCTTCACCTCTCCTTGCGCATGGCCACACACGTAAACGGAAGCCTTTAATCCGCCTCAGCCTCTTCCACCTCATCCTCCGTGACTATGCGGCCACTCCACTTTTCCAATTAGCGGCACCCACACCGAAACAAGGCAACCAACTACCGCTCCAAACCCGCACCCTCCGCATCTCGGCCTCCTCCCCACTGGCCGCCATCACCAGTTCGCCCCTCCATATGCGACTTCCTCAGTAGACCGATTTCATCCCAAACCCCTACGCCTCACGCCTTGCCCACCTATCCAGCCTCCAAGCCGTCAACCGACTACTGTTCATTATTTTTCCTAGCCGTATTCCCCCTTGTTTTGCAGCGCTGGTCCACCGTGGCTCCTCCTCTCCTCTAGTTCGCCATCATGACCTTGCTCATCCGACCGAACTATGCTGTCCCACCTACTCCCCAAGCCTTGGCCGAGTATGTTTCTCTTGTTAGGTAAAATATACCTGAGTCAGTTCTTTTACATATATACCTATACGCATCTAGTTTATATATAATACAACATTGCTTTGTCGATTGTTCTCTCAGTTTGAATAACCGAAACTAAGATATATATGTTATACAGTGATAAAGTTATAAGTTATAGAAGTTTATTTATTTATATAAACTGCTTACCTTATATTTATATTAAGTTATCTTATATGTTATATATTTATAGTTTTCAGTTTACCTTATATGTAGAAACGTATTATTTTTAAATCTGGCTTCCAAAATATGTTATATGCTGAGCATATGTGGTATTTGAATTTTGAACATATGTATTATTATATATATTAAGTTACAGTATAGATTTTTGTATAAGCTTGTTTGGTATATGTTCTGTTTTATAAAACATATATGAATTAAAACTGTCGCATATAGGTTTATATATGTTTTATATAATGGTTTCTATATGGTATTATGATTAAAAGGATATATGTGCTACTGCATAGATTGTACGTATGTAAATGTTTAAAGGATATAATTGGGTGTGTGCAGTTGCTATCTAGAAGCTATGTTTTATATACATGTGTACGCAGTCTCTTGGCATGCGTGTGTTAGTATATAGGTTATATTAGTTGTTGGCATACATATGCGTATAAGTTAAATATAGTAGAAGGTGCATATATGTTTTGTGTGTATATTTAGTGCGCTTAATAGTTTGAACAAATGACTTCGCATTATATATGTATTTTCATATAGATTTTTTGTCGATATATATAACGATTTTAAGTTATATATATATAAATAAATATATATATATATAAACGTTGTTATAATACCTAAGTATTGATTTTGAATATATAATATATATCTTTGATTCTTAAGGATATGCATACTTTAAGAACAATGATTTTTAATTATAAACATGTTTATTTTATTTTTCGACTTTAATTAAATATTGGTTCCATGGAAATAATATCACTACATATATGTAATAATAGTAAGGCTTATATATTTTCAGCTTTTATCATAACTAATCTGATTCGTTTCCATCAATTTCATTTATCACCTTTATTCATCGCATTCGTGCCCGTCTTGTTTCGTTTTGAAGTTCGTGTTGGAATTCGAATTTGGATTCTTAACCCGTCGCGTCGTCTAATATCTCTAACCTCGAAAGGTGAGCAATCAATCACGATTAATGTTCTTTTATTTTTAAAATTTGATTTCAATTGAAACGACAATTGAAATATGCTGCTGCAAGTTATTTACACTGTTAAATATATGTTATTACATGTATTAGTTCACCTGTGACATCTGACACCATTATCTGTTAATTATTTATGCGATGATAATACAGTTTGGCTGATAATTGATTGATTGTTTGTTGTTTATATTGGATGTTAAATTGCAATGTATAAAGTGATAAATATTTTGCAATTGAATTTGACGTACGATAGTTAAAAATTTGAATCGACATATGTTTTGAATTTGATTTGTTAATTTCAATAATAAGACCCCTTAAATGTTTAATTATTCGACACGTAGAGAAATAGTTAATTGCCCTTGAACAATTTGAATTTATGTTGTATCAATTGACGAAGTATGAAATTGGATAATTGATGACAAATGTAGAATTGCATTGAATAATTAGTGTTATAATCTTTAATCTACATGAAATGATAATGTAGATTCTAGAAATAATTATATTAATTTGCACAAACAACAATGTGAATTAATACGATTATTTCGGGATTATTTGAATTAATTATTGGATTGTTATATATTTTTGTCATTGTTTGTACTTTGACACCATCCCAGTTATCACACTGCAAGTTCCCTTTGTTATGCTTTCAATTGTGAATTGAAATGGAATCGGGTTGAAATGATAAAAACCCAAATGAACTTGACCTAGGATAGAGAATTAAATAAAAACCCAATTGGTCAATAATTTGATTTAAAAATAATGTTTTATTTGAGTAAAATAATAAGATTTGAAATGAAGTTGGAAATTGAATTAAATGAAAGGAAATTGTTAATATTAAAAAAAATCTGAAACAAATATTAACATAGTAGTTATTGAATGAACGTTGTTTTAAAATAAATTATTTGATAATAAAATTTGGAATTATTCATTGAATTAAGCTCAAATGATTTAATAATTAAGTTTGAATTTAGAATTAAGTTTGAAACTATTAAGTTTTGAAATTATTTAATAATTAAGTTTTGAAGATATTCAGTAATTAAATAAGATTGGATTATTTGATAATCAAATAAAAATTTGAATTCTTTGATAAGAGAAATTGAACTTTTGAATAAGTGAATTTGAACTTTGTAAATAATTGAAATTGAGATTCTTTATTAATTAAGTTTTGGAAAATTATTTAAGTAAGTAAATACGTGAAATTTTTTTCTTTAACAAGAAATAAAAGATGATTTTTGTGTTGAAAAATATAAGACTTGTGAATTAAGTATTTGATTTGACGAATCTAATTTAATTAAATTTGGAAGTTTTGATATAATGGAGTTGAACTTATGTGATTGATTTAATGAACTGAAAATTAATATTAATTGTTTGGAATGATAAATTAACCTAACGAAGATTTAATGAAATCGATCAATGAAAATAAATTGATTTAAATGTTAAATTAATTTAAATGTTTTCGGAATGAAATTGATACACGAACTTGAATCAATATTTGAATTGGTTTAAATAAAAGTTGAAGTTGAATTGTAAGATTTTGAATTGGTAATTTAAAGTTTTGAAACATAAATTATGGAAATTGATATAGAAAGACAAACGGAATATTGGTTTGCAAACTCTAATTGAAATTGAATTTAGTTTGATTTTGAAATTTTCTAAACGATCAATCGGTGTAATAATTTTCGGAAGTTATTAAAGAAACCGGAATCGGTTATGGACATACTCTCTGTCTAAACCGAAAACACTTTAATAACTATACACGGAGTGTGATCCAGAACGAAGTGGTTGGAATGATGTACGTGATGACTGAAGAAAGAGAACGATAATGGATTGCCTTGACACTTGTGTCAAATTGCAAATGACTAAAACAGAAGCCGTGCCGGGCCAAATGGGGTTAGCCACCTCGAGCGAGCACACTTCTTCGTAAACTACTCATTACTTGTTATTGATTGGTGTTCCCTCGAAATTTTGGAGGTGTTGTTTCACGGTGTTGCGATCGTTGCGGAGATGCGTTTTCACCAGTCCAGATCAGGCAAATGGTAGTTTCACTACCTTAGGTATTGCCTCATATGCCTTGTCATACTTGTATCCCTATATACGCAACCACTACGAATTAGTTTTGTGTTATACCTATGGAGTACTCCCTCATATCCCACTAGTTTACAGTGGAGTTTACAGTGTTGTATAGACTATAACGCTTATATAAAATGTGTTAAGGGGGATAATGGTAACGCCTTAACACTATTTTAATATTTTATATTACTGATAGACATTATCTATTTAGCGTATATTACTACATAATAGATAGTTTAACGGATCCTTAGGGGACGGTTATTCCAACGTCCTTTGAGTTACTTGTATTTCAATTGTTATTTCACTTGAGTTGGATTTATAGATATAAGAGTGTTAATCCTGACTCGAGTGTTTTGTATTTTGCTTTACGCTCGGGTCAGACCGAGTGGTTCAGCTTTTGAGACTCGCCTTTAGAGTTGGAGCTTCGCCTGGAGATCCAACTATCTACGCAGCTTTCACATATTCAGTTGATTCCAGTGATGTATTCTGATTCTTGTATTTGTCTATTATATTCGATACTTCTATTATAACTTATTCAACTCTGTTACATATATATATATAGTAGCTTCATGAACTACTATCTTTTGCTTCCGTTGTATATTGGCAAAAATTAATATTATACTATCGAAATGTTTTCCACACCGTGCACTTATAATAATAATATGAAAAGAAATTTTCTCCTATCAAGCATATTTGACTATCATAAGGAGAAATCTCCTCCAATTCTGCGTCTGCATTGTGTGTGTGGCGGGAGGCCTTATGGTAGTTTCATTTTCTAAAACGCATTGCGAATTTATTTTAAAATCTTTTATTGTCTGTTTTAAAGTCCAACCGTTTTTGTTGCTCACACCAGTCCCATGACTGACTCGGAGTTTATTGTTCCTTTCCTAAACTCTGGGTGCCCACAATTTTTCCACACGGACAGTCTAGAGTTGGGTTTTTCAAATAGTCACGTTTAGTAGATTATCTGGAGTTAGTTCATTCTTTGGATTTGTACGAGACCTGCTTATCTAGGTGAAACGTGATGTTGGTTCGAGTTAGCTTTGGATTGGAGCATTGGATTTGGGGATGCATTCTATTGTAGATATTGTTCCTCTATTGGTGTTATCATTATCTTTCCGTAGTGTCTTGTATCTTTGATGGTATTGATATCTATTGTATCATTCTATTGTATCATATTATATCTGACACTGTATCTTTCGTTGTATCAATGTTATATATATTGATATTTATTTCTTCCGTTGTGTTGTACTTAATGGTGTTATAAGCTCCGGCGAACCAGATTCGACGTTTGGATCTGCAGCATTTGAATATGAGTGTTGTATTTAGTGTTGATTTTCGAAGGTCGAATAAGGGCCTTTATAGAAAAGGTATCTCTTGACCAGAGAACATGGTTCTTAGATATCTATTCATATCCTTAACTTTATCCTATCTTTTCACTTTCATTTCAAAATTTAAAGTCTCTTTCAAACTCTCAAGCTCTTTACTTCATTCAAAAATGACTTCCTCAAGCCTTTGTGCACCATAAGATTGTCCAAGGCCAACAAAGAGTTCCTCTATAATGACCCAGAAGCTATCGAAGCTTACATTAGCTATGTGAACTTTGGAAAGGTCCATACGGGAAAATTTACTAAGATTTTCCTTCATATGAGGTCAAGGATCATTTCGATGTTCTTAGCTTAATTGATGATTCTTAAAATTATTTTGTTTGTTATTTGTAACGGCCCACCTTTATAGACAGTTTAAATCGACGGTAAACCACACACGTCAAACTCAAACCATTCAAAAGGGTAGATTGTTATAGGGTAAATAAGAAAAAGCAAGGAATGAAAGAAAACAAATTAGAATCTCGCAGCGGAATGACAAAATATAATAAACAAATAAAAAGTTCATGAAGCTGTTTACAATTAACATTGATGAAGCTTTATAATGCAGATCAAAGTTACATACAACAAGAATTAGTAATAAATAAATGCAGCGGATCAACTTGATGTAGTGGAATAAATATATTAAACAATTATAGTACAAAATCTTCGTCTCTATTCTCGAGAAAACAATCTTCGATAAATTGAAAAGCTCAGGCTGACCCGGGCGAATTGAAAAGACAAACACTCGAGTCAGAACTAAAATATCTTATGTAAGTTAAATCAATAGTAAATAAATGTGAGTGAAGCGGCATCGGAGATTTTTACGGGGTTTGACATCTCCTATCCAGTGTCAACGTGAGTGCGATAACTTAAGAGATGTTAGGGATTTACATCTCCTAAGGATTCGTTAAACTATCTACATACGTAGTACAATATGCTATTATAATAGTGTCTACAGTAAAGTAAGGTATTACTCATTTCCCCCTTGACACATTTTATATATCCCATTGTCTATACAGTACCGTAAGCTCCTCCGTGAGGTTTATTCAGATGGCACTCCATAGGTATGGTATAAAACAAAGTCGTAGAAGGCGCGATAGGGAATGTGAACACGGGACTTGAGGCAATGCCAGGATATGTATACCGATTGCAAATCTGGACTAGTGGTAACACATAGAAGCTACCACTTTCCACCTTAAAACACATTCCCAAAATCAAAATCAAAGGGAGGCCAACAAATCATCATAAAGTCAAAATGTGTTACCGAAGAAATGTGTCCGATCGGAGGAATGACCTCGCTTGGCCATGCGTGGCTCCTGTTTTAGTCATATCTAAGCTGACTAATGGGAGTCAGGGTCACGTATATACCTCATACAGAATCGTTCGCCAAATTATCCTACTTCATTCTGAAATCTCCACCACATAGACAGTTGTTAAAGTAGTTTTCGGTATTGATAGAGTATGACAATATCCGATTCTGGTCACTTTAACAGCCAAATGCTTATTACACACCAGATGGTTCTTTTACATTTTCCAAAACCAATTCATAATTGATATTAAAATATCATATTCTCAAAACTATCACTTTCGAAATCATGATTTCATAGTAGGTTAAACCCTCATTTCAAAATCAACACATTTACTCAAATATGTCATTTTACCAGCAAATATCATTTCAAATCCCAACTTATGTTATAACATTTTTAAACCTTATTCACTTTAAAATCAAGGCTTTAATTATAAATATTTCTACTTTACACCATCTAAATTTTAGAAAATAATCTAGATGGTTATAAATTGTTTAATTAGTTTAACACAGTTTAAATGGACATAAATTAGGTTAAATAGGTTTAAAATAGATTAAATAAATTTAAAATAGAATAGATCAAATTATTTTTAGATAGATATAAAATATTTTAGATGGTTAAAATAGACTAAATAGGTTTATTATGGATTAGTTTGATTTAAATATATTAAATGACTTTAACATAGATTAAATAGAATTAAAATAAATTAGGATAGATTAAATAGTTTAAAATAAAATAAAATAGTTTAATATAGTTTAGTAAAGTTTAAATTATTTAAAATAGGTTAAAATATATTAAAACATATTAAAATAGATTAAGATAGATTAAATAGGTCAATTAGTTTAAAATAGGCTAAATTAGATTAAAATAAATTAAATAGTTCAAACTGATTAAGTTGCTTTAAAATAGATTAACTTATTTTAATAGTTGAAAATCTTAAAATAAGAATTTAAAAGAACATTGCAGTTTATATTGAGAAAATAAATTTGAAATTAACATCATATGTAACCATTTCTTCCATTCTAACAAATCTGGACCATATCCAGATTTCAAATCAACTCAATTTCAAATCTTGAAATATCAAGTTTAATTATACCGATTTTAATAGATTTTCAAAGTTACGGTTTCGAGCATTTCAATACTCAAATTTCGATAAATTTCATTTATACTTCAAACCCAACTTTAGAATTCCAGTTTAAACCCTCTAAGCAATTTCCTCAACACAATTCCAAAATTTCAAATTTAATCTTTTAAACAATTCATTTTCATGTAAATCAAATTCTACTTCAAATTTCATTTAGCTGAATCAAAATTTAAAGATTTAAAATCATTTAATTTAATCAATTCGATGTCC
Organism: Allium cepa; assembly: GCA_030765085.1. Lineage (NCBI taxonomy): Eukaryota > Viridiplantae > Streptophyta > Magnoliopsida > Asparagales > Amaryllidaceae > Allium > Allium cepa. The sequence continues at coordinate 948,396,398 of CM060938.1, read as the reverse complement.
GTATATGATTTTCTACTCTATCGTCAAGTGATATAGATATTTATCTTTTCAATTTGCAATTAATGATTTTGCGGGTATATATCTTTTCAAACTGTAATCCCAAAATTTAATTCCAAAAACATGAAATCACTTGGGTCCATTATTTCAACCTATAACGATTTCTCCCTAATATATCAGATCGTTCGAGAATGTATCATTTCAACCCATAACGATTTCTCCCTAATCTATAAGATCGTTCAGGTATGTATCATTTTACCCATAGGGGACCTGCAGTATTATAAGAATATAAAAATACAATATCCAGTCATCCAATATCAACAATCAAACATTCATCACAACAATCATCCAAATCAACCAATAAACACCAGTAGATAATTTATTATCATTAACAGGTATTAAGTTGAAAATTAAATTCAATATTAAATTAACCGATGATTAAATGCACTAAAGTCAAATTTAACTAGAATGAAAATTTAAACATACCAAACATCAAACAATTAATTTCTAATCACATCTTGAGTTTAATTTAACTAACATAAGATAATCTAGCAGTTGTGATTGGGTCAAAACACTCATCTTTGATTTCAAATCGATTTGAAATCCAAAATTCAATAGTCTCAGAATTTTTCCATACCAATTTCATAATGTCCGGAATTTCGGTATCATCCCAAAGGAAGAAACCACGTCCAATTCTAAGCTCGTATGCAAAAGTTATTAACGTTAGAAGATATACTTACGTAGGTTGGAGACGTGGAATACATTGTGAACACCAGATAGTTTTTCAAGTAACTCAACTTTATAATCTAGATTACTAATCCTTTTAGATATATGCAAATGACCAATAAACCTTGGGGCTAACTTCCCTTTCTTTTTAACCGAATTACGTTTCTCAGCGACGAAATCTTTAGATACACAAGATCTCCAACTATGAATTCCAACTCCTTTCGTCCTCTATTGTAATACTTCTTCCGCCTATCCTGCGCAGTTTTCATCTTTCTCCTAATTCCTTCAACCTTTTTAGAAGCCTCCAAAATGATCTCAGGCCCACGAACAAGTCTGTCACCAGTTTCAATCCAACAAGATGGAGATTTACATAGACATCGTAAAGAGCTTTGAACGGTGCCATGTCGATACTAGCCTGAATTAATGATTCGAACTACGGAAAGGTTTATTACATATATATTTAATTCAAATTTATTTAGAAATGTTCTACCTGATAGCTATTATTATATGTGAATTTGACAAGATGAAGATGGTCTTCCCAAGAACCACCGAAATCAAGAATACAACCACGAAGAAGGTCTTCCAAATTTGATTGATCCATTCGGTTTAGCCATTTGTTTGTGGGTGATAGGCCGTACTCAGATTCAACTGTGTGTCCAACAAATCCTGAAGGGTTCTCCAAAAGTTACTTGTGAAAATAGGGTCACGATCACAAATAATATTGTTGGCTCCGTTTTTTGGCAAACGAAGAAAGAATGCAGCAAAGACAAGTAAGTGTATAGCGGATATAATTACCGAACAAACTATGGCCGGCATGCCGGACCAGATATTTGGTCCGACAACCTATGGTATACCCGACCGAGTATCTGGTCCAGTCCCATGCCCTTCTCCGCCGCTAGCATCGAGCAAGAGCCGACTTAAGGCCCGACGGTCAAGAAAGATTTTCGGCCTCCTCTTGCCGATGTGGCTCGATACGACTGTTGGATCGCTACTTCCTCTCGTGCTCACCGCTTTTCTAGTTGAAGCCAAGATGTGAAACCGAATGGATGATGCGTAATCGAGGAAAGAAGGCGGGATGCTATCGGCCGCTAATTTCTCTAGTGGAGGCGGCGGTGAAAATGTAGGTTTATGAATGAATGAACTAACACGTCTTATTACGTAAATTTCTAATCCAATTGACCCATGAAAATTCCAAACTCCAAACAAAGCATGCCACCTAATGTTCATAATGTTTTACCCCCACTCCAAACGCAGTGGAACTAATCTCAAGATCTAATTCAATAGTATGTAGAAGACAACTTTCGAAATCAATTAATTTTAGCTAAATTCCTTTAACTAATTTCGACACGTTCCAAACTTGCACGACCAAACGACAAGTCTGATCGCTACGAAACTTGGAATCCTACAATAATCCACTTTTATGCATCCGGTGCAACTGGTTTCCTCCAAATCCGAGATAGTGGTCAGAATGGCTATTTTTACACATAAATTAAAACCAGAAATTTTCCAGTTTTCATTTAATCACTTTAAATTCGATTTATAAGTTTAACAATCTTCATTGCTATTTAAATAAGATTTAAATCAACTTTTGGGATGTTAAATTCTTCCTCCTTAAGAGAATTAGGTACTCGAAATTATACCACAACGCAATTCCCATAAATACTTAAAACTGTTCATCAATCCATATGATGTACATAAATAATTCCTATGTAAAATCTAATTCGATCACCCACTCAAATACATAACTTCATTTCGAGACTATTATCGCTCACTTGACCTCCTAGTGCGGACATTGATCGGGTTCTTAATTAGATACCTCTTTTCTTGCATAGCCATTACCTATGATAAACGACCGTTGGTTGCACATAAGAACCCTCATCAACGCTCGCCATCAAAAATCGGGTGATAAATCCCTATTTGGAATGGTGTGAAACACCTCGAGTCATGCACTTGAACCTTGGATCGAGAACTATGTGGAAAGGGGAAATGATCAACGTACAACCTACATACTATTCCCATTGGTTACTGCTTCCCAATTTTATAATTACCCATTTTAAAGAATCATCATTTTACTAAGAACATTACTTAAGTTTATTAAAATTCTATAACTCAAATTCATTTTATTAAGATACTCTTCTATATCCAAAAGAGTATATACAATTTCAAATCTTAAATTGGTTTTACTTAACCTAGGATGTTCAACAAATTTAAAATTTTATTTCTTAACCCTCTTTTTATCAAAACATCTTTTTATACTGAAAATATATTCTTTAAAGGGATTCGTAAACACAATATTTGGATTTTATTTCAAAAAACCTTTCGAAATGATACTTTATATTTAACCTTTTTGATAACATAATATATAGCCCGAGTAACTCTAAAATGATATCAAGGAACCAGGCGCTACCAAATAATATTATATATCCCTTTTACTAATTAGGAAAATACTCAAGAGAAGTGTTCCCATCTAAACACATCACTACCCGTTTTTAGTGATTTGCAAGACAGTCGAGCTATTAATCATGAAAAATTTCTTTCTTTACAAATTCCCTTCTGAAACAATACTATTTATAGATAAATAGTTCTTTAAAAAAATCATCCACTTGCTTTAGATTCATTCAGATTCGAACTCGTTTCGATTGTACAATAAAAAAGAGGATAATTTACTAGGTGCACTATCATATCTACTTAAGCAAACATTCGATTGTCACTTAGAAGATTATTCTGATTATCACTAACAGATCGAAACTCCTTGCCGAACTGAACAAAGAAAACTTTTGTGACGACCCGGAATTTTGAGCAATATCAATTTAATAATCTTTGATAATAATTAAATTGATTTGATCATTTTATATTATAAATTGACAAGTTAAAATTATTTTAAAGATTAATAAAAATAATTTGTTAATATCTATCAACATTTTTCGTAACAATATAAAATTTGGCAAGTTTAATACTTTTGAAAATTTATAATATTTTAATTTGGAAATATTTATTTTGCCAATTTATTATTGGTAAGATTTATTTTTCAAAAGCTAATCAAAAATGTTTTCTATTTATAATATATATTGATGTATCTTGTAAATAGGAAGTTTTAATGTAATAAAACTTTATATTCAAATTGTAATATATATGAATGTATATATTATGATTTGGTTTGTGTTTCAAAATTTAATATAGTAATTATCAAAGATAATGTTAAAGTGATTTTCTATTTGAAATATGTATATATTTGTATATATTAGAAATAGGAAAAATATTGATTTGAATTTAATAAGCGTTTTCCAACTTTATTTTATATAATTAATAATTTGAAATGTTAGCATGATTTAATACTTTTGAAATGATATTTAAGATTTAAATTAAAGGTTCATTTGTTTTAATAGTCTTTCATTTTAATTTTATCATAAGAAGTTAAACTAAATTTCTCAAATTTATAAACATATGTAATATGATTTGATCAAAATATAAGTTACTTGAATTCATATGAATTTTTATTTAAAAGATAAGTACACATTTTATAATCATATAAGTATTTCATAATTACTTATATATATATAGCTTAAATAAATTATTAAAAGAAAATAACATTTAAAACATTAATAAAAAATTTGAAAATAACTTTTGTAAATAATAATTTAACATTTTAACACTTGTAAACATTATAGAGTATATTAAAGACAAATGTAAATCATTGTGCTTATGTGTAAGATCTTAAGAGCATTAAGTGACAAATGTAATTCACTCGATAAATTTTAAGTTTAAATTAAATTGTAAATAATAAAAAGAAGAATTTTATTCTTCAGCAAGATCTTTTTCTTATCCTCAACAAAATTACAATACAAAACAAATGATCAAAAGAAGTAAAATCTGGAAAAAATAAAACCTGGATTTCAATCTGAAACATGAGGATGAAAAGCTAGTTCAAATTAGAGAATATGCAGGAAAATTACAATAGCAAGAGCAAGATGTAAATTTCAATTGCAAATTTATTCAAGAATCTGGAATCAACAAGAAATAAAACCAACATGCAGTGAATTTCTAAAGCCTGGAACAGTTCTGTCTTCTGCAAATTTTAGGGGAGTAAATAAATCTTTTAAAAACAGTTATAAACATTGGATTCAACTTGATCTTATGATTGAATAACATGATGTTATCTAAAATTACTTGAAGTATACTGAATGTATATTTGATTGACGAGTTTTGAAATACCTATGTTGTTAGAGCCTAGGTTGTGTAAAATAACCATCTCAAGTTTCATAATAAAATTCAATAACTTAATTTGGATTCGTATTGGCCTTTGATGTGTAAATAGAAGTTGATCGTAAACAAGTAATCTATCACCTAAAAATGTTTACAGGATTTTAAAGTGAATTATTGGCTCGGGAATTTTAAATTTACAGTAAATCTTTAATTTGGGTCAAATTTTTTTGAATTCAAACTTGAGTTTTGATTTTATAATCATATTGCAAATAAAAAATCATGATTTTAGAAGCTTGAATCACGAATTTTGGATTGGTAGCTTGTGTGAATTTGGGGTTTGATTGTTTTGAGCATTTTGAACTCTTGGCGGCGATCAACGGTGAAATCGAGGTCGTGCTTGAGCTCGAAGTTGGAGGGGGCAACGGTGGCCATCAGAAAAATCACTTTGGAATTTATAGATGAAGGGGTTGGCTGGAAATTGGATAAGTAGGGTTTTATACCTTGTTTTTGCCGACGCTATTAATATTGGATTTGCGGCGTCGATCGACAACCGGAATTGCTCGCACTTGTGTTGTAGACTCTGGAGAACGTGGCGTAGCTACGGTGATGGAAGTGGGTTGTTTTGAGGCTTGGTTGGCCGTGGAAGGGTGGTTTTTGGTGATGAAGGTTTCGAACAGTTTGGGTTCAGAAGGAAAGATTTGATTCTCGAACGTATTTGAGTTTTCTAGGTTGAGGGTAGTATCGTCGAGGTTGAAGTCGCCTTGTTGGAAGCCGACATGGAGTTCGCCAGCGATCGGCGTAGTCGTACACGTAAACTTGCACAGTTAATGTATCGGTGTATTGGGTATTGGGAAGAAGAAGGAGAAGGCTTGAAGTATGCTTCGTGTTATCTGCTGATTGTCTCGAAGCTAGGTTAAGGATTGGCTGTGGTCTGGGTTACTCGGGGTTTACGTTGGGTTACTCGAGGTTTAACGCGAGCGTTTGCAGTGAGTTGCTCGTGTTTTGTTTGAGTTGGATTTTGTTTTGTTTGGGTTCAACAGTTTTAAAGGTTTTGAAATGTAACTATAAGGTTTTTAAATGTTTTAAACAAGCTAATATGATTTTGTATATGATACAAGTTTTTAAAACAAAAGTGAAACAAGTTTTTATTTATAAATTAAATTTGTTTCAAAATTAAATTTTAAACATGTTTTATATATATAAAATTATGAAAGTTTTAAAATAAGATAAGTGGATTTTGAAACGAAGTTTGTATTAAATTTTATTAAATAACTTTAGAAAAGTTTTAAAAGAATCAAAAGTTTAATTTAAAATGTGTGTAAATTATAAATTGGTTTCTAAAATTTTATATTTTGTTTTAAATAAAGTGTAATGATTTATAATTTGGAAATCAATTATAATAAAGATTTTCTTAAGTAATTTAGAATTTTGATTTAATTAAAGATAGATAAATTTATGAAAATAATTAAGATAATTCAATTATTATTAATAATCAAGTGCTATTGGTTAATATAAATAATTTAAATAAGATGATGTTTTCTTAATTAAGAATCTTTATAAAAATAAGAAGTTAAGATCATTTAATTAATTTAAATGATTAAAATAAATAATTAATTAAGTAATTAATTAGTGATTAATTAAAGATAATCACTTTAGAGTTGATTAAGTATAATTACTGGGTGAAGTAATTAAGTAATTGATTTCTGGAGGTAATTAAGAAGGGATAATTACTTTATAAAAGTAATTTAGTGGATGTGATTAAGGGTTAATCACTTGTGTTATTAATTAAAGAATTAATACAATTAATTAAAGGTTTTAATTATCTAATGAATGGTTCATTAATAAAAGGATTAAGAGTATTTAATAATGTGATTCATTACTTGTTAAAGTAATTAATTAAGGAAGAAATTTAATTAATGAAGTAATCATTAATTAATAGAAATAAATAATTAATTGTTAATTGATAATTAAAGAATAATTAATTTATAATTAAGTTTTAATTACTAAATGTAATTAAAAAGTAATTAATCAAATGTGATTAATTAAAAGTAATTAATTAAATATGATTAATTATAAATGATTAATCAAGTGTGGTTAATTAAAAGTGATTAATCAGGTATGATTAATTAAAGGATAATTATGAAATAATTATCAGAATAATTAAGGAATAATTAATCAAATGTGATTAATTTACAAAGAGTAATTAAGAGTTAATTACTTGGATAATTAAGAAATAATTAATCGGGATGATTAATTAAATTTGTAATTAAGGAATAATTACTTAAAGTAATTAAGTAATATTTAATCAAGGATGATTAATTTAAAGTGGATAATTAAGTAATGTTTATTAATTAATTTGTAATTAATTAATGAATATGTAAACTTGATTGACGATAATTCAAGTGATTAAGTAAGAAATTAATTTGATTAAGGATCACTTAAATTAATTAAGTTTGGATCAAACTTGTTTATGGATAGTTAATGATTGGTTGATAAGTATCATTGGATCAGTTAATGATATTGGGTGATATCGTATGTCATCGGTTGATATGTGATGATATGAATGTGATGTATATGAGATATATATGCTGCTGTGTGATGTATATGGATGAATGTGATAATAGTGAATTACCTATCTGTGTATTGTGAATCATCCATTTATGTTTAAGCGATATTCTGAATATCTACTGTTTAAAACCCATAAGTACAACTTGGACACTAAAATGGCGTTTGGATTCGGTGAGACCGGGATTGGGTTTCCATATTTGGATATCCGAAAACGACACCGATCCAAAATAAACGTTAGGTCGTGAATCCAAGTGGAGTGCATGTGAAGACTCGAGGTGTAAGAACTATTCATCAGTATAACTCTGGGGGTGATTCCGTGATGAGTTTGACGGAAATAGTACTTACAGGCTCGAGATGGTGATTTAGAGTGCAAGGGCTATGGTCGTTGACTCTGAGGGTGATTCCAAAATGAGTGCAACGAGATAGTGCCTTCAGTTCCGTTCGAACACGGAACAGACTTGTATGGATTGAATGCTTTCAGAACAACGTCAGGTGGATGATGAACATTCTAAGATAGATGTGTCCTATAAAGGTAATCGTAGCCTCAAGCCTCATCAACCGGGAATGGCTAAAACAGGGGAGATGCAGCAAGGTTAAGTGGGTCATGCCCAAGTAGGACGAGATTCATTCCTGTCTAGATGTCCCTTTTTATTTCGGCTTTGTGGGCAGTTGGATCTGCAGCCAACTGCGGGGTGGTCTTGTTCAAGACTGTTTTGTATGGAATGGTCCAAGCCTTGTGTTGTAGGGGAGTTAGGGTGGCTCCTCGGTACGGTGATCTAGGCCATGTACTGTGACGGGCGTTACCCCAGTATCCCTGTCACTGTTGGAAACCCATTCTTCCTCCGAGACCCTACGGTTTTGTTTGTATTACCCACTTTTGTAGCTAGTAGCTGGAATTTAATCATGTAACAATTTCGGCTATTTCATATTTACTAGAAAACCCTAGACACTATTGTAATATCACTGGATTTCCCATCAAATGTTTTGGGTAGCGTAAGGTAATTTTTTTCTCCATGTTTATGTGTGGGAAGTCTTACATGATACCTTTTCTTTCAAAGGATTTTCTAAAGTTATGCAATTTTAAACCGTTTACTCACACCAGACCCCTGTCTGACCCAAGTGTTTATTTTCTGTTTTATTAAACTCTTGGGTACTCATATTATGTATGAGTAGTCAAGTGATTCGGGTCATCCTTGACGAATTCTGGAGGAACTTTGGAGCAGGAGGCTTCAGCGTGTAGATATATAGTTAAAGTTTCCGCTGTGTGTTATTCTGTATAGTTGTTCTTGTATTATATATTAGACAGAAATGTTATAACTGTCTAAATTGAGATGTATAGTTGTGTACTCTGATGTAAATGTTACTATTTATATGTTATATATTATATTTCATTCGTTCCGCTGTGAGTTTCTGTTGTGTTGTTGTTCTTTCTTCTCTTTCTTTTCTTCTTCTATCTCTTTCTTTCTTAAATAGTGATGCGTCTTTCTGGTGATGGAAAGTCGGGTCGCTATAACTTTACTTTCAAATCCATTTTAAATAATTTATTTCTTAAAATCTATTTAAGTACAATTAACTTTTCCAAATCATATTTTATTCTAACTAAATACATTCTATTCTAAATCAAAAATTTCTTTTAACTAAACACATTCTATTCTAAATCTAATTCTAACCCTACATCTCTTCAATAACTATATAGACTTTTGAAAATCATTCTCTTATATATATAAAATATATCCTAATTAAAATCATTTCATTTCCCAATTTTAAAACAATATTATGTCAACTGGACTTGTCAAGTGTTTAGGAAATCCCAATCGATAATGTTGGCTAAACGCATCGACCAGAATTCTCAGGCTGCTCAACAGATCAAACAACAAAATAGAAAACATTCTTCCTTATTAAAAAATACACACTCATATTTATAACACACTCAGGCTCATTCTATGGTTTCACTTACCCAATTCCAAATGAGTTTACCCACCGGTGCTAAGGTTCTCGCTAAACCTTCAGCTCTGATACCAAATGTAACAACCGTAGGCATTTCAACCATCCGATAGTAACAAACAGTAGGCTTTTCAACGATATCAGCGCCATAGTGGCATACACTAGTACCTCGAATATGCTTTTACTATTATCCTTGCGACTGTAAGCACGTACAAACAACCCATCAAGGCCTTATACTACTGTTTCCTGGAGATTTGGCCAGGCAACTTGGTACTCGGCATACTCACCGCTCAGCCCAACTGGTTCATCAAGCATCTCTTTGCGAATGTCATTCAGAAGCGTTCAGCCAAAGGCCTCGTTCGGCCAAGGGCCTCGTTCGGCCAAAAGCATGATTCGGCCAAAGGCTCGTTCGGTAAAGATTGCGTTCGAACATCAAGCGCCTCGTTCGACACCCAGACCGTTCGGCTTCAAGGAGCGTCCGGTATCCATGAAGACTCGGCATTCTCATTCAACCTCCCGAGACGTTCGACATTCAAGGATGGTTCGACATTCTCCCCAGAATTCCCGGTCCGATCATTGCTTGGCCTACTCTTCCCCACAACAAACGTGTCATTCAGCATAAAGAGGCTGGATCGGCACTCGACCGTTCGGCCTGCTCGGTTCGGCATACAGGGCTTGTCCTATTTGGACCGAGTTATTCAGCCACCAGGCCCACCAGTGAAGTCCAACCCACCTTTGTCTATAAATAGAGGGGCAGGGGCATAGAAAAAAGGGGAGAAATTTTAGAGAACACGGGGGAGACTCTGCCATTTTCAAGACTCATTCCAGACTTATTTCTTTTTCTTTGCAATTGTATTCTAGTAACAAAAAACGGATTGTATCTATAATCACCCATCAAGGAAATCAATGGAAATCAACTTCAAAGTGGATGTAGGTAGTTACGCCAAACCACTATAAATTTGGTGTTCGTGTTCTTTGCATTTAAATTTACACTATATTCTCTATTTTAATTTACATTCTTTATTAATCTCACTACACAATTTTTCTAAGGGTGTTAGTGACCAATTTTGGTGCTAACATTTTGGTGCTTTCACTAAGAGTTGAACTCAGGCTATTAGGATCTACTTTGCAGCTACTGGATTGCATAAATCCCCCGAAGGAGATCCATAATCATTTCTAAGGCATCTGTTGATTCTACTCAGAGTTACAACCAACAACTCTACCATGGGAAGACCATGAACTAGATTAGCTTCATAAAATGCAGATGCCCACGAGACTGCTCGTGTGCAACAACTGGGAACTAGCAATTAGCAAGCTATTCGAGGCGTAGGGCCATCCAACCAAAACCAAGCGGAAGTTGTTTCCCGAGCAGAGTTCACTGACTTGATAAGAGAGCTTAAGGAAAGTAAAAGGCAACTTGCTGAGCAAATGCAAGCCAACGCCGACCTCATAACTTAGCTTACTCAGCAACAGCATCAGAATGCTGGAGGTAGCCCCGTCTCTTACTCTAAAGATGATAGTTCGACTTCAGCTGATGAGCCTCTTAGGTGTAGAGCCGTAAGGATAAAGATGCACAAGCGGGTGCCACTGATCGATCTACTCGAAATCAACTCCATGGAGAGACTGGACGCCCGAATCTCCAAGACCCAAATCAGGCGGGGCATCAACCCGCACGATCACGTGGAATGGAACCCAACCTTCCATCCTCTATACAAACTCCAGACTTAACAGCTATGGTCAGGCAGTTGATGAGAGGAAACCAAGGCTTGACCAATGAAGATTAGGGAGTGACCAGAAGCCGTACCCCCTTTACGGATGGTATCCTACAGATTGAGTACCCCAAGAAGTTCAATATGCCGACTATCCCAGCCTATGAGAGGAAGACTGACCCATGACAACATGTGATGAGGTATGGATGGATGATGGATTCTACAAGAGCCAATGATGCGACCAAGTGTAGGTGCTTCCCAATCACTTTGTCTGGTATTGCCACCATGTGGTTTACTCGACTCCCACCTCGATCTATATCCATCTTTGACGAATTAGCAACCAAATTGATAGAACAATTTAGGATGCACACCACTTGCCCGAAGGACGTGATGTCCCTAGCAAGCGTGATCCAAGCTCCGGGAGAGTCATTAAAAGCATACTTGCAAAGGTTTCATGTCGCTGCTACCGAGGTGAGCAATCCTAACGACCACGCGATTCTGATGGCAGTAATGTGTGGAATGGATCCGGATTCTGAATTTGGAGATTGGTTGGCGGGGAAGCCTCCAGCTACGCTGGAACGTTTTTATTCGAAAGCTCATCAGTTCATAAGAAGGGAGGAAGCTTGGTGGACAAGGCGAGACAAGGCATCAGAGCCCGTTCAAGAGTCTGTGAAAAGTAACATCGTCGTGAAAAAAAACTGGAGATAATCTTGGAAAAACTCAAGTTAACATCCAGAACAATCCCGGGCAGTCTAAAGGATCTGGAGGTGAAAATCCTGGAAAGAAAAAAGAAACATGGAAGTGGTAATCAAGGATCCTAACATACAATGAATACACCCCGTTGAACGCATCTCTTGAAAACATATATCTATCAACTTGCAACACTTTCCAATATAGAAAGCCGCGTCCAAAGGAATCGACGGAAGAACAGAAGCGGACGGGGAAGTATTGTCGTTTCCACAAGTCTTATGGGCACAACACGGAGGAGTGCAGACACATTCATGATTCTATAGAAAAGCTGATCAGACAGAAAAAGCTGCAGGAATTTGTCAAAGACCCACAGGATGGGAGGCATGAAACATCGGACCCTGGACGCGGGCCAGCCCCACACCAACCGGAACAACCTACTCGGACTGTGGGTAGATTGGTTATTAACACGATTGCTGGCGGAACTCATCCTGCAGATATGATTTGGCAGGAGATGGAGCGATATGCTAACTCCTTAAGACATGCAGAGTATGGGTGTTGTTCGAACGTGGAGGATGGGACTCCTGCAAAGCAACAATGTATGATGAATGATGATAGCGTATTCAGAAGGAGGGATGCTGATATGGTATAGGCTCCTACCATTGACCCAATGGTCATATCTGCGACCGTCATGCCGGCATTCGTAAAGAGAATTCTAATTGATTGCGGAAGTTCCGTTAACATCATCTTTCGAAAGGCATACAACCAAATAAAGCTGGAAACCATGGATTTGAAGCCATCCAATGCCAGAATCCATGGCTTTAATGGCGCAGCGATAGATGCTGTGGGGTATGTGGAGTTACCAGTTGAACTGGGGCAGGGCGAGCGTAGGAGGGTGCAAATCCTACCATTCATAGTACTGGACGTTGATTCCCCGTACAACGTATTTCTGGGTCGTCCAGCCCTTGCGGAATTTAGGGCAGCTTTGGCCTCTTGGTGTCTGGTATTAAAATTTCCCACAGACAACGATGTAGGAGTAGTGCAAGGTGACCAGGCAACTGGTCATGCATGCCGTGGCTGAGCTCAGAGAGGCGTAGTGTAGGGAGAAAGGAAAGGTTGCGGATAGCTCTGTCCGCATCCAAAATTCTGATGATTGACAACTAGCGCCCGAGCCCTTGCTCGGGCGACATTCTCAGATCCATAGAGACATAGATCCGAGGGATAATGATAGGGAATCCAGGGAAACAAATGCAGCACCAGCTGAACAAACCATTGACATATCAGTTAGCTGCAACGACCCATCACAAGTTCTTAAAATAGGTTCACAGCTAGACCCCGTGACAGCCGATAACCTTAATGATTTCCTCCGAGCGAATCTGGATGTTTTCGTCTGGACACATTCTGACATGTGCGGGATTTCTCCTACGATCGCAAGTCATATGTTGAACATAGACCCGAAACATGTACCTGTGAAACAAAAAAAGGAGAGGCATGGACTCGGAGAGGTCCGCGGCTCTCAAAGAGGAGGCGGACAAGCTCAAAGCCAACGGGTTCGTTAGCGATGCCCTCTACCCTGAATGGGTATCTAACCCGGTGCTAGTGAAGAAAGCGAATGGAAAATGGAGGAGCTGTGTTGATTATTCTGATTTAAACAAAGCGTGCCCTAAGGATAGTTTCAAGTTGCCTAGGATTGACCAGCTGGTCGACTCAACTGCTATGGATGCGTATTCAGAATATAATCAAATCCCAATGCACCTCCCAGACCAAGAACACACCAGTTTTGTCATGAACATGGGTTGTATTGCTATGTATTAATGCCATTTGGATTGAAGAACGCAGGAGCGACTTATCAACGTCTGGTCAATCGAATGTCCAAAGATCAGATTGGCAAACTGATGGAAGTGTTGAATATGCGCTTTGCGCTATATGATTTTTGTTTGATGATAATAAACATATATACATTCATATAAATGTATTTGGTAATGTACTATTTTGTTTTTCATAGTTTAAATAAATATTTGTTGAATAAAATTAAATTTCACAGAATTCGAATTTGAATTCGAACAGAACAAGTTAAACAGATTTTGAATTCAAACAGAAATTTTATTCAAACAAATATTTTGAATAGTATGTATTTGGTTAGATAAATATCTGTTGAATAAAATTAAATTACACAGAATTCGAATTTGAATTCAAACAGAACAAGTTAAACATATTTTGAATTCAAACAGAAATTTTTATTCAAACAAATATTTATTACAATTTTAAATAGTACAATTTCATGCTCTTACTATACATATACATTTTTGATTACAATCACATCACATTTACAGTTAAACTCACTACATATCACTCACACTCGTACTTTGTCTTCAACTGCATTCTGGTTTGAATCCAGCATCTGAGTAATCTGCAAAAATATTTTCAAACGCATTAAAATTGAAAGAGAAATATTTTTGAAATTTGAAAGAAACGATGATTTTGAAAACATTGTTTGCCTCAGTTATTTGGGTTGTTCGTCATCATTTTTGACTGTGCAATATCTGTGCATATCAGTATTTTTATCAGGGACAGGTAACTATAAGTGGCTGCAATACACACATGTACATTCGTATACGTGTGCACTGCCTCGCCAACTTGTGTGCAAAAAATCAAACAAAAGCATAGAAATCAAAAACAAGGTCAAACCCAGGATAGGTTCAACTTAAGGCAAATAGACAAAGCAATTGACTACAAACAGTTCGAGTACAAGCCTGCAGAATGCAAATGGACTCGACCAAGTATACAAATGCAACAGTCAGACCAAAAGGCTGCATGAAGAACCAGAATACAAGTACAGGAGGTAGTTCAATATAAACATGCTCTGGCCAAGACTACAAGTACAAGCAGCAGTGTGCAACTCGAAAATGTACACAAGTGAAACCAGGAAAATCATGACATCAAGTATGATCAAGACCAAATGCAAACAGCAGCATACAAGATTGCCACCAACAACAACATGAATACTGCAACAACAAGTATGGTGAAGCACTGACTCAAATAAACAACTACAAAGACCAGCTATTCAATGCAACTCAGTGGAAAATGAGTACAACATGACCAAAAGTGTATGCAAACAGTCAAAGGCAAGACACATGGAACAATGCAACACAGACCAAATGCTCAACCACCAAGATGACCAAGCAATGATCAGAGACCAGAAAGGTCAGAAGCACAGTGACAATTTTATGAAGGCAAGTACACTTGAACAACAATGAACAAGTGTAGCATCTGTGTCAAAGAAAATGTCAACATAAAGTGTATGCAATTCAAAGTAATATATCAGCAAATACCAGCATCATCAAATCAACATGAATATCACAAGCATGCAACAGCAAGCATGTAACAGAGACCAAGCAAGGCATTGCAACTGCACAGCAACAGTAAGGCAATGCACAAATACAGGTGAATCAAGTGACCAACAAACTACTGAAGTTCAAATATCAAATTCAAGACAGACCAACATACTACAGTGAACCATCAAAGAATGCAACACAGTAATGAGAACAGATACAAGCTAGTTCCAGTGCCAACATATTCAACTCAATGTGCAACTGCAAGTGTCGACCAAGTGACAATACAATTAAGACAACATCAACAGCACAAAGATGGGTCAAAGCAGTGTCAAAGCAACACAGACGGTTCTGAAATCACAACGGAGTTCAACATAACTCGAAGTACACTCTAATGCAAACTGCCTCAAAAATGAATACAACATGAAGCACTGCTACTCAAGGCAACTAGGAATGAACAGAATCACAAGGCAAGTGCACCACCACACAAGTATACACAAGCAACATATATGCACCAGTAAACCAATGAACCAACACAAGCATGAAACCAGTCAATGCCGAGACTAAACAAATCAGTGACATCAAAACATGGCAGTAAGGATGTAATGGCTGTGAACAACAAGAGGGATGCAAGCATCAAGCTGTAGTTTTCAAAACAAGTGACCAAAGTCAAAGCATCAGAGGGAATCATCAATATCCAAACTGCAGATACAAAGATAAATTTATCAAAGCCGTGTGTTTTAACAAGTCAACAGAAAAAGGAACGAAAACCGTGGCCATCACGAAATTGATTCAAAGCCGTGGGACGCAAGAAATGAAATTATACGCGTATGAAAAAGTCAGAATCAATCTCATTCATTCAAGCATCATCAAGTGGCCGAAGTGATTCAATGAAAAATTCAAACACGAATATACGAAGGCAAAAATAGGATTTCGAATCCTATATAAAACCCTATATCATCATCGGAATATCATCGAGTTGAAGTATCAATTTAGAAAAGCAAAAGGAGACATTACATATCGAATTCACAGCAACGAACTCGATCGAGCAACTGCAAAACGAGCAATAGTCAACCATCAGAGAAGCAGCGAGCTAGGGCAACAAATCACAGATCAATTGAAGAAACCGAAGCCCTAATTGGAACAAAGAGCCGAAGCCCTAACTGGAACAAAAGGGAAAGAAGCCCTAATCAGAACGAAGCCGCCATTATTTCTCACGAACGAGACAAAAGAGGACCGGGTGAAATAAGGAAGTGGGCCGGTCTTAAAAATAAAAGGGGGTTTTTGTTTCTATTTAATTTTAGGCTTTATTAATATTAGTTTTAGGGTGATTTTCTATTGTTCTTAATTATTGTTTTTATTTTACGAATCAAAGAATTTAGGTAAATCACCACCTAGGTTTAGGTAGTGTCAGATTGTCTATTTTGAATTAGTTCAGTGAGCAGGGTGTGCGAGTTTGCAAAGCTCTATAGGAGGGAGCAGTGTTTGCGAGTGAGCGAAACTCTATAGGCGGGAGCAGGGTGTGCGAGTCTAGTAGAGTGTTTGTGAGCGGGAGCAAAAGGGTCTGCGAGTCTAGTAGAGTGTTTGTAAGCGTGATACTGTTTAATTCTAATAGAAATCTGTGAATGCAGCAGTAGGCAGGGGTTGCCGAAGCTGGGTAAATTTTGTGTGTGATTTACTTTTCAGCATATTTATTTCCGCTATTATATTTCTGTGTTTAATTCAAGAAAATTTTCTATAACCCTATTCACCCCCCCCCTCTAGGGTTAATCTAGATCCTACAAGTGGTATCAGAGCCCGGTATATTTTTTATTTAACTCTAGAGTCATGAGTCTACAAAATAATGCTTTTTCTGAGGGGCAATCTATTGCTAGGCCACCCATGTTTAACGGGAACGATTATGCTTATTGGAAAGTTAGGATGAGTATTTATCTTAGTTCCGTTGATTATGATGTTTGGGATATTATTGAAACTGGCTATAAACCTCCCACTATAATCGTTGGTGGTACTGAGATTCCTAAACCTAAGGATAGGTGGGATGCTAACGATAAGAAATTGAAAACGACAAATGCTAAAGCCATGAATGCTTTGATATGTGCTCTTGATAAAAATGAATTTAATAGAATTTCTCATTGTACAACAGCACAGGAAATATGGCATACTTTGGAGGTGACACACGAAGGAACTTCTCAAGTCAAGGAGTCTCGGCTAGCCCTATTCAGTAATGAATACGAAAACTTTGTGATGGAAAAAGGCGAGAGCATAAAGGATATGTTTGGATGTTTTTCAACCTTGGTATACAATGCTAGAGCGCTTGGGAAGGTATTCACTGAGGTAGAGCTTGTGAGGAAGATACTACGAGTTTTACCAATGAACTTTGAGGCAAAAGTCACAGCCATCCAAGAATCGAAAGATCTGAGCAAACTAAGCATGGAGGAGTTGATTGGCAACTTGATGACATATGAGCTTGAGTTAAAAGCAAAGGAAGAACGCAACAACTCCGAACCAAAGAAGAAGACGATTGCCTTAAAAAGTAAAGAAGAAAGCGATGAAGAAGATCCAATTGAAGAGTTTGCAATGGCTGTCAATAATCTTAGAAGATGGTCTAGATTCAAGCCACGCAAGAAGAAAACAAAGGGCAATAGGTCAAAAGATTCCGAAAATTCCGATAATGAACTGACACGTTATAACTGCAACAAGCCTGGCCACATCAAACCAAAATGCCCACTTCTCAAAAACAACAAAGAAAAGAAAAAGGCGAAGAAGGTATTTGCAGCGACTTGGGATGATGAAGAAGGAGAGGAAGCTTCGGATAGCAGCCCAGAGGAGGCTAACTTGTGTTGCATGGCAAAATCAGAATCAGAAGCAACCTCCGACGAATCTAGTGAGGCAGGTGAGTTTTCTTATAAAGAACTTGTTTTTATGTGTTCTGATCTTACTAAGGCAGTGGATACTCTTGAATCTAAAATTGAAAAACTGAAATCTGATAGGAGAGAATTTGCTCGTGAAAATTTTAGGTTAAAAACTGAACTTGAAAATATTCAAAACCTAGAATGTAAAAAATGTAAGATTTTAGATTCAGAATTATCAAAACTGAGGAATAACTTTGAAAGTCTTGAAAATGAAAACTTGAATCTTAAGGAAACCATCGACACTAGGAGAAAGGATTTTATTAATCGATGCACCTCACTTGTCACTGAAAATTCAACATTAAAAACCAAAGTCCAAAATCTTAAGAAATCTTTGAATAACTTTTCAAGAGGCGAAAAATCTTTCAAAATGTTATTTGGAAATCAAATTTTTGCTAACAATAGAAAAGGACTAGGTTATGGAAAATCACAAGATGATGGTAAAGGTAAAAGTGTTGCTCGATCTGAAATAATTGGAAATCATGTTGAAAATCATAGTCATAGGAACACAAAATTTAATCAAGTCAATTTAATGTGCACGTTTTGTAGAGAATTTGGACATAATCGAAATAATTGTTGGTATAGACCCAAACACGTGAAAACTATACCAATTTGGGTTCCAAAAGGCACAAATATAAAATCTTTGAAAGTCAAACAAATTTGGGTGCCAAAAGGAACATATATAAATAGTTTTGAGTCTCCAAAAACATATTTTTCATATTCTGCCACTAACAACAATGGACCTATAAAAACAAATAGGTCACACAAATCTTTTATCGTGTAGGTGTGGTGGCAGGCTAAGGAACAACAACAGTGTTCTCTGGACTTCGGCTGTTCCAGAAACACAACGGGCGACAAAGCAAAGTTCCTTAGCCTAGTATAAAGGTGACAGAATCACAATGGGCAATCACGAAAAATTATCGTAAAGGTAAAACAGGTAAATTTATTTTTGAACGATATATCAAATGTGATAATCTGCACCATATTATGAATTAAAATCAGCCAATTTTGAGATGAACAAAAGATGATGATTTTGATGCTATGATTTTTTTAAAAATATTGACTAACCATCTTTAAATAGAATTACTTGGAGTAATTATGATGATTGACTGATTCAGACTTAATTGATATGATTTTTTGACTTGTTCTTATTTATGACATTAATTTGTGCTTAATTGATGACCAATCAGATTTTCAATTTTTGAACTAATTTATATAAATTTGTTCAGTCAAATGCTGATTACTCATGCTACTCGTAGATATATTGGTTCTGACATTTTGATCACTGCTTGTAAATTTGCACGATTTCAAATTCATGAGAAAAAGGATTTTAAGAAATTGTTTTCGAAATAATTATGATGTTGATTGACTGTTGATTACTCATGAAAATAATTGTTTATCCTCTAGTTTCTGAAATTAACATCATGATATTTGTTTGAGTGTTAACACGGCTTAAATTCAAAATTCAAAAGAATGATGTTTTGAAATTTTTTGGTGCACATCTCATGGTTTGATTCAACAAGTGAATATTGAGTGAAATTTAAATTCAGATGCGGATTACACTGGTAATATAGTTGATAGAAAAATTATTAGTGTAACGTGATTAATTTTTGAAACATTCAATTGCTGCATCGTTTTTTTTTCAAAGAAAATATCTGCATATTTTTCACTTGAAATAATTTTCAAATAGCAGAAAATTTTCTTATAAAATTCCCCTCAAGAAAATCATGTTTGACCATATTTACAGCTTAATCATTTTTGAAAAATTGATTTTATAATTTTTAATTTGATTTTAAATGACAAATTTGACTAATCTGACTCCCTTTGATTATCGAAAAGATAAATAGTGATTGAAAAAGAGACGAGTGTTGATATTTATCATATATTATAACTCGAGAAAGTATAATTAGAAAATTTCTTTAGAATTTCATAACAAGAGTTATAAAAACTTTTTGTTGGGTAATAATTCCATGACCATTTCTATTTCTATCATCTTTCTATCGAACATCACTCATCAAGATCATATTTAGTATGTAAATTTGTGGTAGTTTACAAAGGAAATCATTTTTTCTTCAATATCTTTAAATCGGTGAAGGAAATTATTTGTGCTTCAATTTATTATATTCAGCAATTAAAAGTAAATATCCAAAGTATTCACTCTCATTTAAAAGTCCTCACGGTCATGCATGGGTGAATTACTTGGATTTTTGATTATGTGCTTCCATGCTCATTTAAAAGTCCTCACGGTTATGCATGTATGGAACGCATATTAAAAATAATTGATTTAATAGACAAGTTGATTCTAATCCCATTTAAAAGTCCTCACGGTCATGTGTGGTTAGAAGATACTTGATTTTATTTTTTAAATTAAATTGGAATACTACTAATCTCATTTAAAAGTCCTGACGGTTATGCATGGTTAGTGGATATTCAAATTTCCAGAAATAAATATACCACAAATAGATATATCTATATGAATTTTTGATGATTCTATCTCCATCACTTCTGAAAGTGGAATATGCGCTTGACAAGGGTAATTATGATTTTTGTTTGAGTTTTATTGAAATTTGATATTTATATTTAATTGAGTTAAATGTTTGATTCATGTCTATCACTTCATCCCTATTTTTATAACACTGTTATTCTTTTGCTGATAACAAAAGGGGGAGAGAAAAGTTAAGATTTTGTCAAATAGAATCAAGCAAAGGTCAAATAACTTTCAATTTGCATATAGGCTCATTTACATATTTTTATTTGTATGCATATATGTAGAGGGAGCCATATATGTAGGGGGAGTATCACATAAAAATGAAGCATTCAAATAGGAGGAGCAAATGAAATTATCAAATACATTTAATATATTCAAAATCTTAAATATATGTTTGTTATCATCAAAAGGGGGAGATTGTTGAATATGCGCTTTGCGCTATATGATTTTTGTTTGATGATAATAAACATATATACATTCATATAAAT
The DNA here is from genome assembly GCA_030765085.1 of Allium cepa. Taxonomy (NCBI): domain Eukaryota; kingdom Viridiplantae; phylum Streptophyta; class Magnoliopsida; order Asparagales; family Amaryllidaceae; genus Allium; species Allium cepa. Next base: position 948,375,347 of record CM060938.1, on the reverse strand, counting down.
GTATTTGGTAATGTACTATTTTGTTTTTCATAGTTTAAATAAATATTTGTTGAATAAAATTAAATTACACAGAATTCGAATTTGAATTCAAACAGAACAAGTTAAACAGATTTTGAATTCAAACAGAAATTTTATTCAAACAAATATTTTGAATAGTATGTATTTGGTTAGATAAATATCTGTTGAATAAAATTAAATTACACAGAATTCGAATTTGAATTCAAACAGAACAAGTTAAACAGATTTTGAATTCAAACAGAAATTTTTATTCAAACAAATATTTATTACAATTTTAAATAGTACAATTTCATGCTCTCACTATACATATACATTTTTGATTACAATCACATCACATTTACAGTTAACCTCACTACATATCACTCACACTCGTACTTTGTCTTCAACTGCATTCCGGTTTGAATCCAGCATCTGAGTAATCTGCAAAAATATTTTCAAACGCAGTAAAATTGAAAGAGAAATATTTTTTAAATTTGAAAGAAACGATGATTTTGAAAACATTGTTTGCCTCAGTTATTTGGGTTGTTCGTCATCATTTTTGACTGTGCAATATCTATGCATATCAGTATTTTTATCAGGGACAGGTAACTATAAGTGGCTGCAATACACACGTGTACATTCGTATACGTGTGCACTGCCTCGCCAACTTGTGTGCAAAAAATCAAACAAAAGCATAGAAATCAAAAACAAGGTCAAACCCAGGATAGGTTCAACTCAAGGCAAATAGACAAAGCAATTGACTACAAACAGTTCCAGTACAAGCCTGCAGAATGCAAATGGACTCGACCAAGTATACAAATGCAACAGTTAGACCAAAAGGCTGCATGAAGAACCAGAATACAAGTACAGGAGGTAGTTCAATATAAACATGCTCTGGCCAAGACTACAAGTACAAGCAGCAGTGTGCAACTCGAAAATGTACACAAGTGAAACCAGGAAAATCATGACATCAAGTATGATCAAGACCAAATGCAAACAGCAACATACAAGATTGCCACCAACAACAACATGAATACTGCAACAACAAGTATGGTGAAGCACTGACTCAAATAAACAACTACAAAGACCGGCTATTCAATGCAACTCAGTGGCAAATGAGTACAACATGACCAAAAGTGTATGCAAACAGTCAAAGGCAAGACACATGGAACAATGCAACACGGACCAAATGCTCAAGCCACCAAGATGACCAAGCAATGATCAGAGACCAGAAAGGTCAGAAGCACAGTGACAATTTTATGAAGACAAGTACACTTGAACAACAATGAACAAGTGTAGCATCTGTGTCAAAGAAAATGTCAACATAAAGTGTATGCAATTCAAAGTAATATATCAGCAAATACCAGCATCATCAAATCAACATGAATATCACAAGCATGCAACAGCAAGCATGTAACAGAGACCAAGCAAGGCATTGCAACTGCACAGCAACAGTAAGGCAATGCACAAATACAGGTGAATCAAGTGACCAACAAACTACTGAAGTTCAAATATCAAATTCAAGACAGACCAACATACTACAGTGAACCATCAAAGAATGCAACACAGTAATGAGAACAGATACAAGCTAGTTCCAGTGCCAACATATTCAACTCAATGTGCAACTGCAAGTGTCGACCAAGTGACAATACAATTAAGACAACATCAACAGCACAAAGATGGGTCAAAGCAGTGTCAAAGCAACACAGAGGGATCTGAAATCACAACGGAGTTCAACATAACTCGAAGTACACTCTAATGCAAACTGCCTCAAAAATGAATACAACATGAAGCACTGCTACTCAAGGCAACTAGGAATGAACAGAATCACAAGGCAAGTGCACCACCACACAAGTATACACAAGCAACATATATGCACCAGTAAACCAATGAACCAATACAAGCATGAAACCAGTCAATGCCGAGACTAAACAAATCAGTGACATCAAAACATGGCAGTAAGGATGTAATGGCTGTGAACAACAAGAGGGATGCAAGCATCAAGCTGCAGTTTTCAAAACAAGTGACCAAAGTCAAAGCATCAGAGGGAATCATCAATATCCAAACTGCAGATACAAAGCTAAATTTATCAAAGCCGTGTGTTTTAACAAGTCAACAAAAAAAGGAACGAAAACCGTGGCCATCACGAAATTGATTCAAAGCCGTGGGACGCAAGAAATGAAATTATACGCGTATGAAAAAGTCAGAATCAATCTCATTCATTCAAGCATCATCAAGTGGCCGAAGTGATTCAATGAAAAATTCAAACACGAATATACGAACGCAAAAATAGGATTTCGAATCCTATATAAAACCCTATATCATCATCGGCATATCATCGAGTTGAAGTATCAATTTAGAAAAGCAAAAGGAGACATTACATACCGAATTCACAGCAACGAACTCGATCGAGCAACTGCAAAACGAGCAATAGTCAACCATCAGAGAAGCAGCGAGCTAGGGCAACAAATCACAGATCAATTGAAGAAACCGAAGCCCTAATTGGAACAAAGAGCCGAAGCCCTAATTGGAACAAAAGGGAACGAAGCCCTAATCAGAACGAAGCCGCCATTATTTCTCACGAACGAGACAAAAGAGGATCGGGTGAAATAAGGAAGTGGGCCGGTCTTAAAAATAAAAGGGGGTTTTTGTTTCTATTTAATTTTAGGCTTTATTAATATTAGTTTTAGGGTGATTTTCTATTGTTCTTAATTATTGTTTTTATTTTACGAATCAAAGAATTTAGGTAAATCACCACCTAGGTTTAGGTAGTGTCAGATTGTCTATTTTGAATTAGTTCAGTGAGCAGGGTGTGCGAGTTTGCAAAGCTCTATAGGCGGGAGCAGTGTTTGCGAGTGAGCGAAACTCTATAGGCGGGAGCAGGGTGTGCGTGTCTAGTAGAGTGTTTGTGAGCAGGAGCAAAAGGGTCTACGAGTCTAGTAGAGTGTTTGTAAGCGTGATACTGTTTAATTCTAATAGAAATCTGTGAATGCAGCAGTAGGCAGGGGTTGCCGAAGCTGGGTAAATTTTGTGTGTGAGTTACTTTTCAGCATATTTATTTCTGCTATTATATTTCTGTGTTTAATTCAAGAAAATTTGCTATAACCCTATTCACCCCCCCTCTAGGGTTAATCTAGATCCTACAGGAAGTCTATGTGATGACATGATAGTGAAGTCACGACAGTCAAACGACCACATCCGAGACCTAGCAGAGATGTTTGACATACTCAGGCATTATGGAATGAAGATCAATCCGTTGAAGTGTTCATTCGGCGTAGCATCAGGAAAGTTTCTGGGATTCATCGTGAATGCCCGGGGAATCGAGGCTAACCCAGAGAAGATCCAGGCTATCCGAGATATACAAGTACCCAAAACCATAAAGCAGGTGCAAAGCTTGAATGGAAAAGTGGCTGCGCTAAGTCGGTTCATATCCAGAGCTACTGACAAGTGTATTCCCTTCTTCGACATTATAAAGAAAGGAAAGAGAAACTTCGAATGGACGACCGACTGTGAGGAAGCATTCCGAGCTTTGGTAAGGCACTTAGAAAGTCCCCCTGTGCTGTCAAAGCCAATAGACCACGAAATGTTGTACGTATACTTGGCGGTATCCCAACATGCTATCAGTACAGCCTTGGTTCGCGAGGAAGACCAGATTCAAAAACCGGTTTACTATGTTAACAAACGCTTGACAGGGGTGGAAAGAAATTATCCAAAGATTGAAAAAACTAGCCCATTGCTTGGTGATCTCATCACGCAAGCTTCGCCACTACTTTCAGGCACACTCAATCAGTGTCTACACTGACCAACCCCTACGGCAGGTACTCCAACGACCAGAAACTTCCAGAAGGATGTTGAAATAGATTATTGAGTTGAGTCAGTTCGATATCGCCTATCTACCGCGAAGGGCCATACAAGGACAAGAACTAGCCGACTTCATTGCTGAATTCACTATGCTAGATGATGCGAGCAGTCACAGAATCATACCCCCCGTTCGATGGAAGATGTACACCGATGGGGCATCTAACGACTGTTGCTCGGGGGCAGGTATAATCCTCGTAACTCCTAAAGACCGATTGATCTGCTACCCTTTGAAGCTCGAGTTTGCAGTAACAAATAACGAAGCTGAATATGAAGCATTGATTGCTGGCTTGAGACTTGTTATCTTACTGGGAGTGAAATCGATCGAAATCTTCCGTGACTCGAAGCTGGTAGTATATCAGGTATGGGGAGACTATTAAGTGAAGGGACAACGACTTGCTCCTTACCTTGCTCGGGTTCAAGAGCTGCTGGCGAATTTGGAATACTAAGACATCTCGCATGTCCCACGCGAACAAACTAGAGAGGCTGATTCATTAGCAAAATTCGCAAGCACTGGCGATGCATAGTAAATGGGATTGTTCAATGTTGAGACCCTCCATGCTCCAAGTATAGACGTAATGGAGATAGATTTCGTATTAGAAATCAAACTTGAGAAGGAATCGTGGTTGACCACAATCAAGCAGTATCTGCTACAAGGGGATTTTCCTGAAAAGAGAAGCGAAAGATGCCAAGTCCTCTGTAAAGCTTCACGTTATGTAATACAGAATGGGATAATGTATCGGAGGGGATTCTCGACCCTCTTACCCCGGTGCGTGGCCCATGATGAGATAAAACAGGTATTGAAGGAAGTCCATGAGGGAGAGTGCGGTGATCATACCGGGGGGCAAACATTGGCAAAAAAAATCCTCCGCTATGAATACTATTGGCCAACCGTGAATCGGGACGCTGCAGACTATGTGAGAAAATGTGACAAATTCCAGATATGCGCAAAAATTCCGAGTGCACCGCCAAAGGAACTCACACAAATGGTTAGTTCCTGGCTATTTGCGATGTGGGGGATTGACCTGATCGGCTCTTTACCCGTAGCCAAAGGAGGCGCGAAATATGCAATAGTTGCGGTCGACTACTTTACCAACTAGGCAGAAGCAGAGCCTATGGCCACGATCACCACCAAAAAAATCATTAACTTCGTTGTACGAAATATCATATGCCATTTTGGCCTTCCCCGGACCATCATAACAGACAATGGAACCCAATTCGAAAGCATGGAGTTCAAAGAATTTTGTCAGAAATATGGCATTGAGAAAAGATTTGCAGCAGTTGCTCACTCGAAGGCGAATGGACAGGTAGAAGCCGTAAATAAAATAATCAAGTCCATATTGAAAAAGCGTTTGGAAAAGGATAGAGGCAAGTGGGTAGATGAACTCCCGACGACGCTTTGGGCCTATAGAACCACCCACAAGACCGCAATTGGCCACACTCCATTCGCATTGGCATATGGCACGGAAGCTGTCATACCCGTGGAGCTTGAAGTTCCATCTCATCGGGTAACTCACTACGACCCTGCGTCGAACCAGGATCTCTTATTGGAATCATTGGACTTTATTGATGAAAAACGCGAAGAAGCTGATTTGAGAGCGGCGTCATACAGACATCGGGTCGCCAGATATTATAACAAAAAAGTGCAACCGAGAATCTTTGACGTGGGAGATCTCGTTTTGAAACAAGCTTTTCCAACCCCATCTCATATGAACCCCGCATGGGAAGGTCCATACGACATCGAACGGAGGCTTGGAGAAGGAACTTTCAAGCTAGCGACCGTCGATGGTGCGACACTCCCCCGAGCATTCAAAAGCGAGCACTTGCAACGCTATTACACTTAGTCTATTTCCTCCATGCAACGGTTGCAATTATTTCCAGTACGTTTTATTTCCTAGTTCTTGGCATGTAATAAGACAATTTAGCTTGCTTTCATTAATAAAGGCTTCAAGCCATCTTTTTCATGAACGATTAATGTTTCTACATAAGATAGTCCTGTGGCAAGCAATTAAAATTATATTAATCTAGCTGGCGTACGGACACTCTAAACGACTCAAAATATCCAAACCCCGAAGTGCGGACTGGAGTACTCGAAGTCCCCGGAGCGTGAACTCGAGTATAAACGGTTAAAAATCTCCAAGTCCCCGTAGTGCAGACTGGAGTACTCTAAGTCCCCGGAGCACGGACTCGAGTGTAAATGACTTAAAAATCTCCAAGTCCCTGGAGTGCGGACTGGAGTACTCTATGTCCTCGAAGCACGGACTCGAGTATAAAAAAAATCTCCAAGTCCCCGGAGTGCGGACTGGAGTACTCGAAGTCCCAGGAGCGTGAACTCGAGTATAAATGGTAAAAAATCTCCAAGTCCCCAGAGTGCGGACTGGAGTACTGTAAGCCCCCGGAGCACGGACTCGAGTATAAGCGACTAAAGATTACCAAGCCCCCAGAGTGCGGACTGGAGTACTCTAAGTCCCCGCAGCGCGGACTCGAGTATAAACAACTTAAAAATCTCTAAATCCTCGGAGTGCGGACTGGAGTACTCTATGTCCCTGGAGCGCGTACTCGAGTATAAAAAAATCTCCAAGTCCACGTAATGCGGACTGGAGTACTCTAAGTCCCCGGAGCGCGGATTCGAGTATAAACGACTTAAAAATCTCCAAGTCCCAGGAGTGCGGACTGGAGTACTCTAAGTCCCCGGAGCTCAGAGTCGAGTATAAACGACTTAAAAATCTCCAAGTCCCCGGAGTGCGGACTGGTGAACTCTAAGTCCCCGTAGCGCGGAGTCGAGTATAAACGACTTAAAAATCTCCAAGTCCCCGTAGTGCGGATTGGCGTACTTTAAGTCCCCGGAGCGCGGACTCAAGTATAAACGACTTAAAAATCTCCAAGTGCCCGTAGTGCGGACTGGTGTACTTGATGTCCCCAGAGCGCGGACTCGAGTATAAAAAAAATCTCCAAATCCCCGAAGTGCGGACTGGAGTTCTCTAAGTCCCCGGAGCGCGGCCTCGAGTATAAAGGAATTAAAAATCTCCAAGTCCCCGGAGTGCGGACTGGGGTACTCTAAGTCCCCGGAGCGCGAACTCGAGTATAAACATCTTAAAAATCTCCAAGTCCCTAGAGTGCAGACTGGAGTACTCTAAGTCCTCGCAGCACGGACTCGAGCATAACCAAAAAAAAATCTCCAAGTCCCCGGAGTGCGGACTGGAGTACTCGAAGTCCCCGGAGTGTGAACTCGAGTATAAACGGTAAAAATTCTCCAAGTCCCCAGAGTGCGGACTGGAATATTCTAAGTTACCATTGCACAGATCAAAAAATGTTCTAAGTGCTTGAAGCATGGGAGGAAAATGAATAACTCTCAGAGAATCATCGGGCCGTGTGAAGACAAACCAAGAAGTCTATGTTACACACAATAGAATGGACTCGAATCACAATCACAAAGAAAACTGAATAAATAGAATCTTTTGAAAAGACAGAAAAGGAAACTAAACTCTATTCAGGAAAAATTTTCTGCTACAAGTACTCCAAAATTCGGAGTCAACAGTCTATCTACAAAAAATTACAAAAAATTATTAAACGACTTAAATTGACCTTCGTTGAACGAGGACAGTAGTCATTTCTTGTGCTTCTTCAACTTCTTCCTAGACGACTCTTCCCTAGAGCGCTTACCCTTGGAACCTTTCCTTGATGGAGGAGTAACAACTGAAGAAGTAAGGGGAACATCCAGGGGCTTGGACCTGCCAGGAAGGATGACCTTCAATAGCTTGTTCAAGGGATCGTCCAGGTCCACTTCACGCGACTCAACCTTGACCTTGGCTGTATCACTTTTCTCTTTCTCGAGATGCTCCTTCATGCTCAATTCAGATGTATGCTCAGAGGCGCCTGTGACTTCTACTTCATAACTCCCAAAGGAGGAAGCGGACTTGCCTCCGTTAAGCGCCCCGATCACTTGATCATCTGGCCCTGGAACTTCACCAACATGAGCAGCCCCACCAGTCTTTCCTACCTCCTTGGCGACATCGCTCCTCGGAGTGGGATCGGGATCAGAATGACCTACACAAAATCAGAAAAGATGAGCATTAGAATGCAATAGTACTTCATAAAGAATGACGACTTTCAAAATCTCAAAGTGAAAGGTTATCTACCAGGCCCTGGCAAAATCTCTGTCGTCAAAGGGGTTTCGGCCTCCGAGATAGGAGACAAAACATGAACGCCTAGACTAGGGGCTTTCGGATCATAGCTAATGTGCTGTTCAAAGGGATCGAGTATCGGCCGACCGGCCGGCTGGGAAGGCACGTGAACTGGAGACTCGGCCCCGGATGGACCGGCGACAACTTCTTTCCCTTTCCTCGAGGGGGAGCCTTTGTAGTAAAGGGCCTTGGCCTCTGATAGGTCTGAAGGCTCGTGTCCCTTCAGAAATTCTTTTATCAAATCCTCCTCGTCAACCTCCTCGACACCGCGCTCGGCCTTACTGATCTGAATTAAGGTTTCCCACGCCTCGAGCAATGACTCTAGATAGCCATCGCCCAAAAAAGTTAAGTCACGGTGCATGAGCACACGGGCGTTGAATTCGGTAATGAGTGGGTCGAACGCAGTTTTGATCTCTTCTCTACCTTCTTCCCTGGCTGCCTCAAGACGGGATTCGGTGACCATCAACGCCATCTTGATGCCCTCTTCGCGGGCCTCGCTATTTAACATCTCAACCATGGAAAGCTCGCCCTTGAGCTGTTCTTTTAAAAGTCAGGTGGCAACAATCTCATCACAGTATCGCTGTGACTCTTCTTGGGCAGCCGTCTTCTCCTTTTTCTCTCTACGGAGAAGCTCCTCAAGTTCCTTGACCCGGGTGCTGAACGCATCCCTCTCCTTTTGAACGGAGTCCTTTTCTAAGGCCAAAGCCCCACATCGTTGAACTTCCTCGTCAAGCACTTTCTTATGAGTTGATTCCAAGCGAGTGACGGCCTCAGCAGTATCCCTGGCACTTCGATGGGTGACCTCGAGTTCAGACTTATAAGTGGCGATTTCTTCATCTTGGGCCTTAATGATGTTTCTATCGTGGGTAGCCTCAAGCTTCAAACGGTCTATTTCATGCTGGCGCTCCATAGAGACTTCGAAAAGTTTCTCAACTAGGTGAACGAACGCGTCATGTGGTACATAGATGTTGTTGGTACAGGCAGTGGCGTTTTGCTTAACATCTCCATGTATAGGATGAATCGCCAGAAGGAACTTCAACCCATCGAAGCAGATCTTATGAAATGTAGCCTTGAGCTCGCTCAGTCTCTCTGATTCTGTTGGATACGATGCAGGACTAGGAGGAGATGGCTTTGAAAGTTCGCCCCTCCTATGAGAATTTCGGGACTGTCTAGTGGAAGAAGAATCAGAGCGTTGATCTCGGGGACTGTCGATGATGCTTGGGCTGGTAATACAGTTTCTTCCGAGATGACGAGTCCCAAGAACGATGGTCCCTATCACCATCACCATCTCTATCTCGACGTCTCTTGGGACCCGAGTCCCGTACGGACGGATGAAAAATAGAAGAACCACGGAGAAGAACGAATCCGTGCGAGCGCCCCATGTCGCCTGCACGAAATCCAAATAACAACAAGTTAGCAAAGAGAAATGTGACATCAAAAATCTAAGTGCGAATTGAAGTGGAAATGTTCGTGTGTGTCCTAGTGTTTCCCCCCGATGGACTAGTAGCCTTGCTAACAGGGGTTTTCTTTCCCTGACTTTGGATTGGAATACCCACATCGCCTCTGATGGGCGAATGGAACTTGAATGCCTCCGGATCGCCAAAATCATAGTTGAGCAGATCTTCCGGAATGGAGAGGTTCGAAAGGCCCTTTGGCGAACTTTCAACGTGCTGTGAACAAGCCTCCTTCTCTGTAGGGATGAGCGTAACTTTCGAATTTCCGCCTACCTTCTCCTTTCTAATCTTATATGTCAACGTCTTTTTCCCCTTCGAAGGGGAAGATGACTTTTCAACATCATGCACTTCGACTGGCGGATACTGAGTAACAACCATGTTCTCACCTTGTGTTTCAGGAGCCTTGCCCTCTTTAATCTCCCCCTCCTCCTGTGCACCGGGGGTGTGGCGTGACGACGATTCAACCAACTTCTTCCCTTTACCGGATGTGGGCATGGGAATAGAGAAGCCCTTAGGAAGGCTCACCCGATGACCTTCTGCTAACAGCCCGAACCTTGAAAGTGACTCATTTGAAATGAGGTTTCAGATCTCTCGTTCCTCAGCGGGAAGAGCTCTAATAGCCTCAACAGCCTCAGAATAGCCGCGGCCCTCAGGACGTGGATTGATATCTGGAAAAAATGAAACAAGAGTTAGAAAAAGCATCGCCTTGACCGAAATATGAGCATCGCTCCAAGAAGAACACTAACTTCCTTCAACCCATCTCCTCGCGAAACCAGGAGGGCAGCGCACGTAGAACCATTCCTTTTTGTACAGGGAAAACTTGCTCCACACTCCGGTTAGAATTTGGCACTTGTGGTGCGGCTTGAGGAACATGAAGGAGGGGCTATCTCCACTTCTTGATCATATAAATATATCTGATGTCGCCGGGAGTTGGAGGCCTGGAGAAGACAGCCATGAAAAGGAGGTAGGTCCCATATATGAACGCATGATAGTTTGGGTGCAGATGCGACGGGGCGACATCTATGTATTGCAAAACGTCCCGAAGAAATAAATTGAACGGAGGCACGCAGCCCACCAAGCACATAAACTTATTGTAGGTGGTGTATCCGATTGGGGCAGGTGGGGACGATCATGCCTCGACGGAACCAACATATCGGCAAAAGGGATGCCATGGATAGAGCATATTCGTCGAAGGGCGACTTCGTTAATCTTTGAAGCCTGTGAATCGGTCGGATCATCTAGGAGAATAGATGACTCCAGGGCATCAGGAGCTAAATTATGAGCGGGGGAGGTCGACGGGTTAGAAGTGTCTACGTCCCCTTGTTTGGAAGACGACCTGGGTCTATCCGAGATTGTGGTAGAACTGGATTTTTTAGACAATTTTTGAGGGGAATCGAATCCTGTAGAGCACTTGTATGAACTATACTCAAAAAATGGTCAGCGTTAGACTTAACAACATAAATTTCCACCATGTGTGGTGTGTGAGCTAGTGCAATCAATCGTGTATAAGCATTGGAAATCTAGAAGTCACAAGGTTACTGATATAAAATCAAGCTTCAAAACATCGCCTTCGAAGATCGTCATCGCTGACCGTCTCCAAAAGCCCGCCAAATGGCGATTATAGTTTCAAGTTCAGGGAACGTTAGAGGAAGTTATCCGATTACGTCAAGTAAAGTTCAGATTTATAACTACTGAAAGTAGGAGATTATTAGTCCAAATCGGTTCGATATGCTAGAATGTTAGAGTCATTGTTCTTGCTTTATGATCGCTCGGCATGTTTGGTTTGGCATTTATGTGTTGATCGGCTAAGTATCGCTCGGCATGTTTGGTTCGGCATTTATGTGTTGTTCGGCTATGTATTGTTCGGCATGTTTTGTTCAGCATTTATGTTTGATTAGCTGAGTATGGTTTGGCTTTTAATTTCGTTCGGCCAAGCTGTCGTTCGGCCAAACTACCATTTGGCTCAAGTAACCTTCGGCCTAAGTCCTACTCGGTCGAGGTAACGTTCGACATCCCCGATAATTCGTGCCTCTTCCCCGGCCTTCCATTCCCCTATTCGGCATATGGTGAGACACGCCGAACCAGAGTCATTCCGAGCCTTAACGTTCGGCGCCCCACCCTTGGCTATATCTCCACTCCTCTCTTCCACCCTGAATAACAAGAACAGTTCGCTCGGCTAATCATCCGAAATCAGACCGATCCGTATCCAACCCACCTCCAACAACTCCTATGAGCGATCGTCCCTGGCCGCTTCTTTTCGCCACACACCGGTTACCCCAGACCATCCGCATAACCCTCTCGGCCACGGTTCTAAAGTGCGAACCTAAGCCTCTCAGTTTTAATCATGGAAGAGGTTAAGATAGAAGGGTTAATACCTAGTTGACTGATCGAAGCTCGAGAAGGATTGATTAGTCTTTAGGTATCTGATTAACAGGCTAGAATCGCAAGTTCTTAAAAGAATAACATAAATCGAAGTAGAAACGAGAGGAAGAGGGAGGACACATGGTTTTATATGGAGGAAGAAGAAGGTGAACAGGCCATGACGGGTAAGGCCGGTCAAAAAAAATAAAAAAATAAAATAATAATAATACTAATATATATATATATATATATATATCATTAGAAAAATCCATGCCCGGTAGAGCCGGTCGAGAAGACATCGTTCGGTTTCAACTGGACCGTTCGGCCTTTTACAGTACGTTCCGTCAAGAGAATTATGCAACCCCCATGAGTGATGACCAAGGTACGAAGTGAAGCATGATCAAAGCGTATCACGTTCGGTTACGTAATACACTTTGGAGGACAAGTGTGTCCTGGAGATTAGGCCAGGCAACTCGGTACTTGGCATACCCACCGCTCAACCCAACTGGTTCGTCCAGCATCTCTTTGCAAACGTCATTCAGAAGCATTCGGCCAAAGGCCTAGTTCGGCCAAGGGCCTCGTTCGGCTAAAAGCATCATTCGGCCAAAGGCTTGTTCGGTCAAGATTGCGTTCGAACATCAAGTGCCTCATTCGGCACCCAAACCGTTCGGCATCATACCGTTCGGCTTCAAGGAGCATCCGGTATCCATAAAGGCTCGGCATTCTCATTCGGCCTCCGGAGTCGTTCGGCAATCAAGGATGGTTCGACATTCTCCCCAGAACGCCCAGTCCGATCATTGCTCGGCGTACTCTTCCCCACAACAAACATATCATTCGACATAAAGAGGTTGGATCGGCACTCGACCTGTGACGACCCGCAAATCCGTACCCCTTGAGTCAACACTATTCTACCTAAATCAACTCAAGTTGTACAGAAATACGAACCATTTGGGTTAAAGAAGAAGAGGTAGAAGAAGAAAATAGAAAACAACAACAGAATCTAACCATCGCAGCGGACTAAAATATAATAGATAATAAATGATCTTTACTCAAAATCAAATACATCTGTTTATATATTACATCATCAAAGTACATCAATCACAGTTCAACATCAATATCATATAAATGGATACACAACAACTCAACACAGTGGAATATATATATATATATATATATATATATATATATGTATGTATGTATATCTAAACAAGTACGGAAGTACGTATCGTCATCCTGCTCATCTCCTGAGCTCCACAGAATCATATCCTGCATCCTATAACACTTGGCCTGACCCGAGCATTACAGTTAAATAACACCCAAGTCAGTTTGGATATACCAGCGTGAGAAAATCACACTCAATTGATTATTAAAGTTTCAAAAATCCTTTTGAAAACAAAAGCATCTCGTAAGACCACGCCACGAATAAACACGTCGGGTTTTTACCTTATGATAGCTAAAACACTTTTTATAGAAATCCTCTGATATTATAATAGGGTATATATACAAATACTTAATGAAATAGCCGAGACTCGTAGGGAGAATGGATTTTCAACTAATGACTAGACATTGGGGTACCACCTGTCACAGTATTTGGCCTAGATCATAGTACCGAGGAGTACGCCCGCTCCCCTGCAACACAAGAACGAGACTACCTCTTACTGGATAATCCCGAGTGAGATCACTTCGCGGTTGGGATCAGCAACCGCCCACTAAGCCAAAATAAAAAGGGACATCTAGACAGGGATGACCTCACCCTGCTTGGGTGCTACCCACCTAACCTTGCTGCATAACCCATGATTTTCAGTCATTCCCATTTGATGAGGCTTGAGGCTAAGCGTTACCTTTTTAGAACATAACCCTTAGAATGCCCATCGTCCACCTGACGATGTTCCGAAAGCATTCATCCATACAAGTCCGTCCCGGGTTCGAACGGAACCGAAGGCACTATTTCTACTACATCCATTTTGGAAAGATCCTCAGGATTAGTAGCGACTAGCCCTTGCACTTCACTGCTCCATCTTCGAATCCAAACTCATTTACACGAAACGTACAAACCAGGTCGAAATGGTTTTCGAGAAATAAATCTCGATCCCTGTCTCTTTGAAACGATCAACGCATTTGTCCAATGTTGATAGTCGGTTATTTAACTATCAATTAATATTCACAAACATCCATCCAAAAATAAATAATTTCCCAAATTATTTATTAACCTCAAAATTATCTTCATCAGATATTATTTCCACTTTCAAATCCTTTGAAAAACAGTCTCAAACCATCTTTCTTTTCAAAACAAACTTTCCCAAATATTTCTCTGTCTCCTCTGGGATCACCAAGCACAAAACTGGATTTTTTCCAAAATAATTCAAAACACTTTACTTTTTAAAATATACTTTAAAACATTCAAGTTAAAACTACTTAAATAAATTGTTAAAAATATATACTATATGAATATTTTAAAATAAGGCTACTTAATAAAATACAAAACTAGATTTTCACTTTTAAAAAAAACAAAATATTAAGTCACTTTTTAATAAAATTACTACTATAATAAATTTTAGAAAAAACTTACTTTAGAATTTAAATATTAGAAATAAGAAATTTTCCAAAACTTGCTTTTTAAGCAACTTTAAAACTTTTAGCTTATATTTAAAATTTACTTTAAAAACATACTTGGTTATCCAGAGAAAAATTCCAACTTCAATCACTTAAATCAGTTTCGCAAATTGATTTCCAATTTATTCCATTTGCAATAAATATCTTTACTTTCTTAATTCATTTTCAAAGTTCCTTAATCATGGACTTTATTATTATTATTATTAATATTATTATTTTCCGTTCGATTTTAAACCTTTTTAACTGAAATATACAAAGTTCGGGTTATTCCCAATTTCTTCTTTACTCTTTTCAATAATTTAAATCTTAAATTTTAAATAAATGTTTTTCTCTATTAAATAATATCACTGAAGATTAAAATTCATTAACTTTCTGTTTATTCAAATTTCCTTTCTATACTCAAGATTTATTTATTAGAATTTTAAAGTCACTTTATTTCTTTCCAATTCATTTTTAAATTTATTCAAATTTCTTTAATTATTTTGCTTACAATTTCACTCATTTTATTTCTTTCAAAAACACAATTTATATATTTTTGGTAATTCATTATACTAAATTATATCCAATCAGACCATAACATTCAACATTCTAATATAATTCATCATAGAATATCAAATAATCACAATAGAGGGTATTAAATAATTTAAATAAATGTTGAGGGGTCCAGTTGGATCCCTCCAACCTGTTTTTCCTGCATCCATAAACGTTAGCACAATATAGACTACCAATTCCAAAATATACCATACCATATAGCACATCAATCAATTCAATCATTCAAACAATTATTTAAATTTAATCATTTAAATTTAAATTTTAAATTCAGCTGAGTAAGATAAACTCACGTTTTCTTTTTGTTTTGCCAATCTGATACGATCCTGACTTGTTTTCCCTTGTGGCATTAAACCTTGAATAAATATCTACAATTTATTAACATTGTCGATCTCGCAACTTGACTGAAGAGGAAAACGCGAATTTTTTTGTTTTAGATTAGAGATGGAGGAAAAGGATTCTATCGACCATTGTTTGTTTTTTTCTTTCTTTAATTCGATTTCAAATAAAAGGGCAAGCGGCCATTATTGTTTTGAACGAAGGGAGAGGACGGTTATGCGATAGTTTTCTGAACGAAGAAAATATCTAACCCTTTTTTTATTAAATAAAAAGGCGTATCAAAAAAGGTAACGCTAGTTTTTTTTTAAACCCCTATGCATGATGCTAGCTACAGTATTCAATGTCATTGCATTACCCATCTTTAAATTTACATTCAAATTTAAATTGTTGAGAAAACGAAGCCAAAAATCCCATACTCTTATCGAAGCGAACCACTAGACGTTTATAATGTTAAACCCCTATTCCGAAGGCAACGGAAAAGGTTTCGAGTCCTAATTCGATCGTATGGGAAAAATAGCTTTCCAAATCGATTATTATAAATTAAATTTTCAGCGCGTTTATATATCGTACGCTCACACAACAACTCCAAATAGTATGAAATTTGAAATCCGTTAATAGTTCAATATTACGGACCCAATGGAACTAGTTTCGTCGAATTCCGAGCCTATGCCTTGGAAGACTATTTTTAAAAATAATTTTAAATTATAAAATTTTAAAAACGAACAAACCACTGTTAATTTCAATTTTACAACTTCTATTATCTTCAGTGTTATCAGTATAAATTTTATAAGCCTTCAAATTATTTTTAACAGGCTTAAAACACCAGATTCAACAATTTACCCAACTTCACTTATTTAATTCAATAATTCAATTATCAAATAAATTGTGATATTCGTAATTCAAGTTAAAATTACTCTGTTGAATATTTAAAATCAATTAAATATCTCGATTTTAAATACTCGAAAATTCCGGGTCGTCACACGACCGTTCGACCTGCTCGGTTTGGCATACAGGGCCTGTCCTATTTGGACCGAGTTATTCAGCTACCACGCCCACCAGGGAAGTCCAGCCCACCTTTGTCTATAAATAAAGGGTTAGGGGCATAGAAAAAAGGGGAGAAATTTTAGAGAACACTGGGGAGACTTTGCCATTTTCAAGACTCATTCCAGACTTATTTCTTTTACTTTGCAATTGTATTCTTGTAACAAAAAAGGATTGTATCTGTAATCACCCATCAAGGAAATCAATGGAACTCAACTTCAAAGTGGATGTAGGCAGTTACGCCAAACCACTATAAATTTGGTGTTCTTGTTCACTGCATTTAAATTTACACTCTATTCTCTGTTTTAATTTACATTCTTCATTAATCTCTCTACACAATCTTTCTAAGGGTGTTAGTGATCAATTTGGGTGCTAACATATACCTCTTTGGGACATGCAGGGGAAATAGTCTATTGCTCGCCACCAAACAGAAAATGAGATCCCCTTATCATGTTAATCCAACCAATGGAAATAGATACGATCTCGGTCTCTCCGTTTCAACAATCGATAATTTTCGGCTAACGCATTCCCGGGTCTTTTAGGAGTAAGTTTTCGAGTCCTTGTCCGGGAACTCGAATTTGCATTCGTACTTCCTAAGTCAAGGGTCAAACTCGATAGTCGGTTATTTAGCTATCAAATAAACGAATAAAAACTAATTGCATTTGAGAATTATTTTTCCATAGCAACCATTAAGCCTCAAAACATATCTTTGTTTAATAAATCTCTTTCAAAATATTCATATGCTTATCTTTCCGACTTAAGTATATTCACAAAACATTTGTAAGACTTCCCATTACCAAATCTCTAAAAAGGATTTAACTACATCATTTAAATTAGAGAAAAGGGTAACTCTAAGCACTATTTCTATAATGCAAAGTGTGGAACGGATGTTCCATACCGCTGTTTTTTAAAATGCCAGCCTCAAGAAACCCAAACCTTGAATTCCTGTTGTAATTATTTCTAATAAATGCTTTAATAAATTTTTTATCCATAAAATCCTTTTTTCTTCAACCCAAACCCGTTTACAAAGCATTTATCAATCTTCATACTCATTTATGAGACTCTTTATAAATATTAAAACCCGGTTATACAAGCTTCCTTATAAACTTTCAAACCTTGTATAAAACTTTCCTTTATAGACATCCGAACCAATTTATCAAATATTTTTATAAACATTCAAAACTATTTCTAAAACTCCTTTTATGGACACCTCAATATTATTCATAAACTTCTTTATATAATATTTAAAATAATTGTCAAACCATTCTTTTAATATCTTGTTCAAAATAGAATAACCACAAAGACCATACTAAAAGAAAATGAAATATTAATTTTCCAAAACCAAATGGAGGCTTAATGGCTACTGTGGATCATTAAATTTGGGTTTACTTATCTAAGTTATATCATAAGTATTGCCTTACATCTTATATGTAAGGGATTCACACATAACATACAATCAATCATAGGTAGATGTCCAAGTTACAAACATAGATACATCCATTATCGGGTGTAAAATATTTTACATATGGACGTATATTCCATATGCTTAAGTTATCATGACCTACTTATTGAAATTAACCTCCTTGTGTCTATCACGTTACCGATATTCGGCATTTGTACTAAACACAAATAACTTATTTCCCATGAAATGTGTCATCGTTTAATAATTACTACTTTAATTCATTTGGCTACTTAATGGCCCAGGCGAGAGATCCATTAATTTAAAATTAATTAATCTTCAAAAGAAAATTGATTTAAAATATAATCAATTAAGTTTAAAAATGGCTCTGAAAAGATTAAAGTATATGCAATTAGCTTAAATCCTAATTATATCTTAATTAAATCAAGATTAATTCGTAATTAAACATAATTAACTTAATGAACATAATTAGGTCCTAATTAACTTCTTAATGTATCTTAGTTAAGGTTTAAAAAATTCATTATTAATCAAAACCTAACAAATTAAAAATTAATTTAGTAATCACTTTATAAAATACTAATTAATTGGCAAATTAAATTTAATAAATAACAATTAATTAATTACATCTTATCTTCATTAATCACTAATTAAAACTTTATTAATCACTAATTAGCCATTAACCTTTCTTAAGTATTACTTAAACCTTAATCACTTACCTAATTACTAATTAAGTACTAGTTACTTTTGATTAATTTATTAAATAAATAAATTATTAAATTATCTAAACTTAACTCTTTTTATGTTACTAATTAAGTTTGGAAAACTTTTGCAAAATAATTCCAAAATGAATTATTTAAAGACGGCAATCATGAATTTTTGTCGAATAGCATTCATAACGAATGTCGCTATGAGCGTAGTTCGCTCTACTTGTTTTAAGTGAAACACTTCACTTAATTTCTTGCTCCTATATGTTTTGAAATAATATTTAGAAAGTTTTTGAAACCTTAAACCAAGATAAAACTTAAAACCAATTCCAAACTTTGAAACTAGAAATTATAGTTTTGATTTCAAATTGGATCTCGCGTCCATCGCTACACACAAAGTTGTTAAATATGTTTCATCTCAACATACTTTGATTCTTAAATCACAATCATACATCCATACTACCATAATCTTTACATCACAATGAAACACACATATATACATAAGGTTATATGCTTACTAACTAGACAACATCACATTCAAATCTCAAATTCAATGCCAAACATTTCATCCGTCCAATCACCATCGACCAACGTAATAACCATTCAATTTTTTCATCATATTATCGCCGAAATAGCACATCAAAATGAAGTCAAAACCCTTTCCAAAACAAAGTAGTTTTAATCACAGAAAATCTTTGAAACCTAAAATGCCTTAGATGCACCAAAAATCACCCTAAAAATATGTCATCTTCCATTTGATTTTTAGACATATTATTCTTAGATTTGAAAAAATGGAAAAAGTGAAGTTTTAGAAGACTCTTTTCTCTATAATTTAAGAAAAAAGATTCACTCAAATTAGATTTTTTGAGGTAGATATGGTCAAAAGAAGTAGAGCTATTTTCGAACGTGAATTTCTGAGTTTAAAAGTATACTACAAAGAAATGAGATTTTGACATATCTAAGATTCAAATTAGAAAAGGGGATAAATTAGAAATTTGTAGCTATTGAAATTTTATACAATCTAAAAAAATTGAAATCTTAATTTGGTTTAAAATAGAGGAAGTTATGGCTAAATAAACTAGGGGAAAATGGAGAAGAAAGAGTTTAAAAACAAGTTTGCATCTATAAAACAATTTAAATCTTTTGATTTAAAGAAAGCATAAACTAACATAAGAAGCCATGAAACATGAAGAAATCTTTAGGGAAACTAAAATATAGAAGTAAATGAAAATATGGTGAAATGGACGTGTATTTGTAGATGAAAGAAAGTAGGAAAATTACCAAAATAACCATAGATTAAAATATCCTAACATGTCATAATTTTGACGAGTCACATCACCACCTTCCCATCATATATCACATCCCCCTCTCTCTAGTCATATCCTCTAGGTCATGATGGATAATGATGACAATGCTAAGATATGACAAGAAATAATGATATATACTTATATATGTAAGTTATTATTTTTAAAACCATAACTTGTCACATCGCTTGCTAAATATAATTAACATGAGATAATATACTATTAGTGTATTATTATTTTTTGGTTAATTTACTCCTGTATATGTGTGTATATAGTGCACAAAGACGAATATTGTTTCCGACAACTTTCCGTTGTTGAAAAGTCGAAATTCGAAAAACGTTATTCGATCGTATTTTCTACTTTTCTACGAACTATATATTTTGATAAACAAATTTTAAAAATGATTTTACCATCATTCTTAAATAATTATAATAGATTTATTTGTTAATAAAAAATCATTTAGATGTTATTTAAACGTAGCTTGAATTCTCGAAGAAATATATAAAACCGGTGATATCAACGGTCGATGTCATAAATAAATTTTATTTTCCAACAATAAAATAAATTATTTCATTTCATAATATTGTTTGAATACATATGTTTATGCATGTATCTAGAGCCATCCACGATTCTTACCGTTTAAACGCAGTTTTATTGATAAAACGATTTCCGGCTGTTTTATCGATATTTTACCTAGGACGATATTTATAAAGTTCCAATGTTTTACCTCGGTAATTTGTCCATAAATATATTTTCCAAAATAACAATATTATTATTTACCACTTAAAATGTAGTTTGTTACAAATATCATTCCGAATCTTTTAATAAATGTGCCTTTTGTTTTATTCTCCAATTTATTAAATGATAATAGTGTCCTTCAATTTATAAACCCTCTTTATAAATTTATACTTATATTAACAAAATACAATTTTACAAATCTTTACCTCATTTGTAAAATATTACTTTTACAAATTATAACATTTACAAAATCTCACATTTGTAATTAATCTTTCATATATGTACGCATATACATATAAAATTATATTACTCTGTCTAAAATTGTTAATAAATATTAATGTAAAAATATTTCTAATTTCCTTTTAACCCTTTCCCTTCATTACAAAAGAAGGAATTATTTAAGGATTTTCAAAAATCTTCATTTTAAAGTTCAAAAATCTCTATTTAAAATATTTATAAATCTACCAATTTATAATAAACAAAAATCATACCTTTAATTTTCAAAAAAAATTACTCCTTTATAAAATTCAAGACCAATTATTTAAAACATACATAATATAAAAATTGCTTTGAAATCCCTTTTAAATCAAATCACTATTTTATAGTATCTTAAAATACCAAAAATGAAGCTCGGTGCTACTAAAGCACTAATTAAGCAAAATCATATGCATGTCATCAATATAGCATTCGACAAATCATACATCACCATTGTGACGCCCCACCTCTATACTCACGCTAGCCAAGGTGATGTGCACATAAATGTGCATATTTTTACCACCATATTTAATCTATTTGAATTAAATAAATGATCATATCGGGTATTTTAACTTGTTTAAACCAAAAATTCAAATTATTCCAAATTGTCACATATTCATCTTCATATATGGGCAAAACGGTCATTAGTGTGCATATATTTCTTTGAGAAAAATTAATTGAAAATTTGTATATATTTTTGTAGGATTTTGATCTCAAATAGAAGTGGTTTCATGAAGATATGCATGCACAAAATTAATACAAAGGAATGAAGATGGAAATAATTCAAAGTGAAGAACATGGAGGACCCAACCTACCCACCTACCTTAATGTACAAATTAAAGGCTAATGCACATGCTTATGGAGCTAATGATTTCATGTACATTTAATGGGGGATTAAGACATGCTAATGTTTACTTGGCCTCCACACTTCCTAAGGGGCATTTTGGGTACTCCCCAAAAATATGCATTAGGTTTTCTAACTTGTATAAATACCCCTTATGTTTCATGTAGCCATCTTCCTCTTAGTTAGTTAGTTTTAGTTTAGAAAATAAATCAAATCTCTCTTTCTTTCCATGGCTACTTAGCCATTTCTTCTCTTATGTAATTCTTTTTTTTATGCAATGTTAATTATTGTTTCTTTTTAATTACATGTTCATTTCCTTTATGCAAGTAGTGTAGATTTTCCTTTATGCAATTAGAATCGTTGTCTTTTCCATTAGCTTTCATTTTCCTTTTTTTTTACTTTCATGTTGCTTTCTACATTTGTTCATTTGATAACAAATATGAGAGCTTAATCCTTACAATTTAGGGGTAATGAATCTCTCTAGTATGTAGATGCAACATTTTCATGTTTATACTCTCTTTTTGTGCTTTAATGGAAACACTTGAAGTGGTTTAATGATGTTGTTTAGCTTTGAATTTGATAGTCTATGTTGTTCATAACAAATAGGCTATGCTTAAACAAACATAACACAAATTGCCTCTTCATCTAAATATGATTATGACAAAGAAGTGAATGTTGAAATTGAAATTTGATAGCCTATATTTCTAAACAATAGTTAATAGGCTATGCTTAAAATAGATTTTTATTTCAACTTTGTTGTCATATTTCATGAGAGTTAAATGTGTATTAGTGGTTGTGTTATAGTTTGATGGTTTATATTGAGCTAATTAATAGCATAAATATACAATACTTATGATAAGAACATCAACTAATTCACTAATGACAAGAAAAGAGAGATCATAACTTCATTTTGTTGATTTATATGATCTAGAGAGTGATTTCTAGCTATTCACTCTCGACTTCGGTATAATTTGATTGAATAGAATTTTAAAATCATCAATTCCCTGTGGATCGACCCGTATTCGCCGCGTGCTACATTCGTACACCGTGCGCTTGCGGTTGTTTTTTTAATTTAAATTCGTTCGACGGTTTTCTAAACCGATAGAATTTCCTTCTAAGAACAAGTTTTTGGCGCCGTTGCCGGGGACTTGTTTTGATTTTAGTTTTCTATTCTTCGAATTATTATTTTTGGTTTAATTTTTATTATGACATTTTGTTTGTGTGCATTTGCATTGCATATTCTACTTATTTAAAAAAAAACGAAAAAAAATTCATTAGTGCACTAGTCACATTTTGATTTTCTGTTGTCTGCATTGCAATCACTTCACTGCATTGTTATCACTTGCCCACTGTGTTTGTAACTGTTTTCTGTTTTTCCTCTCAGTTATGTGATTCTATCTTTGTTTTCTACAATACACTCTACCACCTGAAACTCTTGCTTTGTTTTGTTTTCTTCTTTTTCTTGGTTTGTAGGCCTTTTGTTGCTTTGGTTCTGTTTTGTTTTGTTCAAGCATTTGTTTGATCTGTTTCATTTGAAACAAAAAAAAATAAATATTTTATTTCCTTGTCAATATTGCCTTTACATTTTTATTGCAATTTTTCTTTTTCCATTTACATTCCAGAAAAAAAAAATCTGCTTTGCTTTCTGTTGTCCACTGTTCTACCCTCTCCACAGCAAATACACTTCCATACTCTGATCATCTCTATAACTACTGATACAACTGCTTCCCCCCCTCCTGACCATAATTCACTAAACTTCAACCATCTTCACCTGACACTATCTACATCACATTCAACTCCAGTCACAAACCAACCACTGCATTGCTCAACCTCCTCCACCATACCACCAAAACCAAAACTGCAATATCGCCAGCCTACCTCTCATATCACAAACTGATACAGTGCCATACCCCTCTGCTATTACTCCATTACACAATACATCACCTGACTGTCGGTCTTCGTCTTCACTTTACTGTCATCATTCATATACAACTTCCTCCATCACATTCACTTTAATTCATACAAACCATCAACACACTGTTCTGCTTCTCTTCCTCTCTGCCTGACACTGTTACATTTGTGCAAGACTGTTCTACACCACTGTTACCATTCTCTGTTGCCAGCAAAAAGCTCACCCTCTCCACTGTCATCAAACAACAACCATCTCTATTACTTCCTTCTAAACACCTCTTCACTCCAATACATCCAGCATATCAACTGGTCTCTGCCGTGAACCCTTCACCAAAATTGAGCACTGCCTCTCCATTCCACAACCACTAACCAACAGCCATCAACACCCGAAAAATCATTTCCTTCTAACCAGTACCCAAATCTGCCAACCATACATCACTGCTTCACCTTCACATCAGCACCTCCAAACAACTTTCTCCATCTCCTACACTTACATCACCATAATCAACCTTGCTGCCTATACCACAATATCACACATAGAAGTGTATATCAGAGTAGTGATCAAACAAGATCCACAATATCACAAAAGAATAGATACAAGTGCTACACAAAAGAATATGTATGCATCAAGGAGTCTCTATCTCGTATGTATAACAACAAAAACTACTAAACTAATGTAGTTAGCCAAAAGTCAGGTAATGTTCCCTGATGAGGAGTCAAGAAGAAGCACTTGTAACATCTCGGTCTGACCCGAGTATTATTAATAAGTAAACAATAAACGGATCAGTCTAGCTATAAATATCAGATAAAATGAGATAAAATAAGAGATATGATAAAAACGTATGATAACAAAAATGTCATACTGCGATAAGTATACATTGGACAACACAAAAATCATACAATACCTCAAGAAATCTCAAAGCACAGAAAAGAATGTTATATTCTTTATTTTATTCACCATACCACAAATATTGACAAGTATATCAATGCCAATCACAAAACTGGTGAATCACAAATTCTAGAAATCATCAACTAGAAATCCAGAAATCACAAAAGGGGGAGGCCTATCACAAAACGGGAGCATGAAAACTTACCAACACGTGTATCTCAAAACGTAAAGCGATTCCATGGTTGCTAACCATCGATTTTGAGCCGAAGCTCCACAAAATGGTCCGAAGACCATGGGTCGCTACCCCACAAAATTGAGCCGAAGCTCCACAGAAATGGGGTTTAGCCTCCCTCGCAAACAAAGAGACATCGCACATTGCTAATCTAAATCACAAAATGATCATCATCGAATATCAAGAAGTGTTAATTACACTAAGCTAGTAAATAGATGAGTTAAGCTTCATGTCCCATAACCACTGGCTTAACTTAAATATTTACGAACAAACTGTAAATCTCCGCTCGAAAGTTGTCACAAGAGTATCAATCGAATGAGTCTAAGAATTAACCAACAAAGTAAATGCCAGCGTTTCATTCCACTTGTTTTGCTAAGTCATTTAATTGGATTACTCGAACAAATGATATTGAAAATAGAGTTGTAATCATCTTTGTAAAGGAGTTTGAATATTTACTACTAGTATATAAACCTTTATATTTTAAAGTGACGAATCATAAAATTGATTGTAAAAACAGTCAATCACCAAAAATTCACAAACCAAGACGTGAATCCAATCCAAAGAAATCAATATCGAAGTCATCAAAATGTATACTCCCAAAAATTCCGAAGTAGAAGTCATCAAAATCGATAATAAATGATAAAAACAAATCAGATAACCACGAATCGATAAAAAATCGGAATCTCAAGCAAAATAGGTAAATTGGGCTGAAGCAAGCAGGTCAAATCGACAGGTCACTGAGTTCAGTCTACTGGCCCTCGGTTTCCAGGTTAGTCGACAGGACTCAAAGCGTCAGTCGACTGGAACCTGTTTTCCAGCATTTCCTGCCTTGTCCCCAAAGGGGCAACAATCCAAATGGAGCCAATCGATCGAGCAATTCCAGCTAGGATTTATGCCACACGACAACCCAGTCCTATAGGCTCTTCGACTCACTCCAAAGACATGTTCAAGCATCAAAGCTTGGATTTTTAAAGATTTAACTTCAAAACACCAAAAATTTAAATGTTCACCAAATCAATTCAAATCAAAAGCAAATGAACATGAATAGTTGTTAGGAATTCATACCTAACAATAATGATAGTTATAGACATAGATGTGAGACAAAAATATCACCTTTAAACCCAAAAACAAGAAAGAAGCTTGAAAACAAAGGAGGATCAACCCCTCTTCAATCTCAACTCTAAAAGCTCCAATCTGAGATCATAAGCAATAATTTCCCAAATTAGGTTATAGGGAATTTCTGAAATTGGAGAGAGATTGAGATGGAGAAGAAGAAGGAGATGCTTACCTAAGCTTCTCTTTGATTTTGGAGCTAAAACTTGGATTTGCTAAAGAAATTAGGGCTTAGGATTTTAATTTCCAATCTCCTACACCATTTTTGCTAATGCTTGAGTTGTAGGAAATAATATGAAGGAATGAAGAGGGTTGGAGTGGAGTTGGGTTGATATGTTAGGTTAATGGGTTGAAACCCAAACCCAAAGCCCTAAGTGAAAAGGTCGAAATTTTGGATAGCTCCAACATATCGATGTCTATACTCAAAAAGGTCGCAAACGCTATTTTGAACTCAATGAAGTAGTCCCAAGTCCTATTTTGACTGTTTGCAAAAAGTAACCTTTCAGACTTAAATCCGACTAACGATGCTATATTTACATGAAATATTTAAATATACAATCGTAAAATATGCAGGTTGTTATAGACTCCCCTCCTTAAAGAAATTGCGTCCTCACAATACTTTAGAAGAAAATATAAAAAGTAACAACCATAAAAGCATATTAGCACAAAAGAAATTTGAAATAAGAAGTTCACCTCAAAGAGCACGAGAGAGTATGTCCGGATGTGTTCGCTCGATGGATTCTCTAGATTCCCAAGAACAATCCTTAGGATTTAAGGACTATTGAACTTTCACTAGAGGGACATCTTTATTTCGAAGGCGTTTTACCTCCGATGCAATGATACGAATAGGATGTTGCTCATAAGTCAAGTTAGGCAAAACTTCAATTTCTTCCACAACACCAGGCTCAAGAAAAGAATCGGAATCCCTAAGGCATTTCCATAGTTGAGAAACGTGAAATACATCATAAATAGCAAAAACTGAGCCGGTAATAAAAGGCGATAAGCCACGGAACTAATACATTCGGTGATGGGAAATGGACCAATATATCGATGTATTAATTTCCCCGATCGACTGAAACGTACAACACCCTTCATAGGTGAAACACGAATAAACACAAAATCTTCCATAGAAAATTCTAGTTTCCTTCTTCGGTTATCGACATAGGATTTTTTTCCTACTTTGAGCTTCTCTCATCCTATAGCGGATAAGGTCGATCTTTTCTGCGGAATCACGAATAAAGTCTAGACCTAAAACCAGCTTCTCACCTGACTCAAGCCAACAAGAAGGAGATCGACATCGCCTTCCACAGAGTGCCTAAAATGTTGTCATACCAATACTAGATTGGAAGCTATTATTATAGGAAAACTCAACAAGAGAAATATGATCTTCCCAACTTCCCCCAAAATCAAGAACACATGCACGAAGAAGATCTTCAAGAGTTTGATTCACACGCTCGGCTTGTCCATCGGATTGAGAGTGATAAGATGTGCTAAAATTAAGCTTCGTTCCCAAAGCTTTTTGAAGACTCTTCCAAAATCCACTAGTAAACAATGGATCACGGTCGCTAACAATAGAAGTAGGGACTCCATGCAATTTAACAATTTTTTTAATAAAGAGTTTGGCCAAAAGAGGTACAGTCCGATTGGACCGAACGAGAATAAAATGGACGGATTTTGTAAGTCTATCAACTGTCACCCATAGGCTATCCTGATCCGAACGAGAACGGGGAAGATGGTCAATAAAATCCATGGAAATTTGGTCCCACTTCCAAATTGGACTGTCCAAAGGTTGCAATAACCCGTCGGGCCTTTCATGCTCGGCCTTAACGAGTTGGCAATTCATGCAACACTTAACAAAGTTAGCAATATCGGATTTAATTCCATCCGAATAATAAAGTCGCTTCATATCCGCATACATTTTACTACTACCTGGATGAATTGTAAATTTAGAATGATGAGAATCTTCTAAAATGTTTTTACGAAGATCACTAATATTTGGCACGATAAGTCTACCAAATTTTCGAATCCTGCCATGAGCATCAATATCAAATTCTTTCAAACCTTCAACATTAATTTTATCCCTACAACTTTGGCTAAGAAGAGGCAATTCAGAATCTAGCTTTTAAGCTTCAAGAATGCTATCTAAAAGAGAAGGATGAGCCTCAAGGCTACATAAAACAAGAGATGAACCTAAATCTGATTCAAGATCTCGAATCTCGCAAGTGGACAAAATCCCGAGATCATTCCATTCGGATATCATCATAGAAACCACCGCTTATTGTTTACGACTAAGTGCATCGGCAACACGATTCCCCTTTTCGAGAGTGTAAAGAATATTATAATCATAAGATACAAGAAATTTGAGCCAATGTTGTTGACACAAATTAAGTTCCTTTTGAGAAAATAGATACTTAAAAGTTTTATGATTGGTGTAGAGAATAAATTTTTCTCCCAAAAGATAATGGCACCAAATTCGAAGGGCGAAAACAATAGCCGCGAGCTCTAAATCATGTGTGGCACATCTAGTCTCGGCTGGCTTAAATTGCCCAGAAGCATAAGCAATAACATTATCCTTTTGCATAAGAATGGCTCCCAAACCAATGCGACTAGCATCGGTATAAACAATAAAATCTTGGTTCCCTTTCGGAATCACAAGAATAGGAGCATCAGAAAGTAATTCTTTTAATTTCTGAAAAGAAGCTTCACATTTGTCCGACCAAATGTGTCTAACTACTTTCTTTGTCAAGCTAGTAAGAGGCACGACAATTTTAGAAACATCCTTTATGAACCGATGGTAATAACCCGCCAATCCAAGAACGCTACGAATTTCCGTCACACTCTCCCGTCTCTTCAAATCTTGAACCGCTTCAATCTTTGAAGGATCCACGGAAATTCCAGATTCAGAAATGATATGACCAATAAATTTCACATGAGATTACCAAAAGTGGCACTTAGGAAATTTTTCTTTCAATTGATTTTTCCTAAGAGTTTCCAACACAATCCGAAGATGTTTTTCATGCTCTTCCTCGGTTTTGGAATAAACAAGAAAATCATCAATAAAGATGAGAACAAATCAATCGAGGAAGTCTTTGAAAACTCGGTTCGTAAGGACAACGAAATAAGTCGGAGCATTCGTTAAACCAAATGGTATAACAAGCCATTCATACGATCCATAATGAGTACTGAATGATGTCAAAGGAATGCTATCCTCTGCAATACGAAGATGATGAAAGCCGGTTGCTACGTCTAACTGTGAAAAAACTCTTGCACCACTAAGTTGATCAAATAAATCATCAATCCGAGGTAAAGGATATTTATTCATGATAGTGAGATCATTAAGCTTGCGGTAGTCAACGCAAAGCCTAATTGTACCATTTGGATTTCTTCACAAAAATAGCCGATGCTCCCCAAGGAGAGGAACTAGAGCGAATAAATTGCTTTGCCTCCAATTTGGATAATTGTCTACGCATTTCTTCACTTTCCTTATTGGACATACGATAAGGAGGACGAGTAATAGGTGCAGCTCCAGGAATTAGATTAATTCCGAACTCAATGGCTCGCTTAGGGAATAATCCTAAAACGGGCTCAAATATGTCGGAAAATTCACAAACAACGTGAATAAGAGAAATGACATCTTCCTCGTCATCATTATCGTCATCATGAGGATTTAAAGAATATACAGATGCTGCCAAGTTAGAATCTGAATCTTTAAGAACAATAGAAATCTGCTTAATAGATTGAGGATGTCAAAGATGAATAGTCCGCGCAGGACATAGGATTTAAAATTCATAACGGTTAAGCCAATCCATTCCCAAAATCATTCTGAAACCTAAGTAGCGCATGACATGCAAATCGGCTCGGAAAGAATAATCACATAAAACAATCTCGACATCTTTACATAGCAAACTGAGTGTTGCGGATCCACCAACTGGATTCACAATTCTCAAAGAAGCCATTAAAGCCATAACACTAAAAGAAAAAGTATCACAAGTTCTTTTGACATAAAAGAATAGGATTCACCCGTATCAAAAAGAACTCGAATAGGATGATCATGAAACATAATAATGCTATCAAGGATATAATGAGAAATACCTTGACCACGAGAAGTGTTACAAGGGGCTTGCACCACATTTAGCTTTCATTCCTTCTTGCTTTAAAGTTTGGAACATGCAGATATATAATGACACAAACTTTTGCAATAGCGACAAGCAAGGGGCTTTGAACACTTATTTGCATAATGGTCTAGAACCACAATTGTAGCATTGGTCGCCATTAGGGGTAGAAGTCTTGGATACCGGAGTTTCTTGTTTCCCTTTCTTGTTGGGATAAGGACCTTTGAACTTATTAGGCCGCTTCTTGTTTTTGTCGAAGTTTGATTTGGCACTCCCAACTTCAACATCACTCTCTTTATTTACCACTTTAAGTCGAAGAGCGACATCAACAAGCTAATCGAAAGCAACTTCCAATTTTAGAAGTAATGGCTTTTGAGATTCTTATTCAACCATAGACAAATCTTTTATTTTTCATTGATGGGGTATTAATGTACTCGACCCCATATTTAGAAAGGGATTCAAAAGATGCGACATAATCTGCCATAGAAGATTCACCTTGGACAAAGTCAATAAAACGACTGGCCAAAGTCAGTTTTTCAGCTTCTGGCACAAACTTTGATTCGAATCTTTCCCGGAATTGCTCCCAAGTAAGATCCGCTTTAACTATTTCAGAAATCAGAAGCTCATACCAACCTAATGCTCTTTCTTGGAGCATACTAGAAGCCACTTGGACTCGATGAAGATCAATAAGATTCATGCGAGAAAAGATGTGATCGCATGTTCTAAGCCAAGCTTGGACTTCAATAACACTTTCGGAATCCTTGAATGTCTTCCCACCCAAGTTGGTATAATCACCGCACAAGCGTGCAAATCCGAATTTTGGTTGAGTAGGATCTTGAATAGGTCCGACAGCATGAGCATTCTTTACAAGATCAAGAAGCTGTTGAGCTGACATAAATACTCCATCCTGAGGATTAGCACTTGTTTGACTGGCACTAGGACGGGCAGGTCTAACCATTTCTCTTCTTTAAGAAAGAAAGAAAGAAAGAAAGAAGAAGAAAAGGTTATTCTCAGAATGAATACCAAACAATAATGATTTATAAAACAAGGCATCACAAAGAAAATAGGATAGAACGGGTCCAATGACTCGAATAACACCCTAAGGCACGACTCCTAAGATGGACTAAAGACGATGATCCTTATTAAATTATTCTATATTGTTTCAAAGTCTGGCTCCAATACCAAGATGTGTAGCCCCATCTCTATACTCACGGTGGCCAAGGACACTACGGGTTAATGCTATCAACTAGCACGGAGGATAAGGCTATTGAGGAGCGACCATCCGTGTAATTGCTTTGGGAGAGAACCGATATGTCAGATAGTATAACATGCATTTCATTTCAAGAGGAAATCCGACATGCCGATACAAACTCAAAGCTATTACACAGTGGCTATGCGGTCTTTGGAAATAAATATATAAATAAGCACAACATAAATCACCCACAGATATCCATATCACAAAGGCGGAAAAACATATGAACATAACACATAGAAGTGTATTAGAGTAGTGGTCAAATAAGATCCACAATATCACAATAGAATAGATACAAGTGCTACATAAAAGAATATGTATACATCAAGGAGTCTCTATCTCGTATGTATAACAACAAAAACTACCAAACTAGAGTAGTTAGCAAAAAGTCAGGTAATGTTACCTGATGAGGAGTCAAGCAGAAGCACCAGTAACATCTTAGTCTGACCCGAGTATTATTTAATAAGAAAATAATAAACATATCAGTCTAGCAATAAATATCAGATAAAATGAGATAAAATGAGAGATATGATGAAAATGTATTATAACAAAAATGTCATACCGCGATAAGTATAAATTAGACAACACAAAAATCATACAATACCTCAAGAAATCTCAAAACACAGAAAAGAATGTCATATTCCTTATTTTATTCACCATACCACAAATATTGACAAGTACATCAATGCGAATCACAAAATTGGTGAATCACAAATTCTAGAAATCATCGACTAGAAATCCAGAAATCACAAAAGGAGGAGGCCTATCACAAAACGGGAGCATGAAAACACACCAACACGTGTATCACAAAACGGAACACTGTACCATGGTTTCTAACCGTCAATTTTGAGCCGAAGCTCCACAAAACGGTCCGAAGACCATGGGTGGCTACCCCATTAAATTAAGCCAAAGCTCCACAGAAATGGGGTTTAGCCTCCCTCACAGACGTAGAGACATCGCATATTGCTGGTCTAAATCACAAAATGATCATCATCGATCATCAAGAAGTGTTAATTACACTAAGCTAGTAAATAGATGAGTTTAGCTTCATGTCCAATAACCACTGGCTTAACTAAAATATTCATGAACAAACTGTAAATCTCCACTCGAAAGTTGTCACAAGAGTTTCAATCGAACGAGTTTAAGAATTAATCGACAAAGTAAACGCAAGCATTTCATTCCACTTGTTTTGCTAAGTCGTTTAATTGGATTTCTCGAACAAATGAGGTAAAGGTTTGTATATACTAATAGATTGGAAAATGGTTTTATAAATGACTTTGATATTGAAAATAGAGTTGTAATCATCATTGTAAAGGAGTTTGCATATACTACTAGTATAGAAATCTTTGTATTTTAACGTGACGAATCACAAAATTGAATGTGAAAACAATCAATCACAAAAAATTCACATACAAAGACGTGAATCCAATCCAAAGAAATCGATATCAAAGTCATCAAAATGTATATTCCCATAAATTCTGAAGTAGAAGTCATCAAAGTCTATAATAAATGATAACAACAAATCCGATAACCACGAATAAATAAGAAATGGGAATCTCAAGCAAAAAAGGAAAATTGCTGAAGCAAGCAGGTCAGTCGACTGGCCCAATGCCTGGAAAACTCTCGGGTTCCAGGTCAGTCGACTGGACTCAGAGCGCCAGTCGACTGGAACCTATTTTCTAGTATTTCCATCCTAGTCCCCAAAGGGTCAAGAATCCAAACGGAGCTGATCAATCGAGCAATTGCAACTAGGGATTTATGCCACGCGACAACCCAGTCCTATATGTTGTTCGACTCACTCCAAAGACATGTTCATGCATCAAAGCCAGGATTTTTAAATATTTAACTTCAAAACACCAAAAATTGAAATGTTCACCAAATCAATTCAAATCAAAAGCAAATGAACATGAATAGATGTTAGGAATTCATACCTAACAATAATGATAGTTATGGGCATAGATGTGAGATAAAAATCTCACCTTTAAACCCAAAAACAAGAAAGAAGCTTGAAAACAAAGGAGGATCAACCACTCTTCAATCTCAGCTCTAAAAGCTCCAATCTAAGATCATAAGCAATAATTTCCCAAATTAGGTTATAGGGAATTTCTGAAATTGGAGAGAGATTTAAATGGAGAAGAAGAAGGAGATGCTTACCTAAGCTTCTCTTTGATTTTGGAGCTAAAACTTGGATTTTCTAAAGAAACTAGGGCTTAGGATTTTAATTTCCATTCTCCTCCACCATTTTTCCTAAAGCTTGAGTTGTAGGAAATATTGTGAAGGAATGAAGAGGGGTGGAGTGGAGTTGGGTTGATATGTTAGATTAATGGGCGGAAACCAAAACCCATAGCCCTAAGTGAAAAGGTCGAAATTTTAGCTAGCTCCAAACATATCGATGTCTATACTCAAAAAGGTTGCAAATGCCATTTTGAACTTAATGGAAGTGGTCTCGAGTCCTAATTTGTCCTTTTGCAAAAGGTAACCTTTCGGACTTAAATCCGATTAACGATGCTATATTTAAATAAAATATTTAAATATACAATCGTAAAATATGTGGGTTGTTAAAGACTCCCCTCCTTAAAGAAATTACGTCCTCGCAATACTTAAGAAGAAAATATAAAAAGTAACAACCATTAATGCATATCAACACAAAAGAAACTTGACATAAGAAGTTCACCTCAAAGAGCACGAGAGAGTAAGTCCGGATGTGTTCGCTCGATGAATTCTCTAGATTCCCAAGAACAATCCTTAGGACTTGAGGGCCATTGAATTTTCACAAGAGGGATATCTTTATTTCGAAGGCGTTTTACCTCTGATGCAATGATACGAATAAGATGCTGCTCATAAGTCAAATTAGGCGAAACTACAATTTCTTCCACAACACCGGGTACAAGAATAGAATCGAAATCCCTAAGGCATTTCCATAGTTGAGAAACGTGAAACACGTCATGAATAGCAGAAAACCGAGCCGGTAATAAAAGGCGATAAGCCAGGGAACCGATACGTTCGGTGATGGAAAATGGACCAATATGTCGAGGTGCTAATTTTCTCTATCGACTGAAATGCACAACACCCTTCATAGTTGAAACACGAATAAATAAAAAATCTCCCATCGAAAATTTGAATTTCCTTCTTTGGTTATCGGCATAGAATTTTTGCCTACTTTGAGCTTCTTTCATCATATGGCGGATAAGGTCAATCTTTTCTATGGAATCACGAATAAAGTCCGGAGCTAAAACCAGCTTCTCACCTGCCTCAAGCGAACAAGAAGTATATCAGCATGCCCTTCCATAGAGTGCCTCAAAAGGTGCCAAACTAATACTAGATTGGAAGCTATTATTATAGGAAAACTCAACAAGAGAAATATGATCTTCCCAACTTCCACAAAAATCAAGAACACATGCACGAAGAAGATCTTCAAGAGTTTGATTCACATGCTCGGTTTGTCCATTGGACTGAGGGAGATAAGCGGTGCTAAAATTAAGCTTCGTTCCCAAAGCTTTTTGAAGACTCTTCCAAAATCCACTAGTAAACAATGGATCACGATCGCTAACAATAGAAGTAGGGACTCCATGAAATTTAACAATTTTTTTAATAAAGATTTTGGCCAAAAGAGGAACGGTTTGATTGGACCGAACGGGAATAAAATTGGTAGATTTTTTAAGTCTATCAACTATCACCCATAGGCTATCACGACTCGAACTAAAACGGGGAAGACCGTCAATAAAATCCATGGAAATTTGGTCCCACTTCCAAATTGGAATGTCCAAAGGTTGCAATAACCCATTGGGCCTTTGATGCTCGGCCTTAACGAGTTGGCAAGTAATGCAACGCTTAACAAAGTAAGCAATATCGGATTTCATTCCATCCCAATAATAATGTCGCTTCATATCTGCATACATTTTACTACTATCGGGACTAATGGTAAATTTAGAACGATGAGAATCTTCTAAAATGCCTTTACGAAGATCACTAATATTTGGCACGATGAGTCTACCAAATTTTCGGATGCCGCCACGAGCATGAATGTCAAAGTCTTTCAAACCTTCAATATTAATTTTATCCCTACAACTTTGGCTAAGAAGAGCCAATTCAAAATCTAGCTTTTGAGCTTCAAGAATGTGGTCTGAAAGAGAAGGATGAGCCTCAAGAGTACATAAAACAAGAGATGAACATAAATCAGATTCACGATCTCGAATCTCACAAGTGGACAAAATGCTGAGATCATTCCATTCGAATATCATCATAGAAACAACCGCTTGTTGCTTACGACTAAGTGCATCGGCAACACGATTCCCCTTTCCGAGAGTGTAAAGAATATGACGATCATAAGATGCAAGAAATTCGGGCCAAGATCGTTGACGCAAATTAAGTTCCTTTTGAGAAAATAAATATTTCAAAGATTTATGATCGGTGTAGAGAATAAATTTTTCTCCCAAAAGATAATGGCGTCAAATTCTAAGGGCGAAGATAATAGCCACGAGCTATAAATCATGTGTCACACATCTAGTCTCGGATGGCTTTAATTGCCTAGAAGCATAAGCAATAACACGATCCCTTTGCATGAGAACGGCTTCCAAACCAACACGACTAGCATTGGTATAAACAATAAAATCTTAGTTCCCTTCGGGAATCACAAGAATAGGAGATTGGAAAGGAGTTCTTTTAATTTCTAAAAAGAAGCTTCACATTTGTCCAACCAAATGTATCTAACTCCTTTCTTTGTTAAGCTAGTAAGAGGCACGACAATTTTTGAAAAGTCCTTTATGAACCAACGGTAATAACCCGCCAATCTAAGAAAGCTATGAATTTCTGTCACACTCTCCGGTCTCTTCCAATCTTGAATCGCTTCAATCTTTGAGGGATCCATGGAAATTCCAGATTCATAAATGATATGACCAAGAAATTTCACACGAGATTGCCAAAAGTGGCACTTAGAAAATTTTGCTTTCAATTGATTTCTCTTAAGAGTTTCCAACACAATCCGAAGATGTTTTTCATGCTCTTCCTCGGTTTTAGAATAAACGAGAGTATCATCTATAAAGATGAGAACAAATTGATCGAGGATGTCTTTGAAAACTCGATTCATAAGGTCAACGAAATAAGCCGGAGCATTCGTTAAACCAAATGGCATAACAAGCCATTCATACGATCCATAACGAGTACAGAATGATGTCAAAGGAATGTTATCCTCTGCAATACGAAGCTAATGAAAGCTGGTTGCTAAGTCTAACTGTGAAAAGACTCTAGCACCGCTAAGTTGATCAAATGAATCATCAATCCGAGATAAAGGATATTTATTCTTGATAGTGAGATCAGTAAGCTTGCGGTAGTCAACGCAAAGCCTAAGTGTACCATTTGGATTTCTTCACAAAAATAACCGAAGCTCCCTAAGGAGAGGAACTAGAGCGAATAAATTGCCTTGCCTCCAATTCAGATAATTGTCTACTCATTTCTTCAATTTCCTTATTGGACATACGATAAGGAGGACAAGTAATAGGTACAGCTCCAGGAATTAGATTAATTCGAACTCAATGGCTCGCTTAGGGGATAATCCTAAAACGGGCTCAAATATGTCAAAAAATTCACGAACAACGTGAATAAGAGAAATGACATCTTCTTCATCAACATTATCGTCATCATGAGGATTTAAAGAATATAAAGATGCTGCCAAGTTGGAATCTGAATCTTTAAGAACAATATAAATCAGCTTAACAAATTGAGGATGTCGAAGATGAATAGTTCGCTCAGGACATAGGATTTGAACTTCATAATGGTTAAGCCAATCCATTCCCAAAATCAATCCAAAGCCTAAGTAACGCATGACATGCAAATCGGCTCGGAAAGAATAATCACATAAAACAATCTCGACATCTTTACATAGCAAACTGAGTATTGCGGATCCACCAACTGGATTCGCAATTCTCAAAGAAGTACCTAAAGATATACACTCAAAGAAAAAGTATCAACAAGTTCTTTTGATATAAAAGAATGGGATGCACCCGTGTCAAAAAGAACTCGAACAGGATGATCATGAAACATAATAGTGCCATCAAGGATAGAATGAGAAATACCTTGACCGCGAGAAGTGTTACTAGGGGCTTGCACCAAATTTAGCTTTCCCTCCTTCTTGCTTTAAAGTTTGGGACATGCAGATATATAATGACCCGAACTTTTGCAATAGCGACAAGCAAGGGGCTTTGAACACTTATTCGCATAATGGTCCTTAGAACCACAATCGTAGCATTGGCCACCACTAGGGGTAGAAGTCTTGGATACCAGATTTGCTTGTTTCCCTTTCTTGTTTTGATAAGGACCTTTGAACTTATTAGGCTGCTTCTTTTTGTTGTTGTAGTTAGGTTTGGCACTCCTAACTTTAACATCACGCTCTTTATCCCCCTCTTCAAGTCGAAGAGCGATATCAACAAGCTGATCGAAAGAAACTTCCAATTTCAGAAGTAATGGCTTTTTGAGATTCTTATTCAAGCCATAGACAAATCTTTGATTTTTCTTCAATGGGGTATTAATGTACTCGACGCCATATTCAGAGAGGGATTCAAAAGATGCGACATAATCTGCCATAAAAGATTTACCTTGAACAAGGTCAATAAAACGACGGGCCAAAGTCACTTTTTCAGCTTCCGGCACAAACTTTGATTCGAATCTTTCCTGGAATTGCACCCAAGTAAGACTCTATTTAACTATTTCAGAAATCGGAAGCTCGTACCAATCTAATGCTCTTTCTTGGAGCATACTAGAAGCCACTTGGACTCGATGAAGATCAGTAAAATTCATGTAAGAAAAGATGCGATTGCATGTTCTAAGCCAAGCTTGACTTCAAGAACACTTTTGGAACCCTTGAATGTCTTCCCACCCAAGTTGGTATAATCACCGCACAAGCTTGCAAATCTGGATTTTGGGTGAGTAGGCTCTGGAATGGGTCCGACAGCTTGAGCATTCTTTACAAGATCAAGAAGCTGTTGAGTTGACATAAATACTCCATCCTGACGAGTAGAACTTGATTGACCGGCACAGGAATGGCCAGGTCTAACCATTTCTCTTCTTTAAGAATGAAAGAAAGAAGAAGAAAAAGTTATTCTCAGAATGAATATCCAAAAATAATGATTGATAAAACAAGGCATCACAAAGAAAATAGGATAGAACGGGTCCAATGACTCAAATAAAACCCTAAGGCACGACTCCTAAGATGGACGTAGGACGATGATCTTTGTCTAATTATTCTACAGTGTTCCGAAGTTTGGCCCCGATACCAAGGTGTGACGCCCCACCTCTATACTCACGCTAGCCAAGGACACTAAGGGGTAATGCCATGAACTAGCACGAAGAATAAGGCTGTTGAGGAGCAACCATCCGTGTAATTGCTTTGGACGAGCAACAATATGTCAGATAGTATAACATGCGTTTCATTTCAAGAGGAAATCTGACATGCCAATACAAACTCAAAGCTACTACACAGTGCCTATGTGGTCTTCGGAAACAAATATAGAAATAAGCATAACATAAATCAGTCACAGGTATCCATATCACAAAGGCGGAATAGATATGAATATAACACATAGAAGTGTATATCAGAGTAGTG
Source organism: Allium cepa (assembly GCA_030765085.1). Classification (NCBI taxonomy): domain Eukaryota; kingdom Viridiplantae; phylum Streptophyta; class Magnoliopsida; order Asparagales; family Amaryllidaceae; genus Allium; species Allium cepa. Next base: position 948,336,580 of record CM060938.1, on the reverse strand, counting down.
GTCAAACAAGATACACAATATCACAAAAAAATAGATACAAATGCTACACAAAAGAATATGTATACATCAAGGAATCTCTATCTCGCATATATAACAACAAAAGCTACTAAACTAGAGTAGTTAGCCAAAAGTCAGGTAATGTTCCCTGATGAGGAGTCAAGCAGAAGCGCCTGTAACATCTCGGTCTGACCCGAGTATTATTTAATAAGAAAATAATAAACGGATCTGCCTAGCTATAATTATCTGATAAAATGAGATAGAATAAGAGATATGATAAAAACATATGATAACAAAAATGTCATACTGCGATAAGAATACATTGGACAACTCAAAAATCATACAATACCTCAAGAAATCTCAAAGCACAGAAAAGAATGTTATATTCTTTATTTTATTCACCATACCACAAATATTGACAAGTATATCAATGCCAATCACAAAACTGGTGAATCACAAATTCTAGAAATCATTAACTAGAAATCTAGAAATCGCAAAAGGGGGAGGCCTATCCCAAAACCGGAGCACGAAAACTCACCAGCACGTGCATCACAAAACAGAACGCTATTCCATGGTTGTTGACCATCAATTTTGAGCCGAAGCTCCACAAAACAGTCCGAAGACCATGGGACGCTACCCCACAAAATTGAGTCGAAGCTCCGCAGAAACGGGGTTTAGCCTCCCTCGCAGGCAAAGAGACATCGCACATTGCTAGTCTAAATCACAAAATGATCATCATCAATCATCAAGAAGTGTTAATTACACTAAGCTACTAAATAGATGAGTTTAGCTTCATCTCCCATAACCACTGGCTTAACTTAAATATTTACGAACAAACAGTAAATCTCCAATCGAAAGTTGTCACAAGAGTTTCAATCGAACGAGTCTAAGAATTAACTGACAAAGTAAACGCAAGCGTTTCATTTCACTTGTTTTGTTAAGTCGTTTAATTGGATTTCTCGAACAAACGAGGTAAAGGTTTGTATATACTAATAGATTGGAAAACGGTTTTATAAATGAGTTTGAAATTAAAAATAGAGTTGTAATCATCTTTGTAAAGGAGTTTGAATATTTACTACTAGTATAGAGACCGTTGTATTTTAAAGTGATGAATCACAAAATTGATTGTAAAAACAATCAATCAGCAAAAATTCACATACCAAGATGTGAATCAAATCCAAAGAAATCGATATCGAAGTCATAAAAATGTATATTCCCAAAAATTCCAAAGTAGAAGTCATCAAAGTCGATAATAAATGATAACAACAAATTGGATAACCACGAATCGATAAAAAGTCAGAATCTCAAGCAAAATACGCAAATTGGGTTGAAGCAAGCAGGCCAGTCGATTGGCCAAATGCCTAGAAAACTCTCGGGTTCCAGGTACGTCGACTAGACTCAGAAAGCCAGTCGATTGGAACCTGTTTTCTTGTATTTGCAGCCTAGTCCCCAAAAGGGACAAGAATCCAAACGGAGCCGATCGATTGAGCAATTGCAACTAGGGATTTATGCCACACGACATCCCATGCCTATAGGCTCTTCTTCTCAGCCCAAAGACATGTTCAAGCATCAAAGATAGGATTTTTAAAGATTTAACTTCAAAACACCAAAAATTTAAATGTTCACCAAATCAATTCAAATCAAAAGCAAATGAACATGAATAGATGTTAGGAATTCATACCTAACAATAATGAAAGTTACAGACATAGACGTGACATAAAAATCTCACCGTTAAACCAAAAAACAAGAAAGAAGCTTGAAAACAAAGGAGGATCAACCACTCTTCAATCTCAACTCTAAAAGCTCTAATCTAAGATCATAAGCAATAATTTCCCAAATTAGGTTATAGCGAATTTCTGGAATTGGAGAGAGATTGAGATGGAGGAGAAGAAGGAGTTGCTTACCTAAGCTTCTCTTTGATTTTGGAGCTAAAACTTGGATTTGCTAAAAAAACTAGGGGTTAGGATTTTAATTTCCAATCTCCTCCACCATTTTTTCTAAAGCTTGAGTTGTAGGAAATATTATGAAGGAATGAAGAGGGTGGAGTGGAGTTGGGTTGATATGTTAGGTTAATGGGCTGAAACCCAAACCCAAAGCCCTAATTGAAAGTTCAAAATTTTAGCTTGCTCCAAGCATATCGATGTTTATACTCAAAAAGGTGGCAAACACCATTTTGAACTCAATGGAAGTGGTCCCGAGTCCTAATTTGGCTGTATGCCAAAAGTAACCTTTTAGACTTAAATCCGACTAACGATGCTATATTTAAATAAAATATTTAAATATACAATCGTAAAATATGTGGGTTGTTACAACCATATATATGGAAATAAAATCAATAGTGTGAGGAATCCCGCTAGACCCCTCCAAACTATCCCCCTGCATAACATACAGTATATAATTATAAAAATATAAATCCACTGCTTCGAGGTGGGATTCGTATATAAAGGATCATCCGCTCTCACACGGGAACGTAATAGGGTCTCATCCGCTCCAATAGGCAAGAATCCAACTAATAAATATAGTAAATTATCCATATACTCAATAACTATCAATAACAATATATCCAAACATCTAATAGATAATTTTTATCGATTAAATATATATATCTGGTTGACCAAAAAGGTGAGATTAACTCACATTGATTTATAATAGTCGTCAATGCGTTCTGTTTTGAATTAAAATTGAATGGACGTTCAATTTTAATCCAAAATTCCAACTAGCTTCGAATTTGTCCAATCTAACTCCATAGTGTAGTACTCGCTAATACGAATGCAACGCAACTTGTTGCACTTAAAATAGACCTCGTACGAAAAAGTTATGGATTAATTTACATTTGATAAAATTAAAATTAATTAACTAAATTAAACAAGTTTAAAATTATTAGACCTTGTCTCTTCCCTCATATTTACTCCTCTAAGCATGCTCACATATACTTCTTTTTCTTTTCTCTTTTTAATTCCTAGATCAAATCGCGCCTGACCAAAGCTGCGGCACCACCCTCACATGCAGCTGTGCCACCCTCCTCCAGGCTAGCGCGCACATCCACGCCAGGAAATCGATCCTGAACCCACCAACTAATGCTCATTTGAGTGAGCTTGGCTACCGCCTCGTCGACAATTAACTTCATTCAACCGTTGATCTTGTAGAGCCCATCGAGCTCTTCAACTTCACACTTGAAGTCGAAGCGTAAAAGCACGTGGATGGAGAGAAATCGAGGAAGAAAGGCCAGTGATTTTCTGCCATTGAAATTTTAAAGTGGCGGCTAATAGAAACAAGGTTTTTGGATCTCAAAGTTAAAGTTTTGAAGTCCTTATATAGAAATTTTCACATTACTATTCGTCCTTGAAAATCTCAAACTTCAAACGAAGCGTGCCGCCTAGTGTTCTATATGTAATATCCCTATTTCGAACACAATGGAACTAGTTTCGAGACCTAATTCGATCATATGCAGACGATAGCTTTTTAAACCCAATTATTATATTAATTTCTTATATTAATTTCTATGCGTTTTGAACTTGCACGACCTAACGACACGTATGATCATCACCAAATTCGATGATATATAATAATTCTCTAATACGGATTCGATGAAACTTATTTCGTCGAAATCCAAGACAGTGCCCTAAAAAGATATTTTTACACGCTAATTAAAAAAGCAATTTCTAAAATCAATTAAATCACTTTTAAATCAAATATAAAAGTTTACTATCTTTCTTCTTATTTAAGTAGAATATAAAACAATTTTAGAAATCATTTTCATTCACATAAAATTCAAGTTTCAATTATTTAGGCAATTTCAAATATTTAACTTTACAATTAAATTATCAAATAAATCATTATATTTAAAATCCAAGTTATTTTACTTATAAAAATTAACTTTTCAATATTTAAAATAAATTAAATATTCTAAGTTTAAATGACTAAAATTCTGAGTCGTTCAAGGATTGTTGGACTACCATAGTATATTATGCATCTTTTGCTTTTTCTATATTGTCATTTCTTTATTCATATTCTAGCTTTTCTAGTATAAATTGGTTGTTATTTTTTGTCTGAATTAAAGCAGAACATGATATTTCTCTCATATTTTCTATTGTCCGGATAATATAATGGAATTAGAATAGTTTTTCCATTAGTGAGAGACCTAATCCATCTTAAAAACCAACGCTAGAATCACATTACCGGGTTCTACACTTTACTGGATCTCTAGTTGAGATGTTTGGTTGTTTTTGACGCAAACATTTTTTTTAAAGAAAATAATTTTCAAACTAAATAAATGAATAAAATGTTTTATAAAGCAAAATTGATTTGATATATTGTTTGTTGGAAAAAATTTAAATTCAAATTAGGATTCAGGTTAATGGAAAATTTTATTCAAAATTAGTAATTTAATAAAAAAATAGAGATTGGGGTTGTTTAATTCGTTAATTTTGGATTATGAAAGTTGATCAAAAGTGGTTAAGCATGGTTTTTCTTACAAGCATGGTTTTTCTTACATGAACCGGAAGAAGAGGGGGGTGTAGGATCGATTTCACCCTAGAAGGCAGGTGAATAGGGTGATACTAATAATTAAAAAATTTAATGCGGAAATATATAAAATAATTGCAGCACTGACAATAGCTGAATAATACAAGCATAGATGATAGCATAATATTAAATGTAGAAATAGAACAACACATATCTACCCAACTTCGGCAAAACCTTGCCTACATGCTGCACCCAAGGTTTCTAATAGAAATTAAGTAGTCAGACGCTTACACAAGTAAACTCACAACACCCGCTATCGACTAACCTAACTTTACGCTCAAACCCAGCCATAACTCAGTCACCGAGTTGCGAATTCTCGAACCACACCACCGTAGTTCGTCCCCTAGTCACACGACTAGACTTTACAAAAGTCTAAAAGAGAAATACAAAATAAAAACAACTAAACAAAAATAGAAATCCTAGTTTAAAATAAAAGACCAAACTATTATTTGCTGGCCGCAAAAACAAAAACTCCGTGATAAAAAATATTCCCCTTTTCTTTTATTTCTTCGGCCTTTATCCTTGATTTGTGAAAATGGATGCCTCATTTCTTCTTTGGGATATCTTCACTTCTCTTCAAGAAATTAAGTCTTCTGGAGATTGAGCACTGTTGATTCTAGTTGATCGATTTAATAGATATTCAGCGTTGATTGCTTCATCCGTCGATCGTCTCTTTGATTTGCACACGCCTGCTCTAATTCGTTGAGTTCAATTTGAATTGGTATGTGATTTCCTTTATTACTCTCGTTGGTATGCTTGAACTATATTGATTTTGATTTGCTGATGATGATTTGGTTTAAATAGGGTTTAATTCCTTTAAGTATCATTCGAATATGATTTTGAATTTGTCTGTTACTTTTTGCTTTGCCATTTGATTTTGCTGGTTGCTTGTGATTGATTTTGACTGGTTCAGTTTCGTTTATTTTCTGTTATGGTTCCTCGGTCACCATAGCTTCATGAGTTTGCTTTAGATTTTGTTTCGTTCTTTTCTGGCTTGACTTAGGCCACTTTGGATTTGCGATAATTGACTTCAACTTCATGAATTTTTTTGCTGGCAATTAGCACTTCTCTGAAGTTTGCATAATATTTGCATTTGAATGTGACCATGACTACATTCGAATTTTTTTCTTCTTTTCAATGCTACAACTTAATTTGCTTTAGAAAACTGTCTGGATATATGTATACATGTGTGAATGCATATGTGTGTGTGTGTATGTATATGTATGTATGTTTGTTGCATCATGTATATACTGGACTTGATAAACGCTGATTTATTTCGGCCTTGACTCCTTTATATTGAATTATCTGGTTTACCTGTACACTATTGTTGCTTGATGGACTCTGGTAGTTGCAGTATCATGTGGTCTTGTTGTCTCTGGTGCATGTGTGCTGGTTCCTGTACATTTTGTGGAGACGTCCGGTTTCCATTGAAATATTAAAATTTGAACTCTGCACTTGTACCATTTGATGTCAGGTTTTGATAAACTTTTTCATGTGTGTTCATTTACATTGCTTAGAAAAGTTTTGTTGTTGTGCATGCCCCTTATGTAGCTTAATTGCTTGCATATGGTTGTTCCTTTTAAACTCATATATGTGTATACATATATATGTATGTATATATGTTTATGTGGTCTTTGTGTAGCGTTCTCTATCTTAATGTACATTTATTTGAAAAAACTTCCTGGTATTTGCATTCATTTGATGGTCTAGCCATTTTGTTGTTGCACATTTCCTTGAGTTTGAGTACAGTTCACTGAAACTTGTACTCAACCATTTGTATCTGGTTCCATATCTAACCATGCTTCATTGTTTTCTTTGACCATCATATATACTTGTTTTTTTATCTTTGTTCACTGCATGGTGATTCATGTCTGCTTGTCATTTTTCAAACTGTTGTGTTGATGTTCATCTCCACTTGTATACATACATATATAAATATATGTATACGTGTGTGTGTTCACCTCAGTGGCATTCCATTGTATACTTTTTAGCATATGAATTCATATTGCTTTATATTTTTACCGGGTGTGGTTCCATACAAAAAATTTTATGCATAGCATATACGTGTCGGTGTTGCTCCTTTGTGTGCGGTCCACCCCTTTTTGTACTGGTTCATTCTATTTTTAGAATTTGTCTTGCATTGATTTGTAGCCTCGAGTTAGTTTTCATATATATAAACACACACACACACATACATATGCCTAAACTATTAAGTCTGGTCTAGTGGAAGCTTTGCATTCATGTTATGTTAACCGATTTCACTATGTATGATGTATTTGCATTTGTATTTGAGTAATTCGCTGTCTTGTTGTGTAGTTCTTGCTTCTCGACTGACCTTGGTTAGTTTTGCATTTGCTTCGAGTTATTTCATTTCCTGGTCTGTGTTACATTGTGTGGTGTGTTGCTGTCTTGAATGCGTATAGTTGGGTTCCTTTTGAAGTTGACACGTCTGAGGCTTTTTGCATTCACGCATGTTGTCATTTGACTTTGAGTCTGACCATTTAAGGTTTTGTTTGTTTTTAAAGTCACCACTGTTGACATGTGGATTTTGGTTCCTCCGAGCAGTCTGGGTTCAAGTGTACATTTAATTTTTGGTCGAGGCTTGTTTTATGTTGGTTTTTGAATTCTTGTACTTAATAATTTTGTGATGTTTTTTGTAATGTAGCTGAGTTGAACCTAACTTTGGCTCGGGTTTGACCTTATGCTCATGTCGTGGCTTTATTTTTATTGCACTTGAGTTGAACCTAGCTTTTGATTGGGTTTGCCCTTGTGCTCACCTGTCCTTGCAATTTTATAAAGTGTATATCAGTGTGCATGGCCTTATGGAATGTACAATGATACACTGTGCATGTCACAAGCTGTTCGTGTAAGATGAATTCAAAATAATTATGATGATGAACAACCCAAATAACTAAGGCAAATAAAATTTTCAAAAACACATTTTATTTTACACTGCAAAAAAATATTTCTTTTTTAATTTTACCACGTTAGTTTTATTTTGCAAGTAACTCAGATGTTGGATTCAATCTGGAATAGACTTAATGATTAAATGCGAGTGAATGAGTGATATGTAGCGAGGTGCAAATATAAATGATAATTGTATACTGAAACGTTGTATTGTAATTTAAAATTTTATTGTTTGAAAATTGTGTATGTAGTGAGAGCTCAAATTTGTACTATTCAAAATTGTAATAAATATTTGTTTGAATAAAATATATGTTTGAATTTAAATTTTTTTGTTATTTATTTTATTCAGCAAATATTTTTTCAATTATGTGAAAATAAAATAGTACGATAACAAATACATTTAAATGGATATATGTAATTATCATTAAAAAAATCATATACTAGCATATTAAACAATCTTCCCCTTTTGATAATAACAAACATATATTTAAGATTTTGAATTTATTAAATGTATGTGATCATTCAATTTGCTCCCCCTATTTCAATGCTCCCACTCTACAACAAAGGCTCCCCTTCATTTATGCATGAAAATAAATAGAAATATGCAAATGAACCTAGATGCAAATAGAAAATACAAATAAAATATTTGACCTTCATTTGCTAAAATCTTAGCTTTTCTCTCCCCAATTTGTTATCAGTAAAAAAGTAACATTCTTTGAAAAATGGAGATAAAGTTATAGACATTAATAAAATATTAATACCTAATCAAGTATAGATATTAAATTTCAATTAAAAATAAAAATATATATCATAAATACTCTGTTAGGCGCATATTCCACTTTAGAGTGATAGGGATGAGTAGTTGTGTCTGTTTGTGGTATATTTATATCAGGAATGAATATATACTAACCATGCTTAACCGCTATAACTTTAAAATGAGATTAGTAGTATTCCAAATTTTATAATAAAAAATAAATTTCAAGCATCTTCTAACCTTAACCGTGAGGACTTTTGAATGGGATTAGAATCAACTTGCATATTTAACAATCAATTTTGATATGTGTTCCATACTTGCATAACTGTGGGGACTTTTAAATGAGCATGAAAGCACATAATCAAAGATTCCAAGTAGTTGACCCATGCATAATCGTGAGGACTTTTAAATGAGAGTGAATATTTTGGATGTTTTTATTGCTAAAAATATAATAAAATGGAAAACGAATAATTTCCCATTTAAATTACAAGATATTGACATACTATATTGGATTTTGATGAGAAATGGTGATTAGAGATACGATAGAAATAGAGATGGTCATGGAATTTTTATCAATCAAAAGTTATTATAAATCTTGTTTGAATTTTAAAGAAATTTACTAAATATATTGTCTCAAGTTATAGTATATCATTAATATCAACACTCATCACTTTTTTAATCACTATCTATCTTTTCGGTAATCAGTAGGGAGTCAGATTAGTTAAAGTAGTAATTTAAGATCAAATAGAAAAATAAATATAAAATCAAACTGACTAATATAAAATAAGGTCAACAAAAACGATTTTTTGGAAGGGATTAAGAAAAATGTCTGCTATTTGAAAATTAGTTGAAATGAAAATATGCAGATATTTTCTTTGAAAATGATATTACTACTGAATATCTCCACATAAATCACATTCCACCAGTAATTTTTCTACTATAAGATTACCAGTGTAATCTGCCTCCGAATTTTCCTTTGACTCAAGATTATCGTTAGTTGGATGCCATAGACCAGACCGTGAAGTTGTCACAAAATACCTTAAAAACATTTTTAATAGCTTTTAAATGAAATTCTCTAGAATTTGAATTAAAATCATGCAAATTTACAAATAGTGAACATAGTATCAGATCCAGAAGCAGTAAGATAAGAAAAATTATCCACGTGTGTCTAGAGCAATTAAAAATCAATTCAAGATAATATTTCTTATCATCTAAAATTGTAGAACCATAAGTCAAAAAAAATCTATATGAGATAGTTCAAAAACTTCTAGAGATACGTATAGTTTTCTCTTCATAGAATACAATTGTCCAACAAATTTGAATAAGTCAGAATAAAAATCAACATTCATTTCTTTATAACTTAACTGGCTGATTTAACTCAGATTATCGTGCAGATTTTCACATTTGATAGATCGTTCAAAATAAATATACCATTACCTGTTTTACCTTTATGATAATTTTTCATTATTCCCCACTGTGATTCTTCCACCTTTATACTAGGATAAAGAACTTTGATTTGCTGCCCGTCGTATGCCTAGAACAGGCAGAATCTATGTACCACTGTTGTTGTTGCTAGCGTGCCACACAAATACACGAGAAATGATTTTTGTAACCTATTTGTTTTTATAGGTCCATGGTTGTTAGTGGTAAAAGATTTTGAAAAATATGTTTGTAGAGACCCAAGACAATTTATATTTGTTCCTTTTGGCGCCCAGATTTGTTTGACTTTAAGGGATTTTATATTTGTGCCTTTTGGAACCCAAATTGGTATGGTTTTTACGTTTTTAGGTCTATACCTGCTGTAAGCCCCACCCCGAGACCCACCTTAATAAATTGAATTAACGAGTAATTCCGTCTACTAAAGCGGAGAATAGGGCTGGTTAAGGGCGACCATCTATAACTTTGTCTTAAACATCTACTGAGTACATCGATAAATGCAATATGATTTTTCTTTTCTATCTCAATGGATCGACATACACAGTAAATGCTTAATCCAAAACTATAGGTGAGTAATGGATCTATCAGAACAAAATACAGTAATTAAATGCAAAGCACATCATATAACAGTAATCAACATCATATATATACGTATACACTGATACATGTTTAGTACAATACAATATGAATACAATAAAAGTGGTACTCAACCACACCATATACATTGAATCAAACACATCGGAGTATGCGGAAGAACAGAAATTACTCAAGAGAAAGGAGAGCTGATATTCAGCATCAACTTCATGCTAAGTCCAATAGATGATACCTGAAACAACTCGGTCTGACCCGAGTATAAATACACGGGTCAGTCTAGCTACACAAATCAGTCAATATCGGTTATATGAAGTAGAATAGACATGAAGATACTTCTTCTCGAAAGAGAAGAATGAATCCATAAACTCATAAGCTCAACACTTAAGTAACAAACGCTACTTAAGTGAACAAATACCTCGAAGGAGGTAACTCAAACTCAATACTCAAATCAAACACAAGCACCTCATATCATAGGCGACATCCCAAAACGTCAACATGGATTCCATGAACCATATCTCCTCAAAAGGAGAAACATCAATACAAACTCTCGCCAAAATGGCAAACATAAAACATTCTCAAATAGTATGATCCATAACAAAATTATAGATGAATCTATGAATTCAATTATACCTCATCTCATCGGTATAAATGTATATAAATCTCAATTTCAACTCGCCAAAGTAGCAAAACCCAGAATATCCTATAAAACCCTGAAATTATCCAAACTCATAACTCAAGGAACTCGATAAGAGTTCAAAACATCATAATTGAAATAACCATATATATGTGTGTATATATATATATATATATAACATCTCATATAACACTAGGCTATCAATGAAATAAAACATCTTAAAAAGGTGAAATCACAATAAAACGGAAAACTCAGAAAATTCGGATTGGCCAAATCCCCGATTGTAATGCCGAAGCAATGCTGCACGTGCCAAACTCAGACGACCGAAGCCTCTGACAAGGTCGCTTACACCTTCCAGAGCAGTTCGTCCCTATGACAAGGTCGCTAACACCTCTTCAAGCCATTTTGTCTGCCCTAACAAGGTCGCTAACACCTCCCAAAGCAGTTCGTCCTCATGACAAGGTCACTAACACCTCTTAAAGCAGTTCTGTTAGGTAAACATCGTGAATGTGCCACAAACTCATGGATAGGAACCCAAAAAGTGTTAACGTGTGTCCCATACCACACATTCGTACTTAGCGGCTTACTAGCCGTTAGTCGATGCCACACTAGAAACACCAAAAAACTCAAAAAATTATATCTCGCCTAGTATCATTGGCGAGTGACAAAGAGACATCATACTTGTCTCATCTCATTGACAAGTATTAAATGGCATCGTAAGTTGTCTCATATCATCGACAAGTGAAAACATCATGATGGTTCCTCGCAAACCATAAATCTTAAAATATGAAATTATAAACTCAAGACTTGCCTTATATCATTGGCAAGTAAACAAAACATCGTGATGGTTCTCATTGACAATACTCCTTCATAGGAGATCTCAAACCATAACACTTGCCAAATATTGGCCATCTTAAATAATTCCAACAAAAAGAAATTATAAAACTCAAAATATGCCATAAAATGGCAAAACATCTCAGAATCAATAATCTCAAATAGCTTCGATCGTATAAGTCCAAAATTAACCGAAATAGTAAACAAACATGTCCCATGCCACGTGTTTTACTAAATCGTTTAATTCTCTTTCTCATACGTTCGAATAGTATAAAAGTGTATTTAATATATAAAATAATTTATTTGAGAAACAAGCTTTTAAAACCATTTTTTTGAAATTAATTTTGAAGACGATATTTGAAAATTCCCTTATTGTAGAGAATAAATAGATTTTACGGCTTAAAATAATTTAAAAATATTACATAATAATTATTTTAAATGCCAACTTATTTTAAAATTTATTTCAAAATTGTTTGGAAAAATTTGTGCTAGAAATCAAAGAAATCACTCAAAACCGTCATTCAAATTCAAATCAATTTTTAAATTCGAATTCATTAAAACTTTACTAGCCTATTGATAAGCATCATAGCCCTCAAAACTTTTCAGAAATTTCATAGAAACATCATGTATGTGTTTGCGCCAAAATTGGTCACAAACCCCGAGTGTCGTGAAAACACTAAACTATGAATATAAGTCGGCAATATTGCAAACACAAATCACAAATCAAAGCAAACAACAAATAGCAATCCAGAAATAACGAACAGAAACACAGAGTTTATAGTTGTTCGGCTATTTTCGGCCTACGTCCACTTTACAATTTTATCTTTTATTGATGTTCTTTGTTGGTTACACATGATTACAGCAATAGCAATGAAGAATTTCGTGTACAATGGTCGTAGTGAAGTGTTGAATTGAATCCGGTAGAGTCTGGGCGCTGAGAAGGCAAAAAGATCCTTTTTGTACAGGCTCCAGGGGCTATTTATAGGTGTAGGAAGCTGATATCATGCTCTAACTTCTGGAGACTTCTTCTGGCACGTGAGGGGACCCACGCGACCGATCCTGCCAAGTTTCGACTCGATCCGTGATCGATACGAATTGATTTCGTATCGATCAAAAAATGATCCAATCGGGCTGAAACTTGGCAAGAACGTTCTTTACCTTGTATGTAAGCTCCTGTGAAAATTTCATAGTATTTGGATCTGTGTTTTAAGAGATATGATCGATGCAAGTTGTGATTTTTTGGCAGGCCGTGTGGTTCCAATCGATTGGTTCACATCAATACCTTCGAATTGATCAGGGCACATGAGCATCAATGACGTGTCGCTACTTCCAAGGCTCGATCCAGTTTCTTCGCCATTTTGAACGCTTCCTTCCTTGAATCGTAGTCGATCTTAGCGTGCATCCACGCTTCATGCTCGTTCGTGTCCACTACTTCTCCATTACGTTCATACTCCATTGATTGCATCAATACTTCATGTTCTTTCTCGTATCAATTCCAGGAATGTGTTTCGTATTGATCTATGAGCCGTCCGATAGAAATGGTGAATTGTTGATCGATACGAAAAGCGCACGAAGGGCCAACAGATGGGTACGAAACTAGGCACGATGATGGGTACGAACGAAGCCTTACCTGATGGATACGAGCGAGGCTTTACCTGATGGATATGAAAGTGTCAAATCCTTCTATTATTGACATGAGAGCGTCGATTCGAGATACGCCACCACCTTTCATCCCGACTGATACGAAACGATCATGTCGAACCCACGTTGATCGATACGTAATCCATCAATTTGAACCACTACTGATCGATACGAACGGTATCGATTTGAAACCTTGCTTGACAATCGATACGAAATGCATCGACTCGAACCAACATCCACATACTTTGATCCATCCATATCTCGAGCGCCTGAAGTTCGATTATAGCTTCCCCTAGCCTTGATCATCGTCTCCAATCGATTACGTCCTGATCGGATGTAACAGCCCTGGTATTGGAGATTACTAAAGATATTAAATTATAATGATAGTTATAATTTGATATGGTAAATAGAATGTAATGGAGAGATAAATTTGGTTTAGATTGTGTATTTCAAATAAACAATAGTGTGGAGTTAAATATTGGGTTTAAAATTCATTGTTTGGTGTTTTGGTTAAATAAAATGGAAAATATTGGAATTTAGGTAAATTTGAGTTAATAAATTTACCAAGTGATGTATTTCAACATTTAATTGTTGAAATAAATGCAAATTGATGTATATAAAGTTTTAAAAACTTTATTTTGAGGTATTGGAGTGAAATTAGTCATTTACTGTATTTTAATCAAGTCAATGTGATAATATTGACAATTATTGCCAATATTAGCCTTTTATTGAACATAAAAGGAAAAATATGAAGAAAACATGTCTTTTAATAAAATAAATGATGAAATATTGTGGCAAAGTATTATTTTGTGGGATGGGTGTATATGTGATTCAATAGTCCATGCTACTTATATATGATGTATTATTATGAAGATGTATGGTGACGTATGTATTTATATATATACTCTGATCTGGGTTTGCTGTTCTGTGGTTGATGTTTTCTATCTGCATGTTTATTACATTATTTTTGAAATGGTCTGAATCCACCATAGTGTGCATTAGTTAGGGACTAAGCGTGTCTACCACTTATGAGGTAATGGAAAAAAAAATCAAGACATGATTGACATGCTTAGCTCTTAACTAATGTATTGCGATGATGGTCGCCCTTAACCAGCCCTATTCTATACATTAGTAGACAGGATTACTTAGTAATTCTCTTTACTAATGTAGGTCTCGGGGTGGGGCGTTACATCGAAGCTTGGCCAAATTTTAACGACAGCGATTGCAGCCTTGTTCCCAATCGATCTCCAATCCGATATCCATTCTTCCTTGCCAATTTGTTGATATTCCAGCCTTGACCAAAAGGTGGGATAACATTTGCCCCCCAAAACATGCCTTGTGATAATAAGGCGTGTTTTGAATAGTTTCGAATCCGATATCCGTAGTCCATAGCCATATCATTGGAGTACATCATCCTCGATTACTCTGAGTCGATGCCATATTCCAAATCCAATAACCAAAGCCTTAGCCAATTCCATACCCATTAAAACTCGACGACCGAGTCCTAATCTATCCCTATCAAATAGCTAATAATCGAATCCAGGGCCACCCGGGTCGACATTCAAATCCGTAAGTTCTCCGGGTTCTTGCCAAGCGCAATCCACACCTGGCGACCGTGGTCCAGTGTCCCTGGACGTTGAGCTAAACTCTCCGGGTTCTTGCCAAGCATAATCCACACTTGACGACTGTGGTCCAATGTCCCTGGACGTTGAGCTAACCTCTCTAGGTTCTTGCCAAGCACAATCCCCACTTGACGACCGTGGTCCAGTGTTCCTGGACGTTGTACAATGCCATGGCTTAAGTCCTAAGCCGAATCGTGGTCACTCTGGACCCTCGTCAAGCATAGTCCACACTCGATGACCTAAATAAGCCAATTCGTCGCATGCCCTTGCCAGATATAATCCATACCCGACGACCATTTACCAAAAACCAAACAAAAATCCAATAAATATCCAATCCAAAATCAAAATTAAATCAGAAAAATAGAAATCTGAATCAACATCCAAAACAGAAAACAATCATCCGAACGAGAATCCAAGCCATAAAGCAAATAAAACCAGGAGCTCAAACCGAACTCCAAAACCAAACCAGAAAAACAAGTGTCCAATCAAAAACCAACAGACAGATTTCGCAAACAATAGCATCGCAGTTTATCATCATTCAGAGCATGCCTAGGGGCTATCTCTGTCCCCGGACATGAGTAAATGACTTGGCCGTTTTACCAGCAGCCTGCTACTTATTTCATGTTATCACAGTCAATTGATAACCAATCGACCGTCATTCATGGGCCTCGCACCATCGGTGATTGAGGTAGGCGGTGGTTGCTCTTGCTCCAGCGCTGGATTCCTAGTCCCGACATATTGCCGTAACTTCCCATTCCTCACATGTTCCTCGATTATATCCTTCAGGTGCCTGCAGCTATTGGTATCGTGTCCATCCAAATCAATGAAGAGACAGTGCCTTCCTGATGCCCTTTCACGTTCAGAAGGTTCTCTCCTAGCTAGCCATCGTTAGGGAAGGCCATTCCGGGTTTCCATGTATATCCGCTCCAACGTCTCATTTAATCCTGGGTACGTGGAAAACTTTAGGTCCCTCCATCGCTTCCTGGCTTTTCAAGAATCATCATCCAGCTTCCTTTTTCCTTTATTTTATCCGAGCTTCCACTGGATGGACCTCCATTCGCAGCTGGATTCACCTCCTTTAACTTCAGATCTGTACATGCATCTTCTTGTCAAAGGAATCTCTCGGCTTCGTGAAAGAATTCTCCGAGATCTAGTGGTGGGTCCCGTATCAGAGATACTTTAAAATCTGAATCCTCTCTGACTCCTGATGCTGCTGCCATCAAAACCATCGATGGATCCGGCCGATCCATCAAAGCGACCGCCACGTTAAATCGAGTTAAGAAAGCTCTAAGCGACTCATCCATTCTTTGCTTTACCGATGTTAGCGTCATCACGTTCTTAGGCCTCTTACTATGAACCCAAAATTGCCTCAGAAACTTATCCCCCAACTCTGTCGATGTTGTGATAGATCCTTCCTCCAGTTGCCTGAACCACATCGCGGCTATATCCGTCAAGTACAGAGGGAAACATCGAGCCATGACTTCCTCCGATACCCCCAGCACTTCCATTTGTCTAGTGTATCTCATTAGATGTTATGTCGGATCGGCCTTTCTGTTGTACACTTCTATGCTTGGAAGCTTGAAATCAGGCGGATTTCGAGCTATCCAGATTCCCCGTGCGAATGGACTCTTTTTCACTCCTATCGAATCTCTATTGGTCAAACCTTTACGCATAGTTCTCCTAATAATCTCAGCTAATCTAGCATTATCTATCAAAGGTTGCCCTCCATGCCCCCGAGGGAATTCTGGTACATATTCCTCATGCGGTTCGTTAATGTTAGCGCTCGCTCTAGCCTGTTGAGCTCTCTCCAAAGGCCTTCCAAGGTCATATCCTGTAGGCCTGCCCCCAAGCCTTTGTTGATTGCCCTTTGGTTCTATATTCTATCCTCCATTGGGTTCCGCTACCCTAGTTCCTTGTTCCAAATACGCAGTCACTATAGTCGGCTAAGGGTTTGTGTTCCTGCAGCTCTCATCTGTTCAAAGAAAGTCTGCATCATGTCATGTTGACTCTTCAACAATCTCTCACGTAATGAATTGGCCATAGCTTCCATTTCATCCCTGGTAATTTAGATCGAAGCTTGTCCTCCAACTCCGGACGATGCTTCTTGACTTCCTTCCTGTTGGCTTCTCTCAACTCTTTGTCTTCTGCTTGTCTCTCGAGTCATTGTCTTTCAAATCTGAACTCTTCACACTTTTCAAATCTGAACTTCAATCCGATGTAGCGGGTGCTAGTCCTTCTCAGTGAAAGCACCAAAGTGTTTGCGCCAAAATTGGTCACAAACCCCGAATGTCGTGAAAACACTAAACTATGAATGTAAGTCATCAATATTCCCAACACAGATCATAGATCGAAGCAAACAACAAACAGCAATCCAGAAATAATGAATAGAAACACAGTGTTTATAGTGGTTCGGCTATCCCCGGCCTATGTCTACTTTAAAGTTTTATCTTTTATTGATGTTCTTTGCTGCTTACAGATGATTACAACAATAGCAATGAAGAATTTCGAGTAAAATAGTTGTAGCGAAATGTTGAATCGAATCCGGTAGAGTCTGGGTGTTGAGCAAGCAAAAAGATCCTTTTTCCGAAGGATCCAGGGGGCTATTTTTAGGTGCACGAAGCTGATATCACGCTCTAACTTTTGGAGACTTCTTCTGGCACGTGAAGGGGCCCACGCGACCGATCCCGCCAAGTTTCGAATCGATCCGTGATCGATACAAATTGATTTCATATCAATCAAAAAATGATCCAATCGAGCTGAAACTTGGCAACAACATTCTTTACCTTGTATGTAAGCTCCTGTGAAAATTTCTTAGTATTTGGATCTGCGATTTAGGAGATATGATCGATGCAAGTTGTAATTTTTCGTAGGCCGTGTGGTTCGAATCGATTGGTTTGCATCGATACCTTCGAATCGATCAGGGCACGTGAGCATCGATGACGTGTCGCTACTTCCAAGGCTCGATCCAGTTTCTTCGTCGTTTTGAATGCTTCCTTCCTTGAATCGTGGACGATCTTTGCGTGCATCCACGCTTCACGCTCATTCGTGTCCACTGCTTCTCCATTACGTTCGTACTTAATTGCTCGCAACAATACTTCACGTTCTTTCTCGTATCGATTCCAGGAATGTGTTTCGTATTGATCAATGAGCCGACCGATATGAAATGGTGAATTATTCATCGATACGAAAGCGCATGAAGGGCCAACAGATTGATATGAAACTAGGCACGACGATGGTCACGAACGAAGCCTTACCTGATGGATACGAGCGAGGCTTTACCTGATGGATACGAAAGTGTCAAATCCTTCTATTATTGACACGAGAGCATCAATTTGAGACATGCCACCTCCTTTCATCCAGACCGATACGAAACCATTGTGTCGAACCCACGTTGATGGATACGTAATCCATCGATTGGAACCACTGCTGATCGATACGAACGGTATCGATTCGAAACCTTGCTTGACAATCTACACGAATTGTACCGACTCGAACCAACATCCACATACTTTGATAAGTCCATATCTCGAGCGCATGAACTCCGATTAACCTGAAATTTGAAATCTAGCTTCCCTAGCCTTGATCATCTTCTCCAATCGATTCCATCCTGATCGAAGCTTGGCCAAATTTTAACGACGACAATTGCGGCCTTGTTCCCAATGGATCTCCATTCCTGATATCCATTCTTCCTTGCCAATTTGCTGATATTCCAGCCTTGACCAAAAGTTGGGATAATATTTGCCGTCCAAAACATGCCTTGTGATAATAAGGCGTGTTTTGAATAGTTCCGAATCCGATATCCGTAGTCCATAGCCATATCATCAGAGTACAACATCCTCAACTGCTCCGAGTCGATGCCCAATTCCAAATTCTATGACCAAAGCCTTAGCCAATTCATACCCATTCAAACTCGACAACCGCATCCTAATCCATCCTTATCCAATAGCCAATAATCGAATCCAGAACCTCTCCGGGTCGACACTCAAATCCGTAACCTCTCCGGGTTCTTGACAAGCGCAATCCACACCTGACGATCGTGGTCCAGTGCCCCTCGACGTTGAGCAAACCTCTCCGGGTTCTTTCCAAGCGCAATCCACACTTGACTATCGTGGTCCAGTGTCCCTGGACGTTGAGCTAACCTCTCCGTGTTCTTTCCAAGCGTAATCCACACATGACGACCGTGGTCCATTGTCCCTGGACATTGTACAATGCCATCGCTTAAGTCCTAAGCCGAATCTTGGTCACTCCGGACCCTCGTCGAGCATAGTCCACACTCGACGACCTAAATAAGCCAATTCGCCGCATATGGACGAAGAGACTTACCCCTTGCCAAATATAATCCATACCCGACGACCATATACCAAAAACTAGACAAAAATCCAATCAAAATCCAATCTAAAATCCAAATTAAATCAGAAAATTAGAAATCCGAATCAACATCCAAAACAGAAAACAATCATCCAAACGAGAATCCAAGCCAGAAAGCAAACAAAACCAGGAGCTCAAACCAAACTCCAAAACCAAACCAGAAAAACAAGTGTCCAATCCAAAAACAACAGACAAATTTCGCAAACCATAGCATCGCGGTTATCATCATTCAGAGCATGCTTAGGGGCTATCTCCATCCCCGTACATGAGTAAATGACTTGGTCGTTTACCAGCAGCCTGCTACTTATTTCATGTTATCCCAGTCAATTGATAACCAATGGATCGTCATTCCTGGGACTCGCACCATCGTTGATTGAGGTAGGTGGTGGTTGCTCCTGCTCCACCACTGCATTCCTAGTCCCGACATATTGCCGCAACTACCCATTCCTCACATGTTCCTCGATTATATCCTTCAGGTGCGTGCAGCTGTTGCTATCGTGTCCATCCAAATCATGGAAGAGACAGTGCCTTCCTGATGCCCTTTCACGTTTAGAAGGTTCTCTCCTAGCTGGCCATCGGTAGGGAAGGCGATTCCGGGTTTCCATGTATATCCGCCCCAGCGTCTCGTTTAATCCTGTGTACGTGGAAAACTTTGGGGCCCTCCATTGCTTCCTAGCTTTTCAAGAATCATCATCCAGCTTCCTTTTTCCTTTATTTTATCCGAGCTTCCACTGGATGGACCTCCATTCGCAGCTGGACCCACCTCCTTTAACTTCAGATCTGTACATGCATCTTCTTGTCAAAGGAATCTCTCGGCTTTGTGAAAGAATTCTCCGAGATCTAGTGGTGGGTCCCGTATCAGAGATACTTTAAAATCTGAATCCTCTCTGACTCCTGATGCTGCTGTCATCAAAACCATCGATGGATCCGGTCGATCCATCGAAGCGACCACCACGTTAAATCGAGTTAAGAAAGCTCTGAGCGACTCATCCATTCTTTGCTTTACCGACGTTAGCGTAATCATGTTCTTAGGCCTCTTAATATGAACCCAAAATTGCCTCAGCAACCTATCCACCAACTCCGTCCATGTTCCGATAGATCCTTCCTCCAGTTGCCTGGACCACATCGCGGCTATATCCGTCAAGTACAGAGGGAAACATCGGGCCATACCTTCCTCCGATGCCTCCAGCACTTCCATGTGTCTAGTGTATCTCATCAGATCATTTGTCGGATCGGCCTTGCCGTTGTACACTTCTACGCTAGGTAGCTCGAAATCAGGCGGATTTCGAGCTATCCTGATTTCCCGTGTGAATGGACTCTTGTTCACTCCTTTCAAATCTCTATTGGCCAAACCCCCATGCCCCCGAGGGAATTCTGGTACATATTCCTCATGCGGTTCCGTTAATGTTAATGCTCGCTCTAGCCTGTTGAGCTCCCTCCAAAGGCCTTCTAGTGTCAGATCCTGCAGGCCTGCCCCCAAGCCCTTTGTTGATTGCCCTCTGGTTGGCATTCTGTCCTCCATTGGGTTCCGCGACCCTAATTCCTAGTTCCACATTGGCAGTCACTTTAGTCGGTCTAAGGGTTTGTGTTCCTGTAGCTTTCATCTGTTCAAAGAAAGTCTGCATCATGTCCTGTCGACTCTTCAACAATCTCTCACGCAATGAATTGGCCATAGCTTCCATTTCATCCCTAGTAATTTAGATCGAACCTTGTCCTTCTCCAGCTCTGGAGGATGCTTCTTGACTTCCTTTCTGTTGGCTTCTCTCAGCTCTTTTCTTATGCCTGTCTGTCGAGTTGTTGTCTTTCAAATCTGAACTCTTCACACTTTTCAAATCTGAACTTCAATCCGATGTAGCAGGTGCTAGTCCTTCTCAGCGAAAGCACCAAAGTGTTTGCGCCAAAATTTGTCACAATCCCCGAGTGTAACGTTGCGATCTTTCGACGCTCGAAAACCGACATTAATACGTCCACTATATCAAATGCCGGATAATCGAATGCCGGAAAACCGAATTGTTAGGGTTAAAGAAGAAGAGGTAGAAGAAAAAGATAGAAGAGGAAAGAAAAGCAACAGAAACAATATCAGAATCTCACATATCGCAGCAGAACAACATATAATAAATAAATGAATAATCTTTAAACAAAGAACTATATCAGTTATTACATTACATCACTTTACATCACATCATCAGAGTGTACAACAACAAACAGCGGAAAAGAAATACTATATACTAGTGAATACGCGATGCTCTCCAGCTTTCTTCCAGCAACTCCTAAATTTCAGAATATCCTGATAAACCTGACTCTTGATTGCCCGTGTGGAAATTGGTGGGTACCCAGAGTTTAGGAAGGAAAACAATAAACTCCGAGTCAGTCATGGAACTGGTGTGAGAACTAAAACAGTTATTTAACTTTAAAAAAACAAAGAACGGGATAATTTTAATGTCAATTCGCAATGCTTTTGGAAAATGAGACTACCATAAGACCTCCCGCCACACACATAATGCAAACGCAGAATTGGAGGAGATTTCTTCTTATGATAGTCAAAGATGCTTGATACGCATTAAAAAGAAACATTTGATATTATTACTGGTGCATAGTGTAGAAAAATTTTCGAAAGTAAAGATATAAATCTTAGCCAGCATAGGCATTCCGCACTTATGCCTACTATAGCTACGATGTTCAATAGAAGGTTACCGCCACATTCCATGGCAGGTTATGCAACTAAAACCGTACAAGGATCGTATTGTTTTGTTTGGATTTCCAACAAATGGTCAGGCTAAGGAACTTCCTACTGCTACATGGGATCGCCTCTGGCGGGACGTCTCGAGAACTTAACCAGCTCTCTGCCAACACAATGCCGGGTTACCTTTGTCACTAGGTAACTACTACACGACTATGCCATCCCCCGGTCCCTTTGGACCTTTATCCGAGCGCTCGATTCCAACAAAACCACACAGTAATAGATATAGTGTATCAGCATGAGTAAGTATCTGGGCTCCATACCATGATACCACCCTTTCCAGAAGGAAATGACACACCCTAAAGGGCGCGACCCTCATAACCTTGCCGCATATTCCTGTTTTGACCATTTCCGGGGAGTGAGGTCTGACGAACTCTCGTCCACAAAGCTAGGCACAAAGCCACGCTTTGATCAACAAATGATCAATAAATAATCATCACACAACAACACTCAGTATGCCACATTACCAAATTGGGAATATATCGCCGATAACCTTCAACTACATAACCTCTAAGCGCGTACGTCTTAGAGAAGGGTGTTAAGCTAAGAGATTAAATTCTCCGCCACCAACAGAAATGTATTTGAAAGAAATCTGCTTTATATCTCAATTTAACGTCAGACACGTAACCATACAAGTCTGTTTCGGGTTCGAACAGAACCGAAGGCACTTCAAAAGAAGCCCTTGCAATCCGGGTATTCATAATCCCGATAAAACTTCCCATCACAAATGAAATCTCCATACCATAGCTAATGGTGCAGGGACAATCGATAGGTCATCCTATCGTTTTCACAAATACCCGGTCTTCACCACCGGTCATCAATGCTGTCCATTACGTCGTATCACTATTCGGAATGGGTAATCCGAAAAACGAGCGCAATAATTTAAAAATAAGTGTAGCATTTCAATTTCAACCAATTCACAACAAATACCTATTTAAAGGTCAATATTGATAGTCGGTTATTTAACTATCAATCAGTATTCACAACATCACCTGATTATAAATAATTTCCTAAATTATTTATTTTCAAAAATATCTTTATAAGATGTATATCCCACACTTCATCCATTTGAAAACCAATTTCAAATAAATTTACACCCTTACAACTTTCATTTCAAAATGGTTCATTTAAACCAATCAAATAAATTCTTACCGATTTATCAAATTTACGTTCCAATTTCGTAAATTCATCTCCACACTTCAAAATAAATCAACGTTTATTCTCAACTAATTTCCCTTTCTTTTATAAATTCCATGATGAATTTACAATTCCAAAATATCTATGAATATACGATTTTTAAATCGATTTCAAATATTCTTTTTCAATTTATCTTTAAAAGATAAAATCTCAAACATTCACTTCATATTGGAAAAATATTTCCATACTCATATAATAATAAGTAATTCACCAATCTATTTATTTTCAACATTTTGAAAATATTCCATATACTTAAATCTAAATTAAGTATATATTTTATTCTTTCAGGAAAACATATTCTTAAAGACATTTATTTGGGTCAAAACGAATGTTACGTAAAACATCGTTACGACAACCCAAAATCAAAAGTATAGGGATTCGAACTTAAAATAGATATATAAATCCCAATACAATATAAAACATTTCCTTTCGGAAATCATTTAGTATTACAACAGTGTTATAGTCCACCATTTCCTTATATTTCTCGAAAACGTCTATTTCAACAATGAATGTTGAAATCTATGGTTTCGATACTTTATACATTTTAAAACATCTTTAAATCGTTTTAATTCTATTTGAAATCACTTTCCCAAAACATTTCTTTAATATATTATTCACTGTCCAAAATCGTGAATATATTACCTTATCCAAGTTCAACATTTTCTACATATTTTATTTAAAGGATTATCCACTGTCCAAAATCGTGGATATATTTCCTTTAATAAGCTATAATAATTAACTTATCAAAATAAGTCGTTTTCGGAGTTATAAAACAACGTTTATAAATTCCATTTATATTTTATGTCCACTTCAACTTATAAAATCACTTTATTAACAAATTCTATCCATATTCCATTTACACGCAAAAATCCAATTTATAAGTTAATTACTTATAAATCTTTTATTTTATAAAATCTATTCATTTTATAATTCCACAATTTTATAAGTATATAGATTTCATTCACTTATAAAATCCATTTATATTCCATTTTAACACTTATAAAAACTTGTTTTATAATTCTAATATTTTATTTAATAACCCTCAATTTTATAAATCTTTTATATAAACCGTTTATAATAATTCAAAAATCCCAATTTTAAACAATTTTATAAATTAATTAACTACTTATCTCAAAATCACATTTCGGTTATATTTCACAAAAATCCTAATTTTATAACATAAACATTTCAATGTTTATTTATTTAAAATTAATCAATTTTCAAAATTAAATTTTATTATGAATTGTCAACTTAATTTTCAAAAATCCAATTTTATTCATTTTTGGCATCTACCGATACCAAATTATATTCGGCTATATTTTAGCCTTTAACGACTTTAATCACAAAGATAATCGCACAGATTATAAATAGATCAATAAGTAGATCAACACACAACATTGAAACCAATTCAAATGTTTGAGGAATCCAGTTGGATCCCTCCAACCTGTTTCCTACACCCAAAGATGTTAGCACAGTACAAAATTTCGCTTCAAGACGAAATATCGCGGTATATGGGATTTATAAAATACTATCCGCTTAATAGGCGGCGCAATAGGGTCTCATCCGCTATATAATGCGGGAAATCAACTCCAAGTACATAAATAATACCAATTTCACTATACGGTGAAATATGCGCAGTATATGTTCTTAATAAATAACCTCCGCTTACTAACGGCGTGTAATGTCTATTTAATAATCAACAGATAACAATCAACATTCAAACATATAATCAAGCAATTTTAAATATAACAATTTAAAATTTTAATCGAAACCGATTTGATTGAGTGAGAAGTTCTCACCTTGATTCAATTCCGTTTCAGCATTTTATTTCGAATAAAATTAAACGTACGTTTAATTTTACCCGAAATACTCACCAGCTCTAAACGACTCCAATCCAGCTCCATTGCGTAGTACTCGAAAAAAATGAATCCAACACAATTCGTTTCGTGCTTTTTCGACCTCGTATGAAGAAGATACACATTTTTAAACATTATACAAATCAATTTACATTTTAAATTTAAATTTATAAACCCACATTAAATCAGAGCCGTGCATTTCTTTTGATGGAATCTTGGCCGCACGTATGTGCTTCTTCCCCAAACCATTCGTCCCAGGTTACATACGAAACCCATGGCCGCCCATCAACCCTAATACACGCACGAACATCGTCGACTTCCTGGACGATCAGGCTACACCATTCCAAAGCTCGTGCTAGCCTCCACCATCGCGCCCAATATCATGGAGCTCGGCCCCATATCTTGCTCGAAAAACGTGTATGAACGGCCACCTTTGAGCCACAATTTCGACCACCACGAAGCACCAAGGATGATCAAAACCGTAAGGATGGCTAGTACTCGTCGAGCTCTACCACTTTGTAGTTGAGGCTTTTTGCTAAATGTTTATAGATCGAGAAAAATTGACGGGAGAAGAAGAGATAGTTTCGACCATTGGTTATTATAGAGGCGGCGGCTCTGGTTTAAATCCCTAGGGTCGTTTTGATTTGTGAAAAATGGCAAAATATAGGTCCTTTTATAGAAAATTGCCAAACACTATTCACCCGAAATTTTTCGAACTCCAAACGAAGCGTGCCAGTTGGCATTTCTAAGGTTTACCCCATGTTCCGAACACAATGGAATGTGTTTCGGGAGCTAATTCGATCATCTGTGCGAGTTACGGCAATAAATGATTGATTTAAAATTAAATCGGTTAATCAATTTTCCAGGCGTTTTCGCATACCCCGGACAAACGATAAATCCGATTGACACGAAATTTGAAACCATACAATAATATCACATTACGGATCCGATGAAACTAGCTTCGTAGAAATCCAAGACTGTTTGAAAAATGACTACTTTAACTCGTCAATTAAATATTAAAATATTCAATTTTCACAAATTAACTTTTAGTTCGATTTTAAAAGTTCCATAACATCATTCTAACTCCAACATGATTAAATAAAATTTTCCAAATCATTTTCAATCATATTAAACTCGATTTTCAATTATTTCTGTAATTTCAACTATGGATTTATCGATTTAATTATCCAATTAAATCTAATTATTCGAAATAAAGTTTATTCGACTTATAAATTTCACTTATTAATATTTAAACTCAATTAAATATTCATATTTAAATTAACAAAAATTCTGGGTCGTTACAAACTTCCCCGCTTAAAAGAATTTCGTCCTCGAAATTACCAAGTAAGAAAAAGTTACAGAATCCATTAACTTTCTAAAACAAACCGTTCAAGTTTGATTCACAAATCTCTTAAGTGTTTAACTTTCCCAAAATTCATAGTTAAACTTCTTTTAATAACTTCACTAAGTTTCCAAATCCAAACTTAGTATTTTAAAAAATTTCAATTTTCTCAAAAATATTCTAACGCCTTAAATTTTCGGAAAAATTCGTCAGTCTCCTTTGCGCGGCTCGATCCGAAAAAAAATGACAGTGTATATATATCACAAATATACACCTCATCAAGTGATGAGGCATCCCGCAGGGAAAAAAGTGTAAAAGTACGGTATGTAATCCGAGATATATACCTTATTTATTGTTAGCGAGCGTATACGGCTAATATAGCGCGAAAGCGAGCTCCAAATGCGAAGCAAGCGCAATTCGCACCTACTATACACTCAATCAAACCATGAGAAACATGCATATATGAAAGTAATATCAATATACAATATATAGCAACATAACAACTACATATGCCAATATAGCAAATGCAACAAAAACAATAAATGCAACCACCAAACAACTATCATCCAACTAACATCCAACAAATCAATAACCAAATCAATATTCTTTCATTTCCTCATTAATATTTATTGAATTTGTTTTCCAATTTAAATCACATTTGATTCATTAACGTTGGATTTTACTTACATTTATCCATATCAAATTTCAATTAGTTTGCATTCACCAATTTACATTCTAGTTGGTTCATTTCCAAATCAAATTTCAATTCCATTTAAGGTTCACTTAACTTCCAATTTGATTTCAATTACATTAGCTTCCAATTTCGCTAATTCAATTTCATTAACACTTAATGAATTCATATACAATCAACTAACATCCATACAGCAACCAATATATATTCAACATAACCAAATTCACTCAATTTACTTTCAACATTCAATTTGGTTCAACACTTATAATTTCAATTGGTTTAATATTTAATTGATCTTCATTAAATTATTCAACTTCTAATTACATTGGCTTTCAATGAATGAACACTTCATTCATTATTTCATATCAACTTATTTACATTCAATTGATTTACATTCAATTCATTCATTTGTTCAATAGCTAATTCATTTAACATTTCAAGTTGAATTTCATTTATATAACTCAAGTTCATATCCTTAATGACTTCATTTCATTAATTCACTTATTAATTTACTTTGACACCAAAATCAACTTCTTTCAACATCACTTAAGTTATATTTCCTGTAAACATCATTTGTTTAACTTCACTTAAATTTCCACTTATAAGTTCAATTCAGATTTCAATTTTAATTAACTTTTACCAAAGTCGAATTTTCATATCACTATCAAATTCATATTTCATTTTACTTAACAAAATTGTTTAACCATTTATCATTTGGTTTCAATTACTTCTTCTCACTTTACAAGCTATACAACTTACTTATTTAAACTTCCAAATCTGATTTAATTTACTTAACTCCCTTTAGTTAAATTCCAAATCATATGTTTTGTTATGCCAACTCAAATTCTTTAACTTTACCAAAGCTAAAATTTTTATCTCATAATATAAGTTCAAAACTCGTTTTACTTATATTTATCAATTTCAACTTGGATTTTTTTATTTACTTTCAAATTTGTTTATCACAACAAAACTCAAATTTTCAATTTACTATGGTAGCAAATCCATCACACAGAAACTCGAAAATGATACTGATGATGCTGCAGTCATCACCCTCATTATTTCCCAGTAACAATAGTGAATTCAGTGCTTTAAATTCTTTCAAAAATTTTCCTTTTTATTATTTATAAATCACATTTATAAATCTTTCCGTATAAAATTTCATTATTTTCTCTTTACGTATATAAGATTATTTTACAATTGTAGATCATATTAATTCTAATTCCATACTTTATAATTCATTTGCTTACACAATTCATTCTTTTACAATTGTTGTTTTTATTTAACTTATTCAACAACCAAACAATCAATTTTATATACACTTTGATAATTCTGATAAATTATTCCTTTATATAAAATATAATCAAGGTAAAATTATTTCATTTACCCAATTTAAAACAATATCGTGTCGAATTGTTCTGAACAAGTGTTTAGAGATCCCTATCGATAGAGTTGTACGGACTGTACCGACCAGAATCCATATACCACTCGACAAACCAATCATCACAATATAAAATAATTTTATATTCACTTACAAATACGCGCTCATATCTATTATTACACTCACACTCATTCTAGAGTACTACTGACTCCATCTCTAATGAGCAACACCCAACAGAGCCATAGTTGTCGCTTAACCAAATGCTCTGATACCAAATGTAGCTTTGCAATTTTTCAAAGCTCGAAAACCGACATCAATACGTCCACTGTATCAAATGCCGGATAATCGAATGTCGGAAAACCGAATTGTTAGGGTTAAAGAAGAAGAGGTAGAAGAAAAAGATAGAAGAGGAAAGAAAAGCAACAGAAACAATATCAGAATCGCACATATCACAGCGGAACAACATATAATAAATAAATGAATAATCTTTAAACAAAGAACTATATCAGTTATTACATTACATCACTTTACATTGCATCATCAGAGCGTACAACAGCAAACAGTGGAAAAGAAATACTATATAGTAGTGAATACGCCATGCTCTCCAGCTTGCTTCCAACAACTCCTAAATTCCAGAATATCCTGATAAACCTGACTCTTGACTGCCCGTGTGGAAGTTGGTGGGCACCCAGAGTTTAGGAAGGAAAACAACAAACTCCGAGTCGGGACTGGTGTGAGAACTAAAATAGTTATTTAACCTAAAAAAACAAAGAACGGGATAATTTTAAAGTCAATTCACAATGCTTTTGGAAAATAAGACTACCATAAGACCTCCCGCCACACACACAATGCAAACGCAGAATTGGAGAAGATTTCTTCTTATGATAGTCAAAGATGCTTGATACGCATTAAAAAGAAACATTTGATATTATTACTGGTGCATAGTGTAGAAAAATTTTCGAAAGTAAAGATATAAATCTTAGCCAGCATAGGCATTCCGCACTTATGCCTACTATAGCTACCATGTTCAATAGCAGGTTACCGCCACATTCCATGGTAGGTTATACAACTAAAACCATACAAGGATCGTATTGTTTTGTTTGGATTTCCAACAAATGGTCAGGCTAAGAAACTTCTTATTGCCACATGGGATCGCCTCTGGCGGGACGTCCCTAGAATTTAACCAGCTCTCTGCCAACACAAGGTCGGGTTACCGTTGTCACTAGGTAACTACTACACGACTATGCCATCCCCCGGTCCATTTGGACCTTTATCCGAGCGCTCGATTCCAACAACACTACACAGTAATAGATATATTGTATCAACATGAGTAAGTATCTGGGCTCCATACCATGATACCACCCTTTCCAGAAGGAAATGACATACCCTAATGGGCACGACCCTCATAACCTTGCTGCATATTCCTGTTTCGACCATTTCCGGGGAGTGAGGTCTGACGAAGTCTCGTCCACAAATCTAGGCACAAAGCCACGCTTTGATCAACAAATGATCAATAAATAATCATCACACAGCAACACTCAGCATGCCACATTACCAAATTGGGAATATTTCGCCGATAATCTTCAACTACATAACCTCTAAGCGCATACGTCTCAGAGAAGGGTGTTAAGCTAAGAGAATAAATTCTCCGCCACCAACAGAAATGTATTTGAAAGAAATCTGCTTTATATCTCAAAATGTAATGTCAGACACGTAACCATACAAGTCTGTTCCGGGTTCGAACAGAACCGAAGGCACTTCAAAAGAAGCCCTTCAATCCGGGTATTCACAATCCCGATAAAACTTCCCATCACAAAGGAAATCTCCATACCGTAGCTAACGGTGCAGAGACAATCGATAGGTCATCTTGTCGTTTTCAGAAATACCCGGTCTTCACCACCGGTCTTCAATGCTATCCATTACATCGTATCACTATTCAGAATGGGTAATCCGAATAACGAGCGCAATAATTTAAAAATAAGTGTAGCATTTCAATTTCAACCAATTCACAACAAATACCTATTTAAAGGTCAATATTGATAGTCGGTTATTTAACTATCAATCAGTATTCACAACATCACCTGATTATAAATAATTTCCCAAATTATTTATTTTCAAAAATATCTTTATAAGATGTATATCCCACACTTCAACCATTTGAAAACCAATTTCAAATAAATTTACACCCTTACAACTTTCATTTCAAAATGGTTCATTTAAACCAATCAAATAAATTCTTACCGATTTATCAAATTTACGTTCCCATTTCGTAAATTAATCTCCACACTTCAAAATAAACCAACGTTTATTTTTAACTAATTTCCCTTTCTTTTATAAATTCCATGGTGAATTTACAATTCCAAAATATCTATGAATATACGATTTTTAAATCGATTTCTAATATTCATTTTCAATTTATCTTTAAAAGATAAAATCTCAAACGTTCACTTCATATTGGAAAAATATTTCCATGCTCATTTAATAATAAGTAATTCACCAATCTATTTATTTTCAACATTTTGAAAATATTCCATATACTTAAATCTAAATTAAGTATATATTTTATTCTTTCAGGAAAACATCTTCTTAAACACATTTATTTGGGTCAAAACGAATGTTACGTAAAACATCGTTACGACAACCCAAAATCACTAGTATAGGGATTCGAAATTAAAATAGATATATAAATCCCAATACAATATAAAACATTTCCTTTCGGAAATCATTTTGTAACGACCCGCAAATTCGTACCCCTTGAGTCATCTCTATTCTACAACAATCAACTCAAGTTGTACAGAAATACGAACCATTTGGGTTTAAGAAGAAGAGGTAGAAGAAGAGAAAACAAAATCAATATCAGAATCTAACCGTCGCAGCGGAATAAAATATAATAGATAATAAATAATCTTTACTCAATCAAATATATCTCTGTTTGTATATTACATCAATCAGAGTACATCAATCACAACTCAACATCAACATCATACAAATGAGTACACAACAACTCAACACAGCGAAATATATATATATATATATACACAAGTACGGGAATACGTATCGCCATCCTGCTCGTCTCCTGAGCTCCACAGCATCATATCCTGTATTCTATAATACTCGGTCTGACCCGAGCATTACAGTTAAATAACACCCGAGTCAGTCTGGATTACCAGCGTGAGAAAATCACACCCAATTGATTATTAAAGTTTCAAAAATCCTTTGAAAACAAAAGCATCTCGTAAGACCACGCCACAAATAAACATGTCGGGTTTTTACCTTACAATAGCTAAAACATTTTTATTAAAGTCCTCTGATATTATAATAGTATCTATAGAAAGTAAAATAGAATCTAGCTGAAATGCTTGCATCTCACGTTTCAGCAATAGTTGGGCACACTCAAAATCGCACGGGCGCGTAGGGAAAATGGATTCCAACTAATGGCTAGGCACTGGGGTACCACCTGTCACAGTACCTGGTCTAGATCAGCGTACCGAGGAGCCACCCTAACTCCACTGCGACACAAGACCGGAACCATCCCTTACTGGACAGTCCCGAGCAAGATCACCCCGCGGTTGGGATCAGCAACCGCCCACTAAGCCGAAATAAAGGGACATCTAGACAGGGATGACCTCACCCTCCAGTGGGGGCTACCCACGAAGCCTTACTGCATATCCCCTGATTTTCAGCCATTACCATTTGATGAGGCTTGAGGCTAAGCGTTACCTTTATAGAATATATAACTTTTGAATGCCCATCGTCCGCTTGACGATGTTTCGCAAGCATTCATCCATACAAGTCCATCCCGGGTTCGAACGGAACCGAAGGCACTATTCCTACTACATCCATTTTGGAAATATCCTCAGGATTAGTAGCGACTAGCCCTTGCACTTCATTGCTCCATCTTCGAATCCAAAATCTTTTTCACGAAACGTACAAACCGGATCGAAGTGGTTTTCGAGAAATAAATCTCGATCCCGGTCTCTTCAAAACGATCAACGCATTTGGCCAATATTGATAGTAGGTGATTTAACTATCAATTAATATTCACACATAACCATCAACCAATAAATAATTTATTATTTTTTTCAAATATTTATTTATCCAAAATATCTTTACAAGATATATTTCAGATTTTCAACCCTTTTTAAAACAGTTCCAACCCAGTTTCCGCTCCCGGAATACATTACCCTGATATTTATTTCCTTTGGGACACCAAGGTCAAAATACTTTTGGATTTTAAAATAAACTTTAAAAGCACTTTATTATAGAACATACTTTATAGCTTAAAACTCAAAGCTACCTTAATGCTTTATTAAAATATATATATACTTTAAGAATATTTTTATTTAAAACCACTTTATGAAATGTAAACTAAATTTTCTTTCAAAACATAATACCAAGTCACCTTTATATAATTACTACATTAATAGATTCGAAAACACTTGCTTAAAAAGTTAAACATTAGAAATAATAAATTTTCTAAACATGCTTTTTAAAACCATTGTTACAACTTTTACTTATTTTTAAAATTTGCTTTGAAAACCATACTTGGCTATCCCAAGAAATACTTTTCTCTTTCCATCCTTTAAAAATAAATCTCCATTTATTTTTAAACAAATTGACCATTTCTTTAATAAATTCACACCCTGAATTTATATTTCCAAATCCACTTCACCTTTATACACCCAGATTAAAAAATTCAAGATCTCACTTTTCTTTAATTTCAATTCCAGACACTTAAATAAAATTTACAATTAACTTCTAATTTACTTCACTTTGAAATAAATTCCTTCACTTACTTTATTTATTTTAAATTCCATTAACTTTAAGATTTTTACTTCTTTATTATGAGTTAAAACCCTTTCAAAAAATTCCAATTTCAAATTTCCAAAATTCCTTCTTATACCTTTATTAAATTTAACCCTTAATTTAAAAATGACTTCTTTAATCTTTAAACTAACATCACTTTAGTTTAAAATTTATTCCCCTGTTAATTCAAAATTCCCTCTTTTTCCATATTTATTAGAATTTTGACATTGCTTTTACTTTATTTTGTTTTTCAATTCATTAAATTTATTCAAATTCTCGAGAATTTATTCTACTTAAAATTTTATTCTTTTATTTCTTTTCACAAATCCAATTCTATAGATTTTGATAACTCATTACATTGAGATATTCAATTCAACCATACCATCCAATATTTCAATTACCAATAAAATCATCACAGGATATCAAATATTCATAATACAGAATATTAAATGATCTAAATAAAATTTGAGGAATTCAGTTGGATCCCTCCAACCTGTTTCCCTGCATCCACAGATGTTAGTACAATATATAATACCAATTTCCAATATATACTATACTATACCGCACATCAATCAATTCATCCATTCAAACAATTGTTTAAATTTAATCATTTAAATTTAAATTTAACTGAGTGAGATTAACTCACCTTTGCTCCTTAAATTTGCAAACCCGCATCATTCTCACTTGGATTCCACGATTATTGACCTTGAATAAACATTGGATTCATTTTGTTAATATTCGAATAAATCGAACCAATAATTTCCATTTGTTAACTTTAATTTAATTAACAAATAATTTTATTTAATCTAATTTTCGTTTAATAATTTAGTTTAGAAACTAAAATAAATTAAATATGTTAATAGATCAAACTAATCACCTTGCTAATCTTAATCTTTTTTTTTTAAAACTCCACAGTATTTCTAAACCCTTATTCATTTCCACATTCTTATAAAATATGTATATGTAAAAACTGTTTCCCTGAAACCATATACCCAGCAACCCAATAATTATTTTAAATAAAATGATACCTTATTGCGCCACCAGATCGCCAACCCAAGCCCTCATCCTTCTTCGAAAATCGCGACAATACCAAAGCCGTGCACGACCTCCACCTCCAGACACTTCACAACCCTAGCTTATGATTCCAAATCGCGCGTCTTAAAGAATGGTCGAGCTTCCCCTTCGTGCGAACGTGACTCGCCGCAATTCGACCTTATACAAGCCGTCGTGTCGAACTCGAGATGGAATCCGCGAGCTACTTGCTATCAAAGGATACACGCTAATGGATCTGGAAGAGGGTTTCGAACATCCCTTTTTTATTGATGTGAGTTCGATTAGAAAGCTCGGCCCTCCCCTTTTTCGAATGAGAAGGAGGAAAGGGAAATGACCCGGTCGCGATTTCCTTCTTATGTCGCCCATTTATATTATTTTTTTCCGAGACATGTCGTTTTCGGCCATTGATTTTTTTTTTAAAAAAACAAGAAGAAGAGGCTTCGTTGAAAAGAAACGAGGGTTAGATTCATGTTAGAAGGACATAGGCGTATACGAGAAGATAAGGGAAAACGTTGGCGTATAAGAGAAGACTTGACTATTTTGACTAAATTAAATTAGATTTTCTATGCATTTAAGGATTGTATGACCAAACGGTAACTCCAAACACCGCGAAAATTGAAATCCGGTAATAATATGATATTACGGATCCAATGGAACAGTTTACGTCGAATTCCGAGACTGCGCCTCAGAAGGCTATTTATAAATTCAATTTAAACGATGATATTTCAAAACTGAATAAATCACTATTAAATTTAATTTTAAAACTTCTATTATCTTCAATATTGTTAATATAAATTTTATAAGTCTTCTAATTATTTTTAATCGGTTTAAAATTATAGATTCGATAATTTTTCCTAATATAATAATTAGATTATCAAATAAATTGTGAAATTCGTAATTCAAGTTAAAATTACTCTATTGAATATTTAAAATCAATTACATATTCCGATTTTAAATGCTCAAAATTTCCGGGTCGTCACATTCCTCCCCCCTTAAAAGGATTTCGTCTCCGAAATTACTAGTTAGGAAGAATGGTACAATACTCGTTTATTCTAATAATTCAACATCTTACCAACTATCTATTTATAACAGACTCATTATCACCCTTATTAATTTTCCAAACCTTTCCCTAGTTTGCAAACAATCCTGTTTGCCCAACCATTAATTTTTTGTTTTAAAAAAAACAATTTTGAATTATCAAAATTTTCTCAAAATTTTTCTTACTCCCTAAATTCCTGAAAAATTTCGCCAGCGTCTCCTTTGCGCGGCTAGCTCGGTACAACTACAAAATGGCTCTACGGCCTCCCAAGTCCAAAAAGAAAACAAAAAGCCAAGTGGCTCTATCCAAATCCAAATCCCAATCAAATTTCATATCAAATTTAAACACATACCTTTTTGTCGGCAATTCAAATTTATCGTTGAAATCAAAACCAACTCTCTTTTCCTTTTTATAATACCTGCATATCCTGTTTAGTACTAATGTCCAATCACAATATTCCCAAATCATCATATCAACTTTCTTACAAAATGTCAGTATTTATTCATTCAGATATTAACTTAAGAATATATATGTAATATCAGTTTCCAATCAAGAATCCACCATTCCTTTCTTAAGTTTAGCATAAGCATTTTTATATGCTCCTTTATTTACTTTCACTTCACCATTTAAGTTCATATCTATTTCTATTCAATTTAGTTTTCACATTCCATATGAATTCAATTTACCTTTAAATCTGCATATATAAATTTTATTTGTCATTTATTACTAATTCATGTCATTACTTTAATTAGTTCCATTTACTAACTTGTTTTAGTTTCCAATTTGAATTCGTTTGTCGTTAACAAAATTTTCCAAAATTTTCAAAAATTTTCTATCTTCCAAAATTTCTGAAAATTTTTGGCAGAGTCCCCTTTGTACGGAGGAGCTTTTGCAATTTGACAAAAGAGATAATTATACATACATCGACCCACACGGTCGAAAAAACCAAAAACAGTTCATATTTCCTATTTTTATTGCATAGGCGTACCTTATTTAGCATTTTAAGCAAGCGGCTTATTATTCTTAGCAAATAGCACTACCAAATCCAGCTACACGACTTCCAGGTACCTGTACTTACTCAATTTAAACATGTAAGTGCCGAATATATGCAGTTTAACAACATTTTACTTATTTACTATAGTTAAACATGTAAGAAATTCACACCAAATATTTTTCCATAAGCAATTTATATAGTTTCCATGCCAATTCAACTGTTTTAATTCATTTATAACCATTTTCATTCAATTTGAATGGTTTTCAATCCATTCGTATACATCTTCATCAAATTTGAATGGTTTAAAACACAATAGCTTACTTCTAAATTTATTCTTAAGCAAACTGAACTCACATTTAATTCAATTGCTCTCAAAACCAATTTATTTTACTCCTATCCATCCAAGGTATCTTAATAACTTCTATTTACTTTCAATAACAATTTATTTTATGCAATTTGACGAGATCTATGTGAATAAATAAGCACTTGAGTTTTATAATAATAAATTTAAATTGACTCCGACTCAACTTACACTTAATTATATTCCATTTCGGATTTATTCAAAATCCATACAGTCTCATTTTCATTGCATTTAAAGTTGAATCCATTCACTTGCATTCATTTTATTAATCAAACTAGCTCATTCAAAACCATTAACAACTTAGGTCCATCTTCATTACCAATTAAATTTCCTTTTTATTTTAATCCATTCACAATC
Organism: Allium cepa; assembly: GCA_030765085.1. Classification (NCBI taxonomy): domain Eukaryota; kingdom Viridiplantae; phylum Streptophyta; class Magnoliopsida; order Asparagales; family Amaryllidaceae; genus Allium; species Allium cepa. The sequence continues at coordinate 948,299,454 of CM060938.1, read as the reverse complement.
ATTTATTTAGCTTGACACATCCCATTTAAATTTCATTTACAATCCATTTATTTACATTTCATTCCATATTTGTTTATTCCAAACTATTTTATTTAGCTCGAAGACAATCCAAGCTATTTCATTCAATAACCATTTCTCAACTTATTTAAACCACATTTCATTTGATACTTATTTATTCCATCATTTATTTATTCAATATAATGAGTTTATCCACATTCACTTAAACCATTGTAATAAACTCAAAACATTCTATTTTCCTTATTGTCTCAAGTTATTTCAATTCCTTAATAATTTTAAATGGTTTACAATTATTTATTTAAGCATTTTCATTCCATTAAATATTATCGGCAACCCACCGAATTTTATTTCAATTAAAATTTATTTTTACTTGATTTAAAACCAATCCAATATTATTAAACTTTATTTAAGTTGAATTCAATTCAACTCTCCTTCATTCATTTAGCTTAAGTCAGTTTCCATCAATTTATTCAAATTTTATACTTAAGCTCATTCTCATCTTGCAAACAAAGTTCTCTTTTCAATTTAACTTGATTCTATTATTCACTTTTAATTTACCATCCAATTTATTAACTCACAATTCAGCTTCATTCTCAATTACTTTCACTTCATCAACAATTTGAATCAATTTTAATTTATAACTTGAGTTTATTTCCAAACTTCATCATAAACTCACAATTAAGTTTCATTAACTAATTTATTATCTAATTAGTTCTTCCCTTATTTATAATCCAACAATTGAATTTTTATTCCAATATCACTTCATTTAATTTTCTTAGTTCAAACTATTTTGTAATTCAAGTTTGGATTTTCTTTTCATTTTCCCATTCATCAAAATATTAAATTTGGGCTTTGTATTCCAATTTTCAATTTTATAAGTCACAACTTATTATTTTCACACATTTCCATTCATTTTAGGCTTAAATATGTTCATCTTTTATTTTTAATTCAAGCCCTCTATTTATTTATAGCCCAAGCATATTTTATTGCTATGGATTTTTTTTTATTCTCTTACTCGTTATTCTTATTTATTTATTTCAATTCCAATCCTTATCAAATTTATTTTACCTTTGTTCAGGTAAGAATTTAATTCCATTCATTAATTCAATTGAATTCTTATTCCAATTCAGTTTTACTTTGACTCAATCCGATTTTTAACTTAATTCGAATACAACTGGATATTATTTCCAACCTATTCAATTTATTCCAATCCAGTTAGATTTTTATTTCCTAGATCCTAGTTAATTTTATTTTTAACTTTTCACCTTAAATTTTAATTTCAACATTCAAAGCTTATATTTCCTTTCTGATTTAAAACTCATCTCAATTTATAAGCTTACAACTATCTCATCAGGATTTTTAAACCCCCGACTTTGGTTTCAAATCATTTTGAAATCTCCAACATCTCAAATCATATTTCTCAAAATTTAATCCGCTCCTGGTTTTTTTTATTTCCAACAAATTTCCTTTGAAATTTCAAAAACAAATAGGTTTTCCTGAACAAATCAATTTGGCAGCAAATTTATCACTTCGGAACTCGGAAATGAACATCGATGATGCTGCAGTCATCACCGAAGTTATTTTCCAGTGACTGAAGTGAATTCAATGCTATCTCACTTCCAGAATCCATTTTAAAACAAATTTCCTTTCAGAAATAACCCCAAAACAACAATAATACTATTTATCTCCAAAATACTTTCAAAATCTCCGGGTTTAAAGTTTCAAATTCTGTTTTAATCCAAATTTTAAGTATAATGCATTTGTATAGTTTATGCTTATACAAATTCCCATTTAATTATGTTTCAATTTATAAATTAAATTTCTAATTCATATTTATGAATTTCATTTTATAATGAATTTATTCCTTCAAACTTTGGTTATATTTTCAATTTCTAGTTAAATTTTTACACAATGACGATAATAATCTAACATTACCATTTCTAACATCCAAGCAACCATATATTAGCTAAAATAGTTTACAAAAACTTTTCTTTATATCAAAATATAATTTGGGTAAAATTATTTCATTTACCCACATTTAAAACAATACCGTGTCGATTGCTCTCTTCAAGTGTTTAGAAACACCTTCGATACAGTTGTCCAGACTGTGCCGACGAAGGTTCATATGCCACTCAACAAACCAATCAACACAATATTAAAATAATTTATATTCACTAACAAATACGCGCTCATATTTATTTATACGCTCAAACTCATTCTAGAGTACTTCGGACTCTAATTTAAATGAGTAATTCCCACCAGAGCCAAGGTTATCACCAACCTAAGCTCTGATACCAAGTGTAACGACCCGCAAATTCTTACCCCTTGAGTCATCTCTATTCTACAACAACAACCTCAAGTTGTACAGAAATACGAATCATTTGGGTTTAAGAAGAAGAGGTAGAAGAAGAGAAAACAAAATCAACATCAGAATCTAACCATCGCAGCGGAATAAAATATAATAGATAATAAATAATCTTTACTCAATCAAATATATCTCTGTTTGTATTATACATCAATCAGAGTACATCAACCACAACTCAACATCATACAAATGAGTACACAACAACTCAACACAGCGAAATATATATATACTAGTACGGGAATACGTATCGCCATCCTGCTCGTCTCCTGAGCTCCACAGCATCATATCCTGTATTCTATAATACTCGGTCTGACCCGAGCATTACAGTTAAATAACACCCGAGTCAGTCTGGATTACCAGCATGAGAAAATCACACCCAATTGATTATTAAAGTTTCAAAAATCCTTTGAAAACAAAAGCATCTCGTAAGACCACGCCACAAATAAACATGTCGGGTTTTTACCTTACGATAGCTAAAACATTTTTATTAAAGTCCTCTGATATTATAATAGTGTCTATAGAAAGTAAAATAGAATCTAGCTGAAATGCTTGCATCTCATGTTTCAGCAATAGTTGGGCACAATCAAAATTGTACGGGCGCGTAGGGAAAATGGATTCCAACTAATGGCTAGGCACTGGGGTACCACCTGTCACAGTACCTGGTCTAGATCAGCGTACCGAGGAGCCACCCTAACTCCCCTGCAACACAAGACCAGAACCATCCCTTACTGGACAGTCCCGAGCAAGATCACCCCGCGGTTGGCATCCGCAACCGCCCACTAAGCCGAAATAAAGGGACATCTAGACATGGATGACCTCACCCTCCAGTGGGGGCTACCCACGAAGCCTTGCTGCATATCCCCTGATTTTCAGCCATTCCCATTTGATGAGGCTTGAGGCTAAGCGTTACCTTTATAGAATATATACCTTTTGAATGCCCATCGTCCGCTTGACGATGTTTCGCAAGCATTCATCCATAAAAGTCCGTCCCGGGTTCGAACGGAACCGAAGGCACTATTCCTACTACATCCATATTGGAAATATCCTCAGGATTAGTAGCGACTAGCCCTTGCACTTCACTGCTCCATCTTCGAATCCAAAATCGTTTTCACGAAACGTACAAACCGGATCGAAGTGGTTTTCGAGAAATAAATCTCGATCTCTGTCTCTTCGAAACGATCAACGCATTTGGCCAATATTGATAGTCGATGATTTAACTACCAATTAATATTCACACACAACCATCAACCAATAAATAATTTATTATTTTTTTTCAAATATTTATTTATCCAAAATTTCTTTACAAGATATATTTCAGATTTTCAACCCTTTTTAAAACAGTTCCAACCCAGTTTCCGCTCCCGGAATACATTACCCTGATATTTATTTCCTTTAGGACACCAAGGTCAAAATACTTTTGGATTTTAAAATAAATTTTAAAAGCACTTTATTATAGGTCATACTTTATAGCTTTAAACGCAAAGCTACCTTAATGCTTTATGAAAATATATATATATATATATACTTTAAGAATATTTTTAAATAAAACCACCTTATGAAATGTAAACTAAATTTTCTTTCAAAACATAATACCAAGTCACCTTTATATAATTACTACATTAATAGATTCGAAAACACTTGCTTAAAAAGTTAAGCATTAGAAATAATAAATTTTCTAAACATGCTTTTTAAAACCATTGTTACAACTTTTACTTATTTTTAAAATTTGCTTTGAAAACCATACATGGCTATCCCAAGAAATACTTTTCCCTTTCCATCCTTTAAAAATAAATCTCCATTTATTTTTAAACAAATTGACCATTTCTTTAATAAATTCACACCCTGAATTTATATTTCCAAATCCACTTCACCTTTATACACCCAGATTAAAAAATTCAAGATCTCACTTTTCTTTAATTTCATTTCCAGACACTTAAATAAAATTACAATTAACTTCTAATTTACTTCACTTTGAAATTAATCCTTCACTTACTTTATTTATTTTAAGTTCCATTAACTTTAAGATTTTTACTTCTTTATTATGAGTTAAAACCCTTTCAAAAAATTCCAATTTCTAATTTCCAAAATTCCTTCTTATCCCTTGATTAAATTTAACCCTTAATTTAAAAATGACTTCTTTAATCTTTAAACTAACATCACTTTAGTTTAAAATTTATTCCCTTGTTAATTCAAAATTCCCTCTTTTTCGATATTTATTAGAATTTTGAAATTGCTTTTACTTTATTTTGTTTTTCAATTCATTATTAAATTTATTCAAATTCCCGAGAATTTATTCTACTTAAAATTTTATTCTTTTATTTCTTTTCACAAATCCAATTCTATAGATTTTGATAACTCATTAAATTGAGATATTCAATTCAACCATACCATCCAATATTTCAATTACCAATAAAATCATCACAGGATATCAAATATTCATAATACAGAATATTAAATGATCTAAATAAAATTTGAGGAATCCAGTTGGATCCCTCCAAACTGTTTCCCTGCATCCACAGATGATAGTACAATATATAATAACAATTTCTAATATATACTATACTATACAGCACATCAATCAATTCATCCATTCAAACAATTGTTTAAATTTAATCATTTAAATTTAAATTTAACTGAGTGAGATTAACTCACCTTTGCTCCTTAAATTTGCAAATCCACTTCATTCTCACTTGGATTCCACGATTATTGACCTTGACTAAACATTGGATTCATTTTGTTAATATTCGAATAAATCGAACCAATAATTTCCATTTGTTAACTTTAATTTAATTAACAAATAATTTTATTTAATCTAATTTTCGTTTAATAATTTAGTTTAGAAACTAAAATAAATTAAATATGTTAATAAATCAAACTAATCACCTTGCTAATCTTAATCTTTTTTTTAAAACTCCACAGTATTTCTAAACCCTTATTCATTTCCAAATTCTTATAAAATAATTTATACATATGTATATGTAAAAACTGTTTCCCTGAAACCATATACCAAGCAACCCAATATTTATTTTAAATAAAATGATACCTTATTGCGCCACCAGATCGCCAACCCAATCCCTCATCCTTCTTTGAAAATCGCGACAATACCAAAGCCGTGCACGACCTCCACCTCCAGACACTTCGCAACCCTAGCTTATGATTCCAAATCGCGCATCTTAAAGAATGGTCGAGCTTCCCCTTCGTGCGAATGTGACTCGCCGCAGTTCGACCTTATACAAGCCGCCGTGTCGAACTCGAGATGGAATCTGCGAGCTACTTGCTATCAAAGGATACGTGCTAATGGATTTGGAAGAGGGTTTCGAACATCCCTTTTTTATTGATGCGAGTTCGATTAGAAAGCTCGGCCCTCCCATTTTTCGAACGAGAAGGAGGAAAGGGAAATGACCCGGTCGCGATTTCCTTCTGATGTCGCCCATTTATATATTTTTTTCTGAGACATGTTGTTTTCGGCCATTAATTTCTTTCTTTTTTTTTAAACAAGAAGAAGGGGCTTCGTTGAAAAGAAACGAGGGTTAGATTCATGTTAGAAGGACATAGGCGTATACGAGAAGATAAGGGAAAACGTTGGCGTATAAGAGAAGACTTGACTATTTTGACTAAATTAAATTAGATTTTCTATGCATTTACGGATTGTACGACTAAACGGTAACTCCAAACAACACGAAAATTGAAATCCGGTAATAATATGATATTACGGATCCAATGGAACTATTTACGTCGAATTCCAAGACTGTGCCTCGGAAGGCTATTTATAAATTCAATTTAAACGATGAAATTTCAAAACTGAATAAATCACTATTAAATTTAATTTTAAAACTTCTATTATCTTCAATATTCTCAATATAAATTTTATAAGTCTTCTAATTATTTTTAATCGGTTTAAAATTCTAGATTCAATAATTTTTCCTAATACAATAATTAGATTGTCAAATAAATTGTGACATTCGTAATTCAAGTTAAAATTACTCTATTGAATATTTAAAATCAATTACATATTCCGATTTTAAATGCTCGAAATTTCCGGGTCGTCACACATTTAGTATTACAACAGTGTTATAGTCCACCATTTCCTTATATTTCTCGAAAACGTCTATTTCAACAATGGATGTTGAAATCTATGGTTTCGATACTTTATACATTTTAAAACATCTTTAAATCGTTTTAATTCTATTTGAAATCACTTTCCCAAAACATTTCTTTAATATATTATTCACTGTCCAAAATCGTGAATATATTACCTTATCCAAGTTCAACATTTTCAACATATTTTATTTAAAGGATTATCCACTGTCCAAAATCGTGGATATATTTCCTTTAATAAGCTATAATAATTAACTTATCAAAATAAGTCGTTTTCGGATTTATAAAACAACGTTTATAAATTCCATTTATATTTTATGTCCACTTCAACTTATAAAATCACTTTATTAACAAATTCTATCCATATTCCATTTACACGCAAAAATCCAATTTATAAGTTAATTACTTATAAATCTTTTATTTTATAAAATCTATTCATTTTATAATTCCCCAATTTTATAAGTATATAGATTTCATTACTTATAAAATCCATTTATATTCCATTTTAACACTTATAAAAACTTGTTTTATAATTCTAATATTTTATTTAATAACCCTCAATTTTATAAATCTTTTATATAAACCGTTTATAATAATTCAAAAATCCCAATTTTAAACAATTTTGTAAATTAACTAACTACTTATCTCAAAATCACATTTCGGTTATATTTCACAAAAATCCTAATTTTATAACACAAACATTTAAACGTTTATTTATTTAAAATGAATCAATTTTCAAAATTAAATTTTATTATGAATTCTCAACTTAATTTTCAAAAATCCAATTTTATTCATTTTCGGCATCTAACGATACCAAATTATATTCGGCTATATTTTAGCCTTTAACGACTTTAATCACAAAGATAATCGCACAGATTATAAATAGATCAATAAATAGATCAACACACAACATTGAAACCAAATCAAATGTTTGAGGAATCCAGTTTGTCCCTCCAACCTGTTTCCTGCATCCAAAGATGTTAGCACAATAGCAATTTCGCTTCAAGACGAAATATCGCGGTATATGGGATTTATAAAATACTATCCGTTTAATAGGCGGCGCAAAAGGGTCTCATCTGCTATATAATGCGGGAAATCAACTCCAAGTGCATAAATAATACCAATTTCACTATACGGTGAAATATTCGCTGTATATGTTCTTAATAAATAACCTCCGCTTACTAACGGCGTGTAATGTCTATTTAACAATCAATAGATAACAATCAACATTTGAACATATAATCAAGAAATTTTAAATATAACAATTTAAAATTTGAATCGAAACCGATTCGATTGAGTGAGAAGTTCTCACCTTGATTTCAATTCCGTTTTAGCGTTTTATTTCGAATAAAATTAAATGTACGTTTAATTTTACCCAAAATTCTCACCAGCTCCAAACGACTCCAATCCAGCTCCATTGCGTAGTACTCGACAAAACGAATCCAACACAATTCGTTTCGTGCGTTTTCGACCTCGTATGAAGAACATACACGTTTTTAAACATTATACAAATCAATTTACATTTTAATTTTAAATTTATAAACCCACATTAAATCAGAGCCGTGCATTTCTTTTAATGGAATCTTGGCCGCACGTATGTGCTTCTTCCCCAAACCATTCGTCCCAGGTTACGTACGAAACCCACGGTCGCCCATCAACCCTAATACACGCACGAACATCGTCGACTTCCAGGACGATCAGGCTACACCATTCCAAAGCTCGTGCTAGCCTTCACCATCGCGCCCAATATCATGGAGCTCGGCCCCATATCTTGCTCGAAAAACGTGTATGAACGGCCACCTTTGAGCCACGATTTCGACCACCGCGAAGCACCAAGGATGATCAAAACCGTATGGATGGCTAGTACTCGTCAAGCTCTACCACTTTGTAGTTGAGGCTTTTTGCGAAATGTTTATAGATCAAGAGAAATTGAGGGGAGAAGAAGAGATAGTTTTGGCCATTGGTTATTATAGAGGCGGTAGCTCTGGTTTAAAACGCTAGGCTCGTTTTGATTTGTGAAAAATGGTAAAATATAGGTCCTTTTATAGAAAATTGCCAAACATTATTCACCCGAAATTTTCCAAACTCCAAACGAAGTGTACCGTTTGGCGTTTCTAAGGTTTACCCCGCGTTCCGAACACAATGGAATGTGCTTCGGGAGCTAATTCGATCATCTGTGCGAGTTACGGAAATAAACGATCGATTTAAAATTAAATCGGTTAATCAATTTTCTAGGCGTTTTGGCTTACCCCGGACAAAGGATAAATCTGATTGACACGAAATTTGAAACCTTACAATAATATCACATTACGGATCCGATGAAACTGGTTTCGTCGAAATCCGAGACTGTTTGAAAAATGGCTATTTTAACTCGTGAATTAAATATTAAAATATTCAATTTTCACAAATTAACTTTTAATTCGATTTTAAAAGTTCGATAACATCATTCTAACTCCAACATGATTAAATAAAATTTTCCAAATCATTTTCAATCATATTAAACTCGATTTTCAATTATTTCTCTAATTTCAACTATTAATTTATTGATTTAATTATCCAATTAAATCTAATTATTCGAAATAAAATTTATTCGACTTATAAATTTCACTTATTAATATTTAAATTCAATTAAATATTCATATCTAAATTTAAAAAATTCTGGGTCGTTACACCAAGTGTCGTGAGAACACTAAACTATGAATATAAGTCAGCAATATTCCAAACACAAATCATGGATCAAAGCAAACAACAAACAGCAATCCAGAAATAACGAGTAGAAACATGGAGTTTATAATTGTTCGGCTATCTCCGGCCTATGCCCACTTTAAAGTTTTAACTTTTATTGATGTTCTTTGCTGGTTACAGATGATTACATCAATAGCAATGAAGATTTCGAGTACAATGTTTATAGTGAAGTGTTGAATTGAATCCGGCAGAGTCAGGGCATTGAGCAGGCAAAAAGATCCTTTTTCTGTAGGCTCCAGGGGGTTATTTATGGGAGTAGGAAGCTGATATCACGCTCTAACTTCGGGAGACTTCTTTTGGCACGTGAGGGGGCCCACGCGACCGACACCTCCATGTTTCGACTCGATCCGCGATCGATACGAATTGATTTCGTATCCATCAAAAAATGATCAAATTGGGCTGAAACTTGGCAAGAACATTCTTTACCATGTATGTAAGCTCCTGTGAAAATTTCGTAGTATTTGGATTACGGTTTAGGAGATATGATTGATGCAAGTTGTGATTTTTTGGAAGGCCGTGTGGTTCGAACCGATTGGTTCGCATCGATACCTTCGAATCGATCAGGGCACGTGAGCATAGATGACGTCTCGCTACTTCCAAGGCTCGATCTAGTTTCTTCGCCGTTTTGAACGCTTCCTTCCTTGAATCATGGTCGATCTTTGTGCGCATCCACGCTTCACGCTTGTTCGTGTCCACTGCTTCTCTATTACGTTCGCACTCAATTGCTTGCATCAATACTTCATGTTCCCGTATCGATTCCAAGAATGTGTTTCGTATTGATCTATGAGCCGACTGATACGAAATGGTGAATTATTGATCGATACGAAAAGAGCATGAAGGGCCAATAGATGGGTATCAAACTAGGAACAACGATGGATACGAACGATGCCTTACCTGATGGATACAAGCGAGGCTTTACTTGATGGATACGAAAGTGTCAAATCCTTCTATTATTGATACGAGAGCATCGATTCGAGATATGCCACCTCCATTCATCCCGACCGATACGAAACCATCATGTCGAGCCCTCATTGATGGATACGTAATCCATCGATTGGAACCACTACCGATCGATACGAACAGTATCGATTCGAAACCTTGCTTGACAATCTACACGAAATGTATGGACTCGAACCAACATCCACATACTTTGATCAACCCATATCTCGAGCACATAAACTTCGATTAACCTGAAATTTGAAATGTAGCTCCCCTAGCCGTCATCATCGTCTCCAATCGACTCCGTCCTGATCGGAGCCTAGCCAAATTTTAACGATGGTGATTGCAACCTTTTTTCCAATCGATCTCCAATCCTGATATTCATTCTTCCTTGCCAATTTGTTGATATTCCAGCCTTGACCAAAAGGTGGGATAATAGTATAAGGCAAAAATCGGACGGAAAAGGAACATAAAAACACTTCGCCAAAATAATACATAGGTCTGAATGTTCTCTGGGTTCAACATTCGAATATCAAACAGGTAGCCGAACTACCTTTGATTGAACAAAAAATTAGTTTACACAAACTAGAAAACTTCATCTTTCAAATAAAAAAAGAATCAATGAATTTCGATTGGAAATAAAAAAGTTACACTGTCTCAAATATGGACTCAGGCCATGTTTGCAACAGTTCAAAAACCAAAATTGCACAGGCCTGAAAAACCTCTGGGTTCAACTTTCAGGCATGAAATAGAGGACCAAATTTAATCAGATTAATCTAAATTTTTTTAATCCTATATTAGAGAAATTCATCTTTAAAATAAAACAATAATCATGCAATTTGGATAAAGCGTGAGAAAGTTATGATGTCTCAAAGTTGGACTCAAGTAGTGTTTTTCACTATAAAATCTGGGCAAAAACATGCTCCGAGTCAAAGTTCAGCAGAATGTTTCCATATGCTATATAGGTCTGAATGACCTGAAATTTAACATTCATAAAGGACAACAACAACACTTTAAACTTCACCAAGAATCATTCAATTTAGACAAAGCATGAAAACGATATGATATCTCAAAGTTAGACCCAGACAGTGTTTTCACTGTAAAAATCTAGGCTAAAACATGCTCCGAGTTAAAGTTCGGCACCATGTTTCTATAAGCTATATTGGTCGAAATGACCTGAAATTTAACATGCATAAAGAACAACTACAACAATTTAAACTGAGCTAAGAATCGTTCAATTTAGACAAATCATGAGAAAGATATGATGTCTCAAATTTGGACCCAGGCAGTGCTTTCACTGTAAAAATCTGGGTAAAAACATGCCCCGAGTCAAAGTTCGACGGCATGTTTCTGTAGCTATATTGGTCGAAATGACCTGAAATTTGTCATGCTTAATCTAAGAAACATGGTCTACAAAAAAAATTCCGGCAGCATTTCGTTGTCGGAATAGGGAGATATGACTGCACAAAGTTGCAACTTAAGACAGTTTACACAACCAAATAGTTCAAAAACGAATTTTTTTGCGAATTTTAGATTTTAATTTGCGATTTTTGGCATTTCATGAGCTAGATATTGTGAGATTGATACTCACCTTGTAAAACACTTGAGCTAAAAGATCGAATTGGCGAAAAGGAGCAAGCTTTAGCATTGAAAGTTGCTTCAACAACCTACAAATGGAGTTTACAAAAACATGCAAACACAAAAGCAGCATTACCTATAATCAAACATCTTAAAAATCAAAATTTTATGAAGTATTTTTGGTTTAGGGATAGATTACCTGACTAAATAGACTTTTAATTTGATAATTTCAGCAAGGAGTTGGATAAAGTTGGAGAATTAGGTTTTTGTTGTGAAAGAGGAAAGGTGGGTTGTGCTTTCTTAGTTACAGGGAGAAGAAGAATTCTCTGTGTACGTACAGGAAATGAGAAATAGGAATTTTCCTCTTTTCCTTATTAAGTTGCTAAATGGTCTAAGCCCAAAACCAATTAACTTTGCCTCTAATTGAGATTAACACACCAAATCCTGTTATACACTAATATATACAAGTTACCACAAATATATGAACTTGTTTTCACTTTATAAAAATTATAATACACATACTTACTATCTAAAAATTATTTTGCAACTAAAAAAAGATCATTTATCTTTAGAAATTTATTTTCATTATTAAAAAAACTTATTTTAGTTTAAATGCATAAATTACACAATTATTACATAAAACTCTATTTTTAACTTCTAAAATTACATAAAATTTGTTTCCTTGTATAGTAAAACATAACAAATCTTATTTTCCACATTTTACAACCAAAATTTATTTTTAAACTAAATTTTACATTTTTAATTATAATATATCACTTATTAAATGAAATGCTTCTTTTAAAAATATATAAAAGAAATGTTTGGCAATAATTATCAAAATTATTGCATTTCTTTACATTAAAATCATGATTAGCTTATTTTTAACTTAATTAACCAAGTAAAGTTTCAAAACTTTATTTTTCACATTTTATTCCCCAAAAACTATTGTTTATTCCAAATAAATAATTTAAATCTCTAATTTATTCTTAATTCACAATATTAAATTATAACTACCATTATAATTTAATATTTACAGGTAATCGGCAAAACCAGGGTCGTTACACCTACAATATTAATTGTGTCCAATTTTTCTACATTTTGTGCACTCAGATTTTACTTGATTAATTTTTCTTCTTACAAGTTCAGATTGATTATATCTAAGTCCTTGTCTATCTATACTAACAGTTTGTTTTTCTAATAACATATTTAATGATCTTTCTCCTTTAGAAAATTTTCCTAAAGTTGTAGACAATTATTGGACTTTTGTTTTGAGAGATTCATTTTCATTCAATAATCGAGTGTACTTTTTAATAGAAATTTCTCTCCGAGTATTTTCATTTTCTTTCAAAATTAGAATTTCATTTTCGAGTGATTTTATTTTAATTTATGATTTTTTAATTTCTTCTTTAAGTGATGGACACTTATCAAACTGAGGGCTCTTGGTTTGATAGTTTTTAATCAATTGATCGAGCTGTTCGTTTAAATCTATTAAAGTATTTCTTTGTGATTCAATTTTAGCGTATTTCTCCCTAAGTCTTTCGAAACAGCCATTTACTTCATGAAAATATATAAGTAATTTTGAATGAGTAAGTTTTGATACCTCACTTGGCTCGTCATCATCACTGTCAGTTATATCACATCGAAGGCACGTATCTGCTTTTTCACTCTCACTGCTAGTGCTTTTATCATCTTCATCGGTTTCATCCCATATGGATGCAAAACTTCTCCTTTTCGGTTTCTTTCCTTGGCTGAATTGATTCTGAGGACAACTGGGCATGATACGACCAGGTTTGTTGCACTTGTGACAAATGATCTCCTATTCTTCTAAGTTGTCGAGTGCTTTGACTATTTTTCTTTTCAAGTGTTAATTTTAGAGCTGGATTTCTATATTAGCAGTTTCACTATTTGAATCTCTTTATTAGTAGTGCCAGCTCAGCTGCTCCATCATCATCATCATCATCATCATCATCATCACTTTTCGTTGTTGCTTTAAGAGCTATTAATTTCTTTCGAGTATCACCTCCTTCACACTCTTTCTTGAATTTTATTTCTATCTCATAAGTGGTGAGATTTTCGATGAGTTCTTCAATTTAGATTTGTTTTAAATCCTTCGATTCTTGAATGGCAGCGATTTTGGCTACAAAATTCCATTGAAGGACTTTGAGGATTTTTCAAACTACTTACAACTTTTTGTATGATTTTTCGAGAGCTTTTGATTTGTATACGATATTGAAAAGTCGTTTATATATCTCTTTGACATTTTCATCCCTGGCCATTGTGAAGTTTTCGTTTTCACTACTGAGCATGGCAAGATGAGATTCTTTGACTTGAGATGTTCCTTTGTGAGTCATATCATGCGTGTGCCTGATTTCCTGCGCAGTTAGAAAATGTGAGATACGATTAAATTCGATTTGATCTAATAAATAAATAATAGAATTCATAGCATTAGCATTAGCATTCCGTAGTCTATTTTCCAGATATGTCCATCGATCCATCGGTTTTTCAATTTCTTGATTGTTTATCACTATAGTCGGTGTCCTATAACTAGTCTCAACAATATTCCAAGCATCAATGGTTTTCAGAAAAAAATTCATTCTATTTTTCCGGTAAGCATATTCACCATTAAACATAGGTGGTCTAACTATGGATTGACCCTCAGCAAAACATTATTAAAAGAAGCCATTTAGAAATTTTAAAACAAAAATTTGTTTTTAAAAAATCAATTTTTAGAAAACAAAAATTAGATTTTGTTTCAAGCTCTTATACTACTTGTAGGAATGATTTCACCCTAGAAGGGGATGAAAAGGGTGATACTAATAATTATAAAAATTAATGCGGAAACATATAAAATAATTGTAGCACAGATAATAGTAGTATAATAGCAGCACAGATAATAGAAGAATATTAAAAGTAGAAAAAGAACAACACAGATTTACCCAGCTTCAGCAAAACCCTACCTACGTGCTGCACCCAAGGTTTCTACTAGAAACTAAGTAGTCAGATGCTTGCACATGTAAACTCACGACACTCGCTATCGGCTAACCTAGTCTACGCTTAAAACCTTGCCACAACTCACCCACTGAGTTGCAAATTCTCAAATACACCACTGTAGTTTATTCCCTAGTCACATGACTAGACATTAAAAAAGTTTAAATGAGAAATACAAAATAAAAACAACCAAACAAAAATTGAAATCCTAGTTTAAAATAAAAGCCCAAAGTATTACTTTTTGCCGGCCAAAAACAAAAACTCAGTGATAAAAAAATAGTCCCCTTTTCTTTTATTTCTTCTGCCTGTATCCTTGCTTGTGAAAATGGCTGCCTCGATTCTTCTTCAATCTAGCTTCGTTTCTCTTCGAGAAAGTAGGGCTTCTAGAAATTGAGCACTACTATTTCTAGTTGATCGATTGAATAGATATTTAGCGTTGATTGCTTCGTCGATCGATCGTCTCTTTGATTTACACACGGCTGCTTTAATTCGTCGAGTTCGATTGGATTGATATGTGATTTCCTTTATTACTCTCGTTGATATGCTTGAACTCGACTGATTTTGATTTTCCAATGATGATTTGGTTTAAACTGGGTTCAAGTTCCTTAATTATCATTCGAATATATTTTTGAATTCTTCTGTTACTTTTTGCTCTGCCATTCGAATTTGCTTGGTTGCTTGTGATTGATCCTGACCGCTTCAATTTCGTATATTTTCTGTTATGGTTGCTAGGTCACCACGGCTTCATGAGTTTTCTTTAGATTTTGATCCGTTCTTTTCTGCTTTGACTTTAGCCACTTTGAATTTGTGATAATTAACTTCAACTTCATGAATTTTCTTTGCTGGCAATTAATACTTCTCTGAAGTTTGCTTAAAACCTGCATTTGAATGTGACCTTGACTACATTCGAATTTTGTTCCCCTTTTTAATGCTGCAACTTAATTTGCTTTCAAAAACTGTCTGGATATATGTATACGTGTGTGAATGCATGTGTGTGTGTGTATGTTTGTTGCATCATGTATATACTAGACATAATCAACTCTAATTGATTTCGGCCTTGACTCCTTTGTGTTGAATTCTCTTGTTTACCTGTACACTTTGTTGTTGCATGATGGACTCTCGTAGTTGCAGTATCATGTGGTTTTGTTGTCTCTGGTGCATGTGTGCTAGTTCCTGTATAATTTATGGGGACTGGTCTAGTTTCCACTGAAATATAAAAAATTTGAACTCTACACTTGTACCATTTGATGTCAGGTTTCGATACATTTTTTCATGTGTATTCATTTACATTGCTTAGAAAACTTTTGCTGTTATTGTGCATGCCCCTGATGCAGCTTGATTGCTTGCACATGGTTGTTGCCTTTGAACTCATATATGTGTATACATGTATATGTGCATATATGTATATATGTTTATGTGGTCTTCGTGTAGCCTTCTCTAGCTCAGCGTACATTGATTTCAAAAAAAACTACCATGTATTTGCATTCATTTGATGGTCTGACCATTTTGTGGTTTCACATTTCCTTGAGTCTAAGTACGGTTCATTGAAACTTGTACTCGACCATTTTATCTGGTTCCATATCTGACCATGCTTCATTGTTTTCTTTGACCATCATATATACTTGTTTTTATCTTCGTTCACTGCATGGTGATTCACATGTGCTTGTTGATGTTCATCTCCACTTGTGTACATACATATATAAATATACGTATGTGTGTGTGTGTTCACCTCAGTTGCATTCCATTGTTTACTATTTTTGCATATGAACTCAAATTTCTTTCTATTTTTACCAGATCTGGTTCAACATGAAATTTTTCATGCATAGCATATATGTTTCAGTGTTGCTCCTTTGTGTGCTATCCACCCATTTTTGTACTGGTTCATTGTAATTTTGGAAATTATCTTGCATTGAATTGTCGCCTCGAGCTAGTTTGCACATATATATACATATACATACATACATACATATATACATATACATACATACATACATACATATATATATATATATACATGTATACACACACACACACACATGTATAAACTATTAAGTCTGGTCTAGTGGAAGCTTTGCATTCATGTTATGCTGACCAATTTCACATTGTATGCAGTATTTGCATTTGTATTTAAGTAAATCACTATCTTGCTGTCTGGTTCTTGTTTCTGGACTGACCTTGGTTAGTTTTGCATTTGCTTCGAGTTAATTCATTTCCTGGTCTGTGTTGCATTGTGTGGCGAGTTTCTATCTTGGTTGCATAAAGTTGGGTTCCTTTTGAAGCTGACGTGTCTGAGGCTTTTTGCATTCATGCATGTTGTCATTGGACTTGTGAGTCTGACAATTTGAGGTTCTGTTTGTTCTTAAAGTCACCACTATTGACATGTGCATTTTGGTCCTCCGACCAGTATGGGTTTATGTTCACATTTAATTTATGGTCGAGGTTTGTTTTATGTAGGTTTTTGAATTCTAGTACGCGACAATTTTGTGATGTTTTTGTAATGCACCTGAGTTGAACCAAGCTTTGGCTTTGGTTTGACCTTGTGCTCATATCGTAACTTTATTTTTCTTGCACTTGAGTTGAACCTAGCTTTTGATTGGGTTTGACCTTGTGCTCACCTGTCCGTGCAATTTTAATAAGTGTATATCGGTGTGCATGAACTTGTGGCATGTACAGTGATACACTGTGCATGTCATAAGCTGTTCGTGTAAGATGAACTCAAAATAAATATGATGACGAACAGCCTAAATAACTAGTACAAATAACATTTTCAAAATATATTTTATTTACATTGCAAAAAATATTTCATTTTCAATTTTATTGAGTCATTCTTTATTTTGTAAATAACGCAGATGCTTGATTCAATATGGAATAGAGTCGAAGATTTAATGCAAGTGAATGAGTGATATGTAGTGAGGTGCAAATATAAATGATAATTGTATAGTGAAATTTTTTGTTGTAATTTAAAATTGTATTGTTTGAAAATTGTGTATATAGGGAGAGCTCAAATTTGTACTATTGAAAATTGTAATAAATATTTACTTGAATAAAATATCTGTTTGAATTTAAATTTTGTGTTATTTATTTTATTCAGCAAATATTTATTTAATTATGTGAAAATAAAATAGTACAATAACAAATACATTTAAATTAATATATATGTTTATTATCATCAAACAAAAATCATATACTAGCATGTTCAACAGAGGGTAATCCTCAAATCCCCTCTTTACGATGCTAAGATGTCATGATATGTTAAGATTATGACCATATTATGATTTGAATGGTTTCGTTGTATTTTTGGTCCTAAAGCCTCGTAACCAACTAATAGAAACAATAGCAATAGATAAATCAAATGGATATAGACTACAGATTATCGAACCACCATAGTATCTTATGTGCTGTTTACTTTTCTGCATCATTATTGCTTCCTTTAATCTATTTTTTCTTTCTGGTATAAATTGTTTGGGATTTATGATCTGAGTTAGAGTAGAATCCGGTATTTCTCACATATTGTCTCTTGTTCGGATAGTATGAAAGCATTAGAACACATTTTTCTGCTAACTAGAGAGATCCATTCCGTCTTAAAAACTAACAGTATGATCACACTACAGGTCTACTCTCTACCAGATCTCTAATTGAGGTATTTGGTCTTTTTTGACGCAAAAACTAATTTTAAGAAGTTGATCAAAATAAAAATATATATAAAATGTATTCTAAAGGAAAATTGATATTTTAATATGTATTTTCTTTAAAAAATATGAATTAAAGATAGGATTCGCCTTGAGTTTTAACTAATGGTAAATTTTGTTTAGAATTATTACTTTAATAAATAAAAATGTGGATTGGTACATTATGATTCATTAATTGTGGATTATGAAAGTAAGGAGAATGTAGAAAAACATGGTTTTTCTTAAATGAGCCTAAAGAGGAGGGGGTAAGCCTCAAATCCCTTGGATAATATGTTCCGATCATGGTATACATCACTTATGTTCTTCACAATTGGTTTGCAATTATTTGCTAATTTCATTTGCTTAATTAGTAAAATTTTCATCAAATTAGATATAATAATGCTCATTTGAGATCTATTCCATTATTATATTGTTCAAATTATCTGGAAAAATATTGTGACTTTAATCTGTTGCAGTTAACTCATTATGAACATTCATCTTTACTAATCTAACTAAATATAATAAGATTCATTGTAATCTTTTAAGATAGTTATGGTTCAAATGATAATCAATTACATGAATCGAATCTCGTATATAGGTTATCATCATATGAGTTTTCTACGTGTATAAAAGCAGCACTAGATTCTTATATTTGCAACATACACATATTCACTTTTTTTTTGCTTTATTACAAAGATATGGTTTGTTGTTACTTTTTCATCTTCACTAAATCTTTTTGAACTGATTTTAACTTAATCTTTCTTTTCATTTTTCAGGAGTTAACAAGAGTAATAATATTATCATTGTTATTTTGCACCATTGTTCGAAGCATCCCTGCTACTTATATCAATGTTCTCGATCATGGAGCTATCGGAGATGGAATTTTAGATGATTCAAATGTATGCCTATTACACTTGATTTACCAAAATATGGATTAGTCTCTTACATAATTAAAAGGGAATAAAATTTAATGTTAAAAATCATTTGCAGTGTTGTCAAAAGAAATTGCTTTTTTCCTACGTGTGGGCATGCATGATAGAAAAATTAAAGTGGAAACATTCATGCATATATTGATTTTTATTTTGTAAAGCTTTTAAATGAATAATATTTATTTTACCAGGCGTTTATAAATGCTTGGAACAAAGGATGTAAACAAGGTGGATCTAGCACAATTCTTATACCACAAGGTCGAGATTTTGTAATGTCACCAGTAAAATTTCAAGGACCTTGCAAATCGAAAATGCATTTTGAGGTATAATCATGTGATTTTGTAATGATATATATCCCTTCCGGTGAATATCATTTGATATTATTTTATTTTTATGTTGGCTAACCGAAAAAAGTAATTTTATTCATGGAAAATTGTCCCAAAATATTATTTATCTTATCCTTTTACAAAACACTAAAGTTAACTTAAATTTTATACTCGTTTTTTCAAACTGTCTAGACACTTCAGTTGATTTTGTAGGCTAGTGGATCTATTATAGTGAATCTAAAATGCAATTTGAATTTATGTAAAAACATGTAAAAGCCAGATAATACAATTAATTTTGCAGGTTAGAGGATCTGTTATAGCACCTGAAAAAATATGGGATCACTCAAGCAAAATACATTGGATCGTGTTTAAAAACTTACCACAAGGATTAACAATTAATGGAGGCGGTAAGTTCAACGGTAATGGCCAAGTATGGTGGAATTGCAGAAAGAATAAAGTAAGATTTATTATTATTTTTTATTTTAGTTGACAACCGAAATAAGTAATTTCATCAATTAATAAGATAAACAATGCATTTTCTCATGTCGAAAATTTTAAACTAGCTAAAATGCATTGAACCTCTGTCATAGTTTATCATATCTGATCATATTTCAATCTCTTTATTGGTTGCAGGGATGCAGTGTGTCCCCTAATGTAAGTACAGTCACTCTTATTGAAGTGTATATACAACTATTTTACTACTAATAAAATAACTATGATATTTCTATTACAGTCTCTAAACATCTACGATGTCCATGGTCTTGAAATTAATAACTTGGGATTTGAAAATAGCCCTAAAATGCATATTGGTGTCCATGGATGTGTGGATGTAACTATAAGTAAGTTGAATATCAAAGCTCCTGAACGCAGCCCCAACACAGACGGTATTCATGTTCAAAACTCTCAACGTGTTCGCATTGTGGATTGTGACATTGGAACAGGTAAATATTGTTGTGCAAGCAAATAGGTTTACACTCAATGTAAAAGATAACAACTCCATGTAAGTGGTGAAAAATACTTGTAAATAGCTTATTTGAGAACTCTTTAGCATAAGTAGCTTAGAAGTTAACTTTGGAGAATCAACTATTTCGCTTTTATGACATATGTTAAAAAAGTAAATGACTATTGATATCCATCTTATTCCAAATAACATAAAGTGAAAATGCCATTATTTATAATATCAATCAAAATTCATTACTTATTGGTCATTGTATTCAATCAGGCACAAAACTAACTAATTTTAACAGCAAATCAAATTACATCTGCAACTTTCATGTTTCATTATTCAATCAAAAATACTTACAAGTTACAATTCTCATTTGTTTTCTTTATCTTTTGTATAGGGGATGATTGTATTTCTGTTGGAACTGGGGTGACCGATCTTACTATTTCAAAGATAAATTGTGGACCTGGACATGGAATAAGGTTAGCTTATAATAACCGATCCACTTATTCACGTTTCAAATTTGAACAATCTAGTAATTCATATAGTACAAAAGAAAGAAAGAAAATTATATATACAACACTAATTTGAAAAGGGTAATGCATGCTTTGTGCAGTATTGGAAGCCTGGGTCGTAATGGTGAAAACGCAAGAGTCAGTCAAGTTCATGTATCGAATTGCAAGATCCATAACACACAAAATGGCGTGAGAATTAAGACATGGGTGGTAATTGCACATTTATTCTTACATTAGTATGTCACCGCTAGCAGTATTTATCAAGGAGTATCATATATAGTCTTATGTTTTCTATTTTTTTAATCACTTCTTATACCATGTTTCAGGGTGGCAGTGGTCTTGTAAATAGCATAACTTTCGAAAACATTACTTTCACCTCTGTTAAAAATGCAATAATTCTGGATCAGTACTACCATGCACTCCTTCTTGATGAATATTTACGAGCAAACGGAGTAAGTTTTTGACCTTCTATGTATTCTATACGAAATATTTTTGATGAATATAAAAGTTAAAAGCCCCATATTTTTGACTTCTTCATCGATAGTAATCTCATCTATTATAATTTTGTAACTAGCAGGGAGCAGTTAAAATTCAAGATGTGAAATATAGAGGGTTATCAGGATCGACGACAAGTCGTTATGGAATAAATTTCAATTGCAGTGCAACAACACCTTGCACAGGCATCGAAATGCAAGATATAAACATTGTAAATAATAATGGACAAAAATCCGAATCATTTTGCAGAGGTGCTAAGATTGTTAAGAAAGTGTCTGTTAGGCCTAAAGTATTATGCTAGAAATTGTACACAATGTACATTTTCATTGCCAATAAGGTTCTTCCATGTATTCTTGTTGGTCATCTATCGATGAGATGACATACATTCAACAAATGAAATGGCAAAGTTTTTATTTATTTTTACTGGTTTTGTTTACATGTTCACTTCTTTCATGTATACTTTAATGAATTTTTGTGATGACAATAACTATCAAATAGTCGTGGTCTGAATCATGACAATAATTTTTATGATGCCTTAGGCAACAAATCAAAACCAATGATCAGAATCATGACAACTATTTAGATATAACGAAACGAAACCATGAATAAGTAAAGAATCACTTGTGGTTATTGATTTTTTCTTTTAGACGTCCTGAAACAGCGAGCTCCATTTTTTATCGTATTAATGAAATTGGGGGAAACAAATGAGTAGATTAATCTATTTCTGTAAGCCTATATTAACGATATGTTATATGTATTCCCGTACAAAAAATCCAATTTTGAAAAGCTTCCCTGTAAGGGGTGAATGTTAGTACAATATCATTTGTAAGAACATAAATAGTTTTCAGCACCAAACAAGATAATAAGTTATACTTGCATTTGATGTAGCCATGAATGCATTGTGTTATTATTAGTGAGAAAGAAGAAAAAGGACGGAAAAAAAAGAATAGAAATTCAAGATGCAAAAATAGAATTATTATAAGGGAAAAAAAATTTAAAGGACAAATTAAAGTAAATAATTAATCACAAGGACACGCGCACAAAATTTTTACCGTTAGGACAAAGCCCAAAGCCCAGATACAATTTCAAACAAAACAAAGTATTTCGTTTGTCTTCATCCTCCTTCCTTTCACTCAGAATTTGACGAAAGTTTTGCTCGAAAGAAAAAATGGCACCGCAAACCATAAACAAATCAACATCTCCAACAGAACCACAAAAATCGACAGTCGATGAACAATGAGCACAAAAATCGACCGTCGATGAAAACCTAACAATGCCGGAAGTTAAGAAACAAAGTGAAAATCGAAATGTCGAATCACTTCCAACAGCAGATATTCAAGAATAAAATGAAATGATAGAAGAGTAAAACCTACTTCTAGTGCAAACGATGCCAACGACAATAAAGGGAAAAACCACAAGTTAAAACTTAAAAAACATACATCAGTAAAAGAGGAAAAACAAAATAGAGAAAAAAGAAGAAAGGGAAGACATGAAAAAAATACAACAATTGAAAGCAGACCAGAAACACGTCAAAGTATATCATACAAGGTAACTAATACTATAAAATAAAATATAACAAAGTTAGTATAGTTTTGTTATAGTAGCATTATTTTTTTCTGCATAGAACAAAGAAGAGAACATGTAGCAACAAATAACTGCGGAGAAAGCAGCTGAAGACAATATGCGAAAAAGAGAACAAAGGACAAAAAGTAGAAATGAAAAAATGATTCAGAACAAAATACAAACAGAAACTGAGGTAACTAAAATTGAAAAATTATAAAACTAGTACTAACAATTTCATATTGTTAAATGTATTCTAAAATTATCAAAAATGTTAAAGAGGAAAAATCTAAGAAAAAAGAAGGGAAAAAAGCTGCAGATGAAGAATCAAAAGAAGAACAACTCAATTAGATAAAATAAGAAACATAATAACTTTATAGCATGATAAATGTTGCAAAAATAATACATGTAAATCATTTGGTAAAAGAAAAGGCTGATAATTACAACAAACTGATACCTAAGTACAACAAATAATAGTCATCATCATTTAGCGTAAATTGTTTCATAAAATAATAATAAGTATCATTTAGTTGAAATCAGATTTGTACAAAAAAATGATACCTATTTACAAAAACGCTGATACATACTTATAAAAAACTGATGCCTACTTGAAAAAAATGATACCTAGTTGTAGAAAACTGATATTTACTTAGTATAAACTGATACCTATTTACTGCAAACTCATATCTACTTACTGCAAACATGGAATTGTTACATATTTGACTGAAGATATTTCACTGCTGCTAATACCCAACCTATTGTTGTGTTTCAGCGTAATTTGTTTCATAAATAACTTATTGTTTTTATTTTGAAATAATAGGATGATGATGTTTTTGTTAATCCACATCCAAAATGCATAAAAGAAAGATCACAAAAAATAGCAAAAAGTATCAAAATCTGAAGTTAAAAAGCATGAAACTGCTTATAGATGTGGATTGCAAGCAGTATTCAAAATGGTAAAAATGATAAAACAAAAAAATGCTCTACCTAAGAAGTAGATGGACATATTGAAGAGCGCTCCTTTCTACAATTTCTTTAGAGTTTTTAATGAGGAGAAAATTTTGATGAAAGAATGTAAAAAGCATCAACACAATTTGGATGCTTTATACAAATGCTACTCAGTTGTGGAAGATGCATTTTTATTTTCCAAAGAAAGGATGAAACTTACGGCAATAGATATAAGTTTGATTTTTGGCCTATCATTAAAAGAAATTAACATTGAGCCAACTCAGAAAATGACAAACAAAGCAATTCCAATGCAGTGCAGGGAATTTGCAAAGAGAAACTTTGGCAATTGCATTTATATAACAAGAAATGTTGTGTAAAAAAGAATAAACCAAGAAGTGGCAAAGTAGAAAAAAGAGTACGAAGAAGACTTGCCAACTTTTTTTTTGAAAAGGTACTTTATTAACATGGAAAAGAGACATATATTTCCATGATATGCCTCATTAAAACCTCGTAACCCCCTAACCTAGATGGGTACCTTGCTAGGAAAAAGAGTACATATCATTTCCATATATTAACAGTACAAAATCATGATTATTGAGACCAAGACGTTGAACAGATGGAGGAGTAATACTAGAACTGAAACAATACTCAAGACCATCCGTAAAATCATCTTGGCCACCAATCATAATAAAGTTAACTAAAAAGGAAAAAAAACAAAAGACACAACGCCAAAAGACAACTACACGCGTAGGAAGACAGAGATATCATCTTGAACATGCGTTATGTACCACAGGAAGGTAATTAGAATTAGTGAGGATAATATCGCATCGGCTTAGATCTACCTCAAGAATGGGGGAAGCTCAGGGCCGAAATCATACTTTTCGGTCCTAAATTTCGTATCTTCTTATTTCGGTCGTAGCAGGAAAGATAGGGGCCAGATGCAGTGGAAACTGGAGTGCAATCGAGAAGAACTTCAAGGCGGATAATGTTGCTTGCTCAAATGCTCTTTGAAGTTCATGTTATTCAAGATAAGTCTCGTTTCCGAGTTTAGCACTTGTTTTTTCAGGGAGTATTGCACTAGAATCCTAACATCTTGAATGATTAGGGTGGTTCTGACATTCTCTGGCATCTCAACTCCTCTGAAGACTCTATTGTTCCTTTCACACCATATGTTCCAGATCAGGGAAGTGAACGTAATATTGGTAATTTGTCTTAGTGCACTGTTCGTCTCTTGTCTGTGCTTGATACATTCCAGTATGTGGTACAGATCACTAGATTACTTACAATTGACATTAATTTTCTGCAAAATGTTGAATAAGATATTTCTCGAATATGGGCATTGAAAGAATAAGTGGTCTCTATTTTCTATTGCAACTGAGCACAAAGTACATAGTTGGTCCACATTATGGTTCCATCTACTCACACGCTCCAGAGTGTTTAGTTTGTTTTGTATGGCCATGAGAGCACATATAGACATTTTTGGCCCGCACCCCTTATCCCAGATAATTGGACCACAAATGCTCTATGTGTTTGTTTCTGATATGATTCCATGATGTTTTCATAGAGCATTTTCCATTGCTATTTAGATACCAGACCCAGTAATCCTCTTCTCTGTGCATTTGGATGTTTATGTTATGGATAATATCGTGAACTTGAGTAGGGATATTATTCATGTTTTGTTTCCAATTATTATTAGAAATGAGCGTAGAAACTTTTGCATTATACTGATTATGCCCATCCATGTTCCTCTCACCAAATATATTGAGAAGTGTGAGGCCATTAATCCAGGGGTCTAGCCATAAGTTTGTTGTTTCTCCGTTGACAATATTCCTATTAATGAGACCACAACGCCACTTTCTGGCACGAAGAATTGTTTTCCATACAAATGAGTCAGATGTTTTGCTATCAGTAGACCAAAAGTTGTCTTTTTTATTGTATCTGTTGTTTGTCCATTTAGCCCATAATGATTCCCCATTGATGAATTTCCATAAGAGATTAACAGCCACTGCTTTAGATAAGTCTTCGATTTTCCTTATCCCAAAGCCTCCTTCACTCTTAGTTTTACATACATCTTCCCAGCACATGTTATGAGATTTAGCTTTCCATAAAAAATTGGCACACAGAGAATTAATTCTTTGAATAACTACTAGAGGGATTTGGGTGAATTGCAGCCAAAATTGAATGATAGGGTGAATGACATTCTTTATTAGCTCAGCTCTTCCACTTATGTTGAGTATTTTATTCTGCCATTGACTGAACTTTTTATTCATCTTATCTATCAGCATACCAAAGTCCCTTGTTTTTAGTTTGTTGTATGATAAAGGGATGCCCATGTAGGTTATTGGCAGTCTACCCATATTTAAGTTTAGCATGTTGGCTATTTGGGTTTTGTGTGTGGCTCCTTTACTGAAAAATAGCATGGATTTGTTGCTGTTTAACTCTAGACCAGCAGTACAATTTAATTCTTGAAATATCAGCTTGATACATGTGGCATTTTCAATAGATGCTTTGGTCATGATCAGGATATCATCTGCATATATCAGATGTGTTATTATTGGTTCTGTTTGATATATAGGTTTTATAT
Organism: Allium cepa; assembly: GCA_030765085.1. Lineage (NCBI taxonomy): Eukaryota > Viridiplantae > Streptophyta > Magnoliopsida > Asparagales > Amaryllidaceae > Allium > Allium cepa. The sequence continues at coordinate 948,272,755 of CM060938.1, read as the reverse complement.
TACCTTTGAGGAATTCCAAGTCAAATTTTATAGTTAACAGTTCCATAGCAATGGCAAATAGATACATGGAGAGGGGATCGCCTTGTCTAAGGCCTCTTGAACTGTTGATGAATCCATAAGGTGAGCCTTCTACTAGAACCGTAAAAGTGGGAGTAGATATACATTCATAAATGAGATTCGCAAACTTGGGGGGGGGGGGAATTCATTGAGATCAGCATATGATGAATAAATTCTCTATTGATTCTATCATATGCCTTATGCAAATCAATTTTCAGACATAAGTTGTTCGAGTTTTTCCTGTTGAAACTTCTGATCATTTCATGTGCCATAAGAGAATTTTCAGTGATAATTCTTCCAGGGATAAAAGCATTCTGGTTGTATGAGATAAGGTTATCTAGATATCTTTTCATGCGATTACAGAGAAGATTAGCTAGAATTTTGTATAACACATTGCATAGAGACATTGGTCTGAAGTCAGTCATATCTTGTAACGACCCGCCTTTTTACACAGTTTAAACCGACGATCAAATCCACATGTCGATTCCAAACCATTAAAAAGGGCAGATGGTTATTGGGGTAAATAAGAAAAGAAGAGAAAGAGAAATAAAGGAAATGAAACAACACAGAATCTCGCAGCGGAACGATAAAATATAATAGTCAAATAAACAGTTCATGAAGCTGTTTACTATACATTGACAATTATTTATACAACATTTATCAGAGTTATACATATACAACAGAACAATTAAAAAATGCAGCAGATAACATGATGCAAGGGTAATAATAGTAATAGTATACCAAATCTTCGTCTTCATCCTCCAGAATAGATCTTCAAAAATCTGAAAAAAACTCAGGACTGACCCGAGCGTAATGAAAAGACAAAACACTCGAGTCAGGACTAAAATATCCTTATGAAAGTGAAATCAATCGTAAATAAATATGAGTGTAAGGGCGTCAGAGATGTTTACGGGGTTTGACATCTCCTATCCAGTGTCAACGTGCGTGCAATAACTCAAGAGACGTTACGGGATTTTCCATCTCTCAAGGATCCGTGAAACTATCTTCTATGTAGGAATATACGCTAAGTAGATAATGTCTATCAGTAATATAAAGTATCAAAATAGCGTTAATGCGTTACCATAATCCCCCTTAACACATTTTATATTCCCAAAAGCATATACAAGACCGTAGTTTCCCCAAAACCGGAAGTCACCATAGGGCAATCCATATACTCAAGGTACAAATCAAAACGTAGTGGTCGCGAATAGGATAATCAGTATGACAAGGTATATGAGGCGATACCAACTAGGATACTAGTAGTTGCACGATCCGGACTGATGTTGGGCATAGCCAGCAGCCACCCCAACACCGCGAAACAACACTCCCAAATCAAGGGGTGCACCCAAATCGCATCACAAATGTAATAGATATGGTATCGAAGAAGTGTGTCCGCTAGAGGTGGCGAACCTCAATGGCCCGGCGCGGCTCCTGTTTTAGTCATGTCAGGGGTCATCCAATATCGTTCTCTTTCTTCAGTCAACGCGTTCACCAAACCATCCAATTCATTCTGGATCAACACTCCGCGTATAATAGTTATTAAAGTGGTTTTCGGTATCGACAGAGAGTTTGTCCATATCCGATCCCGGTCTCTTTAATAACTACGTATTATTACACCGTTGGCTCTTTTACATTTTAAATCGATTCACAATTGATATCCAAATATCATATTCGTTTCAAAAATCAAATCCATTTCAAATATCACCGTATCTATCAAATGTCAGATTCCGTTTCAAAAATCAATTTTCGCGTCAATGTCTCATTTCGATTTCAAAATCATTTCGAATTTCAATTTAGGTTGCAACTTCATTTAACTCAATTCGTATTTTAAATTCAAGATTATAAGTATAAACATTCCACTTTATTGACCAGCTTAGAATTTTAGAAAATAGTTTTAAGTAGTTTAAAAGTAGTTTTAAATAATTAAAATACTTAAAAATACTTAAAATCTTAAAATGGATTTGAAATAGATAAATTAGTTTAAAGTAATTTACCTTGGGTTAAGTAGATTTAAAATAGATTAAAATAGTTTAAGTATTCAAAAATAGTTTGTATAACTAAGTAATTTGGAAAACAAATTAAAATAGCTTCAAAACCAATCCATTTCAATTTTAACTTCCCAATTCAAAACAATTTCACTTTTCATTCTACCGATTTCAATTTCGATTTCAATTCAATTCAACGTCAACTTTGACTTCAAATTTATTCAATTTTATATTCACTTTCGATTATTTAAATTTCAATATTATATTCACTTCCGATTAATTCAATTTCAATATTATATTCACTTCCGATTAATTCAATTTCAATATTTATATTCACTTTCCATTGATTCAATTTCAATTATATATCGATTTGGAGCTTGATTTTTCAAAATATCCATTTATAACACTTAACAAAAATTATCCATCATTATTCAAGTTTAAATCCAAAAGTCAAATATGATTCAATTTCAAGCTCAATTTCAAAATATCATTTTTATGTCGCTTACTTAGTAATATTCAAAGTTCGAAATAATGTTCAATGTAACGTACACGGATTTTCGTTGCCGAAAAACCGAATAGTTATGGGTTTTTTTAAAAAGAATTAAGAAAAGGAAAGAAGAGAGAAGAGAAGACAGAAGAAAATAGGAAATTTTAAAATAGAACGGGAAGAAAGAACAACATCAGAATCTCACAATTCGCAGCGGAACAACATATAATAATAAATGAATAATCTTTAAACAAAGAACTATATCAGTTATTACATTACATCACATCTTATTACATCATATCATCACATCAGAGTGTACAACAACATACAACAACAAACAGTGCAGTGGAAAAAGAAATACTATATACTAGTAATACGCCATGCTATCCAGCTTGCCTCCAGCAACTCCAGAATATCCAGAATATCCTGATAAACCTTAACTCTTAACTGCCCGTGTGGAAATTTGTGGGCACCCAGAGTTTAGGAAGGAAAACAATAAACTCCAAGTCAGTCATGTGACTGGTGTGAGAACTCAAAACAGTTTATTTATCTTTAAAAATCAAAAGAGGAATATTTTTAAAATTCAATTCGCAATGCTTTTAAAAATGAGACTACCATAAGACCTCCTGCCACACACACAATGCAAACGCAGACTTGGAGAAGATTTCTCCTTATGATAGTCAAAGATGCTTGATACGTATTAAAATCAAATCAATTTTGATATTATTATTAGTGCATAGTGTAGAAAAAAATTCATTTCGAAAGTAGAATATAAATCTTAGCCAGCATAGGTATCATTATATTATGCCTACTATAGCTACCTCCTGAGGAAGCAGGTTCTACAACTAAAACCGTACAAGATCGTATTGTTTCTTTGGATTTCCAACAAATGGTCAGGCCAAGGAACTTCCCATTGCCACATGGGAATGCCTCTGGATGGACATCCCCGAGAACCAAACCGGATCTCTACCAACACAAGGCCGGGTTACTCCTAACTGAGTAACAACTGACCGAATATGCCATCCCCCGATCCTTTGGGACCTTTTACCGAGCGCTCGTAATCAATTCACACAATCATAAAGTGTTTTCAACATGAGTAAGTATCTGGGCTCCATACCATGATACCACCCTTTTCCAGAAGGAAATGCACATATCCTAAAGGGTGCTACCCCTCATAACCTTGCTGCTTCTTTCCTGTTTTGACCATTCACGGTGTGTGAGGCTCGACGAATTCACGTCCACAAAAACATACTTTATACAAAAGCCATGCTTTGGGTCAACAAATGATCAACACAATGATCACAAGGATAGACGATCAAATAAATGATCCTATCACAAATAATCAACACAATGATCATTTCAGCATCACTCAGCATGTCACATTACCAAATTGGGAATATATCGCTGATAACTTCAACTATATAACCTTTGAGCACATACGTCTCAAAGAAGGGTGTTAAGCAAAGAATAAATTCTCCGCCACCAACAGAAATATATTTGAAAGAAATCGGCTTTATATCTCAACTTGTAATGTCAGGCATACAATCCATACAAGTCTGTCCCGGGCTCGAACAGAACCGAAGGCACTTACAAAGAAGTCCTTGCAATCCGGATATTCACAATCCTGATCGGATTTCCCATCACTTAGGGAGTCTCTATACCGTTGCAACTCAGTGCAGAGACAATCGACAGGTCATCCAATCGCTTTCGCAAATACCGGTCTTCAACACCGATCTTCAATGCAATTCACAACGACGTACCACATATTCGGAATGGGTTATACGACCCCATGGTCCTTTCCCGGTTAACCCGAATAGTGAGCGCTTATTCAAAAATAAGTGTGGCATTCAAATTCAATTAAATCACATCAAATACCCATTCAAAGGGAAATACTGATAGTCGGTTATTGAACTATCACTGGATATGCACACATCACCAGATTCCAAATAATTTTCCAAATTATTTATTTTCCAAAATATCTTTACAAGATATATATAATTTCAACACTTTAAAAATAAATCAATATTTATTTTTAAACAAATTCCACTTTCACATATAAATTCCTTAGTGAATTTACATTTCACAATATCTATGCATATACGATTTCAATTATTCATTTCAATTTATCTTCAAAAGATAAATTCTAAATATTCACTTCACATTGGAAAACATTTCCATACTTATTAAAAATAAGTAATTCACAAATCTTTTTGTTTTCAACACTTAGAAAATATTCAATATACTTAAATCGAATTAAGTATATATTTCATTCTATTAAGAAAATCCTTTCTTAAACATATCTACTTGGGCCAAAACGAATGTTGCGTAAAACATCGTTACGACAACCCAAAATCACTAGTATAGGGATTCGAAATTAAAATAGATATATAAATTCCAATACTATACAAAAACATTTCCTTTCGGAAATCATTTACTATAACAACAGTGTTATAGTCCACCATTCCCTTTTATCTCTCGAAATCGTCTATTTCAACAATCAATGTTGAAATCTATGGTTTCGAATCTCAACACATTTTAAAACATCGTTAGATCGTTTTAATTCTGTTTAAAATATCACATTCTAAAACATTTTCTTTAACGTATTATTCACTATTCAAAAACGTGAATATCCTACGTTAACAAATTTCATCCTTTTTATTCATTTTACTCTAAGGATTATTCACAGTCTAAAACGTGAATATAACTCAATTTATAAGTTATAACAATTAACTTATCAAAATAAATCATTTGTGAATTTATAAAACAACGTTTAAAAATTCCATTTCCATTTATTTCATAACAACTTCCTTTATAAATCTTCTTTATTTACCTATTCGATTTATAATCTTAATTATAAACCAAAAGTCCAAATTATAAGTCAAACACTTATAATTTATTTATTTGGAAAAAATCGTTCCTTTGAACTTTACAAACTTTATAAACCTATTGTTTATAAAATTCCATTTATAACTTCACCGTTACATAATTCTATAAATTTCATTCATTAATGAAATTCATTTACAAATCATTCAAACACTTATAAAAACTCGTTTTATAATGTCTATATTTCAATTTATAAATATCCATTTATAAATCTCTTAATATAAATCAATTTATATTATTCTTTAAAAACATCTTTAAATTCTTTTATAATTTCATCATTTCGATTTATAAAATAATCAAATTTTATAAATCCTATTTTTTTAACTTTTTATAACAAGTTCCGAGTTCCATTTAAACTCTTTTATAAAGTCATTAATTCCTTATTTTCAAAAATCAGCTTTTAACTATATTTCACAAAAATCATAATTTTATAACTTCTAAAATTATATAACGTTTATTTATTTAAATGGATCAATTCCAAAAATATTTTATATTTCAAAAATCACTTTGAAAATCATTTTAAAATCCCAAAATCTGGGTCCAATGATGCTACACACCAAATAGTCAATCACGACTAACAACGATATCATATATCGATATGACAATTCATCAAATATCAAAATATCTGAAATAAATTAAAAACTGTTGAGGAATCCAGTTGGATCCCTCCAACCTGTTTTCCTGCATCCAAAAACATTAGCACAATACCAATTTCGCTCCAGTACGAAATTATCGCGGTATATGTTCTTAATAAATATTATCCGCTTAATAACGGCGTAATAGGGTCTCATCCGCTAAACAAAAAATGCGGGAAATCAATCAACTGCAATATATACATATGCCAATATATATATATTGATATTATATATAATACCAATTTCACTGTTTATGAAATATTCGCGGTATATGTTTATAATAAATAACATCCGCTTACTAACGGCGTATAATGTCTATTTTAACAATCAATAGATACAATTCATCATTCAAACATACATTCAAATATTTTAAATCTAACTATTTAAAATAAAATCGAAACTGATTCGATTGAGTGAGAAGTTCTCACCTTGGTTTTAATTTCCGTTTTAGCGATTTATTTCGAATAAAATTAAACGGACGTTTAATTTTACCCAAAATTCTCACTAACTCCAAACGACTCCAAACCAACTCCATCGCGTAGTGCTCGTCCATACGATTCCAACGCAACTGAGTTTGCATTTTTTCGACCTCGTATGAAAAAGATATGAATTTTACAAGATTGTACACGCTTTTAAACTAAAATTAATTACAACATAATATAAAAATTTTAACCTAAACTATATACAGCCGTTAGATCCCAAACTTGCATCAGGGCCGTTGCCCATCGTCTCCCCCACGCGTTCATGCGTGCGTCCCTCCAACCTGATAGCCGAACCCAACTAGAAATTTTTAGGGTTAAAAAATTCTTCTTCATCGCTGCATTTGAACTCGATCAAGAGCCACCAACACGAGCGCCACGCTCCACACTACCCACGGCCACCATCCGGTCACGTGCGGCGCCCCCTGGCCTCGTAAACCGTGCACGAACTCGCCACCTTCACACACGAATTGCCGCCAATCCGTGCAACCAAATTCGATCACAACCGTTGAAGTTGTAGATCTTCATATGCTCTTCGACTTTCTAGTTGGAAGTTTTTAATGAAAGCGAGTGGATTTGATGAAATCGAGGAAGGAAGTTGAGAAAATTCTGGCCCTTGAAACCATGGGTGGCGGCTACGTTAGTTTAACCTAGGGTTTTTTTTTTTTAATTTATTTGTGAATTCAACTTCTATTTATAGAAAAAGCTAGCGTAAACACTATTCATCCCGGGAATTCCGAACTCCGATTTAGGCGCCGTAACCAGCGTACCTAGGGTTTATCCCACGTTCCGGACACAATGGAACAGGTTTCGGAAGCTAATTCGGAAGTATGTGCGAGTTATGGCAACAAACGCTCAATTTAAATTAAACCGATTTAAATCGATTTCTAGGCGTTTTAATTTGTACCGGACAAACGGTAAATCCAATTGACTTGAAATTTGAAACCTTACAATAATATCACATTACGGATCCGATGAAACTGGTTTCGTCGAAATCCGAGACTTTTTGAAAAATGGCTATTTTGACTCGCCAAATTTAAATTAAAAATAATTCGATGCGTTTCGAGCTGCCACGATCAAACGATAACTCCGATTGACACGAAAATTGAAATCCGGTAATAACTAACTATTACGGATCCAATGGAACTGGTTTCGTTAAATTCTGAGACTGTTCAAAAATTGGCTATTTTACAGTCGATTATTAAATATTAAAATATTCAATTTTCACAAATTAACTTTTAATTCGATTTTAAAAGTTCTAAAATATTTCTATAACTCCAGTATGATTAAATAAAATTTTCCAAATTATTTACAATCATTTTTAACTCAATTTTCAATTATTTTCATAATTTAACATATTAAATTATCGATTTAATTATCTAATTAAATCCAAAAATTCAAATAAAAATTTATTCGACTTATAAATTCAATTATTAATATTTAAAATAAATTAAATATTCAAATTTTAATTAAATAAAATTCTGGGTCGTTACAATCTTTCCCCCTTAAAAGAATTTCGTCCTCGAAATTACAAGTAAGAAAAGTTACAGAATTTATTAATTTTCCAAAATTCATAATTAAACTTATTACAATACTTTACTAAGTTTCAAATCATACTTAGTTATGTTTTCAAAACAACTATCTATTGTTTAACTTTCAACTTCAAAATCAAAGTTAAAGTTTTCAAAATTTTCCAAATTTTCTCAAATTTTTCTAACGCCTTAAATTTCCGGAAAAATTCGCCATGGTCTCCTTTGCGCGGCTCGATCCGAAAAAAAAAATGACAGTATATATATCACAAATATACATCTCATCAAGTAATGAGGCATCCCGAAGGGAAAAAGTATAAAAGTACGATATTTAATCCGAGATATGTACCTTATATTTTATTAGCGAGCATATACGGCTAATATAGCGCAAAAGCGAACTCCAAATGCGAAGCAAACGCGATCCACACCTACTAAACTCAACAAACAACATGAGAATCATGCATATATGAAAATAGTATCAATATACAACATATAGCAACATAATAACTATATATGTCACATAGCAAATGCAACTAAACAACAATTGCAATATATATTCAACCATCATCCAACTAACATCCATAACCAATAAACATTTATATTCTCATTAATTTTCAATGAATTGGTTTTCACTTTAAATCACATTTGATTTATTCACATTGGATTTTATCAACATTCCTTCTCAATTCAATTAGTTATCATTTACTAATTTAAATCTAATTCACATTCAATTCTATTCAAATTTATTTGCTTTTAATTTGAATTCAATTACATAGCTTTCAATTTCATTAATACTTAATGAATTATATACAATCAATCAACAATCATATAACGACCAATGTATATTAATTTCAACCAAATTCCTTTGCTTATATTCATTCAATTTGATTTTAATGAATTAACACTTTCATTAATTATTCCATATCAATTCTATTTTCCATTCAATTGATTCACAATTCAATTCATTTATTCAATTCAATTACCAAAGTTGAATTTCATTCACATAACTTAAGTTCACATTTCTTTTAATCCACTTGATTATTTACTTCGATACCAAAATCAATTCCATTCAACAACACTTAAGTTATATTTCATTTAACCTTATATTCATTTTTATTTACAACTCATATTCATATAATTTTACTTCTCGTATATATAAGTTTATTTCACAATTGTAATTCACTTTAATTATAACTCAATTCTTATAATTCTTTTTACTTATACAATTCCTTTATTTAGATTATTCAAATAACTAAACAATCAACTTATATACACTTTAATAATTTTGAAAAATTATTTCTTTACATACAAAATATACTTAAGGTAAAATTATTTCATTTACCCAATTTAAAACAATATTGTGCCGAATTGTTCTATTCAAGTGTTTAGAAACCCCTTCGGCATAGTCTTGCGGACCACGCTGACGAAAGTTCATATGCCACTCAATAAACCAATCATCACAATATAAAACAATTTTTATATTCACTAACAAATACGCTCTCATAGCTATTATTACACTCAAACTCATTCTAGAGTACTGCTGACTCTATCTCTAATGAGTAATACCCAACAGAACCATGGTTGTCGCTTAACCATCAGCTCTGATACCAAATGTAACGTACACGGATTTTCGTTGCCGAAAAACCGAATAGTTATGGGTTTTTTTAAAAAGAATTAAGAAAAGGAAAGAAGAGAGAAGAGAAGACAGAAGAAAATAGGAAATTTTAAAATAGAACGGGAAGAAAGAACAACATCAGAATCTCACAATTCGCAGCGGAACAACATATAATAATAAATGAATAATCTTTAAACAAAGAACTATATCAGTTATTACATTACATCACATCTTATTACATCATATCATCACATCAGAGTGTACAACAACATACAACAACAAACAGTGCAGCGGAAAAAGAAATACTATATACTAGTAATACGCCATGCTATCCAGCTTGCCTCCAGCAACTCCAGAATATCCAGAATATCCTGATAAACCTTAACTCTTAACTGCCCGTGTGGAAATTTGTGGGCACCCAGAGTTTAGGAAGGAAAACAATAAACTCCAAGTCAGTCATGTGACTGGTGTGAGAACTCAAAACAGTTTATTTATCTTTAAAAATCAAAAGAGGAATATTTTTAAAATTCAATTCGCAATGCTTTTAAAAATGAGACTACCATAAGACCTCCTGCCACACACACAATGCAAACGCAGACTTGGAGAAGATTTCTCCTTATGATAGTCAAAGATGCTTGATACGTATTAAAATCAAATCAATTTTGATATTATTATTAGTGCATAGTGTAGAAAAAAATTCATTTCGAAAGTAGAATATAAATCTTAGCCAGCATAGGTACCATTATATTATGCCTACTATAGCTACCTCCTGAGGAAGCAGGTTCTACAACTAAAACCGTACAAGATCGTATTGTTTCTTTGGATTTCCAACAAATGGTCAGGCCAAGGAACTTGCCATTGCCACATGAGAATGCCTCTGGATGGACATCCCCGAGAACCAAACCGGATCTCTACCAACACAAGGCCGGGTTACTCCTAACTGAGTAACAACTGACCGAATATGCCATCCCCCGGTCCTTTGGGACCTTTTACCGAGCGCTCGTAATCAATTCACACAATCATAAAGTGTTTTCAACATGAGTAAGTATCTGGGCTCCATACCATGATACCACCCTTTTCCAGAAGGAAATGCACATATCCTAAAGGGTGCTACCCCTCATAACCTTGCTGCTTCTTTCCTGTTTTGACCATTCACGGTGTGTGAGGCTCGACGAATTCACGTCCACAAAAACATACTTTATACAAAAGCCATGCTTTGGGTCAACAAATGATCAACACAATGATCACAAGGATAGACGATCAAATAAATGATCCTATCACAAATAATCAACACAATGATCATTTCAGCATCACTTAGCATGTCACATTACCAAATTGGGAATATATCGCTGATAACTTCAACTATATAACCTTTGAGCACATACGTCTCAAAGAAGGGTGTTAAGCAAAGAATAAATTCTCCGCCACCAACAGAAATATATTTGAAAGAAATCGGCTTTATATCTCAACTTGCAATGTCAGGCATACAATCCATACAAGTCTGTCCCGGGCTCGAACAGAACCGAAGGCACTTACAAAGAAGTCTTTGCAATCCGGATATTCACAATCCTGATCGGATTTCCCATCACTTAGGGAGTCTCTATACCGTTGCAACTCAGTGCAGAGACAATCGACAGGTCATCCTATCGCTTTCGCAAATACCGGTCTTCAACACCGATCTTCAATGCAATTCACAACGACGTACCACATATTCGGAATGGGTTGTACGACCCCATGGTCCTTTCCCGGTTAACCCGAATAGTGAGCGCTTATTCAAAAATAAGTGTGGCATTCAAATTCAATTAAATCACATCAAATACCCATTCAAAGGGAAATACTGATAGTCGGTTATTGAACTATCACTGGATATGCACACATCACCAGATTCCAAATAATTTTCCAAATTATTTATTTTCCAAAATATCTTTACAAGATATATATAATTTCAAAAACAAATTCCACTTTCACATATAAATTCCTTAGTGAATTTACATTTCACAATATCTATGCATATACGATTTCAATTATTCATTTCAATTTATCTTCAAAAGATAAATTCTAAATATTCACTTCACATTGGAAAACATTTCCATACTTATTAAAAATAAGTAATTCACAAATCTTTTTGTTTTCAACACTTAGAAAATATTCAATATACTTAAATCGAATTAAGTATATATTTCATTCTATTAAGAAAATCCTTTCTTAAACATATCTACTTGGGCCAAAACGAATGTTGCGTAAAACATCGTTACGACAACCCAAAATCACTAGTATAGGGATTCGAAATTAAAATAGATATATAAATTCCAATACTATACAAAAACATTTCCTTTCGGAAATCATTTACTATAACAACAGTGTTATAGTCCACCATTCCCTTTTATCTCTCGAAATCGTCTATTTCAACAATCAATGTTGAAATCTATGGTTTCGAATCTCAACACATTTTAAAACATCGTTAGATCGTTTTAATTCTGTTTAAAATATCACATTCTAAAACATTTTCTTTAACGTATTATTCACTATTCAAAAACGTGAATATCCTACGTTAACAAATTTCATCCTTTTTATTCATTTTACTCTAAGGATTATTCACAGTCTAAAACGTGAATATAACTCAATTTATAAGTTATAACAATTAACTTATCAAAATAAATCATTTGTGAATTTATAAAACAACGTTTAAAAATTCCATTTCCATTTATTTCATAACAACTTCCTTTATAAATCTTCTTTATTTACCTATTCGATTTATAATCTTAATTATAAACCAAAAGTCCAAATTATAAGTCAAACACTTATAATTTATTTATTTGGAAAAAATCGTTCCTTTGAACTTTACAAACTTTATAAACCTATTGTTTATAAAATTCCATTTATAACTTCACCGTTATATAATTCTATAAATTTCATTCATTAATGAAATTCATTTACAAATCATTCAAACACTTATAAAAACTCGTTTTATAATGTCTATATTTCAATTTATAAATATCCATTTATAAATCTCTTAATATAAATCAATTTATATTATTCTTTAAAAACATCTTTAAATTCTTTTATAATTTCATCATTTCGATTTATAAAATAATCAAATTTTATAAATCCTATTTTTTTAACTTTTTATAACAAGTTCCGAATTCCATTTAAACTCTTTTATAAAGTCATTAATTCCTTATTTTCAAAAATCAGCTTTTAACTATATTTCACAAAAATCATAATTTTATAACTTCTAAAATTATATAACGTTTATTTATTTAAATGGATCAATTCCAAAAATATTTTATATTTCAAAAATCACTTTGAAAATCATTTTAAAATCCCAAAATCTGGGTCCAATGATGCTACACACCAAATAGTCAATCACGACTAACAACGATATCATATATCGATATGACAATTCATCAAATATCAAAATATCTGAAATAAATTAAAAACTGTTGAGGAATCCAGTTGGATCCCTCCAACCTGTTTTCCTGCATCCAAAAACATTAGCACAATACCAATTTCGCTCCAGTACGAAATTATCGCGGTATATGTTCTTAATAAATATTATCCGCTTAATAACGGCGTAATAGGGTCTCATCCGCTAAACAAAAAATGCGGGAAATCAATCAACTGCAATATATACATATGCCAATATATATATATATTGATATTATATATAATACCAATTTCACTGTTTATGAAATATTCGCGGTATATGTTTATAATAAATAACATCCGCTTACTAACGGCGTATAATGTCTATTTTAACAATCAATAGATACAATTCATCATTCAAACATACATTCAAATATTTTAAATCTAACTATTTAAAATAAAATCGAAACTGATTCGATTGAGTGAGAAGTTCTCACCTTGGTTTTAATTTCCGTTTTAGCGATTTATTTCGAATAAAATTAAACGGACGTTTAATTTTACCCAAAATTCTCACTAACTCCAAACGACTCCAAACCAACTCCATCGCGTAGTGCTCGTCCATACGATTCCAACGCAACTGAGTTTGCATTTTTTCGACCTCGTATGAAAAAGATATGAATTTTACAAGATTGTACACGCTTTTAAACTAAAATTAATTACAACATAATATAAAAATTTTAACCTAAACTATATACAGCCGTTAGATCCCAAACTTGCATCAGGGCCGTTGCCCATCGTCTCCCCCACGCGTTCATGCATGCGTCCCTCCAACCTGATAGCCGAACCCAACTAGAAATTTTTAGGGTTAAAAAATTCTTCTTCATCGCTGCATTTGAACTCGATCAAGAGCCACCAACACGAGCGCCACGCTCCACACTACCCACGGCCACCATCCGGTCACGTGCGGCGCCCCCCTGGCCTCGTAAACCGTGCACGAACTCGCCACCTTCACACACGAATTGCCGCCAATCCGTGCAACCAAATTCGATCACAACCGTTGAAGTTGTAGATCTTCATATGCTCTTCGACTTTCTAGTTGGAAGTTTTTAATGAAAGCGAGTGGATTTGATGAAATCGAGGAAGGAAGTTGAGAAAATTCTGGCCCTTGAAACCATGGGTGGCGGCTACGTTAGTTTAACCTAGGGTTTTTTTTTTTAATTTATTTGTGAATTCAACTTCTATTTATAGAAAAAGCTAGCGTACACACTATTCATCCCGGGAATTCCGAACTCCGATTTAGGCGCCGTAACCAGCGTACCTAGGGTTTATCCCGCGTTCCGGACACAATGGAACATGTTTCGGAAGCTAATTCGGAAGTATGTGCGAGTTATGGCAACAAACGCTCAATTTAAATTAAACCGATTTAAATCGATTTCTAGGCGTTTTAATTTGTACCGGACAAACGGTAAATCCAATTGACTTGAAATTTGAAACCTTACAATAATATCACATTACGGATCCGATGAAACTGGTTTCGTCGAAATCCGAGACTTTTTGAAAAATGGCTATTTTGACTCGCCAAATTTAAATTAAAAATAATTCGATGCGTTTCGAGCTGCCACGACCAAACGATAACTCCGATTGACACGAAAATTGAAATCCGGTAATAACTAACTATTACGGATCCAATGGAACTGGTTTCGTTCAATTCTGAGACTGTTCAAAAATTGGCTATTTTACAGTCGATTATTAAATATTAAAATATTCAATTTTCACAAATTAACTTTTAATTCGATTTTAAAAGTTCTAAAATATTTCTATAACTCCAGTATGATTAAATAAAATTTTCCAAATTATTTACAATCATTTTTAACTCAATTTTCAATTATTTTCATAATTTAACATATTAAATTATCGATTTAATTATCTAATTAAATCCAAAAATTCAAATAAAAATTTATTCGACTTATAAATTCAATTATTAATATTTAAAATAAATTAAATATTCAAATTTTAATTAAATAAAATTCTGGGTCGTTACATTCAATCTTTAAATCCAATAAATTTTCGAAATTCAATCATATCCCAAATTTTATTCTCAAAATCTCAACTTAAATTATTTAACAATTTTCATTTACCAAAATTTATTTCAACATTCCAACTCAATTTTTTCGGTGGATTCAATTTCTATAACTCGATTTCTATTTATAACCTTTAAATCAAAACATTTAAATAAATTCCAAATCGACGATTTCAAAATTATTAATTTAGCCAATTCAGTGTCCGTATATAATTTTCTATCCTATGGCCAAGTAATTATTTATTTCAATTAAATGTCAGGGATGAGTATATATTACTTAAATTTAATGATAATATCATATGTATGCATAACAGGATCTATATAAGCAAATAAACATCTAAACATTCAATTATCAACCAATAGCATCCATCAAATACATCATCCAATAAACAATATAATTCACGGCAGTTTCATAGTTATCAATGTCAGGTAATTTAATCGCAATTCAATTTTAACTTCAATTTAACTGTCAATTTAATTTTTTCAACGGTTAATTCAAATGACAAGCTATATGACAATTAAATTTTTATCAAACAATGACAAATAAAATCATAACACTTCGTAATATAAAATTTAACTAGCATAAAGATATTTAGTACGTTGTGAGCGTTATAAAACACTCACCTTGATTTTAATGCAGTTCCAGCATTTTATTTCGAATAAAATTAAACGAGCGTTTAATTTTACTCGAAATTCAAACTAGCTCCAAACGACTCCAAACCAGTTTCATTTCGAAGCCCTCGTCACTACGATCGCAACGCAAAAAGTTTCGTCTCAATCGGACCTCGTATGTGAGAGTTATACATTTTATAAGTTATCGTCATCCGAATTTTATAAACACTTTATATTATAATTAAACGAATTCATACCCAAGCAAATGAGGCCCAGCCCACTAACTCCATCTTCCCTAAAGCAATGCCTGTAGCCAATTCTTGTGCACAACACCATGGCTGTGCACCATCCTTCATGTATACGGAGCTAGACAACTCCGTTCAACGAACCGATAGCGCCATTGATCCTCTCTCCTGAATCTCCACCTCCCCGAACCATCCCCTTCGAGCCCGGCCTCCAGGATCAAAACGCGACGATCACAACCCCCTCTCGTCCACGCGTAGGTCGCACCCCTCCAAACGCCGCCGCTCGCTCCCAAACTCGGCTCCTAGGTGCTATTTTCGATGACGAACTCAAATCCAAGCTCCGTTTCGCGAATCGAAGCCTGCATCCTGAACAAATCCTAACCCTAGTTTCAAACCCCTCACGCCTTCACTGTCGCACTCCCCAACTCCCAGTCGCACCAGGCCAAAAGCATATAGGATCGAAGCAAACGATGAAAAAGGAATTTTAGAGAAGGTTTCGTGATTTTTAATCGAGTATTCGAGGAGAAAGAATTTTTTTTTGAAGTTGGATTTATTTTCTCACTGCTTGAAGCTCGCGTGCAGATATTAAAAGGAAATGAGAAGCTTTTGCGTTTTGAATGGGTCAAAGGTACAGTGAAAAGATGGGATAGCAGCTGAAAAGGAGATTTGACTAATTAAAATATTTATTTAAATTTCAAAATACCTCGATCCACGCAGCTCGAAATCTCAAACCCCTATCAAGACGTGCCGCTAGGCGTTTATAATATTATACCCCTATTCCGGACGCAATGGAGAAGGTTTCGGAAGCTAATTCGATAGTATGCGCGAGTTACGGAAATAACGATCTAATTTAAATTAAACCGATTTAACGAATTTCTAGGCGTTTTGGCTTGCCTCGGACAAATGGTAAATCCGATTGACTTGAAATTTGAAACCTTACAATAATATCACATTACGAATCCGATGAAATTGGTTTCGTCGAAATCCGAGACCGTTTGAAAAATGACTATTTTAACTCGACTAGTTAATATTAAAATATTCAATTTTCACAAATAAATTTTAAATTCGGTTTTAAAAGTTCTACAACATCATTCTAACTTTAATATGATAAAATAAAATTTTGCAAATCATTTTTAGTCATATTAAACCCGTTATTCAATTATCCAATAAATTCCAATTTTAAAATCTTATTAACTCTATTAAAATCCCAATATAACTTACATTCACTTTGGAAACCAATTTGAATCATATTAAACCAAATTTCAATTATTCACCCTATTTTCATATATTAAACTTCAATATCAAATTGATCATATCAAATTTGGAATTTAATTATTCAAACATTTGTAATATTAAATTTAAAACAATTTTGATTATTCTTAAATCACTATCTTTGAGATATTGAAATTGAACTTATAAGGATCAACTTTTAAAACCAATTTACAATTTAGAACACTATTTTTATTTTATAGTTATTCAATCATTCAATAAGTTTTAAATATTTAATTTAAACAATTAACCTATTCAATTATTCAATATTTGATTTTAAATAGATTTTACTATCAATCAATTACTCTATTATACCTAATGAATTCGACATTTATTATCCTATTCAACTATTGGTTGCAAAGGCATTCACTAAATAGCTTTTATTTTTCATCACTTGGATAGTTATTTTATGCAATTCATTCCAGTTATTATTATTTCGAACGAATTTAAAAAAAAATCTAACATTAAATCACGAAATCTTATTAACTAAACTATTTTAATTATCGAAAATTTACGGGTCGTTACACTCTCCCCCACTTAAAAACTTTTCGTCCCCGAAAAGGAAAAAGAAGGGAAAAGGAACTAAGTATAGAATTCAACATTAGGTATATTTATCTCAAAGTTACCAACTTATAAAACAATGTAATTCCACTTATAAAGCCATTACTACACTTCTACTAAGTTATTCCAAACGCCTTTCTAATTTTAAGAGTTAGTTATCAAAACAAGTTATAAAAATTTTAAAACTTGAAAAATTTTCTAACACCCGGATTTTACGGAAAATTTCGGCAGAGTCTCATTTGCGCGGCTCGATCGGTACAACTACAAAACGCCTCTACAGGCCCCAAACCAACAAAAGAAAATCAAAAGCCAAGTGGCTCATCAAAAATCACCAAATCCAATGATAAAATAAACATGTACCTTATATTTTTATTAGCGAGCATATACGACAAATATAGCGCGAAAGCGAGCTCCAAATGCGAAGCAAGCGCAATCCGCACCTACTAAACACTCAATGTTATCCCATTTTTTGGACAAAACTGGAATATCAATGTTGAGCGCGTCTCCACCACGATCGAGCTAAGAAAAAGCAACCAGCAAGCGTACCTAAGTCCAGAGTTCCACTCAAGATCCGAATACAAAGTCCATTCGGCCTTATACTCTCATATTCATTCGGCTATGCAAGCATACGGACTCATTCGGCAATCCATGCCTAACGTCATTCGGCACTCCTAATATATGACTCATTCGGCAATCCATGCCTAAGGTCATTCGGCACTCCTAATATACAAGCTCATTCGGCATAGCGTCCATCCGGTCCAACACCACACAACCAATGCCGGACCAAAGTGCCGAGTACAGCCTCACCGGATCAACCATCCTCCACCAAACAACCGAACCAGGTGACCACCGGACCACCATTCAACCTACCACCGGACCGACACTCTCCTTCCACCGATCCAACCTTCTCCAAGCATGGCCGAACCAAAGCTTCGCCGAACCAGAAAGTTGCCAGTCCAGATTGCATCAGCACAGGCCCACCAGCTATAAACATCCAAGACCCCTGCCCCCAGCCTCACTCTATAAATAGAGGGGCAGGGGTACAACAATGGCAGACAAGTTTGAGAGCTCAAGCCTGGAAGGAACTCTCAAACAACTTTAGATACTTGTAATCAACGCTTTGTACTTGTAATCTAAAGAAAAAAGGAGAATAACATATAAAGTGGACGTAGGCACGTTCTGGCCGAACCACTATAAATCTGTGTGTCTTTTACAGTTTAGTCCCTGCTTTTTATATATTTGCATAAATCACCCGAATCACTCAATACAACATAAAATCAACCAACTCATACGACTTTGGGTGTTTGCCACCATTTTTTACGCAAACATTTTGGTGCTTTCACTGAGAAGGACCAGCTCCCGCTACATCGGATAGAAGTTGAATTTGAAAATCTAAGAGTTCAGATCGAAGAGTTATGACGAGACAAACAAGTAGAAGGCAAAGGCCAGAGAGAAGTGAACACCAAGGAAGTCAAGAGGCTTCCTCAGGAGCAAAGCAAGCTTCAACCTTCATCACCAGGGATGAGATGGAGGCTATGATGAGAAGACAAGAAGAGATGATCCAGAACTAGCTTCAGCAAATTGGGCAACTTGGAGCACAAAACCAAGGAGCAACTGGAGTTCAGAACGGAGCAGGACCATCTGGCATAGCACCAGAGCTAGGGGGCACCCACACTTGGAGCATGTTGATCCAATCACAGAGAGAGAGATAGGGGCCTCTGAGCAACCTGGTAAGGAATGAACGCTCATCCAGGGGGCAGGTAAAATTCCCTCCTGAACTTGGGGGGCAGGTCGAAAGCGATGAACAAGTCGCAAACCTCCCACTAGCATGGTTAGATCATTTACACATGTGAGCGATCGCGCACGATCCATAGGCATGCTCTGAATGACTACCAGCCGCGTTATAGTAAGAGTTTACGCTTTGACATCTTCATTCTTTTTTTTGCTTCGATTTTGATTTGAACATTTAAATTCTTCCTGTTTGGACATTTCTTCCATAAGATTCATATGATTATTGCTTTAACATTTACAATTCTATGGAAAAATTTACTTGTATGCCCGTGGATCGCGAACGGTCCACGAGCACCCCTTGCATGGCAGCGAACTGCCAAAGTCTTCGATTCGGAAACACCCCCAAACAATAACTCCAGCACTGATATTATTAAGTCCCCCCCGGGCACACACAACTCGCCTCGAACGGCACCCGACTTCGAACAGTCACAATTCGCCTCGAACGGCACCCGATCGCGAACGGTCACAATTCGCCTCGAACGGCACCCGACTTCGAACAGTCACAATTCGCCTCGAACGGCACACGACTTCGAACAGTCACAATTCGCCTCGAACGGCACCCGACTTCGAACAGTCGCAAACTCGCCTCGAACGGCACAACTCACCTTACCTCAAATGGCTCGATCGTGAACGGTCGTCATTTGAGGCCCACCACTTGACCGCGCACTGTCGCACTTTACCTCGAATGACTTGATCCCGAACGGTCGTCATTTGAAGTTGAGTGCTTGACCTTGAACGGTCACATTTCACCACAGATGACTCGATCCCGAACGATCGATACATGGATTTACGCACTCGACCACGCACTGTCGCACTTCACCTCGAATGACTCGATCCCGAACGGTCGTCATTTGAAGTTGAGCGCTTGACCTTGAACGGTCACATTTCACCGAAGATGACTCGATCCCGAACGATCGACGCATGGATTTACGTGCTTGACCGCGCACGGTCGCACTTCACCTCAAATGACTCGATCGTGAACGGTCGTCATTTGAAGTTAGGCGCTTGACCATGAACGGCCGCGCTTCATCCCGAATAGCTCGATCCCGAACGGTCGTCATTTGGGGCCATATAAAATATCAAACTCTTTACAGGTCGTCAACAGGATACGAACATCCAGCTCATGGCATTACAAAACACGCCTTCCTACCGCAAGGCATATTTTGGGGGGCAAAGTGTTATCCCATTTTTTGGACAAAACTGGAATATCAATGTTGAGCGCGTCTCCACCACGATCGAGCTAAGAAGAAGCAACCAGCAAGCGTACCTAAGTCCAGAGTTCCACTCAAGATCTGAATACAAAGTCCATTCGGCCTTATACTCTCATATTCATTCGGCTATGCAAGCATACAGACTCATTCGGCAATCCATGCCTAAGGTCATTCGGCACTCCTAATATATGACTCATTCGGCAATCCATGCCTAAGGTCATTCGGCACTCCTAATATACAAGCTCATTCGGCATAGCGTCCATCCGGTCCAACACCACACAACCAATGCCGGACCAAAGTGCCGAGTATAGCCTCACCGGATCAACCATCCTCCACCAAACAACCGAACCAGGTGACCACCGGACCACCATTCAACCTACCACCGGACCGACACTCTCCTTCCACCGATCCAACCTTCTCCAAGCATGGCCGAACCAAAGCTTCGCCGAACCAGAAAGTTGCCAGTCCAGATTGCATCAGCCCAGGCCCACCAGCTATAAACATCCAAGACCCCTGCCCCTAGCCTCACTCTATAAATAGAGGGGCAGGGATACAACAATGGCAGACAAGTTTGAGAGCTCAAGCCTGGAAGGAACTCTCAAACAACTTTAGATACTTGTAATCAACGCTTTGTACTTGTAATCTAAAGAAAAAAGGAGAATAACATATAAAGTGGACGTAGGCACGTTCTGGCCGAACCACTATAATCTGTGTGTCTTTTACAGTTTAGTCCCTGCTTTTTATATATTTGCATAAATCACCCGAATCACTCAATACAACATAAAATCAAACAACTCATACGACTTTGGGTGTTTGCCACCATTTTTTACGCAAACACTCAACAAACCATGAGAACATGCATATATGAAAATAATATCAATATACATCATATAGCAACATAACAACTACATGTACCAACATAGCAAATGCAACAAAACAACATACGCAACCATCAATCAACTATCATCCAACTATCATCCAACAAATCCATAACCAATCAATATAAATTCAATCCTCATTAATATTTATTTACTTGGTTTTCCAATTTAATCACAGTTGATTCATTAACGTTGGATTTTTTTACTAACATTCATTCTCAATTCAATTAGTTAACACTCACTAATTTATATTTTCATTAGTTCACTTCCAATTTGAATCAAATTAAATTCTATTTAAATTCATTTAACTTCCAATTTGATTTCAATGATTTATAGCTTTCAATTTCATTAACACTTAATGAGTTATATAAAATCAACTAACAATCATATAACAACCAAATCATACCCAACATAACCAACTTATAAATTTGACATTCAATTTGGTTTATCTCTTTTATATATAAATATCCTGTTATATAATTTTAAAAGAATCATTTTCTATTCGGCATCTTAAATTTCCAATATTATCTTTAATTATGTCCGTAAGCCATACATATATCATCCGTGAGCAATATCAATCTAATCGCTTATTCGATCACACAATTTCACTTCCAAACTAGTATCGTTCACACGACTCTCTAGTGCGGACTCAGATTTAGTTCCTTGATTGGAAACTGTTACTCTCCTTGCATAGCCATATACTATGATAGAGAATTCCAGAATCAAATTAAAAATCCATATCTAGGGTTCGCCGTCGGAAATCGAGTGAAAAATCCTAACTTGGATCGATATAAATCATCTCGAAATTTTGTGCTCGAATTTGGATCAAATCGTTATGCGAATAAAATAATATACGTACAATCTCACGTATTACCTTCCAATGGACTTTCTATCCAATTTATCTATACTAAATTATTTTATCGACTTCTATTTTTTTTCCACTTAATTACTCACAATCCATTATTCAGTTAGTATATTCATTTCTTTACATAGCATATTCTTTAACATTATCTTTCCTCAAACATCATATCAAAGAATTTGCTTACTCAAGTTCATTTAAACATTCTATATAATATATTTAAATTCAATTTCATTTTCCAATTGATTCTTAGCTATACCAAATTTTTTTTTTGTTTACATTTACTTCCTATTCATAGTTCCAGTTAATACAAATTTATTTGTGCAACATTTTATTAATCATCACTTTAGTTTATAGTCATTCCATAAAAGTCTAACTTCTCATATATGACTTTTCTTAGTTTACGGTTATCTCAATTTACAAATTCAAAAAATTCCTATGCAATTTATATTTATTTTATATAACCAATTTACAAAGATATTATACAATTCATTTGTCTTCTTTCTTAAGTTCACTTACTTGTTTCATTTATCCATTCATCATTTCATGCTATATTTAAGTATATAACATTTTTATCACAACCAAATTTTCATTTAATTACATTTTAATTACTTTTGAGTTTTCCTTACTTGTATACTTCAATTATTTTCAGGTTCTGTTTATTTGTACAACATCTCATTACATATCCAAAACATCATTTTAACTTTTAACATTTGGTAAGTCTTGTTATATGTTATCAGAATGTAATTTTGGTATTATACAAATTTATAGAATTTCATTTTACTTAATTAGAATGTTCACAAATTTAATTTGTTTAAATCCTCTTTACCTTTCAACTTTAAAGTTTTCCCAAACAATAGCTTAGATATCTCAATCCTCTTATTTCATAAATTTTGGTTATTCACATTTCATTCAAATAATTTGAAAATTATTAATTAATAGAACTTAGAAATTTAAATGCCCGGTTCTTTCAAATCGTTTGAAATAAATATATACACTTATATCTTTAATATATCAAATCATACCTTTGGAGTTTAAACCATAACCCATTTACCCAAAATAATTTCGAAGAAAAGCAAAGCTTCTTAGAAGTCTCCACCACTTTGAGACTCGAAAATAAATGTCGATGATGCTGCGCAGTCATCACCGAAATTATTTTCCAGCGACAGAAGAGAGGAGTACTGAATTCATTCTTTCCTTTAAAATCCTTTCAAAATATTTCCACAAATAAATTTCAACTAATATTACTATATATTTCTTCAAAGCTTTGAAAACCATTTTAAAAATCCCCGGGTCTTGAATCCAATACTTTCCAATTTAAATCTTTTTTAATTCATATGTCACCTTTATAAACCATTCTTATAGGATTTTACTTTCTTGGAATATTCCACAAGTTGTTTTATCATGGTTTATTTTGTAATAAACCTTATTTATTAAAACACAATATCCAATTAATCATAACAATCAATATTATCGTTTCCAACAACCAAATAAGCTAGATAGATCACAATAATTTTGAAAATAAATTCTTTATATACAAAATATAGCTAGGGCAAATTATTTCATTTACCCAATTTCAAAACAATACTATGTCGAATTGTTCTGTTCGAGTGTTTAGAGATCCCTATCAATGACGTTAATTACTCGTATTGACCAGAATCCATAAGCCACTCAACAAATCAACCGACACAATATAAAACATTTTATATCACTAACAAATACGCTCTCTCATATATATATTCACTCAGCGACTCATCATAGGGTATTACTACCCTATTTATGAAGAGTCAGACCCCACAAAGCTAAGGTTATCGCTAAACCAAAGCTCTGATACCAACTGTAACGGACCGCATCAGTGGGGTAACGCCCACCGTAGCATACAGCTGTACCTCTGTTCTGCCTTTACGGCCAGCCTCTCGACTGCACCAACCCCGTGGGACATGTAGGAGTAAGAGTCATCCGCTCGCTACCAAACCAAATGCGAGAACCCCCTATCATGCTGCACCCTCCAAGTGCATAGGCAAAACACATGTCGATTCCAAACCATTAAAAAGGGCAGATGGTTATTGGAGTAAATAAGAAAAGAAGAGAAAGAGAAATAAAGGAAATGAAACAACACAGAATCTCGCAGCGGAACGATAAAATATAACAGTCAAATAAATAGTTCATGAAGCTGTTTACTATACACTGACAATTATTCATACAACATTTATCAGAGTTATACATATACAACAAAACAATTAAAAAATGCAGCAGATAACATGATGCAAGGGTAATAATAGTAATAGTATACCAAATCTTCGTCTTCATCCTCCAGAATAGATCTTCAAAAATCTAAAAAAAACTCAGGACTGACTCGAGCGTAATGAAAAGACAAAACACTCGAGTCAGGACTAAAATATCCTTATGAAAGTGAAATCAATCGTAAATAAATATGAGTGTAACAGCGTCAGAGATGTTTACGGGGTTTGACATCTCTTATCCAGTGTCAACGTGCGTGCAATAACTCATGAGATGTTACGGGATTTTCCATCTCTCAAGGATCAATGAAACTATCTACTATATAGTAATATACGCTAAGTAGATAATGCCTATCAGTAATATAAAGTATCAAAATAGCGTTAAGGCGTTACCACAATCCCCCTTAACACATTTTATATTCCCAAAAGCATATACAAGACCGTAGTTTCCCCCAAACCGGAAGTCACCAGAGGGCAATCCATATACTCAAGGTACAAATCAAAACGTAGTGGTCGCGAATAGGATAATCAGTATGACAAGGTACAAGAGGCGATACCAACTAGGATACTAGTAGTTGCGTGATCCGGACTGATGTTGGGCATAGCCAGCAGCCAGCCCAACACCGTGAAACAACACTCCCAAATCAAGGGGTGCACCCAAATCGCATCACAAATGTAATAGATATGGTATCGAAGAAGTGTGTCCGCTAGAGGTGGCGAACCTCAATGGCCCGGCGCGGCTCCTGTTTTAGTCATGTCAGGGGTCATCCAATATCGTTCTCTTTCTTCAGTCAACGCGTTCACCAAACCATCCACTTCATTCTGGATCAACACTCCGCGTATAATAGTTATTAAAGTGGTTTTCGGTATCGACAGAGAGTATGTCCATATCCGATCCCGGTCTCTTTAATAACTACGTATTATTACACCGTTGGCTCTTTTACATTTTAAATCGATTCACAATTGATATCCAAATATCATATTCATTTCAAAAATCAAATCCATTTCAAATATCACCGTATCTATTAAATGTCAGATTCCGTTTCAAAAATCAATTTTCGCATCAATGTCTCATTTCGATTTCAAAATCATTTCGAATTTCAATTTAGGTTGCAACTTCATTTAACTCAATTCGTATTTTAAATTCAAGATTTTAAATATAAACATTCCACTTTATTGACCAGCTTAGAATTTTAGAAAATAGTTTTAAGTAGTTTAAAAGTAGTTTTAAATAATTAAAATAGTTGAAAATACTTAAAATCTTAAAATGGATTTGAAATAGATAAATTAGTTTAAAGTAATTTACATTGGATTAAGTAGATTTAAAATAGATTAAAATAGTTTAAGTATTCAAAAATAGTTTATATAACTGAGTTATTTGGAAAACAAAATAAAATAGCTTCAAAACCAATCCATTTCAATTTTAACTTCCCAATTCAAAATAATTTCACTTTTCATTCTACCGATTTCAATTTCAATTCAATTCAACGTCAACTTTGACTTCAAATTTATTCAATTTTATATTCACTTTCGATTAATTCAATTTCAATATTATATTCACTTCCGATTAATTCAATTTCAATATTATATTCACATCCGATTAATTCAATTTCAATATTTATATTCACTTTCAATTAATTCAATTTCAATTATATATCGATTTGGAGCTTGATTTTTCAAAATATCCATTTATAACACTTAACAAAAATTATCCATCATTATTCAAGTTTAAATCCAAAAGTCAAATATGATTCAATTTCAAGCTCAATTTCAAAATATCATTTTTATTTTGCTTACTTAGTAATATTCAAAGTTCGAAATAATGTTCAATCTTTAAATCCAATAGATTTTCGAAATTCAATCATATCCCAAATTTTATTCTCAAAATCTCAACTTAAATTATATAACAATTTTCTTTTACCAAAATTTATTTCAACATTCCAACTCAATTTTTTCGGTGGATTCAATTTCTATAACTCGATTTCTATTTATAACTTTTAAATCAAAACATTTAAATAAATTCCAAATCGACGATTTCAAAAATTATTAATTTAGCCAATTCAGTGTCCGTATATAATTTTCTATCCTATGGCCAAGTAATTATTTATTTCAATTAAATGTCAGGGATGAATATATATTACTTAAATTTAATGATAGTATCATATGTATGCATAACAGGATCTATATAAGCAAATAAACATCTAAACATTCAATTATCAACCAATAGCATCCATCAAATACATCATCCAATAAACAATACAATTCACGGCAGTTTCATAGTTATCAATGTCAGGTAATTTAATCGCAATTCAATTTTAACTTCAATTTAACTGTCAATTTAATTTTTTCAACGGTTAATTCAAATGACAAGCTATATGACAATTAAATTTTTATCAAACAACGACAAATAAAATCATAACACTTCATAATATCAAATTTAACTAGCATAAAGATATTTAGTACGTTGTGAGCGTTATAAAACACTCACCTTGATTTTAATGCAGTTCCAGCGTTTTATTTCGAATAAAATTAAACGAGCGTTTAATTTTACTCGAAATTCATACTAGCTCCAAACGACTCCAAACCAGTTTCATTTCGAAGCCCTCATCACTACGATCGCAACGCAAAAAGTTTCGTCTCAATCGGACCTCGTATGCGAGAGTTATACATTTTATAAGTTTTCGTCATCCGAATTTTATAAACACTTTATATTATAATTAAACGAATTCATACCCAAGCAAATGAGGCCCAGCCCACTAACTCCATCTTCCCCAAAGCAATGCCTATAGCCAATTCTTGTGCACAACACCATGGCCGTGCACCATCCTTCATGGATACGGAGCTAGACAACTCCGTTCAATGAACCGATAGCGCCATTGATCCTCTCTTCTGAATCACCACCTCCCCGAACCATCCCCTTCGAGACCGGCCTCCAGGATCAAAATGCGACAATCACAACCCCCTCTCGTCCACGCGCAGGTCGCACCCCTCCAAACGCCGCCGCTCGCTCCCAAACTCGGCTCCTAGATGCTATTTTCGATGACGAACTCAAATCCAAGCTCCGTTTCGCGAATCGAAGCCTACATCCTCAACAAATCCTAACCCTAGTTTCAAACCCCTCACGCCTTCACTGTCGCACTCCCCAACTCCCAGTTGCACCAGGCCAAAAGCATATAGGATCGAAGCAAACGATGAAATAGGATTTTTAGAGAAGGTTTCGTGATTTTTAATCGAGTATACGAGGGGAAAGATTTTTTTTTTTTGAAGTTGGATTTATTTTCTCACTGCCTGAAGCTCGCGTGCAGATATTAAAAGGAAATGAGAAGCTTTTGCGTGTTGAATGGGTCAAAGGTACAGTGAAAAGATGGGATAGCAGCTGAAAAGGTGATTTGACTAATTAAAATATTTATTTAAATTTCAAAATACCTCGATTCACGCAACTCGAAATCTCGAACCCCTATCAAGACATGCCGCTAGTCGTTTATAATGTTATACGCCTATTCCGGACGCAATGGAGAAGGTTTCGGAAGCTAATTCGATCGTATGCGCGAGTTACGGAAA
Organism: Allium cepa; assembly: GCA_030765085.1. Classification (NCBI taxonomy): domain Eukaryota; kingdom Viridiplantae; phylum Streptophyta; class Magnoliopsida; order Asparagales; family Amaryllidaceae; genus Allium; species Allium cepa. Next base: position 948,244,412 of record CM060938.1, on the reverse strand, counting down.
TAACGATCTAATTTAAATTAAACCGATTTAACGAATTTCTATGCGTTTTGGCTCGCCCCGGACAAATGGTAAATCCGATTGACTTGAAATTTGAAACCTTACAATAATATCACATTACGGATCCGATGAAACTGGTTTCGTCGAAATCCGAGACCGTTTGAAAATGAGTATTTTAACTCGACAAATTAATTTTAAAATATTCAATTTTCACAAATAAATTTTAAATTCGGTTTTAAAAGTTCTACAACATCATTCTAACTTTAATATGATAAAATAAAATTTTACAAATCATTTTTAGTCATATTAAACCCGTTATTCAATTATCCAATAAATTCCAATTTTAAAATCTTATTAACTCTATTAAAATCCCAATATAACATACATTCACTTTGGAAACCGATTTGAATCATATTAAATCTAATTTCAATTATTCACCCTATTTTCATATATTAAACTTCAATATCAAATTGATCATATCAAATACGGAATTTAATTATTCAAACATTTGTAATATTAAATTTAAAACAATTTTGATTATTCTTAAATCGCTATCTTTGAGATATTGAAATTGAACTTGTAAGGATCAACTTTTAAAACCAATTTACAATTTAGAACACTATTTTCATTTTACAGTTATTCAATCATTCAATAAGTTTTAAATATTTAATTTAAACAATTTACCTGTTCAATTATTCAATATTTGATTTTAAATAGATTTTACTATCAATCAATTACTCTATTATACCTAATGAATTCGACATTTATTATCCTATTCAACTATTGATTGCAAAGGCATTCACTAAATAGCTTTTATTTTTCATCACTTGGATAGTTATTTTTTGTAATTCATTCTAGTTATTATTATTTCAAATGAATTAAAAAAAAAATTCTAACATTAAATCACAAAATCTTATTAACTTAACTATTTTAATTATCGAAAATTTACGGGTCGTTACATATCTGTTGCATTTGGAATTTTAGGAATAAGGCATATAAACGTGTGATTGATCTCTTTTATAATTTTCCCTGATTGGAGAATTCCATTCATAGCATTGCATATAACATTTTTAATTTGATCCCAGTGGAGTTTATAGAATTGGGAGTTAATGCCATCTGGGCCAGGAGAGCTATTGTCATTTATTTGAAAAACTGCACTTCTCACCTCCTCTAACTGGAAGGGTCTGCATAATTCATGTTTTGCATTTTCTGTCAGGATTTTCTTGCAAGTTATGTCTGGAAATTGAAATGTGGTATTCGGCATATTGAAAAGATTTGAGAAATAGTTGATAGCTAGAGTAGCTATACTTTCTGATGCTGAAGACCAAACCCCCTTACTATTGAGAATAAGATTATTGCTCCTACCTGCTTTCATAGGTTTGAATTTGGAGAAAAAGAATTCGGTTGGTTTATCTCCTTTCGTTAGCCAATTAATTTTCATTCTTTGTAAGTTTTCAACTGCCATACACCTCATAATTTCATGTATTTGAGAATTTTTAGCAATATATTCTTCCGAAATATCGATATTAAGAGGGTCTCGAACTAGTTGATTGTATATATTGTTTGCATCCTCTTTTAATTTTTCCAATTGAGAGTTTAAGTTGGTTTTTGTTAATGTCCAGGCTCTCAAAGCTTTCTTAACAGTTTTAATTTTACAAAGGAGAACGTAGAGATGGTTACCCGTTTCTTCTTGCTCCAATGCCCGCTAAACTGTTTGCAGGTACCCTTTTTGCAGATGCCACGCGTTGTTGTATTTGAATGGTATGGGGTTTTTATCTCTTTTTATCTGGGCAACTTTAACCATTATAGGGGTGTGGTCGCTAATAGAATGGTTTCCAAAGTTTATGCCAAATTGATTTATTTTATCTGTCCATAACTTGTTTACAAAAACCCTGTCAATTTTGCTGTGTATAGAGAAATTTAGCCCTCCTCTCCAAGTGTAGTGGTTTCCTGAGAACATTGGTTCGATGAGGTTAGATTTATTAATGCAGTCCAGAAAATTCTGTTCGCCTTTTTCATTGTGTATGCCGTTATTTAGTCTATCAGTAGAAGTTAAGATAGCGTTAAAATCTCCTGCCACTATCCAAGGGTGATTAATTTTTGGAGATTGATCATAGATATAATTCCACAGATCTTGTCTTCTTGATTCCTCATTAAATGAGTAGATGGATGTACATATCATGCTAAATCCACTAGCATTGTGTAAAATGCATGATAAATACTGATCATTCGTGTGGCAAATAATGGCAGACCATTGTGTCGAATCCCATAGAATTAAAATACGACTCTTATGGTCATCTGAGATATTGTGAGAGAGTTTCCATTTTGGATGGATTTTATTCGTGAATTTTTCTATACTATCTAAAGATAATTTATTCTCAAGTATACTAACAAAAGAAAATCTATTACTATTCACGAGATTAATGATTTCCAATTGCTTGGCCATTCATGCCCCTTATGTTCCAGAATAGGAAGTCCATCGGTTAAATACTTTCAGAGTTGCTACTGTTTTCTGGGGAGGTAGCATACCCTTGTAATTTTGCTTTCTTTGAGATTTTATTTTTTCCTTTAAGCTGACTAACCATGGAAATCCAAGCAGGGTTTTCTATCACGTCAGATTGGGCTGTCGCTTTGAATTCGAATAGGGCCTCATCAGTTCTGGTCTTCCTTGTGTGACACGATTTGGTGTTGAAAGTAGAAGTGGATTCTTTCCCTATGAAGCCAGCTTCTGTAAGCATGTCAGGGCCTTCCTCAATGGATTTATTTGTATGTGCCTGGTTGTTTTCTGCATAAATATCCCTATTTTGTATATTATTTTTATTTTCTTTGTTCGACTTGTGTTGAGTGACAGTTGTATTAACATTCAAATTATCTATATTGAGACGGACGTTTATATCTTCAGTTGGCATATTCTGGTCTGTTATGTTAATATCTGCCCGAGTGTGATGTTGTTTAGCTGGATATTCTACTTCTATGTGATCTGTAATCGTATTGGAACTGGGCTGGAGAATTTGAGTTTTTCCTGTCTTGTTTTCATTTTGTGACAGAGTATTTCCATCTTCATCAATGACCATGTCAACTTCTGCTTCTGATGTGATCTTCTCGTTTGCTTTTGGCTTCCAAGCTTTCTGAAATTGGCAGTGGGTTTTGGTATGACCAAAGCTAAGACAGTTTGTGCACTTCGATGGTTTCCATTCGTATAACACTTGTTGCCAAATTAATTTGTCTTCTTCAGTTATAATAGGGATTTTACATGGGAAGTTAAAGGAGTTTTTGATCTCAATTAGTACTCTTGCGTATGCAATTTTGATGATACCCTCTGTGAATTTATCCATTACAATTGGGACACCTAGCACCGAAGCAACGCGGCTTATCCCTTCCTCTGTCCAGTAGTCTAGAGGAAGATTAGGAAGGCGAATCCATATTGGAATAGTATGTAGGAGTTCTTTGTTTAGTTGCATTCCCAAAGACCATCTTTTCATCATCAACTTTTTATTATAGAAATATGGACCTCCTTCCAGAATATTATCACAATCTTGTTTATTGTTGAATTTTATCACATAAAAACCATTTTCTTTTGAGTAAATCGAGAATTCTTCGGAAGGTTTCCAGACTCTATGAATATAGTCTTTGAAGTATGGAAAGTATGGTTTACGCCCAACTACATATACTACTATGGCATTATCCCACTGTTTTTTTGCTTTTAGAACGACCTCCTCCGACATTTTGGCACATTGAACGGAGTTCAATTCGCGCGGTTGGTAGAATTTTAGAGGAACAGCAGTAGGTATGTTATTACCTTTAAACACTTCGCTCCATGCCCTATTAGCAGTGGTCGAGTAGTTCCATCTTGTAGGAGCAGATCTGTTGTCAGATTGTGGTGATTGACTATCGTTGTTCTTGGGATTGTGCTGATTGAGATCTTGTTGCCGATTAGGGTTTTTCCCTTTTTGTTGAGAAGGGGCGTTTGTCTTGTTACCAGCTCTAGGGTGGGGCGGAGCTTTCATCGCTCTTTTCCACTTACGCGACACAACAGTTTTGAATCCATCATTATCATATGAGGGGAGATCTTCTTGAGATAGGGGGAAAGCCTGGCGGAGCTTCCAGGGCGTGAGATGGGGGGTCAGGAGGTCGGCTGGGTTGAGGGTCAGGCGACAGGGAGGCGATCGTCATTGAAGGCAATGAGGGGAGGTCGGCGACTCTGAGAAGAGGGAGGCGGCTTTGTCCAGACTTTAATAGTAATAGAAATACTATTAACATTCTTCTTTCCAAAAACCAGCAAAAGTTAAGATGGGGACTTCTACCATACTTAATTAACGTAGAGATAATGCAACAGGTTTCTTGGCCACTAACGATAGAAAAGAATTTCAGTAAATTTGTTAAGAAGTTCATCCATAAGCCAAGAAATATGTCGAGATGCTCCATGCTTCCATTGGTAAGATAAATTAATCAAAAATTTATTACTTAATTTTTTTTAACAAACATATTTAATCAATTCTTCTTATATTAACAGTATTGCATTTGTGAGAAATTGCATCTCATTCAACAAAGACAATATTATACTGCAGCTTTACCAAGATTTGCAAAGTGCGACTTAAGGAAACTAAAAGACAAAGCAATCAAAGAAGTTTTTGATAATGTAAAAGAAGGTGATGTAAGTAAAAATTCCATTTAATTTTTGTTAATCAATAAGCTTTAACTTTTATGTAGAATAAAGTTTAATTTTATATCCTTTCTTCTATAACATAAAACTGATACTACACTAAGCAAAAATTGATACCATATCAGCATTTAGTAAATAGTATCAAAAACAAAAAATAGAATGCAAAAACTGATACCAAATGTTTACTTGCTTGAAACTAATACTAATAGTATCATAAACTAATACAAAAATACAAAAACCGATACCATATGATTACATGGTTGAAACTAATTGTGGAAGTATCAAAAACTGATACTAGAATGCAAAAACTGATACCATATAATTTCACAATTGAAACTGATACTAGAAGTATAACAAACTGATACTATAATACAATAACTGATACCATAGTTCTACATCCTTGAAACTAATATTAATGTTATAAGAAACAGATACTAATATTATTAGAAAATGATACTGGAATTCAAAAACTGATACCACAATTTTACATAATTGAACCTGATACTAATAGTATCAGAAATTAAAACATTAGCTATTTGTTTTATTGCATAGTATTTCCTCTTTTCATTACAATAAAAATTCAATTATCATTGCAAATTAAAATCATAGCTTAGAACTAAAAAAAAATTTCCAATACCAATTTTATAGGTGAAAGAAATCAAAAATCTTATACCATATGAGGAAGGTCTACTTCAAACAGAAACTATTGAACAAAATTTCCCTAAAATTCAAAAAGAAAAGCATGGAAAAAAAGAAAGTTTGAAGAAACCAAAGAAAGTGCACATTCGTTTGAGGAAGACATAAGCACCAGGATCTTCCAAATGCATATAAAAGACTTGGAAGAAGAAATAAAGAAAACCAAAAAGGAATTAGAAGTAGAAAATAGAAGAAGAATAAAAGCAGAGCAAGAAATTTTAGAGTTGAAAGAAGAGTTGAAAGAAATTAAGTTGATGCTGAAAGAAAATAAAGGGAAAAGATCATAGGCTGAAGTCAACACCAAGAAATTTGATGATGATTGAATGACAGTGAAGAAAACGACGAAAAAAAAAATTCAATGTACAAAGCGACATTTTACAAACCGAACTAAATGCAGATACTTTTGTAGAATTGGAAATAGGAAGAAATGTAGAAAATAAAGAAACAAAAGCTGAAGAGTGTGTACAAAAAAGAGCAGATAAAACAGAAGAAATGAAGAAGCATATGCCCATCGAAATAGAAAGTGAAATGGGTTAAAACACAAATAATGAAAAAGTATAATGTGAACATGAAGAAAAAACAGACTCCAACTGAAGTGCATCAAAAAGAAGAGTTGAAAAAATAAAGTCAAGTGCAGAGAGACAAAACAGAAGATACTCAACATCTTCAAGAGGATATAGATGTAAAAAATCAAAATGCACCATACGTCATTTCAGTGCTTGACTTTACCCCTCCATATTTCAGACTTTACGACACACAAGACATTGAAAGTGAAAAAACTAAAGAAAAAAAGATGCAGAAGAACCTGTGCAACCAGGTGTTAGAAAGGAGAAAGAAACAGCCACAAAATTAAGTGACCAAAAAAATCAAAGCAACACAAAAAATGACATCTTCTTATATTCAAAGATTGAAGGCAAGAACAAGAGTGATAAAACAACATAATAGCTTTGAATATGGGATGAAACAAAAAAAGTTGCTAATAAACCAAAACCTGAAGAAAAAAAAGATGTTGAAAACAAAAGTGAACAAGACAATATTCCAACGCCACTTGCAGTAACAGAGCCAACACTTTCAGAGATAGGGCATGGACATTGCAAATGTTTGATCTATCTCAACGGTGAACAAGAAAACGAGATCAAAACTTTCTTTTCATTAATGATATCATCACAAAAGTAAGTGTACAAATATGTATACTAATTTTATATTTGAAATTAAGTTTATTTAACATATACAAATTGTTTTTGTTAACATAGTGTAGTGGAATGGGAAGATAAGGACACAATCAGAGGAGGTTGTGTCATAACAAAGAGTGCGCTAAAACATGTACTAGAAGGAAACGAGACAGACGGGTAGGTACATAATATTTTTTTCTTTACATCAAAACTAATACCAAAATAAAAGCATAAATGATGGCCAAATCCACAACGTGTTTAAATAGACTTGATGCTTTATTATTCTTATACTTATCAACATACAGCCAATATTAACATTACTGATACTATTTACAGCTGAATATTGCTTCACTAATAAAAAACTTATACTTTTCTGATTTTAATACAGATTATAGATTGGTATGTTTTTCAAAATGTGAACTGGAAGAACACAAATATGCTTTCACAACTACAATGACGGTAAATAAAACTTTAATATCCAAGTGCATAATAATTGCTTCATCTATTAAATAATAACTTATTTTCATATTAAACAGAAAGCGATTGTGTGTGATATAAAGGGTGTGAAAAAAAGTCTTGTCCTCCCTATGCTAGAATCCATTGTACAGGATAAATTTGCCAAAAGTATATTTTTTCCTTTGCATTGTGAGAAGCACTCGACATTAGTGACTTTAACATACCCAACAATGTAATGGTGCCATGTTGATTCTAATCGCCCTAAAAGATCAAATGAAAGAAACAATTCCAATTTAAAAGAAGCTACAAAATTTGTATGAGATTTCTCTTTCCTTTTAAAAAAATACTTATCACAGTGAATATGACCCAAAATTTTAATATATTACCTGTTTTAGAGACATGAAATAGAGGACATGCTCAAAGAAATCTGGAAAAGCAATAACATAACGGACATGGAGGTGAAACCAAATGATATGCATCAAATAAAGTGTGTACAGTAAGCAGAAGACATGTAAGTTTTTTTGGTCAAAATGTTATCTACTGGGAACAAAATGAACAATACAATTGAAACTACTAGTCATAATCAATTGACAGTTGCTTATTATTCAACATATCTATGTTTTTGCATTATAATATTTAATACATACTTCTATACATCATTGTATACCTTTAATATTTAATTGAACTTCATTCTTAACAAAAACATTGAAAATTATTATCTCTCAATTCAATAAACTTTTAGTTCAGCAATAAACAGTTACTGCAGGAAGAAAACTGATAACTACATAAAAGAAACTAATACCTATAGAAACAAAACTGACACCTATATAAAACAAACTGATACCTACAGAAATTAATACTAAGTGTGCTAATAAAACTATTAAATATTATAATTCAAATCATACTATATGCTTGTACCATTATCTCTGATATTCAAAATTTTATATTAGTTATAAACCTATTAATACAACTGTTGCAAATTGATACTAATATTACATTTTGGTTTCAACAGGCTTGACTGTGGAATATTTTTAATGATATTCATCGTTTCGCTGAACAAAAGTAGGATACCAATAAAAATGGAAAAGAAGGAAATATTATCAACAAGCACAAAGATCGTACATGCAATATTAACAGATGTTGAACACTGTTGGAATCTATCTAGATACGTGTCAAGCTTAGAAGAACAAAGAAAAAAAAAGAACTAAATAACATTGCGTTATTTCACAATTAAATTTGGTACTTGTAAAGTAATGTTGTTTTGTTGAAATGTGCACTTGTGAAGTAATGATGTTCTGTTGCAATTTCATACTTATGAAGTAATGTTGTTCTGTTCTTAAAACAAAGCTGCTCTTACTTGTAAAAATGATACCGAGCTCCTGGAATGATATATTGTCGTTGATGTTCTTTTCTTTTCCTGTTGTTTATATTATAACAAGATTAACTAGTGTATATTCTATCATGCAACAATGGAACCCACATAATATTATCAGTTGTATAATGATATTATCAAATTTCATATAATATTTCAATACAAAACACTAACTGGGTATCAGTTCTTATGACTGATAGTATCAGTTTTGTTAAAACTTACACTCCACATACTTTATGAAACAACAATTAGTGCTGGTGTCAGGTTTTGCTAACACCAGATATCATTCTAATTATTTAGTAGTAATGCTGTCAATTGTAGCACATATTATAATACACGAAACTGATACTAAAAACAAACCAAAACTGATACTAAAGTCGTTTATATCCAATCAAACAAACATTATCTCCGACCAAGCTAACTGATACTGAAACTGTAAATAATGATACCAAAACTCAAAAAACTGATACTTGTAAAAACTTATAAAAACTGGTATTGTAAAAATTGATACTGCAAAAAATGATACTGGTACCAAAACTTGTAAAAACAAACAACAGAACTGATACTGCAAAAACATATAACTGATATTATCTTCTATACTAAATAGCTGAAATTAAAATCAATTTCATAATATGCTATACTAAATACAAATAAATAACAAAAGTTTCAATTACTATAGACCACCAAAGCAAATCTCACATACACTTATTACTCCGAACAAATTCAAAATGTAAAATCGTATACTCTTTGAAGCTTGACAATTCCGTTTATTATGACCATATTGCTTGCACTCGCCACATCTGTTTTGCTTGTTATGAAATTATGAAAATCCTCCTTTGCGCTTTATTGATGGTCTACCAGCGCCACGTTTCTCCTTTGGTGGCTTAATAACATCTTGAATGCTACTATCAACAATAGGCTTATCATAATTTGGAATAGGATTTATAGCATTGGCATAAGAACATCGATAAGCATCAACAGTGAAATAATTCTCGACAAAATCATATAAAGACAACTTAGACTTGTTCATATACTTTATAGCATGAGCATAAAGAAATCCTGTAATTTTCCATTGGTTGCAACTACAAACCCGTTCCTTCAAATCAACACAATGAGAGTTTGGAAATTTCACTTCAAAAGCAAAATCAAAAGATTTATATACATCCCATCCAAATCCTTCTTCAATCAATTCACCTAAACGTAACTCCATAGAAGGGCCAAGACTTGTTCTCCACAAATGACATTCTTCTCTTCTTCTAGCCATTTGTTCCATAATCTTAGCACAAATACCATCTAAACACAAAGTAATAGGCAATGCTCGTTCATCTAAAATCTAACCATTAAAACTTTCTACAACATTGAAACTATATTCACCATAACTTTCCCTGGAAAAAATAAATCCACCCACTTATCAAATGGTTTATCCTTTAAAAAATTCACACCAGCGACACCACCAATTTGACAAAACTTAAAATGTGCTCCTTCAAAATATAGATTAGAAGATCTAGAAAACATTTTGATTAGATCAACAATAGACACATTTGCATTTTTGGCTTTTACTACTGAAAGAAGATTTTATTCCATATGCATATAGCAATAACTGTGATAATCTGAAGGAAAAACATCACGAACACCTGAAAGCAAACCTTGGCGGCGATCTGACATAAAAACCAAAGTACGATCTTCTTGAAGCATTTGTTTTAAATGGTTCAAAAACCATGTCCATTTATCCACATTTTCTACAGAAACTACACTCATAGCTAAAGGAAAGAAACCTGCAAATGCAAAAACAATTAATAAAAAACTAAAAGTAATTATGAACATAAATCTAAAACAATTCATAAAACTGATACTAACAGTAAATAAACTGATGCCTAAAACCTGATATGACCACTATAAAAATATTGATAACCACAACATTATGCATATTAATCTTCATTCTAAAAGAACAAAGCAACAAAAATTGTCATATATAATGATACAAATGAAATTTCAATACTACATAACTATAAATGATACCATATATTAATATACTTGAAACTGATACTAACAAAATACACAAACTGATACTAATCTCCTGCTAAGCAGTATGAAATTATAATACCAAATACAAACTTACAATTCAATACAACGAAAATTCTAATACTAGAAACTTGCTAATTGTAAACTACAAATCTTAAAACTGATAGCAACATAATACAAACTATGATAACAACTTAATATTAATGATTATGCCAAGTATTATGATCTCAATACAAATAAATCAAATCTGAAAACAAAGACATACCTTGATCACCATTTTTTGCAGTAGCACCCATCAACACACCCGAACGTCCCTTCAAGTGAGTAGCATCCACGAATATTATAGGACGACAATACTTGAAACCAAGTAAACAAGCGCCAAAAGCAATAACCACCCTTTCAAATTCATACTACAAGGATCAACATCCATATCAACATAACTATCTAGATTAGACTTCTTCACTACTTCCAAATACCAACTCAAATCGTTATAAGACAAAACATCCTTACCATGCAATTCCATCAATGCAAGTTGTTTAGCATGATAAGCATAACTGTAAGACAACTCAAAATTGAATTCTCTTTTAAAATCAAGTATAATATCTTTAGGTTTTTTACTAGGACAATCAGGGATCTCATCGGTAATCATTGATTTAACAAATGAACTAGATATATGTGGATTATTCATAGTTACAAGGCCAGCCCCACAAGAATGATCAGCAACCAAATTTCTCATGAAAAACCTTTTCAATTCTCCATAATCACGGGAACCATGGACTTTGGAAAGACAACCATCCGTATATGAAGAGAAAATCACAGTAACTCTTGTAGCACAATTCTTTAAAAATACTAATTCATACCCCTTTTGAATTTGATATGCCATCAAAAACTCTCTAAAACATTCAACCCTTCCAAAAAAAACAAAAAAAATTGGAAATGCACAATGTCGACCCTCTCCTCAACATATCTTTTAAATAACTTTTACCATTAATAACAACATTTGAACAGACAGATACAATAGAAGATTAAGAAACACAAACATATGATGAATTTGAAATAGCAGCACCATCAACATATTCGAATTGAGAGCCCTTAGCCTTAACAGTAAAATCAAAGATAGAACTTTTCTTGTATAACTGAAAACAAATCATGCTCTGAATATCAGAATCAGTGTCAACCATAATAACTTTGTCCTTAAGTACATAAGAAATCTGAATAGAAGAAGTAGTTAATTAAGGCCAACATCGACATATCTCATTCTTCAAATCATACAAAGTGTAATCGATAGACAATCGAGTGCTAAAAGTGTTATTATTTAACACAAACAGACAAAGAAGACTGTTATCCCCACTGCCAAAAAAAATAAAAAATAAACATCCGTAAAAGTATGTTCAATTTAGAACATTGATTATTCAATTTCACAAAACTGATACCTACCGTATACAAAACTGATACCAAGTTACTGATAACAAAAATAATGATACTAAGAAAAATAAAAATGATACCCAAAAACTGAACCTAAAATATGATACTTTTCCACACTATCACAACTTTATATACAACCCAAGCAATAATACTTTTTCAATCATCCCAACATTAATGAAAGAAAATGCAAGATAAATTAAATGAAAAGCAAACTAAAATACAACACTGCATAAAGAAACGAATAATAATAAAAAACCTACTGCTACTTCCACAATTTGCCATAGATGATCGAACAAACACTGAGGATAACAACACTGCATATCATTTGTAAAAATGAACACAATTAGAAATCACGACCAATTTTTTTTAACTCGAATAGAAAAACAACAAAAAATAGAGTAATATAAGCATACCTAATTAATACAATTTGAAGAAAAATGAGATCACGGTACAAATATGAAAAGAACGAGATCAACAAAACGCACGTGAAAAAAATGATCGATGAACTAAAATTTTCAGAAGGACGAAATTGAAATAACCGAACGACGTAGATCAATATTATTATTGCAAGAGAGATATTTGATCACGATTGAATATTTTGATAGAAAGGAAAAGGAAGAAGCACGCGAAAGTGGGCTGGAAAGAAAAAATGATAATTTGTCCTTTAGAGAAAATTATTAGCGGGCTGTCCTACATCCAAAAAAAGCCCTAAAAACTATCCTTGAGGAAACTTTCCTATTGTTATAAATCAGCTATAGTAATTGCATGTGTTAGGGAAAAGAGCTTTTTCAGCCATCTCGGTCTAGTTTAAAATTTCCTCTTATTTTAAGTAAATTGGTCAATGGGCCTTCTAGTAGAGTATAGTTGCAAATTAAACAATGACAATATTCAGTATAGCCGAGGATCTATGATAGTGAGGGAGGTAGTGGCCCACTAATCAACGCATCTTCTTTTGCACTTAACACATATTTGGACCTATATCCACGGTTAATAATGAAAATTCAATAAATAGAATTTCTACCGCATAATTTTGAAATTCTGAAAATATCGTAGATAGCATCCCATATTCGATCGTTCATCAAAGAAATATAACTATTGATTTGTAACATTCACCACCATCCCCATTGTAACCAGCTATTAAAGAAATCTCATTATCAATTTACAACATTCACCACTGACAAAGCTACTTGAAATAAAGACGTTTCTGACCACCAATGATTTTCACTTTTAATGCGCACATTAAAAAGTAACACTATTACAATTAAATTAATTTTTTGCATTAAATAATTCTTAAATAAAAAGTGCTTAATTTATTAGACGCACATAGGTGTGCGCATTTACACTAGTTGTGATAAATACGGAGTAGAAGGTGAAGGGTGGTTTGTGGCCAAGAGAGGTGTGAGTCCCATGATGAGTTATAAAATACAACGATGAATTTTTGAACATGCAGTTGAAATATTTTACTCATGGCCACTTGAAAATTGGAAGGTGTATCACTTGTTCAAACAGCATTACCAAACAATTATATTGTCCGTCACGTGTTTAAGTGTATAACATGAATGCATATGAAGTGTTGTTTTAGGGATGTAACTTGAGTGAACTTGTATTTTAAAATAACCACTACATAAATTGAGATTTGAAAAATTGGTAATAATAATTCATCAAGTGATTTGTCTATGGTCGGGATCAGAAATGTAACATTTAACATTTTTACACGATTAAATAATTAAATTAAAAATGGTAATATCCTAGTTTTACAATAAATGGAAAAATAGCAAATTTTTATAGAGATTAAATTGGACCTGGGTACTGTCCTATTGCCTTCAGAATGCCATTTATAGTCGGAAAACATATATAACTTGCTAAATCTAATTATTTTGACCAAAAAAATAGAGAGTTGATGCAAGTTGCATTTTCATAATATTTTGATTTTGAAATCTAGCACAAATTTGTATCATTTTCGGCCTATAAATAGATATGCAAACTATATATTCTAATTCTATTTTAACCTAAATACCTTACCGCTAATCTCCATCACATTCGTCATCAAATCACAAAACAAAATCAAATCAACTCCACATCAAATCAAAGAGCATACATGGAATATAACAAAATAAGTAACTTTGAAGAAAATTGAGGCAAATCGGAAGGAAAGAACGAGGATTCAAGTAAGATCGGAGAGAAAACACAGTTAATTGGCAAATGGACTCATCAAATTTGGGTATATGCTACTAAAATGTGCTAATTCACTCTTCTGTTCTTAATCGAATTATAAAAAGATTAAATTGGATAGTAATCATATTAAATTGTATTAATTCACGATTAGGATGTAATATGTCATGGCTAGATAATTAAAATATAAATTTTTTAATTGTAATTAAACAATTGTTTAATCTCTCCTTAATTAAAAAGTGCTACAAATTAGACATATTATATATTAAAACTATAGAACTCGATGAAAATGATCTATAGGTGGTGTTCATTTGTCGATTGGGTTAATAGTTTGATTAAAAACATATTGGAAGTTCGACGAATGTGGACCGTCCGTTTGAGTTCAACTTTGATGATAGGGTTATCAAAGGGCATGGATGAGAAGAAGTGATCAAGTGGAGCGCTATGCTACAATCTGATCGACACCAGTGGTGGACGATAGGAATCTAGCTTAAAGATGTCGTGATAGCGGCTTGATTGGGTGAAGTAGTGGCTGCTAGAGTTGGTCATAGGTTGGTTAGGCGATGGCAAACTCAGTCGTGGTGTCTGATTGGCTTCTAGAGGCATATACTGATGGTATTAAGAGGGGTAGGCGGTTGTCGCTGGGTTCAGGCATATGAATCAAGTAGATAAGAACGTTGTAGATGCACAAATAAAACTAAAATGTCAATAATTAAATTATAAACGAAATAATTACGAACACCATTATTTTTAAACACTTCTATCTTTCGCATATGATCTCTGTTTCGTATGAGATTCATGGTCGTGTTCATCGCGAGACAAGAAATGTCTGGGTATATTATTTGCTATGTCTTAGTAAAATTCAAAAAACAATCTTAGTGTGGGAAGGTTCGTTATATGAACAGATGGGGGGTGTTTCAACTATAGCGTGTCCATACATGTATGTGGAAGTTGATCCTCAGTTTTAGTGGCGTTTGGCCACAACGGGTTAGCACTTCATCCAATAGCATCAAAACCAGTTTGGCGAAGATGAGTTTGGGTCCATTCCTAATAGTTTCGCAGACTGCTAGGTGATAGCTCGCTTGGATTTGACCTTAATAGTCTCGCTTATGATTTGGGGATCGCGAGTTGGTCTTTTTACCAATAGGGTTGCACGTGATTCGGCATGCGAGTTGGTCTTTATACCAAGGGTTTTGTACATGGTTCATCATGCAGCTTGGTCATTAAAGTGTGCATATGTTTTAACGCACGAGTTGTGTCTTTATCCCAATAGTATGCGCACGGTGGCACATGACTTAGATTTTCATTCCAATAGCGATGTGTAACACATCAGAAATTTAAGCAGAAAATTTAATAAAATGAATTGAATTAAATAAAAAAAGAACTAAAATAAAATTGTCACATACATCCAAATTTGGTTACGAAACTTACACCAATGCACTCGTATCTTTTTTTTGCACAATTTTTGTATATAATACTACGAAATAGGAGTTAGTATGGACAAGTTGCAGACATTCCAAAATTTGGGAACAAAATAAATCAAATTATAAAATTTCCTGAATTATACATGATCAAGGGTTGACCCTTAAGGTGACGCCCCACCTCTATACCCATGCTAGCCAAGGACACTATGGGGTAATGCCGTCAACTAGCGCGGAGAATAAGGATGTTGACGAGCGACCATCTGTGTAATTGCTTTGTGCGAGTACCAATATGGCAGATAAAAATACACCTTTTCATCACAAGAGGAAATCCGACGTACCGATGCAAACTCAAGGCTACTACACAGTGGCTATAATATCTTCGGAAACAAATATAGAAATAAGTATAACACAAATCAGTCACAGATATCCATATCACAAAGGCGGAAAAAGATATGAATAAATAACACTTAAAAGTGTACAACAGAGTAGTGGTCAAACAAGATCCACAATATCACAAAAAGAATAGTTACAAGTGCTTCACAAAAGAATAAGTATACATCAATGAGTTTATATCTCAAATGTATACAACGCAAAAAGTACTAATCTAAGGAGTTAGCCAAAAGTCAGGATATTAATAATCCTAGATGAGGAGTCAAGCAGAAGTACCTGTAACATCTCGGTCTGACCCGAGTATTAGTTAATAAGAAAATAATAAAGGATCAGTCTAACTATAAATATCATGAAATGATAAAAAATAAGAGATATAAAAAAAGTATGATAACCATAAAGCCATACTGTGATAAGTATGTAATTGAAAATCAACAAGAGATTAATCAATATCACAAGAATCTTCTCAAAGATAAAAAAGAATGTCATACTCTTTATTTTTATTCACCAAACCATAAATATTGACAAATATATTAATGCCAATCATAAAAGTTAATGACATACAAATTCACCAATGCACAATTATTGATAAAACTTATCAATGTAAATCACTAAAAGTGGTGAAAACACAAATTCTAGAAATCATCAATGGAAGTCCAGAAATCACGAAAAAGGGGGAGGCCTATCACAAAACGGGAGCATGAAAACTCACCAACACGTGTATCACAAAATGGAACGCTATTCCATGGTTACTAACCATTAGTTTTGAGCCAAAGCTCCACAAAACGGCCCGAAGACCATTGGTCGCTACCCCACCAAATTGAGCAGAAGCTCCACAGAAACGGGGTTTAGTCTCCCACGTTGACAAAGAGACATCGCACATTGCTAGTCTAAATCACAAAATGATTATCATCGATCATCAAGAAGTGTCAATTACACTAAGCTAGTAAATATATGAGATTAGCTTCATGTCCCATAAGCACTAGCTTAACTTAAATATTTACGAACAAATTGTAAGTCTCCACTCGAAAATTGTCACAAGAAATTCAATCGAACAAGTCCGAGAATTAACGGACGAAGTAAATGCAAGTGTTTCATGCCACTTGTTTTTCTAAGTCGTTTAATTAGATTTCTCATTCGAGTGAGGTAAAGGTTTGTATATACTAATAGATTGGAAACGGTTTTATAAACAAGCTTGATATTGAAAATAGAGTTGAAATCATCCTTGTGAAAGAGTTTGAATATTTACTACTAGTATTGAAACCTTTATATTTTTAAAGTGACAAATCAAAGAAATGATTGTAGAAACAATCAATCACTAAAATTCACATTCGAAGACGTGAATAAAATCCAAAGAAATCGATCCCGAATCCATCAAAATGTATGTTCACATAAATCCCGAAGAAAATGTCATCACAGTGGATAACAAATGATAACACCAAGAGGGAATAAACACGAATCGATTAAATTTGGAAACCCAACAAAAATAGACAAAAATAGGCATAATAGGCAAATAGAAGCAGGTCAGTCGACTGGCTCACTGAGTTCAGTCGACTGAACACAATCCCGAAAACCCACGAGATGCTTGTCAGTCGACTGGACTCAGTATGCCAGTAGAATGGACCAGAGCCAAAGAAGTGTTCTGGTACCAGGTCAGTCGACTGGACCGGAATTCCAGTCGACTGGAAGCAGTTTCCTACACTTCCAAGCCTATCTAAATGAAGGCCAATCCCTTCCAAATTGCAATCGGTCGACGAACGACACTAGGAGTTTACACAAATAAGTTTCCTAGCCCTATAGACTCCTTGATGCATCGCCAAAAGCATGGTCAAACACCAAAGCTATGATTTTTAAAGGTTTGACTTCAAAACACCAAAAATTGGAATATTCACAAAACCAATCCGAATCGAAGCAAATGCACATGAATAAGAGTTAGGAATTCATACATAACCATCAAAGATAATCATAGACTTAGATGTAAGATAAAAATCTCACCTTTAAACCCAAAACTATGAAGAAGAAGCTATAGAGCAATGGCAAGAACAATCACTCTTCAATTTCAACCCAACAAGCTTGAATCTAAGATTAAAAGAGAAACCTTTCCTAAATTAGGTTTAGGAATTTCTGAAATTGGTAAGAGAATGAGTTGAAGAACAAGAAGAGAAGGCTTACCAAAGCTTCTTCTATGAATTTTGAGCTCGAACTTGATTTGCGAATGGAAACTAGGGCTTGGAATTTTAGTTTCCCATTCCTCTCTCAATTATTGCTAAAGCTTAAGTATTAGGAAATAGAAATGAAGTAATGAAGAGAAGAGGGGTGGAGCTTGGGTTTAATGGGCTGAAACAAAAACCAAAGCCCTAAGTGAAAAAGTAGCAAAATTCCACTAACGCCAAACATATCAAAGTTTATACTAAAAAAAGGTCGCAAACGTCATTTTGAACTCAATGGGGGTGGTCTCGAGTCCTAATTCGACTGTTTGCAAAAAGTAGCTTTTCAGACACTAATCCGACTAACGATGAATTATTTTGAATAAAATATTTGAATATTCAATCGTAAAATATGCGGGTTGTTACAGACTACCCTCCTTAAAGAAATTTCATCCTCGCAATCATAAGAAATAAATGAACAAAAAGTAACAACCATAAAAGCATATCAACACAAAAGAAGAAATTTAGAATAAGAAGTTTACCTCAAAGAGCAGGAGAAAGTAAGTCTGGATGTGTTCTCTCGATGAATTCTTTGGATTCTCAAGAGCAATCCTTGGGATTTGAGGACCATTGAACTTTCACAAGAGGAACATTTTTATTTCGAAGGCGTTTAATCTCCGAAGCAAGGATTGGAATAGGATGTTGCTCATAAGTTAAATTAGGCGAAACTTCAATTTCTTCAACGACACCAGGTTCAAGAATAGAAACGGAATCTCGAAAGCATTTCCGTAATTGAGAAACGTGAAACACGTCATGAATAGCAGAAAACTGAGCCGGTAATAAAAGACGATAAACCACGGAACCAATACGATCAGTGATGGGAAATGGACCAATATATCGAGGTGCTAACTTTCCCGATCGACTGAAACGCACAACACCCTTCATAGGTGAAACACGAACAAACACAAAATCTCCCATAGAAAATTCTAACTTCCTTTTTCGATTATCGGCATAGGATTTTTGTCTACTTTGGGCTTCTTTCATCCTATGACGAATAAGGTCAATCTTTTCTGTGGAATCAAAAATAAAATCTGGACCTAAAACTAGCCTCTCGCCGGCCTCAAGCCAACAAGAAGGAGATCGGCATGGCCTTCCATAAAGCACCTCGAAAGGTGCCATACCAATACTAGATTGAAAGCTATTATTATAGGAAAACTCAACAAGAGAAATATGATCTTCCCAACTTCCACCAAAATCAAGAACACATGCACGGAGAAGATCTTCAAGAGTTTGATTCACATGCTCGGTTTGTCCATCGGATTGAGGATGATAAGCGGTGCTTAAATTAAGCTTCGTTCCCAAAGCTTTTTGAAGACTCTTCCAAAATCCACTAGTAAACATTGGATTACGATCACTAACAATAGAAGTAAGAACTCCATGTAATTTAACAATTTCTTTAATAAAGAGCTCGACCAAAAGAGGAACGGTTCGGTTAGACCGACGAGAATAAAATCGTCGGATTTAGTAAGTCTATCAACAATCACCCATAAGCTATCATGACCAAAACGAGAACGGGGAAGGCTGTCTTTAAAATCCATGGAAATTTGATCCCACTTCCAAATTGGAATCTCTAAAGGTTGCAATAACCCACCGGGCCTTTGGTGCTCGGCCTTTACAAGTAGGAAAGTCATGCAACGCTTAACAAAGTTAGCAATATCTGATTTCATTCCATCCCAATAATAAAGTCGCTTCATATCCGCATACATTTTACTATTACCGGGATGAATGGTAAATTTAGAACGATGAGAATCTTCTAAAATATCTTTACGAAGATCACTAATATTTGGCACGATAAGTCTACCAAATTTTCGAATACCGCCACGAGAATCAATATTAAAGTCTTTCAAACTTTCAATACCAATTTTATCCCAACAACTTTGGCTAGGAAGAGCCAATTCAGGATCTAGCTTTTGAGCTTCAAGAATGCGGTCTCGATGAGCCCCAAGGCTACATAAAGCCAAATTTTAATATAGATCAGACTCACGATCTCGAATCTCACAAGTGGATAAAATTTCGAGATCATTCCATTCGGATATCATTATGGAAACAACCGCTTGTAGCTCTCGGCTAAGGACGTCGGCAACACGATTTCCCTTTCCGAGAGTATAAAGAATGTCAAGATCATAGGATGCAAGGAACTCGAGCCAACGTTGTTGACGCAAATTAAGTTCCTTTTGAGAAAATAAATACTTCAAAGATTTATGATCGGTGTAGAGAATAAATTTTTCTCGCAAAAGATAATGACGCCAAATTCGAAGGGCGGAAACAATAGGCGCGAGCTCTAAATCATGAGTGGCATATCTAGACTCGGCTGGCTTCAATTGCCTAGAAGCATAAGCAATAACACTGTCATGACCCGTCTTCCACTAACCAGAAAGACGTATCATGAATTAAGAAAGAAAGAGATAGAAAGAGAAAGAAAGAGAAGAAAGAAGAAACTACAACAGAATCTCAATAGCGGAACAAATAATTTATATTAATAACAAAAGTATTACATAGATATACAACAAACTATCAGGGTTACACAGATTATACATCACATACTAGAAAGTCATAAACGTCTGTCTAGTTATTACAACACAGTACAAAACAACTCAAACAAACGACTCAGAGATACCAACACAACGGAAAACTAGATAACTATAATGCAGAAGCCTCCTGCTCCATTGCTCCTCCATAATTCGTCAAAGCAATCCTGAATCCCTTGGCTACTCGTAAAATTATGAGTACCCAAGAGTTTAAGAAAAATAGAAATAAACTCCGGGTCAGACATGGGTCTGGTATGAGTAACAGGTTAAAGTTGCTTAACTTTTGAAAAACCTTTAAAAAGAAAGGAATCACGTAAGACTTACCACACATAAACATGGAAAAGTTTTTACCTTAAGCTAGCCAAAACATTTGATAGGAAATCCGGTGATATTATAATAGGTTTAGGGTTTTCAAGTAAATAAGAAATAGCCGAAATTATTACATTATTAAATTCTAGCTACTAGCCACATAAGTTGGTAATACAATCAAAAACGTTGGCACTTATTGGATTTTGGATTCCATACAATGGCAGGGCTACCAGGGTACCGCCCGTCATAGTACGTGGCCTAAATCGCCGTATCGAGGAGCCACCCTAACTCCCCTGCAACACAAGGCCGGAACCATCCCTTACTGGATAGTCCCGAACAAGACAACCCCGGCAGTTGTCACGAATCAACTGCCCCACACAGCTGAATAAAAAGGGACTTCTAGACAGGGAAAAATCTTGTCCTGAAATGGACCCTACCCACCTATCTTTGCTGCACCTCCCCTGTTTTAGCCATTCGCGGTTGATGAGGCTTGAGGCTACGATTAACTTTAGAGAACACATCTCTTAGAATGCTCATCGTCCACCTGACGATGTTCTGGAAGCATTCAATCCATACAAGTTCATTCCGGGTTCGAAAGAAACCGAAGGCATTATCTCGTTATACTCCTTTTGGAATCACCCTCAGAGTTAATGACGATAACCCTTGCACTCTGAATCCTCATCTTCACTTCACGACCTATCGTTAATTTGTATCGATGTGGTTTTCGGATATCCAAATATGGAAACCCCATCCCGGTCTCACCGAAATCCAAAGCGTTCTTTTAGTTCCAAGTTGTTTTAAGTTTAAAATAATTCAATTTAATTATCTATATACACATAGATAGATAATTCACATCATCACAATAGATAATCATCACCACAGATAATCCATATTATCATTATCAGAAGATAATCCAAATCATCATCATAGTGCAACCAGTGCATCCATATCACACAACAATACTAATCTAATATCTGAGATTCAAACCATTTAAGGCAATCAATATCATCCATACACAAGCGATGATCTATAATCACACCATCTACAATTAATTTAAAATGAATTAAATTAATTACTTCCATCTCTAATTAATTTAAAGTGAATTTAATTAATTACTTCCTCTTTAATTTATTTAAAATAAATTAAATTAATTACTTCATCATTTTATATCTTGCTTAATTAACCATTAATTGATTACAAAAAAATTAATTAATTATCCTCTAATTAATCACTTAATTAATCACCCTTGATTAATTATCCTTTAATTACATTCAAGTAATTATCCTTAATTAATTTCTCAAATTAATTATCCTTAACCCATAATCAGTAATTAACCTTTAATTACTTCATTAATTAATTAGTCAATTAATTATAATTATTACATTAATCCTTAATTAATTACATTAATTAATTACTTTATTTGCTTATCATTGATTAATTAATCTCAATTAATTAATTCTTAATTACAACATTAATTATATTAATTAATGATCCCTAATTACATTTTAATTAATTGCTTTATTTAAATTAATTACATTAGGTAATTAACCTTAATTAAGCCACAATTATTAATCACTTTTGATTAATCACCTTCAGTAATTAACTACCCTTAATTACTTCATTAAGTAAATTAATTACTCCTAAATAAATTACATTTAATAATTACATTTATTAATCATTCCTGATTAATCTCAATAGTAATTAATTACCCTTAATTAATTACATTACTTAATTATTTTCAAATGACTTAACTAATCAATGCTTAAATTAATTACACCTAGTAATTAATTTTTAATTACTTTCACAAAGTAATTATCTTTTATAATAATTACACAAGCAGTTAACCCCAAAACTCTTCCATACTTCAATAAGTTACATTCAGTAATTACTCATCTTAATTACTCCTCTAAGTAATTAATCATCATTGATTACTTATCAACCCATCCAATGATTATTCTAAATTAATTAAACTTAATTAATTAGTTTAAACTAATCAAATTAATTAATAAATCACAATAAGTAATTAATACCTTTAATTACTTTCATAAGTAATCATACTTAACCAAATTCCATAATCATTATCTAATTTAATTAATCTAATTAATTATCAAAATTAATCACATTAATTAATTAATAAATAATTCCAAGTTAATGACCTTCATTAACTTATTAACAATTTCCTTAATTACCTTTCTTAAGTAATTATCTTAAATTAATCATTTTTAATCACAAATTTATTAATCTTTAATAATTATTTAATTAATCACTAATTGTTTAATTAATTAAGTTTTTAACTTAATAACTCTTAATCTCTTGACAAATTAATTTCTAATCATTAATTGAAAATCATAACTTATTTAATTAATGATCTTATTTCCAAATTAATTAATCTTAATTAATTAACTCAACCTTAATTGATTGATTCAAAATCCTTATTTAATTAATTAATTAAATTAATTAATTATCCATCTAATTAACTAACTTATTTAATAAACCAAAATCATTAAATCCTTGATTGATTTGAAATAAAACATTTCTTATTAACGATTACATTATCATTGATAAAGCAAATTTAAAACAACTTATTCTAAAATTTGTTTCCAAAGTACATTTTAAATTTTAAATGAAATCAAACTTAACTTTAACAAAGTTTTAAAAATATTTCAAAACCTTTTTAAAACTTATACTAAATAATTTCTTATTTTATAAAAGTTGTCTAAAGAAAATTTGAACTCACATTCATTTTAAAATACAAATCCTATTTAAAATATGATCAACATCTAAAATTGTTTAAACATTTAAAATTTTTAAAACTTCCTTTATTTTCAAAACATTGATTCAAATTGGATTTTGATTCCAAATTTAAAACTTATGTTTAAATCTCTGCTTTTATTTAAAGCTTAATCTTAAATTCAAATATTTAAACTCTTTTAAAGTTGTTTAAACATTTTAATTTAATAAAATTTAAATTAGAATTTAAAACTTGGATTCAAACTCAGTTCGAAAACCATACTTTAAATTTAAGTTTTAAATTCGGTTTTAAAACCTTGTTCCAGATTTTAAAACAAATTTTTGAATTGAAAATATACAGGTTTCAGAGAAACCTGTAACTACAGAAAAATACCCAAGCTTTCCCTTTTTTACTTCGAGTAAAACCCTAATCATCTTCGAGCAGAAACTCGAATTACTCGAGTATGACTCAAGTCCAAAATTACTGCAAAATCCCAAACATTCACCTGACACCATTCTTCACTGTGCACATGCATGGTGGTCTTGACCACCTCCGGCCACCACCAAGGCAACAAGCAAGTCGACGTTCATCACCGAAACACACTGCGATCCTCCAAAAATCATCATCTACTCGAAATCAAATTCGAGTTCCCAAAACCCAAAACCTGGCAAAATACTGGAACAACACCACCATTAAAATCCCAAAACCTGGAAATTACGATGCAACCAAAGTTCGATCACTGTGACGACTACAACTCCGGCCACGAGTACGTCGATGCTCCATCTACTATCCCCAGGAATTCCAAAGCACTCGATCCACTGGAAGGTACGAGACGATCAAAACTCTGCACTTCCCAGAAACTAGGTTTAGAAATCTAATCTAACAATCACCATCACCACGGTGAACTTCCACCACCACCACCTTTTTTCTCATTATCACTGACCACTAATTCATCACCAGAAGAAAGCCCAACCTTCCAAAAACCCGAGATCATCTGAATTTTCCAAAAAACCCAAAAACAGTGCAACCCCGACATGCACTTCAATTTAATTTTAAAGATTAAGATTTAGATCTTAAAAATCCTATTTTTGAATCAGTATTCGATTTATTACCCTAAATATAAGAATTACAGTGTTTGAATTTTTACTAAAAACTTAAACTTTCCTGTTGTTCTTGTTTCCAGAGCAAATTACAATTTGTTTTAGCTTAAATAGAATTTTAAAGCTTTTTTTGTAATCAATCAAACATATATTATTTGGATCCTAAATACTAACATGAACTTGTTTAAGAGAAAAATGGATTTTTATCAAAATCCTTGCTTCTGAAACCAGGTACAGGCAAGCAGATTCACAGCACATAAAATCTATATACATTCAATCATTCATATATATATATATATATATATACTGCAATTCATTTAAAATTATACACACAAACATACTAATTAACATGCAACCAGATATACATACACAAGGCATACTTATTCCAGTCATCAATCAAGCAACGGATTATACTTAAGTTTTATTTTTAAAAAAAGAAGTTACTCATCTGATATTTTTGAAAGACAGAGCACTAAATTTCCAAAAAAGCTTTTACTCCTTTAATTCTGATTAAGAAACTTGAATTGCTTTTACTTCCTGATTATAAACTGAGTTGTTGTTTATTTAAACTTGAGTTGCTTTGCATTTAGATTTACATGCAGGCTATTTGAAACCTTGTTGAAGACATAAGACTTGAGTTTGAACTTGCATGCAGGCCTGATTCCAGATTCATTTTGCTCAAACTTGAATTGCAGATTCCACTTTATTCCCAAGTTAAATAATGCATGCAGAGTTTGCTTGCTTCTTGATTTAAACTTGCATTATAGATTTCAGGTTTAAAGAATGCAGGCAATAAGGAATTACAGGTTTGATTTACTTTGGTTTCTAGTTTGAGGAGAAATCTTTCAGATTTGAACATGATTTTATTTTTGGTTTTAGAGAGTTTTGGAACAAATTTGTCGCAGCTGAAATCATATCTTCTTAACTTTGAAAAAAATTGTAGATTAGAAAAGGAAAGATTGAAGAAAACATGTTTATATAAGTGTAATTGATTTATTTAAAAATTAAAGAAAAATTAAAAATAAAAGGGACAATTGTAAAAATAACTAACATTTGTCATCTTTTCAATTAGTTTATTAACACATGCCTTTATATCACTTACTATATTAACATGTGTCTTAAGAATTATTTAATTGCTTTTTATTAAATTTAAAAGTAAATAAAACCTTTTTCTTTTTTATTTATTAAATACCTATATATATATATATATATTATTTTCATAAATAAATGTATATGCATTACTTTTTAAAGAAAATGAAATGAAACAAATTATATAATAAAAATGAAAGCGTACCTATATAATTTAGATATGTTTACCCTTTTGAAATTTCAAAATTAAATCAAATCCAAATTCTATTCATACATTTAAAAATCCAACTTAAAACTAATTCGTATTAACATATTTAATTTAACAATAATAATATTGTCTTTTAAAATCTATCTATATTTATACATTTATTTTTATTTGAAAATAACATATTTATTAATTTAAATAATTTATAAAGGAAATTATGAATTACTTATCCCTAATCGAACTTATTTAAATGCATTAATGTTTTAATATATAAATGGCATTTTAAATTCTCATATATAATTCCAAATTATATTTATTAAGCTATATTCAAAAAGAAAAGAAAATAAACTTTTTTTACCTTATTAAAATTTAATCTATGCTTAAAATATATTTAAAAAATTTAAAACATTTTCTTTAAGTATCTTAAAGCCAAATAGTTATTTATTAAATAGTTTTGAATAGTTATTTATTAAATAGAATAATAAATTTCCAAATTATCCAAAATGAATATTAGAATTTAAAAACAAGATTTTTATTTGTTTATTAAACTTCAAATCAAAACTTATCTATCTACAATACATATAAATGTATATATATATATATATTATAAATAGAAACCAATTTATTAGGTTCTTAAAAGATAAAATTCACCAGTTAAACATTTATTTAATTGGATTATTAAATCAAGTAAATTTTTATTAACAGAATCTATCAAATCAATTTAATTTTAAATATAGATTATTAAATTGATATTGCCAAAATTTCCAGGATATCACATTCCTCTCCCCTTAAAAGAATTTTGTCCACGAAATTTAAAAGCAAAGGTAATTTAATAATCTCATTTAAAATTTTAATTATAAATCACAAGCATACATCAATCATATGCTAACAACCATAGCAACCAATTTATCTAATCAAATAAATTTAATTATCCAGACAAAATTCTGGATAATATTTCCACGAGTTTCCCTAAGTATGTATATATACATACCGGGATACTTGCTCTGCAAAATCCAAACAATCAAAACTACGAAGCTACAGAGCGCTTTCTCAACTAGATCTACAAAACTAGACAAGATATCAGACTACAAATGAGTCTGACTCGACAACCAAACCTTCCTGAACAGCTGGTTAGCTCATACACGTACTCACTCAGAGATACGTGAATCTCATTGAATCCAATTATCCAACTGGCAATTCAACTCTACTCTTCAAACATCAGAAGAACAAACTTACTTCTTCTAGGAAAAGACAAAACAAAATCACTCCCAAACTACTTCCGCTGCACAAGTCTGATCTGGAAAAGAAGAAAAAAGCAGATGATGAACACGAGCACAATCTGGACAATACATCCCAGAATGTGATTCAACAGATTCATTAAGGAAACTCCGAAATTCCTCCAAATCCTGAGCTGCTTCGCCAACCTCTATCTCTAAGAACCATCCTTCTACTAGCTGAACCACGGACATCAATCCTGGAATCCAGACGATAAGAAAACTCAATCTCCAGATGTGGACAAACCTCTGACTTCTCAGAAGACATCCAGAAAATTCTTCAATACCTCAAAATAACAATCAAACTATCCCAAGTCACCTTTACAATTAACCAAGCCTAATATCCAAAGAAAACTGTTCTCTCTCTATCAATCAGAACAGCTTACGCTTACCTAGCCAATTCATCGAAGAAATGGATTCACTCTGCTGCTTCTGAACTCCTCCTACAGAAAAATTTCTCAGCCATAAAACTTCCTTGTCGGCATACAAAACACTCCGAGCTGCACTACTGACACCAATGCCCAAAGACTTCCTAATCCATAAGCTCTTCGAGAATCTCTGGCCTCAAAGCTAACACGAACAACCAGCTGAACCCAGCCAGAACACTGAAGCAGACACACATCCTAAAACTTGTTCCAAAGAAACATCTTCGAAAATATCCATATTCACTTCATCTCA
Organism: Allium cepa; assembly: GCA_030765085.1. Taxonomy (NCBI): domain Eukaryota; kingdom Viridiplantae; phylum Streptophyta; class Magnoliopsida; order Asparagales; family Amaryllidaceae; genus Allium; species Allium cepa. The sequence goes on along the minus strand of CM060938.1, from coordinate 948,216,505 downwards.
TCACGCAGCTACTAATTCCTGAGGTATCAAAATACCATCACACACTTCTGCTGAACCGACCGAATCAAACTTAACTCATCCAACTTCAAAGATGGACTCTGAACCTTTACAGGTTACCTTCAGAGATCGATGAAATCCTTTCATCACAGCAAAGCTCACTGGAGAAGGTATTAGGTCTACAGTCTCGACAGATACACTTCCAACCTCAAACATTCAAATTCCAACCAATGGTAGTAGTTGTATTACGCACTCCACTACCTTATCTACCTTTATAACCTATATTGGAAAACCTGAACAGGTAATTCAACAGATAGGTAGAAATAGCTATATATATATATATATATATATATATATATATTAAACATACGAATACGCTCTTTCAAGAAAGACACCACTCCAGAGCCTAGGTATTCACTCAACCTGGCTCTGATACCAACTGTCACGACCCGTCCTCCACTAACCAGAAAGACGTATCATGAATTCAGAAAGAAAGAGATATAGAGAGAAAGAAAGAGAAGAAAGAAGAAACAACAAAAGAATCTCAACAGCGGGATGAATAATTATATTAATAACAAAAGTATTACATATATATACAACAACAATCAGAGTTACACAGATTATACATCACATACTAGACAGTTATAAACACCTGTCTAGTTATTGCAACACTGTGACGACCCAGAATTTTCGAGCATTTAAAACTAAATATTTAATTGATTTTAATTATTTAAAGGTTAATTATCAACTTAAATTACGAATATCACAATTTATTTGATAATTAAATTATTGAATTAAACAATTTGAAGTTGGGTGAAATGCTGAATCTGGAATTTTAAGCTTGTTAAAAATAATTTGAAAGCTTATGAAATTTATATCGATAACGTTGAAGATGATAGAAGTTTTAAAATTTAAATTTAATTTACTTGGTCAAATCTTTTTCTAGAAGCCTCACCCCTAGCTTCTAACGCAAGCTTCTTTTACGTTTACCCTTACTTCAGATTCGTTTCCACTGTCACATTTGGCCGAAGCCTCATTTTTTTTTCCAAATGGAAACCCTCGGTAAAAAAAAAGAATTTATTATAGCAATGGCCGAAAACTTGTTAAAATCGCGACCCCTCTTCCTCAATCTCACCGCATTGCTCAATTTCTTCTCAATTCGAAATCAATCGAAGCCCAAACCCCTCTTCTTTCTCCCAGTTCAGAAAAAAAAAATGGCGTCGCATCTACGGAGCTCACGTTCGTGAAGGGTTCGCGACTTTATAGCATTATGTCGCATAAGCTATGGGTCGCGTTAAGGGAGACGAGGCAGAGCGATGTGAATTAGGGTTTGGGGTACGGCAGCATCGGCATCTCTCACGAGATTTGCGACATGGTTTCGACGCGGCAAGGAAGTGGAGGTTCGCGAGGCAGTGGCGCGCGTGGGAGTTGCCGAAGGACCGACGTGGAGAAGATGGCGATTGGAGGTAGGGATTCGCGTAGCTTGGGGATAGTGGATAGCCTGGGTTCATTCGTCGGTAAGGTAAAAAATTTCAATTTTTGTCAATTAAAATTTATCATATACCCAGTACAGTGAGTGATTTAAATTTAAATGATTTATATTGAGATAGTATAGTTGATAGAAAATTATTTTTTCGGTAAGGTTTAAGATCTCAATTTTTGTGGATAAACAGTAAACAGATAATGAATATATATGGAAGATTTTGACAAATAAATATACCTATATACGTTTTAAAGTTATTAGTTTACTACCGAATGGTTATTTTAAATTTAATTATTTGTTAATTTAAGTAGTGGTAAATTTTTGATAGATTATCTTTGATGATAATAAATCATATTGTAAAGGGTTAAAACTAAATCATGAATCAATTGGATTTTTATAAGAAAATGATCAGTTGAATAAATTTTTAGGCAATTAAATAATTTGATAAATTGTATAAATTACTTTTACAAGGTCTGGAATCATGGAAAATCAAGTCGGATTGGATGAATTGTAAATTAAGTCAAAGGTGAGTTAATCTCACTCAGTTTAAATTTAAATTTAAATGATTAAATTTAATAATTGATTGTATGGTTGAATTGATTGATGTAATATAGTATGATATTTTGGAATTGGTGTATTATGTTGTGCTAACATCTTTGGATGCTGGGAAAACAGGTTGGAGGGATCCAACTGGATCCCTCACATATATTTAAATTATTCAATATTCTCTGTTGTGATTAGTTGATATCCTATGATGAGTTACCTTGGAATATTGAATGATGTGGTTTGATTGGATATTCGGTTATAATGAATTACCAAAATATATGAATTGGATTGTTGAAAAGAAATTAAACGGAAGTAAATTTGTAAGCGAAATAATTATAGAAAGTTTGAATAAATTTAAGAACGAATTGGAGAAGAAATAATGTGACTTTAAAATTCTAATAAATAAATTGGGACGTATAGAAAGGAAATTTGAATAAACAGGAAGTTATTGAATTACAATCTTCAACGATATTAATTAAAGAATAAAACTTTTATTTAAAATGTAAGATTTAAATTTTTGAAAAAAAAAATATATTAACAAAGAAGAAGTTGGGAAAAGCTGAAATTTGTATATTTCAGTTAAAAGATTTAAAATCAAATGGAAAAGAATAACAATAATAATTAAGTGCATAATTAAATGAAATTTGAAATGAATTGAGTAATTTAAGAAACTTATTTCAAATGGAATAAATTGAAAATCAATTTGGAAAATTGATTTAAATGTTTAAAGCTGGAATTCTTCCTGGATCACTAAGTATGCTTTCAAGTAAATTTTAAATATAAGTTAATAGTTTTAAAATTGTTTTAAAAAGGTATGTTTTGGAAAATTTATTATTCCTAGTATTTAAATTCTAAAGTAAGTATTTTCTCAAATCTATCATAGTAGTAATTATTTTAAAAAGTGACTTAATATTTTGTTTCAAAGGTGAAAATCTAGTTTTATATTTTATAAAGTAACTTTAATTTCAAATATTCATATAAGATGTATTTTTACAAATTATTAAAATAGTTTAATTTAAATGTTTTAAAAGTATATTTTTAAGTAAAGTGTTTTAAATTATTTTTAAATCTAGTTTTGTACTTGGTGATTTCAGGGGAGATAGAAAATATTTGGGGAAAGTTTATACTGGAAAGAAGAATGGTTTTGAAACTGTTTTCAAAGGGATGAAAAATAAAAATATATCTTATAAAGATATTTTGAAGGTAATAAATAATTTGGAAAATTATTTATTGTTTGATGGATGTTTGTGAATGTTAATTGATAGTTAAATAACCGACTATCAATATTGGCCAACTGCGTTGATCGTTTCGAAGAGACCGGGATCGAGATTAATTTCTCGAAAACCACTTCGATCCGATTTGTACGTTTCGTGCGAAAAACGTGTTCGGAGTCGAAGATGGAGCAGTGAAGTGCAAGGGCTAGTCGCTACTAATCCTGAGGATATTTTCAAAATGGATGTAGTAGGAATAGTGCCTTCGGTTCCGTTCGAACCCGGGACGGACTTGTATGGACGAATGCTTGCGAAACATCGTCAGGTGGGCGATGGGCATTCTAAGTGAAAACGTTCTAAAGGTAACGCTTAGCCTCAAGCCTCATCAAATGGGAATGACTGAAAATCAGGGGATATGCAGCAAGGTTAGGTGGGTCATGCCCAAGCAGGACAAGATATTTCCCCTGTCTAGATGTCCCTTATATATTTCGGCTTAGTGGGTGGTTGGTCGTGCCAACCACGGGGTTTATCTTGTTCGGGACTGTTCAGTAAGGAATGGTTCCGGCCTTGTGTTGCAGGGGATGAAGGGAGTAATCCTCGGTTCGGTGATCTAGGCCCCGTACTGTGACAGGTGGTACCCCAGTGCCTAGTCATTGTTGGAAATCCATTTTCCCTACGAGCCTTGTACGAGTTTTGTTTGTATTACCCACTTCGGTGGCTAGTAGCTGGAATTTAATGAATGTAACAATTTCGGCTATTTTATAAGTATTTGTATATAGACCCTATTATAATATCAGAGGATTTCTATAAAAATTGTTTTAGCTATCGTAAGGTAAAAACCCGACATGTTTATTTGTGGCGTGGTCTTACGAGATGCTTTTGTTTTCAAAGGATTTTTGAAACTTTAATAATCAATTGGGTGTGATTTTCTCACGCTGGTATTCCAGACTGACTCGGGTATTATTTAACTGTAATGCTCGGGTCACACCAAGTATTATAGGATACAGGATATGATGCTGTGGAGCTCAGGAGACGAGCTGGATGACAATTACGTATTCTCGTACTTATATATATTTATATTTCCGCTGCGTTTGAGTTGTTGTGTACCTTGAGTTGTTGTGTATCCATTGTATTGTATTGATGGGAGCTGTGACTGATGTACTCTGATGATGTAATATATGTAAATTGATATATTTGATTTTGAGTAAAGATTATTTACTATTTATTATATTTTATTCCGCTGCGATGGTTAGATTCTGATGTTGATTTTGTTTTCTCTTCTCCAACCTCTTCTTCTTAAACCCAAATGGTTCGTATTTCTGTGCAACTTGAGTTGGTTGTTGTAGAATAGTGTTGACTCAAGGGGTACGGATTTGCGGGTCGTTACACTTGGTATCAGAGCATAGATTGGAGATAACCTTGGCTCTGGTGGGAATTACTCATTTAAAATAGAGTCTATAGTACTCTAAAATGAGTTTGAGCGTATTAATAGATATGAGCGCGTATTTGTTAGTGAATATAAATTGTTTTAATATTGTGTTGATTGATTTATTGAGTGGCATATAAACCTTTGTCGACACAGTCTGCGCAACTGTATCGAAAGGGTTTCTAAACACTTGAATAGAACAATTGACACGGTATTGTTTTAAATATGGGTAAATGAAATAATTTTACCCAAAAATATATTTTCGATATAAAGAAAATTTTTGTAAGCTATTTAGCTAATATATGGTTGCTTGGATGTTAGAAAAGATAATATTAAAGTATTATCATTATTAAATGAAAATTTAACTAGAAATTGGAAAAAAAATACCCAAAGTTTGGAGAAAATAAATTCATTATAAAATGAAACATATAAATATGAATTATAAATGTAAATTATAAATTAAAATATAACCAAATTAGAATTTGTATGAACATAAGCTATGCAAATGAATTATATATATAAAAGAAAATTGATTTAAGCAGGATTTGGAAATTTAAATCCCGAAAATTTGGAAGTGTTTTGAATGTAAATGATAGCATTGTTTTGGAGATATTTCTGAAAGGGAATTGTTATGAATGGATTTTGGAAGTAATATAGCATTGAAATCACTTGGATTATTGGAAAATAATTCTGATGATGACGGCCGCATCATCAGTATTCATTTTCGAATTTCTAAGTGAAGAATTGCTACCAAATTGATTTGTTTAGGAAAGCAGATGTTTTTGAAAATTTCAAAGGAAATTTGTTGGGATTAAAACATGATTGGTTTAATTTTTGAGAAATGTGATGTGAGAAGTGGTAAAATTGAAATTAACTTGGATTGGGAGAACAAAATTTAACTGGGTTAAAATAAATTGAATAAGCTGAAAATAATATCCAGTTATATTCAAATTAAGTTAAAATCGAATTGAGTAAAATAAATCAGAGTTAAAATAAAATTGAATTGGAATATAAATTCAATTGAATTATTGAATGAATTAGATTTTTACCTGAATAAATGGAAAGTAAATTGGATAAGAAATGAGAATTGAAATCTAAATCGGAATAACTTATAAAAGAATTAAAGATCCATGGAAATAAAATATGCTTGGGCTATAAATAAATAAAAGGCTTGAGTTAAAAATAAAAGATGAATATATTTCAGCTTATGATGAATGGAATTGTATAAAATAATAAGTTGGGACTTATTAAATTGAAAATGGAATACAATGCCCAAAATCAATATTTTGATAAATTGAAAAATGAAATGAGGATCCAAACTTGAAGTATAAAATAAATATTGAACTTAAGAAAATTAAATGGAGTGATATTTTGAATAAAATTTCAAGTGTTGGATTATGAATAAGGGGAGAACTAATTGGATAATAAATTAGTTAATGGAATTGAATTATAAGTTTATGATGAAGTTGGAAATAAACTCAAGTTATAAATTAAAATTGATTCAAATTGTTGATGAAGTGAAAATAATTGAGAATGAGGTTGAATTGGGAGTTAGTAAATTGGATGGTAAATTAAAAGTGAATAATAGAATCAGAACTTGGGTTATTAATTAAAATTAGACTTGAAGTGTAAACAAAGTAAATATACTTAGGGAAGTATAGAATAAAAATGAAATGGATTAAAATAGTGATGGAATGAATTACAAATAAAATCCATATAAGTGAAAGTAAATTGGAAACGGCCTTGTAATAAGTTGAATGAATGAATCTGGAAAGTTAAAGTTTATAATAACCAAACAAATGAGATTGCAGATTTTTTTTTTTAAAAAAAAGAGATTTACTTGAGAGAGGGTTTACTTGAAAATGAAAATGAGCTTAAGTATAAAATTTGAATAAATTGAAGTAAATTGACTTAAGCTAAATAGATGAGGAGTTGAATGGAAATCAAATTGAGCAAAGTTTAATGATATTAGATTGGTTAAAAATTGTAATAAAGTTCGGTGAGTTGCCGATAATTTTCAAAGGAATGAAATTCTTAAATAAGAAATTGTAAACCATTTAACTTGGAGACAATGAGAAAAATAGAATGGTTTTAAATGAAATGCGAATGAATAAATCATGAATATAATTGAAATGGTTATTGAATGAAATAACCTGGATTGTTTTCGAGCTAAATAAAATAGTTTGGAATAAACAAGTACGGAATGGTTTTAAATATAAATGAATGGATGTGAATGAATTAAAATAAGAAGGAAAATTTAATTGGTAATGGAGATGTACCTAAATTGATAATGGTTTTGAATGAACTAATTTTGGTTAATAAAATTTAAATGCAATGAAACTGAGAATATATGAATTGTGACTAAGTATAAATTAAGTTAAAATCAATTTAAATTGGTTACAAAACATAAGTACTTGTTTATCCATATAAATCTCGTCAAATTCGCATATAATTAATTGTCAATTGTTGTAAATGGAAGTGATGAAAATTTTATGAATTGATAGAAGTATAATAAATTGATATTGTGAGCAATTGGATTAAATATGAGCTCGGTTTACTTAAAAATAAATTGTAGGTAAGCCATTGAGTTTTTAAACCATTCGAATTGATGAAGTTGTGTACGAATGAATTGAAAACCATTCAAATTGCATAAAAATGGGTTATAAATTAATTGAAACAGTTGAATTAGTATGAAGGTTGTAGATATTGCTTACGGAAAATGTTTGGTGTGAATTTCTTTTAGAATTCATATGTTTTAACTATGCAAGTAAGTGAAATGTGTTAAACTTCTTATATTCGACACTTACATGTTTAAATTGAGTAAGTACAGGTACCTGGAAGCCGTGTGGCTGGATTGAGTTGAGCTATTTGTTAAAAATAATAAGCTGCTTGCTTAAAATGCTAAATAAGGTACGCCTACGCAATTAAAATAGGAAATATGAACTGTTTTTTGGTTTTTCCGACCGTGTGGGTCGATGTATATATATTTATCTCTTTTGTCAAATTGCAAAAGCTCCTCCGTACAAAGGGGACTCTGCCAAAAATTTTCAGAAATTTTGGGAGTTAGAAAATTTTGGAAAATTTTGTTAACGACAAAACTATTTAGAATTGGAAACTAAAATAAGTTAGTAAATGAAACTAATTAAGGTAATGACTTAAATTAGTTATAAATGAAGGATAAAATTTAAAAATTCAAAGTTGTAAATAAATGAAATACATATGTAATGTGGAAATCGGTTTGAATAGAAATAAGTATAAACTAAAAGAGGTAAAAAGAAATAAAGATAAGAAACATATAAAATGCTTATACTAACTTAAGAAAGGAGTGGTAAAATTCTAGATTGGAAATTGATATTACAAATATAATCTAAGATAATATTGAAATGAATAGATATTGACATTTTGTAAGCAAGTCGATAAAATGTACTGGGATATTGTGATTGGATATTAGTGCTAAGCAGGATATGCAGGTATTATAAAAGGGGAAAAGAGAATTGGTTTTTGATTCAGAAGATAAATTTGAATTGCCCGACAAAAAGGTATGTATTTAAATTTGGTCTGGAATTTGATTGGGATTTGGATTGAGCCACTTGGCCTTTTGTTTTCTTTTTGGATTTGGGAGCCCGTAGAGGCCTTTTGTAGTAGTACCGAGCTAGCCGCGCAAAGGAGACGCTGGCAAAAATTTTCGGAAATTTAGAGAGTTAGAAAAATTTTGAGAAATTTTGATAATTCAAAATTGGTTTTATGATTACAACTTGAATGGTTGGGCAAATAGGATGGTATGCAAACTAGGGAAAGGTTTGGAAAGTTAATAAGAACGATAATGAGCTATTATAAATAGGTAGTTGGTAAGATGTTTGTATTGTTAGAAACTGTTTGGTTTTGGGAAAGATAAATGGATTTTGGACCATTCTTCCTAGCTAGTAATTTCGGGGACGAAATTCTTTTAAGAGGGGAGGAATGTGACGACCCAGAATTTTCGAGCATTTAAAACTAAATATTTAATTGATTTTAATTATTTAAAGGTTAATTATCAACTTAAATTATGAATATCACAATTTATTTGATAATTAAATTATTGAATTAAACAATTTGAAGTTGGGTGAAATGCTGAATCTGGAATTTTAAGCTTGTTAAAAATAATTTGAAAGCTTATGAAATTTATATCGATAACGTTGAAGATGATAGAAGTTTTAAAATTTAAATTTAATTTACTTGGTCAAATCTTTTTCTAGAAGCCTCACCCCTAGCTTCTAACGCAAGCTTCTTTTTCGTTTACCCTCACTTCAGATTCGTTTCCACTGTCACATTTGGCCGAAGCCTCATTTTTTTTTCCAAATGGAAACCCTCAGTAAAAAAAAAAGAATTTATTATAGCAATGGCCGAAAACTTGTTAAAATCGCGACCCCTCTTCCTCAATCTCACTGCATTGCTCAATTTCTTCTCAATTCGAAATCAATCGAAGCCCAAACCCCTCTTCTTTCTCCCAGTTCAGAAAAAAAAAAAATGGCGTCGCACCTACGGAGCTCACGTTCGTGAAGGGTTCACGACTTGATAGCATTATGTCGCATAAGCTATGGGTCGCGTTAAGGGAGACGAGGCAGAGCGATGTGAATTAGGGTTTGGGGTACGGCAGCATCGGCATCTCTCACGAGATTTGCGACATGGTTTCGACGCGGCAAGGAAGTGGAGGTTCGCGAGGCAGTGGCGCGCGTGGGAGTTGCCGAAGGACCGACGTGGAGAAGATGGCGATTGGAGGTAGGGATTCGCGTAGCTTGGGGATAGGGGATAGCCTGGGTTCATTCGTCGGTAAGGTAAAAAATTTCAATTTTTGTCAATTAAAATTTATCATATACCCAGTGCAGTGAGTGATTTAAATTTAAATGATTTATATTGAGATAGTGTAGTTGATAGAAAATTATTTTTTCGGTAAGGTTTAAGATCTCAATTTTTGTGGATAAATAGTAAACAGATAATGAATATATATGGAAGATTTTGACAAATAAATATACCTATATACGTTTTAAAGTTATTAGTTTACTACCGAATGGTTATTTTAAATTTAATTATTTGTTAATTTAAGTAGTGGTAAATTTTTGATAGATTATCTTTGATGATAATAAATCATATTGTAAAGGGTTAAAACTAAATCATGAATCAACTGGATTTTTATAAGAAAATGATCAGTTGAATAAATTTTTAGGCAATTAAATAATTTGATAAATTGTATAAATTACTTTTACAAGGTCTGGAATCATGGAAAAACAAGTCGGATTGGATGAACTGCAAATTAAGTCAAAGGTGAGTTAATCTCACTCAGTTTAAATTTAAATTTAAATGATTAAATTTAATAATTGATTGTATGGTTGAATTGATTGATGTAATATAGTATGATATTTTGGAATTGGTGTATTATGTTGTGCTAACATCTTTGGATGCAGGGAAAACAGGTTGGAGGGATCCAACTGGATCCCTCACATATATTTAAATTATTCATTATTCTCTGTTGTGATTATTTGATATCCTATGATGAGTTACCTTGGAATATTGAATGATGTGGTTTGATTGGATATTCGGTTATAATGAATTACCAAAATATATGAATTGGATTGTTGAAAAGAAATTAAACGGAAGTAAATTTGTAAGCGAAATAATTATAGAAAGTTTGAATAAATTTAAGAACGAATTGGAGAAGAAATAATGTGACTTTAAAATTCTAATAAATAAATTGGGACGTATAGAAAGGAAATTTGAATAAACAGGAAGTTATTGAATTACAATCTTCAACGATATTAATTAAAGAATAAAACTTTTATTTAAAATGTAAGATTTAAATTTTTGAAAAAAAAAATATATTAACAAAGAAGAAGTTGGGAAAAGCTGAAATTTGTATATTTCAGTTAAAAGATTTAAAATCAAATGGAAAAGAATAACAATAATAATTAAGTGCATAATTAAATGAAATTTGAAATGAATTGAGTAATTTAAGAAACTTATTTCAAATGGAATAAATTGAAAATCAATTTGGAAAATTGATTTAAATGTTTAAATCTGGAATTCTTCCTGGATCACTAAGTATGCTTTCAAGTAAATTTTAAATATAAGTTAATAGTTTTAAAATTGTTTTAAAAAGGTATGTTTTGGAAAATTTATTATTCCTAGTATTTAAATTCTAAAGTAAGTATTTTCTCAAATCCATCATAGTAGTAATTATTTTAAAAAGTGACTTAATATTTTGTTTCAAAGGTGAAAATCTAGTTTTATATTTTATAAAGTAACTTTAATTTCAAATATTCATATAAGATGTATTTTTACAAATTATTAAAATAGTTTAATTTAAATGTTTTAAAAGTATATATTTTTAAGTAAAGTGTTTTAAATTATTTTTAAATCTAGTTTTGTACTTGGTGATTTCAGGGGAGATAGAAAATATTTGGGGAAAGTTTATACTGGAAAGAAGAATGGTTTTGAAACTGTTTTCAAAGGGATGAAAAATAAAAATATATCTTATAAAGATATTTTGAAGGTAATAAATAATTTGGAAAATTATTTATTGTTTGATGGATGTTTGTGAATGTTAATTGATAGTTAAGTAACCGACTATCAATATTGGCCAACTGCGTTGATCGTTTCGAAGAGACCGGGATCGAGATTAATTTCTCGAAAACCACTTCGATCCGATTTGTACGTTTCGTGCGAAAAACGTGTTCGGAGTCGAAGATGGAGTAGTGAAGTGCAAGGGCTAGTCGCTACTAATCCTGAGGATATTTACAAAACGGATGTAGTAGGAATAGCGCCTTCGGTTCCGTTCGAACCCGGGACGGACTTGTATGGACGAATGCTTGCGAAACATCGTCAGGTGGGCGATGGGCATTCTAAGTGAAAACGTTCTAAAGGTAACGCTTAGCCTTAAGCCTCATCAAATGGGAATGACTGAAAATCAGGGGATATGCAGCAAGGTTAGGTGGGTCATGCCCAAGAAGGACAAGATATTTCCCCTGTCTAGATGTCCCTTATATATTTCGGCTTAGTGGGTGGTTGGTCGTGCCAACCACGGGGTTTATCTTGTTTGGGACTGTTCAGTAAGGAATGGTTCCGGCCTTGTGTTGCAGGGGATGAAGGGAGTAATCCTCGGTACGGTGATCTAGGCCCCGTACTGTGACAGGTGGTACCCCAGTGCCTAGTCATTGTTGGAAATCCATTTTCCCTACGAGCCTTGTACGAGTTTTGTTTGTATTACCCACTTCGGTGGCTAGTAGCAGGAATTTAATGAATGTAACAATTTCGGCTATTTTATAAGTATTTGTATATAGACCCTGCAAAGACCCGTAAATCCGTACTCCTTGAATAGACACTAATCTCCATTGATTAATTCAAGATGAACGAAAATACGAACCCTTAGGGGTTTAAGAAAAATTTAGGAAAAGAAAAAGGCAGAAGAAGAGAGGAAAGAAAATAGAACGGAACATAAAACAACAGAACAACATCAGAATCTCACAATTCGCAGCGGAACAACATATAATAATAAATGAATAATCTTTAAACAAAGAACTATATCAGTTATTACATTACATCACATTTCATTACATCATATCATCAGAGTGTACAACAACATACAACAACAAACAGTGCAGCGGAAAAAGAAATATTATATAAACTAGTAATAGGACATGCCATCCAGCTTGCCTCCAGCAACTTCAGAATATCCAGAATATCCTGATAAACCTTACTCTTGACTGCCCGTGTGGAAATTGGTGGGCACCCAGAGTTTAGGAAGGAAAACAATAAACTCCGAGTCAGTCATGTGACTGGTGTGAGAACTCAAAACAGTTTATTTAACTTTAAAATCAAAATAGAGAGATATTTTTAATTTCAATTCGCAATGCTTTTAAAAATGAGACCACCATAAGACCTCCTGCCACACACACAATGCAAACGCAGACTTGGAGAAGATTTCTCCTTATGATAGTCAAAGATGCTTGATACGCATTAAAATCAAATCAATTTTGATATTATTATTAGTGCATAGTGTAGAAGAAATTGATTTCGAAAGTAGAATATAAATCTTAGCCAGCATAGGTACCATTATATTATGCCTACTATAGCTACTATATTAAATGGCAGGTTATACAACTAAAACCGTACAAGTTTCGTATTGTTTCTTTGGATTTCCAACAAATGATCAGGCCAAGGAACTTCCCATTGCCACATGAGAATGCCTCTGGAAAGACATCCCCGAGAACCAAACCGAAACTCTGCCAACACAAGGCCGGGTTACCCCTAACTGGGTAACTACTGACACGAGCACGCCATTCCCCGATCGTAAACAACCTTTATCACGGGATCCCGATAACCAACAACCACAAAGTAATAAATTCGCAGTAACCACATAGGTTAAATATCTGGGCTCCGTACCATGATACCACCTCTATCCAGAAGGAAATGTACATACCCTAAAGGGAGCTACCCCTCATAACCTTGCCGCATCTTTCCTGTTTTGACCATTTCCGGGGTGTGAGGTTCGACGAAGTCACGTCCACAAAAACATACTTTATACAAAAGCCATGCTTTGGGTCAACAAATGATCATAGAAATGATCACAAAGATAGACGATCAAATAAATGATCCTATCACAAATAATCAACACAATGATCATTTACAGCTACACTCAGTATGTCACATTACCAAGATTGGGAGTATATCGCTGATAACCTTCAACTATATAACTTCTGAGCTCGTACGTCTCAGAGAAGGGTGTTAAGCTAAAAGAATAAATTCTCCGCCACCAACAGAAATATATTTGAAAGAAATCGACTTTATATCTCAACTTGTAATGTCAGACATACAATCCATACAAGTCTGTTCCGGGCTCGAACAAAACCGAAGGCACTTACAAAGAAGTCCTTGCAATCCGGATATTCACAATCCTGATCGGATTTCCCATCACTTAGGGAGTCTCTATACCGCTGCAACTCAGTGCAGAGACAATCGACAGGTCATCCTATCGCTCTCGCAAATACTGGGTCTTTAACACCGATCTTCAATGCAATTATAACGACGTATCACATATTCGGAATGGGTTATACGACCCCATGGTCCTTTCCTGGTTAACCCGAATAGTGAGCGCTTATTCAAAAATAAGTGTAGCATTCACATTCAAACAAATCACATCAATTACCCATTCAAAGGGAAAATATTGATAGTCGGTTATTGAACTATCACTGGATATGCACACATCACCAGTTTCCAAATAATTTTCCAAATTATTTATTTTCCAAAATATCTTTACAAGATATATTGTTTCATACTTCAAAAATAAATCAATATTTACTTTTAAACAAATTCTCCTTTCCTTTATAATTTCAATAGTGAATTTATATTTCACAATATCTATTGATATACGTTTTCAATTATCCATTTTCAATTTATCTTCAAAAAGATAAATTCTAAATATCGCTTCATATTGGAAAACAATTCCATACTTATTTAATAAGTAATTCACAAATTTTATTTATTTTCCACACTTGGAAAATATTCAATATACTTAAATCGAAAATAAGTATATATTTCATTCTTTAAGGAAATCATTCTCTTAAACATATTTATTTGGGCCAAAACGAATGTTACGTAAAACATCGTTACGACAACCCAAAATCACTAGTATAGGGATTCGAAATTAAAATAGATATATAAATCCAATACTATACAAAACATTTCCTTTCGGAAATCATTTACTATAACAACAGTGTTATAGTCCACTATTTCCTTTTCGTTTCTCGAAAACGTCTATTTCAACAATGAATGTTGAAATCTATGGTTTCGAATCTCAATGCATTTAAAACATCGTTAACTTGTTTTAATTCTGTTTAAAACATCACATTCAAAACAGTTTCTTTAACATATTATTCACTATTCAAAAACGGGAATATACTACGTTAACAAATATCATCATTTCCATTCATTTTATTTCAAAAGGTTATTCACTGTCAAAAACGTGAATAAAATTTCATTTATAGGTTTCAACAATTTACTTATCAAAATAAGTTGTTTGCGAATTTATAAACAACGTTTATAAATTCCATTTCTATTTATTTATAAAAACTTCCTTTTTATAAATTCTTTTATTAACCTATTCCAGTTTATAACTCAATTATAAACTAAAAGTTCATATTATAAGTTAAATACTTATAAAACGATTATTTTACAAAATCGTTCTTTTTAACTTCCCAAATTATAAATCTTATAACTTATAAGATTCATTCATTTATCCAAAATCATTATTTTAATAACTTAATAAATTTTATAAACCTACTGCTTATAAAATTCCATTTATAACTTCACCGTATAAAATTCTATAAATTCCATTCAATTATGAAATTTATTTTCACTTCATTCAAACACTTATAAAAACTCATTTTATAATGTCCATATTTCAATTTATAAATATCCATTTATAAATCTCTTAATATAAATCAATTCATATTATCCTTTTAAAACATATTTAATCTCCTTTATAATTTCACCATTTTTGATTCATAAAATAATTAAATTTTATAAATCCTATATTTAAACTTTTCACAATGAATTCTAAAATCCCGATTAAACTATTTTATAAAATTGTTAGCATCATATTCTCAAAAATTAGTTTTTAACTATATTTCTCAAAAATCATAATTTCTATAACATTAAAAATTATAACGTTTATTTATTTAAAATAGATCAAATTCCAAACATAAAGTATATTTTCAAAAATCACTTTATAAATCATTTTAAAATTCCAAAACTTGGTCCAATGATGCTACATATCAAATAGTCAATCACGACAACAACGATATCATATATCGATATGATAATCCATCAAATATCAAAATATCTGAAATCAAATAAAAACTGTTGAGGAATCCAGTTGGATCCCTCCAACCTGTTTTCCTGCATCCACAAACATTAGCACAATACCAATTTCGCTCCAGTACGAAATTATCGCGGTATATATTCTTATTAAATATTATCCGCTTAATAACGGCGTAATAGGGTCTCATCCGCTAAAAAATGCGGGGAATCAACAACTGCAATATATACATATGCCAATATATATATATTGATATTATTTATAATACCAATTTCACTGTTTATGAAATATTCGCGGTATATGTTTTTAATAAATAACATCCGCTTACTAACGGCGTATAATGTCTATTTTAACAATCAATAGATATCAATCATCATTCAAACATGCATTCAAATATTTTAAATCTAACTATTTAAAATAAAATCGAAACTGATTCGATTGAGTGAGAAATTCTCACCTTGATTTTGAATTCCGTTTTAGCGATTTATTTCGAATAAAATTAAACGGACGTTTAATTTTACCCAAAATTCTCACTAACTCCAAACGTCTCCAATCCAGTTTCATCGCGTAGTGCTCGTCCATACGATTCCAACGCAACTGGTTTCGCGCATTTTCGACCTCGTATGAAAAAGTTATGATTTTTAAAAGTTTGTACACGATTTTATATAACATTTATTTAAATTTCTTTTACATGCCCCCATCATCACCCTTCATTCCCAATCCTACGGCTCTCCCCCCTTCTTCCTAACTCACGCACATTACAGAACACACGCATGCACATACAAACCCATCACGTTGAACTAGGGTTCGATTTTTCTCCTCCAACACTCGATGAAACCACATCAAACCACCGCCATCTCGAAGGGCTCAACCCCCTCCATGCTCGGCCTGAAGGCCATAGAACTCGGCCCCCCCTATGTTGCACGAATCTCGAGGACAACGGCCACGCACGCGGCTCCATATCTCCCCCATCGTCGCTCCAAACACGATCTCCACCGTTGAACTTGTAGATCTTGATGTCCTCTTCAATTCTCTAGTTGAAACCTAAGGCTAATTGTCGACGGATTTGGAGTAATCGAGGGAGGAAGGTGGGAAAATTCTGGCCGTTGGTTATGTGGGCGGCGGCTAGGGTTATAAATTAGGTTTTGTTTTATATATTTTTTTTCTAAATTATGAAGAGGGTGGGTGTATTTATAGGAAAAATCGAACACTATTCATCTGGAAATTCCGAACTCCGATTTACGCGCCGAAACTGACGTTCCTAGAGTTTATCCCACGTTCCGGACACAACGGAACAGGGTTCGAAAGCTAATTCGGACATCTGTGCGAGTTATGGCTGTAAACGCTCAATTTGAATTAAACCGATTTAAGCGATTTTCTAGGCGTTTTAATTTGTACCGGACAAACCGTAAATCCAATTGACACGAAATTTGAAACCTTACAATAATATCAAATTACGGATCCGATGAAACTGGTTTCGTCGAAATCCGAGACTTTTTGAAAATTGGCTATTTTAGCTCGCCAAATTAAAATTAAAAATAAATCGATGCGTTTCGAGCTGCCACGATCAAACGATAACTCCGATTGACACGAAATTTGAAATCCGGTAATAACTAACTATTACGGATCCAATGGAACTGGTTTCGTTCAATTCTGAGACTGTTCAAAAATTGGCTATTTTCACTAGTCGATTAAATATTAAAATATTCAATTTTCACAAATAAACTTCTAATTCGATTTTAAAAGTTCTAAAACATCGTTCTAACTTCCATATGATAAAATAAAATTTTACAAATCATTTTCAATCATATTTAACTCAATTTTCAATTATTTCCATAATTTAACATATTAAATTATCGATTTAATTATCCAATTAAATCCAATAATTCAAATTAAAATTTATTTGACTTATAAATTCACTTCTTAATATTTAAAATTAATTAAATATTCGAATTTTAATTATCAAAAATTCTGGGTCGTTACAGACCCTATTATAATATCAGAGGATTTCTATAAAAATTGTTTTAGCTATCGTAAGGTAAAAACCCGACATGTTTATTTGTGGCGTGGTCTTACGAGATTCTTTTGTTTTCAAAGGATTTTTGAAACTTTAATAATCAATTGGGTGTGATTTTCTCACGCTGGTATTCCAGACAGACTCGGGTATTATTTAACTGTAATGCTCGGGTCAGACCGAGTATTATAGGATACAGATATGATGCTGTGGAGCTCAGGAGACGAGCTGGATGACGATTACGTATTCTCGTACTTATATATATTTATATTTCCGCTACGTTTGAGTTGTTGTGTACCTTGAGTTGTTGTGTATCCATTGTATTGTATTGATGGGAGCTGTGACTGATGTACTCTGATGATGTAATATATGTAAACTGATATATTTGATTTTGAGTAAAGATTATTTACTATTTATTATATTTTATTCCGCTGCGATGGTTAGATTCTGATGTTGATTTTGTTTTCTCTTCTCCTACCTCTTCTTCTTAAACCCAAATGGTTCGTATTTCTGTGCAACTTGAGTTGGTTGTTGTAGAATAGTGTTGACTCAAGGGGTACGGATTTGCAGGTCGTTACAAACACAGTACAAAACAACTCAAACAAACGACTCAGAGATAACAACACAGCAGAAAACTAGATAACTATAACGCAGAAGCCTCCAACTCCATTGCTCCTCCATAATTTGTCAAAGCAAACCTGAATCCCTTGGCTACTCGTAAAAATTTGAGTACCCAAGAGTTTAAGAAAAACGGAAATAAACTCCAATTCGGACATGGGTCTAGTGTGAGTAACAGGTTAAAGTTGCTTAACTTTTCAAAAACCTTTAAAAAGAAAGGTATCATGTAAGACTTCCTACACATAAACATGGAAAAGCTTTTACCTTACGCTAACCAAAACATTTGATAGGAAATCCGGTGATATTATAATAGGTCTAGGGTTTTCAAGTAAATAAGAAATAACCGATATTTTTACATTATTAAATTCCAGCTACTAGCCACATAAGTGGGTAATACAATCAAAACCGTTGGCACTTATTGGATTTTGGATTCCATACAATGGCAGGCTACCGGGGTACCGCCCATCACAGTACGTGGCCTAGATCACCGTACCGAGGAGCCACCCTAAGTTCCCTGCAACACAAGGTCGGAACCATCCCTTACTGCACAGTCCCGAACAAGACAAGCCCGGCAGTTGTCGCGAATCAACCGCCCCACACATCCGAATAAAAAGGGACTTCTAGACAGGGGAAAATCTTGTCCTAAAATACGCGCTACTCACCTAGCCTTGCTGCACCTCCCCTGTTTTATCCATTCCCGGTTGATGAGGCTGGAGGCTACGATTGCCTTAAGAGAACACATCTCTTAGAATGCTCATCGTCCACCTGACGATGTTCTGAAAGCATTCAATCCATACAAGTTCGTTCCGGGTTCGAACGAAACCGAAGGCATTATCTCGTTACACTCCTTTTGGAATCATCCTCAGAGTTAACGACGATAACCCTTGCACTCTGAATCTTCATCTTCACTTCACGACCTGTCGTTAATTTGGATCGATGTGGTTTTCGGACATCGAAATATGGAAACCCAATCCCGATCTCACCGAAATCCAAAGCGTGTCTTTTAGGTCCAAGTTGTTTTAAGTTTAAAACAATTCAATTTAATTATCTATATACACACAGATAGATAATTCACATCATCACAATAGATAATCATCACCATAGATAATCCATATTATCATTATCAGAAGATAATCCAAATCATCACCACAATGCAACCAGTGCGTCCATATCACACAACAATACTAATCTAATATATGAGATTCATACCATTTAAGGCAATCAATATCATCCATACACAAGCAATGATCTATAATCACACCATCTATAATTAATTTAAAATGAATTAAATCAATTACTTCCATCTCTAATTAATTTAAAGTGAATTTAATTAATTACTTCCTCTTTAATTTATTTGAAATGAATTAAATTAATTACTTCATCATTTTAAATCTTGCTTACTTAACCATTAATTGATTACTAAAAAATTAATTAATTATCCTCTAATTAATCACCTTAATTAGTCACCCTTGATTAATTATCCTTTAATTACATTCAAATAATTATCCTTAATTAATTTCTCAAATTAATTATTCTTAACCCAAAATCAGTAATTAACCTTTAATTACTTCATTAATTATTGAATTATAATTAATTACATTAATCCTTAATTAATTACATTAATTAATTACTTTAATTACGTATCATTGATTAATTAATATCAATTAATTAATTCTTAATTACATCATTAATTATATTACTTAATGATCCCTAATTACATTTTAATTAATTACTTTATTTAAATTAATTACATTAAGTAATTAACCCTAATTAAGCCACAATTATTAATCAATTTTGATTAATCACCTTCAGTAATTAACTAACCTTAATTACTTCATTGAGTAAATTAATTACTCCTAAATTAATTACATTTAATAATTACATTTATTAATCATTCCTGATTAATCTCATTAGTAATTAATTACCCTTAATTAGTTATATTACTTAATTATTTTCAAATGACTTAATTAATCAATGCTTAAATCAATTACACCCGGTAATTAATGATTAATTACTTTCACAAAGTAATTATCCTTTATAATAATTACACAAGCATTTAACCCCGAAACTCTTCCATATTTCAATAAGTTACATTCAGTAATTACTCATCTTAATTACTCCTCTAAGTAATTATTTATCATTGATTACTTATCAACCCATCCAATGATTATTCTAAATTAATTAAACTTAATTAATTAATTTAAACTAATCAAATTAATTAATTAATCACAATGAGTAATTAATACCTTTAATTACTTTCATAAAGTAATCATACTTAACCAAATTCCATAATGATTATCTAATTTAATTAATCTAATTAATTACCAAAATTAATCACATTAATTCATTGATAAATAATTCCAAGTTAATGACCTTCATTAACTTATCAACAATTTCCTTAATTACCTTTCTTAAGTAATTATCTTAAATTAATCATTTTTAATCACTAATTTATTAATCTTTTATAATCATTTAATTAATCACTAATTGTTTAATTAATTATGTTTTTAACTTAATAAATCTTAATCTCTTGATTAATTAATTTCTAATCATTAACTAAAAATCATAACTTATTTAATTAATGATCTTATTTCCAAATTAATTAATCTTAATTAATTAACTCAACCTTAATTAATTAATTCAAAATCCTTATTTAATTAATTAATTAAATTAATTAATTATCCATCTAATTACCTTACTAATTTAATAAACCAAAATCATTAAATCCCTGAATGATTTATAATAAAACATTTCTTATTAATGATTACATTATCATTGATAAAGCAAATTTAAAACAACTTATTCTAAAATTTATTTCCAAACTACATTCTAATTTAAAATTTAAACTGAAATCAAACTTAACTTTAACAAAGTTTTAAAAACATTTAAAAACCTTTTTAAAACTTATACTAAATAATTTCTTATTATATAAAAGATGTCTAAAGAAAATTTGAACTCACATTCATTTTAAAATACAAATCCTATTTAAAATATGTTCAACATCTAAAATTGTTTAAACATTTAAACTTTTAAAACTTCCTTTATTTTCAAAACATTGATTCAAATTGGATTTTGATTCCAGATTTAAAACTTATGTTTAAGTCTCTATTTTTATTTAAAGCTTAATCATAAATTCAAATATTTGAACTCTTTCAAAGTTGTTTAAACATTTTAATTTATTAAAAATTAAATTAGAATTTAAAACTTGGATTCAAACTTAGTTTGAAAACCATACTTTAAATTTAAGTTTTAAATTCTGTTTTAAAACCTTGTTCCAGATTTTAAAACAAATTTTTGAATTGAAAATATACAGGTTTCAAAGAAACCTGTAACTACAGAAAAGTACCCGAGCTTTCCCCGTTTTACTTCGAGTAAAACCTGATCATCTTCGAGCAGAAACTCGAATTACTCGAGTATGACTCGAGTCCAAAATTATTGCAAAATCCCAAACGTTCACCTGACACCATTCTTCACCGTGCATATACACGGTGGTCTTGGCCACCTCCGGCCACCACCAAGGCAACAAGCAAGTCGATGTTCATCACCGAAACGCATCGCGATCCTCCAAAAATCATCATCTACCGGAAATCAAATTCGAGTTCCCCAAACACAAAACCTGGCAAAATACAGGAACAACCCCACCATTAAAATCCCAAAACCTGGAAACTACGACGCGACCAAATTCCGATCACTGTGACAACTACAACTCCGGCCACGAGTACGTCGATGCTCCATCTACTATCCCCTGGAATTCCAAAGCACTCGATCCACTGGAAGGTACGAAACGATCAAAACTTTGCACTGCCCAAAAACTAGGTTTAGAAATCTAATGTAACAATCACCATCACCATGGTGAACTTCCACCACCACCATTTTTCTCATTATCACTGACCACTAATCCATCACCAGAAGAAAGCCCAACCTTCCAAAAACCCGAGATCATCTGAATTTTCCAAAAACCCCAAAAACAGTGCAACCCCGACATGCACTTCAATTCAATTTTAAAGATTAAGATTTAGATCTTAAAAATCCTATTTTTGAATCAGTATTTGATTTATAACCCTAAATAAAAGAATTACAATGTTTGAATTTTTACTAAAAACTTAAACTTTCCTGTTGTTCTTGTTTCCAGAGCAAATTACAACTTGTTTTAGCTTAAATAAAATTTTAAAGCTTTCTTTATAATCAATCAAACATAGATTATTTGGACCGTGTTAACACTAAAATTGAACGCTAACACCCCGGTGTAAGTAGAGATAAAGTGAAAGCACCACCCCTCAATACGGGAATTAGAAGTAAGTAAAAAGTCACAGAGAGAATAGTAAAGAGACAACAGTTTTATAGTGGTTCAGCTTCAAGTTAAGCCTACGTCCACTTTAATCTCCTTTATTTCTGATTCAATTACAACTTATACAACAATCTCCGATTACAACACCACTTAGACAAACAGCTAGAACTCCGATGTAGGAGAATTCTTCATATTCAAGTTGAATGTATTAGATTTCTTCTTGAAGTTCGTTGAAGTGTCTTTCGTGTTTGAAGTGTCGGATAAGTCGAGAAATAAGCAGAGTATAGGCGTTCCAGAAATGAGCCGAAAAAAGTCCTTTTTCAGTTGGAGTAGGTGAGGTATTTATAGGGAAAAATTTGGGTAAGTTGTAGCTCGTGAGCGACCTAGGGATAGGTCATAGGTCGTGAGCAACCTAGGGATTGGTCGTAAATCGTGAGCGACCTAGGGAGCATGGGTTACGGCTTAATAGGGTTGCACTTGGTCACTTGAACAAGTTGGTTTGTCGTAGCGACCTAAGGAGAAGCGGTATAGGAAGTTGAGGCATAAGGAGTTGTCTTGGTTTACGCTAGGCCACTAGGTCGCTAGGTCGCTAGGTCGCTTGGTCGTTGATCTGTCGAATCTTTGGAGTCTTTTAGGTCGTTAAGCCGTTATGTCTTTCTCTTGCAATGTACTGTTAGGTCGTCGTATATTTAGGTCGCTTACCATATTAGGTCGTTAGGTCGCGTACCATATTAGGTCATTAGGTCGCCTATCATATTAGGTCATTAGGTCGCTTACCATATTAGGTCGTTAGGTCGTTTTCCTTAGGTGCTTGAGTCGCAGTTTAGATCGATATTAACACTTGACCCTCGAAGTACACGCCTATGTCATAGGTCGTGTGCTTCGATCTACTTGCTCTAGATCGTGGGCGACTCAACAGGCTCGCTAGGTCACGTAGTTCGTTAAGTTGCTAGGTCACTTAGATCATTAAGTCGCTAGGTCGCGTGCCGATATGTCTTTCTTTCTTTCCCCTATACAAACCGTTAGCTCGCTCCATCTTCTTCATTTAATTGCTCATCTGCCGCCATTACCACACTCGAGCTTGCAAAATTTGCTCTTTTTCGTCCCAATCGTCAACTCCAATCAGTGAATTTAGGTAATTTCGAGCATCCATTTGCTGTGTTTACCATCGATTCCCCATAGTCTTCTCCATACTATCTTTGTTATCCCGTTGTAAAAGCACACTCGTATTTGTCTTCAATTTCTATTGAATTATCGGCGATTGTTTCGAAGCTAGTAAGCGCTTTGAATTTGAGAGGTTTAGTAATGGTTCTTGGAGATTCAGAGGAGAAGACGAGGCTTTAGGCGGTTTGAGGAGAGAAAAGGATTCGTGGTTAATCGGGTTAATGGGTTTAGTCACGATGCTTCAAGCGATGCAATGGTTGGTGGACGCGTGGCAAAGTGTAATTGGAGAGCAAGGCATAGCGGGAGATAGCTTGAGATCGCTGCGTTACTTCAGAAACGACCTAGTGAATCTGAGCGACCTAAAGATCTTCACGACCTAATAGATTTGGCCGACTTAACTACCTCTGCGACCTAACTTCTCATGGCATTACCCTTTGCGATTTAACTCTTAGCGACTTAATCTTTAGGTCGCGTAAGCAACTTATTACTTAAACAACTTTTCACTGCCGAGTTGCTTCTTGCGACCTAACAGATTTACGATCTAACAAATTTGCGGCCTAATAAATTTGCGACCTACCCCTTGCGACTTAAACCGTTTTCGAGCTAACTTTTTAGGTCGCTAGCGACCTAGGACTTAGCCAGATTCGCACTGCTTTGACCTAAAGCTTAAACCTGTGTCATGAATTTTAACTAGTGGAAACATGATACTGCTGAACTTTTTGACTTGAACAATGCAACTTTAAGAATCCTCGACCTATGCCAAGTCGTTTGAGCTTGACCACTTGTAAAAATTGGACAGCATTTAACTGAATTTTTAACTTGAACTGTTGAGATAAACTGCCTGAACTTGTTGCACTTCTTTACAGATTATATTAACTTTTGAAGCTAATAACCTGTTAAATACAACATTTGCAGAAAACTAGGGCGAATATACTGCCACTGACTGCCCACGTCAAATGACATATTAGTCGATAAAGAATGATCAACTTAAAGAAATTATACGAATGAAGTGCTATAAAACAACAAATTCAAGTGAAGTATTAAAGCGAAGCAAAATTAATCAACTAAAGCTGATTTGTTTGCATCAACACTGCACTTGTACTTGGACTTAAAATAAATGAAATTTTAGAATCGACAAATGCCTATTAGTTTAATTTCAGTTATATTTGCTTGTCATTTGATTAGTTTTGCACAACACTTCACACATTTAGGAAACGTGCACCTTCATATTTGAATATCTAGTTCCTTGTGTATAATGACTTCTCAAGAAGAGATAGTACGACGAGCTGGAGAGGTCTTCCCAATAGCTAACCCCTAGGATGACCCCTCGGAAAGAATTCCAACTACTCTGAATCAACGGGTGTTTAACCAGTTATGCACTCAGTTTGGTATAGCCGAAACGGACGCCCTGCTTCCTGGGGTTAATGACACTGCTGACAGGCCACCTCTGGGTTTTATCGCAGTTAATCGTCAAATGTGATTGAGTGGAGCTATTCCTCCCTTTAACAATTTTCTTCAACAACTTCTTCTTCGATTGACTATCTCTCCCTTCAAGTTGCATCCCAATGGCTACGCCATATTGATGGGACCATGTGTACTTTTCAGGAGGACACTCGACCGTCTTCCAAGCTTTGAAGAAATTTGTTACCTATGCACATTCGCGAAGAACAAAGATCACCCTTCTATAATACTTGTAAGAAGCACAAGGAACCGGAAATTGATCATCGATCTTCCCGAAAGCGCCCATGGGTTTCTGAATCAAATTTTCTTCGTCCGTTGCCCCCCAGGATTTTACAGCATTTGGAGAATACGAAGTAAGCTTGCCTATCTCCGTTCTTTCCGTTTCTGAACTTTCCAAAATCCGAATTGTTAAATGCTAACTTCATTCTTTACTTTTACAGCACTTCCTCCTCCTTCTAAAGATTCAAGCCATAAGCTGACTTTGGAAAGACTAAGCGCTGTGGCGGTTGAGGAGAGAAGCATTAAATTTTTGCTGAAGGACGATTTTTTGCATCAATTCGGACTTTTACACCCCGCTCGATCTACTCAGCTTCAAGATGCCTCTGGTTCTCAAGCAGAAATATCAGATGCCCCAGTTTCTGTCGAAGAACATGCACCGAAGGAACTTACTGCTGAGGCTTCATTGGTAAAATGTTCTGCTTCCGTTGACGTCACACATTCATCCGGAAAATTTGTACTTCCCCCGGTTATCGAAGAAGAGGAACCTACTCAACACTTCGGGAAGGCTGCTGATGAAGGAGCTGAGAGAAAGAGTCCAGCTGGGCGTGACGGTGACGATATTTTTGAGGGGTTTGAGCGATTTGGTGGTTACTTCACGTGAACTCTTCAAGGATGATTCTACCGCTTCTCAACTTGCTTCTCCAACAGTTGAAGTGACATCAGTTTTGCAAACAACTCCATCAACCCAAGAGATAACTCTTAAGCCGAAGAGTGGTTTGTAGCTTGACGCGCGTAGTTCACACGCCACACATACTTAGAATTTTAGCAGCTTTGTGCACTTAACTTCTTTGCTTTAAAGATTTCTGAACTTATCTCTTCTTCATTTTCAGGTTCTGCAATGGGACGTAGCGGCTCTTACTATGATGATTTTCAACGTTATGGAAGACGCGACTCTTATGATCCAAAGCGGTATCTTCCTACCTCTAGGAAGACCGACGAAGAAAGAGCCGCAAGAAAAGCTTACGAGAGGCGGGCTTATCAAGAGCGCTATGGGAGAAGGGATGAGCGACACGATTCTTCCCAGAGAGGTGATGATTCCCACAAAAGAAAATCTCATGATGACAAGGGGAAAAGTCACATCGTTGAAGATCCAAGTAAACGGGCCAAGCTTAGCGAAAGGCCGGAGTCTGCAATTTCTGAAAAGCCTGCTGCTCCCATCTCTTTGGAAATCCCTTCCAGCTCTCCTGCCCTTTAAGGAGCTGATATTCAAACAATCATCAGTAGGCCTTCGTATCAAGTTGGACAGGGTCCGGCTACTCTTCAAAGCCGGTTTCCGCATTGGTGCTTAAAAGGAGTGCGTTTTGATCTTGATTTGGTCCCAATCGACAAGCAAGCTATGCTGCGTAATCTTGATGCCGTCTAACTCGATATTGAGAGAATTTCTGGTTGGCAAAAATTGTTGACGAGCTTCAAAGAGTAAACCGCACAAACCTCGAAGCCATGCTGACTATGGAAAACGATAAATCCGAGTGGCAGAAAACTCTCGACCAGCATGATGCAGAGATGAAGAGCATCGCCTCTTATAATGAGAAGCTTGAAGCGGAAATTGAGAAACTCAAAGAAGAGCTTGCCACTTCTTACACTTCTTATTCTCAAAAAGAAGAAATGCTTCAAAAACAGGTGAGAGATACTCATGCCGGACAAAGAGGCACTGAAGCTAAATTCGAAGCACAGCAGCAAGTTCTAGAAAGCTACCGAACTGACATTGCTCAGCTGCGAGAAAAAACCAGCTCCCAGAACTTGGAAATTGAAATGTTAAATGCTTGACTTTCTGATGTTGAAAAAGAGCATGATGAAGCTATGACCGGCAAAGCAGCAGCCGAAGAATCTCATGAAGCGACCAAGGCCAACATCAGCTCTACCTTATTCGAGTTTTACATTCATAGTGTTTTGGGGCACGGTAGCCTTTCGTTTTTGGGTCCAAAGTACGAAATCACTTTGGCCGAAGTGTGGGAGGACGCAATTGATATGCTTGGAGGTGCTGGCTATGCTGAAGCAGATCTTGAGGCACAATATCTGGATAATGATGCATGTGTCGCCCTTGACAAGGGGAAGGAGCAACTTGCTAAACAATGAGCCGGAACAGCGGAAGGAGAACCTTTAGGGAAGGCACATTCGACCGACCTGACTCTTCCTTCGGTTTCGGCCGATATTGATATCATTGGCTCCAGTTCCCATTCCTCGCCACCTGCCAAAGCTGACATTAAAATTGTAACCGCTCATACTGGAGATGAGGCTCAAGAAAGCGCTGAAGAACAAGGCTTTGAAGTTGATGTGATAAAGCCAAATTCTCCAGGTAACTTCAATGTTGATTTAGCTCAAGTGGACTGCTTGTTCGCTTCTCATGAGATTGATGAACTTTTTGATTATTACTTAAGTCTTGACTCGCCACTATCTCCTCTCTTTGCGAGGAATACTGAGTTTAACTTCTCTTCTTCTGCAGTGAAAGCGCCAAGTGCCACGCAGACTTCTCCTCTTCCAGCTGTTCCACCTCCGTCCCTTCAAATTACTCCTCCTTCTACTTCTCAACCGGTGTCTCAAGAAGAATTGATAGAAGCTCGTCAAGGCTTGGACGACCTGGCTGCTTCGCAAGAGCAGAAGGCTGAGGAACTTGAAGAAGGTGAAAAGACTCCGGAGCAATTTCATGATGACACGAAACTGTCTGCACTTATCACTTCGGGCAGCGAGTCTTCTTCAAAGTAGAAGGGGAAGCGTGCAATTTCAAAGAGGAGAAGGAAAAGCACTTCTGCTGGCGAAGAGAAGGAGGAAGCAGTCCCAGCAGTAACTCTATCTCCTTTTTCCCCGACTCAACCAGGCCGACTCCCAAAGTTAACTATTAGGCCAGGCGAGGGCTCTAAAGGTGGCGGAAAGAAGAAATAATGAGTCTTGTTCTACCTTTCTTGTTTTGCTTTTTGCTTGTACATAATGGCTTGTATTGACCGG
The DNA here is from genome assembly GCA_030765085.1 of Allium cepa. Taxonomy (NCBI): domain Eukaryota; kingdom Viridiplantae; phylum Streptophyta; class Magnoliopsida; order Asparagales; family Amaryllidaceae; genus Allium; species Allium cepa. The sequence continues at coordinate 948,188,226 of CM060938.1, read as the reverse complement.
AATTTGTGCGGGCACCGGTCCCCGCTCTTTTGAAACCCGTGCATGTATAATTTTTTTATAGTATGGAATGAAATGATTCTTTTTACTTGTACAATCTTTGACTGTATTTGTGAATGGATTTATTCCTTATTTTCGCACAAGTTTCTTCACTGTGATATTGCAATAAGTTTGTGGTATGTTGCTTGAGCATTGCTTTTATTAATGTAGCTATATTGTATTGTATTGCCCCCATACCACGGCTTATTGCAATTTCTTTCATTTGATAAAACTTTGGAGAATAGTTCTTCTGTTTCGAGAAGACTTGTAATCCTAAGTTGGAGAACACTTCTTCCAATTCGAGAGGGGTTGCACTCTTTCTTTAGAGAATAATTTTTCATTTTGAGGAACTGTTACTCTGCTTTAGTAGAGTGTTCCTTGTATTGGATAAGTCTTCTCTCCTTTTTTGTTTTTGAAAAAGTTTTTACACTTCACTTTCAGAGATAGTCACTTTTATTTTTTAACAAGTGGATACTCCTACACAGTGAAACGATTTTCCAAAGAAGGCTTTGAATTGGCACTACAACTTCTGGGGAAGAATATTTTCAAGATGGAGAAATTGATCTTCCCTTGAGAGTTGCAATGTGCCTCCGAAGAGGGCTTTTTTTTATTCTTGTTGTGCCTCGTTGGAGGGCTTTTTTGCTTCGTTCTCTTGAAAGTGCTTTTCTTGGGACGTTCCTCAGAATAGGTCTTGTGCCTCCGAAGAGGGCTTGTGCCTCCGAAGAGGGCTTGTGCCTACGAAGAGGTCTTGTGCCTCCGAAGAGGTCTTGTGCCTCCGAAGAGGTCTTGTGGTGCCTCAGGAGACGACTTCAGCCTCCAAAGAGGGCAGGTGCGCCTTTGGTGAAGGCGAGTGCCTCTGAAGAGGGCTTGTGGTGCCTCGGGAGAGGGTTTCTGCCTCCGAAGAGGGCAGGTGTGCCTTTGGTGAAGGCGAGTGCCTCCGAAGAGGGCTTGTGCCTCCGAAGATGGCTTTATTTGATTGCCTGGAAGTTACTCTCTCATGGTTGAATGGATTCACGGGGCAGACGCAAGTTACTTGATTGGATGTCCGTTTGCACAAACGATCGCAACTAGTTAACAAGGGCCCTCGGTGATTCCACCAATATTTTTTGGTTGAGTAGAGAACTTTCTTTTTTCGGCGTGCCTCGTTAGAGGGCTTTATCCTCCGAAGAGTTGTGCCTTCGAAGAGGGCTTATGCCTTCGAAGAGGACTTTTGCCTCCGAAGAGGTCTTTGTCGTCCGATGACTTGTGCCTCCGAAGAGGGCTTGTGCCTCCGAATAGGTCTTTTGCCTCCTAAGAGGTCTTTGGGGTGGTTGGCTTGCCGTGAAGGTTGCGTCTCACGGTTAGGCGGATCCACGGGGTAGACACAAGCTATCCAACCAGATGTTCGTTTGCACAAACGATCGCAAGTAGCTAGCAAGGACCTGGTGCCTTCGCTTTGGGAAGGTGCCTCTCTGGTGGTTCCACCGACCTTTTTGTTGAGAGGCAGGACTCCTTTTTGGTTGTTTTATGTCTTCTTGCCCACATCTGTTCGTCATTTGCTCTTTAGCGATTCCCTGTTATCATTTTCCAAGCACATGTTCCTTTATTTTGCAAGTAGTTTGTCATATCCAAAGAAGTGTGCTTCATTGTTAAGCGAGTCCGACGGAATCACTAACTGTTTGCATGAAGCACTTCTTATATAGGATTTGGAATCTGGAATTTTTATTGCTTGACATTTGTTTATTGAGTGATTTGAGGGATCGCTTGGCCTTGTGATGGTTAAGCTTTGTCTTAAGGGCCTGCAATGTTAAATCTACATTTTAGCAATACATTTAAAGTATTTACACATCGAGACAAAACAGGAATTTTGTAATAGTAGAGAACACAAGATTTATAGTGGTACGGCCAAGAACTGGGCCAACATCCACTTTATAATTCTTATTATTCATTCATACTGCTTTTACAATGGTTTACAATGCAAGAATGATACATCCATAATCATTTTACAAATTTAAGAAAAGATTTTAAGTAAAATATGGATGCAAGTGATTGTTGTTCCAAGCTCTTGGAATTGGATCTCCTTCAAAAGTTGTCAGTTTGAAAGTGCCATCAAGAAGTTTTTTTCCTATGACATACGGCCTTTTCCAATTTGGCACAAACACCCCCGTTGCTTTCATGATCCTTTTCAAGACTAGATCTCCACTCTCAAAGCTGCGTTGGAGAACTTTGGAATTGAAGTGCCTGGCAATCCTTTGCTGATGAGCTGCAATTCTGAGCTGAGCCTCTTTCATTTTTTCATCAAGGAAGTCAAGTTCTTCAAGTTGCTGCTTTTCATTTTAAGCTTGGTTGAAATGAATTCTCCTGTGTGAGGGGATCTCTATTTCCACTGGAATCATTGCTTCTGATCCATATGCCAATGAGAATGGAGTGTGCCCAGTCGCAGTTTGGTGGGTAGTTCTGTACGCCCATAGTGTTGGTGGCAGCTTATCGACCCAACCACCTTTTGCTCTTTCCAGCTTTTTTTTGATGGTTGACTTGATAATTTTGTTTACTGCTTCCACTTGCCAGTTTTCCTGCGGATGAGCCACCGTTGAGAATCTTTTTTGGATCTTGAATCGCTTGGAAAAATCTTGGAACTCTTCGCTTTCGAATTGGGTACCATTGTCTGTGATTATCTTTTGAGGCACACGATACCTGCAAATGATATTTTTAGTCACAAAGTTTATCATCTTTTTAGAGGTAATAGAAGCTAATGGTTCAGATTCAGCCCATTTAGTAAAATAATCAACAACAACAATAGCATATCTGATTCCGGACTTGGCAGTTGGCAAAGGCCCAATGAGATCTATTCCAAAAATAGAAAATGGCCATGGACTGACCATCTGAGTTAGCTCGGTGGAAGGTGCTCTTGGGATTTTTGCAAATCTCTGGCATCGGTCACACTTTCGGGCATAGCTAGCAGCATCACGGTTAATGTCATTAGCAATCCATTTCCATTACGCCTTGCTTCTTCACAGTTTTCAAACCTTAAATAAACATTTAGAATTTATTAACATTTGAACCAATCAACCTATTACCATCTATTAATATTCTACATAATCGAACAATCAGCTATCCCCTTTTACAATTTTATTTAACTAATAATTAAATCTAAACTAATAATTTCTCTTTATAAATCTTTTAGTACCCATATAAATTAACTAAGTCAATTAGAAAATTTATCACCAATCCCTTATAAAATTTTCTTCAAAGTCTTATAAAAATTCTAATATATATGTATATAATTAATCTTCTTTATTTCTTCATAATATAAGTTATAACAAACAAAAAAATACATACCTTACTGCCTCCTCCTTCCAAGACGAAGCACGCACTGGAGTCGGGCATCCCAGATCCAGCCGAGCTCTAGAACCCAACTCCTTGCACGAAGTCGCGGCCACGCACTTGTGCCGCTACCCACCGCTGCCACTCCCAGCGCTCGAGATTCGTGGTGGCTCGAAAACGAGCAAGCAAAACCCCTCGCCCAAACTTCCCATCGCGATGCACTGACCATCGCATCTGCCTCGGCCACGGCATCGCGCGCTCGCGCATGAATTCGAATAGCAGCTCTATTTCAATCGAAGATTGCAAAAATCTCGGATTGATTTGATTTTGATCGGCCATTAATTTGATTTTTTTTTTATTTAAATTCGACTTCTTCTTTTTGAGAAAAGAAAGGGGAACGGAAGAGATATTGATGGTGTGAGGATTCTCGAGCACGCGTTATATTGAAAATATCTATGACTAATTGACCATAAATCTATTATGTTATAAAGTTTCCAAACGTCTCGCTAATAGCCTCTTAAAAAAGATTTGAACTCCACTTAGGGAATGCCGCAAGGCGATTATAAGGTTTTACCCGCGTTCCGAACATAATGGAACGTGTTTCGGAAGCTAATTCGATCATATGCACGAGTTACGGAAATAAACATTCAAATTTTAAATTAAATCGATTAAAATAGTTCTACGTGTTTCGAGCTACCAGGGTCAAACGACAACTCCGATGGCTACGAAAATTGAAATCCGATAATAACTAACTATTAAGGATCCCATGGAACTGGTTTCGTCGAATCCCGAGACTGTGCCTCGGAAGGCTATTTTTAAATTCAATTTAAACGATATATTTTTAAAATTGAACAAATTACCTTTAAATTAAAATTCACACATTCTATTATCTTCAGTATCACCATTATAAAGTTTATAAGTCTTCAGATTATTTATAATAGGCTTAAAATTCCATATTCAACATCTTACCCAATTTTAATTATTAAATTCAATATTTAAACTATATAATTCAATGATTTAATTATCAAGTAAATATTGAAATTTCGAATTCAAGTCAAAATTAATTTTTAAATGTTAAAAATCAATTTAATTATCCCATTTTAAATTGTTAAAAATTCTGGGTCGTCACATTCCTCCCCCCTTAAAAGAATTTCGTCCCCGAAATTACTAATTAGGAAGAATGGTTCAAAACCCGTTTACTTTTTCCCAAAACTCCCAATTCAAGATCCTTCCAACTATCTTTCATTAAAGACCCACTATCCCCTTAACCAACTTCCCAAAACCCTCTATAGTATCAAATAATATCCCTTTGCTCAATCATCTAAATTTCAATTTAAAACCATATTTCGAATTATCAAAATTTTGTCAAATTTTTTTTCTAACTCCCTAAATTCCCGAAAAATTTTGCCAGCGTCTCCTTTGTGCGGCTAGCTCGGTACAACTATAAAAGGCCTCTACGGGCTCCCAAATTCTAAAAGAAAACAAAAGCCAAGGGGCTACATCAAAAAACCAATCCAATTTCATCTAGAAATTTAAATACGCACATTTTTGTCGGGCAATACAAATTTATCTTTTGGAATCCAATTCCTTTTCCCATTAATGCCTTCATATCTTGTTTAGCAACAGTATTCAATCGAAACTTCACAAATCATTTTATACATTCTCTTATATAGGTTTTCATATTTACTTCTATTCAAATTCGTTTTTCCCGTTTTAATATGAATTCAACTTATTTCAATTTTGAATATTAAATTTTTATTTTCCATTTATAACTGAGTCTTATTAGTTCCATCTGCTAATCTATTTCAGTTTCATATTTAAAATCGTTTAATTGCTTAACAAAAAAATTTTCTCAAAAATTTTCAAAAATTTTCTAACTCCCAAAATTTTTGGAAAATTTTGGCAGAGCATCCTTTGTACGGAGGAGCTTTTGCAATTTGACAAGAGATATAAATATATATACATCGCCTCACCCGGTCGGAAAAAGCAAAATCAGTTCATATTTCCTATTTTTATTGCGTAGGCGTACCTTATTTAGCATTTTAAGCAAGCAGCTTATTTATTTTAGCAATTAGTGCAATCCAAATCCAGCCAAACGGCCTTCAGGTACCTGTACTTACTCAATTTAAACATATAAGTACTATATATATGAAGTTCACAACATTTCTCTTACTTAAACAACTATAACTCTTCAACTCTAAAAGAAATGCATTCAAAATAACTTCCATGAGTAATTTATATGTTTTCAAAACTAATTCAATTGCTTTCCACCAATTCATATATCATTCTGTTCAATCTTATTGGTTTACAACTCAACAGCCATTCAATTAAATTTTTAATCCAAACAAGCTCATATTCAATTCAATTGATTCAAAATCAATTTTTATTTGCCTTTATTAATTTATAGAATTTTAATTACTTTTGTTTACGTCAAACGACAACTATTTTTATGCAATTTCGACTATATTCGCTTAACATAGTATTTATTTTTAGTCTATAACTACTTAAAATTACTTTTCAACTCATTCTGTAATTAATTCCACTTCATTTCTAATTTATTCACCAACCATTCATTGCATTTCATTTCATTTCCGCAATTGTTCCATTCAAAACAATTTATTAAGCTTGGCACATTCAATACTTATAAATTAATAACCATTTCCCAAATTAATTCAATCCAAGTTTTTATTGAATGGGCTTTCACCCTTATTCGAAGCCAAGCTTCCATAAATTTTAAACTTAGGTGAATTTACTTTAATTTATTCCAACATCAAACTTAAGTTTACTTCTATTTGATTCTCATTTAATCAAATTCCACTAAATTCAGTTAGCCCATCCATTTAAATTTTAACTTTAATTCATCTTCTCAATTTATCAAAATAATATCCAAGCATTTACTTAACTCATTTATACTTCAAATTAATATACCACCAAATTTAAGTTCAGTCTGATAATCCAATTCCAATCACAACTTTGATTTAGTTTTATTCAATCAGACTTCATCCATTTATTATTTAACTCAATCAACCCAATTCAAAGTTTTTAATTTACTTACTTAATTCGTTATCGAATTTATTTTATTAACATAAGGCCATTCTCAATTTATTTCTATTCACTTGGGTTTTGTTTTGCAACTCAAACCATTCCTATTATAATCACTTCTCTTATATCCAATTTACTTGCAAATTTCATTAAATGTTATTCAAATCACCTTTGAATTTTATTTGTAATTCAAACCATCACATTTTTCAATCCAACTCTATTTTATTTTACAACATCTCCTCTTATTTAATTCATTACCAAATCTAACTCGAATTCTATTTACAATTCTAATTCATTTCCAAACTCCATTATTAATTTATATCCATTTATTTACCAAAGTTAAATTTTATTAACATGCTCAATCAAACAATTATTTAACCAATTAAATTACTTTCAATTTTTAAATCAATATTCGATTTTAATTACAAAATCACTTCATTAAAATTCTAGTTTGGTTTTCCTTTTTATTTCCCCCAAATTCCAACACTTTTATTTAAAATTTTAGAAATGCTTTTAAATCCACGTCATACTAATAAAACAGCTCTTTATAAAATACTTTTTATAACTCGATGTCTCAACCAGTCCATCCTTGTTCTCATAGAAATTCAGTTATACGTTGATCGGGCGTACGACTGAAAATCTATAAGTACTTGGCAAACCCGTTTTCAACTCCAGTGAAAATACTTTTGAAAAATAACTTTTTTGAAAATATAGAAAACAGTTTTGGAAATAGAGGAAGTACCTTTGGTGAGAATTCTTTGGAAATCATCACCCCATCCATGGTCACAGTTACATTCCAGGGTTACGTTGCCATCGCAGCAACAGTCCATGCAACTGCAGGCTCTCCGCGGCCAATCGATTACGCCATGGAACCCACAACATATCACAGTTACATCCCAGGGTTACGTTGCCATCACATCAAAAGTCCATGTAACTACAGGCTCTCTGCGGCCTCTGATTCTCGCTGTCAAAATGAAACTTCTCCACTCCTACATAGGTCGCAGTCTACCGATATAAAATCAAACGCGGACTGTTGGCTCTCAACGACACACACGACTTTCGCTATGTTATAGCATAGGTCGCAGTCTACCGATATAAAATCAAACGCAGACTGTTAGCTCTCAACGGCACACACGACTTTCGCTATAGTATACACTACTCATAATCCTCAGAAACTAGTTTTTTTCGGACTCCTCACAGGATCTACTTTAGAACCACCCCTTGGGGATCAAGGCAGCACCACCCGGTGGTACTCCTGAGAAGTTCATTTCAAGGGAGCGCTTTTTTTCCCTAGAGCCATCATCAAAACACTTTATACTATACATATATAGTATCTTTCAAATCATACACCTAGTATTATATCATACAACGCTCCTTTTACACAAAATCGATTATCCCAAAATCGATAAATTCTGAAACTAGGCTTTCCAAGTTTTTAATATTGATTTTACCCAAAAATAAAAAGCCTTTCCATATCCAAAGTTTCCCAAAATATTTTTCCAAATTCCGCACAAGATCCTTTATATATATTCAGATATATATAAAATTTAGAAACTTTGGATCTTTTCAAACTTGTATAAAACTCCTTTTTATACTTCAAACACCTTCAAAAATCCTTTTCTTCCGGCAATAGATTTAACAAGGGGAGATTTATCTTATATAACAAAGATATATGACTTGTTTCTTCAAAATCAAATATTCCAATTTGATTACTCTTTTTAATTTCAATTTCCTTCAAATCCGTACGATGTACACATATCACCGGTACGCTATACCCATCTGATCGCTCACTCGATCACACAATTTCACTTTCGAACTAGCATCGTCTACCAGACTTCCTAGTGCGGACTCGGATCTGGTTTCTTGATTAGAAACCATCATTCTACTTGTATAGCCATAACTATGATAGAGAATATCCAAAACCAATCAACAATCCATATCCAGGTTCGCCATCGAAAATCGAGTGAAAAATCCTAACTCGGATCGATAAATTATCTCGAAATTCTGTGCTCGAATCTGGATCAAATCACTATGCGAATAGAATAATATACTTACATCCCACGTATTTAACTTTATCGATTGTTAACCAAATCAATTTCCTTTCTATTCACAATTGCCTCATTTCCATTGAACTATCACTTCAATTCTTATCTCAGTTGGGTATTTAATCAATAACAGTTTGAACTCCGATCAGTTTATATTTAGAAAATAGCTTGAAAATTCTAAAAATAGATAAGTAGTTGAAAAATAATTATTAATTTGCAAAATAGATATAAAATAGTTAAATAATTGTAAAATAGTCGGAAAATAGTTCAATAATTTCAAGAATTTCAAATAATTGCAAAATAGTCGTACAATAGAAATTAGTTTGTGAAATAGTTGAAAAACAGTAATGGTTTATAAAACAGCTACAAAATAGTTAAATAACTCCAAAAGTAGTTATAAAATAAGTATAAAATAATTTTGGGTTTAATAAGAAAGGTTATATATATTAAATAGCTTGGAAAATTTTATTTATATTAAAACAACTTATGCTGAAAAATAGTCCAGAGTCAAACTGTTCACATTCCCAACAATTCAATCTTAATTTCCACTTCCGTTTAAATTGACTCAATTTCAATTTGAATAACTTAAATTTTTATTGCAATTTATTAAAACCCAATTCAACTTCAATTCAATTGGTACAAATGGAATCTAAGTTTCAGCTTTAACCCATCTCGAATTATATAAATTCGAGTTGAATTCTCAAAGGTTGGTTTAACTCTTTAAACCAAATTAACCTTTATTTAAAGTTTTTTAAGCAATTTAATTTCTGAGTCCAATTCTCAAAATTCCATTTTAAATTATTTTTACTTATGAATTTCAAAGTTCAAATAAGAGTTCAATACAATTTTATTTTAAAAATTTAATTTATTATTAAATTTTATCTTCCAGTTCGAAGCCGATTCTTAAACAAGTTTAATTTACAATTCAATTATTTAAATTTATTTTATTTATACAATACCATTCTCAATTTAAAGATTTTCATTAACAATAGGATGATATCATCCAATGTATTTTTAAAACGTCCATCCACTCTCAATTTTTAAATCTCAAACCCCTTTTGAGATCACTCAAATTCCCAATTCAAATCAACCATTTAACCTTCCAAGTTATATTCCAATTTACTTAATCCAATCAACCTTACTCAATTTGAATTCCCGCTTTCAACTTCAAAATTCTTTCCCTCATATAAGTTTAAAACCTATATCACTTGGGTTTTTACATCACACTTCAGGGAAAAATCAAAACTCAACCTCTTAGAGTTTATTTCAAATTATTTTTGATATCATGTATATCCATACATATATACATATTTATTTCTTGGCCCTCCCAGCCATGTTTTAAAATTTTAAACCACCTTTGATTTTAAAGTCAAATCAAATTTTCGAACAACCCATTGTTTGCAACAAGTCCCAATTATCCAAATAATACTTATTTATTATTATTATTATTTTGAAACAAAATTTTCAAATTCTGGAACCATATTTAGAATTTCATCTTTAAACAATTAGATTTTAATTTGGTTGTATTTCTAATTCTACTCAATTTAATTTCAGTTCGAGATTTCAATTTGGTTGTATTATATTACATCTTAATTTAATTTCAATAATTTAACAACCAATCGCCTTAATATTTATTAGAATGAAATATTCCTTCATATATCAAAATATATTTTTATATAAAATCATTTAAAATCTTTATATAATAAAATAACAAGTGCGCGCTCATATATATACACTCAACTCATTCCAGAGTACTTTGGACTCTATTTCATGAGTAATCCCCACCAGAGCCAAGGTTCTCGCTTAACCTTTCATCTCTGATACCAAAGTGTAACGACCCGGGATTTTCAAAGCCGAAAATTCCAGATTGTTATGAAAAAGAAGAAAGAGATAGAAGAAGAACAGAAACACCAAACATCTCACATTCGCAGCGGATAATATATAATAATAACCAATAACAGTTTACAAAAGAATACTATATATGTCGATTATACTTAATATACATCATAGTTTCACATATATACAGTCACTGAACATATACAATTATCATGACTCAGAATTTACAATAATATAAGCACAGCGAAAATACTCTATATGCTCTTGCCATCCAGCTCGTCTCCTGAGCTCCAGAATGTACCTACCTGGAAATCTGTAATACTCGGTCTGACCCGAGCATTACACCAAAGTAACACCCGGGTCAGGCTGGAAACCAGCGTGAGCAATCTCAACTAATATGGAATACCAAAGCAAACAACTTATATAAAACCCGGGTAACTTATATCAATTTAACCAATTCTCAATTTACTATAGACAACACTTACTTCACATATAAATTTCTATGTACCAAACTTAGATAATCCAGTTCACTTAAATCATTTCATTCCTGCCTATTGATTCCACAAATCAATTTATAATAATTCGAAGTGGTTTCAGGTATCTTCTAATACCCGACCCCGGTCTCTTCGAAACTCATGTTATCCCAACCCAAGTTATACAATGAAATACATGACATATCATATCAGAGATATCAACACATTCAAAGCATTCAATACCATTCAATCATCCATCAGCAAAGCTTAATCACATACAAATCAATTCGATTGATTCTCATTGTATTTCAAACCTCAGTTACTTAGATTCGTTTATTAACATTAATTAATTCCAAATCAATTAATTAGTCAACCCATCATTATTCATCTTAATTAATCCCCTGGATTAATTATTTTTCAATTAAATTTATGTAATTATCTTTAGTTAATTTCTCGATATTAATTGTTATTAACCAAAAATGAATAAGAAATCTTAATCACTTATAAATTAATCAATTATTTCATAAATTAATTATTTGTATTAATTACATTAATTCTTAATTACTTACAGTAATTAATTTCTCAAAAGTCATTATTTATTGAATTGATTTAATTAATCTATTTTTAATTACATCAATTATTATATAAATTAATAATTTCCAATCATATTTTAATTTGTTCTAATCCAAATCAATAACTTTAATTCAACCACAATATTAATTTTCTCGATCAATCTCAATCTGTAATTATCTACCTTTTTATTTACTTCATTAAATAAATAAATTATTCCTCAATTAACTATTTTAATTAATCTCTTGATAAATTTCACAAAGTAATTATATATATATATATATATATATATATATATATTATTTCATGAAGTAGTTACACATCAACCATTAATTGATTGTTCTAATTTAACTGAATCCTTAATTAATTCAAACCCTTAATTACTAAATTAATTAGCACAATCATTAATTAATTGAATTAATTCATTATTAATTCAAATTATTCTGCCTATTTATTGAATCACCAATCATTAAACCCTTATTAACTAGAGAATCAAACCAAACCAAAGTCACAGATTATCAGCACACATTCAAACAACTCAATCAATCAACCAATTATTTAAATTTAACCATTTAAATTTAAATAATACCAGACGAGTGAAATTTACTCACCTTTGGTTTTCATTAGCAATCCATTTCCATTACGCCTTGCTTCTTCATAGTTTTCAAACCTTAAATAAACATTTAGAATTTATTAACATTTGAACCAATCGATCAACCTATTACCATCTATTAATATTTACATAATCGAATAATCAGCTATCCCTTTTTACAATTTTATTTAACTAATAATTGAATCTAAACTAATAATTTCTCTTTATAAATCTTTTAGTACCCAAATAAATTAACTAAATCAACTAGAAAATTTATCACCAATGCCTTATGAAATTTTCTTCAAAGTCTTATAAAAATTATAATATATATGTATATAATTAATCTTCTTTTTTTCTTTAAAATATAAGCTATAACAAACAAAAATAAAAATAAATCCTTACTGCCTCCTCCTTCCAAGACAAAGCGCGCACAGGAGTCAAGCATCCCAGATCCAGCCGAGTTCTAGAACCCAACTCCTCGCGTGAAGTCGCGGCCACGCACTTGTGTCGCTACCCACCGCTACCACTCCCAGCGTTCGCGATTCGCGGTGGCTCGAAAACGAGCATGCAAAACCCCTCGGCCCAAAGTTCCCATCGCGATGCACTGACCATCGCATCTGCCTCGGCCACGGCATCGCGCACTCGCGCATGAATTCAAATAGCAGCTCTATTTCAATCGAAGATTGAAGGAAAAATCTCGGCTTGATTTGATTTTGATCTGCCAGTAATTCGATTTTTTTATTTAAATTCGACTTCTGCTTTTTGGGAAAAGAAAGGGGAACGGAAGAGATATTGGTGGTGTGAGGCTTCTCGAGCACGCGTTATATTGAAAATATCTATGACTTATTGACCATATATCTATTATGTTATAAAATTTCCAAACGTCTCGCTAATAGCATCTTAAAAAAAAATTAAACTCCACTTAGGGAATGCCGCATGGCGATTATAAGGTTTTACCAGCATTCCGAACACAATGGAACGTGTTTTGAAAGCTAATTCGATCATATGCGCGAGTTACGGAAATAACGTTCAAATTTGAAATTAAGTTGATTAAAATAGTTCTACGCGTTTCGAGCTGCCAAGGTCAAACGACAACTCCGATGGCTACGAAAGTTGAAATCCGATAATAACTAACTATTACGGATCCCATGGAACTGGTTTCGTCGAATTCCGAGACTGTGCCTCAGAAGGCTATTTTTAAATTCAATTTAAACGATATATTTTTAAAATTGAACAAATTACATTTAAATTAAATTTCACACATTCTATTATCTTTAGTATCACCATTATAAGTTTATAAGTCTTCAAATTACTTTTAATAGGCTAAAAATTCCATATTCAACATCTTACCCAATTTCAATTATTAAATTCAATATTTAAACTATATAATTCAATGATTTAATTATCAAGTAAATATTGATATTTCGAATTCAAGTCAAAATTAACTTTTAAATGTTAAAAATCAATTTAATTATCCCATTTTAAATTTTTTAAAATTCCGGGTCGTCACAGAACTCGAATAGGATGATCACGAAATAAAATAATGCCATCAAGGATAGAATGAGAAATACCTTGACCACGAGAAGTGTTACTAGGAGTTTGCACCATATTAAGCTTTTCCTCCTTCCTACCTTGAAGTTTGGGACATGTGGATAAATAATGGTCTGGGCTTTTGCAATAGCGACAAGCGCGAGGCTTCGAACACTTATTCGCATAATGGTCCTTAGAACCACAATTGTAGCATTGCCCAATTGAGACGCTCCACCTCTATGCTCACAATAACAAAGAGTATTAAAGGAAATACTGTCTGTTATTATGAAGAATAAGGCTGGATAGGAGCGACCATCCGTAGTTAGGCCTTACACTAGTATTGGTTATTTCGATAGGAGTGGTATATATTTTTATTTTTCATCTCTTATTTATTTACTCCCATCGACATACCCAATTCTAGTATAAAACGAACTACGATGGTTCATAATAGTTTAGGACAATAGATATAATAATAACACAGATAAAAAAAAAGTCTCATATATATAATAACTTATGTCAGTTACAATACATGTGATACGGTACATATGATACAACTACAACCGTCAACTCTGGAAGTTACATATACAAATACATTATCGTATATAATATACATGAATACCTAACTTCCTATACAAATAAATCGACTACTGTAAATGACAACGACTACTCCAGAAGATATGAAGTGACTTCATAGCTCAAGCAGCAACCCAAAGCTAAATATCTACAACCTGTAAATACTCGGTCTGACCCGAGTATTACATTCAAAAGAAAATAATACACGGGTCAGTCTAATTCAAACTCAGTTATTAGTGCACAGAAGCAATAATAATTAAATAATGAATAGACGACAGTCACAATAAATCTCATCTATCCGATCCTTAAATAAAGAAATCGGATAACGATAGATATAACACGTAATAGTGTTAAACAACAAATCAGCAAATTAAACCAAATCAGAATACAATTCAGAATATTGAATTGAATAAACAAAACAGTTCAAACCATTGAAATATCAATTAAAATATTAATTCGGGTAGGGCTGCAGTACACGCACGCGTGCACTGCCTTGCCACTACAGCATATGGAATATGCAAAAGATCAAATAATCAAAACAAGATAGAATATCGTAAAAGTCATACCGTGTGGCTGCAGTTCACGCTTGCGTGCACTACCTTGCCACTACAGTGACGATGTACCCAATGAATACCTTGTGGCTGCAATTCACACTTGCGTGCACTGCCTTGCCACTACAGTAATGAAATAGGAATCAGCACAAGGTCAAGTCCAAGCGATTAAGCTTGATTCAACACAATGTACACAATGAAAATTCGTAAACGAACACTTGGTCAATCACAAGAAAATCAGGTTCAACATTTCACAAGTCAAAGGCAACAATACTACAGGCACCAGGTCAATGAGACCACAATGAAAAGTTCAACAAAATCAAGTGAAGGCTAGTACATACACATCAAAGTGTAGACAACTACAAAATCAGGATAAAGCCAGTGACAAGCTTACATGATGACTCAAGAACTGAGCATGAAGTACTCAGTATACATGTATCGATATATACATGCAGTGAACAGTGGGCAAGAGTCCAACAAAACATCTCAAGCTCAAAACAGTCATGATATGAAGATAGCAAGAAAAACTGCAATGCTCAAAGTAAAAACATATATACAAGCAACTGAAGGCAACATGACCATATGATCAGAGGGATGCATGCAAGCACACATTGGAAAAACCACAAATGCACATAATCACTCACGCAACAATTGAATTGCGTACGTGAATATTGTGCATAAGTGGAGCAATGCACAGGCTTGAGTGCATAAGCATGCAAATGGAACAAAAGTGCAACCAGGTGCAACATATGCATCTCTAATCAAAACAAAAGCAAGGAAAATTGCAGAAGCTCAAGTAACAGCCAAATGAAAACAAGTATAACTTATATATGGTGATGCAGACAACAACTACTCAAGGCAACAGTGGACAGTGCACTGCAGATAGGACAACTAGGTCCAACCATCAAGTTCAAGTATGAAGTACACATGAAATGCACTTATTACTACAAATTACAGTATGACATAAATGCTCAAAGCAACCTGAAATCATTGATACCAAGCCACACTGAGCACAGATATGCATGTGTATAGCAAGTTTATATAGATATGCAAGTGCAGACCCAAATGATACATGAACATACATGTATGGTAACACAGCATTAACACTTGTTAAAGACAGAAGGCAAAATCGATAACAGTTCAACAGGCCTCATTCACATGAAGCTACTATACTGGATGAATACAACAACTCCATATGGTATGCAGTTTGTTTTTAAAACATCATCAACATTCTCATGAAAGGGTAGGAAACTACAAAAATCAGTTTAAAATAGACAAAGCCGAAGCCAACATTTAGTGGCCGCAGTGCAGCAGATATGACTGTTCATAGTTTTGTGCAACATGTAAACAATCCGAGATCATTACTTATGAAGCAACTAAATTTCCAAGCAGCAGTTCAAATTAATTGGCTAGAATTCTTATCAATGCAATGGTGATAATACAGAGACATGACATCGCATACACAAAAATCACACTCGAGCACAAGGACTACAACTTCAAATGTACGCTACGAGTGAACCAACCGTGTATATAAACAAATCTCGTGTACAATGTAGAAGTAAGGGTTACTGAGAAACAGTGACTTACGTATTCAAAGTGACAACATCAGCAAATAAAGACAAAGTATAACAGAGTCAAGGCTGCAAGTAGGTCATGTGTCTAATGACCAAAGCCAATACGCAAAGACGTCGAAGACGTGCAGCGGCAGGTCATACGAATTTTACAAAATCAGAGGAAATATCAACAAACAAAGCGATTTAGCAAATCAAAGTGACCGAAGTCAACAAGAAATCAACAATTTCAAAGCCGTGAAAATCATTTAATCAAGCAACAAAATTATGAATTTGAACAAGCTAGCAATCACTAAAAACTTGAATTAGATGTGAGTGATAATTAAATCACTCACCTAAGCATCGGCGAGCACCAAGTCGAATCGAGCAGTTGAAGTCGGCCTTCGATTTTTTCTTAAAGCCCTAAATTTTGACCGAACGAGCGATGAAAATTTTGAAGCCGCCATTCTTTTGTTTATTAAATTTAGGGTTTGTCAATATAAAATAAAGAAACGGGTTATCACTTTTAAAACCCGCATACACTTAAAAAATTTCAAAGAATTTTAACTGATTAAAATACTCAACGGCACTTAACAATCAAGTAATCGTTTAATGATGATTATTAAATGTTGTAAAACCCTGGGTTGTTACAGACTCCCCTCCTTATAAAAATTGCGTCCCCATAATTTTCATAAATAAGGTCGTGAATAACAATTATTTTTCTAACATAAACTGGTTAGGCTAGAAAAATAAAGGTGGAGAATACCAACACCAAAGAAATCTTTTAATTTCATAAAAGAAATTTACAAATTCTCAACAAAATCTAATTACCAATAGATAATCAGAAAACAGCAGAACTGAATGAATGCAATTATCAGCAATATTCAATTATCAATTACGATAATTAGAATACAGAAATCACAAAACAACAATATATAATTATCAATACGATAATTAGAAAACAGCAAAATTTAATTATCAACAAAGATAATTAGAAAACAAAATTCGCAAATCGCAAAACCGCAAATCTAGTTACCAAAACGGTAATCAGAAAACAACAAAGGTCTAATTATCGAAAACGATAATCAGAATTCTCAAATCAACAAATATTCATTTATCACAATCGATAATCAGATTTCAAATCAACAAATATTTAATTATCACAATCGATAATCAAATTTCAAGTCAACAAATATTCAATTATCACAATCGATAATCAAATTTCAAATCAACAAATATTTAATTATCTCAAGCGATAATCAAATCAACAAATATCTGATTATCAAAAACGATAAGCAGAAACAACAAATATTCGATTATCAAAAACGATAATCAAATCTCAAATCAACAAATATTCGATTATCAAAAACGATAATCAAATCTCAAATCAATCAAATATTCGATTATCAAAAACGATAATCAAATCTCAAATCAACAATTATTCGATTATAAAAAATGATAATCAAATCTCAAATCAATCAAATATTCGATTATCAAAAACGATATTCAAATCTCAAATCAACAATTATTCGATTATCAAAAACGATAATCAAATATCTCAAATATCTAATTATCAAAAACGATAATTAGAAACAACAAATATCCGATTATCAAAAACGATAAGCAGAAACAACAAATATTCGATTATCAAAAACGATAATCAAATCTCAAATCAACAAATATTCGATTACCAAAAAAAATAATCAAATCTCAAATCAATCAAATATTCGATATCAAAAACGATAATCAAATCTCAAATCAACAATTATTCGATTATCAAAAACGATAATCAAATCTCAAATCAATCAAATATTCGATTATCAAAAACGATAATCAAATCTCAAATCAACAATTATTCGATTATCAAAAACGATAATCAAATATCTCAAATATCTAATTATCAAAAACGATAATTAGAAACAACAAATATCCGATTATCAAAAACGATAAGCAGAATCAACAAATATTCGATTATCAAAAACGATAATCAAATCTCAAATCAACAAATATTCGATTATCAAAAACGATAATCAAATCTCAAATCAATCAAATATTCGATTGTCAAAAACGATAATCAAATATCTCAAATATCTAATTATCAAAAACGATAATTAGAAACAACAAATATCCGATTATCAAAAACGATAAGCAGAATCAACAAATATTCGATTATCAAAAACGATAATCAAATCTCAAATCAACAAATATTCGATTATCAAAAACGATAATCAAATCTCAAATCAATCAAATATTCGATTATCAAAAACGATAATCAAATCTCAAATCAACAGTTATTCGATTATCAAAAACGATAATCAAATATCTCAAATATCTAACTATCAAAAATGATAGTTAGAAACAACAAATATCCAATTATCAAAAACGATAATCAGAATCAACAAATATTCGATTATCAAAAACGATAATCAAATCTCAGATCAACAATTATTCGATTATCAAAACCAATAATCAAATATCTCAAATATCTAATTATCAAAAACGATAATTAGAAACAACAAATATCCGATTATCAAAAATGATAATCAGAATCAACAAATATCTAATTATCACAAGCGATAATTAGAAACAACAAATATCCGATTATCAAAAACGATAATCAGAACTCATATCAACAAATATCCAATTACATGCAGATAATTGGAACAACAAATATCTAGAATCAATTAAAATAATCTAGAAAATCAACATAAAAGGTGGATCGATCCCAACAAATGGCAAGTTTTTAAGCTACGTCGCACGTGCATCAACAAATGGCCGAAGCCTACCAAGTACCCAACATAATTTTTGGCGCCCAACAAATGACCCGGAGGTCCGACAAATGACCCGAAGGTCTGGTACTGGTATTGACCCGAAGGTCCAACAAATGACCCGGAGGTCCAACATAGTGGCTCGAAAGCACACGAAAATCATCAAATATTTCAATTAACGAGTCCGGAATTAACCAAAATAGCAAACGCACATGTCCCATACCATGTGTTTTACTAAATCGTTTAATTCTCTTCATCGTTTCCTTGAAAGTACAATATTGTGCATTTCAAAAATAACATTTCACATTCTCAAATGGATAAGTCCAGAGTTAAGCGAATTAGTAAAAGAAAGGGTTCATAGTCCTCGATTTTGCTGAAACGTTTAAATCACTTTCTCATTCTTCTGAAAACGCAAACTGTAAAAATTCTGAAAACTATTTCATTTATTTTATAAAAGTAATAATTTACATTCTCAAACGAACAAATACGGAATTAAGCGAATCAGTAAAAGAAAGGGGTCATAGTCCTCGATTTTGCTGAAACGTTTAAATCACTTCCTCATTCTTTTGAAAACAATTTTTATTTTTAAAACGCTTTTTATAATCACGTGGTTAAATCAGCAACATAAGTAGCAACTTAAACAAAGAAATGGTACTTCTCAAAACAACATAAAACTAATCTCAAAATCAGCATTGCGGGATAACCGCTTGAAAATCCACTTTAAAATTTGACGGTTACTGAAGTCAAAGCGACAGTAAATTTTAAACGTCAAAATCTCATCAAAATAATTCGCATCAAAATAAAATACCAATGAATTTTCATTCATTTAAAAATGTCAACAGAACACCGCGCTTCAAAAATATAGCAGTGTTGTAAAACTCCCGTTATAATAATAACGGCAACCAAATACGTTTCATAACCAAGCATCGGTTCAACGTAAAATTAATGCAGTAACGTGCAACTTAAATTTGCACGTATACTACAAAATGAACAAAGAAATCATTCGAATATATCTTCAATGAAGATAATTCAAAACAATCAAAATCTAATCAACTTGTGATTAGCATCAAAGAAAACCAGCCAAAACTTCAACAAATTCACATAGCTGCAATCGCATCGAATCCTCAAATCGGATTCGAAGTTTTTAAAGAAAACAAAATAAACACAGCTATGCAAACAACAAATGAAATTTATTTCAATTTCATATTTTGATTTTTAAATCAAAATAATCATCGTCTGCACTCAGCGAAGCAGTCACTTTGTTTTCGCTGCGCACTCTGATAAACAAAGCACAAACAAATTAAATCATCAAAACACAATTTAATTTTATATTTTAAATAAGGATATTTGAAAATTTCATCAAAATTTCAAAACTTTAGTTTTGAATCAAAGCACAACTAAAATATCGACAATTAGTTGTAACACATGTTCCATCTAAGTTATGTTTTATATCATGTCAATAAACCCCAAGCTCTGATACCAACTGAGACGCCCCACCTCTATGCTCACAATAACAAAGAGTATAAAAGGAAATACTGTCTGTTATTACGAAGAATAAGGTTGGATAGGAGCGGCCATCCGTAGTTAGGCCTTACACTAGTATTGGTTATTTCGATAGGAGTGGTATATATTTTTATTTTTCATCTCTTATTTATTTACTCCCATCGACATACCCAATTCCAGTATAAAACGAACTACGATGGTTCATAATAGTTTAGGATAGTAGATATAATAATAACACAGATAATATAAATGCGGAACACAGATAAAACAAAAGTCTCATATATATAATAACTGATGTCAATTACAATACATGTGATACGGTACATATGATACAACTACAACCGTCAACTCTGGAAGTTACATATACAAATACATTATCGTATATAATATACATGAATACCTAACTTCCTATACAAATAAATCGACTACTATAAATGACAATGACTACTCCAGAAGATATGAAGTGACTTCATAGCTCAAGCAGCAACCCAAAGCTAAATATCTACAACCTGTAAATACTCGGTCTAACCCGAGTATTACATTCAGAAGAAAATAATACACGGGTCAGTCTAATTCAAACTCGGTTATTAGTGCACAGAAGCAATAATAATTAAATAATGAATAGACAACAGTCACAATAAATCTCATCTATCCGATCCTTAAATAAAGAAATCGGATAACGATAAATATAACACGTAACAGTGTTAAACAACAAATCAGCAAATTAAACCAAATCAGAACACAATTCAGAATATTGAATTGAATAAACAAAACAGTTCAAACCATTGAAATATCAATTAATATATTACTTCGGGTAGGGCTGCAGTACACGCACGCGTGCACTGCCTCGCCACTACAGCATATGGAATATGCAAAAGATCAAATAATCAAAACAAGATAGAATATCATAAAAGCCATACCGTGTGGCTGCAGTTCACGCTTGCGTGCACTGCCTTGCCACTACAGTAATGAAATAGGAATCAACACAAGGTCAAGTCCAAGCGATTAAGCTTGATTCAACACAATGTACACAATGAAAATTCGTAAACGAACATTAGGTCAAGCACAAGAAAATCAGGTTCAACATTTCACAAGTCAAAGGCAACAATACTACAGGCACCAGGTCAATGAGGCCACAATGAAAAGTTCAACAAAATCAAGTGAAGGCTAGTACATACACATCGAAGTGTAGACAACTACAAAATCAGGATAAAGCCAGTGACAAGCTTACATGATGACTACAGAACTGAGCATGAAGTACTCAGTATACATGTATCGATATATACATGCAGTGAACAATGGGCACGAGTCCAACAAAACATCTCAAGCTCAAAACAGTCACAATGTGAAGACAGCAAGAAAAACTGCAATGCTCAAAGTAAAAACATATATACAAGCAACTGAAGGCAACATGACCATATAATCAGAGGGATGCATGCAAGCACACAGTGGAAAAACCACAAATGCACATAATCACTCACGCAAAAATTGAATTGTGTACGTGAATATTGTGCATAAGTGGAGCAATGCACAGGCTTGAGTGCATAAGCATGCAAATGGAACAAAAGTGCAACCAGGTGCAACATATGCATCTCTAGTCAAAACAAAAGCAAGGAAAATTGCAGAAGCTCAAGTAACAGCCAAATGAAAACAAGTATAACTGATATATGGTGATGCAGACAACAACTACTCAAGGCAACAGTGGACAGTGCACTGCAGATAGGACAACTAGGTCCAACCATCAAGTTCAAGTATGAAGTACACATGAAATGCACTTATTACTACAAATTACAGTATGACATAAATGCTCAAAGCAACCTGAAATCATTGATACCAAGACACACTGAGCACAGATATGCATGTGTATAGCAAGTTTATATAGATATGCAAGTGCAGACCCAAATGATACATGAACATACATGTATGGTAATACAGCATTAGCACTTGTTAAAGACAGAAGGCAAAATCGATAACAGTTCAACATGCCTCATTCACATGAAGCTACTATACTGGATGAATACAACAACTCCATATGGTATGCAGTTTGTTTTTAAAACATCATCAACATTCTCATGAAAGGGTAGGAAACTACAAAAATCAGTTTAAAATAGACAAAGCCGAAGCCAACATTTAGTGGCCGCAGTGCAGCAAATATGACTGTTCATAGTTGTGTGCAACATGTAAACAATCCGAG
This sequence comes from Allium cepa, assembly GCA_030765085.1. Lineage (NCBI taxonomy): Eukaryota > Viridiplantae > Streptophyta > Magnoliopsida > Asparagales > Amaryllidaceae > Allium > Allium cepa. The sequence goes on along the minus strand of CM060938.1, from coordinate 948,165,660 downwards.
ATCAATACTTATGAAGCAACTAAATTTCCAAGCAGCAGTTCAAATTAAATGGCTAGAATTCTTATCAATACAATGGTGATAATACAGAGACATGACATCGCATACACAAAAATCACACTCGAGCACAACGACTACGACTTCAAATGTACGCTACGAGTGAACCAACCGTGTATATAAAGAAATCTCGTGTACATTGTAGAAGTAAGGGTTACTGTGAAACAGTGACTTACGTATTCAAAGTGACAACATCAGCAAATAAATACAAAGTATAACAGAGTCAAGGCCGCAAGTAAGTCAAGTGTCTAATGACCAAAGCCAATACGCAAAGACGTCGAAGACGTGCAGCATCCGGTCATACGAATTTTACAAAATCTGAGGAAATATCAACAAACAAAGCGATTTAGCAAATCAAAGTGACCGAAGTCAATAAGAAATCAACAATTTCAAAGCCGTGAAAATCATTTAATCAAGCAACAAAATTATGAATTTGAACAAGCTAGCAATCACTAAAAACTTGAAATAGATGTGAGTGATAATTAAATCACTCACCTTAGCATCGGCGAGCACCAAGTCGAATCAAGCAGTTGAAGTCGGCCTTTGATTTTTTCTTAAAGCCAAAATTTTGACGGAACGAGCGATGAAAATTTTGAAGCCGCCATTCTTTTGTTTATTAAGTTTAGGGTTTGTCAATATAAAATAAAGAAACGGGTTATCACTTTTAAAACCCGCATACACTTAAAAAATTTCAAAAGAATTTTAACTAATTAAAATACTCAACGACACTTAACAATCAAGTAATTGTTTAATGATGATTATTAAATGTTGTAAAACCCTGGGTTGTTACACCACTGCTAGAGGTAGAAGTCTTTGCCACCGATGTTGCTTGCTTTCCTTTCTTATTGGGATAAGGACCTTTGAATTTAATAGGCATTTTCTTGTTGTTGTTGAATTTTGGTTTGGCACCCATAACTTCAACATCACTTTCTTTATCTGCCTCTTCAAGTCGAAGAGCGATATCAACAAGTTGATCAAAAGAAACTTCTAACTTTAGAAGTAATGGCTTCTTGAGATTTTTGTTCAAGCCATAGACAAATCTTTGGTTCTTCTTCAATGGGGTGTTTATATATTCGACCCCGTATTTAGAAAGTGACTCGAATGATGCGACATAGTCTGCCACGGAGTATTCACCTTGAACAAGGTCTATGAAACGACGAGCCAATGTCACCTTCTCAGCTTCTGGCATAAATTTTAATTCGAATCGTTCCTGGAATTTCTCCCAAGTAAGATCCGCTTGAATAATTTCAGAAATAAGAAGCTCGTACCAATCTAATGCTCTTTTTGGAGCATACTTGAAGCCACTTGGACACGATGAAGATCAATTAGATTCATGCGGGTAAAGATGCGATCGCATGTTTTGAGCCAAGCTTGGACTTGAATGATGCTTTCGGAACCCATAAATGGCTTCCCTCCCAAGTTGGTAAAGTCACTGCACAAACGTGCAAATCCAGACTTAGGGTGAGTAAGCTCTGGATTGGGTCAGGCAGCCTGAGCATTCTTCACAAGATCTAAAAGCTGCTGGGCTGACATAAATACTCCATCCTGGGGAGTATAATTAGATTGACCGGCACTAGGACGGCCAGGTCTAACCATTTCTCTTCTTTCAAAAAGAAAGAAAGAAGAAGAAAAAGGTTACTCACAAAATGAATATCAAACAATAATGATTGATAAAACAAGGCGTCACAAAGAAAATATGATAGAATGGTTCGAAGACCTGAATAAAATCCTAAGGCACGACTCCTAAGATGGACTTAGGATGATGATCTTTGTGAAATTATTCTACATTGTTCTGAAGTTTGGCTCTGATACCAAGCTGTGACGCCCCACCTTTATACCCATGCTATCCAAGGACACTACGGAGTAATGCCCTCAACTAGCGTGGAGAATAAGGCTGTTGAGGAGCGACCATCTGTATAATTGCTTTGTACAAGTACCGATATGCCAGATAAAAATACAACTTTTCATCACAAGAGGAAATCCGACATACCGATGCAAACTCAAGGCTACTACACAGTGGCTATAATATTTTCGGAAACAAATATAGAAATAAGTATAACACAAATCAGCCACAGATATCCATATCACAAAGGCGGAAAAAGATATGAATATATAACACTTAAAAGTGTACAACAGAGTGGTGGTCAAAGATCCACAATATAAGAAAAATAATAGTTACGAGGGCTTCACAAAAGAATAAGTATACATCAATGAGTCTATATCTCAAATGTATTGTAACGACCCGTAAATTTCGTGGATTTAATTTGGTTGGATTTATGAGTTGTGTAAATTTAAATTCAGTAGAAATCAAAACTTATAAATAAATAATGAAATGAACGCTAATAAAATAAAATGGTGTAAGTATTATACCTGCATATGAAATTTGTATAAAGGGAATTTATTTAATTTGTTAATGTAAATTTATAAAATACTATAATAAATGATTATTCCATTTCGTACTTGTAAGTTGTTACTAAGTTGCGTGTTGAGAAGGGTTGATCGAATTGAGATTTATATTTAATTTAAATGGAAATATTAAAGGCTTACAAATAACGGAAAATTTAAGTAATAAAAGTTAGCACAAGTGGATAAATAATAACCATATAAGGGAATAGCATTAATATAAATTAAGTTGGAACAAATTGGATGTAGAGAAATAAAGGTAAGCATTCTATATATTAATTAATGTTGGTGATGATAACGTACTTGGTGATTTATTTTATAGTAACGGAAGTAGGAACGTTATGTAATAAAAGTGTAGATGTAGGTTAAGTAATAAATTGGATTTGGGGAATAAGTTGAACTTTTGTTAATTAAGATAATTAATGCGGAAAATATGTAAAGTAAGTAATAGAATGTAAGTAATTAATTGAATGTAAATTTAGTGTGTAAAATTTTTATAGTGAGTGAAGTATATTATAAAAAAAAGAACCTTAATTTATACATTTAATTGATAGGAGTGCACATAGGAATGTAATATTTATTCTAATCAGTGTAAATAGTGGTATGTTAATGCAAGGAAATAAATTGACGTTATATAGTGAATTATGTTAGTTATTCACAATAAGAGAAAATGAAATAGTTAATACGGATAAAAGTGAAACGGGAAATATGAATGCAATAGTGTGAATCCAACATTTAATTCATCTAATGGAAAATAAAGATTTGTTAATTTAATTGAAAAGATAATTTCTGAACTTGTATGAAATTAAGGGAAATTTGTGAAATCGATAATTTAGCAACTTTCAATTTACTTTCAAATGTGTTAAACTATTGTAATTGATTTAGAAATATAAAAAGTTGTTTATTTATTTGAAGATAAATTTTGAAATTGGGTTATTTCAATTAAATGGGATTTTAATGTTAAATATTACGTTAGTGGAGTTTAAGTTGGAAATCTAGAATGACAATATATTAGACCATTAACCAATGCTAATTTATCTACTTGGTAATAATAGAGTGAATAAAATAATTTAAAAACCAAATAGATGAATTTCATGGGCAATTAAGTTTAATTACTGGGTAAATTGAAAATTTAAAACTAAATGTTATAAATTTAGAATTTTTAATGATAAATGAATGTAGAGATTTATTAAAAGATTCTAGATTTACCAAGTAATCCAAACTGATAATTTTTTTTTAGATAATTTAGAGTTGAAGTGGTAAATTTTATTGGTTATATTAATTGAAGGGAATTCAAATTTGTTGGGAGAGGTAAATGGATTTGGTAATAAATTTAAATGGACTTAAGTAGTGAATTTAATTTATTAATATATAATAAAATAACGTCTGTTGTAGATTTACGTTAAAGTTAACACAACTAAATTCATTTTTTTGGTCCAATTAGCGGTGTCAGCGACCGCAAATTTCGTAAAATGAATATTTATTTGAAAGAACAAACATGATTTACTTTATATTATTAGATTCGTGCTAACAAGACGAGCGCAACGATACCTTATTTGCTGAATTTGGAGGTCCGATGTGGAAGTTACGCGCTATTTGTGTGCGTATAGTGGGTCCGTATATAATTTTATTAGTTGCCATTATAAGCTGAAATTAATTGATTAGAATTCAAAATTTAAATTCCTGAACGTGTTTAACGGCTGTAGCCTAAAAATTAATTGATACGTTATACAATTAATTGATACGTTATACAACTAATTGATACGTTATACAATTAATTGATACGTTACAGAATTAATTGATACGTTACACAACTAATTGATACGTTACACAATTAATTGATACGTTACACAATTAATTGATACGTTACACAAAAATATATGGTACGTTTTGAAATATCATCGGTTACCCTATATTTTAGGCGTCCTCTCTGAATATCAACTAGTATATAAATAAGAGGCTTCATTAATTTTCTTTCGTGTTCAATCTCCTCCTTCAGCGTCATTCTTGCACCCAAACAAAAAAAAAAGAGGGAAGGCAACAGCCGATCCAACTTACACAACCCAAACTCCTCCTCTTCCTCAATGGGTGCAAACCCTACATTATTTTCATTTCTAAATCAAATCAAAGTCAAAAAAAAAAAAAAAATCAGACTTCTCAGAAAATTCCTAAAAAATATATGATGAAACTCTTGATGTATGCATCTCAGATCTGCAGTTCGTTCTTGGATCTGAGTTTCTGTATAGCCGAAATTGGTTCGTTGTTTTTTTTTGTTTTATTTATTTTTAATTTTGATTTTCAAATCATTCAAACACGCATATCTCTCTCATACGAACTCCGTTTCACACACGATTTTTTTTGTTAGGATCATAAAAAAATTCTAGATCTTTTGACACTGGTTTGGACAGATTTGGAGACCGTCGAAATTTTGGGTTTAAATCGGATTTAAATTCGATTTTAATTCAAAAGGTGAGTGTTTCACCCACTCACAACTTTTAAAGTTTCTTATGTTTGTTAAAATGAATTCATAAAGTAATTAGAAATTTATCGATTGTTGTATGGTGTGCTAAATTGTCGCTCTGATTCAATTTGACATTTATTGCATTTAATTATCATTTAATTTAATATTGAATTTTAAATTGTCAATTTAATGCATGTATTGATTGTCAGTTATATATTGTGTTGTTGATTGAATTGGATGATGTTTGTGATGAATGCTCAATTGGTGAATTTGATGAATGAATGTTTATTTTATATATAAATATAAACTGCAAGTTCGTTATGGATTATTTTTATTAATTCGGGATTGCGGTTTGAAATGATATATAACCGTAAATATTTAAAATTGTGGATTGAAATGATAAATATCCGTACCACTTGACCCTAGGGTAGAAAATTATATACGGACACCGGATTGGTTGAATTAAATTTTTTTTTTTTTTTTTGAAGCTTTAATTTTTGAATCTGGATTTAAATGATAATTTGAGAAATATATGATTTCTACGGATTGAATTATTATCGGAATTTGAGTTTATGATAAAATTTGTATTGGTTTTAAGGTATTGCTAAAAAGAATTTATATGTAATTTCAAAGTTGAAATTTTGAATAAAAGTGAAATTTGTCAAAATTGAGAAGTTTGAGTTGTTGAAATATAACTTTGAAGTGTATTAAAAATGGAAATAATGTAATTTAATATCTCAATCATGAATTGAAATCGATGTAAACGCAATGTTTTATTTATAGAATGTGAATGGAGTTTTGAAAGTGGATTTTGTTGGAAAAAAAATTGAAATGGTTTTTGTGTGGAAATGAAATGAATGGTAAATTGATAGTATTTTAAAATTCATATTTTAATATAAACTATTTTAAAATATATTACCATAAAGACTGTAATTATTAAGATTTTAAACTATTAAACTATTTTTACCTATCTCAACTATATATCAAATCATTTTAACCTATATTTTAAAACCATTTAATTTATATTAAACTAGTTAACCCTTTTGAGTTATTTTAGAACTAATTAACCTATTTTAATGCTAATAAATCTATTTTAATTATGTTTAATCCACTATAAATTTACTTAACCATCTTAGGTCAATTAAACAATATTTTAATCTATAGTTAAACTATTCTAGAGTAATTTAACTATTTATAACTACTATACTTATTTAAACTATTTCTAAATTTTCCAGTCTAAGTAAAGAGGAAATGTTAATTAAATGCTTGGTTTTAAAAGAGAATAAATTGAATTGATGATTTGAAGTATGAATGTAACCTGTTTGGAAATATGAAATTGGGAAGAAATTATGGTTTTGGAAACTGGAAATGATTTCAAAGTGAATAGGGTTTGAAAGCGAATATGATTTGAAAATGACTATGATTTGAAAGTGTTATGTTTTGAAATCGAATATGATATCTTAATATAAATTGTAAATCGACTTTTAAAATATAAAAGAACCATCCGGTGTGAAAAATATAACGATTGGTTGTTAAAGAGACCGGGATCGGATATTGTCTTATAGCCAGCCAATACCGAAAACCACTTTAACAACTGTGTACGCGGTGGAGATTCCAGAACGAAGTAGGATGGTGGCGACGTTCTCGAGGTATATTACGTGGACCCAACTCCCGTGAGTTGGCATAAATGACTAAAACAGGAGCTATACCGGGCTACACAAAGGGTCGCACCCTTTTATCGAGCATGCTTCTTCGGAAACCATTCTATTACTTGTGTGATTCGATTTGGTGGCGCCACTTTGATTCGGGGGTATTGTTCGAGGTGGGCGGAAGCTGCTGGCTTGCCGTCACCACCGGTCCGGGAGTGCAAACGGTGTATCCACCCTGGCATTGCCTCGCGTGCCGTGTCATCTCCTTATATCGAGCCCACTACGATTTTGGTTTAAAGATCCGACCGCGTTAAGGTTCACCATCCCCTTAACGCTATTTTCTATATGATTATACTTTACTGATTAGACACTACTGTATATAGCGGAATATACTACATAGTAAATAGTTTAACGGATCCTTAAGAGATGTAAATCCCGAGCATCTTTTGAGTTACTGCACTCATATTTATTTCTGTTAATTTAACTCACATAAGATCTTTTAGTTCTGACTCGAGTGTTTTTGTCTTTTCAAATTCGCTCGGGTCAGTCCGAGCGTTTCAGGATTGAAGATTTTTATTTCTGGAGGAAGAAGACGAAGATTTTATTATTATTACTATAGATTGTGTGGTTCCACTACACTCATATTGTTCCGCTGCATTGTTATATGGTATGTGTACTCTGATATGTCTTGTATAAATAATATAAAAGGTTTGTAAAACAGCTTCATGAACTGTATATTGATTATTATATTTTATCCATCAGCTGTGAGATTCTGTTTAGTTTTTTTTTCTCTTCTCTGTTTTTTTCTTATTCACCCCATAACAATCCGCCCTTCCGTATGGTTTGAATCGGCATGTGTGTCGGTTTAAAGCGTGCGAAAAGGCGGGCTGTTACATCTGGTGTCAGAGCTTTGGTTTAGCGATAAACCTTAGCTTTGTGGGGTTTGACTCTTTACTAATAGGGTAGTAATACCCTATGGGAGTCGACGAGTGTATATATATGAGAGAGCGTATTTGTTAGTGTTATAAAAAGATTTTAATATTTTGTTAATCTGTTCCGTTTCGTATTTATAAATTCTGGTTGGTGCATGGGACGCTATGACATCGATAGGGATTTCTAAATACTTAATAGGACAGACCGACATAATATTTGTTTTAATATAGGTAAATGAATTAATTTTGCCTATTATATTTTCTATATATAAAATAAAATTTTCAAATGATATCTATATTTGGTTGCAATATATTGGTTGTTAGGAATAAAATTTATAAATAATAGGTAAATAAGATTTAAAAATAAAATAAATGAAATTTGGAAATTTAGAACTTAAGTTCCGGGGGTTTTGAAATTTTTTTCGAATAAAATTTTGGAATATAATAATTTTGTTTATAAGTATTTTCTGATATAAATATTTCAGTATAGTTCGGAAAAATAAAATTTGTTTTAAAGAAGATTTTGGAGAAAATAAGTTTGTACTTTCCTCTCTGTCGCTGGAAAATAATTTCGATAATGACGGCCGCATCATCGACTTTCATTTTCGAGTTTCGAAGGGGGAAGACCACGGTTGTAGTTTTACTGCAGACTCATTTTGATAGAAAAATATAAATTTTGAATTGTTTTAAATATAATTAGAGATATACAAGTTGTAAGAATATATTTATCTATTATTTAAAATAATTTGAGATTTAACCCGGTATTAATCCTTAAATTTCCATTTATAAATTGTTCAGTTAGTGTAGTGAAATGAAAGGGTAGTAATTAATAATTGGAACCTTAACTAAAGTAAAAATTTAATAAAATTGGAAGATAAGTAATGTAAACAAGTGTTTGTAAACCTTAGTAAATGAATTAGTGAAATTCTTCCTTTATAAGAATTGATGCTATAAGGTTGTAAAAGAAAGGGTAATCAAATGTTACTATAATTAAAAACAATAGAGTGGAAGCATTAAATGAATGAAAGGAATTAAAGGAAATTTGAAATTTGTAACGTATGAAACAAAGAGTATTATTGTTGAACATTAAATTTAATTAAAGAATGAGATAAAACTTGTATAAATTCATTTGCGTTTTCTTTAACACATATAACTTACCAAATATTAAAAGTTGAAATGTGTAATAAGAGATTGTAATAGAAGAGTATATAAGTTGAAATTTGAAAAAAAAAATGATGAAGTATTCAATGAATTTACTATTTTAAATGAGAATTTAATGTTATAAACTTAGGTTATAATTGAAATTTTGCTATAAGTGAGTATAATTAAAGGTAAGTATTATGATTAGATGATTTTAAAACTTAATTAAATAAAATAAAATTCTATAATAAATGAAACTGTGAGAAATAAATGAATAAAATTTAGAAATGCATAAATGGAATGCAATAAAAAGAAACTTACATGACATTAAAATAAAAATGAATATTGTAAGTAATAAATGAAAATAAATGAGGTAATCACTCAATGAATGAAAGAAAGGAAATCAAACAACTAAAGTATGAAATAAAAATTTATAATAAGTTAAATATTTTGAATAAGATGTATTGTTTATTTAATTCTTCCTTCTCCCTTCTTTTTCCTTTTCGGGACGAAAAGTTTTGAGTGGGGGAGAGTGTAACGACCCGTAAATTTCGTGGATTTAATTTGGTTGGATTTATGAGTTGTGTAAATTTAAATTCAGTAGAAATAAAAACTTATAAATAAATAATGAAATGAACGCTAATAAAATAAAATGGTGTAAGTATTATACCTGGATATGAAATTTATATAAAGGGAATTTATTTAATTTGTTAATGTAAATTTATAAAATACTATAATAAATGATTATTCCATTTCGTACTTGTAAGTTGTTACTAAGTTGCGTGTTGAGAAGGGTTGATCGAATTGAGATTTATATTTAATTTAAATGGAAATATTAAAGGCTTACAAATAACGGAAAATTTAAGTAATAAAAGTTAGCACAAGTGGATAAATAATAACCATATAAGGGAATAGCATTAACATAAATTAAGTTGGAACAAATTAGATGTAGAGAAATAAAGGTAAGCATTCTATATATTAATTAATGTTGGTGATGATAACGTACTTGGTGATTTATTTTATAGTAACGGAAGTAGGAACGTTATGTAATAAAAGCGTAGATGTAGGTTAAGTAATAAATTGTGGATTTGGGGAATAAGTTGAACTTTTGATAATTAAGATAATTAATGCGGAAAATATGTAAAGTAAGTTATAGAATGTAAGTAATTAATTGAAAGTAAATTTAGTGTGTAAAATTTTTATAGTGAGTGAAGTATATTATAAAAAAAAGAACCTTAATTTATACATTTAATTGATAGGAGTGCACTTAGGAATGTAATATTTATTCTAATCAGTGTAAATAGAGGTATGTTAATGCAAGGAAATAAATTGACGTTATATAGTGAATTATGTTAGTTATTCACAATAAGAGAAAATGAAATAGTTAATACGGATAAAAGTGAAACGGGAAATATGAATGCAATAGTGTGAATCCAACATTTAATTCATCTAATGGAAAATAAAGATTTGTTAATTTAATTAAAAAGATAATTTCTGAACTTGTATGAAATTAAGGGAAATTTGTGAAATCGATAATTTAGCAACTTTCAATTTACTTTCAAATTTGTTAAACTATTGTAATTGATTTAGAAATATAAAAAGTTGTTTATTTATTTGAAGATAAATTTTGAAATTGGGTTATTTCAATTAAATGGGATTTTAATGTTAAATATTACGTTAGTGGAGTTTAAGTTGGAAATCTAGAATGACAATATATTAGACCATTAACCAATGCTAATTTATCTACTTGGTAATAATAGAGTGAATAAAATAATTTAAAAACCAAATAGATGAATTTCATGGGCAATTAAGTTTAATTACTGGGTAAATTGAAAATTTAAAACTAAATGTTATAAATTTGGAATTTTTAACGATAAATGAATGTAGAGATTTATTAAAAGATTCTAGATTTACCAAGTAATCCAAACTGATAATTTTTTTTTAGATAATTTAGAGTTGAAGTGGTAAATTTTATTGGTTATATTAATTGAAGGGAATTCAAATTTGTTGGGAGAGGTAAATGGATTTGGTAATAAATTTAAATGGACTTAAGTAGTGAATTTAATTTATTAATATATAATAAAATAACGTCTGTTGTAGATTTACGTTAAAGTTAACACAACTAAATTCATTTTTTTGGTCCAATTAGCGGTGTCAGCGACCGCAAATTTCGTAAAATGAATATTTATTTGAAAGAACAAACATGATTTACTTTATATTATTAGATTCGTGCTAACAAGACGAGCGCAACGATACCTTATTTGCTGAATTTGGAGGTCCGATGTGGAAGTTACGCGCTATTTGTGTGCGTATAGTGGGTCCGTATATAATTTTATTAGTTGCCATTATAAGCTGAAATTAATTGATTAGAATTCAAAATTTAAATTCCTGAACGTGTTTAACGGCTGTAGCCTAAAAATTAATTGATACGTTATACAATTAATTGATACGTTATACAACTAATTGATACGTTATACAATTAATTGATACGTTACACAACTAATTGATACGTTACACAACTAATTGATACGTTACACAATTAATTGATACGTTACACAAAAATATATGGTACGTTTTGAAATATCATCGGTTACCCTATATTTTAGGCGTCCTCTCTGAATATCAACTAGTATATAAATAAGAGGCTTCATTAATTTTCTCTCGTGTTCAATCTCCTCCTTCAGCATCATTCTTGCACCCAAACAAAAAAAAAGAGGGAAGGAAACAGCCGATCCAACTTACACAACCCAAACTCCTCCTCTTCCTCAATGGGTGCAAACCCTACATTATTTTCATTTCAAAATCAAATCAAAGTCAAAAAAAAAAAAATTCAGACTTCTCAGAAAATTCCTAAAAAATATATGATGAAACTCTTAATGTATGCATCTCAGATCTGCAGTTCGTTCTTGGATCTGAGTTTCTGTATAGCCGAAATTGGTTCGTTGTTTTTTTTTTGTTTTATTTATTTTTAATTTTGATTTTCAAATCATTCAAACACGCATATCTCTCTCATACGAACTCCGTTTCACACACGATTTTTTTTGTTAGGATCATAACAAAATTCTAGATCTTTTGACACTTGTTTGGACAGATTTGAAGACCGTCGAAATTTTGGGTTTAAATCGGATTTAAATTCGATTTTAATTCAAAAGGTGAGTGTTTCACCCACTCACAACTTTTAAAGTTTCTTATGTTTGTTAAAATGAATTCATAAAGTAATTAGAAATTTATCGATTGTTGTTTGGTGTGCTAAATTGTCGTTCTGATTCAATTTGACATTTATTGCATTTAATTATCATTTGATTTAATATTGAATTTTAAATTGTCAATTTAATGCATGTATTGATTGTCAGTTATATATTGTGTTGTTGATTGAATTGGATGATGTTTGTGATGAATGCTCAATTGGTGAATTTGATGATTGAATGTTTATTTTATATATAAATATAAACTGCAAGTTCGTTATGGATTATTTTTATTAATTCGGGATTGCGGTTTGAAATGATATATAACCGTAAATATTTAAAATTGTGGATTGAAATGATAAATATCCGTACCACTTGACCCTAGGGTAGAAAATTATATACGGACACCGGATTGGTTGAATTAAACTATTTTTTTTTTTTGAAGCTTTAATTTTTGAATCTGGATTTAAATGATAATTTGAGAAATATATGATTTCTACGGATTGAATTATTATCGGAATTTGAGTTTATGATAAAATTTGTATTGGTTTTAAGGTATTGCTAAAAAGAATTTATATGTAATTTCGAAGTTGAAATTTTGAATAAAAGTGAAATTTGTCAAAATTGAGAAGTTTGAGTTGTTGAAATATAACTTTGAAGTGTATTAAAAATGGAAATAATGTAATTTAATATGTCAATCATGAATTGAAATCGATGTAAACGCAATGTTTTATTTATAGAATGTGAATGGAGTGTTGAAAGTGGATTTTGTTGGAAAAAAAATTGAAATGGTTTTTGTTTGGAAATGAAATGAATGGTAAATTGATAGTATTTTAAAATTCATATTTTAATATAAACTATTTTAAAATATATTACCATAAAGACTGTAATTATTAAGATTTTAAACTATTAAACTATTTTTACCTATCTCAACTATATATCAAATCATTTTAACCTATATTTTAAAACCATTTAATTTATATTAAACTAGTTAACCCTTTTGAGTTATTTTAGAACTAATTAACCTATTTTAAAGCTAATAAATCTATTTTAATTATGTTTAATCCACTATAAATTTACTTAACCATCTTAGGTCAATTAAACAATATTTTAATCTATAGTTAAACTATTCTAGAGTAATTTAACTATTTATAACTACTATACTTATTTAAACTATTTCTAAATTTTCCAGTCTAAGTAAAGAGGAAATGTTAATTAAATGCTTGGTTTTAAAAGAGAATAAATTGAATTGATGATTTGAAGTATGAATGTAACCTGTTTGGAAATATGAAATTGGGAAGAAATTATGGTTTTGGAAACTGGAAATGATTTCAAAGTGAATAGGGTTTGAAAGCGAATATGATTTGAAAATGACTATGATTTGAAAGTGTTATGTTTTGAAATCGAATATGATATCTTAATATAAATTGTAAATCGACTTTTGAAATATAAAAGAACCATCCGGTGTGAAAAATATAACGATTGGTTGTTAAAGAGACCGGGATCGGATATTGTCTTATAGCCGGCCAATACCGAAAACCAGTTTAACAACTGTGTACGCGGTGGAGATTCCAGAACGAAGTAGGATGGTGGCGACGTTCTCGAGGTATATTACGTGGACCCAACTCCCGTGAGTTGGCATAAATGACTAAAACAGGAGCTATACCGGGCTACACAAAGGGTCGCACCCTTTTATCGAGCATGCTTCTTCGGAAACCATTCTATTACTTGTGTGATTCGATTTGGTGGCGCCACTTTGATTCGGGGGTATTGTTCGAGGTGGGCGGAAGCTGCTGGCTTGCCGTCACCACCGGTCCGGGAGTGCAAACGGTGTATCCACCCTGGCATTGCCTCGCGTGCCGTGTCATCTCCTTATATCGAGCCCACTACGATTTTGGTTTAAAGATCCGACCGCGTTAAGGTTCACCATCCCCTTAACGCTATTTTCTATATGATTATACTTTACTGATTAGACACTACTGTATATAGCGAAATATACTACATAGTAAATAGTTTAACGGATCCTTAAGAGATGTAAATCCCGAGCATCTTTTGAGTTACTGCACTCATATTTATTTCTGTTAATTTAACTCACATAAGATCTTTTAGTTCTGACTCGAGTGTTTTTGTCTTTTCAAATTCGCTCGGGTCAGTCCGAGCGTTTCAGGATTGAAGATTTTTATTTCTGGAGGAAGAAGACGAAGATTTTATTATTATTACTATAGATTGTGTGGTTCCACTACACTCATATTGTTCCGCTGCATTTTTATATGGTATGTGTACTCTGATATGTCTTGTATAAATAATATAAAAGGTTTGTAAAACAGCTTCATGAACTGTATATTGATTATTATATTTTATCCATCCGCTGTGAGATTCTGTTTAGTTTTTTTTTCTCTTCTCTGTTTTTTTCTTATTCACCCCATAACAATCCGCCCTTCCGTATGGTTTGAATCGGCATGTGTGTCGGTTTAAAGCGTGCGAAAAGGCGGGCTGTTACATCTGGTGTCAGAGCTTTGGTTTAGCGATAAACCTTAGCTTTGTGGGGTTTGACTCTTTACTAATAGGGTAGTAATACCCTATGGGAGTCGACGAGTGTATATATATGAGAGAGCGTATTTGTTAGTGTTATAAAAAGATTTTAATATTTTGTTAATCTGTTCCGTTTCGTATTTATAAATTCTGGTTGGTGCATGGGACGCTATGACATCGATAGGGATTTCTAAATACTTAATAGGACAGACCGACATAATATTTGTTTTAATATAGGTAAATGAATTAATTTTGCCTATTATATTTTCTATATATAAAATAAAATTTTCAAATGATATCTATATTTGGTTGCAATATATTGGTTGTTAGGAATAAAATTTATAAATAATAGGTAAATAAGATTTAAAAATAAAATAAATGAAATTTGGAAATTTAGAACTTAAGTTCCGGGGGTTTTGAAATTTTTTTCGAATAAAATTTTGGAATATAATAATTTTGTTTATAAGTATTTTCTGATATAAATATTTCAGTATAGTTCGGAAAAATAAAATTTGTTTTAAAGAAGATTTTGGAGAAAATAAGTTTGTACTTTCCTCTCTGTCGCTGGAAAATAATTTCGATAATGACGGCCGCATCATCGACTTTCATTTTCGAGTTTCGAAGGGGGAAGACCACGGTTGTAGTTTTACTGCAGACTCATTTTGATAGAAAAATATAAATTTTGAATTGTTTTAAATATAATTAGAGATATACAAGTTGTAAGAATATATTTATCTATTATTTAAAATAATTTGAGATTTAACCCGGTATTAATCCTTAAATTTCCATTTATAAATTGTTCAGTTAGTGTAGTGAAATGAAAGGGTAGTAATTAATAATTGGAACCTTAACTAAAGTAAAAATTTAATAAAATTGGAAGATAAGTAATGTAAACAAGTGTTTGTAAACCTTAGTAAATGAATTAGTGAAATTCTTCCTTTATAAGAATTGATGCTATAAGGTTGTAAAAGAAAGGGTAATCAAATGTTACTATAATTAAAAACAATAGAGTGGAAGCATTAAATGAATGAAAGGAATTAAAGGAAATTTGAAATTTGTAACGTATGAAACAAAGAGTATTATTGTTGAACATTAAATTTAATTAAAGAATGAGATAAAACTTGTATAAATTCATTTGCGTTTTCTTTAACACATATAACTTACCAAATATTAAAAGTTGAAATGTGTAATAAGAGATTGTAATAGAAGAGTATATAAGTTGAAATTTGAAAAAAAAAATGATGAAGTATTCAATGAATTTACTATTTTAAATGAGAATTTAATGTTATAAACTTAGGTTATAATTGAAATTTTGCTATAAGTGAGTATAATTAAAGGTAAGTATTATGATTAGATGATTTTAAAACTTAATTAAATAGAATAAAATTCTATAATAAATGAAACTGTGAGAAATAAATGAATAAAATTTAGAAATGCATAAATGGAATGCAATAAAAAGAAACTTACATGACATTAAAATAAAAATGAATATTGTAAGTAATAAATGAAAATAAATGAGGTAATCACTCAATGAATGAAAGAAAGGAAATCAAACAACTAAAGTATGAAATAAAAATTTATAATAAGTTAAATATTTTGAATAAGATGTATTGTTTATTTAATTCTTCCTTCTCCCTTCTTTTTCCTTTTCGGGACGAAAAGTTTTGAGTGGGGGAGAGTGTAACGACCCGTAAATTTCGTGGATTTAATTTGGTTGGATTTATGAGTTGTGTAAATTTAAATTCAGTAGAAATAAAAACTTATAAATAAATAATGAAATGAACGCTAATAAAATAAAATGGTGTAAGTATTATACCTGGATATGAAATTTATATAAAGGGAATTTATTTAATTTGTTAATGTAAATTTATAAAATACTATAATAAATGATTATTCCATTTCGTACTTGTAAGTTGTTACTAAGTTGCGTGTTGAGAAGGGTTGATCGAATTGAGATTTATATTTAATTTAAATGGAAATATTAAAGGCTTACAAATAACGGAAAATTTAAGTAATAAAAGTTAGCACAAGTGGATAAATAATAACCATATAAGGGAATAGCATTAATATAAATTAAGTTGGAACAAATTAGATGTAGAGAAATAAAGGTAAGCATTCTATATATTAATTAATGTTGGTGATGATAACGTACTTGGTGATTTATTTTATAGTAACGGAAGTAGGAACGTTATGTAATAAAAGCGTAGATGTAGGTTAAGTAATAAATTGTGGATTTGGGGAATAAGTTGAACTTTTGATAATTAAGATAATTAATGCGGAAAATATGTGAAGTAAGTTATAGAATGTAAGTAATTAATTGAAAGTAAATTTAGTGTGTAAAATTTTTATAGTGAGTGAAGTATATTATAAAAAAAAGAACCTTAATTTATACATTTAATTGATAGGAGTGCACTTAGGAATGTAATATTTATTCTAATCAGTGTAAATAGAGGTATGTTAATGCAAGGAAATAAATTGACGTTATATAGTGAATTATGTTAGTTATTCACAATAAGAGAAAATGAAATAGTTAATACGGATAAAAGTGAAACGGGAAATATGAATGCAATAGTGTGAATCCAACATTTAATTCATCTAATGGAAAATAAAGATTTGTTAATTTAATTAAAAAGATAATTTCTGAACTTGTATGAAATTAAGGGAAATTTGTGAAATCGATAATTTAGCAACTTTCAATTTACTTTCAAATTTGTTAAACTATTGTAATTGATTTAGAAATATAAAAAGTTGTTTATTTATTTGAAGATAAATTTTGAAATTGGGTTATTTCAATTAAATGGGATTTTAATGTTAAATATTACGTTAGTGGAGTTTAAGTTGGAAATCTAGAATGACAATATATTAGACCATTAACCAATGCTAATTTATCTACTTGGTAATAATAGAGTGAATAAAATAATTTAAAAACCAAATAGATGAATTTCATGGGCAATTAAGTTTAATTACTGGGTAAATTGAAAATTTAAAACTAAATGTTATAAATTTGGAATTTTTAACGATAAATGAATGTAGAGATTTATTAAAAGATTCTAGATTTACCAAGTAATCCAAACTGATAACTTTTTTTTAGATAATTTAGAGTTGAAGTGGTAAATTTTATTGGTTATATTAATTGAAGGGAATTCAAATTTGTTGGGAGAGGTAAATGGATTTGGTAATAAATTTAAATGGACTTAAGTAGTGAATTTAATTTATTAATATATAATAAAATAACGTCTGTTGTAGATTTACGTTAAAGTTAACACAACTAAATTCATTTTTTTGGTCCAATTAGCGGTGTCAGCGACCGCAAATTTCATAAAATGAATATTTATTTGAAAGAACAAACATGATTTACTTTATATTATTAGATTCGTGCTAACAAGACGAGCGCAACGATACCTTATTTGCTGAATTTGGAGGTCCGGTGTGGAAGTTACGCGCTATTTGTGTGCGTATAGTGGGTCCGTATATAATTTTATTAGTTGCCATTATAAGCTGAAATTAATTGATTAGAATTCAAAATTTAAATTCCTGAACGTGTTTAACGGCTGTAGCCTAAAAATTAATTGATACGTTATACAATTAATTGATACGTTATACAACTAATTGATACGTTATATAATTAATTGATACGTTACACAACTAATTGATACGTTACACAACTAATTGATACGTTACACAATTAATTGATACGTTACACAAAAATATATGGTACGTTTTGAAATATCATCGGTTACCCTATATTTTAGGCGTCCTCTCTGAATATCAACTAGTATATAAATAAGAGGCTTCATTAATTTTCTCTCGTGTTCAATCTCCTCCTTCAGCATCATTCTTGCACCCAAACAAAAAAAAAGAGGGAAGGAAACAGCCGATCCAACTTACACAACCCAAACTCCTCCTCTTCCTCAATGGGTGCAAACCCTACATTATTTTCATTTCAAAATCAAATCAAAGTCAAAAAAAAAAAATTCAGACTTCTCAGAAAATTCCTAAAAAATATATGATGAAACTCTTAATGTATGCATCTCAGATCTGCAGTTTGTTCTTGGATCTGAGTTTCTGTATAGCCGAAATTGGTTCGTTGTTTTTTTTTTTGTTTTATTTATTTTTAATTTTGATTTTCAAATCATTCAAACACGCATATCTCTCTCATACGAACTCCGTTTCACACACGATTTTTTTTGTTAGGATCATAACAAAATTCTAGATCTTTTGACACTGGTTTGGACAGATTTGAAGACCGTCGAAATTTTGGGTTTAAATCGGATTTAAATTCGATTTTAATTCAAAAGGTGAGTGTTTCACCCACTCACAACTTTTAAAGTTTCTTATGTTTGTTAAAATGAATTCATAAAGTAATTAGAAATTTATCGATTGTTGTTTGGTGTGCTAAATTGTCGTTCTGATTCAATTTGACATTTATTGCATTTAATTATCATTTAATTTAATATTGAATTTTAAATTGTCAATTTAATGCATGTATTGATTGTCAGTTATATATTGTGTTGTTGATTGAATTGGATGATGTTTGTGATGAATGCTCAATTGGTGAATTTGATGATTGAATGTTTATTTTATATATAAATATAAACTGCAAGTTCGTTATGGATTATTTTTATTGATTCGGGATTGCGGTTTGAAATGATATATAACCGTAAATATTTAAAATTGTGGATTGAAATGATAAATATCCGTACCACTTGACCCTAGGGTAGAAAATTATATACGGACACCGGATTGGTTGAATTAAACTTTTTTTTTTTTTGAAGCTTTAATTTTTGAATCTGGATTTAAATGATAATTTGAGAAATATATGATTTCTACGGATTGAATTATTATCGGAATTTGAGTTTATGATAAAATTTGTATTGGTTTTAAGGTATTGCTAAAAAGAATTTATATGTAATTTCGAAGTTGAAATTTTGAATAAAAGTGAAATTTGTCAAAATTGAGAAGTTTGAGTTGTTGAAATATAACTTTGAAGTGTATTAAAAATGGAAATAATGTAATTTAATATGTCAATCATGAATTGAAATCGATGTAAACGCAATGTTTTATTTATAGAATGTGAATGGAGTGTTGAAAGTGGATTTTGTTGGAAAAAAAATTGAAATGGTTTTTGTTTGGAAATGAAATGAATGGTAAATTGATAGTATTTTAAAATTCATATTTTAATATAAACTATTTTAAAATATATTACCATAAAGACTGTAATTATTAAGATTTTAAACTATTAAACTATTTTTACCTATCTCAACTATATATCAAATCATTTTAACCTATATTTTAAAACCATTTAATTTATATTAAACTAGTTAACCCTTTTGAGTTATTTTAGAACTAATTAACCTATTTTAAAGCTAATAAATCTATTTTAATTATGTTTAATCCACTATAAATTTACTTAACCATCTTAGGTCAATTAAACAATATTTTAATCTATAGTTAAACTATTCTAGAGTAATTTAACTATTTATAACTACTATACTTATTTAAACTATTTCTAAATTTTCCAGTCTAAGTAAAGAGGAAATGTTAATTAAATGCTTGGTTTTAAAAGAGAATAAATTGAATTGATGATTTGAAGTATGAATGTAACCTGTTTGGAAATATGAAATGGGAAGAAATTATGGTTTTGGAAACTGGAAATGATTTCAAAGTGAATAGGGTTTGAAAGCGAATATGATTTGAAAATGACTATGATTTGAAAGTGTTATGTTTTGAAATCGAATATGATATCTTAATATAAATTGTAAATCGACTTTTGAAATATAAAAGAACCATCCGGTGTGAAAAATATAACGATTGGTTGTTAAAGAGACCGGGATCGGATATTGTCTTATAGCCGGCCAATACCGAAAACCACTTTAACAACTGTGTACGCGGTGGAGATTCCAGAACGAAGTAGGATGGTGGCGACGTTCTCGAGGTATATTACGTGGACCCAACTCCCGTGAGTTGGCATAAATGACTAAAACAGGAGCTATACCGGGCTACACAAAGGGTCGCACCCTTTTATCGAGCATGCTTCTTCGGAAACCATTCTATTACTTGTGTGATTCGATTTGGTGGCGCCACTTTGATTCGGGGGTATTGTTAGAGGTGGGCGGAAGCTGCTGGCTTGCCGTCACCACCGGTCCGGGAGTGCAAACGGTGTATCCACCCTGGCATTGCCTCGCGTGCCGTGTCATCTCCTTATATCGAGCCCACTACGATTTTGGTTTAAAGATCCGACCGCGTTAAGGTTCACCATCCCCTTAACGCTATTTTCTATATGATTATACTTTACTGATTAGACACTACTGTATATAGCGGAATATACTACATAGTAAATAGTTTAACGGATCCTTAAGAGATGTAAATCCCGAGCATCTTTTGAGTTACTGCACTCATATTTATTTCTGTTAATTTAACTCACATAAGATCTTTTAGTTCTGACTCGAGTGTTTTTGTCTTTTCAAATTCGCTCGGGTCAGTCCGAGCGTTTCAGGATTGAAGATTTTTATTTCTGGAGGAAGAAGACGAAGATTTTATTATTATTACTATAGATTGTGTGGTTCCACTACACTCATATTGTTCCGCTGCATTGTTATATGGTATGTGTACTCTGATATGTCTTGTATAAATAATAAAAAAGGTCTGTAAAACAGCTTCATGAACTGTATATTGATTATTATATTTTATCCATCAGCTGTGAGATTCTGTTTAGTTTTTTTTTCTCTTCTCTGTTTTTTTCTTATTCACCCCATAACAATCCGCCCTTCCGTATGGTTTGAATCGGCATGTGTGTCGGTTTAAAGCGTGCGAAAAGGCGGGCTGTTACATCTGGTGTCAGAGCTTTGGTTTAGCGATAAACCTTAGCTTTGTGGGGTTTGACTCTTTACTAATAGGGTAGTAATACCCTATGGGAGTCGACGAGTGTATATATATGAGAGAGCGTATTTGTTAGTGTTATAAAAAGATTTTAATATTTTGTTAATCTGTTCCGTTTCGTATTTATAAATTCTGGTTGGTGCATGGGACGCTATGACATCGATAGGGATTTCTAAATACTTAATAGGACAGACCGACATAATATTTGTTTTAATATAGGTAAATGAATTAATTTTGCCTATTATATTTTCTATATATAAAATAAAATTTTCAAATGATATCTATATTTGGCTGCAATATATTGGTTGTTAGGAATAAAATTTATAAATAATAGGTAAATAAGATTTAAAAATAAAATAAATGAAATTTGGAAATTTAGAACTTAAGTTCCGGGGGTTTTGAAATTTTTTTCGAATAAAATTTTGGAATATAATAATTTTGTTTATAAGTATTTTCTGATATAAATATTTCAGTATAGTTCGGAAAAATAAAATTTGTTTTAAAGAAGATTTTGGAGAAAATAAGTTTGTACTTTCCTCTCTGTCGCTGGAAAATAATTTCGATAATGACGGCCGCATCATCGACTTTCATTTTCGAGTTTCGAAGGGGGAAGACCACGGTTGTAGTTTTACTGCAGACTCATTTTGATAGAAAAATATAAATTTTGAATTGTTTTAAATATAATTAGAGATATACAAGTTGTAAGAATATATTTATCTATTATTTAAAATAATTTGAGATTTAACCCGGTATTAATCCTTAAATTTCCATTTATAAATTGTTCAGTTAGTGTAGTGAAATGAAAGGGTAGTAATTAATAATTGGAACCTTAACTAAAGTAAAAATTTAATAAAATTGGAAGATAAGTAATGTAAACAAGTGTTTGTAAACCTTAGTAAATGAATTAGTGAAATTCTTCCTTTATAAGAATTGATGCTATAAGGTTGTAAAAGAAAGGGTAATCAAATGTTACTATAATTAAAAACAATAGAGTGGAAGCATTAAATGAATGAAAGGAATTAAAGGAAATTTGAAATTTGTAACGTATGAAACAAAGAGTATTATTGTTGAACATTAAATTTAATTAAAGAATGAGATAAAACTTGTATAAATTCATTTGCGTTTTCTTTAACACATATAACTTACCAAATATTAAAAGTTGAAATGTGTAATAAGAGATTGTAATAGAAGAGTATATAAGTTGAAATTTGAAAAAAAAAATGATGAAGTATTCAATGAATTTACTATTTTAAATGAGAATTTAATGTTATAAACTTAGCTTATAATTGAAATTTTAGTATAAGTGAGTATAATTAAAGGTAAGTATTATGATTAGATGATTTTAAAACTTAATTAAATAGAATAAAATTCTATAATAAATGAAACTGTGAGAAATAAATGAATAAAATTTAGAAATGCATAAATGGAATGCAATAAAAAGAAACTTACATGACATTAAAATAAAAATGAATATTGTAAGTAATAAATGAAAATAAATGAGGTAATCACTCAATGAATGAAAGAAAGGAAATCAAACAACTAAAGTATGAAATAAAAATTTATAATAAGTTAAATATTTTGAATAAGATGTATTGCTTATTTAATTCTTCCTTCGCCCTTCTTTTTCCTTTTCGGGACGAAAAGTTTTGAGTGGGGGAGAGTGTAACGACCCGTAAATTTCGTGGATTTAATTTGGTTGGATTTATGAGTTGTGTAAATTTAAATTCAGTAGAAATAAAAACTTATAAATAAATAATGAAATGAACGCTAATAAAATAAAATGGTGTAAGTATTATACCTGGATATGAAATTTATATAAAGGGAATTTATTTAATTTGTTAATGTAAATTTATAAAATACTATAATAAATGATTATTCCATTTCGTACTTGTAAGTTGTTACTAAGTTGCGTGTTGAGAAGGGTTGATCGAATTGAGATTTATATTTAATTTAAATGGAAATATTAAAGGCTTACAAATAACGGAAAATTTAAGTAATAAAAGTTAGCACAAGTGGATAAATAATAACCATATAAGGGAATAGCATTAACATAAATTAAGTTGGAACAAATTAGATGTAGAGAAATAAAGGTAAGCATTCTATATATTAATTAATGTTGGTGATGATAACGTACTTGGTGATTTATTTTATAGTAACGGAAGTAGGAACGTTATGTAATAAAAGCGTAGATGTAGGTTAAGTAATAAATTGTGGATTTGGGGAATAAGTTGAACTTTTGATAATTAAGATAATTAATGCGGAAAATATGTAAAGTAAGTTATAGAATGTAAGTAATTAATTGAAAGTAAATTTAGTGTGTAAAATTTTTATAGTGAGTGAAGTATATTATAAAAAAAAGAACCTTAATTTATACATTTAATTGATAGGAGTGCACTTAGGAATGTAATATTTATTCTAATCAGTGTAAATAGAGGTATGTTAATGCAAGGAAATAAATTGACGTTATATAGTGAATTATGTTAGTTATTCACAATAAGAGAAAATGAAATAGTTAATACGGATAAAAGTGAAACGGGAAATATGAATGCAATAGTGTGAATCCAACATTTAATTCATCTAATGGAAAATAAAGATTTGTTAATTTAATTAAAAAGATAATTTCTGAACTTGTATGAAATTAAGGGAAATTTGTGAAATCGATAATTTAGCAACTTTCAATTTACTTTCAAATTTGTTAAACTATTGTAATTGATTTAGAAATATAAAAAGTTGTTTATTTATTTGAAGATAAATTTTGAAATTGGGTTATTTCAATTAAATGGGATTTTAATGTTAAATATTACGTTAGTGGAGTTTAAGTTGGAAATCTAGAATGACAATATATTAGACCATTAACCAATGCTAATTTATCTACTTGGTAATAATAGAGTGAATAAAATAATTTAAAAACCAAATAGATGAATTTCATGGGCAATTAAGTTTAATTACTGGGTAAATTGAAAATTTAAAACTAAATGTTATAAATTTGGAATTTTTAACGATAAATGAATGTAGAGATTTATTAAAAGATTCTAGATTTACCAAGTAATCCAAACTGATAATTTTTTTTTAGATAATTTAGAGTTGAAGTGGTAAATTTTATTGGTTATATTAATTGAAGGGAATTCAAATTTGTTGGGAGAGGTAAATGGATTTGGTAATAAATTTAAATGGACTTAAGTAGTGAATTTAATTTATTAATATATAATAAAATAACGTCTGTTGTAGATTTACGTTAAAGTTAACACAACTAAATTCATTTTTTTGGTCCAATTAGCGGTGTCAGCGACCGCAAATTTCGTAAAATGAATATTTATTTGAAAGAACAAACATGATTTACTTTATATTATTAGATTCGTGCTAACAAGACGAGCGCAACGATACCTTATTTGCTGAATTTGGAGGTCCGATGTGGAAGTTACGCGCTATTTGTGTGCGTATAGTGGGTCCGTATATAATTTTATTAGTTGCCATTATAAGCTGAAATTAATTGATTAGAATTCAAAATTTAAATTCCTGAACGTGTTTAACGGCTGTAGCCTAAAAATTAATTGATACGTTATACAATTAATTGATACGTTATACAACTAATTGATACGTTATACAATTAATTGATACGTTACACAACTAATTGATACGTTACACAACTAATTGATACGTTACACAATTAATTGATACGTTACACAAAAATATATGGTACGTTTTGAAATATCATCGGTTACCCTATATTTTAGGCGTCCTCTCTGAATATCAACTAGTATATAAATAAGAGGCTTCATTAATTTTCTCTCGTGTTCAATCTCCTCCTTCAGCATCATTCTTGCACCCAAACAAAAAAAAGAGGGAAGGAAACAGCCGATCCAACTTACACAACCCAAACTCCTCCTCTTCCTCAATGGGTGCAAACCCTACATTATTTTCATTTCAAAATCAAATCAAAGTCAAAAAAAAAAAATTCAGACTTCTCAGAAAATTCCTAAAAAATATATGATGAAACTCTTAATGTATGCATCTCAGATCTGCAGTTCGTTCTTGGATCTGAGTTTCTGTATAGCCGAAATTGGTTCGTTGTTTTTTTTTGTTTTATTTATTTTTAATTTTGATTTTCAAATCATTCAAACACGCATATCTCTCTCATACGAACTCCGTTTCACACACGATTTTTTTTGTTAGGATCATAACAAAATTCTAGATCTTTTGACACTGGTTTGGACAGATTTGAAGATCGTCGAAATTTTGGGTTTAAATCGGATTTAAATTCGATTTTAATTCAAAAGGTGAGTGTTTCACCCACTCACAACTTTTAAAGTTTCTTATGTTTGTTAAAATGAATTCATAAAGTAATTAGAAATTTATCGATTGTTGTTTGGTGTGCTAAATTGTCGTTCTGATTCAATTTGACATTTATTGCATTTAATTATCATTTAATTTAATATTGAATTTTAAATTGTCAATTTAATGCATGTATTGATTGTCAGTTATATATTGTGTTGTTGATTGAATTGGATGATGTTTGTGATGAATGCTCAATTGGTGAATTTGATGATTGAATGTTTATTTTATATATAAATATAAACTGCAAGTTCGTTATGGATTATTTTTATTAATTCGGGATTGCGGTTTGAAATGATATATAACCGTAAATATTTAAAATTGTGGATTGAAATGATAAATATCCGTACCACTTGACCCTAGGGTAGAAAATTATATACGGACACCGGATTGGTTGAATTAAACTATTTTTTTTTTTGAAGCTTTAATTTTTGAATCTGGATTTAAATGATAATTTGAGAAATATATGATTTCTACGGATTGAATTATTATCGGAATTTGAGTTTATGATAAAATTTGTATTGGTTTTAAGGTATTGCTAAAAAGAATTTATATGTAATTTCGAAGTTGAAATTTTGAATAAAAGTGAAATTTGTCAAAATTGAGAAGTTTGAGTTGTTGAAATATAACTTTGAAGTGTATTAAAAATGGAAATAATGTAATTTAATATGTCAATCATGAATTGAAATCGATGTAAACGCAATGTTTTATTTATAGAATGTGAATGGAGTGTTGAAAGTGGATTTTGTTGGAAAAAAAATTGAAATGGTTTTTGTTTGGAAATGAAATGAATGGTAAATTGATAGTATTTTAAAATTCATATTTTAATATAAACTATTTTAAAATATATTACCATAAAGACTGTAATTGTTAAGATTTTAAACTATTAAACTATTTTTACCTATCTCAACTATATATCAAATCATTTTAACCTATATTTTAAAACCATTTAATTTATATTAAACTAGTTAACCCTTTTGAGTTATTTTAGAACTAATTAACCTATTTTAAAGCTAATAAATCTATTTTAATTATGTTTAATCCACTATAAATTTACTTAACCATCTTAGGTCAATTAAACAATATTTTAATCTATAGTTAAACTATTCTAGAGTAATTTAACTATTTATAACTACTATACTTATTTAAACTATTTCTAAATTTTCCAGTCTAAGTAAAGAGGAAATGTTAATTAAATGCTTGGTTTTAAAAGAGAATAAATTGAATTGATGATTTGAAGTATGAATGTAACCTGTTTGGAAATATGAAATTGGGAAGAAATTATGGTTTTGGAAACTGGAAATGATTTCAAAGTGAATAGGGTTTGAAAGCGAATATGATTTGAAAATGACTATGATTTGAAAGTGTTATGTTTTGAAATCGAATATGATATCTTAATATAAATTGTAAATCGACTTTTGAAATATAAAAGAACCATCCGGTGTGAAAAATATAACGATTGGTTGTTAAAGAGACCGGGATCGGATATTGTCTTATAGCCGGCCAATACCGAAAACCACTTTAACAACTGTGTACGCGGTGGAGATTCCAGAACGAAGTAGGATGGTGGCGACGTTCTCGAGGTATATTACGTGGACCCAACTCCCGTGAGTTGGCATAAATGACTAAAACAGGAGCTATACCGGGCTACACAAAGGGTCGCACCCTTTTATCGAGCATGCTTCTTCGGAAACCATTCTATTACTTGTGTGATTCGATTTGGTGGCGCCACTTTGATTCGGGGGTATTGTTCGAGGTGGGCGGAAGCTGCTGGCTTGCCGTCACCACCGGTCCGGGAGTGCAAACGGTGTATCCACCCTGGCATTGCCTCGCGTGCCGTGTCATCTCCTTATATCGAGCCCACTACGATTTTGGTTTAAAGATCCGACCGCGTTAAGGTTCACTATCCCCTTAACGCTATTTTCTATATGATTATACTTTACTGATTAGACACTACTGTATATAGCGAAATATACTACATAGTAAATAGTTTAACGGATCCTTAAGAGATGTAAATCCCGAGCATCTTTTGAGTTACTGCACTCATATTTATTTCTGTTAATTTAACTCACATAAGATCTTTTAGTTCTGACTCGAGTGTTTTTGTCTTTTCAAATTCGCTCGGGTCAGTCCGAGCGTTTCAGGATTGAAGATTTTTATTTCTGGAGGAAGAAGACGAAGATTTTATTATTATTACTATAGATTGTGTGGTTCCACTACACTCATATTGTTCCGCTGCATTTTTATATGGTATGTGTACTCTGATATGTCTTGTATAAATAATATAAAAGGTCTGTAAAACAGCTTCATGAACTGTATATTGATTATTATATTTTATCCATCCGCTGTGAGATTCTGTTTAGTTTTTTTTTCTCTTCTCTGTTTTTTTCTTATTCACCCCATAACAATCCGCCCTTCCGTATGGTTTGAATCGGCATGTGTGTCGGTTTAAAGCGTGCAAAAAGGCGGGCTGTTACATGTATACAACCCAAAAACTACTAATCTAAGTAGTTAGCCAAAAGTCAGGATAATCATAATCCCATATGAGGAGTCAAGCAGAAGTATCTGTAACATCTCGGTCTGACCCGAGTATTATTTAATAAGAAAATAATAAACGGATCAGTCTAACTATAAATATCAGATGAAATGATATAAAATAAGAGATATGACAAAAGCATATGATAACCATAAAGCCATACTGTGATAAGTATGTAATTGAAAATCAACAAGAGATTAATCAGTATCACAAGAATCTTCGCAAAGATAAAAAAGAATGTCATACTCTTTATTTTTATTCAGCAAACCATAAATATTTACAATTATATCAATGCTAATCACAAAAGTTAATGACATACAAATTCACCAATGCATAATTATTGATAAAACTTATCAACGTAAATCACGAAAATTGGTGAAAACGCAAATTCTAGAAATCATCAATGGAAATCCAGAAATCACGAAAAAGGGGAAGGCCTATCACAAAACGGGAGCATGAAGACTCACCAACACGTATATCACAAAACGGAACGCTTTTCCATGGTTTATAACCATTAGTTTTGAGCCGAAGCTCCATAAAACGACCCGAAGACCATGGGTCACTACCCTACCAAATTGACCAGAAGCTCCACAGAAATGGGGTTTAGTCTCCCTCGTAGACAAAGAAACATCGCACATTGCTAGTCTAAATCACAAAATGCTCATCATCGATCATCAAGAAGTGTCAATTACACTAAGCTAGTAAATATACGATCTTAGCTTCGTATCCCATAACCACTAGCTTAACTTAAATATTTAAGAACAAACTGTAAGTCTCCACTCAAAATTTATCACAAGAAATTCAGTCGAACAAGTCCAAGAATTAACCGACGAAGTAAATGCAAGCGTTTTATGCCACTTGTTTTACTAAGTCGTTTAATTTGATTTCTCATTCGAGTGAGGTAAAGGTTTGTATATACTAATAGATTGGAAATGGTTTTATAAACAAGCTTGATATTGAAAGTATAGTTGAAATCATCTTTGTGAAAGAGTTTGAATATTTACTACTACTATTGAAACCTTTATATGTTTAAAGTGACAAACCAAAGAAATGATTGTAGAAACAATCAATCACTAAAATTTACATTCAAAGACGTGAATAAAATCCAAAGAAATCGATTCTGAATCCATCATAATGTATGTTCACATAAATCCCGATGAAAATGTCATCACAGTGGATAACAAATGATAACAACAAGAGGGAATGAGCACGAATCGATTAAATTTGGAAACCCAACAAAAATAGACAAAAATAGGCATAATAGGCAAATAGAAGCAGGTCAGTCGACTGGCTCACCGAGTTCAATCGACTGAACACAGTCCAGGAAAACCCACAGGATGCTGGTCAGTCGACTGGACTCAGTATGCTAGTCGACTGGACCAGAGCTAGAGAAGTGTTCTGGTAGCAGGTCAGTCGACTGGACCGGAATTCCAGTCGACTGGAACCTGTTTCCTACACTTCCAAGCCTATCTAAATGAAGGCCAATCCCTTCCAAATTGCAATCGGTCGAGGAACGGCAATGGGAGTTTACACAAATCAGTTTCCAAGCCCTACAGACTCCTCGATGCATCGCCAAAAGCATGGTCAAACACCAAAGCTATGATTTTTAAAGGTTTGACTTCAAAACACCAAAAATTGGAATATTCACAAAACCAATCCAAATCAAAGCAAATGCACATGAATAAGAGTTAGGAATTCATACCTAACCATCAAAGATAATTATAGACTTAGATGTGAGATAAAAATCTCACCTTTAAACCCAAAACTATGAAGAAGAAGCTATAGAGCAATGGCAAGAACAATCACTCTTCAATTTCAACCCAACAAGCTTGAATCTAAGCTTAAAAGAGAAACCTTTCCTAAATTAGGTTTAGGAATTTCTGAAATTGGTAAGAGAATGAGTTGGAGAAGAAGAAGAGAAGGCGTACCAAAGATTCTTCTATGAATTTGGAGCTAGAACTTGATTTGCAAATGGAAACTAGGGCTTGGAGTTTTAGTTTCCCATTCCTCTCTCTATTATTGCTAAAGCTTGAGTATTAGGAAATAGAAATGAAGTAATGAAGAGAAAAGGGGTGGAGCTTGGGTCTAATGGGCCGAAACAAAAACCAAAGCCCTAAGTGAAAAAGTAGCGAAATTCCACTAACGCCAAACATATCAAAGTTTATACTCAAAAAGGTCGCAAACATCATTTTGAACTCAATGGTGGTGGTCTCGAGTCTTAATTCGACTGTTTGCAAAAAGTAGCTTTTCAGACACTAATCCGACTAACGTTGAATTATTTTAAATAAAATATTTGAATATTCAATCTTAAAATATGCGGGCTGTTACACTTAAGGTCCATCGGTCGACTTATAACGATCGAGCGATCCCAATAAACATTCTACTGGTTGCTGTTCATCTAGAGTGGATTTTGAGCGATGAATAGACGAACATTATGTATCGAAATATTTTGCTTACGTACAAAGTAATTGAGTTGCATCTTGGAAGAAAGTAAGCTCAATATTAATTTTAAACCCCTATAAGTAAACACCTAACCTAAACCTAATTCATTAAAAAAACTATCGGTATAGTGAAACTCTATCCAATTTTTCCCTCTCCTCTAATACTAAAATTTCTTCGAAAAATAATAATAGCGAATTAAAGAAAATACATGGAGATTAGATCAAGGAAGAGGCAAGCCATCGGGTGTCAATTTTCGTTCGAAGGTTTGTTTTAGAGCTTGGATCCAAGGTAAATGAGGATATTTTTAATAAGTTGATTATATGTAATTAATCTTAATATACACTATATTTTCTAGGTTGTTAGTAACTAAATTGTAAATCGTCAAGTTTAAATCTAAGATTTAGAAATAAATTGAATATGAATTGAACTATATTAAAAACCTTCTCTCTAATCCGGTATGTTGTTGTTATGAATTAATAGTATTAGGGTTAAGTTAATTGTACTCTATGTTCAAATTGATTAGAAGGATGATTTTAAAAAAACCAATGAATCAAAACCATATGCTTAGTGAAACCTGGATAATGTTGAAGGTGATAAACGATAAGTTTAAACAAATTAAACAAGCGATTAGAAAACCCTAATTTTACCCTATGACCAGTTGACCGTTCACCTTGAGTAGTCGACCGCAATTGATATACTATGGTTTAGCAGTCGACCGATTACATACCCAGATTGTAATTTGACCCTCGGCCTAAGACCCAATTTTTAAACTATTGTTAATTATTTATGTATTGGGAATAGTAGGGGGGACTAGTTTCGTATGAAGCATCATTATGACATTGCAGACTGGATAATGTAATTTGTCCAACGGGGGGTCAACTATTCGATTGGGGGTAATTGTATTGCGAATGACACTCATAGGAGGTTCTGTAATGGACTTGCAACACTTACTGATGCTTGACGAAGTGTGGGAGGGCAAGGCTGTAAGGGAGTTCCTAGGTATTTATGATGACGTGCGTGATGTTCTGTTGTTGATTGATCCTAACATGTGCAATAAGAGGTGTATGCTACGACTGAGAGGAGGACATAGATGCAGATGCTGAGACACTTCGATGAGTCAGCATTATGGGCTCTCCTCTCAATGGCAGCGGGGTACGTGTAGTCGTAGTTGGGGAAAATTTATATCCGTGAGGAAATTGTTAGATAACCTATGCGAAATAGTTACGTGTAGTAGTAATGTGTGAAGTGTAATCCCATAAGGTAAATTGTAAGATACACTATGTTGGAAAAGTCCTATTAGCTATTAGCAGATCAGTTATTATGGTTCGATTAGTTATTCGATCCTTATGAAAGCCTATATTAGTTACTTCGTGTGTGTTAACTAAAATATTTAAGTAAAACGATTAAATAACCCACGTACACTTGCAGGACACCTTAGGTCACATGGGGTAGTATTAATGTCAACTGCACATGATCACCATATATTAAACATATACTCATTCACTAGATCTTTGTAAAATCCACCCTTTTTCTTTTTTTTCCTACCATAAGAGGACATGACAACATACGATTGGCTCAATTTTAGTACATGGAGATACATACTCATCACAAGAGTTGCTTATCCTTTTATATACTCTCCATATAACTATCTATACTAAATACTTTTATAAGACTGTGACTAGTATATCTATGCAAACTTTATTTGACTACATACTGTTTTCTAAGATTGTGTTTTGAGTTAGTTTTTGAGATGGTTATCTTCTATATTTATATTTTGCTTCTTTTGCTGTGAGTTCTGAAAGTGTAAAATATCGTGGAGCATATATGTTATTCTAAGCCTCTGTAAAGTTATGAAAACCCGATAGCTCGTACTTCTTGGCACTGATATGAGTCTGATTGTCAACCTGGGCTTTGGATCGTTGTGTCGATGGGTGCAGGTTGTCACCAGATGCCTATATTTTTAGGGTTCCTTGTTGAGATGTGATTCCTGATACTGGAGTACGTGGCGATGTATTTGAGATTGGTTGGTATTTTAATGAAACCTTGGTACAGGATGTCACCATTATTCCCATAATATTGTGCCATTTTTAGTTAACTTATTGGGTGTAGATGACATAGGTTAAAGTTTGATTATTAAGCATAAGTATTGTCTCACTAGCTTATTAGCATTTTCTACTTATATGATGTGTTTTATTTACTAGACTTATGTCTGACGACGTATATCCATTTCTTCCTTTTGTTTTACCTTGGTTGGTAAATAAAGAGGATAAATAGTGATTTTAGAGATGGTATGGCACTTTGAGGACACACACATTTATTTTCTTTCTCTTTATTATTTTATTTCAATTATTTCCAAACATTAGATTGTTCTTATTACCAATATAGAGAGATGTTGCAGTTGGAGTTTATTCGATACTAAATCATTTTATTTGTTTGGGATTGTATCATTATTATATTTTTCTTCTACTGCAATTTTCAAAAAGTGAAAAATAATGTAGATTTCTTTATAATCTATTTTTATACTTTTACTTTAAATGCACCACCGTTTGTGAGATCAGCGATGTCCATTGTAACGACCCAGAATTTTATATAATTAAAATATGAATATTTAATTAATTTTAAATATTAATAAGTGAATTTATAAGTCAAATAAATTTTTATTTGAATTACTGGATTTAATTGGATTATTAAATCGATAATTTAATATGTTAAATTATGGAAATAATTGAAATTGAGTTAAATATGATTAAAAATGATTTGTAAAATTTTATTTTATCATATTGGAGTTAGAACGATATTTTAGAACTTTTAAAATCGAATTAAGAGTTAATTTGTGAAAATTGAATATTTTAATATTTAATAATCGACTGTAAAATAGTCAATTTTTGAACAGTCTCAGAATTGAACGAAACCAGTTCCGTTGGATCCGTAATAGTTAGTTATTACCGGATTTCAATTTTCGTGTCAATCGGAGTTATTGTTTGAGCGTGGCAGCTCGAAACGCATCGAATTATTTTTAACTTAAATTTGGCGAGTCAAAATAGCCATTTTTCAAAAAGTCTCGGATTTCGACGAAACCAGTTTCATCGGATCCGTAATGTGATATTATTGTAAGATTTCAAATTTCGTGTCAATTGGATTTACCGTTTGTCCGGTACAAATTAAAACGCTTAGAAATCGATTTAAATCGGTTTAATTTAAATTGAGCGTCTGTAGCCATAACTCGCACAGATGTTCGAATTAGCTTCCGAAACCTGTTCCATAGTGTCCGGAGCGCGGGATAAACCCTAGGTATGTCAGTTTCGGCGCGTAAATCGGAGTTCGGAATTTCCGGATGAATAGTGTCGATCGTTTCTCTATAAATACACACCCACACCCTTCATAATAAAAAAAAAATATCAAAACCCTAATTTTAATGTAGCCGCCACCTCCCTATTCAACGGCCAGAAAACTCTTCCCTTTCCCCCTCGATTTCTTCCAATCCATCAGCAATTAGATGAAGCTTCCAACTAGAAAGTCGTGGAGCACACTGAGATCTACCAATCCAACGGTTGTGATTGGAAACAGAGCTATGGATTGGCTGCAATCGGGGTTTGAAGTGGCCGGCTTTGGGCACGAATTTCGAGAGAATGGGGGCACTGGGGACGTGCGGCCTCTGGCCGTGGGTAGCTAGGGGGGGTGGCGACCGTGTGGTGGTGAAGTGATGGGATTTCGACGAACTTTGGTGGTCGCGATCTGGAGATGTGTGTGCGTGTTGATGGGTTCGGCTGTAGGAGGTATTGCGTGTGGGAAGATAATGTTTTTCACGGTCATGATGCATCAGTGATGGATCCCACGGCCCATGTTAGCTAGGTTAAAAATTTAATTAAAATTAGTAAATTTATATATAGTTTAAATTCGTGCAAGTTCAAATATACATATCTTTTTCATACGAGGTCCGTTTCGGACGAGATTTTTTGCGTTGGAATCGTATCGTCGAGCACTACGCGATGGAGTTGGATTGGAGTCGTTTGGAGTTAGTGAGAATTTTGGGTAAAATTAAACGCGCGTTTAATTTTATTCGAAATAAATCGCTAAAACGGAATTTAAATCAAGGTGAGAACTTCTCACTCAATCGAATTAGTTTCGATTTTTATTTTAAATAGTTAGATTTAAATTATTTGAATGCATGTTTGAATGTTGATTAATATCTATTGATTGTTAAAATAGACATTATACGCCGTTAGTAAGCGGATGTTATTTATTAAAAACATATACCGCGAATATTTCATAAACAGTGAAATTGGTATTATATATAATAGCAATATATATATATTGGCATATGTATATATTGGAGTTATTGATTTCCCGCATTTTTTGTTTAGCGGATGAGACCCTATTGCGCCATTATTAAGCGGATAATATTTTAAATCCCATATACCGCGATAATTTCGTACTGGAGCGAAATTGGTATTGTGCTAATGTTTGTGGATGCAGGAAACAGGTTGGAGGGATCCAACTGGATTCCTCAACAGTATTTATTTGATTATGGATATTTTGATATTCGTTGATTATCATATACGATATATGATATCGTTGTTGTCGTGATTGACTATTTGGTATGTAGCATCATTGGACCAAATTTGGAATTTTAAAATGATTTCAAAAGTGATTTTTGAAAAGTATACGTTTTATAAAATAATTTTGGAATTGATCCATATTAAATAAATAAACGTTATAATTTTTAAAGTTATAAAAATTATGATTTTTGAGAAATATAGTTAAAAACTGATTTTTGAGAATATGATGCTAATGATTTTATAAAATAGTTTAATCGGGATTTTTGGATTTATTATGAAAGGTCTAAATATAGGATTTATAAAATTGGATTATTTTATAAATCAAAATGGTGAAATTATAAAGGAAATTTAAGACGTTTTAGAATAATAATATAATTTGATTTATATTAAGAGATTTATAAATGGATATTTATAAATTGAAATGTTGACATTATAAAACGAGTTTTTATAAGTGTTTGAATGAAGTGGAAATGAATTTCATAAATGAATGAAATTTATGGAATTATAAACTGTGAAGTTATAAAAGAAATTTATAAATAGTAAGATTTATAAATTTGGTGAAATTATTTGAAGAATAGAATTGGTTAAATAAATGGATCTTATAAGTTATAAGATTTATAAATTGGAAAGTCTTTAAAAGAACGATTTTGTAAAATAATCGTTTTATAAGTAGTTAACTTATAATATGAACGTTTAGTTTATAATTTAGTTATAAACTGGAATAGGTTAATAAAGGAATTTATAAAAAGGAAGTTTTTATAAATAAATAGAAATGGAATTTATAAACGTTGTTTTACAAATTCGCAAACGACTTATTTTGATAAGTTAATTGTTATAACTTAGAAATAGAGTCATATTCACGTTTTAGACTGTGAATAATCCTTTGAAATAAAATGCATAGAAATGATGAAACTTGTGGACGTAGTATATTCACGTTTTTGAATAGTGAATAATATGTTAAAGAAATTGTTTAGCATGTGATATCTTGAATAGAAATTAAAACGATCTAACGATGTTTTAAAATGTGTTGAGATTCGAAACCATAGATTTCAACATCTATTGTTGAAATAGACGTTTTCGAGAAATAAAAGGAAATAGTGGACTATAACACTGTTGTTATAGTAAATGATTTCCGAAAGGAAATGTTTTGTATAGTATTGGGATTTATATATCTATTTTAATTTCGAATCCCTATACTAGTGATTTTAGGTTGTCGTAACGATGTTTTACGCAACATTCGTTTTGGCCCAAATAAATATGTTTAAGAGAATGATTTCCTTAAAGAATGAAATATACACTTAATCTCGATTTAAGTATATTGAGTATTTTCCAAGTGTTGAAAATAAATGGATTGAAAATTACTTATGAATAAATAAGTATGGAAATGTTTTCCAATATGAAGTGAATATTTAGAATTTATCTTTTTGGAAGATAAATTGAAAATGGATAATTGAAATCGTATATGCATGAATATTTTGGAATATAAATTCACTAATGAATTTATAAAAGAAAGTAGAATTGGTTTAAAAATAAATATTGATTTATTTTTGATGTGTTGAAAATTATATATCTAGTGAAGATATTTTGGAAAATAAATGGTTTGGAAAATTATTTGGAAACTGGTGATGTGTGCATATCCATTGATAGTTCAATAATCGACTATCAATATTTCCCTTTGAATGGGTATTTGATGTGATTTGTTTGAATTTGAATGCCACACTTATTTTTGAATAAGCGCTCACTATTCGGGTTAACCGGGAAAGGACCATGGGGTCGTATAACCCATTCCGAATATGTGATACGTCGTTGTGAATTGCATTTGAAGATCGGTGTTGAAGACCGGATATTTGCGAGAGCGATAGGATGAACTATCGATTGACTCTGCACCGAGTAGCTACGGTATTGAGTTCTCCATATGTGATGGTGAATCCGATCAGGATTGTGGATATCCGGATTGCAAGGACTTCTTTGTAAGTGCCTTCGGTTTTGTTCGATCCCGAAACAGACTTGTATGGATTGTATGTCTGACATTACAAATTGAGATGTAAAGCCGATTTCTTTCAAATATATTTCTGTTGGTGGCGGAGAATTTATTCTTTTAGCTTAACACCCTTCTCTGAGACGTACGAGCTCAGAGGTTATATAGTTGAAGTTATCAGCGATATATTCCCAATTTGGTAATGTGATATGCTGAGTGATGCTGAAATGATCATTGTGTTGATTATTTGTGATAGGATCGTTTATTTGATCGTCTATCCTTGTGATCATTGTGTTGATCATTTGTTGACCCAAAGCATGGCTTTTGTATAAAGTATGTTTTTGTGGACTTGACTTCGTCGAGCCTCACACCCCGTGAATGGTCAAAACAGGAAAGAAGCAGCAAGGTTGTGAGGGGTAGCGCCCTTTAGGATGTGTGCATTTCCTTCTGGAAAAGGGTGGTATCATGGTATGGAGCCCAGATACTTACTCATGTTGAAAACACTTTGTTATGATTGTGTGAATTGATTACGAGCGCTCGGTGAAAAGGTCCCAAAGGACCGGGGGATGGCATATTCGGTCAGTTGTTACTCAGTTAGGGGTAACCCGGCCTTGTGTTGGTAGAGATCCGGTTTGGTTCTCGGGGATGTCCATCCAGAGGCATTCTCATATGGCAATGGGAAGTTCCTTGGCCTGATCATTCGTTGGAAATCCAATTCCCAATACGTAACTTGTACGGTATTAGTTGTAGAACCTGCCATTTACTTATGGTGGTCACCACTGTTTAGATGGTAGCTATAGTAGGCATACGATAATGGTCGTATGTTGGCTAAGATTTATATTCTACTTTCGAAATGAATTTTTCCTACAATATGCACTAGTAATAATATCAAATGTTATTTTTAAATGCGTATCAAGCATCTTTGACTATCATAAGGAGAAATCTCCTCCGATTCTGCGTTTGCATGTGTGTGTGTGCGGGAGGCCTTATGGTAGTCTCATTTTTTAAAAGCATTGCGAATTGACTTTAAAAATATCCCTCTATTTTGATTTTTAAGATAAATAAACTGTTTTGAGTTCCCACACCAGTCACATGACTGACTCGGAGTTTATTGTTTTCCTTCCTAAACTCTGGGTGCCCACCAATTTCCACACGGGCAGTCAAGAGTTAGGTTTATCAGGATATTCTGTATATTCTGGAATTGCTGGAGGCAAGCTGGATCGCATGGCGTATTACTTATATAGTATTTCTTTTTCCGCTGCACTGTTGTTGTTGTTATTGTTGTACACTCTGATGATATGATGTAATGAAATGTGATGTAATGTAATAACTGATATAGTTCTTTGTTTAAAGATTATTCATTTATTATTATATGTTGTTCCGCTGCGAATTGTGAGATTCTGATGTTGTTCTGTTGTTTCCTTTCTGTCAGTTCTGTTTCAAATTCTCTATTTTTCTGTTTCTCTTCTTCTCTCTTCTTCTGTCTTTTTCTTTTCTTTCCCCTCCATTTTCTATTCTCTCTAATTTCTATTCAAAAATTTTCTATCTTCTTTTCCCTCTATCTTCTACCTTTCTCTCTTCTTTCTTTTACTAAATTTTTCTTAAACCCCTAAGGGTTCGTATTTTCGTTCATCTTGAATTAATCAATGGAGATTAGTGTCTATTCAAGGAGTACAGACTTACGGGTCTTTACAGTTGGTATCAGAGCATATGGTTAAGCGACAACCATGGTTCTGTTGGGTATTACTCATTAGAGATAGAGTCAGCAGTACTCTAGATTGAGTTTGAGTGTAATAATAGCTATAAGAGCGTATTTGTTAGTGAATATAAAAATTGTTTTATATTGTGATGATTGGTTTGTTGAGTGGTATATAGATTCTGGTTAATATGAGTAATTAACGTTGTTGATAGGAATCTCTAAACACTTGAATAGAACTATTCGACATAATATTGTTTTTAAAATTGGGTAAATGAAATAATTTTACCTTGATTATATTTTATATATAAAGGGATAATTTTTTTCAGAATTATTAAAGTGTATATAAGTTGATTGTTAGGTTGTTTGGATAATCTAAATAAAATAAAAAAAAATTGTATAATCAAAAATAATTATAAGAATTGAATTATAATTAAAGTGATTTACAATTGTGAAATAAACTTATATATGTATAAGAAGTGAAACTATATGAATATATTTATGAATATGAGTTGTAAATAAGCAAATGAATTTAAAGTTAAATGGAAATTTACTTTAGAATTGAAATTTGAATTTATTTACAAGTAGGAATTTAAGTTATGTAAAACCAAATAATGTTAAATGGAATAATGAATGTAAGTGTAATTCATTAAAATTTAATGTTATTGAATGATTGAATGAAAATCAATTTAATTAAACCAATTGAAAGAAAAGGTGTTAAACCAAAATTGAATGAATATAAGCAAAGAAATTTGGTTGTAATTAATATACATTGATTATTATATGATTGTTAGTTGATTGTATATAATTCATTAAGTGTTAATGAAATTAAATTAATGAAATTGAAAGCTATATAATTGAATTCAAATCAAAGGTAAATAAATTTGAATGGAATTGAATTTGATGTGAAAGTGAACTAACTTGAATATGAATTAGTGAATATAAACTAATTGAAAATGAATGTTAGTAAAAACATCCACTGTTAATGAATCAAATGTGATTAAATTGAAAACCTATTTCATTGAATATTAATAAGAATATAAATGAATATATATTGGTTATAAATGCTAGTTGGTTGATGGTTGAATATATTGTTTTTACTACATTTGCTATGTTGGCATATATAGTTATGTTAATATATGTTGTATATTGAGATTATTGTCATATATGCATGTTCTCATGTTGTTTGTCGAGTCATTAGTAGGTGCGGATCGCGTTTGCTTCGCATTTGGAGCTCGCTTTCACGCTATATTAGCCGTATATGCTCGCTAATAAAATATAAGGTACATATCTCGGATTAAATATCGTACTTTTACACTTTTTTCCCTTCGGGATGCCTCATTACTTGATGAGATGTATATTTGTGATATATATACTGTCATTTTTTTTTCGGATCGAGCCGCGCAAAGGAGACTATGGCGTATTTTTCCGGAAATTTAAGGCGTTAGAAAAATTTGAGAAAATGGGAAAATTTTGAAAACTTTAACTTTGATTTTGGAAATGAAAGTTAAACAATAGTAGTTGTTTTTGAAAGGATAACTAAGTATGATTTGAAAACTTAGTAAAGTTATTGTAAGAAGTTTAATTATGAATTTTGAAAATTAATAAATTCTGTAACTTTTCTTACTTGATAATTTCGAGGACGAAATTCTTTTAAGGGGGAAGATTGTAACGACCCAGAATTTTATATAATTAAAATATGAATATTTAATTAATTTTAAATATTAATAAGTGAATTTATAAGTCAAATAAATTTTTATTTGAATTACTGGATTTAATTGGATTATTAAATCGATAATTTAATATGTTAAATTATGGAAATAATTGAAATTGAGTTAAATATGATTAAAAATGATTTGTAAAATTTTATTTTATCATATTGGAGTTAGAACGATATTTTAGAACTTTTAAAATCGAATTAAGAGTTAATTTGTGAAAATTGAATATTTTAATATTTAATAATCGACTGTAAAATAGTCAATTTTTGAACAGTCTCAGAATTGAACGAAACCAGTTCCATTGGATCCGTAATAGTTAGTTATTACCGGATTTCAATTTTCGTGTCAATCAGAGTTATCGTTTGAGCATGGCAGCTCGAAACGCATCAAATTATTTTTAACTTAAATTTGGCGAGTCAAAATAGCCATTTTTCAAAAAGTCTCGGATTTCGACGAAACCAGTTTCATCAGATCCGTAATGTCATATTATTGTAAGGTTTCAAATTTCGTGTCAATTGGATTTACCGTTTGTCCGGTACAAATTAAAACGCCTAGAAATCGATTTAAATCGGTTTAATTTAAATTGAGCGTCTGTAGCCATAACTCGCACAGATGTTCGAATTAGCTTCCGAAACCTATTCCATTGTGTCCGGAACGTGGGATAAACCCTAGATATGTCAGTTTCGGCGCGTAAATCGGAGTTCGGAATTTCCGGATGAATAGTGTCGATCGTTTCTCTATAAATACACACCCACACCCTTCATAATAAAAAAAATAAAAATATCAAAACCCTAATTTTAATGTAGCCGCCACCTCCCTATTCAACAGCCAGAAAACTCTTCCCTTTCCCCCTCGATTTCTTCCAATCCATCAGCAATTAGATGAAGCTTCCAACTAGAAAGTCGTGGAGCACACTGAGATCTACCAATCCAACGGTTGTGATTGGAAACGGAGCTATGGATTGGCTGCAATCGGGGTTTGAAGTGGCCGACTTTGGGCACGAATTTCGAGAGAAGGGGGGCACTGGGGACGTGCGGCCTCTGGCCGTGGGTAGCTAGGGGGGGTGGCGACCGTGTGGTGGTGAAGTGATGGGATTTCGACGAACTTTGGTGGTCGCGATCTGGAGATGTGTGTGCGTGTTGATGGGTTCGGCTGTAGGAGGTATTGCGTGTGGGAAGATAATGTTTTTCACGGTCATGATGCATCAGTGATGGATCCCACGGCCCATGTTAGCTAGGTTAAAAATTTAATTAAAATTAGTAAATTTATATATAGTTTAAATTCGTGCAAGTTCAAATATACATATCTTTTTCATACGAGGTCCGTTTCGGACGAGATTTTTTGCGTTGGAATCGTATCGTCGAGCACTACGCGATGGAGTTGGATTGGAGTCGTTTGGAGTTAGTGAGAATTTTGGGTAAAATTAAACGCGCGTTTAATTTTATTCGAAATAAATCGCTAAAACGGAATTTAAATCAAGGTGAGAACTTTTCACTCAATCGAATTAGTTTCGATTTTTATTTTAAATAGTTAGATTTAAATTATTTGAATGCATGTTTGAATGTTGATTAATATCTATTGATTGTTAAAATAGACATTATACGCCGTTAGTAAGCGGATGTTATTTATTAAAAACATATACCGCGAATATTTCATAAACAGTGAAATTGGTATTATATATAATAGCAATATATATATATTGGCATATGTATATATTGGAGTTATTGATTTCCCGCATTTTTTGTTTAGCGGATGAGACCCTATTGCGCCGTTATTAAGCGGATAATATTTTAAATCCCATATACCGCGATAATTTCGTACTGGAGCGAAATTGGTATTGTTCTAATGTTTGTGGATGCAGGAAACAGGTTGGAGGGATCCAACTGGATTCCTCAACAGTATTTATTTGATTATGGATATTTTGATATTCGTTGATTATCATATACGATATATGATATCGTTGTTGTCGTGATTGACTATTTGGTATGTAGCATCATTGGACCAAATTTGGAATTTTAAAATGATTTCAAAAGTGATTTTTGAAAAGTATACGTTTTATAAAATAATTTTGGAATTGATCCATATTAAATAAATAAACGTTATAATTTTTAAAGTTATAAAAATTATGATTTTTGAGAAATATAGTTAAAAACTGATTTTTGAGAATATGATGCTAATGATTTTATAAAATAGTTTAATCGGGATTTTTGGATTTATTATGAAAGGTCTAAATATAGGATTTATAAAATTGGACTATTTTATAAATCAAAATGGTGAAATTATAAAGGAAATTTAAGACGTTTTAGAATAATAATATAATTTGATTTATATTAAGAGATTTATAAATGGATATTT
The DNA here is from genome assembly GCA_030765085.1 of Allium cepa. Classification (NCBI taxonomy): domain Eukaryota; kingdom Viridiplantae; phylum Streptophyta; class Magnoliopsida; order Asparagales; family Amaryllidaceae; genus Allium; species Allium cepa. Next base: position 948,122,809 of record CM060938.1, on the reverse strand, counting down.
ATAAATTGAAATGTTGACATTATAAAACGAGTTTTTATAAGTGTTTGAATGAAGTGGAAATGAATTTCATAAATGAATGAAATTTATGGAATTATAAACTGTGAAGTTATAAAAGAAATTTATAAATAGTAAGATTTATAAATTTGGTGAAATTATTTGAAGAATAGAATTGGTTAAATAAATGGATCTTATAAGTTATAAGATTTATAAATTGGAAAGTCTTTAAAAGAACGATTTTGTAAAATAATCGTTTTATAAGTAGTTAACTTATAATATGAACGTTTAGTTTATAATTTAGTTATAAACTGGAATAGGTTAATAAAGGAATTTATAAAAAGGAAGTTTTTATAAATAAATAGAAATGGAATTTATAAACGTTGTTTTACAAATTCGCAAACGACTTATTTTGTTAAGTTAATTGTTATAACTTAGAAATAGAGTTATATTCACGTTTTAGACTGTGAATAATCCTTTGAAATAAAATGCATAGAAATGATGAAACTTGTGGACGTTGTATATTCACGTTTTTGAATAGTGAATAATATGTTAAAGAAATTGTTTAGCATGTGATATCTTGAATAGAAATTAAAACGATCTAACGATGTTTTAAAATGTGTTGAGATTCGAAACCATAGATTTCAACATCTATTGTTGAAATAGACGTTTTCGAGAAATAAAAGGAAATAGTGGACTATAACACTGTTGTTATAGTAAATGATTTCCGAAAGGAAATGTTTTGTATAGTATTGGGATTTATATATCTATTTTAATTTCGAATCCCTATACTAGTGATTTTGGGTTGTCGTAACGATGTTTTACGCAACATTCGTTTTGGCCCAAATAAATATGTTTAAGAGAATGATTTCCTTAAAGAATGAAATATATACTTAATCTCGATTTAAGTATATTGAGTATTTTCCAAGTGTTGAAAATAAATGGATTGAAAATTACTTATGAATAAATAAGTATGGAAATGTTTTCCAATATGAAGTGAATATTTAGAATTTATCTTTTTGGAAGATAAATTGAAAATGGATAATTGAAATCGTATATGCATGAATATTTTGGAATATAAATTCACTAATGAATTTATAAAAGAAAGTAGAATTGGTTTAAAAATAAATATTGATTTATTTTTGAAGTGTTGAAAATTATATATCTAGTGAAGATATTTTGGAAAATAAATAGTTTGGAAAATTATTTGGAAACTGGTGATGTGTGCATATCCATTGATAGTTCAATAATCGATTATCAATATTTCCCTTTGAATGGGTATTTGATGTGATTTGTTTGAATTTGAATGCCACACTTATTTTTGAATAAGCGCTCACTATTCGGTTAACCGGGAAAGGACCATGGGGTCGTATAAACCATTCCGAATATGTGATACGTCGTTGTGAATTGCATTTGAAGATCGGTGTTGAAGACCGGATATTTGCGAGAGCGATAGGATGAACTATCGATTGACTCTGCACCGAGTAGCTACGGTATTGAGTTCTCCATATGTGATGGTGAATCCGATCAGGATTGTGGATATCCGGATTGCAAGGACTTCTTTGTAAGTGCCTTCGGTTTTGTTCGATCCCGGAACAGACTTGTATGGATTGTATGTCTGACATTACAAATTGAGATGTAAAGCCGATTTCTTTCAAATATATTTCTGTTGGTGGCGGAGAATTTATTCTTTTAGCTTAACACCCTTCTCTGAGACGTACGAGCTCAGAGGTTATATAGTTGAAGTTATCAGCGATATATTCCCAATTTGGTAATGTGATATGCTGAGTGATGCTGAAATGATCATTGTGTTGATTATTTGTGATAGGATCGTTTATTTGATCGTCTATCCTTGTGATCATTGTGTTGATCATTTGTTGACCCAAAGCATGGCTTTTTTATAAAGTATGTTTTTGTGGACGTGACTTCGTCGAGCCTCACACCCCGTGAATGGTCAAAACAGGAAAGAAGCAGCAAGGTTATGAGGGGTAGCGCCCTTTAGGATGTGTGCATTTCCTTCTGGAAAAGGGTGGTATCATGGTATGGAGCCCAGATACTTACTCATGTTGAAAACACTTTGTTATGATTGTGTGAATTGATTACGAGCGCTCGGTGAAAAGGTCCCAAAGGACGGAGGGATGGCATATTCGGTCAGTTGTTACTCAGTTAGGGGTAACCCGGCCTTGTGTTGGTAGAGATCCGGTTTGGTTCTCGGGGATGTCCATCCAGAGGCATTCTCATGTGGCAATGGGAAGTTCCTTGGCCTGATCATTCGTTGGAAATCCAATTCCCAATACGAAACTTGTACGGTATTAGTTGTAGAACCTGCCATTTACTTATGGTGGTCACCACTGTTTAGATGGTAGCTATAGTAGGCATACGATAATGGTCGTATGTTGGCTAAGATTTATATTCTACTTTCGAAATGAATTTTTCCTACAATATGCACTAGTAATAATATCAAATGTTATTTTTAAATGCGTATCAAGCATCTTTGACTATCATAAGGAGAAATCTCCTCCGATTCTGCGTTTGCATGTGTGTGTGTGCGGGAGGCCTTATGGTAGTCTCATTTTTTAAAAGCATTGCGAATTGACTTTAAAAATATCCCTCTATTTTGATTTTTAAGATAAATAAACTGTTTTGAGTTCCCACACCAGTCACATGACTGACTCGGAGTTTATTGTTTTCCTTTCTAAACTCTGGGTGCCCACCAATTTCCACACGGCCAGTCAAGAGTTAGGTTTATCAGGATATTCTGGATATTCTGGAATTGCTGGAGGCAAGCTGGATCGCATGGCATATTACTTATATAGTATTTCTTTTTCCGCTGCACTGTTGTTGTTGTTATTGTTGTACACTCTGATGAGATGATGTAATGAAATGTGATGTAATGTAATAACTGATATAGTTCTTTGTTTAAAGATTATTCATTTATTATTATATGTTGTTCCGCTGCGAATTGTGAGATTCTGATGTTGTTCTGTTGTTTCCTTTCTGTCTGTTCTGTTTCAAATTCTCTATTTTTCTGTTTCTCTTCTTCTCTCTTCTTCTGTCTTTTTCTTTTCTTTCCCCTCCATTTTCTATTCTCTCTAATTTCTATTCAAAAAATTTCTATCTTCTTTTCCCTCTATCTTCTACCTTTCTCTCTTCTTTCTTTTACTAAATTTTTCTTAAACCCCTAAGGGTTCGTATTTTCATTCATCTTGAATTAATCAATGGAGATTAGTGTCTATTCAAGGAGTACGGACTTACGGGTCTTTACATCCATGCCATTTTGTGTGTGAATTGGAGAATAATAGTGTGACACCCCTAATTTTTAATAACTTTATTAAGAAAATATAATTAAATAAATTAAATAAAATAATGTAAATATTAATGTGATATGGGGATTGAGATTTGAAAAATTCATTAAATGCCGTGCTTAAATAAACATAAAGAATGAGTCCATGGAAATGATTTATTAGATAAGTAATAAGATAATAAAACAAAGGGCATTATAGGTGATAGCTGCACCCGCAATCCCATTACCCTTAAGACCTTATTTCCATTTCTTTACACGTTTAGTTTTCTCTAAACGCAAAACATAAATCACAGAGAGATCAACCATGCCATAACCTAGGGAAGGAAATGATTAAAACTCAATTAAAGCTAAGCAATAAAGCAAGGGGAATTAATCAAAGATCAAATCTCAAGTGCCTTATCATAATCAAGGTGAATAATAACCAAACCCATCTCTATTTTTTTAAAGATCATTTGATTTCGGGTTTATGTATAAAATCTTGTGTGATGATTACAACAATTATATGCATGGATTTTAATATATGTTTGACTCAAACAAGATTGTTTGATAAATGTTTAATTTGGTTTCTAGGCAAAAATCATATTTTCTGGCCTGCGAATGCCATGCGGAGTTTATATGTTATGAAAATATTATTTTTGAGATGGATTTTAATTTTTAATGCGATATCCCAGAATTTCAAGGAATTTAAAATGTGATAATCTCTTAATTAATTATTTAAAATTGGTAAAATTTGTTAATTTCAAACAATAATAAATATAACGAGTTGTTTTTAAATATAGCGATAAATAGATTTTTAAATGGAATAATAATTTACAAATTTGAATTGTGTTGTTTTATAAATAGATTTTAAATAGACATATTAATTTCAAATTTAATAAGTGTGTTTAAATATATATATCTATCTATATATATATATATATATATATATATATATATATATATATATTTAAATTGATTTTAAATTGGATAATTATTTTCAATTAATAATGTGTTTGTTTAAAGTTGATATCTATATTTATTTGAATTAATTTTAAATTGGATTATAAATTGAATTTGAATTTGAATTTGAATTTAAAATTGAATTTAAAGGAATATGCATATATCTTGAAATATAAATAATAATATGGTTTGGATATAAAATATATGGATAAAGTTTTTATTTAAAATAAGTTTGTTTTATATTATTTTATTTGAAGGAAATTTATTTATATAGATTTAGAAATTAATTATTTAATAGTGAATAAATAAAAAAGTTTTATATTTACATTTAAAAATGGATTAGAAATATTATATATGATTTTATTCAAAAGTATAATTGGTTTTCATTTAATTTCGTTTAAAGGTTTTATTTATTTAAAATTAGAAAAACATTTATAAGTTAAGAAACATAATTAGTAGTTAGGAAAAATAATTATATAAGCATTAAAATCTTTTTAAAATAATTAAATATTGCATAATTACAAGTGTAACTAAATCAAATGATGTAAGTAACAAGCGTTTGATAATTGATAAGGTAAGAGACAAGTGTCACACATTTTACTTATATTTTCTTTAATTTTAAATAAACCATAAATTAGTTTATATAATCATTCAACTTCCCTTCCTATTTCTTTTCTAATTTCATTTCAAAAATTTGAAACTTTCTCAAACAACAAAACTATGGCAAGACTTACAATCACTTCCTCAAAATCAGAACCTGAAATACTCCTCATCTCAAATGTAAAACCCTGTCATTCAAGCCAGAAACAAAGTTTAACTAGAAATGAATCAAACGATATAATTTATTTCTCAAGCAAATCATTAACCTGTAACTATCTTCAAAACAAAGTGCAGCCTTAAACCAATTATCAAAGCTTAGATTACCATGTAAACATTTTCAAGTCTGCAACCATCTCAAGCCAAAAGTTTGTAATCATCTCCTCTAAAACAAATGCAAACCAGAAGATCATCAAACCTGTAACCATTTATATCTCAAAGAAGTTTTCTAAAAGCCTGCAACTTTTCTTTCAAAAGTTCAATTTTAAAATGCAACCTGGAAAGCATTTTCAAGCCTGTAACAACTGTAACTTGGAATCAAGTTAAATCATCATCATGTTACAGTCTTAAAGCATTCCAGTTTCAAGCAAAACAAAGCTTATCAAGTTTCAAGTTTTCAAAGTTTCAACACTGTTTTTTTTCAAAGCTCCCTGCATTTTGTTTTAAAGGTGAATAAACATCTACTTAGAAATCCTAAGTAATAATTGTTCTGTTGCTTGTTAGATTTATGAAATGATTAATGCTTGCATGTATATATATAGGTGTATTATCTATGTATATGAATGTGCATGACTGAGCATGTATATTTTGTTTGTTCTTCTCTGTTTTTAAATTACAGAGAGTAGGAATAAAAGAAAAATCCAAATCTCCTTATTTGATCATTGTCAGGTTTTGATTTTCAAACATGATATGTTTATTTAAACATGAATTCAAGTTTAAATTTTTATTCAAGAAAAATAGATGTGAAAATCCTCTGGAATCAAAATAGTACAGTAGAAGCTCTAAATACATGATTAAATCAAATATTATAATTTGTTGATTCGGGATTATAACTTGTATTCACTTTGAAAGTTAGGATTTTTAAGGTTAAAATCTCAATTTTTAATAAGGTATTGGTATGAAATTTTGTGATGTCTGGAAATGGGTTTTTGGGCAAGCTCTGGTGGCCGAAGCATCTATGGTGGTCGCGACTTCGACTGGAGGCGGAAGGGGTGTGGGGTTGCTCAGGAAAAATGGATGGTGGGTTGTCTTATGGTCGTGGCGACGACGACAGGTGGATTTGGATTTTAAACCTAATTTGGTCTTCCTAGGAAAATGAGATCACTGCCACTTCTCTGAAGCGCGAGTTCGATGTGGTTCTTACCATGGGGTTTGGTTCCAGTTTTAATCGGACTACCTCGATTTTGGATCGAGGCTTGTTTTTGGAATTTGGTGATCGGAGTAGGTTACTACGACGTAGGGTGACATGCCGGAGGGTTCGTCGAACACCGGAGGCGGCTTCGGCGATGGTGCATGTGCATGGTGTTTTGGGTTGTGTCAAGGGATTTGATATTATTTGGATTGGGTTTGCTCGAAGTAAGGATCGGGGTTTTGGGTTAGAAGCTCGAGTCTGTACTCGAGTAAATGGTGTGGGTTTTAGCCTACAGATGTTAAATTTAGAACTTGTTAACTGTTTAGTTGTTTAGGTTTTAAATTTAAATTGAAAACTAAAAACAAATTTTGAAATAGGAAGAGAACTCGGACTAGACCTGAGTGGGCTTCAGGTTTGACCTGATGCAAGTGTTGAATTATTTAAAAAAAAAGATTTAAAATCTAAGTTTTGAAATTTAAACTTTAATTTAGTTTAAAACTTCTAATATAATTTTACTTTATATAAATTAAATGTTTTCTTAAACATTTTGCTTTAAGAAGTTTTAAAGTTTGTTAATTTAAATTTTGATAATTAAATTTAAAATAAACTTAAAACTTGAGTTAGGATATTTCTTTAAAAGTTTTTATAAAAGCAAGTTTTAAAATTTAAATTGAAACTAGTTTTAAACTATTACTTGATAATGTTTTAAGTATTTAAAGGAAGTTTTGTTAACTTTAATTATCAAGTTAATAATTATTTTAAAACTTAATTATTGATTTAATTAAGTAAAATTAATTATTGAGATAAAATGTTTTTAATGATAGCTAAGTCATTAATAAGATAATGATTTATCTTAAGGGTAATTAAGGTTATTAATATCTTGATATTAATTAAATTAATTAAGGAAATTAGATATAATTCATTAATTTACTTAATAATGATTAAGGATTAATTATGAGTAATTAATTGATTTAATTAATTTATTTAAAATTAATAATTAAGGGTTATAAGTTAATTAATTGGAAGTTAATTAATTTATAATTAGGTATAATTAATTAGATAATTATATATTAATAATTAGATGATTAGGGATTAATTAATTAAGTAACTGAGGATAATTAATTAGTGATTAAAGATTAATTAATTTATAATTAAAGAGTACTTAATTTGTAATTAAGTTTTGTTAATTAATAATCAGGCTTTATTAATTAATAATTAAGAAATTATTAATCTATAATTAAAGCTAATTAAGGATTAATTAACTGTTATTTAGGGTTAATTCATTGTTATTAAGGATTGATTAACTGATTTATTAAGGATTAATAAATTGGTTATTGTTAACCAATGGCTTAACCGGGCAACCAAAGACTTGATGAAGAAACTTTGTTCGGCATCTGTCCTCGTTCGGCACGACTAGGCCGTTCGGCATCTGTGGTCGTTCGGCATTGAGGGTCGTTCGGTATTGTATATCTTTCAACATCAAGGGTCGTTCAGCATGTCAAAGTCGTTAGGCATTCGACACTGCTCGACATCCAAACCACGTTCGGCATGTCAGAGTTGTTCGATATTCCACACTGCTCCGCATCTAGACCTCGTTCGGCATTGAGGGCCATTCAGCATGTCAGAGTCGTTCGGCATTCAATCTCGACCAGCATGAAGCTCGTTTGGCATTCCGGTCTCGTTCGGCATCTCCCCTCGACCAGCATCGGTTCTCGTTCGGCTTGCACTCTTCACTCAACACATTGCCTCGTTCGGCATTAAGTAAGTGCTCGGCATTTTCCAATCGGCATTTGTGGTTTGGCACACAGAGTTCATTCATTTTGGGCCGAATTGTCCAACTACTAGGCCCACCAGTGAAGTTCAACCCATCTTCGTCCGTAAATAGAGAGGCAGGAGCAAAGTGAAAGGGACCTTTTTTCGAAAACTCCAAGGAGACTCTACCGCATTCAAGACTCATTCAAGACTTATCTTTTTTGCTTAACAATTGTAATCAAATAATTGGTGTGCGGATTGTATCTGTAATCGATTAGTGAGAAAAACGATAAAGATTAACCTCAAAGTGGATGTGGGCAGTTACGCCGAACCACTATAAATTTGGTGTTCTTGTTTTCTACATTTAATTTGGCACATTATCCTTTGTTTGAATTTACTTTCTTCGTTATTCTCTCTACATAGTTCTACTTAAAGGTGTTAGTGACCAATTCTGGTGCTAATATTTTGGTACTTTCACCGAGAATTGAATTCTCAGGTCTATAGGATCTACTTTGTAGCTACTAGATTGAAAACTCCCTCGAAGGAGATCCGACTTATTCATTGGATGCCCGTTGAATCTATTCAGAGTTCCAACCGAAAATTCTACTATGGGACGACCACACACTCGATCGGCCTCTCACAATGCGGACGTCTACGAGACTGCTAGTGTGCAACAAGTTGGACCTAGCAACTAGCAAGCAATTCAAGGCGCAGGGCCCTCTACCCAAAATCAAACGGAAGTCGTTTCCCGAATAGAATTCAATGACTTGATAAGAGAACTCAGGGAAAGTAGAAGGAAAATGGCTGAGCAGATTCAAGCCAACACTAATCTCATGACTCAGCTTGCCCAGCTGCAACATCTGAATGCTAGAAGTAGTCATGCTCCTTATTCTTCATCCGATAGCTCGACTTCAGCCGATGAACCTCCTAGGGGGGACGCCGTAAGACTGTAGCTGCATAGGCAGGTGCCACTGATTGATCCACCAGGGATCAGGCATGTGAGAAGACCGGACGCCCAGCTCACCAAGACCCAAATCAAGCTGGCCTTCAGGATGCACGTTTGCCCGACCTTCAGCAGGCGGGACATCAACCCACGCGGTCTCGTGGAACGGAACCCAACCTTCCATCCTCCTTACAAACTCCAGACTTATCAGCCATGGTTAAGTAGTTAATGAGAGAAAACCAAGGCCTGACCAACGAAGATTGGGAAGTGTCCAGGAGCCATACTCCCTTCATAGACATTATTCTACAGGCTGAGTATCCCAAGAAATTTAGTATGCCGACTATCCCAGCCTACGAAGGGAAGACTGACCCTAGGCAACACGTGATGAGGTACGAATGGATGAGAGATTCTGAAAGGGCAAATGACGCAACTAAGTGTAGGTGCTTCCCAATCACTTTATCCCGGATCGCCACTATGTGGTTTACTCGACTTCCTCGGCGGTCTATATCTAGCTTCGACCACTTGGCGATGAAATTTGTTGAACAATTCAGGATACATGCTACTCGTCCAAAGGACGTGATGTCCTTATCAATCGTGATCCAGGCTCTAGGAGAGTCTTTGAAAGCATGCTTGCAGAGGTTGCATGTTGCCGCCACTGAAGTTAGCAACCCTAACGACCATGCAATCTTGATGGCGGTAATGCGAGGTGTGGATCCAGACTCGGAGTTTGGAGATTGGTTGGCTGGAAAGCCCCCAACTACATTGGAGCGATTCTATTCCAAAGCTCACCAGTTCATAAGGAGGGAGGAAGCTCGATGGACGATACGAGATAAGGCGCCAACGCCTGTTCAAGACACTATGAAAAGTAACATTGCCGTGAAGCAATATGGCGATAGTTCGGGAAAAGTTCAAGTCAACATCTAGCACAAGCCTGGGCAGTCTAAATGATCCGGAGGTGGAAATCTCGGAAAGAAAAAAGAGACAGGGAAATGGAAGTCGAGGATTCCGACCTATAATGAATACACCCCCCTGAATACGTCTCATGAAAACATTTACCTATCTACCTGTAACACCTTCCAATACTGAAAGCCGCTTCCAAAGCAGTCCATTAAGGAACAGAAAAGAACGGGGAAGTATTGTCGCTTCCATGAGACCCACGGGCACAATACTGAAGAGTGTAGATACCTCCATGACGCCATAGAAAGGTTAATCAGGCACAAAAAGCTGTAGGAGTTTGTTAAGAGCCCACCAGAGGGCAGGCAAGTAACGTCAGAACCCGGACGCGGGCTAGCTCCACGCCACCTAGAGGAACCTGCCCGGACCATAGGAAGGTTGATCATAAACACCATAGTCGAAGGACCTCATCCTGCAGACAAGAATTGACAGAAGATGGAACGATATGCTACCTCCTTGAGGCATGCGAATTATGAATGTTGTTCGAATATGGAAGATGGAAACCCCACAAAACAACAACGCATGATGACAGATGATATAGTGTTTAGGAGTCGAGATGCAGACAGGTGGAGGCCCTTACTATCGACCCGATAGTCATATTTGCAACGATCGGGCTAGCTTACGTCAAAAGGATTTTGATTGATTGTGTAAGCTCTGTCGACATCATCTTCAAGAAGGCTAATGACCAAATGAAGATTGAGACAAAAGATTTAAAACATGCAAAGCCCGTATCCACACCTTTAATGGTGTCGCAATGGACGCGATGGGGTATATTGAGTTACCATTTGAACCTGGGGAAGGTGAGCGTAGTAGAGTGCAAATGCTCTCATTCATAGTAATTGATGTTGACTCTCCATACAATGTATTTTTGGGTCGTCCGGCCCTCGTAGAGTTTAGGGCCGCTTTGGCCCCATGGTGTTTGATATTGATGTTTTCGACAGACAAAGGAGTCGGTGTAGTACATGGCGATCAAGCGACCGGTGGTGCATGTTATGTGGCAGAGCTGAGAGAAGCTCAACGGAGAGAAAAAGGAAGGTTGCGGATAGCTCCGTCCACATCCTAAATACCGATGATTGACAAGTAGTGCACGAGTCCTGGCTTGGGCGACATTCTCGGATCCTTAGAGACATAGATCCAAGAGATGATGATGGGGATCCTGGGGAAACGAATGCAGCACTGGCTGAGCTGACGATCGACATTCCGGTCAGTCGGGATGATCCATCATGAGTTATTAAGATTGGATCACAACTCGACCCTTCAATGGCCGAGGACCTCGCTAATTTCCTCCAAGCGAAATCTGGATGTTTTCGCTAGGACACATTCTGATATGTGCGGGGTTTCTCCCACTGTTGCTAGTCATATGTTGAAGATAGACCCAAAGTACATTCAAGTGAAACAGAAAAGGAGAGGCATGGACCCAGAGAGTGCCGCTGCTCTCAAAGAGGAGGTGGACAAACTCAAAGCCAATGGTTCGTCCGCAACGCCCTCTACCCCGAATGGGTATCTACCCATGTGCTGGTAAGAAAAGCGAATGGGAAGTGGAAAACTTGTGTTGATTATTCCGATCTGAATAGAGCATGCCTGAAGTATAGTTTTCCTTTACCTAGAATCGACCATCTCGTCGACTCTACCGTTGGACATGAATTATTGTCATTTATGGATGCGTATTCGGGATACAATCAGATCCAGATGCACATTCCAGAACAAGAACACACCAGATTTGCCATAGATGTGGAGCAATATTGCTATGTAGTAATGCCTTTTGGATTGAAAAATGCTGGAGCAACTTATCAGCGTCTGGTGAACCGAATGTTTAAAGACCAGGTACAATAATGGAAGCCTATGTGGATGACATGCTCATGAAGTCACGACAATCAAACGACTACATCTGAGACATAGCAGAGATGTTTGATATACTCAGGCATTACAGGATGAAAATCAACCCTTTAAAGTGTTTTCTGGCGTTGCATCAGTGAAGTTCTTGGGTTTCATTGTGAACGCACGTGGAATTGAAGCTAACACGGAAAAGATTCAGGCTATTCGGGACATACAAGTGCCCAGAACTATAAAGAAAGTACAAAGCTTGAACGGAAAGGTGGTCATGCTGAGTCGATTCATATCTAGAGCCACGGATAAATGCATTCCTTTCTTTGATTTGATAAAGAAAGGAAAGAGGCATTTCGAGTGGACATCTGACTGCGAGGAAGCATTCCGAGCTCTGATTAGACATCTAGAAAGTCCCCCAGTGCTATCAAAACCAATTGACCATGAATTGTTGTATGTATACCTGGTAGTATCCCAAAATGCAACCAGTACGGCTTTGGTTCGCGAGGCGGACCGAGTTTAAAAGCTGGTATATTATATCAGTAAACGTTTGACGGAGGAATAAAGAAATTATCCCGGGATTGAGAAGTTAGCTTATTGTTTGGTGATTGCATAACGCAAGCTTTACCAATACTTCTTGGCACAATCAATCAGTGTTTACACTGATCAACCCTTGCAACAGGTACTCCAATTGTAACATCCCGCCTTTCCGCACGCTTTAAATCGACACACATGCCAATTTAAACCATACAGAAGGGCGGATTGCTATGAGGTAAACAAGAAAAAAGTTGAGAAAGGAAAAAACAAAATAAAATCTTGTAGTGGAACGATAAAATATAATAATCAAATATACAGTTCATGAAGCTGCTTACAAAAAATTCGATTATACTTATACAATACATATCATAGTACACATACCCGAGAATAATAATTAATGCGGCGGAATTAAAAGGTGTAGTGGAATAATATAGTACATAATAGTACTACAAATCTTCGTGTTCGTCCACCAGAATAAAATCTTCAAATCCTGAAACGCTCGAACTGACCCGAGCGAATTGAAAAGACAAAACACTCGAGTCAGAACTAAAAGATCTAATGTGAGTTAAATCAACAGAAATAAATATGAGAGCAGTAACTTAAGAGATGCTCGGGATTCACATCTCCTAAGGATCCATTAAACTATTTACTATGTAGTAATATTTCGCTATTATAATAATGTCTATTAGTAAAATAAACTTACTTTTAAATAGCGTTAAGGGGTTACCCATACAGCCATTAACACATAATATATTCCAATAGTCTATACAGTACCGTAATCTCACACGTAGTGTGCATCGTCAGAGGGCACTCCATTGGTATGGTACAAAACAAAATTGTATAAGGCGCGCTAGGGTAGGTGACACGGCACAACTAGGCAATGCCAAGGTAGATATACCAATTGCTATCCGGGCTGGTGGTACCGCGTAGCCGCAGTTACCACCCGTCTCGAGCCACACCTCCAAATAAAAAAAAATCAAAAGTGGCCATCAAATCAATCCAAAAGTAAAAGTGTAATATCGAAGGGATGTGTCCGATCAAATGTGCTACCTCATTGGCCCGAGAATCGCTCCTGTTTTAGCCACCTTATGCCAACTCACGGGAGTCGGGTCCACATATTTACCTCAAAGGAAACGCCGCCACCGTCCTACTTCGTTCTGGAATCTCCACCACGTACACGGTTGTTAAAGTGGTTTTCGGAGTTGGCAGAAAGTATGACAACTTCAGATCCCAGTCTCTTCAACAACCAATCGTTATTATAACACCGCGGTCTTTTTTCAAAATAGTTTATACTTTAAAACCAGAATATAATATCCCTTTTTAAAACCCTATAAATACGATATCAATTTCCTCTTTTAAAACCAAATCAATATGAAATCATTTCAAATATATCCTTTATAAAACCATAACATTTTCAAAGTTGTAATATTTCGAAACCAAAATCGTATAAGTCCTTTCAAAACATAGTACTACAAATTTCATAACTTTGAAATATAACTACACCACTTAAATGGTTTAAATATTGAATTACTTAATTGTATAATAAAATATCTTCTATACCTTCACAAATCAGTTTCAAATATAGATTTAAATCCCCAAATAAACTAATAAAATTTTCATATATTTCAAAGCTTTAATTATTCCACCATTTCAAAACTTATTCTTTGATAATTTCATATATATCAAATTCAATTATATTATTTAGATTTGAAATGTATACTTAATAAATCCAATATAGTTTAAGTAAAACTTTAACTTCAAACAACTGGATATTTTTCCAATTTATTTAACTTGATAAATTCATTTATCTCAATATTACATTCATTTAAATTCTTAAAAACTAAATCAAGTTATAAGAATCATACCCTTTAAAATCTCTATTTCTATTTAAAACTTCAAATCAAGTTTATTCAAGTCCAATTCTTAAATGATTCAATTTAAACCAATTCCATATTTATCTTTCAACTTAATTTTTATTTAAGTCTTCAAAACTCTATATATCCAATATCTTAAAAAGGTACTTAACCATATAATAATAAAACAATCAAACTCCGTTATTCAACTTATTTTTATTCAACTAATTTATACATAGCTTAAATTCAAGAATTTAACTATATATATATAAAATAGTATTTATATAACATCAGAACTAATATTTATTATATCATATTTTCTTTCCTAAACCATAGAAAGTCATTTTATCGTATTTTATACATAGACCACGGTGTCTGTATATAATTTTCTACCCTATGGTCAAGTGATACAGATATTTATCATTTCAATCCGTAATTTAAAATAAAAATTACGGTTATATATCATTTCAAACCGCAGTCCCGAATGAAATGAATGCGTAACAACTTACATATTATGATGATATAAATAAACATCCATTCATCCATTATAAAATCATAAATCCATCACAATCATCATCCAAACCAATCAATCAATATCTATATATAACTGATAACAAATAACAGGTAATTTACCGGCAGTTCTATTCAAGAATAAATTAAACAATTCATCTAACTGGCAGTTTATATGCAATAATAAATTTAAATAAAAATTTAATTTAATAAATGCAAATTAACTGAGATAATGATTAAATATATGCCAAACAGCTATAAATAAATTTCAAATCACATCATAAATAAATTTAACAAACATTAGAAATCTTAGAAGTTGTGAGTGGGTTAAAACACTCACCTTTTGAATTTAAATTGAATTTAAACCCAAAAATTTGACAGTCTCTAAATTTTTCCTAACAAGCGTCAAAGTGCAGGAATTCCAATACGAACCTAGCGGAGAAAACCGCGCATGAATTGGAGTTCGTATGTAAAAGTTATTATATCGAAACGAGTTGAAAATCCAAATTAAAATAAAATAAAAAAACAAACGAGCCATACCTAGTCGGCCACATCATAACGTGCGCACGTTCTTCCTTCTCTTCACGTGCTACAGGAAAGAAAAAAAAACAACGGCCGAACCCTAATCTCACGAACGCACATTTAGATCGACGAACTCGTGGTCGTGCGTCACCATCCCTGGCCTCGCGCTGTGCACGGCCTCCCAAGCATGCCTCCGACCTTCACACGATGCTCAGCCACCATCACCGCACGCTATAGAGCAGCCGCCACCCCTCTTTCCTAACCCTAATTGAATTATCCCCCTTGATCTGACCGTTGAAATCGCCTGCGAACGACTCCGATCGAACCCCCTCGACGATCTCTACCCAATACCTCCTCGAGAGCTTCGATATGTATTTTTTCTGAATTTTTTTGAGGAGTTTGAAATTTAAGCTTTAGATTGAAATTTGAATTGGATAAATTATGGTTTACAGCCATTGAGGAAGTGGAGCACAGAAGTTTCCGTACGTATAGAATTGAGGAATAAAGGAAGCTAGGGTTTATAACGGGGTTTATATAGGTAGGTCAGAAATTAGAATGGATGGATAATGTTGGATATATGCGCTACCGCCAAAGTGGCCCAAAAAGCCCGCTTCGACTCCGGAATGAAATTGGGTCAACCCATATATCAAAATAGATATTTTAAAATATTTTAAATGCGATGGAACAACTTTCAAGTCCAAATTCCATCATATGAAGAAGTTATGCTAAAAACAATATTTTTCAAATTGATTTCAATTGATTTCAATTTCATTTATTTCAAGGCCTTTCGAGTCCGTACAATCAAACGACAAGTCCGATCGTTACAAAACTTGAAATCGTACAATAATTCACTGTTACAGATCCGATGAAACTGATTTCGTCGAAAACCGAGTCAGTGGCCAAAATGGTTATTTTTACACTAGTTAAATAAATTAATAAACAAATTAATTAAATCCAATTTCAAATTTAAATTCAAAAATTTGACAATTCTTATTATTTACATTTCTTAATCATTTACAATGATTTTAAGCAAATTTAGATGTCAAATTAAATGTTAATTCAATCATAAGTTTCAGCGTAAATTCAAATTTCACTATGTTCATCAATTATAAATTATTTTTTCAATAATTCCATTGAATTCACCATTCATTCTTATTATTCAATCCATTATGGTCAAATGGATGAAATTAACATTGGGTTCAAAGCTATTACATTAATATTCTCAAATTTTAACTTAATTTTCAATTAACGTAATAATTAAATATTTACTTTCATTCATTTGCAATTTATCCAATTACTATAAATTAAATTCAGTAAATTGATAAGTCTTGTTATCCATTCTTTTAATCAAACCAATTGTCATAATCGGAAAAAAATTAACAATATTTCCAATAATTCTCTTAATTTACACTAACATAACATTAAATTAGATTTATTGCAATTGGTTACCCGTTTTAATTTATTGGATTAAATAAATGGTTAACTTAATAATAATTGTTACCATTCACGTTGAATTACACTTATAAGTTATCCCTTACAGATAGGTGTTGAAATTGATTGCATACACTATTCTCACCTTATTTCATAAATTTTACACTAATTCACCAATTATAGTATTTATTTCATTTACTTAAAATAATCCCTTTATTATAAATTGAATCCAATTAATTTTTACATATTCCAATTAAACCGATTAGATTCAATTCTAACCTTTTAATTGAGTCTATTATTACTTAGTAATGCAGTTAACACCTGCCCCACATTTCATTCCATCAATGTATTCAAGTTCCCAACTTCCCTTATTAACTATTGTTTCCAAATATATTGAAGTTGTCAAATATATTCATTTATTATAATTAGAACCTCAATTAATTCATATATTCATACAATACTTACCTTTATTTACTTAAAATAAAATCTCATTTCCAAATATAATAGTTACAACAAATTAGTAGGACGATTAAATAGTAACTTACGACCGTTACTATTTCTTTGATTCATTAATTATAATTAATATCCTCAATAAATTCATTTACTTGGTCTCATGCATTCTAATACACCAAATTCCAACTTATACATAAATTTTACGTTACTATTCAAATTAGCATTCACTCTTTCCGTTATTGTATTAATTGAATTCTATTCTAGTTAATATTTTTATTAATGACTCACTAATTCAACATTTCCATTTGTTGCATATATTAAACTTATAACCAAGTAAGACAATTTACATTATTTTCAATTAATTGCAATTTTGTTCTAAATGGTTAAATTTAATTACAATTGCTACATCTAGTTTCTAACATTGTATCACATCCCCATAAATGTAACATTTATTTATTTTTACTAAAATTTATTTCCAATTCCATCCACAAATTAAACAGGTAACTTATAGTAATTGTTTACATGCGAAGGTTACACTTAAGTTTATCCAGCTTCAACCAATTATTATAATTACCTACATAATACCGAATTCATTTAATTACTATAAATTATATACAAATCCTTTAATTTACATCACTTTTATGCTTGTTTACTTATTTTTAAATTTATACACAAGTGCACAATTTACGCTATTTCACTTTTATTTATTTTACTTCAATTGTCAACAATTGGTTGCTACAATTCATTCTTAAAATTTTATTTCGATATAATTATAAAATTTTATTTCTTTCAAAATTTAATTAAAAATTTAATTAAATTAATCAAATTTAGTCACCAAAATTTACGGGTCGTTACACTCTCCCCCACTCAAAACTTTTCCTCCCCGAAAAGGAAAAAGAAGGGAAAAGAAGAATTAAGATATCAGTATATCTTACTTAAAATATTAGATTTATACATTTATAACTATTAAATCCCTTTATACTCAAATTTATAATTATAAATTATATACAAAATTTAATAATAAAAATATCAATTTATAACTATTAAATCCCTTTATATTCAAACTAGTAAAGTTTGGAAAACATTTTCAAATTTTTCTAAGTCCAAAATTTACGGAAAATTTCGGCAGAGCCTCCTTTGTACGGAGAGGCTCGAAAGAAAATATAACATCAAATATAACAATATACAACATATATTTTCCAAAATAATATAAATCCCAACACGGGAAAATAATATAATACGCTATAAACCGTAATCCAAAAACGTACCTATTTGTCGGGCAATTAACGCTTAATTATGAAACCAAAAGCAGTAGCAATTGCTTGCATAACCTATATTCCACTTATATAATCCAGAAGAGTTAATAATTATATAAAATGAAATATTTAAAGTTGTTTCAACCATAAACAACAAATCCATAATACGTACAACAATCTCTTGCACCTAGGTATACAACCATCATAAAGCAATCAACACAAATAAATCATTCATTTATATCAAACAAAACAAATAGTTGTTCGGGTTCAAACTTTAAACTGTACGAAATGAAAAATAAACTACTAAGTGTACCCTTCACTCAACAGTCTTAGGTGAAACTAAATAGATTATTCATTCATCCAACCAATTCTAAAGTATCCTTACCCAAACAACCCTAAACAAAACAAACAACAAATTCCAACCAATAAATCAAGTTAATTTTTGTTAATTTCATTTCAAACTATTGTTGTTTGATTTCCTTTTATCCATATATTGATTTATCTTTTTAATTTTACATTTTTTCTTGCAATTTTTTAATATTTTTAATTCGATTTCTTTGCATATTAATTCACTTATTTACTGCTTATTTCATTTGTTTACAATATTCATTTTATGCTTATTTTCAAAATAAATAACTTCAATATTTACTTAAGTGTATAACAATTATAAGCTTAACCTTTAAATAAAAGAAATTTATTTAACACTTTGTTACGTACCTTTGCTTGTACAATTTCCATTATATTTTCTTATTAAACATTTCCACTTTTAATATTGGTAAGTTATATATATGCTTTTAAAGAATGTAATTAAAATCATACAAGTTTATCTTATTTCTTTCAATTAATTAAATGTTCAAAAATTCTATCTTTGTCTTATAAGTTACAATTTCAACTCTCCATTAATCTCATTTATAATTTAGCATTTCATTTCTTATTTCATTTAGAGGTTTCAATTATTAGTTAAATTCCATTTCACTGCACTAACTAAAACTATTAATTTATTGGAAACTTAAGAACTAAATACTGGGTCAAAATTCAAATCATTTTAAAATAATAGATAAACATATACTTACAACATGTATATCCAATTATATTTAAAAAAAATTAAAATTCATATTTGTTTATCAAAATAAATCTATAGTAAAACTACTACAGTGGCCTTCCCACTTCAAAACTCGAAAATGAATGTCGATGATGCGGCCGCCATCACCGGAATTATATCCCAACGACAGAGAGGGGAGTACAAAACTTATTTCTTTTCAAATTTTCTTTAAAACAACTCATTCAAATCATTTTGAAATACTTATATCAGAAAATACTTATAATAATATTATTATTATTATATTCCAAAATCATTTGAAAGAATGTTTCAAAACCCCAGAACTTAAGTTCCAAATTTCCAATTTTCATTTATTTTATTTTCAATCTTATTTCAACTATTATTTATAAATTTCATTACCTAACAACCAATATAATACAACCAAATATAACCTTTATAAAAATTTACTTTATATATATAGAAAAATATAGGCAAAGTTATTTCATTCACCTATATTAAAAACAAATATTATGTCGATCTGTCCTATTAAGTGCTTAGAAACCCCTGTTGATGTCATAGCGTCCCATGCATCAACCAGAATTTATAAATATAAAACGGAACATATTAACACAATATTAAAACCTTTTTATAACGCTAAGAGATACGCTCTCTCATATATATACGCTCAGCGACTCCCATAGGGTATTACTACCCTATTAATATAGAGTCAGACCCCACAAAGCTAAGGTTTATCGCTAAACCAAAGCTCTGATACCAGATGTAACATCCCGCCTTTTCGCACGCTTTAAATCGACACACGTACCAATTCAAACCATACGGAAGGGCGGATTGTTATGGGGTAAATAAGAAAAAAGTAGAGAAAGAAAAAAAACAAAATAGAATCTTGCAGCGGAACGATAAAATATAATAATCAAATATACAGTTCATGAAGCTGTTTACAAAATATTCGATTATACTTATACAATACATATCAGATTGTACATACCAGAGAATAATAATTAATGCATCGGAATTAAAAGGTGTAGTGGAATAATATAGTAGATAATAGTACTATAAATCTTCGGACCAGAATAAAATCTTCAAATCCGAAAACGCTCGGACTGACCCGAGCGAATTGAGAAGACAAAACACTCGAGTCGGAACTAAAAGATATTATGTGAGTTAAATCAATAGAAATAAATATGAGAGTAGTAACATAAGAGATGCTCAGGATTCACATCTCCTAAGGATCCGTTAAACAACTTACTATTGAGTAATATTTCGCTATTATAATAATGTATATTAGTAAAATAAACTTACGTTTAATAGTGTTAAGGGGTTACCCATATAGCCCTTAACACATAATATATTCTCATATTCTATACAGTATCGTAATCTCTCCCGTACTGGGCATCGTTAGAGGGCACTTGTAACAACCCTCATATTTATCGATTTTATATTTAAATATTTTATCGATACTCGGAATTTAGTTCGAAAAGCTACTTTTTGCATACGGTCGAATTAGGACTCGGGACCACTTCCATTGAGTTCAAAATGACGTTTGCGATCTTTTTAAGTGTAAACTTTGATATGTTTGGAGTTAGAGGAATTTTGCCACTTTTTACTTAGGGCTTTGGTTTGGGCTGAGCCCAATAACCCCACTTATGTATTCAGTCCCAAACCATTCTCCTCTTCATTACTTCATTCCTCATTTCCTAATACTCAAGCTTTTATAACAATGGAGAGTGGAAGAGGAAATTAAAACTCCAAGCCCTAGTTTTCTTTTGCAAATCAAGCTCTAGCTCCAAACTAATAGAAGAACCCATTGGTAAGCCTTCTCTTCATCTTCTCCAACCCCTTCTCTCTTGAATTTCAGAAATTCTTAAACCTAACTTTGGGAATGTTCTTCTTTTTGAGCATAGATTTAAGCTCGTTTGGGTGGTGTTAAAGAGTGGTTGATTCTCCCTTTTCTTTCAAGCTTCTTCTTCATTTGTTTGGGTTCAAAGGTGAGATTTTTATCTCACATTTTAGTCTATAATTATCTTCGGTTGTTAGGTATGAATTCCTAACACTTATTCTTGTGCAACTGATTTTGGTTTGGATTTGTTTGGTGTATATTCCAATTTTTGGTGTTTTGAAATCAAAATCTATGAAAATCCTTTTATGGATATTTGGACATCGATATTTGAGGCGTATCGAAGAGCCGTTAAGGTTGGGTTGTCGCTTGGCGTAAATCCTTAGTCATTGTCGCTCGATTGATCGCTTCCGGTATTCGTTTGGCCATTTTTGGCCTAGGTTCAGGGAATGCCCAGAACCCTTGATTCAGACGTCTGAAATGTACAATTCAAACGTCTGAATATTATACTGGGAATTATTATTCCCCAATATTCAGACGTCTGAATCTATATTTCAGACGTCTGAATTGGTTCGAATTAAACCAGAAAGGAAATAGACTAAAATTTAGCATTTCCAGACGTCTGAATTTATTGATTCAGACGTCTGAATTCTGTCCTGGAAAGTATTTTATTTTCGAGATTCAAACGTCTGAATCATACCTTTCAGACGTCTAAATATGCTAATTTTTGCCTATTTGCCAATTTAGCTTGAAATTCCAACGTTAGTCGATTCGTGTTGATTCCCTTTTGTAATTATCACTTATTATTGACTTTGATGACATTTTCTTCGTGATTTTGGGAATATCCATTTTAATGGATTCAGTATCGATTTCTTTGGATTTTATTCACGTCTTCGAATGTGAATGTTAGTGATTGATTGTTCCTATAATCTTCTTTGTGATTTGTCACTTTAAAAATATAATGGTTTTCTATACTAGTAGTAAATATCAAAACTCTTTCTTCAAGCGATTTTAACACTATTTTATTACAAAGCTCTTTTTTTAAAACCGTTTTCCAATCTATCAGTATATACAAACCTTTACCTCACTCGTATGAGAAATCTAATTAAACGGCTTAGTAAAACAAGTGGTATGAAACGCTTGCGTTTACTTCGTCGGTTAATTCTTGGACTTGTTCGTTTGAACCTCTTGTGACAATTTTCTAGTGGAGATCTACAATTTGTTCGTAAATATTTAAGTTAAGCTAGTGGTTATGGGACATGAAGCTAAATTTATATATTTACTAGCTTACTGTAATTGACACTTCTCTTTGATCATGACGATCATTTTTGTGATTTAGACTAGCAATGTGCGATGTCTCTTTGTCTGCGAGGGAGACTAAACCCCGTTTTGTGGAGTTTCGACTCAAATTGGTGGGGTAGCAACCCATGGTCTTCGGGCCGTTTGTGGAGCTTCGGCTCAATTTGTAATGGTTAGCAACCATGGAATTAGCGTTCCATCTGTGATACACGTGTTGGTGAGCTTTATGCTCCCGTTTGTTATAGGCCTCCCCCCTTTTTTGTGATTTTCGGATTTCTTGAGATGATTTCTAGAATTTGTATTTCACTAATTTTCGTGATTTTCATTGATAAGTTTTATCAATATTTGTGCATTGGTGAATTTGTGCGTCATTGACTTTTGTGATTGATATTGATATAATTGTCAATATTTATGGTTTGTTGAATGAAATAAAGAGTATGACATTCCTTTTGATCCTTGAGAAGATTTTTGTGATATTGATTAATCTCTTGTTGATTTTCAATTACTTATTTATCACAGCTTGGCATTGTGATTATTATGCATTTAGTCATACCCCTTATTCTATATCGTTTCATCTGATATTTATAGCTAGACTAATCCGTTTATTATTTTCTTATTAAAAAATACTCGGGTCAGACCGAGATGTTACAGGTGCTTCAGCTTGACTTCTCACTTGGGATTGATTTCTCTGACTTTTGGCTAACTACTTAGATTAGTAGTTTATTTTGGTGTACACATTTGAGATATAGACTCTATGATGTATACTTATTCTTTTATGTAGTTCTTGTAACTATTCTTTTGTGATAGTGTGAGTCTTGCTTGACTACTACTCCGATGAACATTTTAATGTGTTATACATATTCATATCTATTTCCGCCTTTGTGATATGAATTATCTATGACTGGTTTGTGTTATGTATATTTCTATATTTGTTTCCGAAGATTATTATAGCCACTGTGAAGTAGCTTCAAGTTTGTATCGGTGTGTCTGATTTCCTCTCGAAATCAAATGCATGTTATACTATCTGACATAGCGGTGCTCGCACAAAGCAATTGGACGGATGGTCGCTCCTCAACAGCCTTATTCTCCGTGCTAGTTGACAGCATTACACCGTAGTGTCCTTGGCTGGCGTGGGTATAGAGGTGGGGCGTCAAAGCACTCCATAGGTATGGTACAAAACAAAATCGTATAAGGCACGCTAGGGTAGGTGACATGTCCCAACTAGTCAATGACTGGGTAGATATACCAATTGCTATCCGGGCTGGTGGTAACGCATTGCCGCTGCTACCGCCCGCCTCGAGCTACACTCCCAAATAAAAAAAAATCAAAAGTGGCCACCGAATCAATCCAAAAGTCAAAGTATAGTATCGAAGGGATGTGTCCGATCAAAGGTGCTACCTCATTGGCCCGAGAATCGCTCCTGTTTTAGCCACCTTATGCCAACTCACGGGAGTCGAGTCCACGTATTTATTTCAAAGGAAACGCCGCCACCATCCTACTTCATTCTAGAATCTCCACAGCGTACACGGTTGTTAAAGTGGTTTTCGGAGTTGGTAGAGAGTATGACAACTTCCGATCCCGGTCTATTCAACAACCAATCGTTATTATAACACCACGGTCTTTTTCAAAATAGTTTATACTTTAAAACCAGAATATAATATCCCTTTTCAAAACCCTATAAATACGATACCAATTTCCTCTTTTAAAACCAAATCAATATGATATCATTTCAATTATATCCTTTCTAAAACCATTACATTTTCAAAGTTATAGTATTTCGAAACCAAAATCGTATAAGGCCTTTCAAAATATAAAACTTCAAATTTTACATCTTTGAAATATAACCACACCACTTAAATGGTTTAAATATTAAATTACTTAATTATATAATAAAATAGCTTCTACACCTTCACAAATCAATTTCAAATATAGATTTAAATCCCCAAATAAGCGAATAAAATTTTCATATATTTCAAAGCATTAATTATTCCACCATTTCAAAACTTATTCTTTGATAATTTCATATATGTCAAATTCAATTGCTATTATTTAGATTTGAAACGTATACTTAATAAATCCAATATAGTTTAAGTAAAACTTTAACTTCAAACAACTGGATATTTTTCCAATTTATTTAACTTGATAAATTCATTTATCTCAACTTTACATTCATTTAAATTCTTAAAAAATAAATCAAGTTATGAGAATCATACCCTTTACCATCTCCATTCTTATTTAAAACTTCGAATCAAATTTATTCAAGTCCAATTCTTAAATAATTCAATTTAAACCAATTCCATATTTATCTTTCAACTTAGTTTTTATTTAAGTCTTCAAAACTCTATATGTCCAATATCTTAAAAAGTTACTTAACCATATAATAACAAAACAATCAATCTTCGTTATTCAACTTATTTTTATTCAACTAATTTATACGTAGCTTAAATTCAAAAATTTAACTGTGTGTGTGTGTGTATATATATATATATAAAGCAGTATTTATATAACATCAAAATTAATATTTATGAAATTGTATTTTCTTTCCAAAACCATAGAAAATCATTTTAAAGTATTTTATATATAGACCACGGTGTCTGTATATAATTTTCTACCTTATGGTCAAGTGATACGGAAATTTATCATTTCAATCCGTAATTTAAAATAAAAATTACGGTTATATATCATTTTCAACCGCAATCCCAAATGAAATGAATGCATAACAACTTACAGATTATGATGATATAAATAAACATCCATTCATCCATAATAAAATCATACATCCATCACAATCGTCATCCAAACCAATCAATCAATATCAATATATAACTGATAATAAATAACAGGTAATTTACAGGCAGTTATATTTAATAATAAATTAAACAATTCATCTAACTGGCAGTTTATAAGCAATAATAAATTTAAATAACGATTTAATTCAATAAATGTAAATTAACTGAGATAATGATTAAATATATGCCAAACAGCTATAAATAAATTTCAAATCACATCATCAATAAATTTAACAAACATAAGAAATCTTAGAAGTTGTGAGTGGGTTAAAACATACACCTTTTGAATTTAAGTTAAATTTAAATTCAATTTAAACCCCTTACTTCAGATTGCTGGACATCAGAGGGTAGAGAGGTTACCAACGCAGGGTATCTTCATCCAGGAAGATATCTTCCCCCGTTTGGTGCTCCTTGCTACTGTTCAGAGGCTCCAAAGCGGTTTCTCTCTTCAGCGGATCCACTTCAGTGCAATTGCTTATTCAGCAGAGCTGAGTATCCACATCCAGGAGGATATATTCTTCAGTTTGGTACCCCCTTACTTTTTTTCATAGACCTCAGGGTGGTTTCTCTTTTCCGTAGACCCACTTCAGTGCAGTTGCTTAGTCACCTTTACCGATTCAGTTGGTTGGAGTAATCCCCTAGCCTGGGACTTCTTCTTGTAGCTCTTGTATTACTCTAGTTTTCTAGGTACTTCTAGCACCTTAATATCGGATGGTGACCATGCCGGAGCTCGATATTGGGGTGTGATAGGTGGTGGCCTTGTCGGGACTCATCTTACGAGTAGCTAAGATTTGTTGTATGTGTTTTTGGTCTATTATCTGCCAGGCATGTTGGCAGCACCTTATATTCGTGATATATACATAATTGCATGTGTTCTCTCCTCTATTCGTAGAGGATCACACATTTTTCTCAAAAAACTTCAATTTAAACCCAAAAATTTGACAGTCTCCAAATTTGTCAAAACCAGCGTTAAAGTGTCCGGAATTCTAATATGAACCTAGCGGAGAAAACCGCGCGTGAATTGGAGTTCGTATGTGAAAGTTATTGTATCAAAACGAGTTGAAAATCAAAATCAAAATAAAATAAAAAAACAAACGAGCCATACTTAGTCAGCCACGTCACCACGTGTGCATGTTCTTCCGTCTCTTCACGTACTATAGGAAAGAAAAAAACACGACCGAACCCTAATCGCGCACACGCACATTTAGATCGATGAACTCATGGTTGTGCGTCACCATCCCTGGCCTCGCGCTGCGTGCGGCCTCCCAAGCACGCCTTCGATCTTCACGCAACGCCCAGCCACCATCATCGCACGCTATAGATCAGCCGCCACCCCCTTTCCTAACCCTAATTAAATTATCCCCCTTGATCTGACAGTTGAAATCGCCTACGAATGACTCCGATCGAACCCCCTCGACGATCTCTACCCAATGGCACCATCAATTTGGCGATCAGGCAGAGTTGATTTCGACACAATGGATGACCGAGAATTCACCTTCAATTTATAGACAAATGGTGATTCGAATCGAAAAAGAATTGCAGTTCTGAGATGCGTATATCGAGAGCTTCGATATATATATTTTTTTGAATTTTTTTGAGGAGTTTAAAATTTGAGCTTTAGATTGAAATTTGAATTGGATAAATTAGGGTTTACAACCATTGAGGAAGGGGAGCACATAAGTTTCTGTACGTATAAAAATGAGGAATAAAGACTGCTAGGGCATATAACAGGTTTATATAGGTAGGTCTGAAATTAGAATGGATGGATAAGGTTGGATACACGTGCTAACGCCTAAGTGGCCCAAAAACCCCGTTTCAACTCCGTAACGTAATTGGGTCAACCCATATATCAAAATAGATATTTTAAAATATTTTAAACGCGATGGAACAAGTTTCAAGTCCAAATTCCATCGTATGAAGAAGTTATGCTAAAAACAATATTTTTCAAATTGATTTCAATTGATTTCAATTTCATTTATTTCAAGGCCTTTCGAGTACGTACGATCAAAGGACAAGTCCAATCGTTACGAAACTTGAAATCCTATAATAATTCACCGTTACGGTTCCGATGAAACTGGTTTCGTCGAAATCTGAGTCAGTGGCCAAAATGGCTATTTTTACACTAATTAAATAAATTAATAAATAAAGTAATTAAATCAAATTTCAAATTTAAAATTTAAAATTTGACAATTCTTATTATTTAAATTTCTTAATCATTTAGATGTCAAATTAAATGTTGATTCAATCATAAGTTTCAACGTAAATTCAAATTTCATTATATTCATCAATTATAAATTATATTTTCAATAATTACATGGAATTCACCATTCATTCTTATTATTCAATCCATTATAGTCAAATGGATGAAATTAACATTGGGTTCAAAGCTACTACATTAATATTCTCAAATTTTAACTTAATTTTCAATTAACATAATAATTAAATATTTACTTTCATTCATTTGCAATTTATCCAATTACTATAAATTAAATTCAGTAAATTGATAAGTCTTGTTATCCATTCTTTTAATCCAACCAATTGTCATAATAGGAAAAAAATTAACAATATTTCCTATAATTCCCTTAATTTACACTAATATAACATTAAATTAGATTTATTGCAATTGATTACCCGTTTTAATTTATTAGACTAAACAAATGGTTGACTTAATAATAATTGTTACCACTAACGTTAAATTGCACTTATAAGTTATCACTAACAAATAGGTGTTGAAATTGATTACATACACTGTTCTCGCCCTATTTCATAAATTTTACACTAATTCACCAATTATAGTATATATTTCATTTACTTAAAATAATCCCTTTATTACAAATTGAATCCAATTAATTTTTATATATTCCAATTAAACTGATTAGATTCAATTCCAACCTTTTACTTGAGTCTATTATTACTTAGTAATGTAGTTAACACCTGCCCCATATTTCATTCCATCAATATATTCAAATTCCCAACTTCCCTTTGTATAAACTATTATTTCCAAACATATCGAAGTTATCAAATATATTCATTTATTATAATTAGAACCTCAATTAATTCATATATTCACACAATACTTACCTTTATTTACTTAAAAAAAAAATCTTATTCCAAAATATAATAGTTACAACAAATTAATAGGATAATCAAATAGTAACTTACGACCGTTACAATTTCTTTGATTCATTAATTACAATTAATATCCTCAATAAATTCATTTACTAGGTCTCATGCATTCTAATACACCAATTTCCACCTTATACATAAATTTTACGTTACTATTTTAATTTGCATTCACTCTTTCCATTATTATATTAATTGAATTCCATTCTAGTTAATATTTTTATTAATGATTCACTAATTCAACATTTCCATTTGTTGCTTATATTAAACTTATAACCAAGTAAGACAATTAACATTATTTTCAATTAATTGCAATTTTGTTCTAAATTGTTAAATTTAATTACAATTGCTACATCTAATTTCTAACATTGTATCGCATCCCCATAAATGTAACATTTATTTATTTTTAATAAATTTTATTTCCAATTCCATCCACAAATTAAACAGGTAACTTATAGTAATTGTTTACATGCCAAGGTTACACTTAAGTTTATCCAGCTTCAACCAATTATTATAATTACCTACATAATATCGAATTCATTCAATTACTATAAATTATATACAAATCCTTTAATTTGCACCGCTTTTATGCTTATTTACTTATTTTTAAATTTATACACAAGTGCACAATTTACGCTATTTCGCTTTTATTGATTTACTTCAATTGTCAACAATTGGTTACTACAATTAATTCTTAAACTTTTATTTCGATATAAATTATAAAATTTTATTTCTTTCAAAATTTAAATAAAAAATTTAATTAAATTAATCAAATTTATTCACCAAAATTTACGGGTCATTACACCAATGACCGGAAACTTCTGGAAGGATGTTAAAATGGAATATCAAGTTGAGTCAGTTCGATATTACCTACATGCCGCGAAGGGCCATACAGGGGCAAGTGCTAGCAGATTTCATTGTTGAATTCACCATGACAAACGAATCTAACGGCCGCAATGTCATACCTCCCATTCGATGGAAGAAGTACACCGATGGGGCATCTAACGACCGTTGTTCGGGGGTTGGCATAGTTCGTGTAACTCCTAAGCACCGATTAGTTTGCTACGCTTTGAAGCACGAATTCACAGCAATGAATAACGAAGTCGAGTATGAAGCATTGATTGCCGGGTTAAGACTTACCAAAGAATTGGGAGTAAGATCGGTTGAAATCTTTTGCGACTCGCAACTGGTGGTGTACCAAGTGCGGGAAGACTATCAAGCAAAGGGGAAGAGACTTGCCTCGTATTTGGTCCGAGTTCAAGAGCTGCTAACGAATATTGAGTATTATGATATTTCACATGTGCCGCATGAGAAAAACAGAGCAGCCGATTTGTTGGCAAAATTTGCAAGCACTGGCGATTCGCAGTAAATGGGATTGTTTCCCGTTGAAACCTTACATGTTTCGAGAATAAATATGATGGAGGTAGATTTCATGTTAGAAATAGAAATTGAGAAGGAATCTTGGATGACCCAATTCAAGCAGTACTTGTTACACGGGGTCGTGCCCGAAAGAAAGAGCGAAAGACGACAAGTCATTTGTAAGGCTTCACATTATGTAATGAAAGTTGGAGTAATGTATTGAAGGGGATTCTCGGCCCCCTTACTCCGTTGCATTGCCCATGGTGAGATAAAACAAGTACTGAAGGATGTCCATGAAGGTGAATGTGGAGACCATGCCGAAGGGTAGACGTTCGCAAAGAAAATCCTCCGCTATGGATACTATCGGCCGAATGTAAATCGGCATGCCGCAGACTATTTGAGAAGATGTGAAAAATGTCAGAAATATGCAAAAATCCCAATAGCTCCACCGACGGAACTCACACAAATGGTTAGACCCTGGCCATTTGCAATGTGGGGGATTGATATAGTCGGTTCTTTACCCCTACCCAAAGGTGGTAAAAAATACGCAATAGTAGCGGTAGATTACTTTACCAAGTGGGAAGAAGCAGAGCCTTTGGCCACTATCACCACCAAAAAGGTCATCAATTTCGTTGTACAAAATATTATATGTCGTTTTGGCCTTCCACGAACCATCATTACAGACAACGGAACTCAATTTGAAAGCAAAGAGTTCAAGGAATTTTGCCAAAAATATGGTAATGAGAAAAGTTTGCAGCAGTTGCTCACCCGAAAGCCAATGGACAAGTGGAAGCCGTAAACAAAATAATCAAATCCATATTGAAAAAACGTTTGGAAAAGGCGAGAGGCAAGTGGGTGGATGAGCTTCCGACAGCGCTTTGGGCTTATAGAAGCACCCACAAGTCTGCGACTGGCCACACTCCATTCGCATTAGCATATGGCATGGAAGCTAACATACCCATAGAGCTTGAAGTTCCATCACATCGGGTAACTTATTATGACAATGAGTCCAATCGAGATTTTTTGCTGGAATCATTGGACTTCATTGATGAAAAGCATGAAGAAGGTAATTTAAGAGCGACCGCATACAGGCATCGAGTCGCTTGATATTATAATGAAAGAGTCCGACCGAGAATCTTTGGTGTGGGTGATCTCATTTTGAAACAAGTTTTACGGGTTCCATCACATATGAGCCCCGCATGGGAAGGTCCATACATCACTGAACGGAAGCTTAGAGAAGGAACTTTCAAGCTAGCGGTCGTTGAGGGTGTGGCACTCCCCTGAGCATGGAATAGCGAGCATTTGCGTCATTATTACACTTAGTTCATTTCTTTCATATTTTAGTTGGATTTATTTCCAGAAAGTTTTTATTCCTAGATTATGGCATGTAATAAGAATTTGGCTTGTTTGCATTAATAAAGGGTTAAAGCCATTTTCTCCATGAATTGTCGATGTTTCTGTGTATGATAATGCTGTAACCAATAACTAAGAAATACATTATTAGGTCTGACATACGAACGCACACGAGCATTGAAAATCTCTAGGTCCCCGAAGTGCGGACTGGAGCAATCTGAGTCCCCAAAGTGTGGACCAGAGTATAAACGACTCAAAATCTCCAAGTCCCCGGAGTCCGGCCTGGAGTACTCTGAGTCCCCAGAGTGCGGACCATAGTATAAACGACTCAAAATCTCCAAGCCCCCGGAGTGCGGACAGGAGTAGTCTGAGTCCCCAGAGTGCGGACAAGAGTATAAACGACTCAAAATCTCCAAGTCCCCGGAGTCTGGACTAGAGTACTCTGAGTCCCCAGAATGCGCACCAGAGTATAAACAACTTAAAATCTCTAAGTCCCCGGAGTGCGGACTGGAGCACTCTGAGTCCCCAGAGTCCGGACCAGAGTATAAACGACTCAAAGTCTCCAAGTCCTCGGAGTGCGGACAGGAGTACTCTGAGTCCCCAGAGTGCAGACCAGAGTATAAACGACTCAAAATCTCCAAGCCCTCGGAGTGCGGACTGGAGTACTCTGAGTCCTCAGAGTGCGGACCAGAGTATAAACGACTCAAAATCTCCAAGTCCTCGGAGTGCGGAATGAAGTACTCTGATTCCTTAGAGTGCGGACCAGAGTATAAACGACTCAAAATCTCCAAGTCCCCGTAGTGCGGACTGGAGTACTCTTAGTCCTCGGAGTGCGGGCCAAAGTATGAACGACTCAAAATCTCCAAGTCCCTGGAGTACGGACTAGAATATTCTAAGTCTCCAGATCACGGACTAGAGAAGGAGCGATTTAAATGTCCATGTCCCCTGAGGGCGAACTGAACACAAATGACTTAAAGTCATTGGACCCTTAGTGTGCGGACTGGAAAATATTCTAAGTACCTAGAGCACGGAATAAAGAATGTGCAATGCCAGAAAAATTATCGACTTATTTAAAGATGAATCGAGAAGTTTATGTGAATCGCAATAGCTTGGGTTTTGACCACGATTATACAAAAAATCAAACAATGGAAGTCTTCTGAAAGGCAAAAGAACTAAGTTTTATTCACCAAAAAATAAGTTTCTAATACAACTCCTCCGATGCTCGGAGTCAAAAGTTTATTTACATGAACTACGAAAATAAATAAAAATAATTACATAATATAAACTAACTCTCGTTGAACGAGAGCAAGGCTACTTCTTCGACCTTTTTCCAGATGACTCCTCTCGCGTTCGTTTTCCCTTGATAACTTTCTTTGACGGGGGAGTGACAACTGAAGAAGTATCGGGAACTTCCATGGGCTTGGACCCGCCTGGGAGGATGACCTTTAATGGCTTATTCAAAGGATCGTCCAGGTCCATAGCTTGAGGCTCGACTTTAATCTTACCGTCCTTTTCTTCTCCTTCTCAAGCTGCTCCTTCATGCTCAGTTTAGATGTGTGTTCAGAGGCGCCTGTAATTTAAATTTCATAACTCCCATCGATGGGCGAGGAAGTCTTGGATTTATCCTCATCAAGCGTTCTGATCACCTGAACATCTGGACAGGGAGCCTCTCCTGCATAAGTGGCCTCACTTATCTTTTCCTTCACCTCCTTAGCGACATCGATCCTCGGAGTGGTTTTGGGATCAGAATGGTCTGCACAAAATCATGAAAAATAAGTATTAGAAACGATAGCTCCTGGTGAAAAACGATGACTTTTGGAATGTTAAAGTGAAGAGTTATCTACCAGGTTTCGGCCGGCTCTCAGCCGTCAAAAGGGTCTCACCCTCTGGAATAGGAGACAATATGTGAAGGCCGTGGCCGGGATCCTCCGGATCATAACCAACATGCCGCTCAAAGGGATAAAGTATCGGACGATCGGCCTGCTGAGTGGGCACATGAGCTTGAGACTCGATCCCGGATGGACCGGCGGTAACCTCTTTCCCTTTCATTGAGGGGGAGCCTTTGTAGTAAAGAGCTTTTGCCGCTGACCGGTCCGAAGACTCATTTCCCTTAAGAAATTCTTTTATCAAAGCTCCTTCATCAACCTCCTCGGTACCATGTTTGGCCTTCCTGATTTCTATTAAGGTCTCCCACGCCTCAGCTAAAGATTTGAGATAGCCCTCACTCAGAAAAGATAAGTCTCAGTGCATGAGGACGCGAGAATTGAACTCTGCAATTAGTGGGTCGAACATTCTTTTGACCGCCTCCCTACCTGCTTCTTTAGCCGCCTCATGGCGGGAGTCGACCTTCGCAGACGCTATTTTCTTGCCCTCTTCACGAGCTTCATTCTTTAGCATCTCAACCATAGAAAGTTCATCCTCAAGCTTCGCCTTCAGAAGTCGTGTGGCAACGATATCGTCGCAATATCGTTGCGACTCTTCTTGGGCCGCAGTCTTCTTCTCCTTTTCTTCGCGGAGTTGCTCCTCCAGCTCCTTTACTCGGAGGGCAAAGGCATCCCTATCCTTCTGCACTGAGTCTTTATCCAAAGCCAGAGCCCTAAAGCGTTGGACCGCCTCGTCGATTTCTTTTTTAAGGGTTGATTCTAGACGAGTTACGGCTTCGGTGGTATCTTTGGCGCTCTATTGGGCGGCTTCTAGCTGAGACTTGTAAGAATCAAGCTCTTCGTCCTGAGCTTTAATAATATCCTTGTCATGGATGGCCTCAAGTTTCAGGCGATCAATCCCATGCTGGTGCTCTATGGAGACTTCTGACACTTTCCCGACAAGATGAACGAACGCGTCATGTTTAACATAGACATCGTTGTTGCAGGCGATAGCGCTCTATTTGACATGTCCCGGGATATGATGGACCGTCGGGAGGAATTTCAGGCCATCAAAGCAGATTTTTAGGAATTTAGCCTCGAGTTCAGTCAGTCTCTTCGATATCATTGGATCTGTTACGGGAACAGAAGGAGATGGCTTTGAAATTTCAATTTTCTTGTAAGGATCCCGGGACTGTCGTGTGGTAGAAGGATTGGAGTGCTGGTCACGAGGGACATTGGATTGCGACTCCTTATGGCCGTGCTTATCTCTGCCTTACACCGAGTGACAAAAGGGTTTATGATGGTATTTGGGCTGATAATAAGATTTCTTCCAAGACGATGAATCTCGAGTATGATAATCCCAATCATCATCGTCGTCCCTTTCTCGGCGTCTTCCAGAACCAGAATGCTATCCTAACAGATAAAATATTGATGAACCGCGAAGGCGGAAGTCCAAGCGTGCACCTCATGTCACCTACACAAAGTTTATGTAACAACGAGTTAGAAGAATAGGGTGACAACAGAAATTTAAGTACAGGGTGAAGTGCATGTGTTTGTGTGTGTCCTAGTGTTTCCCCCCGACGGACCAGTTTCTTTACTAATAGGGAATTTTTCTCCCTGATTTTGGGCTTGAACACTTGCATCGCCTCTAGCAGGCGAATGAAGCTTAAGGGTCTGTGGATCGTCAAAGTCGTAGTTGAGTAGATCATCAGGTATGGAAAGGTTCGACGGGCCTTTTAGGGAACTTTCTAAATGTTGTGAGGAGGCTTCATTCTCCAAGGGAACGAGAGTAACTTTAGAAGTCCCACCGACTGTTTTCTTCCTCAGCCTATATGTTAGTTTCTTCTTCCCCTTTGAAGGGGAAGGCAACGTCTCGATGTCGTGAACTTCGAATATTACATCCCGAGCGAGACTAACTTTCTCATCTTGTTCCTCAGGCGTTTCGGTTTCCTTAATTTCCCCCTCTTCTAGTGTGTCAGGGGCGTTACATGCTGAAGATTCGGCTTGTTTTTTTCCTTTGCCAGAGGCAGACCTTGGTATTGTAACGCCCCGAGGGAGGTTTACCTTGCGACCTTTTGCCAACAACCCAAACTTTGTAAGCGTCTCATTTGAAATGAGAGTTTTGATGTCCCAATCTTCGGTGGGAATGGCTCGAATGGCTTCGACGGCTTCAGAATATCCTGGCCCCTCGGGACGCGGATTGATACCTGAAAAGATGGAAGAGATTTAGAAAGGGTACAGCTTCGACCAAACATAAATATCGACCCAGTAAAAAGACTTACTTCCTACCCATCTCCTCGCAAAACCGGGAGGACATCTCACGTAAAACCATTCCTGTTTATACAGGGCAAACTTGCTCCATGCTCCAGTTAAGATTTGGCATTTGTTGTATGGCTCGAGAAACACGAAAGATGGGTTATTCTTCCATCTCTTGATGAAATATATGTATCGAATATCTCCTGGAGTTGGAAGCCTAGAGAGGATACTCTTGAAGAGGATACAAGTGTCATAGATGAATGCATGGCTGTTCGGATGCAGTTGCGACAGAGCAATGTCGATGTACTGCAACACGTCTCGAAGAAATGATTTGGACGTTGGCATGCTGCCAACCCAGCACATGAATTTGTTGCTAGCTATATATCCGATTGGTGGTAAGTGTGAACGATCATGCCCCGATGGAACTAATACATTGTCAAAGGGGATTCCATGGACAGAGCAGATCCGACAGACCGTACTTTCATTAATTTTTGAAGCCTGAGTGTCGATTGGGTCATCTAGAAAAATAGCTGCCTTCAAAACATCGGGAGCCAAGTCGACAGATGTAGCCACAGGGTTCGAAAAGTCTTGGGCGAGGGTAGTTGATGGATATGAAGTATCTACGACTTCTTGTCGAGAGGATGGCCTGGGTTTATCAGAGATCGTAGCGGAGCTAGATTTTCTAGACATCTTCAATGAAGATTGAATCTAACAGAGTACCTGTTTGAACTATACTTGAAAAATAATCGACGTTAGACTTAACAGCATAAATATTCCCTCCATGTGGTGTGTGAACTAGTGCGATCATTCAAATATAAGTACTGAGAAATTAAAAGTCATAGAGTTGACGATAGAAAGTTGAGCTTTGAACTGTCATCTTCGAAGACCGTCATCGCTGACCGTCTCCAAAAGCCTGTCTTATGATGTTTTCGATTTTGGACTTGGACATTGGCACTATATGTTGAAGGCTATTATCTATTTTTATCGATTTAAATTCAGACTTATGATCGTTGAAACTGGGGAGTTATCAGCCCGGATCAGTTCGATATGTTGGTTTGCTTAAGTCTTTGTCCTCGTTTTTGTCATATGATTAAACATGGGAAATAAGTGAATTCGATGAGGGTTATGTTCAAGTTGGAATGATTTCGACTATCGTTATCCATTCATCAAAGATCGAGGCCAACCGAAACTTGAAACACATGGCCTAAAACTCGCTCAGCCTAAATGCTGCTCGGCATAAATGCCATTCCGCCTAAATGCCATTCAGCCTAAATGTTGCTCGGCTTCAACCCAGTTCGGCCTAAATGCCGCTCGACATAAATGTCGTTCGGCCTAAATGCCATTCGGCCAAAATGTTCCTCAGCCTCAACCCAGTTCAGCCTAAATAACATCCGGCCCAAGTCCATTGCTCGGCATCCCGTACTTCTGTCTGTCTTCTCCACCGTTGGGCATAAGGGGGTCATGCCGAACCACGCTCAGGCCGAGCCGCATCGCTCGGCATTCTACTCTCAACAAAGACACCCTTCCACTTATCCACTCCATTGTTCGGCATACGACGAATCATCCCGAACCAAAGTTATGCCGAGCCACAACGCTCGGCACTCCGTCCTTAATAACAATTTTATTCTTTTCCTCCATCCCTACCGAAAGACATGGTCGAGTCCTTCGGCAGGTCGTATCGAGCCGATTGGCATTCTAACCAATTTCTACTCCTCCTCTGTTTTTTCCTCCTTCGCATGCCTCTGACCTCTCCTTTTTTCCCACACTGCCTAGCTTAAAACGTAACCTAATCACGATATGATTCCCTCATCTGTGTGATACCTAATGGCCACAGTTCTACAGAGATTCACGAACTTGAATCTCGTGCTAAGTTTATTAGCCAAGGGTAGCGTTCAAAGAGAGAGGTCATTACCTAGTAAACGGCTAGAAAACTTAGGGGGATTCTGAAGTAAGGAGGGCGGTTTTAATCTGTTTCAATTGATTTGGGAAAGGACTGAGGTAACGTACGATGTTTGAGGAGGGAAGAGTGATTAATCATTTGGAGTTTTTTAAAAAGAAAAGTTCACGAATATTGGATAGCGGAAGTAAAAATGAAAAAGAGAAGAAGAAGTGAAGTGCCGACCTTTATAGGGGAAGAAAGGAGGTCGAAGGGACAATGGCCGGTAGAATCGGTCAATGTGCATCCCTCGCTCGGCGTCAGCTAAATCGTCCGGCATTTATATGATGTTTGGCATCGGCATGTCGTTCGGCATACACTGAAACGTTCGACATTCAAGAGAAAGTGCCATCAAGGAAATGAGACCAGGGCTTGAAGCAAAACACGGAGGAATCGTGATTCAAAGCGCATCATGTTCATCTACATGATACACTTTGGGGAGCAAGTGTTACTCAGCGGCTTGACTGGGCAACCAAAGACTTGATGAAGAGACTTTGTTCGGCATCTGTCCCCATTCGGCGCGACCAAGCCCTTCGGTATCTATGGTCGTTTTGCATTAAGGGTAGTTCGGTATTGTATATCGTTTAGCATTGAGGGCCATTCGGCATGTCAGATTCGTTCGACATTCCACACTGCTCGGCATCAAGACCACGTTCGGCATTGAGGGGCGTTGGCATGTCAGAGTCGTTCGGCATTCCACACTGCTCGGCATCTAGACCTCGTTCGACATTGATGGGAGTTCGGCATGTTAGAGTCGTTCACCATTCAATCTCGACCGGCATGAAGCTCGTTCAGCATTCCTACCTCGTTCGGCATCTCCCCTCAACCTGCATCGGTTCTCGTTCGTCTTGCACTCTTCACTCAACACATCGCCTCATTCGGCATAAATGAAGCGCTCGACATCTACCGATCGACATTTGTGGTTCGGCACACAAAGTTCATTCATTTTAGGCCGAACTGTCTAACTACTAGGCCCACCGTGGAAGTCCAAGCCATCTTTGTCTATAAATAGAGAGGCAGGGCATATGAAAGGGATCTTTTTCTGAGAACACCGGCAAGACTCTGCCGCATTCAAGACTTATTCAAGACTTATCTTTTTTGCTTAACAATTGCAATCAAATAGTTGGTCTACGGATTAAACCTGTAATCGATTAGTGAGAAAAACAATAAAGATTGACCTCAAAGTGGACGTAGGCAATTACGCCGAACCGCTATAAATTTGGTGTTCTTGTTTTCTGCATTTAATTTAGCACATTATCCTCTGTTTGAATTTACTTTCTTCATTAATCTCTCTACATAATTCTACTCAAGGGTGTTAGTACCAATTATAGTGCTACAATTATTAAGTTTTATTAATTGATAATTAAGGTTTATTAATTAATATTAAAGAATAATTAATTTATAATTAAAGGATAATTAATTTATTTTAAGGGGTAATTAAGGAATGAATTACCCAATTGTAATTAATCAAATGAATGTGATTGATTAATTGGTTGATTAATTAAAGATAATCTTGATGATTGATTAAGTATGAATACTTAATGAGATTAAATAGTGTAATTACTTAGGATAAGTAATTAATGTATAATTACTAGGATGTAAAGGCGAATTACTTAATGGGAAGTAATTAAAGGATAATTACTTAGTAGAAGTAATTAAGGGTAAATTACTTAGTGTAATTAATCAAAGGATTAATATAATTAATTAAGGAGTTAATTAATTAAGGGAAGTAATTACAGGATGGTAATTACTGTTTATGATTAATTAATGGAAGTGATTAACTAAAGTTTAATTAATTAATGTAATTAATTAAGGATTAATGTAATTAATTATAATTAATTAATTAATGGAAGTAATTAAGGGTTGATTGCTATAAGAGGTTAAGAATAATTAATTTGTGTAATTAATTAATGGTTAATTACTTAATGTAATTAAAGAATAATTAATCAAGGGGGATTAATTAATTGATTTGTAATTAATTAATAGTTAAGTAAGCAAGATTTTAGTGATGAAATTAATTAATTTAATTTATTTCAAATTAATTAGAGATGAAGTAATTAATTTAATTCATTTTAAATTAATTGTAGATGATGTGATTAAATAAATCGTTGCTTACGGATGGCTGATTGATATTGAATGCTTGGATTGATTAATATCTCTAATGAGATATGTGTGATATGTGATATGAGATGATTTGGATTGAATTAGGATATGGATTATCTATTTGTGAATATGTGAACTGTCTATCTGTGTGAATATAGATAATGATTTGAATTGAATTGTTTTAACTGTAAAACAACTTGGACCTAAAAGATGGCATTTTCTATTTTGATAAGACCGAGATCGGATTTTTAGATTTGAAAATCCGAAAACCAAATTGATCCAAATTAACGATAGGTCGTGAATCTCAAGTGAAGATGAAGGTTCAAAGTGCAAGGGTTATTATCGTTAACTCTAAGGGCGATTCCAAAATGAGTGTAAGGAGAGAATGCCTTCGGTTTTGTTCGAACACGGAACGAACTTGTATGGATTGAATGCTTTCAGAACATCATCAGGTGGGCGATGAGCATTCTAAGATAGATGTGTTCTATAAAGGTAATCGCAGCCTCAAGCCTCATCAACTAGGAATGGCTAAAACAGGGGAGGTGCGGCACGGCTAAGTGGGCCATGTCCAAGTAAGTCGAGATTTACCCCTGTCTAGATGTCCCTTTTTATTCGACTATGTGGGCGGTTGCTAGCTACAACCGTGGGGTTTTCTTGTTCGGAACTATTCAGTAAGGAATGGTTCTAGCCTTATGTTGCAGGGGATTAGGAGTAATCCTCGGTACGGTGATCTAGGCCCCGTACTGTGACGGGCGGTACCTCAGTAGCCCTGCCATTGTATGGAATCCAATCTCTAATAAGTGTTGTACGTATCGATTGTGCCCAACTATGTTGGAACGTGATATGTAAGCATTCCAGCGATTCTGTATTTTATTTGAAAACCCTAGACCCTATTATAATATCACTGGATTTCCTATCAAATGTTTTGGTTAGGGTAAGGTAAAAACTTAACCATGTTTATGTGTGGGGAGTCTTACGTGTACCTTTTGTTTTCAAAAGGTTTTAAAAGTTAAGCAACTTTAACCGTTTACTCATACCAGACTCATGTCTGACTCGGAGTTTTTTTGTGTTTTTCTTAGATTCTTGAGTACTCAAATTTTTATGAGTAGCCAAGGGATTCAGGTTAGGTTTGACGAATTCTGGAGGAGATATGGAGCAGGTGGCTGCAGCGTTTGTAGATATATAGGAGTTCAGCTGTGTTGATCCCTGTATTATTATCTATGTTGTATATTGAGTTGTATGATAGACATGATCTATAACTTTCGAAGGTATTGTAATATGAAGCTATGTAACTCTGATGTATATGATACTATGTAGTTTAGTATGTGATTAGTATAATTTATTCATTCCGCTGTTGAGATTCTGATGTTGTTTCTTTCTTTCTTCTCTATCTTTTCTCTTTTCTATCCCTTTCGTTCTTAATAATGATGCGTCTTTCTATGGAGAGAGAGGCGGGTCGTTTTATTTGATATCAGAGTGCTAGGTTGAGTGAATACCAAGTCTTTGGAGCGTTTTTTTCTTGAGAGAGCGCACTTATATTTTGATATACATACATACATACATACATACATATATATATCTACCTATCTATTGGATTACCTGTTCGGGTTTTTCAAATTTGAGTTGTAAAGGTAGAAAGGGTAGTGGTGTATGTAGCACAACTACTAGTGGAAGAAGTCAGAGTGTTGAGATTGGAAGTGTATTTGTCGAGACTGTAAACCCAATACCGTCTCGAGTGAGCTTTGTAGTATAGTGTATGCATTTCACCAATATCTGGAGGAAACCTGTAAATGTTCGGAGTCCATCTTTGAAGTGGTTGAATAGGGTTTGGATCTGTCGGTTAAGCGGAAGTAAGAGATGGTATCTTGGTAACTTTAGGATGGAGTAACTGCATGGTGAAACGTAGTGTCTATGGATGTTTCCGAAGATGTTTTCTTTGGAGCAAGTTTGAGGAAGTATGTCTGCATCGGTGATGCGACTAGGGTCAGCAGGGTGTTTATGCTTGGTTTAAGACTTGAGTTTCTTGAGGATATGTCTGCCTATCTCAAGGTTCTTTGTGGGATTGGTTGATCTGATTTTTAGAATCAAAGGAGCTTTGGATAAGAAGTCAGTGGCATCAGCTCAGAAGTGTTTTGTGTGCCAGCAGGAAGTTCTTTTGGCTTTGCAGTTTCCTAGGGATGGAGTTCGAAAGCAGCAAAGTGGACTCGTTTCTTCAATGGATTCGTTGAGGATATGCTGTTTTGATTTGTAGAGAGAGAACAGTATCTGTGGATATTGGATTGGATAGGATCGCAAAAGTGACTTGCGATAGTTTGAGTGTTCTTTCGAGTTATAGAAACTGTCAGAGATTTTTTCGGATGTCTTCAGGGAA
The DNA here is from genome assembly GCA_030765085.1 of Allium cepa. Lineage (NCBI taxonomy): Eukaryota > Viridiplantae > Streptophyta > Magnoliopsida > Asparagales > Amaryllidaceae > Allium > Allium cepa. The sequence continues at coordinate 948,081,244 of CM060938.1, read as the reverse complement.
GTCAGAAGTTTGTCTGCATTAGAGATTGAGTTCCGTATCAATTTGGTTCATGGAGCTACGGGTAGTTCAGCTAGGTACAAGGATGACTCCTAGGTTGAGGTTTTGGTGAAGCAGCTCAGGATTTTGTGGAACTTCTGAGTTTTCTCTTTATGGATCTACTGAACCATATTTCTGGAATGTGCGGTCTAAACTATGCTCGTGTTCACCGATGGCATTCTTATCTGCTCCAGATCAGAGTTGTGCAGCGGAAGCAAGATAGAAATTGTTCTAGAGTGGAAGCAACCGAAAGTTGCAGTGTTTTGGATTAAAGAGTTTCTACGGGAAGTTATAGGATCTGAAGGTCAGATTGGCAAGTGCCCCTGTTCTAACTTTTTTGGATAAGAGAAGTAAGTTTGAAGTCTTCTGATGATTTTCAAGTAGAGATTGTGTATTTGATTTGGGTAGATCTTGAGAGGATCTTTTCGTTGGAATGTTTTTGGTCCAGTTTGTTTCTAGAGGCATCAGCGAAGGTTGAGCTGATCAGAAAGGATTTAGACTGCCAGGATCGTCAGAAGAGATTTGTGGTTAAAAGATGGAGGAATTTGGATTTCGAAGTTGCGGACTTTTTTGTTGTTGAGATTTTCTCCGGTCGAAGGAGCAATAATATTGGGTAAGACTGGGAAGTTAGCTCCGAGGTATATTGGATTCTTTTGAGTTCTTGTAAGGAATAAGTGTTTGGCTTATAATGGTTAAATTGCCAGTTTGGAAGAATGGGATTCAATGTATTTCACGTATCTCTGAGGGAGTACGTGTATGATCCATCACTGGTTTTGGAAGCAGTAGTTCTGTGAGGGTTTGATAGTTGAGTTGATCTTGACTGTTATCAGGTATCTTGTGTAGGTGGTAGATCTAGATAAGAAGAAGCTCGGTAGCTTAGTGGTGTAGCTAGTTTGGATTTAGTGGAGCGAGTATCCCAGTATCTGTATTTGGGAAACTCTTGATAATTTTAAGAAGCTTATGCGGATCTGTGTCCGGATAGCTAGTATTGTTCGTTGGATTGAATGTTTGTTTGGATAAAATTGTTTATCTGGTTGATTATTTATGGATGCTTGAATTGGTTGTAATAAAATAATTTTTTTTGGAAAAATCTATTGTTTTAAAATTCGGGGACGAAATTCTTTTAAGAGGGGAGGAATGTGATATCCTGGAATTTCAAGAAATTTAAAATGTGATAATCCCTTGATTAATTATCTGAAATTGGTTAAAAAAATTAATTTCAAACAATAATAAACATAATGAGTTGTTTTTATATATAGAGATAAATACTTTTTTAAATGGAATAATAATTTATAAATTTAAATTGTGTTATTTTACAAATAGATTTTAAATAGACTTATTATTCACAAATTTAATAAGTGTGTTTAAATATATATATATATATATATATATGTATGTATGTATGTATGTATGTATGTATGTATTTAAATTGATTTTAAATAGGATAATTATTTTCAATTAATAATATGTTTGTTTAAAATTGAAATCTATATTTATTTGAATTAATTTTAAATTGGATTTTAAATTGAATTTGAATTTGAATCTGAATTTTAAGGAATATACATATATCTTAAAATAGAAATAATAATATGGCTTGGATTTAAAATATATGGATAAAGTTTTTATTTAAAATAAGTTTGTTTTATATTATTATCTTTAAAGGAAATTTATTTATATAGATTTAGAAAGTAATTATTTAATAGTAAATAAATACAAAAGTTTTATATTTACATTTAAAAATGGATTAAAAATATTATATATGATTTTATTCAAAAATATATCTGGTTTTCATTTAATTTTCTCTTAAAAGTTTTATTTATTTAAAATTAGAAAAGCATTTATAAATTAATAAACATACTTATTAATTAGGAAAAATAATTATATAAGCTTTAAAATATTTTTAAAATAATTAAATATTGCATAATTACAAGTGTAATTAAATCAAGTGATGTAAGTAACAAGTGTTTGATAATTAATAAGGTAAGAGACAACTATGACACATTTTATTTATATTTTCTTTAATTTTAAATAAACCATAAATTAGTTTATACAATCATTCATCTTCCTTTCCGATTTCTTTTTTAATCTCATTTCAAAAATCTTAAACTTTCTCAAACAAGAAAACTATGGCCAGACTTACAATCACTTCCTTAAAATCAAAACCTGAAATACTCCTCATCTCAAATGCAAAACCGTGTCATTCAAGCCTGAAATAAAGCTCAACCAGAAATGAATCAAACCTTGTAATTTATTCCTCAAACAAATCATTTACCTATAACTATCTTCAAAATAAAGTGCAGCCTTACCAATTATCAACACTCAGATTACCATGAAAACATTTTCAAGTCTGCAACTTTCTCAAGCCAAAAGTCTGTAATCATCTCCTCTAAAACAAATGCAAACCAGAAGATCATCAAACCTGTAACCATTTATATCTCAAAGCAGTTTTCAAAAAGCCTGCAACTTTTCTTTCAAAAGTTCAATTTTAAAATGCAACCTGGAAAGCATTTTCAAGTCTGTAACAATTGCAACTTGGAATGAAGTTAAATCATCATCATGTTACAGTCTAAAAGCATTCCAGTTTCAAGCAAAACAAAGCTTTTTAAGTTTCAAGTTTTCAAAGTTTCAACCCGGTTTTTTCAAAGCTCTCTGCATTTTGTTTTAAAGGTGAGTAAACATCTACTTAAAAATCCTAAGTAATAATTGTTCTGTTCCTTGTTAGATTTCTGAAATGATTAATGCTTGCATGTGTATATATAGATGTATTATCTTTGTGTATGAATGTGTATGACTTATCTTTGTATATGAATGTGTATGACTGTGCATGTATATTTTGTTTGTTCTTCTCTGTTTTAAATTATAGAGAGCAGGAATAAAAGAAAAATCCAAATCTCCTTATCTGATCATTGTTAGGTTTTGATTTTTAAACATGATATGTTTTTTTAAACATGAATTCAAGTTTAAATTTTTATTCAAGCAAAATAGATGTAAAAATCCTCTAGAATCAAAATAGTATAGTAGAAGCTCTAAATACATGATTAAATCAAATATTATAATTTGTTGATTCAGGATTATAACTCGAATTCACTTTGAAAGCTAGGATTTTTAAGACTAAAATCTCAATTTTTAATAAGGTATTGAGTATGAAATTTTGTGATGTCTGGAAATTGGTTTTTGGGCAAGATTTGGTGGCCGGATCATCTATGGTGGTCGCTGCTTCGACTGGAGGAGGTCGGGCTATAGGTGTGCTCAAGAAAAATGGATGGTGAGTTGTCTGATGGTCGTGGCGACGACAGCACGTAGATTTGGGTTTTAAACCTAATTTGATCGGCCTGGGAAAATGAGATCAATGCCACTTCTCTGGTGCATCAAGTTCAACGGGGTTTTGGGAATAGGTTCGTGGATGAACGGATATGGAGTGGACGGGGTAGCGTGGCGTCCGATGGTCTGAAGCGCGAGTTCGAGATCGTTCTTGCCATGGGGTTTGGTTCCAGTTTTAACTGGACTACCTCGATTTTGGATCGAGGCTTTTTTTGGGATTTGGTGGTCGGAGTAGGTTACTGCGACGTAGGGTGACATGTCGGAGGGTTCATCGAAGACCGGAGGTGGCTCCGGCGATGGTGCACGTGCATGGTGTTTTGGGTTGCGTCAGGGGATTTGCTGTTATTTGGATTGGGTTTGCTTGAAGTAAGGATCAGGGTTTTGGGTTAGAAGCTCGAGTCTGTACTCGAGTAAATGGTGTGTGTTTTGCCTATAGATGTTAAATTTAAAACTTGTTAACTGTTTAGTGGTTCAGGTTTTAAATTTAAATCGAAATCAAAAAACAAATTTTGAAATGGGAAGAGAACTCAGATTAGACCTGTGTGGGCTTCAGGTTTGACCTGATGCAAGTGTTGAATTGTTTTAAAAAAAGTTTTAAAATATTAGTTTTGAAATTTAAACTTTAATTTAGTTTAAAACTTCATATATATTAGTTTTAAACATTTTGATTAAAGATGCTTTGAAGTTTGTTAATTTAAATTTTGATGAGTAAATTTAAAGTAAATTTAAAACTTGAGTTAGGAAAATTGCTTTTAAAAGTTTTTATAAAAGCAAGTTTTAAAATTTAAATTGAAACTAGTTTTAAACTATTACTTGATAATGTTTTGAGTATTTAAAGGAAGTTTTGTTAACTTTAATTTATCAAGTTAATAATTATTTTAAAACTTAATTATTGGTTTAATTAAGTAAAATTAATTATTAATATAACATGCTTTCAATGATAATTAAGTCATTTATAAAATATTATTTTATCTTAAGGGTAATTAAGGTTTTTAATATCTTGATATTAATTAAATTAATTAAGGAAATTAGATATGATTAGTTAATTTAATTAATAATGATTAAGGATTAATTGAGAAATTAATTAAGAGTAATAATTGATTAAATTAATATATTTAAAATTAATAATTAAGGGTTATAAGTTAATTAATTCTTAGTTAATTTATTTATAATTAAGTATAATTAATTTGATAATTAGAGATTATTAATGAGATTATTAGAGATTAATTAATTAAGGATAATTAATTAATGATTAGAGATTAATTTATAATTAAAGAGTACTTAATTTGCAATTAAGTTTTATTAATTAATAATTAGGCTTTATTAATTAACGTTTAAGAAATTATTAATCTATAATTAAAGTTAATTGAGGAGTTATTAACTGTTATTTAGGGTTAATTAATTGTTATTAAGGATTGATTAACTAATTTATTAAGGATTAATAAATTGGTTATTAAATTTTATTAATTGATAATTAAGGTTTATTAATTAATAATTAAAGAATAATTAATCTATAATTAAAGGATAATTTATTTATTTTAAGGGGTAATTAAGGAATGAATTACCCAATTGTAATTAATCAAATGAATGTGATTGATTAATTGGTTGATTAATTAAGGATAATCAAATGGACAGACGGAGAGGCCGAATCGTATTCTAGAAGATATGTCGTGAGCTTGTGTTTTGGATTTTGGTGGATCTTGGGAAGACCATCTTCATTTGGTAGAATTCTCTTATAACAATAGTTACCAAGCAAGTATTAGGATGGCTCCTTATGAAACTCTTTATGGAAGGTCATGTAGATCCCCATCCTGTTGGATAGAGTCAAAAGATCATCTTATGCTTGGACTAGGTTTGATTCATGAAGCTTCAGCTAAAGTTGAGCTTATCAAGGAAAGGATGAATGCTACTCAGGATCGTCAGAAGAAGTATGCAGATAAGAGAAGGAGATAATTGGAATTTGAGATTGGTGGTTTAGTTATTATCAAAGTTTCCACGATTAAAGGAGCTATTAGATTCGGAAAGACGGGAAAACTTGCCCTGAGATATATTGGTCCATTTCATATATTGGAAAGAGTTGGTACTATAGCTTACAGGGTTTAATTGCCAAAGCGGATGTTTGGAATTCATAATGTATTCCATATATCCCATCTAAGGAAGTTTGTTCATAATTCATCATTAGATGTAGAACCAGTAGTTCAAGAAGATTTGGAAGTCGAGTCGAATTTGACTGTGGTCAGGAATCCAGTTCGGATTGTTGATCAGGACGAGAGGCAACTCAGGGGTAAGGTAGTGAAGCTTGTCAAAGTGTAGTGGAGCGAGGATCCCAGAAATTGCATCTGGGAAACTCTGGATAGTTTTAGGAAAGCTTATCCGAATTTGTGTCAGGATAGCTATTGATGTTTGTTAGGATAAATTGTTTGGTTGTTTGCTAATGTATTAGTGATATGTATGTTTGAATGGTTGATATAAAAGATTTTGAATTATCTTTTGTTTTAAATTTCGGGGACGGAATTCTTTTAAGGGGGGAGGAATGTAATGACCCTGGATTTTGGCCCTATTATTTTAATAAATATTTAATCTAATTAAATAAAAAGTAAACTTATCATTTTAAAACGAATAAGACTTTTGGAAATATTGTCAATTGTTTATATAGATCTGTATTTTGAAAAGGGAAAATTTGATTTGTAAATTTAAATAAATCTCTTAATAATATTTACAATAAAATTTATCTTATATAATTAAATTAAAATACTTTGTCTTGTTAACATTTGGTATATACATATGGATGATAATGTTTAAATTAAAATCAAATTCTATCAATATAAAGTTCAAATATAAGTAAGTAAACTTATGAATATCATTTAAATATTGATAGTTAAAAATACAAATAGAAATGAATATAAGTATAATATATAAGTAAACCACATCAATGTAATTTAAATATTGATAGGTAGAAATTAAAAAAAAAAAGTAGTTAAGATATGCTGGCAAGCAACATTAGCTGAGAATTTGTAAGCACTAAGTAGAAAATGAAATCAGACACAAGCATATGTATATTGTGTAAGCAAGAAAATAATAAAACAAATGTCTCGAAACAAAATTATCTTCATATACAAGCCAAACATCTACCTGCAAAGGGTACATTTATATACAAATTCTTTATACACAGCAAACATAATAATTAGTATGTAAACATCTTTAGAAACCAAAGCATTTAATTGCTATCATCTCAGCCTAAATTTTGTCAACTCAAATGTATGCAAATCTTTACATTTCAGACACAAAATCTGTCAAGTTAAAGCCAAAAGAAGAAAACAACAGTACAAGTTTATACCTTCTTTTATACACCTGTGTTCTCCTTTATATATATGTATACATCTAAGCCATTTAGTTCGTTCAGCAATAATTTAACAAAACCAGAGAAAACTAAAGAAGAAAAAAAGGGAAGCAAACTCAAATTTTAAATTCAAACAGGAACAGTCGAGAACTCAAGACAGTTTCACACTTCAGGTTTTCAAAAGAAAACAAGAAATATTCTTTGTTCAGCAACCATGTCAAGTGAGTAAACAATAAATTTTAAAGCTTTAATTTTAAATTAAATAGCTCATGATTCAATGATCATATGATATGGTATATGCTTTATCTTGTATACATTTCTGTGTTGCTCTGTGCTCTCTATTGTGGTTACAGTTTGCATATTTTTTTTTCAAAACTCAAATTCACTTTCTGCTAATCCTTGTTAAGTTTTAATTTTTCAATCAAACAAGGTATTTAAACTAAAACTAAGATTTTGTAAGCTGTTTAAACAATCTTTGTAAAAGTATGCTACTGTAATACTGTTTTACAGGCAATCAATTAATTAATTGATAAATTCGATTGTTACAAGAAGCTAAGTCAAGTTTATATCTTGAATTCTGATTGAAATTTATGATTTTTAAAACAAAAATGATGAATTTTTTTTTCATATCCGAAGAGCAGTTTGTAGTTGAGCAAAAATTGTATTTCTTCTAATTTCTGGTGATCGAATAAATTTTAAAGGTTGAAATTTGAATTGAAGCACGTATAAACATCATAGATTTTGAGAAAATTGTTGAATATTTTTTTTATTGCATAAATTAAAGAAACGAGATCGGTTTAGGGCTTGGGTTCAAGTTTTTGTTCATGTCAGTAAACGAGGCATGTTCGTCTTCGTTGCGTGATCGAGTTGCACGAATTTTGGGTGGATGGTTGCTTGATGTGTTGTTGGGGTATGGACGAAATTTGGGAAACTCCGGTGGCTAGTGGTTTTAGTTAGTGGTCAAGTTTGCAGTATTTTCGAACAAATGACAAAATTTCGATTTGTAATTGTTGAAGGCGATTCGGATTTTGATTTCGAGCTTAGGGACGGTTTGCGACTTGTTGCTGATGTTGGTGTTCGCCAGAGATGGTCGCGCCGCCATGCACGTGTACGACGCGGTAAGTTGTGTCAGTGTTGAGGGTGGGAAGTTACTTGATTCGATACTCGAGGAAGAGGTTAATTTTCTTCGAGTAAATGAGGTGTTAGCTTCGAGTTTTTGATCGTGTGCGTGAATAGGTTTCTTGATGCTATTTATACTTAGTTAAATTTTAAGCTTACTGGAAAAAATTGAGTAGAAGAAGAAGGTTGTGAGAAGAACAGGGGAGAGTCTCGGGAAAATGCGTGAGGTACTCGAAGTACTACTCGGGTTTTAACAGGGGAAGTCTAGGATTTCTTCAAACTGCAGCATTGTATTTAAAAGTAAAGTTAAGTAAACAGATTTTCATCAAGCTTTAAACATTGTAAAACTTAATAGTGTTTAACAGTTTTAAGTTAAAAACTTAATACAAGTTTTAGATATCTTAGTTAATACTTAACAATGTTTTTAACACTTAGTTATTACTTTAATTAAGTAATTACTTCAAGTTAAGTATTGAATTAATTAATATTTAAGTTTGTGGTTAGTAATATATTGATTTTCAAAAAGTTAAAGAAGACTTATAAAATGTTAATTAAGTTGAATAATTAATACTAATAAATTATTTTTAGGAAGTAATTAAGAATGATTAACTTTTTTAATTTTAATTAGAGTTTGGATTACTTAATGATTAAGTGATAAAATTGTAATTAACTACGTAAGTTAATTAATGAATGATTATTAGTTAGCTAATTAAGTAATTTAATTAAGAATTAATAATTGATTAATTAAGTAATTAGCAGTTACTAAATGGATAATTAAGTTTTAATTAAGTAAATAACATCATTAATTAACAACTAAGAGTAATTAATTAAATAATTAAGACTTAATAATCGATTAGGGAATAAATAATTAATTAAATAATTTGAAATGGAATAAGTAATTAATTGATGATTAAACAGGGTTAAGTGATTAACTCTCAAGTAATTGATTTTAAACCGAATTAATTGCAATAAGAATTTAAGATGCTTGCTTATGAATGTTGTATATGTAGAATATCTGATTTGTGATATTTCTTTGATGATATTCTGTGATGTTCTATGATATGCTCTTGATATATCTATGATGATTGTGTATGATTTATCAGTGATATACTATGTGAATTCAATTGTCGAATTAAAATGTTTTAAGTTAATTAAATAATTTGGCCTTTAAAATGGCGTTTGGATTTCGATGAGACCGGGATTAGGTGTCATTTATGATTATTCGAAAACCACATCGATCCAAATTAAACGATAGGTCGTGAATTCTCAAGTGAAGATCGAGATGGTGCTTTCAGAATGCAAGGGTTATTGTCATTAACTCTGAGGGTGATTCCAAAATAAGTGTAACGAGATAATGCCTTCGGTTTCGTTCGAACCCGGAACGAACTTGTATGTATTGAATGTTTTCAGCACATCGTCAGGCAGACAATGAGCATTCTAAGAGATCTGTGTTGTAAAGGTAATCCAGCATCAAGCCTCATAAACCGGGAATGGCTGAAACAGGGGATGTGCAACAAGGTTAGGTGGGTCATGGCCAAGCAGGACGAGATATACCCCTGTCTAGATGTCCTTTTTCATTTCGGCTGTGTGGGCGGTACCCCAATAGCCCTGCCATTGATGGAAATCGATTTTCCCTACGAGACCCTACGATTTTGATTTGGAATAGCCACTTTTGTGGCTAGTAGCTGGAATTTAATAGATGTAAAAATTTCGGCTATTTTCTATTTACTTGACAACCCTAAACACTATTGTAATATCACTGGATTTCCTATAAAATGTTTTGGTTAGCGTAAGGTAAAAAATTACCCGTATTTATTTGTGGGGAGTCTTACGTGATACCTTTATTTTCAATTGTTTTTCAAAGTTAAACAACTTAAAATGTTTACTCATACCAGACTCATGTCTGACCCGGAGTTTATATTTTGTTTCTCATAAACTCTTGGGTCCTCAAATTTTGATGAGTAGCCAAGTGATAGGTTTTGGATTTTGTTTCTGGAGGAGCTTGGAGCAGGAGTTCCAGACGTATGTAGCTATCTATCTAGTTCCGCTGTGTTAGTTGATGTATGCTGTATTTTGAGATGTATGTAGTGACAGATGTATGTATGACTATCATGTGTATGATATTGTATAACTCTGATATATGTAAAACTATGTAATAATTATGTGATGCATTATATATTGTTCCGTTCCGCTGTGAGATTCTGATGTTGTTGTTCTTTCTTTCTATTCTTTTCTATTTCTATCCCTTTCTTTTCTTAATGATGATACGTCTTTTTGGGAGTAGAAGGGCGGGTCGTCACATGGGTGGTAATTACACTTTTATTCTTTCGTTAGTATGTCACCGCTAGTAGTATTTATCAAGGAGTACACTGTATAGTCTTATGTTTTCTATTTTTTTAATCACTTCTTATCTAATGTTTCAGGGTGGCGGTGGTCTTGTAAATAGCATAACTTTCGAAAACATTACTTTCACCTCTGTTCAAAATGCAATAATTCTAGATCTGTACTACCATGCACTCCTTGATGAATATGCACAAGCAAACGGAGTAAGTTTTTGACCTTCTATGTATTTTGTACGAAATATTTTGGATGAATATAAAAGTTAAAAACCTCATATTTTTGACTTCTTCATCGATAGTAATCTCATCTATTATTATTTTGTAACTAGCAGGGAGAAGTTAAAATTCTAGATGTGAAATATAAAGGGTTATCAGGATCGACGACAAGTCGTTATGGAATAAATTTCAACTACAGTGCAACAACACCTTGCACAGGCATCCAAATGCAAGATAAAAACATTTTGAATAATAATGGAAAAAAATATGAATCATTTTGCAGAAATGCTAAGATTGTTAAGAAAGTGTCTATTAGGCCTGAAGTGTTAGGCTAGAAATTATACACAATCTACGTTTTCTTTGCCAATAAGGTTCTTCTTTGTATTCTTTTTAGTCATCTATCTATGAGATGACATATATTCAATAAATGAAACGGTAAAGATTTTATTTATTTTTACTGGTTTTGTTTACATGTTCACTTCTTTCATGCATACTTTAATGAATTTTGTGATGACAATAACTGTCAACGTAGTCTTGGTCTGAATCATGACAATAATTTTTATGATGCCTTAGCCAACAAATCAAAACTGATGATCAAAATCATGACAACCATTAAAGATTTTGAAACGAAACCATGAATAAGCAAAGAATCACTTGTGGTTACTGATTTTTTTTTCAGACGTCATGAAACAGCGAGCTCCTTTGTTTATGGTATTAGTGAAATCGAGGAAAACTGTAACGACCCAGAATTTTGAACAATTTAATTTGAAAATATTTAATTAATTTTAAATATTTGAATGATGGTTTGGATTGAATTTTCAATATAACTTTGAATTTGGCGATTAAATTACAGAATTTAATCTATTGAAAGTTGAATATAAATTTGAATCTTCAATTTTAAGCCGATTAAAATATTTCAAAGGCTTGTAAAATTCATATTGATAATACTGAAGATTATAGAAGCTTCAGAATTGAATTTAAAAGTGAATTGTTCAGTTTTGAAATTAAATCGTTTGAATCGATATTTAAAAATAGCCGTTCGAGGCACAGTCTCGGAATTCGACGAAACCAGTTCCATTGGGTCCGTAATATTGAATTATTCTCGGATTTCAAATTTCGTATTTTTCGGAGCTGTTATGTGAGCACACGGTAAGTAAACGCGTTTAAATTGAATCAAATTCAATTTGAAAATTAATATTTTATTTGGTCAATAAACACACGTTATCTTCCCTAGCCCTACGCCTAAAATCACGCAGCAGATCACGAATAAGAACAGGCAAGCACGTTCTCTTGTTCCCTCCATCCCTCTTTAAATAATAACGCAAGCTTCAGTTACAGAAGAAAATCAAACATCTCGTTCAATTTAAAACAATGGCCTTTCTCATTCCCTCTTCCTCTCTCCCTCATTCCTCAATCAAACGAAAATGATTTCGTTCCTCAGTAAATAAAAAAAAACGAATAGCCGAAGCCCTAAAATCGAAATCGCATCGGTAAAGGGCGAAGCGCGCGGCTCGAGGCAGCAACGGCGCGATGATGGGGTGGAGTCGTTCGTGTCAAGGTGGCGTGTTGGACCTAGGGCTTCGGCAACGACGAAGTGGCGCTCGCGACGGCGACTCGCGTAGGGGTTAGCGGCTGTGGGTCGCGAAAGTGAGGAGCGCAGGCGTGGGGTTTGTGACGTGATGGTGAAGCTCGGCATCGTGAACTCGAGCGACGCGATGGAAGCAGATGTCGCGATTCAAAGTCGAGCTCGGCGTGGAGACGAGCACGATGAAGTAGGATGTTGGCGCGTGGCGCAGCGGCTTGGGTTTGGTTTGTGAGTCTGGAGTTGAAGTTGAGATCGACCTGGGCTAATTTCAGGGAGGTATATGATTTTTGATTTTTATTATTGATTTAATTTAATAAACATTTATATATACATATATATTGAAAAATATATACTGCAAGTTTAAAACAATTTAAAATTTTGAATTTATTTAAAAATCTGTAGGTATATATATAAGTAAACAATTTATACAGTAAACAGTGGGAAAAAAAATTGATTAACAGTTGTTTTAATTTAAATTTAGATATATGCAAAACTTGTTTAAATTAATTATTTTAGAAATGGTAAAAGGATATTAGTCTAAAATATAATTTTTGGTTAATTAAATTTATTAAATAGGAATTTATTTCTAAGATTTAATAGTTGCTAATAAAGGAATTTAGTTTAAATTTTAAATTCTTAGTTAAACAAATTTATTAAAAGAAATTGATATAAGGATATTAATTTAAAGTAAAATGATTAGTTAAGTTGTTGTAAAATAAATAGTTTACGATAATAAATTTGTTTTATCTATTGTAGTTACTAAAAAGAAAATTTTTAGTAAAAAAATTGAATTTATAATTGATTAAGTTATTAAAGGAGAGTTTGGTTAATTAAATTTAATTTTTAGTTAAAATAAATTTATTAAAGAAGAAATTAGTTTAAAACGAAACTATGTGTTAATTTAACTATTAAAATGAAATCACCAATGAATCGAAATTATCAAATCAAGACTTTATTATTCAATCTTTTTGAATATTAATAAATTGTGTAAATATTTATACAAGGTATAAATCAAGAAAATCGAGTCAAGAAGGAAATGGATTGCTAATAAAAGCAAAGGTGAGAATTTCTCACTCAAAAATTTAAAGTTGGATTTGTAGTTATTGATTGATTGTTGTTGGTTGTGATATTAGGTATAGTAGGATATATCTATATATATAGCAATATATGTATATATATATATATATATATATATATATATATATATATATATATATATATATATTGGCATATGTATATATTGCAGTTGATTGATTTCCCGCATTGTATAGCGGATGAGACCCTATTGCGCCGCCTATTAAGCGGATAATATTTTATAAAATCCCATATACCGCGATATTCTACCTCGAAGTGGAATGGGTATTGTGCTAATGTCTGTGGATGCAGGGAAACAGGTTGGAGGGATCCAACTAGATTCCTCACAAATATTTATTTGATTTAGATATTGTGATATTTGATTGTTTATCATGGATGATATATGATGTTTGAAAGTCGTGATTGACTATTTGATGTGTTGCATCATCGGATCCAATTTTTGAAGTTTAAAAATAACGATTTTGATTTTTAAGGGATTTCTAAAGTGATTTTTGAAAGTATACGTTTATAAAATATTTTTGGAATTGATTCATCTTAAATAAATAAACGATATAATCTTAATGTCATAAAATTATGATTTTGAGAAATTCAGTTAAAAGTTGATTTTTGAAAATATGAGACTAATGATTTTATAAAATAGTTTAAACTGGGATTTCTGAATTTATTATAAAACGTTTAAAAATAGGATTTATGAAATTTGATTATTTTAAAATGATGAATTATAAAGGAGTTCAAAGACGTTTTAAAAGAATAATATAAATTGATCCATATAAAAGATTTATAAAATGGATAATTATAAATTAGAATATTTTGAATTATAAAACGAGCTTTTATAAGTATGAGAATGAATTATGAATGAATTTCATAAATGAATGAAATTTATAAGACTATAACGGTGAAGTTATAAATGGAATTTTATAAACAGTAGGTTTATAAAATTTGTAAAGTTATTTAAAAGAATAGATTTGGATAAATAAATGAATCTTATAAGTTATAAGATTTATAATTATGAAGTTTAAAAGAATGTTTTTGTAAACAAATAAATTATAAGCATTTAACTTATAATATGGACTTTCGGTATATGATTGAGTTATAAATCGAATAGATTAATAAAGGAAATTTATAGGAGGAAGTGTTATAAAATAAATAGAAATGGAATTTATAAACATTATTTTAAAAATCCGCAAACTACTTATTTTGATAAGTAAATTTTTGTAACTTGTTAATGGAGTTATATTCATGTTTTAGACAGTGAATAATCCTGTAAAATAAAAGGAATAGAAATGATGAAATTTGTTAACAAGTATATTCAAGTTTTTGAATAGTGAATAATATGTTAAAGAAATGTTTTGGATGTGATGTTAAATAGAATTAAAACGATCTAACGATGTTTTAAAAGGTGTTGAGATTCGAAACCATAGATTTCAACATTCATTGTTGAAATAGATGTTTTCGAGAAATAAAAGGAAATGGTGGACTATAACACTGTTGTTATAGTAAATGATTTCCGAAAGGAAATGTTTTGTATAGTATTGGGATTTATATATCTATTTTAATTTCGAATCCCTATACTAGTGATTTTGGGTTGTCGTAACGATGTTTTACGCAACATTCATTTTGGCCCAAATAAATATGGTTAAGTGAATGATTTCCTTAAAGAATGAAATATATACTTAATTTCGATTTGAGTATATTAAATATTTTCTAAGTGTACAAAATAAAAAGGCTTGTGAATTACTTATAAATAAATAAGTATGGAAATGTTTTTCCAATATTAAGTGAATATTTTGAATTTATCTTTTTGAAGGTAAATTGAAAATGAATATTAGAATTCGAATGGAAATCGTATACTCATGAAAATATTTTGGAAATGTAAATTCAATATGGAATTTATAAATGAAATTGGAAATTGGGTTTAAAAATAAATATATATATCTTGTAAAGATATTTTTGGAAAATAAATAATTTGGAAAATTATTTGGAATCTGGTGATGTTGGCATATCTATTGATAGTTCAATAACCGACTATCAATATTTACCTTTAAATAGGTATTTGATGTGATTTGCTTGAAATTGAATGCCACACTTTTTTTTTTAAAATAAGTGCTCACTATTCGGGTTAACCGGGAAAGGACCTTGGGGTCGTATAACCCATTCCGAATATGTGATACGTCGTTATGAATTGCATTTGAAGATCGGTGTTGAAGACCGGATATCTTCGAAAACGAAAGGGTTTCTTGTTGATTGTCTCTGCACTGGCTGATCCCCGGTATTGAGATCTCCATATGTGATGGGAAATTCGGACGTGATTAGAGATTATCCGGATTGCAAGGACTTCTTTGTAAGTGCCTTCGGTTCTGTTCGAGCCCGGAACAGACTTGTATGGATTGTATGTCTGACATTACAAATTGAGGTATAAAGCCGATTTCTTTCAAATATATTTCTGTTGGCGGCGGAGAATTTATTCTCTTAGCTTAGCACCCTTCTCTGAGACGTACGAGCTCAGAGGTTATATAGTTGAAGGTTATCAGCAATATATTCCCAATTTGGTAATGTGACATACTGAGTGTTGCTGTGGAATGATCATTGTGTTGATTATTTGTGATAGGATCATTTGTTTGATCGTCTATCTTGGTGATCATTTCTATGATCATTTGTTGACCCAAAGCATGACTTTGTATAAAGCATGTTTTTGTGGACGAGACTTCGTCGAGCCTCACACCCCGGGAATGGTCAAAACAGGAAAGATGCAGCAAGGTTATGAGGGGTAGCGCCCTTTAGGGTATGTGCATTTCCTTCTGGAAAAGGGTGGTATCATGGTATGGAGCCCAGATACTTACTCATGTTGAAAACACTTTATGATTGTGTGAATTGATTACGAGCGCTCGGTTAAAGGTCCCAAAGGACCGGGGGATGGCATATTCGGTCAGTTGTTACTCAGTTAGGGGTAACCCGGCCTTGTGTTGGCAGAGATCTGGTTTGGTTCTCGGGGACGTCCATCCAAAGGCGTTCTCATGTGGCAATGGGAAGTTCCTTGGCCTGATCATTCGTTGGAAATCCAATTCCCAGTACGAAACCCTGTACGGTTTTAGTTGTAGAACCTGCCATTCACTTATGGTGGTCACCACTGTTTAGATGGTAGCTATAGTAGGCATACGATAATGGTCGTATGTTGGCTAAGATTTATATCTTTATTTTCGAAATAATTTCTACACTATGCACTAGTAATAATATCAAATGTTCTTTTTAATGCGTATCAAGCATCTTTGACTATCATAAGGAGAAATCTCCTCCGATTCTGCGTTTGCATGTGTGTGTGTGCGGGAGGCCTTATGGTAGTCTCATTTTTAAAAGCATTGCGAATTGACTTTAAAAATATTCCTCTATTTGATTTTAAAGATAAATAAACTGTTTTGAGTTCTCACACCAGTCACATGACTGACTCGGAGTTTATTGTTTTCCTTCCTAAACTCTGGGTGCCCACCAATTTCCACACGGGCAGTAAAGAGTTAGGTTTATCAGGATATTCTGGAATTCGGGAGTTGCTGGAGGCAAGCTGGATGGCATGACGTATTTACTAATATAGTACTTCTTTTTCCGCTGCATTGTTGTTATTGTTTAATGTTGTACACTCTGATGATATGATGTAATAAATGTAATGTAATAACTGATATAGTTCTTTGTTTAAAGATTATTCATTTATCTATTATATGTTGTTCTGCTGCGAATTGTGAGATTCCGATATTGTTCTGCTGTGTTCCGTTCTATCTTCTTTTCTCTCTTCTTCTACCTCTTTCTTCTTCTTTTCTTTTTCTTAAACCCTAACATTTCGGATTTTCGGCAACGATAAATCGAAACCGTTACAAAAACAAACGAGTTGATGAATCTATTTCTGTAAGCGTATATTAATGAAATGTTATATGTATTCCCACACAAAAAATCCAATTTTGAAAAGCTTCCCTGTAAGGGGTGAATGTTAGTATAATATCATTTGTAAAACACAAATACTTTTCGGCACTAAACAAAATAATAAATTATACATGCATTTGATGTAGCCATGAATGCATTGTGTTACCACCGTGGTTCGAAATTCCGGTAGAATTTCGGTTATTCCGGTGATTCCGTTCCGATTCCGTTCATAACCGGAATGGAATCCGGTCAAAATTCCGTTTCCACTCTAAATTCCGGATTTGCTTTTCATATACTAAAAAAAACTTATAAAAAATTAAAAAATACAACAAATATATAAAAAATAAAATAAATAAAACAAATTAATACAGAAAATAAATAAATGGAGAAGAAATCGTGTAGTTTAATAAAAAAAAGTTGTTATACTTTTGTTAGTTTACATCGAATCATAACAAAAAATTCAAAACTTTCATAATTGATCAAAGATTTAAAATCTCAAATGAATAATACGGAATATTACATAGTGGATTTTTAATTAAAGTATGTATTTTATATATAATGTAGAATATGTCCTATAAATTTATGACAGTATTTGATATTTATTAGCGGATATAGCAAATTAAAGAAAAAACCACCGGAATGAAAAAACCGGAATTAAAGCGGAACTTTCAGAATTTCTGGAATGGATCCGAAAATTCTAAAATTATAAATAGCCAGAATGGAAACGAAAAACGAAATTTCGAACCTTGGTTATTATTAGTGAGAAAGAAGAAAAAGGACGGAAAAGAAGAATAGAAATTCATGATGCAAAAATAGAATTGTTATAAATCGGCAATAGTAATTGCGTGTTTGAAGGAAAAGAGAGCTTTTTCAGCCTGCTCAGTCCAGTTTAAAATTTCCTCTTCTTTTAAGAAAATTGGTCAATGAGCCTTTTAGTAGTGTATAATTGCAAATTAAACGACAATATCCAGGTAACCGAGGATCTATGATAGTGAGGTAGGTAGTGGCCCACTAATCAATGCATCTCCTTTTGGACTTAACATATATTTGGACCTATCTCGACGGTTAATAATGAAACTTCAATAAACAAAATTTCTACCGCGTGCTTTTGAATTTCTGAAAATATCATAGATACCATCCCATTTTTAATCTTTCATCAAAGAAATATATCTATCGATTTGTAACATTCACCATCATCCCCATTGTAACCGGCTATTAAAGAAATCTCATTATCAATTTGCAACATTCACCACCAACAAATCTTCTTGAAATAAAGACATTTCTGACCACCAAATATTCAATATTAACGCACACAATAAAAAGCAACACTGTTACAATAAAATTACCTTTTCAAATTAAATAATTCGTAAATAAAAAGTACCGAATTTATTAGACGCACACAGGCGTGCGCATTTACACTAGTTGTGATAAATACGGAGTAGAAGGTGAAGGGTGGTTTGTGGACAAGAGAGGTGTGAGTTCCATGATGAGTTATAAAATACAACGATGAACTTTTGAACATGCAGTTGAAATATATTACTCATGACCACTTGAAAAATAGAAGGTGTATCACATGGTCAAACAGCATTACCAAACAATTGTATTGTCCATCACGTGTTTAAGTGTATAACATGAATGCATATGAAGTGTTGTTTTAGGGATGTACAAAATATCCACTACATAAATTGAGATTTGAAAAATTAGTAGTTATAATTCATCAAGTGATTTGTCTACGATTGGGATAAAAAATGTAAAACTCAATATTTTTACATGATTAAGTAATTAAACTAAAAATGGTAATATCCTAATTTTACAATAAATGGAAAAATAGCAAATTTTTATAGAGATTTAATTGGACCTTAGGACTCGTCCTATTACCTTTGGAATACCATGTATAGTCAAAAAACATATATAACTTACTAAATTTAATTATTTTGACCAAAAAAATAAAAAGAGTTGATGCAAGTTACATTTTCATAATATTTTGATTTCAAAATCTAGCCCAAATTAGTATCATCTTCTCCCTATAAAAAGATATGCAAACTATATATTCTTATTCTAGTTTAACCAAAATACCTTACCGTTAATCTCTATCACATTCGTCATCAAATCACAAAACAAAAATCAAATCAACTCCACATCAAATCAAAGAGCATACATGGAATATAACAAAACAAGTAACTTCGAAGCAAATCATGGCGGATCGAAAGGAAAGAATGAGGATTCAAATAAGATCGGAGATAAAATTTGGTTAATTGGCAAATGGGACTCATCATATTTGGTTATATGCTGCTAGGATGTACTAATTCACTCTTGTGTTCTTAATTGAATTATAAAAAGATGAAACTGGATAGTAATCGTATTAAATTGTTCACGATAAGGATGTAATATGTCATGGCTAGTAAATTAAAAAATGATTTTTTTAATTGTAATTAAATAATTGTCTAATCTCTCCTTGATTAAAAAGTGCTTCAAATTAGACATATTATATATTAAAACTATAGGATTGGATGAAAATGATCGGTGTTCATTTGTCGATTGGGTTAATAGATTGATTAAAAAACATGTTGGAAGTTCGGCAAATGTGGACCGTCCGTTTGAGTTCAACATTGATGATATGGTTATCAAAGGGCATGGATGAGAAGAAGTGATCAAGCGGAGGGCTATGCTATAATCTGATCGATACCAGTGGTGGACGATAGAAATCTAGCTTAAAGATGCTCTGACAGCGGCTTGATTGGGTGAAGTAGTTGCTACTAGGGTTTGATCATAGAGTGCTGTGGCAATGGCGAACTCGGTCATGGTGTCTGGTTGGCTTCTAGAGGCATATACTGATGGTAATAAGAGGGTGAGGCCGTTGACGCTGGTTCAGGCACATGAATCAAGAAGATAAGAACGTTGTAGACTCACAAATAAAAATAAAATATTAATAACTAAATGATAAATGAAATAACAACAACGGCCCTGACTCGACCTTCGAAAATCAGCACCGAATACGACACTCATATTCAAATACCGCAGATCCAAACGTCGAATCTGGTTCGTCGGAGCTTATAATGTAATAACCCGGATTTTGGACATCTGATAATTGGGTAATTAACTATTTTAATCAATTGAATAGATAAAACTCTGATAATAAAAGATATTTGGAAGTTTAAATAAATTTGGAAATATAATAAAATTGAATTATAAATATCTGGATAAGTGTTTATTTGATGATCTCCCAATTTAATTAATTTTAAATTGGATAATATGCTGTTTATATATATATATATAGGTATAAATAGATTTTAAATCGACCTATTATTTTCAAATTTAATAAGTGTTGTTCAAATATATATATATATATATATATATATATATATGTATGTATGTATGTATGTATGTATGTATGTATGTATGTATGTATGTATGTATGTATTTCAGTTGTTTTTAAGTAGAATAATTATTTATAAATTTTATAATCTGTTTATTTAATTATATATATATATATATATTATTTGATTTATAATTTGGATATTAAATTAAATTTGAATTTGGATTTGCATTTAAATTTGCATTTTAATGGATATATATCTTAAAAATATTTTGGATATAACATATATGGATAAGATTTTTATTAGAATGAGACTTGTTTTATAATATTTTCTTAAAAAGAATTAATTTATGTAAATTAAGAAAGTATTTATTTATAAAAAAATAAATATAAAGGCCTCTATTAACATTTTAATATAATTTAAAATTGCATAAGAACAAGTGTTATCCACTTATTTTGATCTTCATTTATTTTTAATAATTGTGCTTATATAAGAATATCTTTCATTTCTTCCATTCTTTTTCCTATTCTCATTTCAAAAGAGTTACAACCTGAAAACATTTTCTCAAAATCAAAACAATCATTAATACATACATATTTACAGATATAAAAGATTTTAACATAGATTTAAAAATGTGCAATATTTTAAACAAGAGGTAAATATAATTACCATTTAAAATTGAACTAGTGCATGAATAAAAGACAAGTGTAACAAACTTTAATATACATTACAACAAATGTAATTATATTTAAATGCAACTTAACAAGTGGCATGTCTTATCATCCTAAATTTGAAAATGTAAATAAATAAATGAAAAAAGAAATAGAGTATCAAGTCATCTCAAACAAATAAAAAAATTCAACATCCAAAAGTTTTCAGATATCAAAACCTGTTCCAGGTTATCCTCTGTATTTCAAAAAATTAAGCAGGTGAGTAAACCAAACATTCTAAAGCCCAAATCTGGTGGTATAATTAAATTGCATGTGATGAATCTTTATAGAAAGTTAGTAAATAATGTTTGCATGAGTATATAGATGTGAATATTTTAATAATAAGTAGGATTTGTTTGTGCATAACTATGAATCTACATATATATAAGTCTCTGTTCATATCCACAGGCTCAAACTCACTAGGAAAAATTTATATCTTCCTATTCAACCGAATTCAAGTCATGATCTCTAAAGAAGCTATGTTTGTATCAATGAAGTATCATTTTTAAAAATAGATTCAGGTGTTTTTATCGAATAAATATTTCAAAAATTGAATATTATAGTAGAATCTTTTTATATAACAGAAAATTAATGAACACTATTTCAAGTTTGGATTTTATAAACTGAATCACTTGAGTAAATAATGAATTATGATATAGGAATCGGTATTTCTAGTGTTGGGTATGTCGAGATTCATCGGGTTGAACGAATTTGGGCAAAATGGCAAATTCAAGGGGCTGGGTTGTTTCAGAGGCGTGGAACTCGATGGGAAGGAGGACTAGGGCATGGGGAACTCGTGAAAATTGGTGCTAGAATTTCTAAGTGATCAAGGAAGCAGGACGATTGGGAATTAGGGTTTAGGCCATTGTTTTGTGTGGATCCTATCGCGGTCGTGCTGAGTCGAGACGAAGAAGGAAGAAGGGTGCGCATGTGGGGGAGTCGAGTAAGAAGGCTAGGGCAAAGGCAGGCATGG
This sequence comes from Allium cepa, assembly GCA_030765085.1. Taxonomy (NCBI): domain Eukaryota; kingdom Viridiplantae; phylum Streptophyta; class Magnoliopsida; order Asparagales; family Amaryllidaceae; genus Allium; species Allium cepa. The sequence goes on along the minus strand of CM060938.1, from coordinate 948,059,284 downwards.
GGTCTGGTGGTGGATGGTGGAGTACGATGGAGTGACGAGGTGATTTTGTCACTGACGTTACCGAATCAGGGAGGGGTGAGTAATTCGATTTCGAACTAGAGTTTAGAATGCAGTTTCAAGTTGATGGATGGACAAAGGGAGACGTGGGTTATGTGCGAGGATGATCAGCGACTTTAGGCGATGGTCGGTGATGTTTATTTGCACGGCGTGCACAGTTTTTGTGCACAACGTGTTTGGTTGAAATTTATTGGTGAGGACGAAGTTTCTTAAGGTCTGGATCCGGTTTTTTGAGTTTTTTATTGAAACATCGGGTTAGTCTAGAGTGCTTTGGTTATCAGGTGGGCTAGGGAATTTTGTGTTGGGCTTGTAATGCTTTTATATATTAAAAGACTTTTGAACATAAGTTTAAATAACAGGTTTCAGTCAAGATATTATCGAGTTATCAATCAAGATTTTCAAAATTTAGATTCTGTGCCTGGAATTTAATTTTATTGGTTTTGAAAATTGTATTAATTTCCTATGTATTATTGAAACGGAATTCAAAATAATTAAATTGTGATGTCCCGGAAATTTAGGCAATATTTATTTAATAATTTCATTGATAATTATTTTAAAATGTGAAATATTGATTTAAAAATTTAATTCAAACTGGAATTCTCTTTTGAAAATTAATAATTATTTAGTTTGTTAAATGATATTCTTTTCAAATATCAAAAATATTTAAGTAATAAATTTATCTTTCTACGCTGATTTAAAAATATTTTATTTATAATGTATAAATGTTTATACATTGTAAATAGAGGATTTGGTTTTAATTTTAATTTATATTAAATAAAGGATATTTTCTAATTATTATATAAATGAATAATTTGCAAATGGATTAATTTAATTTAAATTAGTATTGTAACTTTTCAAAAAGTTTGTTTTAAAAAAAGATCTATCTTATAATATTCATAGAAATGTAAATAAGTATTTATTTGTTTATAGGAATAAATATACTTTAAATTTCATTTTATAAAAAAAGTTTGTTTTGTTTATTTTAAAATTGTTTTTCTTTTTGAAATAAGATTTAATTCATTCTTGTTTAAGCATAACATTTGATTTAAAACTCTTGAATAAAATAAATTCAACATTTCTTTTCTTTTTAAAAATCTTCTCTTTTGAAAATTAGTTTTGAAAGAATATTATTTTGAAAACATTCAAGCAAACATTTAAAATGAGTAATTTTATAAAGAAGTTTATATGTAAACATGTAAGGCTAAAATTTGTAACAAAACATTTATAAATTAAGAAATCTCTTTTAATATGAAATTGTATATGTGTTAAGCATTCATATTATAGAGAAGACACTTGTAAATCATTTATCTTACTTAACATAACAAGTGGCATGCTAATTTATTTTTGAAATTTATTATTATTGATAAGAAAACATAACATTACATTTTGTTAAAACATTATCTTCAAATGAAATCTGAAAATCAGGTTTTAGAAAAGGAAATTGAAAACCAAATGCAAAACCAATTCAGGAAACCCGAATTCATATTTAAAATCTGCAAAACAAACTTCAATTATAAGATCTGCAATCATTTTCTTCAAATTATTAACTGCAATGTAAGGTAAGGATCAACTCATACTCTAAGAAAAAGAAGAAATGGGGTCAGATGCAAATCTAAATCCACTACAACAGCAAACAAATTCACCTGATTCAACTGACAAATCAGCAAGTTCAAAAGGGAGATTCAATTCTATAGGAAATTCAAATTTCGCAGTTCCAGGAAACAGAATTGCAATAGAATTGGTTCTCTGCCTCTTCAATTGATAAGTGAGTAAACTTTTAATTTTAAAAATAGTTTTCTTTTAAAATAAATGCACATGCAAGTATTAGAACTCAAGTTCAAAGCAAAACTGTCATTAAAAATATATATATAAACTGCTATGGATGAAACTGCAATGATTCATGTTTGTTTGAGGAAAATAACTTCACAAATGGAAAAGCTTAAATAATCTGTTGCATGTGTATTGATAGTAATAAGCAAGCTTGTATGATTGAATTGTGATAAATGTTCTGTGTATACATATATAACTATGTATATATATGATGCTATGGCCAGGAATCTGCATACCTGTTTGTTTCTAAAACTAAGATTTTAAATAAAAAAACCTTTACCCCTGAATTTAATTCTCTGTTTGGATTGATATGTAAGCAAAATATGTTTGTTTTGTATAGATTTAAGTTATAAATTATAATTAAGTTAAAGTAAAAATCTGATGGCTCTGTGATAATAATAACTGTCAATATTTTCAATAATCAAGAATATCAAACTTCTTAAATTATTGAAACAGGTTAATAGCTTGAATACATGAATAAAATCATGATTTTTAAAACAATGACCATATTTTTTAGTTAACTATGGAATGGGCATTTCTGGATTTAACCAAACCGGGGTTTTTGGTTTGTCTAGTGATTTTGGAATATTGTGATTCTTCTTGGAAGTGAAGGACCAACAGGAGAATGGGGGAAAATTATTAGGTGGATGGTCCGAGGCGGTTGGCGACCGGGGTTGGCAATTTCAGGTTTATAACCCTAGTTTCTGAAGGTAGGGGTTCTGTAGCTTCTTGGTTACTCTGTTGCATCGAGTGATGCAATACTTTGGGTATCGAATGAGGGGACGTAGATGGAAAGTTGGACGGAGTTGTGGGTGGCCAGATGATCGGAGGTGATATTGTCGCGATGTTGTCAGGTTGGGATATTGGGTGCTGTGATATTCCAGGTTGCTTAACTCACTTGAATTTTGATTTCGAGCTGATGAGGAAAATATGAAGGTCGTATCCATGTTGAAAGCTGGTCGGCGTCTTGGTGAAGTGGTTTAGGGTGGCTGGAGATCGCCAGTATGTCGGTGCATATGCACCGTGCATATGTAGTTCTGTTGAACTTTGGGTTAGTGCAGAGCGTTGTGACTCGAAGATGGTCTCGGGTTTTAGGGTTTTTGTCTCGAAGTACTTAGGGTTTAAACTCGAAGCAGATATAGGTTGGTCTCGGGTTTGTTGATTTCAGGTTTTATAAAATTGACAGTTTGCACTTTTTAAGAATTTAAATAAAATTCGTAATTTAAAGATCTTAATTTGATTTAAATATAAGTTAAGTCTGAATTCAAATGGAGTTTTGAGTTCAAGGTTTTAAAAATGAAATTTTTAAATTTAAACAAGTTTTAAATTCTGTGTTTAAATCAAGATTTAAAAACAAAACAGTTTCAGGTTTTAAACCTGAAAGTTATTTTGCAGTTTTTAAAATGGTGAATGAAATTCAATTTATTGCAGGAATTGATTCAAGTGTAACTTAAATCTGGATTCAAATGTAGTTTTGAATTCAAAGTTTTAAAAATGAAAATCTTAAATTTAAACAAGATTTAAATATGGGTTTAAGTCAAGATTTAAACAGTTTCAGGTTTATTCTTTAAAACCCAGATTTCTATTCAAACTGTTTTGTAAATTTTTAAATTTTGAAACAGATTTAAATGTTTAAGCAAAACTTAAATTTGTTTTGAAATCAAGTTAAAAATTGTTTTCAAGTTACCTTAGAATCTAGTTTTGATTTAAAAACAGTTTATAAATTTAAGAAGAATGAATGAACATATTCAAATGTTTTCAAAGTGAATTTGAAAATGAAATTTGATTTCAAATAAGTTTTAAAACATTAAAGAATTTAGTTCCTTTAGTATTTGAAAGTATTTAAAGTATGAAGTGTTAATTTAAATTTGAAAGTTGGAAAAAAATCAATTTATTTTCAAAAGCTTAATTCATCAAGTAATTTAGTTTTATATCTTTCTTTATATTTAAGTAATGAATGTTGTTTAAACCTTCATTTTTATTTTAAGGTTTATAATTATTTTTGGAATTAATGTTTAAATAGTTAAACATTTTAAATATTAAATATTTAAATGGAATTTGAATTTAAATCTAGAAATGTATTGTTTTAATACATTTTGAATTTAAATGAGTCATTTGATAAGTGACTTAATTATTTAGAAAAATATTTAAGATAATTAAGGATTTACTTAATTATTTGATTTTAAATAATGATTTAGATTAATATTAATTAGAAATGATTTATTAATCTAATTCAAATTTTCTTAAGTATATAATTAATGAAATGTTGTTAATTAATAATTGGTGATAATTATCTAGGGATAATTTAGTAATTAATTAATGTAATTAATTTTGATAATTAACTAGATTAATTAATAGAATATAATTAATTGAAATTTTGTTAAGTATAATTAATTGTTAAAGTAATTAAGGAATTAATTACTTATTATAATTAATTTTGATATGTGATTTATTTAAGTTAATTAATTTAGTTTAATTAATTTTAATAAATCATTTGATGATTTTAGGAGTGTAATTACTTGATGTAATTAATGGAGCAGGATTACTCAGAGAAGTAATAATGATAATTACTGGAATGTAGTTAGTAATTTGGATAATTACTTTTGTAATTAATTAAGGAATTAATAAATGATTAATTATTGGTTAATTAATTTGTTAATGAGTAATTAAAGATAGTTAATTACTAAATTTAATATTAATCAAGGTGATTTATAATTAGATTAATTTCTAAATGTAATTAATTTTAATTAAGTAATTTATTTATATATTAGAGATCATTAATTATTATAATTAATGATGTAATTAAGGATTGTTTGATTAAGTAATAACTAATTAAGTGATTAAGTAATTGTAATTAATTAAGGATAAATATAATTAATTATAATTAATTAATAAATGAGTAATTAAATGTTAATTACTTATGATTAAGGTTAATTAATTTATGAAATTAATTAAAGAATAATTACTTATTGTAATTAGTGAATGATTAATCAAAGTTGTTTAATCAAGTTAAATACTTAGAATTAATTAATTAACTAGTTTAATTAATTAAAGGATGTTAAGCAGGATTTAAATATGGTAATTAATTTAATTTATTTTAAATTAATTAGAGATGGTTGTAATTAATTTAATTCATTTTAAATTTGATGCAGCTAAGGCCAGAGAAGAAATCGTGCAATCTTTAATTTCTGAAAACACGAGTTTATGGTGTAGTTTGATGAGTCGGCCACGACTTAGTGAAAGCTTGGGTCATTTCCGAGCTAAGAAAGGAGGTCCACGATTCAATAAAGGCATGAGTCGTTTCCGACTTAAGGAGTTACAAGGGGGAGAAATTGAGTCGTCCACGACTCAACGTATAAGTCGTCAGCGACTTAAGATGAAGAAGGGGAAAGCTAACTGCGTGACTATGAGTCGTCCACGACTCATCAGGAGACAAAGAGGGGTTCCAGTAATTGAAAGCCATAAGGCGGGGACGGGTTACGACCTAGATGAGTCGTTCAGTGTTGACTCGGTTGGAAGGGATATGCCGCAGGGAAGCTTGAGTCGGAGGACGTTGAGTCGTGAGTAGTTGCAACTTGTATATGAGTCGTGAGTCGTCATGTTTCATGAGTCGGAGGAGTTGAGTCGGTCATGAATGCATATGTGTTGTAATTTGTTGCCTTTGAGTCGTATGTCGTATGCATTGTGGTTGTTTGATTTGTTGAGTCGGTGCGAATGAAGATGAGTCGTTGCCGACTTAAGTGGGTCACATGTATATATAAGTCGGCCATATTTGAGTTGTTTGCGTTGAGTCGGTGCCGACCTATGAGTTGTATAGTTTGTATTGTGAGTCGAGAACCTTAAGTCGTGAGTCGTAAGGGATGAGTCATGTACGACTTAAGGTTGGGTTGTAACTCCTATAAATACGCGTGTGTTGTACATTTTAGGGGAGTTGATTTTTGGAATAAAATTCTCTTTTTTTAGCTTTGTGCTTTCATACCAATTGGTAGTTGAGTGTAATCTCCTATCTCCTCTTTCGGTTAATCGAGTGCGCTCGATTCAACGATTGAAGAAGCCGATTCACGGAATCTAGTGCGCTAGATCAACGTGCGAAGAATCGTAGATCTTAGAACACGGTATAGTGCGCTATCAACGTGTTTGAGATAGCTAGAGTTCGGTATCTTTGGATCAACGAACTTGGGCATTTTGGTATCTTCAACTCACTGATTGCTACATTTCATTGATTGAAGTTTTGTTTGAATAATCCGCTGCGTCATTTATTGGTATCAGAGCCATACTTAGCCAATCATAGCTAAGTTGATTCTTGGAGCCAAGTTTTTGAAGTTTTTGAAGTTTGAAGTTGTTCATCGTGTTCATATTAAAGTTGCATCAAGTTTGGAGTGTTTGATCCATTTCATTTTGGATCGAGGAGTTGGAAATTGTTTGGATCTATCTTGGGTTTTTGCGCGCCAAGGTTTGAAGTGCTTGAATTTGTAACCGAGACAAGTTGGACCGAGGCAAGTCATAGCCGAGTCAAGGTTGAGCCGTGTTGAACCATTGCCGAACTAAAGCCTTGCCGAGTTAAGTGTTGAACCGTAACTTGTTGAAACTTTGGAGTTTCGTGTTTGAATTGTAGAAGTTTGTGAAGTTTTCAATCATGCCACCAAGGAGAGCTAATCGTCATCAAAATGTTGAAGCTTTGTATCGTAGAGAAGAAGCCGAGCTTATGGAACAACGTATTAATGAGAAGTTTGATGAAGGCATTGGTAAATTGGAGAAATTGATGAATGATTTGAATCAAAGGAGGGTATCACCACATTCTTGTAGAGATAGAAGAGAAACATCAATTTCATCACGAAGAGATCATCATGACTATGCACATGAAGAGAGACGAAGTCAACGTGAATTTGATAATGAAGCATATAGAGATGAAGAGAGACATAGTCAAAGAAGTATGCATGAGCGAAGGGATGATAATGGTCGAGATCGATGTAGACGTACTTTTGATTTTGTTGAAGAAGGTGATAGAGCTAGTATTCATTATCGAGATCGAGACCAAGTTCGAAATTCTTATCGGGATGTTGAAGATGATCGTCGATGGGAATCTGGTATGAAGATGGAGATTCCGGAATTTAAAGGCGGGATGGTAGCGGAAGAATTTCTCGATTGGATTTCTAATGTTGAAGAGATCTTTGATTTCAAGGAGGTTCCTGAGCATAGAAGGGTGAAGTTGGTTGCTACTAGGTTGAGGGGGAGAGCTTTGGCGTGGTGGCAGCAAACTAAACTTACCAGGGAGAGAATGGGGAAGTCAAAGATAGAATCGTGGGAAAAGATGAAGAAGTTGATGAGATCTACTTTCTTACCTTACAACTACCAATCACTTATGTACCAAAGGTTGCAGAATCTGAGGCAAGGGACGAAGTCTGTTAGTGATTATGCTGATGAATTTTACCAACTCATTGCCAGGAATGATATTATGGAAACGGAAGAACAGCTAACTGCTAGATTCATTGGGGGATTGAGAATGCAGATCCAGGATATGGTTAATATGTTCGATCCTAGATCAGTTGCAGAGGCACATCAGAAAGCGTTGGCTTGGGAGAAACAAGGAAGGCGTGGAGGTGGTGTGTTTACTAATTCCAATAATCAAACAAGGGGTGTTGGTGGAAGTTCTAATGTTCCTAAACCTGTTTCAAAGCCAGTGGTGAAGGAGGTTGAGAAGGCGAAGGTTAGCAGTGTTTTCAAATGTTATAATTGTCAGGAGTTGGGTCACAAAAGCAATGAATGTCCGAAGCCGAAGAAGAGAACCATGATTGCAGAAGTTGAGGAGGATGATGGTGAGGAGGCAGAATGTTCAAATACACCTTATGTTGAGGAGGAAGAAGAATTGTTTGGAGATGAAGGTTGTAATCTTATGATGAGGAGGTCATGTCTTACACCAAAGCAAGAGGAGGATTGTAGTTGGTTGAGAAGCAATATTTTTCAGTCGACATGTACTATTCTGGGAAAAGTTTGCAAGTTCGTTATTGATGCTGGGAGCTGTGATAATATTATTTCTACAGAAGCAGTAAGGAAGTTGAACTTGAAAACTGAGAAGCATCCTAAACCGTACAAGTTAGCATGGTTAAGGAAGGGTGGTGAAGTGAAGGTGTGTCGAAGATCTTGTGTTAATTTTTCTATTGGGAAGAAGTACAAAGATGAAATTTGGTGTGACGTTGTAGACATGGATGTGTGTCATCTGTTGTTGGGCAGACCATGGAAGTTTGATAGAGCAGTACAGCATGACGGTTGTGCCAATAGTTACAGTTTCATGTTCGAGGGTACGAAAATCACTTTGGTTCCTAAGAAGCAACAGCAGAAGGAGATTAAGCTAGAAGAGATTGAGGAATTGAAAACTCTGTTGACTTTGAAGGAGTTTGTCAAGGAAGTCGAAGAAGAACCAGAAGTGTTTTTGTTGATTGGGCGTGAGAGTAGTGAAGAGGTTGAAATTCCTGAAGAAGCAAAGCCAGTTTTGAAAGAGTTTGAAGATGTATTTCCAGAGGAGTTGCCTAAGGAGTTACCACCATTGAGAGACATTCAACATCAAATCGATCTTGTTCCGGGAGCAGTGTTACCACATAGACCACATTACCGAATGAGTCCGAAGGAACATGAGGAGTTACGAAGGCAAGTGGAAGAGTTGTTGGAACAGGGACGTGTTCAGGAAAGCTTGAGTCCTTGTGCCGTGCCAGCATTATTAGTACCAAAGAAGGACGGAACATGGAGGATGTGCACAGATAGTAGAGCTTTGAATAAGATCACTGTCCGATATAGATTTCCTATGCCGAGGTTGGATGATTTGTTGGATCAGTTGAGTGGGGCAACTATATTCTCGAAGATTGATTTGAAGAGTGGTTATCATCAAATTCGAATCAGACCTGGAGACGAATGGAAGACAGCTTTCAAGATAAGAGAGGGGTTATACGAATGGTTGGTTATGCCATTTGGTTTGTCAAATGCACCTAGTACATTCATGCGGGTGATGAATCAAATCTTTAGACCATTCATTGGGAAGTTCGTCGTGGTTTATTTCGATGATATTCTGATATATAGCAGGAGTATGGAGGAGCATGTTCTACATTTGAGGGAAGTGTTGATTATTCTTCGTGAAGAACAATTTTATGCTGCTACGAAGAAATGTGTGTTTATGACGCACAGTGTTTTATTTCTTGGGTATGTTGTTACAAGGGAAGGTATTCAAGTTGACCGGAGTAAAGTTGAAGCAGTCAGGAATTGGCCACAGCCAAAGACAATTACGGAAGTGAGAAGTTTTCATGGGTTAGCATCATTCTACCGAAGATTCATTCCACACTTCAGTAGCGTGATGGCTCCAGTTACTGATTGCATGAAAGGGAAACAATTTGTATGGTCAGAAGAAGCGGGGGTTGCTTTTGAAAAGATCAAGGAATTGTTGACGTCTGCACCAATTCTTGTTCTACCTAATTTTCAGTTATTGTTTGAATTGCATACTGATGCTTCGAAGGTTGGTATTGGAGGAGTTCTGAGTCAGAATGGGAAGCCAGTTGCTTATTTCAGCGAAAAGTTGTCAGGAGCAAAGATGAGATACAGTACATATGACGTTGAATTCTATGCTGTTATACAAGCTGTTAAGCATTGGAGACATTATCTATTTCAGAAGGAATTTGTTCTTTACACTGATCATGAAGCTTTGAAGCATTTACAGGGGCAGGATAAGATTTCAGCAAGACATGCATCATGGATTGCTTACTTACACCAGTTTACTTTTGTCGTTAAGCACAAATCAGGGGTGACAAATCGGGTAGCTGATGCTTTGAGTAGGAGGAGTCATTTATTAACGACAATGAAGGTTGAAGTGACAGGGTTTGAATTACTGCCAGAGATGATTAAAGAGGATCCTTACTTTGTGAAATATGTTGAGAAAGTGAAGGATGGGAATACCGATGAATTTATGATAGTTGATGGTTTTCTGTTTAAAGGGAATCGTTTGTGTATTCCAGACTGTAGCTTGAGATTGAAAATTATCAAGGAGTTACATGAGGAAGGGCATGTGGGTCGTGATCGTACTTTGCAGTTTATTTCACAATCCTACTTTTGGCCGTCGATGAGAAAAGAGGTTGAAAGGTTCGTGGAGCGATGTCATATTTGCCAAGTTTCAAAGGGAACAGCAACGAATGCAGGGTTGTATATGCCATTACCAGTACCATCTAAGCCATGGATTGATATTAGCATGGATTTCGTTTTGGGTTTGCCCAGAACTCAAAGGGGAAATGATTCGATATTTGTTGTAGTGGACAGGTTTTCGAAGATGGCACATTTTGTTGCTTGCAAGAAGACAGCAGATGCAGTTCGAGTGGCACAGTTATTTTTCAAGGAGATTTATCGACTTCATGGTTTACCAGAATCTATTGTTTCCGATCGAGATACTCGTTTTCTGAGTCACTTTTGGTTGAGTTTGTGGAAGATGGTGGGAACGAAGCTGAAATTTAGTAGTGCTTATCATCCACAAACTGATGGACAGACAGAAGTTGTTAACAGGTCATTGGGAAATTTGTTGCGATGTCTTGTACAAGATAATTTGAGAAGTTGGGACATGAAGTTATGCCAAGCTGAATTTGCACATAATCATGCAGTGAATCGTAGCACGGGATTCAGTCCATTTCAGATTGTTTATTCAAATTTACCCAGGGGACCGTTGGATTTGGCAGTAATACCACAGGCGAAGGAAACGGTTAAACGAGCTGCTGATTTTGTTGATGAGTTGACTGAATGTCATAAAATCGTTCAGGAACGATTGGAAAAGTCGAATGAGAAGTATAAGAAGTCTGCAGATTTAAAACGACGAAATGTTGAATTTAAGGAAGGTGATTTGGTTTATGCTGTATTAACCAAGGATCGATTTCCAGTGGGAACATACAATAAATTGAAAGCGCGGAAAATTGGTCCAGTGGAAGTTTTGAAGAAAATTAATGACAATGCTTATAAGTTGAAGCTGCCGGAGGATATTTACACTTCTGACGTATTCAATATTAAGCATCTTATGCCATATTATGGAGATGAACATTTTGATGAGAAAGAATGTACAAATTCGAGGACGAATTTTTCTCAACCAGGGGAGGATGATGCAGCTAAGGCCAGAGAAGAAATCGTGCAATCTTTAATTTCTGAAAACACGAGTTTATGGTGTAGTTTGCTGAGTCGGCCACGACTTAGTGAAAGCTTGGGTCATTTCCGAGCTAAGAAAGGAGGTCCACGATTCAATAAAGGCATGAGTCGTTTCCGACTTAAGGAGTTACAAGGGGGAGAAATTGAGTCGTCCACGACTCAACGTATAAGTCGTCAGCGACTTAAGATGAAGAAGGGGAAAGCTAACTGCGTGACTATGAGTCGTCCACGACTCATCAGGAGACAAAGAGGGGTTCCAGTAATTGAAAGCCATAAGGCGGGGACGGGTTACGACCTAGATGAGTCGTTCAGTGTTGACTCGGTTGGAAGGGATATGCCGCAGGGAAGCTTGAGTCGGAGGACGTTGAGTCGTGAGTAGTTGCAACTTGTATATGAGTCGTGAGTCGTCATGTTTCATGAGTCGGAGGAGTTGAGTCGGTCATGAATGCATATGTGTTGTAATTTGTTGCCTTTGAGTCGTATGTCGTATGCATTGTGGTTGTTTGATTTGTTGAGTCGGTGTGAATGAAGATGAGTCGTTGCCGACTTAAGTGGGTCACATGTATATATAAGTCGGCCATATTTGAGTCGTTTGCGTTGAGTCGGTGCCGACCTATGAGTTGTATAGTTTGTATTGTGAGTCGAGAACCTTAAGTCGTGAGTCGTAAGGGATGAGTCATGTACGACTTAAGGTTGGGTTGTAACTCCTATAAATACGCGTGTGTTGTACATTTTAGGGGAGTTGATTTTTGGAATAAAATTCTCTTTTGTTAGCTTTGTGCTTTCATACCAATTGGTAGTTGAGTGTAATCTCCTATCTCCTCTTTCGGTTAATCGAGTGCGCTCGATTCAACGATTGAAGAAGCCGATTCACGGAATCTAGTGCGCTAGATCAACGTGCGAAGAATCGTAGATCTTAGAACACGGTATAGTGCGCTATCAACGTGTTTGAGATAGCTAGAATTCGGTATCTTTGGATCAACGAACTTGGGCATTTTGGTATCTTCAACTCACCGATTGCTACATTTCATTGATTGAAGTTTTGTTTGAATAATCCGCTGCGTCAAAATTAATTGTTGGTTAGTAAATCATTGCTTATGGATGTTATTGATTGAATGGTTGTGATCTCAGTAATGAGATGAGTCGTATCTGTATGATATGAATGCTTGGTTTAAGTATGATGGTTTGTGATGGATTATTTGGTTGTGATGATTATCTGTTTATAGATGATATAGATTATCCGTTTATGATATGAATGTGATTATCCATTGTGATATGTAATTTATCTATCTGTGTGAAATAGATAATAATGAAATGAGTTAATTGTTTAAAACCCTTAAGTATAACTTGGACATTAAGATGGCGTTTGGTTTCGATGAAACCGAGATCGGGTTTCCATATTTGGATATCCGAAAACCACATCGATTCCAATTAAACGTTAGGTCGTTAATCCAAGTGGAGAAAGTGAAGACTCGAGGTGTAAGGGCTATACGTCAGTATAACTCTGTGGGTGATTCCGTAATGAGTTTGACGGAATAGTACTTATAGATTCGAGATGGTGATTTAGAGTGCAAGGGTTATCGTCGTTAACTCTGAAGGTGATTCCAATACGAGTGTAAGGAGATAATGTCTTCGGTTTCGTTCGAACCTGGAACGAACTTGTATGGATTGAATGCTTTCAGAACATCGTCAGGTGGACGATGAGAATTCTAAGATTTATATGTCCTATAAAGATAATCGTAGCCTCAAGCCTTATCAACCGGGAATGGCTAAAACAGGGGAGGTGCAGCAAGGCTTCGTGGGTAGCCCCCACTGGAGGGCAAGATTTATCCCTGTCTAGAGGTCCCTTTATATTTCGGCTGTGTGGCAGTTGGTGACGACCAATCTGCGGGGTAGTCTTGTTCGGAACTGTTTCGGTAAGTGTAACGACCCGCTATTTTGGACTATTCGCATCCGCACATGTCGGACTTGAATAATTCAAAATATCGAATTGTTAATTTAAAATTGGCAAAACTGAGATGTACAGTAAATAAATAATCACAGAATCACAGACACAGAGTAATAATATGCAGCGGAAGTAAAAGAAATAGTAGTTCATGAAGCTACTATATAAATATATTAGATACATCAGAGTTTACAACAGAAGAGTAACACGATACAACAGGTACAAATAAGAATACATCACTGGAATCATCGAATACTGAAAGCAGAATAGATGGCCGGATCTTCAAGCAAAGCTCCAACTCCAAAGGTGAGTCTTGAATACTGGTACACTCAGTCTGACCCGAGCGTGAAGCCAAACACAAAACACTCGAGTCAGGATTAATATTCTCATATCAATAAATCCAACTCAAGTGAAATAGCAATCGAAATACAAGTAACTCAAAGGATGTTGGAATCACCATCCTCTAAGGATCCGTTAAACTATCTACTATGTAGTAGTGTACTCTAAATAGATAATGTCTATCAGTAATATAAAGTATCAAAATAGTGTTAAGGCATTACCATTATCCCCCTTAACACATTTTATATAGATGTTATAGTCTATACAGCACTGTAAACTCCACCGTAAATTGGTGGGATATCAGGGAGTACTCCATAGGTATAACACAAAACAAATTCGTAGTGGTCACGTATATCGGGATACAAGTATGACAAGGCACATGAGGCAATACCCAAGGTAGTGAAACTACCGTTCGCCTGATCCGGACTGGTGAGAACGCATCGCCTCAGCGATCGCAACACCGCGAAACAACACTCCTGAAAGTACGAGGGTGCACCAATCAATAACAAGTAATGAATAGTAGTTACGAAGAAGTGTATCCGCTCGAGGTGGCTAACCCCATTTGGTCCGGCACGGCTCCTGTTTTAGTCATTTCCAATTTGACACAAGTGTCAAGGCTATCCATTATCGTTCTCTTTCTTCAGTCATCCCGTACATCATTCCAACCACTTCATTCTGGATCATCACTCCGCGTATAGTTATTAAAGTGGTTTTCGGTTTAGATAGAGAGTATATCCATAACCGATTCCGGTCTCTTTAATAACTTTCGTAATTATTACACCGATTGGTCGTTAAATAAATTTCACAACCAAATCAATTTCAATTTCAATTAGAATTTGTAAATCAACATTTCATTTTCTTTCTAAAACAGTTTCCATAATTTACGTTTCAAAGCTTCTAACTTTCCGTTTCAAAATCTTATAATTCAATTTCAATTTTTATTTAAGCAATTCAAATATGAATTCAAGTTCGTATATATAAGTTTCATTCCGAAATCATTTGAATTAATTTAATTTAACATTCAAATCAATTTAATTTCATTTATCGATTTCATTCAATATTCATTGAGTTACTTTATCACTCAAACAATTTCCATTTAATTTCCAATTCATTAAATCAATTACTTACGTTCAACTTATTATATCAAAACTTCAAATTGAGTTAAATTAGATTCGTCAAATCAATTCTTTAAATTACAAGTCTTACGTTAATTTCAATAAATCCCATTCATTTCAATAAATCACATTTTATCTCTTGTTAGAGAAATTAAATTTTCACTTATTTATTGACTTTGTTACAAATTTCAAACTCAATTAATAAAGAACTAAATTTCACATAATCGAGAAGTTTCAATTTCACTTATTAACTTACTCAAATAATTTTTCCAAAATCTTTAATAAATAAAGAAACTCAATTTCATTTATTAACGAAGTTCAAATACACTTATTCAAAAGTTCGATTTTCTCTTATCAAAGAATTCAAATTTTATTCAATTATCAAATAATTCAATCTTATTCAATTATTAAATAATTTCAATCTTAATTATTAATAATTTCAAAACATAATAATTACAATCTTGATTATCAATTCAAACTTAATTGTTAAATCATTTCCACGTAATTTTGAATTCAAACTTAATTATCAAATCATTTCACTTAATTATAAATTCAACTTAATAATTTCAAACTTAATCACTATTCCAAACTTAATCATAATTTCAATTTTAATTATTAAATGATTTCAAACTTAATAATTTCAAAACTCCATTTTTACTAATTCCAAATTACTTATTAATAATTCCAAATTTAATTATTAAATAATTAATTTTTCAAACAACGTTCTTTCATCAATTACTACTTTACTATTTATCTCATATTTCAGTCTTAACATTTCCATTCATCAAGATTTACGTTCCAATTTTATTTCGAACCCTTATGATTCAAATAAAATCTTTATTTTATTTAAAATCAAATTATTGACCAATCGGTTTATTTAATTCTCTATCCTAAGTCAAGTTCGTTTGGGTATTTATCATTTCAACCCGATTCCAATTCCAATTCAAAAATCAAAACATAACAAAGGGAACTTGCAGTGTGATAATTGAGACGGTGTCAAAGTAAATAAACAAGCAATAACAACAATCAATACAATCCAATAATCAATTCAAATAATCCCGAAATAATCGTATTAATTCACATTGTTGTTTGTGCAAATTAATATAATTATTTCTAGAATCTACACTATCATTTCATGTAGATTAAAGATTATTACAATATTATTTATACGGTTCTTCACTTGTCATTCGATTTCAATTTTTCATTACAACAATTAAACAAACATACGTTCAATGGTTCAAAGTGTAATTATCACTAATCTACATGTCAATTTATTTAACAATTAAAAGGGGTCATATTTAACTGATCAAATTCAACATATATGTCGATTCAAATTTTAATTATCCTACGTCAAATTCAATTGTATAATATTTATCACTTTATACATTACAATTTAACATCCAATATAAACAACACACAAACAATCAATTATCAACCAAAACTGGATTATTATTGCATAAATAATTAACAGATAATGGTGTCAGATATCACAAGTGAACTGATACAGGTCATAACATATATTTAACAGTGTAAATAACTAACAGTAGCAATATTTCAATTGTCGTTTCAATTGAAATCAAATTTAATAAATAAAAGAACATTAATCGTGAGTGATTGCTCACCTTTCGAGGTTAGAGAAGGACAAGAATCAGATGAGTTATGAATCCAAAGCAGATCTAGATTGAACGTGAATTTTAACAAGCAAAGCTGACAGTAGAAATTGACGAAATCGAATCAGAACTGGATCAATGGAAAAATTTGTATAAGTGAATTCATATAGGTATAACGTATAAAACTATATATATATATATATATATATATATATATATATATACAAAAACATATTCTAATTTCAAACATTTGTTAATAAAATATATAGATACTTGTATTCTAAAACTCACTATCTAGATTTTAAAACACATAAACAAAGTCTCCATATGTAATTTTAAAACCAAATAAATGTATACTTATATATAACTAATTCATATAAATATACATTAAAGCCCATATAACTTACGTATCATATTGTACTTTATAACATATAAACCGTAACACGACTGTACATAAATAAGACCATATAAATGGTCGTTATAATATAATATATAATGCCTTCCACAATTTATGAATTGTAACATATATTTCATAACTAATAATTTATAACACTAGCCCAGACTTGTATATTACTGTATTATTAAAAAACATAAAACAAAATGAACAAATGCATGCGGACGTATTAAAATATACAGCATATGCAACCCATACATGCGCCGCTAGTTCCCAAATAAAGCACAACATTTTATACATACTTTATATGAGATCTCTTATATAATATATGCTATAAACATGAATTTATGCAAATGTATATACTGTTGTATAAGTATACCAAGATATGAACTTCAAAACCATATCATATATATAGCTTAGAGCATACATTTCTTCTAACAGATTACTGTAACAAAATAATATAAAATAAACAATATATAAAATATATAAACAAAACTTATACCAGTACACATAGATATTGTATAGATATTATAGCTTCACCATACTGTAACTCTATATAAAATATATACTAGCCAAACAAAAGAGCAGACTCTTTAAATAAATAAATGTAGACCATGTATCTATACACAGACTTGCTCTGTAAAAGCAAAAGGTATGCAGACATTTTTATTTATACACTTGTATATAGCCATGGTGTAAAAGATATAAACAAATCCATTTACTTGACTGAAAAGTGATGAAAGACAAAGGACATGCGTACACATAACCAACTTAACATAACAAATGTATGTATTTGTAACATGCTAAAAAGGTAAAAACATGCAAGCATCAAGCTTCCTGGAACACATATATGAATGCTTTAGGCAAAATATAACTACTTTATTCATATAGATAAAATTATAATACATCATCAATAATATAACATACGTTGTAAACCATACCTATATACATATAACTCACGTATATTTATACATAACAATTTATATATTAAATAAAATGAACTAATATATACCTTTAAAGAACAAGGTGGGTAAGAGGAGGCTGCTGCTGTCGAGTGGTGATGGAGCAAGGTCGGGTAGGCGGCAAGACAGTGTGGGTTCGGCCAGTGGGGTGCAGGCAGGTCAGGCGAAGGTGGGGTCTGACGTGGAGGCGGCGAACTGGGTGATGCGTATGTCGCGTGGAGGAGCTAGGCGCGGGCGCGGGATTTGATGAGGCCGATACACATGGCTTGACCCAGCTGAGAAGCTATCAGCGGGAAGAGCGGTCGACAAAGCTTCGGCGAGATTGGTTGGGGCTCATGGCGGTGGCCATGGGCACGGGCAATGAGGAGGTGTGGTCTAGGCGTATGCATGCGTGCGACTGATGTCTAGGTCGAAGGCTAGCCAATTAAGGTCGAGGCGGTGTATGCGTGTGAAATGAAAATGGTGAAGAGGGTGTGCATGCAAAAATGAAGAAACAACATGGAGCCTGAATGGTGATTTGCATGCGCGTACAACAGAGAATGGATGAAAGTTTAGGGAAAAAGTGGCATGCATGCATCAGGATGCTTTTCATTCCCTTTTTTTTTCTTTTGAACTGAACAAATATGTAGGCATAGAAAGAAGGAAATGAGGAAAAGTAGGAAGAGTAAATGAGGAGATGAAGTTTGCAGGCTGTAAAGGACGTATACATCTATTTTCATTATGAAGTTATCAGTTGGAAGAGTGAGGTTCGTGCATTGGTTTTTGAGTGTAGTAAAGGCAAATGGCTGTTGGCTTTTAGACTTCTCGTGGTGATAAAAAAAACAAATGAAATAAAGATTTAGTACTTTCAAGCAAATACGATATCCGTATCATAGATTCCGCCGTGCATCCGACATCAAAATACAGAATTGGATATACCGCAGAGGTCGGCACGACGAGACGATCAAAACGGCATACAGATATCGGTAGTACGATTGAATTATAAAAATTCGAATTTTTCTACTAACGGAAAATGCGCAAAAATAGCAGAAAATTAAGATCGACGGAGCCAAAGATGTCCGAATTTGGAAAAATGACAAACTGAAAACTTGCTCAAAAGATGGTTTAGAATTTTTCTATGTAAAAATATTTTGGTTTTGAGAACTTTTTATTTTCATCTCTTTTTAACTGATTAAATTGAAGTGAATTTACGCTCGAAATAAACTTTCGTATTTTTGGACGAAATTTTACCAGATGCTTTGTTTAACTAGACGCATTCCAAATATATAATTTATTTTTCAAAATTTTATCGTTTATAACTTCACAAAATTTCAATTAAATACGTTACTAAAACAGTTAAAATTTACGGGTCGTTACATTCTCCCCCACTCAAAACTTTTCGTCCTCGAAAAGGGAGGAAGTAGGGGAATAGAAACAACCAGAAGAAAATAGATTGAAAACAAAATGAAACAATTAGTTTAAACCCTATAACTTCCAATTTTAATTAATTACTATTCAACAATTGATTTTAAATTCAAAGTATTCCAGTAAGTTGTAATTAATGAAAGATTTGGAATTTAAAAAAAAAAATTGATTTGATTTCTCATTTATCAATGTTAGGTACAAAAGGTTTCTTTCAAATGAAATTTAATTTAAATTCAACTAATTCAAGATACTACCTTAAGTTGATTTAATTCAATTTATTAACTTTCAAAACAAAATTTTCCTTCTATTCATCACGACTATTATACAATTAACTTATTATTCTATTTATCTCCATAAACATCTTATAATTAAAATTTAAGTGAATAACATTTACTATACGCATTCACATTTTATTTATAAAGACAATTTATATTGTATATTATCCAATTTTCTCAAATTAACAATTTCAAAGATCATAAATTTGAATAGTCATTTATTATAATCATATTTTATTTAACCAATTTAATTTATCTTTATTCCATATTATTATTAAATTTATTCTACTTAATATATCTTCTCATATATATATTAAGTATATTTATACTTATTATAACTACCCATATTTTAAAAAAAAAATCTTTTGATATCACTTTATATTGTACAATATTCAATTACATAGTTAACTTTTGAAAATTTTGATAAGTTATATATGGAATGCAATTTGGTATTATACGAATAAAATTCCACAATACAGTTATTCCAAGTTGAATATTTATTTAAAATCTTTGCCTCAGTTTAAATTTGAAATTATTTTTAATTATAAATTTAAGAATTAAATTTGCGAGTAACTTCAAATTTATTTAAAGATAAATAAAAAAATATATATATATATATATATATATATAATATATCAAATCAGATTTAAATCATATCAATATATATTACGAATCAAATCATACTTTAAGAAATTCAAATCAATTAATTTTTTTCAAACAAACCGTAGCAAAGCTACACAATAGTCTCTCCCCTTCGAAACTTGAAAATGAATGTCGATGATGCGGCCGTCATCACCGAAATTATTTTCCAGCGATAAAGAGAAGAGCACTGATTTAAACATTTAAATTGTTTGAAATGGTTTCTATTTGAAAATACTTCAAATACTATACGCTTTAAAACTTTAAAATCAAAGTTTGAAATCACCGAAAATCAAATTCTCTAATTCCTGATTTACATTCATTTAAATTTACAAACCTGGTTTAATAAATTCATTTATCTATTTTATGCAATACTCAATGATTTATAAAACAATAAATGAGAATTAAATTTTAACATTTTGGACAACAGATTCATTAACCTTTTGATTTCAAAAAAAATTTATGCTTATATATAATATAATTATACAAAACCATTTTATTCACCAAATTTGAAAATATTATTTTGTCAGTTTGCTCTGCTCAAGTGTTCTAGAAATTCTATCGATAGCGTTGATCAGACGAATCGATCGAAAATCCAAATCAACATCAACAATTCAAACAACACAATATATATAAAACATTTTAAATATTGAATTACGAATACACTTCCTCGCTCGACGATACAAGGATGGATTTCAAAATAAGTATAGAGATTTAAATTTAATGAAAATCAAATCAAAGAGAATTTTGATTCGATAATAAGTTCGAACAGAAGATAAGATAATTCAATTTACAGAGTCGGGAGATGTATAAAATTATTTAAATTCACGGGCAACCTTAACTGGGCCGACCGTAACTTCAAGAATAAGATCGATGCTGAATTCCAAGGTAAATCAACATTCGATCTCAAGAGATAGAATTCAGGCATAGGAAGGAATAGATAGCATCGTAAACCGAGGATACGGAAATCTCCGGTAAATCAATGCCTGTTGTAAAGGAGTTTTACCCATTTACAAATAATTCGAAGATTGGTGAGACCGCCGATTCATTATAAGAATCATTCGAAGTGGAGTTATGGGATACTCCAGAATTGAAAGAAGAAGAATAGTAAGGGACACGAATGAATTTCGGAACATAGGGAACGTTCCAAAATTCAAAGGAATTGAGTCAAGAGGAAGAGATTGAACTCGAATGAGAGTGATTCTGTAAATACATTTACCCTATATGCTGAGTTTTGCCTAGAGCTACCAAAAGCTCTGATACCAACTGTAACGACCCGCTATTTTGGACTATTCGCATCCGCACATGTCGTACTTGAATAATTCAAAATATCGAATTGTTAATTTAAAATTGGCAAAACTGAGATGTACAGTAAATAAATAATCACAGAATCACAGACACAGAGTAATAATATGCAGCGGAAGTAAAAGAAATAGTAGTTCATGAAGCTACTATATAAATATATTAGATACATTAGAGTTTACAACAGAAGAGTAACACGATACAACAGGTACAAATAAGATACATCACTGGAATCATCGAATATTGAAAGCAGAATAGATGGCCGGATCTTCAAGCAAAGCTCCAACTCCAAAGGTGAGTCTTGAATACTGGTACACTCAGTCTGACCCGAGCGTGAAGCCAAACACAAAACACTCGAGTCAGGATTAATATTCTCATATCAATAAATCCAACTCAAGTGAAATAGCAATCGAAATACAAGTAACTGAAAGGATGTTGGAATCACCATCCTCTAAGGATCCGTTAAACTATCTACTATGTAGTAGTGTACTCTAAATAGATAATGTCTATCAGTAATATAAAGTATCAAAATAGTGTTAAGGCATTACCATTATCCCCCTTAACACATTTTATATAGATGTTATAGTCTATACAGCACTGTAAACTCCACCGTAAACTGGTGGGATATCAGGGAGTACTCCATAGGTATAACACAAAACAAATTCGTAGTGGTCGCGTATATCGGGATACAAGTATGACAAGGCACATGAGGCAATACCCAAGGTAGTGAAACTACAGTTCGTCTGATCCGGACTGGTGAGAACGCATCGCCGCAGCGATCGCAACACCGCGAAACAACACTCCTGAAAGTACGAGGGTGCACCAATCAATAACAAGTAATGAATAGTAGTTACGAAGAAGTGTATCCGCTCGAGGTGGCTAACCCCATTTGGTCCGGCACGGCTCCTGTTTTAGTCATTTCCAATTTGACACAAGTGTCAAGGCTATCCATTATCGTTCTCTTTCTTCAGTCATCCCGTACATCATTCCAACCACTTCATTCTGGATCATCACTCCGCGTATAGTTATTAAAGTGGTTTTTGGTTTAGATAGAGAGTATATCCATAACCGATTCCGGTCTCTTTAATAACTTTCGTAATTATTACACCGATTGGTCGTTAAATAAATTTCACAACCAAATCAATTTCAATTTCAATTAGAATTTGTAAATCAACATTTCATTTTCTTTCTAAAACAGTTTCCATAATTTACGTTTCAAAGCTTCTAACTTTCCGTTTCAAAATCTTATAATTCAATTTCAATTTTTATTTAAGCAATTCAAATATGAATTCAAGTTCGTATATATAAGTTTCATTCCGAAATCATTTGAATTAATTTAATTTAACATTCAAATCAATTTAATTTCATTTATCGATTTCATTCAATATTCATTGAGTTACTTTATCACTCAAACAATTTCCATTTAATTTCCAATTCATTAAATCAATTACTTACGTTCAACTTATTATATCAAAACTTCAAATTGAGTTAATTTAGATTCGTCAAATCAATTCTTTAAATTACAAGTCTTACGTTAATTGCAATAAATCCCATTCATTTCAATAAATCACATTTTATCTCTTGTTAGAGAAATTAAATTTTCACTTATTTATTGACTTTGTTACAAATTTCAAACTCAATTAATAAAGAACTAAATTTCACATAATCGAGAAGTTTCAATTTCACTTATTAACTTACTCAAATAATTTTTCCAAAATCTTTAATAAATAAAGAAACTCAATTTCATTTATTAACGAAGTTCAAATACACTTATTCAAAAGTTCGATTTTCTCTTATCAAAGAATTCAAATTTTATTCAATTATCAAATAATTCAATCTTATTCAATTATTAAATAATTTCAATCTTAATTATTAATAATTTCAAAACATAATAATTACAATCTTGATTATCAATTCAAACTTAATTGTTAAATCATTTCCACGTAATTTTGAATTCAAACTTAATTATCAAATCATTTCACTTAATTATAAATTCAACTTAATAATTTCAAACTTAATCACTATTCCAAACTTAATCATAATTTCAATTTTAATTATTAAATGATTTCAAACTTAATAATTTCAAAACTCCATTTTTACTAATTCCAAATTACTTATTAATAATTCCAAATTTAATTATTAAATAATTAATTTTTCAAACAACGTTCTTTCATCAATTACTACTTTACTATTTATCTCATATTTCAGTCTTAACATTTCCATTCATCAAGATTTACGTTCCAATTTTATTTTGAACCCTTATGATTCAAATAAAATCTTTATTTTATTTAAAATCAAATTATTGACCAATCGGTTTATTTAATTCTCTATCCTAAGTCAAGTTCGTTTGGGTATTTATCATTTCAACCCGATTCCAATTCCAATTCAAAAATCAAAACATAACAAAGGGAACTTGCAGTGTGATAACTGAGACGGTGTCAAAGTAAATAAACAAGCAATAACAACAATCAACACAATCCAATAATCAATTCAAATAATCCCGAAATAATCGTATTAATTCACATTGTTGTTTGTGCAAATTAATATAATTATTTCTAGAATCTACACTATCATTTCATGTAGATTAAAGATTATTACAATATTATTTATACGGTTCTTCACTTGTCATTCGATTTCAATTTTTCATTACAACAATTAAACCAACATACGTTCAATGGTTCAAAGTGTAATTATCACTAATCTACATGTCAATTTATTTAACAATTAAAAGGGGTCATATTTAACTGATCAAATTCAACATATATGTCGATTCAAATTTTAATTATCCTACGTCAAATTCAATTGTATAATATTTATCACTTTATACATTACAATTTAACATCCAATATAAACAACACACAAACAATCAATTATCAACCAAAACTGGATTATTATTGCATAAATAATTAACAGATAATGGTGTCAGATATCACAAGTGAACTGATACAGGTCATAACATATATTTAACAGTGTAAATAACTAACAGTAGCAATATTTCAATTGTCGTTTCAATTGAAATCAAATTTAATAAATAAAAGAACATTAATCGTGAGTGATTGCTCACCTTTCGAGGTTAGAGAAGGACAAGAATCAGATGAGTTATGAATCCAAAGCAGATCTAGATTGAACGTGAATTTTAACAAGCAAAGCTGACAGTAGAAATTGACGAAATCGAATCAGAACTGGATCAATGGAAAAATTTGTATAAGTGAATTCATATAGGTATAACGTATAAAACTATATATATATATATATATATATATATATATATATATATATATACAAAAACATATTCTAATTTCAAACATTTGTTAATAAAATATATAGATACTTGTATTCTAAAACTCACTATCTAGATTTTAAAACACATAAACAAAGTCTCCATATGTAATTTTAAAACCAAATAAATGTATACTTATATATAACTAATTCATATAAATATACATTAAAGCCCATATAACTTACGTATCATATTGTACTTTATAACATATAAACCGTAACACGACTGTACATAAATAAGACCATATAAATGGTCGTTATAATATAATATATAATGCCTTCCACAATTTATGAATTGTAACATATATTTCATAACTAATAATTTATAAAACTAGCCCAGACTTGTATATTACTGTATTATTAAAAAACATAAAACAAAATGAACAAATGCATGCGGACGTATTAAAATATACAGCATATGCAACCCATACTTGCGCCGCTAGTTCCCAAATAAAGCACAACATTTTATACATACTTTATATGAGATCTCTTATATAATATATGCTATAAACATGAATTTATGCAAATGTATATACTGTTGTATAAGTATACCAAGATATGAACTTCAAAACCATATCATATATATAGCTTAGAGCATACATTTCTTCTAACAGATTACTGTAAACAAAATAAGATAAAATAAACAATATATAAAATATATAAACAAAACTTATACCAGTACACATAGATATTGTATAGATATTATAGCTTCACCATACTGTAACTCTATATAAAATATATACTAGCCAAACAAAAGAGCAGACTCTTTAAATAAATAAATGTAGACCATGTATCTATACACAGACTTGCTCTGTAAAAGCAAAAGGTATGCAGACATTTTTATTTAGACACTTGTATATAGCCATGGTGTAAAAAATATAAACAAATCCATTTACTTGACTGAAAAGTGATGAAAGACAAAGGACATGCGTACACATAACCAACTTAACATAACAAATGTATGTATTTGTAACATGCTAAAAAGGTAAAAACATGCAAGCATCAAGCTTCCTGGAACACATATATGAATGCTTTAGGCAAAATATAACTACTTTATTCATATAGATAAAATTATAATACATCATCAATAATATAACATACGTTGTAAACCATACCTATATACATATAACTCACGTATATTTATACATAACAATTTATATATTAAATAAAATGAACTAATATATACCTTTAAAGAACAAGGTGGGTAAGAGGAGGCTGCTGCTGTCGAGTGGTGATGGAGCAAGGTCGGGTAGGCGGCAAGGCAGTGTGGGTTCGGCCAGTGGGGTGCAGGCAGGTCAGGCGAAGGTGGGGTCTGACGTGGAGGCGGCGAACTGGGTGATGCGTATGTCGCGTGGAGGAGCTAGGCGCGGGCGCGGGATTTGATGAGGCCGATACACATGGCTTGACCCAGCTGAGAAGCTATCAGCGGGAAGAGCGGTCGACAAAGCTTCGGCGAGATTGGTTGGGGCTCATGGCGGTGGCCATGGGCACGGGCAATGAGGAGGTGTGGTCTAGGCGTATGCATGCGTGCGGCTGATGTCTAGGTCGAAGGCTTGCCAATTGAGGTCGAGGCGGTGTATGCGTGTGAAATGAAAATGGTGAAGGGGGTGTGCATGCAAAAATGTAGAAACAACATGGAGCCTGACGGGTGATTTGCATGCGCGTACAACAGAGAATGGATGAAAGTTTAGAGAAAAAGTGGCATGCATGCATCAGGATGCTTTTCATTCCCTTTTTTTTTCTTTTAAACTGAACAAATATGTAGGCATAGAAAGAAGGAAATGAGGAAAAGTAGGAAGAGTAAATGAGGAGATGAAGTTTGCAGGCTGTAAAGGACGTATACATCTATTTTCATTATGAAGTTATCAGTTGGAAGAGTGAGGTTCGTGCATTGGTTTTTGAGTGTAGTAAAGGCAAATAGCTGTTGGCTTTTAGACTTCTCGTGGTGATAAAAAAAACAAATGAAATAAAGATTTAGAACTTTCAAACAAATACGATATCCGTATCATAGATTCCGCCGTGCATCCGACATCAAAATACAGAATTGGATATACCGCATAGGTCGGCACGACGAGACGATCAAAACGGCATACAGATATCGGTAGTACGATTGAATTATAAAAATTCGAATTTTTCTACAAACGGAAAATGCGCAAAAATAGCAGAAGATTAAGATCGACGGAGCCAAAGATGTCCGAATTTGGAAAAATGACAAACTGACAACTTGCTCAAAAGATGTTTTAGAATTTTTCTATGTAAAAATATTTTGGTTTTGAGAACTTTTTATTTTCATCGCTTTTTAACTGATTAAATTGAAGTGAATTTACGCTCGAAATAAACTTTCGTATTTTTGGACGAAATTTTACCAGATGCTTTGTTTAACTAGACGCATTCCAAATATATAATTTATTTTTCAAAATTTTATCGTTTATAACTTCACAAAATTTCAATTAAATACGTTACTAAAACAGTTAAAATTTACGGGTCGTTACAGTAAGAAACGGGTCCGGCTTTGTGTTGCAGGGGAGTGGGAGTACTCCTCGGTACGGTGATCTAGGCCACGTACTGTGACGGGCGGTACCCCAGTAGCCCTGCCATTGACGGAATCCAAAATCCAATAAGTGCCTGAACGGTTTTGATTGTGCCCAACTATGTTGGAACGTGAGATGTAAGCATTCCAGCTATTTCTGTATTTTATTTTGAAAACCCTAGACATTATTATAATATCACTGGATTTTCTATCAAATGTTTTGGTTAGCGTAAGGTGAAAACTTTTCCATGTTTATATGTGGGAAGTCTTACGTGATACCTTTTGTTTTCAAACGATTTTCTAAGTTAAGCAACTTTTATCCCCGTTTACTCACACCAGACCCCTGTCTGACCTGAGTGTTTATTTTCTGTTTTATTAAACTCTTGGGTACTCATATTACGTATGAGTAGTCAACTGTTTCAGGATTGCTTTGACGAGTTCTGGAGGAGATAATGGAGCAGGAGGCTTCAGCTTGTAGATATTTTTAGTGGTTCCGCTGTGTTTGAGTTGTAACTGTTTCTCTGAAGTACTTGAATTGTAATTGCTAGACAGATGTTTATAACTGTCTAGTTTGTGTCGTATTAGCTGTACTACTCAGATGTATATGATACTATGTAAAGTATTATGTGATATATTATAATTATTCGATTCAACTGTGAGTTCTGATGTTGTTTCTTCTTTCTTTCCTTTCTTTCCTCTTTTCTATCCCTTTCTTTCTTCTTAACGATGCGACTTCCTGGAGTTTGGAAGTTGGGTTGTTACATAAATTTAGTAAGGAAATTAAGAAAATATATCAAAACCTTGTTGGTGCAATGGTCTCAAGTGAGTGATATAAGTTAAATTCTAACCTTTAATTTAAGTGATAATTACTAAATGTAAGTAATTAAAGGACAAATTTGTGAAAGGTTTTTTAATTTAATTTTTAATTAAAGGTTAGATTAATTAATAATCAAAGGTTAATGTAATTAAGGGTAATTAACCAATGGGATAATTATTTGATGAAGGTAATTAGAGTTTAATTACTTAAGGAAAGTAATTAAGAATTAATTACTTAGTGTAATTAATTAAAGGATTGATTAATTGAGGAAACTAACTAAAGGTTAGTAAATTTGTAAGTATGATTAATTGAAAGATAATTAAACAATGTAAGTGATTACAAGAGAATTAATTAAATAATTAATTAAGGATCAATGAGATTAATGTGGTGGGTGATGATTAATTGATTTGTGAAATTATTTGAGAGCTAATTATTGAAATTAAAGGATAATTAGTCGAAAGTGATTAATTAAGATGAATAATTAGGGATTGATTAGTCAATGATTGTAATTAATGTTAAGTATGCAGGGTTAAAAGTGATTGTAATTAATGTTAATCTGAATGGTGTGATTAATTAATCTTGCTTATGAATAATTGAATGATATTGCATGCCTTGAATTACTGATATTCTTGATAAGTGATGCTTTATAACATGATATGAATTGGACTGAACTAAGGTGATAGGGTTGTCTATCCGTGATGAAAGGCTATGTAAATATGTAATTCTATATATATATATATATGTGTGTATATATATATATATATATATATATATATGGAACTGTGTAAAACCCGAACTGCTTTATTTTAAGATAATACTGGTTTTGGAAGAGACTGGAGTCGGGTATTAGTAAATACCCGAAACCACTTCGATTCTTCATAAATTGCTAGGTGAAATCAATAAGCTGGAATGGAACGATTTAAGTTAATTAGACCATTTAATCTAAGTTTAGTACTTCTAAATTGGTGAGTGGAATAAATGATGTCGATAACAATATATGAAATTGTAATTGATACAAGTTACCGGGTTATATATAAGTTGTATGCTTTTGAAATTTATGTTAGATGGGTTTACTCACGCTGGTTTCCAGCCTGACCCGGGTGTTACTTTGATGCAATGCTCGGGTCAGACCGAGTATTACATATTTTCAGGTAAGGACGTTCTGGAGCTCAGGAGGCGAGCTGGATGGCAAGATCGTATGTGGTATTTTCACTGCGATATATTATAGATTATCTAGGATAGGTTCTTTTAAATTGTCCAGCGTTGTGTAATGGTTGTAACTCTGATGTATAAAAATATAAGTGTAAAGATACAGTTCTTCTTTGTAAAACTATTATTCATGTGATATTATATTTTATATGCTGCGAATGTGAGATTCTGAGCTTGATTTTTCTGTTTCTTCTTCTTTCTCTTTCTTCTTTTCACTAACTATCTGGAATTTTCGGGATCGAAATTTCCCGGGTCGTTACATTTGGTATCAGAGCAGAAGGTTAAGCAAGAACCTTGGCTGACGCAGCGGATAGTAATAAAACGATATAGATCGATGAAAGTAGCAAACGGTGGATTGAAGATACTGAAATGCCCAAATTCGTTGATTACAAAGACACCGAATTCTAGCTATCTTCGACACGTTGATCGCGCACGATACCGTGAAAGAAGATCTACAATTCTTCAAACGTTGATCAAGCGCACTTGATACCGTGAATTGGCTTCAACAATCGTTGAATCGAGCGCACTCGATTAACCGAAAGTGGAGATAGGAGATTACACTCAACTACCAATTTAGATGAAAGCACACAGCAATCAAACGAAATTTCATTCAACAATCCACTTCCTTCAAAGTACAACGCACGCCTATTTATAGCACAGACCCTTAAGTCGTTGCCGACCTAACACTTCTTAAGTCGTTGCCGACCTAACAAACCCACATAACAACACATACGACTCAATTACAACCATTTGTTCACAACTTATGACTTACAATATACGGCGGACCTAACTAGGTACGACCTATAACACAACCGACTTAAGAACCGAACGACTTAAAAACAACACGACTCACGACTCACCTTGAGTCGGCAGCGACTTAGCAATAATTCCTCTCCCATATTACAACACATAGGTCGGTGACGACATAAAATATAACACAACACGACTCAACAACACAGAACTACCATCACGCGAACTAAACACGACCGACTTATCACATACGACTCACACTAGGTCGTTGCTCCACTCGTGCTGCTCCTCCTGTATCCTTATGTCGTAGCGGACTTAAGCCTCCTCCTGTATCCTTATGTCGTAGCCGACTTAAGTCTTTAGGTCGCAGATGACACAAAGCGGCTTCATTGACTCGCAGCTCCCCCTCACGTGAATCTTTAGGTCGGGGTCGACCTTCATTAACTCGTGAACGACCTAAGCCTTGTGCTTCCATAGGTCGTTCTACATCATCCTCCCCTGGTTGAGAAAAATTCGTCCTCGAATTTTCAACTTCTTCAACATCAAATTGTTCATCTCCATAATATGGCCCAAGATGCGTAACATTGAACACGTCAGAAGTGTACACATCCTCCGGCAGCTTCAACTTATAAGCATTTTCATTAATCCGTTTTACAACTTCTACAGGACCAATTTTTCTGGCTTTCAACTTGTTATAAGCGCCTACTGGAAAACGATCCTTGGTTAACACAGCGTAAACCAAATCACCTTCGTTAAATTCAACACTTCTTCGTTTCATATCTGCAGATCGTTTATACTTCTCATCTGCCTTTTCCAATCGCTCCTGAACAATTTTATGACATTCAGTCAATCCATCAACAAAATCTACAGCTCGTTTAACCGTCCTCTTCGGTTGTGGAACTGCCGCTAAATCCAATGGTCCCCTGGGTAAATTTGAATACACAATCTGAAATGGACTGAATCCCGTACTACGATTCACTGCATGATTATGGGCAAACTCTGCTTGACATTACTTCACATCCCAACTTTTCAGATTGTCTTTCACCAAACATCTCAATAAATTCCCCAACGATCTGTTCACAACCTCCGTTTGTCCATCTGTTTGTGGATGATAAGCGCTACTAAATTTCAGCTTCGTTCCAACCATCTTCCACAAACTTAGCCAAAAATGACTCAAAAATCTGGTATCCCTGTCTGAAACAATAGACTTCGGTAACCCATGTAAGCGATAGATCTCTTTGTAGAACAACCGAGCAACATGAACAGCATCCGCCGTCTTCTTACAAGCAATAAAATGTGTCATTTTCGAAAACCTGTCCACCACAACAAATATAGAATCATTCCCCCTTTGAGTTCTAGGCAAACCCAAAACGAAATCCATGCTCACATCAACCCAAGGTTTTTGTCGGTACAGGTAACGGCATATATAATCCTGCATTTGTCGCTGTTCCCTTTGAAACCTGACAGATGTGACATCTCTCCACAACCCTTTCAACCACTTTTCTCATTGACGACCAAAATTAAGTTTGAGAAATCAAATGCAATGTACGATCACGGCCCACATGTCCTTCCTCGTGCAACTCCTTGATAATCTTTATTCTCAAACTGCTCTCTGGTATACATAATTGATTTCCTTTGAATAAGAAACCATCAACCAACACAAATTCATTAGTATCTCCATCCTTAACTTTCTCGACGAACTTTGCAAAGTAAGGATCCTCCTTAAACAATTCTGGTAATAATTCAAATCCTGTCACCTCAATTTTCATTGTCGTTAATAAATGACTCCTCCTACTCAAAGCATCAGCCACACGATTCGTCACCCCTGACTTATGTTTCACGACAAAAGTAAACTGCTGCAAATAGGCTATCCTGCCCTTGCAAATGCTTCAAAGCCTCATGATCAGTGTAAAGAACAAACTCTTTCTGAAATAGATAATGTCTCCAGTGCTTCACATCTTGAACAATTGCGTAAAACTCAACATCATAAGTGCTATATCTCAACTTGGCTCCGGATAACTTCTCGCTGAAATACGCAACTGATCTTCCTTTCTGACTCAAAACTCCACCAACCTCAACCTTCGACGCATCAGTATGTAATTCAAACAACAACTGAAAATCCGGTAAAACTAGAATTGGTGCTGTCGTCAATAGTGTCTTGATTTTCTCAAAAGCAACCCATGCTTCCTCTGACCACTCGAACTTCTTTCCCTTCATGCAATCGGTTATTGGTGCCATCACATTACTAAAATGTGGAATGAATCTTCGATAGAAAGTTACCAATCCATGAAAACTCCTCACTTCAGTAATTGTCTTCGGTTGTGGCCAGCTTCTGACAGCTTCCACTTTATTTTCATCCACTTGAATACCTTCCTTTGACAGAACATACCCCTGAAATAAAACACTGTCCGTCATAAACACGCACTTTTTTGTTGCAGCATAAAATTTCTCCTGTCGTAGGATCAGCAGTACTTCACGCAAATGCTGGACATGCTTTTCCATACTCCCACTGTAGATCAAAATATCATCAAAGTAAACAACCACGAATTTTCCAATGTGTGGTCTGAAAATCTGGTTCATCACTCTCATAAAAGTACTCGGTGCATTCGATAAACCAAACGGCATAACAAACCATTCGTATAAACCTTCCCTGGTTTTTGAAAGCAGTCTTCCATTCATCGCCCGGTCTAATACGAATTTGATGGTATCCACTCTTCAAGTCAATCTTTGAAAACACAACAGCCCCACTCAGCTGATCGATCAAATCATCAAATCTCGGCATAGGAAACCTGTATCTCACAGTGATCTTGTTTAGAGCTCGACTATCCGTACACATTCTCCACGAACCATCCTTCTTTGGCACCAATAAGGCTGGCACTGCACAAGGACTCAAGCTCTCCTGAACATGCCCCTTTTCTAACAGCTCTTCCACCCGCCTTCTTAGTTCCTCATGCTCCTTAGGAATCATTCTATAATGTGGCCTGTGTGGTAATACTGCCCCTGGCACAAGATCAATCTGATGTTGGATATCCCGCAACGGTGGTAACTCCATAGGCAACTCTTTAGGAAACACATCACTGAATTCTTCCAATACCGGTTTTACTTCCTCTGGAACTTCTACAGATTCAGTGGCTTCATGTCCATTCAACAAAAATACCTCTGGGCTCTCTTCTACTTCTTCAATAAATTCCTTCAAAGTCAATAAAGTCTTCAGCTCCTCAATTTTTTCAGATTTACTCTCTTCATGTTGTCTCTTCTTTGGAACTAAAATAATCTTAACACCTTCAAACATA
Source organism: Allium cepa (assembly GCA_030765085.1). Lineage (NCBI taxonomy): Eukaryota > Viridiplantae > Streptophyta > Magnoliopsida > Asparagales > Amaryllidaceae > Allium > Allium cepa. The sequence goes on along the minus strand of CM060938.1, from coordinate 948,026,372 downwards.
AAGCTGTAGCTATTGGTCCGACCGTCATGCTGCACTGCTCGATCATACTGCCATGGTCTTCCCAAAAGTAAATGACAAACATCCATCTCAACCACATCACACCAGATCTCGTCTTTATATTTCTTCCCAATATAAAATAGAACTCGAACTCGCCTGTCCATCTTCACTTCTCCTCCTTTTCTCAGCCACGCTAACTTGTAATGATTTGGATGCTTCTCCGTTTTCAGCTTCAACTTTCTCACGGCATCAGTAGAAAGAATATTGTCGCAACTTCCTGCATCAATCACAAACTTGCAAACCTTTACCAGAATAGTGCATGTTGATTGAAAGATATTACTCCTCAACCAACTAGCTTCTTTTTCTTGCTTCGGTATTAAACAAGACCTCCTTATCATTAGATTACATCCTTCATCTCCTGACGCAACATCCTGTTCTTCCTCCTCAACTGGACTAGGATAACTTTCACCAACATCCCCACCTTCAACTTCAACAATCATAGTCCATTTCTTTGGCTTCGGACATTCATTACTCTTGTGACCCACTTACTGACAATTGTAACACTTGAAACTGTTGTTGACCTTCGTCTTCGCAACTTCATTCACAACTGGTTTACTGATAGATTTAGGAACACTAGAACTTCCATTAACACCTTTCACTTGATTGTTGGAATTAGAAACACACCACCTCCACGCCTTCCCTTCTTCTCCCAAGCCAACGCTTTCTGATGTGCTTTTGCTACAGATCTAGGATCAAACATATTCACCATATCTTGAATCTGTATCCTCAACCCTCCAACAAACCTAGCAGTCAATTGTTCCTCCGTTTCCATAATGTCATTTCGAGCAATCAGTTGATAAAATTCATCAGCATAATCATTAACAGTTTTCGTCCCTTGCCTCAGATTCTGCAACCTTTGATACATGAGTGATTGATAATTGTAAGGTAAAAATGTAGCTTTCATCAACTTCTTCATCTCCTCCCATGATTCAATCTTCGACTTTCTCATTCTCTCCCGTGTAAGTTTAGTTCGCTGCCACCATGTAAAGCTCTACCCCTCAACCTAGTTGCAACCAACTTCACTCTTCTATGCTCAGGAACTTCTTTAAAGTCAAAAATCTCTTCAACATTAGACAACCAATCAAGAAATTCTTCTGCAACCATTCCACCCTTGAATTCTGGAATTTCCATCTTCATACCCGATTCCCATCGACGATCTTCTTCTATATCTCGATATGAATTTCGAACTTGGTCTCGATCTCGATAATGAATGCTAGCTCTATCACCCTCTTCATCATAATCAAATATATGTCTGTATCGATCTCGACCATCCACATCCCTTCGATCACGCATGTCTCTTCTAGTATGTCTCTCTTCATCTCTATATGGCTCATTTTCAAACTCTCGTTGAGTTCTCCTCTCTTCATGTCCATAGCCATGCTGATCTCTCCTTGATGAAATTGATGTTTCTCTTCTCTCTCTGAAAGATTGCGGCGATACCCTCCTCGCTTCCGTAACTGATGGCGAAACTCTGTTTCCTCCATGGTTCGAGATTGGTGATCTCCTCCTCTGATTTTGATTCAAATCATTCATCAACTTCTCTAGCTTTCCAATGCCTTCATCAAATTTCTCATTAATACGTTGTTCCATTTGCTCGGCTTCTTCTCTTCTATACAATGCTTCAACATTTTGATGACGATTAGCTCTCCTTGGTGGCATGATTGATTCAACACAATCTTCAAACTTCACAACTTTCCAAAGCCCAAACTTGAACAACAAGTCACGGCTTAAACACTTAACTCATCAATAGCAACGACCTAAGGTTAGGTCGGCTCGGCTTCTAGCAAGGCTCGGCTCAAGAACTTTTATTTTCAAACTTTGGCGCGCAAAAATCTCACGGCCAAATTCAAACAACTCAAACTCTTCTCCAAAAATTCAAACACTTTCCGGACTTTGATCCAAAATGAAATAGATCGAAAACTTCTAACTTGTTGCAACTTCAAGATGAACACGATGAACACCAACTTCAAACTCCTTGGCTCCAAGACTCGGCTTAGCTATGATTGGCTAAGTCTGGCTCTGATACCAAACTGACGCAGCGGATAGTAATAAAACGATATAGATCGATGAAAGTAGCAAACGGTGGATTGAAGATACTGAAATGCCCAAATTCGTTGATCACAAAGATACCGAATTCTAGCTATCTTCGACACGTTGATCGCGCACGATACCGTGAAAGAAGATCTACAATTCTTCAAACGTTGATCAAGCGCACTTGATACCGTGAATTGGCTTCAACAATCGTTGAATCGAGCGCACTCGATTAACCGAAAGTGAAGATAGGAGATTACACTCAACTACCAATTTAGATGAAAGCACACAGCAATCAAACGAAATTTCATTCAATAATCCACTTCCTTCAAAGTACAACGCACGCCTATTTATAGCACAGACCCTTAAGTCGTTGCCGACCTAACACTTCTTAAGTCGTTGCCGACCTAACAAACCCACATAACAACACATACGACTCAATTACAACCATTTGTTCACAACTTATGACTTACAATATACGGCGGACCTAACTAGGTACGACCTATAACACAACCGACTTAAGAACCGAACGACTTAAAAACAACACGACTCACGACTCACCTTGAGTCAACAGCGACTTAGCAATAATTCCTCTCCCATATTACAACACATAGGTCGGTGACGACATAAAATATAACACAACACGACTCAACAACACAGAACTACCATCACGCGACCTAAACACGACCGACTTATCACATACGACTCACACTAGGTCGTTGCTCCACTCGTGCTGCTCCTCCTGTATCCTTATGTCGTAGCGGACTTAAGCCTCCTCCTGTATCCTTATGTCGTAGCCGACTTAAGTCTTTAGGTCGCAGATGACACAAAGCGGCTTCATTGACTCGCAGCTCCCCCTCACGTGAATCTTTAGGTCGGGGTCGACCTTCATTAACTCGTGAACGACCTAAGCCTTGTGCTTCCATAGGTCGTTCTGCATCATCCTCCCCTGGTTGAGAAAAATTCGTCCTCGAATTTGCAACTTCTTCGACATTAGATTGTTCATCTCCATAATATGGCCCAAGATGCTTAACATTGAACACGTCAGAAGTGTACACATCCTCCGGCAGCTTCAACTTATAAGCATTTTCATTAATCCGTTTTACAACTTCTACAGGACCAATTTTTCTGGCTTTCAACTTGTTATAAGCGCCTACTGGAAAACGATCCTTGGTTAACACAGCGTAAACCAAATCACCTTCGTTAAATTCAACACTTCTTCGTTTCATATCTGCAGATCGTTTATACTTCTCATTTGCCTTTTCCAATCGCTCCTGAACGATTTTATGACATTCAGTCAATCCATCAACAAAATCTACAGCTCGTTTAACCGTCCTCTTCGGTTGTGGCACTGCCGCTAAATCCAATGGACCCCTGGGTAAATTTGAATACACAATCTGAAATGGACCGAATCCCGTACTACGATTCACTGCATGATTATGGGCAAACTCTGCTTGACATTACTTCACATCCCAACTTTTCAGATTGTCTTTCACCAAACATCTCAATAAATTCCCCAACGATCTTTTCACAACCTCCGTCTGTCCATCTGTTTGTGGATGATAAGCGCTACTAAATTTCAGCTTCGTTCCAACCATCTTCCACAAACTTAGCCAAAAATGACTCAAAAATCTGGTATCCCTGTCTGAAACAATAGACTTCGGTAACCCATGTAAGCGATAGATCTCTTTGAAGAACAACCGAGCAACATGAACAGCATCCGCCGTCTTCTTACAAGCAATAAAATGTGTCATTTTCGAAACCTGTCCACCACAACAAATATAGAATCATTCCCCCTTTGAGTTCTAGGCAAACCCAAAATGAAATCCATGCTCACATCAACCCAAGGTTTTTGTCGGTACAGGTAACGACATATATAATCCTCCATTTGTCGTTGTTCCCTTTGAAACCTGACAGATATGACATCTCTCCACAACCCTTTCAACCACTTTTCTCATTGACGACCAAAAGTAAGATTGAGAAATCAAATGCAATGTACGATCACGGCCCACATGCCCTTCCTCGTGCAACTCCTTGATAATCTTTATTCTCAAACTGCTCTCTGGTATACATAATTGATTTCCTTTGAATAAGAAACCATCAACCAACACAAATTCATCAGTATCTCCATCCTTAAATTTCTCAACGAACTTTGCAAAGTAAGGATCCTCCCTAAACAATTCAGGTAATAATTCAAATCCTGTCACCTCAATTTTCATTGTCGTTAATAAATGACTCCTCCTACTCAAAGCATCGGCCACACGATTCGTCACCCCTGACTTATGTTTCACGACAAAAGTAAACTGCTGCAAATAGGCTATCCTGCCCTTGCAAATGCTTCAAAGCCTCATGATCAGTGTAAAGAACAAACTCTTTCTGAAATAGATAATGTCTCCAGTGCTTCACAGCTTGAACAATTGCGTAAAACTCAACATCATAAGTGATATATCTCAACTTGGCTCCAGATAACTTCTCGCTGAAATACGCAACTGATCTTCCTTTCTGACTCAAAACTCCACCAACCTCAACCTTCGACGCATCAGTATGTAATTCAAACAACAACTGAAAATCCGGTAAAACTAGAATTGGTGCTGTCGTCAATAGTGTCTTGATTTTCTCAAAAGCAACCCATGCTTCCTCTGACCACTCGAACTTCTTTCCCTTCATGCAATCGGTTATAGGTGCCATCACATTACTAAAATGTGGAATGAATCTTCGATAGAAAGTTACCAATCCATGAAAACTCCTCACTTCAGTAATTGTCTTCGGTTGTGGCCAGCTTCTGACAGCTTCCACTTTATTTTCATCCACTTGAATACCTTCCTTTGACAGAACATACCCCAGAAATAAAACACTGTCCGTCATAAACACGCACTTTTTTGTTGCAGCATAAAATTTCTCCTGTCGTAGGATCAGCAGTACTTCACGCAAATGCTGGACATGCTTTTCCATACTCCCACTGTAGATCAAAATATCATCAAAGTAAACAACCACGAATTTTCCAATGTATGGTCTGAAAATCTGGTTCATCACTCTCATAAAAGTACTCGGTGCATTCGATAAACCAAACGGCATAACAAACCATTCGTATAAACCTTCCCTGGTTTTTGAAAGCAGTCTTCCATTCATCGCCCGGTCTAATACGAATTTGATGGTATCCACTCTTCAAGTCAATCTTTGAAAACACAACAGCCCCACTCAGCTGATCGATCAAATCATCAAATCTCGGCATAGGAAACCTGTATCTCACAGTGATCTTGTTTAGAGCTCGACTATCCGTACACATTCTCCACGAACCATCCTTCTTTGGCACCAATAAGGCTGGCACTGCACAAGGACTCAAGCTCTCCTGAACATGCCCCTATTCTAACAGCTCTTCCACCCGCCTTCTCAGTTCCTCATGCTCCTTAGGAATCATTCTATAATGTGGCCTGTGTGGTAATACTGCCCCTGGCACAAGATCAATCTGATGTTGGATATTCCGCAACGGTGGTAACTCCATAGGCAACTCTTCAGGAAACACATCACTGAATTCTTCCAATACCGGTTTTACTTCCTCTGGAACTTCTACAGATTCAGTGGCTTCATGTCCATTCAACAAAAATACCTCTGGGCTCTCTTCTACTTCTTCAATAAATTCCTTCAAAGTCAATAAAGTCTTCAGCTCCTCAATCTTTTCAGATTTACTCTCTTCATGTTGTCTCTTCTTTGGAACTAAAATAATCTTAACACCTTCAAACATAAAGCTGTAGCTATTGGTCCGACCGTCATGCTGCACTGCTCGATCATACTGCCATGGTCTTCCCAAAAGTAAATGACAAACATCCATCTCAACCACATCACACCAGATCTTGTCTTTATATTTCTTCCCAATAGAAAATGGAACTCGAACTCGCCTGTCCATCTTCACTTCTCCTCCTTTTCTCAGCCACGCTAACTTGTAATGATTTGGATGCTTCTCCGTTTTCAGCTTCAACTTTCTCACGGCATCAGTAGAAAGAATATTGTCGCAACTTCCTGCATCAATCACAAACTTGCAAACCTTTACCAGAATAGTGCATGTTGATTGAAAGATATTACTCCTCAACCAACTAGCTTCTTTTTCTTGCTTCGGTATTAAACAAGACCTCCTTATCATTAGATTACATCCTTCATCTCCTGACGCAACATCCTGTTCTTCCTCCTCAACTGGACTAGGATAACTTTCACCAACATCCTCACCTTCAACTTCAACAATCATAGTCCGTTTCTTTGGCTTCGGACATTCATTACTCTTGTGACCCACCTCCTGACAATTGTAACACTTGAAACTGTTGTTGACCTTCGTCTTCGCAACTTCATTCACAACTGGTTTACTGATAGATTTAGGAACACTAGAACTTCCATTAACACCTTTCACTTGATTGTTGGAATAGAAACACACCACCTCCACGCCTTCCCTGCTTCTCCCAAGCCAACGCTTTCTGATGTGCTTCTGCTACAGATCTAGGATCAAACATATTCACCATATCTTGAATCTGTATCCTCAACCCTCCAACAAACCTAGCAGCCAATTGTTCCTCCGTTTCCATAATGTCATTTCGAGCAATCAGTTGATAAAATTCATCTGCATAATCATTAACAGTTTTCGTCCCTTGCCTCAGATTCTGCAACCTCTGATACATGAGTGATTGATAATTGTAAGGTAAAAATGTAGCTTTCATCAACTTCTTCATCTCCTCCCATGATTCAATCTTCGACTTTCTCATTTTCTCCCGTGTAAGTTTAGTTCGCTGCCACCATGTAAAGCTCTACCCCTCAACCTAGTAGCAACCAACTTCACTCTTCTATGCTCAGGAACTTCTTTAAAGTCAAAAATCTCTTCAACATTAGACAACCAATCAAGAAATTCTTCTGCAACCATTCCACCCTTGAATTCTGGAATTTCCATCTTCATACCCGATTCCCATCGACGATCTTCTTCTATATCTCGATATGAATTTCGAACTTGGTCTCGATCTCGATAATGAATGCTAGCTCTATCACCCTCTTCATCATAATCAAATATATGTCTGTATCGATCTCGACCATCCACATCCCTTCGATCACGCATGTCTCTTCTAGTGTGTCTCTCTTCATCTCTATATGGCTCATTTTCAAACTCTCGTTGAGTTCTCCTCTCTTCATGTCCATAGCCATGCTGATCTCTCCTTGATGAAATTGATGTTTCTCTTCTCTCTCTGAAAGATTGCGGCGATACCCTCCTCGCTTCCGTAACTGATGGCGAAACTCTGTTTCCTCCATGGTTCGAGATTGGTGATCACCTCCTTTGATTTTGATTCAAATCATTCATCAACTTCTCTAGCTTTCCAATGCCTTCATCAAATTTCTCATTAATGCGTTGTTCCATTTGCTCGGCTTCTTCTCTTCTATACAATGCTTCAACATTTTGATGACGATTAGCTCTCCTTGGTGGCATGATTGATTCAACACAATCTTCAAACTTCACAACTTTCCAAAGCCCAAACTTGAACAACAAGTCATGGCTTAAACACTTAACTCGTCAATAGCAACGACCTAAGGTTAGGTCGGCTCGGCTTCTAGCAAGGCTTGGCTCAAGCACTTTTATTTTCAAACTTTGGCGCGCAAAAATCTCACGGCCAAATTCAAACAACTCAAACTCTTCTCCAAAAATTCAAACACTTTCCGGACTTTGATCCAAAATGAAATAGATCGAAAACTTCTAACTTGTTGCAACTTCAAGATGAACACGATGAACACCAACTTCAAACTCCTTGGCTCCAAGACTCGGCTTAGCTATGATTGGCTAAGTCTGGCTCTGATACCAAACTGACGCAGCGGATAGTAATAAAACGATATAGATCGATGAAAGTAGCAAACGGTGGATTGAAGATACTGAAATGCCCAAATTCGTTGATCACAAAGATACTGAATTCTAGCTATCTTCGACACGTTGATCGCGCACGATACCGTGAAAGAAGATCTACAATTCTTCAAACGTTGATCAAGCGCACTTGATACAGTGAATTGGCTTCAACAATCATTGAATCGAGCGCACTCGATTAACCGAAAGTGAATATAGGAGATTACACTCAACTACCAATTTAGATGAAAGCACACAGCAATCAAACAAAATTTCATTCAACAATCCACTTCCTTCAAAGTACAACGCATGCCTATTTATAGCACAGACCCTTAAGTCGTTGCCGACCTAACACTTCTTAAGTCGTTGCCGACCTAACAAACCCACATAACAACACATACGACTCAATTACAACCATTTGTTCACAACTTATGACTAACAATATACGGCCGATCTAACTAGGTACGACCTAAAACACAACCGACTTAAGAACCGAACGACTTAAAAACAACACGACTCGCGACTCACCTTGAGTCGGCAGTGACTTAGCAATAATTCCTCTCCCATATTACAACACATAGGTCGGTGACGACATAAAATATAACACAACACGACTCAACAACACAGAACTACCATCACGCGACCTAAACACGACCGACTTATCACATACGACTCACACTTGGTCGTTGCTCCACTCGTGCTGCTCCTCCTATATCCTTATGTCGTAGCCAACTTAAGCCTCCTCCTGTATCCTTATGTCGTAGCTGACTTAAGTCTTTAGGCCGCAGATGACTCAAAGCGGCTTCATCGACTCGCAGCTCCTCCTCACGTGAATCTTTAGGTCGGGGTCGACCTTCATTAACTCGTGAACGACCTAAGCCTTGTGCTTCCATAGGTCGTTCTGCATCATTGGCTCTGGTGGGATTACTCATTAAGGATAGGGTAAGTGGTAACCTAGGATGAGTTGAGAGTGTGTGTGTGTGTGTGTGTGTGTCTGAGAGCGTACTTGTTATTTTCTTATATAAAGACTTTAAATGATTTTATATAAAAATATATTTTGATATATAAAGCAATATTTCTTTCTAATAAACATTAAGGGAATTGGTTGTTAAATTTTTTGAAATTAAATTAAGAAGTAATATAATACAACCAAATTGAAATCTGGAATTGGGATTAAATTAAGTGGTACTAGAAATACAACCAAACTGAAATTAAATAAAGATAAGTTTGAAGTGGATTCAAACTGAAATCTTAAATTGGAGAAGAATTTCAAAATAAGATGAATCAGAATTGGTTTCAAACCAGGAAATTGAATGGTTATTGTGTTTAATAATGGGATGATTGTTTTCCAATAAACAATAAAATGTTTAAAGGAAATAACCATTTGATGAAAATAACTTGTAAATTAGAAATGATGTAAATTAAAGTGGGTTTCAAATTGTGAAGTTTTGAATTCTAAATTTCAACATTTGAAATTATTTTCAAAATGTAAAGGAAATAATATTATTCAAACTATTTTGAATGTAATCTTATTTTAGAATAAGAAGTCGTTTGTAAACTTTAAAAGAATTTGTTTGAATTAAAACCAAAGGTAGTTTAAAATTTTAAAACATGGCTGGGAGGGCCAGGAAATAAATATGTATATATGTATGGATATACATGATATCGAGGATAATTTAAAATAAACTCTAAATATTGAGTTTTAAATTTGGAATGAGATATGATACCCAAAGTGATAAGTTTTTGAACTTAATAAGTGGGAAGATTATTTATGAAAAGTTCAAAATTTAAGATGGAAGTTCAAACTGGGTAAGGTTGACTGGATTAAGTGAATTAAGTTTAACTTTGGAAAGGTTAAATAAGTTGGAATGATCAACCTGATTTGAAAATTTCAAGATAAAATTAAGATTTAACTTGTGAAGTTGAATGGTTGATTTGAATTAGGAAATTTGAGTGATCTCAAAATGGGTTTGAGATCCAAAAATTGGAAATGGATGGATGTTTTAACATAATTTGAATGGTACCATTTCGTTGTTATTAATAATCTTTAAGCTGAAATTGGATTTGATAAATGAAGAAATGGACTGTGGTAATATATCTAATATTGAGATAAAAAGAAAATTTAACTTTAGTTTGAAAATAGAGAAATGGAATCACTTTGGACTTGAGATTTGGGTGTTTAAAATAGAATTTCAACTGAAATTGTTGAAAATTAGTTTTAAGGTTGAATTTGGTTAATGAATTGAAATTAGAACTGGTTCAATTGAAATTTATTTGAATTAGTAGAATTTGAGATCAAGGTTGAATAAAGTAAAATTTGAAAGAAACTGAGGTTAATTCAACTTGAATTGGGGTTGAATCAATTTCAATGGAAATTGAAGTTATTTAAAATTGGAATTGGATCAATTTAAATGGAAGTGGAAATTTAAATTTAATTGTTGAGAATGGAGATTGGGAAGTGAACAGTTTTGACTCTGGACTATTTTTAACATAAATTGTTTTAATATAAACCTGTTTTTCCAAGTTATTCATTACATATACAACCTTTCTTTTAAAAGCCAAATTATCTTATGCTTGTTTTACAATTATTTTTGAAGCTGTTTAACGATTTTCCAACTATTTTATAAACTAATTACTATATTCCAACTATTTTAAAAAACTAATTATTATCATACTATTATTTTTCAATTATTTAAAATTTCTACAATTATTTTAACCATTTTCTAACTATTTTACATCTATTTTACAAACTAGTAATTATTTTCCAACTACTTTTTTTTTAAATCAAGCTATTTTTTAAATAAACTGGTTGGAGTTCAAATTTTTATTGGTTAAATACCCAATCGAGATAAGAATAGAGGTGATAATCCAAATGGATTGAAGCAATTATGAGTAAGTGAATGAAAATCAAAGTGAATGTGAATAGAAATGGAACTGATTTTGCTAATAACCAATAAAGATAAATATATAAGGTGTACGTATGTTATTCTATTCGCATAATGATTTGATCCGGATTCGAGCACAGAATTTCGAGATAGTACGTCGATCCGAGTTGGGATTTTTCACTCGATTTTCGACGGCGAACCTGGATATGGATTTTTGATTGGTTCTGGATATTCTCTATCATAGTTATGACTATACAAGGAGAAAGACGGTTTATGATCAAGAAACCAGATCTGTGTCCGCACTAGGAAGTCGGGTGGACGATACTAGTTCGGAAGTGAAATTGTATGGTCGAGTGAGCGATCAGATTGGTATAGCGTACGGATGATATGTGTACATCGTACGGATTCGAATGAAAACGATATTAAAAGGAGTAATGAAATTTGAATATTTTATTTTGAGTAAACAAAGTTAAATATCTTTGTTTTATAAAATGAAACTCCCTTTGTTGAATCTTTTGCCAGAATAAAAGGGTTTTTGAAAATGTTTGAAGTATAAAAGGAGTTTTATACAAGTTTGAAATGATCCAAAGTTTTAAAAATTATATTTATCTGTATATATATAAAGGATCTTATGAGGATTTTAGAAAAGGTTTTAGGAACCTTTGGATTTGGAAAGGCTCATGATTTTTGGGTGAAATCAATATGAGAATTTGGAAAGCCTAGTTTGAGAATATCGTTTTTGGAATAATCGATTTTGTGTAAAGGAGATTTGTATGAGATCGTACTAGGTGTATGATTTGAGGATACTATATGTGTATAGTATAAAATGTTTTGATGATGACTCTGGGGAAAAAGGCGCTCCCTTGAAATGAACTTCTCAGGAGTGCCACCGGGTGGTGCTGCCTTGAGCCCCAAGGGGGGTTCTAAAGTTGATCATGTGAGGAGTCCGGATAAAACTAGTTCCTGGGGATAATGAGTAGAGTATACCATAGCGAAAGTCGTGTGTGCCGCTGAGAGCCAACAGTCTGCGTTTGATTTTATATTGGTAGACTGCGACCTATGGTAACATAGAGATAGTCGTGTGTGCCGTTGAGAGCCAACAGTCTGCGTATGATTTTATATCGGTAGACTGCGACCTATGGTAACATAGCGAAAGTCGTGTGTGCCGCTGAGAGCCAACAGTTTGCGTTTGATTTTATATTGGTATGCTGCGACCTATGTAGGAGTGGAGAAGTTTCATTTCGACGGCGAAAATCAGAGGCCGTAGAGAGCCTATAGTTACCTGGACTTTTGCTATGATGGCAACGTAACCCTGGAATTTAACTGCGATCTGTCGTGGGTTCCATGGCTTAATTGAGAGGCCGCGGAGAGCATGCAGTTACATGGACTTTTGCTACGATGGCAACGTAACCCAGGATGTAACTGCGACCATGGATTCGGGTGATGATTTCAACAGCATTCTCACCAAAGATATTTCCTCTATTTTCAAAAATTGTTTTCTATATTTTCAATAAAGTTATTTTCCAAGTATTTTCACTGGATGTTGGAAATGAGTCTGCTAAGTATTTATAGATTTTTAGTCTTACACCTGATCAACGTATGACCGAATTTCTATGAGAACGAGGATGGACTTGTGGAAACATCGAGTTATAAAAGTAACTATTTTGGCAACATTACATAGGTTTTAAAATGTTTTTAAAAAATGATCAAAAGTCATTTAACTAATATTAACTATTTTAATAAATTCTGGTTTCGAACCTTTTCGAGGACGAAAAAATTCTAAGGGGGAGAAATGTAATATCCCAGATTTTGGACATCTGATAATAGGGTAATTAACTTTTTTAATCAATTGAACAGATAAAACTCTGATAATAAAAGACATTTGGAAGTTTAAACAAATTTGGAAATATAATAAAAATTGAATTATAAATATCTGGATAAGTGTTTATTTGATTATCTCCCAATTTAATTAATTTTAAATTAGTTAATATGTTGTTCGTATATATATAGGCATAAATAGATTTTAAATCGATCTATTATTTTCAAATTTAATAAGTGTTGTTCAAATATATATATGTATGTTTTTAAGTTGTTTTTAAATAGAATAATTATTTATAAATTTAATAATGTGTTTATTTAATTATATATATATTATTTGATTTATAAGTTGGATATTAAATTAAATTTGAATTTGGATTTGGATTTAAATTTGAATTATAAAGGATAGATATCTTAAAAATATTTTGGATATAACATATATGGATAAGATTTTTATTAGAATGAGACTTGTTTTATAATATTTTCTTAAAAAGAATTAATTTATGTAAATTAGGAAAGTATTTATTTATAGAAAAAATATAAAGGCTTCTATTAACATTTTAAAATAATTTAAAATTGCATAAGAACAAGTTTTATCCACTTATTTTCATCTTATTTTATTTTTAATAATTGAGCTTATATAAGCATATCTTTCATTTCTTCAATTCTTTTTCCTATTCTCATTTCAAAACAGTTACAACCTGAAAACATTTTCTCAAAATCAAAACAATCATTAATACATACATATTTACACATATAAAAGATTTTAACATAGATTTAAAAATGTGCAATATTTTAAACATAAGGTAAATATAATTAACATTTAAAATTTAACTAGTGCATGAATAAAAGACAAGTGTAACAAATTTTAATATACGTTAAAACAAATGTAATTATATTTACATGCAACTTAACAAGTAGCATGTCTTATCTTCCTAAATTTGAAAATGTAAATAAATAAATGAAAAAAAAGAAATAGAGTATCAAGTCATCTTAAAAAAATAAAAAAAAAATTCAACATCCAGAAATTTTCAGATATCAAAACCTGTTCCAGGTTATCCTCTGTATTTCAAAAAATAAAGAAGGCGAGTAAACCAAACTTTCTAAAGCCCAAATCTGGTGGTACAATTCAATTGCATGTGATGAATCTTTATAGAAAGTTAGTAAATAATGTTAGCATGAGTATATAAATGTGAATGTTTTAATAATAAGTAGGATTTGTTTGTGCATAGCTGTGAATCTGTATATATATAAGTCTCTATTCATATCCATAGGCTCAAACTCACTAGGAAAAATTAATATCTTCCTATTCAATCGAATTCAAGTTATGATCTCTAAGGAAGATATGTTTGTATCAACGAAGTATCATTTTTAAAAATAGATTCAGGTGTGTTTATCGAATAAATATTTCAAAAATTCAATATTATAGTGGAATCTTTTTATATAACAGAAAATTAATGAACACTATTTCAAGTTTGGATTTTATAAACTGAGTCACTTGAGTAAATAATGAATTATGATATAAGAATCAGGATTTCAAGTGTTGGGTATGTCGAGATTCGTCGGGTTGAACGAATTTGGGAATAATGGCAAATTCAAGAGGCTAGGTTGTTTTAGAGGTGTGGCACTCGATGGGATGGAGGAGTAGGGAATGGGGAACTCGTGAAAATTAATGCTGGAATTTCTAAGTGATCGACGAAGCAGGACGATTGGGAATTAGGGTTTAGGCCATTGTTTTGTGTGGATACTTTCGCGGTCGTGCTGAGTCGAGAAGTAGAAGGAAGAAGGGTGCGCATGTGGGGGAAGCGATTAAGAAGGCTAGGGCAAAGGTAGGCATGGGGTCTGGTGGTGGATGGTGGACCATGGTGGACCATGGTGGAGTGAAGAGGAGGTTTTTTCACTGATGTTACGGAATCAAGGAGGGGTGAGTAGTTCGATTTCGAACTAGAGTTTAGAATGCAGTTTCAAGTTGATGGACGGAGAAAGGAAGACGTGGGTGATGTGCAAGGATGATCGGCAACCTTAGGCGATGGTCATCGGTGATGTTTATGTGCACGGCGTGCACAGTTTTTATGCACAGTGTGGTTGGGTTGAAATTTGTTGGTGGGGACGAAGTTTCTTAGGGTTTGGATCGGGTTTGTTTGAGTTTTTTTTTGAAACTTCGGGTTAGTCTGAATTGCTTTGGTTATCGGGTTAGGCTAGGGAATTTTGTGTTGGGCTTGTGATGCTTTTGTATATTAAAAGACTTTGAAACATAAGTTTAGATAACAGGTTTCAAATTAAGACATTATCGAGTTATCAAGCAAGATTTTCAAAATTTAGATTCCGTGCTTGGAATTTAATTAAATTGGTTTTGAAAATTGTATTAATTTTGCTAAGTATTATTCAAATGGAATTCAAAATAATTGAATTTAGTAAGGAAATTAAGAAAATATATCAAAACCTTGTTGGTGCAATGGTCGCAAGTGAGTTATATAAGTTAAATTATAACCTTTAATTTAAGTGATAATTACTAAATGTAAGTAATTAAAGGAAAAATTTGTTAAAGGTTTATTAATTTAATTTTTAATTAAAGGTTATATTAATTAATAATCAAAGGTTAATTTAATTAAGTGTAATTAACCAATGGGATAATTATTTGATGAACGTAATTAGAGGTTAATTACTTAAGGAAAGTAATTAAGAATTAATTACATAGTGAAATTAATTAAAGGATTGATTAATTGAGGAAACTAACTAAAGGTTAGTTAATTTGTAAGTATGATTAATTAAAGGATAATTAAACAATGTAAGTGATTACAAGATAATTAATTAAATAAATAATTAAGGAATAATGAGATTAATGCGGTGGGTGATGATTAATTGATTTGTAAAATTATTTGAGAGCTAATTATTGGAATTAAAGGATAATTAGTCGAAAGTGATTAACTAAGAAGAATAATTAGGGATTGATTAGTTAAGGATTGTAATTAATGTTAAGTATGCAGGATTAAAAGTGATTAAAGAAATTAATTTAATTAATCAGAATGGTGTGATTAATTACTCTTGCTTATGAATAATTGAATGATATTGTATGCCTTGAATTACTGATATTCTTGATAAGTGATGCTTTATGACATGATATGAATTGGAGTGAACTAAGGTGATATGGTTTTCTATCCGTGATGAAAGGCTATGTAAATATGTAATTATATATATATATATATATATATATATATATATATATATATATATATATATATATATATATATATATATATATATATATGGAATTGTGTAAAACCCGAACTGCTTTGTTTTAAGATAATATTGGTTTCGAAGAGACCGGAGTCGGGTATTAGTAAATACCCGAAACCACTTCGATTCTTCATAAATTGCTAGGTGAAATCAATAAGATGGAATGGAATGATTTAAGTGAATTAGACCATTTAATTTAAGTTTAGTACTTAGAAATTGGCGAGTGAAATAAATGACGTCGATAACAATTTGTGAAATTGTAATTGATACAAGTTACCGGGTTATATATAAGTTGTATGCTTTTGAAATTTATGTTAGATGGGTTTACTCGCGCTGGTTTCTAGCCTGACCCGGGTGTTACTTTGAAGTAATGCTCGGGCCAGACCGAGTATTACCTATTTTCAGGTAAGGATGTTCTAGAGCTCAAGAGGCGAGCTAGATGGCAAGATCGTATGAGGTATTTCCGTTGCGATATATTATAGTTTATCTAGGATAGGTTCTTTTAAACTGTCTAGTGTTGTGTAATGGTTGTAACTCTGATTTATAAAAATATAAGTGTAAAGATACATTTCTTCTTTGTAAAACTATTATTTATGTGATAGTATATTTTATCCGCTGTGAATGTGAGATTCCGAGTTTGAGTTTTCTGTTTCTTCTTCTTTCTCTTTCTTCTTTTCACTAACTATCTGGAATTTTCGAGTTCGAAATTTCCAGGTTGTTGCATATAACACCATTAAGTACAACACAGCGGAAGAAATGAATATCAATATATATAACATTGATACAATGACAGATACAATGTCAAATGTAATATGATACAATAGGTATCAATACCATCAGAGATACAAGACATAGCTGAAAGATAATGATAACACCAATAGCGGAACAATATCTTCAATAGAATGCATCCCCAAATCCAATGCTCCAATCGAAAGCTAGCTCTAACCAACATCACGTTTCACCTAGATAAGCAGGTCTCGTACAAATCCAAAGACTTAACTAACTCCAGATAATCTACTAAACCTAACTATCTGAAAAATCCAACTCTAGACTGCCTGTGTGGAAAAATTGTGGGCACCCAGAGTTTAGGAAAGGAACAATAAACTCCGAGTCAGTCATGGGACTGGTATGAGTAACAAAAACAGTTGGTCTTTAAAAGATACAACAAAAGATTTTAAAATAAATTCGCAATGCTTTTTAGAAAATGAAACTAACATAAGGCATGCCGCACACACAATGCAAACGCAGAATTGGAGGAGATTTCTCCTTATGATAGTGAAATATGCTTGATACGACAATTTTTTTTTTCATATTATTATTATAAGTGCACAATGTGGAAAACATTTCGAAAGTAAAATATTAATCTTAGCCAATATACAACCATTATTGTATGCCTACTATAGCTACCATGTTCGATAGCAGGTTACCGCCACATCCCATGGCAGGTTATACAAGTAAAACCGTACAGGGCGCCTATTGTTTTGTTTGGATTTCCAACAAATGGTCGAGCTAAGGAACTTCCCGCTGTCCATGGGTACGTCTCTAGCGAGATGTCCCGAGAACCTAACCAGATCTCTGCCAACACAAGGCCGGTTTACCTTTGTAACTGGGTAACTACTACTCGAGCATGCCACCCCCCGGTCCTTTAGGACCTTTATCCGAGGCACCTCTAAACCACAAGCAACAACCACACAGTAAATGAGATTGAAGCCAACCACATAGGTAAATATTTAGGATCCATACCACGATACCACCCTTTACCAAAAGGGAATGACACACCCTAAAGGGCGCGACCTTCATAACCTTGCTGCATCTTTCCTGTTTTGACCATTTCCGGGGTGTGAGGTTGTAACAACCCAGGGTTTTGCAACAATTAATTATTGTCATTAGACGATTAATATTGTTTGCTAGTTGCTAATTGAAGTTTTAAATCGAGTTGAAATTCTTTAATACTGGTCATAAGTTAGGCGGGCTTTAAAATTAATATCGGCCCATGTTTTCTTGGTGTTGTGTTATAGAGTTAATACCCCATACCCCCTCTCCTTTCGTTCTCTTCGAAACACTAGTTCAAACGAAAAAAAAGAAAATAAATGGCGGTCGTGTTCTTCGTCTTAGTAAATTAGGGTTTTTTTTAAAATTGAAGCCGCCGATTATCAATTGCCTCTTGAGATGCTCGCGGTTTCATGATTGAGCTCGCCGTTGCTCAGATTCAGGTAAGTGTTTTTAATTGTCACTCACATCTTGTTCTATCTCAAGGTCTGTAGGGTTTAATTTCGTTCGTATAAAACTATGTGAATTCGTCACATGATCTTTCTTGGTTATTTGATTTTGTAAAATGCTTTGACGATGTTTCTTGGTCGTCATGTATTTGTGAATTTGCTGATTCTTAGTTGACTTCGATCACTATGATTTTGTTGACATTTGAACTTGTTCGATTCTTTGCCTTTGAATCGGCCACGACTTCGTTTTTGCGATGGTATTATCTGGTCATTTTAAATTCAAACTGCAGGTGACATTTTTCCTCAAACTACGGTTGTTTGAATTCAAATATTTTGTTTCAAAAAAAAGCAATATATTCTAATTGTTACACTTGCTCGACTCATTTCAATGTTGTTGGCCTTCTCCTTTTTCTTCGGCACTGTGCCTCGTTCTTGATTGTGATACTTGTAGTGCCCAGTTTTACAGTCGTGTACATGTTGCATTTTTGAGCGCACTGTTTGGTCTGATGCCCAATGTTGCCACCTCTGATCAGTTACATTTTTGCCATACTATAGTTTGATCTTTGGTGTACTGGGTGACGCGAGTCTCTGTGCTTTGCATTCGAGTTGAGTTACCTTTGTTTCCAATTTATGGTATACATGATGCTTTGTTCTTTGTGTTATTGTTGCTGTGTCAGTTGCGTACTGTGTCATTTATGTTGCTCTTAAGTGCCATTGTTCTTCTAGAGCTCGAGTTTTTGTTGTGCCCTTTGTGCCTGTTGCACTAGAGTTGTTTGGATCTGGAATGCTTATGCATGTTTCCCAGACTTTTGTTTGCTGCATTTTGTAATTGCTGATAGCATGTATATGTATATATGTTGTTGCCACTTGCCTCTGTTGGGTACCGATTCTCTGTATCTTTTATTGTTGTGTGTTGTGATGCCATATTTTGGAGCCCTTACCTTCATACTACTATGTTCTTGTAGATGTACTGTTGCCTTGCCTATGTGCTATACTTGTTCTCTTAACTGCATTATACTTGAGTCTGATATTTTTGAATCTTGCATTGTCCTATTTCATGTTACATTAATACATTTTGATTTGGTCGAGGCTTGTTCACATTTCTGGTGCACTGTTGTAGCTTTTATGCACCGTTCATGTCATTAACCAGCATTACCCTGTTTCACAACTGCATAAATGTATTGGTGTATTCAACTCTGTGACCATTCATGCTGTTGCATTGGGTTGTACTTCACTGTGTACATTAGCCTACACTTCCCTATCGGCTCTGAATTGGTGTTTTCACCTTAGTTCTGCTGTCATTCATTGTATATTTTAAGTTTGTCTACATTTGGTAGTCACATTTCTCTCTGCTTGAGTCTGATGTTTTTGAAGCCTGAACCTGTTAGTCGAGTTTGCAGTCTGCATATATGTTTTTTCATGTACATGTTCTCTCATGACAGTTGCATTTGAATTTGATTGTCTCGCGATAGTGGCTGTGCACATTATATATTAATTCGAAGTTTAGTTCATGTATTGTGACTTGTACATTGATTTGTACATTGAGTCGAATCCGGTAATTCGGGTGTGACTTTGTGCTCGTGTTGTGATTTTATTTGTATTGCATTTGAGTTGAACCTGACTTTTCCTTGGGTTCGACCTTGTGCTCGTTTGTGAACTTCCATTGAGCTTTTGTGTACACCATCACTGTAGTGGCAAGGCAGTGCACGCGAGCGTGTACTACAGCCACACGGTATTGCTTTTATTGATATTCTAATTGCTTTTGATTTATTGATCTTTTGCGTATTCCATATGCTGTAGTAGCGAGGCAGCACACGCGTGCGTGTACTGCAGCCCTACCCGAGTTGACGTTTTAATTGATATTTCAATTGTTCGAATTGTTTCGTGTGTCCAATTTAATATTTTGAATCGTATTTTTATTTGGTTTAATTTGATGATTTGTTGATATCTAATTATCTTTTTGATAATTAGATTATGAGTTTCTAATTATTTATTTAATAATTAGATTTTGTTTTTAATTGTCCTTTAGGAAATTCTGTTGTTTTCTAAATTATCTCATTGGTAACCCTTTTATTTATCTTCGTTGATAATTTGAATTTGTTAATTTGTTGTTGAACACTGTTACATGTTGTATTTACCGTTATCTGATTTTCTTATATTAAGGATTGGATAGGTGAATTTATTTGATTGTCGTCTAATTGTTATTTAATTATTATTGCTTCTGTGCATTAATTACTGAGTTTGAATTAGACTGACCCGTGTATTATTTTCTTTTGAATTTAATACTCGGGTCAGACCGAGTTATTACAGGTTGTTGATATCTTACTTTGGATTGCTGATTGAGCTATGAAGTCTCTTATATCATTGGAGTAGTCGTCGTCATTTATGGTAGTCAGTGTAATTGTATAGGATAATATGTATTCATGTATATTATTGTCAATAATGTACTTGTATATATAACTTCCAGAGTCGACAGTTGTAGTTGTATCATATGTAATGTATCACATGTATTGTAACTGACATCAGTTATATATATATATATATATGAGACTTTTGTTATCTTTGTTCCGCATTAGTTTATTTGTGTTATTATTATATATATTGTCCTGAACTATTATGAACCATCGTAGTTCGTTTTATACTGGAATTGGGTATGTCGATGGGAGTAAATAAATAAGAGATGAAAAATAAAAATATATACCACTCCTATCGAGATAACTAATACTAATGTAAGTCCTAACTACGGATGACCGCTCCTTTCCAGCCTTATTCTTCGTAATAACAAACAATATTTCCTTTAATACTCTTTGTTATTATGAGCATAGAGGTGGGGCGTCACAGTTGGTATAGGAGCTTGGGGTTTATGGACATAATATAAAAAACATAACTTAGATGGAACATGTGTTACAACTATTTATCGATGTTTTTAATTGTGCTTAGAGTCAAAAATAATGTTTTTAAATTCTGATGAAATTTTTAAATATCTTTATTTAAAAATAAAAGTGAATTTGTGTTTTGGTAATTGAGTAATTTGTGTTTTGTTTATCAGAGTGCGCAGCGGAAACAGTGAGACCGTCTTCGCTGAATACAACTGATAACCTTTTTGATTTAAGAATCAAAACATGAAATTGAAATAAATTTCATTTGTTGTTCACATAGTTGTGTTTAATTTGTTTTCTTCGAAAAATTTCGAATCCGATTTGAGGATCCGAAGCGATCGTAGTTATGTGATTTTGTTGAGATTTTTGCTGTTTTGAATTATCTTCATTGAAGATATACACGAATGATTTCTTTGTTCATTTTGTAGTATACGTGCAAATTTAAGTTGCACGTTACTACATTAATTTTGCGTTGAACAGGTGTTTGGATTTAAACATATTTTGTTGGCGTTATTTTTATAACGGGAGTTTTACATCGATGCTAAATTTTTGAACACGGTGTTTTGTTGACATTTTGATGAATGAAAATTCACCGGTATTATATTTGATGCAAATTATTTTGATGAGATTTTAGCGTTTAAAATTTCTGTCACTTTGACTTCAGTAGCTGTCAAATTTTAAAGTGGATTTTCAAGCGGTTATCCCGTAATGTTGATTTTGTTGTCTGTTTTTACGGTATTTGGAGAAGTGCAATTTCCTTGTCAAAGTTGCTACTAATGTTGCTGTTTAATCACGTGTTTTAAAAATTGTTTCAAAATAAAAATTGTTTTCAATTTTTTTTCAGTTTACGCTTTCAAAAGAATGAGGAAGCGATTTAAACGTTTCAGCAAAATCGAGGACTATGACCCCTTTCTTTTACTGATTCGCTTAATTACGGACTTGTTCGTTTGTGAATGTAAATTATTACTTTTATAAAATAAATGAAATTATTTTCAGAAGTTTTGCAGTTTATATTTTCAAAAGAATGAGGAAGCGATTTAAACATTTCAGCAAAATCGAGGACTATGACCCCTTTCTTTTACTGATTCGCTTAATTCCAGACTTGTCCGTTTGAGAACGTGAAATGTTATTTTTGGAATACACAATTTTGCACTTTCAAGGAAATGATGAAGAGAATTAAACGATTTAGTAAAACTCGTGGTTATGGGACATGTGCGTTTGCTATTTTGGTTAATTCCGGACTCGTTAATTGAAATATTTGATGATTTTGATGATTTTCGTGTGCTTTCGAGCCACGATGTTGTACCTTCGGGTCATATGTTGGACCTCTGGGTCATTTGTTGGACCTTCGGGTCAATACCAGTAATAGACCTTCGGGTCATTTGTTGGACCTCGGGGTCATTTGTTGGGTGCCAAAATTATGTTGACGGTACTTGGTAGGCTTCGGCCATTTGTTGATGCACGTGCGGCGAAGCTTAAAAACTCGCCATCTGATGGGATCGATCCAACCTTTTATGTTGATTTTCTAGTTATCTTAATTGATTCTAGATATTTGTTGTTTCCAATTATCTGCAGGTAATTTGATATTTGTTGATATGAGTTCTAATTATCTTTGTTGATAATTGGATATTTGTTGTTTCTGATTATCGTTTTAGATAATTAGATATTTGTTGTTTTTGATTATCGTTTTGATAATTAGATATTTGTTGATTTGAGATTTGATTATCGTTTTTGATAATCGAATATTTGTTGGTTTGAGATTTGATTATCGTTTTTGATAATTGAATATTTATTGATTTGAGATTTGATTATCATTTTTGATAATTGAATATTTGTTGATTTGAGATTTGATTATCATTTGTGATAATTAGATATTTGTCGATTTGAGATTTCTGGTTATCGTTTTTGATAATTAGATATTTGTTGTTTTTGATTATCGTTTTCAATAATTAGATATTTGTTGATTTGATTATCGTTTTTGATAATTAAATATTTGTTGTTTCTGATTATCGTTTTGGTAATTAGATATTTGTTGATTTGGGATTTGATTATCATTTTTGATAATTGAATATTTGTTGATTTGAGATTTGACTATCGTTTGTGATAAATAGATATTTGTTGATTTGATATTTCAGATTATCGTTTTTGATAATTGCTAATTTTTACTGATTATGAGATTTTCTAGTCTCTAATTGATTCTAGATTATGTTGATTATATTGCATTGCTGTTTTCTATCTATCTCTATTGATGGTTAGAGTTTGTTGATTATGGAGTTCGTGTTTTTCTGATTTTCTGGTTGATAACTAGATGTTTGCGGTTTTGCGATTTGTGATTTGGTGTTTTCTAATTGCTTTGTTGATAATTAGAATTTGCTGTTTTCTAATTGTTGTATCGATAATTAGATATTACTGTTTTGTGGTTTCTGTATTCTAATTATCTAATTGATAATTAAATATTGCTGATAATCGTATTTATTCAGTTTTGCTGTTTTCTGAATTATCTATTGATAATTAGATTTTGTTGAGAATTTGTGAATTTCTTTTATGAAATTAAAAGATTTCTTTGGCGTTTGTATTCTTGACCTGTATTTTTCTAGTTTAACCAGTTTATGTTAGAAAAATAATTGTTATCGACGACTTTATTTATGAAAATTGCGAGGACGCAATTTTTATAAGGAGGGGAGTCTGTAACAACCCAGGGTTTTACAACAATTAATTATCATCATTAGACGATAAATATTGTTTGCTAGTTGCTAATTGAAGTTTTAAATCGACTTGAAATTCTTTAATATTGGTTATAAGTTAGGCGGGCTTTAAAATTAATATCGGCCTATGTTTTCTTGGTGTTGCGTTATGGAGTTAATACCCGATACCCCCTCTCCTTTCCTTCTCTTCGAAATCCTAGTTCAAACGAAAAAAAAAAATAGCGGCCGTGTTCTTCGTCTTAGCAAATTAGGGTTTTTTTAAATTAAAGCCGTCGATTGTCGATCGCCTCTTGAGATGCTCGTGGCTTCATGACTGAGCTTGCCGTTGCTCCAATTCAGGTGAGCGATTTTAATTGTCACTCGCATCTAGTTCTATCTCAAGGTTTGTAGGGTTTAAACGCTGTGATTTTTCGTTCGTATAAAACTGTGTGAATTCGTCACTTGATCTTTCTTGGCCGTTTGATTTTGTAAATGCTTTGATGATATTTCTTGGTCGTCATGTATTTGTGAATTTGCTGATTCTTAGTTGACTTCGGTCACTATGATTTTGTTGACATTTGAACTTGTACGATTCTTTGCCTTTGAATCGGCCATGACTTTGTTTTTACGATGGTATTATCAGGTTATTTTAAATTCGAACTACAGGTGATATTTTTCCTTGAACTACAGTTGTTTGAATTCAAATATTTTGTTTTGAAAAAAAAGCAATATATTCTATTTGTTACACTTGCTTGACTCATTTCAATGTTGCTGGCCGCTGCCCTTTCCTTCGGCACTGTGCCTCGTTCTTGATTGTGATACTTGTAGTGCCCAGTTTTACAGTCGTGTACATGTTGCATTCTTGAGCGCGCTGTTTGGTCTGATGCCCAATATTACCACCTCTGATCAGTTACATTTTTGCCATACTGTAATTTGATCTTTGGTGTACTGGGTGATGCGAGTCTCTGTGCTTTGCATTCGAGTTGAGTTACCTTTGTTTCCAATTTATGGTATACATGATGCTTTGTTCTTTGTGTTATTGTTGTTGTGTCACTTGTGTGTTGTGTCATTTATGTTGCTCTGGAGTGCCATTGTTCTTCTAGAGCTCGAGTTTTTGCTGTGTCCTTTATGCCTGTTGCACTTGAGTTGTTTGGATCTGGAATGCTTATGCATGTCTCCCAGACTTTTGTTTGCTGCATTTTGTAATTGCTGATAGCATGTATATGTATACATGTTGTTGCCAGTTGTCTCTGTTGGGTACTGATTCTATGTATCTTTTATTGTTGTGTGTTGTGGTGCCATATTTTGGTGCCCTCACCTTCATAGTACTGTGTTCTTGTAGATGCACTAGTCCCTTGCATATGTGCTATACTTGTTCTCTTAGCTGCAGTATGCTCGAGTCTGATAATTTTGAATCTTGCTGGTCGTCGACGGAAATTCTATCGGTTTAGAAAACCGTCGAACGAATTTTGAAATAAAATTTATACCGCAAGCGCACGGTGTACGAATGTAGCACGCGGCGAATACGGGTCGATCCGCAGGGAATTGATGATTTTAAAATTCTATTCAATCAAATTAACCAAAGTTGAAAGAGTGATTAACTAAAAAAAATGACAAAAGAAAATAGATAAAAATATGAAAGTGTTAAGACAATTTAGAGGCAATTTCCACTCTCTAGGTCACATAAATCAACAAAATGAAGTTATGATATCTTGTTTCTTGTCATTAGTGAATTAGTTGATGTGCTTATCATAAGTATGGTATATTTGTGCTATTAATTAGCTCAATATAAACCATCAAACTATAACACAACCACTAATACACTTTTAAATCTTTTAAAATATGACAACAGAGTTGAAAGCAAAATCTATTTTAAGCATGGCCTATTAACTATTAATTAGAAATATAAGCCATCAAATTTTAATTTCAGCAATCACTTCTTTGCCATAATCATATGTAGATGAAGAGGCAATTTGTGTTTTGTTTTTTTAACCATAGCCTATTTGTTATGAACAATATAGACTATCAAATTCAAAGCTAAACAACATCATTAAACCACTTCAATCATTCTCATTAAGCATAAAAAGAGAGCATAAACATCAAATTAAGTTGAAGCTACATGATTAGAGAGCTTCATTACCCCTAAATTGAAGGGGTTTAGCCTCTCATATTTGTTATCATATGAACAAATGTAGCTTGCAACATGAGAGAAAAAGAAAAGGAAAAGAGAGCAAAGTGAAATGGAAAACTATTCTAATTGCATAAAGGAAAATCTACACTACTTGCATAAAAGGAAATGAACATGTAATTAAAAAGAAATAATAATTAACATTGCATAAAAAAGGAATTACATAAGAGAAGAAATGGCTAAGTAGCCATGGAAAGAGATAGAGATTTGATTTATCTTCTAAACTAAAACTAACTAACTAAGAGAGGAAGAGGGCTACATGAAACATAAGGGGTATTTATACAAGTTAGAAACCCTAATGCATATTTTTAGGGAGTACCCAAAATGCTCTTGGAGGAAGTGTGGTGGCGAAGTTATCATTAGCTTCAATAATCGCCGACTTAAATGTACATGAAACTTTAAATGTCTTTTAGCATGTGCATTAGCCTTTAATTTGTACATTAAGGTAGTGGGTATGTGGGGTCCTCCATGTTCATCACTTTGAATTATTTCCATCTTCATTCTTTTGTATCTTCTTTGTGTATGCATATTCCTTCATGAAACCACTTGTAATTGAGTTTACATTCCTACAAAATAATATAAAAATTTCCCATTAAATTTTCTCAATTTGATATATGCACACCATTTTGCCCTTGGATGACGATGAAAATGTGACAATTTCAAATAATTTGAATTTTGATTAAAACAAGTTAAAATACCCAATATGATCATTTATTCAATTTAAATAGATTAAATATGGTGGTAAAAATATGCATATTTACGTGCACATCGAATACCCCCACACTTATCTTTTTATTGGTCCTCGAATAAAGAAAAACTAAGATAATCCGTTTTCGTAGGGAGCACGATTGCATTGAGCGTAGCCAACAAGCCGTTAAACCTCTGGGTGTCCCCAATAGGACGAGTGTTGTCTCGTGAGGGTTTTCAGTGGATACTACCCACAAAATCCGAGTGCGGGATGAAAATATTTACAAAATGCAATATTTAT
Organism: Allium cepa; assembly: GCA_030765085.1. NCBI lineage: Eukaryota > Viridiplantae > Streptophyta > Magnoliopsida > Asparagales > Amaryllidaceae > Allium > Allium cepa. Next base: position 947,999,523 of record CM060938.1, on the reverse strand, counting down.
TTACAAAGAGATGAATGTGAGTTTTTGAAAATATTTACAAATGAAGTATTTCTTTTTAAATTGACACAAATAAGTTAAACATAGGTTTTGGTCATTATCTTGAGAGTTAAGTCATTTACTCGTCAAAATTTTCAATAAAAATCAAGTTATCATAACAAATAGACAATAGTTTAACTCGTTGCTTTGGTTAATAACATATTGTAACTATAAAATGGATCCTTAGTTGATTATCAAAGTTTATCAAAGTGGTATTTTAATTTCTTTTCAATAACAAATCAAATCAACTAAGTAAAAATAGTGCTATGATTTCAATTGCTTTCTCTCTCATTATTTGCAAGAAAAATTACACACCTAGCTCGGGTAAACTGAGGCCAGATATACCACCCATGCACTGCCTTTCAGGCTTATGTAAGGGGAGTACAGAGCATGGCGAGTGTACACACTTTCGTGCATACACCTATCGACCTTAGGTGGTTTCTATTAAGTCTATTTTTTTTACATGTGTTCCATACATGCATAACCGTGAGGACTTTTAAATGAGTATGAAAGCACATAATCAAAGATGCCAAGTAATTCACCCATGCATAACCGTGAGGACTTTTAAATGAGAGTGAATACTTGGATGTTATTATTATTTTTATATTTTTAAGAGAGAGAGAGAGTTTTGCAAAATCATCTTAGCACCATTTAACTTAGAAGACAAAAAAATTGTTATATCCTTTACTTTAAATCAACCACTTTTTAAAACAAAGATTTTCAATTAGGATGTATTTCATAATTAACACATATGAATCTTCCTATATACTAGTTAAGCCATTGTTATTTGTAATAAAATTTCATTTTTATTTTTGTTAAGACGAATAAACTTCCAAAAATTTCTATTTTATAAGCCAAAACCATATATTTATTCTACAGTGTTTCTTTAAAAATAAATCAAAAATGCTTAAATAAAATTGTTGTTGTTTTTTTTGTTTTTTTGTTTTTTGAGATTTTTTGTTTTTGCAAAGAAAAAATAAATCATGAAAAATCAAAACCGAAGATGAGTCTCCCCCCACACTTGATTTTGACTGTGTCCCCACAGTCAACCCAAGTGAAAGGAACGTTTATTATTATTTACATGAAAATGAAATGTATTTACACGAGATCAAAAAGTATATCGTCAAAAAGTAAATGAAACGGTCTTCCAAAGATCAATTCATTTGTCTCGCCAAGTATATGAGACACAGCTTAAGCTCGAAAAACCAAATCGTAAAAGATTTTGAAGTTGATTGTCGATTTGGAAAAACAAATTTTGTTTTATTAAAAATTGAACGAGTTGTTTTGTTTTCAATGATTTTTAGGGTTGATAAAACAATTGATTGAAATTCACATTTATTTTCACCAAATTGTAATTCAAGTTTCTCATTGAAAACTTCTTCCAAATTATCGATTTCAAAGTCAAAATGGTGATCCCCATCATAATTTAATGACTCATTTTCAAAAAGTCCATAAAACTCATGTTCGTTAAATTCGACTTGCTTTGTTGGATTATCAACAACTTCATCATGTAAATCGAGTTTAAAATTCAAAGTTGTCGTATTCACATTTTCAGAAAAAGGAAGATCGAAGTTTAAATTGAATTTCGCACCCTCAAAAGAATTGAAATCCAACTTAATTACCCTATTTTCAACAACTTGATTAAGATCGTCATTATCAAATTCAAAAGTTGTTATTTGAAAATCGTCGATTTGGGTAAAATGTGGATTATCACTTGAATCATCACACGTTGAGATTTAATTTTGTTGTTCATGTTGTTTCATATAAGTTTCAAACAACACATCCGTGTGATCATCATAAACTTCATTCATTTGTTCAACAAAATCTAATTTGTAGTTATTAAATTGAGAATTTTCGATTTGGATTTGTTGAGAACAAAAATTTTCACTCGTAACATGGTTAAGATTATTCCCATTGCCAAATTCGTTTGAAAGGTTGTTCCCATTTTCATGTGGAGTTTGAAATTCATTTTGGAGTTCTAAATTAAATTGGCATGGGTTATGATCGTAATCGTTTGAATTTTGAATTGAATTCAAATTTTGAAATCCTTAACTCGAGTTATTACGGAAATAAGAATTACATAAATCATTTATCTCTTGATTTTGTTGTGTAGAGAGTTCAAGTAAACACGAAATGTTACTTTCAAGAGTTGAGGGTTGTTCATCATTTTGAAAATTTTGTGGTTCAAAATTCAAATTGTTTAAACAATAGTTGTTGTTGTAATATCCATAAGAATTTGAAGTGAAATAATATGGATTATATTGATTTTCACAACCATCGTAAAATTCTTGTGAATATGGAAATTCGGACATTTTGAAGAAATTTCTTCTTTTTTTTGGTTTTTTTTAATAAAGGAAATTATTTACGAATAGAATTTATTTTTCAAAAGGGAAATTGATATTTTTTTTGAAAAAGTTTTATAATTTTTTTGTTATTTTTGATTTTAAAAGAAAAAAATTAATTAATTTTTTTTTTGAATTTTTGGTTTTTCTAAAATTTTTTTGGATTTTTGAAATTTTAAACAAAAACGATTTAAAAATTTCAAAGGAAAAGGAATATTTACAATTTTTTTAGTTTCCGATTTTGAATTTTTTTTGTTTTTTATACATATGCATGAACTAATGCAACTAAATGAATGTAAGGGTTAATTACAAATGATTTATCCTAAGTTAACCCAAAATTGTATACTCACACATTGTCTTAGATAAACAAGATAGTTCTCAGCCAGGTAACGGATAGGGGTTATCGGTGCACCGCGAATCACCGGAGCAATCCAGCCGAAGGTTTAAGTACCTTCAGCGGAACAACCACTATAATATTTACGAATCACCGTAATATTTATAAATGGTTATTACTCTGCCGTAGCCTAGACTCCAAGAAATAAATTGTTCAAAGAAGACAACTTGTCAATATACAATTAAGTGTTAACGATGTCTAACCGTTATTACTAAACAAAATTCTGGAATGAAATGCAAAGCAGAAATTAAATGTGAATTAACAATGCAACTACGAATGATTTTTTGTTTTTGTTTTTGAATTTTTTTTAAAATGCAAATGCAAGCAACAATGCAAACCAAATAAATACAAGAGATAGAGCAAGCAAGCAGTTTATTTTTTGGCTAGTTAGCGAAGCAAGCAACTCTTCCAATCTGCTTTGGTAACCTGAAAATAAAAACAACATATATATACAATTTTTTTGAATATGTTTATCAAAGATGAAAAATAAAACAAGTGAAAAACAAAACAAATGAAAATAAAATTAATGAAAAACTATAACAAGTAAACTAATACAACTGAAGAAAAAAATGAAAAATAAAAATTAAACAAAGTTAAACATGTTTTTTTTTAAAGACTAAAACAAATGGGAAACACAAAACAAACTAAAACCAATTGAAAACAACTCTCTATCTCTTTTTTTTATAAAGGAAAGCTAAGAAAAGAAAAGAAATTTTTTTATTGACTACCCAAAGAAACAAAAGCAATTTTTTTTTTGTAAGAAGAAAAATAGATCAAAAATGAATGCAGGCTTCAAAAAAAAATTTAAATTATTGCACTCAGATCCACAAAGCCCACAAACTAGCGTGCTACTTCAACAAACCTGACCCCTTCTCCTTCATTTTAATTAAAACGCGGCTTTGTTTTACTTCGTAAGAAAAAGAAAATTCGTTCTCTTCTTTTTTTTTCTTTTAAAATTCAAATCCAAGCAAAATTAGGTTCGGCTTTGTGAATTGGGAATTGTGGTATGGAAATTCAATCGGCTCGAACTGGGTTCGAAGGTAGAGGCGTTTGTTCTAGAGCTGCTGATGGGATGTGGATTAAGGCGATGACGATTATGGTTTGGGGTGATTCGATTATTTGTGGGATGGAGCCGCCGATTGCTTGTGGAGGTTCGTAGTGGGTTTTCGAGTGTTTGAGACTGCGGGGCTGGTGATTTCCGGTGTTAAAGTTGTGAGTTTGAAGTCGCGATGGTTGGGTAGGAGAGTGTTTTGTAGTTGAAGTGGTGGTTGAGAGTTCGAAGATGTTGCTGTAGGAAGTGTTGATGCTATGATGTGGGTTGATGTGTGACAGTCTGTGACCGAAGGTAGCAGGTTGGAGCAAGATGCTGATGGAGATGGGTTCGTTTGCAGCTTGTTGGAGGAGGTCAGGTGTTGTTCGTGGACAAGTTGCTATGTCTCTGGTGTGGTGGTTTGTATGTAGGGGTGATGATGGTATAGCTGTGTGTAGATTTGGTTTGAGGGAGGAATAACGATTGTGAACTATTGACTGTTGGTTGTGAATGGTAAGGAGCAGGTTGCGGCAGTGGAATGATGGAGGAGTGGCACTATGGTGGTTTGGGAGGAAAGTGGCTTGAAGGGTGATGCTGTAATGTTGAGATTAGGCGAGGTGATTGTGAAGTAGTTGAAAAATGATGAATGACTGTGGATTAGGGCAGAGGCAAGCAGGGTGGTTGGTTGACGAAAGTAGAGGATGTGAAACTGTGTCGGGTGGTGAAGCTTGGTGGGTGGCTCGTTTGTAGCAGTCTTGTACTGGTTGAGGTTGTGACTGCGGCTTGAGTTCGAGCGACGATGGCTGGTGGGTGAGGTTGTCGCGAAGTGCTAAAGATCGTGAATTGGACTCGAGATGCGGCAGAATGCAAAGAGTTGTGTGGCTGGCGATGTTAGCAGCTGGAGGGTGGTATGCAAGTTTGCACGTTTTTGTGAGACAGTGAAGTGGCAAGTATCGTTGAAGGAAGTGTGCAACAGAGAAGTGTTGTGTGGTCGCAGCAGGATTATGTGTCAGGTGGTAGTTTGATCGGAACTGCAGTGTGATGGAGGGCAGATGTTTGTATTGTGAAGTGGATGGTGAATTGTGGTATGGAGTGTTGCATTAAGTAGTGGGATGTCTTTGGTTTTTGAAATAAATGGTGGAGCACTGTGAAAGGCAGAAGGTGGAAATATTGATGAGTGAGGATGACTGGCAGAAGTAATTGATGATCAGATGGGATATTTTGTATGGAGCAGTCAGGTGAAAGAGGGGCAGTGAGGTCAGGGAGGTGTACAGAGAAGAAATAACAGTGTTGAGGGAAGAGAAGCAACAACAATGACACAAAACAGTGTTTTTTTATATTGTAAATTGTAAATGGAAAATGTAACTGAAAATGAAATGGAATGAAACTCTTTTTTTTTCCAGATGCAATTGTGTAAAATTCAAATGCAAAAACAACTAGCAAACTACACACACGCAAAACCGAAATGCAATCAAAATCACACACACACAAAATAAAAACGTACACACAAAATCAAACCAAATAATCCGAAGAATAGAAAATCAAAATCAAAAAACTCCCTGGCAATGGCGCCAAAAACTTGGTCGTCGACGGAAATTCTATCGGTTTAGAAAACCGTCGAACGAATTTTGAAATAAAATTTATACCGCAAGCACACGGTGTACGAATGTAGCACGCGGCGAATACGGGTCGATCCGCAGGGAATTGATGATTTTTAAAATACTATTCAATCAAATTAACCAAAGTTGAAAAAGTGATTAACTAAAAAAATGACAAAAGAAAATAGATAAAAATATGAAAGTGTTAAGACAATTTAGAGGCAATTTCCACTCTCTAAATGACATAAATCAACAAAATGAAGTTATGATCTCTCTTTTCTTGTCATTAGTGAATTAGTTGATGTGCTTATCATAAGTATGGTATATTTGTGCTATTAATTAGCTCAATATAAACCATCAAACTATAACACAACCACTAATACACTTTTAAATCTCATAAAATATGACAACAGATTTGATAGCAAAATCTATTTTAAGCATGGCCTATTAACTATTAATTAGAAATATAAGCCATCAAATTTTAATTTCAACAATCACTTCTTTGCCATAATCATATGTAGATGAAGAGGCAATTTGTGTTTTGTTTGTTTAAGCATAGCCTATTTGTTATGAACAACATAGACTATCAAATTCAAAGCTAAACAACATCATTAAACCACTTCAATCATTCTCATTAAGCATAAAAAGAGAGCATAAACATCAAATTAAGTTGAAGCTACATGATTAGAGAGCTTCATTACACCTAAATTGAAGGGGTTTAGCCTCTCATATTTGTTATCATATGAACACATGTAGCTTGCAACATGAGAGAAAAAGAAAAGGAAAAGTGAGCAAAGTGAAATGGAAAACTATTCTAATTGCATAAAGGAAAATCTACACTACTTGCATAAAAGGAAATGAACATGTAATTAAAAAGAAATAATAATTAACATTGCATAAAAAAAGAATTACATAAGAGAAGAAATGGCTAAGTAGCCATGGAAAGAAATAGAGATTTGATTTATCTTCTAAACTAAAACTAACTAACTAGGAGAGGAAGAGGGCTACATGAAACATTTGGGGTATTTATACAAGTTAGAAACCCTAATGCATATTTTTAGGGAGTACCCAAAATGCCCTTGGAGGAAGTGTGGTGGCCAAGTTATCATTAGCTTCAATAATCCCCCACTTAAATGTGCATGAAGCTTTAAATGTCTTTTAGCACGTGCATTAGCCTTTAATTTGTACATTAAGGTAGTGGGTAGGTGGGGTCCTCCATGTTCTTCACTTTGAATTATTTCCATCTTCATTCTATTGTATCTTCTTTGTGTATGCATATTCCTTCATGAAACCACTTGTAATTGAGTTTAAATTCCTACAAAATAATATAAAAATTTCCCATTAAATTTTCTCAATTTGATATATGCACAACTTTAAATTTTGCCCTTGGATGACGATGAAAATGTGACAATTTCAAATAATTTGAATTTTGGTTAAAACAAGTTAAAATACCCAATATGATCATTTATTCAATTTAAATAGATTAAATATGGTGGTAAAAATATGCATATTTACGTGCACATCACTTGCATTGTCCTATTTCATGTTACATTAATACATTTTGATTTGGTCGAGGCTTGTTCACATTTCTGGTGCACTGTTGTAGCCATTACGCACCGTTCATGTCATTAACCAGCATTACCCTGTTTCACAACTACATATACGTATTGGTGTATTCATCTCTGTGACCATTCATGCTGTTGCATTGGGTTGTACTTCACTGTATACATTAGCCTGCACTTCCCTATCAGCTCTGACTTGGTGTTTTCACCTTGGTTTTGTTGTCATTCATTGTATATTTTAAGTTTTTCTACATTTGGTAGTCGCATTCCTTTGTGCTTGAGTCTGATGTTTTTGAAGCCTGTACATATTAGTCCAGTTTGCAGTCTGCATATATGTTGTTTCATGTACTTATTCTCTCAAGACAGTTGAATTTGAAATTGACTGTATCGCACTAGTGGCTGTGCACATTATATATTGATTCGAAGTTTAGTTCATGTATTGTGACTTGTACATTAATTTGTACATTGAGTTGAATCCGGTAATTCAGGTTTGACCTTGTGCTCGTGTTGTGATTTTATTTGTATTGCATTTGAGTTGAACCTGACTTTTCCTTGGGTTCGACCTTGTGCTCGTTTGTGAACTTCCATTGAGCTTTTGTGTACACCATCACTGTAGTGGCAAGGCAGTGCACGCGAGCGTGTACTGCAGCCACACGGTATTGCTTTTATTGATATTCTAATTGCTTTTGATCTATTGATGTTTTGCATATTCCATATGCTGTAGTGGCGAGGCCGTACACACGTGCATGTACTGCAGCCCTACCCGAGTTGACGTTTTAATTGATATTTCAATTGTTTGAATTGTTTCGTGTGTCCAATTCAATATTTTGAATCGTATTTTGATTTGGTTTAATTTGATGGTTTGTTGATATCTAATTATATTTTTGATAATTAGATTATGAGTTTCTAATTATTTATTTAATAATTAGATTTGGTTTTTAATTGCCGTTTAGGCAATTCTGTTGTTTTCTAAATTATCTTCATTGATAACCCTTTTATTTATCTTCGTTGATAATTTGAATTAGTTGATTTGTTGTTTAACACTGTTACGTGTTATATTTACCGTTATCCGATTTCCTTATATTAAGGATTGGATAGGTGAATTTATTTTGATTGTCGTCTAATTATTATTTAATTAGTATTGCTTTTGTGCATTAATAACTGAGTTTGAATTAGACTGACCCGTGTATTATTTTCTTTTGAATTTAATACTCTGGTCAGACCGAGTTATTACATGTTGTTGATATCTTACTTTGGATTGATGATTGAGCTATGAAGTCTTTTATATCATTGGAGTAGTCGTCGTCATTTATAGTAGTCAGTGTAATTGTATAGGATGATATGTATTCATGTATATTATTGTCAATAATGTACTTGTCCATATAACTTCCAGAGTCGACAGTTGTAGTTGTATCATATGTACTGTATCACATGTATTGTAACTGACATCAGTTATATATATATATATATGAGACTTTTGTTATCTGTGTTCCGCATTAGTTTATCTGTGTTATTATTATATATATTGTCCTGAACTATTATGAACCATCGTAGTTTGTTTTATACTGGAATTGGGTAAGTCGATGGGAGTAAATAAATAAGAGATGAAAAAAAAATATATATACCAATCCTATCGAGATAACTAATACTAGTGTAAGGCCTAACTACGGATGGCCGCTCCTTTGCAGCCTTATTCTTCGTAATAGCAGACAGTATTTTCTTTAATACTCTTTGTTATTGTGAGCATAGAGGTGGGGTGTCACAGAGGTCCTGATGCAGTCTTGTCCACAAAGCTACGCTTCATACAAAAGCCATGCTTTGATCACAAATGATCAACACAGCAGCACTCAGTATGCCACACTACCAAATTGGGAATATAACGCTGATAATCATCAACTACATAACCTCTGTGCTCGTACGTCTCAGAGAAGGGTGTTAAGCTAAGAGAATAAATTCTCTGCCACCAATAGATATGTATTTGAAAGAAATCTTCTTTATATCTCAAAGTGTAGTGTCAGACATACAACCATACAAGTCTGTTCCGGGTTCGAGCAGAACCGAAGGCGTTCAATAAAGGAAGAAGCCCTTGCAAATTCGGGTATTCACAATCCTGATCGGACTTCCCATCGCTTAGGGAGAACTCTATACCGGAGCAACTCAGTGTAGAATCAATCGATAGGTCATCCCATCGTTCTCACAAATACTCGGTGTTCAACAACGGTCTTCAAATGCTATCCATAACGACGCATCATTATTCGGAATGGGTTATATGACAAAATGTCCACTCCCGGCTAAACCGAATAATGAGCGCAATATTTAAAATATATGGATACGGGATTTCAGTTAAGTCACAACTGATAAAAACCCAAAACCTTTCTTCAAATTGTTAAACAAATTACTATTTTAATTCTTTAAACAAAAAGATTTATTCCACAAAGTTCACCCAGTTTTACAACGATCCATTTACGGATTTCAAAACAATTTCCATTTCAATTGGATTAACTCGTTAAATTTTTAAATCAAAGATTTAACTTATAGCTTTCAATTGTTTCCATAACTTGGAAATCATTTTCATTTCAAACTAGAAATTCCTTTTACACAAATTGGGAGTTCATTTCTTATGTGAAAGCTTTTATTATTTGAAAACAAACAGTTTTCATTTCGGAAGAATCCAATCATACTTACATGAGTTCAAGGCTTTGAATTTAAATTCAAATTACCAAATCACTATATCTAACATGGTTTAACCTATATAAACTTGTATAACATCTTTAATCCCTTGTTTCAAATCATAGAATTTAATTTCAAAACTTGAATTTCAATTTAAATCAAATTATTTAAATTTCAAGGCTTAATCATGTTATTCAAAAATAATTTTTTTTATCTTGAAAATTCATTTCAAAAACTTTTCACGTTTAACCCGATTCCATTTCAAAACCATTTGAATTTAAAATTCAAATTTAAAACTATTTTAAAAATCTATGACTTAACCGATTTCCACGTGACATCCATATTTGTGTGTGTATAGTGTAGTCCAGGGGTTTAACACAATAGTGCAACAACATCATCATCACAGATCAAAACACAGAAATATAATTGATAAGTGGTATAAACTATAACGCTTATTGTTGTTTCACAGATTCATAGATAATATACATATGTATCACAAATAAATGAATAAAATACACAGCTCAATCCACAAAAAAATATATCACAGATCAGATAGGATAATCAATTCAAGGCATCTCATACAATACAATCATTCATAAATAGGGTCAAGCATTCAATAATCGTTTAGAAGCAGGATTAATTAATAATTTAATCCTAATTAATTCAATTTATTTCCAATTAAATTAATAACTTATGAATTAATTATCCAATCCTGATTTATTAATTACAAATCATTTGATATAAATTAATTTATCACCACTTTAATTAATTATTCTTAATTAATAAATTATTTTTAATTAATCACATTAATTAAACTAACCTCTAATCCAATAATTAATTAATCCCTTAATTAATTATTTTTTGATAAATTAACCCTTTAATTACTTACCATAAATTAATAACACTTACACAATCTCATAAATGATTATCATTATTTAATTAATCTAATTAATTATTATAATTAATTACATCAATTAATTATTTAAATGATCTTAGTTAATGACCGTTATTAACCATTAACAATTATTTAATTACTTTGTTAATTAATTCTAATTATAAATTAATATAAGTCATTAATTCACAAATTAATAAAGAAGTCATTCCTTAATTATCTTATTCATTAAATCACTTTAATACCTTAATTCTCTCTAAGGTAATTCATTTCTTTGTTAAATACTTCATTATATTAAAGTGTATTTAAACATTACGCTTCTAAATTTAGGTTCAAATTTCATTTTGAATTTAAGATTCAAAATGATTAAACATTAACTAAATTTAAAATCAACTTATAAACCTATATAAAAATAGTTCTAACTAATTTACTTAAATTTTTATTTAAAATTTAAGCTTTAAAAATACCTTATATTTTAACTTGCAAATTCAAATTAGAACAATTTGTTTAACTTTTCTTTCAAAATTCTTTTTATAAAAGAACTTAATCAAATCCAATTCAAATATTTATTTAAAAACAAATTACTTTTAAAAAGCTATTTGATTTAGACTTGTTTAAAACGTTCATATTTTAAAACTGATTTAAATCAAAATTTGAATTCAAGGAACTTGAATCCATACCCAATCATTTGATTTGAACTTGCTTTTAAAATCTTCATTTCAAATTCTTGATTTAAAATCCCAATTTCATTTTGAAAACTTTAAGATTCAAAGTTTCATTTGAATCTAACTTCATATTAGATTTAAACTTTGTTTACATCTAGCTTACAAATTTAAATTCACTTAAATTTGTTTTAAATTTAAATTTACAAACAGGTTTACAAAAACTTGTACAAACCAAAATTAACCTGAGGAAACTCATGTTTGCTTCAAGTTAAAACCTAATTTACTTCGAGTAAACTACTCGAATAACTCGAGTAAGTCCCAAGTTCAAAACCTCTGCACCAAAATAATAGATCATCAGGAAATTTAAATGGCACGGTACACGTGCACCGTGGCTCTGGCGCTCTCCGACCACCAACCTGGCATCCAACATATCGACGACCAGCAACCGACATCATCATGGCCATCCAAATCCATCACGGTTGCTTGAATCAAAATCGAGCTCTCAATTGAAAACCTGGAAACAAAACAAGTAACTCCTCCCAAACTTGTCAACGCCACTTCCTCGAAACTCCGACCAACTGAGAGCCATCGCCGTCGGCTATAGCTTCGACTACACCCAAGCTATCACCTCCCAGAAGTACGTACAACTCGATGCACGAGAGAAGACGCGACGATCATTCTTTCGACCTCCTCAAAATTTAGGTTTAGAAATAAAAACTCCTCGCCGCCGCCACCACGTGCATCTGCCAGCCATCACACTATTTTTCCCACAACTTCTGATCACTCCTCCACCTCCATGGGGAAGCTCGACCACTTCAAGTCAGTGCGTCACCAGAAATCACCAAAAGAATGGAATTCGAACAAATCTAAATTACTCCTTAATTCTAAGCCTAAAAATTATGATTCTTGTTTTAAAAATCATATTAAAGTATACGAATTCGACCCACATACCTGAATTCGAGAATGAAAGGCATGAATTTTGACTTATTTAAGGCTTTTCTCAGGTATTTTGTTTTCCAGCGACAATATGGAGTTGTTTAAACTTAAATAAATTTTTAAAACTTAGTTCATGATCAAACAAACAACTTTTATTTTGATCCTACATCCAAACAATAAGTAGATTGTGAAGAAATGATTTTTGAATAAAAATCTTGGTTTATGAACTAAGACAGAGAACATATAGAAATAGCAACCTGCACACAAAATATTTCCACCATACCAATATACGCCAAGAATTCATACTTATTCTAGGATATATCCACAACAGATTCATACTTTTAAAATTTAAAAATGATGTTACTCACCTTGGTTCCCAGAAAAATGAACAGAGCTCTATTTGAAACAGGCTTGTGCAATTTCAAGCTGAAGCCTTCATTTATTTTTAATTCTTTGGGTGTAACGAAGTTGTATTGTTGTTTGTTTAAATTGAATCTTTTTTTTAGTTTTAGATGATGTTTACTTCAGATTTTCTTAGCCCTTGCTTGATGGAATTGAAATGAAAAAGCTTGATATATATAAAAAGGAAGTTCATAGGTACAATATGTTTTTGTACAAAAAGGTCAGAGATATTTTTTTTCTTTATTTGATTAAGCATAGATTTCGATTGATGGATAACCTTTTGTGTGCTAAGGATAATGGCATTAAATGCATATTTCCCTTACTTAGTTACAACCTATGTACTACCTTATTTTTTTATGACAATAAGTTTGGCTGTTTTGTTATTTTCAGGTTGAAGCTTCCCTTCTTTTTCCCTTTTTTTCTTCTTTTGTTTTGTGCATAAACACTTTGTTTTGGTTATCTTTGTTTTCAATGCTTTGGTCAAAGTTTCTTCGGCCTTTGCTTTTATCTTGTAACTTTGGTGGCCTGATATGATATGTTATGGTGCTAGAGATTCAAGCATTAATTATATTTTTCTTGTTTCTTTTATTTTTCTTATGTCTTCTTTTGCATGTTTTTTTATATACATGTTTACTTGTTTCATTTTTAAGCCTATTTATATTTTATTTGTTTGTACATAATTATTTTGTCCTACTTTTATTTTCTTGCTTGTGTTTATTAGTTTATAATATAAACAAATTCCTATTTTGATACGTTGTTTAAAATTTCCTAATGAAATCACTTTATATTTTAATTTATCTTGTACATATCTATTTCTATTTCTAATTTAAATATTTATTTTAACTCAAATTCTTATTGTCTTATTTCTCTATATACATATATATTTATATTTTATTTCTTTTACATTTTACATTCCTATATATATTTATTTAACTTATAAAGAAATCGTTTTTAAAACTTACTTATACTTTGATATAATAACACACATCTTTTATATTATAAAATAAAGAATTTAACTTTAAACATCGTTCCAAAATTATTTTATATACATATTTATTTTCAAATATCCAGGTTAATTATCAATTAATTCGTAAATTTAACTAGAATCTTATATTAATTACCAATTAATTTTACAATTTTTACTTAAAATTAAATTAATTAGCAATTTAAACTTAGTAAAAATCCAAGATCGTTACATATTCCCCCTGTAACGATCCTCCATTCATCTCCACAGAATGACGCATCATTAATAAGAAAGAATGGGATAGAAAAGAGAAAGAAGGAGAAGAAAAAAGAAACAACACATCAGAATCTAAACAGCGGAACGAATAAATTATACTAATAACATAAGATATTACATAGTATACAACAACTATTAGAGATACACAGCATATACATCACATACTAGACAGTTATAAACACCTGTCTAGATATTACAACTCAATCCAACTTAGAGACAACACAGAGATACCAAACACAGTAGAACACTAAACATATCTACAACGCTGAAGCCTCCTGCTCCAATGCTCCTCCACAATTCATCAAAGAAAATCTGAATCCCTTAGCTACTCGTAAAAATTTGAACACCCAAGAGTTTATGAAAAAACAAAAATAAACTCTATGTCAGACATGGGTCCAGTGTGAGTAACAGGTTAAAGTTGCTTAATTTTAAAAACCCTTTGAAAAGACAGGTATCACGTAAGACTTCCCACATATAAACATGGAAAAGTTTTTACCTTACGCTAACCAAAACATTTGATAGGAAATCCAGTGATATTATAATATGTCTAGGGTTTTCAAGTAAATATGAAATAGCCGAAATTGTTACATTCATTAAATTCCAGCTACTAGCCACAAAAGTGGTTAATACAATCAAAACCGTTGGCACTTATTGGATTTTAGATTCCATACAATGGCAGGGGTACCGCCCATCACAGTACGTGGCCTAGATCACCGTACCGAGGATCATTCCTATTCTCCTGCAACACAAGGCCGGAACCATCCCTTACTGGACAGTCCCGAATAAGACAACCCCGCAGTTGGCGCGCGATTCCAACCGCCCACTAAGCCGAATAAAAAGGGACCTCTAGACAGGGGAAAATCTCGTCCTACTTGGGCAAGACCTACTAAGCCTTGCTGCACCTCCCCTGTTTTAGCCATTCTCAGTTGATGTGGCTTGAGGCTACGATTACCTTTATAGGAGACATCACTTAGAATGCTCATCATCCACCTGACGATGTCCAGAAAGCATTCAATCCATACAAGTTCGTTTCGGGTTGGAACGAAACCAAAGGCATTATCTCGTTAGAATCACTCTCAGAATTAACGACGATAACCCTTGCACTCTGAATCTTCATCTCGAGTCTGAAAGTACTATCTCCGCCAAACTATTCTCAGAATCACCCTCAGAGTTATACTGACGAATAGTCCTTACACCTCGAGTCTTCACTCATCACATAAGATTCACGACCTATCATTAATTTGGATCGATGTGGTTTTCGGATATCCAAATATGGAAGCCCGATCCCAGTCTCAGCGAAATCCAAAGCGTGTCTTTTAAGTCCAATTTGTTTTAGAGTTTAAAACAATTCAATACAATTATCCATATACACACAGATAGATAATTCACATATCTCAATAGATAGTCAACATTATCATCACAACAGATAATCCATATCATGATCATCAAAGATAATCCATATCATCATCACAATGCAACCAATGCATCCATATCACACAACATTACTAATCTCAAAATTGAGATTTCAAACCATTCAAGGCAACCAATATCATCCATTCATAAACAATGATCTATAATCATAATATCTGTAATTAATTTAAAATTAATTAAATTAATTATATCATCTCTAATTAATTTAAAAGTAAATTAAATTAATTACTTACCTCAATATAATCTTGCTTACATATTCAATAATTAATTACAAATTAATTAATTATCCTCTAATTAATCAACTTAATTAATCACCTTGATTAATTATTCTTTAATTAATCTCACAATATTAATTACTCTAAGCCAAAAATAGTAATTAACCTTTAATTACTTCATTAATTAATCAACTATAATTAATTTTATTTATCCTTAATTAATTACAATTAATTAATTACACTTAATCACTTATTATTGATTAATTAATCAATCTTAATTACATCATTAATTATATTAATTAATTATTCTTAATTTTATTTAATCAATTATCTTATTAATTACATTCACTAAGTAATCTCAATTAAACCATAATTATTAATCACCTTTGATTAATCTCATTCTATATTTTACTACCTTAATTACTTCATCAAATTAGTTACTCCTTAATTAATTTCTTTAATTAATCCCTTGATTAATTATACAAATTAATTTAATCCAAATTACTTTCACAAGTCCATCATTATCCACTAATTACATCTAGTAATTATCATTAATTACTTCACTGGGTAATTACATTCCATTAATTACATTGAGTAATTACTATCAAACCAATAAGTGATTAAAATTAATTAAACTTAATTAATTAATTTAAACTAATCACAATAAACTCCATTAATTACATTAAGTAATTAATTTATTAATTACTTTCATTTAGTAACGAAACTTAAATAATTTTCACAGTTGATTATTATTAAATTAATTAATCTAATTAATTATTTAAATTAATCACATTAATTAATTGTTAAATAATCTTAAGTTAATAACCACCATTAACCATTAACCAAACTTTAATTACTTCTCTTAAGTAATTAACTTTCATTAATCATTATTAATTCAAATTAATTAATCTTTAATATCCAATTAATTAACCTTTAATTATTTAGTTAATTAAGTGTTAACTGTAACATAATAAATTCATTATTACTCGATTAATTATTTATTAATCAGTAATTAAATCTAATTAATGATCCTTAATTATGGATTAATTACCCTTAATTAATTAATTAACTTAAACTTTAAATTTATAATTTAAAACCCTTAATTTTCTTAATTAAGTATCCATTCCATTAATCGATTAAATAAACTATTCATTTAATTACCTTAATAATTAAATGAATTTATTAATCAATAAATTCTAAAGATAAAACCTTTCTTGTCTATGATAAAATTATCATTCTTAAATACATTTGAAAATATTTCAAATTCAATTTCAAAGTTCATTTTAAAATTCAAGATTTTAAATGAAATTTAATTTATCTTTAACCAAATTAAAAACTTTGAAATCCACATGTTAAAGAATACTTATATAAAAGAAATTTAAAGATTTTAAACTAAATTTCTTTTTAATCTCTAATCATTTAAAGTATATTTTAACTTTTAAACTTATTTACAATATTAAATTTATAAACTTTATTTCCAAAACTTAAGATTCAAATCAAATTTGAATTCAAATTTAAAATTCTGATTTGACTCTGTTTAAATCCTCTTTTACATTTCAAAACTCCATCTAGATTCAAATTCTTTAATTTCACTTCAAACTTCTTTAACACTTTAATATTATTAAATCAATTGGAATTCAAAAACTCATTTATTTCCAAACTAGATTCGAAGTCAACTTGAATCTATTTTTAAACTTAGATTTAACTTAAATTCAGATTTGAAAACTAGATTCAAAACTTTACTTTCATTTAAATCCGGGGTTTTAAATTTTATATTAAAATTTTAAAACAGATCAACAGGTTTCTGTTCTAAAAGCTGTCATCCTGCTTTAACCCAAGCCAGAGCAAATCTTCTTCGAGTCCACCAACCAAAATCTTCGAGAAAACACAGCAATTACTCGAGTAATTCTCGAGTTTCCCCACTGCTTATACCCAGGCAATAATCAGAATATCAAAAGTGCACGTGCACCGTGCCTCCGTCCATCTCCATCCCCCTCCGGTGGTCTCCACACATCGACGACCAACACCTCGTTCCAACACGACCAACAAATCTTCCCTCCACAACTCAAAATCGAATTTGAGTCCTTATCTTAAACATGGAACAACAAACCGTCACCCACACCAAACCTGTCATCGCCACATCCACGCCGCTCCGACCGTCTGAACGCTTGCGCCTCCGGTCACTCCATCGTTGACTCATCCTCTACCATTCCCCTAAGTTTGGTTACACTCGATCATCCAGAGATGACGAACCAAACAAAACACTCAACCCAGTAGAAACTAGGTTTGAAGAAGAGATTCAACTGGCACTGCCTCCTCGATGAATTACATCATCCAGTATTTTTCCCTGAATCCACGCTCACTTCCCAATCAATACCGAAGATTACAACATCCAAAATTGTAGAGATTACCGAAAATCTCTTATTTTAGCTTTTCTGTTCATTTTAGAACTACACCAACTCCTCTTTCTTAAAAATATGGATTTTAATGTTAAAAATCAAGATTTTGTTTATATATTCATTTCATAATACTGAATCTTTAAATTTCATCGTTTGAAATTTTATGTTTTTAAAACATGCACTGATGTTTTAAGATATATAGAGATACTCAAGTTTTTAATTTAATTAAATTAAGTTTAAACCTTAATCTATGTTAATTCAACATCTAGTTTGTAAAATAGGTCCTAATAATAATTGTTTACAGAGAGGATTGAACTCAAATCAAAAACATGAATCATGAAATATTCAACAGAGTAAATTCTGTTGAACGGAAACATATATGTATACATAGCAGATTCACACAAACACATTCATCTCATCATCACAAACATGCAACCTGAAATTTATACTAAATTTTTATTTTTAAAATAAAGTTACTCACCTGTTTATATTGGAAGACAGAGCCATGATTTTGAAAAGGACTTTATGCTTTTAAAACTGGGAATTTTCTTTGCTTCAGTCTTGAATTGCTAAATGAGACTGAGTTGCTTGGTTCTTCAGTTTTGTAAACTTTAAATCCTGTTTGCGTTTGCTCCCTGATTTTACAATTGCATGCATGCTTTGAAACTCTAGATTCTAAGAAATGCAGGTCTTAAAACAGTTTTGTTATGAATGCAACATATTTGCTTGCTTTGATTATAGAGGTTACAGGAATTTGAAGATGATATAAATTTACTTGAGATTACAGGGTTTTGCTTACAGGCTTTGCATGTTTGAACAGAGCATTTGAAGATGATTACAGGGAAAATGATTTGCATTTGATTTTAGTGGTGGTGTTTTGAGAAAGGGTTTTCAGGGAGTAAATGGATTTGTTGAAGATGATTTCAAATTTTTGGTTTCAAGGGAAGTGTTTATTTTATTTTTCAGATTTGTTTGTCTTTAGATTTTATAAGAAGAAAAGAAAAATAAGGGAAAGAAGATTTTATATAAGCTGAAATTTGATTTTATTAAAATAAAAGTAATAAACTAAAATAAAAGACACTTGTCCTAATTTTTAACATTTGTCACTTTGTAATTCTTATTGATTAACACTTGTTCTTTTAATTTGTAAAATGCTTACATTTGTCTTTAAATGTTAATTAGTTATAATTATGTTAATTAGTTATTTAGTCAATATATTAATATGAGATAAGTGTGAATCTTTGTTTAATTAATTAGTTAATATGTATTTATTTACATGTAGATAATTAAAATAAACAAATCGAAATATATTTATAAAATAAAGTTTATATAAATATTTTAAAATCAAAACAAATTAAAATATTTAGACTTTAAATTTAAAAGCTTTGAATTCAATTTCAAAACAAGTTATATATATACACATATAACTACACAATAAAATTTTGAAAACAATGATTTTTATTAAAAATCTATTTGTTAAAAACAGTGTATTATTATATTTTGAAAATAACAAATTTGATAACTATAAATAATTTATAAAAGAAATTGTTTTCTATATTAATAAATTATTTATTCTATCTAAATATATCAAAGTAACCCTTATTGTTATTTTTATTTAAATTTAAACTTGAGTTAAAACATATTTTAAACCATTTCAATATTTATCTTATGTATTTAAAATCAAAAAGTTATTTATTATATACTTTTAAAAAGCTTATTATCGAATAAATCAATTTAAACAAATTTAATTTTTATCTTATCAAACTAAAACCATATTTTATTTATTCAATAGCTTTTAAAAGTTTAACTTTAAAATTATACCCAATTTTACCAAATATATATATATATATATATATATATATATTATTTAGAAAAGAGATTTATTTATTTATTAAATTAGAACAAGATCTATTTACAATATATACATATTCTATATACATTATAAATATAAAACAATTATTAGATTTAAAAAGATAAATCTATCAATTAAATATTTATTTTAATTGGATTATTAAATTAATTCAAATTTTATCACAAAGATTATCAAATCAATTTAATTTGTATTTAGATTATTAAAATGATATTGCTTAAAATTCTGGGTCATCACATTCCTCCCCCTTAAAAGAATTTCGTCCCCGAAATTTAAAACAAAGGTAATTTAATAATCTCTTTAAAGATTTAATTTTAAAACACAACATACATCAAACATATGCTAATAACCATAGTAATCAATACACCCAATCAAACAAATCTAATTGTCCAGAAAATTTCTGGATAGAACTTCCACGAGTTTCCCCGGTATAAATATCGGGATACTCTCTCTATAGAATCCAAACAATCAATACTACTAAGCTATAGAGCTCTTATCTCAACTAGATCTACAAGACTAAACAGGATATCAGACTACGGACGAGTCTGACTCAACAACCAAACTTCCTCCTGAACTGCTGGTCTCAAAACCAGAGACAGATCATACACGTACTCCCTCAGAGATAAGTGAAACATATCGAATCCCAGTTATCCAAACTGGCAATTCAATCCTGAAAATCAAACACCGATCCAACCCAAAACAGAGAAAAGATCCAAACATCTCGAAGTTAGGTTTCTAGCCTTAACCCATCTTATAGCTCCTTCGATCGGAGAAAACTCCGACAACAACGAAGTCTCCAACTTCGAATTCCAAATTCCTCCCTCTCTTATCCATAGAAGTCTTCAGGCGATCCTGGGCAGCCTTCATCCTTCGTGATCATCTCAACCCTTGCTGATGCCTCCAGAACAAACAGAACTATAAAAAAAACCAACCCAATGATCTCCTCAAGATCAACCAAAACCCAAAACACAACTCTACTCCATAACCAGCAGAAGACAATAAACTTCTCCTAATCCGGAAAAGACAATCAGAAACACTTCCGAGCTGCTTCCGCTGCACAACTCTGATCCGAAGTAGATAAGAATGCTGATGATGAACATGAGCACTAACTGGACAACACATCCTAGAAATATGATTCAACAGATCCATAAAAGAAAATTCAGTAGTTCCTCCAAAAATCTGAGCTGCTTCATCAAACTCTATCTCCAGGAATCATTCTTCAACTAAACTGAGCCACCAGTTCCCCTCCTGGAATACTAGCCGATAAGAAAACTCAATCTCCAAATGTGGACAAACCTCTGACTTCCCTGAAGACATTTGGAAAATCTCCATCAATCCCAGAAAACATTCAACTATCGCAAGTCACTTTTGTGATCAACCCTGATAAATTTCCAAAGCCAAACTGTTCTCTCTTTACCAAACAGAACAGCTTACGCTGGTCTATCCAATCCATTGAAGAAATGGATTCACTCTGCTGCTTATGAACTCCACCTTTAGAAAACTACACAGCTAAGACCTCCCTGTCGGCATACGGAACACTCTGAGCTGCATTGCTGACTCCGATGCTAAAAACTTCCTAATCCAAACCTCTTCGAGAAACTCAGACTTCACAGCTAACCACAACATCCTACTGAACCCAGCCACCACATCGAAGTAGATCTACTTCCTAAAACTTGTTCCAAAGAAAACATCTTCGGAAACAATGCATGGTCACTGCATCTCATCATGCAGCTACACTTCCTAAGGTATCAAAATGCCATCACTTGCTTCTGCCCAAATGACAGATCCAAACTCAACTCATCCAACTCTCCACTTCAAAGATGACTCCGAACCTTAACAGGCTTCCTTCATAGATCTATGTAATACTTCATCATAACAAAGCTTACTCGAGACGGTATTCGGTCTACAGTCTCGACAGATACACTTCCAATCTTAAACATCAAACTCCAACCAATGGTAGTTGTCGTGTTACACACACGACTACCTTATCTACCTTTATAACCTATATTGGATAACCTGAAGAGGTAACCCAACAGATAGGTAGAAATAGATAAGTATATATATAAATATATTTAAAATTACAAATATGCTCTCTCAACATAGACACCACTCCAGAGCCTAGGTATTCACTCAACCAAATGCTCTGATACCACTGTAACGACCGCCATTCATCTCCACGGAATGACGCGTTATTAATTAGAAAGAAAGGGATAGAAAAGAGAAAGAAGGAGAAGAAAGAAGAAACAACACATCAGAATCTAAACAGCGGAACGGATAAATTATATTAATAACATAAGATATTACATGGTATACAACAACTATCAGAGATACACAGCATATACATCACATAATAGGCAGTTATAAACACTTGTTAAGATATTACAACTCAATACAACTCAGAGACAACATAGAGATACCAAACACAGCGGAACACTAAACATATCTACAACGCTGAAGCCTCCTACTCCAATGCTCCTCCACAATTCGTCAAAGCTAACCTGAATCCCTTGGCTACTCGTAAAAATTTGAGTGCCCTAGAGTTTATGAAAAAACAAAAATAAACTCTTGGTCATACATGGGTCTGGGGTGAGTAACAGGTTATAGTTGCTTAATTTTAAAAACCTTTTGAAAAGAAAGGTATCACGTAAGACTTCCCACACATAAACATGGAAAAGTTTTTACCTTACGCTAACCAAAAAATTTGATAGGAAATCCAGTGATATTATAATAGGTCTAGGGTTTTCAAGTAAATATGAAATAGCCGAAATTGTTACATTCATTAAATTCCAGCTACTAGCCACAAAAGTGGGTAATACAATTAAAACCGTTGGCACTTATTGGATTTTGGATTCCATACAATGGCAGGGCTACCGGGGTACCCCCCGTCACAGTACGTGGCCTAGATCACCGTACCGAGGATCACTCCCAATCCCCTGCAACACAAGGCCGGAACCAACACTTACTAGACAGTCCCGAACAAGACGACCCCGCAGTTTGGCGTGCGATTCCAACTGCCCACTAAGCCGAATAAAAAGGGACCTCTAGACAGGGGAAAATCTCATCCTACTTGGGCATGGCCCACTTAGCCTTGCTGCACCTCCTCTGTTTTTGCCATTCCCAGTTGATGAGGCTTGAGGCTACGATTACCTTTATAAGACACATCACTTAGAATGCTCATCATCCACCTGACGATGTTCTGAAAGCATTCAATCCATATAAGTTCATTCCGGGTTCGAATGAAACCGAAGGCATTATCTCGTTACACTCATTTTCGAATAACCCTCAGATTTAACGACGATAACCCTTGCACTCTGAATCTTCATCTCGAGTCTGAAAGTACTATCTCCATCAAACTCATCTCGGAATCACCCTCAGAGTTATACTGACGAATAGTCCTTACACCTCGAGTCCTCACTCATCACATAAGATTCACGACCAATCGTTAATTTGGATCGATGTGGTTTTCGAATATCCAAATATGGTAACCCGATCCCAGTCTCATCGAAATCCAAAGCGTGTCTTCTAGGTCCAAGTTGTTTTAGAGTTCAAAACAATTAAATACAATTATCTATATACACACAGATAGATAACTCACATATCTCAATAGATAATCAACATTATCATCACAACAGATAATCCATATCATCATCATCAAAGATTATCCATAGCATCATCACAATGCAACCAATGCATCCATATCACACAACATTACTAATCACATAATTGAGATTTCAAACCATTCAAGGTAACCATTATCATCCATTCATAAACAATGATCTATAATCATAATATCAATAATTAATTTAAAATGAATTAAATTAATTATATCATCTATAATTAACTTAAAGTAAATTAAATTAATTACTTACCTCAATATAATCTTGCTTACATATTCAATAATTAATTACAAATTAATTAATTATCCTCTAATTAATCAACTTAATTAATCACCTTGATTAATTATTCTTTAATTAATCACAAAATTAATTACTCTAAGCCAAATACAGTAATTAACCTTTAATTACATCATTAATTAACTATAATTAATTTTATTTATCCTTAGTTAATGACAATTAATTAATTACACTTAATCACTTATTATTGATTAATTCATCTTAATTAATTAATCTTAATTACATCATTAATTATATTAATTAGTGATCCTTAATTATATTTAATAAATTATCTTATTAATTACATTCAGTAATTAATCTCAATTAAACCATAATTATTAATCACCTTTGATTAATCTCGTTCTATAATTAACTACCTTAATTACCTCATCAAAATAATTACTCCTTAATTAATTTCTTTGATTAATCCCTTGATTAATTATACAAAGTAATTTAATCCAAATTACTTTCACTATTCCATCATTATCCACTAATTACATCTAGTAATTATCATTAATTACTACACTGAGTAATTACATTCCATTAATTACATTAAGTAATTATTATCAAAACAACAAGTGATTAAAATTATTTAAACTTAATTAATTAATTTAAACTAATCACAATAAACTCCATTAATTAGATGAAGTAATTAATTTCTTAATTACTTTCATTTAGTAATTAAACTTAAATAATTTTCACAATTTATTATTATTAAATTAATTAATCTAATTAATTATTTAAATTAATCACCTTAATTAATTATTAAATAATCTTAAGTTAATGACTATCATTAACTATTAACTAAATTTTAATTACTTCTCTTAAGTAATTAACTTTCATTAATCATTATTAGTTCAAATTAATTAATCTTTAATATCCAATTAATTAACCTTTAATTATTTAGTTAATTAAGTGTTAAGTGTAACTTAATTAATTCATAATTACTTGATTAATTAATTATTAATCATTAGTTAAATCTAATTAATGATCCTTGATTATGGATTAATTACCCTTAATTAATTAACTTAAACTTTAAATTGATAATTTAAAACCCTAATTTTCTTAATTAATTATCCCTTCCATTAATTAACTAAACAAATTATTCATTTAATTACCATAATAATTAAATGAAATTATTAATCAATAAATTCTAAATTTATTTAAGATAAAAACTTTCTTATGTGTGTTTAAATTATCATTGTTAAATACATTTGAAAATATTTATTTCAAATTCAATTTCAAATTTCATTTTAAAATTCAAGTTTTTAAAACGAAATTCAATTTATCTTTAACCAAATTAAAAACTTTGAAATCCACATGTTAAAGAATACTTATGTAAAAGAAATTTAAAGATTTTAAACTAAATTTCTTTTTGATCTCTAATCATTTAAAGTATATTTTATCTTTTAAACTTATTTACAATATTAAATTTATAAGCTTTATTTCCAAAACTTAAGATTCAAATCAAATTTGAATTCAAATTTAAAATTCTAGTTTAACTCTGTTTCAATCCTCTTTTACATTTCAAAACTTCATTTAAATTCAAATTCTTTAATTTCGCTTCAAACTTCTTAAACACTTTAATATTATTAGGTCAATTTGAATTTAAAAACTCATTTATTTCCAAACTAGATTCAAATTCAACTTGAATCTATTTTTATACTTAGATTTAACTTGAATTCAAATTTGAAAACTAGATTTAAAACTTGACTTTCATTTAAATCCAGGGTTTTATATTTTATTTTGAAATTTTAAAACAGATCAACAGGTTTCTGTTCTAAAACCTATCATCCTGCTTGAACTCGAGGCAGAGCAAATCTGCTTCGAGTCCACCAACCAAAATCTTCGAGAAAACACAGAAATTACTCGAGTAATTCTCGAGTTTCCATACTGCTTATACCTAGGCAATCATCAGAATATCAAAAGTGCACGGTTCACGTGCACCGTGCCTCCGGCCATCTCCATCCCCCTCCGGTGGCCTCCATACATCGACGAATAACATCTCGTTCCAATACGACCAACAAATCTTCCCTCCACAACTCAAAATTGAATTCGAGTCCTTATCTGAAACCTGGAACAACAAACCGTCACCCACCCCAAACCTGTCATCGCCACATCCATGCCGCTCCGACCATCTGAACGCTTGCACCTCCGGTCACTCCATCGTCAACTCATCCTTTACCATTTCACTAAGTTTGGCTACACTTGATCATCCAGAGATGACGAACCAAACAAAACACTCAACCCAGTAGAAACTAGGTTTACAGAAGAGATTCAACTGCCACTGCCTCCTCGATGAATTACATCATCATCCATTATTTTTCCCTGAATCCATGCTCACTTGCCAATCAGTAATGAAGATTACAACATCCAAAATTGTAGAGATTACCATAAATCTCTTATTTTAGCTTTTCTGTTCATTTTAGAACTGCACCAATTCCTCTTTCTTAAAAATCTGGATTTTAATCTCAAAAATCAAGATTTTGTTTATATATTCATTTCATAATACTGAATCTTTAAATTTCATTGTTTGAAATTTTATGTTTTTAATACATGCACTGATGTTTTGAGATATACAGAGATACTCAAGTTTTTAATTTAATTAAATTAAGTTTAAACCTTAATCTGTGTTAATTCAACATCTAGTTTGTAAATAAGTCCTAATAATAATTGTTTACAGAGAGGATTGAACTCAAATCTAAAACGTGAATCAGGAAATATTGAGCAAAGTAAATTCTATTGAACAGAAACATATATCTCACATATATGTATACATAGCAGATTCACACAAACACATTCATCTCATCATCACAAACATGAAATACTAAATTTTTATTTTTAAAATAAAGTTATATACCTGTTTATATTGGAAGACAGAGCCATGATTTTGAAAAGGACTTTATGCTTTTAAAACTGGGAATTTTCTCTGCTTCAATCTTGAATTGCTAAATGAGACTGAGTTGCTTACTTCTTTAGTTTTGTAAACTTTAAATCATGTTTGCATTTTGATGCAGTTCAGGCCAGAGAAGGGATAAGTCGTACACGACTTAAGGCAGAGTTAAGTCGTCCATGACTTAAAATGGGAGCTATAGGTCGTCCATGACCTAAGGAGTCATGTGAGGGGGAGCTACGACTTAACAAGAATGATGAAAAGAAGTTACGACTTAACGGCAGCTTAAGTCGTTCGGATTTGATGAGTCGCACACGATCCAACGACACAGCTATAAGTTGCCAACGACTTATCAAGAAGCAGAGAGAAGTTCCTGTAGTTGAAAGCCTTAAGTCGGTAACGAGTTACGACTTAGTTGAGTCATGGGAAGGTACCGGTCCTTTAAGACGCCCACGAGTTACGACTCATGATAAGTCGTTCCTGTTTAAGTCGCATGAAGGTGCTGCCAGAAGATGTCTCGTAAGTCGTAAGTCGTGACGTGTGTTGTAATTTGTTTTCATTGACTCGTAAGTCGTTAGGTCGAATACGACCTAGGTGTTGTATATTTGTGTGTTTCCTTAAGTCGTTCAAGTGTTGAGTCGGCCGAAGGCTGTTGTGATGTAATTCCTTTGAGTCGTGTATGTATGTGATGTTGTTAAGTCGCGCACGACTTAAGTGAGTCGTGAGTCGGGGGAGTATTAAGTCGGCAACGGCTTAAGGGTCAGGGGTTGGAAACTTCTATAAATAGCGAGTGTGTTGTAATTTCAAGGTTGTTGATTTTTGGAATAAAGTTCTTGTTTGATTGCTGTGTGCTTTCATCCTAAATTGGTAGTTGAGTGTAATCTCCTATCTCCACTTTCGGATATTCGAGTGCGCTCGAATCAACGATTGTTGAAGCCGATTCGCGGAATCAAGTGCGCTTGATCAACGCTTGAAGAATTGAAGATCTTCTCTCACGGTATCGTGCGCGATCAACG
This sequence comes from Allium cepa, assembly GCA_030765085.1. Lineage (NCBI taxonomy): Eukaryota > Viridiplantae > Streptophyta > Magnoliopsida > Asparagales > Amaryllidaceae > Allium > Allium cepa. The sequence goes on along the minus strand of CM060938.1, from coordinate 947,972,039 downwards.
TGTCGAAGAAAGCTAGAATTCGGTATCTTTGTGATCAACGAATTTGGGCATTTCAGTATCTTCAATCCACTGATTGCTACTTTCATCGATCCATATCGTTTTGTTAATTATCTGCTGCGTCAGTTTGGCATCAGAGCTTGATTTAGCCAATCATAGCTAAGCCGAGTCTTGGAACCAAGGAGTTGGAAGTTTGGTGTTCATCGTGTTCATCTTGAAGTTGCGACAAGTTGGGAGCTTTCGATCCATTTCATTTTGGATCAAAGTGGGAGAAGTGTTTGAGTGAAGGCCGAACCTAACTTTTTGTCAAGTGTTGAGCCGTGCATCATCTTGCTTGTTCAAGCCGAGTTTGAAGTATTTGTTGAAGTATTTGAGAAGATCAATCATGCCACCAAGGAGAGCTAATCGTCATCAGAATGTTGAAGCGTTGTATAGAAGAGAAGAAGCCGAGCAAATGGAACAACGTATTAATGAGAAATTTGATGAAGGCATTGGAAAGTTAGAGAAATTGATGAATGATTTGAATCAAAGTCAAAGGAGGAGATCACCAATCTCGAACCATGGAGGAAACAGAGTTTCACCATCGGTTACGGAAGCGAGAAGGGTATCGCCGCAATCTTTTAGAGAGAGAAGAGAAACATCAATTTCGTCAAGAAAAGATCACCATGACTATGGACATGAAGAGAGGAGAACTCCACGTGAGTTTGAAAATGAGCCATATAGAGATAAAGAGAGACATAGTAGAAGAGACAGGCGTGATCGAAGGGATGTTGATGGTCGAGATCGATATAGACGTACATTTGATTATGATGAAGATGGTGATAGAGCTAGCATTCATTATCGAGATCGAGACCAAATTAGAAATTCATATCGAGATATAGATGATGATCGTCGATGGGAATCGGGTATGAAGATGGAAATTCCAGAATTCAAGGGTAGAATGGTAGCAGAAGAATTTCTTGATTGGTTGTCTAATGTTGAAGAGATCTTTGATTTCAAGGAGGTTCCAGAGCATAGAAGGGTGAAGTTGGTTGCTACTAGGTTGAGGGGAAGAGCTTTAGCATGGTGGCAACAAACTAAACTTACACGGGAGAGAATGGGGAAGTCAAAGGTTGAATCTTGGGATAAGATGAAGAAGTTGATGAGAGCTACATTTTTACCTTACAATTATCAATCACTTATGTATCAGAGGTTGCAGAATCTAAGGCAAGGGACGAAGTCAGTTAATGATTATGCAGATGAATTTTATGAACTCATTGCCATGAATGATATTATGGAGATGGAAGAACAACTAACTGCTAGATTTGTTGGAGGACTGAGAATGCAGATCCAGGATATGGTTAATATGTTTGATCCAAGATCTGTTGCAGAAGCACATCAGAAAGCGTTGGCTTGGGAGAAGCAGGGAAGGCGTGGAGGTGGTGTGTTTACTAATTCCAATAATCCAGTAAAGGGTGCCAGTGGAAGTTCTAATGTTTCTAAACCTACCAGTAAACCAGTTGTGAAGGAGGCTGAGAAGGCGAAGGTTAACAGTGGTTTCAAGTGTTATAATTGCCAGGAGTTGGGTCACAAAAGCAATGAATGTCCGAAGCCGAAGAAGAGAGCAATGGTTACTGAGATTGAAGAAGAGGATGAAGATGCAGAATGTTCTAATTCATTACCAGTTGAGGAGGAAGACTTATTGTCCGAAGATGAGGGTTGTAACCTTATGATGAGGAGGTCTTGTCTTACACCGAAACAAGAGGATGATACTATTTGGTTGAGAAGCAATATTTTTCAGTCGACATGCACTATTCTGGGAAAGGTTTGCAAGTTCGTTATTGATGCTGGAAGCTGTGATAATATTATCTCTACAGAAGCAGTAAAGAAGTTGAACTTGAAAACTGAGAAGCATCCTAAACCGTACAAGTTAGCATGGTTGAGGAAGGGTGGTGAAGTGAAGGTTTGTCGAAGGGCTTGTGTGAATTTTTCTATTGGAAAGAAGTACAAAGATGAAGTTTGGTGTGATGTTGTGGACATGGATGTGTGTCATCTATTGTTGGGCAGACCTTGGCAGTTTGATAGAGCAGTGCAACATGATGGTCGTGCGAATAGTTACAGTTTCATGTTCGAAGGTACTAAAATCACTTTAGTTCCCAAGAAGCAGCAATAGAAGGAAAGCAAGCTAGAGGAGATCGAAGAACTGAAAACTTTACTATCTTTGAAGGAGTTTGTCTAGGAGGTTGAAGAGGAGCCTGAAGTCTATTTGTTGATTGGACGAGAGAGTCATGAAGAGGTTGAAATTCCAGAAGAAGCGAGGCCAGTTTTGAATGAATTTGAAGATGTACTTCCAGAAGAGTTGCCAACAAAGTTACCACCGTTGAGGGATATTCAACATCAAATAGATCTTGTTCCAGGAGCTGTGTTGCCACATCGACCACATTATCGAATGAGTCCAAAGGAACATGAGGAGTTACGAAGGCAAGTGGAAGAACTGTTAAAGCAAGGGCGTGTGCAAGAAAGTCTAAGTCCTTGTGCGGTTCCAGCCTTGTTGGTACCAAAGAAGGATGGAACATGGAGGATGTGTACCGATAGTCGGGCGCTGAATAAGATCACTGTGAGGTACAGATTCCCAATGCCGAGGTTGGATGACTTGCTAGATCAGTTGAGTGGAGCAACTATCTTTTCGAAGATAGATTTGAAAAGCGGATATCATCAAATTCAAATTAGACCAGGAGACGAATGGAAGACAACATTCAAGATGAGAGAAGGGTTGTATGAATGGCTGGTTATGCCGTTTGGTCTTTCGAATGCACCAAGTACATTCATGAGGGTGATGAACCAAACTTTTAGACCTTTTATCGGGAAATTTATGGTGGTGTATATCGATGATATTCTGATATACAGTGGGAGTTCAGAGGAACACTTGCATCATTTGAAAGAAGTGTTGATGGTCCTACGACAAGAACAGTTCTATGCCGCAACAAAGAAATGTGTGTTTATGACGAGGAGTGTCTTATTTCTAGGGTATGTTGTGTCAGGAGAAGGTATCCAGGCGGACCAGAATAAAGTTGAAGCAGTCAGAAATTGGCCACAGCCGAGGACAATTACAGAAGTGAGAAGTTTTCATGGGCTAGCGTCATTCTACCGAAGATTCATTCCACACTTCAGTAGCGTGATGGCTCCAGTAACCGATTGTATGAAAGGGAAACAATTTTCTTGGACAGAGGAGGCTGGGATTGCTTTTGAGAAGATCAAGGAACTATTGACGACAGCACCGATTCTTGTTTTACCAGATTTTCAGTTGTTGTTTGAATTGCATACTGATGCGTCGAAGGTGGGAATTGGTGGAGTCTTGAGTCAGAGTGGGAAAACCGTTGCTTATTTCAGTGAGAAGTTATCAGGAGCAAAGATGAGGTATAGCACGTATGATGTGGAGTTTTACGCAATTGTTCAGGCTGTTAAGCATTGGAGACACTATCTATTCCATAAGGAGTTTGTTCTTTACACAGACCATGAAGCTTTGAAACATTTGCAAGGGCAGGATAAAATTTCAGCAAGGCATGCATCGTGGATTGCCTATTTGCAGCAGTATACTTTTGTCGTGAAACACAAGTCAGGGGTAATGAATCGTGTGGCTGATGCTTTGAGCAGAAGGAATCATCTGTTGACCACAATGAAGATTGAAGTGACAGGGTTTGACGTGTTGCCAGAGTTGTACGTAGAAGATCCTTACTTTGATAAGTTTCTAAAGAAAGCAGAGAAAGGAGATATAGATGAATACGTGTTAGTGGATGGTTTCTGACGCAGCGGATTAATCAAAATAAACTTCAATCGGTGAAAGTAGCAATCGGTGGATTGACGAATACCAAAATGCCCAAATTCGTTGATCCGAAGATACCGAATTCTAGATATCTCAAACACGTTGATAGCGCACTATACCATGTTCAAAGATCTACGATTCTTCGTACGTTGATCTAGCGCACTAGATACCGTGAATCGGCTTCTACGATCGTTGAATCGAGCGCACTCGATTAACCGAAAGAGGAGATAGGAGATTACACTCAACTACCAATTTAAGAAGAAAGCACACAGCAATCAACAAGAAATTTTATTCCAAAAATCAACACCCAAAAAGTTACAACTCACTCGCTATTTATAGAGTTTTGACCCTGACCCTTAAGTCGTACACGACTTACGACTTACCCATAGGTCGGCGTCGACTCATCAGCAAACGCGACTCAACAACACACGACTTAAGCAAGCCACGACTCAACGACTCAGCTACATCACAACACACCGACTCAATAACATACTGACCTACGACTTTCCAACGGTTCAAAGCTCTATCGACTCAACATTTGAACGACTCATCCCAACATAACTGGCCGACGCAATGACTTAATGACTCAACAAATTACAACACTTTACTCACTTAGGTCGTATACGACCTAATTACATACGACATAAGAAAACCCACGACATACGACTTAACAGTTACAACGACTTAACAAAATACAGATTTATCACAACACTTAACCCGTATACGACTTATCTTCCAAGCGACTCAACTCCCAGCGCCTTAACTCCTCCGAGTGACTTGAGGCTTCATTAGGTCGTGGCGTATTTTCACTTGACTCCTTAGGTCGCGGCCGACCTAAAACATGCTCCGGTTTATTTAACTCGTTGTTAACTCGTGGCTTGTTATTACGTGATTCATTAGGTCGGAGACAACCTATAACTTCCTTTCTAAGTCGCGGACGACTCAAGTTAGGTTGTGGACGACTCATAGCTGCTGTGTCATTAGGTCGTATACGACCCCTCAAATCGAAGCAACTTAAGTCCCCATTAACTCGTAACTCCTTCTCTTCATTCTTGTTAAGTCGTAGCTCTTTCCTCCAAGCTTTGTTAAGTCGTAGACGGCTTAAACTTCCTTAATGACTCAACAACATAGCCTTGTCCAAACGACTTAAAGTTCTTGAATCATTTAAAGTTGTTGATTCCGTAGTTCGCGCTGCATCATCCTCCCCTGGTTGAGAAAAATTCGTCCTCGAATTTGTAAATTTCCCTACACCAGATTGTTCATCTCCATAATACGGCACAAGATGCTTAACATTGAATACGTCAGAAGTGTATACATCCTCCGGCAGCTTCAACTTATAAGCATTCTCATTGATCCGTTTCACAACTTCTACAGGTCCAATTTTTCTGGCTTTCAACTTATTATAAGCGCCTACTGGAAAACGATCCTTCGTTAACACAGCGTAAACCAAATCACCTTCCTTAAATTCAACATTTCGTCGCTTCAAATCTGCAGCTCGCTTATACTTCTCATTTGCTTTCACCAATCGTTCCTGAACGATTTTATGACATTCAGTCAACTCATCAACAAAATCAGCAGCTCGTTTAGCCGTCCCCTTCGGTTGTGGTACTGCTGCTAAATCCAACAGCCCCCTTGGTAAATTTGAATATACAATCTGAAATGGACTGAATCCTGTACTACGATTCACTGCATGATTATGAGCAAACTCTGCCTGGCATAACTTCATGTCCCAAATCTTCATATTGTCCTTCACAAGACATCGCAACAAATTTCCCAACGATCTGTTAACAACTTCTGTTTGTCCATTAGTTTGCGGATGATAAGCACTACTAAATTTCAGCTTCGTTCCCACCATCTTCCACAAACTAAGCCAAAATTGACTCAAAAATCTGGTATCCCTGTCCGAAACAATAGACTCTGGCAACCCATGTAAACGATAGATTTCTTTAAAGAACAACTGAGCAACATGAACAGCATCCGCCGTCTTCTTACAAGAAATAAAATGTGCCATTTTCGAAAATCTATCCACCACAAAAAATATAGAATCATTTCCCCTTTGAGTTCTCGGCAAACCCAAAATGAAATCCATGCTGATATCAACCCACGGTTTAGATGGTACAGGTAACGGCATATACAATCCTGCATTTGTTGCTGTTCCCTTCGAAACCTGACATATATGACATCTCTCCACAAACTTTTCAACCTCTTTCCTCATTGATGGCCAAAAGTAAGATTGAGAAATCAAATGCAACGTACGATCACGGCCCACATGTCCTTCCTCGTGCAACTCTTTGATAATCTTCATTCTCAAACTGCTCTCAGGAATACACAACCGATTTCCTTTAAACAAGAATCCATCAACTAACACAAATTCATCAGAATTCCCATCCTTAACTTTTTCAACAAACTTTGCAAAGTAAGGATCTTCTTCAAACAATTCTGGCAATAATTCAAACCCTGTCACCTCAACTTTCATTGTAGTCAACAAATGGTTCCTTCTACTCAAAGCATCAGCCACACGATTCGTCACCCTAGATTTGTGCTTAACAACAAAGGTAAATTGCTGTAAATAAGCAATCCATGATGCATGCCTCGCTGAAATCTTATCCTGTCCTTGTAAATGCTTCAACGCTTCATGATCAGTGTAAAGAACAAACTCTTTCTGGAATAGATAATGCCTCCAATGTTTAATAGCTTGCACAACAGCATAAAACTCAACATCGTATGTACTGTATCTCATCTTTGCTCCTGATAACTTCTCACTGAAATAAGCAACTGGCCTCCCACTCTGACTCAACACTCCTCCAATCCCAACCTTTGATGCATCAGTGTGTAGCTCAAACAACAACTGAAAATTTGGTAATACAAGAATTGGCGCTATCATCAAAAGTTCTTTGATTCGTTCGAAAGCAACCCCTGCATCCTTCGACCAAGAAAACTGTTTCCCTTTCATACAATCAGTAACCGGTGCCATCACGCTACTGAAGTGTGGAATAAACCTTCGGTAGAATGATGCCAATCCATGAAAACTTCTAACTTCAGTGATAGTTCTCGGCTGTGGCCAATTTCTAATAGCTTCAACTTTACTCTGGTCCACTTGGATTCCCTTCTCGGATACAACATATCCCAAAAATAATACACTTCTCGTCATGAACACACATTTCTTCGTAGCTGCATAAAATTGTTCCTCACGAAGAATAATTAACACCTTTCTCAAATGCTCTACATGCTCCTCCGTACTCCTGCTATATATCAGAATATCATCGAAATAAACTACAACAAACTTCCTAATGTACGGTCTGAAAATTTGATTCATCACCCTCATAAATGTACTTGGTGCATTCGATAGACCAAACGGCATAACCAACCATTCATATAATCCTTCTCTCGTCTTGAATGCGGTCTTCCATTCATCTCCCGGTCTAATTCGAATCTGATGATATCCACTCTTCAAATCAATCTTCGAAAAGATAGTAGCCCCACTCAACTGATCTAACAAGTCATCCAACCTTGGCATAGGAAATCTGTAGCGAACAGTAATCTTGTTCAAAGCTCTACTATCGGTACACATTCTCCATGTTCCATCCTTCTTCGGCACCAACAAGGCTGGTACTGCACAAGGACTCAAGCTTTTCTGAACACGTCCATGTTCTATCAACTCTTCCACTTGTCTTCGCAACTCTTCATGTTCCTTTGGACTCATTCGGTAATGTGGTCGATGTGGTAACACTACTCCCGGAACAAGATCGATTTGATGTTGAATGTCCCTCAGTGGCGGTAACTCCTTAGGTAACTCTTCTGGAAATACATCTTCAAATTCTTTCAAAACTGGCTTTGCTTCTTCTGCAATCTCAACCTCTTCATGACTCTCTCGTCCTATCAACAAATAGACTTCAGGCTCCTCTTCAATTTCTTTAACAAACTCCTTCAAAGTTAACAAAGTTTTCAGCTCTTCAATCTCCTCCAGCTTGCTTTCCTTCTGTTGTTGCTTCTTAAGAACTAAAGTGATTTTAGTACCCTCAAACATGAAACTATAGCTATTAGCACGACCATCATGTTGTACTGCTCTATCAAACTGCCATGGTCTGCCCAACAACAGATGACACACATCCATGTCTACAACGTCACACCAAATTTCATCTTTGTACTTCTTCCCAATAGAAAAATTCACACAAGCCCTTCGACACACCTTCACTTCACCACCTTTCCTTAACCATGCTAACTTGTACGGTTTAGGATGCTTCTCAGTTTTCAAGTTCAACTTCCTTACTGCTTCTGTAGAGATAATATTATCACAGCTTCCAGCATCAATAACGAACTTGCAAACTTTTCCCAAAATAGTGCATGTCGACTGAAAAATATTGCTCCTCAACCAACTAGAATCTTCCTCTTGCTTTGGTGTAAGACAAGATCTCCTCATCATAAGATTACAACATTCATCTCCAGATAATTCTTCTTCCTCCTCGACATAAGGTGTATTTGAACATTCTGCCTCTTCACCATCATCCTCAATCTCAGCAACCATTGCTCTCTTCTTCGGCTTCGGACATTCATTGCTTTTGTGGCCCAACTCCTGACAATTATAACATTTGAAACCACTACTTGCCTTTGCCTTCTCAGCCTCCTTCACAACTAGTTTACTGGTAGGTTTAGAAACATTAGAACTTCCACTGGCACCCTTCACTGGATTATTGGAATTAGTAAACACACCACCTCCATGCCTTCCCTGCTTCTCCCAAGCCAACGCTTTCTGATGTGCCTCCGCTACTGATCTACGATCAAACATATTAACCATATCTGGATCTGCATTCTCAATCCCCCAATGAATCTTGCAGTTAGCTATTCTTCCATTTCCAAAATATCATTCCTGGCAATGAGTTGGTAAAATTCATCAGCATAATCACTAACAGACTTCGTCCCTTGCCTCAGATTCTGCAATCTCTGTTACATAAGTGATTGGTAGTTGTAAGGTAAAAATGTAGCTCGCATCAACTTCTTCATCTTCTCCCATGATTCAATCTTTGACTTTCCTATTCTCTCCCTTGTAAGTTTAGTTTGCTGCCACCATGCCAAAGCTCTCCCCCTCAACCTAGTAGCAACCAACTTCACTCTTCTATTCTCCGGAACCTCCTTGAAATCAAAGCTTTCCTCCACATTTGACAACCAATCTAAGAATTCCTCAGCTACCATTCCTCCTTTAAATTCAGGAATTTCCATCTTCATACCCGATTCCCATCGACGATCATCCTCTTCATCAAAAGTATGCCTACATCGATCTCGACCATTATCATCCCTTCGTTCATGCATGCTTCTTCGACTATGTCTCTCTTCATCTCTATACGCCTCATTGTCAAATTCACGTTGACTTCTTCTCTCTTCATGTTCATAGTCATGATGATCTCTCCGTGATGAAATTGATGTTTCTCTTCTTTCTCTAAAAGAATGCGGTGATACCCTCCTCGCTTCCGTAACCGATGGCGAAACTCGGTTTCCTCCATGGTTCGAGTTTAGTGATCTCCTCCTTTGAGTTTGATTCAAATCATTCATCAACTTCTCTAACTTTCCAATACCTTCATCAAATTTCTCATACGTTGTTCCATGCCACCATGCCAAAGCTCTCCCCCTCAACCTAGTAGCAACCAACTTCACTCTTCTATTCTCCGGAACCTCCTTGAAATCAAAGATTTCCTCCACATTTGACAACCAATCTAAGAATTCCTCAGCTACCATTCCTCCTTTAAATTTAGGAATTTCCATCTTCATACCCGATTCCCATCGACGATCATCCTCTTCATCAAAAGTACGCCTACATCGATCTCGACCATTATCGGCTTCTTCTCTTCTATACAACGCTTCAACATTTTGATGACGGTTAGCTCTCCTTGGCGGCATGATTGGAAACTCTTTACAAACACTTCAAAACTTCTCAAATACTTCAACAACTTGAACACAAAACTTCAACACAAGACCAACAAGTCACGGCCTCCACTTAGCTCGGCCTCAACTTAGCTCGGCTCAAGTATGTAACAACCCACAAACACTTCTCCAACTCTAGATCCAAAATGAAATGGATCAAAATCTTCAAACTCGTTGCAACTTCAAGATGAACACGATGAACTCCAACTTCAAACTTCAACTTCAAAAATTGGCTCCAAGTCTCGGCTTAGCTATGATTGGCTAAGTCTAGCTCTGATACCAAAAAACTGACGCAGCGGATTAATCAAAATAAACTTCAATCGGTGAAAGTAGAAATCGTTGGATTGATGAATACCAAAATGCCCAAATTCGTTGATCCGAAGATACCGAATTCTAGCTATCTCAAACACGTTGATAACACACTATACCGTGTTCAAAGATCTACGATTCTTCGCACGTTGATCTAGCGCACTAGATACCGTGAATCGGCTTCTACGATCGTTGAATCGAGCGCACTCGATTAACCGAAAGAGGAGATAGGAGATTAAACTCAACTACCAATTTAAGAAGAAAGCACACAGCAATCAACAAGAAATTTTATTCCAAAAATCAACACCCAAAAATTTACAACTCACTCTCTATTTATAGAGTTTTGACCCTGACCCTTAAGTCGTACACGACTTACGACTTACCCATAGGTCGGCGTCGACTCATCAGCAAACGCGACTCAACAACACACGACTTAAGCAAGCCACGACTCAACGACTCAGCTACATCACAACACACCGACTCAATAACATACTGACCTTCGACTTTCCAACGGTTCAAAGCTCTATCGACTCAACATTTGAACGACTCATCCCAACATAACTGGCCGACGCAATGACTTAATGACTCAACAAATTACAACACTTTACTCACTTAGGTCGTATACGACCTAATTACATACGACATAAGAAAACCCACGACATACGACTTAACAGTTACAACGACTTAACAAAATATAGATTTATCACAACACTTAACCCGTATACGACTTATCTTCCAAGCGACTCAACTCCCAGCGCCTTAACTCCTCCGAGTGACTTGAGGCTTCATTAGGTCGTGGCGTATTTTCACTTGACTCCTTAGGTCGCGGCCGACCTAAAACATGCTCCGGTTTATTTAACTCGTTGTTAACTCATGGCTTGTTATTACGTGATTCATTAGGTCGGAGACGACCTATAACTTCCTTTTTAAGTCGCGGACGACTCAAGTTAGGTCGTGGATGACTCATAGCTGCTGTGTCGTTAGGTCGTATACGACCCCTCAAATCGGAGCAACTTAAGTCCCCATTAACTCGTAACTCCTTCTCTTCATTCTTGTTAAGTCGTAGCTCTTTCCTCCGAGCTTTGTTAAGTCGTAGACGGCTTAAACTTCCTGAATGACTCAACAACATAGCCTTGTCCAAACGACTTAAAGTTCTTGAATCATTTAAACTTGTTGATTCCGTAGTTCGCGCTGCATCAGTTTCCTATTAAGGGAGATAAATTGTGTATTCCAAATAGAAGTTTGAGAATGAAGATTATTAAAGAGCTGCACGAGGAGGGACATGTGGGACGAGATCGTACTTTGCATTTGATTTCACAATCTTACTTTTGGCCGTCAATGAGAAAGGAGGTTGAAAGGTTTGTAGGGAGATGTCATATATGCCAGGTTTCGAAGTGAACAGCGACCAATGCGGGGTTATATATGCCGTTACATGTACCGACTAAGCCTTGGGTTGATTTGAGTATGGATTTTGTTTTGGGGTTACCTAGAACTCAAAGGGGAAACGATTCCATTTTTGTGGTGGTGGACCGATTCTCGAAAATGGCGCATTTTATTGCTTGTAAGAAGACGGCAGATGTTGTTCGTGTTGCTCAGGTGTTCTTTAAAGAAATCTATCGTTTACATGGGTTGCCAGAGTCTATTGTTTCAGACAGGGATACCAGATTTTTGAGTAATTTTTGGCTTAGTTTGTGGAAGATAGTGGGAACGAAGTTGAACTTTAGCAGCGCTTATCATCCGCAGACGGATGGACAGACCGAAGTTGTTAACAGATCACTGGGGAATTTACTGCGGTGTCTTGTGAAGGACAATCTGAAGTGTTGGGATATGAAGTTATGCCAGGCAGAGTTTGCTCATAATCATGCAGTGAATCGTAGTACGGGATTCAGTCCATTTCAGATTGTATATTCAAGTTTGCCAAGGGGACCGTTGGATTTGGCGGTAGTACCACAACCGAAGGGGACGGTTAAACGAGCTACTAATTTTGTTGAAAGTTTGACGGAATGTCATTGAATCGTTAAGGAACGATTGAAAAAGTCGAATGAGAAATATAAGAGAGTTGCAGATTTGAAATGAAGAAGTGTTGAATTTAATGAAGGAGATATGGTATATGCTGTGTTAACGAAGGATCGTTTTCCAGTAGGCGCTTATAACAAGTTGAAAGGCAGAAAAATTGGTCCTGTAGAAATTGTGAAACGGATCAATGAAAATGCTTATAAGTTGAAGTTGCCAGAGGATGTGTACACTTCTGACGTGTTCAATGTTAACCATCTAGTGCCATATTATGAAAATGAACAATCTGATGTGGAAGAACTTACAAATTCGAGGACGAATTTTTCTCAACCTAGGGAGGATGATGCAGTTCAGGCCAGAGAAGGGATAAGTCATACACGACTTAAGGCAGAGTTAAGTCGTCCACGACTTAAAATGGGAGCTATAGGTCGTCCACGACCTAAGGAGTCATGTGAGGGGGAGCTACGACTTAACAAGAATGATGAAAAGAAGTTACGACTTAACGGGAGCTTAAGTCGTTCGGATTTGATGCGTCGCACACGATCCAACGACACAGCTATAAGTCGCCAACGACTTATCAAGAAGCAGAGAGAAGTTCCAATAGTTGAAAGCCTTAAGTCGGTAACGAGTTACGACTTAGTTGAGTCATGGGAAGGTACCGGTCCTTTAAGCCGCCCACGAGTTACGACTCATGATAAGTTGTTCCTGTTTAAGTCGCATGAAGGTGCTGCCAGAAGATGTCTCGTAAGTCGTGACGTGTGTTGTAATTTGTTTTCTTTGACTCGAAAGTCGTTAGGTCGAATACGACCTAGGTGTTGTATATTTGTGTGGTTCATTAAGTCGTTCAAGTGTTGAGTCGGTCGAAGGCTGTTGTGATGTAATTCCTTTGAGTCGTGTATGTATGTGATGTTGTTAAGTCGCGCACGACTTAAGTGAGTCGTGAGTCGGGGGAGTATTAAGTCGGCAACGGCGTAAGGGTCAGGGGTTGGAAACTTCTTTAAATAGCGAGCATGTTGTAATTTCAAGGTTGTTGACTTTTGGAATAAAATTCTTGTTTGATTGCTGTGTGCTTTCATCCTAAATTGGTAGTTGAGTGTAATCTCCTATCTCCAGTTTCGGATATTCGAGTGCGCTCGAATCAAGGATTGTTGAAGCCGATTCGCGGAATCAAGTGCGCTTGATCAACGCTTGAAGAATTGAAGATCTTCTCTCACGGTATCGTGCGCGATCAACGTGTCGAAGATAGCTAGAATTCGGTATCTTTATGATCAACGAATTTGGGCATTTCAGTATCTTCAATCCACCGATTGCTACTTTCATCGATCCATATCGTTTTGTTAATTATCCGCTGCGTCACATTTGCACCCTGATTTTAAAATTGCATGCATGCTTTGAAACTCCAAATTCTATGAAATGCAGGTCTTAAAACAGGTTTGCTATGAATGCTATATATTTGCTTGCTTTAATTATAGAGGTTACAAGATTTTGAAGATGATTTCAATTTAGTTGGGATTACACGATTTTGCTTACAGGCTTTGCATGTTTGAACAGGGCATTTGAAGATGATTACAGGAAAAATGATTTGCATTTGATTTTAGTGGAGGTGTTTTGAGAAAGGGTTTTCAAGGAGTAAATGGATTTGTTAAAGATGATTTCAGATTTTTAGTTTCAGAGGAAGTGTTTATTTTTTTCCAGATTTGTTTGTCTTTAGATTTTAGAAGAAGAAAAGAAAAATAAGGGAAAGAAGATTTTGTATAAGCTGAAATTTGATTTTATTAAAATAAAAGTAAAAAAATAAAATAAAAGACACTTGTCCTAATTTTTAACATTTGTCACTTTGTAATGTTTATCGATTAACACTTGTTCTTTTAATTTGTAAAATGCTTACATTTGTCTTTAAATGTTAATTAGTTATAATTATGTTAATTAGTTATTTAGTTAATATATTAATATGAGATAAATGCGAATCTTTGTTTAATTAATTAGTTAATATGTATTTATTTATATGTAGATAACTTTAAAATGAACAAATCGAATTATAGTAAAAAAATAAAGTTTATATAAGTATTTTAAAATCAAAATAAAATAAAATATTTATACTTTAGATTTAAAAGCTTTGAATTCAATTTCAAATCAAGTTATATATATACATATATAACTACACAATTAAATTTTGAAAAACAATGATTTTTATTAAGAAATCTATTTGTTAAAAACAATGCATTATTATATTTTGAAAATAACAAATTTGATAACTATAAATAATTTATAAAAGAAATTGTTTTCTTTATTAATAAATTATTTATTTTATCCAACTATATCAAAATAACCCTTATTGTTATTTTTATTTAAATTTAGACTTTAGTTAAAACATATTTTAAACCATTTCAATATTTACCTTATTTATTTAAAATCATAAAGTTATTTATTATATACTTTTAAAAAGCTTATTATCAAATAAATAAATTCAAACAAATTTAATTTTTATCTTATCAAACTAAAACCATATTTTATTTATTTAATAGCTTATAAATGTTTAATTTTAAAATTATACCCCATTTTACCATATATATATATATATATTATTTAGAAAACCATTTTTATTTATTTATTAAATTAAAACAAGATCTATTTACAATATATACATATTCTATATACATTATAAATATTAAACAATTATTAGATTTAAAAAGATAAATCTATCACTTAAATATTTATTTTAATTGGATTATTAAATTAATTCAAATCTTATCACAAAGACAATCAAATCAATTTAATTTTTATTCGGATTATTAAATTGATATTGCTTAAAATTCCGGGTCATCACACCCCCCTTAGGAAATTTCTTCCCTGAAATTTGCAGGCACGAAAACAACAATGATAGATAAACAAAGATAGAGAAAAAAAATTTCCCGGTCAAACTGGATATCTATTCTGTATTTGGCTCACCAAATCAGAATATTGACAATATGAGAACAAACTCATATAATACTTCATAGGATACTCGAGTTATCCGGATCTACGAATATGCAAAGCACTGGTTAGTTCAAAGGGATAAGTAACCATTCGTAGAATATATCGAGACTCAAACAATAGATAGATGATTCAATCTCCTACAATTTCTCAAATACTAGGTATGAATTCCAACAAAGTATATACCAACTTGTCCCTCATCGGACTTCGATATTCACAAGAAATTTTCACAGAATTTCAAATTTGGTTTTAACCGAAATAGTTTTATCGATCAAAAATTTAGATTCATATTCTGCTAATCAATTTAACTCAATTTAAAATTTCCAATATTTTTAAAATTTCAATTCCAAATTTCAAATTTATTAAAGTTTAAATCGGAACTGATAAGAAACCGATGAAAATACAAAGTAAGGATTTTCTACAACGATTCGTAGGGCCACCATCACAACGAATTTTTTTCCGTAGAGCTGCTACGAAGCAAATCAAAAATTTGGAACCGAATCAAAGGAGATTGATAAGAAAATTGTTTGCGCTGTTGCAGGGTATTGACCATTAATAGTGGTACTTCCCTATCCCCTATCTCGTCCTCTTCTTGCACTCATACTTATTATAGGTGGATAGTAATAAAATTTGCTGAGGCATTCAGACGGATATCTTAGGGATATACTCATTCTAGGGTATATTTCACCCTATCTCTAATGAATTACTTAACGTGTTACACTCCTGAGCTAAAGGATTAACCCTCGGCTCTGATACCAAATGTAACGGCCTTGACTGGACCTTTGAAAATCGGCACCGAATACGACATTCATATTCAAATTCCGCAGATCCAAACGTCGAATCTGGTTCGCCAGAGCTTATAACACCATTAAGTACAACACAACGGAAGAAATGAATATCAATATAGGTAACATCGATACAACGACAGATACAATGTCAGATATAATATGATACAACAGAATGATACAATAGATATCAATACCATCAAAGATACAAGACACAGTGGAAAGATAATGATAGCATCAATAGCGGAACAATATCTTCAATAGAATGCATCCCTAAATCCAAAGCTAGCTCGAACCAACATCACGTTTCACCTAGATAAGCAGGTCTCATACAAATCCAAAGAATGAACAAACTCCAGAAAATCTACTAAACCTAACTATCTAAAAAACCCAACTCTAGACTACCCAAGTGGAAAAATTGTGGGCGCCTAGAGTTTAGGAAAGGAACAATAAACTCTGAGTCAGTCATGGGACTGGTGTTGTAACGACCCGGAAATTCCAATCTCGAAATTTCCAGATAGTTAGAGGAAAGAAGAATAGAGATAGAAGAAGAATAGAGAACAATCACACAAACTCACATTCGCAGCGGATAAAATATAATATTAATAATAATAATTATACCAAAGAAAACTGTATCAATCAATTTTACATCGATATATCAGAGTTACAACAATTTTATACAACATTGGACAGATACAATTTAACATGTCTCAGATATACACAATATCATAGTGGAAACTCTCCATACGTTTCTGCTATCCATCTCGCCTCCTGAGCTCCAGAACGTCCTTACCTGGAAATCTGTAATACTCAGTCTGACCCGAGCATTACATCAAAGTAACACCCGGGTCAGGCTGGAAACCAGCGTGAGTAAACCCATCTAACATGGAATTCAAAAGCACACGACATATATAAACCCGGGGTAACTTATATCAATTTACAACTTCACAATTTGTTATAGACATCACTTATTTCACACACCATTTTTTAAGTACCAATACTTAGATTAAATGGTCCAATTCTCCTAAATCATTCCATTCCGGTTTATTGATTTCACACGTCAATCTATACAAAATCGAAGTGGTTTCGGATATTTACTAATACCCGACTCCGGTCTCTTCGAATACAATGTCATCTAAACCCAAGTGAAACACATTTTAAACTCTCTAACACAGAATGTCATCCACATTAATTCATCATCAATAGAAAAGTAATCATCTCAGTTAAATCTCAATATCTCATAACCCATAGCATCCAAATCACCTTTTCGATATATCAATCAGTTTAAGTCATGCAATATTATTCAATCATTTATAAGCAAGTTTTATCACCTCACAAAAGTTAATTTATTTTATTTCTAATTAAATTAACTACAATTCTTAATTACTTAGATTACCATTTACTTAATATTAATTAATTATAACCAATTAATCAATCTCCTTTAGTTATTCCCCATAATTAATCACCCTTGACTAAGTAATTAATTCTCAATTGATTACACAAAGTAATCATCCTTAACTTTTTACAGCACTTAATCTTTAGTTAACTACTCCCATTAATTACATTAATTGATAATTCTTAATTAATCACTTCCATTAATCAGCCTTAATCAACCTTAAACAGTAATTAACCATATTATAATCACTAACCCTAATTAGTTAATTCCTTAATTAATTATATCAATTCTTTATTAAATTACTCTAAGTAATTTAATTCTGAATTATTTCTCCTAAGTAATTAACCTTATATTAATTTCATTCAATAATATATCCATCAACTACTTCACTAAGTAGTTACTCTCATAAATCTCATTAAGTAATTATATTCAAATTACCTAATCAACTTAATTAATCTCTAGGAATTAAACCTTAATTATCTTAAGATGAAACTTATCTTATTAATGCCTTATTACATTATATTTTTTTTAAACATTTTATCATTATGCTTACCTTTACATAATTAAATAATTAATAAAGTTGTAGAATAAAATAAACATTTAACTTGATAATTTTTAAGTTAACAAAACTTAACTTCCTTAAAAATAACTTAACATTATCAAGTAGAAGTTTTTAAGATCTAATTCCAATTTGCATTTTAAAAATTTGTTTTATTTATTCTATTCTCCCTTTTGTTCCCTTAACCATTGTTTAAATTTAATTACAAAACAAACCGGCCCACTACCCTTGGCCCACCATAACCAGGATCCACGAAAGCAATGAAATCCCCTCCTTCCATCTTCTTATCATTAGCAACAGTCAAACGATTACAAGCATGAACCCAAAGTTGTTATCGATAAAACCATCATCCTTCCCGAAGCATCTAACAAAAACTCAAACAAACGCTCAAGCACTCCTTATCTTCGAGTCAGCATGCAATGCCCCGCGTTCTACCCATGAAATCTTCATCTCCCCCAAACGTATAATACCCAGATGCACGAATCATACACGTGCACGTGCTCCGGTCATCGAGACACTTCTGACCACCAATGTTTACTCCGGCACGTCACTGGTCATCACCTCTTACGATCCCAATTGCCTAGAAATAATTCCAAGCCCCCAATTAAAATCGAGTCTTCTAGTCGAACAGGAAATAGGTAGCTTCGACCAAAAATCCTCTCGCCACTTCGATTCCAGTTATCAGAAAATCTGATGCGCTGCCCAAAGCTTCACCATGATCACATACTTCATTCCCCCCTCGACCGGTGAACTCCGGAGTCCTGTTTTAGAAACTGTAGTCCTCATTCCGACCTAGACTTTTAACTTACCTAAAACCCTACCTCGACCATTCTCCACCGTCTCAGTGAACAAGAATTTCCACCACCATTTTTTCCGACATCGCAGGTCCCCACACTTGCTTCAGCGAGAACCCTAATCACTCAAAAGCCATCGATCACTCGAATTTGCACGAAACCCATATTTCGTTCAACATATGATATCTCATGATTTTAAAGCCTAAATTTCTTGATTCTAATTTTAAAAATCCTAATTTTCGAAAATGAAAACAATCATATATTTGAAATAAACAATTATTATGATTTTGATTTTGATATGTTTTCATATGTACTGTACTTCCTCCTTCTGTCGAATACTAACTATAAATTCAACCTGAAAGTATATTAAAAAAAAATGATAGTTGGTTCATTCAATCATATTCTTAAAAACATCCTACCCCAAATGGTTTCAGATAAATGAAATTCGATTTATACTTGGAATTTAGGCCTGTAAACTGAAAACAGGGATTATATATATATATATATATATATATATATATATATATATATATATATATGCAGATTATCACACAGGCAATCCAAATTAATATGCATGCAACCCATTAATTCATACATGTAATCATTACAACATTTCTTCCTTATCACATGCATCAGAAAATCTAATTCATCCATAAAAGTGTAGATTACTCACCTCTTTTGTTTAAGCAGAGCAGGTTTTCAATTATTCCAGGCTTGAATCTTTACATCTGGATAATGCTTTTGATTTACTTGCTGTTGAAATTGAATGCATGCTTCAATTGGATGTTTTAAACTTGCTGAAATTTGCAATTGAACTTCCCTTTGAATTTTAGTAGAGTTGAAGTTCCAGATTTAGTTTCAGATTTATTCTTTTTGATTCCAATTTCAGGTTTTGGAAATATTGCTTCTTAGATTTGGAAATTTAGATTTTGATTTGGAAAGAAATGTAGAAGAAAAGAAAAATTTTAGGATTGGAAAAAAAAAATAAACTCAGATTTTTTTTATTCTTTTCCTTCTGCAACATTTTGTTAACTTAAGTTTTAGAGAAAATAGAAACTTGCCACATGTTAACTTGAAATGCTCTTGTGCTTACAATTGTAAATATAAATTGAAATGGTCTTACACATGTTATTAACATGTCTTAGGATATTAACACATGCCCTTAAGTATATTTTTATATATATATATAATTTAAATGTTAATATAAAGCTTACTTACTTAAGTTATCTCAATTAATAAATATTTAGATATGTATATGTAAACTTACTTTTTAAAAGAAAATATTAAAATTAATTATAATGCAAGTATATTTTTATACATGTAATTTAAAATCTAAAACATTTATTTTTATACATTTATAACCATTTTAATTTAATCACTTTTTAAGAAAACAAAAAACAAAACTTTGGTTAAATTCTTTCTAAACTATCGTACTTAAAATAAACAATTATTTTATATATATATATATATATATATATATATATATATATATTTTAAACAATTAAATTTTATACACAATATTAAAAGAAAATGTTATTAACCAATTATACATTAAATAAATTATCCATACAAATTATTCTAAAAATCCAAATTATTTACTAAGGCATTTACTTAAATCTTAAATTCAAGTTTCAAATTCAAACTCAAATTCAAATTCAAATTTGAATTACAATCCAGGTATAACTATTTATTATCATAATTATTTTTTAAATCTATAATTCAATATTTCTATTAGTTAACCCTGTTAATTAACAATTAACAGATACTCCAAAATTCAGGTTATCACATTCCTCCCCACTTTGAATCTTTTCGTCCTCGAAAAGGAACGAAAGCAGAATTTATTAAATATTTAAAAACCAGTTAAAATATTCTTTGATCATTTTTTTAAACATCTATATAATATTGCCAAAATAGTTTTTATTAAAATACTTTTATAACTCGATATCTCAACCAGTCTATCCTTGTTCTCCTAGAAATTCGGTCATACGTTGATCAGGCGTATGACTAAAAATCTACACGTGCTTAGCAGACTCATTTTCAACATCCAGTGAAAATATATTGAAAATAGTTTTTTTTTTATTGAAAATATTGAAAACAATTTTGAAAAGAGAGGATATATCTTTGGTGAGAATGCTCTTGAAATCATCACCCTCATCTATGGTCACAGTTACATTCCAGGGTTACGTTGCCGTCGCAGCAAAAGTCCATGTAGCTGCAGGCTCTCCTCGGCCTCTCGATTACGCCATGGAACCCACACAACAGATCACAGTTACATCCAGGGTTACGTTGCCATCGCAGCAAAAGTCCATGTAACTGCAGGCTCTCAGCGGCCTCTGATTTTCGCTGTCAAAATGAAACTTCTCCACTCCTACATAGGTCGCAGTCTGCCGATATAAAATCAAACGCAGACTATTGGCTTTCAGCGGCACACACGACTTTCGCTATGTTATACCATAGGTTGGAGTTACATCCTGGGTTACGTTGCCGTCGCAGCAAAAGTCCATGTAACTGTTGGCTCTCAGCGGCACACACGACTTTCGCTATGGTATACTCTACTCATAATCCCCAGGAACTATTTTTGTCCGGACTCCTCACAGGATCAACTTTAGAACCCCCCTTGGGGCTCAAGGCAGTACCACCCAATGGTACTCCTGAGAAGTTCATTTCAAGGGAGCGCCTTTTTCCCCAGAGCCATCATCAAAACATTTTGTACTATACATATATAGTATCTTTAAATCATACACCTAGTATAATCTCATAAAAAGCTCCTTACTCAAAATCGATTATCCCAAAATCGATAATTCTCAAACTAGGCTTTCCAAATTCTCATATTGATTTTACCCAAAAATCAAAAGCCTTTCCAAATCCATAGGTTCCCAAAACCTTTTTCCAAAAATCCTCATATGATCCTTAATATATATAGATATATATAAAATCCTTGATAAAAATCTTTGGATCATTTTAAACTTGTATAAAATCTTTTTATACTTCAAAACACCTTCAAAAATCCTTTTCTTCTGGCAAGAGATTCAACAAGGGGAGTTTCATCTTATAAAACAAAGATATTTAACTTCCTTTACTCAAAATCAAATATTCAAATTTGATTACTCTTTTCAATATCATTTTCATTCAAATCCGTACGATGCACACATATCATCCGTACGCTATACCAATCTGACCGCTCACTCGATCACACAAATTTCACTTCCGAACTAGTATCGTCCACCCGACTTCCTAGTGCGGACACAGATCTGGTTTCTTAATCAGAAACTGTCATTCTCCTTGCATAGTTATAACTATGATAGAGAATATCCAGAACCAATCAACAACCCATATCCAGGTTCGCCTTCAAAAATCGAGTGGAAAATTCCAACTCGGATCGATATAACTATCTCGAAATTCTATGCTCGAATCCAGATCAAATCACTATGCGAATAGAATAACATACATACACCCTACGTATTTATCTTTATTGGTTATTAGTCAAATTAATTTCATTTCTACTCACATCCACTTTGACTTTCATTCACTTACTCACAATTACTTCAATCCATTTGGATTATCACCTCTATTCTTATCTCGATTGGGTATTCAACCAATAACAGTTTAAACTCCGACCAGTTTATTTAGAAAATAGCTTGAAAAATTTAAAAATAGATAAGTAGTTAGAAAATAATTACTAGTTTGTAAAATAGGTGTAAAATAGTTAGAAAATAGTTAAAATAATTATAGAAATTTTAGATAATTGTAAAATAATAGTAAGATAGTAATTAGTTTTGTAAAATAGTAATTAGTTTATAAAAAAGTTGGAAAATTGTTAAACAGTTTCAAAAATAATTGTAAAACAAGTATAAGATAGTTTAGCTTTTAAAAGAAAGGTTGTATGTATAATGAATAGCTTGAAAAAGTAGGTTTATATTAAAATAATTTATATTAAAAATAGTTCAGAGTCAAAACTGCTCACTTCCCAATCTCCATTCTCATCAACTCAATTTAAATTCCCTTTTACATTTAAGTTGACCCAATTCCAATTTAAATAACTTTAATTTCCATTGAAATTGTTTCAACCCTCAATTCAAGTTGAATTAACCTCAATTTCTTTCCAAATTTTACTTTATTCAACCTTGATTTCAAATTATACTAATTCAATTAAATTTAAATTGATCTAGTTCCAATTTCAATTTATTTCAACTCTAGTTTCAATCACTCTCTATTTCAACTCCATTTCCAAATCAAGTCGAATTATTCTTGATTTCCTCCCAATTTCAATTCAAATTCCATTTGAATTTAAAATTATTCAACTTTAATTACAATTCCAGATTATTCAAATCAATTCGGACTAATTTCAAATTGAACCTACTTCAATTTCAGATTGTTTCAAATTAATCCAATTCAAATTTTCCATTTGAATTTTATACTCATACATCTTCAATCACACTTTCAATTAATTCAAATCAATTTCAATTTGAACTAATTCAAATTTCAATCCAAATCATCTCGAATTATATAAATTCGAGTTAATACTTCAAATGTTGATTTAATTCCTTTAAATCAATTTTCCTTTAAAGTTTTTAAACAATTCAATTCTGAGTCCAAATTTCAAAATTCCATTTTAAAACATCCATCAAATTTCAAATTCCAGATCTCAAACCCAATTTGAGATCACTCAAACTCTCAATTACAATCAACCATTTGACTTCCCAAGTTAAATCTTAATTTCATCTTAAAATTTACAAATCAGGTTGTACACCCCAACATATTTAACTTTTCCCAAGTTATCACTAAATCCAGTCAACCTTACCTAGTTTGAACTTCTATTTCAAAATTTGGAACTTCTCATAAATAATCTTCCCACTTATTAAGTTCAAAAACTTAGCACTTCGGGTATCACATCTTATTCCACATTCAAAACTCAACATTTAGAGTTTATTTCAAACCATATTTGATATTATGTATATCCACATATATACATATTAACTTCTTTTACATACCAAGTTATACTTTAAAATTTTAAACCACCTAATTTAAACAAATTCTTTTAAAATTTCAAACAACTCTTGTTTTAAATAGGACCATTTCATTCAAATGCATTAAATAATATTATTTGTTATTTCTTTAAATTAATTATATCATTCATTAATCACATTCAGTAATTAACTTATTTCTTAATTACCTTCATTAAGTAATTGTCCCTTTTAATTACTTGCCACTAGTTACTTCATTAAGTAACTTCCTCTTAATTTATCATTTTCAATTATTATCCGTTAATTAATCTCATTAAATAAAGTTTAATTAATTACATAAATTAATTGTTTATCCTTATCCTGAAACCTTTCCCGAATTCAAGATTAAATTTCAGTTTGGTTGTATTTCCTTAAAACATTTTATTGTTCAAAACAATCAAACCATTATTAAACACAATAACCATTCAATTTCCTGGTTTAAAACCAATTATGATTCATCGTATTTTGAAATTCTTCCTTAACTTTAAGTTTTTAATTTAAGTTTGAATCCATTTCAAACTTATGCTTATTTAATTTCAATAATTTTAACAACCAATATTTATTAGAAAGAAATATTGTTTTATATATCAAAATATATTCTTATATAAAACCATTTAAAATCTTTATATAAGAAAATAACAAGTACACTCTCTCATATATATATATACACACTCAACTCATTCTAGGGTACCACTTACCCTATCCATAATGAGTAATCCCACCAGAGCCAAGGTTCTCGCTTAACCTCGCTCTGATACCAAATGTAACGACCCGGAAATTCCGATCTCAAAATTTCCAGATAGTTAGAGGAAAGAAGAAAAGAGATAGAAGAAGAACAGAGAAGAATCACACAAACTCACATTCGCAGCGGATAAAATATAATATTAATAATAATAATTATACCAAAGAAAACTGTATCAATCAATTTTACATCGATATATCAGAGTTACAACAATTTTATACAACATTGGACAGATACAATTTAACATGTCTCAGATATACACAATATCATAGTGGAAACTCTCCATACGTTTCTGCTATCCAGCTCGCCTCCTGAGCTCCAGAACGTCCTTACCTGGAAATCTGTAATACTCGGTCTGACCCGAGCATTACATCAAAGTAACACCCGGGTCAGGCTGGAAACCAGCGTGAGTAAGCCCATCTAACATGGAATTCAAAAGCACACGACATATATAAACCCGGGGTAACTTATATCAATTTACAACTTCACAATTTGTTATAGACATCACTGATTTCACACATCATTTTTTAAGTACCAATACTTAGATTAAATGGTCCAATTCTCCTAAATCATTCCATTCCGGTTTATTGATTTCACACGTCAATCTATACAGAATCAAAGTGGTTTCGGATATTTACTAATACCCGACTCCGGTCTCTTCGAATCCAATTTCATCTAAACCCAAGTGAAACACATTTTAAACTCTCTAACACAGAATGTCATCCACATTAATTCATCATCAATAGAAAAGTAATCATCTCAGTTAAATCTAAATATCTCATAACCCATAGCATCCAAATAACCTTTTCGATATATCAATCAGTTTAAGTCATGCAATATTATTCAATCATTTATAAGCAAGTTTTATCACCTCCAAAAGTTAATTTATTTATTTCTAATTAAATTAAATACAATTCTTAATTACTTAGATTACCATTTACTTAATATTAATTAATTATAACCAATTAATCAATCTCCTTTAGTTATTCCCCTTAATTAATCACCCCTGACTAAGTAATTAATTCTCAATTGATTACACAAAGTAATCATCCATAACTTTTTACAGCACTTAATCTTTAGTTAATTACTTCCATTAATTACATTAATTGATAATTCTTAAATAATCACTTCCATTAATCAGCCTTAATCAACCTTAAACAGTAATTAACCATATTATAATCACTAACCCTAATTAGTTAATTCCTCAATTAATTATATCAATTCTTTATTAAATTACTCTAAGTAATTTAATTCTGAATTATTTCTCCTAAGTAATTAACCTTATATTAATTTCATTCAATAATATATCCATCAACTACTTCACTAAGTAGTTACTCTCATAAATCTCATTAAGTAATTATATTCAAATTACCTAATCAACTTAATTAATCTCCAGGCATTAAACCTTAATTATCTTAAGATGAAACTTATCTTATTAATGCCTTATTACATCATTTTTTTAAAACATTTTATCATTATGCTTACCTTTACATAATTAAATAATTAATAAAGTTGTACAATAAAATAAACATTTAACTTGATAATTTTTAAGTTAACAAAACTTAACTTCCTTAAAAATAACTTAACACTATCAAGTGGAAGTTTTTAAGATCTAATTCCAATTTGCATTTTAAAAATTTGTTTTATTTATTCTATTCTCCCTTTTGTTCCCTTAACCACTGTTTAAATTTAATTACAAAACAAACCGGCCTACTACCCTTGGCCTACCATAACCAGGATCCACGAAAGCAATGAAATCCCCTCCTTCCATCTTCTTATCATTAACAACAGTCAAACGATTACAAGCATGAACCCAAGGTTGTTATCGATAAAACCATCATCCTTCCCGAAGCATCTAACAAAAACTCAAACAAACGCTCAAACACTCCTTATCTTCGAGTCAGCACGCAATGCCCCGCGTTCTACCCATGAAATCTTCATCTCCCCCAAACGTATAATACCCAGATGCACGAATCATACACGTGCATGTGCTCCGTTCATCGAGACACTTTCGACCACCAATGTTTACTCCGGCACGTCACTGGTCATCACCTCTTACGATTCCAATTGCCTAGAAATAAGTCCAAGCCCCTAATTAAAATCGAGTCTTCTAATCGAACAGGAAATAGGTAGCTTCGACCCAAAATCCTCTCGCCACTTCGATTCCAGTTATCAGAAAATCTGATGCGCTGCCCAAAGCTTCACCATGATCACATACTTCATTCCCCCCTCGACCGGTGAACTCCGGTGTCCTGTTTCAGAAACAGTAGTCCTCATTCCGACCTTGACTTTTAACTCACCTAAAACCCTACCTCGACCATTCTCCACCATCTCGGTGAACAAGAATTTCCACCACCATTTTTGCCGACATCGCAGGTCCCCACGCTTGCTTCAGCGAGAACTTTGATCACTCAAAAGCCATCGATCACTCGAATTTGCACGAAACCCACATATGATATCTCTTGATTTTAAAGCCTAAAATTCTTGATTCTAATTTTAAAAATCCTAATTTTCGAAAACGAACAATCATATATTTGAAATAAACAATTATTATGATTTTGATTTTGATATGTTTTCATATGTACTGTACTTCCTCCTTCTGTCGAGTACTAACTATAAATTCAACCTGAAAGTATATTAAAAAAAATGATAGTTGGTTGATTCAATCATATTCTTAAAAACATCCTACCCCAAATGGTTTCAGATAAAAGAAATTCGATTTATACTTGGAATTTAACCCTGTAAACTGAAAACAGGGATTATATATATATATATATGCAGATTATCACACAGGCAATCCAAGTTAATATGCATGCAACCCATTAATTCATACATGTAATCATTACAGCATTGCTTCCTTATCACATGCATCAGAAAATCTAATTCATCCATAAAAGTGTAGATTACTCACCTCTTTTGTTTAAGCAGAGCAGGTTTTCAATTATTCCAGGCTTGAATCTTTACATCTGGATAATGCTTTTGATTTACTTGCTGTTGAAATTGAATGCATGCTTCAATTAGATGTTTTAAACTTGCTGAAATTTGCAGTTGAACTTCCCTTTGAATTTTAGTAGAGTTGAAGTTGCAGAATTAGTTTCAGATTTATTCTTTTTGATTCCAATTTCAGGTTTTGGAAATTTTGCTTCTTAGGTTTGGAAATTTAGATTTTGATTTAGAAAGAAATTTAGAAGAAAAGAAAAGTTTTAGTATCTGAAGAAAAAAATGAACTCAGATTTTTTTTTATTCTTTTCCTTTTGTAACATTTTGTTAACTTAAGTTTTAGAGAAAATAGAAACTTGCCACATGTTAACTTGAAATGCTCTTGTGCTTACAATTGTAAATATAAATTGAAATGGCCTTACACATGTTATTAACATGTCTTAGGATATTGACACATGCCCTTAAGTATATTTATATATATATATATATATATAATTTAAATGTTAATATAAACCTTACTTACTTAAGTTTTCTCAATTAATAAATATTTAGATATGTATATATAAACTTACTTTTTAAAAGAAAATATTAAAATTAATTATAATGCAAGTATATTTTTATACATGTAATTTAAAATCTAAAACATTTATTTTTATACATTCATAACCATTTTAATTTAATCACTTTTTAAGAAAACAAAAAATAAAACTTTGGTTAAATTCTTTCTAAACTATCATACTTAAAATAAACAATTATTTTACACACACACACACACACACACACACACAGATATATATATATATTTTAAACAATTAAGTTTTATACACAATATTAACAGAAAATGTAATTTACCAATTATACATTAAATAAATTATCTATACAAATTATTCTAAAAATCCAAATTATTTACTAAGGCATTTACTTAAATCTTAAATTCAAGTTTCAAATTCAAACTCAAATTCAGATTCAAATTTGAGTTACAATCCATGTATAACTATTTATTATCAGAATTATTTGTTAAATCTATAATTCAATATTTCTATTAGTTAACCCTGTTAATTAACAATTAACAGATACTCCAAAATTCAGGTTATCACAGGTGTGAGTAACAAAAATAGTTAGTCTTTAAACAGACAACAAAAGATTTTAAAATAAAAACGCAATGCTTTTTAGAAAATGAAACTACCATAAGGCCTCCCTCCACACACACAATGCAAACGCAGAATTGGAGGAGATTTCTCCTTATGATAGTCAAATATGCTTGATATGAGAAAATTTCTTTTCATATTATTATTATAAGTGCACGGTGTGGAAAACATTTCGAAAGTATAATATTAATCTTAGCCAACATACAGCCACTATTGTATGCCTACTATAGCTACCATGTTCAATAGCTGGTTACCGCCAAATTCCATGGCAGGTTATACAACCAAAACCGTACAGGTCGCGTATTATTTTGTTTGGATTTCCAACAAATGGTCGGGCTAAGGAACTTCCCACTGTCCATGGGCACGCCTCTGGCTGGACGTCCTGAGAACCTAACCAGGTCTCTGCCAACACAAGGCCGGGTTACCTCCGTAACTAGGTAACTACTACTCGAGCATGCCACCCCCGGTCCTTTGGGACCTTTATCCGAGGCGCCTCTAAACCACAAGCAAGAACCACACAGTAAATGGGATTGAAGCCCACCACATAGTTAAATATCTGGGCTCCATACCATGATACCACCCTTTACCAAAAGGGAATGACAAACCCTAAAGGGCGCGATCCTCATAAACTTGCCGCTTCTTTCCTGTTTTGACCATTTCTGGGGTGTGAGGTCCTGATGCAGTCTCGTCCATAAAGCTACGCTTCATACAAAAGCCATGCTTTGATCTCAAATGATCAACAAATGATCAACACACAGCTGCACTCAGCATGCCGCACTACAAAATTGGGAATATAACACTGATAATCTTCAACTACATAACCTCTGAGCTCGTACGTCTCAGAGAAAGGTGTTAAGCTAAGAGAATAAATTCTCCGCCACTAACAAATATGCATTTGAAAGAAATCTGCTTTATATCTCAAAGTGTAGTGTCAGACATACAACCATACAAGTCTGTTCTGGGTTCGAACAGAACCGAAGGCACTTCGTCCAATAAAGGAAGAAGCCCTTGCAAATCCGAGTACTCAAAATCCCGATCGGACTTCCTATCACTTAGGGAGAACTCTATACCGGAGCAACTCAGTGCAAAGTCAATCGATAGGTTATCCTATCGTTCTCACAAATATCCGGTCTTCAGCACCGGTCTTTAAATGCTATCCATAACGATGTATCATTATTCGGAATGGGTTATATGACACAAGGTCCTCTCCCGGCTAAACCGAATAATGAGCGCAATATTTAAAATATGTGGATATGGGATTTCAGTTAAGTCACAACTGATAAAAACCCAAAACCTTTCTTCAAATGGTTAAATAAATTACTATTTTAATTCTTTAAACAAAAAGATTTATTCCCCAGAGTTCACCTAGTTTTACAAAGATCGATTTACGGATTTCAAAACAATTTCCATTACAATTGGATTAACTCGTTAAATCTTTAAATCAAAGATTTAACTTATAGCTTTCAATTGTTTCCATAACTTGGAAATCATTTTCATTTCAAACTAGAAATCCCTTTTACACAAATTGGAAGTTCATTTCTTATGTGAAAGCTTTTATTATTTGAAAACAAACAGTTTTCATTTCGAAAGAATCTAATTATACTTGCACGAGTTCAAGCCTTTGAATTTAAATTCAAATTCCCAAATCACTATATCTTGCATGGTTTAACCCATATAAACTTGTATAACATCTTTAATCCCTAGTTTCAAATCATAGAATTTTATTTCAAATCTTGAATTTAAATTTAAATCAAATCGTTTAAATTTCAAGGCTTAATCAAGTTATTCAAAAATAAATTTTTTTATCTTGCAATTTCATTTCAAAAACTTTTCACAATTAACCCGATTCCATTTCAAAACCATTTGAATTTAAAATTCAAATTTAAAACTATTTTAAAAATCTGTGACTTAACCGATTTTCACGTAACATCCATACCTGTGTGTGTATAGTGTAGTCCAGGGGTTTAACACAATAGTGCAACAACATCATCATCACAGATCAAAACACAGAAATATAGTTGATAAGCGGTATAAACTATAACGCTTATCGTTGTTTCACAGATTCATAGATAATATACAAATGTATCACAAATAAATGAATAAAATACACAGCTCAATCCACACAAAAAATATCACAGATCGGATAGGATAATCAATTCAAGGCATCACATACAATACAGTCATTCATAAATAGGGTCATGCATTCAATAATCGTTTAGAAGCAAGATTAATTAATCATTTAATCCTAATTAATTCAATTTATTTCCAATTAAATTAATGACTTATGAATTAATTATCCAATCCTGATTTATTAATTACAAATCATTTGATACAAATTAATTTATCAACACTTTAATTAATTATTCTTAATTAATAAATTATTCTTAATTAATGACATTAATTAAATTAACCTCTAATCCAATAACTAATTAATCCCTTAATTAATTATTTTAAGGAATTAATTACTTACCATAAAGTAATTACACTTACACAATCTCATAAATGATTATCATTCTTTAATTAATCTTATTAATTATTAAAATTAATCAGATCAATTAATTATTTAAATGATCTTAGTTAATGACCGTCATTAACCATTAACAATTCTTTAATTACTTTGCCAATTAATTTCTAATTATAAATTAATAGAAATCCTTAACTTACAAATTAATAAAGAAGTCATTCCTTAATTATCTTATTCATTAAATCACTTTAATACCTTAATTCTATCTAAGGTAATTCATTTTTTTGTTAATGACTTCATTAATATTAAAGTGTGTTTAAACATTACGCTTCTAAATTTAGGTACAAATTTAATTTTGAATTAAAGATTCAAAATGATTAAACATTAACTAAATTTAAAATCAACTTATAAACCTATATAAGAACAGTTCTAACTATTTTACTTAAATTTTTATTTAAAATTTAAGCTTTAAAAATACCTTATATTTTAACATGCAAATTCAAATTAGAACAATTTGTTTAACTTTTCATTCAAAATCCTTTTTACAAAAGAATTTAATCAAATCCAATTCAAATATTTATTTGAAAACAAATTACTTTTAAAATGCTATTTGATTTAGACTTGTTTAAAACGTTCAGATTTCAAAATTGATTTAAATCAAAATTTGAATTCAAGAAACTTGAATCCATACCCAATCATTTGATTTGAACTTGCTTTTAAAATCATTATTTCAAATTCTTGATTAAAAATCCCAATTTCATTTTGAAAACTTTAAGATTCAAAGTTTCACTTGAATCTAACTTCATACTAGATTTAAAGTTTGTTTACGTCTAGCTTACAAATTTAATTTCATTTAAGTTTTGTTTTAAATTTAAATTTGCAGATGGGTTTACAAAAACATGTACAAACCAAAACTAACCCGAGGCAAGTCATGTTTTCTTCGAGTTAAAAACTAATTTACTTCGAGTAAACTACTTGAATAACTCGAGTAAATCCCGAGTTCATAACCTCTGTACCAAAAAAATAGGTCATCAGGAAATTTAAATGGCATGGTGTGCGTGCAGCGTGGCTCTGGCCCCCTCCGACCACCATCCTGACCTCCAACATATCGACGACAAGCACCTGACATCATCATGGCCATCAAAATCCATCACGGTTGCTCGAATCAAAATCGAGCTCTCAATTCAAAACTTGGAAACAAAACCGGTAACTCCTCCCAAACCTGTCAACGCCACTTCCTCGAAACTCCGACCACCTGAGAGCCATCACCATCGGCCATAGCTTCGACTACACCCAAGCTATCACCTCCCAGAAGTACGTACAACTCGATGCACGATACGAGACGCGACGATCATTCTTTCGACTTCCTCAAAATTTAGGTTTAGAAATAAAAACTCCTCGCCGCCGCCACCACGTGCATCTATCAGCCATCACACCATTTTTCCCATAACCTCTGATCACTCCTCCACCTCCAAGTGGAAGCTCGACCACTTCAAGTCAGTGCATCACCTGAAATCACCAAAAGAATGGAATTCGAACAAATCTAAACCACTCCTTAATTCTAAGCCTAAAAATTTTGATTCTTGCTTTAAAAATCATATTAAAGTATACGAATTTGACCGACATACCTGAATTCGAGAATTGAAAGGTTTGAATTTTAACTTATTTAAGGCTTTGCTCAGGTATTTTGTTTTCCAACGACAATACCGAGTTGTTTAAAATTAAATAGATTTTTAAAACTTAGTTCATGATCAAACAAACAACTTTTGTTTTGATCCTACATCCAAACAGTAAGTAGATTGTGAAGAAATGATTTTTAAATAAAAATCTTGGTTTATGAACTAAGACATAGAACATATAGAAATAGCAACTTGCACACAAAATATTTCAAACATACCAATATACACCAAGAATTCATACTTATTCACGGATATATCCACAACAGATTCATACTTTTAAAATTTAAAAATGATGTTACTCACCTTGGTTCCCAGAAAAATGGACAAAGCTCTATTTGAAACAGGCTTGTGCAATTTCAAGCTGATGCCTTCATTTTTTTTATTCTCTGGTTGTAATGAAGTTGTATTGTTGTTTGTTTAAATTCAATCTTTGTTTTAGTTTTAGATGATGTTTACTTCAGATTTTCTTAGCTCTTGCTTGGTGGAATTGAAATGAAAAAGCTTGATATATATAAAAAGAAAGTTTAAAAGCTATAATATGTTTTTGTACAAAAAGGTCAGAGATGTTTTTTTTCGTTATTTGATTAAGCATAGATTTCAGCTGATGGATAATCTTTTGTGTGCTATGGATAATGGCATTAAATGCATATTCCCCTTCCTTAGTTACAACCTATGTACTACCTTATTTTTTTTTATGATAATAAGTTTAGCTATTGTGTTATTTTCAGGTTGAAGCTTCCCTTCTTTTTCCCTTTTTTTCTTCTTTTATTTTGTACATAAACACTTTGTTTTGTTTATCTTTGTTTTCAATGCTTTGGTCAAAGTTTCTTCAGCCTTTGCTTTTATCTTCTTACTTTGGTGGCCTGATATGATATGTTATGGTGCTAGAGATTCAAGCCTTAATTATATTTGTCTTGTTTCTTTTATTTTTCTTATGTCGTCTTATGCAAGCTTTTTTTATATACATGTTTACTTGTTTCATATTTAAGCCTATTTATATTTTATTTGTTTGTACATAATTATTTTTTCTCACTTTTATTTTCTTGCATGTCTTTATTACTTTATAATATAAACAAATTCCTATTTTAATATGTTGTTTAAATTTTCCTAATGAAATCACTTTATAACTTAATTCATCTTGTATATATCTATTTCTATTTCTAATTTAAATATATATTTTAACTCAAATGCTTATTGTCTTATTTCTCTATATACGTATATATTTATATTTTATTTCTTTTACATTTTACATTCCTATATATATATATATTCATTTAACTTATAAAGAAATCGTTTTTAAAACTTACTTATACTTTGATAAAATAACACACAAACTTTATTTTATTAAATATAGAATCCAACTTTAAACATCGTTTGAAAATTATTTTATATGCATTTCTATTTTCAAATATGCAGGTTAATTCTCAATTAATTCATAAATTCAACTAGAATCTTATATTAATTACCAATTAATTTTACCATTTTTACTTAAAATTAAATTAATTAGCAATTTAAACTTAGTAAAAATCCGAGATCGTTACATTTTCAGAGCTTTGGAATTAGCGAAAAGGTGAAAGAAATTCAAAGTTTCGAATTCAAATTTGAACTTCAAATTTCTGGCAGGGATGTTGACATGGGAGGTAGGGTCATGTCGACATGGGTCCCCTAAATCATGCGACTTATTTTTCCTATTTTATGTTAATCTATATCTATATATCCTGTAATCTAATTTATATTTTATTTGAATTAATATTAAATATAATAACATTTTAATATTAATATTTCATATTAAAATACTATTAAAATAATATTATTTTGAAAATCAACATTTTAAATTCAAACAACAACCAATTTCAAAACATACAGACAACCAAACATTTAAATAAGCAATTTCAATCAATATAATTTAAATATGTACTTATTTTTAGATCCATATTTCCAAGATCATTAGACCCATGAATAGATGTAAAGCACATGTTTAAATTTTTGTCTCTTGGTCTTCATCAACTAGAGGATGAGTCTGAATCGTCTAGTGTAGCAGTATAAGCTCTCTTTCTTTTCTTTGACGAATCATTACTTAGAGAAAATTTCTATTTATATGGATGCGGACAATCTCATTTTAAGTGGCTTGACTCATCACAATTGTAGCATCTGACATTACTTTGAGTCTCATTACTATTTCCAGAATTCTTGTGATCATTTCTGTTGTAATTGTTGAACTTTCTGTATTTTAGAAACTTTCTAAAATTCCTTGTCATGAATGCTATTTCTTCATCGTCGTCACTGTTTGAGTCTAAACCATTTGTTATTGCATTGAATGCTATTGACTTCTTCTCTGAGTCCTTGCTTTACCTTCTCCCTTGCATTTGTACTTCAAACGACATTAAATTCCTAATTAATTCTTTAATTTTCAGAGTACTAATATCATTAGCCTCTTCGATTGCTCGAGTCTTCTGATCCTATTCCAGAGTGAATGAGCTCGGAATTTTTCTAAATAGATCTTCTTTGGAGATGTTATTTCATAATATAATTAATTAGTGCATAATGTTTTGAAACCAATTATACATGGTTGAAATGGACTTATTTGGATTCATCTTGAATAATTGAAACTGATTGGTCAAGATAGATGTTTTGGTCTGTTTAACTTTGCTTGTTCCTTCATGAGTAACTTGCAAAGTTTTCTAGATCTCAAATGCAGACTTACGAACAGACACTCTATTAAACTCATTCCTATCAAGTGAACAGAATATAATATTTATGGCATTGAAATTGTTTTGTGCAACTGCCTTTTGCTAAGTAGTCCACTGTACAAAATTAGTCATGGGTTCAATGTACTCAGTTTGTGTGATATTCCAAGCGTCTAATCCTATTGATTGTAGATACATTTTCATCCTACAAGCCCAATATGCATAGTTATTGCCATTAAAAAGTGATGGTCTGGTAGTAGACTGACCCTCTACAAATGAACCACGAATAGTGTCGACATTACCAGGGTTGGCAGCCATTTGAAAACTTTTCAAAAATCATGTTATGAAAACTTTGAAAGCCAATGCTCCGATATCAAATGTAGGAAATGCGGATTACGGGTCTTAAGGTAGGATTAACACTAAGGGGTGAATAGTGTTTAATTAATTTTATGGAATTTTTGAAATATTTTCAAATTAAACACAAACAGATGTAATACGCAAACACAGAGACAATCATTAAACCAGATGCAGATGCAAGTAGTAAATAAAAGCAATAATGGAAAGAACACACCGGAATTTTGTACTGGTTCGGAGTTACCCTACATCCAGTCCTACACAATTTCTTATGCAGATTTCTTTTCAAATATAATGTCGATATTACAACTTTGATTTCAAGGCCACGAGATACATCGTCCTATCTTCGATTCCAGGGCAAACTCTCTTGATTTAACCAAGCTACAAGATCACCTAATTGATTTACGGGCTACAATCACAACCAATAGATTAATGGGCCATAATCACACAGTTTCCAATCACATTTTGATAGAGAGACACTCGATACACTTCGATCTTTGATTACAAATGATCGTCTATTCTGAATAGCACCGAGATATTTGAGAGAGAGAGAGAGTGTGACAAAGAATCAAACTAGAGATGATTGAGTTTGATTCACTTAGGATTTCAACAGAATTTTGTTAAAATATAAGAGAATATTTGAGTGGAGAAGAAGGAGTGAAAAAATAAAGAAAACTGACTTAAAATTCATTGAAAACAACTGGTATATATAGGAGAATGCCAGTCATGTCCATTCGTGAATGGTTATGGCGAATAGACACTTCATTTGAAAATTTGAATTTTAAAAACTACGGATACCGTGTGGACATGGGGGATGAGGGATGTTGACATGCCTATGTTATTTTTGAAAATTGTTTTTTCTTAAAAATTATTTCTATTCTAAAACTTGTCAAAACAATTTCTAAATGTTGTAAACCATTTTGAATATGGTTTAAACTTATAAAAGAGTTTTATAAATTAATCTTAAATATATATAATCGATAATATAAAATTAATATTAAAAACTAAGTATAGACTTCTTAAAATATATTTTTGAGATTTAAAGCCAAAATATTAAAACAAGGAGATAGCTTAAAAACAAGAAACGATTTTGAAATTATGATTAAAAATAGTTTTTGAATTAGGGATAAAATATTTATAATGAGTGAGAGATGTCATTTTTAAAAGATAATTTTGAAAATTTCTATAAATAAGTCATTTTGAAAATTTCATGGATTCCTTTCCACTAGAGAAAGTCGTGGGTTCCATCCCACTAAAGAGGTTGTGGGTTCCATCCCACAATTATAGCGAGAAGGTGGATTCCATTCCATAATTAAAATCTGAATAAAGTTTTTAGTGCTTTTGTGAAGTTTTAACATAAATCTAGTCTTTATTATTTATCTTGATATCTTGAACTCTTGATACTCATGAGTCTTCGGTCTTAATTTCTTCAATCTTGAATTCGTCAGTCTTGAATCTCTATACTGTACATTCTTCATTCTCAGTACCTGCATATACATACCCTTCATATACATATATATCTGGACACATATATTAGTATTTATATTTTATAACAAGTCCTAAAGTTGTTGTTATCAAAACCTCGTCTTAGGAACGAACAGTACAAACTCGTTGATTCCTTGTGTGTCAGTTTTGACATGGCGGAGGTGGAAGCATAGGGTCAAAAGGTAACTACTAAAAGTGGTGAAACATTATTTCTGTAAAATGCTATTTTGTTGCATTTCCAAGTACTTCCTTTTTAACTAACCTACCTATTTGTAAGAATTTAATTGGTTTCCATAAACTTTTCAAATTCTTTTCATAGAAAACCTGCTGCATTAATTTCAAATCCGAATAAAAATAATTTACCAAATTACCCCTTCCTTTGTGAAAGACAATTACACCAATTAAGTCCTCTGTCAAAATTAATTTAATTTTCATAATAAATTACAAAGGAAAAATTCTCAAAAATCTTCGTAGTTTACCTTTAATATATTATTTAACACATAGAAATTTCAAACCCAAATTCCTTCATATAATAGCCGAAATAATTTTAAACCCAATTTATTCATTTCTTCGTTCAAAAATTCATAATAAATTTTTCATGGTCTAGAAAATTATAAAAATTAAAATCCATCTCCAAAATAATATTTTCATAACATATAAATTCCACATGGCATTCACAATCCAGAAAATATGATTTTTGCCTAAAAACCGAATTAAACATTTATCAAACAACCTTGTTTGAATCAAACATATCATAAAATCCATGCATATGTTCGTTACAATCATTACATAAGGTTTTATACATAAACCCGAAATCAAACGTTCTTTAAAAAAATAGAGATGGTTTTGATTATTATTCACCTTGATTAGGATAAGGCACTTGAGATTTGATCTTTGATTAATCCTGATTGCTTGATTTCTTAGCTTTAATTGAGTTTTCACCTTTTCCTTCCCTAGGTTATGGCCGGCTTGATCTCTCTAATTTACGTTTTGCATTTTGAAAAAATGAACATGTAAAGAAATGGAAATAAGGTTTTAAGGCTAATGGGATTGTGGGTGCAGCTATCACCCATAATGCCCTTGTTTTACTCTCTTATTACTTATCTAATAAACCATTTCCATAGGCTCATTCTTTATGTTTATTTCAGCATGGCTTCTAATGAATTTTTCAAATCTCAATCCCCTTATCACACTAATATATATACAACTCTATTTAATTTATTTAATTAAATCTCCTTAATATTGTTATTAAAAATTAGGGATGTTACACTATGATTCTCCAATTCACATAAAATGGCATGGACATCGCTGATCTCACAAACGGGGGAGCGTTTTAAGGTAAAAATATAAAAATAGATCACAAAGAAATCTACATTATTTTACACTTTTTGAAAATTGCAGTCGAAGAAAAATATAAAAATAATACAATCCCAAACAGATAAAATGATTTAGCATCGAATAAACTCCAACTGCAACATCTCTCTGTATCAGTAATAAAAACAATCTAATGTTTGGAAATAATTGAAATAAAATAATAGAGAGAAAGAAAATAAATGTGTGTCCTTAAAGTGCCATAGCATCTCCAAAATCACTACTCATCCTCTTTATTTACCTACCAAGATAGAACAAAAGGAAGAATTGGATGTTCATGGTCAGACATAAGTCTAGTAAGTAAAACACATCATATAAGTGGAAAATGCTAATAAGCTAATGAGACAACACTTATGCTTGAAAATCAAACCTTAACCTATGTCATCTACACCCAATAAGTTATCTAGAAATGCCACAATATTATGGGAATAATGGTGATATCATATACCAAGGTTTCATTAAAATACCAACCAATCTCAAATACATCGCTATGTACTCCCATATCAGGAATCACATCTCAATAAGGAACCCTAAATCTATAGGCATCGGGTGACAACTTGCACCCCTCGACACAACGATCCAAAGCCTAGGTTGACAATCAGACTCATATCAGTGCCAAGAACTACGGCTATGGGGTTTTCATAACTTTACAAAGGCTAAGAGTAACGTATATATATCCCTGATATACTACACTTTTAGAACTCATAACGAAAGGAAAAAATACGAATATAGAAGATAACCATCTCAAAACACAATCTTAGAAAACAGTATGTAGTCAAATACAGTGTGCATAGAAATTATACTCATAGTCTTATAAAACTACTCAGTATGGATAAGATAAACAGTTACATGGAGAGTATATAAAGGATAAGCAACTCCTGTGATGAGTCTATCTCTCCATGTACAAAAATTGAGCTAATCACATGTTGTCATGTCCTCCTATGGTAGGAAAAAGAAAGAAAAAGCATGGGTCATACAAAGAGTGAGTGAGTATACGTTTAATATATGGTGATCATGCGCAGTTGATATTAATACTACCCTATGTGACCTAAGGTGTCCTGCAAGTGTACGTGGGTTATTTAATCGTTTTACTTAAATGTTTTAGTAAACACAAACGAAGTAACTAATATAGGCTTTTACATGAACCGAATAGCTAATTGAATCTTAATAACTAATCTCCTAATAGCTAATAGGACTTTTCCAACATAGGGTATCTTACAATTTCCCTTATGGGATTGCACTTCACACATTACTACTACACGTAACTATTTCGCCTAGGTTATCTAGCAATTTCCTCATGGAAATAAATTTTCCACAACTACGACTACACATACCCCAACATCCATTGAGAGGAGAGCCCATAATGCTAACTCATCAAAGTGTCTCATCATCTGATCCTTGTCCTCCTCTCAGTCGTAGAATACGCCTCATATTGCATGTACTAGGATCAATCAACAACACAACATCACGCACGTCATCATGAATACCAAGGAACTCTCATGGTGCCTTGCCCCCCCACACTGCATCAAGCATCAGTAAGTGCTGCAAGTTCATTATAGAACCTCCTATGAGGGTCATTCGTGATAAAATTACCCTCGGTCGAATAATTGACCCCCCCCCCCATTGGACAAATTACATTTACCCAGTTTGCAATGTCATAACGATGCTTCATACGAAACAAGTTCCCCTACTATTCCCAATATATAAACAATTAACAATAGTTTAAAACTTGGGTCTTAGGTCGAGGTTCAAATTATAATCTGGGTATGTAACCGGTCGACTGCTAAGCCATAGGTAAATCAATTGCGGTAGACTACTCAAGGTGAACGGTCGACTGGTCGTAGGGTAAAATTAGGTTTTTCTAATCGCTTGTTTAATTTGTTCAATTAATATTTATCGTTTATAATTTTCAATATTCGCCAGGTTTTACTAAGCTTATGGTTCAGATTCATCGGTTTTTTAAAATCATCCTTCTAATCAATTTTAACATAGAGTATAATTAACTTAACACTAATACCACCAATTTATAACAAAAACTTACCGGATTAGGGAGAAGGTTTTTAATCTAGTTCAATCATATTCAATTTATTTCTAAATCTTAGATTTAAACTTTATGAATTGCAATTTAGTTACTAACAACCTAGAACATATAGTGTATGTTTGCGCCAAAATTGGTCACAAACCCCAATATCGTGAAAGCACCCGTTTATGAACATAAATCAGCAATAATCAATATAGAACTCAGATCTAAGCTATAACAATCAGAGTAATTCAACAATCACAGTCACAAACACAGGATTTATAATGGTTCGGCAATCTTGCCTACGTCCACTCTGAAGTTTATATCTTTATTGATATTCTCTTGATGATTACAGTTAGTTACAGCAAGTTACAATGGATTATAGCTCTGAAATTTGAATGCCACACCGATGATAAGGTGTAGAATTGAATCCGGTAGAGTCTTGGTGCTTCAGAATTTAGATCCCCTTTCCTGAATGACCTGGGGCTCTATTTATAGGTGTAGGAGGGTGATATTTCGCCTAAATTTAGGGAGACCACTTCTGGCACGTGAGGGGGCCTACATGCCCGGCCTGAGGAAATTTGGGCCCACTTTGGGATCGATTCGAACTCCATTCGAATCGATCAAGAAATCATCCAATCGAGATGAAATTTGGTGTGGACATTCTTTAACATGTAAGTAAGCTCCTGTAAAAATTTCATGGCATTTGTACTTGTAGATTGCAAGATACGGTCGATTCCAGATTGAAGTATTCGGCAGGTAATGTGGTTCGAATCGATTCTCTTCAAATTGATTGCTTCGACTCGATGGTAATGTGCATGAGCAGGTTGACGTGGCGCGCGCTTTTCGTGTCGATCCACTATTCACTCATAGTTGACTGGGTCGACTCCATCATTTTCGCTACTTTGACTTAGTGGATTTGGAGACATTGATCGTTCCTGGATTCGAGCAAGGCTTCGTTCGTATCGATCGTGGTGAGCTTTGGCCGATCGATACGATGCTGTTGTAGTAGGATGAATGCAAACTTATATGCTCTGATGGATGCGAATTAGAGCGATTTCATGGACTCGAACGACTTCAACTTGATGGATACGAAGTGGAGTGACCCCATGGATTTGAAGTAGGAGGAACTCGGTGGATTCGAACACATGCTCTTTCGATGGACTCGAACCTAGGGTTATTTGATGGTGAATGACCGATATGAAGCACACGACCTGCCGATGGATACGAAGCGGCACACCCGGACCGATTCGAATGAGTGCTTGCTTATGGTTGCGAACTTAGATGGAGTCGATCCGATGGTTACGAACAGAGGTCGGTTCAAAGTGACTAACTCGTGATGGATTCGAACCTGATGGATTCGAATGGATCATCACCCCGACCTCTTCATGGATACGAACAGCAGGCTCTTTCCATAAATTGAATCGATCATAACTAGCACATACGAGCTCGGATTGTCTTGAGATTTGAAACACTGGTTCCCATGACTTTGCTTGCCGTATTCTATCAATTGTAGCCTTATCCGGGCTCGGACAAAATTCATCGATATCCATAGAGAAGCAACGTATAACCGATCTTTGAGACGAACTATCTTCGGTTTCTGATCGATCTTTTGGTATCACGGCTTTGCCAAAAAGCGGGATAACATTTGGCCCCAAAAACATACCTTGCAGTAGGAAGGTGTGTTTTGTAATGCCTTGAGTTGGATGTTCATATCCTGTCAGCAACCTGTAAAGAACTTGATAGTTTCATATGATCTCAAATGACGGTCGTTCGGGATCGTGTGTCATTTGAGATGAACTCGGGACCATTTGCGGTCGATGCCGTTCGCGGCGAAGGATGGAATGGGACCGTTCATGGTCGTATGCCGTTCGCAGCGGGAATCGATTGATCGTGATCAAGCGCCGTTCAAGGCTAATTGTGACCGTTCGAGGTCAGACATAATAAGTGAATCGTGACCATTCGCGGTCGGGTGTCGTTCGAGGCAAGTTGTGAACATTCGCGATCGTGTGCCGTTCGAGGCCAATGAGTGTGCCCAGGGGGGACTTAATATTATTGGTACCAGGCTCACGTTCGAGTGGGTCCCTGGATCGTTTGTTAGGGCGGTTTATCGCCATCTCAGAGCATGCCTGAGGACCGTTCGCGACCCCGTACAAGTGTAAGTAGCTTAGCCATTTCATAATTATCAGAGCCAGCTATCTATACAACTGATGAGTTTTAAAACAGAAATGTCCAAACAAACTAAGTCTAAATGTCCAAATCAAAATGAAACAAAAGCAAAGCAAGGATGTCAAAGTGTAAGTTCCCACTACGAAATGGTCAATGATCATTCAAAGCATGCCTGGGGATCATTCGCGATCTCATACATGTGTAAATGATTTAATTGTGTTAGTGGGAAGCTTACGACTTGTTCATCGTTATTTCAATTAGTTGATAATCATACGGTGTCCCGGTTCAGGGCCACCCCCGGCTGATGTAGACGGTGGTCGTTCCGGCTCCACCGTTGGAGCTCGCCTCCTCACGTATTGAAGCAACATGCCATTCCTGATGTGTCCTTCCACCTTATCCTTCAGATGCCTACAGTCATTAGTGTTATGACCGTTTAATTCATGAAATACACAAAACTTATCTAATTTTCTTTCGTCAGAAGTTGGATCCCTTCGCATCGGTCTACGATACAGACCCTGCTCTTTGGTATCCTGATAAATTCGTTCCAGACTCTCATTCAGCTCAGAGTACGTG
The DNA here is from genome assembly GCA_030765085.1 of Allium cepa. Classification (NCBI taxonomy): domain Eukaryota; kingdom Viridiplantae; phylum Streptophyta; class Magnoliopsida; order Asparagales; family Amaryllidaceae; genus Allium; species Allium cepa. Next base: position 947,928,860 of record CM060938.1, on the reverse strand, counting down.
GTGAATCGCGGCTCCCTACGTTGCTGCTTTGACCTGTCCCCGTCATTCTTAGTCTTTCTTTTGCCTCTACTAGTCTCCGCACCCTTTCCGGGTGTATTCCCGCCTTTGGTTGCGAAAACATCGACTCCTTCACCTTCCTCTCTTTCGGCGTTCGCATCCTCCAATCGTTATAAATTTTCTGCCTCGTCGTAGAATTCCCCTAGATCCACATGTGGATCTTTAGTCAATGAATTTTTGAACTCTGTGCCATCAGCGACTCCGGACACAGCTGCCATGACAACCATAGATGGATCTGGACGATCCAATGAAGCACGCCAGAAAATTTCTCAAAGTCTCCCCGGCTTTCTGTTTTATAGTTGCCAAAGTCATCACATTCTCGGGTCTTGTAATGTGAACCCTGAATTGCCTCATAAATCTCTCAGTTAAATCATTCCATGTTCCGATAGATCCACACTCTAGTTGTCTAAACCATAACGCTGCAACATCCGCCAAGTACAATGGAAAGCACCGGGCCATAACCTCCTCTGATGCCCCCTGCACCTCCATATGCCTCATATACTTCGTCAGATGAACCGTGGGGTCCGTTCTCCCGTTATACATCTCCAACGATGGTAGCTTGAAATCCGGTGGGTTCCTAGCTTGTCTGATTGCTGGAGTAAAAGGACTCCTATTAACATCCTCCAAATCTTTGTTTACCAAACCGCCTGTCATAGCTCGTCTAACCATCGCTGCCAACTTGTCATTGTCTCTGAGATGCAATCTTCGTTCATCACTTTCTACCTGCCCCCCGAGTTCACGAGGGAACTCTGGGATCTGCCCCCTTAGCTGAGCGTTCACTCCTCTGTTACTCCCAGGTTGCGCAGATGCTCCTCTCTCTATCTCTCTCCGAGATTGTATCAACATTCTCCATGTGCGTGCCTCCTAATCAAAGTGCTACGCCGGATGGTCCCACTCCGTTCTGAATTCCATCAGCTTCTCTATTCTATGCTCCAAGTTGTCCTATCTGCTGAAATAAACTCTGGATCAACTCCTCATGTTTCCTCATCATTGTCTCCATCTCGTCCCTAGTGATGAAGACCGATGCTTGATTCGCTCCTGAAGAAGCCTCTTGACTCCCTTGGTGTTCACTTCTCTCTGGCCTTTGTCTCTTACTTGTTTGTCTCGTCATGGTTTTAGATCTAAATTCTTAAGTCTTCAAATTCAACTTATCCTGAATCAGCTTTTCTCACTGAAAACACCAAAGTGTTTGCGCCAAAATTGGTCACAAACCCCAATATCGTGAAAGCACCCGTTTATGAACACAAATCAGCAATAATCAATATAGAACTCATATCTAAGCAATAACAATCAGAGTAATTCAGCAATCACAATCACAAACACAGGATTTATAGTGGTTCGGCGATCTTGCCTACGTCCACTCCGAAGTTTATATCTTTATTGATATTCTCTTGATGATTACGGTTAGTTACAGCAAGTTACAATGGATTATAGCTCTGAAACTTGAATACAACAGCGATGATAATGTGTAGAATTGAATCCGGTAGAGTCTTGGCGCTTCAGAATTCAAATCCCCTTTTCCGAATGACCTGGGGCTCTATTTATAGGTGTAGGAGGCTGATATTTCTCCTAAATTTAGGGAGACCACTTCTGGCACATGAGGGTACCCACATGCCCAGCCTCGGGAAATTTGGGCCCACTTTGGGATCGATTCGAACTCCATTCGAATCGATCAAGAAATCATCCAATCGAGATGAAATTTGGTGTGGACATTCTTCAACATGTAAGTAAGTTCCTGTAAAAATTTCATGGCATTTGGACTTGTAGATTGTAAGATATGGTCGATTCGAGATTGAAGTATTCGGTAGGTAATGTGGTTCGAATCGATTCTCTTCGAATCGATTGCTTCGACTCGATGGCAATGCGCGTGAGTAGGTTGACGTGGCGCACGCTTTTCGTGTCGATCCACTATTCACTCCGAGTTGACTGGGTCGACTCCATCATTTTCGCTACTTTGACTTAGTGGATTCGGAGACATTGATCGTTCCTGGATTCGAGCAAGGCTTCATTCGTATCGATCGTGGTGAGCTCTGGCCGATCAATACGAAGCTGTTGTAGTAGGATGGATGCAAACTTATATGATCTGATGGAGGCGAATTAGAGCAACTTCATGGACTCGAAGGACTTCAACTTGATGGATACGAAGTGGAGTGACCCCATGGATTCGAAGTAGGAGGAACTCGGTGGATTCGAACACATGCACTTCCGATGGATTCAAACCTAGTGTTATTTGATGGTGAATGACCGATACGAAGCACACGACCTGCCGATGGATACGAGGCGACACACCCGGACCGATTCGAATGAGTGCTTGCTGATGATTGCGAACTTAGATGAATTCGATCCGATGGGTACGAAAAGAGGTCGATTCGAAGTGACTAACTCGTGATGGATTCGAACCTAATGGATTCGAATGGATCATCACCCCGACCTCTTCATGGATACGAACAACACGCTCTTTCCTTAAATTGAATCGATCATAACTTGCAATTACGAGCTCGGATTGTCTTGAGATTTGAAAAGATGGTTCCCATGACTTTTCTTGCCGTGTTCTATCAATTGTAGCCTTAACCGGGCTCGGAAAAAATTCATCGATATCCATTGCGAAGCAACGTATAACCGATCTTCAAGACGAACTATCTTCGGTTTCTGATCGATCTTTTGGTATCACGGCTTTGCAAAAAAGAGGGATAACTGTGTATGTTAAGATTAACTACATGTAATCAACTTATTAAAAAATATTCTCATTTACCTTGGATCCAAGCTCTAAAACTAACCTTCGAATGAAAATGGACACTCGATGGCTTGCCCCTTCCTTGATCTCATCTCCATGTATTTCCTTTAATTCGCTTTTATTATTTTTTGAAGAAATAGAGGAGAGGGAGAAATTGGATAGATTTTCACTGCACTGATAGTTTTTTAATGAATTAGGGTTTACGTTAGGTGTTTACTTACAGGGGTTTAAAATTAATGTTGAGCAATAGATTAACCTTGTAGGAGATTTATTTTCATCCTAGATGCACTTCAGTTACTACGTACGTAAGTAAAATATTTCGATCCATAATGTCCGTCTATTAGTCGCTCAAAATCCGCTCTAGATCAACATCACCAGTAGAACGTTTATTGGGACCGCTCGATCGTTGTCGGTCAACCGATGAACCTTAAGGGTCAACCCTTGATCGTGTATAATTCAGGAATATAATTTAATTTATTTTGTTCCTAAATGGAACGTCTGCAACTTCTCCATACTAACTCCTATTTCAAAGTATTATATACCAAAATTGTGCAAAAAATAGATACGAGTGCAATGGCGCAAGTTTCGTAACCAAATTTGAATGTATGCGACAATTTTATTTTAGTTCTTGTTTTATTTAATTTAATTCATTTTATTAAATTTTCTGCTTAAATTTCAGAGGTGTTATACGTCACTATTGGAAAGAAAATCTAAGTCATGTGCCACCGTGCACGTACTATTGGGATAAAGACCCAACTCGTATGTTAAAACATATGCACACTTTAATAAACAAGCCTCATGATGAACGTGTATAAAACTCTTGGTATAAAGACCAACTAGCATGTTGAATCACATGCAACCCTATTGGTACAAAGAGTAACTCGCGATCTCCAAATAATAAGCGAGACTATTAAGGTCAAATCTAAGCGAGCCATCACCTAATAGTCTGTGAAACTATTCGGAACGGACCCAAACTCATCATTACCAAACCAATTTCAATGCTATTGTGAGACGACCCGACTTTTTCTCCACAAAAAGTCGTATCATCTTTAAGAAAGAAAGTGATAGAAAAGAGAAAAGAAAGAAGAGAAAGAAGAAACAACACTAGAATCTCAAAAGCGGAATGAATAAATATATTAATAACATAAGTATTACATAGTATAGAACAATTATCAGAGTTACAAATAAAATACATCACATACTAGAAAGTTATAAACACCTGTCTAGTTATTACAACTCAATACACCATACAGATAAACACTCAGAGATACCAACACAGCGGAAAACTATATATCTACACGCAGAAGCCTCCTGCTCCATTGCTCCTCTACAATTCGTCAAAGCTAACCTAAATCCTAACCGGAATCGCTTGGCTACTCGTAAAAATTTTAGTACCCAAGAGTTAAAGAAAAGCAAAAATAACTCCGGGTCAGACATAGGTCTGGTGTGAGTAACAGGTTAAAGTTGCTTAACTTTGAAAAACCTTTGAAAAGAAAAGGTATCACATAAGACTTCCCACACATAAACATGGAAAAGATTTTAGCTTACGCGAACCAAAACATTTTATAGGAAATTCGATGATATTATAATAGTGACTAGGGTTTTCAAGTAAAATACAGAAATAGCTGGAATGCTTATATCTCACGTTCCAACATAGTTGGGCACAACTAATACGTACGGCACTTATTGGATTTTGGATTCCATCAATGGAAGGGCCACTGTGGTACCGCCCGTCATAGTACGTGGCCTAGATCACCGTACCGAGGAGTACACCCGCTCCCCTACAACACAAGGCCGGAACCATTCCTTACTGAACAGTTCCAAACAAGACCACCCCGTAGTTGTGATCAGCAACCGCGCCACTAAGCCGAAATAAAGGGACATCTAGACTGGGGTAAATCTCACTCTCAAGTGGGGGCTACCCACGAAGCCTTGATGTACCTCCCCTGTTTTAGTCATTCCCGGTTGATGAGGATTGAGGCAACGATTACCTTTATAGGACATATCACTTAGAATGCTCATCGTCCACCTGACGATGTTCTGAAAGCATTCAATCCATACAATTTCGTTCCGGGTTTTCAAACGAAACCGAAGGCATCATCTCGTTACGCTCATTTTGGAATCACCCTTAGAGTTAACAACGATAACCCTTGCACTTTGCATCTTCTTCTTTACTACAGATTCACGACCTAACGTTAATTTGGTTCGATGTGGTTTTCGGATATCCAAATATGGAAACCTGATCCCGGTCTCATCGAAATCCAAAACGTGTCTTTTAAGGCCAGGTTGTTCTAAAGTTTAAAACAGTTTCAATTCATTATCTATATACACACAGATAGATAGTTCTCAACATAACAATGGAAAATCGATATTATCATCAATAGATAATCCATATCATCAAAAACAGATAATCCATATCTTCATCACATTGCAACCAATGCGTACATATCATATAACATTACTTATCTCATAACTGAGATTACAACCCATACATGGCAACCAATACCAATCATCAGACATAAGCAATGATCTAATGATCACACCATATATATTAATTTAGAATGAATTAAATTAATTACTTAATCTCTAATTAATTTAAAATGAATTAAACTAATTACTTCGTCATTAAAATCCTGCTTAACTTAACCATCAATTGATTACAAATCAATTTATAAATCATCATCCCAATATTCTTCCAATTAATCATTTCAGATTAATAATTCCCTAATTACAATAAGTAATTAGCTTCTAAATTAATTACACAAGTAAATTATACTTAATAATTAACCTTTAATTACTTAATCATTATTTAAATAAAGTTAATTATAATAATCTAACTAATTACTTCATTTATTGATTATTTCTTAATTAATCAATTCTAAATTACTACATTAATTTTATTAATTAATGATTTCTAACTACCATTTAATTAATCTCTCTATTTAAAATTAATTACATTAAGTAATTAATCTGCAATTAACCACATATATTAATCACCCTTGATTAATAACAAATCCAGTAATTAACTTCCTTTAATTACTCATAATTAAATTAATTATTATCTCAACCAATCCCTTGATTAATCTCAAAGTAATTTAATCTGAATTACTTCCATCTTTAAACATCTTTAATTACATTCAGTAATTATCAATTAATTACTTCCTTAAGTAATTACAAACTCATTAATTACATAAAGTAATTATTCATCATCCCACACATGTTTAAATTAATTAAACTTAATTAATCTAAAATAATCACATTAATCAAACTAATTACACAAAGTTAATAATTCATTAATTACTTTCATTAAGTAATTAAACTTAAACAAATGATTATTATTAATTAATTAAACTAATTAATTACTAAAAATTAATCACATTAATTAATTGTTAAATAATCTTAAGTTAACGACCTTTATTAACTATCATTGATTACTTAATTAAGAAATTAACTTATATTAATCAATGTTAATTACCAACTAATTAATATTTAATTAATCTCTAACCATTGATTAATTAAGTATTAATTACAATCTTAATTGACCCTTAATCACTTGATTAATAAATCTTAAACACTAATTAAAATTTAATTAACAATCCTTAATTATAGATTAATTAACCGTAATTAATTATTCTCAAATCTTAATTAATCAATTTAAAAATTGTTAATTACTTAATTAATCATCCATATTAATTAATTAAATAATAAATTACCCATTCAAATTAACTTAATAATTTAAATGAACACAAATTATTAAAATTTTAATTATCTTTAAGATAAACATTCCTTACTTAATTAATCATTTAAAACAAATTGTTTTTAAATTTACTTCAAATTCGATTTAACTTCAATTTAAACATAAGATGCAAATTTATGTTAAACAAGATTTTAAAACAATTCAAACTTTTATCTAATATGTTAAAAGAAACATCTACTTTATAAATAAGTTTTAAAGAATTTAAATCCCAATTTTAATTTAAATTCAAATCAATTTTTAGAAATTACTTTTAAAATTTTAAAACTGAAATACAGCCTGAACCTTAATTACTGATTTAAACTTAAATTCTTGAAAGCTTACTTACATAAATCTTCAAATCATTTAACCTTTCAATGTAATTAAATGATTTAAATTTAAACTTATTTTATTTTAAAAAAAACTGAAGTTCAAATTTAATTCCAGATTTAAAACCCAGATTTAAACTCATTTTAAATTAGATGTTTTACAAATTTTAAATTTCCAATTCAATATGCGAAACACGCATGCTTTTACTCTTATAAGTTTTTAAAACCAAATTTGAAATTTAAAACTTAAATTATTTCAAAATTCAGATTTAAACAAGTTTGAATCATATTCAATTTCAGATTTCAAACTCAGTTTAAATTCTATTTGCACTTTATTTTATATTTAAAAAGTAACACTTTTCCTATTTTAAAACAAAACTAAAAATTAAAAATTCAACTTACTTCAAACCCAAGATTTAAACTATTGAATTCAAATTCAATCTCAGGTTTAAACTTAGTTTCAGATTTTAGTTTGCATTTTAAACTTGCTTTTAAAACAGAAAAGCAAAACAGGTTTCTGTTTAAATTTCTAAAACCTGAAACACAGAATATACTTGAGCCAACTTGAAAAAAATTTCGAGTCTGATCCTCCCTTGCTTCGAGTTGAAACTCAAATACCCCCGAGACAATCACGAGCCATCCATCTGCAACCATCCAAACATTCACCTGCATAACCACCCTACCCTATGCACATGCACAGGGACGCCGTCCACCGTCGCTCGCCTCTGACGAACTCCTCAAGTCGCCACTCACACTCTCATTTGACAACGAACATCAGATCGCCCAAATCAACTCGAATTTGAAATTCGAGTTCAGAAACTACACCTGGAACAAACACAGAACCCCTTCAATCCCATCATGTCAATGTCTCCCCCTCGAAACTCCGACCACCATCACCTTCGAAACTCCAGCGAAGACTTCAACAAACCACCAACCTCCATTTCCCAAAACCCTAAGTAACTCGATCAAGTATATTAGCAGAAAAGATCACTTCTTCCAATCACAGTAAAACTAGTGTTTAAAACCTTAAATCCCAAATTACAACAATCAAAATGAATTTCAACTCAATCCAATAATTTTTCTATTATCTCCGACATCTCCACCACTTCCAGAAGCCATTTCAACTCAATCAAACCCAAATATCATCTGTGCTGACCCCATATGTAAAACACGGTAACGTTTGAATTTCTATCTGGTTTAAGCAATAAAAATTTTAGTTTTACTTTTTAAAAATCATAACTTTACATGACGTTTTGAATTATAATCCTGAAATATTGATTTGAATTGTTTATATTTTCACTTATATTGTTGAATTGCTCTGTTACTTATTTTCCAGTAAGTTCCTTTTTAATGTTTTTTCTTGAATAAAATCTTGAGTCTAATCTTTGAAGCCAACATACAAATCTTATTTAAATACTACAATTTAACAAAAACTAATTAAAAATATAAGAATTTAATTAAAACTTGTACCAGGGAAACAAAAACAGAACATAGCAAATTTTAGCAGCATGCATATGAATGCAATCACGCATTAGGCAGTAAATTTTGAACATATGAAACATTTATTTATTTATTTTTGTACTAGCATGCAACAAATTTTTAACCTTTAATTTTTTTTAAAGAAAAGTTACTCACCTGTTTAATTATGCAGACAGAGCACATCCCTTTTTTTAGCATGTAGAATATCCCTTGCAACATGCTTGAATGCCTTTAAGACCTGAGTTGCTAAATGCCTTTAAAATGCCTTTAAAACTTGATTTAATTGTTTATATCTTGCAGGTAGTTGCTACCTTCCTATTGCAGAAACAAAATGCAGGTTCTATTGCTCTAATTGTTATATGCACGCAAAAAAAATTCCTAGATTTTAAAGAAATGCAGATTTGTTTGTTGCATGCAAGTTTGTTTGCATTATTTCCAGACTTTGAAAGATGAATGCATTTGAACAGGGTTTTTTTTGAATATGGATCAGGGGTGCATGTGAATAAAGGTTTAATTTTTGAATGTATTAGAAGATGGTTTGCAGATTTTTGAAGAGATGAAAAAAAAAGAAAACAGTTGTGCAGATTTGTATTTTGTTTATAGGAATTAGTATGAAATTTTGAAGAAGAAAACAAAGGGTTTTTCTCAGCTGAAAATTCTTAGATTAGAATGAAAATGAAGAAAGGAAAAGAAATGGGAAGATGTAAGTTTAAATATCTTCTTTATGATTTACTTTAAAAACAAAGAAAAATAAACTTAAACAAGACACATGTCTCAATTTTTACACTTGTCATTTTGAAATGATATTTAGTTTACATTTGTTAGTTTAGGCTTTAAGATACTTACACTTGTTAATTTAAGTAATTAGTATTTTTAGTTATGTGTTAAAGAAAGTTTAACTTAGTCAATTAGTTTTAATATTTAGTTATGTATAGATAAATAATTAAAGAATAAACCAATTATAGTTATAAATAAAAAACAATATACAACTTAGTCATTTAAATAATATTATTAATCATTTAAAATAAATTTATGAAAGAGGTTATAACTTATTTGTTGTTTAAATAAATATATGTTTCATATTTCAAATTGTATTTTAAATTCTCATATTCAATTTACAAATCACATTTTATAAATCAAAATTTTAAAAAGAATAACACAAACATTTTTGTAACTTATTTTAATATTCAACTTAAGTAAAAAATACATTTTAACAAATAAAACATTTGTCTTATATTTAGAATCATTTAGCTATTTTATTAAATATTTTTGAAAAGCTTAAATAAAAAATAAATCATAATTTTCCAAATTCAAACTATTAGAAAATATGCTATACTACTTTAATTAAAAACAAAACTCTTCTATTTAAAATATATAAATGTACATATACATTATAAATAGAAAACAAATTTACTAACTTATTAAAAATAAATTCACTAATCAAATATTTAATAAAAGAAGATTATTGAATCAATTTAAATTTATTAACAAAAATTATCAAATTAATTTAAATTTAAATACAGATTATTAAATTTATATTGCCATAAATTCCGGGATATTACAATTCTCCCCCCTTAAAAGAATTTCGTCCCCGAAATTTAAAACAAAGGTAATTTCATAATCTATTTACATATTTTATTTTAAAATACAGCATATGTTAATCATATGCTAACAACCATAGCAACCAATTGACACAATCAGAACAAATCTGATTATCCAAAAGAATTTTGGATAAAACTTTCACGAGTTTCCCCGGTATATATGTCGGGATACTCGCTCTATAGAATTCAAACAATCAATAATATTAAGCTATAGAGCTTCTATTAACAACTCTAAACAGAATATCAGACTACAGACGAGTCTGACTCAACAACCAAATCTCCAAAACTGCTGGTTCTTAAACCAGAGATAGCTCATACACGTACTCCCTCAGATATACGTGAAACACACCGAATCCCAGTTATCCAAACTGGCAATTCAACTCTTGAAAACCAAACACTTCTCTTACCAGAACACAAAAGAAATCCAAAACACTACGGAGCTAGATTCATAGACTTCCCAAAACTTATAGCTCCATGGATCGGAGAAAACTTAACCAAAAACCAATCTCCGACTCAAAAATCCAAATTTCTCCGCCTCTTATCCATAAAAACTCTTCGGACTATCCTGGGCTACCATCATCCTTCCTGATCAACTCAACTCTACGCGGATGCCTTTAGAAACAAACTGGATCAAAACAATCCAATGATCTCCTCAAGATCAATCCAAAACCAAGAACACAACTCTATTTCTCAATAACAGAAGACAGAACAAACTTCTCCTTATACGGGAAAAACAAAACAGAAGCACTTCCAAATTGCTTCCGCTGCACAACTCTGTCCGAAGCAGAAGAAAATGTCGATGAAGAGCACGAGCACAAACTGGACAACCCAGCACAGAAATATAGTTCTACAGATCCATAAGAAGACTTAGATGTTTCTCCGAAACCTGAGTTGTTTCACCAACTTCTATCTCAAGGAGCCATCCATCTACTAACTGAACCACCAGTTCCACTCGTAGAATACAAATCGATAAAAAAACTCGATTTTCAGATGCGGACAAACCTCTAACTTCCCGGAAAACATCCGGACAACTCCAACAATCCAAAAGAACACCAACTATCGCTTGTCACTTTTGCGATCAACTCAGCCTAATTCCAAAGAAAACTGCTCTCTCTCTTTACCAATCAGAACAGCTGATGCTGGCCTAGCCAATTCACCGAAGAAAAGGATTCACTCTTGCTGCTACTGAACTCCACTTCAGAAAAACTACCCAGCCAGAAGACTTCCTACCAACTCAGAACACTCCGAGCTGCTCTTCTAACACCAATGCCAAAGAATTCCCAATCCAAAGCTCTTCGAGAAATTCGAACCTCAAAACAAACAGAACACCCAGATGGACTCAGCCACAACACCAACCAGACTCACTTCCGTACTCTTGTTCCAAAGAATCATCTTTGGAAATATCCATAGTCACTGCATCTCATCACGCATGTAACGACCCTCTATTTTGGACCATTCAAATCGAAAATAAAACCATACATATCCGACTTAAATAATTCAAAATATCGAATTGTTAATTAAAATTTGGCAAAACTTAAAATATACAGTAAATAAATCAATCACATGTCATAAAGTAATATAATGCAGCGGAATAGATAAAGAATAGTAGTTCATGAAGCTACTATATACATCAGAGTTAGAAAAACACAACCGAATAGTTTAAATGCAGTGAAGTCTCCAATGCAACAGATGACTTCTCTGAACCAATCAACTGGAAAGGCTGGAATCTAAATCGATAGTTGGATTTCCAAATGAAGCTCCGAACTCCAAAGGTCAGTCTCAAATGTTGTATCACTCAGTCTGACCCGAGCATAAGGCAAAACATAAAACACTCGAGTGAGGATTAACATTCTTATATCAATAAATCCAACTCAAGTGAAATATCAATTGAAATACAAATAACTTAAAGGATGCTTGGGATAACCATCCTCTAAGGGTCCATGGAACTTTCTACAGGGTAGAAATATACACCATAACACCGTGGTCATTTCAGCTTAATTTATACTTCAAAACCAAATCTCATTTTCACTTCAAATAGTATTTATATATACTAAATAATTTATACAATAAAGTATTTTCAATTTCCTCAACTTAACAAATCGTTCCAACATCAACCCGACCTTCCCATTCAAATTAAATTCAATCTCAGTTTATCGATTTAAATTCAACTCAATGTCTAAAATAACCACTTAAATTTTATCGATCTCAAATTCGGATTTATAATCACAAATACCCCTTTATATTTCCATACATTTCAAAACTTTAAGTATTCAACGTTTCATCTAAATTTTCATTCAATTTAGTTTTCTAAATAATAAATTCAAATTTAGTTCAACCTAAATTTTCATTTTAATTCAATTTAGTTGCTAAATAACAAATTCAACTACGTTGATTTAAAATAAGGATCTCAATCTCAACATAAACCATTTAAATTCCAATATAGTTCAAGGCTTTAATATTTAAATGTTCTATATAACAGTTTCATATAGATCTCGATTTAACCTCATTATTGTTTAGTCTTGAAGTATTCCATTATTACATTCAATATCATTTAAGTAACCTTAAATTACATTTTACTCAATATTTAATTTAATTTATTTAAACGTGATATATTCATTAAATCACTTAAATAAAAAATCCAGTTATAAAATAATACCCTTTAAATTTCCCATTCAAAAAATTTTAAATCGATTTAATTAAATAAATCCTTATTTAAATACCATTTTTATAAACCCAAATTTATCTCCCAATCTTAATTATTAAATTTATTACAAGAGAATCTATTTGAAATATAGATTTACATAAATACTTAACCATATTATATGTATTAAATCAATCTAATTTAAATCAAATATTACTACTAAATCAATATATACAATTTTCATTTATATAATATCTTAAGAATCAAATTTATTAAACCGTATATTTCTTTCCAAAATTATAGAAATTATTTTCAAAATATTTATATGGACCAACGGTGTTTGTATATATTTCCTATCATATAGTCAAGTGCTACGGCTATTTATCATTTCAATCCGTATACTAAATATATACGGATGGATATCATATCAACCCGTAATCCCAAATTCAATTAAATGAAAATCGTTGGGTCTATCATTTCAACCCATAACGAAATTCTCCTATTCTAAAGTCTGTTCGGGTATGTATCATTTCAACCCATAGTGAATTCTATATTAACAGGGAACTTGCAGGGTGATAACAGATATGATAATAATCTAACAAGAGGCATGTTTCATCAGAAATAAATAAAGTATAAACAATAGGATATGGTGTCATATCCCATAAGTGAACAGTTACAGATAATAGCATATATAACAATTTAAATGACTATAGCATCATATTTCAATTGTCGTTTCAATTGAAATCAAATTTAATAAATAAAAGAATGTTAATTGAGAGTGATTGTTCACCTTTCGAGGCTAGAGAGATAGACGATGAAGTTGAGTTACGAAACCCAAGCATGAATCTTAAAGCAAAGTAAGCTTGGCAATAATCGACGATCAAAGCTGATAAAAGAAATCGATTGGAACGAATCAAATTAGCTCGATAAAAATTTAGGCGAGATGTAATTTATATTATTATATTTCTTAAACCCAATATTCAAATTAAAAATATATGCATACATTTTATATAAATCCCACATTTAAATATATATATACCTTGAAATCAAACATATACACACATTACATTATATTTTAAATCAATATATATACACACACACACACACCCTAATATATATATTCTAATGCATAAGGCAGTGAAAACCAGATTTAGTAAACCGACCGTTTATAACTTTGAAACCATATGTGCTGTCGAAATAAATAAATACTTATATAACTTACTATAGTATAATAAAATTATTTATACTCAACAAAACACATAGAAAACAACTTATAAAATGTCAACTGGAAATCTATCACTATATACTACTTACATTATCTCAATACCTCATAATATACTACTGTACATAACCTATATCAACCAAAAAGAACAAAAGTTGACTATTGTTTCTAAAATATGGGCATAAACACAGACTGCTCATGTATAAACTGAACTAACTCTTATATAACCAGAAACATATTATAGTTATAAATTAACATATATAGTAATACGTGCTTAAAAATTTTCAAAACGTCAATAAAACTAACTAATGACTCACAACATCCTATACAACCAGTTGTATAACAAATATATGATATATACTCATCTTAAAATAGTAAAATATAGAATGACAAAACAAAGCAGCCTGGATATAATATATATATGTGACGCACAATATGTTCAAAATACAGCTATCTTAAACTCATATAATATAAACTTCACATATATAATAACTCGTATTAACATATATCATAAAATTTTATATAAACCTTATAGTATATAAATAACTTACTTTATATACTATATAGAACCTATGCAAGTTAAAGTATGTAAGCTAATATAGGCTGCGGGCATTTTAAAAAAAATCAAAATACATTATATACTTAAACAACAATAATACATATTAAAAATTAACGTAGTCTTACTATACATATCATATAATAATAATATATATATATAAAACAAAAAACAACTTATATAAATAAACATATTGAAGAATAACATATCAAACTTATGTAAACTTTATATATACACAAAATGTCATTTCTACTAACATATATACACTGTCAAACTCATATATTACTAACATTTACATTGGAAAACTGACATAAATCATTTATACCAAAAATCATTTTTTTTCATAACATATTTTATAAACATAACATACCAAGCTGTTAACAAAACATATTTTGTATAAATATATACTCTGCCAAAATATATAATAATACTATAAAAGCTATATATTTTATATGTAGAAACCATATAGCCTGTATATACCTAACACAAACAACTAATATATATAATAATTTGTACAACATAAACTTATCCAAATATGCAGAAATCATATATACATACCGAAAAATAAATATGTGTTATGAAAATCTATTTCAAACCTATAAATAAAAACTTAAAATAACCAACTCACCAGGATACGTGAAATCTTGTATAAAATAAAATATACATATAAATCTATGTTTTAACTAACCATTCGTATGCTTGAATATATGTAAAGCTGCAAGTATAAGAAATAGATATAATATATAAAGAAATACTTACATATAAAGAATGAAAGAAGAGAGGAAACGGTTGTGGGTAATCGAGCATGCGGTGAACGCGTGGAGCAAAGAGGAATGAGGGGAAGTGTTTTTTCCAGAGAATGAAAAGAAGAAGGAGAGATATGCTTATCATGGGCAATATATATATGCGTTGTTCTTATATATTTTTTCATATAGTTAGTACAAGATACGCTAGATTTATACAAAAAGTAACGTATCTAAATTTATACGTTACTTATTTATTCTCTACCTATTAATTTATACGTTACTTATTTATTCTCTACATATTAATTTATACGTTACTTATTTATTCTCTACCTATTAATTTATACGTTACTTATTTATTCTCTACATATTAATTTATACGTTTTATTCTCTACCTATTAATTTATACTATTTATTCTCTACCTATTAATTTATACGTTTTATTCTCTACCTATTAATTTATACTATTTATTCTCTACCTATTAATTTATACTATTTATTCTCTACCTATTAATTTATACGTTTTATTCTCTACCTATTAATTTATACGTTACTTATTTATTCTCTACCTATTAATTTATACTATTTATTCTCTACCTATTAATTTATACGTTTTATTCTCTACCTATTAATTTATACTATTTGTTCTCTACCTATTAATTTATACTATTTGTTCTTTACCTATTAATTTATACTATTTGTTCTCTACCTATTCATTTATACTATTTATTCTCTACCTATTAATTTATACGTTTTATTCTCTACCGATTAATTTATACGTTACTTATTTATTCTCTACCTATTAATTTATACGTTACTTATTTATTCTCTACCTATTAATTAATTAAAAATTACTAAAATTTTATGGGTCGTTACAACGTAGCTACTACTTCCTGAGATATCAAGATACCATCATTTTCTTGCTTCTACCCAACCGACAGATCCAAATTCAACTCTGCACTTCAAAGATAAACTCCAAACCTTTAGAAGGTTTCCTTCAGAAATCAACGAAGTCCTTCATCACTACAGAACTCACTCGAGACGGTATTAGATCTACAGTCTCGACAGATATAGTTCCAACCTCACTTATTCAAACTCCAACCATCGGTAGTAGTCGTGTTACACACACCACTACCTTACCTACCTTTGTAACTTATATTGGAAAACCTGAATTGGTAACATGTTAACGCTAAAATTGAACGCTAACACCCCGGTGTCAGGTAGAGATAAAGTGAAAGCACCACCCGTCAATACGGGAATTAGAAGTAAGTAGAAAGTCACAGAAAAAACAGCAAAGAGACAACAGTTTTATAGTGGTTCGTCTTCAAGTTAAGCCTACTTGTAACGACCCGATATTTTCGACCGTTCGCATCCATTATAAGTGTATAGGTAGACACTCATGCCGGAATTGAAATGCTCAAAATACCGCGTTGTAAATAAAAATTTGGCAAATCTCAGAATATACAGTAAATAATAATCACAGATCACAGACACAGAGTATATAATAATGCAGTGGAAGTAAAAAGAGATAGTAGTTCATGAAGCTACTATATAAAAATAAGATACATCAGAGTTAAATAAGATACAACAGAAGAGTAACAAGATACATCAGGTACAAATCAGAATACATCACTGAAACACTGGATACTGAAACAAAATAGATGGCTGGATCTTCAAGGAAAGCTCCAACTCCGAAGGTGAATCTTGAATGCTAACTCAATCAATCTGACTCGAGCGTAAAGCAAAATACAAAACACTCGAGTCAGGACATAAATACTTATGAACTGTAAATAAACTCAAGTGAACAGTAACAAAAATGCATCAGTAACTTAAAGGATGCTTGGGATCGCCCATCCTTTAAGGATCCGTTAAACTATTTACTATGTAGTAATATTGCGCTACTATAATAATGTCTACAGGAAAATAAACATACTTTTAAATAGCATTAAGGCTTTACATTTTCCACCTTAACACAATTAATGCCAATAGTCTATACAGTACCTGCATATCTCCTGATCAGAAGACTATGAGAAGATACTGCATAGGTACGACACAAATAGAAACTCGTAGTAAAGGCTCGGTATGGTAGGTGATACGGCACACAAGGCAATGCCAGGGTAGATATACCAATTACGCACACGGGCTGGTGGTAACGCAGCAGCCACATACGCCCACCTCGGAACACACTCCCAATCAAAATCGGAGGATGGCCATCTAATCAATCACCAGTAAGAGTATAGTATCGAAGGAATGTGTCCGACAAGAGGTGCTACCTCCTTTGGCCCGAGATCGCTCCTGTTTCAGCCACCTTATGCAAACTCACGGGAGTTGGGTCCACGTAATATACCTCAAGAAAGTCGCCACCATCCTACTTCATTCTGGAATCTCCACCGCGTACACGGTTGTTAAAGTGGTTTTCGGAGTTGGCAGAGAGTATGACAACTTCCGATCCCGGTCTCTTTAACAACCAAACGTTATTATAACGCCGTGGTCATTTCAAAATAGTTTATACTTCAAAAGGATCAAATCATTTCATTTCAAAACTATATTCCTTTCAAAATAGTTTACACTTCGAAACCAAAACCATTTTTATTTCAAAACTATATTCAAATCAAATAGTTTATCATTTCCATTTCAAACATATATTCACCTTTAAAAAAAGTCATAATACTTTCAAAGTATAACTTTTCCGAAACCAAAATACTTGAAAATATTACACTTTGAAAATCATAACATTCTGAAATCATTCATTTGAAATCAATCTTTTAATTCTTTACACTTTACAAATTAATTCCATGAAACCAAAATTTTCAATTTCCAACTTAATTCAATTCAAACCATCAGTTTCAATTAAATTTGCCAATAACTATTTCAAATCATATCAATTTCAAATATAGATTTGATCCGTAAATTAAACTATTCAATTTTTAATATATTTCAAATCTTTCATATCCCGCATTTCAAAAACTAATTTTTTTTTTTTATAATTTCATATATCTCAAATCTAGTTTCATTATTTCTTAGTTTTGAAATATTCATTTCAAAAATCCAATATTATTTAAATAAACTTACATTACAATTAAACCAAATAGCTTTTCATACAAATATAAACTTCAATATTCATTTATCAAATAAATCAAAATCAAATATCATTCCACATTCACATTCTTTGCTAAAATAAAGATCAAATCATTTCCAATCATTTCAAAATCATCAAAATATTACATCCTTTCAAAACTTCATAATCAAATCATTATTTGAATTCAAATCCAAATATTCAAATTTAAATATCATTTAAAAATCAAATATTTCATTCATTTATTATTTCAAACATCATTACAAAATACATTTCAAAATTCCATTCAAAAATTCATTTATCTCATTACATCTCATTCCGTTTAACACATAACCAAGTAAACTTTATTTAAAATTCAAATTCAAATTTAAATTCCTTAAAAATTCAAATTTAAATATTAAGATATATTCAAAACTTCTTAAATTTCACAATTAATCAATTTCCAAAAGTTAAATCATTTAACACTTTAAAATATAACTCAAACAGTGTTAAAATCTATAACATTTCAAACATTGTCAAACTATAGCAACGACAGCATTTATAAAGTGCTATCGTAGCTTATAGCTTCCAAAAATGGTTTAGATCAAGAATAACGGCATTTATAAAATGTCGTAATAGATATTTAGTTATTTTAGACATTGTTAGATTCAAAATAATAGCATTTAAAAATGCTGTCAAAAGACTACAACATTTTGAAAATGCCATAAAATTCCAGATTTCATTTTAGCTTTTCAAAAATAAAAATAAAACTCCAAATTTTTATTATAACTTAAAAATCATATTTCTAGACTTCAAAATTTCACATTTAAAATCATTTTAACATATGATTTAACACAACAACATTTTTAGATCGAATATTCAATTTTAAAAATCCATTCATTTATTAAGTCAAAATTCACTGTTTATTAACATATAAATTAAATAAAACTTAAAATTTTACTTCAAATACAATTTCAAAACTTTAAATTTAATTTCCATTATTTATTTACATTTTAAAATAAAATTTAAAGTCTAAAATCACATTTACTCCAAATTTACATACTTGAATTCACTTAAATTCACAATTTCAAGATTTAATATTTAACTTTCTTAAAACCATAATATATATATTTTTAAATCAAAATTTCATACTTTTGAAAATCATATTTTTAATAAAAATCATTTAAAAATATACCACGGGGTCTGTATATAATTTTCTAACCTAGGTCAAGTGATACGGATATATATCATTTCAATCCGCAGTTTACAAAGAAAATCCGGGTTCTATCATTTCAAACCCGCAATCCCAAGTCAAATAAAATACAATAAAAATCGCTCAGGCCTATCATTTCAGCCCATAACGATTTTTTCCTATTCTAAAGTCCGTTCGGGTATGTATCATTTCAACCCATAGTGATTCTATTCTAACAGGGAATTTGCAGTGTGAATATATGCATAAACAATATAAACAATGTCAATGTCACAATATAATGTCATATATCAGATGTCAGGTGATAATTAACAGTTTTAACATGGTAATAACATGGTATAGCATATCATATGATCAAAATTAACTTGCATAACATTTTATATTACTAAACACTTGTCATCAATTCACTATTTCATAAGTATAAATGTCAGAGTGAGAAAGACTCACTTTTTCAAGCTGAAGACCACTACGACACACAAAACGATTCCAAAGGCTTGACAAGCACGATACAGCACAACTAGTGATTAAAACGAGTGGAGAGAGCCAATACATCATCTTGTAAACAACCAAAAACAAGACAATATAACATACGAATATTCAACACAAAATTATATAGAAATAAGTTGAAATACAAGGCAATAAAGACAAGACCTTGTCTTTACCATTCAAATGCTCGACCAAGGTGGATCATGAGCTCAGCCAATGATGTGTTAAGCTCAGGTTTGGTATCATATAGGTCAGGTTTGTGTCAAGTATGGCATCCAAAACAAGTGGAGATGAAGGTGTAGTGGTGATAACATGAAGCATACCAAAGACAATGCAAATGAGGCAAGTTGTGCAACTTTTTGGCTCGGCATGGGTCAATTGGAGCTCGAGCATAGGGTGTTTCAGATCTAGTCAGTGGGTAGGTGGATGGTCAGAGGTGGTATCGTGGAGGTGGTGGAGCAATAGGAGGTGGCCAAGGCAAGATATGAAGGAGACAGTGAAGTTTATGGCTAGGCTACGCAATTTCAAGGGGTTTGGTGCAAAGCTTGTGGTGCTAGCTTCAAGTAGTGGTCAAGGCCAGATCTAGACAGAGGGGAGAGGAGTGATTTCTTCCATGTATGGTGGTGGTGGTGGTCGGTGGAGATGAGGGTGGTAGAAGCTAGGCCGAGCAAGACTAGAGAGGAAGAAGCAAATCAATGAAAATTGAAGAGGAGAAGAGATAAAGGAGGCCATTGCTCTTTTTTTTTTATCAAATGAAATAGCCATGAATGGTGATGAGATGGGAAGGTTTTTCACATGAATCAACAGGAAATACATGGCCAATGCAAAAGAAATGAACGGCTAAGTCAAAATGAAAAGTCAACAGAAGGTGTAAAGCCAAAGGTAGGTGAAAAGTCACATGCAAAAGAAAGGTTTAAGTCTTTTTGTATTTCCATTTATTTTTAAAATTTAAATACATGTAAAATATGTATAAATATAGATAAAACACGAAAATATAGTAAATGAACAAAAATAAATAATTAAATATAATTAAATTAAAAAAATAACAAAGAAAATGTAAATTAGGCTTGAAAATTTGAAAATAAATGAAATGAACTTTGGGAGAATTGTATGTACATGAAAAATATTTTTAAATAAAGATAAAAAATAAAAATAAAATGCATACATAAAAATGAATAAATAAATTTTAATTAAATATAATTTAAATGAAGAAAATATTCGAAAAATGGAAACTAACCTTTAAAAATAGAAAATAAATTCAATGATCTTTAGAAAAATTCAAACATCACTTTAAAAATATTTAAAAGGTAAAAATATATGTAACATAGCATATAATACAATTTAGAATAAGATATGAAAATTAAAAAGATTATTTATATAATTTAAAATAAACAATTTTGTTAAATACAACAAATTTCACACAATAGTTAAAAAGGCATAACTTTCACATTATAAATCAGATTTCAACGAAACGAAAAGCAGTGTTCTTAAAATTTTATTTACTTTCAATAAAATATAAAATTCAAATTTTCAAACTTTAAAATTTTGAATTTAAAAGTCAAAGTTTGACCATTTTGACCAAAATTCACTTTTCTGGAAATATTCAATTTATGCATGATTGAAATTCTAATCCACATCAAAATCAACATTTATATTTCAATTAACAAAATATATTCATTTTAATAAATAAAATAAAGTTTTTAAATTAGGAATTTAAATTAAAATAATTAAAATATACAATTACAATAATCAGAAAATACAGGGTTGTTACATACGTCCACTTTAATCTCCTTTATTGTTGATTCAATTACAACTTATACAACAATCTTCGATTACAACACCACTTAGACAAATAACTAGAACTCCGATGCAGGAGAATTCTTCAAATTCATGTTGAATGTATTAGATCTCTTCTTGAATTTCGTTGAAGTGCCTTTCGTGTTTGAAGTGTCGGATGAGTCGAGAAATCAGTAGAGTATTGGCATTCCAGAAATAAGCCGAAAGTCCATTTTCAGTTGGAGTAGGTGGAGTATTTATAGGGAATATCTGGGCTAGGTCGTAGGTCGCGAACGACCTAAGCGTAGGTCGTAGGTCGCGAGCAACCTAAGGGATACGAACTACGGCCCATCTTGGTTGTACTTGGTCTTATCTGAGCGGGTTAGTAAATCGTGGGCGACCTAGGGGAGAGTGGTAAGAGACTCAATCACGCCGAGGTATCTAGTGGAGCGACATAGGCTAGTTGTGGGAGTAGTACCGACTTAGTACTTGCTCGACCTATAACTGAGCGATATAACAATGGGAAGTTCGTAGCTCGTTAAGTCGCTAACTTGTTAGCTCGTTAGGTCGCTAAATCGTTAGCTCACTAACTTGTTAGCTCGTTAGCTCGCTAACCTGTTAGGTTCTCTTGTATCTTTAGCTCGTTAAGTCATTAAGCCTCTCTATTATGATATGCTGTTGCCCTGTGCTGATAGTTAGGTCGCTAGGTCATGATACCTTTAGGTCGCTAGGTCGTGATAACTTTAGCTCGCTAGGTTGTGATATCTTTAGGTCGCTTGGTCGTGATAACTTTAGGTCGCTAGGTCGTGATATCTTTAGGTCGCTAGGTCGTTGTAGAACTTCGTCCCTGTTAGCTTGTTCACACTTTAATTCCTTCGGTCGCTTATTTCCATAGGTTGTTGAGTCAAGAAATAGAGCAGTTAACATTTGCCCCTCGAAGTACATGCCTATGTCGTAGGTCGTGTGCTTCGACCTAATTTCGCTAGGTCGTGAGCGACCCAAGAGATTTGCTAACTCGCATACCCATTCGTCTTCTTTTCCTTGACCTATATAAGTTGTTAGCTCGTTTCTTTCTCCTTAACTGCTGTGACAACCAGATCTGCCGTTAACAAACCTTCGAACTCTCAAAGGCGAATTCAAGCTAATCAGTCGTCGATTCATCTCTACTATCATATTATGTAAGTGAATACGATCTTTATCCAACCATGATCACCGCCGAATTGCGAATCCCCATCTTCTGACCCTAGTCCAAATCCATGCATCGATTTTCACTTAGAGTCAGGTTGTGATCGATTTTCGATCGTCGTTGGTTACGTTGTCGTTGTGATTCACGAGAGCACAGTAGTGCGTTGGATCTACGATGGGTATGAGATGATTTGAATCAATTTTGGGTGATTTGGTGGTATGGAGAGATAATAGATTTCATTAAGAGGATGATGGATTTCATGTGTAGGTGATAATGGGTTATCGGATCACGAGTTGACGAGATAGCGAGCTATTGAGTGGAGAGGAGTTAGTGGGTTAAGGAAATTAAGGCATAGCAGATTTGATAGGAGATAGCTCGAGATTGCTGAGTTACATCAAAAGCGACCTAGTGAATCTGAGCGACATAACACCCTTTACGACTTAACAGATTTGGCCGACCTAACAAACCGACCGACTTAAGACTCCTTGCGACCTAAGGGAAGCTGAACGACCTTCAAATTCGCGACCTAGCTTCTTGCAGCATCACCTTTTGCGACTTGATTTGCTGGAATAACATAAATCTTAAAGGAGAGCGACTTAACAAATTAACGTCCTAACTTCTTGCGGCATAGGTTTTAGGTCGCGGCCGAGCTAGTATTTAGACAAATTTGCATTATCTCGACCTGAAGCCTTATTTCTTAATATGCATCATAACTTTAACTGGTAGGAACATGAATGATGAACTTCTGATTTGAACAGAATGACTTAATGGAACTTCGACCTATGCTAAGTCGCTTGAACTTGTTTACTTGCAAACATATGACAGCATTTAACTTGAATCCTCAACCTGAACTGTCGAGATAACTTGCCTGAACTCGTTGCATTTCTTTACAGATTATATTAACTTTTGAAGCTAATAACCTGTTAAATACAACATTTGCAGAAAACTAGGGCGAATATACTGCCACTGACTGCCCACATCGAATGACAGATTAGTCGATAAAGAAAGATCAACTTAAAGAAATTATACGAATGAAATATTCTGAATCAATAAATTCAAGTGAAGTATTAATGCAAAGCAGAATTAATTAACTAAAGCTGATCTGTTTGCATCAACACTGCACTTGTATTTGGACCCAAAATAACAAGCCCTGAAATTTTATAATCGACAACTGCTTATTAGTTTAATTTCAGTTATATCTGCTTGTCATTTTATTGACTTTGCACAACACTTCACACATTTAGGAAACGTGCACCTTCATATTTGAATATCCAGTTCCTTGTGTAGAATGACTTGTCAAGAAGAGATAGCAGGATGAGCTGGAGAGGTCTTCCCAATAGCTAACCCCTTGGATGATCCCCCCGGAAAGAATTCCAACTACCCTGAATCAACGGGTGTTTAGCCAGTTATGCACTCAGTTTGGTATTGCCGAAACGAATGCCCTGCTTCCTGGGGTTACTGACACTGCTGATAGGACACCTCTGGGTTTTATTGCAGTTAATCGTCAAATATGCTTGAGTGGAGCTATTCCTCCTTTTAATGATTTTCTTCAACAACTCCTTCTCCGATTGACTATCTCTCCCTTCTAGTTGCATCCCAATGGTTACGCCATTTTGATGGGGCTGTGTGTACTTTTTAGGAGGACTCTCGACCATCTTCCAAGCTTTGAAGAAATTTGTTACTTATGCACATTCGCGAAGAATAAAGACCACCCTTCTATAATACTTGTGAGAAGCGCAAGGAACCGGAAATTGATCACCGATCTTCCCGAAAAGCGCCCACGGGTTTCTGAATCAATTTTCCTTCGTCCGTTGCCCCCCAGGATTTTACAGCATTTGGAGAGTAGGAAGTAAGCTTGCCTATCTCCGTTTTTTCCGTTTCTGAACTTTCAAAAATCCAAATTGTTAAGTGCTAACTTCATTCTTTACTTTTAAGGCACTTCCTGCTCCTTCTAAAGATTCAAGCCATAAGCCAACTTTTGAAAGACTAAGTGCTGTGGCGGTTGAGGAGAGAAGCATCAAATTTTTGCCGAAGGTTGAATTTTTGCATCAATTCGGACTTTTGCACTCCTCTCGATCTACTCAGCTTCAAGATTCCCCTGGTTCTCATGCAGAAATATCAGTTGCCCCAGTTTCCTTCGAAGAACATGCACCGAAGGAACTTACTGCTGAGGCTTCATTGGTAAAATGTTCTGCTTCCGTTGATGTCGCGGGGTCGTCTGGCAAATTTATACTTTCCCTGATTATTTAAGAAGAGGAAGCTCCTCAACATTCCGGGAAGGCTGTTGATGCAGTAGCTGAGAGAAAAAGTCCCGCTGGGCATGACGGTGTTGATATTTTTGAGGGGTTGAGCGATTTGGTGGTTACTTCACGTGAGCTTTTCAAAGATGATTCCACTGCTTCTAAACTTGCTTCTCCAGCGGTTGAAGTGACATCAGCTTTGCAAACAACTCCATCAACCCAAGGGATAACTCTTAAGTCGACGGGTGGTTTGTAGCTTGACGCGCGTAGTTTACACGCCACACACACTTAGGATTTTAGCAGCTTTGTGCACTTAACTTCATTGCTTTGAAGATTTCTGAACTTATCTCTTCTTCATTTTCAGGTTCTCCAACGGGACGTAGCGGCTCTTACTATGATGATTTTCAGCGTTATGGGAGACGCGACTCTTATGATCCCAGGCGGTACCTTCCTGCCTCTAAGGAGACCGACGAAGAAAGAGCTGCAAGAAAAGCTCGCGAGAGGCGATCCTATGAAGAGCGCTACGGGAGAAGGGACGAGCGAAATGATTCTTCCCAGAGAGGTGATGATTCCCACAAAAGAAAATCTCATGATGACAAGGGGAAAAGTCACATCGTTGAAGATCCAAGTAAACAGGCCAAACTTAGCGAAAGGCCGGAATATGAAATTTCTGAAAAGCCCGCTACTCCCATCTCTTTGGAAATCCCTTCCAACTCTCCTGCCCTTCAAAGAGCTGATATTCAAACGATCATCAGTAGGCCTTCGTATCAAGTTGGACCAGGTCCGGCTACTCTACAAAGCCGGTTTCCGCACTGGTGCTTAAAAGGGGTGTGTTTTGATCTTGATTTGGTCCCAATCGACAAGCAAACTATGTTGCGAAATCTTGATGCCGTCAAACTCGATATTGAGAGAATGCCTGGTTGGCAAAAACTTGTTGACGAGCTTCAAAGAGTAAACCACGCAAATCTCGAAGCCATGTTGACTGTGGAAAACAATAAATCCAAGTGGAGAAATATCTCGATCGGCATGATGCAGAGATGAAGAGCATCGCCGCTTACAATAAGAAGCTTGAAGCGGAAGTTGAAAAACTTAAAGAAGAGCTTGCCACTTCTTCCACTTCCTATTCTCAAAAATAAGAAGTGCTTCAAAAACAGGTGAGAGATGCTCACGCCGGGCAAAGAGACGCTGAAGCTAAATTCGAAGCACAATAGAAAGTTGTAGAAAACTACCGAACTAATGTTGCTCAGTTGCGAGAAAAAACCGGCTCCCAGAACTTGGAAATTGAAATGTTAAAAGCTCTAGTTTCTGAAGTTGAAAAAGAGCGTGATGAAGCTATCGCCGAAGCAGCAGCCGAAGAATCTCATGAAGCGACCAAGGCCAGTATCAGCTCTACCTTATTCGAGTTTTACATACATAGTGTTTTGGGGCATGGTAGCCTTTCATTTTTGGGTCCGAAGTACGAAATCACTTTGGCCGAAGTGTCGGAGGCCGCAATTGATATGCTTAGAGGTGCGGGCTATGCTGAAGCAGATCTTGAGGCATACTACTTGGATGATGATGCACGTGCCGCCCTTGCCAAGAGGAAGGAGCAACTTGCTAAACAACAAGCCAGAACGGCGGAAGGAGAACCTTTAGGGAAGGCACATTCGACCGACCCGACTCTTCCTTCGATTTCGGCCTACATTGATATCATTGGCTCCAGTTCCCATTCCTCGCCACCTGCCGAAGCTGAGATTGAAATTGTACCCGCTCACACTGGAGATGAGGCTCAAGAAAGCACTGAAGAACAAGGCTTTGAAGTTGACACTATAAAGCCAACTTCTCCAGGTAACTTCAACGGTTATTTAGCTCAGGTGGATTGCTTGTTTGCTTGTCACGAGCTTGATGAACTTTTTGATTATTACTTAAGTCTTGACGCACCACTATCTCCTCTCTTTACAGGGAATGCTGACTTTAAATTCTCTTCTTCTGTAGTGAAAATGCCAAGTGCCATGCAGACTTCTCCTTTTCCAGCTGTTCCACCTCCGTCTCTTCAAATTACTCCTCCTTCTGCTTCTCAACCGGGGTCGCAAGAAGAATTGATAGAAGCTCTTCATGGCTTGGACGACCCGGCTGCTTTGCAAGAGCAGAAGGCTGAGGAACTTGAAGAAGATGAGAAGACTCCAGAGCAATTTCATGATGACACAAAACTGTCTGCACTTATCACTCCAGGCAGCGAGTCTTCTTCAAAGAAGAAGGGGAAGCGTGCAGTTTCAAAGAGGGGAAGGAAAAGCGCTTCTGCTGGCGAAGAGAAGGCGGAAGTAGACACAGCTGTAACTCTATCTCCGTTTTCCCCGACTCAACCAGGCCGACTCCAAATGTTAACCATTAGGCCAGGTGAGGGCTCTAAAGGTGTCGGGAAGAAGAAGTAATGAGTCTTGTTCAACCCTTCTTATTTTGCTTTTTGTTTGTACATAAAGACTTGTATTGACCGTAATTTGCGCGGGCATCAGTCCCTGCTCTTTTGAAACCTACACATGTGTAAAAAATTTATAGTATGGAATGAAATGATTCTTTTTACTTGTACAATCTTTGACTGTATTTGTGAATCTATTTATTCCTTATTTTCGCACAAGTTTCTTCACTGTGATATTGCAATAAGTTCGTGGTATGCTGCTTGAGCGTTGCTTTTATTAATGTAGCTATATTGTATTGTATTGCCCCCATACCACGACTTATTGCAATTCCTCTTATTTGATAAAACATTGGAGAACAGTTCTTGGCTTCGAGAAGACTTGTACTCTTAAGTTGGAGAACAATTCTTCTATTTCGAGAAGACTTGTACTCTTAAGTTGGAGAACAATTCTTCCATTTTGAAGAGGCTTGTACTCTTTCTTTAGAGAATAATTTTTCCATTTTGAGGAAATGTTATTCTGCTTCAGTAGAGTGTGCCTTGCATTGGAGAATTCTTCTCTCTTTTGTTTGGAAATATTATACTTCACTTTCAGATATAGTCACTTTTATTTTTTGATAAGTGTACTCTCTTACGCGGTGAAGTGAGTTTTTCAAAGAAGGCTTTGAATTGGCACTACAACTTCTGCGGAAGAATATTTTCAAGATTGGAAAATTGATCTTCCTTTGATAGCTGCAGTGTGCCTCCGAAGAGGACTTTTTTTTGTGCCTTGTTGGAGTGCTTTTTTGCTTCGTTCACTTGAAAGTGCTTTTTTTGGGACGTGCCTCCGAAGAGGTCTTGTGCGTCCGAAGAGGTCTTTATTTGATTGCCTGGAAGTTGCTCTCTCATGTTTGAATGGATTCACGGGGCAGACGCAAGTTACTTAATTGGACGTTCGTTCACACAAACGATCGCAACTAGTTAACAAGAGCCCTCGGTGATTCCACCAATCTTTTTTATTGAGTAGAGAACTTTCATTTTTCGGCGTGCCTCGTTAGAGGTCTTTATCCTCCGAAGAGTTGTGCCTCTGAAGAGGGCTTGTGCCTCCGAAGAGGTCTTTTGCCTTCGAAGTAGTCTTTATCCTCCGAAGAGTTGTGCCTCTGAAGACGGCTTGTGTCTCCGAAGAGGTCTTTTGCCCTCGAAGAGGTCTTTAAGGTGGTTGGCATGCCATGAAGGTTGCGTCTCGGTTAAGTGGATCCACGGGGCGTACGCAAGCTATCCAATCGGATGTTCATTTGCACAAACGATCGCAGCTAGATAGCAAGGGCCTGGTGCCTTCGCTTTGGGAAGGTGCCTCTCCGGTGATTCCACCAACCTTTTGGTTGAGAGGCAGGAGTCCTTTTTGGCTGTTTCATGTCTGCTCGCCTATGTCTGTTTGTCATTTGCTCATCAGCGATTCCCTGTTATCATTTTCAAGCACATGTTCCTTTCTTTTGCAAGTAGTTTGTTTTATCCAAAGAAGTGTACTTCATTGTTAAGCGAGTCCAACGGAATCACTAATTGTTTGCATGAAGCACCCCTTATATAGGATTTAGAATTTGGAATTTTTGTGGCTTGGCGCTTGTTTATTGAGTGATTTCAGGGATCGTTTGGCCTTGTGATGGGTAAGCTTTGTTTTAAGGGCCTGCAATATTAAATCGACATTTTAGAAATACATTTAAGGTATTTACATATCGAAATAAAACAGGCATTTTATAACAGTAGAGAACACAAGATTTATAGTGGTTCGGCTAAGAACTAGGCCTAAATCCACTTTATAGTTCTTATTATTCATTCATACTACTTTTACAATGGTTTACAATGCAAGAATGATACATCCATAATCATTTTACAAATTTAAGCAAAGCTTTTAAGTAAAATATGGACGCAAGTGATTGTTGTTCCAAGCTCTTGGAATTGGATCTCCTTCGACCGTTGTCAGCTTGAAAGTGCCATCAAGAAGTTTTTTGCCTATGACATATGGCCCTTCCCAATTTGGCGCAAACACCCCCGTTGTTGTCATGATCCTTTTCAATACTAGATCTCCAATCTCAAAGCTGCGTTGGCGAACTTTGGAATTGAAGTGTTTGGCAATCCATTGCTGATGAGCTGCAATTCTGAACTGTGCCTCTTCCCTTTTTTCATCAAGGAAATCAAGTTCTTCAAGTTGCAGCTTTTCATTTTCATCTTGGTTGAAATGAATTCTCCTGTGTGAGGGGATCTCTATTTCCACTGGAATCATTGCTTCTGATCCATATGCTAATGAAAATGGAGTGTGGCCACTCGCAGTTTTGTGGGTAGTTCTGTATGCCCATAGTGCTAGTGGCAGCTTATCGACCCAACCACCTTTTGCTTTCTCCAACTGTTTTTTGATGGTTGACTTGATAATTTTGTTCACTGCTTCCACTTGCCCGTTTTCTTGCGGATGAGCCACTGCTGAGAAGCTTTTTTGGATCTTGAATCGCTTGCAAAGTGATGGAACTCTTCACTTTCGAATTGGGTACCATTGTCTTTGATTATCTTTTGAGGCACACCATACCTGCAAATGATATTCTTAGTCACAAAGTTTATCATCTTTTTAGAGGTAATAGTAGCTAATGGTTCAGATTCAGCCCATTTAGTAAAATAATCAACAACAACAATAGCATATCTGATTCCAGACCTGGCAGTTGGCAAAGGCCCAATGAGATCTATTCCCCAAATAGCAAATGGCCATGGACTGACCATCTGTGTTAGCTCGATGGAAGGTTCTCTTGGGATTTTTGCAAATCTCTAGCATCGGTCACACTTTCGGGCGTAGCTAGCAGCATCACGATTAATGTCTGGCCAAAAATACCCATAGCGGAGAATTTTCTTTGCTAAAGTTTGACCATCTGAATGATCCCCACACTCTCCTCCTTGCACTTCAGATAAAATTTTCTTAGCCTCTTCCTTGGTCACACATCGGAGTAATGGCATTGAGAATCCCCATCTGTACAACCGACCGTCTTGAATTACATATCTTGAGGCTTTCCTTAGCAGCTTCTGGCGCTCCTTTGAATTTTCCTGGAAGGGAGCAGTTAAGTAGATATTCCTTGATTGGAGTCATCCACGACTCCTGCTCTTGAAAAAAAGTCATGATCCAGTCAATCTCCATTTCATCAATACATGGGGCTGACAAGACTTCTACAGGAACCAATCCCAGTAATTGAGCTTCGCCAGTGCTCGAATACTGTGCTAGAGAATCCGCCTTCATGTTTTCTTCCCGGGGTATATGACTTATCGTATAATGATCGAAATCATCGAGAAGTTCCCAGGATCTTGACAAGTAAGCTGGCAAATTTCCTCCTTTAGTCTGAAACTCTTTCTTGACTTGGCATACAATAAGTTGGGAATCACTGAAGATCTGCAGCACTTTGATATTCAGTTCTTTAGCAATCTTCAAGCCGGCAATAAGAGCTTCATATTCTGCTTCGTTATTCGTCGAAGGAAATCCAATCTCAATGCGTAGCACAGTGATCGCCCTTCGGGGGTTTCAAGCACAACCCCAGCTCCAGAATAGTAGTCGTTTCTTGCGCCATCAACATATAATTTCCATCGGGTCGGGATGTCATCAGTTACTTCTTCCTCGCTGTCACCTTTATCTGTGTATTCTGTAATGAAATCTACTAAATCTTGTCCATTGATTGCTCTTCGGGGATGGTAAGTGAGATCATATTGGCTGAGTTCAATATTCCACTTCAAAAGACGACCCGAGGTCTCAGGGCGAAATAGGACTTTCTTTAGAGGCTGCTCAGTGAGGACTTTGATAGGATGAGCTTTAAAATATGGCATCAACTTTCTGGAAGCTATCAGTAGGCAATAGGTGAGCTTTTCTAGTTTTGAATAGTTCATCTATGCCCCAGTAAATCTCTTGCTGATATAGTAGACCGGACGTTGAATTTTTGCATCCTCCAATACTAATGCTGCACTGAGAGCATGAGACGAAACTGAAAAATATATGAAAAGATCGTCACTGCTGCTAGGCTTAGAAAGTATTGGAGGCGCTTCCATATGACGAATTAACTCATCGAAAGCTTTCTGACATTCCGAAGTCCATTCAAAAAATTTCCTTCCTTTCTTTAGAGCATCAAAGAATGGAATGCATTTATCCGTGGCTTCGGTAATGAACCGACTCAAAGCAGCAACTTTCCCATTGAGGCTCTGCAATTCCTTCTTTGTCCTAGGGGCTTTGACTTCTCTCAGAGCATTGATTTGAGAAGGATTAGCTTCAATGCCCCTAGCACTCATAATGAAACCCAAGAATTTCCCGGACTCTACCCCGAATGAACATTTCAAAGGATTAAGCTGCATTCCATACTTTCATAGGACTGCGAACATTTCCGCCAAGTGATCCATATGGTCCACTGCCTTCTTTGATTTCACCAACATATCATCAACATAAACTTCCATAGTTTTGCCAATCTGTGGCTTGAACATAGCATTAACAAGTCTTCATTAAGTTGCCCCCGCATTCTTCACTCCAAAGGGCATGACTCTGTAGCAGTAAAAACCGACATCGGTGATGAAGCTCATGTCCTCCTGATCTGGCTCATGCATCATGATCTGGTTATACCCGGAGTGAGCATCCATGAAAGACAACAATTCATGCCTGGCTGTTCCATCCACCAACTGATCAATCCTGGGTAACTGGAAGCAATCTTTGGGGCAGGCTTTGTTTAAATCTTAAAAGTCGACGCAAACTCTCCACTTTCCATTTGCTTTTTTAACCAGCACCGGATTAGAAACCCAATTTGGATAAGTGGACTCCCTAATGAAACCATTTTCCATGAGCCAATCTACTTCTTCCTTTAATGCTGCTGAACTTTCTGGACCTTGGGTTCTTCTTTTCTGTTTCACAGGTGTAAATTTTGGATCAATATTCAGAGTGTGTACCGCAATTCCTGGAGATATCCCACACATATCAGCATGACTCCAAGCGAATACATCCAGATTTGCTTTCAAGAATGATACCAAAATATTTTGAACCGTCACACTAAGTTGAGAACCCACATTCAGCACTTTGTTCGGATCTTTCGGGTCAACAGGTACTGGCACCGTTACCTCTACTGGTACCACTCTATTCTCCTCTGTACTGGATTTTCTGGGATCTATTTCTTTTCGTGCTCCACTATGCTCGCCAGTGCAGGGTCCACCCTGTAATTGCTACATGGTTGGTTCCTTGATGCGGAGTGGAGCTGCCGCATCCTTTCCCATCTCTCTCTTCCTTGCTTCCCGCAACTCTATCAGATAACATTCTCACCCAGCATTCTGATCCCCTTTAATAACACCAACGCCATTATCCATGGGGAACTTCATAGTGAGGCACCACGGGGCGAGAATTGCCTTGAATGCTGCAAGAGTTGGCTGGCCTAGGAAGGCATTGTAGGCAGAAAATCCGTCAACAATCACAAAGGTTTGCTTTCGAACCACCTTTTTCTGCCCCTCTCCAAGTTCAACAAATAACTCAATAGTTCCAATTGGCTTCTTTGGTTCCCCAGTGAACCCAGCAATCTTCCGCGATGAAGCCTGAACATCAGCCATAGGGATCTTCATTTGATCGAATGTCTTTTTGAAGAGGATATTGCAAGTGGCGCCGCAATTAACAAGCACCCTTCTTACAATAGCAGGCCCGATGCCTGCAGAGATGACCAAGGGATCCATGGTAGGAGCTTCAACACCCATAGATTTCTTGGCCCTGAACACAATATCATCATTAAAAGTTCTTTGCTGCTTCAAAGGTGCAGCGTCTTCCAACACAAAAACATTCTCTTCTGTTGGGGAATATTTCAAAGCACGAGCATATCTTTCCATCTCGCCCCGGCTTCTGCCTTCCAGGTGAGGACCTCCCGTGATTACATTAATTACAAGCCTTTCTAATTCATGTGCAGTAGTCCTCTCACCCGAGACAGATGGATGAGCAGGAAGTTGCTGGCCCTTAGTAGATGAAGCTAGGTCATTCCTATTTCTCTTAACATACTGCTGCAGCTTGTTCTCTCTCAGCAGTTCTTCAATCAAACTTTTCAAATGACGACATTCGTTAGTATCATGACCGGGTTGATTATGAAACCAACAAAATCTACCACTTTGAACAGCCTTTTTCCCAACTCTCAACTCAGGTGGTTTAGGATATTGCATGGCATCTTTGGTAGTAAAAAGATATTCTCCGGGGTATAAGTCAAAGGAGGGAAATCAGAAGGTTTAAAGAAGCGATGTTTCTTCACATCCTTCTGCTTCTTCCCACCATTATTCTCCCTCTTCTGACTTCCGGATTCCTTTTTGGTAGGAGCAGCAGTGTTATTCTTAACCTCTGTCAATGCCACTTTTGCCGGTGCATGAAGGCTCTCCAAGTGCATGAACTCGTCAACTTTCTTGTAGAATTTCTCAAGCGAGTTTGGTTCCTTCATCTTCAACCATTTCCCAAACTCACTCGATTTGTCGATAGCCCTCATTAAGTAGGTCAAGACCATTCGTGGCTCTGCATTTTCCACTTCAGCCAAGGCTATGTTGAAGCGGTTTAAGAAAGATCTAATAGATTCTCTGGGATTCTTTTCCAGGCTGGACAGTGACATAATATCCTTCACATTTGAAGCATACAACCTGAATTGTTCTTTAAGCTTCCGAGTTAAATCGGAGAACTGGTCTACAGATCGAACTGGCATCTTTGTAAACCAGAGTAGAGCCACTCCTTCCAAGTATACCGGAAAGTACCGGCAATTGATCACATCCGATGCTCTAGCACCCGTCATGTGCCAGTCATACTTATACAGGAATTGGTTAGGGTCGCTTGTTCCCTTATAAGCCGGAATGGTGGGGGGAACAAACTTCCTTGGGAACTCCGCCTTCAGAATCCTTTCGGTGAACGGAGTTTTTCTTGGAGCGAACCCCAACTCTTTTTCATGTTCTTCTCTTTGCATACTTTCTTTCATAATCCGTCAAACCATACCTGAGAGATATTCCTCATAGTTCAGAGGCTCTGCCTGACAGACTTCAGCCATTTTCTCGGAAGTTTGCTTGGACAAACGTTCACGGAGAGTCGGCTGTGGCCTTGATCCTCCAGCCTGGGGAGGTGCCTCTTCAACGGGGCTGGCTGCCTTTTGAGGAATATTCCTCTCTTGAGGATTATGAATACCATCAACAAAGTTTTCTTCATTATTCACTGGTTGACAGTTAGCTCTCAGCAAAGCATTCAACCGATCAAGCATTAAAGCGTTCTGGGCTTCCATCTGCTGCAATAACCCAGTCACTGCAGCATCCAACTCTGCCCGTGTAATTCCAGCACTTGGTGCTACTTGACTTGTTGAAGGAGAAGTGGCAGTATTTTAATGGACATCACCGGGTCTAGTAGATCCGCGTTTCCTTCCAGGAGCCATAATCTCTGATAGACTTCTGGTTTTGAGAGAGATTCTTTCAACAAACTTTTGCGAAGCAATGATGAAAACACCTTGAGTTCGAGTGTTCTCAGTGAAAGCAACAAAAACGTTAAGGCTAAAATTGAACGCTAACGCCCCGGTGTCAGGTAGAGATAAAGTGAAAGCACCACCCGTCAATACAGTAATTAGAAGTAAGTAGAAAGTCATAGAAAAAACAGTAAAGAGAAAATAGTTTTATAGTGGTTCGGCTTCAAGTTAAGCTTACGTCCACTTTAATCTCCTTTATTGCTGATTCAATTACAACTTATACAACAATCTTCGATTACAACACCACTTAGACAAATAACTAGAACTCCGATGTAGGAGAATTCTTAAAATTCATGTTGAATGTATTAGATCTCTTCTTGAAGTTCGTTGAAGTGTCTTTCGTGTTTGAAGTGTCGGATGAGTCGAGAAATCAATAGAGTATAGGCGTTCCAAAACTGAGCCAAAAGTCCATTTTCAGTTGGAGTAAGTGGAGTATTTATAGGGAAAATCAGGGCTAAGTCGTAGGTCGCGAACGACCTAAGGGTAGGTCGTAGGTCGCGAGCGACCTAAGGGATATGAGCTACGGCCCATCTTGGTTGCACTTGGTCTTCTTTGAGCGGGTTAGTAGGTCGTGGGCGACCTAGGGGAGAGTGGTAAGCGACTCAATCATGCGAAGGTATCTAGTGGAGCGACCTAGGCTATTTGTGGGAGTAGTAGCGACTTAGTACTTGCTCGACCTATAACTGAGCGATATAACAATGGGATGTTTGTAGCTCGTTAAGTCGCTAACTTGTTAGCTCGTTAGGTCGCTAACACGTTAGCTCACTAACTTGTTAGCTCGTTAGCCCGCTAACCCATTAGGTTCTCTTGAATCTTTAGCTCGTTAAGTCGTTAAGCCTCTTTATTCTGATACGCTGTTGCCCTGTGCTGATAGTTAGGTCGCTAGGTCGTGATATCTTTAGGTCGCTAGGTCGTGATAACTTTAGGTCGCTAGGTCGTGATGTCTTTCGGTCGCTAGGTCGTGATAACTTTAGGTCGCTAGGTCGTGATATCTTAAGGTCGCTAGGTCGTAGTAGAACTTCGTCCCTGTTAGCTTGTTCACACTTTAATTCCTTCGGTCGCTTATTTCCTTAGGTCGTTGAGTCATGAAATATAGGAGTTAACGCAACCCAACAGATAGGTAGAAATAATATATATATATATATATATATATATATATATATATATATATATATATAATAATACAAATACAAATACGCTCCCTCAAGAAAGATGCCACTCCAGAGACTAGGTATTCTCTTAACCTAGAGCTCTAATACCAAGTGAGACGACCCGACTTTTTCTCCACAAAAAGTCGTATCATCTTTAAGAAAGAAAGGGATACAAAAGGGAAAAGAAAGAAGAGAAAGAAGAAACAACACTAGAATCTCAACAGCGGAACGAATAAATTATATTTATAACATAAGTATTACATAGTATACAACAATTATCAAAGTTACACAGACAATACATCACATACTACACAGTTATAAACACCTGTCTAGTTATTACAACTCAATACACCATACAGATAAACACTCAGAGATACCAACACAGTGGAAAACTATATATCTACACGCAGAAGCCTCCTGCTCCATTGCTCCTCCATAATTCGTCAAAGCTAACCTGAATCCCTTGGCTACTCGTATAAATTTGAGTACCCAAGAGTTGAAGAAAAACAGAAATAACTCCGGGTCAAACATGGGTCTGGTGTGAGTAACAAGTTAAAGTCGCTTAACTTTGAAAAACCTTTGAAATGAAAAGGTATCACGTAAGACTTCCCATACATAAACATGGAAAAGTTTTTACCTTACGCTAACCAAAACATTTTATAGGAAATCCGATGATATTATAATAGTGTCTTGGGTTTTCAAGTAAAATACAGAAATAGATGGAATGCTTACATCTCACGTTCCAACATAGTTGGGCACAACTAATACGTGCGACACTTATTGGATTTTGGATTCCATCAATGGCAGAGATACTGGGGTACCGCCCGTCACAGTATGTGGCCAAGATCACCGTACCGAGGAGTACGCCCGCTCCCCTGCAACACAAGGCCGGAACCATTCCATACTGAACAGTTCCGAATAAGACCACCCCGCAGTTATGATCCGCAACCGCACCACTAAGCCGAAATAAAGGGACATCTAGACAGGGGTAAATCTCACTCTCAAGTGGGGGCTACCCACGAAGCCTTGCTGCACCTCCCCTGTTTTAGCCATTCCCGGTTGATGAGGCTTGAGGCTACGATTATCTTTATAGGACATATCACTTAGAATGCTCATCGCCCACCTGACGATGTTCTGGAAGTATTCAATCCATACAAGTTCGTTCCGGGTTCGAACGAAACCGAAGGCATCATCTCGTTACACTCATTTTGGAATCACCCTCAGAGTTAACGATGATAACCCTTGCACTTTGCATCTTCGTCTTCACTTTAGATTCACGACCTAACGTTAATTTGGATCGATGTGGTTTTCGGATATCCAAATATGGAAACCCGATCCCGGTCTCATCGAAATCCAAAACATGTCTTTTAAGGCCAAGCTGTTTTAAAGTTTAAAACAGTTTCAATTCATTATCTATATACACATAGCTAGATAATTCTCAACATAACAATTGAAAATCAATATTATCATCAATAGATAATCCATATCATTAAAAACAGATAATCCATATCTTCATCACCTTGCAACTAATGCATACATATCATATAACATTACTTAACTCATAACTGAGATTACAACCCATACATGGCAACCAATACCAATCATCAAACATAAGCAATGATCTAATGATCAAACCATCTATAATTAATTTAAAATGAATTAAATTAATTACTTAATCTCTAATTAATTTAAAATGAATTAAATTAATTACTTCATCATTAAAATCCTGCTTAACTTAACCATCAATTTATTACAAATCAATTTATAAATCATCATCTCAATATTCTTCCAATTAATCATTTCAGATTAATAATTCCCTAATTACAATAAGTAATTAGCTTATAAATTAATTACACAAGTTAATTATACTTAATAATTAACCTTTAATTACTTAATCAATTATTTAACTAAAGTTAATTATAATAATCCTTTATTAACTAATTACTTCATTTATTGATTATTTATTAATTAATCAATTCTAAATTACATCATTAATTCTATTAATTAATGATTTCGAATTGCCATTTAATTAATCTCTCTATTTAAAATTAATTACATTAAGTAATTAATCTGCAATTAACCACATATATTAATCACCCTTGATTAATAACAAATCCAGCAATTAACTTCCTTTAATTACTCATAATTAAATTATTTATTATCTCAATTAATCCCTTAATTAATCTCAAAGTAATTTAATATGAATTACTTCCATCTTTAAACATCTTTAATTACATTCAGTAATTATCAATTAATTACTTCCTTAAGTAATTACAAATTCATTTATTACATAAAGTAATCATTCATCAATCCACACATGTTTAAATTAATTAAACTTAATTAATCTAAACTAATCACATTAATCAAATTAATTACACTAAGTTATTAATTCATTAATTACTTTCATTAAGTAATTAAACTTAAACAATTGATTATTAGTAACTAATTAATCTAATTAATTATTAAAAATTAATCACACTAATTAATTGTTAAATAACCGTAATATAATGACCTTCATTAACTATTCTTAATTACTTAATTAAGAAATTAACTTATATTAATCATTGTTACTTACCAATTGATTAATATTTAATTACAATTTAATTAATCTCTAGTCATTAATTAATTAAGTATTAATTACAATCTTAATTGACCCTTAATCACTTGGTTAATAAATCTTAATAATTAAAACTTAATTAACAATCCTTAATTATAGTTTAATTAACCTTAAGTAATTAATCTCAAATCTTAATTAATCGATTTAAAAATTGTTAATTACTTAATTAATCATCCACATTAATTAATTAAATAATAAATTACCCATTTAAATTAAATTAATAATTTAAATGAACATAAATTATTAAAATTTTAATTATTTTTAAGATAAACATTCCTTACTTAATTAATCATTTAAAAACAAATTGTTTTTTAATTTACTTCAAATTCCATTTAACTTCATTTTAAACTTAAGATGCAAATTTATCTTAAACAAGATTTTAAAACAATTCAAACTTTTATCTAATATGTTAAAAGAAACATCTACTTTATAAACAAGTTTTAAAGAATTTAAATCCCAATTTAAATTTAAATTCATATCAATTTTTAGAAATTACTTTTAAATTTTTAAAACTGAAATACAGCCTGAACCTTAACTACTGATTTAAACTTAAATTCTTGAAAGCTTACTTACATAAATCTTCAAATCATTTAACCTTTCAATGTAATTAAATGATTTAAATTTAAATTTATTTTATTTTAAAAAAAATGAAGTTCAAATTTAATTCCAGATATAAAACCCAGATTTAAACTTATTTTAAATTAGATGTTTTACAAATTTTAAACTTCCAATTCAATATGCAAAACACACATGCTTTTACTCTTATAAGTTTTTAAAACCAAATTTAAAATTTAAAACTTAAATGATTTCAAATTTCAATTTTAAACTAGTTTGAATCATATTCAATTTCAGATTTCAAAACTCGTTTTAAATTCAATTTGCACTTTTTTTTATTTTTAAAACAGTAACAGTTTTCCTGTTTTAAAACCAAACTAAAAATTTAAAATTCAAATTATTTCAAACCAAAGATTTAAACTAATAGAATT
This sequence comes from Allium cepa, assembly GCA_030765085.1. Lineage (NCBI taxonomy): Eukaryota > Viridiplantae > Streptophyta > Magnoliopsida > Asparagales > Amaryllidaceae > Allium > Allium cepa. The sequence continues at coordinate 947,889,170 of CM060938.1, read as the reverse complement.
CAAATTCAATCTCAGGTTTAAACTTAGTTTCAGATTTTAGTTTGCATTTTAAATTTGCTTTTAAAACAAAAAAGTAAAATAGGTTTCTGCTTAAATTTCTAAAACCTGAAACACGGAATATACTCGAGCCAACTCAAAAAAAACTTCGAGTCTGATCCTCCCTTGCTTCGAGTTGAAACTCAAATCCCCTGGGGACAATCACGAGCCATCAACCTACAGCCATCCAAACATTCACCTCCATAACCACCCTACCATGTGCACATGCACAGCGACGCCGTCCACTGTCGCTCGCCTCTGACGAACTCCTCAAGTCGCCACTCACACTCTCATCTGACCACGAACATCAGATCGCCCAAATCAACTCGAATTTGAAATTCGAGTTCAAAAACTACACCTGGAACGGACACAGAACCCCTTCAATCCCATCGTGTCAACGTCTCCCCCTCGAAACTCCGACCACCATCACCTTTGAAACTCCGACGAAGACTTCAACAAATCACCAACCTTCATTTCCCAAATCCCTAAGTAACTCGATCAAGTATATTAGCAGAAAAGATCACTTCTTCCAATCACAGTAAAACTAGGGTTTAAAACCTTAAATCCCAAATTACAACAATCAAAATGAATTTCAACTCAATTCAATAATTTTCCTATTATCTCTGACTTCTTCACCACTTCCAGAAGCCATTTCAACTCAATCAAACACAAATATCGTCTGTGCTAACCCCATATGTAAAACACAATAAAGTTTGAATTTCTATCTGGTTTAAGCAATAAAAAATTTAGTTTTACTTTTTAAAAATCATAACTTTACATGATGTTTTGAATTATAATCCTGAAATATTGATTTGAATTGTTTATATTTTCACTTATACAATTTAATTGCTCTGTTACTTATTTTCCAGTAAGTTCCTTTTTAAATTTTTTTCTTGAATAAAATCTTGAGTCTAATCTTTGAAGCCAACATACATATTTTATTTAAATCCTACAATTTAACAAAAACTAATTAAAGATATAAGAATTTAATTAAAACTTGTACCAGGAAAACAAAAACAGAACATGGCAAATTTTAACAGCATTCATATAAATGCAATCACATATCAGACAGTAAATTTTGAACATATGAAACATTTATTTATTTGTATACTAGCATGCAATAAATTTTTAACCTTTAATTTTTTTAAAGAAAAGTTACTCACCTATTTAATTATGCAGACAGAGCACATCCCTTTTTTTAGCATGCAGAATATCCCTTGCAACATGCTTGAATGCCTTTAAGACCTGAGTTGCTAAATGCCTTTAAAACTTGCTTTAATTGTCTATATCTTGCAGGTAGTTTCTACCTTCCTATTGCAGAAACAAAATGTTGGTTCCATTGCTCTAATTGTTGTATGCACGTAAAAAAAATTTCCTAGATTTTAAAGAAATGCACATTTATTTGTTGCATGCAAGTTCGTTTGCATTATTTCCAGACTTTGAAAGATGGATGCATTTGAACACGGTTTTTTTTTTGAATGTGGATCAGGGGTGCATTTGAATAAAGGTTTTATTTTTGCATGTATTAGAAGATGGTTTGCAGATTTTTGAAGAGCTGCAAAAAAAAAGAAAACAGTTTTGCAGATTTGTATTTTGTTTATAGGAATTGATATGAAATTTTGAAGAAGAAAAGAAAGGGTTTTTCTCAGCTGAAAGTTCTTAGATTAGAATGAAAACGAAGAAAGGAAAAGAAATGGGAAGATGTAAGTTCAAATATCTTCTTTATGATTTATTTTAAAAACAAAGAAAAATAAAACTTAAACAAGACACATGTCTCAATTTTTACACTTGTCATTTTAAAATGATATTTAGTTTACATTTGTTAGTTTAGGCTTTAAGATACTTACACTTGTTAATTTAAGTAATTAGTATTTTTAGTTATGTGTTAAAGAAAGTTTAACTTAGTCAATTAGTTTTAATATTTAGCTATGTATAGATAAATAATTAATGAATAAACCAATTATAGTTATAAATAAAAACAATATACAATTTAATCATTTAAATAATATTATTAATAATTTAAAATAAATTCATGAAAGAGGTTATAACTTATTTGTTGTTTAAATAAATACATGTTTCATATTTTAAATTGTATTTTAAATTATCATATTCAATTTACAAATCACATTTTATAAATGAAAATTTTAAAAAGAATAACACAAACATTTTTGTAACTTGTTTTAATATTCAACTTAAGTCAAAAATACATTTTAAGAAATAAAACATTTGCCTTACATTTAAAATCATTTAGTTATTTTATTAAATATTTTTGAAAAGCTTAAATCAAAAATAAATCATAATTTTCCAAATTCAAAATATTAGAAAATATGCTATACTAATTTAATTAAAAACAAAACTCATCTATTTCAAATATATAAATATACATATACATTTTAAATAGAAAACAAATTTATTAACTTATTAAAAATAAATTCACTAATTAAATATTTAATCAAAGAAGATTATTGAATCAATTTAAATTTATTAACAAAAATTATCAAATTAATTTAAATTTAAACACAGATTATTAAATTTATATTGCCATAAATTCCGGGATAATACATATTGGATGAAGTCCTAAGCCGTTGGGGCCAAACGCACCTGAAACAGAGGACCATCTTCTACATACGTGTATGTACACGCTCTAGTAGAAACCACCCCATCTGTTCATATAAAGAACCTTCCCAAACGAAGATAGTTTTTTGAATTTTACCAAGACATAGCAAATAACATACCAAAACGTTTCTCTTCTCACGATGATCATGATGCCATGAATCTCATATGAAACAGAGATCATATACGAAAGATATAAGTGTCTAGAAATAATGGCATTATCGTAATTATATCATTTATAATTTAGTTATTAATATTTTACTTTTATTTGTGCGTCTACAACGTTCTTATCTGCTTGATTCATGTGCCTGAGCTCAGCGTCAACGGCCTCACCCTCTTATTACCATCAGTATATGCCTCTAGAAGCCAATCAGACACCACGACTGAGTTCGCCATCGCCACATCACTCTATGATCAAACCATAGTAGCCACTACTTCACCCAATCAAGCCGCTGTCACTGATCTTTAAGCTAGATTTCTATCGTCCACCACTGGTGTCGATCAGATTGTAGCATAGCGCTCCGCTTGATCACTTCTTCTCATCCATGCCCTTTGATAACCCTATCATCAATGTTGAACTCAAATGGACGGTCCACATTTGTCGAACTTCCAACATGTTTTTAAATCAATCTGTAAACCCAATCGAAAAATGAACACCGATCATTTTCATCCAATTATGTAGTTTTAATATATAATAAGTCTAATTTGAAGCACTTTTTAATCAAGGAGAGATTAGACAATTGTTTAATTACAATTAAAAAAATCATTTTTTAATTAAATAGCCATGACATATTACATCCTTATCATGAATTAATACAATTTAATATGATTACTATCCAATTTCATCTTTTTTTTAATTAAATTAAGAGGACAAGAGTGAATTAGTACATCTTAGCAGCATATAACCAAATATGATGAGTCCCATTTGCCAATTAACCGCATTTTCTCCCCGATCTTATTTGAATCCTCATTCTTTCCTTCTGATCCGCCATGATTTGCTTCGAAGTTACTTGTTTTCTTATATTCCATGTATGCTCTTTGATTTGATGTGGAGTTGATTTTATTTTTGTTTTGTGATTTGATGACGAATGTGACGGCGATTAGCGGTAAGATTTTTGGTTAAAATAGAATTAGAATATATAGTTGGCATATCTATTTATAGGGAGAAAATGATACAAATTTGGGCTAGATTTTAAAATCAAAATATTATGAAAATGTAACTTGCATCAACTCTTTTTATTTTTTTGGTCAAAATGATTAAAATTAGTAAGTTATATATGTTTTTCGACTATACATGGTATTCCAAAGGCAATAGGACGAGTCCTAAGGTCCAATTTAATCTCTATAAAAATTTGATATTTTTCCATTTATTGTAAAATTAGGATATTACCATTTTTAGTTTAATTATTTAATCATGTAAAAATATTGAGTTTCACATTTTTTATCCCAACCATAGACAAATCACTTGATGAATTATGACTACCAATTTTTCAAATCTCAATTTATGTAGTGGATATTTTGAAATCCAAGTTCACTCATGCTACATCCCTAAAACAACACTTCATATGCATTCATGTTATACACTAAAACACGTGATGGACAATACAATTGTTTGGTAATGCTATTTGGCCATGTGATACACCTTCTATTTTTAAAGTGGCCATGAGTAATATATTTCAACTGCATGTTGAAAAGTTCATCGTTGTATTTTATAACTCATCATGGAACTCACACCTCTCTTGTCCACAAACCACCCTTCACCTTCTACTCCGTATTTATCACAACTAGTGTAAATGTGCACGCCTGTGTGCGTCTAATAAATTAAGTACTTTTTATCTAAGAATTATTTAGTTCGAAAACATAATTTTATTGTAATAGTGTTGCTTTTTATTGTGTGCGTTAAAAGTGAATATTTGGTGGTCAGAAATGTCTTTGTTTCAAGCAGCTTTGTTGATGGTGAATGTTGTAAATTGATAATGAGATTTCTTTAATAGCCGGTTACAATGGGGATGATGGTGAATCTTACAAATCGATAGTTATATTTCTTTGATGAATGATCGAAAATGGGATTCTATCTATGATATTTTCAGAACTTCAAAGCACGCGGTAGAAATTTTATTTATTAAAGTTCCATTATTAACCGTAGAGATAGGTCCAAATATATGTTAAGTCCAAAAGGAGATGCACTGATTAGTGGGCCACTACCTACCTCACTATCGTAGATCCTCGGTTACACTGGATATTGTCGTTTAATTTGCAACTATACTCTACTAGAAGGCTCATTGACCAATTTGCTTAAAAGAAGAGGAAATGTTATATTGGACCGAACAAGTTGAAAAAGCTCTCTTTTCCCTCAAACACACAATTACTATTGCCGATTTATAATAATTTTATTTTTACATCTTGAATTTCTATTCTTTTTTTCCATCCTTTTTCTTCTTTCTCACTAATAATAACCAAGGTTCAAAATTCCATTTTCCGTTTCCGTTCCAGCTATTTGTAATTTTAGAATTTCCGGATCCGTTCCGAAAATTCCGAAAGTTCCATTTTAATTCCAGTTTTTTCATTCTGGTGCTTTTTTCTTTAATTTTCTATATCCGCTAATAAATATCTAAACTGTCGTAAATTTATAGTACATATTTTAAATTATATATAAAATACATACTTTAATTAAAAATCTACTGTGTAAGATTCTGTATTATTCATTTGAGAATTTAAAACGTTGATCAATTTTGAAATTTTTGAATTTTTTGTTATGATTCGATGTAAATTAACAAAAGTATAACAACTTTTTTTTATTAAACTTCACGATTTCTTCTCCATTTATTTATTGTCTCTATTAATTTGTTTTATTTATTTTATTTTTATATATTTGTTGTATTTTTTAATTTTTTATAATTTTTTTGCTGTATGAAAAGCCGATCTGGAATTTAGAGCGGAACTAGAATTTTGACCGGATTCCATTCCGGTTATGAACGGAATCGGAACGGAATCACCAGAATAACCAGAATTCCGTCGAAATTTCGAACCACGATAATAATACAATGCATTCATGGCTACATCAAATGCAGGTATAATTATTATTTTGTTTGGTGCTGAAAACTATTTGTGTTTTACAAATGATATTATACTAACATTCACCCCTTACAGGGAAGCTTTCAAAATTGGATTTTCTGTATGGGAATACATATAACATTTCATTAATATACGCTTACAGAAATAGATTAATCTACTCATTTGTTTTCCTCGATTTCATTAATACCATAAAAAATGGAGCTCGTTGTTTCATGATGTCTGAAAAAAATCAATAACCACAAGTGATTCTTTGCTTATTCAAAATTTCGTTTCATTATCTGTAATGGTTGTCATGATTCTGATCATTAGTTTTGATTTGTTGGCTAAGGCATCATAAATATTATTGTCATGATTCAAACCAAGACTACTTTGACAGTTATTGTCATCGCAAAAATTCATTAAAGTATACATGAAAGAAGTGAACATGTAAACAAAACCAGTAAAAATAAATAAAAACTTTCCCATTTCATTTATTGAATATATGTCATCTCATAGATAGATGACCAAAAAGAATACAAAGAAGAACTTTACTGGCAATGAAAACGTACATTGTGTAAAATTTCTGGCATAATACTTCAGGCCTGATGGACACTTTCTTAACAATCTTATCATTTCTGCAAAATGATTTGGATTTTTTTCCATTATTATTCAAAATGTTTATATCTTGCATTTGGATGCCTATGCAAGGTGTTGTTGCACTGTAGTTTAAATTTATTCCATAATGACTTGTCGTCGATCCTGATAACCCTCTATATTTCACATCTTGAATTTTAACCGCTCCTTGCTAGTCATAAAATAATAATAGATGAGATTACTATCAATGAAGAAGTCAAAAATATAAGGTTTTTAACTTTTATATTCATCAAAAATATTTCGTACAGAATAAATAGAAGGTCAAAAACTTACTCTGTTTGCTTGTGAATATTCATCAAGGAGTGCATGGTAGTACTGATCTAGAATTATTGCCTTTTGAACAGAGGTGAAAGTAATGTTTTTGAAAGTTATTCTATTTACAAGAACACTGCCACCATGAAACATGAAATAAGAAGTGATTAAAAAAATAGAAAACATAAGACTATATGGTATACTCCTTGATAAATACTACTAGGAGTGACATACTAACGCAAGAATAAAAGTGTAATTACCACCCATGTGACGACCCGCCCTTCTAATCCGAGAAAGATGTATCATCATTAAGAAAAGAAAGGGATAGAAATAGAAAAGAATAGAAATATAGAATTACAACATCAGAATCTCACAGCGGAACGGAACAAAATATAATACATCACATAATTATTACATAATTTTACATATATCAGAGTTATAAAATATCATACACATGATAGTCATACATACATCTGTCATTACATACATCTCAAAATACACATACATCAACTAACATAGCGGAACTAGATAGATAGCTACATACGTCTAGAACTCCTGCTCCAAGCTCCTCCAGAAACAAAATCCAAAACCTATCACTTGGCTACTCATAAAAATTTGAGTACCTAAGGGTTTATGAAAAAGAAAATATAACCTCCGGGTCAGACATGGGTCTGGTATGAGTAAACAGTTTAAGTTGTTTAACATTGAAAAACATTTGAAATAAAGGTATCACGTAAGACTCCCTACAAATAAATACGGGTAATTTTTTACCTTACGCTAACCAAAACATTTTATAGGAAATCCGATGATATTATAATAGTGTCTAGGGTTGTCAAGTAAATAGAAAATATCTGAAATTGTTACATCTATTAAATTCCAGCTACTAGCCACAAAAGTGGGTAATACAAATCAAAATCGTAGGGTCTCGTAGGGAAAATGGATTTCCATCAATGGCAGGGCTACTGGGGTACCGCCCCTCACAGTACGGAGCCTAGATCACCATACCGAGGATCACTCCCAATCCCCTACAACACAAGGCCAGAACCATTCCATGCTGAACAGTCCCGAACAAGATAACCCTGCAGTTGTAGCTAGCAACCGTCCACACAGCCGAAATAAATAGGGAAATCTAGATAGGGTTATATCTCGTCCTACTTGGGCATGACCCACCTAACCTTGCTACACATCCCCTGTTTTAGCCATTCCCGGTTGATCAGGCTTGAGGACGCGATTATCTTTACAGATCATATCTCTTTGAATGCTCATCGTCCGCCTGACGATGTGCTTAAAGCATTCAATCCATACAAGTTCGTTCCGGGTTCGAACGAAACCGAAGGCATTATCTCGTTACACTCATTTTGGAATCAACCTCAGAGTCAACGACAATAACCCTTGCATTCTAAAAACACCATCTCGATCTTCACTTGTGAATTCACGGCCTATCGTTTAATTTGGATCGATGTGGTTTTCGAATAATCATAAATGACACCCGATCCCTGTCTCATCGAAATCCAAACGCCATTTTAAAGGCCAAGTTGTTTAATTAACTTAAAACAGTTTAATTCGACAATTGAATTCACATAGTATATCATAGATAAATCATACACAATCCTCATAGATATATCAAGAGCATATCATAGAACATCACAGAATATCATCAAATAAATATCACAAATCAGATATTCTACATATACAACATTCATAAGCAATCATCTTAAATTATTATTGCAATTAATTCGATTTAAAATCAATTACTTGAGAGTTAATCACTTAACCCTGTTAATAAATAATTAATTATCAATTAATTATTTATTGCATTTCAAATTATTTAATTAATTACTTATTCCTCAATCGATTATTAAGTCTTAATTTTTAATTAATGACTCTTAATTATTAATTAATAACCTTAATTACTTAATTAAAACTTAATTATCCATTTAGTAACTGCTAATTACTAAATTAATCAATTATTAATTCTTAATTAAATTACTTAATTAATTAACTACTAATCATTCATTAATTAACTTAAGTAGTTAATTACAATTTTATCACTTAATCATTAGGTAATCCAAACTCTAATTAAAATTAAAAAGTTAATCATTCTCAATTACTTCCTAAAACTAATTTATTAATATTAATTATTCAACTTAATTAACATTTTATAAGTCTTCTTTAACTTTTTGAAAATCAATATATTATTAACTACAAACTTATAAGTGTTAAAAACATTGTTAAGTATTAACTAAGATAATTAAAACCCGTATTAAGTTGTTAACTTAAAACTGTTAAACACTATTAAGTTTTGCAGTGTTTAAAGCTTGATGAAAATCTGTTTACTTAACTTTACTTTTAAATACAATACTGCAGTTTGAAGAAATCCGAGACTTCCCTTGTTAAAACTCAAGTAGTACTTCAAGTACCTCACGCATCTTTCCGAGACTCTCCCTTGTTCTTCTCGCAGCCTTCTTCTTCTACTCTCTTTTTTTCCATTAAGCTTAAAATTTAACTAAGTATAAATAGCATCAGGAAACCTATTCACGCACATGATCAAAAAGTCGAAGCTAACATCTCATTTACTCGAAGAAAATTGACCTCTTCCTCGAGTATTGACTCGAGTCGCTTCCCACCATCAACACCGATACAACTCACCACGCCGTACACATGCACGGCAGCGCAACCGTCTCCGGCGAACACCAACATCAACAGAAAGTCGTAAATCGTCCCTAAGCTCGAAATCAAAATCCGAATCGCCTTCAATAATTACAAATCGAAATTTTTTCATTTGTTCGAAAATACTGCAAACTTGACCACTAACTAAAACCACTAGCCACCGCCGCACAACCCACCGGAGTCGCCCAAATTTCGTCCACACCCCAACAACACATCAAGCAACCATCCACCCAAGATTCGTGCAACTCGATCACGCAACGAAGACGAACACGCCTCGTTTATTGACATGAACAAAAACTTAAACCCAAGCCCTAAATCGATCTCGTTTCTTTAATTCATGTAATGAAAAAAATATTCAACAATTTTCTCAAAATCTATGATGTTTATACGTGCTTCAATCCAAATTTCAACCTTTAAAGTTGATTCGATCACTAGAAATTGGAAGAAATACAATTTTTGTTCAACTACAAACTACTCTTTGAATATGAAACCAAAATTCTTCGTTTTTGTTTTAAAACTCATAAATTTCAGTCAAAGTTCAAGATATAAACTTGACTTAGCTTCTTGTAACAATCGAATTTATCAATTAATACTTGATTGCCTGTAAAACAATATTACAATAGCATACTTTTACAAAGATGGTTTAAACAGCTTACAAAATCTTTGTTTTAGTATAAATACCTTGTTTGATCGAAAAATTAAAACTTAACAAGGATTAGCAGAAAGTGAATTTGAGTTTTGAAAAAAAATATGCAAACTGTAACCACAACAGAGAGCACATACCAACACAGAAATTTATACAAGATAAAGCATATACATAGCATATGATCATTGAATCATGAGCTATTTAATTTAAACTTAAAGCTTTAAAATTTCTTGTTTACTCAGCTGACATGGTTGCTGAACAAAGAATATTTCTTGTTTTCTTTTGCAAACTTGAAGTATGAAATTGTCTTGAGTTCTTGACTGTTCTTGTTTGAATTTAAAATTTGTGTTTGTTTCCCTTTTTTTCTTCTTTAGTTTTCTCTGGCTTTGTTAAATTATTGCTGATCGAACTAAATGGCTTAGATGTATACATATATACAAAGGAGAACACAGGTGTATAAAAGAAGGTATTAACCTGTACCGTTGTTTTCTTCTTTTGGCTTTAACTTGACAGATTTTGTGTCCAAAATGTAAACATTTGCAAACATTTGAATTGAAAAAATTTAGGCTGAGATGATAGCAATTAAACTATGGTTTCTAAAGATGTTTACATGCTAATTATTATGATTGCCGTGTATAAAAAATTTGTACGTAAATGTACCCTTTGCAGGTAGATGTTTGGCTTGTATATGAAGATAATTCTGTTTAAAGGCATTTGTTTTATTATTTTCTTGCTTACACAATATACATATGTTTGTATCTAATTTCATTTTCTACTTAGTGCTTACAAATTCTCAGCTAATGTTGCTTGCCAACATATCTTAACTACTTAATTTTTTTTATTTTTTTTATTTTTATTTCTAACTATCAATATTTAAATTACATTCATGTGGCTTACTTATATGTTATACTTATATTCATTTCTATTTTTATTTTTAACTATCAATATTTAAATGATATTCATAAGTTTAATTACTTAAATTTGAACTTTATATTGATAGAATTTGATTTTAATTTAAACATTATCATCCATATGTATATATACCAAATGTTAACCAGACAAAGTATTTTAATTTGATTATATAAGATAAATTTGATTGTAAATATTATTAAGAGATTTATTTAAATTTACAAATCAAATTTTCCCTTTTCAAAATACAGATCTATATAAATAATTGACAATATTTCCAAAAGTCTTATTCATTTTAAAATGATAAGTTTACTTTTTATTTTATTGGATTAAATATTTATTAAAATAATAGGGCCAAAATCCAAGGTCGTTACATTCCTCCCTCCTTAAAATAATTTCATCCTCGAAATTTAAAACAAAAGATAATTCAAAAACTTTTATATCAACCATTCAAACATATATATCATTCATACATTAGCAAACAACCAAACAATTTATCCTAACAAAAATCACTAGCTATCCGGACACAAATCCGGATAAGCTTTCCTAAAACTATCAGAGTTTCCCAGATGCAATTTCTGGGATCCTCGCTCCACTGCACTTTGACAAGCTTCACTACCTTACTCTTGAGTTGCCTCTCGTATTGATCAACAATCCGAACTGGATTCCTGACCAAAGTCAAATTCGACTCGACTTCCAAATCTTCCTGAACTACTGGTTCAACATCTAATGATGAATCATGAACAAACTTCCTTCAATGGGATATATGGAATACATTATGAATTCCAGACATAAGCTCAGGCAATTCAACCCTGTAAGCTATAATACCAACTCTTTCCAATATCTGAAATGGACCAATATATCTCAAGGCAAGTTTTCCAATCTTTCCGAATCTAATAGCTCCTTTAATCGAGGAAACTTTGATAAAAACTAAACCACCAATCTCAAATTCCAATTATCTCCTTCTCTTATCTGCATACTTCTTCTGACGATCCCGAGCAGCACTCATCCTTTCCTTGATAAGCTCAACTTTAGCAGAAGCTTCATGAATCAAATCTGGTCCAAGCACAAGATGATCTTTCGACTCTATCCAACAGGATGGGAATCTACACGGCCTTCCATAAAGAGTTTCATAAGGAGCCATCCCAATACTTGCTTGGTAACTATTATTATAAGAGAATTCTACCAAATGAAGATGCTCTTCCCAAGATCCACTAAAATCCAAAACACAAGCTCGCAACATATCCTCTAGAATACGATTCGGCCTCTCCATCTATCCATTTGTCTGAGGATGACAGGCTATACTCAATCTCAAACTTATTCCCATAGATGATTGCAGAGCCTTCCAGAATTTTCTGGTGAAAATAGGATCTCGATCACTTACTATACTGACAGGAACACCATGCAATCTGACTATTTCCCTCAAGAAAAATCTCTGCCAGAGAAACTGCAGTACGAGTTGCCTTAACTGGTATAGAATGGGCATTTTTAGTTAAACGATCCACAATAACCCATATACCATCGTTTCCTTCCTTAGTTCTTGGCAAACCGTCGACGAAATCCATCAAAATCATTTCCCACTTCCAATCTGGAATTTCCAAAGGCTGCAATAACCCGGCTGACTTCTGTTGATCTCCTTTAACTTGCTGCAGATGGCACAACTATTAACGAAAGCAGCTACATCCCCCTTCACGCTGGGCCACCAGAAAAATCTTTTCATATCTATATACATCTTAGAAATTCCTGGATGAATTTCAGTCTGGAGCGATGACACTAAGCTAAAACTTCTTGCCTCAATCCATTTATATCAAGCACACACAAATGACCATTAATGCTCAAAAGATCTATCCTCCATTTTCTTACTTATGATTCTGTCCTGGAGAGATGGAAAAACTTCCAGAAGAGATAGAACTGCATTCCAGCTAAGAGCATCAGCCACAACATTCGCCTTTCCCGAGGTATACAAAATATCCAAATCATATGATGCCAGAAACTCGACCCACCGTTGCTGCCTCGGATTAAGACCCTTTTGAGAGAAAAGATTTTCAATGCTTAGTGATCCGTGAATAACTCGAACTTCTCTCCCAAGCGATAATGTTCCCAAATTCTTAAAGCAGAAACAATGGCTAACAACATAAGATCGAGCGTAGCATAGTTCCTTTCATGTGGCTTTAATTGCCGACAGGCATATGCAATTACACTTCCATTCTGCATCAATACAGCTCCCAAACCAACTATACAAGCATCTGTATAAACTTCAAGTTTTCTCTTCCCGTTTGGAATAGCAAACACTGGTGCACCTGTTAGCCTCGTCTTCAATTCTTGGAAAGCTTCTTCACCCTTGGGTGTCCATTTGAATTTAGCTCCTTTCCTTGTCAACTTGGTCAGATGTGAAGAAATCTTTCAATAATCCTTGATAAACTTCCTGTAGTAGCCAGCTAATCCTAGAAAATTGTGAACTTTCGTCGATGACTTCGGTTGCTTCCATTCTAGAATAGTCTCGACCTTTGCTGGTGTACAGAGACACCTTCACCAGAAACAATGTGCCCTAAAAATTTAACTTCCAATTTCCAAAAATGGCACTTCGAGAATTTCACCTTCAAAAATGACTCCTCAGTGTCTCCAACACTATCCTCAAATACTGCTTGTGCTATTCTTCAGACTTAGAGAAGACCAGAATAAACTTATTCAATACAACCCGAAAAACTCGCCTCATCAGATCAATAAAGAACCTTAGCGATCCATCCGATTTAGCGACAACACTGCCGCAGAATCCTCGACAAGAAAAATCTAGGCCTAATCAATCCCTTCTCCAAGAGATCCTGAGTCTGCTTAACTAACTCTTCCCTCTCCCTAGGAGCCATTCTCCTACTAGGCTGAATCACTGGTACTGCTCTTGGGATCAAATCAATATGAAACTCTATCTCTCGATGGGGAGGCAAACACTTAACTTCCTCGAATACATCAGGAAATCTTGGACCACACCGACATCTTCAATCTTCTCTTGAGAAGTCTCAATTCCATGTAAAAAGACTACTCAAGTGAATTCCAGAATATCACACGACACTCTGGCAATCCTACCCAAATCAGTTTCTAAAGAAACATCTCTCTTATCACAATTCAGTACAGCCTTATACTTATCGACCCAATCCATCGAAGAATTGGATCCACTCTTCTACCTCTGAAATTACCTCAAGAAAAACTACAATCCAGAAAATCTCCTCGACTACACATAAAATACTTCTAGCTACAATGCTGACCCAGATGCCCAAAAACTTCCTATCCAAAGCTCTTCGAGAAACTCGGACCTCGAACCAAACAGAAACACCCTACTGAACTTAGCCACAACACCGAAGCATACATACTTCCTTAACTTGTTCCAAAGAAACATCTTTGGAGACATCCATAGCCATTGTGTCTCATCACACAGCTACTACATCCTGAGGTATCAAGATATCATGACCTGCTTCTGTCCAACCAACAGATCCAAACTCTAGCTCATCCAAACTTACACTTCAAAGATGAACTCCGAACCTTAACGGGTTTCCTCCAAAGATCGATGAAATCCTTACACCACCCAAAGCTCACTCGAGACGGTAATAGGTCTACAGTATCGACAGATACACTTCCAACCTTAACCATTCAAACTCAAACCATTGGTAGTCATGTTACACACACCACCACCCTATCTACCTTTATAACATATATCGGAAAACCAAAACAGGTAACCCTACAAATAGGTAGAAATAAATAAGTATATATTTTTATATATATATCAAAATTACAAATAAGCTCTCTCAAGAAAGAAATCACTCAAGAGCCTAGGTATTCGCTCAACCTAGCGCTCTGATACCACCCATGACGACCCGCTCTTCTACTCCCAGAAAAGCGTATCATCAAAAGAAAAGAAATGGGTAGAAATAGAAAAGAACAGAAAGAAAGAACAACAACATCAGAATCTCACAGCGGAACGGAACAAAATATAATACATCATATAATTATTACATAGTTTTACATATATCAGAGTTATACGATATCATACACGTGATAGTCATATACACATCTGTCACTACATACATCTCAAAATATAGCATACATCAACTAACATAGCGGAACTCGATAGATAGCTACATACGTCTAGAACTCCTACTCCAAGCTCCTCTAGAAACAAAATTCAAAACCTATCACTTGGCTACTCATAAAAATTTGAGTACCCAAGAGTTCATGAAAAACAAAATATAAACTCCGGGTCAAACATGGGTCTGGTATGAGTAAACAGTTTAAGTTGTTTAACTTTTAAAAACATTTGAAAATATAGGTAACACTTAAGACTCCCCACAAATAAATACGAGTAAGTTTTTACCTTACGCTAACCAAAACATTTTATTGGAAATCCAGTGATATTATCATAGTGTCTAGGGTTGTTAAGTAAATAGAAAATAGCTGAAATTGTTACATCTATTAAATTCCTGCTACTAGCCACAAAAGTGGGTAATACAAATCAAAACCATACGGTCTTGTAGGGAAAATGGATTTCCATCAATGGCAGGGCTACTAGGGTACCGCCCGTCAAAGTACGGGGCCTAGATCACCGTACCGAGGATCACTCCCGACCCCCTACAACAAAAGGCCAGAACCATTTCTTACTGAACTGTCCCGTACAAGATAACCCCACGGTCATAGCTAGTAACTGCCCACACAGCCGAAATAGAAAGGGACATCTAGACAGGGGTATATCTCGTCTTGCTTGGGCATGACCCACCTAACCTTGCTGCACATCCCCTGTTTTAGCCATTCTCGGTTGATGAGTCTTGAGGCTGCGATTACCTTTACAGAACATATCACTTAGAATGCTCATCGTTTACCGGACGATGTGCGGAAAGCATTCAATCCTTGCAAGTTGGTTTCGGCTTCGAACGAAACCGAAGGCATTATCTCGTTACACTCATTTTGGAATCACCCTCAGAGTCAACGACAATAACCTTTGCATTCTGAAAACACCATCTCGATCTTCACTTGAGAATTCAAGCCCTATCGTTTAATTTGGATCGATGTGGATTTCGGATAATCATAAATGACACCTGATCCCAGTCTCATCGAAATCGAAACGCCATTTTAAAGGACAAGTTGTTTAATTAACTTAAAACAGTTTAATTCGACAATTGAATTCACATAGTATATCACAGATAAATCATACACAATCATCATAGATATATCAAGAGAAAATCATAGAACATCATATAATATCATCCAATAAACATAACAAATCAGATATTCTACATATACAACATTCATAAGCAATCATCTTAAATTCTTATTGTAATTAATTCGATTTAAAATCAATTACTTGAGAATTAATCACTTAACCCTGTTTAATCATCAATTAATTATCAATTAATTAATTATTCCATTTCAAATTATTTAATTAATTACTTATTCCTTAATCGATTATTAAGTCATAATTATTCAATTAATTACTCTTAATTATTAATTAACAACTTTAATTACTTTATTAAAACTTAATTATCCATTTAGTAACTGCTAATTACTTAATTAATCAATTATTAATTCTTAGTTAAAATACTTAATTAATTAACTACCAATCATTCATTAATTAACTTGAGTAGTTAATTACAATTTTATCACTTAACCATTAAGTAATCCAAACTCTAATTAAAATCAAAAAAGTTAATCATTCTTAATTAATTCCTAAAAATAATTTATTAATATTAATTATTCAACTTAATTAACATTTTATAAGTCTTCTTTAACTTTTTGAAAATCAATATATTACTAACTACAAACTTAAATATTAATAAATTTCATACTTAACTTGAAGTAATTACTTAAGTAAAGTAATAATTAAGTGTTAAAAACATTGTTAAGTATTAACTAAGATAATTAAAACTTGTATTAAGTTTTTAACTTAAAACTGTTAAACACTATAAAGTTTTACAGTGTTTAAAGCATGATGAAAATCTGTTTACTTAACTTCACTTTTAAATACAATACTGCAGTTTGAAGAAATCCGAGACTTCTCCTGTTAAAACTCGAGTAGTACTTCGAGTACCTCACGCGTTTTCCCGAGACTCTCCCCTGTTCATCTCGCAACCTTCTTCTTTTACTCTTTTTTTCCAATAAGCTTAAAATTTAACTAAGGATAAATAGCATCAGGAAACCAATTCACCAACACGATCAAAAAGTCGAAGCTAACACCTCATTTACTCGAAGAAAATTGACCTCTTCCTCGAGTATCGACTCGAGTAACTTCCCACCATCAACACAAACACAACTCACCGCGCCGTACACGTGCACGGCGGCGCGGCCATCTCCGGCGAACATCAACATCAACAGCAAGTCGCAAATCGTCCCTAAGCTCGAAATCAAAATTCGAACCGCCTTCAACAATTACAAATCTAAATTTTTTCATTTGTTCGAAAATACTACAAACTTGACAACTAACTAAAACCACTAGCCACCGCCTTACAACCCACGGAGTCGCCTAAATTTTGTCTACACCCCAATAACACATCAAGCAACCATCCACCCAAGATTCGTGCAACTCGATCATGTAAAGAAGAAGAACAAGCCTCGTTTACTGACATGAACAAAAACTTGAACCCAATCCCTAAATCGATCTCATTTCTTGAATTTATGCAATGAAAAAAATATTCAACAATTTTCTCAAAATCTATGATGTTTATACGTGCTTCAATCCAAATTTCAACCTTTAAAATTGATTCGATCACTAGAAATTGGAAGAAATGCATTTTTTGTTCTACAAACCGCTCTTTAAATATGAAACAAATATTCTTTGTTTTTGTTTTAAAAATCATAAATTTCAATCAGAATTCAAGATATAAACTTGACTTAGCTTCTTGTAACAATCGAATTTATCAATTAAGTTCTTGATTGCTGTAAAACAATATTACAGTAGCATACTTTTACAAGATGGTTTAAACAACTTACAAAATCTTAGTTTTAGTTTAAATACCTTTTTGATGAAAAATTAAAACTTAACAAGGATTGGCAAAAAGTGAATTTGAGTTTTGAAAAAAAATGCAAACTGTAACCACAACAGAGAGCACAGAGCAACACAGAAATGTATACAAGATAAAGCATATACCATATCATATGATCATTGAATCATGAGCTATTTAATTTAAACTTAAAGCTTTAAAATTTCTTGTTTACTGACCTGACATGGTTGTTGAACAAAGAATATTTCTTGTTTTCTTTTGAAAACCTGAAGTATGAAACTGTCTTGAGTTCTTGACTGTTCTTGTTTGAATTTAAAATTTGAGTTTGTTTCCCTTTTTTCTTCTTTAGTTTTCTTTGGTTTTGTTAAATTATTGCTGAACGAACTAAATGGTTTAGATGTATACATATATATAAAGGAGAACACATGTGTATAAAAGAAGGTATTAACTGGTACTGTTGTTTTCTTCTTTTGGCTTTAACTTGAAAGATTTTATGTATGAAATGTAAAGATTTGCAAACATTTGAATTGACAAAATTTTGGCTGAGATGATAACAATTAAACGCTTTGGTTTCTAAAGATGTTTACATTCTAATTATTATGTTTGCTATGTATAAAGAATGTGTATATAAACGTACCCTTTGCAGGTAGATGTTTGGCTTGTATATGAAGATAATTTTGTTTAAAGACATTTGTTTTATTATTTTCTTGCTTAGACAATATGCGTATGTTTGTGTCTGATTTCATTTTCTACTTAGTGCTTACAAATTCTCAGCTAATGTTGCTTGCCAACATATCTTAACTACTTAATTTTTTTATTTCTAACTATCAATATTTAAATTACATTCATGTGGTTTACTTATATTCATTTCTATTTGCATTTTTAACTATCAATATTTAAATGATATTCATAAGTTTACTAACTTATATTTGAACTTTATATTGATAGAATTTGATTTTAATTTAAACATTATCATCCATATGTATATATACCAAATGTTAACAAGACAATGTATTTTAATTTAATTATATAAGATAAATTTTATTGTAAATATTATTAAGATATTTATTCAAACTTACAAATCCAATTTTCCCTTTTCAAAATACAGATCTATATAAATAATTGACTATATTTCCAAAAGTCTTATTCATTTTAAAATGATAAGTTTATATTTTATTTAATTAGATTAAATATTTATTAAAATAATAAGGCAAAAATCCAGGGTCGTTACAACCCATGTCTTAATTCTCATGCTATTTTGTGTGTTAAGGATCCTGTAATTCGATACATGAACTTGACTTACTCTTACATTTTCACCATTAAGACCCAGGCTTCCGATACTGCACAAAGCATGCATTACCCTTTTCAAATTAGTGCTGTATATTTAATTCTTTTTCTTTCTTTCTGCTATACGAATTACTAAATGGTTCAAGTTTTAAAATATAAGTGGATTGGTTATTATAAGCTAACCTTATTCCATTTCCAGGTCCACAGTTTATATTTGAGATTGTAAGATCGATCACCCCGGTTCCAACAGAAATACGATCTTCCCCTATATAAGAGAAAAAGAAAACAAAAGATAATTCTAACTTGTAAGTATTTTTGATTGAATAATGAAACATGTTGCGGATGTAATTCGATTTGTTGTTAAAATTAATTAGTTTTGCGGCTGATTGAATACTATGACCAATAAGTAATGAATTACTATTCATATTATAAATAGTGGCATTTTCACTTTACATTATTTGGAATAAGATGGATATCAATAGTCATTTACTTTTTTTACCATATGTCATAAAAGAGAAATAGTTGATTCTCTAAAATTAACTTCTAAGGTACTTATGCTAAGGAGTTCTCAAACGTGCTACTTGTAAGTATTTTTGACCACTTACAAGGAGTTGTTATCTTTTACAATGAGTATAAACCTGTTTGCTTACACAACAATATTTACCTGTTCCAAAGTTAAATTCTAAGCTACTTATGCTAAGGAGTTCTCAAACATGTTACTTATAAGTATTTTTGACCACTTACAAGGAGTTGTTATCTTTTACATTGAGTATAAAACTGTTTGCTTGCACAACAATATTTACCTGTTACAATCGACAATGCGAACACGTTGAGAGTTTTGAACATGAATACCATCTGTGTTAGGGCTGCGTTCAGGAGCTTTGATATTCAACATACTTATAGTTACACCCACACATCCATGGACACCAATATGCATTTGAGGACTATTTTCAAATCCCAACTTATTCATTTCAAGATCACAGGCATCTTAGATGTTTAGACACTGTAATAGAAATATCATAGTTATTATATTATTAGTAATTCAATAAGAGTGATTGCACTTACATTAGGGGGTACGGTGCATCCCTGCAACCAACAAAGAGATTGAAATATGATCAGATATGATAAACTATGGTAGAGGTTCAATGCATTTTAGCTAGTTTAAAATTTTCGACACGATAAAATGCATTGGTTATCTTGTTAATTAATCAAATTACTTGTTTCGGTTGTCGATTAAAATAAAAAATAGTAAAAAACCTAACTAGTTCCTTTTGCAATTCCACCATACTTAGCCATTACCGTTGAACTTACCGCCTCCATTGATTGTTAATCCTTATGGTAAGTTTTGAAACTCGATCTAGCGCATTTTTCTTAAGTGATCCCACATTCTTTCAGGTGCTACAACAGATCCTCTAACCTGCAAAATTAATTGTATTATATTGCTTTTACATGTGATTTCAAATTGCGTTTTAGATTTAATATAATTGATCCACAAACCTGCAAAATCAACTGAAGTGTCTGTACAGTTTGAAAAAACGAGTATAAAATTTAAGGTAAACTTAGTGTTTTGTAAGAGGCAAAGATAAATAATCTTTTGAGACAACTTTCCATGAATAAAAATTCTTTTTTCTGTTAACTAACATAAAAATAAAATAACATCAAATGATATTCACTGGAAGGGATATATATCATTAGAAAATCACATGATTATACCTCAAAATGTATTTTCGACTTGCAAGGTCCTTGAAATTTTATTGATGACATCACAAAATCTCGACATTGTGGTATAAGGACTGTACTAGATCCACCTTATTTGCATCCATTGTTCCAAGCATCTATAAACACCTTGTAAAATACACAATATTCATTTAAAAGCTTTACAAAAATAAAAATCAATATAAGCATGCAAGTTCCACTTAAATTTTTCTATTATGCATGCATGCATGTAGGAAAAGAAGGGAATTTCTTTTAACAACACCGCAAATGAGTTTTAAGATTAAGTTTTTGTAACGACCCGTAAAATTTTGTTAATTTTTAATGGTTTTATTTAGCGTATTTAATATGATTTTTGAGAAATTTTAAATAATAAAATTTTGAAATAAAGTTTTACATTTGGATTACGTATAGTTAATGTGGCAAGTGATAAATTTTCATCAAAAATTAAGAAAGTATATTTTAGGGTGTGATTCTATTCAATTTAAGTCAGTAATAATTGATGTTCATAAAATAATTTATTTTAGGAAATTCAAGGCACAGCTGTTTTATTTTCCATCATTTCTTTTATTTATTTTCAAACGGTTCATTTTGCCTTTCGTTATTCCTCGTTTTATAATAACAATTGAAATTTATAGTCGTTTCAGTATATAGCTTTTTACACGTTTCATACTAATTTTATTTCAGCAGTCCATTGCCTTTAACTTTTAATCTGTTCCATTTTCTTCCTAGGCAACAGCTCACATTCCATTTCGCTTATAAATCAGTTTCCACTTTTACTCACCTGCTCACCTTTTCTTCCATCTATCCGTTTAATAGTTATGTATAAGTTGTAATACGTTTCCCTGATTCATCTCCTTTCTTTTTTATCATTGACATATTAATTATGGGAAGTGAATAATTTAAAAACCCATCTTTCCCTCATTTGTTTAAACTTTAAGCTAAATTTTAGCTTGTGACCGTTGCTATACATTTCATTAAAGAGGTACATTACCTTATTAATCTCCGGAATTTAAGGGTGAAAATTTTATTTTCCTAACCTTTCCTTTCCTAAGCTCCCTGTTTCCACTTTTTTCATTATGACCATTCATTATATATATATACACTACAGCTGGAAAGTTATAAACGTATAAACATACATACATTTTGTATTATTAAAAATTTAATGCTCACCTTAAATTGTGACCTTTTGGTTTCCTTGCTTTCAAAAAAAATTTGATTCGTAGCCACGGTAATAAATTATTATAAATTTTTCAACTTAATCTAAGATGACCGTTGCTACTAGAATCGTTACTTTTCTAATATATTCATTCCTACTTTCACTGACCTTTTATTTCTTCATTTTTCCACCGTCTAAATAAATAAATAAATAAATGGTTATTCGTTTTATTTTATTCAGTAATCAGCGTGACTCTTGCCATTTACACTGCACCATATTTGACTATTGATTTTCGTTCAGCATTCTTATTTTAAAAATATAACGTAGAGTGACGTTTCCTTCATAGTATAAAAATTGCTTTAATAGATATTGAATCAATGTGTAGCTGTTACTCTGATATTTTTTCGGAATTGTGACTTTTCTCTTTCCTTCCGTTCAAATTTGAAACGTGCTGCCATTTATTTGCTTTGATTATTTTCCTGAATCAACATGAATATTTTGCCTTAAATCCTCAACTGAATCATAGCACGTGATTGTGCTATTTCTTTGGTTACTTTTATTTAGTTGTTTCCATTTAATTCTGTTCGTATTTTCTTCCCCTTTTTTATTGCTTCTTCCCAGATTTCTCTTCTTTCCCTCTCTATTGTTTCTTCCTCTTCTATATAAACTTGCCTGGCACTACAAATATTGGCCTCTCCTTCACCTTTTCCAAACTCCGGCTCCTTCCTCCGCCGCCCTTACCTCCGTTCCCCTTCTCTTCGCCACCCATGCACCACCCAGGCCCGCATCTCCCGTTTGCCTAACATCCCTCCACTCTGTATGCATGCTTGTATCAAAAGTTAGGTGTGCATTATCTATATATATTTTGGTTATAATATGTTAGGTTATAGTAGTTTATGTTTTGATCTGTTTGTATATATATGTCAAATTACATATGTTTACACGGTACGTATATTTTATATTAACAGTTATATATATATATATTTTATAGTTATATGTTTTATATTATAAGTTTTATAGTTTATATGTGTTAGTTTTGATTTTAAAGGTTTATATATACATATATGCCCACGTATGTATGGGTTTTTTTATGTTTATAAAGTTTATACATGTATGAAATTTGTAGTTATGTTTGTATATGTTTGTATATAAGTGTGATGTGAGCTTTTACTGTCTATACATACGTTTGACTTTATTCATATAAATTTGTTATATATATTAGCCTTTGTTTGTTGTATACTTTACTAGAAAGAAATACGTATAGCTTTAAAGGAAAACTATATATATATATATATATATATATATATATATAAGAATATATTTTGAGTTCTATATACATATTTATACAGAAAATACTTATATAACGTTTGTATATATCTATATACCAGTGTCTATAATATATGAGGATATGAAAAGTTGAATACATTATTTACATATTTTGGTTTACTTTATGTAATATGTGCATTTTTTTAGTATATTTTTTTTATATATTCATACTTTATAAGCTTTACAAAATTTAAATTTTCTGGTTTTGCTTTGTTGGTTTCGAATCTTATTTATATATAAAGTGAAACTATACATGTGTTTTGCCGTATGAGTTAAAATTTTGATTGTATGTATTGGGTTTGAAAATGTAAATTTTATATTTACTTAGATATTTTTTAATGTATGTTTTTTTTAGATACAATATTGGTTCCAAAATATAATATATGTACAATATATATATGTGTAAACTTGGTTTTTCAAATTTTATGGATATAGTACGTTTTGGGATTTAACTATTGATTCAAATTTTAAATACATATATCTATATTTTAATAACTTTTAATAGGCTGTTATTTATTTGTATATGTTTAAATTTTGAAAGTTATTTATTGATTTTAATTTATATACGGAATTAAAATAAGTTGGTGTTTCAAATTTTATATTGATTTTAGAGTAATATATAATGTATATGTTTGTTCAGTCTATATCCAGCCAATTTGATTTTTTTTTTCCATCAATTCCTATCTATCAGCTTTGTCCATCGTGCTTGTTTTTTTCATCGAATCGTATCCATCTAGCATTGCTTTGGAATTCGTAGCTCATTTCATTGTCAAAATCCATCTAGCCACGAAAGGTGAGCAATCACTCACAGTTAACGTTCTTATATTTATTAAATTTGATTTCAATTGAAACAACAATTGAAGTATGCTGCTGTAGTTATTTAAGTTGTTATATTTATGCTATTATCTATAACTGTTCACATGTGGGATATGACACCATATCCTATTGTTTATATTACACTGTTATTGATGATATATGCATGTTGTTATATTATTATCATATCTGTTATCACTCTGAAAGTGCCCTGTTTGTATAATATTCACTATGGGTTGAAATGATACATACCCAAACAGACTTTAGGATAGGAGAAAATCGTTATGGGTTGAAATGATAAACCCAAGCGATTTTCATTTAATTGAATTGGGATTACGGGTAGAAATGATATCCACCCGTATATATTTAGTGGACGTATTGAAATTGTAAATATCCGTAGCACTTCACCATATGATAGAACTGGATTTAAATGGGGAAGCATTTCAAGACTGGATTTTCGATTTAAGTGATTTAATGAATATTTCACGTTTAAATAAATTAAAATAAAATATGTAGTAAAATGTAATTTAAGATTACTTAAATGATATTGAATCAAATGAGGGAGCATTTTAAGACTAAATAATAATGAGGTTAATCGAGATCTTTATGAAACTGTTAAATTGAACATTTAAATATTAAAGCTTTGAACTATATTGGAATTTAAATGGGTTATTTTGAGATTCAGATCTGCACTTGAAATCAATATAGTTGAATTGTTATTTAGAAACTAAATTGAATAAAAAATGAAAATTTAGGTTGAACTAAAATTTGAAATTATTATTTAGAAAACTAAATTGAATAAAATTTAGTTTGAAACGTTGAATACTTAAAGTTTGAAATATATTGAAATATAAAGGGGTATTTTGTGATTACAAATCCAAATTTTGAGATCGATAAAATTGAAGTGGTTTTTTAGGAATTGAGTTGAATTTAAAATTGATCAATTGAGATTTGACTAGATTTGAATTTTTGATTGGAGTAGATTTGAATCGTAACTGTGAAAGTGATCAAATTTGAAAAGAAATATATTTGAAGTGAAATGATATATTGTTTTTGAATAATAAATAAAATTGAGATGACCATGGTGAGATAGTGTATATTTCTACCCTATAGATAGTTCCAGGGATCTTTAGAGGATGGTTATCCCAAACATCCTCTAAGTTAATTTTATTTCAGTTGATATTTCACTTGATTTGGATTTATTGATATAAGAATGTTAATCCTAACTTGAGTGTTTTATGTTTTGCTTTACGCTCGGGTCAGACTGAGTGATACAGCATTGAGACTCACCTTTGGAGTTTGGAGCTTAGCTTGGAGATCCAACTATCGCTTAGCTTTCAGCACTTCCTGTTGATTCGTTAAGAGAAGTCATCTGTTGCATTGGAGACTTCACTGTATCTGGGATATTCTGATGTATTTTATTTCTAACTTTGTTATATAGTAGCTTCATGAGCTACTATTCATTTATTCCGCTGCGTATTATTGTACTACTCTGTATCTGTGATTCTGTGATTGATGGATTTACTGTATATGTTTTGCCAAATTTAAATTAACAATTCGGTGTTTTGAATTATTCAAGTTGGGCATGTATAGTATTATTGTCGATTTGAATGGTCCAAAATAGCAAGTCATTACAGTTGGTATCAGAGCTTTGGCTCTAGGCAAAACTTAGCATATATGGTAAATTTATTTACAGAATCACTTTCGTTCGAGTTGAATCTCTTCCTTTTGACTCGATTTCCTTTGAACTTTGGAACGTTCCCTGTGGTTCAAAAATTCATTCTTGTCTCTCTCTATTTATATTCTTTTGATTCTGGAGTATCCAATGACTCCACTGAATGACTTGTAAAGGGGGTGAAACTCCTTTACAATTGGCATTGATTCACCGGAGATTTATGTATCCCTCGGTTTAGGTGCTACTATCTCTTGTTACTCCGAATTATATCTCTGGCGATCGAATGTCGAATTGCCTCAGAATTCTGCATCGATCTAATTTTGGAATCACGGTTGACCTGTAAAGGTCGCCCATGATTTATAGAAGTATATCCATCTTCTATTTTGTAATTTAATTATCTCATCTTCGATCGAGTCTATCTTCGAATCAGGATTCTATTGATTGGAGTTCCTCTAAATTAAATCTCTATCTTTGTTTTAAAATCCATTCTTGAATCATCCTTTGAAAATCGGGTTTTGTTTGTATTTCAAAATTGTTTTGTATGCCGAAATTTTTATTTGGGCAACTATGATTTTATTCTATATATAAAAGAGAAAATGTTTTCGATAAGGATTATATACCTTTAAAAAAAACGAGAATTTGAAGTTTCGAAAAGATTTGAAATTTTGAAAATATCATAAGAAAAATTATTTTTATAAAGATGATTTATAACTAAAAGGTTTTGAATTTGAAATTCGAGAGATTGAACTCCAGTATTTTTGAAAATTGGTTTAAGATTTTGAAATATATAATAAAAAGATTTAAAAGTATTTTCTGAATAAGAAATGTTTCAAATGACTTCAAATGAATTCCAAGATTTCGAAAAAAAATTCAAAGAATTTTTCAAGAAAATAGAAGTCCAGAACTCACTTATGTCGCTGGAAAATAATTTCGATGATGAGTGCATGCATCATCGACATTGATTTTCGAGTTTCAGAGTGGGGAGAGGCCACTTAATAGCTTTGCTATGCGAGTGACTTTGTGAAACCAATTTTGATTTCAAATTCCGAAGTATGATTTGATATTCGAATGATACAGGTATATATATTTGAAATAATTTAAAGTAAGTCGGTGTTCAATCCTCGAGTTTTCGATTTGATTTAGTATAACTCTATTTATAAAAAAAAATTGATTTACTGATTTGTTGCTGATTTCCAACTTTTGTATTTGAAATTCGATTTCACCGACTATTTTGAAGGTTCGAGCACTTCCAAATCAAGGTTTAAAAATTTTAAACCAAGAAATTTCGAAGAGTATAAAATATTTGATAAATAATATAAGTTTAGTTTTGTATGTTTAAAGTATGAAGAGTACGACTTAAGTAAATTTGAAACTTTTGTTAAATAAATAATTTGAAAAAGGAAAATTGGATTTTTCAAATAGAAATAAATAGTTTAAGGATTTTAAAGGGATAATTATAAATTTGGAAACCATTTTGAGTATAATTGATTTAGAGAAAAATATTTGGTTTTGAAGTTTGATTGGAATTAAAACCAGTACTTATATGGTGATTTTGGAAATGAATTTGTTTGACCTAAATTTTGTTGATTTGTAAATTTGGATTATTTTCTAAACCTATTTTTTAAGAAACTTTGGAACTAAATTGATATTGAAATGATTTGAATTTGAGAACCTTATATTATTAAGTACTTGATTTGGGTGTGGTCGAACTTATATAAAATGGATTTGTATAAGTATGAAGTTGATTTGTAATCTATTGATTTGAAAGATACTCAATTTGGAAAGACAATTTTTTTTATAATCGAAGTCTATATAAGTATGATTTTATATACTATTGATTTTGAAAGTATTCGATTTGGAAAAGGAATCCTATATATAATGGACTTTATATAAGTATGATATTTGAAAGTATTTGGAAAGGTACTATATGATATATATTTTTTCAAAGTAAAGATATGGAAAGTGCCTTCTGCTTGATATCCGCTTTGTGGCCACATTGTGGATTCATTCTATCGATATTATTCTGTCGGATTTTGGTTTTTCGGATGTGATACTCGAGTGTCCCACTATGGCGTAACCCATGGTTTTTATTTCTTACGACTGCATAGAGCAATTGCCTGGCTGAGACTGGCCTAGGGGTACAGATTGTTTCTTGGGGGATCCAGGCTTAACCATTATGTATCCTGCAATCTATATAGGTCGCATTAGTAGCGAAACTGCCTGGCTGAGACAGCCTAGGGGTACGGATTGTTTCCAGGGGGACCCAGGCGTTACCATTGTGTATCCTGCTCCCTACTAGTCATCATGGCGTAACTCGCAGGGCTGAGAAAGCTTACGGATACGGATTGTTTCCTGGGGGATCCAGGCGCAACCATTGTGTATTTGCGAACCATGGTTGGACAAAGGTTTTGGTTTGATTGTTTTGCTTGGATTTTACTTTCCATATCTGTTTTTAAAGGTTTTTCAAGTATTTTCACTGGGTGTTGAAACAGGTCTACTAAGTACTTGAAGAATTCTAGCTTTGCGCCTGATCAACGCATGGTGAGAGTCTGCAAGAACGAGGGTAAACTTGTTGAAACATCGAGTTATAAAAGTATTTTTGAAAGGAAAAATTCGTTTTGATATGAAAGTATTTTATTATAAAGGTATTTCCAACAAAGAAATTTTGTATTAATATTTGAGATTAAAATTTTATGGTTTGATTTAATTATTCGAGCCCAATACTATCCCTTTGAACATACCTTTTCTGCTCAGCCTTATTTATTCACCTATATTCCGTTTTTTCTAATCTACCCTCCTTTCCTTTTTGAATATAATCTTTAAAATATTGTTTATTTATATACTACATGGTTTAATAGTAAATCATTAGTTTCATTAATATTTCAGAAGTTATTAATTTAATATAACATATTTAAGAAATGAGTATTAATTTATCTATAATATTGAAAGTGTCTTAAGATAAATTAGTAAATTTATAAACTATGGATTTAATGTTTTCAAATAACTTCCTTGAAAATATAACCAAAGACGTGAATAACTGTTTCAAATAGTTCTCATATATATTTATAAAGGTGTTATTCAAACATATAAATGTTATTTATAAGGGAAGCAGAAAATTTTACAAATGGGTTTTGAAAAGTTTTAAAGTATTAAAGATAATTGAACTGCAAATGAAGTTTTCAAATGAATATTTCTAGAAAATTTATATGGTCGTAAATTAATTGTTTATCCTTGTCTTTCAATCTATTTATCTTTTTAGTTGTTTCTATTCTCCTACCTTCTTCCTTTTCGGGGATGAAAAGTTTTGAGTGGGGGAGAGTGTAATGACCCGTAAAATTTTGTTAATTTTTAATGGTTTTCTTTAGCGTATTTAATTTGATTTTTGAGAAATTTTAAATAATAATATTTTAAAATAAAATTTTACATTTGGATTACATATAGTTAAATGTGGCAAGTGTCGTCAAAAATTAAGAAAGTATATTTTAGGGTGTGATTATGTTCAATTTAATTCAGTAATAATTGATGTTCATAAAATAATTTATTTTGAGAAATTCAAGGCACAGCTGTTATATTTGCCATCATTTCTTTTATTTGTTTTCAAACGGTTCATTTAGCCTTTCGTTATTTCCCGTTTTATAATAATAATTGAAATTTATAGCCGTTTCAGTATATAACTTTTTACACGTTTTACACTCATTTAATTTCAGCAGTCCATTGCCTTGAATTTTTAATATGTTCCATTTTCTTCCCAGGCAACAGCTCACATTCCATTTCGCTTATAAATCAGTTTCCACTTTTACTCAGCTGCTCACCTTTTCTTCCATCTATCCGTTTAATAGTTATGTATAAATTGTAATACGTTTCCCTGATTCATCTCCTTTCTTTTTTTCCATTGACATATTAATTCTGGGAAGTGAATAATTTAAAAACCCATCTTTCCCTCATTTGTTTAAACTTTCAGCTAAATTTTAGCTTGTGACCGTTGTTGTACATTTCATTAAAGAGGTCATTACCTTATTAATCTCCAGAATTTAAGGGTGAAAAATTTATTTTTCTAACCTTTCCTTTCCCACGCTCCTTGTTTCCACTTCTTTCATTATGACCATTCATTATATATATACACTACAGCTGGAATGTTATAAACATATGAACTTAGATACGTATTGTATTATTAAAAATTTAAAGCTCACCATAAATTGTGACCTTTTGGTTTTCTTGCTTTCAAAAAAAAATTGAACCATAGCCACGGTAATAAATTACTATAAATTTTTCAACTTAATCTAAGATGACGGTTGCTACTAGAATCGTTGCTTTTCTAATATATTCATTCCTACTTTCGCTGACCTTTTATTTCTTCATTTTTCCACCGTCTAAATAAATAAATAAATGGTTATCCGTTTTGTTTTACTAGGTAATCAGCGTGACTCTTGCCATTTACACCGCACCATATTCGACTGTTGATTTTCATTCAGCATTCTTATTTTAAAAATATAACGCAGAGTAACGTTGCCTTCACAATTTAAAAATTGCTTTAATAGATCTCGAATCAACGTGTAGCTGTTACTTTGATATTTTTACGGAATTGTGACTTTTCTCTTTCCTTTCGTTCAAATTTGAAACGTGCTACCATTTATTTGCTTTAATTATTTTCCTGAATCAACGTGAATATTTTGCCTTAAATCCTCAACTGAATCATAAAAGGTGATTGTGCTATTTCTTTGGTTACTTTTATTTAGTCGTTTCCATTTACTTCTGTTCGTATTTTCTTCCCCTTTTTTATTTCTTCTTCCCAGATTTGTCTTCTTTCCATCTCTACTGTTTCTTCCTCTTCTATATAAACTTGCCTGGCACTACAAATTTCGGCCTCTCCTTCACCTTCTCCAAACTCCAGCTCCTACCTCCGCCGCCCTTGCCTCCGTTCCCCTTCTCTTCGCCACCCATGCACCACCCAGGCCAGGATCTCCCCTTTGCCAAGCAACCCTCTATGTGTGCATGATTGTATCCAAAGTCAGGTGTGCTATATATATACATATTGGTTATAATATGTTAGGTTAAGTAGTTTATGTTTTGATCTGTTTGTATATACATATCAAATTACATAAGTTTACATAGTACGTATATTTTATATTAACAGTTATATATATATTTGTAACGACCCAGAATTTTTAGAAATTAAAATATGAATATTTAATTAATTTTAAATATTAATAAGTGAATTTATAAGTCAAATAAATTTTTATTTGAATTATTGAATTTAATTGGATAATTAAATCGATAATTTAATACGTTAAATTATTGAAATAATTGGAAATTGAGTTAAATATGATTGAAAATGATTTGTAAAATTTTATTTTACCATATGGAAGTTAGAACAATATTTTAGAACTTTTAAAATCGAATTTAAAGTTAATTTGTGAAAATTGAATATTTTAATAATTAAATCGACTAGTGAAAATAGACAATTTTTGAACAGTCTCAGAATTGAACGAAACTAGTTCCATTGGATCCGTAATAGTTAATTATTACCGGATTTCAAATTTCGTGTCAATCGGAGTTATCGTTTGATCGTGGCAGCTCGAAACGCATCGATTTATTTTTAATTTAAATTTGACGAGTGAAAATAGCCATTTTTCAAAAAGTCTCGGATTTCGACGAAACTAGTTTCATCGGATCCGTAATGTGATATTATTGTAAGGTTTCAAATTTCAAGTCAATTGGATTTACCGTTTGTCCGATACAAATTAAAACGCCTAGAAATCGACTTAAATCGGTTTAATTCAAATTGAGCGTTTATAGCCATAACTCGCACATACTTCCGAATTAGCTTCCGAAACCTGTTCCATTGTGTCCGGAACGCGGGGTAAACCTTAGAAACGCTAGTTACGGCGCCTAAATCGGAGTTCGGAATTTCCGGATGAATAGTGTCGATCGGTTCTCTATAAATATACCCACAACCTTCATAATTTGATAAAAAAAATAACCCTAACCCTAATTTTTTAACCTAGCCGCCACTATCAGGTTGAAGGGCCAGAAATTGATCTCACTTTTCCCCTTTGATCTCTCAATCCATCAAGTTTTGGCTAAAACTTTCAACATGAAAGATGTAGAGGGTGATGAGAGCTACGATCTGAACGGTGGAGATGCGATTTGGAGCGACGTGGTGGGAGTATAGGGGGGGCCGACAGTTAGGGCCTGCGCACGCAACCCTAGGCTAGAGGGGCAGCCGAGCTTTATGATGTTGGTGGTGGTGGACGAGCTCGCGAAGGGCTTCGACATGGTGGGGTTGTGATCGAGTTTCGTCGAGAGAACGCGATGGAAATTGAAACCCTAATTGTTGTAATGGGTTCGGCCTCTTCGTGTATATCCTGTAGAAAGTAACGTGAATGAGGGGAGGAGAGAAAGATGCGCACGGGCCTGATGAAGGGGGGTTTGAAATCAACGGCCATGATCTTGCTAGGTTATAAATTTTATATTTATGTTGAAATTTAGTTATAAAATCGTGTACAAACTTCATAAATTCATAACTTTTTCATACGAGGTCGAAAACGCGCGAAACCAGTTGCGTTGGAATCGTATGGACGAGCACTACGCGATGGAGTTGGTTTGGAGTCGTTTGGAGTTAGTGAGAATTTTGGGTAAAATTAAACGTCCGTTTAATTTTTTTCGAAATAAATCGCTAAAACGGAATTTAAAATCAAGGTGAGAACTTCTCACTCAATCGAATTAGTTTCGATTTTATTTTAAATAGTTAGATTTAAAATATTTGAATGCATGTTTGAATGTTGATTGATATCTATTGATTGTTAAAATAGACATTATACGCCGTTAGTAAGCGGATGTTATTTATTAAAAACATATACCGCGAATATTTCATAAACAGTGAAATTGGTATTATAAATAATATCAATATATATATATATTGGCATATGTATATATTGCAGTTGATTGATTTCCCGCATTTTTTGTTTAGCGGATGAGGCCTTATTACGCCGTTATTAAGCGGATAATATTTAATAAGAACATATACCGCGATAATTTCGTACTGGAGCGAAATTGGTATTGTGCTAATGTTTGTGGATGCAGGAAACAGGTTGGAGGGATCCAACTGGATTCCTCAACAGTTTTTATTTGATTTCAGATATTTTGATATTTGATGGATTATCATATCGATATATGATGGATCGTTGTAGTCGTGATTGACTATTTGGTGTGTAGCATCATTGGACACAGAT
The DNA here is from genome assembly GCA_030765085.1 of Allium cepa. Classification (NCBI taxonomy): domain Eukaryota; kingdom Viridiplantae; phylum Streptophyta; class Magnoliopsida; order Asparagales; family Amaryllidaceae; genus Allium; species Allium cepa. The sequence continues at coordinate 947,856,151 of CM060938.1, read as the reverse complement.
TTTGGGATTTTAAAATGATTATAAAGTGATTTTTGAAAATATAAAATAATTTTGGAATTGATCCATTTTAAATAAATAAACGTTATAATTTTTAATGTTATAAAAATTATGATTTTTGAGAAATATAGTTAAAAACTGATTTTTGAGAATATGATGCTAATGATTTTATAAAATAGTTAAATCGGAATTTTTGAATTTATTGTGAAAAGTCAAGATATAGGATTTATAAAATTTAATTATTTTATGAATCAAAAGGAAGAAGTTTTTAAAGAAATTTAAAGACGTTTAAAAAGAATAATATAAATTGATTTATATTAAGAGATTTATAAATGGATATTTATAAATTGAAATATGGACATTATAAAACGAATTTTTATAAGTGTTTGAATGAAGTGAAAATGAATTTTGTAAATGAATGAAATTTATAAAATTATAAACTGTGAAGTTATAAATAAAATTTATAAATAGTAAGATTTATAAATTTGTGAAGTTATTTGAAGAATAGATTTGGTTAAATAAATGAATCTTATAAGTTATAAGATTTATGGTTTGGAAAGTCTTTAGAGGAACGATTTTGTAAAATAATCGTTTTATAAGTATTTAACTTATAATATGAACTTTTAGTTTATAATTAAGTTATAAACTGGAATAGTTTAATAAAGGAATTTATAAAAAGGAAGTTTTTATAAATAAATAGAAATGGAATTTATAAACGTTGTTTTATAAATTTGCAAATGATTTATTTTGACAAGAAAATTTGTTGAAACCTATAAATGGAGTTATATTCACATTTTTGAATAGTGAATAATCCTTTGAATTAAAATGAATAAAAGGATGAAATTTGTTAACAAAGTATATTCACGTTTTTGAATAGTGAATAACACGTTAAAGAAATTGTTTTAGATTTGGATGTTTTAAATAGAATTAAAACGATCTAACGATGTTTTAAAATGTGTTGAGATTCGAAACCATAGATTTCAACATTTATTGTTGAAATAGACGTTTTCGAGAAATAAAAGGAAATAGTAGACTATAACACTGTTGTTATAGTAAATGATTTCCGAAAGGAAATGTTTTGCATAGTATTGGGATTTATATATCTATTTAATTTCGAATCCCTATACTATTGATTTTGGGTTGTCGTAACGATGTTTTACGTAACATTCGTTTTGGCCCAAATAAATATGTTTAAGAGGATGATTTCCTTAAAGAATGAAATATATACTTAATTTCGATTGAAGTATATTGAATATTTTCTAAGTGTTGAAAATAAATAAAATTTGTGCATTACTTATTAAATAAGTATGGAATTGTTTTCCAATATGAAGTGATATTTAGAATTCATCTTTTTGAAGATAAATTAAAAAGAAAATTGAAATGAATTATTGAAATCGAATATTCATTGATATTTTGGAATTATAAATTCACTAAGGAATTTATAAAGAAAGTGGAATTGGTTTAAAAATAAATATTGATTTATTTTTGAAGTGTTGAAATTATATATCTTGTAAAGATATTTTGGAAAGTAAATAATTTGGAAAATTATTTGGAATCTGGTGATGTGTGCATATCTATTGATAGTTCAATAACCGACTATCAATATTTCCCTTTGAATGGGTAATTGATGTGATTTGTTTGAATGTGAATGCTACACTTATTTTTGAATAAGCGCTCACTATTCGGGTTAACCGGGAAAGGACCATGGGGTCGTATAACCCATTCCGAATATGTGATACGTCGTTATAATTGCATTGAAGATCGGTGTTGAAGACCCGGTATTTGCGAGAGCGATAGGATGACCTGTCGATTTACTCTGCACCGAGTTGCTCCGGTATAGAGTTCTCCATATGTGATGGTGAATCCGATCAGGATTGTGAATATCCGGATTGCAAGGACTTCTTTGTAAGTGCCTTCGGTTTTGTTCGAGCCCGGAACAAACTTGTATGGATTGTGTGTCTGACATTACAAGTTGAGATATAAAGCCGATTTCTTTCAAATATATTTCTGTTGGTGGCGAAGAATTTATTCTTTTAGCTTAACACCCTTCTCTGAGACGTACGAGCTCAGAGGTTATATAGTTGAAGTTATCAGCGATATATTCCCAATTTGGTAATGTGATATGCTGAGTGTTGCTGAAATGATCATTGTGTTGATTATTGTGATAGGATCGTTTATTTGATCGTCTATCTTGGTGATCATTGTGTTGATCATTTGTTGACCCAAAGCATGGCTTTTGTATAAAGTATGTTTTTGTGGACGTGACTTCGTCGAGCCTCACACCCCGGAAATGGTCAAAACAGGAAAGATGCGGCAAGGTTATGAGGGGTAGCACCCTTTAGGGTATGTACATTTCCTTCTGGATAGAGGTGGTATCATGGTATGGAGCCCAGATATTTAACCTATGTGGTTACTACGAATTTATTACTTTGTGGTTGTTGGCTTTCGGGATCCCGTGAGAAAGGTCGTTTACGATCGGGGAATGGCGTGCTCGTGTCAGTAGTTACCCAGTTAGGGGTAACCCGGCCTTGTGTTGGCAGAGTTCCGGTTTGGTTCTCGGGGATGTCTTTCCAGAGGCATTCTCATGTGGCAATGGGAAGTTCCTTGGCCTGACCATTTGTTGGAAATCCAAAGAAACAATACGTGACTTGTACGGTTTTAGTTGTATAACCTGCTATGGAATGTGGCGGTAACCTGCTATTGAACATAGTTAGCTATAGTAGGCATAGTTCGAAATGTCTATGCTGGCTAAGATTTATATTCTACTTTCAAAATGAATTTTCTACACTATGCACTAGTAATAATATCAAATGTTCTTTTTAAATGCGTATCAAGCATGTTTGACTATCATAAGGAGAAATCTTCTCCAAGTCTGCGTTTGCATGTGTGTGTGTGCGGGAGGCCTTATGGTAGTCTCATTTTTAAAAGCATTGCGAATTGACTTTAAAAATATTCCTCTATTTTGATTTCTAAAGTAAATAAACTGTTTTGAGTTCTCACACCAGTCACATGACTGACTTGGAGTTTATTGTTTTCCTTCCTAAACTCTGGGTGCCCACCAATTTTCACACGGGAAGTTAAGAGTTAGGTATATCAGGATATTCTGGAGTTGCTGGAGGCAAGCTGGATGGCATGGCGTATTACTACTATATAGTATTTCTTTTTCCGCTGCACTATTTGTTGTTGTTGTACACTCTGATGATAGGATGTAATGAAATGTGATGTAATGTAATAACTGATATAGTTCTTTGTTTAAAGATTATTCATTTATTATTATATGTTGTTCCGCTGCGAATTGTGAGATTCTGATGTTGTTCTGTTGTTTGTTTTCTGTTCCGTCCTATCTTCTTCTGTTTTTCTTTTTCCTCTATTCTCTTTTTCTTCTAATTAAAATTTTCTATCTTCTGTCTTCTCTCCTCCCTAATTTCTACCTTTTTCTCTTTTCTTTTCCTAAATTCTTTTTCTTAAAAACCCTCAGTGTTCGGTTTTCCGTCGTTCGATTTCTCGGCAGTCGATAAAGTGAGTGTCGATGTCGAATTTTCGGAAGACGAAGAATCGTGTCCTGACAATGTGGTATCAGAGCTTATGGTTAAGCGACAACCATGGTTCTGTTGGGTATTATTCATTAGAGATAGAGTCAGTAGTACTCTAGAATGAATTTGAGTGTAATAATAGCTATGAGAGCGTATTTGTTAGTGAATATAAAATTGTTTTATATTGTGATGGTTGGTTTGTTGAGTGGCATATGAACCTTCGTCAGCACGGTATGTACAACTATGCCGAAGGGGTTTCTAAACACTTTTATAGAACAATTCGGCACAGTATTGTTTTAAAATTGGGTAAATGAAATAATTTTACCTTGGTTATATTTTATATATAAAGAATAATTTTTCAGAATTATTAAAGGGTATATAAGTTGATTGTTTAGTTGTCTAAATAATCTAAATAAAAGAATAATTGTATAAACAAAAAGAATTATAAGAATTGAATTATAATTAATGTGAATTACAATTGTGAATAAACTTATATATATAAGAAGTGAAACTATATGAATATATATTTATGAACATGAGTTGTAGATAAAAAAAATGAATTTGAAGTTAAATGGAAATTTACTTTAGAAATGGAAATATAACTTAAGTGATATGGAATGAAGTTGATATTGGTATCGAAGTAAAGTAATAAAGTTAAGTGATGAATATGAACTTGAGTATATAAATAAAAAATTCAACTTTGTAATTGAATTGAATGAATGGATTGAATATTAATCAATTAAATGTGAATAATTGATATGAAATAATGAATGTAAGTGTAATTCATTAAAATCTAATGTTATTGGAAAGTTGAATATTTGAATGAAAATTAAATTAATTTAAACCAATTGTAAGCAAAGGAATTTGGTTGTGATAGATATACTTTGGTTGTTGTATGATTGTTAGTTGATTGTATATAATTCATTAAGTGTTAATGAAATTGAAAGCTAAATTAATTGAAATTCAATTGGAAGTTAAGTGAAATTTGAATAGAATTGAATTTGAATTGGAAGTGAACCAACTTGAATATGAATTAGTGAATATAAACTAATTGAAAATGAATGTTAGTAAACCCAATGTATATGAATCATATGTGATTAAATTGAAACCTAATTCATTGAATATTAATGAGAATATGAATGAATATTTATGATTATGAATGGTAGTTGGTTGATGTTTGCATTTGTTGTTTAGTTTCATTTGCTATGTTGACATGTATAGTTAGTATGTTGCTATATGTTGTATATTGAGATTATTGTCTGTATGCATGATTCTCATGTTGTTTGTTGAGTGATTAGTAGGTGCGGATCGCGTTCGCTTCGCATTTGGAGCTCTCTTTTGCGCTATATTAGCCGTATATGCTCGCTAATAAAATATAAGGTACATATCTCGGATTACATACCGTACTTTTATACTTTTTTCCCTTCGGGATGCCTCATTACTTGATGAGATGTATATTTGTGATATATATACTGTCATTTTTTTTTTTCGGATCGAGCCGCGCAAAGGAGACTATGGCGAATTTTTCTGGAAAGTTAAGGCGTTAGAAAAAATTTGAGAAAATGGGAAAATTTTGAAAACTTAAACTTTGATTTTGGAATTGAAAGTTAAACAATAGTAATTGTTTTTGAAAAGATAACTAAGTATGATTTGAAAACTTAGTAAAGATTTATAAGAAGTTTAACTATGGATTTTGGGAAAGTTAATAAATTCTGTACTTTTCCTACTTAATAATTTCGAGGACGAAATTCTTTTAAGTGGGGAAGATTGTAACGACCCAGAATTTTTAGAAATTAAAATATGAATATTTAATTAATTTTAAATATTAATAAGTGAATTTATAAGTCAAATAAATTTTTATTTGAATTATTGAATTTAATTGGATAATTAAATCGATAATTTAATACGTTAAATTATTGAAATAATTGGAAATTGAGTTAAATATGATTGAAAATGATTTGTAAAATTTTATTTTACCATATGGAAGTTAGAACAATATTTTAGAACTTTTAAAATCGAATTTAAAGTTAATTTGTGAAAATTGAATATTTTAATAATTAAATCGACTAGTGAAAATAGTCAATTTTTGAACAGTCTCAGAATTGAACGAAACCAGTTCCATTGGATCCGTAATAGTTAGTTATTATCGGATTTCAAATTTCGTATCAATCGGAGTTATCGTTTGATCGTGGCAGCTCGAAACGCATCGATTTATTTTTAATTTAAATTTGACGAGTGAAAATAGCCATTTTTCAAAAAGTCTCGGATTTCGACGAAACCAGTTTCATCGGATCCGTAATGTGATATTATTGTAAGGTTTCAAATTTCAAGTCAATTGGATTTACCGTTTGTCCGATACAAATTAAAACGCCTAGAAATCGACTTAAATCGGTTTAATTCAAATTGAGCGTTTATAGCCATAACTCGCACATACTTCTGAATTAGCTTCCGAAACCTGTTCCATTGTGTCCGGAACGTGGGGTAAACCTTAGAAACGCTGGTTACGGCGCCTAAATCGGAGTTCGGAATTTCCGGATGAATAGTGTCGATCGGTTCTCTATAAATATACCCACAACCTTCATAATTTGATAAAAAAATAACCCTAACCCTAATTTTTTAACCTAGCCGCCACTATCTGGTTGAAGGGCCAGAAATTGATCTCACTTTTCCCCTTTGATCTCTCAATCCATCAAGTTTTGGCTAAAACTTTCAACATGAAAGATGTAGAGGGTGATGAGAGCTACGATCTGAACGGTGGAGATGCGATTTGGAGCGACGTGGTGGGAGTATAGGGGGGGCCGACAGTTAGGGCCTGCGCACGCAACCCTAGGCTAGAGGGGCAGCCGAGCTTTATGATGTTGGTGGTGGTGGACGAGCTCGCGAAGGGCTTCGACATGGTGGGGTTGTGATCGAGTTTCGTCGAGAGATCGCGATGGAAATTGAAACCCTAATTGTTGTAATGGGTTCGGCCTCTTCGTGTATATCCTGTAGAAAGTAACGTGAATGAGGGGAGGAGAGAAAGATGCGCACGGGCCTGATGAAGGGGGGTTTGAAATCAACGGCCATGATCTTGCTAGGTTATAAATTTTATATTTATGTTGAAATTTAGTTATAAAATCGTGTACAAACTTCATAAATTCATAACTTTTTCATACGAGGTCGAAAACACGCGAAACTAGTTGCGTTGGAATCGTATGGACGAGCACTACGCGATGGAGTTGGTTTGGAGTCGTTTGGAGTTAGTGAGAATTTTGGGTAAAATTAAACGTCCGTTTAATTTTTTTCGAAATAAATCGCTAAAACGGAATTTAAAATCAAGGTGAGAACTTCTCACTCAATCGAATTAGTTTCGATTTTATTTTAAATAGTTAGATTTAAAATATTTGAATGCATGTTTGAATGTTGATTGATATCTATTGATTGTTAAAATAGACATTATACGCCGTTAGTAAGCGGATGTTATTTATTAAAAACATATACCGCGAATATTTCATAAACAGTGAAATTGGTATTATAAATAATATCAATATATATATATATATATTGGCATATGTATATATTGCAGTTGATTGATTTCCCGCATTTTTTGTTTAGCGGATGAGACCCTATTACGCCGTTATTAAGCGGATAATATTTAATAAGAACATATACCGCGATAATTTCGTACTGGAGCGAAATTGGTATTGTGCTAATGTTTGTGGATGCAGGAAACAGGTTGGAGGGATCCAACTGGATTCCTCAACAGTTTTTATTTGATTTCAGATATTTTGATATTTGATGGATTATCATATCGATATATGATGGATCGTTGTAGTGTGATTGACTATTTGGTGTGTAGCATCATTGGACCCAGATTTTGGGATTTTAAAATGATTATAAAGTGATTTTTGAAAATATAAAATAATTTTGGAATTGATCCATTTTAAATAAATAAACGTTATAATTTTTAATGTTATAAAAATTATGATTTTTGAGAAATATAGTTAAAAACTGATTTTTGAGAATATGATGCTAATGATTTTATAAAATAGTTAAATCGGAATTTTTGAATTTATTATGAAAAGTCGAGATATAGGATTTATAAAATTTAATTATTTTATGAATCAAAAGGAAGAAGTTTTTAAAGAAATTTAAAGACGTTTAAAAAGAATAATATAAATTGATTTATATTAAGAGATTTATAAATGGATATTTATAAATTGAAATATGGACATTATAAAACGAGTTTTTATAAGTGTTTGAATGAAGTGAAAATGAATTTTGTAAATGAATGAAATTTATAAAATTATAAACTGTGAAGTTATAAATAAAATTTATAAATAGTAAGATTTATAAATTTGTGAAGTTATTTGAAGAATAGATTTGGTTAAATAAATGAATCTTATAAGTTATAAGATTTATGGTTTCGAAAGTCTTTAGAGGAACGATTTTGTAAAATAATCGTTTTATAAGTATTTAACTTATAATATGAACTTTTAGTTTATAATTAAGTTATAAACTGGAATAGTTTAATAAAGGAATTTATAAAAAGGAAGTTTTTATAAATAAATAGAAATGGAATTTATAAACGTTGTTTTATAAATTTGCAAATGATTTATTTTGACAAGAAAATTTGTTGAAACCTATAAATGGAGTTATATTCACATTTTTGAATAGTGAATAATCCTTTGAATTAAAATGAATAAAAGGATGAAATTTGTTAACAAAGTATATTCACGTTTTTGAATAGTGAATAACACGTTAAAGAAATTGTTTTAGATTTGGATGTTTTAAATAGAATTAAAACGATCTAACGATGTTTTAAAATGTGTTGAGATTCGAAACCATAGATTTCAACATTTATTGTTGAAATAGACGTTTTCGAGAAATAAAAGGAAATAGTAGACTATAACACTGTTGTTATAGTAAATGATTTCCGAAAGGAAATGTTTTGCATAGTATTGGGATTTATATATCTATTTAATTTCGAATCCCTATACTATTGATTTTGGGTTGTCGTAACGATGTTTTACGTAACATTCGTTTTGGCCCAAATAAATATGTTTAAGAGGATGATTTCCTTAAAGAATGAAATATATACTTAATTTCGATTGAAGTATATTGAATATTTTCTAAGTGTTGAAAATAAATAAAATTTGTGCATTACTTATTAAATAAGTATGGAATTGTTTTCCAATATGAAGTGATATTTAGAATTCATCTTTTTGAAGATAAATTAAAAAGAAAATTGAAATGAATTATTGAAATCGAATATTCATTGATATTTTGGAATTATAAATTCACTAAGGAATTTATAAAGAAAGTGGAATTGGTTTAAAAATAAATATTGATTTATTTTTGAAGTGTTGAAATTATATATCTTGTAAAGATATTTTGGAAAGTAAATAATTTGGAAAATTATTTGGAATCTGGTGATGTGTGCATATCTATTGATAGTTCAATAACCGACTATCAATATTTCCCTTTGAATGGGTAATTGATGTGATTTGTTTGAATGTGAATGCTACACTTATTTTTGAATAAGCGCTCACTATTCGGGTTAACCGGGAAAGGACCATGGGGTCGTATAACCCATTCCGAATATGTGATACGTCGTTATAATTGCATTGAAGATCGGTGTTGAAGACCCGGTATTTGCGAGAGCGATAGGATGACCTGTCGATTTACTCTGCACCGAGTTGCTCCGGTATAGAGTTCTCCATATGTGATGGTGAATCCGATCAGGATTGTGATTATCCGGATTGCAAGGACTTCTTTGTAAGTGCCTTCGGTTTTGTTCGAGCCCGGAACAAACTTGTATGGATTGTGTGTCTGACATTACAAGTTGAGATATAAAGCCGATTTCTTTCAAATATATTTCTGTTGGTGGCGAAGAATTTATTCTTTTAGCTTAACACCCTTCTCTGAGACGTACGAGCTTAGAGGTTATATAGTTGAAGTTATCAGCGATATATTCCCAATTTGGTAATGTGATATGCTGAGTGTTGCTGAAATGATCATTGTGTTGATTATTGTGATAGGATCGTTTATTTGATCGTCTATCTTGGTGATCATTGTGTTGATCATTTGTTGACCCAAAGCATGGCTTTTGTATAAAGTATGTTTTTGTGGACGTGACTTCGTCGAGCCTCACACCCCGGAAATGGTCAAAACAGGAAAGATGCGGCAAGGTTATGAAGGGTAGCACCCTTTAGGGTATGTACATTTCCTTCTGGATAGAGGTGGTATCATGGTATGGAGCCCAGATATTTAACCTATGTGGTTACTACGAATTTATTACTTTGTGGTTGTTGGCTTTCGGGATCCCGTGAGAAAGGTCGTTTACGATCGGGGAATGGCGTGCTCGTGTCAGTAGTTACCCAGTTAGGGGTAACCCGGCCTTGTGTTGGCAGAGTTCCGGTTTGGTTCTCGGGGATGTCTTTCCAGAGGCATTCTCATGTGGCAATGGGAAGTTCCTTGGCCTGACCATTTGTTGGAAATCCAAAGAAACAATACGTGACTTGTACGGTTTTAGTTGTATAACCTGCTATGGAATGTGGCGGTAACCTGCTATTGAACATAGTTAGCTATAGTAGGCATAGTTCGAAATGTCTATGCTGGCTAAGATTTATATTCTACTTTCGAAATGAATTTTCTACACTATGCACTAGTAATAATATCAAATGTTCTTTTTAAATGCGTATCAAGCATGTTTGACTATCATAAGGAGAAATCTTCTCCAAGTCTGCGTTTGCATGTGTGTGTGTGCAGGAGGCCTTATGGTAGTCTCATTTTTAAAAGCATTGCGAATTGACTTTAAAAATATTCCACTATTTTGATTTCTAAAGTAAATAAACTGTTTTGAGTTCTCACACCAGTCACATGACTGACTTGGAGTTTATTGTTTTCCTTCCTAAACTCTGGGTGCCCACCAATTTTCACATGGGCAGTTAAGAGTTAGGTATATCAGGATATTCTGGATATTCTGGAGTTGCTGGAGGCAAGCTGGATGGCATGGCGTATTACTACTATATAGTATTTCTTTTTCCGCTGCACTATTTGTTGTTGTTGTACACTCTGATGATATGATGTAATGAAATGTGATGTAATGTAATAACTGATATAGTTCTTTATTTAAAGATTATTCATTTATTATTATATGTTGTTCCGCTGCGAATTGTGAGATTCTGATGTTGTTCTGTTGTTTGTTTTCTGTTCCGTCCTATCTTCTTCTGTTTTTCTTTTTCCTCTATTCTCTTTTTCTTCTAATTAAAATTTTCTATCTTCTGTCTTCTCTCCTCCCTAATTTCTACCTTTTTCTCTTTTCTTTTCCTAAATTCTTTTTCTTAAAAACCCTCAGTGTTCGGTTTTCCGTCGTTCGATTTCTCGGCAGTCGATAAAGTGAGTGTCGATGTCGAATTTTCGGAAGACGAAGAATCGTGTCCTGACAATATTATAGTTATATGTTTTATATTATTAGTCTTATAGTTTATATGTGTTAGTTTTGATTTTAAAGGTTTATATATACATATATGCCTATGTATGTATGTGTTTTGTTATGTTTATTAAATTTATACATGTATGAAATTTGTAGTTATGTTTGTATATGTTTGTATATAAGTGTGATGTGAGCTTTTACTGTCTATGCATACGTTTGACTTTATTCATATAAAACAATTATATATATTAGTCTTTGTTTGCTGTATACTTTACTGGAAAGAAATACGTATAGCTTTAAAGGAAAACTACACATATATATAAGAATATATTTTGAGTTTTATATAAATATTTATTCAGAAAATACTTATATAACGTTTGTATATATCTATATACCAGTGTCTATAATATATGAGGATATGAAAAGTTGAATACATTATTTACATATTTTGGTTTACTATATGTAATATGTGCGTTTTTTGTAGTATATTTTTTTATATATTCATACTTTATAAGCTTTACAGAATTTAAATTTTCTGGTTTTGCTTTGTTGGTTTTGAATCTTATTTATATATACAGTGAAACTATACATGTGTTTTACCTTATGAGTTAAAACTTTGATTGCATGTATTGGGTTTGAAAATGTAAATTATATATTTACTTGGATTTTTTTTGTGTGATGTGTTTTTTTGGATACAATATCGGTTCCAAAATATAATATATGTATATGTGTAAACTTGTTGTTTCAAATTTTATGGATATAGTACGTTTTGGGATTTAACTATTGATTCAAATTTTAAATACATATATCTATATTTTAATAACTTTTAAAAGGCTGTTATTTATTTGTATATGCTTAAATTTTCAAAGTTATTTATTGATTTTAATTTATATACGGAATTAAAATAAGTTGGTGTTTCAAATTTTATATTGATTTTAGAGTAATATATAATGTATATGCTTGTTCAGTCTATATCCAGCCAATTTGATTTTTTTTCCCATCAATTCTTATCTATCGGCTTTGTCCATCGTGCTTGTTTTCTTCATCGAATCGTATCCATCAAGCGTTGCATTGGAATTCGTAGCTCATTTCATTGTCAAAATCCATCTAGCCACGAAAGGTGAGCAATCACTCACGATTAACGTTCTTATATTTATTAAATTTGATTTCAATTGAAACAACAATTGAAGTATGCTGCTGTAGTTATTTAAATTGTTATATTTATGCTATTATCTATAAGTGTTCACTTTCGGGATATGATACCATACCTTATTGTTTATATTATACTGCTATTGATGATATATGCATGTTATTATATTATTATCATATCTGTTATCACTCTGCAAGTGCCCTGTTAGTATAGTATTCACTATGGGTTGAAATGATACATACCCGAACGGACTTTACGATAGGAGAAAATCGTTATGGGTTGAAATGATAAACCCAAGCGATTTTCATTTAATTGAATTTGGGTTTACGGGTTGAAATGATATCCACCCGTATATATTTAGTGGACGGATTGAAATGATAAATATCCGTAGCACTTGACCATATGATAGAAAATATATACAGACACCGTCGGTCCATATATAAATATTTTGAAATAATTTCTACGATTTTGGAAAGAAATATATGGTTAAATAAATATTGATTCTTAAGATGGAAATTTTATATATAGATTTAGTAGTAATATTTGATTTAAATTAGAATTGATTTAATGCACATAATATGGTTAAGTATTTATGTAAATCTATATTTCAAAAAGATTTTCTTGCAATAAATTGAATAATTAAGATTGGGAGTTAAATCTGATTTATTAAAAATGGTATTTAAATAAGGATTTATTTAATTAAATCGATTTGAAATTAATAAATGGGAAATCTAAAGGTATGATTTTTATAACTGGATTTTTGATTTAAGTGATTTAATGAATATATCACATTTAAATAAATTAAAATAAAATATTGAGTAAAATGTAATATTAGATTACTTAAATGATATTGAATCAAATCAGGGAGCATTTCAAGACTAAATAATAATGAGGTTAATCGAGATCTTTATGAAACTGTTAAATTGAACATTTAAATATTAAATCTTTGAACTATAATGGAATTTAAATTGGTTATTTTGAGATTCAGATGTGTACTTGAAAACAATATAGCTGAATTGTTATTTAGAAACTAAATTGAATAAAAATGAAAATTTAGGTGGAACTAAAATTTGAAATTATTATTTAGAAAACTAAATCGAATAAAATTTAGTTTGAAACGTTGAATACTTAAAGTTTGAAATATATTGAAATATAAAGGAGTATTTTGTGATTACAAATCCGAATTTTTAGATCGATAAAATTGAAGTGGTTATTTAGGAATTGAGTTGAATTTAAAATTGATAAATTGAGATTTGACTAAATTAGAATTTTTGATTGGAGTAGATTTGAATCGTAACTGTGAAAGTGATCAAATTTGAAAATAAATATATTGAAGTGAAATGATATTTTGTTTTTCAATAATAAATAAAATTGAGGTGACCACGGTGACATAGTGTATATTTCTACCCTATGGATAGTTCCAGGGATCTTTAGAGGATGGTTATCCCAAACATCCTCTAAGTTAATTTTATTTCAGTTGATATTTCACTTGAGTTGGATTTATTGACATAAGAATGTTAATCCGGACTCGAGTATTTTGTGTTTTGCTTTATGCTCGAGTCAGAATGAGTGATACACCATTGAGACTCACTTTTGGAGTTTGGAGCTTCGCTTGGAATTCCAACTATCGCTTAACTTTCAGCACTTCCAGTTGATTCGTTAAGAGAAGTCATATATTGCATTGGAGACTTCACTGTATCTTGGATATTCTAATGTATTTTATTTCTAACTTTGTTATATAGTAGCTTCATGAACTACTATTCATTTATTCCCCTGCGTATTATTGTACTACTCTGTATCTGTGATTCTTTGATTGATTTATTACTGTATATGTTTTGCCAAATTTAAATTAACAATTCGGTATTTTGAATTATTCAAGTTGGACATGTATAGTATTATTGTCGATTTGAATGGTCCAAAATAGCGAGTCGTTACAGTTTTATTCCCTTTTAATTATATAAGAGACTAATCCATATTTTGGTAACTCAAGTGTAATAGACATACATTTGTATCATCTAAAATTCCATCTCCGATAGCTCCATGATAGAGAACATTGATATAAGTAGCTAGGATGCATCGAACAATGGTGCAAAATAAGAATGATAATTTTACTACTCTTGTTAATCTTGAATTTGGATGATTCAAATATTTGTTAAAGAGGAAAGAAATTGATTAATTGATTCAATCAAATCAATTATAATTTGGCTGGTATATGGAAGGATATTTTGAAGGAAACTAATTAATTAGTCAATATATTTGCTATATGAAAAAATAAATGATTATGCAAGGAGAATAAAGGAAAGATACGGAATTGAAGATTACACCATCTATTTGTACTAAAATCAAATCATGCAATTTGGAAAGATATCTAGGTAATCGAAAAATTGATTTGCTTAATCTCCAAGCAACTCTTCATTACCAGGTCTATTTAAATGAAGGAATTCATCTTCATATGTACAAGCAAGTGTGTGATAGTATCCACCATTATTCTTTCCTCTCTTTTGTACTCTTTTGTTTAGTGAAATAAAAAGTTCTTGCGTCTCCGTGGATGTGGGATATTCATATCTGAACCACATTAAATCATCTGTGTCTCTTATTTCTGTTATTATTACTGTGATACTACATAATTATTTTAAGTGTCATTGGTATCTAAATAGGCAATACTAGATCCTGAACTAATAAATCGCTTCCACTGAAATTAAAGAAAAAATTCACTGCAGTTTGGTGTCAAAGCTAGTGTTATTGTTCCTGTTTGGATATTAATGGCTACTTCTAGTAAGTCTGTTGGCAGATCTGGTGTCAATTATGGAGTAACACATTTTGACGAAAAAGGAGATTTTGGTACTTGGAAGATGAAGATGGAGGTTGTATTGAAGAAGGAGAAGACTTACAAGGTTGTTTCTGCGCCTGAGAAATTTAAAGGTATCGATGCAACTAATTTGGAAGAGATGGAAGATGAAGCTCTCACAATAATTCAGTTAAGCCATTCAGATGAAGTTCTTAGAGAATTCTCTCAAAATAAGACGGCGAAAGAACCATGGGATGCATTATCAGATGCATGTCAAGATAAGTCACTTACTATTCGGATTATTCTTCAACAACAACTCTATTCGTTCAAGATGAAGCCTGGAGCTGATTTCATGGAGCATGTCGATGCTTTGACGACTTTGATTATGAACCTGAAGGCAGTGGAAGTTGATATTACCGATGAGGCTCATGCTGTGATCCTTTTATGCTCCTTGTCTAAGGAGTATACTACTTTTGTTAATTCCACGATTTATGGCCGCAGTAAAATTAGCATGTCTGATGTAAAGGCTGGTCTTCATAATGAAGTATTAAAAGGTAGATTGGCGAGCACAAGCTTGGATAGTGATACTGAAGGCTTATTTGTTCAGAGAGGTAGAGGCCAAAGCAGGTCGAAGACAGGTGAAGGACGAAATTCTTCACAGTCTCGGTCTAGAGGGCCTAAGAATTTGACTTGTCATTATTGTAAGAAACCAAGGCTCTTTATTGCACAATGTCTAGAAGAAAAGATCCAAAGCACGCCTTAGCTTCTAAAGTAGAGAAATCAGATACAGAAAGTGACACTGATGTATTTACAGCTTCTGGCACTTCTGGGAAGAGCAACTTATGGCTGATTGATTCCGACGCATCTTATCATATGACACCTGATAGGAACTGCTTTTCCACTTCCAGTGAAATTGATGGAGGAGAAGTTTTGATGGATGCTTCTTGCCGTATGGTGGGTGTTGGTAGCGTGATGATTAGGATGTTTGATGGTGTTATTCGTACGATCATCGATGTTAGACATGTACCTGATTTGAGGAGGAGCTTGATCTCTATTGAGGCATTGAGTAGACTTGGCTTGAAGATTGTAGTGGAAGGAGAGAAAATGAAGATGTCAAAGGGTTCCATGATTGTTATGAGAGGTGTGAGGGCATGAAATCTTTATCTATTAAAGGTGTGACGACCGCTCATGACTCCCGCACTCAACAAGGAAGTAGTGCGCTGAAAGGTGTGCCAGGCAGCCATGGACGATAGTCAGGGTAAGATAAAACAGTAAACTCTATCGTATTACTCACAGCGCATGGATAAAATACAATAGAAAAGTATACATAGTGAAGCTCCATAGAACAAAATCTCATCATATAAACTCATCATAGTTTGGAACAACAATGTGAAAAGTCAATACAGCAAGCCTCACTACATAACACTCAGAGAATCATACAAACAGCGGAACACCCAGTACATATAGTAAGAAGAACAATATGCAAAAGCCTCCAGCTCGTCTTCGTCATCAACAGCGTTGGTAACCAAGAACAACGCCCGTCACTTGCTACCTAGTATGCCCATCCCAAAACGGATGAACAACCCAAGGTAATAAGAATTGAACATAAAACCTTGAGTCAAACAAAGTCCTAGTGAGCAGTAAATCAACTATCAAACATACCAAAAGAGCATAAAGGCTAAAAAGGAATAGGAACCCAACCATCCCACTCCACATCTTTCTACAGTGATAGCGCCAGACCCATTAAGCAGAAACAAGTACAGCAAAGCAGACAATTAAAGTAAAGCAATTATCACTCGAGTCAAGGTCGATGTTTTCCAAGTACAAACCCCCAAGGCCTAAACCAAGATCAGATAAGCACCCACAAAACATCGCTCTTGAGACCGAGTGACGATACAACCAAAACATCCAAACATCCATGACTCTGGCTATCACTATTATCATTGCCTCGATATCACCGTTAATTGAATGACTGGCTCATTCTTTCATCGTCCGTCAAGGGCTAATGGTAACCCTGGTTCTAGACATAACCCCGCACGTCGTCGCAGCCCGTGCCTAGGACTATCGAATCTGCCCAGAGTACTTGGCACGTCGCCACAGCCCGTGCCTGGGATTATCGAATCTAACCAGTGTATTCTTGCTTTGACCATGCTAGAACCACCAATAACGATGAAATCTCAGCCTCCTAGTCATCATCCTCGATGACTATTCTCATACTAGCTCAAGCGCCTCTCGAGCCATCCATTATCAACAAACTCGAACCATATCACCGAGTTATCAACATGCTTGGGATAATCCCGTCTAGACTAAACCAAGGCTTTCTCACATCATGCTTTGCTTCATCACATCATAGCAAAGTCCCATCTCAACATCATCATCAAATCTATCCATATGAGCTTTATCATCTGCTTCATATGCCACAGGCAGCTTTCCTTTTTCAAGAGCTTCTCCACTTAGCTTTTGAATCATCTTTAACCAACTTATCCAAATCAAATCATCAATCAACTAATTTCTAACAATCAATCAAATCAATCATTAATCCAAGTAATCAATCATTCAAACAAGATCTAAATAAACAGTTATTACAATAATGGCAATTTCATAAATAAAAGTCCAAATCTAACAAGCATGAATTCTAAGTAATACCTTGATGAATGAACTAGCATAGGTTAACATGTAGTAAAGTATATATATCAAAACTTTATGAACGATGGATCTACATGCAGACTTAAGAAAAATGCATGAAATCACTATCTTTAACACACAAACAAACCACCGATCCAATATACTCCTTTAGGTCTGTGTGAGAGATAACCACCACTCACCGAATCACCTAAACACCCCAAAAGCTACCAACTTCAGATCTGGACAGTAAAGGATCTAACTTGATCCGACAAGATTTCAATTCAAACGATGAAATCTCCCTTCAATGGATGGAGATCTTCAACTTTGGCTCTTAGATCTTCGATTTGATCTTCAATTTAGATGGATGGAAGCACATGATTAGAGTGGAGAAAAGAAGTGAAGAAGTGTTGTAGTCGAGCTCTCAAAATGGCAGCACTTCGTCGCTTCAAAAATCCGGATCCCAAAAATGAAGATAGGCACTTATATTTATAGGCTGGAAATCCCTTAAGTCGTCCACGACCTAACGACCTACGACTCAAGACACCACACGACCTACCGACTCAACTGCACGGCCGACCTAACTACCTAACCATATAGCTGACCTAACGACTTAACTATCTAACCTTATGGCCGACCTAACACTCATGCGACCTAACCAGGTGCCGACCTAACTACTTAATGATATGACCGACCTAACACTACTAAGCCGCTAGTTCCATTAAACCATTAACTTCCCTAGGTCGGTCAATTCTATAGGTCGTCCAACTTGTTAACTCCTAAGTCGCTAACTCCCCTAAGCCACAAACCCTTAGGTCGTTCCATCCTATAAGTCAGTCCAACACTTAGGTCGTTCGCTTCTCTAAGTCGGTCAATATTTTAATCCGTCCAAATCCTTAACCGTCCACTCCTTAGGTCGCTAGCCACTACTACTAACTCCCCTAGGTCGCTCGATCGGCCTAAACTCTATCACGACCTAATCCCTTAAGTCGTTCCAAATTCTCAACCTTCCCTGGACGTCTTAGACTATACACGGCTTAAGCTTTAGTTGACTTAAGAACAATACGACCTAAAGCATTCAGTTTGACAGTATTTCGATCCGTAAAAATACGGTTCGTTACATTCTCTCCCCCTTAGGAATTTCGCCCCCGAAATTCCAAACAAACAAGAGTAATCAAAAACTATTCTGCATGCCTACCATCCATAGCAATCAACAAACCATGCATCCAATTACTAACCTAGCATGCAGAATTCTAAGACTAGAACAAGTTACAAATTCGTGAGATGCCACGACACCTTAGGGTCATACCTCGAAGAGTACAGGATGAGCTGCCTTCATCCTCTCTTCCTCCTCCCATGTACAGTCGTTAACATCATCACTCCATTGTACCTTGAGCAACTTGACTACCCTCCTCCTAAGCTGTTTCGTGTCAGTTTCCATAACACGAAGCGGCTTACGAGGCCTTCTAACATCTGGTTCAATTTCTAAATCTTCATAGCTATCAGCAGAAACAACTGTACTTGGGTCGTGCACATACTTCCGTAGATACGATACATGAAAAACATTGTGCACACCCGACATCTTCTCTGGTAACTTCAATTTATAAGCGAGCTTTCCAATTCGCTCAATGATCGGGAATGGTCCAACAAATCTCGGAGTCAATTTCCCTTTCTTCCCGAATCGAATAACATTCTTCAGTGGAGAAATCTTCACAAAAACCATACCACCTACGTCGAATTCCAAATTCTTGCGACGCTTATCGGCATAACTTTTCTAACGGTATTGGGCTGCCTTCATTCGTCGCCAAATGATCTCTATACAATCTGAAGTCTGTCGAATCATTTCTGGCCCAAGTATTAACTTTTCTCCTGTTTCTAACCAACATGTCGGAGAGTTACCTGGTCTTTCATACAATGCCTCATACGGTGCCATACCAATACTTGACTGGTAACTGTTATTGTATGAAAATTCCACCAAATGAATATGATCTTCCCATGATCCTCCGAAGTCCAAAACACATGCTCTGAGGAGATCTTCCAAAACTCGGTTGACTCTCTCGGTCTGACCATCTGTTTGGGGGTGATAAGCTGTACTCAAACACAACTCGGTTCCCAAAACTTCCTGGAAGCTCTTCCAAAATTCACTAGTGAACAATGGGTCTCGATCGCTCACTATGCTTTTCGGAATATCATGGAATCGAACTATCCACTTAACATACAACTCAGCCAACTTCGATGCAGTCCTAGTTGATCGAACAGGAATGAATCTTGCACTCTTAGTCAAACGATCTACGATGACCCAAATCCCTTCATTTCCAGCCCTGGTTCTAGGTAGACCATCGATAAAATCCATCGATATTTGCTCCCACTTCCATGTAGGAACTTCTAATGGCTGAAGTAATCCACTTGGCTTCTTCTGTTCGGCTTTAACCAACTAGCAGTTCATACATTTGGAATTAAAATTTCCAACATTCTTCTTCATACCTTCCCAGTAATAGGTTCTCTTCATATCCCGATACATCTTATTTCCACCTGGATGAATTGTCAGCCTCGAGTGATGACTTTCCTTCAGAACTTCATCTCTCAATTCATCTATATCAGGAACAATTAGTCGTCCTTGCTTTCGAAGCCAACCCTCTCGATCGACCTCGAATCCTTTATCCTTCTCTGGGTCCAATCCAGATTCCAAATTATGGATAATCTTGACAAGCTTATCGTCTCGCTTTTGGCTCTCGCCAATTCTTCCCACGAGAGTAGGTCTTATCGATAAGTTTGCCAACATCTCAGGTTCCAATTCACATCTAGGCCTGAAGTCAAACCCAGCCAAAAACTCGAGACTCTTCCATTCTGAAAACATGGCTCCCAATCCTGCATGTCTTCGACTTAACGCATATGCCACTGCGTTACCTTTTGCCGGAGTATAGGCTATACCAAAATCATATGATGCTAAAAACTCTAGCCATCGCTGCTGTCGGAGATTCAAATCCTTTTGGGAGAAAAGATACTTCAATGACTTATGATCTGTAAACAACTTGAATCGAACTCCCAGTAGGTAATGTCTCCACATCTTCAAAGCAAATACAATTGCCGCTAACTCCAAATCATGAGTCGGATAACTCCTTTCATGCGGCTTCAGTTGTCGACTTGCATACGCAACAACTTTATCCTTCTGCATTAGCACTGCTCCAAGTCCAGTACCACATGCATCGGTGTAAACCACCATCTCATCATTTCTACTTGGAATAATCAAAACAGGAGCACTTGTCAGTCGCTCTTTCAAGATTCTGAAAGCTTGCTCACACTTAGCATCCCATCTGAACACTTGGTTCTTTTTCGTCAATCCTGTTAATGGTGCAGCTATCTTGGAAAAGTCTTTCATAAACCGACGATAATATCCGGCTAATCCAAGAAAACTTCTCACGTCTGATGCTTTCTTAGGTCTAACCCAATCCTGGATCGCTGCTACCTTGGCGGGATCAACCGCTATTCCATTTCCAGAGATAATATGGCCTACGAATCTCACTTCACTCCTCCAGAAGCGACACTTCGAAAACTTAGCCTTCAGCTGATGTTTCCGCAAGATTTCCAAAACAATCCGCAAGTGCGTCTTGTGCTCTTCTTCAGTTCTGGAATAAATCAAAATATCATCCACGAACACAAGTACGAACTTGTTCAACTGATCTCTGAACACTCTATTCATAAGGTCCACAAAATATGCTGGCACATTAGTCAATCCAAACGGCATTACCAGCCACTCATCGAAACCGGATGGTGTCCTGAAAGCAGTCTTCGGCACACTGTCCTTTGCCACTCTCAACTGGTGAAATCCCGTTGCCAAATCCATCTGAGAAAACACCTTAGCTTCGTGAAGCTGATCAAACAAGTCATCTATTCTCGGAAATGGATACTTGTTCTTCTTAGTCACTTTATTCATCTCACGATAATCCACACACAACCTCAACGATCCATCCGCTTTGGTTGCAAACACAACTGGTGCACCCCATTCGGACACACTATGCCGAATGAATCCTTTCTACAAAAGGTCATCAACTTGCACCTTCAAATATTGCTGTTCCCTAGGCGCCATCCGCCTAAGAGGCATCACAACAGGTCTGGCTCCCTCAACCAGATCGATACAAAACTCGATCTCTCTATGCGGCGGTAACCCATTGACCTCGTTAAAGACATCCTCAAATCCATTCACAATAGACACCGATGACAGTCCATCTCGTGGAACAACCAGCGAATACATGAAGCTCATGAAGACGCCTTCTTCATGCTTACATCGTATCACAACCTTTCACCCCTCCACATTCTCGACTGTCACCTCCAGCCTCTTACAATCAACCCTTGCCGCATACTTCCTAAGCCAGTCCATACCCAAAATAATTCCGAACCCCGCAAAGTTTAGAACAAAACAATCACAAACAAAAGAGCAATCATGACTCAATACAACTAGACCACGGCATACCATACACAAACAAGACGAACCCCCAACTGGATTAGTCACAACCAATGGTCTATCAACAATATCCGGTTCTAAACCCAACTAGCCTACAAGATCATTACAAACAAATGAATGCGACGCCCCAGTACCAAACAACACTCTAATTGGAACACCACATAAAGAAAGAGTACCTTGAACCACCACACTCTTTCCTTTCTCTTCCATGGTAGGAGCTTACTAAGATGATGGAACAGCCCCCAAAGCATAAGCTTGCACAATCTGCTTGTCCTTCCTTGGTTCCAGACAATTCTTCCTGAAATGCCCCGGTTTGTCACAGTCGTGGCACTTCGCTGGTACCTTCGGATTCTTGCAATCTCTGGACCAATGGCTCTTCTGTTGACAATTGTAGCAGGTCACTTCACCCTTCGGCCTCTTGTGGCCATCCTTACCCCTCTGTTGCTGCTGCTTCCTTTTCTTGTTTCCACCCTGCTATGGTTTAGACTCTTCCTTGGTTACAGCAACAACATATCCTTCCTTAGGAAACAGATTCTCGTGCCTGAGAGCTTTCTCCACAAGCTTCTCAAATGGGTCATCCAGATGATCCACCAACTGCCTCCCAAGATAACTGTCCAAGCCTATCACAAACTTCTCATTCTTCTGATAAGGGGAGTCAATATATGACCGATCATACTTGGACAAAGCTTCAAACTCCAAAACATACTCAAGAACTGGTCTTCCACCTTGCTTGAGTTCCACAAATTTCTTGAACAGAACAGATTTCTGAGCCGTAGAAATGAACTTAGCCTCGAATCTAGCTTGGAATTGCTCCTAAGTGATCTCTTCCTCTGGAGTATCAATGGTGACAGAGTTCCACCAATCAGAAGCTCTTCCTTGAAGCTGTCTTGATGCAAGCTTCCTCTTTGTTGCATCCTCAATTCCAAAATCACCAAAGATCCTTTTACAAGCATCAATCCACCTTTGAACTTCAATGGTTGATTATGTCCCCAAGAAAACCTTACCTCCAAGAGTAGTATAGTCCTTACACAACTTAGCAAAATCCACTGGTCTTGGGACTTGAACTTGGACTCCAACATCTACTGATGGCCCCGGAGCTGGCATCCTTCTCATGATCGAAGTCATCATAGCCTCGAAGATAGAAGCATAATCAGCAGCTCCCTTAACAGCACGGCCTCCTCTAGCAGTTGGTCTCCCTTTTCGACTCATTCCTAATATCTAAAAGAAATGATTAATATACCCTGGGAAACAACTGCATAATAAGTTCAAATCCTTCTAAGCTACTATATTATATATAGTAATCATCCATCAAAATTACAATTACATCTCTCATACGTAGTTACGTCAGCGAGCGTTGGCTAAAATCGATTAACCAAAGCTCTGATACCAAATGTGACGACCGTCCATGACTCCCGCACTCAACAAGGAAGTAGTACGCTGAAAGGTGTGCCAGGCAGCCATGGATGATAGTCAGGGTAAGATAAAATAGTAAACTCTATCGTATTACTCACAGCGCATGGATAAAATACAATAGAAAAGTATACATAGTGAAGCTCCATAGAACAGAATCTCATCATATAAACTCATAATAGTTTGGAACAACAATGTGAAAAGTCAATACAGCAAGCCTCACTACATAACACTCAGAGAATCATGCAAACAGCGGAACACCTAGTACATATAGTAAGAAGAACAATATGCAAAAGCCTCTAGCTCGTCTACGTCATCAACAGCGTTGGTAACCAAGAACAGCACCCGTCACCTGCTACCTAGTCTGCCCATCCCAAAACGGATGAACAACCCAAGGTAATAAGAATTGAACATAAAACCTTGAGTCACACAAAGTCCAAGTGAGCGGTAAATCAACTATCAAACATACCAAAAGAGCATAAAGGGTAAAAAGGAATAGGAACCCAACCATCCCATTCCACATCTTTCTACAGTGAAAGCCCCGGACCCATTAAGCAGAAACAAGTACAGCAAAGCAGACAATTAAAGTAAAGCAATTATCACTCGAGTCAAGGTCGATGTTTTCCAAGTACAAACCCCCAAGGCCTAAACCAAGATCAAGTAAGCACCAACAAAACATCGCTCTTGAGACCGAGTGACGATACAACCAAAGCATCCAAACATCCATGACTCTGGCTATCACTGTTATCATTGCCTCGATATCACCGTTAATTGAATGACCGGCTCATTCTTTCATCCGTCCTTCAAAGGCTAATGGTAACCCCGGTTCTAGACATAACCCCGCACATCGTCGCAGCCCGTGCCTAGGACTATCGAATCTGCCCAGAGTACTTGGCACGTCGTCGCAGCCCGTGCCTGGGATTATCGAATCTACCCAGCGTACTCTTGCTTTGAGCATGCTAGAACCTCCAATAACGATGAAATCTCATCCTCCTAGTCATCCTCCTCGACGACTATTCTCATACTAGCTCAAGTGCCTCTCGAGCCATCCATTATCAACAAACTCGAACAATATCACCGAGTTATCAACATGCTTGGGATAATCCCGTCTGGATTAAACCAAGGCTTTCTCACATCATGCTTTGCTTCATCACATCATAGCAAAGTCCCATCTCAACATCATCATCAAATCTATCCATATGAGCTTTATCATCCGCTTCATATGCCACAGGCAGCTTTCCTTTTTTAAGAGCTTCTCCACTTAGCTTTTGAATCATCTTTAACCAACTTATCCAAATCAAATCATCAATCAACTAATTTCTAACAATCAATCAAATCAATCATTAATCCAAGTAATCAATCATTCAAACAAGATCTAAATAAACAGTTATTACAATAATGGCAATTTCGTAAATAAAGAGTCCAAATCTAACAAGCATGAATTCTAAGTAATACCTTGATGAATGAACTAACATAGGTTAACATGTAGTAAAGTATATATATCAAAACTTTATGAACGATGGATCTACATGCAGACTTAAGAAAAATGCATGAAATCACTATCTTTAACACACAAACAAACCACCGATCCAATATACTCCTTTGGGTCCGTGTGAGAGATAACCACCACTCACCGAATCACCTAAACACCCCAAAAGCTACCAACTTCAGATCTGGACAGCAAAGGATATAACTTGATCCGACAAGATTTCAATTCAAACGAAGAAATCTCCCTTCAATGGATGGAGATCTTCAACTTTGTCTCTTAGATCTTCGATTTGATCTTCAATTTAGATGGATAGAAGCACACGATTAAAGTGGAGAAAAGAAGTGAAGAAGTGTTGTAGTCGAGCTCTCCAAATGGCAGCACTTCGTCGCTTCAAAAATCCGGATCCCAAAAATGAAGATAGGCACTTCTATTTATAGGCTGGAAATCCCTTAAGTCGGTTGTCCCCTTAAGTCGTCCACGACCTACGACTCAAGACACCACACGACCTACCGACTCAACTACACAGCCGACCTAACTACCTAACCATATAGCCGACCTAATGACTTAACTATCTAACCTTATGGCCGACCTAACACTCATGCGACCTAACCAGGTGCCGACCTAACTACTTAATGATATGACCGACCTAACACTACTAAGCCGCTAGTTCCTTTAAACCATTAACTTCCCTAGGTCGGTCAATTCTATAGGTCGGTCCAACTTGTTAACTCCTAAGTCGCTAACTCCCCTAAGCCACAAACCCTTAGGTCGTTCCATCCTATAAGTCAGTCCAACACTTAGGTCGTTCGCTTCTCTAAGTCCGTCAATCTTTTAAGCCGTCCAAATCCTTAACCGTCCGCTCCTTAGTTCGCTAGCCACTACTACTAACTCCTCTAGGTCGCTCGACCGGCCTAAACTCTATCATGACCTAATCCCTTAAGTCGTTCCAAATTCTCAACCTTCCCTGGACGACTTAGACTATACACGGCTTAAGCTTTAGGTGACTTAACAACAATACGACCTAAAGCATACAGTTTGACAGTATTTCGATCCGTAAAAATACGGGTCATTACAAAAGTGCACTATTGTAATAGGTGAATCGGCTTCTATTACATCGGTTGATTCAGATTCATCCATATTATGGCACTTATGGATGTGTCAAATTGGTAAGCCCAGCATGGATGAGTTGAGAAAATGAGGATTGATTGATGGAGTTCATCATTCAAAACTTGGTTTTTGTGAAGAGTGTGTTCTTAGACAGCAGACGAAGATTTCATTTCGTATAGGAGAGCATAAAGCAAAAGTTGTCTTGGAGTATGTTTATACAGATATCTAGGGTCCCTCCCCTTGTCAGTCTTTAGGTGGAGCCAGATATTTCGTTTCATTTATAGATGATTTCTCTCATAAAGTATGGGTATACTTTCTTCAGTCAAAGAGTGAAACCTTTGCCAAGTTTCGAAAGTGGAAATCTATGGTTGAGAAGCAGTCAGGAAAGAAATTGAAAGTTCTCCGTTCAGATAATGGCGGTGAATTTATATCACAGGAATTTATCGATTATTATGAGTCTGAAGGCATTAAGAGGCATTACACCACACCAGGTGACCCCCAATCTAATGTAGTTGCAGAAAGGATGGATTAGACATTATTGGAGAGAACAAGTTTCCTTAGACTGACTGTTAAATTGAAGAAGAGATTTTGGGATGAAGCTTATCTATGGCGGCTTTTCTCATCAACCGCACACCTTCTACTGCCATAGATATGAAGATCCCTGAAGAAGTATGGAAAGGACAGCCTGTTGGCTATTCATTTCTTAGAGTGTTTGGTTGCCCAGCTTATGTGCATGAGACCAAAGGGAAGCTAGAACCTAGAGCTCGCAAGAGTATTTTTCTCGGTTATAGGAGAGGAGTGAAGGTATATAGGTTGTGGTGTCCTATTAGCAAGAAGGTCGTTATGAGCAGGCATATGACTTTTGATGAGAAGGCTATGTTGAAGGTGGAGCCTTCCTCATCGGATGATATTGGGAGGACACGTAAAGAATACCAGACACAAATCAAGTCATCTGTTGATTCTTTCCATAGACATTCAAATAGTGTTTCTGATGACACCGTGGTTGATGAGGATAATATCGATGTAGGTATAGAGGATCAAACTCAAGGTGGAGCTCAATCGGAACCTAGGCCTGTCAGACAAAGAAGAAATCCTAAGTGGCTTGATGAGTTTGTTGGATTGAGCATCCAAGATATTAATTTTGATGATATGCTTCAAATGTTGTCCGTGATGATTCCTATGATTATAAAGAAGCTATCACATCAGTTAACAGTTCAAGTTGGTTAGTTGCCATGAAGGTGGAGATTGAATCATTGTAGAGAAATCATAATTGGGATTCGGTGCCTCTTCCCGCCGACATGAGAGCTATTGGACGCAAGTGGAGTGAAAATGGTAATCTCAGATACAAGGCAAGGTTAGTCGCAAAGGGGTATGTTCAGAAGAAAGGCGTAGAGTATCATGATATCTTTTCTCCAGTGGTTAGGCATACTTCTATTCGTATTCTTTTGACATTAGTTGCTCATTATGATATGGAATTAGAGCAACTAGATGTCAAAACTGCATTCTTGCATGGTGATCTGGATGAGGAGATTTATTTAAAGTAGTCGGAAGGGTTCAATTGATACTAGCAGACCAAACTATGTTTGCAAACTCAACAAATCTCTATATGGACTGAAGTAGTCTCCTAGACTATGGTATAAGAGGTTTGATAATTTTATGCTTTCACATGGATAATCCAAAAGTTTCAAAGACCAATGTGTTTATTTCAGGAGATGTGATGATGATATGATTTATTAGTTGTTATATGTTGATGATATGCTGATTGCATCTCGGAGTATGGTCAGAACTAAGGAGTTGAAAGCGGAGCTCGGTAGAGAGTTTGACATGAAGGATTTGGGAAAGGCACAAAGAATATTGGGTATGGAGAAAAGTAGGGATAGGAAGCAGAGAGAGTTAAGGCTCACTCAAGCGCGTAAATGGAGAAGGTCCTCGCTCGATTTGGAATGGAGAAAGCTAAATCGGTTAGCACTCCATTAGGCTCTCATTTTAAGATGTCAAAAGACTTATCTCCCTCATCGGAAGAAGACAAGAGGTATATGGCTGATATACCTTATTCTAGTGTTGTTGGTAGTCTTATGCATGCGATGGTGTGTACAAGACCATATTTGGCCCACACAGTGGGTGTTGTGAGTCAATATATGTCTAACCCAGGCAAAGAGCATTGGCAAGTTGTGAAGTGGATTCTTAGATATCTTCGTGGCACTTCTTCGGTGGGCTTGTTATATGGCAGAGTGGATGGTGACATCTTTCTTAGAGGATACTGTGATTCTGATTATGATGGTGATAGAGATGCTAAGGAAGTCATTGTCGGGCTATGTTTTCACACTTGGCATAAGCACGATTTCGTGGAGATCAAAGTTGCAATCTATCATAGCTTTATCGACTACCGAAGCAAAGTTGATATCGATTGTGGAAGCAACAAAGGAAGGATTATACTTACTTAAGTTGTTGGATGAGCTTTCAATGGTGCATCAGACAGTAGAGCAATTTTCACATAGTCAGAGTGCGATTTATCTTGTAGAAAATCAAGCTTACATTTCACGAATGAAGCACGTTTGTAAGAATCGCGGCTTTTCGACGCTCGAAAACCGACATCAATACGTCCACTGTATCAACTGTCGAGCAATCGAATGCCAGAAAACCGTACCGTTATGGTTAAAGAAAAAGAAAGAGGTAGAAGAAGAGAGAAAAATATAGAACAGAACGGAAAGAAAACAACAAAACAATATCAGAATCTCACAACCGCAGCGGAACAACATGTAATAGATAAATGAATAATCTTAAAACAAAGAACTATATCAGTTATTACATTACATCATTTTACATTTCATTTCATCATCAGAGTGTACAACAACAAACAGCGGAAAAGAAATACTATATACTAGTGAATACGCCATGCAGCTTGCCTCCAGCAACTCCTGAAATCCAGAATATCCTAATAAATCTGACTCTTAACTGCCCGTGCGGAAATTGGTGGGCACCCAGAGTTTAGGAAGGAAAACAATAAACTCCGAGTCAGTCATGGGATTGGTGTGAGAACTTTAAACAGTTTATCTTTAAAACAAAGAACAGGATAATTTTAAAATAGATTCGCAATGCTTTTTAGAAAATGAGACTACCATAAGGCCTCCCACACACACACATAATGCAAACGCAGAATCGCAGGAGATTTCTCCTTATGATAGTCAAAGATGCTTGATACGCATTAAAAGGAAACATTTGATATTATTTCTAGTGCATAGTGTAGGAAAAATCATTTCGAAAATAAAGATATAAATCTTAGCCAGCATAGGCATTCCGCACTTATGCCTACTATAGCTACCATCCAAACAGTGGGGCGCCACCATAAGTGAATGATAGGTTCTACAACTAAAACCGTACAAGTTCGTATTGTTTCGTTGGATTTCCAACAAATGGTCAGGCCAAAAAACTTCCCATTGCCACATGGGTACGCCTATAGAAAGACGACCCGAGAACCTAACCGGATCTCTGCCAACACAAGGTCGGGTTGCCTTTCAAACTAGGTAACTACTCACACGAATATGTCATTCCCCGATCGTAACCGATCTATATTCGAGGTTCCTCGATTTCCAACAACCACAAAGCAATAAATTTGCAGCAACAACATAGGTTAAATATGTGGGCTCCATACCATGATACCACCTCTATCCAGAAGGAATGACATACACTAAAGGGGCGCTACTCCCTAATAACCTTGCCGCATCCTTCCTGTTTTGACCATTTCCGGGGTGTGAGGTCCGACGAAGTCTCGTCCACAAAGCCACGCTTTATACAAAAGTTGTGCTTTGATCATCAAATGCTCAACAGCACTTCGTATGCCACATTACCAATTTGGGAATGTATCACTAGTAACCATCAACTACATAACCTCTAAGGGTCTAAAGCTAAGAGAATAAATTCCCTGCCATCAACGGAAATATATTTGATAGAAACCAGCTTTACATCTCAAATTGTAACATCAGACACACATCCATACATGTCCGTTCCGGGATCGAACGGAACCGAAGGCACTTACAAAGAAGTCCTTGCAATCCAGATATTCAATAATCACGACCGAACTTCCCATCACAAAGGGTAATAGATTTCTATATCGGAGATCAGCCGATGAAGAAACATTCGACGGTAATCCTTCCGTTTTCACAAATATCCGGACTTCAACACCGGTCATCAAATGCAATTCATAACGACGTATCACATATTTGGAATGGGTTATACGACCCCAAGGTCCTTTCTCGGCTAACCTGAATAGTGAGCGCTTATTCAAAAATAAGTGTGGCATTCAAATTCAAACAATCACAGCAAATACCTATTTAAAGGTAAATATTGATAGCCGGTTATTTAACTATCAATAGGCGTGTTCAACATCACCAAATTCCAAATAATTTCCCAAATTATTTATTTTCCAAAAATATCTTTACAAGATATATATTTTCCACACTTTAACCATTTGAAAACAAATTTTCAAATCACTTTTCACCTTTCAATCTTTGAAAACAAATTTCAGTCGTTTTCCTTGCGCGGAAATACTTTCATTTCAAAATGGTTCATTTAAACCAACTGTAACGACCCGGCTTTTTGGACAGTTTAAACCGACGATCAAATACACATGCCGGTTCCAAACCATTAAAAAAAGGCAGATGGTTATTGGGGTAATTAAGAAAAGAAAAGAAATAAAGGAAATGAAACAACACAGAATCTCGCAGCGGAACGATAAAATATAATAGTCAAATAAACAGTTCATGAGGCTGTTTACTATACTTAGACAATTATTTATACAACATTTATCAGAGTTATACATATACAGCAGAGCAATTAAATAATGCAACAGATAGCATGATGCAAGGGTAATAATAGTGATAGTATACCAAATCTTCGTCTCCATCCTCCAGAATAGATCTTCAAAAATCTGAAAAACTCAGGACTGGCCCGAGCGTAATGAAAAGACAAAACACTCGAGTCAGGACTAAAATATCCTTAAGAAAGTTAAATCAATCGTAAATAAATATGAGTGTAACGGCGTCAGAGATGTTTACGGGGTTTGACATCTCATATCCAGTGTCAACGTGCGTGCAATAACTCAAGAGATGTTACGGGATTTTCCATCTCTCAAGGATCCGTGAAACTATCTACTATGTAGTAATATACGCTAAGTAGATAATGTCTATCAGTAATATAAAGTATTAAAATAGCGTTAAGGCGTTACCATAATCCCCCTTAACACATTTTATATTCCCAAAAGCATATACAAGACCGTAGTTTCCCCAAAACCGGAAGTCACCAGAGGGCAATCCATATACTCAAGGTACAAACCAAAACGTAGTGGTCGCGAATAGGATAATCAGTATGACAAGGTACATGAGGCGATACCAACTAGGATACTAGTAGTTGCGTGATCCGGACTGATGGTGAGCATAGCAGCTACTACCTCAACACCGCGAAACAACACTCCCAAATCAAGGGGTGCACCCAAATCAAATCACAAATGTAATAGATATGGTATCGAAGAAGTGTGTCCGCTAGAGGTGGCGAACCTCAATGGCCCGGCGCGGCTCCTGTTTTAGTCATGTCAGGGGTCATCCAATATCGTTCTCTTTCTTCAGTCAACGCGTTCACCAAACCATCCACTTCATTCTGGATCAACACTCCGCGTATAATAGTTATTAATGTGGTTTTCGGTATCGACAGAGAGTATGTCCATATCCGATCCCGGTCTCTTTAATAACTACGTATTATTACACTGATGGCTCTTTTATATTTCAAATTGATTCATGATTGATAACAAAATATCATATTCGCTTTAAAATCAAATCCATTTCAAAATCATCATATATTCAAAATTATCAATTTTGTCCGATAAATCAATTTCACTTCAAAATTTGATTCGAATTCAATTTAGGTTATAATCTCTACTTTAACCTAGTTCGTATTTAAACCAAAGGTTTAAATATGAACATTTCCGTCTCTTTAACCAGTTTGAATTTAAGAAAATAGTTTAAATAGTTTAAAATAGTTAAATAATTCAAAATAGTTTAATAGAAAATATTTAAATAGTTTAATCGAAATTAATTTGAATATAAAATGGTTTATATATAAAATAGTTTGGGAAAAAATCAAAATTATTTGATAAATAATTCCAAAGTCAAACCGGTCAACTTCCCAAATTTCCTATCCAAATCAAATCCAAATTCCATTTCGATTTAATCGATTTATTCCAATTTCAACTTGAATAAATTTCTATTCCACGTAGATTTCGATTTCAATTCACGAATTTCTTTAAATTTCAATTCAATTCCAGATTAATTTAAATCTAAATTTCAAATAAATTTTCAATTCCAAACTCAAACTTGAAATATCATTTCATATCAATTTTCTTAGAAATATTCAGAGTTCGATTAAAAGTCCAATCTTTTAAAACAAATCAACTTTCAAAAATTTACACCGTATTTCAATTTTCAATTTAAATCTAAATTTTGATTTTATTTAATAATTTCGTTTACCAAGTTTAAATTCAAACATTTCGAGCTCCAATTCAAAATAATTCAATTTCCATAAATTGGATTTTATTCTTAAAATCAATTCATTTAAATAATTTCAAAACAACTTTTAAAATCATTTAATTTATCCAACTCGGTGTCCGTATATAATTTTCTAACCTATGGCCAAGTGATTAGTTATTACAATTAAATGTCAGGGATGAATATATCATTTAAATCAATCATAGTGTCATATGTATGCATAGCAGGATATATATAAACAAATAAACATCCAAACATTTAAATATCAACCAATAACATCCATCGAAATACATCATCCAATAGGCAATACAACTCACGGCAATTTCATATTTATCGATGTCAGGTAATTTAATCGCAATTCAATTTTAATTTAAATTTAACTGTCAATTTAATTTTTTTAACGGTGAATTCAAATGACAATCAATATGATAATTAAATTTTATCAAACAACAACAAATAAAAATCATAACTATGCATAATGTCAAATTTAACTAGCATAAAGATATTCAGTACGTTGTGAGCGTTATAAAACACTCACCTTGATTTTACGATTTTAAATCAAATCGAACGACATTCGATTTAACATAAAATTTTAATGAGCTCCAAACACTTTCGGATCTGCACTGCAGCGCAGCTCTTATCTCCGTGATTCCGGCGCTTCTTCCCCAACGTGAAATTCACGTATGCAAACCCATTAGCCGCCGATCTTCAAGCAATTTTCATGACCACCTCGTCGACTTTCAGAACGATCAGCTAGCGCCATCACAAAGCCCTTCACCAGAGCCACCTACGCGCCAAGTTTCATCCCGTCATTCGTCGTCGTTTGCACGCAATCCAAGAAAATACGTACACACTTCCAAGTCAGATCTGGACGAATCCATGAAAAATTAGCATACATCAACCGTATGGATTTGAAGAGCTCGTCGAGATTTACACTTTTGCTTTTGGAATTTTTCGATTTCGTCGAACGGATTGAGAGATATTAAGGAAAGAAGATCGGTAATTTCTGGCCATGGAATAGGTGGCGGCCATGATTTAGAATTAGGGTTTCTGGATTAAAATAATAATAAAACTATCTCGGTTTGCGTGCGTATTTATATAGGTAGGTCCAAAATCATCCGAACTCCAATCGAGACGTGCCGCCAGGCGTTTATAAGGTTTTACCACCTTTCCGGACGCAATGGAACTAGTTTCAAGACCTAATTCGATCATATCTGGAAGATAGCTTTTCGAAGTCGATTATTTTAATTAAATTCGAAATTAAATTTCTACGCGTTTCAAGCTCGCACGGCCAAACGACAAGTCCAATTGCTACGAAAATTGAAATCCTACCATAATTTACTATTACGGATCCGATGAAACAAGTTTTGTCGAAATCCGAGACTGTTTGAAAAATGGCTATTTTAACTCGTCAATTAAATATTAAAATATTCAATTTTCACAAATTTACTTTTAATTCGATTTTAAAAGTTCTACAACATCATTCTAACTTTAATATGATAAAATAGAATTTTATAAATCATTTTTAATCATATTAAACCCGTTATCCAATTATTCAAATAATTTCAAATATTAAATTATTCAACAAATTACATTAATAATCATTTTCCTTCAATAATCACCTTAAATTTTCTAATTAAAATAGCTAAAAATACGGGTCGTTGCACTCTCCCCCACTCAAAACTTTTCGTCCCCGAAAAGGAAAAGAAGGGAAAAGGAACTAAGTATAGAATTCAACATTAGATATATTTTATTCAAAGTTACCAACTTATAAAACAATGAAATTCCATTTATAAAGTCATAACTACGCTTCCACAATGTTACTCCGAACGGCTTTCTAAATTTAAAAGTTAGTTATCAAAACAAGTTATAAAATTTAAAAACTTGAAAATTTTTCTAACACCCGGATTCACGGAAAATTTCGGCAGGGTCTCCTTTGCGCGGCTCGATCGAAAAATTTTACAATTCAATATATAACACAAATATAACCAATATATATCAAATATACATCTCATCTCAATGATGAGGCATCCCATATCTGGGGAAACAACATATATATATCACCAATACCATATAAAACCATAAGCGTACCTTTTATTTAGCATTTATTAGCAGTTTACTTACATTTTGTATTTAGCACAGAAGCGAGCTCTACAACGAAGCGCAACACCTTTGCTACCTACTAAAACGCTCAATAACTAAGTTAGAACCATGCATATAAAAATAGATCGATATATTTAGCCTACACAACATATATATAACCTATTAAGCTTCAAAACTGAGATTCCAATTTCAGGACAGCAAACAAATCTCAGTTTTAGGTCACCTAAACGATAAAATTTGGCAACAGGATCTAAAAAAAGTTGTTGTATTCATTTCAAGATTTCCGGAATGTCCAAAATCATCGAATTCAGACCATACGTTCAAAAGTTACGGCCGTTTTACTTAGAGGATACGCCTCAGCCTAGGCAATGAATTACGCAGGTCAGCGACGTTCACCCACGTTTTCGACCTTCTAAACGACATCAAAACACAAAATACTTAAAACAAAAGTTTTAGCTTAAGTTCTATGCTTTCCAGAAAGTGCAAGATCATCAAAATCCGATAAACCAGACAAAAGATATGGCGAAAATACTAAGGGTGTATACTACTGATTTTACTTATTTTTACACAGTACAGCTAGAAACATTCAAGTTTTTAACCAAGAAGACGAAGGAATTTTCTCAAGTTATCTAAACAAAAGTTTTGCTATAGTTTCTAAGCTTTCCGAAAAGTCCAAAATCGTCGAATTCCTTTCAGCCATTTAAAAGTTATGGTTGTTTTCGTTTCAGCATATATTGGACAATGTTGGATTTTTTTTTTCCAAAAATTTGCTTTTATTATTTTAAAGTACAAAACATCAAAACTTCAAATTTTCTAAAGAACAATCATAAACACAAAGTCATTTATTTTCTTATTCATCCATGCAATAGGTTTACATTCAATTTGTTTCCGATTTATTCAAGTTTGTTTCATTCACATTTTTAATTCAAGTCAATTTGCTCCCAATTTGAATTTAATTATTTAAAAATTTATTCCGTTTATTCAATTCCATTAACACTAATGAATTCTACTTAATCAATTATCATCCATCTAACAACCAATGCATATCAAACATTAACATCCATCCAAAATCTACACTAAATCAATTATACATTTCCAAGTCAATTTTAATTTCATACACTTCCAAGTTTATTGACATTTAGTTATATTCAAATTTAATTAGTTTCCATTTACCAATTTTATATTTCATTAAGTTTAAATTTTATTCATTCACTTATACATGTATCATTCATTTTACAGCTTAAATTTCTTTTATATTTACAACTATCAATAGATCTTTACATTTTATTTTTCACTCTCACACTGGTATATTATTTCTCTACTTATCCTTATTAGCATTTTAAACCCTTTAAGTATTTGGTAAGTTATAGTTATGCAAATAGAATGTAGTTAAATAAAATACAACTTCTTTTCATTTAAAGTTGAATTTTCAATTTATCAATTCTTAAGTCATTACTTAAATTTCACTATAATTTAATTTCACATTTACATTCACATATAGTATTTTCATTTTATATTAACATAATTGTGAATCACCTTTAAATGTTAATTTAAATTCCAATTATTTACTAACAATTTTATTTATATTTGCAAACCATTAATTAAATGCATATTTCATTATTCAAACCTATACTTGTATATTATCCAATTAACAATTCATATAACATTTTTGAACTACTTAAGTATTTTGGTAAGTTATATCTAAGTTATAGAATGAAATTTAATACTATGCGAGTTTTACAGTTTCAATTTTATTTTAAGTTCATAATTTCCTAATTCTAAGGATTTCTACTTCAATTGATATTTTCACTTAGCTCTTAGGTTCATTTCTCATTTCACAATTCAGAAGTTCCTTAATGATTCAAGTCTAAATTCATTTCAATCATAAAAAAAATCATTAATTATTAAAGAACTTAAGAATTCCAATCCCGGTTTCATTTCAAATCAAGGTTTGAAATAATATATACTTATATAATTTATATATCAAATCATACTATAGAGAATGCGAAACAAAATAAAATTTGAGTCAAAACAAGGTTTAGACAAGCTATTAAGTGGTCTCCCCCACTCGGACTCTCGAAAATAAACGCCAATGATGCGTGCACACATCATCGAAATCATTTTCTAGCGTCAAGAGAAGGGAATATAACACTTATCATAAAAAAAAATCCTTCGAAAACAATTTCAACTCAATTATACTATCATATAATGCTCATATTATATTTTTCAAATTCTTGTAAGTCAATCTCAAACACCGGAATTTAAATTCCCAAATCCAAGTTAAAATTCATTTATATTCATTATCAATTGTGTTTACAAGATTTCATTTTCCTAAATCCATTGTTATTTAATCAATTGTTGTAAATATTGACTGATCAAACAATAACGATAATAATCTAATATTATCATCTCCTAACAATCAATTCAATCAAAATGAATAAATATTCAAATAATTCTTTTATATAAAATATATTCCAAAATGATATTGTGTTGGTTTGTCCTATTCGAGTGTTTAGAAATTCCTATCGACGCCTTGGCGTCCCAAGTATCGACCAGAATTCATAAATACTCAACGGAACAAATTAACACAATATAAAACCATTTTATATCAAATAACAAATATGCTCTCTCATATACACTCAACTCATTCATATAGTTTACCTCTATTTCAATGAGTTATTCCCCACTAGAGCCAAGGTTTATCGCTAAACCAAAGCTTTGATACCAACTGTAACGACCCGCCTTTTTGGACAGTTTAAACCGACGATCAAATACACATGCCGGTTCCAAACCATTAAAAAAAGGCAGATGGTTATTGGGGTAATTAAGAAAAGAAAAGAAATAAAGGAAATGAAACAACACAGAATCTCGCAGCGGAACGATAAAATATAATAGTCAAATAAACAGTTCATGAAGCTGTTTACTATACTTAGACAATTATTTACACAACATTTATCAGAGTTATACATATACAGCAGAGCAATTAAATAATGCAGCAGATAGCATGATGCAAGGGTAATAATAGTGATAGTATACCAAATCTTCGTCTCCATCCTCCAGAATAGATCTTCAAAAATCTGAAAAACTCAGGACTGACCCGAGCGTAATGAAAAGACAAAACACTCGAGTCAGGACTAAAATATCCTTAAGAAAGTTAAATCAATCATAAATAACTATGAGTGTAACGGCGTCAGAGATGTTTACGGGGTTTGACATCTCATATCCATTGTCAACGTGCGTGCAATAACTCAAGAGATGTTACAGGATTTTCCATCTCTCAAGGATCCGTGAAACTATCTACTATGTAGTAATATACGCTAAGTAGATAATGTCTATCAGTAATATAAAGTATCAAAATAGCGTCAAGCCGTTACCATAATCCCCCTTAACACATTTTATATTCCCAAAAGCATATACAAGACCGTAGTTTCCCCAAAACCGGAAGTCACCAGAGGGCAATCCATATACTCAAGGTACAAACCAAAACGTAGTGGTCGCGAATAGGATAATCAGTATGACAAGGTACATGAGGCGATACCAACTAGGATACTAGTAGTTGCGTGATCCGGACTGATGGTGAGCATAGCAGCTACTACCTCAACACCGCGAAACAACACTCCCAAATCAAGGGGTGCACCCAAATCAAATCACAAATGTAATAGATATGGTATCGAAGAAGTGTGTCCGCTAGAGGTGGCGAACCTCAATGGCCCGGCGCGGCTCCTGTTTTAGTCATGTCAGGGGTCATCCAATATCGTTCTCTTTCTTCAGTCAACGCGTTCACCAAACCATCCACTTCATTCTGGATCAACACTCCGCGTATAATAGTTATTAATGTGGTTTTCGGTATCGACAGAGAGTATGTCCATATCCGATCCCGGTCTCTTTAATAACTACGTATTATTACACTGATGGCTCTTTTATATTTCAAATTGATTCATGATTGATAACAAAATATCATATTCGCTTTAAAATCAAATCCATTTCAAAATCATCATATATTCAAAATTATCAATTTTGATCGATAAATCAATTTCACTTCAAAATTTGATTCGAATTCAATTTAGGTTATAATCTCTACTTTAACCTAGTTCGTATTTAAACCAAAGGTTTAAATATAAACATTTCCGTCTCTTTAACCAGTTTGAATTTAAGAAAATAGTTTAAATAGTTTAAAATAGTTAAATAATTCAAAATAGTTTAATAGAAAATATTTAAATAGTTTAATCGAAATTAATTTGAATATAAAATGGTTTATATATAAAATAGTTTGGAAAAAATCAAAATTATTTGATAAATAATTCCAAAGTCAAACCGGTCAACTTCCCAAATTTCCTATCCAAATCAAATCCAAATTCCATTTCGATTTAATCGATTTATTCCAATTTCAACTTGAATAAATTTCTATTCCACGTAAATTTCGATTTCAATTCACAAATTTCTTTAAATTTCAATTCAATTCCAAGTTAATTTAAATCTAAATTTCATATAAATTTTCAATTCCAAACTCAAACTTGAAATATCATTTCATATCAATTTTCTTAGAAATATTCAGAGTTCGATTAAAAGTCCAATCTTTTAAAACAAATCAACTATCAAAAATTTACACCGTATTTCAATTTTCAATTTAAATCTAAACTTCGATTTTATTTAATAATTTCGTTTACCAAGTTTAAATTCTAACATTTCGAGCTCCAATTCAAAATAATTCAATTTCCATAAATTGGATTTTATTCTTAAAATCAATTCATTTAAATAATTTCAAAACAACTTTTAAAATCATTTAATTTATCCAACTCGGTGTCCGTATATAATTTTCTAACATATGGCCAAGTGATTAGTTATTACAATTAAATATCCGGGATGAATATATCATTTAAATCAATCACAGTGTCATATGTATGCATAGCATGATATATATAAACAAATAAACATCCAAACATTTAAATATCAACCAATAACATCCATCGAAATACATCATCCAATAGGCAATACAATTCACGGCAATTTCATATTTATCAATGTCAGGTAATTTAATCGCAATTCAATTTTAATTTAAATTTAACTGTCAATTTAATTTTTTTAACAGTGAATTCAAATGACAATCAATATGATAATTAAATTTTATCAAACAACAACAAATAAAAATCATAACTATGCATAATGTCAAATTTAACTAGCATAAAGATATTCAGTACGTTGTGAGCGTTATAAAACACTCACCTTGATTTTACGATTTTAAATCAAATCGAACGACGTTCGATTTAACATAAAATTTTAATGAGCTCCAAACACTTTCGGATCTGCACTGCAGCGCAGCTCTTATCTCCGTGATTCCGGCGCTTCTTCCCCAACGTGAAATTCACGTATGCAAACTCATTAGCCGCCGATTTTCAAGCAATTTTCATGACCACCTCGTCGACTTCCAAAACGATCAGCTAGCGCCACCACGAAGCCCTACACCAGAGCCACCTACGCGCCAAGTTTCATCCCGTCATTCGCCGTCGTTTGCACGCAATCCAAGAAAATATGTACACACTTCCAAGTCAGATCTGGATGAATCCATGAAAAATTAGCATAGATCAACCGTATGGATTTGAAGAGCTCGTCGAGATTTACACTTTTGCTTTTGGAATTTTTCGATTTCGTCGAACGGATTGAGAGATATTAAGGAAAGAAGATCGGCAATTTCTGGCCATGGAATAGGTGGCGGCCGTGATTTAGAATTAGGGTTTCTGGATTAAAATAATAATAAAACTGTCCCGGTTTGCGTGCGTATTTATATAGGTAGGTCCAAAATCATCCGA
Source organism: Allium cepa (assembly GCA_030765085.1). Taxonomy (NCBI): domain Eukaryota; kingdom Viridiplantae; phylum Streptophyta; class Magnoliopsida; order Asparagales; family Amaryllidaceae; genus Allium; species Allium cepa. Next base: position 947,815,730 of record CM060938.1, on the reverse strand, counting down.
ACTCCAATCGAGACGTGCCGCTAGGCGTTTATAAGGTTTTACCCCCATTCCGGACGCAATGGAACTAGTTTCAAGGCCTAATTCGATCATATCTGGAAGATAGCTTTTCGAAGTCGATTATTTTAATTAAATTCGAAATTAAATTTCTACGCGTTTCAAGCTCGCACGGCCAAACGACAAGTCCAATTGCAACGAAAATTGAAATCCTACCATAATTTACTATTACGGATCCGATGAAATAAGTTTCGTCGAAATCCGAGACTGTTTGAAAAATGGCTATTTTAACTCGTCAATTAAATATTAAAATATTCAATTTTCACAAATTTACCTTTAATTCGATTTTAAAAGTTCTACAACATCATTCTAACTTTAATATGATAAAATAGAATTTTACAAATCATTTTTAATCATATTAAACCCGTTATCCAATTATTCAAATAATTTCAAATATTAAATTATTCAACTAATTACATTAATAATCATTTTCCTTCAATAATCACCTTAAATTTTCTAATTAAAATAGCTAAAAATACGGGTCGTTACACCAATTAAATAAATCCTTACCGATTTACTTTATATTTACGTTCCAAATCCGTAAATTTATTCCCACACTTCAAAAATAAATCAACGTTTATTTTTTTAAAAAAATTTCCCTTTCTTTTACAAATTCCATAGTGAATTTACAATTCCAAAATATCTATGAATCTACGATTTTCAAATCGATTTCTAATATTCATTTTCAATTTATCTTTAAAAGATAAAATCTCAAAACATTCCTTTCATATTGGAAAACATTTCCATACTCATTAAATAATAAGAAATTCACAAATCCATTTATTTTCAACACTTGGAAAATATTCAATATACTTAAATCGAAATTAAGTGTATATTTCATTCTTTAAAGAAAACGTGCGCTTAAACACATTTATTTGAGTCAAAACGAATGTTGCATAAAACATCGTTACGACGACCCAAAATCACTAGTATAGGGATTCAAAGTTAAGATAGATATATAAATCCCAATACTATACAAAACATTTCCTTTCAAAAATCATTTACTATAACAGCAGTGTTATAGTCCACCATTTCCTTATATTTCTCGAAAACGCTATTTCAACAATGAATGTTGAAATCTATGATTTCGACACTTAATGCATTTTAAAACAACTTCAAATCGTTTTAATTCTATTTAAAATATCACTTCCCCAAAACACTTTAATATATTATTCACTGTCCTAAAATCGTGAATATACTTCACTAACCAAATTCAATATTTACTACACGTTTTATTTCAAGAATTTGTTCGCTATCCAAAATCGCGAATATATTTCCTTTTATAAACTTCTATATTCAATTTATCAAATTCAATTGATTGTGGATTTATAAACAACGTTTATAAATTCACATATATATATTCATTTCATAAAAATTTCAACTTATGAAAATTACTTTTATTTACCAATTCAATTTATAACTCAATTTTATACCAAAAATCTAATTTATAAGTTAATTACTTATAATCTTTTATTTTACGAAAATCTACTTATTTTAAAATTTCACGATTTATAAATCTATAAATTTCATTCACTTATGAAATCCATTTATACTTCTTTTTAACACTTATAAAACTCGTTTTATAATTCTTATATTTTTAATTTATTAATATTAATTTTAGAAATCTTTTATATAAACCGTTTATAATAATTTAAAAATCTCAATTTAAATAAACCAATCCTTTTAATAATTTACAAAACGTTATTTAAAACTTATATAACTCCAAAATCATACTTAAGTACTATTTTCCAAAAATATAACTTTTATAACAATAAAATTATAACGTTTATTGATTTTAACAATTCAAAATTTAATAAAACGTATACTTTCAAAAATCACTTTAGAATTCTTTTTTAAAATCAAAAATCATTAAAAAAATTTAAACTTCAAAAATGGATCCGATGATGCAACATTACTCAATAGTCAATCACGGCAACAAACATCATATGTTATCATATGATAATCAACAAACATCAAAATATTTGTAATCAAATAAATACTGGTGAGGATTCCAGTTGGATCCCTCCAACCTATTTCCCTGCATCCACAAACATTAGCACAATACCAATTCCGTTCAAAGCGGAATATTGCGGTATATGGGATTTTATAAAATATTATCCGCTTAATAGACGGCGCAATAGGGTCTCATCCGCTATATAATGCGGGAAATCAACTCCAAGTACATAAATAATACCAATTTCACTTTGTACTGAAATATTCGCGGTATATGTTTTTAATAAATAACCTCCACTTACTAACGACGCATAATGTCTATTTTAACAATCAATAGATAACCATTATCATTCAAACATATAATCAAGCAATTTTAAATATAACTATTTAAAATTTAAATCGAAACTATTCGATTGAGTGAGAAGTTCTCACCTTGATTTCAATTCAGTTTTCGCGTTTTATTTCGAATAAAATTAAACGTGCGTTTAATTTTACCCGAAATTTTCACTAGAACCAAATGAATCCAATCCAATTCCATAGCGTAGTGTTCGTCCATACGAACCCAACGCAACTTGTTTCGTGCGTTTACGACCTCGTATGAAAAAGTTACAGAGTTTTAAACATTATACAATTTATAATAAAATTTCAATTTCGGTTTTATACTTATTTTTATACCCTACGCTAACCAGAGCCGCACATCCTTAGCTTGAAGAATCTGGGCCGCAACCCTTCTCCTTCTCCCCCGTCCAAACGTGTTCGTATCTAGGATCGAACAAACCCAAATGGCCGTCCTTTTGCATTAAATCATACGATCGACACGACGTCTTTTACCACGATCAGAGGTCACCATTTCGTGCGTACGCCCCCACTCCACCCACGGCCCGAGTATGGTGGAGCTCGGTCGAGCATCTTGCTCGAAAACCGAAATTGAATGACGAACATTCATCTCCATTTTGCCGTTGATCTAGGTCGAATTTTCCAATCATGACCGTTGAAGTTATAGTACTCACTGCCCTCTATAGTTTTGTAGTTGAAGACTTTTCGAAATAATCAATGGATTTGAAGAAATTGAACGGAAAAGAAAACGAGTTTCTGGCCATGTATCCCATTAGTGGCGGCTGAAGCTATTTAGGTTAGGGTTTTTGCAAATTTCTGAATGTTTTGGCCTTATATAGAAAATTCTACGAAACACTATTCACCCGAATTTTAACGAACTCCAAACGAAGCGTGCCGGCTGGCGTTTCTAAGGTTTACCCCGCGTTTCGAACACAATGGAACGTGTTTCGGAGGCTAATTCGATAATCTGTGCGAGTTATGGCAATAAACGATCAATTTAAATTAAATCAATTTAAACTAATTTCTATGCGTTTTGGCTTGCCCCGGACAAACAGTAAATACGATTGACACGAAATTTGAAACCATATAACAATATAACATTACGGATCCGATGAAACTGGTTTCGTCGAAATCCAGACAGTTTGAAAAATGGCTATTTTAACTCGTCAATTAAATTTTAAGATATTCAATTTTTACAAATTAACTTTTAATTAGATTTTAAAAGTTCTATAACATCATTCTAACTCCAATATGATATAATAAAATTTTACAAATCAATTTCAATCATATTTTACCCAATTTTCAATTATTTCTATAATTTCAACTATTAAATTATCAATTTAATTATCCAATTAAATCTAATTATTCGAAATAAAATTATTCGACTTATAAATTTCACTTATTAATATTTAAAATTAATTAAATATATGAATTTTAATTGACAGAAATTCTTGGTCGTTACATACTCCCCCCTTAAAAGAATTTCTTCCTCGAAATTACCAAGTAAGAAAAATTTACAAAATCCATTAACTTTCCAAAACAAACCATTCAATTTAGATTTTTCAAATCTCTTAAGTGTTTAACTTTTCCAAAATTCATAGTTAAACTTCTTACAAGATCTTTACTAAGTTTCCAAATCCGAGCTTAGTTTTCAAAAAATTTCTCAATTTTCTCAAAAATTTTCTAACGCCTTCAATTTTCAGAAAAATTCACCAGAGTCTCCTTTGCGCGGCTCGATCCAAAAAAAATGACAGTATATATATCAGAAATATACATCTCATCAAGTGATGAGGCATCCCGTCGGGAAAAAAGCGTAAAAGTACGATATTTAATCCGAGATATGTACCTTATATTTTATTAGCGAGTATATACGGCTAATATAGCGCGAAAGCGAGCTCCAAATGCGAAGCAAGCACAATCCACACCTACTAAATACTCAACAAACCATGAGAAACATGTATATATATGAAAATAATATCAATATTGTAACAACCCTGTATTTTCTGATAATTGTAATTGTATATTTTAATTATTTTAATTTAAATTCCTAGTTTAAAAACTTTATTTTATTTATTAAAATGAATATATTTTGTTAATTGAAATATAAATGTTGATTTTGATGTGGATTAGGATTTCAAACATGCACAAATTGAATATTTCCAGAAAATGTGAATTTTGGTCAATCTGGTCAAACTTTTACTTTTAAATTTAAATTTTAAAAGTTTCAAAATTTTAATTTTTCTTTTACTATGAAAATAAATAAAATTTCAAGAACAATGCTTTTCGTTTCGTTGAAATCCGAATAATATTGTGGAAGTTATGCTTTTTACAAAATTGGGTGTAAATTGTTTTATTTAACAATATTATTTATTTTAAATTAAATAAATACTTTTTTTACTTGTCATATCTTATTCTAAATTGTATTATATGTTATGTTACATATATTTTTACCTTTTGAATTTTTTTAAAGTGATGTTTGAATTTTTCCAAAGCTCATTGAATTTATTTTCTATTTTTAAAGGTTAGTTTCCATTTTTCTGTTATTTTCTTTATTTAAATTATATTTAATTAAAATTTATTTATTCATTTTTATGTATTCATTTTATTTTATGTTTTTATCTTTATTTATAAATATGTTTCATGTACATACAATTTTTCAAAAGTTCATTTCATTATTTTCAAATTTTCAAGCCTAGTTTACATTTTCTTTTCTATTTTCTTAATTTAATTATATTTAATTAATATTTATTTATTTATTTTTGTTTATTTACAATATTTTCGTGTTTTTTATCTTTATTTATATATATTTTACATGTATTTAAAATTTAAAAAGAAATGGTGGAAATTTGAAAGGTTTGTGACTCTTTATTTGCTCAAGCCTTTTTGTATTCTGTCTTTTCATTTCTCAATCAACATCTCTTCAATTGGCTGCTTTAACTCCACTCTTCAGCTGACATTCCATTTTCCTTTTCACATGAAAACTCTTCCTCATCTTCCCCCTAAAAGGCATGACTTCATGAAGAAAAAAAGAAAAGAAAAAATAATGGCTTCATCTCCTTTCTCTTTTCATTATTTTTCTAAGTTTTGCCTTCCTCTTCAACCTTGTTTGCTCGGCCCTACCACCCATCATCACCACCATCCTCTCCACCATCACCAGCCACAGGAACCACCACCTCCTATTCTGACCACCAGCTCAAGCAATGACCTTCAAGTGGACCAAACACCACAATACTTTGCACCTAACCCCTTGAAACCTTGCCTAGCCGAGCATAACTCCACTATCACCTTCATAGTTGCCTTGGCCACCCCCTATCTCCACCACCACCTACTGACCTGACCTATAAACATCACTCCAGCAATGACTAGACCTGAAGCATGTAGGGCCGAGCCCCACTTGATCCAAGGCCGAGCCTTGTTGAGCCCAGAACTCTACTCCTCTTTGCCTTGTCCCTTTATTTTTCCCATGTTGCAACTCCTATCCATCATCAACTATTTCATCTCCATTTTAACATGCATTTTTGATGCCATACCTGATCCAAACCAGAGCCTATATCATCAGCTATGGCCGAGCAAAAGAGCCCCTTGGTCGAGCTCTTGAATGATTAAAGCAAGGTCCAATCATTCTTGTCTTTGTTGCTTTGTATTTCCGTTTATTTCAATGTTGTTTTGTGTCAAGTAATTCATATGTTATATTGTTTGTGTCTATTGGATTGTTACAAGATGGTCATCTTGGCTCTCTTCACTCAATTGAATCACTAGTCGTGCTATATCGTGCTTGTCGTTCCCTTGGAATCGTTTTGTGTGCCGTAGTGGTCTTCAGCTTGAAAAGGTGAGTCCATCTCACTCTGACATTTATACTTATGAAATAGTGAATTGATGACAAATGTTTAGTAATATAAAATGTTTATGCAAGTTAATGATGATCATATGATATGCTATGCCATGTTATTACCATATTAAAACTGTTAATTATCACCTGACATCTGATATATGACATTATATTGTGACACTGACATTGTTTATATTGTTTATGCATATATTCACACTGCAAGTTCCCTGTTAGAATAGAATCACTATGGGTTGAAATGATACATACCCAAACGGACTTTAGATTAGGGAAAAATCGTTATGGGCTGAAATGATAGGCCTGAGCGATTTTTATTGTATTTTATTTGACTTGGGATTGCGGGTTTGAAATGATAGAACCCGGGTTTTCTTTGTTAACTGCGGATTGAAATGATATATATCCGTATCACTTGACCTAGGTTAGAAAATTATATATAGACCCCGTGGTATATTTTTAAATGATATTTATTAAAATATGTATTTTTAAAAGTATGAAATTTTGATTTAAAAATATATATTTTATGGTTTTAAGAAAATTAAATATTAAGTCTTGAAATTGTGAATTTGAGTACGTAAATGTGAAATAATTGAGATTTTAGACTTTAAATTTTATTTTAAAATGTAAATAAATAATGGAAATTAAATTTAAAGTTTTAAAATTATATATGAAGTAAAATTTTAAGTTTTATTTAATTTATATGTTAATAAACAGTGAATTTTGACTTAATAAATGAATGGAGTTTTTAAATTGAATATTCGATCTAAAATTTTTGTTGTGTTAAATGTGAAATTTTGAAGTCTAGAAATATGATTTTTAAGTTATAATAAAAATTTGGAGTTTTATTATTTTTTGTTTTGAAAATCTAAAATGAAATCTGGAATTCATAGCATTTTCAAAATGTTGTAGTCATTTGACAGCATTTTTAAATGCTATTGTTTTGAATCTAACAATGTTTGAAATAACTAAATATCTATTACGACATTTTATAAATGCCGTTATTCTTGAACTAAACCATTTTTGGAAGCTATAAGCTACGATAGCACTTTATAAATGCCGTCGTTGCTATAATTTGACAATGTTTGAAATGTTATAGTTTTTAACACTGTTTGAGTTATATTTTGAAGTGTTAAATGATTTAAATTTTGGAAATTGATTAATTGTGAAATTTAAGAAGTTTTGAATATATTTTAATATTTAAATTTGAATTTTTAAGGAATTTAAATTTGAATTTGAATTTAAGTAAGGTTTACTTGGTTATGTGTTAAATGGAATGAAATGTAATGAGATAAATGAATTTTTGAATGGAATTTTTAATATATTTTGTAATGATACTTGAAATAACAAATGAATGACTTATTTGATTTAAAAATGATATTTAAATTTGACTTTTTGAATTTGAATTAAATAGTGATTTGATAATAAGGTTTGGAAATGATTTGATCTTTATTTTGATAAAGAATATGAATTAGAATGATATGTACTTTTGATAAATGAATATTTGAAGTTTATATTGGTATGAAAGGATATTTAGTTTAATTGTAAATTGAGTTTATTTAAATAATATTGGATTTATGAAATGAATATTTCAAAACTAAGTAATAATGAAACTAGATTTGAGATATATGAAATTATAAAATTTAGTTTTCCAATGCGGGATATTAAAGCTTTGAAATTTATTAAAAATTGAATAGTTTAATTTGTGGATCAAATCTATATTTGAAAATGATATGATTTGAAATGGTTATTGGGAAATTTAATTGAAACTGATGGTTTGAATTGAATTAAGTTGGAAATTGAAAATTTGGGATTAATTGAATGAATTGTAAAAATGTAAAGAATTAAATGAATATCCCATGATTTCAAATGTATGATTTTGAAATGTTATGATTTTCAAAGTGTAATTGTTTCAAGTATTTTTGGTTTCGAAAGAGTTATACTTTGAAAATATTATGATTTTGAAATGAATATATGTTTGAAATGTTTTTGGTTTTGAAGTATAAACTATTTTGATTGAATAAATAGTTTTGAAATAAAAATGGTTTTGGTTTCGAAGTATAAACTATTTTGAAAGAAATATAGTTTGAAATGAAATGATTTGATCTTTTTAAAGTATAAACTATTTTGAAATGACCACGGCGTTATAATAACGTTTGGTTGTTAAAGAGACCAGGATCGGAAGTTGTCATACTCTCTGCCAACTCCGAAAACCACTTTAACAACCGTGTACGCGGTGGAGATTCCAGAATGAAGTAGGATGGTGGCGACGTTCTTGAGGTATATTACGTGGACCCAACTCCCGTGAGTTGGCATAAGGTGGCTAAAACAGGAGCGATCTCGGGCCAAGTGAGGTCATTCCTCCTATCGGGCACATTCCTTCGATACTATACTCTTACTGGTGATTGATTAGATGGCCATCCTCCGATTTTGATTGGGAGTGTGTTCCGAGGTGGGCGTATGTGGCTGCTGCGTTACCACCAGCCCGTGTGCGTAATTGCTATACCTACCCTGGCATTGCCTTGTGTGCCGTGTCACCTACCATACCGAGCCTTTAGTACGAGTTTGTTTTTCTCCCGTAGCCCGTGTGGTATCCTCTGACAGTCACCCGGAGTGGAGATGGCATGATATTGGATGGACTACTGGGACTATTATGTGTGAAGGGTGATATGGGTAGCCCGGAACGCTATTTAAAAGTATGTTTATTTTACTGTAGACATTATTATAATAGCGCAATATTACTACATAGTAAATAGTTTAACGGATCCTTAAAGGATGGGCGATCCCAAGCATGCTTTAAGTTACTGATGCATTTTTTGTTACTGTTCACTTGAGTTGATTTACAGTTCATAAGTATTTATGTCCTGACTCGAGTGTTTTGTGTTTTGCTTTACGCTCGAGTCAGATTGAGTGAGTTAGCATTCAAGATTCACCTTTGGAGCTGGAGCTTTCCATGAAGATCTAGCCATCTATTTTGCTTTTTGTATCCAGTGATTTCAGTGATGTATTCTGATTTGTACCTGATGTATCTTGTTACTTTTTGTTGTATCATGTTTAACTCTGATGTATCTTATTTTTATATAGTAGCTTCATGAACTACTATTTCTTTTAAATTCCACTGCATTATTAAATACTCTATGTCTGTGATCTGTGATTATGTATTTACTGTATATTCTGAGATTTGCCAAATTTTATTTACAACGCGGTATTTTGAGCAATTCAAGTCCGACATGTGCGGATGCGAATGGTTGAAAATATCGGGTCGTTACAGTTGGTATCAGAGCTTTGGTAGCTCTAGGCAAAACTCAGCATATAGAGTAAATGAATTTGCAGAATCACATTCATTCGAGTTTAAATCTCTTCCTTTTTGACTCGATTCCTTTGAATTTTGGAACATTCCCTGTGGTTCCAAAATCCATTCATGTCCCTCACTATTTATCTTCTTTTGTTTCTGGAGTATCCCATAACTCCACTTCAAAAGATCTTCATAATGAGTCGGCGGTCTCGCCAACCTCAAATTTATTTGTAAAGGGGGAAAACCCCTTTACAACAACATCGATTCACCAGAGATTCTATATCCTCGGTTTAGATGCTAGTATCTCTTATAATTTCGAACTCTACATCTTGAGATCGAATGTCGATTTACCCAAGAAATCCACATCGATCTTATTCTTTAAGTCACGGTTGACCCGGTTAAGGTTGCCCGTGATTTATATAAACTCATCCATCTCCCTATTATGTTATTTAATCATCTCATCTTTGTTTCCAACTTATCTTCAAATTATTCTTGAAGTGTATTTGTAAACTAATATTTAAAATGTTTTATATATTGTGTTGTTTGAGTTTTTGATGTTGATTTGGGTTTCTAATCGATTCGTCTTATCAACGCTATCGATAAGATTTTCAAAACACTTGAACAGAGCAAACTGACACAATATATTTTTAAAATTTAGTAATGAAATAAATTTCGTGAAATAAATTTTGTAACTATATTATAAATCTTTATCTGGATTTTTATTTGAATTAGTTGTTAAGAAATAATATTTGATTTTATATATCATTTTCTATTGTTTCATATATCTAATTGAACTATAAAACATGGTTATAAATTTATTTGGAAATTTAAAATGAATTTAAAACAAGAATTTGAGAATTTAATTTCCGATGGATTTCAAACTTTGTGTTTAAAGTTTTAAAGGATATATTATTTAAAGTATTTTCGAATAGAAATTTGTTTCCAAAGAATTTTAAATTTAAATTTAGTGCTCTTCTCTTTGTCGCTGGAAAATAATTTCGGTGATGACTCCATCATCATCGACATTCATTTTCGAGTTTCGAAGTGAAGAGACCATTCTGTAGTCCTGCTACAGTTTTGTTTTGGGAAAATTTAATTGATTTTAATTTCTAAAATAAGAATGGATTATAACATATGCTGATATATGATTTAAATTTGAATGGATATATATATATAGTATATGTGCATTTAGTTATCTCTAAATAGTTCGGAATTTATTGAAAATTTAATTCCTAAATTTTATCTTGAAAGATAATTTTTAAGTATAATTTCAAGATTTGGATAAATATTCAAGTTTGAAATGATTGAATTGGAATGTTTATCTGTATAATACACAATTTCATTCCAATATAACTTACCTTAATTTTCAGAAGTTGAACATGTAATTGGATAATATACAATATAAAAAAAAAGATTTTATAAATAAAATTTGAGTGGTTATTATAAATGTTATATACTTAAATTTAAGTTATAAAAAGATTAACAAAGGTAAATAAACAAAAAGAGTAATGGAATAATTTACAATATAAAATGATGTTAAAGAAACTGAGAATAAATTAAAGCAGTTATAATTAGTATAAATATATTTAACATGGGTGATAAGATATATTGAGAGAAATAAACTTAATTTTAATTAGAAATGAAGAAGAATTAAATTTTATTTGGTACATTTTGAGTATAATAAAAGACTTTTTCAAATACATGATTTTAGGGATTTGTTAATTTAAGATAATTGGATGATAAGATAATGAAATTAGAGTTGTTAAAGATTTATTTGACTTATGTAAAATTAATTTTCAGTTTAAGTTGAAATTTTATGGTTTCAGATTTATTATCTTATTTTGTTTTTCAAACTATCTTTTTGTTGTCCTAATTTCCCTTGTCTTGCTACAGAATGAGAGGTTATTGCTTATACCAGTCTGTTTAGAAATCTTTAATAATCTTTGGTACACATCTTTGAATCTAAGCACTGTTTTCCATCCACAGACCGTCGGTCAAACGGAAAGAGTGAATTAGATTCTAGAAAAAATTTCGTGCTTGTGTTCTTGATTCTGGAGGATCTTGAGAAGATCATCTCCACCTTGTTATACTTACCTATAACAACAGTGATGAGGTATAATTTCAATATTCTTGTCATCTTGTCCTAATCCTATTTCATTCTATCTTTTACTGTGCTTTCCCGTACCTCATTCCTTTTCGGGGACGAAAAGTTTTGAGTGGGGGAGAGTGTAACAACCCTGTATTTTCTGATTATTGTAATTGTATATTTTAATTATTTTAATTTAAATTCCTAGTTTAAAAACTTTATTTTATTTATTAAAATGAATATATTTTGTTAATTGAAATATAAATGTTGATTTTGATGTGGATTAGAATTTCAAACATGCATAAATTGAATATTTCCAGAAAATGTGAATTTTGGTCAATCTGGTCAAACTTTTACTTTTAAATTTAAATTTTAAAAGTTTGAAAATTTTAATTTTTTCTTTTATTATGAAAGTAAATAAAATTTCAAGAACAATCATTTTCGTTTCGTTGAAATCCGAATAATATTGTGGAAGTTATGCTTTTTACAAAATTGGGTGTAAATTGTTTTATTTAACAATATTGTTTATTTTAAATTAAATAAATACTTTTTTTACTTGTCATATCCTATTCTAAATTGTATTATATGTTATGTTACATATATTTTTACCTTTTGAATTTTTTTAAAGTGATGTTTGAATTTTTCCAAAGCTCATTGAATTTATTTTCTATTTTTAAAGGTTAGTTTCCATTTTTCTGTTATTTTATTTATTTAAATTATATTTAATTAAAATTTATTTATTCATTTTTATGTATGCATTTTATTTTATGTTTTTATCTTTATTTATAAATATGTTTCATGTACATACAATTTTTCAAAAGTTCATTTCATTATTTTCAAATTTTCAAGCCTAGTTTACATTTTCTTTGCTATTTTCTTAATTTAATTATATTTAATTAATATTTATTTATTTATTTTTGTTTATTTACAATATTTTCGTGTTTTTTATCTGTATTTATATATATTTTATATGTATTTAAAATTTAAAAAGAAATGGTGGAAATTTGAAAGGTTTGTGACTCTTTATTTGCTCAAGCCTTTTTGTATTCTGTCTTTTCATTTCTCAACCAACATCTCTTCAATTGGCTGCCTTAACTCCACTCTTCAGCTGACATTCCATTTTCCTTTTCACATGAAAACTCTTCCTCGTCTTCCCCCTAAAAATCACGACTTCATGAAGAAAAAAAAAAGAAAAAATAATGGCTTCATCTCCTTTCTCTTTTCATTATTTTTCTAAGTTTTGCCTTCCTCTTCCACCTTGTTTGCTCGGCCCTACCACCCATCATCACCACCATCCTCTCCATCATCACCAGCCACAGCAACCACCACCTCCTATTCTGACCACCACCTCAAGCAATGACCTTCAAGTGGACCAAACACCACAATACTTTGCCCCTAACCCCTTGAAACCTTACCTAGCCGAGCATAACTCCACTATCACCTTCATAGTTGCCTTGGCCACCCCCTATCTCCACCACCACCTACTGACCTGACCTATAAACATCACTCCAGCAATGACTAGACCTGAAGCATGTAGGGCCGAGCCCCACTTGATCCAAGGCCGAGCCTTGTTGAGCCCAGAACTCTACTCCTCTTTGCCATGTCCCTTTATTTTTCCCATGTTGCAACTCCTATCCATCATCAACTATTTCATCTCCATTTTAACATGAATTTTTGATGCCATACCTGATCCAAACCAGAGCCTATATCACCAGCTATGGCCGAGCAAAAGAGCCCCTTGGTCGAGCTCTTAAATAATTAAAGCAAGGTCTAATCATTCTTGTCTTTGTTGCTTCGTATTTCCGTTTATTTCAATGTTGTTTTGTGTCAAGTAATTCATATGTTATATTGTTTGTGTCTATTGGATTGTTACAAGATGGTCATCTTGGCTCTCTTCACTCAATTGAATCACTAGTCGTGCTATATCGTGCTTGTCGTTCCCTTGGAATCGTTTTGTGTGCCGTAGTGGTCTTCAGCTTGAAAAGGTGAGTCCATCTCACTCTGACATTTATACTTATGAAATAGTGAATTGATGACAAATGTTTAGTAATATAAAATGTTTATGCAAGTTAATGATGATCATATGATATGCTATGCCATGTTATTACCATATTAAAACTGTTAATTATCACCTGACATCTGATATATGACATTATATTGTGACACTGACATTGTTTATATTGTTTATGCATATATTCACACTACAAGTTCCCTGATAGAATAGAATCACTATGGGTTGAAATGATACATACCCAAACGGACTTTAGATTAGGGAAAATCGTTATGGGCTGAAATGATAGGCCTGAGCGATTTTTATTGTATTTTATTTGACTTGGGATTGCGGGTTTGAAATGATAGAACCCGGGTTTTCTTTGTAAACTGCGGATTGAAATGATATATATCCGTATCACTTGACCTAGGTTAGAAAATTATATACAGACCCCGTGGTTTATTTTTAAATGATATTTATTAAAATATGTATTTTTAAAAGTATGAAATTTTGATTTAAAAATATATATTTTATGGTTTTAAGAAAATTAAATATTAAGTCTTGAAATTGTGAATTTGAGTACGTAAATGTGAATTAATTGAGATTTTAGACTTTAAATTTTATTTTAAAATGTAAATAAATAATGGAAATTAAATTTAAAGTTTTAAAATTATATATGAAGTAAAATTTTAAGTTTTATTTAATTTATATGTTAATAAACAATGAATTTTGACTTAATAAATGAATGGAGTTTTTAAATTGAATATTTGATCTAAAAATTTTGTTGTGTTAAATCATATGTTAAAATGATTTTAAATGTGAAATTTTGAAGTCTAGAAATATGATTTTTAAGTTCTAATAAAAATTTGGAGTTTTATTATTTTTTGTTTTGAAAAGCTAAAATGAAATATGGAATTCATAGCATTTTCAAAATGTTGTAGTCTTTTGACAGCATTTTTAAATGCTATTGTTTTGAATCTAACAATGTTTGAAATAACTAAATATCTATTACGACATTTTATAAATTCCGTTATTCTTGAACTAAACCATTTTTGGAAGCTATAAGCTACGATAGCACTTTATAAATGCTGTCGTTGCTATAGTTTGACAATGTTTGAAATGTTATAGTTTTTAACACTGTTTGAGTTATATTTTAAAGTGTTAAATGATTTAAATTTTGGAAATTGATTAATTGTGAAATTTAAGAAGTTTTGAATATATTTTAATATTTAAATTTGAATTTTTAAGGAATTATATTTGAATTTGAATTTAAGTAAGGTTTGCTTGGTTATGTGTTAAATGGAATGAAATGTAATGAGATAAATGAATTTTTGAATGGAATTTTTAATATATTTTGTAATGATACTTGAAATAACAAATGAATGACTTATTTGATTTAAAAATGATATTTAAATTTGAGTTTTTGAATTTGAATTAAATAGTGATTTGATAATAAGGTTTGGAAATGATTTGATCTTTATTTTGATAAAGAATATGAATTAGAATGATATGTACTTTTGATAAATGAATATTTGAAGTTTATATTGGTATGAAAGGATATTTAGTTTAATTGTAAATTGAGTTTATTTAAATAATATTGGATTTATGAAATGAATATTTCAAAACTAAGTAATAATGAAACTAGATTTGAGATATATGAAATTATAAAATTTAGTTTTGAAATGCGGGATATTAAAGCTTTGAAATTTATTAAAAATTGAATAGTTCAATTTGTGGATCAAATCTATATTTGAAAATGATATGATTTGAAATGGTTATTGAAATTTAATTGAAACTGATGGTTTGAATTGAATTAAGTTGGAAATTGAAAATTTGGGATTAATTAAATTAATTTTAAAATGTAAAGAATTAAATGAATATCCCATGATTTCCAATGTATGATTTTGAAATGTTATGATTTTCAAAGTGTAATTGTTTCAAGTATTTTTGGTTTCGAAAGAGTTATACTTTGAAAATATTATGATTTTGAAATGAATATATGTTTGAAATGTTTTTGGTTTTGAAGTATAAACTATTTTGATTGAATAAATAGTTTTGAAATAAAAATGGTTTTGGTTTCGAAGTATAAACTATTTTGAAAGAAATATAGTTTGAAATGAAATGATTTGATCTTTTTAAAGTATAAACTATTTTGAAATGACCACGGCGTTATAATAACGTTTGGTTGTTAAAGAGACCGGGATCGGAAGTTGTCATACTCTCTGCCAACTCCGAAAACCACTTTAACAACCATGTACGCGGTGGAGATTCCAGAATGAAGTAGGATGGTGGCGACGTTCTTGAGGTATATTACGTGGACCCAACTCCCGTGAGTTGGCATAAGGTGGCTAAAACAGGAGCGATCTCGGGCCAAGTGAGGTCATTCCTCCTATCGGACACATTCCTTCGATATTATACTCTTACTAGTGATTGATTAGATGGCCATCCTCCGATTTTGATTGGGAGTGTGTTCCGAGGTGGGCGTATGTGGCTGCTGCGTTACCACCAGCCCGTGTGCGTAATTGGTATATCTACCCTGGCATTTCCTTGTGTGCCGTGTCACCTACCATACCGAGCCTTTAGTACGAGTTTGTTTTTCTCCCGTAGCCCGTGTGTTATCCTCTGACAGTCACCCGGAGTGGAGATGGCATGATATTGGATGGACTACTGGGACTATTATGTGTGAAGGGTGATATGGGTAGCCCGGAACGCTATTTAAATGTATGTTTATTTTACTATAGACATTATTATAATAGCGCAATATTACTACATAGTAAATAGTTTAACGGATCCTTAAAGGATGGGCGATCCCAAGCATCCTTTAAGTTACTGATGCATTTTTGTTACTGTTCACTTGAGTTGATTTACAGTTCATAAGTATTTATGTCCTGACTCGAGTGTTTTGTGTTTTGCTTTACGCTCGAGTCAGATTGAGTGAGTTAGCATTCAAGATTCACCTTTGGAGCTGGAGCTTTCCTTGAAGATCTAGCCATCTATTTTGCTTTTTGTATCCAGTGATTTCAGTGATGTATTCTGATTTGTACCTGATGTATCTTGTTACTTTTTGTTGTATCATGTTTAACTCTGATGTATCTTATTTTTATATAGTAGCTTCATGAACTACTATTTCTTTTAAATTCCGCTGCATTATTAAATACTCTGTGTCTGTGATCTGTGATTATGTATTTACTGTATATTCTAAGATTTGCCAAATTTTATTTACAACGCGGTATTTTGAGCAATTCAAGTCCGACATGTGCAGATGCAAATGGTTGAAAATATTGGGTCGTTACAAATATACAACATATAGTAACATAACAACTACATGTGCCAATATAGCAATGCATTCAAAAGCAATAAATGCAACTACCAAATCAATATAAATTTACTTCTCATTAACATTTAATGAATTGGTTTTCAATTTAATCACATTTGATTTGTTAACATTGGATGTTTTTACTAACATTCACTTATTCATATTCAATTAGTTTACATTCACTAATTTATATTCACGTTAGTTCACTTCCAAATCAAATTCAATTCTATTCAAGTTCGTTTTCTTCCAAGTTGGATTCAATTAATTTAGCTTCTAATTTCGCTAATTCAATTTCATTAACACTTAATGAATTTATATACAATCAATTAATAACCATACAACAACCAATGTGTGTTCAACATAACCAAATTATTTAATTTACATTCAATTTGGTCCAACACTTTTACTTTTAATTCCAATTGGTTTATATTAAATTGACTTCCATTCAGTTATTCAATTTCTCAACTTCATTAGCTTTTAACGAATTAACACTTACATTTATTATCCCATATCAATTTATTTTACATTCAATTGATTAACATTCCAATCCATTTATTAATTCAATTGCTAATTTCCTTTAACAATATAAAGTTGAATTTCATTTATATAATTCAAGTTCAAATTCTTAATGACTTCATTTCATTAATTCACTTATTAATTTTACTTTGACACCAAAATCAACTTTATTCAACATCACTTAAGTTATTTTCTCTTTCAAACACCATTTGCTTAGCTTAACTTAAATTTCCACTTATAAATCCAATTCAGATTTCATTTCTATTTAACTTTTACCAAAGTCAAATTTTCATCACTTATTCAAATTCGGATTTATTTTTCTTAACAAATTGTTTAACCTTTTTAATAATTGGTTTCACTTACATTTTCTCATTTTATAAGTTATACAACTTATTTATTAACTTCCAAATCCATTAACTTATCCAAAGCTAAATTTATTATTCATATTATAAGTTCAAAACTTATTTCACTTATATTCCCTTTAATTTAACTCCATCCTTTAAGTTAAATTTATTTTATCAAAATTCAAATTGTATAAGTTATCAACTCATTTATCATTCCTATAAATATTTTAAATAGGATTCCATAATCTTTTCAACCTTTCAAAACCATTTTTGAAACCAATTCAATTATCCTTTGAATTTCATAAATCAAATCCAAATTTTCCAAACAACTTTCATTTAAAACAATTTGGCAGCAATCCCTCTTTTGGAAACCCAAAAATGAACACCGATGATGTCATGATCATCATCAGAATTATTTTCCAGCGACCGAAAAGAGTTCAGAGCTTTAATTTCTCCAAAACAATTTTCCAAAATATCAAATCCTTTCAAAACACTTCTTTGGAATTTTATTTTTAGATTATAAATCACATTTATAAATCTTTTACTTTTATAATTTCACTTCTTATATATAAGATTATTTCACAATTGTAAATCATTTTAATTGTAACTTCATACTTATAATCCATTTGCTTATAAAATTCATTCTTTTACAGCTATTGTTTTTATTTAACTTATTCAACAACCAAACAATCAATTCATATACACTTTAGTAATTCTGAAAAATTATTTCCTTTATATATAAAATATAATCAAGGTAAAATTATTCATTTACCATATTTCAAAAGAATATCGTGTCAAATTGTTCTGTACAAGTGTTTAGAGATCCCTATCAATAACGTTAATTACTCGTATTGACCAGAATCCATGTACCACCCAACAAACCAATCATCATAATATAAAACAATTTCATATTCACTAACAAATATGCGCTCGTATCTATTATTACACTCAAACTCATTCTAGAGTACTATTGACTCTATCTCTAATGAGTAATACCCAACAGATCCTGGTTGTCGCTTAACCATATGCTCTGATACTCAAATGTAACGTTGCGAAACAGCGACGCCCGGTGGGCTTTGCAACCATCCCAGACCCACCGTGGCTACAAACTGGCACCCGAAACTTGCTTTTATGGCCAGCCTTTCGACTGTCATGGGTTACGCCTAACCAACCCTGTAAAGAGGACGTGTAGGGGTAAGAGTCTCCCGTTCGCCACCTAACGCGAAGCGAGAACCCGCCATCACATTTCACTAAGACAAGCATGTCTCGTCCACAAAGCCACGCTTTATACAAAAGCTGTGTTTTGATCATCAAATGCTCAACAGCACTTCGTATGCCACATTACCAATTTGGGAATGTATCACTAGTTACCATCAACTACATAACCTCTAAGGGTATTAAGCTAAGAGAATAAATTCTCCGCCACCAACGGAAATATATTTGATAGAAACCAGCTTTACATCTCAAATTGTAACGTCAGACACACATCCATACAAGTCCGTTCCGGGATCGAACGGAACCGAAGGCACTTACAAAGAAGTCCTTGCAATCCGGATATTCACTAATCACGACCGGACTTCCAATCACAAGGGGTAATAAATTTCTATATCGGAGATTACCCGATGCAGAAACATTCGACGGTAATCCTTTCGTTTCACAAATATCCGGTCTTCAACACCGGTCATCAAATGCAATTCATAACGACATATCACATATTCGGTATGGGTTATACGACCCCAAGGTCCTTTCCCGACTAACCCGAATAGTGAGCGCTTATTCAAAAATAAGTGTGGCATTCAAATTCAAACAATCACAACAAATACCTATTTAAAGGTAAATATTGATAGTCGGTTATTTAACTATCAATAGGCGTGTTCAACATCACCAAATTCGAAATAATTTCCCAAATTATTTATTTTCCAAAAATATCTTTACAAGGTATATATTTTCCACACTTTAACCATTTGAAAACAAATTTTCAAATCACTTTTCACCATTCAATCTTTTAAAACAAATTTCAATCGTTTTCCATACGCGGAAATACTTTCATTTCAAAATGGTTCACTTAATCCAATTAAATAAATCCTTACCAGTTTACTTTATATTTACGTTCCAAATCCGTAAATTTATTCCCACACTTCAAAAATAAATCAATGTTTATTTTTTTAAACAAATTTCCCTTTCTTTTACAAATTCCATAGTGAATTTACAATTCCTAAATATCTATGAATCTACGATTTTCAAATCGATTTCTAATATTCATTTTCAATTTATCTTTAAAAGATAAAATCTCAAAACATTCCCTTCATATTGGAAAACATTTCCATACTTATTAAATAATAAGAAATTCACAAATCCATTTATTTTCAACACTTGGAAAATAATCAATATAATCGAAATTAAGTATATATTTCATTTTTTAAAGAAAACGTGCGCTTAAACACATATATTTGAGTCAAAACGAATGTTGCATAAAACATCGTTACGACGACCCAAAATCACTAGTATAGGGATTCGAAATTAAGATAGATATATAAATCCCAATACTATACAAAACATTTCCTTTCGGAAATCATTTACTATAACAACAGTGTTATAGTCCACCATTTCGTTATATTTCTCGAAAACGCTATTTCAACAATGAATGTTGAAAACTATGATTTCGACACTTAATGCATTTTAAAACAACTTCAAATCGTTTTAATTCTATTTAAAATATCACTTCCCCAAAACACTTTAATATATTATTCACTGTCCTAAAATCGTGAATATACTTCACTAACCAAATTCAATATTTACTACACGTTTTATTTCAAGAATTTATTCGCTATCCAAAATCGCGAATATATTTCCTTTTATAAACTTCTATATTCAATTTATCAAATTCAATTGATTGCGGATTTATAAACAACGTTTACAAATTCACACACACACACACACACACACACACACACACACATATATATATATATATATATATATATATATATATATTCATTTCATAAAAATTTCAACTTATGAAAATCACTTTTATTTACCAATTTAATTTATAACTCAATTTTATACCAAATATCTAATTTATAAGTTAATTACTTATAATATTTTATTTTACGAAAATCTATTTATTTTAAAATTTCAAAATTTATAAATCTATAAATTTCATTCACTTATGAAATCCATTTATACTTCTTTTTAACACTTATAAAACTCGTTTTATAATTCTTATATTTTTAATTTATTAATATTAATTTTAGAAATCTTTTATATAAACCGTTTATAATAATTTAAAAATCTCAATTTAAATAAACCAATCCTTTTAATAATTTACAAAACGTTATTTAAAACTTATATAACTCCAAAATCATACTTAAGTACTATTTTTCAAAAATATAACTTTTATAACAATAAAATTATAACGTTTATTGATTTTAACAATTCAAAATTTAATAAAACGTATACTTTCAAAAATCACTTTAGAATTCTTTTTTAAAATCAAAAATCATTAAAAAAAATTTAAACTTCAAAAATGGATCCGATGATGCAACATCACTCAATAGTCAATCACGACAACAAACATCATATGTCATCATATGATAATCAACAAACATCAAAATATCTGTAATCAAATAAATACTGGTTAGGAATCCAGTTAGATCCCTCCAACCTATTTCCCTGCATCCACAAACATTAGCACAATACCAATTCCGTTCAAAGCGGAATATCGCGGTATATGGGATTTTATAAAATATTATTCGCTTAATAGACGGCGCAATAGGGTCTCATCCGCTATATAATGCGGGAAATCAACTCCAAGTACATAAATAATACCAATTTCACTTTGTAGTGAAATATTCGCGGTATATGTTTTTAATAAATAACCTCCGCTTACTAACGGTGCATAATGTCCATTTTAATAATCAATAGATAACCATCATCATTCAAACATATAATCAAGCAATTTTAAATATAACTATTTAAAAATTAAATCGAAACTATTCAATTGACTTAGAAGTTCTCACATTGATTTCGATTCAGTTTTCGCGTTTTATTTCGAATAAAATTAAACGTGCGTTTAATTTTATCCAAAATTTTCACTAACTCCAAACGACTCCAATCCAATTCCATAGAGTAGTGTTCGTCCATACGAACCCAATGCAACTTGTTTCGTGCATTTTCGACCTCGTATGAAAAAGTTACAGAGTTTTAAACATTATACAATTTATAATAAAATTTCAATTTCAATTTTATACTTATTTTTATACCCTACGCTAATCAGAGCCGCACATCCCTAGCTTGAAGAATCTGGGCCACAACCCCTCTCCTTCTCCCCCGTCCAAACGTGTTCGTATCTAGGATCGAACAAACCCAAATGGCCGTCCTTTTTCCCTAAATCATACTATCAACACGATGTCTTTTACCACGATCAGAAGCCACCATTCCGTGCGCACGCCCCTACTCCACCCATGGCCCGAGTATGGTGGAGCTCGGTCGAGCATCTTGCTCGAAAATCGAAATTGAATGATGAATGTTCAACTCCATTTTGCGGTTGCTCTAGGTCGAATTTTCTAATCATGACCGTTGAAGTTATAGTACTCACTGCCCTCTTTAGTTTTGTAGTTGAAGACTTTTCGAAATAATTAATGGATTTGGAGAAATTGAAGGGAAAAGAAAACGAGTTTCTGGCCGTGTATCCCATTCGTGGCGCTGAAGCTATTTAGGTTAGGGTTTTTGCAAATTTGTGAATGTTGTGGCCTTATATAGAAAATTCTACGAGATACTATTCACCCGAATTTTTCCGAACTCCAAACGAAGCGTGCCGGCTGGCGTTTCTAAGGTTTACCCCACGTTCCGAACACAATGGAATGTTTTTCGGAGGCTAATTCGATCATCTGTGCGAGTTACGGCAATAAACGATCAATTTAAATTAAATCGATATAAACTAATTTCTATGCGTTTTGGCTTGCCCCGGACAAACAGTAAATCCGATTGACCCGAAATTTGAAACCATACAATAATATAACATTACGGATCCGATGAAACTGGTTTCGTCAAAATCCAAGACTGTTTGAAAAATGGCTATTTAACTCGTCAATTAGATATTAAAATATTCAATTTTTACAAATTAACTTTTAATTCGATTTTAAAAGTTCTATAACATCATTCTAACTGCAATATGATATAATAAAATTTTACAAATCAATTTCAATCATATTTAACCCAATTTTCAATTATTTTTGTAATTTCAACTATTAAATTATCGATTTAATTATTCAATTATATCTAATTATTCGAAATAAAATTATTCGACTTGTAAATTTCACTTATTAATATTTAAAATTAATTAAATATACGAATTTTAATTGATAGAAATTCTGGGTCGTTACAACGTTGATGTTAGAAGTTTCTTTCTTATGCTTGAGGAAGAACGAAGCAAGATAAAATTGCTGAAAGTGAGTACTTTGGATTATCCTTCAGATATGATGACTAAGTCACTTCCAAAGGACAAGTTTGAGCATTGCTCAAACTTGCTCAGTTTGATACCTGTTACTTGAGCGCCAAGTGGCGCTAGACCCAACAATTTCTATGTTGATTGCTTGATGATAAGGTGATGAACAAAGATTGCTATATTTGAATCAAGGTGGTGTGTTGAGTTTGGACGATTCAAATATTTGTTAAAGAGGAAAGAAATTGATTAATTGATTCAATCAAATCAATTGATTTGGCTAGTATATGGAAGGATATTTTAAAGGAAACTAATTAATTAGTCGATCAATTAATTAGTCAATATATTTGCTGTAACAACCCATAAATTTTAGACGGTTTTTAATAACGCATTTAATTGAATTTTTGAGAAATTTTAAATAATAATATTTTGAAATAAAAATTTAATGTTTGGATTACGTATAATTAAATATAAGTAGTCCATAAATAAGAAAACATATAACTTTAGATTACGTTACGGGTTAATTAATCTAGGCGTACGTCCGTTTTAATTATTGCATCTATTGTACGCACTCTTTTATTTCATATCTTAGCTGTTAAAAATCAAATCAGCACGTGCATTTAAAAAAAAGAAATAAAACCCTGCCTCCAATTCACGTGTACAACTTTCCACTTTCATTTGCGTCTCCATATTTAATAGGAATAAAAATCTTTGATATCCTAACCGTTTCAAAATCTCTTCCCATCTTCATTTTTGCAACGCAGTTCAGATCTGGAAAAAAAAGTGTAATAGGCAACGATCCAAAATTTTAGACCAATTTAAAATTCTAATTTTATCAAAATATTGAATAAAATTTGGTCGAAACAAAAATGATAGTAATAATAATAGTTTATATGAGATTTACAATTTGAATTAAAACAAAAAATGTTAAGATTTTAATAATAATTGTTAATTGTAAATATTGATCTATTAAATAAAATTAAAGAGGAAACAATAGTTTAATTATATTTTTGTAATTCAAATAAGTTAACCTCTAACAAATGAACTAAAATTGGAAACTAATGGATATGTTGAGTTATGTGAAATTATTAAATAACGTTTGATTTATTGTTAGTAAAAATAAGAAAAAAACGAAAAATATTATGTTCTGTTCATACATCAAATGGTGGTTTTGAAATTTAGTTTTGAAAGCAAGTATGGATTTTTGATTCAAAGAAAAATTTGGTCTTAATATACATATATACACGGAACGTTTAGTTTGGGCATAGGGTCCATTAATTATTGTGTGAGTTCTAGTAGGTATGTATATGTAGGTTATGTTAGTATTTTCAAATATATTACTCATTTCCTTGAAGTTTTGAAACATACCGTCCAATCAACCCATCAATTGCTCTAATAATTTATTTTGGGAAATTCAAGGCACAATTGTTTTATTTGCCATCATTTCTTTTATTTTTTTTCCAAATGGTTCATTTTGCCTTTATAATTATCCTTCCATTCCATACTTATCTTTTTCCTTTACATTTCAAATATGGAATGCTGTCCAATCAGCAATTAATTGCTTTAATTTCTCAACTAAATCTAGGGTGACTGTTGTCATCCTATAATTATTTTTAATATCAAAACATATAAATTATATAGGTTTACATTCATTTTTGGTTAGTTCTTCTGTTTTAAAGTAATATATTTATTTCTTAAAACGGTTGCATTGTGAAACACGTCTCTTCCAAATCTTCACCGTGCAGCCCAAGCAATATAATAAATTGTTTTAATAACGTTGCTAAATCAACGGTCATTTCAATTTATTATTTGTTGTACGTTTCCTTTTTGCTTAAAATTTGGTTACGTAAACATTAATTAAAAATAGGAAGAAATCATTCGTTTCCTGTAGCCACTTCATTTGCTTTAATTATTTCATGTGATTCAAGCAGGAGACTGTGTCCATTCACTCAACCTTTATCTATATTTTGTTTTAAATTTCTTTCCTCTATTCACTAGGGTAATTATGGCATGATTCTTAGCCTATTGGTCTGCCTTTCCTTCTTTCCTTCAGCAATAAAAAAAACCTTTAATTATTATCTCATTTCTTGCTTGCACGGTTACAGACAATTAATTAGTTAATTGCATGTTGTAGTCTGTTCATGCCTATTTGGTTCATAAAAATTATTAAGCATTTTACCCAGAGCAGCCAACTCACCTACATCGTTCTATATCTATTTATTTTCGTACAAGTTCAAACTTTTCCATTTTCTTTGATTGATAGATTCGTTGCCTTTATCTATTCTTTCTCTCCCTGCCTTTATTGCTTGAAGGAAAGCAATCCATCAAAACGTGACTATTTGATTATAGCCAGCCGTTACCTATACCCAAATTTCCATTTTTATGACTGTTGTTCGAATATCAAACTTATATACTTTTTGCATTCATTTCGCTTGTAACGACCCAGAATTTCTGTCATTTGAAATTTGTATATTTAATTCATTTTAAATATTAACAAGTGAAATTTATAAGACGAATAATTTATTTTCCGAATATCTGGATTTAATTGGATAATTAAATCGATAATTTAATATATGAAATTACAGAAATAATTGAAAATCGGGTTTAAGATGATTAAAAATGATTTATAAAGTTGTATTAAATCATATTGAAGTTAGAATGATGTTGTAGAACTTTTAAAATTGAATTAAACGTTAATTTGTAGAAATTGAATATTTTAATATTTAATTGACGAGTTAAAATAGCCATTTTTCAAACAGTCTTGGATTTCAACGAAACCAGTTTCATCGGATCTGCATGTTATATTATGGAAAGATTTCAAATTTCGTGTCAATCGGATTTACGATTTGTCCGAGGCAAGCCAAAACGCATAGTAATTAGTTTAACCGATTTAATTTAAAATCGATCGGTTATCTCCATAACTGGCAGAGATGATTGAATTAGCCTCCGAAACCTATTCCATTGTGTTCGGAATATGGGGTAAACCCTAGAAACGCCAGCCGGCACGCTTCGTTTGTAGTTTGGAAAATTCGGGATGAATAGTGTTTTTGAAAATTTTCTACAAAAGCACCTCCTTGTTTTCATTTGCAAAAATAAACAAAACCCTTAGGTTTCAATGTTCAGCCGCCACCTCTATGTTGATGGCCGAAAATCATTCTCCTTCTCCCTCAATTGCCTTCAAATCCACACATTATTTCAAGAAATCATCAACTACAAAATTGAAGAGCTCAACGAGTACTAGCTATCCAACAGTTGCGATTGGATTTCGAGCTGTAGATTGAAAGCTACATAGCCGCGTTCATCAGGGAGTTCGACATGTTTTTCACGGCCAAGGAGCAGCCGAGGTCCACAATTTCTTGGCCGATGACGGTGCTCGCAAAGGGCTTCGTGTTGGAGGTCTCTGATCGTCGTGAAGATCAACGTGGTGGCTGCGATTTTTAACCGTAGATAGTGATTATGGGTTCGGTTGCGTTCAACAACCTGGGAACGAACGATGGAAGAGAAGCAAATAGTAACGGCCGAGATCAGGGGGGATGCAAACGAACGGTCCAGATGACACTAGGTTTTGAAAATAGAAAAAGAATGTAAATTTATTTATATTATAATTTGTATAAACTTCCAAACACGATAACTTTGTCATACGAGGTCGGAAAATTTCGAAACGAATTGTGTTGGCTTCGTTTTGATGAGTAATACGCAATGGAACTCGATTGGAGTCATTTGGAGCTAGTTCGAATTTTGAGTAAAATTAAACGTACGTTTAATTTTATTCGAAATAAAACGCTGAAACTGTCATTGAAAGCAAGGTGAGAACTTCTCACTCAATTAAAATTGTTTCGATTGAAATTTTAAATATTTAGATTTAAAATTACTTGATTGTATGATTGAATGATAAATTATTATCTGTTGTTTTAAATAGACCCTATACGCCATATATTAAGCGGATGTTATTTATTAAACACATATACCGCGATAATTCCAACTTGAATGGAATTGGTATTATATATGTACTTGGAGTTGATTTTCCGCATTATATAGCGAATGAGACCCTATTGCGCCGCATAATAGCGGGTAATATTTTTATAAACCCATATACCGCGATATTCCGTATTGACACGGAATTGGTATTGTGCTAATGTATGTGGATGCAGGGAAACAGGTTGCAGGGATCCAAATAGATTCCTCAACAGTAATTGATTTATTTACAGATATTATGATATATTCTGTTATCATATGATATATGATGTTTGGATGCCGTGATTGATTATTTGGTACTGTTGCATCGTTGGGCCTATTTTGGAGTTTTAAAAATGTTAAAGGAAAGATTTTCAAAATTTAAAGGATTTTAAAGTGATTTTTTAAAGTATACGTATTATTAAATTTTGGAATTGATTCATTTTAAATAAATAGACGTTAAAATTTTAATGTTATAAAATTTATGATTTTTGAGAAAAGTAGTTAAAAGTTGATTTTCGAAAATATAGGGTTAATGATTTTGTAAAATAGTATAAATGGAGATTTTTGAATTTATATAAACGGTTTATAAATACGATTTATAAAATTGAATTTGTATAAATTAGAATGATGGAATTTTAATGAAGTTTTTATAAATGTAAAAAGGGAGTTATAAATGAATCTTATAAGTTATAAGATTTATAAATTGTGAAGTTTTAAAAGAAAGATTTTGTAAATAAATGAATTACAAGTATTTAACTTATAATATGGACTTTTGGTATATGATTAAGTTATAAATTGAATTGGCTAATAAAGGAGATTTATAAATCGAAGTTTTTATAAATATAAATGGAATTTATAAACATTGTTTTATAAATCGAAACCGACTTATTTTGATAAGTCAATTATTTTAGATTTTTAAAGGAGATATATTCACGATTTTGGACGGTGGATAATCCTTTAAATAAAATGTGTAGAAAAATGTTGAATTTGGTTAACGAAGTATATTCACGATTTTGGACAGTGAATATATTATTAAATAAAATGGATATGTTTTGGGGAAGTGATATTATAAAATGAAGTTAATTGTTTTAAAGATGTTTTAAAAGGTACTAAGTATCGAAACCATAGATTTCAACATTCATTGTTGAAATAAACGTTTTCGAGAAATAAGGAAATGGTGGACTATAACACAGTTGTTATAGTAAATGATTTCCGAAAGGAAATGTTTTATATAGTATTGGGATTTATATATCAATCTTAAATTCGAATCCCTATACTAAGTGATTTTGGGTTGTCGTAACAATGTTTTACGCAACATTCGTTTTGAATCAAATAAATGTGTTTAAGAGAATATTTTCCTTAAATAATAAAATATATACTTAATCTTGATTTAAGTATATCGAATATTTTCCAAATGTTGATGTTATCCCATTTTTGGGTCAAAACTGGAATATCAACAAATTGGCAGGGAATGATGGAGATCGGTTGGAATCAAGGCTACGATCGATATCGCCAAAATTTGGTTGAGCTCCGATCGGGACGAAATTGATTGGAAATGATGGTAAGGACTAGGAAAGGCTATGTTTCAAATTTCATGTTAATCGGAGTTCGTATGAAGGAGATATAACCAAGCCAAATGAAAGGAAGCACTACCAAACCATCCATCCTCCACTCCCAAGCACTGCCGGTCCAAACCAAACCCTGTTCCATTACCTTCCGAACCAACTCCCTGCCGAACCAACACACTTCCCACACCTTGGCCGGACCAACCTCCACCGGCCCAACTCCATCCCCATGCACTGCCGGTCCACTCACCACCGAACCAACCTCCTGCCGAACCAAACCATCTACCACCTACCACCGAACCAAGGCATACCGGACCGACACTACTAGGCCAGATTGCATCAGCCCAGGCCCACCAGCAGCTATATACATCCAGGACCCCTGCCCCTAGCCTCACTCTATAAATAGAGGGGCAGGGATACAACAATGGGAGAGAAGTTTGAGAGCTCAAGCACAGATAGAACTTTCAAACAACTTTCAGTTACTTGTAATCAAAGCTTTGTACTTGTAATCTGAATAGAAAAGGAGAATAACATATAAAGTGGACGTAGGCACGTTTTGGCCGAACAACTATAAATCTGTGTGTCTTTTACAGTTTAGTCCCTGCTTTTTATATATTTGCGTAAATCACCCAAATCACTAAAATCAACATAAAATCGACTAGTTCATACGACTTGGAGGTGTTTGCCCATTTTTTGCGCAAACAGTTGACAATAAATGGATTTGGGAATTACTTATTATTATATAAGTATGGAAATATTTTCCAATATGAAGTGAAAATTTTGGAATTATATCTTTTTAAAGATAAATTGAAAATGAATATTAGAAATCGATTGGAAAATCGTATATTCATAGATATTTTGGAAATGTAAATTCACTATGGAATTTATAAAAGAAAGGGGAAATTTGTTTAAAAAAAGAAACGTTGATTTATTTTTGAAGTGTGGAAATAATTATATATCTTGTAAAGATATTTTTGGAAAGTAAATAATTTGGAAAATTATTTGGAATCTGGTGATGTTGTGCATACCTATTGATAGTTAAATAACCGACTATCAATATTTACCTTTAAATGGGTATTTTTTATGATTGCTTGAATATGAATGCTACACTTATTGTGACGCCCCACCTCTATACCTACGCTAGCCAAGAACACTACGGTGTAGTGCTGTCAACTAGCGCGGAGAATAAGGCTGTTGAGGAGCGACCACCCATGTAATTGCTTATCACTCGGTGGCTATAAATAATATTCGAAAACAAACATAGAAATAAGCATAACACAAATCAGTCACAGACATCCATATCACAAAGGCGGAAGAAGATACGAATATATAACTAACACATGAAAGTGTACATCAGAGTAGTGGTCAAAAAGATCCACAATAATACAAAAGAATAGCAACACGTGCTATACAAAAGAATACAACTATGAGTCTATATCTCAAGTGTATACAACAAAAACTGCTAATCTAAATAGTTAGCCAAAAGTCTGAGTAGCAAATCCTGGGAAGAAGTCAAGCAAAAGCACCTGTAACATCTCGGTCTGACCCAAGTATTATTTAAGAAAATAATAAACGGATCAGTCTAGCTATAAATATCAGATGACATGATATAAAATAAAAGATATGGCATAAACATAAAATATCCATACTGCCATACTACTATAAGTATGCAAATGATGATCAACAGAAGATCAATCAATAAAAGATAAATCAATATCACAAGAATCTTCTCAAAGATCCAAAGAGGGCATCATACCCTGAACTTGTACTCATAACAAGTCAATGACATAAATTCCAGAAATCAACACAAGAAATCCATAAATCACATAAAAAGGGAAAGAGGCCTATCACATGACGGTCCGAAGACCATGGGGAGCTACCCCATATGGGTGAGTCGGAATCACCCAGATGAGGTCTAGGCTAACCAAAAAGAAAAAAGGTATGTGTGAGTGGAATCACACAAATGGTGTCTTGCCTAACCTCGCAACAAAAAGGTATGTGTGAGTGGAATCACAAAAATGGTGTCTAGACTAACCTCGCGGACAAAGAGATATGTGTGAGTCGGAATCACACCAATGAGGTCTAGTCTAACCTTGCAAACAAAGAGACATCGCACAATTGCTAGTCTAAATCATAAAATGATCGTCATGATCAACGAGAAGTGTCAATTACACTAAGCTAGTAAATATAAAAGTTTATCTTCGTGTCCCATAACCACATGCTTAACTTAAATATTTACGATCAAACTGTAAATCTTCACTAGAAAATTGTCACAAGAGGTTCAATCGAACAAGTCCAAGAATTAACCGACGAAGTGAACGCAAGCGTTTCATACAACTTGTTTTACTAAGCCGTTTAATTAGATTTCTCATCCGAGTGAGGTAAAGGTTTGTATATACTAGTAGATTGGAAAACGGTTTAAGAAAAGAGATTTGTTATTGAAAATAGAGTTGAAATAATTTTGTTGAAAGATTTTTGATATTTACTACTAGTGTTGAAACCTTCATATTTCTAAAGTTGTGATCCTGCCTTTTTAACAAGGCCGTGATACCATAAAATCGACCGAGAAGCTAAAGATAGTTTGTCTCGAAGAATGGTCAACTCAGCATCTCAACAAAGCAAGTTCTGTTGAATGTTTTTCAGATAAGATCCCCTACGGAGGGGGGTCCAGGGAGGTGGCAACCCCCCAAGGTGGGGGTGCGGGGGCAACGCCCCTGCTACGGGGTTCGACCTGCCCGGTCAGGTCGCGGGGGTCCAAGGGGCAGCGCCCCCGGCGGGGTGCAGGGCAGCGCCCCGTCCAAAACGGTACGACCTAGTGAAAACCTAAGGGAGGATAGGATCGAGCGACCTAAAGGTTGCGACCTAGGGTACACGCGACCTAAGGGAAACTCGCGACCTAACATGGCCGAGCTAAGGTGAGGTGCGACTCAACCAGGTAAGCGACCTAAGGGAGGCGAGCGACCTAAGGAACTCGCGACCTAACAATAGCACAGGCCAAGCGACCTAACGTTTTAAAGACGAACGACCTAATTAAACTTGCGACCTAAAAATGACAAGGCTGAGCGAGTTAAGGGGTCATGCGACCTAACTGGAGCAACCCTGTGGTCATGCGACCTAACTAAAATGGCCAAGCGACCTAACAAGGTAATACGGTCAGACGACCTACGACCTAACGGGATAACGGTCAAGCGACCTAAAGAGTTAAAGGTCATGCAGCCTATCAGGTTAAAGGTCATACGACCTAATGGTGTAACGAGCTAATGGGTAGCGACTTAAGGAATGAAGGCCGAGCTGCAACGTTGAACGTCCTATAGAATGAATGCCGAGCGACCTAGCGACCTATGCACGCCAACGACCTTATGGTTCATGCGACCTAAGCAGCCAAGTGAATTAAGGCCTAGAACGACCTAAACGCGAGCGACCTAGGGTCCAACAACCTACGACCTAAAGCCCAACGACCTAATTCCGAGGCGAACGACCTAACGTATGCGAACGGGTTTTAGGCAAGAAACGAGCTATTTGAAGGCCGAGACTTTTCCACGCGAACGACCTAACATTGGCAGAATGACGTAAGTGCAGAATTTTACCAAAAACACTAAAAATTAGAGTTTTTCGCCAATCCAATCCAAACCAAATGCAAATGCACATGCTAAAGTGATGGGAAATCATTCCCAACAGTCCAAGATAGTTATAAACAAGAATGTGAGATAAAAATCTCACCTTTGCACCAAATTTATGAAGAAAAGCTTGAAAGCAATGGAGAAGTAATCACAAGCTTGAATCCAATATCTTCTTCTTGAATTTGGAATTGAATGTTGGTTTTGCAAGAGAATTTGAGCTTGGAATATTAATTTCACCTTCCACTCACCATTAATGCTAAAGCTTGGTTGTTAGGAAATTTATGAAGAGTGAGGAAAAGGAGGGAAGTGGGTTTGAGTTATAATGGCTAATCTAACCCAAAGTCCAAAGCGGGAAAAGTAAGTGAAATTCCACTAACTCCAAACCTATCGATGTTTATACTTAAAAAAATTGTAAACGGCACTTCGAACTTAATGGAAGTGGTATCGAGTCCTAATTTGACCATTTGCAAAAAGTAGCTTTTCGGACCAATATCCGATTAACGACAAAATATTTAAATAAAATATTTAAATATAAAAATCGATAAATATGTGGGTTGTTACACTTATTTTGAAAATAAGCGCTCATTATTCGGTTTAGCCGAGAGAGGACCTTTGTGTCATAAATCTCATTCCGAATAAGTGATATGTCGAAATGGATAACATTTGAAGACCGATGTTGAAGACCGGGTATTTTTGAAAACGGAAGGATTACCGTCGAATGACTCTGCATCGGCTGATCTCCGATATAGAGATTTTATCACCCTTTGTGATTGTAAATCCGGTCGTGATTAGTGAATATCCGGATTGCAAAGACTTCTTTGGAAGTGTCTTCGGTTCTTTTCGAACCCAGAATGGACTTGTATGGATGTGCATTTGACATTACAATTTGAGATGTAAAGCCGGTTTCTATCAAATATATTTCTGTTGGTGGCGGAGAATTTATTCTCTTAGCTTAACACCATTCTCTAAGACGTACGAGCTCAGAGGTTAGGTAGTTGATGGTTACTAGTGATATATTCCCAATTTGGTAATGTGGCATATGAAGTGCTGCTGAGCATTTGTTGATCGAAGCGTGGCTTTTTTAAAAAGCGTAGCTTTATGGGCGAGACTTCGTCGGACCTCACACCTCGGAAATGGTCAAAACAGGAAAGATGCGGCAAGGTTATTAGGGGATCGCGTCCCCTTAGTGTATGTCATTTCCTTCTGGATAGAGGCGGTATTATGGTATGGAGCCCTGATACTTAACTTATGTTGTTGCTGCAAACTTATTACTTTGTGGTTGTTGGTGAATCCCGGGATTTAGGTCGGTTACGACCGGGGGATGACATATTCGTGTCAGTAGTTACCCAGCTAGGGATAACTCGGCCTTGTGTTGGCAGAGATCTAACCGTAATGTTAGGTTAGGTTCTCAGGGCGTCTTTCCAAAGTTGTACCTATGTGGCAATGGGAAGTTCCTTGGCCTGACCATTTGCTGGAAATCCAAACTCCAATACGCACCTTGTACGGTTTTAGTTGTAGAACCTGCCATTTACTTATGGTGGTCACCGCTGTTTAGATGGTAGCTATAGTAGGCATAGTTCGGAATGTCTATGCTGGCTAAGATTTATATCTTTACTTTCGAAATGTTTTCCTACACTTTGTGTAACGACTCAGAATTTTCGATCCCGAAAATTCCAGATAGTTATAAAAAAGAAGAAAGAGATAGAAGAAGAAGAAAAAAATCAACAACATCTCACATACGCAGCGGATAAAATATAATAAATAAATAATAACAGTTTACAAAAGAATACTATATCTGTCGCTTACAATCTAATACATCAAAGTTTCACATTTATATATAGTCACTAAATATTTACAATTATCATGTCTCAGATTAACAATAATATGAATACAACGGAAATACTATACGCTCCTGCCATCCAGCTCGCCTCTTGAACTTCAGAACATACTTACCTGAAAATCTGTAATACTCAGTCTGACCCGAGCATTACATTAAAGTAACACCCGGGTCAGGCTGGAAACCAGCGTGAGTAAAACCCATCCAACATGAAATTCCAGTAAACATACTCACTTAAAACCCGGGGTAACTCATTCATCACTTACAAATTCACACAATCCTTATTTTATTTAAACAATTACACCTTTAATTACGAACATTAATCACATTAACTATCCTCCCTTAATTGCTGGTTTAATTTTCTCCTTAATTAATTAACTTAATTAACTCCTTGATTAATTAAGCAAAATAATTTAAACTCAAAGTACTTCCATGTATAAACCACCCTCAATTGATTTCATTCAGTAATTAACCGGTAATTACTTCCCCAGGTGGTTATACTTCCTATATCACATTAAGTAATAACTTATCAAATCATCCAGTGATCATCTTAAATTAATTATCTTAAAGTAATCCTATTAACTCAATTAA
Organism: Allium cepa; assembly: GCA_030765085.1. Classification (NCBI taxonomy): domain Eukaryota; kingdom Viridiplantae; phylum Streptophyta; class Magnoliopsida; order Asparagales; family Amaryllidaceae; genus Allium; species Allium cepa. The sequence goes on along the minus strand of CM060938.1, from coordinate 947,780,986 downwards.
TTACTTTGAGTAATTAATTCCTTAAGTGTTTTCATTCAGCAATTATACTAACCAAATTTCATAAATAATTTCCTTAATTAATTAATCAAATAAAATTTTAAAATTAGTTATTTAATTAATTATTAGACTAATTCCCAACTAATAATTTCAGTAACCATCAATAACTCTCTAATTACTTTTCTAAGTAATTAAACTTATTAATTAACTTAATTCTTAGTCAACAAATTTTAAAACACCTATATAACTTTGTTAATTAAACTATGGATTTATTAATTTAATAAAACCTCGAATTATTAAATCTAACTTAGTTTAAGAAGAACCATTTTCTTTGTGAACGATTCAATCACCCTTTCAAAATCTTTGGAAACACTTGCCTTATATTCGCACTTGAGCACCTTTCAATTTCAAAAATTCGAAATAATCTAACAATTTAACTTTAACAAATTTATCTAAAGTAAATTCGCTTTATAAAAAAATTTAAACCAAATCATTTAAAATCAAACTCATTTAAATTCTTCCTTAACCTTTTAAGTTTGTTAATTAATTTGAGCTTTATAAGACTTCATTTTTTTTCAAAATAGGACTCAAAAGTAAAGTTGAACCCCATCTTCAAATTCTGTCTTTAAACTTCGTACTTAAAATTTTAAAATTGGTTTTTAACATCCACAGTCAGGTTTAAAGAAACCGGTAACAAAACCAAAATGAATGAGGCACCCTAATTCGCTTCGAGTCACCACCCACCATTCTTCGAGCCATCTCTAACTTTACTCGAGAAAAACTCGAGTCCACTCCTGCATCCACCCAACATTGCAACATCACTTAAAATGTGCACGGTGCACATGTCCCATCGACGCTGTCGCTTCCGATCAACAATGGCGATCCCCACATGTCGACAACCCCAATCTCAGACCATCAAAACCCCATCACCACCGATTCAAGTTCGAAAACAAATTCGAGCTGTTCAAACCACACTGGAACCAGAACTTGAACCCGCCACATTAACCTGAAACATCGTCGTTCTTGCGCCTCCGACCACCGAAGACTCTGCAACTTCGGCCAAACCTTCGTCAACCCAACTACTCCCATTTCCCAATATATGGTGGCATTGGGTCCATCATAGATAATGCCCCGATCAATTCTGTTCGATCTAAACAAACTAGGTTTACACACTTTCCAGATCCACCACCCATGCTACGAACCCCTGATCGCCTTTTTGGTTTTTTTTCTTGATTTTCCGATCATTCTTCCATCCTTAGGGAGAACCACAAACATTCCGATCAAATAGATCACAGAGGCAACTCGAAATACCCAATCCAGTTCAACTCGAACCGCTCTCAAATGCTAACACTAAAAATTATAATTTTTGTTTAAAAGTAATGATTTTGAGTGACGTTTCCAATCATATACCTGAAACAATGTTTAAGATATTTGGATTTTTACAAAACTCACCCTTTCCTGTTCTGATTTGTTTTCCAGAGCAGTTTCAATTTTTTTTTCTCTTTAAATAAAAATTTAAACTCTAATTCATGATTAAACAAACCATTTCAGTTTAAATCCTAAATCCTAACAGTAATTGGACCAAGAGATACTAAATTTTGAGTAAAGTTGAATATGGAAATAACAGAGGTTGCATATTATACTGAGACTTTGTATAGGCATTTATCTTATTTCAAACATGCATTCAAATCAAACATCCCTGTAAACAATATTAATTACAAGCATCAACCAGATTTAAACTGTTTTTAAATGCAAGATTTACTCACCTGCAAGGTAGCTGAACAAAGAACAATCTTGTTTTTGAATCTGCGGTATGAATCTGCTTGAATTTCTGTTTTGAATTCTTGTCAGTTTCTAATTTGAAAAAAAAATTAGTTTACTTCCTTTTTCTTATTTTAGTTTTCTCTGGTATACTTCAATTGTTACTGAATAAATTTTGAAATAGTAAGATGCCTACAAATATATTTATAAGAGAAAACAGTTGTAATATTGGAAGGTGTTATCTAGTTTAGCTGTTTTCTTCAATTTGTTTTTATCTTGATCAGATTTTTTACTGATGTATAAAGATTTGTAAAACTTTTGAAATGACTAAAATTGGGCTAAGATGATATATTGTAGGCTACAATTCTTTGTTGTACATGGCAGAAAGGTGGATGTTATGTGTTGTACAGGCAAGAAGGTGGCTGCATATATACAAATGCAGACCTGATTTTGATTTCAGATGATGTTTTTTTTTATTCTGACCTTGATGTTTTATAAAAGCTTTGGTGTTGTTTTAGAGATGTTTGTTTTGACCTGATACAATATTTGTGTGCCAATTAAATGCGTATGTCTTCAAATATGTTTACACCTAATTATGATTGCTAATCTTTATAATTTTTTTGTTTATTTGTACCAAGATATTTTGTGTATTATGAATAGTTTGTCTTCTTTTGCTTTGTACAAACGTAAATACAGCAAGCTTGTTATTATATTCCTTTATGTTTATGTAAGATCATGATAGTTATTGTTTACATAACTTCTTAGTTTTATTTTCTATTTGTAATTAATTTTCAAAGCTTTGATTTATATCATATGTTTGTATTTAGATATTTTATATTTCTATTTATATCTTATATTTACATTTTCCTTATGTTTATATATTTATGTTTATAACCATATATGATTTTATACTTATGTTTAATATTTATTTTAAAATGATAAGTTCACTTTTAATTTAATTAGATTAAATATCCATTAAAATAATATGCCCAAAATACCAGGTCATCACATTCCTCCCCCCTTTGATTCTTTTCGTCCTCGAAAAGAAACGAGGGCAGATTTATTAAAATGCTTAAAATCATATAAATTTATTTTATCATTCTTAAACTACTTTAAAAATCTAAATAATATTTCTAAAATAGTTTTTACAAAAATACTTTTATAACTCGATGTTTCAACAAGTCCATCCTTGTTCTCATAGAATTTTAGTAATACGTTGATCAGGCGTAGGACTGAAAATCTATAAGTACTTGGTAAACCCGTTTTCAACATCCAGTGAAAATACTTGGAAAATAATTTTATTGAAAATATAGAAAACAGTTTTTGAAAATAGAGAAAATATCTTTGGTGAGAATGCTCTGGAAATCATCACTCCCATCCATGGTCACATTTACATTCCAGGGTTACGTTGCCATCGCAGCAAAAGTCCATGCAACTGCAGGCTCTCCGCGGCCTCTCGATTACGCCATAGATCCTACACAACAGATCACAGTTACATCCAAGGTTACGTTGTCGTCACAGCAAAAGTCCATGTAACTACAGGCTCTCCGCGGCCTTAGATTTTCGCTATCGAAATGAAACTTCTCCACTCCTACATAGGTCGCAGTCTACCGATATAAAATAAAACGTTGACTGTTGGCTCTCAGCGGCACACACGACTCTCGCTATGTCATACCATAGGTCGCAGTTACATCCTGGGTTACATTGCCATCGCAGCAAAAGTCCATGTAACTATTGGCTCTCAGCGGCACACACGACTTTCGCTATGGTATACTCTACTCATAATCCTCAGGAACTAGTTTTGTCCGGACTCCTCACAGGATCTACTTTAGAACTCCCCTTGGGGCTCAAGGCAGCACCACCCGGTGGCACTCCTAAGAAGTTCATTTCAAGGGAGCGCCTTTTTCCCCAGAGCCATCATCAAATCACTTTATAGTATACATATATAGTATCTTCAAATCATACACCTAGTATGATATCATACAAAGCTCCTTTACACAAAATCGATTATCCCAAAATCGATAATTCTCAAGCTAGGCTTTTCAAATTTCAATATTGCTTTTACCCAAAAATCGAAAGCCTTTCCAAATCCAAAGGTTCCCAAAATCCTTTTCCAAAATTTTCACAAGATCTTTTTATATATATATATATATATATATATTCAAAAATATATATAATTTTTAAAACTTTAGATCATTTCAAACTTGTATAAAATCCCTTTATACTTCAAACACCTTCAAAAATCCTTTTCTTTCGGCAATAGATTTAACAAGGAAAGATTTATCTTATATAGCAAAGATATATATAACTTTGTTCATTCAAAATCAAATATTCAAATTTGACTACTCTGTTTTTCAATATCAATTTCATTTAAATCCGTACGATGTACACATATCATCCGTACACTATACAAATCTGATTGCTCACTCGATCACACAATTTCATTTCCGAACTAGCATCATCCACCTGACTTTCTAGTACGGACACGGATCTGGTTTCTTGATTAGAAACCGTCATTCTCCTTGCATAGCCATAACTATGATAGAGAATAACCAGGACCAATCAACAATCCATATCCAGGTTCGCCGTCGAAAGTCGAGTGAAAAATCCCAACTCGGGTCGATAAACTATGTCGAAATTCTGTGCTCGAATCTAGATCAAATCACTATGTGAATAGAATAATATACGTACATCCTACGTATTTATTTTCATTAATTTTAGCCAAATGAATTTTTCTTCCTATTCACATTTCCATTAATTCCCTTTCACATATTTACAATTACTTCAATTCCATTGAATGATCACTTCAATTCTTATCTCAATTGGGTATTTAAACCAATAACAGTTTGAACTCCGACCAATTTATATTTAGAAAATAGCTTAAAAATTTTAAAAATAGATAAGTAGTTGAAAATAATTATTAGTTTGCAAAATAGCTATAAAATAGGTAACTAATTGTAAAATAGTTGAAAATAGTTAAATAGTTTCAGAAATTTTTAGATAATTGCAAAATAGTTGGAAAATAATAATTTATTTGTAAATAGTTGAAAAATAATAATTAGTTTATAAAACAGCTACAAAATAGTTAAATAACTCCAAAAGTAGTTATAAAATAAGTATAAAATAATTTTGGGTTTAATAAGAAAGGTTGTATATATTAAATAGCTTGGAAAAATTTATTTATATTAAAACAATTTATACTGAAAATAGGCCATAGTCAACTATTCACATTCCCAACAATTCAATCTTAAATTCCCACTTCCATTTAATTGACCCAATTCTAACTTGAATAATTTCAATTTCTATTGAAATTTATTTACACCCAATTCAAGTTGAATCAACCTTGATTCCCTTCCCAATTTAAGTCAAATTCCCTTTGATTTTAATCCTGTTCAACTTTAATTATAATTTCATATTATTCCAATCAATTTGAATTATTATCAATTTAACCCATTTAAAATTCAAACTATTTCAACATAATCCAATTCAACTTCCCATTTAAATTCTTAAACTTATACATCTTCAATCACCAATTCAATTTCAATCTTGAATTTTAAACTATCTCGAATCATATAAATTCGAGTTAAATTCTCAAAGATTGGTTTAACTTTTTAAACCAAATTAACTTTTATTCAAAGTTTATAATCAATTTAGTTCAGTGTCCAATTCTCAAAATTCCATTTTATATTATCTTTACCTATGTATTTCAAGGTTCAAATAAAAAAAATTCAACACAATTTTATTTTAAAATTTTAATTTATTACTCAATTTTATCTTCCAGTTTAAAGCCGGTCCTTAGACAAGTTTAATTTATAATTCAATTATATAAATTTATTTTATCTATACAATACCATTCTCAATTTAAATATTTTCATTAACAATGGGATGATATCATCCAATTTAACTTGACCTGATTTAATTGAATCTCAATTTAAACCATCTCGAATTATATAAATTTGAGTTAATTTTCCCAATGTTGGTTAACCTCTTAAATTAGATTATCCTTGTTTAAAAATTCAAAATCCAAATCTTTAAACAATTAGTCTCTGAACTAAACTCTCTATAGATAAAGAAAACATTATATTAGGTTTTACTACCACAAAATATCCCATACATTAATCGACTACATACTAGTAGTTCATACATTGCATTCATCTATCAAAAATAAGAGTCTTACAGAAGTCATAACTCCCGTTGCCTTTCTATTACCTAAAGGTTCGGAAAGATCAATTCCCTAATATTCTTACAAGAATCCTTTCTATGGACTTCCTCCCAAAGGGCAAAGCCCGAACATACACTTCTTAACAGGGTGTCCCCACTTATAACATTTACCACAAAATGTTTCTACCCTGTCATCAATCTGTATAACCTTCACACCTCCAACAGTATGTTCCATAGCTTTACTCCTTTTCTGCCTCTCAGGACAATTTCTATAAATGTTTCCCGTCTTCTTACAATGATAGCAAATAGTCGACTCCTTGACCAGTTCAACTAGTTTACGCTTCGCCTTCCTCACTTCCGGGCAATGACTTAAGAAATGTCCTTTCTTATGACACTTAAAGCACGATATCTCAGAGCGAAACTGACGAAATGTACCCTTCAATTCTTCCCTTGTTTTACTGCACTTGGCCGCATAATGACCTCTATTGAAACATCTGTAGCAGGTGACATTATCATACGGTCCTGGTTTCGCTCTTTCCTTAACCCCTTTTTCATACTCTTGATTTTCTTCTTCTCGATCCCTACGTCCAGCTGCTCTCTGCTCTCTGCATCTATCCTTCCCTTCTTCACTCTCAGCCATCTCTGTCGAAGGCTGAATTCTAGAGGTACTTCCTAACATATAGATTTGACTTAATCAGAAGAATTCAACTTTTACTCTTATATATATATTAATGTTCTTACCAAATTATACCCCATATTTTAACACCTTGGGTTTTAATTCAAAACAGTTTCCTTTAAGACTTCCAACAATTCTTATTTAAAATATGACCCTTTTATTTAAATACATTGAATATTATTTATTACTTCATTTTGAAACAAAGTTCTAACTTCTAGACCTAGATTTAAAACTCCACAATTTAGATCATCTTTAGTTCGAGTTCATAAATCATATTTACCTGTGATTTACTTTCCAACATTTTATTTTATCTACTCATCTTATTAATCATTTCTGATAATACCCAAGATTATCGTATTTGAATAGTAATTCATTGTTACCTTATTTTGATCTCTTTTCCAGATTCAAGATTTTAATTTCAGTTTGAATTCATTTCAAACTTATCTTTATTAAATGTCAATTTTGGTTGTATTTCCATTATCACTTAATTTAATTCCAATAATTTAACAATCAATAACCTTAATATTTATTAGAAGGACATATTGCCTTATATATCAAAATATATATTTATGTAAAATCATTTAAAATCTTTATATAAGAAAATAACAAGTACGCTCTCGTATATATATATATATAATATATATATATATATATATATATATATATATATATATATATATATATATATATATATATATTCTCAACTCATTCTAGAGTACTATAGATTCTATTAAATGAGTAATTCTCACCAGATCTAAGGTTCTCGCTTAACCTTTCAGCTCTGATACCAAATGTAGCGACCCGGAATTTTCGATCCCGAAATTCCAGATAGTTATGAAAAAGAAGAAAGAGATAGAAGAAGAAGAACAAAATCAACAACATCTCACATATACAGCGGATAAAATATAATAAATAAATAATAACAATTTACAAAAGATTACTATATCTGTCGCTTACAATCTAATACATCAAAGTTTCACATTTATATACAGTCACTGAATATTTACAATTACCATGTCTCAGATTAACAATAATATGAATACAGCGGAAATACTCTATACTCTCCTGCCATCCAACTCGCCTCCTGAACTTCAGAACGTACTTACCTGAAAATATGTAATACTCGGTCTGACCCGAGCATTAGATCAAAGTAACACCCGGGTCAGGCTGGAAACCAGCGTGAGTAAAACCCATCCAACATGAAATTCCAGTAAACATACTCACTTAAAACCCGGGGTAACTCATTCATCACTTACAAATTCACACAATCCTCATTTTATTTAAACAATTACACCTTTAATTACGAACACTAATTACATTAACGATCCTCCCTTAATTGCTGGTTTAATTTGCTCCTTAATTAATTAGCTTAATTAACTCCTTGATTAATTAAGAAAAATAATTTAAACTCAAAGTTCTTCCATGTATAAACCACCCTCAATTGATTTCATTCAGTAATTAATCAGTAATTACTTCCCTAGGTGGTTATACTTCCTATATCACATTAAGTAATAACTTATCAAATCATCCGGTGATCATCTTAAATTAATCATCCTAATTAATTATCTTAATTAATTATCTTAAACTAATCATATTAACTCAATTAATTACTTTGAGTAATTAATTCCTTAAGTGTTTTCATTCAGCAATTATACTAACCCAATTTCATAAATGATTTCCTTAATTAAGTAATCAAATAAAATTTTAAAATTAGTTATTTAATTAATTGTTAGACTAATTTCCAACTAATGATTTCATTAACCATCAATAACTCTCTAATTACTTTTCTAAGTAATTAAACTTATTAATTAACTTAATTCTTAGTCAACAAATTTTAAAACACCTTTATAACCTTGTTAATTAAATTCTGGATTTATTAATTTAATATAACCTCGAATCATTAAATCTAACTTAGCTTAAGAAGAACCATTTTCTTTGTGAACGATTCAATCACCCTTTTAAAATCTTTGGAAACACTTTCCTTATGTTCGCACTTTGTAACAGCCTACAAATCCGTACCCCTTGATTCAACACTATTTTACTTAAATCAACTCAAGTTGTACAGAAATACGAACCATTTAGGTTAAAGAAGAAGAGATAGAAGAAGAAAATAGAAAACAACAACAGAATCTAACCATCGAAGCGGAATAAAATATAATAGATAATAAATGATCTTTACTCAAAATCAAATATATCTGTTTCCGAATATTACATCATCAGAGTTCAGCAATCACGGCTCAACATCAATATTATACAAATGGATACACAGCAACTCAACACAACGGAATATGTATATATATACAAGTACGGGAGTACGAATCGCCATCCTGCTCGTTTCCTGAGCTCCACAGCATCACATCCTGAATCCTATAATACTCGGTCTGACCCGAGCATTACAGTTAAATAACACCCGAGTCAGTCTGGAATACCAGCGTGTGAAAATCACACCCAATTGATTATTAAAGTTTCAAAAATCCTTTGAAAACAAAAGTATCTCGTAAGACCACGCCACAAATAAACACGTTGGGTTTTTACCATACGATAGCTAAAACAATTTTTATAGAAATCCTCTGATATTATAATAGGGTCTATATACAAATACTTATAAAATAGACGAAATTGTTACATTCATTAAATTCCAGCTACTAGCCACATAGTGGGTAATACAAACAAAACTCGTACAAGGCTCGTAGGGAGAATGGATTTCCAACTAATGACTAGGCACTGGGGTACCACCTGTCACAGTACGTGGCCTAGATCACCGTACAGAGGAGTACGCCCGCTCCCTTGCAACACAAGACCGGGACTACCCCTTACTGGATAATCCCGAGTGAGATCACCCCGCGGTTGGGATCAGCAACCGCCCACTAAGCCGAAATAAAAAGGGACATCTAGACAGGGATGACCTCACCCTGCTTGGGTGCTACCCACCTAGCCTTGCTGCATAACCCCAGATTTTCAGTCATTCACATTTGATGAGGCTTGAGGCTAAGCGTTACCTTTATATATAATATTCCTTTAGAATGCCCATCGTCCACCTGATGATGTTTCGTAAGCATTCATCCATACAAGTCCGTCCCGGGTTCGAACGGAACCGAAGGCACTATTCCTACTACATCCATTTTGGAAATATCCTCAGGATTAGTAGCGACTAGCCCTTGCACTTCACTGCTCCATCTTCGAATCCAAACTCGTTTTTCATGAAAATATACAAACCGGATCGAAGTGGTTTTCGAGAAATAAATCTCGATCCCGGTCTCTTCGAAACGATCAACGCATTTGGGCAATATTGATAGTCGGTTATTTAACTATCAATTAATATTCACAAACAACCATCAACCAATAAATAATTTTCCAAATAATTATTAACCTCAAAATATCTTCACAAGATATATTTCTATTTTCAACCCTTTGAAAACAGTTACAAAACCATCTTTCTTTCCAGAATAAACTTTCCTAAATATTTTCTATCTCCACTGAAATTACCAAGCACAAAACTAGATTTTAAAAATAATCTTAAAACACTTTACTTTGAAATATATATACCTTTAAAACATTTAAGTTAAACTATTTCAATAATTTGTTAAAAATACATTCTACATGAATATTTGAAAATAAAGTTACTTAATAAAATATAAAACTAGATTTTCACTTTTACAAAAGAAAACACTAAATCACTTTTTAAATAATTACTGCTATAATAAATTAAAAGGAAATACTTACTTTAGACTTTAAATATTAGAAATAATAAAATTTTCAAAACATAACTTTTAAAACAATTTTAAAACTATTAACTTATATTTAAAAATTTACTTGAAAATGTACTTGGTTATTCAGGGAAGAAATCCAACTTCAATCACTTAAATCAATTTCCCAAATTGATTTCCAATTCATTCCATTTGAAATAAATATCTTTACTTTCTAAATTCATTTTAAATGTGACGCCCCACCTGTATACTCATGCTAGCCAAGGACACTACAGTGTAATGCTGTCAACCAGCACGGAGAATAAGGCTGTTGAGGAGCGACCATACGTGTAATTGCTTTGCGCGAGCATTGATATGTCAGATAGTATAACATGCATTTTATGTCAAGAGGAAATCCGACATACCGATACAAACACAAAGCTACTACACAGTGGCTATAACAATCTTCGGAAACAAATAAAGAAATAAGCATAACACAAATAAGTCACAGATAATTCATATCACAAAGGCGGAAGAAGATATGAATATACAACTAACACATGAAAGTGTATATCAGAGTAGTGGTCAAAAAGATCCACAATTATACAAAAGAATAGCAACACGTGCTATACAAAAGAATACAACTATGAGTCCATATCTCAAGTGTATACAACAAAATAAACTACTAATCTAAGTAGTTAGCCAAAAGTCAGAGTAATGAATCCCTGGGGAGAAGTCAAGCTGAATCACCTGTAACATCTCGGTCTGACCCGAGTATTATTTAATAAGAAAATAATAAACGGATCAGTCTAACTATAAATATCAGATGAGACGATATAGAATAAGAGGTATGACTAAACACATAATAATCACAATGCCAAGCCGTGATTTATAAGTAATTGAAAATCAACAAGAGATTAATCAATATCACAAAAATCTACTCAAGGAACAAAAGAATTGTCATACTCTTTATTTCGTTCACCAAACCATAAATATTGACGATTATATCAATATCAATCACAAAAGTCAATGACACACAAATTCACTAATGCACAAATACTGATAAAACTTATCAACGAAAATCACGAAAATTGGTGAAACACAAATTCTAGAAATCGTCTCAAGAAATCCAGAAATCACAAAAAGGGGGAAGGCCTATCACAAACGGAAGCATAAAGCTCACCAACATGTGTATCACAAACGGAACGCTAATTCCATGGTTGCTAACCATCACAAATTGAGCCAAAGCCCCCCAAACGGCCCGAAGACCATGGGTTGCTACCCCACCAAATTGAGTCGAAACTCCACAAAACGGGGTTTAGTCTCCCTCGCAGACAAAGAGACATCGCACATTGCTAGTCTAAATCACAAATATGATCGTCATGATCAACGAGAAGTGTCAATCACACCAAGCTAGTAAATATATGAGTTTAGCTTCATGTCCCATAACCACTTGCTTAACTTAAATATTTAGGAACAAACTGTAGATCTCCACTAGAAAATTGTCACAAGAGTTTCAATCGAACAAGTCCAAGAATTAACCGATGAAGTAAACGCAAGCGTTTCATACCACTCGTTTTACTAGGTCGTTTAATTAGATTTCTCATACGAGTGAGGTAATGGCTTGTATATACTAATAGATTGGAAAATGGTTTAAGAAACGAGCTTTGTAATAAAATAGTGTTGAAATCGTTTTGATGAAAGAATTTTGATATTTACTACTAGTATAGAAAACCTTTATATTTTTAAAGTGACAAATCACGAAGAAGATTTTAGGAACAATCAATCACTAAAATTCACATACGAAGATGTGAATAAAATCCAAAGAAACCGATAAAGAATCCATCGAAATGGATATTCAAAATTCCCCAAAAAGGAGTCATCAAAGTCATAATAAATGATAACAACAAATAGGATCATCACGAATCGATTTAAATTGGAATTCTTAAGCAAAAAGGCAAACAGGCAAAACACTACAGTTTCAGACGTCTGAAACAAGTGGTTCAGACGTCTGAATCTGGAAAAATAAAAATTTCCAGAACGTGGTTCAGACGTCTGAACCAAATGTTTCAGACGTCTGAAATAGGCGTTTTTAGCCTAATTTCCTTCTGTTTGAAAATTAGCCAATTCAGACGTCTGAAATCCCAGATTAAGACGTCTGAAACTGGAATTTTGAGGATTTCCAGAACCTCGACCAAAAATGGCCGAACGAATATCGAAAACGATCGAACGAGTAAATGACGACTAAGAATTTACGTCACGTGACAACCTAGCCTTAATGGCTCTCCGATACGCCTCAAATATCAATGTCCAAATATCCATAATACGATTTTCATAGATTTTGATTTCAAAACACCAAAAATTGGAATATACACCAAACCAATCTAAACTAAAATCAATTGCACAAGAATAAGTGTTAGGAATTCATAACTAACAATCGAAGATAATCATAGACAAAGATGTGAGATAAAAATCTCACCTTTGAATCCAAACGATTGAAGAAGAAGCTTGAAAGCAAAGGAGAATCAACCACTCTTCAAATCCAATTCAAGAAGCTTGATTCTAAGCTTTACAAGAAGAACTTTCCCAAAGTTAGGTTTAGGAATTTCTGAAATTGATAAGAGAATGAGCTGGAGGAGAAGAAGAGAAGCTTACCAATGGGGTCTTCTATTAGTTTGGAGCTAGAGTTTGATTTGCAAAAGAAAACTAGGGCTTGGAGTTTTAATTTCCCATCTCTCCCACCATTGATGCTTTAGAACTGAAAAGAGGAGGAAGTGAGAGTGAATGGGGAGGAGTGGTTCAGATTTGAGTATAAGTTAAACATAGGGCTGAACCCAAACCCAAACCCAAACCCAAAGTGAAAAAGTAGCAAAACTTGACTAACTCCAAACATATCGAAGCTTACACTTAAAAAGGTCGCAAACGGCAATTTAAACTCAATGGGAGTGGTCCCGAGTCCTAATTCGACCGTATGCAAAAAGTAGCTTTTCGGACTAAATTTCGAGTATCGATAAAATATTTTAAATATAAAATCGACAAATATGCGGGTTGTTACAGACTCCCCTCCTTAAAGAAATTGCGTCCTCGCAATATTTAAGAAGAAAATATAAAGTAACAACCATAAAAGCATATTCAACACAAAAGAAATTTGAAATAAAAGGTTCACCTTAAAGAGCACGGGAAAGTAAGTCCGGATGTGATCGCTCGATGAACTCTCTAGATTCCCAAGATCAATCCTTAGGATTTGAAGACCATTAAACTTTCACAAGCGGAACATCCTTATTTCGAAGTCGTTTGACTTCCGAAGCAATAATACGAATAGGATGCTGCTTATAAGTTAAATTAGGCGAAACTTCAATTTCTTCCACAACACCGGGCTCAAGAATAGAATCGGAATCTCGAAGACATTTCCGTAATTGAGAAACGTGAAACACGTCATGCATGGCATAAAACTGAGCCGGTAATGATAGGTGATAAGCCATGGAACCAAAACGTTCGGTGATAGGAAATGGCCCAATATATCGAGGCGCTAACTTTCCCGATCGACTGAAACGTACAACACCCTTCATTGGTGACACACGAATAAAAACAAGATCTCCAACAGAAAATTCCAACCTCCTTCTTCGATTATCGGCATAGGATTTTTGTCTACTTTGGGATTCTTTCATCCTATGTCGAATAAGGTCAATTTTCTCTGTGGAATCCCGAACAAAATCTGGACCTGAAACCAGCTTCTCACCGGCCTCAAGCCAACAAGAAGGAGATCGGCATGGCCTTCCATAGAGTGCCTCAAAATGTGCCATACCAATACTAGACTGGAAGCTATAGGAAAATTCAACGATAGGAATATGATCTTCCCAGTTTCCACCGAAATCAAGCACACAAGCATGTAGAAGATCTTCAAGAGTTTGATTCATACGTTCGGTTTGTCCATCGGACTGGGGGTGATAAGCGGTGCTAAAATTAAGCTTCGTTCCTAAAGCTTTTTGAAGACTCTTCCAAAATCCACTAGTAAACAATGGATCATGATCACTAACAATAGAAGTAGGAACTCCATGTAATTTAACAATCTCTTTAACAAAGAGTTTGGCCAAAAGAGGAACGGTTCGGTTAGACCAGACGGGAATAAAATGGGCAGATTTGGTAAGTCTATCAACAATCACCCACAAGCTATCATGACCCGATCGAGAACGGGGAAGGACGTCTATAAAATCCATGGAAATTTGGTCCCACTTCCAAATTGGAATCTCCAAAGGTTGCAATAACCCACCGGGCCTTTGATGTTCGGCCTTAACGAGCTGGCAAGTCATGCAACACTTAATAAAGTTAGCGATGTCAGGTTTCATTCCCACCCAATAATAAAGTCACTTCATGTCCGCGTACATTTTACTACCACCAGGATGAATGGTAAATTTAGAACGATGGGAATCTTCTAAAATATCTTTACGAAGATCACTAATATTTGGCACGATAAGTCTACCAAATTTCCGAATGCCGCCACGAGAATCGATATCATAGTCTTTCAAACCTTCAACATCAATTTTATCCTTAACATTTTGGCCAAGAAGAGCCAATTCGGGATCTAGCCTTTGAGCTTTAAGAATGCGGTCTAAAAGAGAATGATGAGCCTCAAGGCTACATAAAACAAGAGATGAACATAAATCGGAAACACCATCTCTAATTTCGCAAGTGGATAAAATCTCGAGATCGTTCCATTCGGATATCATCATACAAACAACAGCTTGTTGTATACGGCTAAGAGCATCCGCGACGCGATTCCCCTTTCCAGGAGTATAAAGGATATCACGATCATGTGGTGCAAGAAATTCGAGCCAACGCCGTTGACGCAAATTGAGTTCCTTTTGAGAGAATAAATACTTCAAGGACTTATGATCGGTATAAAGAACAAATTTCTCTCCTAAAAGATAATGATGCCAAATTCGAAAGGCGAAAACAATAGCCGCGAGTTCTAAATCATGTGTGGCATATCTAGTCTCGGCAGGCTTTAATTGCCTAGAAGCATAAGCAATAACACGTTCTTTTTGCATAATAATAGCACCCAAACCAATGCGACTAGAATCGGTATAAACAACGAAATCTTGGTTCCCTTCGGGAATAACAAGAATAGGAGCATCAGAAAGGAGTTCTTTTAATTTCTGAAAAGAAGTTTCACGTTTGTCCGACCAAATGTATTTAACACCTTTCTTCGTTAAGCTAGTGAGAGGCATGACAATCTTAGAAAAGTCTTTGACAAAACGGCGGTAATAACCCGCCAATCCAAGAAAACTACGAATCTCCGTCACACACTCCGGTCTCTTCCAATCTTGAATCGCTTCAATCTTTCAAGGATCCACGGAAATTCTGGATTCGGAAATAATATGACCGAGAAACTTCACACGAGATTGCCAAAAGTGGCATTTAGAAAACTTTGCTTTTAATTGATTACTCCTAAGAGTTTCCAATACAATCCGAAGATGCTTTTCATGCTCCTCCTCGGTTTTTGAAAACACAAGAATATCATCAATAAAGATGAGAACAAATCAATCGAGAAAATCTTTGAAAACTCGATTCATAAGGTCAACGAAATAAGCCGGAGCATTCGTTAGACCAAATGGAATAGCAAGCCATTCATAAGATCCATAACGAGTACGGAACGATGTCAAAGGAATGCTATCCTCTGCAATACGAAGCTGATGAAATCCAGTAGCTAAGTCTAATTGTGAAAAGACTCTAGCACCACTAAGTTGATCGAATAGATCATCAATCCGAGGTAAAGGATATTTATTTTTGATAGTAAGATCATTAAGCTTGCGGTAGCCAACGCAAAGCCTAAGCGTACCATCGGATTTCTTCACAAAAATAGCTGAAGCTCCCCAAGGCGAGGAACTAGAGCGAATAAATTACTTAATCTCCAATTCGGATAATTGTTTACACATCTCTTCATTTTCTTTATTGGACATACGATAAGGAGAACGAGTAATAGGTTGAGCTCCAGGGATAAGATTAATTATGAACTCAATTGCTCGCTTAGGTGGTAATCCCAAAACAGGCTCTAATATGTCGGAAAATTCACGAACAACGTGAATAAGAGAAATAATACCTTCCTCGTCATCATTATCGTCGTCACGAGGATTTAAAGAATATAAAGATGCAACCAAGCTGGAATCCGAATCATTAAGATTAATAGAAATCTGCTTAACGGATTGAGGATGTCGAAGATGAATAGTCCGCTCAGGACATGGGATATGATCTTCATAACGGTTAAGCCAATCCATTCCCAAAATCATTCCAAAGCCTAAATAACGCATAACATGCAAATCGGCTAGGAAAGAAAAATCACATAAAATAATCTCGACATCTTTACACAATAAACTCATTGTTGCGGATCCACCAACCGGATTCGCAATTCCCAAAGAAGTCACTAAAGCAACAACACTTAAAGAAAAAGTATCAACAAGCTCTTTTGATATAAAAGAATGGGACGCACCTGTATCAAAAAGAACTCGAATAGGATGATCACGAAATAAAATAATGCCATCAAGGATAGAATGAGAAATACCTTGGCCACGAGATGTGTTGCCAGGGGCTTGAGCAACATTTAACTTTCCCTCCTTCCTGCCCTGAAGCTTGGGGCATGAAGATATAACATGACCGGGACCTTTGCAGTAGCGACAAGAGAGAGACTTTGGACACTTGTTCGCGTAATGGTCCTTCGAACCACAATTATAGCATTTCCCATGACCAAAGGAAGAAGTCTTTGCCACAGGGGTTGCTTGCTTCCCTTTCTTATTGGGATAAGGACCTTTGAATTTATTAGGCCTTTTCTTATTGTTGAAGTTTTGTTTGGAACCCACCACTTCAATATCATTCTCCCTATCCGCTTCTTCAAGACGAAGAGCGATATCAATGAGTTGGTCAAAAGAAACTTCTAATTTTAGAAGTAATGGCTTCTTGAGACTTTTGTTTAAGCCATAGACAAATCTTTGGTTCTTCTTCAATGGGGTGTTGATGTATTCAACCCCATATTTGGAGAGAGATTCAAAAGATGCGACATAATCTGCCATGGAAGATTCACCTTGAACAAGGTCTATGAAACGCTGAGCCAATGTCACTTTCTCTGCTTCTGGCACGAATTTTAATTCGAAGCATTCCCGGAATTGCTCCCAGGTGAGATCCGCTTCATTAATCTCAGAAATAAGAAGTTCGTACCAGTCCAATGCTCTTTCTTGGAGCATAGTAGAAGCCACCTGAACTCGGTGAAGATCAATGAGGTTCATGCGAGAAAAGTTTCTATCGCATGTCCTTAACCAAGCCAGGACTTCAACAATAGTTTCAGAACCATTAAATGGCTTCCCGCCCAGGGTGGCGTAATCATTGCACAAGCGTGCAAACCCAGATTTAGGGTGAGTAGGTTTCGGATTAGAACCAGTTGCTTGAGCATTCGTGACAAGGTCAAGAAGTTGCTGGGTAGTCATAAAAACTCCATCGTGGGGTGGAGCACTAGATGGTCCCGCTCTGGACGACCAGGTCTAACCATTTCTCTTCTTTAAGAAAGAAAGAAGAGGAAAAAGATATTCTCAAGATAAATATCAAGCAATCTTGATATATAAAACAAGGAATCATAAAGAAAATAGGATGAATCGGTACGAAGACTCGAATTAAATCCTAAAGCACGACTCCTAAGAAAGACTTAGGATGATGGTCCTTGTTATAATATTCCATATTGTTCCGAAGTTTGGCTCTAATACCAAGCTGTGACGCCCCACCTCTATACCCATGCTAGCCAAGGACACTACGGTGTAATGCTATCAACTAGCACGGAGAATAAGGCTGTTGAGGAGCGACCATCTGTGTAATTGCTTTGCGCGAGCACCGATATGTCATATAGTATAACATGCATTTTATTTCAAGAGGAAATCCGACATACCGATACAAACAAAAAGCTACTACACAGTGGCTATAATAATCTTCGAAAACAAATATAGAAATAAGCATAACACAAATCAGTCACAGATAATTCATATCACAAAGGCGGAAGAAGATATGAATATACAAATAACACATGAAAGTGTATATCAGAGTAGTGGTCAAAAAGATCCACAATAGTACAAAAGAATAGCAACACGTGCTATACAAGAGAACACAACTATGAGTCCATATCTCAAGTGTATACAACAAAATAAACTACTAATCTAAGTAGTTAGCCAAAAGTCAGAGTAATGAATCCCTGGGGAGAAGTCAAGCTGAAGCACCCGTAACATCTCGGTCTGACCCGAGTATTATTTAATAAGAAAATAATAAACGGATCAGTCTAACTATAAATATCATATGAGACGATATAGAATAAGAGGTATGACTAAACACATAATAATCACAATGCCAAGCTGTGATTTATAAGTAATTGAAAATCAACAAGAGATTAATCAATATCACAAAAATCTACTCAAGGAACAAAAGAAATGTCATACTCTTTATTTCGTTCACCAAACCATAAAAATTGACGATTATATCAATATCAATCACAAAAGTCAATGACACACAAATTCACCAATGCACGAATATTGATAAAACTTATCAATGAAAATCACGAAAATTGGTGAAACACAAATTCTAGAAATCATCTCAAGAAATCCAGAAATCACAAAAGGGAGGAAGGCCTATCACAAACGTGATCATAAAGCTCACCAACACGTGTATCACAAACGGAACGCTAATTCCATGGTTGCTAACCATCACAAATTGAGCCGAAGCCCCCCAAACGGCCCGAAGACCATGGGTTGCTACCCCACCAAATTGAGTCGAAACTCCACAAAACGGGGTTTAGTCTCCCTCGCAGACAAAGGGACATCGCACATTGCTAGTCTAAATCACAAATATGATCGTCATGATCAACGAGAAGTGTCAATCACACCAAGCTAGTAAATAGATGAGTTTAGCTTCATGTCCCATAACCACTTGCTTAACTTAAATATTTAGGAATAAACTGTAGATCTCCACTAGAAAATTGTCACAAGAGTTTCAATCGAACAAGTCCAAGAATTAACCGATAAAGTAAACGCAAGCGTTTCATACCACTCGTTTTACTAGGTCGTTTAATTAGATTTCTCATACGAGTGAGGTAATGGCTTGTATATACTAATAGATTGGAAAATGGTTTAAGAAACGAGATTTGTAATAAAATAGTGTTGAAATCGTTTTGATGAAAGAATTTTGATATTTACTACTAGTATAGAAAACCTTTATATTTTTAAAGTGACAAATCACGAAGAAGATTTTAGGAACAATCAATCACTAAAATTCACATACGAAGATGTGAATAAAATCCAAAGAAACCGATAAAGAATCCATCGAAATGGATATTCAAAATTCCCCAAAAAGGAGTCATCAAAGTCGTAATAAATGATAACAACAAATAGGATCATCACGAATCGATTTAAATTGGAATTCTTAAACAAAAAGGCAAACAGGCAAAACACTACAGTTTCAGACGTCTGAAACAAGTGGTTCAGACGTCTGAATCTGGAAAAATAAAAATTTCCAGAACATGATTCAGATGTCTGAACCAAATGTTTCAGACGTCTGAAATAGGCGTTTTTAGCCTAATTTCTTTCTGTTTGAAAATGAGCCAATTCAGACGTCTGAAATCCCAGATTCAAACGTCTGAAACTAGAATTTTGAGGATTTCCTGAACCTCGACCAAAAATGGCCAAACGAATATCGGAAACGATCAAACGAGTAAATGACAACTAAGGATTTACGCCACGCCACAAGCCAGCCTTAACGGCTCTCCGATACGCCTCAAATATCAATGTCCAAATATCCATAATTGGATTTTCATAGATTTTGATTTCAAAACACCAAAAATTGGAATATACACCAAACCAATCCAAACCAAAATCAATTGCATAAGAATAAGCGTTAGGAATTCATACCTAACAATCGAAGATAATCATAGACAAAGATGTGAGATAAAAATCTCACCTTTGAACCCAAACGATTGAAGAAGAAGCTTGAAAGCAAAGGAGAATCATCCACTGTGATAACCCGGATTTCTGGGCATCTGGAATTAATAATATAATTAGGTTAATTAATAGAAATACTGAATTTATAGATTAAACAAATCTGATCAAATAAATATTTATATTGGTAATTAGCAGAATTTGATTTATTAAAATAATAATTTGCAAATTAAAACAAATAAATTTGCCTAATTAAAGGTGTCTGCATATATATGTAAGTGGATTGGAAACTATAATAATAGTTGAACAAATAATTGATTGTTTATATGTATTTAGATATGAATAAATAGAATCATTATTACAAGTTAGATTTTATGATCTAAATTTCAAACTTTGATCTAATTGGAAACTTAAAAGATTGGTATCTTAGAATAAATTGGATTTGAAAATAGAATATGTATGATTTTATTTATTTATAATTTAGTTTAAAACCTATTCTTTGAAAATTTTATAAATATAAGAGAATATATTTAATAAGGATATAAAAGAAATATTTAAGATATAAAATACAAATGTAAGTAGATTAATAAGTATAAATGACAAATGTTAGTAATAAAATACGTGTCAATCCTCTCTTTATATTTCAAAATCAAGAAGATAAATAAGTATAGTTTATACATATAATTTGAACATAATATCTAAACTTTTATAAAGCACGAGTAATATATATAGGTAAAACATAGATTAATGAAATCATAAATATAAACTTAAGAAATCATTTATAAACTAGTAGTAACATGTGTTATTCACTAAAGTCTTGCATTTGACATTTGTAGAAAGGATAATATGTGTAAGCATTTGAAAACATGCAAATTTACACTTGGCTAAATATGATTTTCTTCTAAAAAAATATATATAATTTGTTTAAGAATATAAACATTAATTAATATATTAATAAGGCATTTGTAATTAAGGCAAAATTTTATATTTAATAAAGGTTAAGACACTTGTAAGCAAAAAAAAAAAAATACACAATATATTCATGTGAATATTACATAATTACTTATTCATATCCTAAATAAATTTGTAAATAAGAAAATAACATTTGTAAATTATTAATTAAACATTAAAACATTTGTAAACTTATTAATATATGTTAATGACAATTGTAAACAAGAATGTATATGTAAAGGATAATTAGAACTTAAGGGGGACAAGTGTCATTCTCTTGAAAAATTTAATTTAAAATTTAATTGTAAAATAAAGACATGAGTTTAATCTTCTTCTAACCTCTTTCTTCATCTCAATCAAAATGTGATAAAAAACAAAAGATTAAAAGGGAATAAAAACTGTAAACAGCAAAGGATTCAAACATCAAGCTAGCAACTAAATCAACTCAAAACATAGTGCATTCAAACATCAGTAATCAAAGGGGATTCAACAATTTACTAAGGCACTACCTTCTCTGTTCTTTGCTTTTACAAGAACAGGTGAGTAAACTGGTGCCATTTTAATGCTTAAATTTGTTGAAAATGAGGCTGTGATAAATTGTTGAAATATCTTGCAAGCAATAATTAATCATATGATTAACTTAAACATGTTTGGAATGGTTGTATTAAGTTGTTGCTTGATTTAAAGTTTGATTTGCTGAGTGCATGACTGCGTAAAGAAATCTTGGTCTCTGTTCTTGAATTTAAGACCATCAAATCTTTTCAGAAACTCTAAACTCATCACTCAAATTCTTCCATGCATTGATGATTGAAGAAACTTTGATTATAATTATGATATCTTAAATCTAAAATTGTTTCCCAGTAGATTTATTTGCAATTATTTCAAAAACATGGGATTACAGTGAAAATTAATCCAAGTTTGAAAATTTAATTGTTTAAATTTTGTGTTTTGGTTTTATGGTTTAATTTGATTTCGAAAATGAGGAATTTTGACAATAGACTCAGGATTTTTAAAACCATGATTATTGGGAATTTCGAGTTTAGCGATATTTGGGAAAATATCAATTTTTGTCGATCGGGAAGGTTTCGATAATCACAATTTGGACTGAAGCAAGTCTAGATGTAGAAGATCATGGGAAAAATGGGATTGGGATTTTCAAATCACCGAGAAAGTCGAATTGCATTGATTTAGGGTTTTAGTCTGGAAGTGGATGGGGTTGTTTGCTGATTTTTTTGTGGCGTCATGATAGCATCGGGAAGGTTCGGAATTGGTGAAAAGGATGATGAAGGTTTGGTGAAGGTTCGAGCAGTGGGAAGGCGACTCAGGTGGTCAGATTTGGGTGATGTTAGGTGGAATGGGTAGTGTGTTTTCTGCCTTAGGGGTTCGATGTGTTCGATTTTGAATTACAAGGAGATTCGTGATTCTGGGTGTTTGTGCAAGGCGAGAAGGTCGGCGTCGACTTGTGGAGGGTAGCGATGGTGGTTGGAGCAACGTTAATCGTCTGTGCATGTGCACGAATTTATGTTTGTGTCAGTATACGATTTTCGATTCGGGAAGATAAAGACGGCACGGGTGGAACTCGAAGATTTTGGTGTAACATCCCGAAAATTATGAATTTAAATTTTAGTAATATATTTGAACTTTTTGAAATAAAAATTGAAAAGTTATAAAGAAATAAAATATGAACAAAATTTGGTGTTTTTAGTTAAAACTTTTAATAGAATTAAAGCAAATATTGTAATAAAATCACATAGTCATTTAATATTAATAACTAAAACCACTTTTCTTTTTAACAAAGTAAAATAATAAATTATGATAGATGAGCTTTTAATAGAAATAAAAAAATTGTTAATGTAAGTTATGATAAAATTTTAAAATTTAAATCGCATCATTATAATCTAACATGTAAACAAATAAACAAATAAACATGTTAATAAATCAAATCAGGTAAGTCTAAGAAACTAAAACAAAACATAATATGCTGAAATTAGCAAAGTAACTACAAACCAGTAAACTAAAATATGTAAGCAAAAGAAAATACAATAAAATAAAAACAAACACATTCATTTAGTAAAACAAAAGTAAATTAGTCTTGCAACAAAAATAGTAATAAACAAAACAACACATATATATATATATAAAATAAAAAAACAAAAAAAAACAAAACATTAGCTAATAATAAAATAAGAAGGCTGTAACATGAAAAGGGGGCATAAACATTTCACTACATACTTTCATTAAATGCAAGCATCTACAAAGAACATACTTCCATTTAATGCATTTACTCCTCAGCCACGTTTGGGAGGAAGGAGAAAAGTATGGGCTGTACAAAGCCTGTAGAAAACAATTATACCACACCATGATGCTCTGTACTTTACATAAGCCTGCATATCCTCTTTATATACATGGCAATTTTCTTAGTTTATTTCGTTCAAACAAATTTTAGCAAAGATCTGAAATAAAAAAAAAGGCATCACTTTATATATTACAAGTTGAAAGGCAAATTACTGAAAGAAGAAAAGAGAAGAGGATCAAGCTGCAGTTTAAAGGAAATCAATATAGCCTCTGTTTCAAACATTTGCAAAGTGAGTAAACGTACTACTTTAAAAAAATTTAAACTGGGAATTGATTCAGGAATATTGTGCTTTGCTGTGTATTCCAAATAAGCAGTTCTGTATGTTCTATTGTTCTGAACTCTTTTTTTTGGGTCTATTCTTCTAAATTTCTAGTTACAGAGTAGAACACAGTAGAAGAAAAATTAATATATCTTCGTATAGAACATTGTAAACTTAAGATTTTAAACAATATAAATTGTTTAAATCTAAATCATAGCCTTGATTTTTATTTTGAAGCTTGACAGTGATATGTGGACTCTGGACTTTCAAAATTTACAGTAAAAAGAAATCAGATGAATTTTTCAAGTAGTTTAAGTTATGGATTTGATTATATAATTTGTATAAGCATATAAAGATAGGATTTTTAAACTTTATTTGATGATTTTTAAGCAAGTATTCTAGGCGTAGTTCATACTGGAACAAAATATGCTTTTCAATCGTTTCCTGATGATTGAATCAACTGTAAATGCAAAGATTTGGTATAAAGTAAGATTTACAGTTACTAGTAATGGAAAAATTGTCGAAATTTTTTTTCATTGCGTAAATTTTGGAGACGAGTTCAACTTAGGGTTTAACCTAAGTTTTTGCAGTGTTCTGTTAACGTGGTGATTTCGTCACCACAATTTGATCGAGCTTCATGGCATCGAGGGGAAGGGAAAAACATGGGGTAAGCGTGATGTGGCCAAGGTCGCGGCGTCTCTGGTTGTCTATGAGGTGGTGGCGAGGCGTTTTAGTGGGTTTGGTCGACTGCAGTTTTTCGAGTGACTGGTTATATTCTGATGTCGAGGCGATGGCTTCGAATTTGTTTTTGATTTTGAGTTATGGGATGAAACGCGACTTGCTGGAGGTCGAGATGGCCATGGGTGCGGCGGCGAACCACCGTGCACGTGCACGGTGGTGATGGTGTCAGTGTTTTGAGTATCAGGGGAAGTGATGACTTGGAACTCGAGTTCGAACTCGAGAAATTATGTAACGTGCTTCGGGTTTTTCTCGCGTTCCAAAAAGGTGTTGGATCTGGGTTTTAAAACATAGCTTTAAAAAAAAAAAAGAGACAGGAAGAAGAAAGGAAACTGGGACGAGGGAGAAGTGGAGAAACTCGGGGAAGAGGACGAGAGAAACGTGGGTTGGCTCGGGGAAAATAATGGTTCACTCGGGTGTTTTATAAAGGGGTAGGCCCAAATCAAAAATTTCAAAGTACAAAGTTAAGTTAATTTTTATATTTATAAGTTTACCACTGTTAAATTATGTGAGTGAAAAACTTACTATAAGGTTGAATTCTTTAACAATGTTTTAAAATTTAAATTAACCCTTTAGTTAAAGAATTAAATTTAAAATAAGAACTTGAGTTAATTTACATCAAACTTTCAATGTAACAATAAATCAATTTTTACAGTATGAAGTAGATTTTTATTTTTATTTTTATGATAATTTAAGTAAATAATTTGTATTAATAAATGATTTAAAGAAATTAAGAGTGATATACAATTAATTGATAAACAATTAAGTGCTCAAGTAAATTTGTAAATCAAGAATTGGTTAACCAAATAAATAAAAATCGACAAACCAAATCTAGCAGTTAATTTAAATAACTAATTTTGAAACAATAAAACGAGTTAATCAAGATTTAAATTATTTATTCAAACCATATTCGAAAATAAATTAACTATGGCTGTGCACGATATTAATATTTCTATTCTGTTTGTGATGCTATGTGATATAAATGGCCATGTACTGTACTGTGATTGTGGTTTGTTCTGTAGTGATGTTAAAACCCTGTTTGCTGTAAAACGGAAATTTAAACTTCGATGCGACAGGGAATCGGATTTCAGTTGGTTATCCGAAACCCACATCGAAACTGTAAATATTTGTGAATGACATCCACATGTTTTGAAACTTGACACTCACTATTCGAATTAGCCGGGAAAGGACCTTTGTGTCATATAACCCATTTCGAATATGTGATTCGACGTTATGGATAGCAATTGAAGACCGGTGTTGAAGACCGGGTATTTGCGAGAGCGATAGGATGATCTGTCGATTGACTCTGCACCGAGTTGCTCCGGTATAGAGTTCTCCATATGTGATGGGGAATCCGATCAGGATTGTGGATATCCGGATTGCAAGGACTTCTTTGGAAGTGCCTTCGGTTCTGTTCGAGCCCGGAACAGACTTGTATGGATAGTATGTATGACATTACAAATTGAGATATAAAGCCGATTTCTTTCAAATATATTTCTGTTGGTGGCGGAGAATTTATTATTTTAGCTTAACACCCTTCTCTGAGACGTACGAGCTCAGAGGTTATATAGTTGAAGGTTATCAGCAATATATTCCCAATTTGGTAATGTGACATGCTGAGTGTTGCTGTGAAATGATCATTGTGTTGATTATTTGTGATAGGATCATTTGTTTGATCGTCTATCTTTGTGATCATTTCTATGATCATTTGTTGACCCAAAGCACGGCTTTTGTATAAAGTGTGTTTTTGTGGACGAGACTTCGTCGGACCTCACACCCCGAAATGGTCGAAACAGGAAAGATGCGGCAAGGTTATTGGGGGTAGCACCCCTTAAGGTATGTGCATTTCCTTCTGGATAGAAGTGGTATCATGGTATGGAGCCCAGATACTTAACTTATGTGGATATCGCAGATATATATATATGATTTTGTGATTTGTTGCTGGGGCCCCGGTTAAAGGTTGGTTACGACCGGGAGATGGCATACTCGTGTCACTAGTTACCCAGTTAGGGGTAACCCGGCCTTGTGTTGGTAGAGATCCGGTTTGGTTCTCGGGGACGTCCTTCCAGAGGCGTTCTCATGTGGCAATGGGAAGTTCCTTGGCCTGACCATTTGTTGGAAATCCAATTCCCAATACGAAACCCTGTACGGTTTTAGTTGTAGAACCTGCCATCTAATATGGTAGCTATAGTAGGCATAGTATAATGGTACCTATGTCGGCTAAGATTAATATTCTATTTTCGAAATGATTTACTTCACTATGCACTAGTAATAATATCAAAGAATTCTTTTCTCGTACCAAGCATATTTAACTATCATAAGAAGAAATCTCCTCCA
Source organism: Allium cepa (assembly GCA_030765085.1). NCBI lineage: Eukaryota > Viridiplantae > Streptophyta > Magnoliopsida > Asparagales > Amaryllidaceae > Allium > Allium cepa. The sequence continues at coordinate 947,754,105 of CM060938.1, read as the reverse complement.
ATTCTGCGTTTGCATTGTGTGTGTGGCGGGAGGTCTTATGGTAGTTCCATTTTTAAAAGCATTCCGAAAATTCTTTTATAAATCTTGTTTATTTAAATACAACTGTTTTGTTTACTCATACCAGTCCCATGACTGATCCTGAGTTTATTGTTTTCTTTCCTAAACTCTGGGTGCCCATTATTTCCACACGGGCAGCCTAGTAGCAGGTTTCTGTATTTTGGAGTAGCAATATTTTGGAGCTCTTATCTTGGAGCTATCTTAGGAGCTTTTGGAGATTTCAGGTGTTAGCTTTTGGGAGTTCGTTATCACCTCTTTCATTTGAGGATTTTTGGATATATGATCACTGTTGTATTGTCATGATGTTGCATTGGAGTTGTAGTGTATGTATTATGTACTCTGTTGCAGTATGGATATTATGTTGATGTTGTAACAGTGATGTTATTTATGATATTGATTATGTTCCGCTGTTTTATATTCATCTAATTGTTGTTATAAGCTCCGGCGATGCGAATTTGATGTCGTTTATTGGACATCGAGTTTGGGTCGTCACAAAGTGGTATCAAAGCTGTTGGTTGAGTAAGAACTTTAGCTACGGAGTATAACACATTAGATGGCTCATTAGAGATAGGGTGAAGTATACCCTAGAATGAGTATAATCAAAATTGAAACTTTGAAATTTCTTAGTCTAATTCTTTTTACTGCTGATATTCCTTAAGATATTTCGTCTATATATCTAAATCAATTTTCTTACTAATCTCAGATAGTGAAAATGAGTGGACGCAGAGGAAGAATTAGGGGTCAAGGCAATGCTGCAGCACCAAATCAAATTCCCCCAGCCGCAGAAGCAGTAATAGAAATTCAGCAGCAGCCAGACTTGGCTGAATTATATAAGAAATTTGAAAAGCTTGGTGGCAAACCATTTATTGGCAAAGAGTCAATTATTGACGCTCAAGCTTGGGTAAGATCGTGTGAAAAGATTTTTAAAGGGCTAAAATTGCAGGATGAGCAGAAAAGACTTATAGCTTCTTGGCAACTCCAAGGAGAAGCTTCAGCTTGGTGGGAAACCATCATTATAGATGAACCCGAGGAAGAATTTACTTGGGATCGTTTTAAGGAAGTGTTTGAGAAACGTTACATGCCATCGGCGGGAGTTTCCAGAATGTATCAGGAATTTCTGGATTTGAAGCAAGGAAGTTTGTCGTTTGAAGAATACTTGAATAAATTCAGCGAACTATCTCGGTTTGGCCCGGAATTGCTAAATACACCTCTTAAGAAAAACGAAAGGTTTATCCGGGGAATGAACCAGAAATATCATGGAAGAATGACAGGTCATGTTAAAGGATCCTTTTCAGATTTGGTAGATATGAAGTACAGGTACGCTACTCTTGATATACAAGAAGCAACCGTGGAGAAATGTAATTCAGGTAGTCAGAATTATAAAAAGCGAAAATTCGAAGGCAAGAAACCTTGGTAAGGCAATGAGAAGAAGAGGAACATTCAAGGAAGTGCAACAGAAAATGTCACTTGTTACAACTGCAAAGAGAAAGGCCACTATTCAAATGACTGCCCAAAACCGAAGAAACCAGCTAGAGAATGTTACCATTGTCATAAACCGGGACATTTAGTTAAAGATTGCCCAGTGATGAAGCCAGCGCAGGTGGCAAAAGTTTACACGATAAAGGAGGACCCCTCATCTTCAAAAGCTGACAAAGGGAAAAGTGTTTTGGAAGGTAACCTTACTATTAATAATAGAACTGTTAGAGTTTTATTTGATACAGGAGCTTCACATAGCTTTATCTTCCAACAAACCGTAAATGAATTGGGACTTGAAACTAAATTTGCTAACGATCTTATTTGCGTGAAAAATCCGGTTGGAGGTCCCGCAAATCTTAGTTCATATTGTAAGAGAGTTCCTATTTCATATGCTAGCTATAAATTTCCTATCAACCTTTATGTCCTCGAATTTGACGAATTTGAAATCTTACTCGGTATGAACTGGTTATCGAGATACGATGCTATATTGGAGTGTAGTAATCGGACAGTTTTAATCAAAACAAGCCTTGGAAATTTTATTGAAATCTCTTATGAGAATCCAAGTCCAAGGAGCGACAGATTGATATATACTTTGGGAAATCTTGAACCCACTTTGCAGTCTATACCTGTTGTTCGGGATTTTTCCGACGTATTTGAAGAAGTGAAATCTTTACCTCCTCATCGAGAAATAGAATTCCGAATTGATCTTGTACCTAATACTCGTCCTGTTGTTCACGCAAGTCGTAGGATGGCACCCAGGGAAAAGATTGAATTGGTTCATCAAACTAATGAGCTACTAGCAAAAGGATTAATTCGACCCAGTGTTTCTGAATGGGGCTCAGCGGTCGTATTTGTTGCTAAATCAGACGGATCTTTGAGATTGTGTGTAGATTACCGCGATCTAAATAAACAAACTCTCAAAAATAAATTTCCACTGCCCAGGATTGATGATTTATTTGATCAGTTGCATGGCGCTCATTTCTTTTCAAAAATGGATCTAGCCTAGGGATTCCATCAATTACGAATCGCCGAAGATTGTGTACATCTGACTGCTTTTAGAGGTCCTAATATGTTCTATGAATGGTTAGTTATGCCTTTCGGGCTAACCAATGCTCCAGCATACTTCGTAGATCTTATGACTCGCGTGTTTCGGGAAGTTCTGAATAAATTTGTACTAGTATTCATTGATGATATTTTGATCTATTCTAAGACTAAAGAAGAGCATGCCGAGCATCTTAGAATTGTCTTAGAAATTTTAAGGAGAAATGTTCTATATGCAAAATTTTCCAAATGCCACTTCTGGGTCAATGAAGTAAAATTCCTTGGCCATATTGTTAATGAAGAAGGAATTTCAGTAGATCCTAGCAAAATTTCCGCTATTATTGATTGGAAACAACCCACTACTCCAAGAGAAGTTCGAAGCTTTTTGGGTTTAGCAGGCTATTACCGGAAATTCGTTCAAGATTTTTCTAAGTTGGCTAGTCCGCTGACTAAGCTAACAATGAAGAATGCAAAGTTCATTTGGACTTCAAGATGTGAGGAAGTTTTTCAAGAGTTGAAAAAGAGATTGACCACTGCTCCTGTTCTCACTATTGTTAACGGGAACCAAGGCTTATTTGTCTATACTGATGCATGTGGTGAAGGGGTAGGTGCAGTATTAATGAAGAATGGAAAGGTAGTTGCCTACGCGAGTAGACAATTACGTCCGCATGAGAAGAACTACCCAACACACGATTTGGAACTTTTGGCTGTTGTTTTCGCTTTGAAAATATGGCGACATTATCTTCTGGGTAAGAATCTTTTCAGCTTTCCTAACGATTTATGAAACTATTTTGACTAAAGAAATATACCTAATAAACTCTCTTTGTTTTAGGTGAAAAATTCGAATTATTCACCGATCATAAAAACTTGAAATATCTTTTCACCCAGAAGGATCTGAATCTGCGACAACAACGTTGGTTGGAATTTCTAGCATCTTATGACTTAGATATTCTGTATACACCCGGAAAGGCCAATGTAGTTGCAGACGCTTTGAGCAGAAGTTATGCTGTTCTTGCTTATCTTGTTATCACTCCTACTCTTCTTGAGAAATCGCTAGTAAGCAACATGAAGACAAATTTCTTCGGGGTATTTATGGAAAAATTCTTCGAGGCGAAGATACAAGTTTTGAGACAAATCATAGTGGAGTTATTAGATTAAAAGGCAGGATTTGTGTTCCAGACTTCCCTGAACTGAAACGTGAAATTTTGGATGAATGCCACAAGTCCAAATTCAACATCCATCCAGGAGTCAACAAAATGTATCGAGATGTTAAAAGAACATTCTGGTGGAAAACGATGAAGAGAGACATATCTATTTATGTTAGTCGCTGTGCTACTTGTCAGCAAATAAAGAGCGACCAAAAGAAAGTGGCCGGTTTACATCAACCTTTGGAAGTACCAAAATGGAAGTGGGATCAAGTATCGATGGATTTCATCGACGGATTGCCACGAACCAAGAAAGGCAATGAAGCGATTTGGGTTATTATGGATCGTCTAACCAAAAATGCTCATTTCATTCCAGTTAAATCTACTCGGACTGCGGCAAGCTTGGCAGGTATTTATATAAAGGAAATTGTTCGCCTCCATGGTATTCCCAGTAGTATAGTGAGTGATCGTGACCCGATCTTCACTAGTAGATTTTGGGAAGCATTTTAGGACGCATTGGGAACGAAATTAAATTTCAGTACTGCTTATCATCCGCAATCTGATGGACAGACTGAGAGAGTTAACCGAATTTTAGAAGACCTACTGCGTGCTTGTGTTCATGATTTTGGTGGTTCTTGGGAGGACCATTTGCATCTGGTTGAATTCTCTTATAATAACTGATGCAGCAAGGCCTATGGAAGTTTTACGACTCAGCAGGAATTTGTGGTGTAGTGTGATAAGTCGTCCACAACCCATCAGTGACTTGAGTCGTTCGTGCTTTATGAGTCGTACACGACTCAACAATTCAACCATAAGTCGTTTACGGCTTAACATGAGAAAGGTGAACGTTTCAGCAAGTAGAGATCTTGAGACAAAGGAAGGACACGAGTCACGACTCAATGGGAGTTTCAATAAATCTGAATTGATGAGTCGTATACGACCTAATTGCAAGGCCATGAGTCGTTCACGACTCATCAGGAAACAACAGGGAATAACAGTAATGGGTGGCCATAAGGCGGGACGAGTTACGACATAGAAGAGTCGTCCAGAGTTGACTCGCTTGAAGGGTTTTGCCGCAGGGGACTTGGAAGCTTGAGTCGTAGGAAGGATGTTGAGTCGCTGAAGCTATGAGTCGTGAGTCGTATCTTGTTGTGTCGCGTATTATGTCTGGTGTGTTGTAATAGTGAGTCGGTTGTGTCATAAGTCGTTCATAAGTTGAGTCGTTATGTTTTCTTGAGTCGTGTAACTTGAATGGTTTGATGAGTCGTATACCGTGTTGTATGGTAAGTCGTGTAATGCATAAAGGTGTGGTGTGTTGCTAAGTCGTTAACGACTTATGATGAGTCGTAGGTCGTGAGTCATGAGTCGGTCACGACTCAAGGGCTGTGTTGTGAAAACCCTATAAATACGCGTGTGTTGTACATTTTGAGTTGTTGATTTTGGAATAAAATTCTCTTTTGTTAGCTTTGTGCTTTCATACCAATTGGTAGTTGAGTGTAATCTCCTATCTCCACTTACGTCATTCGAGTGCGCTCGAATCCACGTTTGTTGAAGCCGATTCACGGAATCTAGTGCGCTAGATCAACGTGCGAAGAATCGTAGATCTTTGAACACGGTATAGTGCGCTATCAACGTGTTTGAGATAGCTAGAGTTCGGTATCTTTGGATCAACGAACTTGGGCATTTTGGTATCTTCAACTCACCGATTGCTACATTTCATCGATTGAAGTTTTGTTTGATTAATCCGCTGCGTCATTATTGGTATCAGAGCCATACTTAGCCAATCATAGCTAAGTTTGATTCTTGGAGCCAAGTTTTTGAAGTTTTTGAAGTTTATGAAGTTTGAAGGAGTTCATCGTGTTCATATTGAAGTTGCATCAAGTTTGGAGAGTTTGATCCATTTCATTTTGGATCGAGGAGTTGGATTTTGTTTGGATTTTGAATTGGTGATTTGCGCGCCAAAGTTTTGAAGGTTTTGGAGTGAGCCGAGGCAAGTCTTGACCGAGCCAAGCAAAGTTGTGAAGAGTCAAGGCCGAGACAAGCATTGCCGAGACAGTTGAGCCTAGATTGCCTTATCGTGTGAAATTTTGAAGTATTGTGTTCAATTTGTTGAAGTTTGTGAAAATTTTAACCATGCCACCGAGGAGAGCTAACCGACATCAAAACGTTGAAGCTTTGTATCGTAGAGAAGAAGCCGAGCTTATGGAACAACGTATTAATGAGAAATTTGATGAAGGCATTGGTAAATTGGAGAGATTGATGAATGATTTGAATCAAAGAAGGAGATCACCAAACTCGAACCATGGAGGAAACCGAGTTTCGCCATCGGTTACGGAAGCGAGGAGGGTATCGCCACATTCTTGTAGAGATAGAAGAGAAACATCAATTTCATCACGAAGAGATCATCATGACTATGCACATGAAGAGAGAAGAAGTCAACGTGAATTTGACCATGAAGCATATAGAGATGAGGAGAGACATAGTCAAAGAAGCATGCATGAACAAAGGGATGACATTGGTCGAGATCGATGTAGGCGTACTTTTGATTTTGTTGAAGAGGGTGATAGAGCAAGTATTCATTATCGAGATCGAGACCAAATTCGAAATTCTTACCGTGATGTGGAGGATGACCGTCGTTGGGAGTCGGGTATGAAAATGGAGATTCCGGAGTTTAAAGGCGGGATGGTTGCTGAGGAATTCTTAGATTGGTTGTCTAATGTGGAGGAAATCTTTGATTTCAAGGAGGTGCCGGAGAATCGAAGGGTGAAGTTAGTTGCTACAAGGCTGAGGGGGAGAGCATTGGCATGGTGGCAGCAAACTAAACTTACTCGAGAACGAATGGGGAAGTCAAAGATAGAATCGTGGGACAAGATGAAAAAGTTGATGAGATCTACTTTCTTACCTTACAACTACCAATCACTTATGTACCAAAGGTTGCAGAATCTGAGGCAAGGGACAAAGTCTGTTAGTGATTATGCTGATGAATTTTACCAACTCATTGCCAGGAATGATATTATGGAGACAGAAGAACAGCTAACTGCTAGATTCATTGGGGGATTGAGAATGCAGATCCAGGATATGGTTAATATGTTTGATCCTAGATCCGTTGCAGAGGCACATCAAAAAGCGTTAGCTTGGGAGAAACAAGGAAGGCGTGGAGGTGGTGTGTTTACTAATTCCAATAATCAAGCAAGGGGTGTTGGCGGAAGTTCTAATGTTCCTAAACCTGTTACAAAGCCAGTGGTCAAGGAGGTAGAGAAAGCGAAGCCTAGTAGTGTTTTCAAATGTTATAATTGTCAGGAGTTGGGTCACAAAAGCAACGAATGTCCGAAGCCGAAGAAGAGAACCATGGTTGCAGAGGTTGAGGCAGATGATGGTGAGGAGGCAGAGTATTCAAATGTACCTTATGTAGAGGAGGAAGAAGAAGTGTCGGGAGATGAAGGATGTAATCTTATGATGAGGAGAAGTTGTTTGACACCAAAGCAAGAGGAGGATTGTAGTTGGCTGAGAAGCAATATTTTCCAATCGACATGTACTATTCTGGGAAAGGTCTGCAAGTTTGTTATTGATGCAGGAAGTTGTGATAATATTATTTCTACAGAAGCAGTGAGAAAGTTGAACTTGAAGACCGAGAAGCATCCTAAACCATATAAGCTAGCATGGTTAAGGAAAGGAGGTGAAGTGAAAGTGTGTCGAAGAGCTTGTGTGAATTTTTCAATCGGAAAGAAGTACAAAGATGAAATCTGGTGTGATGTCGTAGATATGGATGTTTGTCACTTATTGTTGGGCAGACCATGGCAGTTTGATAGAGCAGTTCAGCATGACGGTCGTGCCAACAGTTACAGTTTCATGTTCGAGGGTACTAAAATCACTTTAGTTCCTAAGAGACAGCAGCAGAAGGAGAGCAAGCTAGAAGAGATTGAAGAATTGAAAACTCTGTTGACTTTGAAGGAGTTTGTTAAAGAAGTGGAGGAAGAACCGGAAGTGTTTTTGTTGATTGGGAGAGAGAGTAGCGAAGAAGTTGAGATTCCTGAAGAAGTGAAGCCTGTTTTGAAAGAGTTTGAAGATGTCTTTCCAGAGGAGTTACCGAAGGAGTTACCACCACTTAGAGACATTCAACATCAGATTGATCTTGTTCCCGGAGCAGTGTTACCACACCGACCACATTACAGAATGAGTCCGAAGGAACATGAGGAGTTACGAAGGCAGGTGGAAGAATTACTTGAACAGGGTCGTATTCAGGAAAGTTTGAGTCCGTGTGCTGTACCTGCATTGTTAGTACCAAAGAAGGACGGAACTTGGAGAATGTGCACTGATAGCAGAGCTTTGAATAAGATCACTGTTCGTTACAGATTTCCTATGCCGAGGTTGGATGATTTGTTGGATCAGTTGAGTGGGGCAACTATATTTTCAAAGATTGATTTGAAGAGTGGTTATCATCAAATTCGTATCAGACCTGGAGATGAATGGAAGACAGCTTTCAAAACTAGAGAGGGGTTGTACGAATGGTTGGTTATGCCATTTGGTTTGTCTAATGCACCTAGTACATTCATGCGGGTGATGAATCAAATTTTTAGACCATTCATTGGAAAGTTCGTCGTGGTGTATTTCGATGATATTTTGATTTATAGCAGGAGTACGGAGGAACATGTTCTACATCTGAGGGAAGTGTTGCTTATTCTTCGTGAAGAACAATTTTATGCTGCTACAAAGAAATGTGTGTTTATGACACCTAGTGTTTTATTCCTGGGTTATGTTGTTTCAGGGAAAGGTATTCAAGTTGACCAAAGCAAAGTTGAAGCAGTCAGGAATTGGCCACAACCAAAGACAATTACAGAAGTGAGAAGTTTTCATGGGCTAGCGTCATTCTACCGAAGATTCATCCCACACTTCAGTAGCGTGATGGCTCCAGTGACTGATTGCATGAAAGGGAAACAATTTGTGTGGTCAGAAGAAGCGGGGGTTGCCTTTGAGAAGATCAAGGAATTGTTGACGTCTGCACCAATTCTTGTTCTACCTAATTTTCAGTTATTGTTTGAATTGCATACTGATGCTTCGAAGGTTGGAATTGGAGGAGTTCTGAGCCAGAATGGAAAGCCAGTTGCTTATTTTAGTGAGAAACTGTCAGGGGCAAAGATCAGATACAGTACATATGACGTTGAATTTTATGCTGTTGTTCAGGCTGTTAAGCATTGGAGACATTACTTATTTCAGAAGGAATTTGTTCTGTACACTGATCACGAAGCTTTGAAACATTTACAGGGGCAAGATAAGATTTCAGCAAGACATGCATCATGGATTGCATATTTACAGCAGTTTACTTTTGTCGTTAAGCACAAATCTGGGGTGACCAATCGAGTAGCTGATGCTTTAAGTAGGAGGAGTCATTTACTGACGACAATGAAGGTGGAAGTGACGGGGTTTGAAATGTTGCCAGAGATGATTGAAGAAGATCCTTACTTTGTGAAATATGTTGAAAAAGTGAAGGATGGGAGTACCGATGAATTCATGTTGGTTGATGGTTTTCTGTTTAAAGGAAATCGTTTATGTATTCCGGACTGTAGTTTGAGGATGAAGATTGTGAAGGAATTGCACGATGAAGGACATGTTGGCCGTGATCGTACTTTACAGTTGATTTCGCAGTCTTACTTTTGGCCGTCGATGAGGAAAGAGGTTGAAAGATTCGTGGAGCGATGTCATATTTGCCAAGTTTCAAAGGGGACAGCAACGAATGCAGGGTTGTATATGCCATTACCAGTACCATCTAAGCCATGGGTTGATATTAGCATGGATTTTGTCTTGGGTTTGCCGAGAACTCAAAGGGGAAATGATTCGATATTTGTTGTGGTGGACAGGTTTTCAAAGATGGCACATTTTGTTGCTTGCAAGAAGACAGCAGATGCAGTACGAGTGGCGCAGTTATTTTTCAAGGAGATTTATCGACTTCATGGGTTACCAGACTCTATTGTTTCTGATCGAGATACTCGTTTTCTGAGTCACTTTTGGCTGAGTTTGTGGAAGATGGTGGGAACGAAACTGAAATTTAGTAGTGCTTATCATCCGCAAACTGATGGGCAGACAGAAGTTGTTAACAGGTCATTGGGAAATTTGTTGCGTTGTCTTGTACAGGATAACTTGAGAAGTTGGGACATGAAGCTATGCCAGGCAGAATTTGCTCACAATCATGCAGTGAACCGTAGCACGGGATTCAGTCCGTTTCAGATTGTTTATTCAAATTTACCCAGGGGGCCGTTGAATTTGGCAGTAGTACCACAGGCGAAGGGAACAGTTAAACGAGCTGTTGATTTTGTTGATGAGCTGACTGAATGTCATAAAATCGTTCAGAAACGATTGGAGAAATCGAATGAGAAGTATAAGAAGTCTGCAGATCTGAAACGTCGAAATGTTGAATTTAAGGAAGGTGAGTTGGTTTATGCGGTATTGACGAAGGATCGTTTTCCGGTTGGTGCATACAATAAATTGAAAGCACGGAAAATTGGTCCAGTTGAAGTTTTGAAGAAAATCAATGAGAATGCTTATCGATTAAAGTTACCAGATGATGTCTATACTTCTGATGTTTTTAACGTCAAGCATTTAATTCCATATCATGGAAGTGAGTTTGTTGTAGAAGAAGTTACAAATTCGAGGACGAATTTTTCTCAACCAGGAGAGGATGATGCAGCAAGGCCTATGGAAGTTTTACGACTCAGCAGGAATTTGTGGTGTAGTGTGATAAGTCGTCCACAACCCATCAGTGACTTGAGTCGTTCGTGCTTTATGAGTCGTACACGACTCAACAATTCAACCATAAGTCGTTTACGGCTTAACATGAGAAAGGTGAACGTTTCAGCAAGTAGAGATCTTGAGACAAAGGAAGGACACGAGTCACGACTCAATGGGAGTTTCAATAAATCTGAATTGATGAGTCGTATACGACCTAATTGCAAGGCCATGAGTCGTTCACGACTCATCAGGAAACAACAGGGAATAACAGTAATGGGTGGCCATAAGGCGGGGACGAGTTACGACATAGAAGAGTCGTCCAGAGTTGACTCGCTTGAAGGGTTTTGCCGCAGGGGACTTGGAAGCTTGAGTCGTAGGAAGGATGTTGAGTCGCTGAAGCTATGAGTCGTGAGTCGTATCTTGTTGTGTCGCGTATTATGTCTGGTGTGTTGTAATAGTGAGTCGGTTGTGTCATAAGTCGTTCATAAGTTGAGTCGTTATGTTTTCTTGAGTCGTGTAACTTGAATGGTTTGATGAGTCGTATACCGTGTTGTATGGTAAGTCGTGTAATGCATAAAGGTGTGGTGTGTTGCTAAGTCGTTAACGACTTATGATGAGTCGTAGGTCGTGAGTCATGAGTCGGTCACGACTCAAGGGCTGTGTTGTGAAAACCCTATAAATACGCGTGTGTTGTACATTTTGAGTTGTTGATTTTGGAATAAAATTCTCTTTTGTTAGCTTTGTGCTTTCATACCAATTGGTAGTTGAGTGTAATCTCCTATCTCCACTTACGTCATTCGAGTGCGCTCGAATCCACGTTTGTTGAAGCCGATTCACGGAATCTAGTGCGCTAGATCAACGTGCGAAGAATCGTAGATCTTTGAACACGGTATAGTGCGCTATCAACGTGTTTGAGATAGCTAGAGTTCGGTATCTTTGGATCAACGAACTTGGGCATTTTGGTATCTTCAACTCACCGATTGCTACATTTCATCGATTGAAGTTTTGTTTGATTAATCCGCTGCGTCAATAACAGTTATCAGGCCAGTTTAGAAATGGCTCCTTTTGAAGCTTTATATGGTCGTCCGTGTCGATCACCTACATGCTGGATCGAATCAGGTGACAGACTTGTTCTTGGACCGGATATGATAAAAGAAGCCACTGAGAAGGTAAATTTTATTCGAAAGAAGTTATTAACTGCCCAGAGCCGTTAGAAGAGCTACTATGACCGTCGAAGGAGAAATTTGGAATTTCAAGTTGGAGATTCTGTATTTCTGAAAGTATCTCCGATGCGGGGTGTGTTGAGATTCGGGAAAACTGGAAAGTTGGCACCGCGTTATATTGGTCCTTTTCCAATTCTGGAAAGGATTGGTTCTCTAGCATATAGAGTGCAGTTACCCAGCTGGTTGTCTGGCGTACATGATGTGTTCCATATTTCTAACCTTCGGAAATATGTGCACGATCCAGATGATATTATTGAAGAAGCTGCTCAGCAGGATCTTGAAATCACTCCCAACTTGGCAGTTAGAAGGGAACCGATGAAAATTGTTGATCGTGATGAGAAGCGATTGAGGAACAAAATTGTGAAATTGGTCAAAGTTAAATGGAGTGGCGATCCAAAGGACTGTACTTGGGAGACTGAAGAGAATATGAAGAAATCATATCCCAAATGCAGAATTGACATCTCGACTTAAAACTGTAAGTCATTTCCTTATTTATAAATTCGTATATTATTTGTTTACGTTTCTCTCTCTTTCAATTTCGAGGACGAAATATTCTTAAGGAGGGGATATTGTAACATCCCGAAAATTATGAATTTAAATTTTAGTAACATATTTGAACTTTTTGAAATAAAAATTGAAAAGTTATAAAGAAATAAAATATGAACAAAATTTGGTGTTTTTATTTAAAACTTTTAATAGAATTAAAGCAAATATTGTAATAAAATCACATAGTCATTTAATATTAATAACTAAAACCACTTTTCTTTTTAACAAAGTAAAATAATAAATTATGATAGATGAGCTTTTAATAGAAATAAAAAAATTATTAATGCAAGTTATGATAAAATTTTAAAATTTAAATCGCATCATTATAATCTAACATGTAAACAAATAAACAAATAAACATGTTAATAAATCAAATCAGGTAAGTCTAAGAAACTAAAACAAAACATAATATGCTGAAATTAGCAAAGTAACTACAAACCAGTAAACTAAAATATGTAAGCAAAAGAAAATACAATAAAATAAAAACAAACACTTTCATTTAGTAAAACAAAAGTAAATTAGTCTTGCAACAAAAATAGTAATAAACAAAACAACACACACATATATATATATAAAATAAAAAAACAAAAAAAAAACAAAACATTAGCTAATAATAAAATAAGAAGGCTGTAACATGAAAAGGGGGCATAAACATTTCACTACATACTTTCATTAAATGCAAGCATCTACAAAGAACATACTTCCATTTAATGCATTTACTCCTCAGCCACCTTTGGGAGGAAGGAGAAAAGTATGGGCTGTACAAAGCCTGTAGAAAACAATTATACCACACCATGATGCTCTGTACTTTACATAAGCCTGCATATCCTCTTTATATACATGGCAATTGTCTTAGTTTATTTCGTTCAAACAAATTTTAGCAAAGATCTGAAATAAAAAAAAAGGCATCACTTTATATATTACAAGTTGAAAGGCAAATTACTGAAAGAAGAAAAGAGAAGAGGATCAAGCTGCAGTTTAAAGGAAATCAATATAGCCTCTGTTTCAAACATTTGCAAAGTGAGTAAACGTACTACTTTAAAAAATTTTAAACTGGGAATTGATTCAGGAATATTGTGCTTTGCTGTGTATTCCAAATAAGCAGTTCTGTATGTTCTATTGTTCTGAACTCTTTTTTTTGGGTCTATTCTTCTAAATTTCTAATTACATAGTAGAACACAGTAGAAGAAAATTAATATATCTTCGTATAGAACATTGTAAACTTAAGATTTTAAACAATATAAATTGTTTAAACCTAAATCATAGCCTTGATTTTTATTTTGAAGCTTGACATTGATATGTGGACTCTGGACTTTCAAAATTTACAGTAAAAAGAAATCAGATGAATTTTTCAAGTAGTTTAAGTTATGGATTTGATTATATAATTTGTATAAGCATATAAAGATAGGATTTTTAAACTTTATTTGATGATTTTTAAGCAAGTATTCTAGGCGTAGTTCATACTGGAACAAAATATGCTTTTCAATCGTTTCCTGATGATTGAATCAACTGTAAATGCAAAGATTTGGTATAAAGTAAGATTTACAATTACTAGTAATGGAAAAATTGTCGAAATTTTTTTTCATTGCGTAAATTTTGGAGACGAGTTCAACTTAGGGTTTAACCTGAGTTTTTGCAGTGTTCGGTTAACGTGGTGATTTCGTCACCACAAGTTGATCGAGCTTCATGGCATCGAGGGGAAGGGAAAAACATGGGGTTAGCGTGATGTGGCCAAGGTCGCGGCGTCTCTGGTGGTTTATGAGGTGGTGGCGAGGCGTTTTAGTGGGTTTGGTCAACTGCAGTTTTTCGAGTGACTGGTTATATTTTGATGTCGAGGCGATGGCTTCGAATTTGTTTTTGATTTTGAGTTATGGGATGAAACGCGACTTGCTGGAGGTCGAGATGGCCATGGGTGCGGCGGCGAACCACCGTGCACGCGCACGGTGGTGATGGTGTCAGTGTTTTGAGTATCAGGGGAAGTGATGACTTGGAACTCGAGTTGGAACTCGAGAAATTATGTAACGTGCTTCGGGTTTTTCTCGCGTTCCAAAAAGGTGTTGGATTTGGGTTTTAAAACATAGCTTTAAAAAAAAAAGAGACAGGAAGAAGAAAGGAAACTGGGACGAGGGAGAAGTGGAGAAACTCGGGGAAGAGGACGAGAGAAACGTGGGTTGGCTCGGGGAAAATAATGGTTCACTCGGGTGTTTTATAAAGGGGTAGGCCCAAATCAAAAATTTCAAAGTACAAAGTAAAGTTAATTTTTATATTTATAAGTTTACCACTGTTAAATTATGTGAGTGAAAAACTTACTATAAGGTTGAATTCTTTAACAATGTTTTAAAATTTAAATTAACCCTTTAGTTAAAGAATTAAATTTAAAATAAGAACTTGAGTTAATTTACATCAAACTTTCAATGTAACAATAAATCAATTTTTACAGTATGAAGCAGATTTTTATTTTTATTTTTATGATAATTTAAGTAAATAATTTGTATTAATAAATGATTTAAAGAAATTAAGAGTGATATACAATTAATTGATAAACAATTAAGTGCTCAAGTAAATTTGTAAATCAAGAATTGGTTAACCAAATAAATAAAAATAGACAAACCAGATCTAGAGGTTAATTTAAATAACTAATTTTGAAACAATATAACGAGTTAATCAAGATTTAAATTATTTATTCAAACCATATTCGAAAATAAATTAACTATGGTTGTGCACGATATTAATATTTCTATTCTGTTTGTGATGCTATGTGATATAAATGGCCATGTACTGTACTGTGATTGTGGTTTGTTCTGTAGTGATGTGAAAACCCTGTTTGCCGTAAAACGGAAATTTAAACTTCGATGCGACAGGGAATCGGCTTTCAGTTGGTTATCCGAAACCCACATCGAACCTGTAAATATTTGTGAATGACATCCACATGTTTTAAAACTTGACACTCACTATTCGAATTAGCCGGGAAAGGACCTTTGTGTCATATAACCCATTTCGAATATGTGATTCGACGTTATGGATAGCAATTGAAGACCGGTGTTGAAGACCGGGTATTTGCGAGAGCGATAGGATGATCTGTCGATTGACTCTGCACCGAGTTGCTCCGGTATAGAGTTCTCCATATGTGATGGGGAATCCGATCAGGATTGTGGATATCCGGATTGCAAGGACTTCTTTGGAAGTGCCTTCGGTTCTGTTCGAGCCCGGAACAGACTTGTATGGATAGTATGTCTGACATTACAAATTGAGATATAAAGCCGATTTCTTTCAAATATATTTCTGTTGGTGGCGGAGAATTTATTCTTTTAGCTTAACACCCTTCTCTGAGACGTACGAGCTCAGAGGTTATGTAGTTGAAGGTTATCAGCAATATATTCCCAATTTGGTAATGTGACATGCTGAGTGTTGCTGTGAAATGATCATTGTGTTGATTATTTGTGATAGGATCATTTGTTTGATCGTCTATCTTTGTGATCATTTCTATGATCATTTGTAGACCCAAAGCACGGCTTTTGTATAAAGTGTGTTTTTGTGGACGAGACTTCGTCGGACCTCACACCCCGAAATGGTCGAAACAGGAAAGATGCAGCAAGGTTATTGGGGGTAGCACCCCTTAGGGTATGTGCATTTCCTTCTGGATAGAAGTGGTATCATGGTATGGAGCCCAGATACTTAACTTATGTGGATATCGCAGATATATATATATGATTTTGTGATTTGTTGCTGGGGCCCCGGTTAAAGGTTGGTTACGACCGGGAGATGGCATACTCGTGTCACTAGTTACCCAGTTAGGGGTAACCCGGCCTTGTGTTGGTAGAGATCCGGTTTGGTTCTCGGGGACGTCCTTCCAGAGGCGTTCTCATGTGGCAATGGGAAGTTCCTTGGCCTGACCATTTGTTGGTAATCCAATTCCCAATACGAAACCCTGTACGGTTTTAGTTGTAGAACCTGCCATCTAATATGGTAGCTATAGTAGGCATAGTATAATGGTACCTATGTCGGCTAAGATTACTATTCTATTTTCGAAATGATTTACTTCACTATGCACTAGTAATAATATCAAAAAATTCTTTTCTCGTACCAAGCATATTTAACTATCATAAGAAGAAATCTCCTCCAATTCTGCGTTTGCATTGTGTGTGTGGCGGGAGGTCTTATGGTAGTTCCATTTTTAAAAGCATTCCGAAAATTCTTTTATAAATCTTGTTTATTTAAATACAACTGTTTTGTTTACTCATACCAGTCACATGACTGATCCAGAGTTTATTGTTTTCTTTCCTAAACTCTGGGTGCCCATTATTTCCACATGGGCAGCCTAGTAGCAGGTTTCTGTATTTTGGAGTAGCAATATTTTGGAGCTCTTATCTTGGAGCTATCTTTGGAGCTTTTGGAGATTTCAGGTGTTAGCTTTTGGGAGTTCGTTATCACCTCTTTCATTTGAGGATTTTTGGATATATGATCACTGTTGTATTATCATGATGTTGTATTGGAGTTGTAGTGTATGTATTATGTACTCTGTTGCAGTATGGATATTATGTTGATGTTGTAACAGTGATGTTATTTATGATATTGATTCTGTTCCGCTGTTTTATATTCATCTAATTGTTGTTATAAGCTCCGGCGATGCGAATTTGATGTCGTTTATTGGACATCGAGTTTGGGTCGTCACATTTGGCGTGTGTTCTCGGAGTAAATGATGGGATCAGCAAACTCAGTTTTGTTCTGTTTGATAATTTTTGGTTCCAGATTCGTGGATCCCTAATGAAGTTTTTGTGTAAACTGGTTCTGAAAAAAAAGGGAGGTTTTTTTAAAAAAAATGTTTTAAAACAAGGATTTAAGGTTTAAGGGTTTTCCGAGCAAATGTTTTGAAAACAAGTTTTTCAATATTTGAATGATTAAGAATGTTTATATTGTTTTATTATTAAGTAATTAATTTATTGTGAAATTAGTTACCAATAGTCTTTAATAAGTTAATGATGAACTTAAGAATTGATTTAGATAAAGAATTTATCTTAAGATTAATTAAGGTAATTAATTGGTGTAGTTAACTAATTAAGGAGATTAATTAATGACTACTTAATGTAAATGGTTAAGGCTAATTTATTTGTGTGGAAACTAAGGGATAAATTAATGATCAAGGTTAACTAATATAATTAACCAATGGAATGATTACTTAATGAAGTAATTCAAGGAGTTAATTACTCGGTAAAATTAAGTTGATGTGGTAAATTTTAGCTAATTAATTCAGTTTAATTAATTAAAAGAAATCAATCGATGTTGAGTTAAGTATAATTACTTAAGGTAATTAATGAGTTATAATTACTTAGTGAAGTAATTAGTGGATAATTACCGGACGTAAATTAATTTAAGGAAATTACTTGATGGTAGTACTTAAAGAATAATTACTTGAATTTAGTAATAATTACTCGGTGTAATTAAAGAATTAATTTATATAATTAATCAAGGAGATGGTTTAATTGATGAAGTAATTATGGAAAGTTAATTTCTGATTTGTGATTAATCCAATTGATTAATAAATGTAATTGAGTTAAAGGTTAATTATTATATGAAATTTAAGAATAATTAATTTGTGAAAAGTAATTAGAGGATCATTAATTAATGTAATTAATGGAAGCAATCAATCTTGCTTATTAATGATTAAATGATGATGGGTGCTTTGAATTGGTTGATATCTCTGATATGAATTGCTTTGTGATATGATGTGTTGGATGGATGATGATAATGTGATTATTAATTATGAATTGCTGAGTAAAAGTGTTATTCGACAATTAAAGTGGAATTGTATTTAATTTGATAACTTGGGTTTAGATGACATTGGATTCGAAGAGCCCGGAGTCGGGTATTAGTAAATACTCGAAGCCACTTCGATTCTTTATAATTTGGTATGTGGAATCAATAGAATGAAATGGAATGATTAAAGTAAATTGGACAATTTAATCTAAGTTTGGTACTTAGAAATTATGTTGTGATGTATGTAATGTTTATAACAACTCATGAAATTGTGAATTTATACAAGTTACCCGGGTTTATATAAGTTGCATGTTTTTGTATCCCTTGTTAGATAAGTTTACTCGTGTTGGTTTCCAGCCTGACCCGGGTGCTACTTTGATGTAATGCTCGGGTCAGACCGAGTATTATAGATTTTCAGGTAAGGACGTTCTGGAGCTCAGGAGGCGAGCTAGATAGCAGGAACGTATGGAGAGTTTCCACTATGATATTGTATATATATGAGACATTGTAACGAGACGAATTTGCCCGCTCAAAAATCGACATCCATACTTCATATCGTATTCGAATGCCGTAGATTCGACCGTTCAAATCCGATTCGCCGGAGCTTATAACAAAATTAAGTAAACAACACAGCGGAATAAAAGAATAATACATTGATATTACAGCTTTGATACAATATCTGATACAACAGATGATCCAATAGATATCAATATACATCAGAGATATGATACAATAAAATAGCAGCAGAAAAGAAAAATAGATAACATCTAACAGCGGAACAAAATAACTCTAAGATAGTCTTCAGGGAAGAACTGCAACTCCATTTCCAAGAATCAATCCAGCAATAGCTCGAACCACCAATAACGATGCACCAAGCTCAGCAAGTCTGGTGCGATCCAAAGACTGAACCAACTCCAGATAACCTACTAATCTGACTATCTAAAAAACCCAACTCTAGACTGCTCGTGTAGAAAATAATGAGCACCCAGAGTTTAGGAAAGAAACAATAAACTCCGGATCAGTCGTGGGACTGGTGTGAGAACTCAAAACAGTTTATTTATCTTTTAAAATCAAAATAGAGGAATATTTTTAAATTCAATTCGTAATGCTTTTAAAAATGAGACTACCATAAGACCTCCTGCCACACACACAATGCAAACGCAGACCTGGAGGAGATTTCTTCTTATGTTAGTCAAAGATGTTTGATACGTATTAAAAAGAAACATTTGATATTATTACTAGTGCATAGTGTAGAACAAATCATTTCGAAAGTAGAATATAAATCTTAGCCAGCATAGGTACCATTATATTATGCCTACTATAGCTACCTCCTGAGGAAGCAGGTTCTACAACTAAAACCGTACAAGTCACGTATTGTTTCTTTGGATTTCCAACAAATGGTCAGGCCAAGGAACTTCCCATTGCCACATGAGAATGCCTCTGGAAAGACATCCCCGAGAACCAAACCGGAACTCTGCCAACACAAGGCCGGATTACCCCTAACTGGGTAACTACTGACACGAGCACGCCATTCCCCGATCGTAAACGACCTTTCTCACGGGATCCCGATAACCAACAACCACAAAGTAATAAATTCGCAGTAACCACATAGGTTAAATATCTGGGCTCCATACCATGATACCACCTCTATCCAGAAGGAAATGTACATACCCTAAAGGGAGCTACCCCTCATAACCTTGCCGCATCTTTCCTGTTTTGACCATTTCCGGGGTGTGAGGCTCGACGAAGTCACGTCCACAAAAACACACTTTATACAAAAGCCGTGCTTTGGGTCAACAAATGATCATAGAAATGATCACTAAGATAGACGATCAAATAAATGATCCCATCACAAATAATCAACACAATGATCATTTCACAGCAACACTCAGTATGTCACATTACCAAATTGGGAACATATCGCTGATAACCTTCAACTATATAACCTCTGAGCTCGTACGTCTCAGAGAAGGGTGTTAAGCTAAAAGAATAAATTCTTCGCCACCAACATAAATATATTTGAAAGAAATCGGCTTTATATCTCAATTTGTAATGTCAGACATACAATCCATACAAGTCTGTTCTGGGTTCGAACAGAACCGAAGGCACTTACAAAGAAGTCCTTGCAACCCGGATATTCACAATCCCGATCGGATTTTCCCATCACTTAGGGAGTTTCTATACCGGCGCGACTCGGTGCAGAAACAATCGATAGGTCATCCTATCGCTTTCACAAATACCCGGTCTTCATCACCGGTCTTCAAATGCTATCCATAACGACGTATCACATATTCGGAATGGGTTATACGATACAACGGTCCTTTCCTGGCTAAACCGAATAGTGAGCACGATATTTCAAAAACAAATGGATAATGGGATTTCAATTAAGTCACAACTTATTACCCAAAACTTTTCTTCAAATGGCTTAACAAATTACCATTTTCAATCTTTAAACAAAAAGATTCATTTTCACAACCTTTAACGGTTTAAACAATTTTCACATTTAAATCTTTTAAACAAAAGATTCATTCACATATTTTCCAAATCAATTTTCATTTCAATTTGATTTAACTCGTTAAATCTTTAAATCAAAGATTTAACTTATAGCCTTCAAAACAATTTCATTTCAATTTGATTTAAACAAATCATCAATTTAAATCTGTTAAAAATAAACAGATTTAATTCATAGCTTTCAAAAAGAATTCATTCATAACTTAGGAAAATCATTTCTCTATTCAATCTTGAAATTCCCCTAATTAACTGGAATTTCAGTTCTTATCTAAAAGTGTTTATCATTTGAAAACAACAGTTTTCATTTTGGAAATCTGATTCATTTATACGAGTTGAAATCCTTGAGTTAAATTCAAATTCCCAAAAAATAATACTTTAAAAATGGTTTAACTCATAATGACTAGTATAATATCATTAATCCCTAATTTCAAATTACAGAATTCAATTTCAAGTATTGAATTTAAATTTAAATCAACTTATTTAAATTCCAAAACTTAATCAAGTAATTTAAAAATAACAAATTATATTTTGAAATTCCATTCCAAAAGCTTTTCACATTTATTCCGATTCCATTTCCAAAACATTTGAATTTAAAAATTCAAATTTAACTATTTCAAAAATCTGCGACTTAATCGATTTCCTCGTGAAATCCATAATTGTGTGTGTATAAGTGTGGTCCAGGGATTCAACTCAATAGTGCATAACCATTCAATCATCACAGATCAAAACACAGAAATATAATTGATAAGCGATGTAAACTATAACGCTTATCATATATTCACAGATTCACAGATAATATACAAATATATCATCAATAAATGAATAAATACACAACTCACTTCACAGAACAAACTATCACAGATCAGATAGGAAGATCAATTCAAGGCATCTCATACAATACAACCATTCATGAGTAATTCAATAGTTATCTATAAGCAGGATTAATTAAATCGTTTTTAATCCTAATCAATTCAATTTATTTCCAAGTAAATTTATTACTTATAAATTAATTACCCAATCCTGATTTATTAATTACAAATCATTTGATATTAATAAATTAATCAATTACCTTAAATTAATCTTGATTTATCGCGTTAATTTAATTAACCTTCAGTTAATTACATAATCATTTAACCTTAATTAATTTCATTAAGTAATTATTTTCCTTTACAAATAAATCAACATTTATTTATATTAAATGTAATCTTATCTTGATCACTTGATTAATTAACTTTAATCATTATTTATAAGAATTGATTTACCATTAATAACCCATTAATAAATCTGAATTATTTAATTAGGGGTTAATGGTAGCTGAATTAGTTCTTAATTACAATTAATTTCTAATCATAAAATTACTCATTTTCATTTCGAATTGAAATTCTTTCGGCACAATTTTTTTTTTTTGAAGTCTATGATTTCTAATTACTCATTAACTATCTCTTAATTGATTTACTTAAAACCTTAATTTATAAATTTAAAACTTTCTTTCATTTTGAAAATTTATTTATTTCAATTCATAAAGAGCTTTAACGTCCATTAACTTAAATACTTAACTTAAATTAAGTTATTTAGCTAAAGTATTACTTAGAAAAACTTTGTTAAGTATTTGCTTAAATAATTAAACCTGTCATAAAATCTTAGCTTGATTTATTTAACTTTGTTAAGTATTAATTAGAAAACTTTCTTTTCATTCGAGTTGAAGCTCGAGTTACTTCACCCTTCTTCCTATTTCCTTTTTCTTTTTCTTTTTTCTTTAGTTTATGTTGTTATTTAAGTTTCAGCATCAGGTGAACTTTAATAACTTTACGATTTAAATCCCCAGGCAAACACACGCGACCCCCAGAGTTTCGAGTGAACCCAGTTGCTTCGAGTCAATTTACAAAAATCTCGAGCAATGTCCCGAGTCCCCCTCTTCTTCTTCCCCAACGACGCAACCCAATGCCAAAGAAACCCAAAACCAAACGTGCACGCGGTGCACTTGCACCCACGGCTTCGGCCTCTAGCGGCGGTCACGACCATCCCCAACAACCACACAAACTTACCTGAACACGAAGGCAACCCCAGATCGTACAAAAACCCCCACGACGCAAAATTGAGGCATTCGCGACAAATCAGGAAACCACCATGGCCCGGAAACTCCACCTTCCCCATCGCCCACGACCTCGAAACCGCCCGCCGTCATCCCCGAGGCTTCCTCATTGACATACGCGGCCTTTCCCACAATCGCGATCAACTCCGATGCCATATAGTTGACGCCACGACCTCGACAGTTCAATGTTTCAGAATGCAGTATTAAACCGTAAATCGTTTTCGTCCCAAACATTCTTACATTGAAAAAAATATTTAGCAATTTT
Source organism: Allium cepa (assembly GCA_030765085.1). NCBI lineage: Eukaryota > Viridiplantae > Streptophyta > Magnoliopsida > Asparagales > Amaryllidaceae > Allium > Allium cepa. Next base: position 947,731,272 of record CM060938.1, on the reverse strand, counting down.
CCTGGAATCATCGATCAACAGCCTATCTCCAAACAAAATTTCAACATCTAAAATTTTCTAAATTTCCATAAATTGATAAAAATACCATTTCAGTTCATTTTTGAACTGTTCGAAACATACTTAACTAAAAGCTTCCATTTTTGTTTCGAAAATCATATTTTCGAATGTAGATTCCGATTATGTAATTGAATCAAAAATTCATTACTTTCGAATTTTATTATAATAATGCGTATTGCCTGTAGAACAGAGTCACTGGTGATGATGCTTCAACAACAGGCTCAAAACAAATTTTTAAAGCTTTGATTTATGTTTAACAACCTATTTTGTTTTAAAATGTAAGCCTATATATGATTGGAAGAAGATGTTTTATATGTTTTTCTTAACTCCTTAACTCTGTAACTACAACCAGGAAATCAACAGCATCTTCAAAAGTTACAGCACACTCATTTATATAAACACAGAACTATACAAAACAAATACATAGGCAAGCACCATGTTAACCATGATAAAAATGTGTTTACCCACAGCATCAATAGACAAATAGATGAAATAAAAATAAAAATTCTGGTAGGAGTTTACTCACAGATAAAAGAATCAAAGAAGTCAAATTTAAAAAGAAGATTTGCTCACAGTTTTGAGAAGATGACAGAGCTTGTTTTGCATTTGATTTTTAGATCTGATTGAAGTTTGATTTCTTTTTCAGTTGAATCTTTGCTTTGATATCTTGCTTCTGTTTTTCTTTTCTAGCTTTGCTTAGTTATGTTTTGAGTGTCACTTGCTTTTGCTTCTTTTTTTTTTCTTTTCTTTTCTCAGTTTTGAAGAATGAAACTGTAATGATACTTTGATGTGTATATGAAGTTAAAGTATACAGTTTTGAAGTCCTTTGCAAGCACAGGATGTAACTGTATGGCTGAGGTGCATTAGTTATGGGCTAGAGATATAACATTATGTACTTGTTGCTTTGTACTTAGATACTTTTATTTGCTTGCCTTACATATTTTATCCTTGCTTTGTTCTTGCTTGTCTCGGCTATGATGATAGCAGTATGGTGAGCTGCAGCTTTGTCTTGACAAAATGCTTTGTTTATTTATATTTTTATTTCCAGGCTCTTGTATTGCTTTTGCTTTGTTATATTAACTTGTTTCATATTTTAATTATGTTGTTAAGTTATTAGTTAATGTTTTTTACTTACTTCTTATTTTCAGCTGAGTATATATATTGCTTTGTAATTTTAATGAATAACATGTTGTTAGATTTAATTTATTTGTTTCTATGTTCTACTTTGTTTTGATTCATACTTTGCTTTTTTATTTGTTTTAAATCCTTATTGATTATATTTTATATATCAATGTTCTTATTTTTATTCATAGCTTAAGTATGAATTATTTTACTTTACAAAATAAGTGAACTTCTATTTTTATTTTAAATAATTATCATAAATTTTACTTTAAAAATTATTGAGTTATATTTCTCTATATATACACATATATTTTATATAACTCAAATTATCATCATTTATAAATTTTTAAATCAATTTATTTATTTATTTTTATACTTGTGTCAATGTATATACAAAACTTTTATTTATTTTGCATATTTATTTACAACTTTGTTTCATATTTAAATGTCGTTTCTTTTCTTTTCTTATGACTTACATATTAATTTTCAACTTAAATACTTATCGTCTTGTATTTTTTTTTCTATTTATTTTAAAAACCATTTATTTAAGATTTTATCTCAAATCCAATATATACATATATATTCAATAATTAAAAATTTAAATGATTTATATAGAATATATTTAAACTCGGGGAAACTCACATCACTAAATCGATTAATTTCACCGTTTTCTTCAAAAATAGATTTTAATTATCATTTTAAATTTATATAAAAATCCGGGGTCGTTACAGACTTCCCCCCTTAAAAGAATTTCGTCCTCGAAATTCGCAGGCACGAAAACAACACAGAGATAGATGAAAGATAGAGAAATATCTTTTCAGATCAAACTAGATATCAATTCTGCATTTGGCTCACCAAATCAGAATATCAACAATAGATACAAGAAATTATAATAAAATTTCAATTTTTTTGTTTTAAACAAAATCATTTTATCGATACAATTCTAATCATTCTTCATATTCTATTAATCAAGTTAACTCAATTTAAAATTTCTAATTTCAATTTTCAAATTCATATTCATTAAAGTTTTAATCAAAGAAATGATAAGATATCGATGAAGATAAGAAGTAAGAATTTCCTACAACGATTCGTAGGGCCATCATCGTATCGAAACTTCTTCTTGTAGCTGGTACGAAGAAATCAAAAGAATTTAGAAACGAATCAAAGAAATTGATAAGAAAGTTATTTCCACTGTTGTTACAGAGTATTGACCAATTATAGTCGTATTTCCCTGTCCTCTATCTCGTTCTCTTCTTGCACTCATACTTACTATCAGTAGATAGTAAGAGAATTTACTGAGGCATTCAAACGGATATCTTAAGGATTACTCATTCTAGGGTATACTTCACCCTATCTCTAATGAGCTACTTAATGTGTTACACTCCTGAGCTAAATTTTCAACCCTTAGCTCTGATACCAAATGTAATGAGACGAATTTGCCCGCTCAAAAATCGACATCCATACTTCATATCGTATTCGAATGCCGTAGATTCGACCGTTCAAATCCGATTCGCCGGAGCTTATAACAACATTAAGTAAACAACACAGCGGAATAAAAGAATAATACATTGATATTACAGCTTTGATACAATATCTGATACAACAGATGATCCAATAGATATCAATATACATCAGAGATATGATACAATAAAATAGCAGCAGAAAAGAAAAATAGATAACATCTAACAGCGGAACAAAATAACTCTAAGATAGTCTTCAGGGAAGAACTGCAACTCCATTTCCAAGAATCAATCCAGCAATAGCTCGAACCACCAATAACGATGCACCAAGCTCAGCAAGTCTGGAGCGATCCAAAGACTGAACCAACTCCAGATAACCTACTAATCTGACTATCTGAAAAACCCAACTCTAGACTGCTCGTGTAGAAAATAATGAGCACCCAGAGTTTAGGAAAGAAACAATAAACTCCGGATCAGTCGTGGGACTGGTGTGAGAACTCAAAACAGTTTATTTATCTTTTAAAATCAAAATAGAGGAATATTTTTAAATTCAATTCGCAATGCTTTTAAAAATGAGACTGCCATAAGACCTCCTGCCACACACACAATGCAAACGCAGACCTGGAGGAGATTTCTTCTTATGTTAGTCAAAGATGCTTGATACGTATTAAAAAGAAACATTTGATATTATTACTAGTGCATAGTGTAGAACAAATCATTTCGAAAGTAGAATATAAATCTTAGCCAGCATAGGTACCATTATATTATGCCTACTATAGCTACCTCCTGAGGAAGCAGGTTCTACAACTAAAACCGTACAAGTCACGTATTGTTTCTTTGGATTTCCAACAAATGGTCAGGCCAAGGAACTTCCCATTGCCACATGAGAATGCCTCTGGAAAGACATCCCCGAGAACCAAACCGGAACTCTGCCAACACAAGGCCGGGTTACCCCTAACTGGGTAACTACTGACACGAGCACGCCATTCCCCGATCGTAAACGACCTTTCTCACGGGATCCCGATAACCAACAACCACAAAGTAATAAATTCGCAGTAAACACATAGGTTAAATATCTGGGCTCCATACCATGATACCACCTCTATCCAGAAGGAAATGTACATACCCTAAAGGGAGCTACCCCTCATAACCTTGCCGCATCTTTCCTGTTTTGACCATTTCCGGGGTGTGAGGCTCGACGAAGTCACGTCCACAAAAACACACTTTATACAAAAGCCGTGCTTTGGGTCAACAAATGATCATAGAAATGATCACTAAGATAGACGATCAAATAAATGATCCTATCACACACAATGATCATTTCACAGCAACACTCAGTATGTCACTTTACCAAATTGGGAACATATCGCTGATAACCTTCAACTATATAACCTCTGAGCTCGTACGTCTCAGAGAAGGGTGTTAAGCTAAAAGAATAAATTCTTCGCCACCAACAGAAATATATTTGAAAGAAATCGGCTTTATATCTCAATTTGTAATGTCAGACATACAATCCATACAAGTCTGTTCTGGGTTCGAACAGAACCGAAGGCACTTACAAAGAAGTCCTTGCAACCCGGATATTCACAATCCCGATCGGATTTTCCTATCACTTAGGGAGTTTCTATACCGGCGCGACTCGGTGCAGAAACAATCGATAGGTCATCCTATCGCTTTCACAAATACCCGGTCTTCATCACCGGTCTTCAAATGCTATCCATAACGACGTATCACATATTCGGAATGGGTTACACGACACAATGGTCCTTTCCCGGCTAAACCGAATAGTGAGCACGATATTTCAATAACAAATGGATAATGGGATTTCAATTAAGTCACAACTTATTACCCAAAACTTTTCTTCAAATGGCTTAACAAATTACCATTTTCAATCTTTAAACAAAAAGATTCATTTTCACAACCTTTAACGGTTTAAACAATTTTCACATTTAAATCTTTTAAACAAAAGATTCATTCACATATTTTCCAAATCAATTTTCATTTCAATTTGATTTAACTTGTTAAATCTTTAAATCAAAGATTTAACTTATAGCCTTCAAAACAATTTCATTTCAATTTGATTTAAACAAATCATCAATTTAAATCTGTTAAAAATAAACAGATTTAATTCATAGCTTTCAAAAAGAATTCATTCATAACTTAGGAAAATCATTTCTCTATTCAATCTTGAAATTCCCCTAATTAACTGGAATTTCAGTTCTTATCTAAAAGTGTTTATCATTTGAAAACAACAGTTTTCATTTTGGAAATCTGATTCATTTATACGAGTTGAAATCCTTGAGTTCAATTCAAATTCCCAAAAAATAATACTTTAAAAATGGTTTAACTCATAATGACTAGTATAATATCATTAATCCCTAATTTCAAATTACAGAATTCAATTTCAAGTATTGAATTTAAATTTAAATCAACTTATTTAAATTCCAAAACTTAATCAAGTAATTTAAAAATAACAAATTCTATTTTGAAATTCCATTCCAAAAGCTTTTCACATTTATTCCGATTCCATTTCCAAAACATTTGAATTTAAAAATTCAAATTTAACTATTTCAAAAATCTGCGACTTAATCGATTTCCTCGTGAAATCCATAATTGTGTGTGTATAAGTGTGATCCAGGGGTTCAACTCAATAGTGCACAACCATTCAATCATCACAGATCAAAACACAGAAATATAATTGATAAGCGATGTAAACTATAACGCTTATCATATATTCACAGATTCACAGATAATATACAAATATATCATCAATAAATGAATAAATACACAGCTCACTTCACAGAACAAACTATCACAGATCAGATAGGAAGATCAATTCAAGGCATCTCATACAATACAACCATTCATGAGTAACTCAATAGTTATCTATAAGCAGGATTAATTAAATCGTTTTTAATCCTAATCAATTCAATTTATTTCCAAGTAAATTTATTACTTATAAATTAATTACCCAATCCTGATTTATTAATCACAAATCATTTGATATTAATAAATTAATCAATTACCTTAAATTAATCTTGATTTATCGCGTTAATTTAATTAACCTTCAGTTAATTACATAATCATTTAACCTTAATTAATTTCATTAAGTAATTATTTTCCTTTACAAATAAATCAACATTTATTTATATTAAATGTAATCTTATCTTGATCACTTGATTAATTAACTTTAATCATTATTTATAAGAATTTATTTACCATTAATAACCCATTAATAAATCTGAATTATTTAATTAGGGGTTAATGGTAGCTGAATTAGTTCTTAATTACAATTAATTTCTAATCATAAAATTACTCATTTTCATTTCGAATTGAAATTCTTTCGGCACAATTTTTTTTTTTGAAGTCTATGATTTCTAATTACTCATTAACTATCTCTTAATTGATTTACTTCAAACCTTAATTTATAAATTTAAAACTTTCTTTCATTTTGAAAATTTATTTATTTCAATTCATAAAGAGCTTTAACGTTCATTAACTTAAATACTTAACTTAAATTAAGTTATTTAGCTAAAGTATTACTTAGAAAAACTTTGTTAAGTATTTGCTTAAATAATTAAACCTGTCATAAAATCTTAGCTTGATTTATTTAACTTTGTTAAGTATTAATTAGAAAACTTTCTTTTCATTCGAGTTGAAGCTCGAGTTACTTCACCCTTCTTCCTATTTCCTTTTTCTTTTTCTTTTTTCTTTAGTTTATGTTGTTATTTAAGTTTCAGCATCAGGTGAACTTTAATAACTTTACGATTTAAATCCCCAGGCAAACACACGCGACCCCCAGAGTTTCGAGTGAACCCAGTTGCTTCGAGTCAATTTACAAAAATCTCGAGCAATGTCCCGAGTCCCCCTCTTCTTCTTCCCCAACGACGCAACCCAATGCCAAAGAAACCCAAAACCAAACGTGCACGCGGTGCACTTGCACCCACGGCTTCGGCCTCTGGCGGCGGTCACGACCATCCCCAACAACCACACAAACTTACCTGAACACGAAGGCAACCCCAGATCGTACAAAAACCCCACGACGCAAAATTGAGGCATTCGCGACAAATCAGGAAACCACCATGGCCCGGAAACTCCACCTTCCCCATCGCCCACGACCTCGAGACCGCCCGCCGTCATCCCCGAGGCTTCCTCATTGACATACGCGGCCTTTCCCACAATCGCGATCAACTCCGATGCCATATAGTTGACGCCACGACCTCGACAGTTCAATGTTTCAGAATGCAGTATTCAACCCTAAATCGTTTTCGTCCCAAACATTCTTACATTGAAAAAAATATTTAGCAATTTTCCTGGAATCATCGATCAACAGCCTATCTCCAAACAAAATTTCAACATCTAAAATTTTCTAAATTTCCAGAAATTGATAAAAATACCATTTCAGTTCATTTTTGAACTGTTCGAAACATACTTAACTAAAAGCTTCCATTTTTGTTTCGAAAATCATATTTTCGAATGTAGATTCCGATTATGTAATTGAATCAACAATTCATTACTTTCGAATTTTATCATAATAATGCGTATTGCCTGTAGAACAGAGTCACTGGTGATGATGCTTCAACAACAGGCTCAAAACAAATTTTTAAAGCTTTGATTTATGTTTAACAACCTATTTTGTTTTAAAATGTAAGCCTATATATGATTGGAAGAAGATGTTTTATATGTTTTTCTTAACTCCTTAACTCTGTAACTACAACCAGGAAATCAACAGCATCTTCAAAAGTTACAGCACACTCATTTATATAAACACAGAACTATACAAAACAAATACATAGGCAAGCACCATGTTAACCATGATAAAAATGTGTTTACCCACAGCATCAATAGACAAATAGATGAAATAAAAATAAAAATTCTGGTAGGAGTTTACTCACAGATAAAAGAATCAAAGAAGTCAAATTTAAAAAGAAGATTTGCTCACAGTTTTGAGAAGATGACAGAGCTTGTTTTGCATTTGATTTTTAGATCTGATTGAAGTTTGATTTCTTTTTCAGTTGAATCTTTGCTTTGATATCTTGCTTCTGTTTTTCTTTTCTAGCTTTGCTTAGTTATGTTTTGAGTGTCACTTGCTTTTGCTTCTTTTTTTTTTCTTTTCTTTTCTCAGTTTTGAAGAATGAAACTGTAATGATACTTTGATGTGTATATGAAGTTAAAGTATACAGTTTTGAAGTCCTTTGCAAGCACAGGATGTAACTGTATGGCTGAGGTGCATTAGTTATGGGCTAGAGATATAACATTATGTACTTGTTGCTTTGTACTTAGATACTTTTATTTGCTTGCCTTACATATTTTATCCTTGCTTTGTTCTTGCTTGTCTCGGCTATGATGATAGCAGTATGGTGAGCTGCAGCTTTGTCTTGACAAAATGCTTTGTTTATTTATATTTTTATTTCCAGGCTCTTGCATTGCTTTTGCTTTGTTATATTAACTTGTTTCATATTTTAATTATGTTGTTAAGTTATTAGTTAATGTTTTTTACTTACTTCTTATTTTCAGCTGAGTATATATATTGCTTTGTAATTTTAATGAATAACATGTTGTTAGATTTAATTTATTTGTTTCTATGTTCTACTTTGTTTTGATTCATACTTTGCTTTTTTATTTGTTTTAAATCCTTATTGATTATATTTTATATATCAATGTTCTTATTTTTATTCATAGCTTAAGTATGAATTATTTTACTTTACAAAATAAGTGAACTTCTATTTTTATTTTAAATAATTATCATAAATTTTACTTTAAAAATTATTGAGTTATATTTCTCTATATATACACATATATTTTATATAACTCAAATTATCATCATTTATAAATTTTTAAATCAATTTATTTATTTATTTTTATACTTGTGTCAATGTATATACAAAACTTTTATTTATTTTGCATATTTATTTACAACTTTGTTTCATATTTAAATGTCGTTTCTTTTCTTTTCTTTTCTTATGACTTACATATTAATTTTCAACTTAAATACTTATCGTCTTGTATTTTTTTTTTCTATTTATTTTAAAAACCATTTATATAAGATTTTATCTCAAATCCAATATATACATATATATTCAATAATTAAAAATTTAAATGATTTATATAGAATATATTTAAACTCGGGGAAACTCACATCACTAAATCGATTAATTTCACCGTTTTCTTCAAAAATAGATTTTAATTATCATTTTAAATTTATATAAAAATCCGGGGTCGTTACAGACATGTTAAATTGTATCTATACAATGTCGTATAAAATTGTTGTAACTCTGATATATCGATGTAAATTGATAGATATAGTTTTCTTTTATATAACTATTATTGATATTATATTTTATCCACTGCGAATGTGAGTTTGTGTGTTCTTTTCTGTTCTTTTTCTTTCTCTTTCTTCTTTTCACTAACTATCTGGAAATTTTGGGATCGAAATTTCCGGGTCATTACATTTGGTATCAGAGCTGAAGGTTAAGCAAGAACCTTGGCTCTGGTGGGATTACTCATTAAGGATAGGGTAAGTGGTACCCTAGGATGAGTTGAGTGTATAAATATGAGAGAGCGTACTTGTAATTTTCTTATATAAAGATTTTTAAATGATTTCAAAAGTAAATGAATCTAATATAAGAATAGATTATCTATTATATTAAGGAAATTGGTTGTAGTATTAATTAAACTAAAAGTAATAGTAAGAATTAAGTAGTAATTGAATTACAACCAAATTGAAATTAAATTAAAGACAAGATTGAAATGGATTCAAACTGGAATTAAATCTTGAAATTGGGAAAGGTTTCAGGATAAGGATAATCAATTAATTTATGTAATTAATTAAACTTTATTCAATGAGATTAGTTTATGGATAATAATTAATGATTAAGAGGAAGTTACATAATGAAGTAACTACAGGTAAGTAATTTAAAGGACAATTGCTTAATGAAGGTAATTAAGAAATAAGTTAATTACCGAATGTGATTAATTGGAATTAATTAATGACGTAATTAATTTAAAGAAATAATAAATAATATTATTTAATGCAATTGAATGAAATGGTCCTATTTCAAACAAGAGTTGTTTGAAAATTTAAAAGAAATTTGTTTTGAATTAAAAACCAAAGGTGGTTTAAAATTTTAAAGTATAACTTGGTATGTAAAAGAAATTAATATGTATATATGAGGATATACATAATATCAAAGGTGGTTTGAAATAAACTCTAAATGGTGAGTTTTAAATTTGGAATAAGATATGATACCCAAGGTGATAAGTTTCTTTTTGAACTTATAAGTGGGAAAGTATTTTGAGAATTGGAGAATTCAAATTTGTGTAAGGTTAAAAGGGATTGATTGAATTTAACTCGGAGGAAGTTAAATAAGATTGAATGAACAATCTAATTTGGAAATTTCAAGATGAAATTAGGATTTAACTTGGGAAGTTAAATGGTTGATTTTAATTGAGAGTTTGAGTGATCTCAAATTGGGTTTGAGATCCGAAAATTGAAAATGGATGGATGTTTTGAAATAATTGGATGATATCATCCTATTGTTATTAATAATCTTTAAAATGTGAATTAAATTTGTTTAAATGAATGAGAAATGGAGTATGGTAATCCATTGTCTGGATTAAAAGGTAAATTGCTTTAAAGGAATTAAATCAACAATTGAAGTATTAACTCGAATTTATATAATTCGAGATGGTTTAAATTTGAATTTGAATTAGTTCAAATTGAATTTGATTTGAATTAATTGAAATAGTGATTGAAGATGTATGAGTATAAGATTCAAACGGAAAATTTGAATTGGAATGATTTGAATAATTTGAAATTGTAATTAAAGTTGAATAATTTTTAAAATCAAATGGAATTTGAATTGAATTTGGGAAGAAATCAAGAATAATACAACTTGATTTGGAAATGGAGTATGAAATTGGGATTAATTCAAACGGGTGTTCAAATGAATTGAAATTGAAACTAGTTAAATTGAAATTATTTGAATTAATAGAATTTAAGATCAAGTTTGAATAAAGTTAAATTTGGAAAGAAACTAAGGTTATTTCAACTTGAATTGGGATTGAATCAATTTCAATGGAAATTGAAGTTATTTAAATTGGAATTGGGTCAATTTAAATATAAAAGGGAATTTAAATGGAATTGATGAGAATGAAAATTGGGAAGTGAGCAGTTTTGACTCTGGACTATTTTTAATATAAATTGTTTTAATATAAACCTATTTTTCTAAGCTATTCATTATATATACAACCTTTCTTTTAAAAGCCAAATTATCTTATACTTGTTTTACAATTATTTTTGAAACTGTTTAACAATTTTCCAACTGTTTTATAAACTAATTACTATATTTTAACTATTTTATAAACTAGTTCTACCTTACTATTATTTTGCCATTATCTAAAATTTCTATAGTTTTTTAACAATTTTCTAACTATTTTACAAACTAGTAATTATTTTCCAACTACTTATCTATTTTAAAATTTTCAAGCTATTTCCTAAATAAACTGGACAGAGTTCAAACTGTTATTGGTTAAATACCCAATCAAGATAAGAATAGAGGTGATAATCCAAATGGATTAAAGGAACTGTGAGTAAGTGAATTAAAATCAAAGTGAATGTGAATAGAAATGGAATTGATTTGGCTAATAACCAATAAAGATAAATACGTAGGATGTACGTATGTTATTCTATTCGCAGAGTGATTTGATCCAGATTCGAGCACATAATTTTGGGATAATTAGGTCGATCCGAGTTGGGATTTTTCTCTCGATTTTCGACGGCGAACCCGGATATGGATTGTTGATTGGTTCTGGATATTCTCTACCATAGTTATGACTATGCAAGGAGAATGACGGTTTCTGATCAAGAAACCAGATCTGTGTCCGCACTAGGATGTCGGGTGGACGATACTAGTTCGGAAGTAAAATTGTGTGATCGAGTGAGCGATCAGATTTGTATAGCGTACGGATGATATGTGTACATCATACAGATTGGAATGAAATTGATATTGAAGTTTGTGGATAAGAAATTTGAAATGGTTTTTGAAGTGAAAATATATTTTGTGAAATATATGAGGAAATAAAATAGAAATTGGATATTTCTATGGATGAAATTTTGTTTATGGAAATAGGTGATATGGTAAGTGGTTTTGTAAGGAGTAATCAAATTTGAAAATCTGATTTTGAGTAAACAAAGTAAATATCTTTGTTTTATAAGATAAAACTTCCCTTGATGAATCTTTTGCCAAAAGAAAAAGGATTTGTTTTGAAAGTGTTTGAAGTATAAAAGGATTTTTATACAAGTTTATAATGATCCAAAGATTTTTATCAAGGATTATATATATATCTCTATATATAAAGGATCATATGAGGATTTTGGAAAAAGGTTTTGGGAACCTTTGGATTTGGAAAGGCTTTAGATTTTTGGGTAAAATCAATATTGATTTTTGGAAAGCCTAGTTTGAGAATTATCGATTTTGGAATAATTGATTTTGGGTAAAGAAGCTTTATATGAGACCAATCTAGGTGTATGATTTAAAGATACTATATGTGTATAGTATAAAAATGTTTTTATGATGGCTTTGGGGAAAAAGGTGCTCCCTTGAAATGAACTTCTCAGGAGTACCACCGGGTGGTGCTGCCTTGAGCCCCAAAGGGGGGTTTCTAAAGTTGATCCTGTGAGGAGTCCGGACATAACTAGTTCCTGAGGATTATGAGTAGAGTATACCATAGCGAAAGTCGTGTGTGCCGCTGAGAGCCAACAGTTACATGGACTTTTGCTGTGACGACAACGTAACCTAGGATGTAACTGCGATCTATGGTATAACATAGCGAAAGTCGTGTGTGCCGCTGAGAGCCAACAGTCTGCGTTTGATTTTATATCGGCAGACTGCGACCTATGTAGGAGTGGAGAGGTTTCATTTCGACAGCGAAAATCAAAGGCCGCTGAGAGCCTGCAGTTACATGGACTTTTGCTGTGACGGCAACGTAACCCTGGATGTAACTGTGATCTGTTGTGTGGGATCCATGGCGTAATCGAGAGGCCGCGGAGAGCCTGCAGTTACATGGACTTTTGTTGCGACGGCAGCGTAACCCTGGATGTAACTGTGACCATGGATGGGTGTGACGATTTCCAGAGCATTCTCATCAAATATATATCCTATATTTTCAAAAACTATTTTCTAAATTTTCAATAAAATTATTTTCAAAGTATTTTCACTGGATGTTGAAAACGGGTCTGCCAAGCACTTGTAGATTTTCAGTCTTACGCCTGATCAACGTATGACCGAATTCCTATAAGAACAAGGATGGACTGGCTAAAACATCGAGTTATAAAAATTATTTTTTTACAAAACTATTTTATGATATTATGTAAGTTTTAAAAGTGTTTTAAAAAGGATTTCAAAGAATATTTTTTTCTAATAATAAGAATTTTAAATCCTAGTTTCGTTTCTTTTCGAGGACGAAAAGATTCTAAGGGGGGAGGAATGTGAGAACCCGGATTTCTGGGCATCTGGAATTAATAATATAATTAGGTTAATTAATAGAAATACTGAATTTATAGATTAAACAAATCTGTTCAAATAAATACTTATATTGATAATTAGCAGAATTTGATTTATAAAATTAATAATTTGCAAATTAAAACAAATAAATTTGGCTAATTAAAGGTGTCTGAATATATATGTAAGTGGATTGGAAACTATAATAATAGTTGAACAAATAATTGATTGTTTATATGTATTTAGATATGAATAAATAGAATCATTATTACAAGTTAGATTTTAAGATATAAATTTCAAACTTTGATCTAATTGGAAACTTAAAAGATTGGCATCTTAGAATAAATTGGATTTGAAAATAGAATATGTATGATTTTATTTATTTATAATTTAGTTTAAAATATATTCTTTGAAAATTTTATAAATATAAGAGAATATATTTAATAAGGATATAAAAGAAATATTTAAGATATAAAATATAGAAGTAAGTAGATTAATAAGTATAAATGACAAATGTTAGTAATAAAACACGTGTCAATCCTCTCTTTATATTTCAAAATCAAGAAGATAAACAAGTATAGTTTATACATATAATTTGAACATAATATCTAAATTTTTATAAAGCACAAGCAATATATATAGGTAAAACATAGATTAATGAAATCATAAATATAAACTTAAGAAATCATTTATAAACTAGTAGTAACATGTGTTATTCACTAAAGTCTTGCATTTGACATTTGTAGAAAGGATAATATGTGTAAGCATTTGAAAACATGCAAATTTACACTTGGCTAAATATGATTTTCTTCTAAAAAAATATATATAATTTGTTTAAGAATATAAACATTAATTAATATATTAATAAAGCATTTGTAATTAAGGCAAAATTTTATATTTAATAAAGGTTAAGACACTTGTAAGCAACAAAAAAAAAATACACAATATATTCATGTGAATATTACATAATTACTTATTCATAGCCTAAATAAATTTGTAAATAAGAAAATAACATTTGTAAATTATTAATTAAACATTAAAAACATATGTAAACTTATTAATATATGTTAATGACAATTGTAAACAAGAATGTATATGTGTAGGATAATTAGAACTTAAGGGGGACAAGTGTCATTCTCTTGAAAAATTTAATTTAAAATTTAATTGTAAAATAAAGACATGAGTTTAATCTTCAGCTAAACTCTTTCTTCATCTCAATCAAAATGTGTTACAAAACAAAAGATAAAAAGGGAATAAAAACTGTAAACAGCAAAGGATTCAAACATCAAGCTAGCAACTAAATTAACTCAAAACATAGTGCATTCAAACATCAGTAATCAAAGGGGATTCAACAATTTACTAAGGCACAACCTTCTCTGTTCTATGCTTTTACAAGAACAAGTGAGTAAACTGCTGCCATTTTAATGCTTAAATTTGTTGAAAATGAGGCTGTGATAAATTGTTGAAATATCTTGCAAGCAATAATTAATCATATGATTAACTTAAACATGTTTGGTATGGTTGTATTAAGTTGTTGCTTGATTTAAAGTTGCTGAGTGCATGACTGTGTAAAGAAATCTTGGTCTCTGTTCTTGAATTTAAGACCATCAAATCTTTTAAGAAACTCTAAACTCATCACTCAAATTCTTCCATGCATTGATGATTGATGAAACTTTGATTATAATTATGATATCTTAAATCTAAAATTGTTTCCCAGTAGATTTATTGGCAATTATTTCAAAAACATGGGATTACAGTGAAAATTAATCCAAGTTTGAAAATTTAATTGTTTAAATTTTTGTGTTTTGGTTTTATGGTTTAATTTGATTTCGAAAATGAGGAATTTTGACAATAGACTCAGGATTTTTATATCCATGATTACTGGGAATTTCGAGTTTAGCGATATTTGGGAAAATATCAATTTTTGTCGATCGGGAAGGTTTCGATAATCACAATTTGGACTGAAGCAAGTCTAGATGTAGAAGATCATGGGAAAAATGGGATTGGGATTTTCAAACCACTGAGGAAGTCGAATTGCATTGATTTAGGGTTTTAGTTTGGAAGTGGATGGGGTTGTTTGCTGATTTTTTTGTGGCGTCGTGATAGCATCGGGAAGGTTCGGAATTGGTGGAAAGGATGATGAAGGTTTGGTGAAGGTTCGAGCAGTGGGAAGGCGACTCAGGTGGTCAGATTTGGGTGATGTCAGTTGGAATGGGTAGTGTATTTTCTGCCTTAGGGGTTCGATGTGTTCGATTTTGAATTACAAGGAGATTCGTGATTCTGGGTGTTTGTGCAAGGTGAGAAGGTCGACGTCGACTTGTGGAGGGTAGCGATGGTGGTCGGAGCAACGTTAATCGTCTGTGCATGTGCACGAATTTATGTTTGTGTCAGTATATGATTTTCGATTCAGGAAGATGAAGACAGCACGGGTGGAACTCGAAGATTTTGGCGTGTGTTCTCGGAGTAGATGATGGGATCAGCAAACTCAGTTTTGTTCTGTTTGATAATTTTTGGTTCCAGATTCGTGGATCCCTAATGAAGTTTTTGTGTAACCTGGTTCTGAAAAAAAAAGGGAGGTTTTTTTTTAAAAAAAAATGTTTTTAAAACAAGGATTTAAGGTTTAAGGGTTTTCCGAGCAAATGTTTTTAAAACAAGTTTTTCAATATTTGAATGATTAAGAGATGTTTATATTGTTTTATTATAAAGTAATTAATTTATTGTGAAATTAGTTACTAGTAGTCTTTAATAAGTTAATGATGAACTTAAGAATTGATTTCGATAAAGAATTTATCTTAAGATTAATTAAGGTAATTAATTGGTGTAGTGAACTAATTAAGGAGATTAATTAATGACTACTTAATGTAAATGGTTAAGGCTAATTTATTTGTGTGGATATTAAGGGATAAATTAATGATCAAGGTTAACTAATATAATTAACCAATGGAATGATTACTTAATGAAGTAATTCAAGGAGTTAATCACTCGGTAAAATTAAGTTGATGTGGTAAATCTTTGTTGATTAATTCAGTTTAATTAATTAAAAGAAATCAATTGATGTTGAGTTAAGTATAATTACTTAAGGTAATTAATGAGTTATAATTACTTAGTGAAGTAATTAGTGGATAATTACGGACGTAAATTAATTTAAGGAAATTACTTGATGGTAGTGCTTAAAGAATAATTACTTGAATTTAGTAATAATTACTCGGTGTAATTAAAGAATTAATTTATATAATTAATCAAGGAGATGGTTTAATTGATGAAGTAATTATGGAAAGTTAATTTCTGATTTGTGATTAATCCGATTGATTGATAAATGTAATTGAGTTAAAGGTTAATTATTATATGAAATTTAAGAATAATTAATTAGTGAAAAGTAATTAGAGGATCATTAATTAATGTAATTAATGGAAGCAATCAATCTTGCTTATTAATGATTAAATGATGATGGTTGCTTTGAATTGGTTGATATCTCTGATATGAATTGCTTTGTGATATGATGTGTTGGATGGACGATGATAATGTGATTATCAATTATGAATTGCTGAGTAAAAGTGTTATTCGACAATTAAAGTGGAATTGTATTTAATTTGATAACTTGGGTTTAGATGACATTGGATTCGAAGAGCCCGGAGTCGGGTATTAGTAAATACTCGAAGCCACTTCGATTCTTTATAATTTGGTATGTGGAATCAATAGAATGAAATGGAATGATTAAAGTAAATTGGACAATTTAATCTAAGTTTGGTACTTAGAAATTATGTTGTGATGTATGTAATGTTTATAACAACTCATGAAATTGTGAATTTATACAAGTTACCCGGGTTTATATAAGTTGCATGTTTTTGTATCCCTTGTTAGATAAGTTTACTCACGCTGGTTTCCAGCCTGACCCGGGTGTTACTTTGATGTAATGCTCGGGTCAGACCGAGTATTACAGATTTTCAGGTAAGGATGTTCTGGAGCTCAGGAGGCGAGCTAGATAGCAGGAACGTATGGAGAGTTTCCACTATGATATTGTATATATATGAGACATGTTAAATTGTATCTATACAATGTCGTATAAAATTGTTGTAACTCTGATATATCGATGTAAATTGATAGATATAGTTTTCTTTGATATAACTATTATTGTTATTATATTTTATCCGCTGCGAATGTGAGTTTGTGTGTTCTTTTCTGTTCTTTTTCTTTCTCTTTCTTCTTCTCACTAACTATCTGGAAATTTCGGGATCGAAATTTCCGGGTCGTTACAACCACTCTTCAAGTCCAACTCAAGAAGCTTGAATGTAAGCTTTACAAGAAGAACATTCCCAAAGTTAGGTTTAGGAATTTCTGAAATTGATAAGAGAATGAGTTGGAGAAGAAGAAGAGAAGCTTACCAATGGGTTCTTCTATTAGTTTGGAGCTAGAGTTTGATTTGCAAAAGAAAACTAGGGCTTGGAGTTTTAATTTCCCATCTCTCCCACCATTGATGCTTTAGAAGTGAAAAGAGGAGGAAGTGAGAGTGAATGGGGAGGAGTGGTTCAGATTTGAGTATAAGTTAAACATAGGGCTGAACCCAAACCCAAACCCAAATTGAAAAAGCAGCAAAACTTGACTAACTCCAAACATATCGAAGTTTACACTTAAAAAGGTTGCAAGTGGCATTTTAAACTCAATGGGAGTTGTCCCGAGTCCTAATTTGACCGTATGCAAAAGTAGCTTTTCGGACTAAATTCCGATTATCGAAAAAATATTTTAAATATAAAATCGACAAATATGCGGGTTGTTACATTAAAATTCATTAATTATGGACTTTATTATTTTTATTTTCCGTTTGATTTTAAATCGAATTTCAGCTTTTCCCAATTTCTCCTTTATTCTTTTCAATAATTTAAGTCTAAAATATTAAATAGATGTTTTGTTCTTTTTTTTTAAAATAATAATGCTGAAGTTTAAAATTCATTAACCTTTTGTTAATTCAAATTTTCTTTCCATATACGGAATTTATTTATTAGAATTTAAAACTACTATTATTCTTATCCAATTTATTCTTAATTTACTTAAAATTTTCTTTAATTATTTCACTTACCAATTCTCTTCGTTTTATTTCAAAAATCCAATTCTATATATCTTGATAACCTAGTGCACCGGAATATATTCAGGTAAACCATAACATCCAATATTCCAATTATCAATAATATTCATCATGGAATATAAAATAATCACAACAGAGGGGATTAAATAATTTAAATAAATGTTGAGGGATCCAGTTGGATCCCTCCAACCTGTTTCCCTGGATCCACAGACGTTAGCACAATATAATACACCAATCCCAAAGTATACCATACTATAGCACATCAATCAATTCAACCATTCAAATAATTATTTAAATTTAATCATTTAAATTTAATCATTTAAATTTAATCATTTAAATTTAAATTTAGCTGAGTGGGATTAACTCACCTTATTCCGTTTGCAACCCATTTCCAAACCAGCTTGTTTCGTCCCAATTCTTCACAATTAACCTTGTATAAACCATTTTACATTTTATTAATATTTGAGCTTATTGAACAATTACTTCTCTTTGATAATTTTACTTAGCTAATCATTTATTTCAATTACTTTTCCTTTAATAAAATATCCTTTGGTAACTAAAACAAATAAATGAGTTTTATGAACAAATTAATTACCATTAAATAAATAACACAACTAATAATTTAGTTAAACCAATTTTTCTTTTACAATTTCTTTTAGTAACTAAATAATTCAAATAAGTTTATTAATCGTCTAAATCACTAATATACATTATTAAGTAACCTTGTAGATTTCATTTCTAAACTGCATATAAATATATTTTTTTCATTTTCCAAACTGCATAGAAAAATAATTTATATGGGTTTTAAGAATGTTATCTTTATATAAGCCCTTCTTTTTTTCTTATATATATATTTTCCTAAAATCTCATATATATATTTACTTTTTTTTTCATGCGTATATGAAAGTGTATATATATGTATATACATTTTAAACAGAACCATTTTATATCCTTTATTGTATATGTTTGAAAACAATAGTACTTTTTTTCTTTTGTATAAATTGGTAAAATAAGAAATCCGGTTTTAACATCCGTTCTTTACGTATACACAGCATTATACTACCGTATTAAATTTAATAGAAAATAAATCGAGTTTACCTTGCCCCTATCCATCGAAATGGAGCTCGCTGTTCACCATACCCCAACACCCCGAGCTACTGTAAGCAACCACTGTTATTCTCCCTCCACGCCGCCACCTCCACGCCGCCATAGCCAAACTGAACTCAAGCCCCCTCGCGCGACCCACCCTAAATCCATCATCAACCCACATAAATCGCCACAGCCCCAAATCGCGAGAACGAAACCATCTCGAAACCCTAGATAAATCGAATCCCCCGCTCACCAGAGACGGCCTCCACCTTTGCTCTGAGATCGCGACTCAATTCCGAATCGAGTCTCTGAAGTTCATACGTTCCGCCATTATTTTTTTTGAAAAGATTTGGGCCGTTATTAATTTTTTTTAACTTTGATTTTGTTTTGGAGAAGGGATTTGGTTGAAAAAGGGTTGCGAGATCTATTAGAAGGATCGACTTACAGAAGAAGGAAGACGCGAGTAGTATTTTTTTTTCTGCTTACGAATTTAGAAGAGAACGGGGCACGATTTTAAGATAAGGGTAGTGGTGTACACAAAAACTTGACTATTTAAATTAAATTAAATTAGATTATTATCAATTAAATTTTCAACACGTTTATATATCGTACACTCACACAACAATTCTGATCATAGCAAAATTCGAAATCCAATAATAATTTAATATTACGGATCCAATGGAACTGGTTTCGTCGAATTCCGAGACTGTGCCTCGGAAGGCTATTTTTAATTTCAATTTAAACGATAAAATTTTAAACTGAACAAATCACTGTTAAGTTCAATTTTAAAACTTTTATTATCCTCGGTATTATCAATATAAATTTCATAAGCCTTCAATTTATTTTCAACAGGCTTAAAATTCCAAATTCAACATTTTACTCAACTTCAAATTATTTAATTTAATAATTCAATTATCAAATAAATTGTGATATTCGTTATTCGAGTTAAAATTACTCTATTGAATATTTAAAATCAATTAAATATTCCGATTTAAAAGGCTTTAAAATTCCGGGTCGTCACATTCCTTCCCCCTTAAAAGAATTTCGTCCCTGAAATTACTAATTAGGGAGAATGGTCCAATCCCCGTTTATTATTTTTCCCTAAAACCAAACAGTTTCTAACAATTCAACATCTTACCAACTATCTTTTTATAAAAGACCCGTTATTATTCTTATTAACTTCTCAACTCTCCCATAGTTTCAAACTATACAATTTGTTTAACCATTCAAGTTTCAATTTAAAACCAAATTTTGAATTATCAAAATTTTCTCAAAATTTTTCTAACTCCCTAAATTCCCGAAAAATTTCGCCAGCATCTCCTTTGCGCGGCTAGCTCGGTACAACTACAAAATGGCTCTACGGCCTCCCAAATCCAAAAAGAAAACAAAAGGCCAAGTGGCTCAATCCAAAATCCCAATCAAATTTCACAGAAATTTAAACACATACCTTTTTGTCGAGCATTTCAAATTCATCTTCTGAAATCAAAATCAATTCTCTTTCCCTTTATATAATACCTGCATATCCTGCTTAGCACTAATATCCAATCATAGTATTCCAAAAACATTTTATCGACTTCCATACAATGTCAATATTTATTGATTCAAATATTAACTTAGACTATATCTGTAATATAAATTTCCATTTAAGAATTCACCATTCGTTTCTTAAGTTAGTATAAGCATTTTATATGCTTCTTTATTTATTTTCACCTTACCACTTTAGTTTATATCTAATTTTATTCAAATTGATTCTTTCATTTCCATATGAATTCAATTTATCTTTAACTCTGAATATTTAAATTTTATTTTTCATTTATAACTAATTCATGTGATTATTTTACATTAGTTCATTTACAAATTTATTTCAATTTCCAATTTGAAAACGTTTGTCGTTAACAAAATTTTCCAAAAATTTTCAAAAATTTTCTAACTCCCAAAATTTCTGAATTTTTTTGGCAGAGTCTCCTTTGTATGGAGGAGCTTTTGCAATTTGACAAAAGAGATAAATATATATACATCGACCCACACGGTCGGAAAAACCAAAAGCAGTTCATATTTCCTATTTTTATTGCGTAGGCGCACCTTATTTAGCATTTTAAGCAAGCAACTTATTTATTTAGCAGATAACGCAATCAAATCCAGCCACATGGCTTCCAGGTACCTGTACTTACTCAATTTAAACATGTAAGTGCCAAATATATGAAGTTTAACAGCATATCACTTATTTGCAATAGTAAAAACATATGAATTCTAAAAGAAATTCACACCAACATTTTTCCGTAAGCAATTTATATAGTTTCCATACTAATTCAAAGGTTTCAATTAATTTATAATCCATTTTCATTCAATTTGAATGGTTTTCAATCCATTCGTATACAACTTCATCAATTTGAATGGTTTAAAACTCAATCGCTTACGTTAATTTATTTTTAAGCAAACTGAACTCATATTTAATTCAATTGCTCTCAAAATCAATTTATTTTACTTCTATCAATTCATAGAATTTTAATTACTTCTATTTATATTAAATGACAATTTATTCTATGCAATTTGACGAGATCTATGTGAATAAATAAGTATTTCTATAACCAATTTAAATGGATTTCAACTCAATTTATAATTAATTCTATTCCATTATTAAAATTTATCCACAACCCATATATTCTCATTTCCATTTCGTTTCAGATTGGAATCCATTCACTTGCATCTCATTTTACTAACCAAACTAGTTTCATTCAAAACCATTAACAATATAGGTTCATCTTCATTTCCAATTAAATTTCCTTTTTATTTTAATTCATTCACAACCATTTATTTAACTCGACACATTCCATGTCAATTTTATTCACAATCCATTCATTTACATCCCATTCCATATTTGTTTATTCCAAACTATTGCATTTAGCTCGAAGACAATCCAAGCTATTGCATTCCATAACCATTTCTCAACTTATTTGAACCACACTTCATTTTGATTCTTATTTATTCTATCCATTTATTTATCCAACATAATTAGTTTATCCACACAATCCATTAGGAATTTTCATTTGTTTAAATATTATATATAACCTAACAATACTATTTCGATTTAAATTTATTTTCACTTGATTTAAATCCAACCCAATATCATTAAACTTTGTTTAAGTTGAATTAAATTCAACTCTCTTCCATCTATTCAGCTTAAGTCAATTTATTCCAAATTTTATACTTAAGCTCATTTTCATTTTACAAGTAAATTTTTCTCTTTTATTACTCAACTTAACTCAATTGATTCCAAGGCCATATCCAATTTATTTCCACATATCTGGATTTTATTCTCAATACAAACGATTATTATTTTAATCCAATTTCATTTTTATTCGACACCTTTCCAATTATATTTAATTTGTTAACATTTCAAGTCGAATTTTAATTAATAACTCAAGTTCTGATTCCACCATTCACCTTAACTTACCATCAAATTTTATTAACTCACAATTCAACTTCATTCTCTATTTATTTAATTAAAAGCAAGACCACTTTCAATTATATTTTCTTCACTAATGATTCAAGTCGAATTTGATTTATAACTTGAGTTCTATTTCCAAACTCAATATTAGCTTACAATTCAGCTTCTATTTAGCTACATTGAACTCCATTTGCACATTTCATTAACTAATTTATTATCAATTAGTTCTTCCCTTATTTATAATCCAACACTTGAATTTCAATTCCAAATATCATTCCATTTAATCTTTCTTAGTTCAATTTAGTTTATAATTCAAGTTTGATTTTTATCTTATTCTCCAATTCATCAATAATATTTATTTTGGGTTTTCTATCCCATTTTTCAATTTATAAGTCATAACTTATTATTAACACAATCCCATCCATTCTAGGCTTGAATATATTCTTCTTTTATTTTTATTTTTAACTCAAGCCTTATGATTATTTATATCCCAAGCATATTTTTATTCCATGCATTTTAATTCTGATTCATTTATAAGTTATTCTAATTTATTTACTTCAATCCAATCCTTAACAAATTTAATTGTAACAACCCGGTATTTCGCATCAGTTTATAATTGACATTAAACGATTAATATTTTCGTTAATTACCAATTGAAGTTTTTTAAATTGTGTTAAAATTCTTTTATAAATGGTTAAAATGATTTTCTGGGCTTTGAATTCTCGGCCCACGTTTCATTTGTTTGGATTGTAATAAATTTGCAAAGCAAAATAACCGGCACCTATTATTTTTTTCGTTCATTCTTAAAACCCTAAAACAAAATCGAACGAACGAGATAAATGGCGGCTTGTTGCTTTTCCTCGTTCGTTCCTCTCCACTCTGAAATTAGGGTTTCGTTCGACTTCCCTCGGTTGCTTGGGCTTCACTCGTCTCTTTGATGCTCGGCCGCTTCTATTTTGGTCGAGCTCGTAGAAAAAGGTGAGTGATTTATTTCACTCACTTCTAATACAAATTTATGTGATTTCTTATTTGTTCAAGCTTGTTATTTTTGTGCTTGATTAATTGATGCTCACGATTTGGATTGCTGGTATTTTGATTTCGTGAATTTATGTTGACCTCGGCTTCAACTTGATTTACGACTTTGTCAATTGTTTTCAGTGTTGACTTGATGCCAGTATGCACCTGTAAGTTTTGTGTTGTTTTCTTTGAGCCGGGACTTGAAGAAAAAGGGGATTTTGTAAAAATAGTTTGGGCTCGGCATTGTTTTGATTTGAAACCGCATTCCCTGATTTTTTTTTATGATCTCGTTTCGACTATGACTTTGGCATTGCCTTTAATTGCAGATTGAAATCTCATTTGGCTTTGTTCGAACTACCTAGGTCAATTGTTTATACGGGTGCTGTTGCATTGGGTATAGATATGTATGTGTTTTATATATAGACATACACGCCCACTTGTATTAGTATTGTTTGCTGTCTCATTTTTGGGTTGTTCGAACTTGATACTTTCTGAAGTTTAATGTTTGTTAGCTTCAATCTTGAACACTGTTTTCTCAAGCCTGCGTAGATTGTTGCATTTTCCCAGTAGCACACTTGAACTTGTTTATGAAATTCCATAACATTGGCCATTAACTGTTGGCATCAGTCTTGACTTTACTCTTTTCATTTACAGGAAGTAGATGTATTTGCTTGCATCCATATGGTCTCTACATCAGGTGTGATATAGTTTACATCTGAGTTGAATTTGGTCCAATTTCATTTAGTTATTCACTGGCCACTGTATACAAGTTTTTCATGTAATCAACTGTGCATTTGTCTGTAGTGTTACCATGTTCATTTGATAGCACCTTCGTCATTTTAGTTGGACTTGTACACTTTTGGTTTCACTACATAGCATATTGGTACATATTAAAAATGCTGCATCATTGAGTTGCACTGCACTTTTGTGTTTGCATTAGCTTCACGATGAGGCTGGTGCTGTTTTGGTCGAGACTGTGTTCATATATGGTTATTTTAGAACCATTTCATTGTTGAGGCTGTGACACTTGTTGTTGCACTTGCTTGACCCAGTTTCATTCCTCTTTGCGTCTGTTGCACTTTGCATTCATATGTTTACACTACCCAGTTTTTAGAAGTACATTTCATATACTTGTAGCCATTCACTTAAAAACAGTTGCATTCCTCTGGTTCATTCCATGTTTGAACCATTGCTCTGTGCCCTTGTGGTGGATGCGATTCACTTGCAGTCTGCCCTTGTGCTTGTGTGTGCGGTGCCATACCCTTAGTGCCCTCACCCTCCTTCTATTTTTGTAGTTGCCCCACTGCTTTGTGTTTTGGATGCTGCAGTTGAATTGAGTCACTGACTTGACCTTTTTCATTTGGTTTATGGGTTGGTGTCCTTTGTACTGTCCACTGTCTTTGTTCATGAAACTGATGCATTGCATTGATGCATGGTATTCGTTTGCATTTGGCCACTGTATTTCACTTTGATGTTATTTCAATTAAAGCTGCTCTGTGTCTTTTCTGTTGTGTACTGCGGTGCCATATCATTGGTGCTCTCATCTTCATTCGGCTGTGTCTTCATGTTGTACACAACCCTGTGCAATTGCTAATTTGAGTTATACTACTTCTCGTTGCACCTCTGATTCATTTTGCCATGCGCAGTTTGTTATGTACATTCATTTGTGTACAAATTTTACATTCATTTGGTGGTAGTTTTAAACTGCTGCACTCGAGTTTTGTTACTTGAGCTACTGGACTTATTGTTGTACACTGCATAGTGTGATCTTGTGGTCATGTTGCTTTCATTGCTGTTGACATCTGTTCACTTCAGTTTTCACAGTTGCACAAACTTATTTGAGTTTGCATTGGTGCATTGCCTTACTGAACTTGATTCACTTCATGTTGCAGCTGGTCTTTGCATCCATACATGTTGATTTTTGTAATTTCACTTGAGTTTAATCCATTTTTAACGGGTTTGACCTTATGCCCGGTTGTGTACATCATTACTGTAGTGGCAAGGCAGTGCACGCAAGCGTGAACTGCAGCCACCCGGAATTGAGTTTTTTGGTACATCATCACGGCAGTGGCAAGGCAGTGCACCCAAGCGTGAACTGCAGCCACACGGAATTGATTTTATAGGTATTTCTTTTTCTTTTGATGCGTTGATCTTTTGTGTAAACCATGTTGTAGTGGCGAGGCAGTACACACTTGCGTATACTGCAGCCCTACCCGAGTTGACGCTTTAATTGATGTTTTCAATTACTAGATTGTTTTCTTTGTCCAATTCAATATTTAGAAATTACCTTTGAGTTGATTTTATTCGTGTTGTCAATTCAATGATTTGAAATCTTATTTTTACCGTTACCTGATTTCCTTATTAAGGGATTGGATAGACTAGATTTATTGTGACTGTCATCTATTCGTTATTTAATTATTTTTTCTTCTGTGCACAAATAACTGAGTTTGAATTAGACTGACCCGTGTATTTTCTTCTTTTGAATTTAATACTCAGGTCAGACCCGAGTTATTTCAGGTTGTAGATATCCTGCTTTGGGTTGCTGCTAGAGCTACGAAGTCCTTTCATATCTTTTGGAGTAGTCGTCGTCATTTATAGTAGTCAGTGTAATTGTATAGGAAGATATGTATTCATGTATATTATATACGTTAATGTACTTGTATATATAACTTCCTGAGTCGACTGTTGTAGTTGTATCATATGTATTGTATCACATGTATTGTAACTGATATCAGTTATTATATATATGAGACTTTCTGTTTTTATTTGTGTTCCGCATTTATGTTATCTGTGTTATTGTTATATATTTTGTTCTAAACTATTATGAACCATCTTAGTTCGTTTTATACTGGAATTGGGGTATGTCGATGGGAGTAAATAAATCAGAGATGAAAAATGAAAGAATATATATACCACTCCTATCGAGATAACCAGTACTAGTGTAAGGCCTAACTACGGATGGCCGCTCATCAACAGTCTTATTCTCCACGCTAGTTGACAGCACTACACTGTAGTGTTCTTGGCTAGCGTGGGCATAGAGGTGGGGCGTCACAGCTTGGTATCAGAGCCTGGGTTTTGAACAAATATAAAACATAACTTATATGGAACATGTGTTACAACTATTTGTCGATATTTTATCTCTCATCTTTGCATATGATTATCTTTGATTGTTAGGTATGAATTCCTAACGCTTATTCATGTGCCTTCGATTTTGATTTCGTGAAAGTATTTTGGCTTCGGCCTCCGTTTGCTTTACAAACTCAAGTTGGATTTTTGATGATGAGGATTTTGTTCTTGTGTTTTTGGCTTTGAATTGATTTAGCCGACGTTGATTTTGTTTGAATTTGGCCAATTAAAGCTATTTTGATCTCCTTGCATTTTGTGGTAGTCCGCTACCTTCTCGAATTTGCAGTGTACATATTTCACATTCACTTGGTGGAAGCTTTTCACTACTGTCACTTGCTTATTGCATTTGTTTGCACTGTGAATTCTTGAGCATTGGCCTTTGTGCCTTGTTGTTATTTCTTTATATGCTGTTGTGGCCATTATTTGTTGACTTCGGCATTGACTTGATTTTTATTTTTGTTGAAGTCATCTATGCATTTATGCCCGTTTTGCTTTGTTTTTCCAATTGTTAATCGATTCTTCTTTTTCGATTAGTTGTTATCACCTTTGTCCACCTTGATAACTTCTATTTCTGGAATTTTTGGGTATTCCTACTTTGATGGATTTAGAATCGAATTCTTTGAATTTCCTTCACGTCTTCAAATGTGAATTTTAGTGAATTGATTTGGTTTCCAAATTTAATCGATTCTTGTTAATTCCCCGATTTGTTGCTATCATTTATTAGCAACTTTGATAACATTTTCTTCGGGATTTTCGTGAACATACCTTTTGAAGGATTCAGTATCGATTTCTTCGGATTCTATTCACATCTTCGTATGTGAATTCTTGTGATTGGTTGTTTCTACAATCACTTTTATGCTTTGTCACTTTAAAAATATAAAGGTTTTCTATACTAGTAGTAAATATCAAAACTCTTTCTTCAAATGATTTCAGCACTATTTTATTACAAAGCTCGTTTTCTCAAAACCGTTTTCCAATCTATTAGTATATACAAACCTTTACCTCACTCGTATGAGAAATTTAATTAAACGGCTTAGTAAAACAAGTGGTATGAAACGCTTGTGTTTGCTTCGTCGGTTAACCCTTGGACTTGTTCGATTGAACCTTTTGTGACAATTTTCTAGTGAAGATTTACAGTTTGTTCATAAATATTTAAGTTAAGCAAGTGGTTATGGGACATGAAACTAAACTTTTATATTTACTAGCTTAGTGTAATTGACAAAACTTGATGATCATGACAATCATTTTTATGTTTTAGACTGGCAACTGTGCGATGTCTCTTTGTCTGCGGGGGAGACTAGACCCCGCTCTTGTGATGTTTCGCTATCGCATTTCTGTGATGTTTCGCCATCACATATGTGGGGTAGCGCCTCACGGCCTTCGGGCCATTCGTGTGTCAAAATTAATGGCTTGCAACCATGAGATAGCGTCTCGCTTTGCGTTATACGTGTTGGTGAGTTTTCATGCTCACATGTAGGTGAGTTTCCATGCTCCCGTTCTCGCTTTGCGTTACACGTGTTGCTGAGTTTTCATGCTCACGTGTAGGTGAGTTTCCATGCTCCCGTTCTCGCTTTGCGTTACACGTGTTGGTGATTTTTCATGCTCACGTGTACATGAGTTTTCATACTCCCATTTGAGTTTCCAAACTCCCATTTGAGTTTCCATACTCCCATTTGAGTTTTCATACTCTCATTTTGTGATATCTGGATTTCTTGTGTAGTCTTCTGGAATTTGTGCTTCACCAATTTTCATGATTTCTATTGATAAATTTTATCAATTTTTGTGCATTGGTGAATTCTTGTGTCATTGACTTGTTATGAATACAAGTTTAGGGTATGATATCGCTTTTCTATCTTTGAGAAGGTTCTTGTGACATTTTGATGAATGAAAATTCATTGGTATTATCTTTTGATGCCAGTTATTATGATGAGATTTTGACCTATTAACTTCAGTAACCGTCGATTTTAAAATGGATTTTCAAGCGGTTATCCCACAATGCTGATTTTGTTGTCCGTTTTTTTGGTATTTTGAGAAGTGCAATTTCCTTGTCGGAATTGCTACTGATGTTGCTGTTTTAATCACGTGCTTTAAAAATTTGTTATTTTTCAAAATTGTTTCAAAATATAAATCAAAATTGTTTTCAAAATTTTTACAGTTTACGCTTTCAAAAGAATGAGGAAGCGATTTAAACGTTTCAGAAAAATCTAGGACTATGACCCATTTCTTTTACTGATTCGCTTAATACCGGACTTGTCCGTTTGAGAACGTGAAATGTTATTTTTAGAATACACAATTTTGTACTTTCAAGGAAACGATGAAGTGAATTAAACGATTTAGTAAAACTCGTGGTTATGGGACATGTGCGTTTGCTATTTCGATTAATCCCGGACACGTTAATTGAAATATTTGTGATTTCTGATTATCGTTTTTGATAATCGGATATTTGAGATTTAATTATCGATTTGATAATTAAATATTTTGGATTTGAGATTTCTGATTATCGCTTGTGATAATTAGATATTTAAGATTTGATTATCGTTTTTGATAATTAAATATTTGTTGTTTTCGATTATCGTATTTGATAATTGGATATTTGTTGATTTGAGATTTCTAATTATCGTTTTTGGTAATTAGATATTTGCAACTTTGCGACTTGTGATTTTTGTTTCCTAATTATCATTGTTGATAATTAGATTTTGCTGTCTCCTAATTATCGTATCGATGATTAGATATTGCTATTTTGTGATTTCTGTATTCTGATTATCTATTTGATAATTAAACTTTGTAGAGAATTTGTGAATTTCTTTTATGAAATTAAAAGATTTCTTTGGTGAACTTCCTATTTCGAATTTCTTCATCTTGTGATGATATTCTCTTATGGTTGTTACCTTTTGTCCATTTATTCCATATGATTGCGAGGACGCAATTTCTTTAAGGGGGGAGTCTGTAACAACCCGGTATTTCACATCAGTTTATAATTGACATTAAACGATTAATATTTTCGCTAATTACCAATTGAAGTTTTTTAAATTGTGTTAAAATTCTTTTATAAATGGTTAAAATGATTTTCTGGGCTTTGAATTCTCGACCCACGTTTCATTTGTTTGGATTGTAATAAATTTGCAAAGCAAAATAACCGGCCCCTATTGTTATTTTCATTCATTCTTAAAACGCTAAAACAAAATCAAACGAATGAGATAAATGGCGGCTTGTTGCTTTTCCTCGTACGTTCCTCTCCACTCTGAAATTAGGGTTTCGTTCGCCTTCCCTCGGTTGCTCTGGCTTCGCTCGTCTCTAAGATGCTCGTCCGCTTCTATTTTGGTCGAGCCCGTAGAAAAAGGTGCGTGATTTATTTCACTCACTTCTAATACAAATTCGTGTGATTTCTGATTTGTTCAAGCTTGTTATTTTTGTGCTTGATTAATTGATGCTCACGATTTTGATTGCTGGTATTTGGATTTCGTGAATTTATGTTGACCTCGGTTTCAACTTGATTTACGACTTTGTCAATTGTTTTCAGTGTTGACTTGATGCCAGTATGCACCTGTAAGTTTTGTGTTGTTTTCTTTGAGCTGGGACTTGAAGAAAAAGGGGATTTTGTAAAAATAGTTTGGGCTCGGCATTGTTTTGATTTGAAACTGCATTCCCTGATTTTTTTTATGATCTCATTTCGACTGTGACTTTGGCATTGCCTTTAATTGCATATTGAAATCTCTTTTGGCTTTGTTCGAACTACCTAGGTCACTTGTTTATACTGGTGCTGTTGCATTGGGTATAGATATGTATGTGTTTTATATATAGACATACATGCCCACTTGTATTAGTATTTTTTGCTGTCTCAGTTTTGGGTTGTTCGAACTTGATACTTTCTGAAGTTTAATGTTTGTTAGCTTCAATCTTGAACACTGTTTTGTCAAGCCTACATAGATTGTTGCATTTTCCTAGTAGCACACTTGAACTGGTTTATGAAATTCCATAACATTAGCCATTAACTGTTGGCATCAGTCTTGACTTTACTCTTTTCATTTACATGAAGTAGATGTATTTGCTTGCATCCATATGGTCTCTGCATCAGGTGTGATATAGTTTACATTTGAGTTGAATTTGGTCCAATTTCATTTAGTTATTCACTGGCCACTGTATACAAGTTTTTCATGTAATCAACTGTTTATTTGTCTGCAGTGTTACCATGTTCATTTGATAGCACCTTGGTCATTTTAGTTGGACTTGTACACTTTTGGTTTCACTGCATAGCATATTGGTACATATTAAAAATGCTGCATCATTGAGTTGCACTGCACTTTTGTGTTTGCATTAGCGTCACGATGAGGCTGGTGCTGTTTTGGTCGAGACTGTGTTCATATATGGTTATTTTAGAACCATTTCATTGTTGAGGTTGTGACACTTGTTGTTGCACTTGCTTGACCCAGTTTAATTCCTCTTTGAGTCTGTTGCACTTTGCATTCATCTGTTTACGCTACCCAGTTTTTACAAGTACATTTCATATACTTGTAGCCATTCACTTAGAAACAGTTGCATTGCTCTGGTTCATTCCATGTTTAAACCATTGCTATGTGACCTTGTGGTGGATGCAATTCAGTTGCAGTCTGCCCTTGTGCTTGTGTGTGCGGTGCCATACCCTTAGTGCCCTCACCCTCCTCCTATTTTTGTAGTTGCCCCACTTCTTTGTGTTTTGGATGCTGCAGTTGAATTGAGTCACTGACTTGACCTTTTGCATTTGGTTTATGGTTTGGTGTCTTTTGTAGTGTCCACTGTCTTTGTTCACGAAACTGATGCATTGCATTGATGCATGGTATTCGTTTGCATTTGCCCACTGTATTTCACTTTGACATTATTTCAATTAAAGCTGCTCTGTGTCTTTTCTGTTGTGTGCTGTGGTGCTATATCATTGGTGCTCTCACCTTCATTCGGCTGTGTCTTCATGTTGTACACAGCCTTGTGCACATGCTAATTTGAGTTATACTGCTTCTCGTTTCACCTCCGATTCATTTTGCCATGTGCAGTTTGTTATGTACGTTCATTTGTGTACATATTTTACATTCATTTGGTGGAAGTTTTAAACTGCTGCACTCGAGTTTTGTTACTTGAGCTGCTAGACTTGTTGTTGTACACTGCATAGTGTGATCTTGTGTTCATGTTGCTTTCATTGCTGTTGACATCTGTTCACTTCAGTTTTCACAGTTGCACATACTTATTTGAGTTTGCATTGGTGCATTGCCTTACTGAACTTGATTCACTTCATGTTGCAGCTGGTCTTTGCATCCATACATGTTGATTTTTGTAATTTCACTTGAGTTGAATCCAGTTTTAAATTCGGCTTTGACCTTGTGCCCGGTTGTGTACATCATTACTATAGTGGCAAGGCAGTGCACGCAAGCATGAACTGCAGCCACCCGGAATTGAGTTTTTGGGTACATCATCACGGTAGTGGCAAGGCAGTGCACACAAGCGTGAACTGCAGCCACACGGAATTGATTTTATAGGTATTTCTTTTACTTTTGAAGCGTAGATCTTTTGTGTAAAGCATGTTGTAGTGGCGAGGCAGTACACGCTTGCGTATACTGTAGCCCTACCCGAGTTGACGTTTTAATTGATGTTTTCAATTACTAGATTGTTTTCTTGTCCAATTCAATATTTAGAAATTACCTTTGAGTTGATTTGATTCGTGTTGTCAATTCAATGATTTGAAATCTTATTTTTACCGTTACCTGATTTCCTTATTAAGGGATTGGATAGAGGAGATTTATTGTGACTTTCACCTATTCGTTATTTAATTATTATTGCTTCTATGCACTAATAACTGAGTTTGAATTAGACTGACCTGATGTGCACGTAAATATGCATATTTTTACCACCATATTTAATCTATTTAAATTTAATAAATGATCATATTGGGTATTTGTACTTGTTTGAACCAAATTCAAATTGTTTTCAAATTGTCACATATTCATCTTCATATAAGGGCAAAATTGTGATATCCTGAAAATTTGGCAATATAAATTTAATAATCTATGTTATAAATTTAAATTGATTTGATAATTTTTGGTAATAAAATTTGAATTGAATTAATAATCATCTTTTAATAAATATTTAAATTGGTTGACTTTATCATTTTAAAGCTAATAAACTGTTTTCTGTTTATAATATATATAATTGTATATATTGTAAATTGATAAACTTTGATTTAGAACTTAATAAATGAATCAATTTTTAATTTTTATTTATATTTGGTAAAATTGGAAATTTGATTTAAATTTAACATTTAATTGTTTTAAACAATTTAATAAATAATTATATAGGAAAATTTGTTTAAATTTATATTTAATTAACTTGAATATGGATTTAAATTAGGTTAACATTAAAAGCTTAGTTGTAATTTCTTTTTAAATTTATTGCTTGAATTTATATGTAAAAATTTAAAATACAATTTACAAATAATTTTAATCTATTAAGTAATAAAAGTAATTTATAATCTCATTTATAAATTATTTAATATTGTTTAATTTATTACTTTCAAATGATATTGAGAATACTTAGTTTTTATAAACATAAATAAATTTTGTTAGAAATAAGATTTGTTATTTTAATTTTATTAAGAGTTATATATGCATATATGTGTAACTTGATTTTTTAAAAATGGATTTGATAAATTAATTTTGAATTTGATGTTTGAAAAATTTAAAGAATAAATAAAAATATTTGAATAAGCTATTGTTTATAATTTGTTTTGTTTTGTCTTTTAAAATTTAAAAGGAAATAAAATTCATTTATATATTACAAAAGAAATAATAAATTTAGACTTAAGACTTTATAAACAATTTAAATTAAAGTAAAATACTCTTAATACATATATTAATTTATTTATACCTATTTGACATATGTAAGCATAGCATGAACTAAAGTGACAAATGTTAGAATTATAACAAGTGTATTACTTAATTTTCTTTTTCTTTTATTTTTAAATTATACTTAAACATTTCTTTCCTCACTTCATTTTCTTTTCCCCATTCTTCTTCATAACTTAAGAGAAATTTTCAGATCTAAAAATCTAAAATCATCTTCCTCAAATCACATCTAGAATTTAATCTCTTTGATCAATCTTCTTTCAAAATAAATTTTTGTTCAAAATGAAAATCTGTAGTCCTCCTCACAAACAAGCCTGAAACCAATATCTCCTCTAGCCCAAAGTTATTTGAATCATTCACAAACCAGGAATCAAAGTAAAACTGAAATTCATTATGCAAACCATATAAAAACCTGTAGCTCTTCAATTCCAATGCCTGAAACCAATTTGCATGCAAACCACAAAGTTCAAATACAGACCTGCAGTCCCCCTTCTTTTCTGTTTTAATACAACATCCAACTGCATGCACTTTCTTTCTGGGGGCCTGCATTTCATTTCTGGAAACATGCATGTGATTCAGAATAGAAGCATTGCAGTAAATCAAAGTTTGAGTTTACAAAAGAAATAAAGATGCAACTGGAGGTTTTGGAAATTAAAAACAAGCTGCAGTTTTTAAGAAGAAACTCAGGATCAGGTTTTCCAAAAATAAGTTGCTCTGCCCCTATAACTGGTGAGTAACAATTTATTTTAAAATTAATTTAGATTAATTTGGTTGCTTTAATTGTTTCATGTGATGAGTTTGATGAAAATTGTTTGTATATATATATGGGTTTGAATGCATGTTGCTATGATTTTATTCTTCCCTGTTCTAAATTCTAAAACTTAAGCATTGATTCAAAAATTATGAACTCATAATCTAGTTCATATCTAGTTTAAAATTCTAACAAGATATGTTAGTGTATCCTAATTTAAGGTTTAAGCTTTTATTTAATAAAAATAAAATACGAGGAAACCTGAAATGTCTCTGGAATAGCAGAATACCACAGAACAAAATTTATACATGCAAGTAAGAATTTAAATTATATAGGATTCATAGATTTAAGATATTAAGTTAATTACATAAATCAAAACATGAAATTTTAAAAACCAAATTCAGAAAATTTAGTTAAATTTGATAGGGGATTTCTGGATTTAACTGTAAATTTTGTTTTTGGTTAAATCTGACAATCTGTATGATTGGAGTGACAAATTGTGATTATGGAGATGGAGTAGTGAACTAAGATGTGAAAAAAAAAATATTGGATAAAGGATTAATGCATTAAGTCAGTAATGATTTCGGGTTGAAGATTTTAACCATAGTTTTCTGTTACCTGAAGAAATAATTTGGGGCAACTTCCATAGGTGTCCGAGTGGTCTCAAATTTAGGGGAAAGGTAGTTGGGGTATGGAAGGGTCTGTGGCCGGCGGCGTTAACTCTGTGATGATCGCAATTTGGAGTTTGGGCAAATTTCCAGATTCGACATGGTTGCAGTTTTGTGCATGAACTCTCGATTTTGATTTTGGGGTTTGGCATGTTGTATGATGGTCGGAATAAGGTTGGATGATGGTTATCGATTTGCGCAAGGGGTCGCGTGTGGTAGGAGGTGATGGTGGCGTCGGTGCACGACATTTTGGGTATCAGCGAGTTTGGGAAGGAGATTGTTCTCGTGTTTTTGATCGGGGCGACTCATGTGTGGCTCGAAGTATTGAGGTTGGGGACTCAAAGCTGTGGGGTTGAGATTTGGGGGAAACTGTTGTTGTAGGCTTGGGTATTTTTGTTGATACAGGATTAAAGTTAAAACCTGACTGTTTAGTTAAGTGATTTTCAGATGGAAGGAATACTCGAGTTGCTCGAGTATGGTTTGAGTTTACTCGAGTCCATTTTTGTGTTGTTCGAGTTTGATTATGTTAGACTCGAATGGATTAAAACTCGAGTTGTTTTGTTCATGACTGGAAACGTGTTTTGTTTCAAATTTAAAAACTGAATTTTTATGTATAAAGCAAAGATTTAAAGTGAAATTTAAATCTAAATTTTTTGTGGATTCAAGTTAATTTGAATCTTAAGCTGGAAATGGATGAAGATTGTAAAATTTTAAATTTGTTAAAATAACTTTAAAGGGATTTATTGTTTAAAAATGTTTTAAATATATTTGAATTTAAATTTGAAGTGTTTAACAAATTTGAATGATTAAGGAAATTTAAATGTTTGAATTTTTAAAGGGAATTTGATTTAAACCTTTATAAAAATTTCTTTTATAAGAAAGTATTATATATCAATTTAAGGTTTTAAATTGATTTTTAAAACATATTAAAGTTAAATTAGGAATTAATAATTTATAATTCATTTAATTAATAGGGTAATTAAATGAATAATTAATTTATTTAATAAATTAATAAGATGGTTAATTACTTAAAGTAATTAAGGTTTCAACTTAAGGGTTTAAGATTTATTATTATTATTTTTAGAATAATTAACTTGTAATTAAGAATAATTAATTAAATAAGATTAATTTTTAATTAATGATTAATTAATTTGAAATTAATAATAATTTAAAATAAGTTAATTATTTCAGATAAGTAATTAATGAATTGTTAATAGTTAATGAAGGTCATTAACTAAGGATTATTTAATAATTAATTAATATGATTAATTTTTAATTATTAATTGAATTAATTAATTTAAAGATAATCATTTGAGTAAATTGTTAAGTATAATTACTTATGGAAGTAATTAAGGAATTAATTAGTAATTGTAATTAATTGAGTATAGTTTGATTAGATTAAGTTAATTAATTCAGTTTAATTAATTTAAAATAATCATTTGATGATTTATGAAGTATAATTACTTATTGTAATTAAATAAAGAGAAATTACTTAGAGAAGTAATTAATGGGTAATTACTGCATGTAATTAGTGAAGGTGATTTGATAATTAAAGTAATTTAAGTATAATTACTTGGTGAATTAATCAAGAGATTAATTTGAGGTAATTAATTATGGAGTAGTTAATTTGTTTGGTAAAGTAATTAAGGGTAATTAATTACTGAATAGGGTTAATCAAGAGGGATTAACAGTTATGATTTAAATTAAGATTAATTTCTTAATGTAATTAATTTAATAAGGTAATTAATTAAAATGTAATTAAAGATCATTAGTTAAGATAATTAATGATATAATTAAGATTGATTAATTAAGATTAATTAATCAATAATAAGTGATTAAAGGAAATTAATTAATGTAGTTAATTAAGAATTAATGTAATTAGTTATAGTTAATTAATTTGTGAAGTAATTAAGGTTAATTACTGAATGTGGATAAGTATAATTAATTTGTGAAATTAATTAAAAAAATAATTACATAAATGTAATTAAGGAGTAATTAATCAAAGGTGATTAATTAAAGTGATAAATTGGAAAATGATTAATTAATTAATTTATAATTAATTAATAATTATGGAAGCAAGATTTTTATTGATGGAATAATTAATTTAATTCACTTTAAATTAATTAGAGAATGATGTAGTTAATTTAATTAATTTTAAATTAATTATATTTGGCATGATAAATCATTGCTTATATGGTTGGATAATGTTGTTTGTCTTGATTGGTTTGAATCTCTGAAATGAGAAAATTAATGTTGAGTGATATGGATGCATTGGTTGCATTGTGATGATGATTTGGATTATCTTTTGATAATGATAATATAGATTATCTGTTGTGATGAAAATGTTGATTTCCTATTGTAAATCTATGATTTATCTATCTGTGTATATAGATAATTGAATTGTTTTAAACCTTTAAAACAACTTGGCCTTAAAAGACACGCTTTGGATTTCGATGAGACCGAGATCGGGTTTCCATATTTGGATATCCGAAAACCACATCGATCCAAATTAACGTTAGGTCGTGAATCTAAGTGGAGCAAGTGAAGACTCGAGGTGTAAGGGCTATACGTCAGTATAACTCTGTGGGTGATTCCGTAATGAGTTTGACGGAATAGTACTTATAGATTCGAGATGGTGATTCAGAGTGCAAGGGTTATCGTCGTTAACTCTGAGGGTGATTCCAATACGAGTGTAACGAGATAATGCCTTCGGTTTCGTTCGAACCCGGAACGAACTTGTATGGATTGAATGCTTTCAGAACATCGTCAGGTGGACGATGAGCATTCTAAGTGATATGTCCTATAAAGGTAATCGTAGCCTCAAGCCTCATCAACCGGGAATGGCTAAAACAGGGGAGGTGCAGCAAGACTTCGTGGGTCGCACCTACTTGAGAGCAAGATTTTCCCCTGTCTAGAGGTCCCTTTTTATTTCGGCTGTGTGGGCAGTTTGGAGCGTATGCCAACCGCGGGGTTGTCTTGTTCGGGACTATCCAGTAAGGGATGGTTCCGGTCTTGTGTTGCAGGGGAGTTAGGGTGGCTCCTCGGTACGTTGATCTAGGCCACGTACTGTGACGGGCAGTACCCCAGTAGCCCTGCCATTGTATGGAATCCAAAATCCAATAAGTGCCAGCGGTTTTGATTGTATTACCCACTTTTGTGGCTAGTAGCTGGAATTTAATAAATGTAACAATTTCGGCTATTTCTTATTTACTTGAAAACCCTAGACACTATTATAATATCATCGAATTTCCTATCAAATGTTTTGGTTAGCGTAAGGTAAAAACTTTTCCATGTTTATGTGTGGGAAGTCTTACGTGATACCTTTTATTTCAAAGGATTTTTAAAGTTAAGCAACTTTAACCTGTTACTCACACCAGACCCATGTCTGACCCGGAGTTTATTTTTGTTTTTCATAAACTCTTGGGTACTCAAATTTTTACGAGTAGCCAAGGGATTCAGGTTAGCTTTGACGAATATTGGAGGAGCAATGGAGCAGGAGGCTTCTACGTTAGATATATAGTATTCCGCTGTGTGTTCTGTGTTGTCTCTGTATTGTATTGTGTTGTAAATACTAGACAGGTGTTTATAACTGTCTAGTATGTGTTGTATACCTGTGTACTCTGATAGTAGTTGTAAACTATGTAATAATTATATTATTAATACAATTTATTCGTTCCGCTGTTTAGATTCTGATGTGTCGTTTCCTTCTTCTTCTCTTTCTTTCTATTCTCTATCCCTTTCTTTCTTATTAACGATGCGACTTCCTGGAGTTTGGAAGTTGGGTCGTTACAGTGGTATCAGAGCATTAGGTTGAGTGAATACCTAGGCTCTGTAGTGGTGTCTATCTTGAGAGTGCGTATTTGTAATTTTAATATATATATTTATATAATTACTTCTACCTATTTGTTGGGTTACCCGTTCAGGTTTTCCAATATAGGTTATAAAGGTAGATAAGATAGTGGTATGTGTAACACGACCACAATTGATTGGAGTTTGTATGTTTGAGGTTGGGAGTGTATCCGTCGAGACTGTAGACCTAGTACCGTCTCGAGTGAGTTGTGCAGAGTATAGGATTTCATTTATCTCTGAAGGTAACCTGTTAAGGTTCGGAGTCTGTCTCTGAGTTGGATGAGTAGAGTTTGGATCTGTCGGTTTGGCAGAAGAGAATGATGATATCTTGATATCTCAGGGAATAGTAGCTGCGTGATGAGACGCAGTGACTATGGATGTGTCC
This sequence comes from Allium cepa, assembly GCA_030765085.1. NCBI lineage: Eukaryota > Viridiplantae > Streptophyta > Magnoliopsida > Asparagales > Amaryllidaceae > Allium > Allium cepa. The sequence goes on along the minus strand of CM060938.1, from coordinate 947,691,852 downwards.
AAAGATTTTTCTTTGGAACAAGTTTAGGAAGTATGTCTGCTTCGATGTTGTGGATGGGTTCAGCAGGATGTTTTTATCTGGTTTGAGACCCAAGTTTCTCGAAGAGCTTTGGATTAGGAAGTCTTTGGCGTGGGTGTTAGCTGTGCAGCTCGAAGTATTCTATGCTGAAGAGAAGTTTTCTGGTTAGCAGTTTTTCTGAAGGAGTTCAGAAGCAGCCGGGTAGATTCATTTCCTTGTTGGGTTGGCTAGTTAAACATAGACTGTATTGATTAATAATGAGAGAACAGTTTTCTTTGGATATTGGACTGGTTGATCGCAAAAGTGACTTGCGATAGTTCGAGTGTTCTCTTGAACTATGAGAAGTTGTCCGCACTTGGAGGCTGAGTTTTCTTATCGACTGGATTCTAGGAGTGCTATTGGTGGTTTAGTTTAGTAGAAGGATCAGATGGGCATCTGAGTTTACTTTTATGGATTTGTTGAACCGTATTTCTGTGATGTGTTATCCAGTTTATGCTCAAGTTTTTCTTCTGCTTCAAATCAGAGTTGTGCAACGAAAGCAGTTTGGGAGTGCTTTTGTTTTATCTTTTCCGGATAGGAGAAGTAGGTTGATCTTCTGATATTTGAGGAGTAGAGTTGGTGTTCTTGGTTTGGAAATTGATCTTAAGGAGATCATTCTGTTGAGAAGTTTTGGTTCTGCTTGTTTCTAGAGACATCAGCAAAGGTTGAGCTGATCAGGAGGTTTTAAGGCAGCCCAAGATCATTAGAAGTGTTCTGTGAGTAAGAGACGAAGGAATTTGGATTTCTGAAATGGAGATTTGATTTGGGGGAAGTTTTCTTTGATCTTAGGTGCTATAAGATTTGGTAATTCTGGGTAAGTCAGTTCTGAAGTGTTTTGGATCTTTTATGTATTCTTGTGAGAATTGGAGTTGATTTTCAAGGTTGAATTTCCAATTTGGATAACTGGAATTCGATGTATTTCACGTATCTCTAAGGAAGTACGTGTATAATTTATTTCTGGTGTGGAATCAGCAGTTCAGGAGGACGTGATTGTTGAGTCAGACTTGTTTATAGTCTGATAACCTGTTTAGTTTTGTAGATCTAGTTGGATAGGAGCTCTATAACTTAATATTATTGATTGTTTGGATTTTCTAGAGCGAGTATCCCGTTATATATATATACCCGGGGAAACTCGTGAAAATTTTATCCAGAATTTTTCTGGATAATTAGATTTGTTTGATTGTGAAAATTGGTTGCTATGGTTGTTAGCATATGTTTGATAATATATGCTTGTGTTTTAAAATAAAATCTTAGGATAGATTATTCAATTACCTTTGCTTTTAAATTTCGGGGACGAAATTCTTTTAAGGGGGGAGGAATGTGATATCCCGAAAATTTGGCAATATAAATTTAATAATCTGTGTTATAAATTTCAATTGATTTGATAATTTTTGGTAATAAAATTTGAATTGAATTAATAATCATCTTTTAATAAATATTTAAATTGGTTGACTTTATCATTTTAAAGCTAATAAACTGTTTTCTGTTTATAATATTTATAATTGTATATATTGTAAATTGATAAACTTTGATTTAGAACTTAATAAATGAATCAATTTTTAATTTTTATTTATATTTGGTAAAATTGGAAATTTGATTTAAATTTAACATTTAATTGTTTTAAACAATTTAATAAATAATTATATAGGAAAATTTGTTTAAATTTATATTTAATTAACTTGAATATGGATTTAAATTAGGTTAACATTAAAAGCTTAGTTGTAGTTTCTTTTTAAATTTATTGCTTGAATTTATATGTAAAAATTTAAAATACAATTTACAAATAATTTTAATCTATTAAGTAATAGAAGTAATTTATAATCTCATTTATAAATTATTTAATATTGTTTAATTTGTTACTTTCAAATGATATTGAGAATACTTAGTTTTTATAAACATAATAAATTTTGTTAGAAATAAGATTTGTTATTTTAATTTTATTAAGAGTTATATATGCATATATGTGTAACTTGATTTTTTAAAAATGGATTTGATAAATTAATTTTGAATTTGATGTTTGAAAAATTTAAAGAATAAATAAAAATATTTGAATAAGCTTTTGTTTATAATTTGTTTTGTTTTGTCTTCTAAAATTTAAAAGGAAATAAAATTCATTTATATATTACATAAGAAATAATAAATTTAGACTTAAGTGTTTATAAACAATTTAAATTAAAGTAAAATACTCTTAATACATATATTAATTTATTTATACCTAATTGACATATGTAAGCATAGCATGAACTAAAGTGACAAATGTTAGAATTATAACAAGTGTATTACTTAATTTTCTTTTTCTTTTATTTTTAAATTATACTTAAACATTTCTTTCCTCACTTCATTTTTTCCCCATTCTTCTTCATAACTTAAGAGAAATTTTCAGATCTAAAAATCTGAAATCATCTTCCTCAAATCACATCTAGAATTTAATCTCTTTGATTAATCTTCTTTCAAAATAAATTTTTGTTCAAAATGAAAATCTGTAGTCCTCCTCACAAACAAGCCTGAAACCAATATCTCCTCTAGCCCAAAGTTATTTGAATCATTCACAAACCAGGAATCAAAGTAAAACTGAAATTCATTATGCAAACCATATAAAAACCTGTAGCTCTTCAATTCCAATGCCTGAAACCAATTTGCATGCAAACCACAAAGTTCAAATACAGGCCTGCAGTCCCCCTTCTTTTCTGTTTTGAAACAACATCCAACTGCATACACTTTCTTTCTGGAGGCCTGCATTTCATTTCTGGAAACATGCATGTGATTCAGAATAGAAGGATTGCAGTAAATCAAAGTTTGAGTTTACAAAAGAAATAAAGATGCAACTGGAGGTTTTGGAAATTAAAAACAAGCTGCAGTTTTTAAGAAGAAACTCAGGATCAGGTTTTCCAAAAATAAGTTGCTCTGCCCCTATAACTGGTGAGTAACAATTTATTTTAAAATTAATTTAGATTAATTTGGTTGCTTGAATTGTTTCATGTGATGAGTTTGATGAAAATTGTTTGTATATATATATATATATATATATATATATATATATATATATGGGTTTGAATGCATGTTGCTGTGATTTTATTCTTCCCTGTTCTAAATTCTAAAATTTAAGCATTGATTCAAAAATTATGAACTCATAATCTAGTTCATATCTAGTTTAAAATTCTAACAAGATATGTTAGTGTATCCTAATTTAAGGTTTAAGTTTTTATTTAATAAAAATAAAATACGAGGAAACCTGAAATGTCTCTGGAATAGCAGAATACCACAGAACAAAATTTATACATGCAAGTAAGAATTTAAATTATATAGGATTCATAGATTTAAGATATTAAGTTAATTACATAAATCAAAACTTGAAATTTTAAAAACCAAATTCAGAAAATTTAGTTAAATTTGAAAGGGGATTTCTGGATTTAACTGTAAATTTTGTTTTTGGTTAAATCTGACAATCTGTATGATTGGAGTGACAAATTGTGATTATGGAGATGGAGTAGTGAACTAAGATGTGAAAAAAAAAATATTGGATAAAGGATTAATGCATTAAGTCAGTAATGATTTAGGGTTGAAGATTTTAACCATAGTTTTCTGTTACCTGAAGAAATAATTTGGGGCAACTTCCATAGGTGTCCGAGTGGTCTCAAATTTAGGGGAAAGGTAGTTGGGGTATGGAAGGGTCTGTGGCCGGCGGCGTTAACTCTCTGATGATCGCAATTTGGAGTTTGGGCAAATTTCCAGATTCGACATGGTTGCAGTTTTGTGCATGAACTCTCGATTTTGATTTTGGGGTTCGGCATGTTGTATGATGGTCGGAATAAGGTTGGATGATGGTTACCGATTTGCGCAAGGGGTCGCGTGTGGTAGGAGGCGATGGTGGCGTCGGTGCAGGTGCACGACATTTTGGGTATCAGCGAGTTTGGGAAGGAGATTATTCTCGTGTTTTTGATCGGGGCGACTCGTGTGTGGCTCGAAGTATTGAGGTTGGGGACTCGAAGCTGTGGGGTTGAGATTTGGGGGAAACTGTTGTTGTAGGCTTGGGTATTTTTGTTGATACAGGATTAAAGTTAAAACCCGACTGTTTAGTTAAGTGATTTTCAGATGGAAGGAATACTCGAGTTGCTCGAGTATGGTTTGAGTTTATTCGAGTCCATTTTTGTGTTGTTCGAGTTTGATTATGTTAGACTCGAATGGATTGAAACTCGAGTTGTTTTGTTCATGACTGGAAACGTGTTTTGTTTCAAATTTAAAAACTGAATTTTTATGTATAAAGCAAAGATTTAAAGTGAAATTTAAATCTAAATTTTTTATGGATTCAAGTTAATTTGAATCTTAAGCTGGAAATGGATGAAGATTGTAAAATTTTAAATTTGTTAAAATAACTTTAAAGGGATTTATTGTTTAAAAATGTTTTAAATATATTTGAATTTAAATTTGAAGTGTTTAACAAATTTGAATGATTAAGGAAATTTAAATGTTTGAATTTTTAAAGGGAACTTGATTGAAACCTTTGTAAAAATTTCTTTTATAAGAAAGTATTATATATCAATTTAAGGTTTTAAATTGATTTTTAAAACTTATTAAAGTTAAATTAGGAATTAATAATTTATAATTCATTTAATTAATAGGGTAATTAAATGGATAATTAATTTATTTAATAAATTAATAAGATGGTTAATTACTTAAAGTAATTAAGGTTTCAACTTAAGGGTTTAAGATTTATTATTATTATTTTTAGAATAATTAACTTGTAATTAAGAATAATTAATTAAATAAGATTAATTTTTAATTAATGATTAATTAATTTGAAATCAATAATAATTTAAAATAAGTTAATTATTTCAGATAAGTAATTAATGAATTGTTAATAGTTAATGAAGGTCATTAACTAAATATTATTTAATAATTAATTAATATGTTTAATTTTTAATGAAGAGGCAATTTGTGTTATGTTTGTTTAAGCATAGCCTATTTGTTATGAACAACATAGACTATCAAATTCAAAGCTAAGCAACATCATTAAACCACTTCAAGTGTTTCCATTAAAGCATAAAAAGAGAGTATAAACATCAAAATGTTGCATCTACATACTAGAGAGCTTCATTACCCCTAAATTGTAGGGATTAAGCTCTCATATTTGTTATCAAATCAACAAATGTAGAAAGCAACATGAAAGAAAAAAGAAAGGAAAATGAAAGCTAATGGAAAAAACAACTAATCTAATTGCATAAAGGTAGATCTACACTATTACATAAGAAGAGAAGAAGCATGTAAATAAAAGAGAATTAACATTGCATAAAAGAAAAGAAAATTACATGAAATAAAATGGCTAAGTAGCCATGGAAAGAAAGAGAGCTTTGATTTATTTTCTAAACTAAAATAACTAATTAAGAGGAAGAGGGCTACATGAAACATAAGGGGTATTTATGCAAGTTAGAAACCCTAATGCATATTTTTGGGGAGTACCCAAAATGCCCTTGGAGGAAGTGTGGTGGCCAAGTTATCATTAGCTTTAATAATCCCCCACTTAAATGTACATGAAGCTTGAAATGTCTTTTAGCATGTGCATTAGCCTTTAATTTGTACATTAAGGTAGTGGGTAGGTGGGGTCCTCCATGTTCTTCACTTTGAATTATTTCCATCTTCATTCTTTTGTATCTTCTTTGTACATGCATATTCCTTCATGAAACCACTTGTAATTGAGTTTAATTTCCTACAAAATAATATAAAAATTTCCCACTAATTTTTTCAATTTGATATATGCACAAAAATGACCATTTTGCCCTTATATGAAGATGACTCGGGTCAGACTCGGGTCAGACTCGGGTCAGACCCGAGTTATTTCAGGTTGTAGATATCCTGCTTTGGGTTGCTGCTAGAGCTATGAAGTCCTTTCATATCTTTTGGAGTAGTCGTCGTCATTTATAGTAGTCAGTGTAATTGTATAGGAAGATATGTATTCATGTATATTATATACGTTAATGTACTTGTATATATAACTTCCTAAGTTGACTGTTGTAGTTGTATCATATGTATTGTATCACATGTATTGTAACTGATATCAGTTATTATATATATGAGACTTTCTATTTTTATCTGTGTTCCGCATTTATATTATCTGTGTTATTATTATATATTTTGTTCTAAACTATTATGATCAATCGTAGTTCGTTTTATACTGGAATTGGGGTATGTCGATGGGAGTAAATAAATCAGAGATGAAAAATGAAAGAATATATATACCACTCCTATCGAGAAAACCAGTACTAGTGTAAGGCCAAACTACGGATGGCCACTCCTCAACAGCCTTATTCTCCGCGCTAGTTGACAGCACTACACTGTAGTGTTCTTGGCTAGCGTGGGCATAGAGGTGGCGCGTCACATTAGTCTCCATTTATTCGGGTAAGAATCTAATTCCATTCAATAACTCAATTGAATTTTTATTCCAATTCAATTTTATTTTAAACTCAGATTTATTTAATCTCAATTCGATTTCAACCTATTCCGATTACAACTGGATATTATTTTCAGTATAATTCAATCAATTTCAATCTAGTTAAATTTTATTCTCCAATCCAAGTTAATTTCATTTTTAATTTTTCCCTTTAAATTTAAATTTCCAACATCCAAAGCTTATATTTCCCTGATTTAAAAATCATCTCAAATTATCAGCTTATAACCTATCTCATCAGTATTTTTAAACACCCGACTTTGGTTTCAAATTATTTTGAAATCTTCAACATCTCTACTCGCATTTCTCAAAAATGTAAACCAATCCTAGTGTTTATTTCCAACAAATTTCCTTTGGAATTTCAAAAATAAACAGGTTTTCCTGAACGAATTAATTTGGAAGCAATCTGTCACTTAGAAACTCGAAATGAACATCGATGATGCTGTAGTCATCACCGAAGTTATTTTCCAGCAACTGAAGTAAATTCAATACTATATCCTTTCCCAAAATTTATTTGAACCTATTTCCTTTCAGAAATACCCCAAAAACAACAATTCTACTATTTATCTTCAAAGTACTCCCAAAATCTCCGGGGTTTTAAAACTTCAAATTCTATTTTAATTCAAATTTTAACTATAATACATTTGTTTAATTTATGCTTATACAAATTTCCATTTGATTATATTTCAATTTATAAATTACATTTATAATTCATATTTTATAAGTTTTCTTTTTTTATAATGAATTTATTCCCTTAAACTTTGGTTATATTTTCAATTTCTAGTTAAATTTTGACCCACGATGATAATAATTTAAATACCATTATTTCTAACATCCAAGCAACCATATATTACTAGATAGTTTTCAAAAACTATTCTTTATATCAAAGTATGTTTTTGGTAAAATTATTTCATTCACCCACATTTAAAACAATATCGTGTCAATTGTTCTATTCAAGTGTTTAGAAACCCCTTCGATTCAGTTGCGCAGACCGTTTCGACGAAGGTTCATATGCCACTCAATAAATCAATCAACAAAATATTAAACAATTTATATTCATTAACAAATACGCACTCATATCTATTAATACGCTCAAACTCATTATAGAGTACTACGGACTCTATTTTAATTGAGTGATTTCCCACCAGAGCCAAGGTTATCACCAACCTAAGCTCTGATACCAACTGTAACAGCCCGCAAATCCGTACCCCTTGAGTCAACACTATTTTACTCAAATCAACACAAGTTGTACATAAATACGAACCATTTGGGTTAAAGAAGAAGAGATAGAAGAAGAAAATAGAAAACAACAACAGAATCTAACCTTCGAAGCGGAATAAAATAAAATAGATAATAAATGATCTTTACTCAAAATCAAATATATCTGTTTACAAATATTACATCATCAGAGTACAGAAATCACGGCTCAACATCAATATTATACATATGGATACCCAGCAATTCAACACAGCGGAACATGTATATATATACAAGTACGGGAGTACGAATCGCCATCCTGCTCGTCTCCTGAGCTCCACAGCATCACATCCTGAATCCTATAATACTCAGTCTGACCCGAGCATTACAGTTAAATAACACCCGAGCCAGTTTGGAATACCAGCGTGAGAAAATCACACCCAATTGATTATTAAAGTTTCAAAAATCCTTTGAAAATAAAAGCATCTCGTAAGACCACGCAACAAATAAACATGTCGGGTTTTTACCTTACGATAGCTAAAACAATTTTTATAGAAATCCTCTGATATTATAATAGGGTCTATATACAAATACTTATAAAATAGCGGAAATTATTATATTCATTAAATTCCAGCTACTAGCCACAGAGTGGATAATACAAACAAAACTCGTACAAGGCTCGTAGGGAGAATAGATTTCCAACTAATGACTAGGCACTGGGTACCACCTGTCACAGTACGGGACCTAGATCACAGTACCGAGGAGTACGCCCGCTCCCCTGCAACACAAGACCGGGACTAACCCTTACAGGATAATCCCGAGTGAGATCACCCCGCGGTTGGGATCAACAACCGCCCACTAAGCCGAAATAAAAAGGGACATCTAGACTGGGATGACCTCACCCTGCTTGGGTGCTACCCACCTAGCCTTGCTGCATAACCCCTGATTTTCAGTCATTCCCGTTTGATGAGGCTTGAGGCTAAGCGTTACCTTTATAGAACATATTCCTTTAGAATTCCCATCGTCCACCTGACGATGTTTCGCAAGCATTCATCCATACAAGTCCGTCCTGGGTTCGAACGGAACCGAAGGCGCTATTCCTACTACATCCATTTTGGAAATATCCTCAGGATTAGTAGCGACTAGCCCTTGCACTTCACTGCTCCATCTTCGAATCCAAACTCGTTTTTCACGAAAACGTACAAACCAGATCGAAGTGGTTTTTGAGAAATAAATCTCGATCCCGGTCTCTCGAAACGATCAACGCATTTGGCCAATATTGATAGTCGGTTATTTAACTATCAATTAATATTCACAAACAACCATCAACCAATAAATAATTTCCTAAATTATTATTAACCTAAAAATATCTTCACAAGATATATTTCTATTTTCAACTCTTTGAAAACAGTTTCAAAACCATCTTTCTTTCCAGAATAAACTTTCCTAAATATTTTCTATCTCCACTGAAATTACCAAGAACAAAACTAGATTTTAAAAATAATCTTAAAACACTTTACTTTGAAATATATATACCTTTAAAACATTTAAGTTAAACTATTTCAATAATTTGTTAAAAATACATTCTACATGAATATTTGAAAATAAAGTTACATAATAAAATATAAAACTAGATTTTCACTTTTACAAAAGAAAACACTAAATCACTTTTTAAATAATTACTGCTATAATAAATTAAAAGGAAATACTTACTTTAGAATTTAAATATTAGAAATAATAAAATTTTCAAAACATAACTTTTAAAACAATTTTAAAACTATTAACTTATATTTAAAAATTTACTTGAAAATGTACTTGGTTATTCAGGGAAAAATTCCAACTTCAATCACCTAAATTGATTTCCCAAATTGATTTCCAATTCATTCCATTTGAAATAAATATCTTTGCTTTCTTAATTCATTTTAAAATTCATTAATTATGGACTTTATTATATTTTCCGTTTGATTTTAAATCGAATTTCAACTTTTCCCAATTTCTCCTTTATTCTTTTCAATAATTTAAGTCTAAAATATTAAATAAATGTTTTGTTCTTTTTTTTTAAATAATAATGCTGAAGTTTAAAATTCATTAACCTTCTGTTAATTCAAATTTTCTTTCCATATACGGAATTTATTTATTATAATTTAAAACTACTATTATTCTTATCCAATTTATTCTTAATTTACTTAAAATTTTCTATAATTATTTCACTTACCAATTCTCTTCGTTTTATTTCAAAAATCCAATTCTATATATCTTGATAACTTAGTGCACCGGAATATATTCCGGTAAACCATAACATCCAATTTTCCAATTATCAATAATATTCATCACAGAATATAAAATAATCATAACAGAGGGTATTAAATAATTTAAATAAATGTTGAGGGATCCAGTTGGATCCCTCCAACCTATTGTCCTGCATCCACAGACGTTAGCACAATATAATACACCAATCCCAAAATATACCATACTATAGCACATCAATCAGTTCAACCATTCAAACAATTATTTAAATTAAATCATTTAAATTTAAATTTAGCTGAGTGAGATTAACTCACCTTATTCCTTTTGCAACCCATTTCCAAACCTGCTTGTTTCGTCCCAATTCTTCACAATTAACCTTGTATAAACCATTTTACATTTTATTAATATTTAAGCTTATTGAACAATTACTTCTCTTTGATAACTTTACTTGGCTAATTATTTATTTAAATTACTTTTCCTTTAATAAAATATCCTTTGGTAACTAAAACAAATAAATGAGTTTTATTAACAAATTAATTACCATTAAATAAATAACTCAACTAATAATTTAGTTAAACCAATTTTTCTTTTACAATTTCTTTTAGTAACTAAATAGTTTAAATAAGTTTATTAATCGTCTAAATCACTAATATACATTATTAAGTAACCTTGCAGATTTCATTTCTAAACTGCATATAATTTTTTTTTTTTCATTTTCCAAACTGCATATAAAAATAATTTATATGGGTTTTAAGAATGTTATCTTTATATAAGCCCTTCTTTTTTTCTTATATATATATTTTCCTAAAATCTCATATATATATTTACTTTTTTTTCATGCGTATATAAAAGTGTATATATATGTATATACATTTTAAACAGAACCGTTTTATATCCTTTATTGTATATGTTTGAAAACAATAGTACTTTTTTTTTGTATAAATTGGTAAAATAAGAAATCCGGGTTTAACATCCGTTCTTTACGTATAAACAGAATTATACTACCGTATTAAATTTAATAGAAATTAAATCGAGTTTACCTTGCCCCTATCCACCGAAACGGAGCTCGCTGTTCACCATACCCCAACACCCCGAGCTACTGTAAGCAACCACTGTCGTTCTCCCTCCACGCCGCCACCTCCACGCCGCCATAGCCAAAACGTACTCAAGCCCTCTCGCGCGACACACCCTAAATCCATCATCAAACCACGTAAATCGCCGCAGCCCCAAATCACGCAAACGAATCCATCTCGAAACCCTAGATAAATCGAATCCCCCCTCGCCAAAGACGGCCTCCACCTTTTCTCTAAGATCGCGACTCGATTCTGATTCGAGTCTCTGAAGTTCATGCGTTCCGCCACTTTATTTTTGAAAAGGTTTCGGCCGTCATTATTTTTTTTTTTTTAACTTTGATTTTGTTTTGGAGAAGGGATTCGGTTGAAAAAGGGTTGCGAGATTTATTAGAAGGCTCAACTTACAGAAGAAGGAAGACGCGAGTAGTATTTTTTATATTTTTTTTCTTTTCTGCTTACGATTTTAAAAGGGAACGGGGCACGATTTTAAGATAAGGGTAGTGGTGTACACAAAAACTTGGCTATTTAAATTAAATTAAATTAGATTATTATCAATTAAATTTTCAACGCGTTTATATATCGTACACTCACACAACAATTCCAATCACAGCAAAATTCAAAATCCAATAATAATTTAATATTACGGATCCAATGGAACTGGTTTCGTCGAATTCTGAGACTATGCCTCGGATGGCTATTTTTAAATTCAATTTAAATGATAAAATTTTAAAACTTAACAAAACACTATTAAATTCAATTTTAAAACTTCAATTATCCTCAGAATTATCAATATAAATTTCATAAGCCTTCAATTTATTTTCAACATGCTTAAAATTTCAGATTTAACATTTTACTCAACTTCAAATTATTTAATTTAATAATTCAATTATCAAATAAATTGTGATATTCGTTATTCGAGTTAAAATTACTCTATTGAATATTTAAAATCAATTAAATATTCCGATTTAAAAGGCTTAAAAATTCCGGGTCGTCACACACTTGAACACCTTTCAATTTCAAGAATTCGAAATAATCTAACAATTTAACTTTAACAAATTTATCTAAAGTAAATTCGCTTTATAAAAAATTTTTAAACCAAATCATTTAAAATCAAACTCATTTAAATTCTTCCTTAACCTTTTAAAAATGTTAATTAATTTGAGCTTTATAAGACTTCATTTTTTTCAAACTAGGACTCAAAAGTAAAGTTGAACCCCATCTTCAAATTCTGCCTTTAAACTTCCTACTTAAAATTTTAAAATTTGTTTTTAACATCCACAGTCAGGTTTAAAGAAACCTGTAACAAATCCAAAATGAACGAGGCTCCCTAATTCGCTTCAAGTCACTACTCACGATTCTTCGAGCCATCTCTGAACTTACTCGAGAAAAACTCGAGTCCATTCCTGCCTCCACCCAGCATTGCAACAACACTTAAAATGTGCACCGTGCACATTTCCCATCAACGCCGTCGCTTTCGATCAACAATGGCGATCCCCACATGTCGACAACCCCAATCTTAGACCATCAAAACCCCATCGCCACCGATTCAAGTTCGAAAAAAAATTCTATCTGTTCAAACCACATTGGAACCAGAACTTGAAACCCTCCACATCAACTAGAAACATCGTCGTTCGTGCGCCTCCGACAACCGAAGACTCTGCAACTTCGGCCAAACCTCCGTCAACCCACCTACTCCCATTTCCCAAGATATGGTGGCACTCGGTCCATCATAGATAATGCCCCGATCAATTCTGTTCGATCTAACAAAACTAGGTTTACACACTTTCCAAATCCACCACCCACGCTACCAACCCCTGATCGCCTTTTTGGTATTTTTTTCTTGATTTTCCGATCATTCTTCCATCCTTAGGGAGAACCACAAACATTCCGATCAAATAGATCATCAGAGGCAACTCGAAATACCCAATCCAGTTCAACTCGAACTACTCTCAAATGCTAACACTAAAAATTATAATTTTTGTTTAAAAGTCATGATTTTGAGTGACGTTTCCAATCATATACCTGAAACATTGTTTAAGATATTTGGATTTTTACAAAACTCACCCTTTCCTGTTCTGATTTGTTTTCCAGAGCAGTTTCAATTTTTTTTACTCTTTAAATAAAAATTTGAACTCTAATTCATGATTAAACAAACAACTTCAGTTTAAATCCTAAATCCGAACAGTAATTGGACCAAGAGATACTAAATTTTGAGTAAACTTGAATCTGGAAATAACAGAGGTTGCGTATTATACTGAGACTTTGTATAGGCATTTATCTTATTTCAAACATGCATTCAAATCAAACATCCATGTAAACAATATTCATCACAAGCATCAACCATATTTAAACTGTTTTTAAATGCAAGATTTACTCACCTGCAAGGTAGCTGAACAAAGAACAATCTTGTTTTTGAATCTGCAGTATGAATCTGCTTGAATTTCTGTTTTGAATTCTTGTCAGTTGCTAATTTGAAAAAAAAAATAGTTTACTTCATTTTTCTTATTTTAGTTTTCTCTGGTATACTTCAGTTGTTACTGAATAAATTTTGAAGTAGTAAGATGCCAACAAATATATTTATAAGAGAAAACAGTTGTAATATGGGAAGGTGTTATCTAGTTTAGCTGTTTTCTTCAATTTTTTTTATCTTGATCAGATTTTATTACTGAAGTATAAAGATTTGTAAAACTTTTGAAATGACTAAAATTGGACTGAGATGATATACCGTAGGCTGCAATTCTTTGTTGTACATGGCAGAAAGGTGGCTGCTATGTGTTGTACAGGCAAGAAGGTGGCTGCATATATACATATGCAGACCTGATTTTGATTTCAGATGATTTTTTTTACTCTGACCTTGATGTTTTATAAAAGCTTTGGTGTTGTTTTAGATATGTTTGTTTTGACCTGGTACAATATTTGTGTGCCAATTAAATGCATATGTCTTCAAATATGTTTACACCTAATTATGATTGCTAATCTTTATATTTTTTTTGTTTATTTGTACCAAGATATTTTGTGTATTATGAATAGTTTGTCTTCTTTTGCTTTGTACAAACGTAAATATAGAAAGCTTGTTATTATTTTCCTTTTTGTTTATGCAAGATAATAATAGTTATTGTTTACATAACTTCTTAGTTTTATTTTCTATTTGTAATTAAATTTTCAAACCTTTGATTTATAACATATGTTTGTATTTAGATATTTTATATTTCTATTTATATCTTATATTTACATTTCCCTTATGTTTATATATTTATGTTTATAACCATATATGATTTTATAATTATGTTAATATTTATTTTAAAATGATAGGTTCACTTTTTATTTAATTAGATTAAATATCCATTAAAATAATATGGCCAAAATACCGGGTCATCACACTTTGCACTTATAATAATAATATCAAAGAAAATTACTACATATCAAGCATATTTGACTATCATAAGGAGAAATCTCCTCCGATTCTGCGTTTGCATTGTGTGTGTGTGTGTGCGGGAGGCCTTATGGTAGTCTCATTTTTTAAAAAGCATTGCGAATCTAATTTTACAATATTTCTTTGTTTATTTTTAAAGATAAACTGTTTAAGTTCTCACACCAGTCCCATGACTGACCTGGAGTTTATTGTTCTCTACCTAAACTCTGGGTTCCCACCAATTTTAATACGGGCAGTCTAGAGTTTGGTTATCAGGTTATTCTGGAGATTCAGTAGTTGTTGTGGAGATCAGGAGCAGGCTAGATGGCTTAGCGTATCAACTAGAATGTAGTATTTCTTTTCCGCTGTTTGTTGTTGCAAACTCTGATAATGTAATGTAATGTGATGAAATGTAATAACTGATATACTTCTTTTGATTTAAAGAATATTCATTTATCTATTATATGTTGTTCCGTTGCGATTGTGAGATTCTGATGTTGTTTCTGTTTTTTCTTTTTCTTTCTTTCTTCTTCTATTTTCTACCTCTTCTTTAACCCTAACGGTACGGTTTTCCGGCATTCGATTGCTCGACAGTTGATACAGTGGACATATTAATGTCGACATTCGTGGACGAAAAGTCGCTCCCGTTACATTTGGTATCAGAGCTTATGGTTAAGTGACAACCTTGGCTCTGTTGGGAACTACTCATTAGAGATAGAGTCAGCAGTATTCTAGAATGAGTTTGAGTGTAATAATAGGTATGAGCGCGTATTTGTTAGTGAATATAAAAAAATGTTTTTTATTGTGTTGACTTATCGGTTGATTGTTTATAAACTCCTAAACAAGATAAACCGACATAGTATCATTTTATATTGGGTAAATGAAATAATTTTACCTTGGTTATATTTTATATATAAAGGAATAATTTTTCAGAATTATAAAAGAGTATATAAAATTGATTGTTTGATTGTTGAAAATATAAGAATATATATAAGTTAATTAAAATTTGAATAATCTAATTAAAAGAATAAATTGTATAAGCAAAAAAACTATAAGTATGGGATTATAATTAATTTGATTTACAATTGTGAATTAATCTTATATATAAGTGGTGAAACCATATGAATATATTTATAAATATAAATTGTAAACTGTGATTCATAATTTGAAATGGAATTCCAGAGTAATATTTGAAAACGAACTTAAAGAGTTTGAAATTTTTGAGATTTGGGAAATTTAAATTCTTTGAAGTTTAAAAATGATTTTTCAAGGGTTTTGGAAAATTGTTTGAAGGAAAGAAAGCACTAAACTCTTTTCGGTCGCTGGGAAATAATTCCGATAATGATCACGACATCATCGGTGTTCATTTCCGGGTTTCCAAAAGAGGGATTGCTGCCAGATTATTTTAAATGAAAGTTGTTTGGAAAATTTGGATTTGGTTTTGGAAATTCAAAAGATAATTTGAATTGATTTCAAAAATGGTTTTGAAAGGTTGAAAAGACTCTGGAATCCAATTTTTAAATATTTCAGGGAATAATAAATGAGTTGATAACTTATACAATTGGAATTTTGATAGAAAAAATTTAACTTAAAGGATGGAGTAAATTAAAGTAAGTATAAGTGAATCAATAAAATCCAAGTGGTGATTGTTGAATATAAGTTGTATAACTTAGAAAGTTAATAATGTAGGTGAAGCAGATTATTAAAAGTGGTTAAACAATTTTGTTAAGCAAAATGAGATCTGAATTTGATAGTGATATGAAAATTTGACTTTGGTAAAGGTTAAATAGAATTTACTTTAGAATCGGAAATCTGAATTGGATTTATAAGTGGAAACTTAAGTGAAAATGAAACAAATGATGTTTGAGATGGAATATAACTTAAATAATGTTGAATGAAGTTGATTTTGGTATCGAAGTAAATTATAAAGTGAATTAAATGGATGTGGATTTGAGTTATATAAATGAAATTAAACCTTATTTGTTAAATGAATTAGCAATTGAATTAATGAATGAATTGAATGTAAATCAATTAAATGTAAATAAATTGATATGAAATAATGGATGAAAGTGTTAATCCATTAGAGCTAATTAAAAGTGATGAACCAAATTGAATGAATGAAAGAAAAGTAAACAAATTCGGTTATGTTGGTTATGATTTGATTGTTATATGATTGTTAGTTGATTGTATATAATTCATTAAGTGTTAATGAAGTTGAATTAATAAAATCGAAAGCTATGTAACTGAATTCAAATTGAAAGTGATGTAAATTTTAATAGAATTAAATTTGATTGAATGGAAAGTAAGCTAACTTGAATGTAAATTAGTGAATGTAAACTAATTGAAAAATAAATGAATGAATATTTGTAAAGTCCAATGTTAACAAATCAAATGTGATTAAATTGAAAATCAATTCAATGAATATAATGAGAAGTGAATTTATATTGATTTGGTTATGGATTTGTTGGATGTTAGTTGGATGATAGTTGTTTGGTGGTTGCATTTGTTGTTTTGTTGCAATTGCTATGTTGGCACATGTAGTTGTTATGTTGCTATATGACGTATATTGATATTACTTTCTATATACATGTTTCTCATGAAATTGTTGAGTGTTTAGTAGGTGCGAATTGCGCATTGCTTCGCATTTGGAGCTCGCTTTCGCGCTATATTAGCCATATATGCTCGCTAATAATATATAAGGTCATATCTCGGATTACATATCGTACTTTTACCTTTTTTTCCCTGCGGGATGCCACATTACTTGATGAGATGTATATTTGTGATATATATATCGCCATATTTATTTTCGGATCGAGCCGCGCAAAGAAGGCTATGGTAAATTTTTCTGAAAATTTAAGGCGTTCGAATATTTTTGAGAAAATTGAATATTTTTTGAAAACTATAGTTTTGATTTTGAGTTGAAAAGTTAAACAATATAGTTGGTTTTGAAAAGATAACTAAGTATGATTTGAAAACTTTACTAAAGTTTTTTATAAGAAGTTTGACTATTGGATTTTGGGAAAGTTAAACACTTAAGTGAATTGGAAATTTAATTTTAGTGGATGTTTGAAAAGTTAATGGATTTTGTAACTTTTTCTTACTTGGTAATTTCGAGGACGAAATTCTTTTATGGGGGGAAGATTGTAACGACCCAGAATTTCTGTCATTTGAAATTTGTATATTTAATTGATTTTAAATATTAACAAGTGAAATTTATAAGTCGAATAATTTATTTTTCAAATATCTGGATTTAATTGGATAATTAAATCGATAATTTAATATATGAAATTACAGAAATAATTGGAAATCAGGTTTAAAATGATTAAAAATGATTTATAAATTTTTATTAAATCATATTGAAGTTAGAATGATGTTGTTGAACTTTTAAAATTGAAATAAAAGTTAATTTGTAGAAATTGAATATTTTAATATTTAATTGACGAGTTAAAATAGCCATTTTTCAAACAGTCTCATATGTCAACGAAACCTATTTCATCGGATCCGTAATGTTATATTATTGTAAGATTTCAAATTTTGTGTCAATCGGATTTACGGTTTGTCCGGGGCAAGCCAAAACGCATAGAAATTAGTTTAACCGATTTAATTTAAAATCGATCGTTTATCTCTGTAACTCGAACAGATGATCGAATTAGCCTCCGAAACTTATTCCATTGTGTTCGGAACGTGGGCTAAACCCTAGAGACGCCAGCCAGCACGCTTCGTTTGGAGTTCGGAAAATTCGAAATGAATAGTGTTTTTGGAAATTTTCTATAAAAGCACATCCTTGTTTTTATTTGCAAAAATAAACAAAACCCTAGGGTTTCAATGTTCAGCCGCCACCTCTATATTGATCACCAAAAATAATTCTCCGTCTCCCTCAATTGACTTCAAATCCACATATTATTTCAAGAAATCATCAACTACAAAATTGAAGAGCTCAACGAGTACTAGCTATCCAACAGTTGAAATTGGATTTTGAGCTGTAGATTGAAAGCTACAAAGCCGTGTTCATCAGGGAGTTCGACACGTTTTTCACGGCCAAGGAGCAGCCGAGCTCCACCATTTCCTGGCCGATGACGGTGCTCGCAAAGGGCTTCGTGTTGGAGGTCTCTGATCGTCGTAAAGATCAACGTGGTGGCTGCGATTTTTAACCCTAGATAGTGATTATGGGTTCGGTTGCGTTCAACAACGTGGGAACGAATGATGGAAGAGAAGCAAATAGTAACGGCCGAGATCGGGGGGATGCAAACGAACGGTCCAGATGACATTAGGTTTTGAAAATAGAAAAAGAATGTAAATTTATTTATATTATAATTTGTATAAACTTCTAAACACGATAACTTTGTCAAACGAGGTCGCAAAATTTCGAAACGAATTACGTTGGCTTCGTTTTGACGAGCACTACGCAATGGAACTGGATTGTAGTCATTTGGAGCTAGTTTAAATTTTGGGTAAAATTAAACATACGTTTAATTTTATTCGAAATAAAACGCTGAAACTGTCATTGAAAGCAAGGGGAGAACTTCTCACTCAATCGAAATTGTTTCGATTTAAATTTTAAATAATTAGATTTAAAATTACTTCATTGTATGATTGAATGATAAATTATTATCTGTTGCTTTAAATAGACCCTATACGCCGTATATTAAGCGGATGTTATTTATTAAACACATATACCGCGATAATTCCAACTTGAATGTTATTGGTATTATATATGTACCTGTAGTTGATTTTCCCGCATTATATAGCAGATGAGACCCTATTGCGCCGCATAATAGCGGGTAATATTTTTATAAACCCATATACCGCGATATTCCGTATTGACACGGAATTGGTATTGTGCTAATGTATGTGGATGCAGGGAAACAGGTTGTAGGGATCCAACTAGATTCCTCAACAGTAATTGATTTATCTGCAGATATTATGATATATTCTGTTATCATATGATATATGATGTTTGGATGCGGTGATTGATTATTTGGTGTTGTTGCATCATTTGGCCTATTTTGGAGTTCTAAAAATGTTAAAGGAATGATTTTCAAAATTTAAAAGGATTTTAAAGTGATTTTTGAAAGTATACGTTTTATTAAATTTTGGAATTGATTCATTTTAAATAAATAGATGTTAAAATTTTAATGTTATAAAATTTATGATTTTTGAGAAATATGGTTAAAAGTTGATTTTCGAAAATATGGAGTTAATGATTTTGTAAAATAGTATAAATGGAGATTTTTGAATTTATTATAAACGGTTTATAAATAAGATTTATAAAATTGAATTTTTATAAATCAGAACGATGGAATTTTAATGAAGTTTTTTATAAATGTAAAAAGGGAGTTATAAATGAATCTTATAAGTTATAAGATTTATAAATTGTAAAGTTTTAAAAGAAAGATTTTGTAAATAAATGAGTTACAAGTACTTAACTTATAGTATGGACTTTGGGTATATGATTGAGTTATAAATTGAATTGGTTAATAAAGGAGATTTATAAATCGAAGTTTTTATTAATAGAAATGGAATTTATAAACATTGTTTTATAAATCCGAAACCGACTTATTTTGATAAGTCAATTAGATTTTTAAAGGAGATATATACAAGATTTTGGACGGTGGATAATCCTTTAAATAAAATGTGTAGAAAAATGTTGAATTTGGTTAACGAAGTATATTCACGATTTTGGACAGTGAATATATTATTAAATAAAATGGATATGTTTTGGGGAAGTGATATTATAAAATGAAGTTAATTGTTTTAAAGATGTTTTAAAAGGTATTAGGTATCGAAACCATAGATTTCAACATTCATTGTTGAAATAGACGTTTTCGAGAAATAAGGAAATGGTGGACTACAACACAGTTGTTATAGTAAATGATTTCCGAAAGGAAATGTTTTATAAAGTATTGGGATTTATATATCAATCTTAAATTCGAATCCCTATACTAAGTGATTTTGGGTTGTCGTAACGATGTTTTACGCAACAATCATTTTGACTCAAATAAATGTGTTTAAGAGATTGTTTTCCTTAAAGAATAAAATATATACTTAATCTTGATTTAGGTATATCGAATATTTTCCAAATGTTAAAAACAAATGGATTTGTGAATTACTTATTATTAAATAAGTATGGAAATGTTTTCCAATATGAAGTGAAAAGTTTGAAATTATATCTTTTTAAAGATAAATTGAAAATGAATATTAGAAATTGATTGGATATATTCAGAGATATTTTGGAAATGTAAATTCACTATGGAATTTATAAAAGAAAGGAGAAATTTGTTTAAAAAAATAAACGTTGATTTATTTTTGAAGTGTGGAAATAATTATATATTTTGTAAAGATAATTTTGGGAAATAAATAATTTGGAAAATTATTTGGAATCTGGTGATGTTGTGAATACCTATTGATAGTTAAATAACCGACTATCAATATTTACCTTTAAATGGGTATTTGTTATGATTGAACGAATATGAATGCTACACTTATTTTGAAATAAGTGCTCATTATTCGGTTTAGCCGGGAGAGGACCTTTGTGTCATAAATCCCATTCCGAATAAGTGATATGTCGAAATGGATAGCATTTGAAGACCGGTGTTGAAGAGCGGGTATTTTTGAAAACGGAAGGATTACCGTCGAATAAATCTGCATCGGTTGATCTCCAATATAGAGATTTTATCACCCTTTGTGATGGGAAATTCGGCCGTGATTAGTGAATATCCGGATTGCAAGGACTTCTTTCGAAGTGCCTTCGGTTCTGTTCGAACCCAGAATGGACTTGTATGGATGTGTGTCTGACATTACAATTTGAGATGTAAAGCTGGTTTCTATCAAATATATTTCTGTTGGTGGCGGAGAATTTATTCTCTTAGCTTAACACCCTTCTCTGAGACGTACGAGCTCAGAGGTTATGTAGTTGATGGTTACTAGTGATATATTCCCAATATGGTAATGTGGCATAGGAAGGGTTGCTGAGCATTTGTTGATCAAAGCGTGGCTTTTGTAAAAAGCGTAGCTTTATAGGCGAGACTTCGTCGGATCTCACACCCCAGAAATGGTCAAAACAGGAAAGACGCGGCAAGGTTATTAGGGGACCGCGTCCCCTTAGTGTATGTCTTTTCCTTCTGGATAGAGGCGGTATTATGGTATGGGCCCCGGATACTTAACCTATGTTGTTGCTGCAAACTTATTACTTTGTGGTTGTTGGTGAATCCTGGGATTTAGGTCGGTTACGACCGGGGGATAGCATATTCGTTCAGTAGTTACCCATCTAGGGGTAACCCAGCCTTGTGTTGGCAGAGATCTAACCGTAATGTTAGGTTAGGTTCTCGGGGCGTCTTTCCAGAGGCGTACCTATGTGGCAATGGGAAGTTCCTTGGCCTGACCATTTGTTGGAAATCCAAACTCCAATGCGCACCTTGTACGGTTTTAGTTATAGAACCTGCCATTTACTTATGGTGGTCACCACTGTTTAGATGGTAGCTATAGTAGGCATAGTTTGGAATGTCTATGCTGGCTAAGATTTATATCTTTGCTTTCGAAATGTTTACCTACACTTTGCACTTATAATAATAATATCAAAGATAATTTCTACGTTTCAAGCATATTTGACTATCATAAGGAGAAATCTCCTCCGATTCTGCGTTTGCATTGTGTGTGTGTGCCGGAGGCCTTGTGGTAGTCTCATTTTTAAAAAAGCATTGCGAATCTAATTTTAAAATATGTCTTTGTTTATTTTTAAAGATAAACTATTTAAGTTCTCACACCAGTCCCATGACTGACCTGGAGTTTATTGTTCTCTTCCTAAACTTTGGGTGCCCACCAATTTTAATATGGGCAGTCTAGAGTTAGGTTATCAGGTCATTCTGGAGATTCAGGAGTTGCTGTGGAGATCAGGAGCAGGCTGGATGGCTTAGCGTATCAACTAGAATATAGTATTTCTTTTCCGCTGTTTGTTGTTGTAAACTCTGATAATGTAATGTAATGCGATGTAATGTAAGAACTGATATAGTTCTTTTGATTTAAAGAATATTTATTTATCTATTATATGTTGTACCGCTGCGATTGTGAGATTCTGATGTTGTTTCTGTTTTTTTCTTTTTCTTTCTTTCTTCTTCTATTTTCTACCTCTTCTTTAACCCTAACGGTACGGTTTTCCGGCATTCGATTGCTCGACAGTTGATACAGTGGACGTATTAATATCGACCTTCGTGGACGAAAAGTCGCTCCTGTTGCATCGCTCATTCAATTTTACGTTTCTTATTCCAGCTTTTAAATATTGAGCTCCTCCCTTATATTTCTCGGTGGCCTTTACTTCTCTTCTCTTTTTCTTTTTTTCTCCCCCTTTGTTAGCTTCTCAAAACCATCACTCCGCAGCTCCTCCCAAATCTTCCACCCCTCGTGCTCCTCCGTAGCCACTTAGACCGTGTACTTCCTCTTTTGCGTAAGTATATTTTTTTTGTATAAACCAATGGTATATTATAATATATACTGTGTACGTTAGTTATATGCTTATATATATACACACGCTGTTGTATGTTTATGAAAGAAAATATGTATATATTACACACTATATTCTCTGTTTTGTTTTAAAATATATAAGTGTTATAGGGTATAAGGTACACATATATAAAGTTATATGTTGTATAAGAATATAAGTGGATTTGTACAGATAAAGCATGGGTTTATTGATATTATAATTACATAAATACTGATTTTATATAAACAGTTATATGATCTGTTTTTATATATTATGGAAATTGGAAAATCTGGTTCGACAATGAATATATGTTATACCGTTTATATATTTACAATAATATATATTGATTTTGTTTAAGTGTGATACAGACAGTGTTTATAAGTTTTTTTTAAAAAAATAAGTTATATTAGTTTGAATTTTTCCTGTTCGGTTAGATAGGGTCACTAAGTATACATATGTATATATTTATACCTTATGTACGTTTGTATATATATATTTGTTAATTATATTTTGAGTTATATGTTAGTTATAATATATTATTGTTTGTAGTATTCCTAATATTTTAAAACGGAAAATATATATTGTTGGAAACTTGTAATACAATCGCGTTTGTATATTTTCTATTTAAGTTTATATAACTTTATATATATACATATATATGTGTATATATAATATAAAATTTTATTCGCAAATTTCTATATGAGCATACATTAATTGGTTTTAAAAGATATAAATACATGGAGACTTTGTTCGAAGTGTTGAATTGAATTTTAATTTGAGATATATGATTAAATTTATTTTAATAATAAATAATAAAATTATATACATCATTTTCTGTCATATCAAGATGGTTCTAATTCGTTTTCACCAAATTCTTATCTCTCAGCTTTGTTGAATTCTGCCAATCTAGCGTTGTATTCAAATTCATGGCTTGTTGTGTTGTCTATCTTCTCTAGCCTCTAGCCTCGAAAGGTGAGCAATCACTCACGATTAACGTTCTTTTATTTATTAGATTTGGTTTCAATTGAAATGAAAATTGAAATATCCTGCTGAAATTAGTAAATCTGTTATATATGCTATTATTTGTAAACTGTTCACCTATGGGATATGACACCATATCTTATTGTTTATACTTTATTTAATTACTGTTGATATATGCCTGCTGTATATTATTATCATATCCTCTTATATTATCATCATCTGTTATCACTCTACAAGCTCCCTGTAGTTTAGAATTCACTATCGGTTGAAATGATACATACCCGAACGGACTTTAGAATAGGAGAATTTCGTTACGGGTTGAAATGATAGACCCAAGCGATTTTCATTAAATTGAATTTGGGATTACGGGTTGAAATGCTATCCACCCGTATATATTTAGTGTACGGATTGAAATGATAAATGTCCATATCACTTGACCATATGATAAGAAATATATACAGACACCACTAGTCCATATATAAATATTTTGAAAATAATTTCTATGGTTTTGGAAAGAAATATAAGGTTTAATAAATATAGATTCTTAAGAAAATAGATAAATGATAAATTTTATATATAAATTTAGTAGTAATATTTGATTTAAATTAGATGGATTTAATATGTATAATATAGTTAAGTATATATGTAAATCTATATTTCTATAGATTTTCTTGTAATAAATTGAATAAGTAAGGTTGGGAAGGTAAATTTGGGTTTATTGGAAATGGTATTTAAATAAGGATTTTTATTTAATCTATTTGAAATTATCGAATGGGAAATTTAAATGTATGATTTTTTAACTGGATTTTGATTTAGGTGATTTAATGAATATTTCACATTTGAAAAATTTTTTTAGTAAAATGTAAGTTAAGGTTACTTAAATGATATTGAATCTAATGAGTGAATATCTCAAGACTAAATAATAATGGAGTTAAATCGAGATCTATATGAAACTGTCAATTGAACTTTGAATTGTAGAATATTAAAGCTTTGAACTATACTGGAATTTAATTGGTTTATTTGTGATTCAGAATTGTATTTGAAATCAATATAATTCGAATTTATTATTTAGACAATTTAATTGAGTTTGAAACATTGAATATTTAAAGTTTTGAAATAATATTGAAATGTAAAAGGGTATTTTGTGATTTCAAATCCGGATTTGAAATCGATAAAATATGAAATGGTTATTTAGAATTGAGTTGAATTTTAAATTAATGAATTAAGATTGGACTAAAATTTGAATTTGGAATTTGAATAGATTTGAATCGCAACATTGGAAGTGATAAAATTTGAAAATGTATATATATATATATATATATATATATATATATATATATATATATATTTATATTTATATTTATATATATTAGATGAAATGATATTTTGGTTTTGAAGTATAAATTAAATTGAAATGACCACGGTGTTATAGTGTATATTTCTACATTGTAGATAGTCCCACGGATCCTTAGAGAATGGTTATCCCATACATCCTCTAAATTACTTGTATTTTAGTTGATATTTCACTTGAGTTGGATTTATTGATATAAGAATGTTAATCATGACTCGAGTGTTTTTTGTTTTTCTTAACGCTCGAGTCAGACTGAATGATACAACATTTGAGACTCACCTTCGAAGTTGGATCTTTTCTTGAAGATCCAGCTATCTATCCTTTCAATCATCCAGTCGATTGGTTCAGAGAAGTCATTTGCCCATACTGGAGACTTCACTGCATTTGGGATATTCTGATGTAATTTATTTCTAACTTTGTTTTTATAGTAGCTTCATGAACTACTATTCATTTATTCCACTACGTATTATTGTACTACTCTGTATCTGTGATTCTATGATTGAATTATTTACTGTATATGTTTTTGCCAAATTTAAAATTAACAATTCGGTATTTTAAATTATTCAATTTGGACATGTATGGTTTTATTGTCTGTTTGAATGGTCCAAAATAGCGGGTCGTTACAGTTGGTATTAGAGCTTTGGCTCTAGGCAGAACTTAGCATATATGGTAAATTTATTTACAGAATTTCGTTCGAGTTGAATCTCTTCCTTTTTGACTCGATTTCCTTTGAATTTTTGAATGTCCCTCGGTTCTGAAATTCATTCTTGTCTCTCCCTAATTATATTCGTTTGATTCTGGAGTATCCCATAACTCCACTGAATGATTTGTAAAAGGGGGTGAAAACTCCTTTTCAGTTGGCATTGATTCACCGAAAATTTTGTATCCTCGGTTTACGATGCTGCTATATGTTGTTATGCCCAATTCTATCTCTGGCGATAGAATGTCGATTTGTTTTGCAATTCCGCATCGATTATATTCTTGAAGTCACGGTTGACCCGGTTGAGGTCGTCCGCAATTTATATAAGTATATCCATCTTCTATTTGAAATTTAAATTGTCCCATCTACGAAGATGCTATCTTCGAATCAGAATTCTATTTGATCAAAATTCCTTTATTTTGAACCTCTATCTTGTTTGATTTTGGTCTCCTTGAATGATAGGAAACTATTTTGTAAATGACAAAATTTAAAGAGCAGAAAGCAGCCCGTCGAGCACGAAGAGCGCTAGCACATAAGGAATGGGAGGAAGCAATCGAGGAGCAAGAGAGGCTGTAGAGAGAAAGGGCAGAACCCGGTCCTTATGACCATGTTACTTGTTATCGGTGTCAGGAAATGGGGCATTATGCAGCTATGTGCGGGAAGAGAGATAGAGGAAAAAAGAAGGAGGGAAAGCGCCGTCGATCCGAGACTTTCTGCTTTAAGTGTCGTGAGAAGGGACACTTCCCGAGTCGCTGCCTTAAAGTGAAGAAAGTGAAATCGGCATCCACAACATCAACCGACAACCCAACCATTTGCTACCACTGTAGCAAAGCTGAAAATATAGCCAGAGATTGTTCTGAGAGACAGCGCGGAAGGCAAGCTGTGTTGTGGCGTGCTCGTGCTGCTGCCTTCCCGAAGTTCACTAGGGAAGATGGGAAATTAGTGTACTCATGCAAGAAATGTCATAGTTGGGGTCACCTTGATGTGGAGTGTACTGGATCCGTTGAAGCACCACCCGGCAGAAGAAATACCGATGCTTTATTCTTGTAGGTGTGGTATTCTATGGAACTATTTGTATCTGTAGTATGTTAGGTTGCAATAAGTAAACTCTATTGTATCCTTTTCTTAGCTGATGTGGTCAAACCAAAGATATTTATGCTCTTATTCTTCGTATGTTATGAATTGGAGTCTTTCCATGTAATGAATATAAACTCTTTTGTATTGACATAAGTTATATATCTCTAATCTTGGTTAGGATTCAAGTTGATTAGAGTTTCTCGGATTTGAATCTCTATCTTTGTTTTGAAATCCATCCTTGAATCATCCTTTGAAATTTGGGCTTGGTTGTATTTTTGAAATTGTTTTATATATCGAAATTATTATTTTGATAAGTATGATTTAATTCTATATATAAAAGTGAAATGTTTTGATAAGGATTATATACCTATATATATGTAAATCGAATAAGAAATGTTATTCTATGGATAAAGGTTTCGAAAGGATTTGAATTTTTGAAAATTATATAAGAAATTGAATTATATAAAAATGATTTATAACTGAAAGGTTTTGAACTTGAAATTCGAGAGATTGGACACCGGTAATTTTGAAAATCGGTTTAAGATTTTGGAATATGTGATAATATGATTTAAAAGATATTTTTCGATTAAGAAATGTTTCAAATGAATTAGAATGAATTCCAATGATTTCAAAGAAATTTTTAAGAAGTTACAAGAAAATAGAAGTCCAGAACTCACTTTTGTCGCTGGAAAATAATTTTGGCGATGAGTGCATGCATCATCGACATTGATTTTCGTGTTTCGGAGTGGGGGAGAGGCCACTCTAGTAGCTTGGTTATGCGAGTGATATTGTGAAACCAATTATGATTTCGAGTGCCGAAGTACGATTTGATATTCGAAAGATATATGTATTTATATTTGAAATGATTTGAAGTGAACCGGTGTTCAGTCCTCGAGTTTCGGATTTGATTTGGTATAATCCTATCTATTGAAATTGATTTACTGATTTGTTGTTGGTTTCCAACTCTCGAATTGGAAATTTGATTTACTTAACTATTTTGAATGTTCGAACACTTCCATATCGAGGTCAAAATTTCAAAGCTGAGAAATTTCGAAGAGGATAAAATATTTGATAAAGCATATAAGTTTAGTTCTGTATGCTTAAGTTTGAAACCTTTTGTTAAGTAAATGAATATGACTATTCTGAATTATACTAATATGGAATTTAGTTTTGAAATGTTTGAAGAAAAAAAATTAGTTTTAAATAATGGTTTTTAGAAAGGTAAATTGGATATTTTAAATAGAAATAAATAGTTTAAACGTTTTAAATGGATAATTATAAATTTGGAAACCATTTTGAGTATAAATGATTTTGAGGAAAATATTTGGTTTTGAAATTAGATTGGAATTAAAACTAGTACTTAGATGGTGATTTTGGAAACGAATTTGTTGACTTGAATTATGTTAATTTGGAAACTGGGATTATTTTCTAAACCTATTATTTTGGGAACTTTGAAATTGAGATATTTAATTTGGAAGAAAATTCGGTGAAATCATATATGATTTTGAAACTGAATTGATATTGAAATAATTTGAAATTAAGAACCTTATATTATTATGTACTTGATTTGGGAGTGGTCGAACTTATATAAAATGAATTTGTATAAGTATGAAGTTGACTTGAAATCTATTGATTTGAAAAGTACTCAATTTGGAAAGAGAATTTTATATAATCGAAGTCTATATAAGTGTGATTTGATATACTATTGATTTGGAAAGTATTCGATTTGAAAATGGAATCCTATATATAATGGACTTTATATAAGTATGATATTTGAAAGTATTTGGAAAGGTACTATATGATATATATTTTTGAAGTAAAGATATGGAAAGTGCCTTCTGCTTGATATCCTCTTTGTGGCCACATTGTGGATTCATTCTATCGATATTATTCTCTGTTATTTTGGTTTTTCGGATGTGATACTCGAGTGCCCTACCGTGGCGTAACCCACGGTCATTTTTATTTATCATGGCGTAATTCGCAAGGCAATGAATGCCTAAAGGATATGGATATTTCCTGGGGGATCCAGGCGTAACCATTTTTATGTATCCTGCGATCCAGGTGTTTATTTGTCATGGCATAATTCGTCAGGCAATGAATGCTTAAAAGATATGGATGTTTCCTGGGGGATCCAGGCGTAACGATTTTTATGTATCCTGCGATCCAGGTGTTTATTTATCATGGCGTAATTCGCAAGGCAGTGAATGCTTAAAGGATATGGATGTTTCCTGGGGGATCCAGGTGTAACCATTGTTATGTATCCTGCGATCCAGGTGATTTGTTTGGATTGTATTTTCCATATCGGTTTTAAATGTTTTTCAAGTATTTTCACTGCGTGTTGAAATGGATCTACTAAGTACTTGAAGAATTCTAGCTTTGCGCTTGATCAACGCATGGCCAGAGTCTGCAAGAACCAGGATAAACTTGTTGAAACACCGAGTTATAGAAGTATTTTCGAAAGGAAAATTGGTTTCGTTATAAAGGTATTTTATATAAAAGTATTTTATTATAAAAGTATTTCTAACAAAGAAATTCTGTATTAATATTCGAAATTGAAATTCTTATGATTCTAGATTAATTATTCGTGCGCGATACTATTCCTTGAATCTACCTTATCTGCTCAGTTTAGTTATTCACCTTGATTCTGTTTTCCGAATCTACCTTCTTTCCTTGTTGGATATATCCTTTTTAAATATTGTTTGTTTATATACTACATGGTATAATAGAAAAATTTTAGTGTTTCAGAGGTTATTAATTTGTCTATAAAGTTTAAAGTATCTTGAGATAAATAATTTTTTTTTTATAAATTTTGGATTTAATATTTTCAATAGCTTCTTTGTAAATATAAGTAATAATGTAAATAATTGTTTTCAAAGAGTTTTGAAAAGTATTAAAGAAAATTAAATTTCAAATGAAGTTTTTGAATGAATATTTCAAGTAAAATTTGTATAGTTTTAAATTAACTGTTTATCTTGTACTTCAATCTATTTTTTCGTTCTGTTTGTTGCTATTCCCCTACCTCCTTCCTTTTCGGGGATGAAAGTTTTGAGTGGGGGAGAGTGTAGCAACCCATAAATTTTAAATGATTTTTAATAACGTATGTAATTGAATTTTGGAGAAATTTAAAATAAAAATATTTTGAAATAAAAATTTAATGTTTGGATTACGTATAACTAAATATAAGTAGTCAATAAATAAGAAAACATATAAATTTAGATTACGTTACTGGTTAATTAATTTGGGCGTACGTTCGATTTAATTATTGCATCTACTGTACGCACTCTTTTATTTCATATCTTAGTTGTTAAAAATCAAATCAGCACGTGCATTTTAAAAAAAAAGAATTAAAATCTTGCCTCCAATTCATGTGTAAAACTTCCCACTTTCATTTGTTTCTCCATATTTAATAGGAATAAAAATCTTTGATTTCCTAACCGTTTCAAAATCTCTTCCTATCTTCATTTTTGCAACGCAGTTCAGATCTGGAAAAAAAAGTGTAATGGGTAACGATCCTAAATTTTAGACCAATTTAAAATTCTTATGTTATTAAAATATTAAATATAATTTGGTGGAAACAAAAATGATGGGAATAATAATAGTTTATATGAGATTTACAATTTGAATTAAAACAACAAATGTTAAGAATTTAATAATGATTGTTAATTGTAAATATTGATCTATTGAATAAAATAAAGAGGAAACAACAGTTTAATTGTATTGTTGTAATTCAAATAAGTTAACCTCTAACAAATGAACTAAAATTGGTAACTAATGGATATGTTGAGTTGTGTGAAATTATTAAATAATGTTTGATTTATTGTTAATAAAAAGTAGAAAAAAAAGGAAAAATATTATGTTCTGTTTATACATCAAATGGTGGTTTTGAAATTTAGTTTTGAAAGCAAGTATGGATTTTTGATTCAAAGAAAAATTTGGTCTTAATATACATATATACACGGAAAGTTTAGTTTGGCCATAGGGTCCATTAATTATTGTGTGAGTTCTAGTCGGTATGTATATATGGGTTATGTTAGTATTTTCAAATATATTACTCATTTCCTTGAAGTTTTGAAACACACTATCCAATCAACCCATCAATTGCTCTAATAATTTATTTTGGGAAATTCAAGGCACAGCTGTTTTATTTGCCATCATTTCCTTTTTTTTCCAAACGGTTCATTTTGCCTTTATAATGTATCCTTCCATTCCATACTTATCTTTTTCCTTTATGTTTCAAATATGGAACGTGCTGTCCAATCAGCAATTAATTGCTTTAATTTCTCAACTAAATCTAGGGTGACTGTTGCCATCCTATAATTACTTTGAATATCAAAACATATAAATTGTATATGTTTACGTTCATTTTTGGTCAGTTCTTCTGTTTTAAAGTAATATATTTATTTCTTAAAACGGTTGCATTGTGAAACACGTCTCTTCCAAATCTTCGCCGTGTAGCCCAAGCAATATAATAAATTACTTTAATAACGTTGCCGAATCAACGGTCATTTCATTTTATTATTTGTTGTACGTTTCCTTTTTGCTTAAAATTTGGCTACGTAAACATTAATTCAAAAATAGGAAGAAATCATTCGTTTCCTGTAGCCACTTCATTTGCTTTAATTATTTCACGTGATTCAAGCAAGTGACCGTGTCCATTCACTCAACCGTTATCTATGTTTTATTTTAAATTTCTTTCCTTTGTTCACTAGGGTAATTATGATATGATTCTCAGCCTATTGGTCTACCTTTCCTTCTTTCATTCGGCAATCAAAGAAAAAACCTTTAATTATTATCTCATTTCTTACTTGCACGGTTACAGACAATCAATTAGTTAATTGCATGTTGTAGTCTGGTCACGCCTATTTGGTTCATAAAAATTATTAAGCATTTTACCTAGAGAAGCCAACTCACCTACATCGTTCTATATCTATTTATTTGCGTACAAGTTCAAACTTTTCCATTGTTTTTGATTGATAGATTTGTTGCCTTTATCTATTCTTTCTCTCCCTGTCTTTATTGCTTGAAGGAAAGCAATCCATTAAAACGTGAATATTTGATTATAGTCAGCCATTACCTATACCCAAATTTCCATTTTTATGACCGTCATTCGAATATCAAACTTATATACTTTTTGCATTCATTTCGCCGATTCAATTTTACGTTTCTTATTCTAACTTTTAAATGTTGAGCTCCTCCCTTATATTTCTCGGTGGCCTTTACTTCTCTTCTCTGTTTCTTTTTTTCTGTAACATCCCGGAAATTTTGTTAAATTAAATTCGTTCAATTGTATGAACTTTTAAAATTTTTAATTTGAGAATTCCAAAAGAAATAAAAATTGTTGATATTAATATTACACATTAATATAGAATTAAATAAAAAGAAATATTGATGGTTAAGTTTAAATAAAATAAAAAAACAAATAATAATAATAAAGAAAAGAACATTTTATAAATAAGAAATTGTTTTTAAACAAAAATTTAAAATATGTACAAATTAAATTTTTAAACCTTCGAAAAGAACTAAAAAGAAATTATGAAAGTAAGTTGTGATAAAAAAATTATAGAATAAAATCACATTGTTATAAAGTGACATATGACATACATGAGCAAGTGGAATTCATAAACTAGAAAAACAAAGTAAACAAACAAGTTGCAAAAGGAATATACAAACTAGGAAAATAAGGTATGCATGCCTCAATATAAAATAAAACCTGTACATTATCTTTCATGTACATCATCTCCATTCGTCCATTGCAAAGAAAAAATCTATAAAGTAAAAAAAACTTTGTACTTACAAAAATAAAGTAACATTACCTGTTTAAATATACAAGGAAGCATGGGTCAGTAATGCTTCATTTAATGCTCTCATTAAATGCTATTACTCCTCAGCCCACACACAAACCTACATCAGCCAATTCAAGCATGGGTTAGTCAATATAAAAGGAAGTATTATACCTACCTATATGCAGTATGCACAATCTGTTATGTACATACACATCAATCTACTTCTTTAATTCGTTCAACAAAACCTAACAAAAGAACAGAGATTTAAAAAGGAAAGCAAACACCATTTTTTCAAAATTTGAAAACTATTTACTGAAGAAAAGAAAAAGGAAACATGGGAAGATTAAATCTGCAGTTTCAGAAATCCACCAACTCTCTGTTTCAATATTTGTCAAGTGAGTAAACTTACTGCTTTGATATTTAAAAACATGTGTATTTGATCCATGAATAAGTTATGCTTGGCCATGTATGTTTTAAAAGATGACTTGCATACCTTTGTTGTACCTATTCTTCCAATCTTTGGTTTCAGAGAAAACAAAATAGAAAAAAAATCATATGTTTTCATACAAATGATTTTTAAAACTGGGATTTTAAAACGAAATGAGTGGCGTAAACTTAAGTTATGATTTAGCAAACTGTTTCAAGCTTGAAAATGAAGAACCACTTATATTCAAGTTGAAAGACAATTAGCTGAAGAGACAAACAGTTTTTTTAAAACTCAGAGCAACTCTCTGTTTCAAACTTGCTACCAAGTGAGTAGACATAAATTCTTATAGTTATAAGTTAAATTTAAAAATCAGTAAAGATGATTCATTGTTATAAAAAGAATTGTATCTGTTTAATATTTGAATAAAACCCTGTGCATATATAGGTTACTTTTTTCTTCTCCGTTGGTTGTACAGGTTACAAATTTGTTCAAACATTGTCAAACTTTAAATCTTTCTCAAACAAGATGTTTTAAACTTAAGTTAATATTTTTTTTAGGTTGATTTAAATCTTGTTTATCAAGAACATCACTATAATATTGTTTTACAGGTTTTAAGTAAAATTTGATAAAAATAAAATGTTGAAAAATATTAATTCAAGATTATAATCTGAATCTATACTAAAATCTATGATTTTTAAAACAATAATGAAGATTTCTAATGAAGTGTTTCAAGAGCAGTTTGAAATTTTGATCGATTTGCATTTTTCAAAATTCCTAACAATTGATTCGATTATAAATGCTAAAATTTGGTTTGTAGCAAGCTTGAACATCAGCGACTTCAAGAAAATTAGCAAAGAAATTTTCTATTGCATAGATTTGGAATACGAGTTCAAACTAGGGTTATAGTTAAGCTTTTGCGCAGGACTGTTGACATGACGATTTCATCACCTAGTGGTGATCGAGTTCATCGAGGTTGAGGGGGAGGTTAGCATAGGTCGTTGACATGATGTGGCTAAGGTCGCGGCGTCTCTGGTAGTACGAGGAGTGGCGGCGAGGCGTTTTAGTTGGATAGGTCGGCTGCAGTTTTTTCGAGCGAATGGCTACATTTTGATTTCGAGCTAATGCCTTCTAGTTGATGGTTGATTTCGAATATATGTGATGTTAGTGACTTGCCGGTGTCATTGGTGATCGCTAGAACGTCGGCGCGGTGGTGTACACGTGCACGCAGTAGGTCTCGTATCAGGGAGTTCTGCAGTAGCTACTCGAGTAGAAGTGTGTGTGGCTTCGGTGAGGAACTCGAGTTCGTGAGAGTCGTTTCTGTTATTGCAATTGAACTCGAACACGCGAATAATTTAAACTCTGAAGAACGAAAAAAAAGAGAAACATGGACGAGTACAAGAAAGAAAAAAAAGAAAGTGAGGCGCGAGAATTTGACTCAAGTGAAACCCTGTTTTACTCGAGTTTTGAAAAATTGGGTTAGGCCCAATAAGATTTGAATAATCACAGTGTTAAGTAAATTTTTGTATTTCAAGGTAAACAATGTCGATTTATGTTAAGTGAAAACTTATTATGAGTTTACATCATTTAATAATGTTTTTAAAATTTAATTAACACTTTATTTAAATGATTAAATCTAAATTAAGAGTGTGAATTAATTTACATTAGAACTTTTAAATACAACAATAAATTGATTCTTAAGATATAAAGAAGATTTTTCAAATAATAATTAAGGTGAATAATTTTTATTAATTAATGATTTTGAAAAGAAATTAAGGATGATATACAATTTGAAATTTAATTAAGTGTTCAAATTTAATTGTAATTGAGAATTTGTGATTCAAAATAATTTAAGTTGATTAATCAAGAAAATTAGCAGTTAATTTAAATAACTAATTTTGAAAACAATAAATTGAGTAATCAAAATTTAATTTATTTATCCAAATTCTTATCATTGATTTAAAATAAATTTGTGGTAAATTTATTTAAACCGCATTTGAAAATAAATTAACTATGGCTGTGCACGATATTGATATTTCCGTTCTGATTGTGATGCTGTGTAATGTAGATTTCCATGCACTACACTGTAATTAGTTCTGTATTGATGTGAAAGCCCTGTTGCCCGTAAAATGGCATTTAAACTTTGATGCGACAGGAATCGGATTTCAGTTTGTGTAACAACCCGCATATTTAACGATTTTATATTCAAATGTTTAATTTAAATATAGCGTCGTTAGTCGGATTTTGGGGTCCGAAATGCTACTTTTTGCAAATGGCCGAATTAGAACTCGAAACTACCCCCATTGATTCCAAAATGACGTTTGCGATCTTTTTGAGTATAATCTTTGATATGTTTGGAGTAAGTTGAAATTTGACCCTTTTTCTACTTGGGCTTGAGTTTGGGTTCAGCCCATTGGCTAGCTAACTCACTTAACCTTCTACTTCAGCCCCTTCCCCTCATCTCTCTTTATTTCATTTTATTTCTTAAGCTAAAAACTGAAATAGGGGAAAGGAAAGAGAAATAGAAATTAGCAAGCCCTAGTTTCTCCTTTGTAACTTGATTCTTGCTCCGAAATCAAAGAGAATCCATTGGTAAGTTCATCTCCACCTTCTCCATCTTTTCTCCTCTTCAATTTCAGTAATTTCCTAACCCTAACTTAAGAAATTCTTGCTTTGATTCTAGATTGAAGCTTGTAGTGTTGAAGTGGAGTGTAGTTGGTTGATTCCTTGCAATTGTGCTTCTTCATCTTCTTTGTTTTGTGTACAAAGGTGAGTTTTGAACTCACATCTACTTCTCTTGATTTCATCAGTGTTGGGTATGAATTCCTAACACCTTGTTCATATAAATTTGCCTTTGGTTTGAATTATATTGGTGAACATTTCATTTTTGGAGTTTTGGAGTCAAATCCTTGAAAATCATAACTTTGATGTTTGATCATGGTTGTTGGTGGTAAATCGGAGTCAATGGTGTTGGGTTATCGTTTGGCAAAATCCTCTTAAGTCCATTGCTCGATATGTTGCAAATGGGGTGAGTTGCTCCTCCATTTGCTAGGCTGGAAAACAATTCCAGCTACAGCCAGTCGACTGACCCCCTGCAGTCAGTCGACTGACTGCAGAGTAAAAAACTCTCGGGTTGTGGATCAGTCGACTGACTGCAGTAGGCCAGTCGACTGACCTGCTTCATTTTGTCCTGTATGCCTATTTGTTTGTGATTTTCACTTTTATCGATTTAAATTGATTCCAATTAGTTGTTTTTGCATATTTGACTTTGATGGTTCCTTTTAATTTTAATCCACGGGTTTTTATAAAATAATCTCTCGAATCGCATTTAAAAGTTCGTTTCTCTAATTTATAAATTCTATTTAAAACACACACTTTCGCACTTCGAACGAAGTGGAAGGGTGATTAAATGGTTGGGCCAAACACGGACCATGAATCTGTGCGTTTATCTTTCCGATTAATCCTCGACCTATTCGATTGATTGTTTTGACCTTCGGGTTTGGTTTATCGATGATATGAGGTAAACTTTGTACTGCTTTGAGTGTGAAAGTGGCTGACGGATAGTAAACCGTTTAGTGCGAAGTAGTGGTTATGGGACATACGTTAACACTTTTCGGATTCCTTTTCGAGAGTTGTGACACATTCCGCCAGTTAGTGGTGTCCAGTACTAGGTCTACGACCTTCACCACTACGGTTTGTTGCCTCTGGGATGGTGTCTTCGGACTTTCTCCCTAGGTTTGTTGCCTTCGGGTATGTTGCCTTCGGGTGTGTGCCTTCGGGTTTGTTGCCCTATATAGTTTCGCTCTAATGTTGGCCTTATGTGCCGCATGGGTGATACTTGGGTTTGGAGCCTTCGGGCTTATGGATCCTTGTTGTACAGTACTGAGCTCGAGCAATCATATGTTTCATTGATATTATATTCCCTTGGTATCGCCCATCGTGTTGGCCTGTTTGAGCCGCATGATGTATAATGTTTACCTTGTGGAACTTGTATAACTTATTGGTATTTGTTATTTTCCTATTGGCTTGTTTTGGGATATTTGTATCCTTTGTTTCTATATGTTGCCGATGATATGAGGCTTGTTCTATATGATTCATCTCTTGTTGATGATTGTGTTATCTCCTCTAGAGATATTTGTTATACTGTATGACCTTACAGGTTTATTATTGTTCAGTTTATCTAACTGATTTGTTATCTAGACTGACCCGTGTATTTTATACTCGGGTGAGACCGAGATGTTTCAGGTTAGGTGCTTTTGGGACTTAGCCTATTTTGCTTTCGCATGGACTATTCGCTAGCTTCTTTTTGTTATAGCGTCTTTTGTAGTCCTTATCTGTTGTAACTCTGGTTTATACTCTTTCGTCTCATCCATATATTGTGGTCTCCTGTACCACTTGTCATGTATTATTTTGTATACTCTGTTGTATATCTGTGTATGTGTATATTATGATCGACTGTTCTGTGATGTATATTACATTTGAGTTGTTATATTTTCTTCTGATAGATCCTATAGCCATTGTAGTTTTGCTTTAAATATTTATTGAATAGGTCGAATTTTAATGTGATTCTACTTTTCGACGTATTTAGTGAATAGTTAAGGTAAGATTACACATGGTCGCTTCCATTATACTCTATTGTCCGCGTTAGCCGACGGTATTATCTATGTAATACTCTTTGTTAACGAGGCTCTCGGAGTGGGGCGTCACAGCGTGGTATCAGAGCTGTGTTCAGAACAAAATATGATAAACACAGAATAGAGCACATATTATGGTACATCAAAGTGTATAAGTGATACAAATCTTTGAATCATCGTGTCTCTTTATTCCATCAAGGTTAGATAGAGTTTGGGAATACGTCTAGGAATGCATTTTATTCCGTAGTATTCCATATTGCATTATCTACCTTGTGAATAATCTTGTTCTTATCTTACTTTCAGCTTATGTCTGGAAGAGGCAGAGGTCGACGTTCGGATGCTGGGAAATCTAGTGGCTCACATCCGGATGGCGTATATATGTCTGCCGATCAGTTTTTGGAGTTGTTTAGGAGCACTCAGCCTCCCATTCCTCCTCGAGTGTCTCCACCTCGCAAGTCTGCTTTTGCACGTCAGTGCAGTGATTTTGCTCATCTTGGAGGAAAACCGTTTAAGGGCTCAGAGTCTGTTCTTGAAGTCCGAGCTTGGCTTCGCACGTGCGAACGTATCTTTTCTCGCATGGATCTTTCTGACCATGATAGAGTTCTTGTAACTTCTAGCTTATTACAAGAGCGTGCTCTTGACAGGTATGAGCTTCTTGTAGCCGAAATTGATGAGTCTACTCTTTCTTGGACTCAGTTTCGGGGACGATTTGAACTCAAGTTCGTTCCTGAATCTGAAAAAGTTTTATTGACCCGTCGCTTCCTTGAGTTGAAGCAAGGGAAATCTTCTGTTTCTGAGTATGTTGCATCATTCGAGGCTTTGTCTCAGTATGGTCTTGAATTCATCAGCACTTCTTATAAGAAGAATTTGAAGTTTGTTTCTGGTCTTAAGAAATATCTTAAGAAATCTTTGTTGCTCCAGCTTAAACTTTCTTTCGAGGAATTGGTTGATTCGGCACTTCATCTCGAAGCTGTCGAGAAGGAGTGTGATAGTGGTGAGGATGTTGAGGTTTCCAAGAACCCCAACAAGAGGCAGTTTCCATTTCAGAAGAGGTCTTTTCCTTCTAAGAAGAAGAAGACCGGTGGTCCTAGCTCTCAGCCTCAGTCTTCCGGAACACCTTTCGTTCGAAAGTGTTTCAATTGTGGTTCTCCGGATCATATTATTCGAGCTTGTCCTAAGCCTCTCTTCTGCCGTTATTGCAAGAAGGAAGGTCATCATGTTTCAGCTTGTCCTACTGCTCCTGCTAATGCAAAATCTAGCAAGCTCAATGTGGCTAATGCTTCTGGAGGTTCATCTCAATCCAAAGGTATGTCTCCATCTATTTTGGAGGGTTCAATTTTATTTCATGACCATAGTATTCGAGTTCTTTTCGATACGGGTGCATCACATTCTTTCGTATCGAAAAAGCTCGTTGATGATTTATCTTTGGATGTTTCTTGTATGGTTACTTCTTTAAGGATTGCGAATCCAATTGGGGGATCCGTGACCCTTAGTTTGCTTTGTGATGATATTGAGATTGTTTTATGTGGCTTTTCTTTCCGTGCGAATCTGCACGTTGTTTCTCATTTGGGTTTTGATATGATTTTTGGTATGGACTAGCTAGTGAGGTACGATGCCAGGATTATTTGTTCCGAGAGAATTTTATATCTTTGTCATCCTGATTCGCCTTCTCAGTTATCTCTTGTTCTTCGGGATGTGGATAATTCCGAGATGGCTTTATATTCTCTTGATTCGCGAGATGATGAGGATATATCTCGTATTCCTATTGCTTGTGACTTTCCTGATGTTTTTGAGCCTGTATCGGGTTCGCCACCTAAGCTGGCAATTGAGTTCCGCATTGATCTCATTCCAGGCGCGCAGCCAGTTAGTCGTCCTCCCACGAGGATGTCTACAAAGGAAAATGAGGAACTCAAGAAGCAGCTTTTAGAGCTTGAATCCAAGCAATTGATTCAATCTAGTTTTTCTCCATGGGGATCCGCGGTCGTCTTTGTGAAGAAGTCTGATGGAACTCTTAGGCTTTGCATTGACTATCGCAAGCTTAACGAGTTGACCATTAGGAATAGGTATCCGTTGCCTAGGATCGATGACATGTTTGATCTATTGAGTGGTGCTAAGGTCTTTTCTCAGCTTGACCTTGCCACAGGTTTTCATCAATTACGAGTCGTGGAGGATAGCATACCTCTTACCGCTTTCTGCACTCGTTATGGTTCTTTTGAGTGGCTCGTTATGCCGTTCGGTTTGACGAACGCTCCTGCTTTCTTTGTTGATCTCATGAATCAGGTATTCCGGGAATATCTCGATAAGTTTGTTCTTGTCTTCATTGATGATATCCTTATTTATTCTAAGTCTGAAGCTGAGCATGAGCATGCTAATCACTTGAGAATTGTCTTGAGTACCCTCCGTCGTCATCAGCTTAGAGCCAAATTCTCCAAATGCCACTTTTGGGAGAATAAGGTTAAGTTCTTAGGCCATGTTGTATCTTTCGATGGCATTTCTGTCGATCCCTCAAAGATCGAAGCCATTCAGAATTGGAAGAGGCCTGAGAATGTGCATGAGATTCGTAGTTTTCTTGGATTGGCGGGTTACTACCGTCGGTTCATCAAGGATTTTTCCCGTGTTGTGCTTCCTCTCACAAGCCTTACCTGGAAAGGCATTCGTTTTATTTGGTCCGACAAGTGTGAAGCTTCCTTTCAGACATTGAAGGAACTTCTCATTAATGCTCCTATTCTTGTGGTTCCCGAAGGGAATCATGATCTTGTTGTCTATACTGATGTTTGTGGTAGTGGTCTCGGTGCTGTTCTTATGTAGAGAGATCGGGTGGTTGCTTATGCTTCTAGGCAACTGCGTCCGAATGATGTTCGCTATGCCATTCATGATCTTGAGTTAGCCGCCATTGTCTTTGCCTTGAAGATTTGGCGACATTATTTATTGGGCGAGCGCTTCATTCTTTATACCGATCATAAATCTTTGAAGTATTTGTTTACTCAGAAGGAACTCATTATGAGACAACAGCGTTGGCTCGAGTTTCTTGCATCTTATGACTTTGATATCCAGTATACCCCTGGTAAGGGTAATCGTGTTGCAGATGCGCTTAGTCGCAAACATTCGGCTGTTATTTCTACGATGTTTGCCGAATGGGATATTCTTGAGGCTCTATCTTTTTGTGAAATTCATGATCGAGATTCATCTTCTATTTCTCCTATTCTATTATTTAGTTTGGGAGCTCGACCTATTTTATTGGATCGTATTGCCGATGGTCAGCGGCGTGATTCTGAGTTGATACATCTTATTCAGCTTTGTGAGTCTGGATCTTACGATAAGGCGTTGCAAGATTTTAGCATTGATTCTCATGGGTGTCTTCGTAAGAAGAACCGTCTTTTTGTGCCTTCTGATCTTGCACTTAGGCATGACATTCTTGATGACTATCACCGTTCTAAGTATACCATTCATCCCGGTAGTAGCAAGATGTATGCCGATATGCGTCGTCTTTATTATTGGGAAGGCATGAAGCGCGATGTGGCGAGTTATGTGAGCAATTGCATAACTTGTCAGCGTTTTAAAGCCGAGCATCAGCATCCTTCGGGTCTTCTTCAGCCTCTTGAGATTCCATTGTGGAAATGGGATCAAATTTCTATGGATTTCATTGACGGCCTACCTCGTTCGAGATCGGGCCATTCTAGCATTTGGGTTATTGTTGATCGCCTTACTAAGTCTGCTCATTTTGTCCCTATTAAGTCCAATGGAACTGCTTTGCATTTGGCTAAGTTATATGTCAAGGAAATCGTGAGACTTCACGGTGTTCCTAGTTCTATTGTGAGTGATCGTGATCCTTTATTCACGAGTCATTTTTGGAAGAGTCTTCAACAAGCTTTGGGAACGAAGCTTAATTTTTCTACAGCTTATCATCCGCAGTCTGACGGACAGACTGAACGGGTAAATCGTATCTTGGAAGGTCTTCTCCGTATTTGTATCTTTGATTTTGGTGGTAGTTGGGAGGATCACCTACCTCTTGTAGAGTTCTCCTACAACAATAGTTTTCAATCTAGTATTGGTATGGCTCCTTTCGAAGCCTTATACGGAAGGCCATGTCGATCACCTTCATGTTGGTTGGAATCTGGAGAGAAGCTTATTCTTGGTCCAGATTTTGTTCGTGATTCTTCCGAGAAGATTGATCTTATTCGATTGAGAATGAAAGAGGCACAGAGTCGTCAGAAATCCTACGCGGACAACCGTAGGAAGCCTCTTGAGTTCTCAATTGGCGATCTTGTTTTTATTCGTGTTTCTCCTTTGAAGGGGGTTATGCGCTTCAGTACGACTGGGAAACTGGCTCCTCGTTATATAGGAACGTTTTCTATTACTGAATGTATTGGCCCTGTGGCTTATAGAGTTTCACTTCCAGCTCATTTATCTGGCATTCATGACGTGTTTCACGTCTCGCAACTTCGGAAGTGTCTTCGAGAACCGGATTCTGTAATTGATTCTCCTGATTTGCAAGAGCTTGAGGTCTCACCGGACTTATCTATTGTACAGCAACCTATTCGCGTGCTTGACACGGAGGTGCGACACCTTTGGAATAAGGACGTGCCGCTCGTTAAAGTTCAATGGTCCGCTAATCCCAATGACTGTACTTGGGAAACCAGAGAGTATATCGAGCGATCTTATCCAGGTTTTCTATCCTTGCTTCGTAATGGTAAGTCTATTTCTGTATCTCAAGTTTATTCTTTCTTTTGTATGTTGTATGTATGTAGTTGTTACAAATATCGTCTCTAGG
Organism: Allium cepa; assembly: GCA_030765085.1. Taxonomy (NCBI): domain Eukaryota; kingdom Viridiplantae; phylum Streptophyta; class Magnoliopsida; order Asparagales; family Amaryllidaceae; genus Allium; species Allium cepa. The sequence goes on along the minus strand of CM060938.1, from coordinate 947,649,227 downwards.
AATTGGGGACGCAATTTTGTAAGGAGGGGAGATCTGTAACAACCCGCATATTTAACGATTTTATATTTAAATGTTTAATTTAAATATAGCGTCGTTAGTCGGATTTTGGGGTCCGAAATGCTACTTTTTGCAAATGGCCGAATTGGAACTCGAAACTACCACCATTGATTCCAAAATGGCGTTTGCGATCTTTTTGAGTATAATCTTTGATATGTTTGGAGTAAGTTGAAATTTGACCCTTTTTCTACTTGGGCTTGAGTTTGGGTTCAGCCCATTGGCTAGCTAACTCACTTAACCTTCTACTTCAGCCCCTTCCCCTCATCTCTCTTCATTTCATTTTATTTCTTAAGCTAAAAACTGAAATGGGGGAAAGGAAAGAGAAATAGAAATTAGCAAGCCCTAGTTTCTCCTTTGTAACTTGATTCTTGCTCCAAAATCAAAGAGAATCCATTGGTAAGTTCATCTCCACCTTCTCCATCTTTTCTCCTCTTCAATTTCAGTAATTTACTAACCCTAACTTAGGAAATATTTGCTTTGATTCTAGATTGAAGCTTGTAGTGTTGAAGTGGAGTGTAGTTGGTTGATTCCTTGCAATTGTGCTTCTTCATCTTCTTTGTTTTGTGTACAAAGGTGAGTTTTGAACTCACATCTACTTCTCTTTATTTCATCGATGTTGGGTATGAATTCCTAACACCTTGTTCATATGCATTTGCCTTTGGTTTGAATTAAATTGGTAAACATTTCATTTTTGGAGTTTTGGAGTCAAATCCTTGAAAATCATAACTTTGATGTTTGATCATGGTTGTTGGTGGTAAATCGGAGTCAATGGTGTTGGGTTATCGTTTGGCAAAATCCTCTTAAGTCCATTGCTCGATATGTTGCAAATGGGGTGAGTTGCTCCTCCATTTGCTAGGCTGGAAAACAATTCCAGCTACAGCCAGTCGACTGCCCCCCTGCAGTCAGTCGACTGACTGCAGAGAGTAAAAAACTCTCAGGTTGTGGATCAGTCGACTGACTGCAGTAGGCCAGTCGACTGACCTGCTTCATTTTGTCCAGTATGCCTATTTGTTTGTGATTTTCACTTTTATCGAATTAAATTGATTCCAATTAGTTGTTTTTGCATATTTGACTTTGATGGTTCCTTTTAATTTTAATCCATGGGTTTTTATAAAATAATCTCTCGAATCGCATTTAAAAGTTCGTTTCTCTAATTTATAAATTCTATTTAAAACACACACTTTCGCACTTCGAACGAAGTGGAAGGGTGATTAAATGGTTGGGCAAAACACGGACCATGAATCTGTGCGTTTATCTTTCCGATTAATCCTCGACCTATTCGATTGATTGTTTTGACCTTCGGGTTTGGTTTATCGATGATATGAGGTAAACTTTGTACTGCTTTGAGTGTGAAAGTGGCTGACGGATAGTAAACCGTTTAGTGCGAACTAGTGGTTATGGGACATACGTTAACACTTTTCGGATTCCTTTTCGAGAGTTGTGACACATTCCGCCAGTTAGTGGTGTCTAGTACTGGGTCTACGACCTTCACCACTACGGTTTGTTGCCTCTGGGATGGTGTCTTCGGACTTTCTCCCTAGGTTTGTTGCCTTCGGGTATGTTGCCTTCGGGTGTGTGCCTTCGGGTTTGTTGCCCTATATAGTTTCGCTCTGATGTTGGCCTTATGTGCCGCATGGGTGATACTTGGGTTTGGAGCCTTCGGGCTTATGGATCCTTGTTGTACAGTACTGAGCTCGAGCAATCATACGTTTCATTGATATTATATTCCCTTGGTATCGCCCATCGTGTTGGCCTGTTTGAGCCGCATGATGTATAACGTTTACCTTGTGGAACTTGTATAACTTATTGGTATTTGTTATTTGCCTATTGGCTTGTTTTGGGATATTTGTATCCTTTGTTTCTATATGTTGCCGATGATATGAGGCTTGTTCTACATGATTCATCTCTTGTTGATGATTGTGTTATCTCCTCTAGAGATATTTGTTATACTGTATGACCTTACAGGTTTATTATTGTTCAGTTTATCTAACTGATTTGTTATCTAGACTGACCCGTGTATTTTATACTCGGGTGAGACCGAGATGTTTCAGGTTAGGTGCTTTTGGGACTTAGCCTATTTTGCTTCCGCATGGACTATTCGCTAGCTTCTTTTTGTTATAGCGTCTTTTGTAGTCCTTATCTGTTGTAACTCTGGTTTATACTCTTTCGTCTCATCCATATATTGTGGTCTCCTGTACCACTTGTCATGTATTATTTTGTATACTCTGTTGTATATCTGTGTATGTGTATATTATGATCGACTGTTCTGTGATGTATATTACATTTGAGTTGTTATATTTTCTTCTGATAGATCCTATAGCCATTGTAGTTTTGCTTTAAATATTTATTGAATAGGTCGAATTTTAATGTGATTCTACTTTTCGACGTATTTAGTGAATAGTTAAGGTAAGATTACACATGGTCGCTTCCATTATACTCTATTGTCCGCGTTAGCCGACAGTATTATCTATGTAATACTCTTTGTTAACGAGGCTCTCGGAGTGGGGCGTCACAGTTTGTTATCCGAAACCAACATCGAACCTGTGAATTTTTGTGAATGACATATCCACATGTTTTTAAAATTGACGCTCACTATTCGGTTTAGCCGGAAAAGGACCTTTGTGTCGTATAACCCATTTCGAATATGTGATTCGACATTATGGGTAGCATTTGAAGACTGGTGTTGAAGACCGGGTATTTGCGAGAGCAATAGGATGACCTATCGAATGTCTCTGCACCGAGTAGCTCCGGTATAGAGTTCTCCATATGTGATGGGAATCCGATCTGGATTGTGGATATCCGGATTGCAAGGACTTCTTTGGAAGTGCCTTAGGTTCTGTTCGAACCCAGAACTGACTTGTATGGATTGTATGTCCGACATTACAAATTGAGATATATAGCAGATTTCTTTCAAATACATTTCCGTTGGTGGCGGAGAATTTATTCTCTTAGCTTAACACCCTTAGAGGTTATGTAGTTGAAGGTTATCAGCGATATATTCCCAATTTGGTAATGTGGCATGCTGAGTGTTGCTGATCATTTGTTGATCGAAGCATGGCTTTGTGAAAAGCGTAGCTTTATGGACGAGACTTCGTCGAGCCTCACACCCCGGAATGGTCGAAACAGGAAAGATGCGGCAAGGTTATTGGGGGTAGCACCCCTTAGGGTGTGTGCATTTCCTTCTGGATAGAAGTGGTATAATGGTATGGAGCCCAGATACTTAACTTATGTTGATATCGCAGATATATATATGTATTACTTTATGGTTTGTTGCTGGGGCCCTGGTTAAAGGATGGTTACAACCGGGAGATGGCATACTCGTGTCACTAGTTACCCAGTTAGGGGTAACCCGGCCTTGTGTTGGCAGAGATCCGGTGAGGTTCTCGGGTCGTCCCTCCAGAGGCGTACCCATGTGGCCCAGGAAGTTCCTTAGCCTGACCATTTGTTGGAAATCCAAAGAAACAATACGAGCCCTTTATGATTTCAAATTGTATAACCTGTCACCTCAGGTGACAGTTATAGTAGGCATAGTATAATGGTACCTATGCTGGCTAAGATTTATATTATATTTTCGAAATGATTTCCCACACTATGCACTAGTAATAATATCAAATAAATTTTCTCGTATCAAGCATGTTTGACTATCATAAGAAGAAATCTCCTCCAATTCTGCGTTTGCATTATGTGTGTGGCGGAAGGTCTTATGGTAGTTCCATTTTTAAAAGCATTCCAAAAATTCTTTTATAAATCTAGTTTCTTTAAAAGCAACTGTTTTTGTTTACTCATACCAGTCCCATGACTGATCCGGAGTTTATTGTTTTCTTTCCTAAACTCCGGGTGCCCATTATTTCTATACGGGCAGCCTAGTAGCAGGTTTCTGTATTTTGGAGTAAGCTGTATTTTGGAGCTCTTATTCAAGGAGATATTCTAGGAGCTTTTTGGAGATTTCAGGTGTTTAGCTTTTGGTAGTTCGTTATCACCTCTCTCATTTGTGGACTTTTGGATATATGATCATTGTTGTATTATCATGATGTTGTATTTGGAGTTGTGGTGTATGTATTATATACTCTGATGTAGTATGGATATTATGTTGATGTTGTAACTGTGATGATATTTATAATATTCATTCTGTTCCGCTGTTTTATATTCATCTGATGTTGTTATAAGCTCCGGCGATGCGAATTTGAAGTCGTTTGTCGGACATCGAGTTCGGGTCGTCACATTCCCCCCCCCTCTGTTAGTTCTCAAAACCATCACTCCGCAGCTCCTCCCTGATCTTCCATCCCTCGTGCTCCTCCGTAGCCACTTAGGCCGTGTACTCCTTCTTTTGCGTAAGTATATTTTTTTTGGGTATAAACCTATGGTATATTATAATATATACTACGTACGTTAGTTTGTATACTTATATATATATATATATATATATATATATATATACACGTTGTTGTATGTTTATGGAAGAAAATATGTATATATTACACACTATATTCTCTGTTTTGTTTTAAAATATATAAGTGTTGTAGGTATAAGGTGCACATATATAAAGTTATATGTTGTATAAGAATATAAGTGGATTTGTACAGATAAAGCATGGGTTTATTGATATTATAATTACGTAAATACTGATTTTGTATAAACAGTTATATGATATATTTTTATATATTATAGAAATTGGAAAATCTGGTTCGACAATGAATATATGTTATATTGTTTATATATTTACAGTAATATATATTGATTTTGTTCAAGTGTGATATAGACAGCGTTTATAAGTATTTTTAAAAAAAAATAAGTTATATTAGTTTGAATTTTTCCTGTTAGGTTAGATAGGGTCATTGAGTATACATATGTATATATTTATACCTCATGTACGTTTGTATATATATATTTGTTAATTATATTTTAAGTTATATGTTAGTTATAATATATTATAGTTTGTAGTATTCCTAATATTTTAAAACGTAAAATATATGTTGTTGGAAACTTGTAATACAATCGCGTTTGCATATTTTCTATTTAAGTTTATATAACTTTATATATATGTGTATATATATAATATAAAATTTGGTTCGCAAATTTCTATATGAGCATACATTAATTGGTTTTAAAAGATATAAATATATGGAGACTTTGTTCGAAGTGTTGAATTAAATTTTAATTTGAGATATATGATTAAAATGATTTTAATAATAAATAATAAAATTATATACATCATTTTCCGTCATATCAAGATGGTTCTAATTCGTTTTCACCAAATTCTTATCTCTCGGCTTTGTTGAATTCGTGCCAATCTAGCGTTGCTTTGAAATTCATAGCTTGTTGTGTTGTCTATCTTCTCTAGCCTCTAGCCTCGAAAGGTAAGAAATCACTCACGATTAACATTCTTTTATTTATTAAATTTGGTTTCAATTGAAAGGACAATTGAAATATACGGCTGAAATTAGTAAATCTGTTATATATGCTATTATCTGTAAATTGTTCACCTCTGGGATATGAACACCATATCCTATTGTTTATACTTTGTTTAATTACTATTGATATATGCGTGTTGTATATTATTATCATATCCTGTTATATTATTGTAACGTTTCGGATTTTGCCCGCTCGAAAATCGACATCCATACATCAAATCGTATTCGAATGCCATAGATTCGACCGTTCAATTCCGATTCGCCGGAGCTTATAACAACATTAAGCAAATAACACAGCGGAATAAAAGAATAATACATTGATATACAGCTTTGATACAATATCTGATACAACAGATGATCCAATAGATATCAATATACATCAGAGATATGATACAAAAAAATAGCAGCGGAAAAGAAAATGATAGATAACATCTAGCAGCGGAACAAAATAACTCTAAAATAGTCTTCAAAAGAGAACTCCGAGAACTGTAACTCCATTTCCAAGAATCAATCCAGCAGAAGCTCGAACTCCCAATTACATATCACCAAGCTCAGCAAGGCTGGTGTGGTCCAAAGACTGAACTCACTCTAGATAATCTACTAAACCTGACTATCTGGAAAAAAAAACCAACTCTAGACTGCTCGTGTAGAAAATAATGAGCACCCAGAGTTTAGGAAAGAAACAATAAACTCCGGATCAGTCGTGGGACTGGTGTGAGCAACAAAAACAGTTTATCTTTTAAAACATTCAACAAAAGATTTTCAAAGTCAATTCGCAATGCTTTTTAAAAATGAGACTACCATAAGGCCTCCCGCACACACACACAATGCAAACGCAGAATCGGAGGAGATTTCTCCTTATGATAGTCAAAGATGCTTGATACGCATTAAAAGAAACATTTGATATTATTACTAGTGCATAGTGTAGGAAAAATTCATTTCGAAAGTAGAATATAAATCTTAGCCAACATACGACCATTATCGTATGCCAACTATAGCTAACCATGTTCAATAGCAGGTTACCGCCACATTCCATGACAGGTTATACAACTAATACTGTACAAGGTTCGTATTGTTTCTTTGGATTTCCAATGAATGGTCAGGCCAAGGAACTTCCCATTGCCACATGAGAACGCCTCTGGATGGACGTCCCCGAGAACCAAACCGGATCTCTACCAACACAAGGCCGGGTTACCCCTAACTGAGTAACAACTGACCGAATATGCCATCCCCCGGTCCTTTGGGACCTTTCAACCGAGCGCTCGTAATCAATTCACACAATCATAAAGTGTTTTCAACATGAGTAAGCATCTGGGCTCCATACCATGATACCACCCTTTTCCAGAAGGAAATGCACATACCCTAAAGGGCGCTACCCCTCATAACCTTGCCGCATCTTTCCTGTTTTGACCATTCCCGAGGTGTGAGGCTCGACGAAGTCACGTCCACAAAAACATACTTTATACAAAAGCCATGCTTTGGGTCAACAAATGATCATAGAAATGATCACCAAGATAGACGATCAAATAAATGATCCTATCACAAATAATCAACACAATGATCATTTCACAGCAACACTCAGTATGTCACATTACCAAATTGGGAGTATATTGCTGATAACCTTCAACTACATAACCTCTGAGCTCGTACGTCTCAGAGAAGGGTGTTAAGCTAAAAGAATAAATTCTCCGCCACCAACAGAAATATATTTGAAAGAAATCGGCTTTATATCTCAATTTGTAATGTCAGACATACTATCCATACAAGTCTGTTCCGGGCTCGAACAAAACCGAAGGCACTTACAAAGAAGTCCTTGCAATCCGGATATTCACAATCCCGATCGGATTTCCCATCACTTAGGGAGTCTCTATACCGGCGCGACTCGGTGCAGAAACAATCGATAGGTCATCCTATCGCTTTCGCAAATACCCGGTCTTCACCGCCGGTCTTCAAATGCTATCCATAACGACGTATCACATATTCGGAATGGGTTATACGACACGAAGGTCTTTTCCCGGCTAAACCGAATAGTGAGCACGATATTTCAAAAACAAATGGATAATGGGATTTCAATTAAGTCACAACTTATTACCCAAAACCTTTCTTCAAATGGCTTAACAAATTACCATTTTCAATCTTTAAACAAAAAGATTCGTTTTCACAACCTTTAACGGTTTAAACAATTTTCACATTTTAATCTTTTAAATAAATGATTCATTCACAGATTTTCCAAATCAATTTTCATTTCAATTTGATTAACTCATTAAATCTTTAAATCAAAGATTTAACTTATAACCTTCAAAACAATTTCATTTCAATTTGATTTAAACAAATCATCAATTTAAATCTATTAAAAATAAACAGATTTAATTCATAGCTTTCAAAAAAGAATTCATTCATAACTTAGGAAAATCATTTCTCTATTCAATCTTGAAATTCCCCTAATTAACTGGAATCTCAGTTCTTATCTAAAGTGTTTATCATTTGAAAACAACAGTTTTCATTTTGGAAATCTGATTCATTTATACGAGTTGAAATCCTTGGGTTAAATTCAAATTCCCAAAAAAACAATACTTAAAAGTGGTTTAATCCCTATATAACCAATATAACTTCTTTAATCCCTAATTTCAAATCATAAAATTCAATTTCAAGTATTGAATTTAAATTTAAATCAAATTATTTAAATTCCAAAACTTAATCAAGTAATAATAAATTTTATTTTGAAATTTCATTCTAAAAGCTTTTCACATTTATTCCGATTCTATTTCCAAAACATTTGAATTTAAAAATTCAAATTTAACTATTTCAAAAATCTGCGACTTAATCGATTTCCTCGTGAAATCCATATTTGTGTGTGTATGGTGTGGTCCAGGGGTTATACACAATAGTGCAACATCATTCAATCATGACAGATCTGAATACAGGAATATAGTCGATAAGCGATATTAACTATCACGCTTATCGTTCATATACAGATCACAGATATATATCACAGATAAGTAAATTACAGATCACAACATAAATCAGGATAATCATGAAGCATCATATAACAGGGATATCAAACAGTTTAACATCCAATATAATCCAAACATCCATAAATAGGATTAATTTAATTATCTGATAAATTTAAATCAGATTAAATTTCTACGAATCATTCTTTTCACATTTATTATCAAATAAATTTCAAGTAAATGATCCTCATTAACTATTCATAATTATTTAATTACTATTCTTAAGTAATTAAACTCAATTTAACTATCGTTAATTATCATTTAATTAACCTTTAAAATCATATGTTTAATCACTGATTATTTAATTAATTAAGTTCTAAACTGTAACTTAATAAATCTTAATTACTTGATTAAATAACCTTAATCATTTGTTTAAAAGGCAACTCTTTATTAATTTAATGAATCTTATTTACAAATTAATTTACCTTAATTAATTTAACTCAAATCCTAATTTCTTGATTAAATAAATTAATCAATTATTCACTTGAACTAATTTAATGAGTGCATATCATTTTATCTTTACTAATTCAAATTTAAAACATTTTCTAACTAATGTTTTAATTATCATCACAAAGCAAATTTAAACAATTTAAATATTAAAACTTCTTTGATTTCAGAACTAGGATTCAAATTATCTTTAATTCAGATTTAAATTTAGATTTAAACTTCTAGTTTCAACTTGCTTAAATTTTTCATTTAAAATTTCAACTCCATTTCAAATTTCTTTAATATATATTGAATTGCTTTTAAGTTATTAAAATAATTTAAATTTAAAAATTATTTATGTTTAAACTAAACTCTACCTTCAACTTGAATTTATATTAACATTTCAATTTGAACTCAGCTTTAAAAATCTTGGTTTAAAATTTAAATTTGGTTTTAAAATTTGCAAACCAAAACAGTTTCAGGTTTGAAGCCTGGAACATGAATTTGACCCGAGCCCAGACTCGATTTGCTTCGAGTCACTTACTCGATTTACTCGAGTACCACTTCGGGTAAAAACCCACTGGAACGCTGCTTCTACCCAAACAACATCACCAGGTACAAGAAGATGCACCGTGCACTTGCACGGTCGCCGTGCGACGTTCTGACCATCACCACGATCATCTACACGACCACGATCATCCATTCATACACTCCAACCCACCAAATCTCCCTCCTTCACACGAAAATCGAAATCGAGTTCAATGCAAAAACCTGGAACAACGAAAAAAAACTGGAACGCCCTCACCTGTCAACGCCGTTCGCTCGACACTCCGACCACCATTCACCACCAAACTCCGGCCATAGCGTCATCAATCTTCCCTCTACCTCCCCACGAAACCGCGTGACACTCGCACCCTCGTCGACGTCGTGCGAGTAGAAAATATCGGCCACCCCAAAACTAGGTCACCGAAGTTTGATCACTTCCCGCCGCCACCACAAAGCTTCGTTCAACCTCCAAGTATTTTTCCTAGAACCCTCGATCACCTTCCCACCTCCAGACCACGTCGCGTCTTCCCCGATCAACCCAATCACCGACAATTCCCCAAAAACCACACTCCCTTCAACTTCGAACTGCACCCAAACTACACAACTAAAAATCACGAAACCCATCTCAAAAATCATCATTTCCAATATGAATTCAAGTTATATATATAAATCACCATTTCGCGAAGTTCGAATTTTGGTCCATCTTGAGTTTGTTCAAGATTTTGGGTTTCCAGAGATGAATTTTAAGTTGTTTTAATCTTAACTAAATTTTAAAGCTTAGTTTACAATGATATAAACATTTTTTGTTTAAGTCCTAAGTTCAATCATCAATCAAAAGAAGAGTAAAAGATTTTTGAATCCATCAGTTGGAGTTTTACTGGAAACTGATGCAATTTTTTTTAAAACAAAAGCTTGCATACCTATTTTCAATCTTCCCATATATATATATACAGAGAATTATATATGCACACACAACATTTCTCAGATACACTTGCATAGATTCAAACCCTAAAAAAAATGAAATGTTACTCACTTTGGTTTTCAGAAAAATGAACAGGGCACAGAGCACATCTTCTTTGATCTCTGGTTGCTTGATTTGTTTATTTTTTTATTTTTCCCAGAAACTTTGCTTTGAAGTCCCAGGTTGATTGTTGTTGATCAAGTGCTGAGTTTATATTGTCTTCATATTTGCTTAGCTTTTGATTTCCAGTTTGGAGAAAATATGCACAAGTACTTTGTATATATAGATGTAAAGTTGAATTTTACTTTGTTTTAAATTTTCACTTGCCTGCATGCTTATCTACAGGTTTTATTCCTATTTGTATAACCCTGGTTTGCCTTTTTCTTTATGTACATATTATAAAGTTATAGGCATGGCTGCATCCTTTTCCTTGTGTTGCATTAATTACCTAATACTTTAGTTTTCATTTTATCATATTTATATTTGTTTTATAGGCTGAGATGATCCTTCTTTCGGTGGCTAAAAATATTGCATTGATTGCCTTGGTCCTTTGATCTTTTGCCATGCTTCAGTCCATACTTATCTTATACTATTCTTTTTAGTACATATGTATACTTTTATTTTGTATGTACTTTTTCTTATTTATTTTCTTGTACTCGGCTGAGATAATGTTAATGAATGCTTGCTTTGTTTGTGTTTTGCTTTTCTTTATTTTCTTAAGTACTTTGTTTATACTATGTACACTTGTTCCCATGCTTGCCTGCATATTGTCTCCGCTGAAATGATGGTATGCACATTTGTTTTCCTCAAGCCTATCCTTATCTTACTGGCAACATGATATTATTTTGTTTTGTCTTCATACTTATACCAGATATACTTGAATGTATTTTTCTTTCTTTTCTTTTGCAAGTTAATTCATATATATGTTTTGTTCCATTGCTTTGTCTTATTACTTTATAGTATGAATAACTTCTATTTTAACATGTTGTTAAATTTTATAAGCTTGTACTTCTTTTATTTATTTGTACTGCGATATGTTGTATATATATATAACTTTGTTTTGATTCACACTTTGATATATTTATTATTTTCTTTTTGTTTTGTTGACAAATATTTTACTTGCTTTGCATATACTTAAATGTATATTTATTTCTATTCTTACATGACTACTTATTTTTATTTCTATTTATTTTTAAAACCAGTTATTTAAGATTTTATTTCAAATCCAATATATATATATACATATATATTCACCTATATACAAATTTTCAATTTCATACGACTTAATATATTTTCTATTTGATTCGGGGAAACTCGCATCATTTATAATCAATTTTACAAATTTTAATTCAAAAATTCATTTAAATTATCAATTTAAATTCATAAAAATCCGGGGTCGTTACAAACTTCCCCCCTTAAAAGAATTTCGTCCTCGAAATTCGCAGGCACGAAAACAACACAGAGATAAATAGATTCAATCTCCTATAATTCCTCAAACTTAAGATATGTATTCCAAACTCAAGTCGGAATATCTCAGAATATATATAATTTGTCCCTCTTCGGACTTCGATCAACCCGAGAATTATAATAGAATTTCAAATTTGGTTTTTTACACGAAATCGTTTTATCGATACTATTCAAATTTATCCTTCATCTTCTATTAATCAATTTTAACTCAATTTAAATTTCTAATTCATTTAAAATTTCCAATTTATATTCATTAAGGTTTAAATTGAAAAGCTGATAAGAAACCGATAAAGATACGAAGTAAAAATTTCTTACAACGATTCGTAGAGCATCACCACACCAAAACTTCTTCTTGTAGCTGGTACGAAGAAATCAAAAGAATTTGGAAACGAATCAAAGGAATTTGATAAGAAAGATTGTTTCCACTGTTGTTACAGAGCATCGACCATTTATAGCCGTATTTCCCTGTCCCCTATCTCGTTCTCTTCTTGCACTCATACTCACCATCAGTAGATAGTAAGAGAATTTACTGAGGCATTCAAACGGATATCTTAAGGATTACTCATTCTAGGGTATACTTCACCCTGTGATGACCCAGAATTTTGAACAATTTAAATTGGAATATTTAATTAATTTTAAATATTTAAAGGTTAATTTTAACTTGAATTCTAGGTATCAGTATTTACATGATAATTAAATAATTGAATTATATAGTTTAAACATTGAATTTAATAATTGAAATTGGGTAAATTGTTGAATCATAGATTCTAAGCCTGTCTAAAATAATTTGAAGGCTTATAAAATTTATAACGATGATACCGAGGATAATAGGATAATTGAAATTTAATTTAAAAGTAATTTGTTCAATTTTAATAATATATCGTTTAAATTGGAATTTAAAAAAATAGCCTTCCGAGGCACAGTCTCGGAATTTGACAAAACCAGTTCCATTAGATCCGTAATAGTTAAATATTATCGGATTTCAATTTTCGTAGCAATTGGAGTTGTCATTTAACCTTGGCAGCTCGGACGCTTAGAAATTATTTTAATCGTTTTAATTGAATTTGATCGTTTTCTTGTGTAACTCGCACATACGTTCAAATTAACCTTCGAAACATGTTCCATCGTGTTCGGAACGCGGGTAAAACCTTATAATCGCCTAGCGACCTTCCTTAAGAGGAGTTCAAATTTTAAGTAGAAAATAACGAGACGTTTTGTAAGTTTTACAATATAATAACATTAAAAGTACAAGAGTCAGTGATATTTTCATTTTCAACGCGTATTCAGGAAGCCATCCCCAACCCTCTATTTCATTCCCGTTCCCCTCTTTAGTCTGGAAGCAGATCGAATTTGTGTAAGGGAAAAACAAATATAATGGCAGGCAGCTTGAATCGAATTCGTGTATAAATCTAAAAATAAAATCAAATTCATTTACCAAATCGCGAACCCTCCTCCTTCCTCAATTTAAAACCCCGTACCTCTTTTGTTTTCTTCCTCTTCCGATTGAAATCCAAACGAAAACATTCATTCAAACCTAAAGTGGGGGAAAGTCTCGGCATAGCGAGCGAGCATCAGAGGAGGGTCAGAATTGGAGGAAATCGCGAGTCTTCATTTACTTAGATGAATTGGAGCTTGGTTAGGGTTTCGTAATGGCGACGAGGCGCGCGTGGCGATGGAGGTCTCGCGAGCTTGCGTGAGGTGTGAAGGCGGGATTTTGGGGTCGCGTCAGAGCTTGTGGGTGGCGACCGCATGAATCTGGAGGGGGGGTATGAACTCGAGCTCAAGCTTGACAGGTAGTCGAAGTCGTGAGAGCTAGGGTTTTTGATGCGGTAGCTACAGTCTCGGGGAGGGCCGCGAACATGGAAGCGTGTGCGATCTGGAGGTGATGATCGAAGAGCATCGTGATGCTTGATGAAGTCTGGGGCGGCTGATGCTCGATTCGAGCGAGGGTTAGTGCGGCAAACGAACTCGTGAAGGAAGTTGTGGCGGGTGCAGTAGGAGGCCTGCGGCGGTGACATCGTTGCGAGGTTAGCATTCCCTTGTTTCCTTCTTATTGGGTTTGGAATTTAAAGGGTTCAACTTTGGAAATAAATGTTGGCCATAAACTGTTCATCAGAAAATATGTATATTTATATAAAAAAAAATAGTTAAATACATAAGTTTTCTTTAGTCAGGGGTTATTATTGAAGATGTAGGGAATAGGATTGCAAGTATGTAAAGCTTATATAAGATTTCAAATAAAACTTTAATTGGCAGATAGTTTTAAAATTTATGGAGCTGGTGGATAAGTGATTAATTAAATTATTTGGTTAAATTATTTGGTTACTAAGATAATTTAAATTAATGGAATGTAGTTAAAATTAATTTAGTAGTTTAAAACCAAATGTTTAATTTAAATTAAATTGATGGCCAATTTAATTAATTAAATAGTAAATCATTGTAGATTATCTTGGATGTTGATAAATTATCAATATCTATACAAGGTCAAGAACATTGAGAAAACCCCGACAATATGAGAATGGATTACCAAACAAAAATAAGAGGTGAGTAAAATCTCACTCTGTTGGATTCTATTTAAATTTAAATGGTTAAATTTAAATATTTGGTTGAATGGTTGAATTGATTGATTTGCACTGTGAATTGATTATTTGATGATTTTGGTATGGATGGTTCTCGAGTTAATTGTTGCTTAACTCAAAGTATTGGGGTTTTAAGTTGTATTAAACTTAAATTATAAATGAGAAGATGTCTTCATTTTAAATTTAATTAAGGAGAAATTTGATTAATGAAGTAAATAAATGGGTAATCAATTACAAGTTGAGATTAATCGAGAGTGATTAATACTATGGTTTAATTCACGTAATTAATTTAGATTCGGAATTAAATTTAAAATATGAATGGCAAATAATTAAATAATATAATTAATGATGAAATTTAAAGATTGATTAATTAAGATGAATTAATAAGAATAAGTGATTTATGAGAAGTTAATTAGTATAAGTAATTAAGGATAAATGTAATTAAATAATTAATTAATCCATGAAGTAATTAAAGTTACATAATGATCTTGGTTGAGCCTAATTAATATTGCGTAGTTAATTTAAGATAATTACTTGAATGAAATTGAAATATAATTAGTCCGGGGTGATTAATTAAGATGAATAATGAAGGGTTGACTAATAAATTGATTTGGAATTAATTAATATTGAATGTGGTTAGAAATTTAATTAGAATCAATTGAATTGATTTGTATGTAATTAAGCTTTGCTTATGGATGATGGAATGATATTGGATGTTTGAACGAATTGATATCTCTGATATGAAATGTTGTATATTTCATTTAGATAACTTGAAATATGATGATATAAGATTCAAAGAGACCGAGGTCGGGTATTGGAAAATACCCGAAACCACTCGAATATTTATAAATTGATTTGAGAAATCAATAGGCTGGAATAAATTGGATTATTTATCTAAGTTTGATACTTAGAAATTTATATGGGAGATAAGCATTGCTTATAGTAAATTGTGAATTGATTAAATTGATATAAGTTACCCCGGGTTTAAATAAGTTGATTTCTTTGGTATTCCATGCTAGATGGGTTTACTCACGCTGGTTTCCAGCCTGACCCGGGTGTTACTTTGGTGTAATGCTCGGGTCAGACCGAGTATTACAGATTTTCAGGTAGGTACGTTCTGGAGCTCAGGAGGCGAGCTGGTGGCAGTATCGTATGGAGTATATCCGCTATATTTATATTGTTGTTTATCTGAGTCATGATAATTGTAAATATTCAGTGACTGTATATTATGTGAAACTCTGATGTATATTAAATGTAATCGAAAAATATAATAATCTTTGTAGACTGGTATTGTTATTATTTATTATTATATTTTATCCGCTGCGAATATGAGATGTCTGGTGTTTCTGATCTTCTTCTTCTATCTCTTTCTTCTTTTTCATAACTATCTGAAATTTTCGGATTTGAAAATTTCAGGTCGTTACATTTGGTATCAGAGCTGAAAGGTTAAGCGAGAACCTTGGCTCTGGTGGGAATTACTCATCAAATAGAGTCTGTAGTACTCTAGAATGAGTTGAGTGTGTGTGTGTGTGTATATATATATATGAGAGCGTACTTGTTATTTTCTTATAAAGAGTTTAAATGATTTTATATAAAAGTATATTTTGATATATAAAGCAATATTTCCTTCTAATAAATATTAAGGTGATTGGTTGTTAAATTATTGGAATTAAAATTTAGAAGTAATACAATACAATAAAATTGAAATCTTGAATTGTAATTAAATTAGGAGATAACAGAAATACAACCAAATTAAAATTAAATTAACTAAAAATGAAATTTTGGGATTAGAACTCAGAAATTAAATTGTTTAAAAACTTTAAATGAACAAAGTTAATTTGGTTTAAAAAGTTAAACCAACCTTTGAGAATTCAACTCGAATTTATGTAATTCGAGATGGTTTAAAAGTGAGATTATAAATTGAATTAGAATTCCAGAGAATATTTGAAAATAAAGTAAGATGAAATTCCAGAGTAATGTTAAATATGAATTAGTTGGGTTGGAAATTTGGAATTTTTGGGAAAATTTAATTTTCCTTTGGATTTGAAAGTGGCTTTCAAGGGTTTTGGAGGAATAATAGCATGATTTCAAAAGATATTTTGTGTTGACTTTGTAATCTGGGGGATTTGAAATCAAAAATATTTGAAAATGTTTTTAAAGGAATAAAAGCATTGAACTCTTTTGGTCATTAGAAAATTACGTCGGTGATGACTGCAGCATCATCGATGTTCATTTTCGAGTTTCTAGAAGAAAAATTGCTACCAAATTATTTTAAATTGGAATTTAACTTGGAAAGTTAAATGGTGATTTGAATAAGGAATTTGTGTGATCTCAAAACGGGTTTGAGATTTAAAAATTGAAAATGGATGGATATTTTAGAATAAATTGGATGTTATCATCCTATTGTTGATAAAATCTTTAAATTGAGAATGGTATTGTATAAATAAAATAAATTTGAATAATTGAGTTTGTAAATTAAAATTGTTTAGGAACTGGCTTCAAACTGGAAGATAAAATTTAATAATAAATTAAATTTTGAAAACAAATAAAATTGTATTGAGCACTTATTTGAATCTGAAAAATATAAGTAGAGATATATTGAAATGAAGAATTGGACTTAGAAATTTAAGATTGATTAAAAACTTTAAAGTAAAGGTTAATTTGGTTTAAAAGGTTAAACTAACCTTTGAGAATTTAACTCGAATTCATATAATTCGAGATAGTTTAAATTCAAGATTTAGATTGAATTGGTTTAAAATTGAATTTGGTTTGAAGTAATTGGACTGGTGATTGAAGATGTATAAGTTTAAAATTTAAATGGGAAATTGAATTGGATTTATATTGAAATGATTTGAATTTGAAATGGATTCAAATGATAATAATTCAAATTGATTGGAATAATATGGAATTATAATTAAAATTGAACATGATTAAAATCAACTAGAATTTGATTTAAATTTGGGAAGGAATCAAGATTGATTCAACTTGAATTGGGAATTAATCAACTCCAATGGAATTTGGAGTTATTTGAATTGGAATTGGGTCAATTTAAATGGAGATTTAAATTGAATTGTTGGGGAAGTGAACAGTTGGCTCTTGACTATTTTTAATATAAATTGTTTTGATATGAACTTATTTTTCTAAGCTATTAAATATATACAACCTTTCTTTCTTAAAGCCAAGTTATTTTATACTTATTTTACAATTATTTTGGAACAATTTAACATTTTTTTTCAACTGTTTCTTGAACTTATTACTATATTTTAACCATGTTACAAATTATTTACTAATTTACAACTATTTTGCAATTATTAAGATTTCTATAACTATTTAACTATTTTCCAACTATTTTATAATTAGTTAACTATTTTACAATTATTTTTCAACTACTTACCTATTTTTAAAATTTTCAAGCTATGTTTCTAAATTGGTCGGAGTTCAAACAGTTATTGATTAAGTACCCAACTGAGATAAGGATTGAAGTAAATCCAAATGGGAATTAATGTAAAGGTGAATAAGGAATATGAAATGGTTCTTTTGAACTGAAAGAATATTTTGAGAAATATGAAATGAATAAAGATGGAAATTGGATATTTCTATGGTTTTTGAGAGTGTTTGGAGTATAAAAGGTGTTTTATACAAGAAGGTAAGGATCCAAAGTTTTAAAAATTTATATATATATATATATATATCTGAATATATATAAAGGATCTTATGAGGATTTTGGGAAAGGCTTTTGATTTTTGGGAAAAATCAATATTGAGTTTTGGAAAGCCTATTTTGAGAATTATCGATCTGGGATAATCGATTTTGTTTAGAGGAACTTTGTATAATATCATACTAGGTGTATGATTTGAAGATACTATATATGTATAGTATAAAATGTTTTGATGATGACTCTGGGGAAAAAGGCGCTCCCTTAAAATGAACTTCTCAGGAGTGCCACCGGGTGGTGCTGCCTTGAGCCCAAGGGGGTTCCAAAGTTGATCCTGTGAGGAGTCCGGACAAAACTAGTTCCTGGGGATTATGAGTAGTGTATACCATAGCGGAAGTCGTGTGTGCTGCGGAGAGCCAACAGTTTACGTTTGATTCTATATCGGTAGACTGCGACCTATGGTATAACATAGCGAAAGTCGTGTGTGCCGCTGAGAGCCAACGGTCTGCGTTTGAGTTTATCTCGGTAGACTGCGACCTATGTAGGAGTGGAGAAGTTTCATTTTGTTAGCGAGATCAGAGGCCGCGGAGAGCCAACAGTTACATGGACTTTTGTTGTGACTGCAACGTAACCCTGGATGTAACTGTGATCTGTTGTGTGGGTTCCATGGCATAATCGAGAGGCCGCGGAGAGCCTGCAGTTACATGGACTTTTGTTGTGACTGCAACGTAACCCTGGTATGTAACTGTGACCATGGAATGGGGGTGATGATTTCCAGAGCATCCTCAGCAAAGATATTTCCTCTATTTTCAAAATAACTGTTTTCTATATTTTCAATAAAATTGTTTTTCAAGTATTTTCACTGGGTGTTGAAAACGGGTTTACCAAGTACTTATAGATTTTCAGTCCTACGCCTGATCAACGTATGACTGAATTTCTGTGAGAACAAGGATGGACTGGTTGAGACATCGAGTTATAAGAAATATTTTTATAAAAAGCTATTTTAATTGTATTGTCTGAATTTGAAGGCATTCCTAAATTTTAAAGTAAAAAGGGGATTTTAAACTGGAATTATAAAATAAAATTGGACTCGGGAAATTTAAATGTAGCGATTCTTTGAAATAAAATCGCATATTGATTTGAAAGTTGGTAGTAAGTTAATTAACAAAATAATTACTTGATTGAGTATGTTAATAAAAATTTAACTCGGACAAATAAAATGGATTGTAAGTTAATAATGAAGTTGGAAATGAATTCGAATTGTGAATAGAATTCGACTTGGGTTTGATAATGAATTAAATAAGAGGAGATGTAGATAAAAATAAATAGAGTTGGATCGAAATAGCAATGGTTTGAATTACACATAAAATTCAAGTGTGATTTGAATAATATATAGTGTAATTTGCAAGTAAATTTGATAAAATGGGAGTGTTGTTAAATGAAATGAAAGTGGATTATAATAAAAATGGTTTGGGTTGAAAACAAAACCCAAGTGAATAGAAATAAATTGAGAATGACCTTATATTGATAAAATAAATTCGATAACGAATTAAGTAAGTAAATTAAAATTTTTAAATGGGTTAATTAAGTTGAATAATAAATGGATGAAGTCTGATAGAATAAAAACTAAATCAAAACTGTGATTGGAATTAAATTATCAGACTGAAATTAAATTTGGTGGTATATTAATTTGAAGTATAAATGAGATAAGTATGTAGTTGGATATTATTGTGATAAATAGAGAAGGTGAATTTTTTAATTAAAGTTTAAAATTGATGGGCTAACTGAATTTAAGGGAAGTTGCTTAAATAAGGACCAAATAGAAGTAAACTTAAGTTGATGTTGGAATAAACTAAAATAAATTCACTTAAGTTTAGAATTTATGGAAGTTTAGCTTCGAATAAGAATGAAAGCCCATTAAATAGAAGCTTGGATTAAATTAATTTGGAAATGGTCATTAATTTATAGGTTTGAATGTGCCAAGCTTAATAAATTGTTTGCATGGATCTAATGCGGATATAAAATGAAATACAATGAATGGTTGGTAGATAAATTAGAGATGATATGGAATTAAATATAAAATAAATTGAAAATTTATTTAAAGTAGCTATAACTAAAATAGGATACCCTATTAAGCGAATATCGTCGAGATTGCATAACAATAATTGTTGTTTGGCGTAAACCAAAGTAATTAAAATGCTATGAGTTAAGAGAGATCAAATAAAATTGGTTCTAAATCATTTGAAGTGAATATGAGCTTGTTTGGATCAAAAATCAATGAATGTAAGAAATTGAGTTGGAAACCATTGAATTGAATGAAATGATATATATAAATTGGTTGAAAGCAATGGAATTAGTTTTGAAAACATATAAATTGCTTGTGGAAGTTATTTTGAATGCATATCTTTTAGAATTGAAAGTGTTATATTTGTTTATGTAAGAGAAATGTTATAAACTTCATATGTATGGTACTTATATGTTTAAATTGAGAAAGTGCAGGTACATGAAGGCCGTTTGGCTGGATTTGGACGAGATATATACTAAAATAAATAAGTTGCTTGCTTAAAATGCTAAATAAGGTACGCCTACGCAATAAAAATAGGAAATATGAACTGTTTTTGCTTTTTCCGACCGGGTGGGTCGATGTATATATATTTATATCTCTTTTCAAATTGCAAAAACTCCTCCGTACAAAGGAGACTCTGCCAAAATTTTCTGGAAATTTTGGAAGTTAGAAAAAATTTTGGTTAACGACAAAACAATTTCAAATTGGAATTTAAGCAAACTAGTAAATGAAATTAACATGAGTTAGTTTTAAATGAAAGATAAAACTCAATGTTAGGAATCGAAAATAAATCGAATTCATATGAAACGAGGAAAACTAATTTGAATAGAAATGGATATGAAAACTTCTGTAAGGAAAAGTGTGTAAAGATTTGGAAGGGCTATGATTGGATATTATTGCTAAGTAGGTTATGCAGGTATTAAGGGAAAGGAAATTGGACTTGGTTCCAATAGGTAAATGTGAATTGCCCGACAAAAAGGTATGTATTTTAATTTCTGTATGGAATTGGATTGGGTTTTTGATGTAGCCACTTGGCTTTGGTTTTCTTTTGGAATTTGGGAGCCCGTAGAGGCCTTTTGTAGTAGGCCCGAGCTAGCCGCGCAAAGGAGACGCTGGCAAAAATTTTCGGGAATTTAGGGAGTTAAATTTTTTTTGAGATAATTGATAGTTCAAAAATTAGGTTTTAAACTGACATTTAAATGATCGAGAAAAGGGGTATCGTTTGATATTGTGGAAGAGTTTGGGAGATAGTAAGAATAATAAAGGGGGTTTTTATGAAAGTTAATTGTTAAGTTGTAGAACTGTTTGGTTTTGGGAAAAAGTTGACCGGTATGGGACATTCTTCCTAACTAGTAATTTCAGGGACGAAATTCTTTTAAGGGGGGAGGAATGTGACGACCCAGAATTTTGAACAATTTAAATTGGAATATTTAATTAATTTTAAATATTTAAAGGTTAATTTTAACTTGAATTCTAGGTATCAGTATTTACATGATAATTAAATAATTGAATTATATAGTTTAAACATTGAATTTAATAATTGAAATTGGGTAAATTGTTGAATCATAGATTCTAAGCCTGTCTAAAATAATTTGAAGGCTTATAAAATTTATAACGATGATACTGAGGATAATAGGATAATTGAAATTTAATTTAAAAGTAATTTGTTCAATTTTAATAATATATCGTTTAAATTGGAATTTAAAAAAATAGCCTTCCGAGGCACAGTCTCGGAATTTGACGAAACCAGTTCCATTGGATCCGTAATAGTTAAATATTATCGGATTTCAATTTTCGTAGCAATTGGAGTTGTCATTTGACCTTGGCAGCTCGGAACGCTTAGAAATTATTTTAATCGTTTTAATTGAATTTGATCGTTTTCTTGTGTAACTCGCACATACGATCAAATTAGCCTTCGAAACATGTTCCATCGTGTTCGGAACGCGGGTAAAACCTTATAGTCGCCTAGCGACCTTCCTTAAGAGGAGTTCAAATTTTAAGTAGAAAATAACGAGACGTTTTGTAAGTTTTACAATATAATAACATTAAAAGTACAAGAGTCAGTGATACTTTCATTTTTAACGCGTATTCAGGAAGCCATCCCCAACCCTCTATTTCATTCCCGTTCCCCTCTTTAGTCTGGAAGCAGATCGAATTTGTGTAAGGGAAAAACAAATATAATGGCAGGCAGCTTGAATCGAATTCGTGTATAAATCTAAAAATAAAATCAAATTCATTTATCAAATCGCGAACCCTCCTCCTTCCTCAATTTAAAACCCCGTACCTCTTTTGTTTTCTTCCTCTTCCGATTGAAATCCAAACGAAAACATTCATTCAAACTTAAAGTGGGGGAAAGTCTCGGCATAGCGAGCGAGCATCAGAGGAGGGTCGGAATTGGAGGAAATCGCGAGTCTTCATTTGCTTAGATGAATTGGAGCTTGGTTAGGGTTTCGTAATGGCGATGAGGCGCGTGTGGCGATGGAGGTCTCGCGAGCTTGCGTGAGGTGTGAAGGCGGGATTTTGGGGTCGCGTCAGAGCTTGTGGGTGGCGACCGCATGAATCTGGAGGGGGGTATGAACTCGAGCTCAAGCTTGACAGGTAGTCGAAGTCGTGAGAGCTAGGGTTTTTGATGCGGTAGCTACAGTCTCGGGGAGGGCCGCGAACATGGAAGCGTGTGCGATCTAGAGGTGATGATCGAAGAGCATCGTGATGCTTGATGAAGTCTGGGGCGGCTGATGCTCGATTCGAGCGAGGGTTAGTGCGGCAAACGAACTCGTGAAGGCAGTTGTGGCGGGTGCAGTAGGAGGCCTGCGGCGGTGACATCGTTGCGAGGTTAGCATTCCCTTGTTTCCTTCTTATTGGGTTTGGAATTTAAAGGGTTCAACTTTGGAAATAAATGTTGGCCATAAACTGTTCATCAGAAAATATGTATATTTATATAAAAAAAAAAAGTTAAATACATAAGTTTTCTTTAGTCAGGGGTTATTATTGAAGATGTAGGGAATAGGATTGCAAGTATGTAAAGCTTATATAAGATTTCAAATAAAACATTAATTGGCAGATAGTTTTAAAATTTATGGAGCTGGTGGATAAGTGATTAATTAAATTATTTGGTTAAATTATTTGGTTACTAAGATAATTTAAATTAATGGAATGTAGTTAAAATTAATTTAGTAGTTTAAAACCAAATGTTTAATTTAAATTAAATTGATGGCCAATTTAATTAATTAAATAGTAAATCATTGTAGATTATCTTGGATGTTGATAAATTATCAATATCTATACAAGGTCAAGAACATTGAGAAAACCCCGGCAATATGAGAATGGATTACCAAACAAAAATAAGAGGTGAGTAAAATCTCACTCTGTTGGATTCTATTTAAATTTAAATGGTTAAATTTAAATATTTGGTTGAATGGTTGAATTGATTGATTTGCACTGTGAATTGATGATTTGATGATTTTGGTATGGATGGTTCTCGAGTTAATTGTTGCTTAACTCGAAGTATTGGGGTTTTAAGTTGTATTAAACTTAAATTATAAATGAGAAGATGTCTTCATTTTAAATTTAATTAAGGAGAAATTTGATTAATGAAGTAAATAAATGGGTAATTAATTACAAGTTGAGATTAATCGAGAGTGATTAATACTGTGGTTTAATTCACGTAATTAATTTAGATTCGGAATTAAATTTAAAATATGAATGGAAAATAATTAAATAATATAATTAATGATGAAATTTAAAGATTGATTAATTAAGATGAATTAATCAGAATAAGTGATTTATGAGAAGTTAATTAGTATAAGTAATTAAGGATAAATGTAATTAAATAATTAATTAATCCATGAAGTAATTAAAGTTACTTAATGATCTTGGTTGAGCCTAATTAATATTGCGTAGTTAATTTAAGATAATTACTTGAATGAAATTGAAATATAATTAGTCCAGGGTGATTAATTAAGATGAATAATGAAGGGTTGACTAATAAATTGATTTGGAATTAATTAATATTGAATGTGGTTAGAAATTTAATTAGAATCAACTGAATTGATTTGTATGTAATTAAGCTTTGCTTATGGATGATGGAATGATATTGGATGTTTGAACGAATTGATATCTCTGATATGAAATGTTGTATATTTCATTTAGATAACTTGAAATATGATGATATAAGATTCAAAGAGACCGAGGTCGGGTATTGGAAAATACCCGAAACCACTCGAATATTTATAAATTGATTTGAGAAATCAATAGGCTGGAATAAATTGGATTGTTTATCTAAGTTTGATACTTAGAAATTTATATGTGAGACAAGCATTGCTTATAGTAAATTGTGAATTGATTAAGTTGATATAAGTTACCCCGGGTTTAAATAAGTTGATTTCTTTGGTATTCCATGCTAGATGGGTTTACTCACGCTGGTTTCCAGCCTGACCCGGGTGTTACTTTGGTGTAATGCTCGGGTCAGACCGAGTATTACAGATTTTCAGGTAGGTACGTTCTGGAGCTCAGGAGGCGAGCTGGTGGCAGTATCGTATGGAGTATATCCGCTATATTTATATTGTTGTTTATCTGAGTCATGATAATTGTAAATATTCAGTGACTGTATATTATGTGAAACTCTGATGTATATTAAATGTAATCGACAAATATAATAATCTTTGTAGACTGTTATTGTTATTATTTATTATTATATTTTATCCGCTGCGAATATGAGATGTCTGGTGTTTCTGATCTTCTTCTTCTATCTCTTTCTTCTTTTTCATAACTATCTGAAATTTTCGGATTTGAAAATTTCGGGTCGTTACACACCCTATCTCTAATGAGCTACTTAATGTGTTACACTCGTGAGCTAAAGTTCAACCCTTAGCTCTGATACCAAATGTAACGTTTCGGATTTTTCCCGCTCGAAAATCGACATCCATACATTAAATCGTATTCGAATGCCATAGATTCGACCGTTCAATTCCGATTGCCGGAGCTTATAACAACATTAAGCAAATAACACAGCGGAATAAAAGAATAATACATTGATATACAGCTTTGATATAATATCTGATACAACAGATGATCCAATAGATATCAATATACATCAGAGATATGATACAAAAAAATAGCAGCGGAAAAGAAAATGATAGATAACATCTAGCAGCGGAACAAAATAACTCTAAAATAGTCTTCAAAAGAGAACTCCGAGAACTGTAACTCCATTTCCAAGAATCAATCCAGCAGAAGCTCGAACTCCCAATTACATATCACCAAGCTCAGCAAGACTGGTGTGGTCCAAAGACTGAACTCACTCTAGATAATCTACTAAACCTGACTATCTGAAGAAAAAGCCAACTCTAGACTGCTCGTGTAGAAAATAATAAGCACCCAGAGTTTAGGAAAGAAACAATAAACTCCGGATCACTCGTGGGACTGGTGTGAGCAACAAAAACAGTTTATCTTTTAAAACATTCAACAAAAGATTTTCAAAGTCAATTCGCAATGCTTTTTAAAAATGAGACTACCATAAGGCCTCCCGCACACACACACAATGCAAACGCAGAATCGGAGGAGATTTCTCCTTATGATAGTCAAAGATGCTTGATACGCATTAAAAGAAACATTTGATATTATTACTAGTGCATAGTGTAGGAAAAATTCATTTCGAAAGTAGAATATAAATCTTAGCCAACATACGACCATTATCGTATGCCTACTATAGCTAACCATGTTCAATAGCAGGTTACCGCCACATTCCATGGCAGGTTATACAACTAATACTGTACAAGGTTCGTATTGTTTCTTTGGATTTCCAATGAATGGTCAGGCCAAGGAACTTCCCATTGCCACATGAGAACGCCTCTGGATGGACGTCCCCGAGAACCAAACCGGATCTCTACCAACACAAGGCCGGGTTACCCCTAACTGAGTAACAACTGATCGAATATGCCATCCCCCGGTCCTTTGGGACCTTTCAACCGAGCGCTCGTAATCAATTCACACAATCATAAAGTGTTTTCAACATGAGTAAGCATCTGGGCTCCATACCATGATACCACCCTTTTCCAGAAGGAAATGCACATACCCTAAAGGGCGCTAACCCTCATAACCTTGCCGCATCTTTCCTGTTTTGACCATTCCCGAGATGTGAGGCTCGACGAAGTCACGTCCACAAAAACATACTTTACACAAAACCATGCTTTGGGTCAACAAATGATCATAGAAATGATCACCAAGATAGACGATCAAATAAATGATCCTATCACAAATAATCAACACAATGATCATTTCACAGCAACACTCAGTATGTCACATTACCAAATTGGGAGTATATTGCTGATAACCTTCAACTACATAACCTCTGAGCTCGTACGTCTCAGAGAAGGGTGTTAAGCTAAAAGAATAAATTCTCCGCCACCAACAGAAATATATTTGAAAGAAATCGGCTTTATATCTCAATTTGTAATGTCAGACATACTATCCATACAAGTCTGTTCCGGGCTCGAACAGAACCGAAGGCACTTACAAAGAAGTCCTTGCAATCCGGATATTCACAATCCCGATCGAATTTCCCATCACTTAGGGAGTCTCTATACCGGCGCGACTCGGTGCAGAAACAATCGATAGGTCATCCTATCGCTTTCGCAAATACCCGGTCTTCACCACCGGTCTTCAAATGCTATCCATAACGACGTATCACATATTCGGAATGGGTTATACGACACGAAGGTCCTTTCCCGGCTAAACCGAATAGTGAGCACGATATTTCAAAAACAAATGGATAATGGGATTTCAATTAAGTCACAACTTATTACCCAAAACCTTTCTTCAAATGGCTTAACAAATTACCATTTTCAATCTTTAAACAAAAAGATTCGTTTTCACAACCTTTAACGGTTTAAACAATTTTCACATTTTAATCTTTTAAATAAAAGATTCATTCACAGATTTTCCAAATCAATTTTCATTTCAATTTGATTAACTTGTTAAATCTTTAAATCAAAGATTTAACTTATAACCTTCAAAACAATTTCATTTCAATTTGATTTAAACAAATCATCAGTTTAAATCTGTTAAAAATAAACAGATTTAATTCATAGCTTTCAAAAAAGAATTCATTCATAACTTAGGAAAATCATTTCTCTATTCAATCTTGAAATTCCCCTAATTAACTGGAATCTCAGTTCTTATCTAAAAGTGTTTATCATTTGAAAACAACAGTTTTCATTTTGGAAATCTGATTCATTTATACGAGTTGAAATCCTTGGGTTAAATTCAAATTCCCAAAAAAACAATACTTAAAAGTGGTTTAATCCCTATATAACCAATATAACATCTTTAATCCCTAATTTCAAATCATAAAATTCAATTTCAAGTATTGAATTTAAATTTAAATCAAATTATTTAAATTCCAAAACTTAATCAAGTAATAATAAATTTTATTTTGAAATTTCATTCTAAAAGCTTTTCACATTTATTCCGATTCTATTTCCAAAACATTTGAATTTAAAAATTCAAATTTAACTATTTCAAAAATCTGCGACTTAATCGATTTCATCGTGAAATCCATATTTGTGTGTGTATGGTGTGGTCCAGGGGTTATACACAATAGTGCAACATCATTCAATCATGACAGATCTGAATACAGGAATATAATCGATAAGTGATATTAACTATCACGCTTATCGTTCATATACAGATCACAGATATATATCACAGATAAGTAAATTACAGATCACAACATAAATCAGGATAATCATGAAGAATCATATAACAGGGATATCAAACAGTTTAACATCCAATATAATCCAAACATCCATAAATAGGATTAATTTAATTATCTGATAAATTTAAATCAGATTAAATTTCTACGAATCATTCTTTTCACATTTATTATCAAATAAATTTCAAGTAAATGATCCTCATTAACTATTCATAATTATTTAATTACTATTCTTAAGTAATTAAACTCAATTTAACTATCGTTAATTATCATTTAATTAACCTTTAAAATCATATGTTTAATCACTGATTATTTAATTAATTAAGTTCTAAACTGTAACTTAATAAATCTTAATTACTTGATTAAATAACCTTAATCATTTGTTTAAAAGACAACTCTTTATTAATTTAATGAATCTTATTTACAAATTAATTTACCTTAATTAATTTAACTCAAATCCTAATTTCTTGATTAAATAAATTAATCAATTATTCACTTGAACAAATTTAATGAGTGCATATCATTTTATCTTTACTAATTCAAATTTAAAACATTTTCTAACTAATGTTTTAATTATCATCACAAAGCAAATTTAAACAATTTAAATATTAAAACTTCTTTGATTTCAGAACTAGGATTCAAATTATCTTTAATTCAGATTTAAATTTAGATTTAAACTTCTAGTTTCAACTTGCTTAAATTTTTCATTTAAAATTTCAACTCCATTTCAAATTTCTTTAATATATATTGAATTGCTTTTAAGTTATTAAAAAATTTTAATTTAAAACTTATTTATGTTTAAACTAAACTCTACCTTCAACTTGAATTTATATTAACATTTCAATTTGAACTCAGCTTTAAAAATCTTGGTTTAAAATTTAAATTTGGTTTTAAAATTTGCAAACCAAAACAGTTTCAGGTTTGAAGCCTGGAACATGAATTTGACCCGAGCCCAGACTCGATTTGCTTCGAGTCACTTACTCAATTTACTCGAGTACCACTTCGGGTAAAAACCCACTGGAACGCTGCTTCTACCCAAACAACATCACCAGGTACAAGAAGACGCACCGTGCACTTGCACGATCGCCGTGTGACGTTCTGACCATCACCACGATCATCTACACGACCACGATCATCCATTCATACACTCCAACCCACCAAATCTCCCTCCTTCACACGAAAATCGAAATCGAGTTCAATGCCAAAACCTGGAACAACGGAAAAAAAAACTGGAACGCCCTCACCTGTCAACGCCGTTCGCTCGACACTCCGACCACCATTCACCACCAAACTCCGGCCATAGCGTCATCAATCTTCCCTCTACCTCCCCACGAAACCGCGTGACACTCGCACCCTCGTCGACGTCGCGCGAGTAGAAAATATCGGCCACCCCAAAACTAGGTCACGGAAGTTTGATCACTTCCCGCCGCCACCACAAAGCTTCGTTCAACCTCCAAGTATTTTTCCTAGAAACCTCGATCACCTTCCCACCTCCAGACCACGTCGCGTCTTCCCCGATCAACCCAATCACTAGCAATTCCCCAAAAACCACACTCCCTTCAACTTCGAACTGCACCCAAACTACACAACTAAAAATCACGAAACCCATCTCAAAAATCATCATTTCCAATATGAATTCAAGTTATATATATAAATCACCATTTCGCGAAGTTCGAATTTTGGTCCATCTTGAGTTTGTTCAAGATTTTGGGTTTCCAGAGATGAATTTTAAGTTGTTATAATCTTAACTAAATTTTAAAGCTTAGTTTACAATGATATAAACATTTTTTGTTTAAGTCCTAAGTTCAATCATCAATCAAAAGAAG
This sequence comes from Allium cepa, assembly GCA_030765085.1. NCBI lineage: Eukaryota > Viridiplantae > Streptophyta > Magnoliopsida > Asparagales > Amaryllidaceae > Allium > Allium cepa. The sequence continues at coordinate 947,619,512 of CM060938.1, read as the reverse complement.
AGTAAAAGATTTTTGAATCCATCAGTTGGAGTTTTACTGGAAACTGATGCAATTTTTTTAAAAACAAAAGCTTACATACCTATTTTCAATCTTCCCATATATATATATACAGAGAATTATATATGCACACACAACATTTCTCAGATACACTTGCATAGATTCAAACCCTAAAAAAAAATGAAATGTTACTCACTTTGGTTTTCAGAAAAATGAACAGGGCACAGAGCACATCTTCTTTGATCTCTGGTTGCTTGATTTGTTTATTTTTTTATTTTTCCCCAGAAACTTTGCTTTGAAGTCCCAGGTTGATTGTTGTTGATCAAGTGCTGAGTTTATATTGTCTTCATATTTGCTTAGCTTTTGATTTCCAGTTTGGAGAAAATATGCACAAGTACTTTGTATATATAGATGTAAAGTTGAATTTTACTTTGTTTTAAATTTTCACTTGCCTGCATGCTTATCTACAGGTTTTATTCCTATTTGTATAACCCTGGTTTTCCTTTTTCTTTATGTACATATTATAAAGTTATAGGAATGGCTGCATCCTTTTCCTTGTGTTGCATTAATTACCTAGTACTTTAGTTTTCATTTAATCATATTTATATTTGTTTTATAGGCTGAGATGATCCTTGTTTCGGTGGCTAAAAATATTGCATTGATTGCCTTGGTCCTTTGATCTTTTGCCATGCTTCAGTCCATACTTATCTTATACTATTCTTTTTAGTACATATGTCTACTTTTATTTTGTATGTACTTTTTCTTATTTATTTTCTTGTACTAGCTGAGATAATGTTAATGAATGCTTGCTTTGTTTGTGTTTTGCTTTTCTTTATTTTCTTAAGTACTTTGTTTATACTATGTACACTTGTTCCCACGCTTGCCTGCATATTGTCTCGGCTGAAATGATGGTATGCACATTTGTTTTCCTCAAGCCTATCCTTATCTTACTGGCAACATGATATTATTTTGTTTTGTCTTCATACTTATACCAGATATACTTGAATGTATTTTTCTTTCTTTTCTTTTGCAAGTTAATTCATATATATGTTTTGTTCCATTGCTTTGTCTTATTACTTTATAGTATGAATAACTTCTATTTTAACATGTTGTTAAATTTTATAAGCTTGTACTTCTTTTATTTATTTGTACTGCGATATGTTGTATATATATATAACTTTGTTTTGATTCACACTTTGATATATTTATTATTTTCTTTTTGTTTTGTTGACAAATATTTTACTTGCTTTGCATATACTTAAATGTATATTTATTTCTATTCTTACATGACTACTTATTTTTATTTCTATTTATTTTTAAAACCAGTTATTTAAGATTTTATTTCAAATCCAATATATATATACATATATATTCACCTATATACAAATTTTCAATTTCATACGACTTAATATATTTTCTATTTGATTCAGGGAAACTCGCATCATTTATAATCAATTTTACAAATTTTAATTCAAAAATTCATTTAAATTATCAATTTAAATTCATAAAAATCCGGGGTCGTTACAATTATTATCATCTGCTATCACTCTACAAGCTCCCTGTAGTTTAGAATTCACTATGGGTTGAAATGATACATACCCGAACGGACTTTAGAATAGGAGAATTTCATTATGGGTTGAAATGATAGACCCAAGCGATTTTCATTAAATTGAATTTGGGATTACGGGTTGAAATGCTATCTACCCGTATATATTTAGTGTACGGATCAAAATGACAAATATCCATATCACTTGACCATATGATAAGAAAAATATATAGACACCGTTGGTCCATATATAAATATTTTGAAAATAATTTCTATGGTTTGGAAAGAAATATATTGTTTAATAAATATAGATTCTTAAGACATTAGACAAATGATAAATTTGATATATAAATTTAGTAGTAATATCTGATTTAAATTAGGTGGATTTAATAGGTAGAATATGGTTAAGTATATATGTAAATCTTTATTTTAATAGATTTTCTTGTAATAAATTGAATTAGTAAGGTTGGTAAGGTAAATTTGGGTTTATTGGAAATGGTATTTAAATTAGGATTTTTATTTAATAGATTTGCAATTATTAATTGGGAAATTTAAAGGTATGATTTTTAACTGGATTTTGATTTAAGTGATTTAATGAATATTTCACATTTAAAAAAAATATTTACTAAAATGTAAGTTAAGGTTACTTAAATGATATTGAATATAATGAGGGAATACCTCAAGACAAAATAATAATGGGGTTAAATCGAGATTTATATGAAACTGTAAATTGAACTATGAATTGTAGAATATGAAAGCTTTGACCTATACTGGAATTTAATTGGTTTATTTGTGATTCAGATCTGTATTTGAAATCAATATAATTCGAATTTATTATTTAGAAAATTTAATTGAATAAAAATTTAGTTTGAAACATTGAATATTTAAAGTTTTGAAATAATATTGAAATGTAAAAGGGTATTATGTGATTTCAAATCTAGATTTGAGATCGATAGAATGTGAAATGGTTATTTAGGAATTGAGTTGAATTTTAAATTAATAAATTAAGATTGGACTAAAATTTGAATTTGGAATTTGAATAGATTTGAATCGCAGCTTTGAAAGTGATAAAATTTGAATATATATATATATATATATATATATATATATTAGATGAAATGATATTTTTGTTTTGAAGTATAAATTAAATTGAAATGACCACGGTGTTATAGTGTATATTTCTACATTGTAGATAGTTCCACGGATCCTTAGAGAATGGTTATCCCATAAATCCTCTAAATTACTTGTATTTCAGTTGATATTTCACTTGAGTTGGATTTATTGATATAAGAATGTTAATCCTGACTCGAGTGTTTTGTGTTTTGCTTTACGCTCGGGTCAGACTGAGTGATACAGCATTTGAGACTCACCTTCGAAGTTGGAGCTTTGCTTGAAGATCCAGCTATCTATCCTTTCAGTCATCCAGTTGATTGGTTTAGAGAAGTCATCTGCCCGTACTGGAGACTTCACTGCATCTGGGATATTCTGATGTATTTTATTTCTAACTTTGTTTATATAGTAGCTTCATGAACTACTATTCATTTATTCCGCTGCGTATTATTGTACTACTCTGTATCTGTGATTCTGTGATTGATTTATTTACTGTATATGTTTTTGCCAAATTTAAAATTAACAATTCGGTATTTCGAATTATTCAAGTCGGACATGTATGGCTTTATTGTTGATTTGAATGGTCCAAAATACCGGGTCATTACATTTGCTATATGAAGAAATAAATGATTAGGCATGGAGAATAAATGAAAGATATGAAATTGAAGATTACGCTAACTATCTGTACTAAAATCAATCATGCAATTTGGAAAGATATCTGGGTAATCGGGAAATTGATTTGCTTAATCTCCAAGAAACCCTTCATTATCAAGTCCATTTAAACGGAAGATTTTCATCTTCATATGCACATGCAAGTGTGTGATAGTATCCACCATTATTCTTTCCTCTCTTCTGTACTCTTTCTTTAGTGAAATAAAAAGTTGTTGGGTCTCCGTGGACGTAGGATATTCATATTCGAACCACGTTAAATCTTCCGTGTCTCCTATTTCTGTTATTATTTCTACGAGACTGCATAATTCTTTCAACTATCATTAGTGTTTAAATAGGCAATACTAGATCCTAAACGAATAAATCGCTTATGCTTAAATTAAAGCAAAATTTCACTACAGTTAACTCCTTAAAAATGAAAAGAAAGAGTAAGTTAAAATCAGTGTCAAAAAAATTTAGTGAAGAGGAAGAGGTAACAACAGACCTTATCTTTGTAATAAAGCAAAAAAATGTGAATATATGTATGTTGCAAATGTAAGAATCTAGTGCTGCTTTTGTACACGTAGAGAACTCATTTAATGATAATTTACATACAAGATTCAGCATGCAATTGATTATCATTTAAACCATAATAATCTTAAAAGATTACAATATATCTTAGTATATTTAGTTAGGTTAGTAAAGATGAATGTTCATAATGCATTAACTGTAACAGATTAAAGTCACAATGTTTTTCCAGATAATTTGAACAACATAATAATGGAATAGATCTCAAATGAGAATTATGATATCTAATTTGATGAAAATTTTACTAATTAAGGAAATGAAATTAGCAAATAGCTGCAAACCAACTGTTGAAAATATAAGTGAAATTTATCATGATCTGAGCATAATACCCAAGGGATTTGAGGCTTAGTGTAACGATTCGAGATTTTAACTAAGTTTAAATTGATAATTAATTTAATTTTTGAATAAAAAGTGTGAAATTATTGGTAAATTGATTTGAGTTTCTCCAAATTCGAATAAAAATATGTGTCAATTTAGATGGATAAATGGTTTAAAAATAATTTGAATTTGTGAAATATATTTATGTAATTCATTTAGTATGTATTTAATTTCAAAACATTTTTTTAAAATAATATGCATTAATACAAACAAAATATACTACAAAAATAATAAAAATAAATATATATAGAGACATACAAGGCAATAAGTATTGAAGTTAGAAATAAATATTTAAATTAGAAATAGAAATAGATATATATAAGATAAATTAAATATATAAAGTGAATACATTTGAAAAATTATAACAACATATTTAAAATAGAAATTTATTTATATTATAAATTAGTAAGACAAAGCAAAAGTAAAGAAAGAAAATATAAATATCGTGAGCTTGCATAAGAAGACACTAATGTATATATGCAAGTATGAACAAACAAAAGAAAAAAAAATATCTAAGTATCTATGTACAAATAAATAAAAGAAATAAGCAAAAGCTTATAAAACAAGACAAAGAAAATTAATGTTCGCACACCATAACATATCATATCAGTCTCCTTAGCACACAAAAGAAGATTATCAACCGAAAATCTTGCTTAGTCAAGTAGAAAAAATCTTCGTAATCAACAAACAAGAAAAAAATCTGGTCTGATATTGTGCAAACTAAATAATAATGTAACGACCCGTTAAATTTGATAATATTAAATGAATTAAATTAATATAATTTCTAATCTGATTCAGAATAAAAATAAGGCTTTAAGATTTATTTGAGAAAATGTAGTAATTTTTTATAGTAATTGGAATTTAATGTAACAATTTAATTTTTATGACAATAGTTTTGGATAATGTAATTGTCACACTTTGTTAAAAGTTAATGTTAAGAAACCAACAAATGTTGAATTAGTGAATATTAATAAAATATTTACTAGAATGGGATTCATTTAATATTAAAATAAATAGTAGGATTGTTTCATTTGGTGACCGTTGAATAAACCAATGCAATAAGTGTAGATAAATTTTTTTATGAATATTGTTCAATAATGAATGTACTTAAAAACGGTAATAAACTTAATATAAGAAAACAAAGGCAAATTGTGTATTAATTAATGAATTCATGAATCAGTGTATGGACTTAGTGTAACTATACGTAAATGTACGCAATAAGGTTGTGAAATACCAATGATTTGGATTTCCAATTTATATTAAACATAATGTTGGTAGAAATTGGAATTCACTGTTGTGTGAAATATATGAGAAATCAAGTCAAATGTAAATTATACCGTAGATGATATACTCTTTTAAACAGTAGGATTTTTAAATAAATAAACGTTTCACTTAGGTTTCAATTGGATAACTTATGTAGTTTAATGGAGAATCAATTGCAATTAATTGCCATAAATTTGTGATGATAGGGTAGTTTGATTTGGCCTTTAAGAAGCAAAGAAAAAGAAAGCCAAGATTTATGAATTCATTTGTAATGTGAAATGCAAATCTTGTGGATTGTTTTTTTTACAAGTGGAATTAATATTTAACCATTACGTTAGTAGAGTCTGATAAGTTAAGGTAGATAATCAATGGTAATTTACCTAATTCAAAGGATATATTAATATAAATATGGGTAAAATGAGGTTAGACCAAGGATATAATATTAATTGATTTTTAAGGCTTAATTAATACGTGAAATAGACAAGATTCCACATTCAAACATTTATACAAAGCTAAGTTGTAAATAGAAGTACCAATGTAATATAATGTAAATAGATGGGAATCAACATTTATTTATTTATTTAATGGAATTTAATTTCTATAGTATGATAATCGCAATTAAATGAAATTGAAATAGCTAATTTATACGTTAGTTGAAATTTAGCTGGAATATGAGGATTTTTAATGAAATAGTGAAATCAAATGGAAATAAGGTTTCAATTATACATTGGAATTTATATTCACCATAAAAGGTTAATTGAAAACCGAAGGAGTTAATAAAGGAATCAAGCTTTATCTATTAATTTGGATTTAAGATATGGTAAATTGGATTTATTGCAATAATTAATTCTACAAGATGAGGTTAATACTTATTCTATTTATAATTGGACCAAATTGTTGATATAGATTTTTAGAAAGCAGAATCTATAAATTAATTTGAGTATCAAATTCAATAATTGCGCTTATTGCATAAATAAAGGGAATTTAACGTTAAATATTACGTTACTGAAATTTAAAATAGACTTTAAGAATAATAATGTGAATCATGAACCAAAGTATGTGGCATCCCTATTTTGGATAAAAGATAAGTATACAAGGATTAAAAATGTAATAAATAGGTTTTGAGGAATTTATTTATAATTCCTTAATATAAGGAAGCGGAGGAATGTATACTGAAATTTGATAGACCTGTCAACTCTAATTCACAGCCAAACTTGTTAAATCATTTAAATTGATTTTAATTTACATAAGCAATAGAATTGGGACAATTTTAGAATATTCATATAGAATTGGATTTCAATAATTTATTTAATTTATTTAATGAATATTAAAAATAGCCTTTTTGGCCACGGACTCGGATTTCGACGAAACCAGTTTCATCGGATCCGTATCGGTGTATTATTATAGGGTTTCAAGTTTCGTATCGATCGGACCTGTCGTTTGATCGTACGGACGCGAAACGCCTTGAAAATCAATTTTATTAAAATCAATTTGAAATCAAATTGGAAATCTTGTTTTCAGCATAACTTCTTCATACGATCAAATTTGGACGTGAAACTTTTTTCCATCGCGTTCAGAATATTTTAAAATACCTATATGGATATATGGGTTTGACAAATTTCGTTCTGGGGTCAGAACGGGCTTTTTGGGCCTTAGTTTGTTTCGTACGTTCATCTATCTAGTCTAACTACTCTAACCCAACCTTACCTATAAATATACAGTTATAAACCCTAGCTCCATTCTATTGTCTATTTGCTGTACGTTCATCTTCTTCAAGCTTCTCTTCTTCTTCAATGGGGACTAACCCTAGATCCAGTCAGTTCAAAAAAAAAAAAAATCAATTTCAAAAAAAAAATAAAAAAAAAAATTTTTGCGGATCTACAGCAGCTTCTGGTCGCGCTTCGGGTTTTAGGGAAGAAAACCCTAGAGCAACTTCGGGTCAGGAAGAAAATGACTCGGGTCGCTCCGGGTCGTTTTGGCGAAAACTCCAAGCAAGCACCGGGGAATTGAGGCGGCGCACTGAAGTCGAACCCGAAGTCGACCCAGGACCAGAATTTTCCATTTTTCAAATTTTCATAACTTTTGCATACGAGCTCGGATTCGCGCGCGGTTTTTTTTGATGGGATCGTATCGGAATTTCTGACGTTTTGACGCTAGTTTGGACAAATTTGGAGACCGTCAAATTTTTGGGTTTAAATCGAATTTAAATTCGATTTAAATTCCAAAGGTGAGTGTTTAAACCCATTCACAACTACTAGAAGCTTTTATGTTTGTTAAGTTAATTTTAGAAATGAATAAAAATTTATTATGAGTATTTGGCATGTTTATTTCACTCATATTTGTTGAATTGCATTTATTAAATTTAACTGTTAATTTAATTTATTTATTGCGTATTAATTGATAGTTAGAATTTATTTGTTTACCTATAAACTGCTAGTTAACAGTTATATAGATTATTACTGAATATAAACTGTTAGATTAATAGTTGTTAAATTTAATCTGAATAAAATTGCCAGTTATTACTTGTTATATATTATCAAATATAAATTGTTACTGATTGATATTGCTTGATGATTGTGATTGGATGATGGGTGATGTTGATGGATGTTTTATTGTATATCATTAAATTGCAAATTATCATGCATATTTCCTTTCATTCGGGATTGTGGTTTGAAATGATATACAACCGCAAAATTTTATATCTTTTAAATTGCGGATTGAAATGATAAATATCTGTATCACTTGACCATAGGATAGAAAATTATATACAGGCACCGCGGTCTATATATAACTATTTTAATGTGATTTCTATGGTTTGGATGGAATACGGTTTATAATAATCTTAAATTTTATATTGTATAAATATTTTTCTTCCATATATATATACATATGAAGTTGAAAATTTTGAAATTAAAAGGTGTATAAATCTCTTTATTAAAAATGGAAAAAATTTTAAGAAAATGGAGTTTAATAATTTATATCATATGTTTAAATGTTAAGTTTGGAAATTTTAAGATATGATATTTATAATTGGATTTTTCCCAAGATAAATGGAAATGAATATTCTAGTATAATTTGAATTGAAAAAATATATATTTTATTACTAGAAATTGGAGTTTTTATTTATTTATGGATTTTATGTGAATATTCAAGACTAATTAATAGAACATTCGATTTGTTGAAAGAATAAAATCCAACTTTAGTTTGAAATATTAATACTCCAAATGGATATACGTGTGTGTATATATATATATATATATATATATATATATATATATATATAAATTGAAGTGGTTTTGGAACTTGAGAGAGATAATATAAATTTTGGTTTAGACTTTAATAAAGAAATGTATTTGTAAAGCCATGAGAACTATTGTCTTTACAAAGTAACATTTAAGTTAAACCTTTTAATTCATATACCGTTGAATATCCAAACCATTCAAGTTTTAAAAGTTACGGTTTTAAATTATGATTTTCAAAATATTATGCTTTGAAAATATTTGATTTTCAGACGTTATGAAGTTAAAGCATTATGATTTTGGAAAAGAATTATATTTAGGATAATTGATAAAATATGGTTTTGGGTTTTGAAATGATATCGTATTCATGGTTATGAAATGGAATGTTTATTCTGATTTTTAAAGTATAACCTATTTTTAAATGACCGCGGTGTTATAATAACGTTGGGTTGGCAAAGAGACCGGGATCGGATATGGACATACTCTCTGTCGATACCGAAAACCACTTTGACTAACCGTGTACGCGGTGGAGATTCCAGAATGAAGTAGGTGGTGGCGACGTTTCCTGTAAGGTAAATGCGTGGACCCGACTCCCGTGAGTTGGCATAAGGTGGCTAAAACATGAGCGATTCTCAGGCCAATAAGGTCATTCCTCTGATCGGACCCTCCTCTTCGATATTATACTTTGATTTTGGATTGATTCAGTGGCCACTTCTATATTTTGATTTTGGGGAGTTAGTCCGAGGTGGGCGGTAACTGCGGCTACGCGTTTCCACCAGCCTGGATAGCAATTGGTATATCTACCCTGGCATTGCCTAGTTGTGCCATGTCACCTACCATACCGAGCCTTTACTACGAATTTCTATTTGTGTCGTACCTATGGAGTATCCTCTGGTAGCTTCCCGATCAGGAGGTATTACGGTACTGTATAGACTATTGGCATTATTTGTGTTAAGGGCTATATGGGTAACCCCTTAACGCGATTAAAAAGTAAGTTCATTTTATAAATAGACACTATTATAATAGCGCAATATACTACATAGTAAATAGTTTAACGGATCCTTAGGAGATGTAAATCCCGAACATCTCTTGAGTTACTATACTCATATTTATTTCTGTTAATTTAACTCACATAAGATCTTTTAGTCTGTCTCGAGTGTTTTTGTCTTTTCAAATTCGCTCGGCTCAGTCCGAGCGTTTCAGGATCGAAGACTTTAGCTTTGGAGGACGAAGACGAAGAATCCATATTATTATTATTTATAGTATGCACCACACTCTTTCTATTCCGCTACATTGTTTGTATTGGTATGTGTAACTCTGATATTTATTGTATAAAGAAGAATTAACTGTTTTCTAACCGTTTATGAACTGTATATTTATTATTATATTTTATCCTTCCGCTGTGAGATTCTATTTTGTTTTATTTCTTCTCTATTTTTCTTATTTACCCCATAACAATCCGCCCTTGCGTATGCTTTTAATTGGCACGTGTGTCGGTTTAAAGTGTGCGAAAAGGCGGGATGTTACAAATAATCACCCTGTACAAACATATATTCACTTGTAAACTCATCTCCTATATATCAAGCTTCTTCATTTCAGTTTCTTCCATCATTCAAAGTAGAACTGAAATAAACAAAACTCAACTTCAAAACAAAATTTCAACTTTTAACAACAATATGAATTCATCAAAACCAGAGATCAAGAAGGAGACTTCAAATAACTGTTTCAAAGCCTGGTTCAAAAAGAAGCTCCGTTCATTTTTTAATCAAAGTGAGTAAACAACTTAAAAAGAAAAACTGAGTATATTTGTTGTTGCTAGTTAATCTGAGATTTGAAATTGCTCTATTAGGCATATAAATATATATATATATATATATATATATCTCCTCTGTGTATAAATATTTGGAAGTGTAAATGCCTGTTCATGTTGAAACCATCCATGTCTCTTGCTTCAGAGCTTAAGGCACGATCAAAAAAATTCAAATATTAAACCACTTGATCTTTGTTAGGCCTTGGTTTCAAGAGGAAATATGCTTGTTTAAGTATCAGTTATTATTTAAAAATAGTTTCAAGTAAAATATAAATATGTAGATTGAAAAAACTTGATTTTACAGAGCAAACTTCAATTTTGGGTAATTTCAAATGTCACAAAACATTGATTCAATTATATAACTTGAATCCTTATCGAAAAATAGGATTATTAAGCTTTGTATGGTGATTTTTAGAGGTGTGGTTTAAGAGCAGATCGATAATGAACGCAGCCTGGAGTTTTGCCAAATTCTGGCGATAGGCGACGTTTTGGAGGTCGGTGCTTCACATGGAGGTGACGTGGCCTACGACGATGGTGGGAAAAATGCTCGGAGATGCTCACGTGCCCGGTGGTGACGGCGGCTAACGTTTATAATTTGTAAACCTAGTTTTGCAATGGGTTCGAATTTTGATTTGTTTGTTCTCTAGGATGGATCGAGCGCTACGAAACTTTTGGTGATGGAAGAGGGAAGGTTGACGAAGAGTTGACCCGAGTTTAAAGCTCTCTGATGGTCGGGATTTCGAGAACGAGGCGATGGTAGGTTGAGTTATGATGGTTTTTGTTGTTTCCAGGTTTGGGTTTTTACTTGTTTTCGAATTCGGGTAGATGGCGATGTTCTGATGGTCGGAAATTGATTCGTGGGTGATAGTCGACTCGTTCGACAAGGCAGCGTCGACCGGAGGTGTGACGCCCTACCTCTATGCTCATAATAACAAAGAGTATTAAAAGGAAATTGTTTGTTATCACGAAGAATAAGGCTGGATAGGAGTGGCCATCCGTAGTTAGGCCTTACACGATTATTGGTTATCTCGATAGGAGTGGTATATATATTTATTTTTCTTCTCTTTGTTTATCTACTCCCATCGACATATTCAATACCAGTATAAAATGAACTACGATGGTTCATAATAGTTTAGGACAACATATATAATAATAACACAGATAAGCTAAACACAGAACAAAGATAATATAAAATCTCATATATATATACAACTGAGGTAAGTTACAATACATGTGATACAATACAACTGTCGACACTGGATGTTACATGAATACATATCGTCCTTTAAAATGACAACGACTACTCCAAAAGATATAAAGAGACTTCATGGCTCAAGCAGCAACCTAAAGCGAGATATCAAAAGCCTGTAATAACTCGGTGTGACCCGAGTATAAATTCAAAAGAAAATAATACGCGGGTCAGTCTAATTCAAACTCAGTTATTAATGCACGGAAGCAATAATAATTAAATAACAAATGGACGCCAGTCACAATTGATCTCACTTATCCACTCCTTTAATAAGGAAACCGGATAACGGTAAATATAACACATAAAAGCATTAAACAGCAAATCTGCAAATTCAAATAATCAACAAAGATAAATAAAAGGATTATCAAGGAAGATAATTTAGAAAACAACAGAATTGCCTAAACAACAATTAATAGCAAGTGGCCAAAGCACAACCCATGCTAGTGAAACAGCATAAACAACAAAATCTAATTATCAATACGATAATTAGAAAATGCATAACCTAGTTATCTAGTAGAAAATTAGATAGCAACAAAATAATCAAATTAAACCAAATCAAAATACAATTTCAAAATATTGAATTGGACACACGAAACAATTCAAGCAATTGAAATATCGATTTAAAAAGTCAATCCTGTTTGGCTGTAGTACACGCTCACGTGCTCTGCTTCGCCCCTACAATGATGAAATACACAAAAGCACAATGAATCAAAAGCAAATGGCACCAACTCAAGATCAAGTTCGAGTTATACAAGCAACTCAAACTCAACTGCAACAGAAACAAACAGGGTTCAACATGACTCCAAGCTACACAAAAACCATCAACGAACAAGACAACAAGATGAACCAGACCAGGCAAAAAGTGTACATCAACCAAAATTGTCGCAATATGATGCAATACTCAGTACACAACAGCTGCTCATCAAATCAAACTAAATATATTAGGTGAACATCAAATTGTAGAATCAAGAGTACCAAGTGTACATGTCCACTACAACAAAGAGCAAGGCTCGGTAGAGAAGCAAATGCAGACAGTACAAAACCAAACGAACAAATTACGTCAACGTGAAGAAGACTCAAACACAGCATAATAAAAGTGCACAATCCCAAAGCAATTCACAAGTCAAATAGGAAGTAGGCAACAAAATGCACAAATACACACACACTACATCAAATTCAATAGGATACAAATACATGAACAATCTGTGAGCTACTGACCGAAGTCATGGAATCGCATACACAATTCAATGAAGTTTCAAGACAAAGCATAGGGAAACGAACTACCATAATGCATGTGACAATACATGCACAACGACCGTCTAGATACATTCACACCAAGCACAACCAGGCTAAAATGGATGGATTGAATAAAGGTGATCAGCTCAGAAATACCGACTATGGTACACTGCAATATGCACAAACCAAGAAAAGAATGCACAAGTGGTTTAACTTTTATGCAATAATGTCAAGTTCAAAGAGCAAGCCATAAATGCAACAAATTCAAGCATATGCAGTTTAGTGCAATACAGAATTCAATAAGGTGTCAAAAGCACGGTCGATCTACTTAAAGAAATATATTCAAAAATCCATAGTTGAACAATTAAAAGTCGAGGCTAAAATCATAGAAAAAAAAGCCAAGTCGAAGTCAAATTAGAAAATCCAGACTAACAAATCCAAAAGCCCTAATTTGCAGTTTCATTAATTCAAGCTTACGTAACCGCAAACTTAGGAGAATTCAAAGAGAATGTTTGCATATTTCAAACCAAAATCAGTGTCGTGGTATTCAGAAATCAAACCAAGTCAGAAAAATCATCAATCATCGAAACAAAAAGCGAATGGCCGAAGCACAGAATTGAACTAGAGGCGTGAGTGAAAATCACTCACCTATGTCGAAGAGGACGAATCCAATCGCAGTCGAAATCCACCCGTATTGAAGCAGAAATGAACTCAATCAAGCGGCCGAAATCATCTCAAGAGACAACCAACCAAAAGAGCAAGGAAATCGAATTCAATCGAGCATTTGAAGTCGCTTCTTCGAATTACCGAAAACCCTAATTTTGATCAAACAAAGAAAAGAACAGGGCCGCCATTATCTCTACAAAAAGGAAACGGGCTTCATTAAGAAAGATAAAAGAGAGTGTGTTTTGGGCCAAGATTTTTATTTAAAGCCCGAATAACTCTTAACGGATTTTTTTTCAAAGATTTCCAACCCGATTAAAAATTCCCAATAGCGATTAGCTAGCAACATTAATCGTTTAATGACGATAATTAACCGGTGCAAAACCCTGGGTTGTTACAGACTCCCCTCCTTATAAAAATTGCGTCCCCGCAATTTTCATAATTAAAGTCGTCAATAACAATTATTTTTCTAATATAAACTGGTTAAGCTAGAAAAATAATGGTCAAGAATACAAACGCCAAAGAAATCTTTTAATTTCATAAAGGAAATTCACAAATTCTCACAAAATCTAATTATCAAATAGATAATCAGAAAACAACAAATATCCAATTATCAAAAATGATAATCAAAAAACAATAAATATCTAATTATCAAAACACGATAATCAGAAAACATCAAATATCTAATTATCAAAAACGATAATCAGAAACAATAAATATCCAATTATCAAAAAATGATAATCAGAAACAACAAATATCTAATTATCAAAAACGATAATCAGAAAACACAAATATCTAATTATCAAAAATGATAATAAGAAACAACAAATATCTAATTATCAAAAACGATAATCAGAAAACAACAAATATCTAATTATCAACAAAGATAATTAGAACTCAAATCAGCAAATATCTAATTATCAATAACGATAATTAGAAAACATCAAATATCTAATTATCAAAAACGATAATCAGAAACAACAAATATCTATTTATCAAAAAAACGATAATCAGAAACAACAAATATCTAATCATCAAAAACGATAATAAAAAAACAACAAATATCTAATTATCAAAAACGATAATAAGAAAACAACAAATATCTAATTATCAAAAACGATAATTCGAAACAACAAATATCTAATTATCAAAAACGATAATTAGAAAACAACAAATATCTAATTATCAACAAAGATAATTAGAACTCAAATCAACAAATATCTAATTATCGACAACGATAACTAGAAAACGTCAAATATCTAATTATCAAAAACGATAATCAGAAACAATAAATATCTAATTATCAAAAAACGATAATCAGAAACATCAAATATCTAATTATCAAAAACGATAATCAGAAACAACAAATATCTAATTATCAAAAAACGATAATTAGAAAAAAAACAAATATCTAATTATCAACAAAGATAATTAGAATTCAAATCAACAAATATCTAATTATCAACAACGATAATTAGAAAACATCAAATATCTAATTACCAACAACGATAATTAGAACTCAAATCAACAAATATCTAATTACCTACAGATAATTAGAGACAACAAATATCTAGAAACCAGTTAAGATAACTAGACAAATCAACATAAAAGATGGATCGATCCCAACAAATGGCGAGTTTTAACTACGTCGCACGTTCATCAACATATGGCCGAAGCCTACCAAGTACTGTCATCATAATTTTAGCGCACAACAAACGACCCGAAGGTCCAACTTATGACCCGAAGGTCTTGTACTGGTATTTGACACGAAGGTCCATCATATGACCCGAAGGTCCAATAGATGACCCGAAGGTCCAACACAATGGCTCGAAAGCCAAATAAAATCATCAAAATCATCAAACAGCAAATATTTCAATTAACGAGTCCGGAATTATCCGAAATTGTAAAAGTATGGTTCCATACTCTGCACTTTTGCTAAATCGTTTAAATCTCTTCATCGTTTCCTTGAAAGTGCAAAATTGTGTATTTTAAATAAATAACATTTTACGTTCTCAAACGGACAAGTCCAGAATTAAGAGAATCAGTAAAAGTGAGGGTTCATAGTCCTCAATTTTGCTGAAGCGCTTAAATCGCTTCCTCATTCTTTTGAAGTGCAAAGTTTAAAATTTTTGAAAACGATTTTATTTTAAAACGATTTTTAAAACACGGGATTAAAACAGCAACATCTGTAGCAATTTCGATAACGAAATTACACTTCACAAAACACCATAAAAAACGAATATCAAATCAACATTGCGGGATAACCGCTTGAAAATCCACTTTAAATTTGACAGTTACTGAAGTCAAAGCCACAGTAATTTTTATACGTCAAAATCTCATCAAAATAATTCTCATCAAAATATACTACCGGTGTAAAAATCCCCTTATAAAAATAACGGCAACGAGATACGTTTTAAAACCAAACACCGGTTCAACGTAAAATTAATGCAGCAACATGCAACTCACAATTGCACGCACCCTACAAGAGTAACAAAGAAATCACTTGATTATATCTTTAGTGAACATAATTTAAAATAGCAAAAATGTCAACAGAATCACATAACTGCAATCGCTAAGGATCCTCAAGTCGGATTCGAAATTTTCAAAGAAAACAAAACAAACACATCTAAGTACAACACGATGAAATTAATTTCATTTTCATATTTTGATTTTAAATCAAGAGGGTTATCAACTGTACTCAGCGAAGGCAGTCTCACCGTTTCCGCTGCGCACTCTGATAAACAAAACACAAATTAATCAATCATCAAAACACAATTTCACTTTTATTTTTAAATAAAAATATTTAAAAATTTCATCATAATTTCAAACAGTAGTTTTGACTCAAGGCACAATTAAAAACATCAGCAAATAGTTGTGACACACGATCTATCTAAGTTATGTTCTATATTATGTCCATAAACAACTCGCTCTGATACCAATTGTGATGCCCCAACTCTATGCTCGCAATAACAAAGAGTATTAAAAGGAAATACTGTCTATTATCGCGAAGAATAAGGCTAGATAGGAGTGGCCATCCGTAGTTAGGCCTTACACTAGTATTGCTTATCTCGATAGGGGTGGTATATATATTTATTTTTCTTCTCTTTTTTTATCTACTCCCATCGACATATTCAATTCCAGTATAAAACGAACTACGATGGTTCATAATAGTTTAGGACAACATATATAATAATGACATAGATAAGCTAAATACAGAACACATATAATATAAAATCTCCTATATATATATATATAACTGAAGTCAGTTACAATACATGTGATACAATACAACTGTCGACACTGGATGTTACATATACAAGTACATTATTGTAAATAATATACATGAATACATGTCATCCTTTAAAATGACAACGACTACTCCAAAAGATATAAAGAGACTTCATGGCTAAAGCAGCAAACCAAAGCGAGATATCAACAGCCTGTAGTAACTCGGTCTGACCCGAGTATTAATTCAAAAGAAAATAATATGCGGGTTAGTCTAATTCAAACTCAGTTATTAATGCACGAAAGCAATAATAATTAGACGACAGTCACAATAAGTCTCACCTTCCAATCCTTTAATAAGGAAATCTGATAACGGTAAATATAATACGTAACAGCATTAAATAGCAAATCAGCAAATTCAAATCATAAACAAAGATAAATAAAAGGAATATCAACGAATATAATTTAGAAAACAATAGAATTGCCTAAACAACAATTAACAACAAGCGGCCAAAGCAAAACCCAAGCCAGTGAAACAGTATAAACATCAAAATCTAATTATCGATACGATAACTGGAATACGCATAATCTAATTATCTAGTAGATAATTAGATAGCAACAAAATAATCAAATTAAACCAAAGCAAAATAAATTTCAAAATATTGAATTAGACACATGAAACAATTCTAGCAATTGAAATATCAATTTAAAAAGTCAATCCTGTTTGGCTGCAGTACACGCTCACGTGCGCCGCCTCGCCACTACAGTGATGAAATACACAAAAGCTCAATGAATCAAAAGCAAATGGCACCAACTCAAGATCAAGTTCGAGTTATACAAGCAACTCAAACTCAACTGCAACAGAGACAAACAGGGTTCAACATGACTCGAAGCTACGCAAAAAAACCATCAATGAACAAGACAACAAGATGAACTAGACCAGGCAGCAAGTATACATCAACCAAAATTGTTGCAACATTATGCAATACTCGGTACACAACAGCTGCTCATTAACTCAAACTAAAGATATCAGGTGAACATCATATTGCAGACTCAAGAGTACCAAGTTTACATGTCCAGCTACAACAAAAAGCAAGGCTCAGTAGAGAAGAAAATGTAGACAGTACAAAACCAAATGAAAAAATTATGTCAACGTGAAGAAGACTCAAACACAGCAGAATAAAAGTACACAATCCGAAAGTAATTCACAAGTCAAATAGGAAGCAGGCGATAAAATGCACAAATACACACACACTACATCAAATTCAACAGGGTACAAATACATGAACAATCCATGAGCTACTGACCGAAGTCATGGAATCGCATACACAAAGTCAATGAAATTTCAAGAGAAAGCATAGGGAAACAAACTACCGCAATGCATGTGGCAATACATGCACAACGACCGTCTAGATACATTCACACTAAGCACAAACAAACCAAGCACAACCAAGCTAAAATGGATGGATTGAATAAAGGTGGTCAGCTTAGAAATACCGACTAAGGTACACTGCAATATGCACAAACCAAGAAAAGCATGCACAAGTGGTTTAACTCTTATGCAATAATGTCAAGTTCAAAGAGAAAGCCATAAATGCAACAAATTCAAGCATATGCAGTTTTGTGCAATACAGAATTCAATAAGGTGTCAAAAGCATGGTCGATCTACTTAAATAAATATATTCAAAAATCCATAGTTGGACAATTAAAACTCAAGCCTAATATCGTTGAAAACCAAAGCCAAATCGAAGTCAAATTAGAAAATCCAAACTAATAAATCCAAAAGCCCTAATTTGCAGTTTCATTAATTCAAGCTTACATTACCGCAAATTTAGGAGAATTCAAAGAGAATGTTTTCAGATTTCAAACCAAAATTAGTGTCATGGTATTCAAAAATCAAACCAAGTCATAAAAATCATCAATCATCGAAATAAAAAGCGAATGGCCGAAGCACAGAATTGAACTAGAGGCGTGAGTGAAAATCACTCACCTATGTCGAAGAGCACGAATCCAATCGCAGCCGAAATCCCCCAGTATCGAAGCAGAAACGAACTCAATCAAATGGCCGAAATCATCTCAAGAGACGATCAACCAATAGAGCAAGGAAATCGAAATCAATCGAACATTTGAAGTCGCTTCTTCGAATTACCGAAAACCCTAATTTTGATCGAACAAAGAAAAGAACAGAGCCTCCATTATCTCAACAAAAAGGGAACGGGCCTAATTAATAAAGATGAAAGAGAGAGTGTTCTGGGCTAAGATTTTTATTTAAAGCCCACATAACTCTTAACAGATTTTTTTTAAAAGAATTCCAACCCGATTAAAAACTCCCAATAGCAATTAGCTAGCAACATTAATTGTTTAATGACGATAATTAGCCGGTGCAAAACCCAGGGTTGTTACAGGAGATCATCGGAACTGCGCACGTACACCGTGCATTAGCTTTGGTAATCTGGAATTTGTTTCTTGAGCAGAAGCAGGGTGTACTCGAGTTCGCCTTGAGTAGTTCGAGTGTTTTACTCGAAGATTTCCACTGTTGAACTCGAAGTAAAATAGTGAGGGCTCAGGTAAATGTTTTGCCCAGATTTTTATATACAAAAACCGTTCTGTTCTTTTGAATTCAATTTAAAATTTTAAAGCAAGGTCTAAAATGAGTTTTAAAATCAAAGTTTAGTTATAAACTCCAGTTTAGTTTGAAACTTAAGTTAGGGATAAATAAAGTTTTTAAAATTTAAACTTGTTTATATTACTTTAAAGTACTCAAAAGATTAAAAGGAATTTGAAAAAAAAATGGAATTTGAAATGTGAAGGAAGAATTGAAAAAAAGACAATCAGAATTTTGATACCTGGACTTAAGTTTAAATTTGAAATCAAAATTTTGAAATAAATTAAGTTATATAAATTTAAATGTTTAAATAAGTTTAAAATGTTAAGCATACTTTAATATGTGAACTTAAGGGGAATTTGATTTTAACTCTTTTAAATTTCTTTATAACAAAAGTGATACTTTAACATGTGAAGTTGAAGTTTAAAAACAATGGTTTTAAACTTTATTAAAGATCAATTGGTATTCATTTTAAATCTAAAAATTAAAATGAAATTAAAAATAAATTTAGAAGTAAGTTGTTTTCAATATATTTGTGAGTGTTAGTTAAATAATCAATAAATATTAGTTTTACTTTTAAGCAAACAAAGATTGGATGATTTGTAATTCATTAACTATTAAATTATGTAGAATGGATAATTAATGTTTTGTATTAATTAACGTAGTAACTACAAGTTTAAATTTATTAATTAAAGTTAAGTTAAGTCAATTTGGTTAAGGTAAAATTAAATTATATTTAAGAATTCATTAATTACAATTAACACTTATTAACTAAATAATTAGGATTAAATAACGAGTTATTAATGGTTAATCAATTTTAATTAATGATGATTAATGTAAGTAATTTCTTTAACAAAGTAATTAAAGAAATATTATTAGTTAATGAAGGTCATTAACTAAGATTATTTAAATAATTAAATTAATGTGATTAATTTTTAATAATTAATAGAGATTAATTAATTAATGATAATCATTTATGAAATTGCGCAAGTGTAATTACTTTATGAAAGTAACTAAGAAGTCAATTGCTCATTGAAATTACTTGAGTTTAATTTAATTAATTTAAGTTAATTGTCAAATATTGTGTATTGGATTGATATTTCTGTTGTGATTGTGATACTGTGTAATGTGAATTGCTTTGTGCTAAACTGAGATTTGTCATTTGTTCCTGTGTGTATGTGAAAACCCTTTTTGCCTATAAACGACATTTAAACTTCGATGCGACATGGAGTCGGATTCCAGTTGGTTAACTGAAACCCACATCGAATCGTAATGGTAATTTTCTATGATTGATAAATTTACTTTATCTATGAATCTGTGAATGAAGATAAGCGTTATGGGTTATACCGCTTATCGATATTGATATGATTGAATCTGTGATGATTGATGATGTTGCACTATTGTGTGAAACCCCTAGACTACACCATACACACACAAATATGGATTGCACGTGGAAATTGGTTAAGTCGTAGATTTTTGAAATAGTTTTGAATTTGAATTTTGAATCCAAACGGTTTTGGAAATGGAATTGGGTTTAAAGTAAAAAGTTTTTTAAAAGGAGTTTCAAAGATAACATTTATTTTTGAATAACTTGATTACGACTTGAAGTTAAATAATTGGATTTAAATTTAAATTCAGAATTTGAAACTGAATTCTATGATTTGAAACTAGGGATTAAAGATGTTATACAAGTTATATATGGGTTAAACCTTTTTGAATGTATTGATTTGGGAATTTGAATTTAATTCAAGGGCTTTAACTTGTGCAAATATAATTGGACTTTTCTGAAACGAAAACTAATTGTTTTTAAATAATTAAAGAATTCACATAAGAAATGAACTTCCAATTTGTATTCAAAGTATTTCTAGTTGAAATAAAAATGATTTCCAAGTTATGGATAGGATTTGAAAGCTATAAGTTAAATCCCTGTTATAAAGATTGGATGAGTTAATCCTAATCGAAATAAAAATTGTTTTGAAATCCGTAAACGAATCTTTGTGAAACTAGGTGAACTTTGTGAAATAAATCTTTTTGTTTAAAGATTTGAAATGGTAATTTGTTTAACCATGTGAAAAAAGGTTTTTGTTTTCTTTGAAGTTGTGACTTAACTGAAATCCAATATCCATATGTTTTTAAATATTGTGCTCATTATTCGGTTTAGCCGGGAGAGGACCTTGTGTCATGTAACCCATTCCGAATAATGATATGACGTTATGGATTGCATTTGAAGACCGGCGGTGAAGACCGGTTATTTGCGAGAACGATAGGATGACCTATCGATTGTCTCTGCACCGAGTAGCTATTGTATAGAGATTCCGTAAGTGATGGGAAGTCCGATCGGGATTATGAATACCCGGATTTGCAAGGGCTTCTTACGAAGTGCCTTCGGTTCTGCTTGACCCGGGACAGACATGTATGGTTGTGTGTCTGACACTACACTTTGAGGTATAAAAGCATATTTCTTTCAAATACATATCTGTTGGTGGCGGAGAATTTATTCTCTTAGCTTAACACCCTTCTCTGAGACGTACGAGCTCAGAGGTTATGTAGTTGAAGGTTATTAGTGATATATTCCCAATTTGGTAGTGTGGCATGCCGAGTGTTGATGTATGTTGATGATCATTTGTTGATCATGTGTGATCAAAGAATGGCTTTTGTATGAAGCGTAGCTTCGTGGACGAGACTGTATCAGGACCTCACACCCTTAAAATGGTCGAAACAGGAAAGATGCGCCTAGGTTATGAGGGTCGCGCCCTTTAGGGTGTGTCATTCCCTTCTGGTAAAGGGTGGTATCTTGGTATGGAGCCTAGATATTTACCTATGTGGTTGCTTCAATCTCATTTACTGTGTGGTTGTTGCTTTGTGGTTTAGAGGGGCCTTAGATAAAGATCCCAATGGACCGGGGGATGGCATACTCGTGTAGTAGTTACCGAGTTACAGAGGTAACCCGGCCTTGTGCTGGCAGAGAGTTGGTTAAGTTCTCGGGACGTCCCGCCAAAGGCGTACCCATGCGGCAGTAGGAAGTTCCTTAGCCTGACCATTTGTTGGAAATCCAAGCAAAACATTACTAGCCCTTTACGATTTCAGTTGTATAATCTGCCTCTTCAGGAGGTAGCTATAGCAGGCATCATATAATGGTACCTATGCTGGTTAAGATTAATATTATACTTTCGAAATGTTTTCCACTATGCACCAATAATAATATCAAAAAGAATTTTTGCGTAGTAAGCTTTTTTGACTATCATAAGGAGAAATCTCCCCCAAGTGTGCGATTGCATTGTGTTTGTGCCGGGTGGCCTTATGGTAGTTTCATTTTCCAAAAAGCGTTGTGGATTTATTTTAAATTCTTCTGTTGTCTGTTTTAAAAGATAAACTGTTTTTGTTACTCATGCCAGTCCCATGACTGACCTTGCTTATCTAGGTGAAACGTGATGGGGGGTTCTCACTTTTTGTTAGGTGGTGAGCAGGAGACTCTTACCCCCACACATCCTCTTTACGGGGTTGGTCAAGCGTATGCTGTGATAGTTGAAAGGCTGGTCGTAAAAGCAAGGGCAGGTTACCAGTGTAGGCCACGGCGGGGCTGGGATGGTTGAAAAGCCTACCAGTCGAGATTGGCCACTGTCGATGGTTGAAAAGCCTAGACTACTACATTTGGTATCAGAGCTGAGGGTTAAAACTTTAGCTCAGGAGTATAACACATTAAGTGACTCATTAGAGAGAGGGCGAAGTATATCCTAGAATGAGTATATCCCTAAGATATCCATCTGTGTGCCTTAGTAAATTCTCGTACTATCCACTGATAGTGAGTTTGAGTGCAAGAAGAGGACGAGATAGGGGACAGGGAAATACCACTACGAATGGTCAATACCCTGCAATAGTGGAAACAACTTTCTCTATCAATCTCCTTTGATCCGATTCAAAATTCTTTTGATTGCTTCATGGCAGCTCTAGAAAGAAATTTCGGTATGATGGTTGCCCTACGAATCGTTGTAGAAAACCCTTACTTCGTATCTTCATCGGTTTCTTATCAATTTTTCGATCTAATCTTTAATGAATTGGAAATTTTAAATAAATTGGAAATTTTAAATTGAGTTAAATGTTAATGAAATATAAGGATAAATTTAAATTGAATCGATAAAACGGTTTCGTTTAAAACCAAAATTTGAAATTCTATTGTAATTTCTTGGGTAGATCGAAGCCCGAAGAGGGACAAGTTAAATATACTTTTGGGTATTCCGACTTGAGTTTGGAATCCATACCTTGTGTTTGGGAGTTATGGAAAATTAAATCCATTTGTCTATAATTTGGGTCTCGATATATTCTACGAATGGTTAGTTATCTTTCGAACTAGCCAGTGCCTCTACATATTGAGTAGACTGGTGACCCGAGTATCTTGTGAACAAATTGAATGAGTTTTTTCTCATATTGGTGATATTCTAATTTGGTAAACCAAATGCAGAATAAATATTCAGTTTGATTTGGAAAGATATTTCTCTATCTTCCATCTATCTTTGTTATCTCCCTGGTGAATTTCGAGGACGAAATTTCTTAAGGAGGGAATCTATAACGATCCCGGATTTTAACTAAGTTTAAATTGATAATTAATTTAATTTTTGAACAAAAATTGTGAAATTAATTGGTAAATTGATTTGAGTTTCTCCAAATTCGAATAAAAATATGTGTTAATTTAGATGGATAAATGGTTTAAAAATAATTTGAATTTTTAAAATATATCTATGTATTTCATTTAGTATGTATTTAATTTCAAAACATTTTCTTTAAAATAATATGTATTAAAACAAGCAAAATATACTACAAAAATAATAAAAATAAACATATATAGGGACATACAAGGCAATAAGTATTGAAGCTAGAAATAACTATTTAAATTAGAAATAGAAGTAGATATATATAAGATAAATTAAATATATAAAGTGAATACATTTTAAAAATTGTAACAACATATTTGAAATAGAAATTTATTTATATTACACAGCAATAAGACAAAGCAAAAGGAAGGAAAGAAAATATACATATCATGAGCTTGCATAAGATGACACTAGTGTATATATGCAAGTATGAACAAACAAAAGAAAAAAATATCTAAGTATCTATGTACAAACAAATAAAGGAAATAAGCAAAAGCTTATAAAACAAGACAGAGAAAATTAATGTTAGCACAGCATAACATATCATATCAGCCTCCTTAGCACACAAAAGAAGATTATCAGCCAAAAATCTTGCTCAGTCAACTAGAAAAAATCTGCATAATCAACAAACAAGAAAAAAAATCTGGTCTGATATTGTACAAACCATATAATAATCGCCCTGTACAAACATATATTCACCGGTAAACTCATCTCCAATATATCAAGCTTCTTCACTTCAGTTTCGTCCGTCATTCAAAGTAAAACTGAAGTAAACAAAACTCAACATCAAAACAAAATTTCAACTTTTAACAACAATATGAATTCATCAAAACCAGCGATAAAGAAGGAGACTTCAAATAAGAGTTTCAAAGCCTGGTTCAAAAAGAAGATACGTTCATTTCTTAATCAAAGTGAGTAAACAACTTAAAAAAACTGAGTATATTCAATGTTGCTGGTTAGTCTGAGATATAGAATTGCTCTATTAGGCATATACATATACATATATATATACATATATATATATATATATATATATATATATATATATCCTCTGTGTATAAATATTTGGAAGTGTAAATGCATGTTCATGTTGAAACCATCCCTGTTTCTTGCTTCAGTGCTTAAGGCTCGATCACAAAAATTCAAATATTAAACCACTTGATCTTTGTTAGGCCTTGGTTTCAAAAGCAAATATGCTTGTTTAAGTATATTTAAAAATAGTTTCAAGTAAAATATAAATATGTAGATTGAAAAAACTTGATTTTACAGAGCAAACTTTAATTTTGGGTTATTTCGAATGTCATAAAACATTGATTCAATTATATAACTTGAATCCTTATCGAAAAATAGCATTCTTAAGCTTTGTATGGTGTTTTTTAGAGGTGTGGTTTGAGAGCAGTTCGATAATGAACGGAGCGTGGAGTTTTGCCAAAATCTGGCGATAGGCGACGTTCTGGAGGTCGGGGCTTCGCGTGGAGGTGGAGGGGCCTACGACGATGGTGGGAAAATGCTCGGAAATGCTCACGTGTCTGGTGGTGATGGCGGCGAACGTTTATAATTTGTAAACCTATTTTTGCAATGGGTTCGTATTTTGATTCGATTGTTCTTTAGGATGGATCGAGCGCTACGAAACTTTGGGTGATGTAAGAGGGGAGGTTGACGAAGGGTTGACCGGATTTTCATGCTCTCTGATGGTCGAGATTCCGAGAACGAGGCGATGGCCGGTTGAGTTATGATGGGTTTTGTTGTTTCCAGGTTTGGGTTTTAACACGTTTTCGAATTCGAGGAGATGGCGATGTTCTAATGGTCAGAAATTGATTCGTGGGTGATAGTCGACTCGCTCGACAAGGCAGCGTTGACCGGAGGAGATCATCGGAACTGTGCACGTACACCGTGCATTAGCTCTGGAAATCTAGAATTTTTTTGTTAAGTGGAAGAAGGGTGTTCTCGAGTTCGTCTCGAGTAGTTCGAGTGTTTTACTCGAAGATTTCCAGTGTTGAACTCGAAGTAAAATAGTGAGGGCTCGGGTAAACGTTTTGCCCAGATTTTTATAAACAGAACTTGTTCTGTTCTTTTGAATTCAATTTAAAATTTTAAAGCAAGATCTAAAATGAGTTTTAAAATCAAATTTTAATTATAAACTCCAGTTTAGTTTGAAACCTAAGTTAGGGATAAATAATATTATTAAAATTTAAACTTGTTTATATAACTTTAAAGTACTCAAAGGATTAAAAGGAGTGAAAAAAATGGAATTTGAAATGTAAAGGAAGGATTGAAACAAAGACTTAATCAGAATTTTTAAACCTGGACTGAAGTTTAAATTTGAAATCAAGATTTTGAAATAAAATAAGTTATATAAATTTAAATGTTTAAATAAGTTTAAAATATTAAGCATTCTTTAATATGTGAACTTAAGGGAAATTTGATTTTAACTCTTTTAAATTTCTTTATAACAAAAGTGATACTTTAACATGTGAAGTTGAAGTTTAAAAACAATGGTTTTAAACTTTATTGAAGATAAATTGGTATTCATTTTAAATCTAAAAATTAAAAGTAAATTTAGAAGTAAGTTGTTTTCAATATATTTGTGAGTGTTAATTAAATCATTAATAAATATGGGTTTTACTTTTATGTAAACAAAGATTGAATGATTTGTAATTCGTTAACTATTAAGTTAAGTAGAATGGATAATTAATGTTTTGTTTTAGTTCACTTAGTAATTACAAGTTTAAATTAAAGTTAAGTTAAGTCAATTTGATTAAGGTATAATTAAATTATATTTAAGAATTCATTAAGTTACAATTAACAATTAATTAACAAAATAACTAGGATTAATTAATGAGTTATTAATGGTTAATCAATTTTAATTAATGATGATTAATGTAAGTAATTTCTTTAACAAAGTAATTAAACAATTATTATTAGTTAATGAAGGTATTTAACTAAGATTATTTAAATAATTAAATTAATGTGATTAATTTTTAATAATTAATTGAGATTAATTAATTAATGATAATCATTTATGAAATTGTGTAAGTGTAATTACTTTATGAAAGTAATTAAGAAGTTAATTGCTCATTGAAATTAATTGAGTATAAATTAATTAATTTAAGTTAATTGTCAAATATTGTGTACTGGATTGATATTTCTGTTGTGATTGTGATACTGTGTAATATGAATTGCTTTTTGCTGAACTGAGTTTTGTGATTTGTTTCTATGTGTATGTGAAAACCCTTTTTGCCCGTAAACGGCATTTAAACTTCGATGCGATAGGGAGTCGGATTCCAGTTGGTTATCCGAAACCCACATGGAATCATAATGGTAATTCTTTGTGATTGATAAATTTACTTTATCTATGAATCTTTGAATGAAGATAAGCGTTATGGGTTACAGCGCTTATCAATATTGATATTATTGAATATGTGATGATTGATGATGTTGCACTATTGCGTGAAACCCCTAGACTACACCATACACACACAAATATGGATTGCATGTGGAAATTGGTTAAGTCGTAGATTTTTGAAATAGTTTTGAATTTGAATTTTGAATCTAAATGGTTTTGGAAATGGAATTGGATTTAAAATAAAAAAAAAAATTGAAAAGGAGTTTCAAAGATAAAATTTATTTTTGAATAACTTGATTACGCCTCGAAGTTAAACAATTTAATTTAAATTTAAATTCAAAATTTGAAACTAAATTCTATGATTTGAAACTATGGATTAAAGATGTTATATAAGTTATATATGGGTTAAACCATTTTAAATGTATTGATTTGGGAATTTGAATTTAATTTTAGGGCTTTAACTTATGCAAATATAATTGGATTTCTCTGAAATGAAAACTAATTGTTTTCAAATAATTAAAGCTTTCACATAAGAAATGAACTTCCAATTTGTATTAAAAGGATTTCTAGTTGAAATAAAAATGATTTCCAAGTTATGGAAACGGTTTGAAAGATATAAGTTAAATCCCATAAAGATTGGATGAGTTAATCCTTATCGAAATAAAAATTGTTTTGAAATCCGTAAATTAATCTTTGTGAAACTGGGTGAACTTTGTGAAATAAATCTTTTTGTTTAAAGATTGGAAATGGTAATTTGTTTAACCGTTTGAAGAAAGATTTTGGTTTTCTTTGAAGTTGTGACTTAACTGAAATCCCATATCCACATGTTTTTAAATATTGTGCTCATTATTCGGTTTAGCCGGGAGAGGACCTTGTGTCATGTAACCCATTCCGAATAATGATACAACGTTATGGATTGCATTTGAAGACCGGTGGTGAAGACCGGGTATTTGCTAGAACGATAGGATGACCTATCGATTGTCTCTGCACCGAGTAGCTACGGTATAGAGATTCCGTAAGTGATGGGAAGTACGGTCGAGATTGTGAATACCCAGATTTGCAAGGGCTTCTTACGAAGTGCCTTCGGTTCTGTTCGAACCCGGGACAGACTTGTATGGTTGTGTGTCTGACACTACACTTGGAGATATAAAGAAGATTTCTTTCAAATACATATCTGTTGGTGGCAGAGAATTTATTCTCTTAGCTTAACACCCTTCTCTGAGACGTACGAGCTCAGAGATTATGTAGTTGAAGGTTTTTAGTGATATATTCCCAATTTGGTAGTGTGGCATGCTGAGTGCTGCTGTGTGTTGATGATCATTTGTTGACCATGTGTGATCAAAGCATGGCTTTTGTATGAAGCGTAGCTTCGAGGACGAGACTGCATCAGGTCCTCACAACCCGTAAATGGTCGAAACAGGAAAGATGCGACAAGGTTACGTGGGTCGCGCCTTATAGGGTGTGTCATTCCCTTCTGGTAAGGGTGGTATCTTGGTGTGGAGCCCAGATATTTACCTATATGGTTGCTTCAATCTCATTTACTGTATGGTTGTTGCTTTGTTGTTTAGAGGTGCCTCGGATAAAGGTCCTAAAGGACCGGGGGATGGCATACTCGTGTAGTAGTTACCCAGTTACAGAGGTAACCCAGCCTTGTGTTGGTAGAGAGCTAGTTAAGTTCTCGGGATTTCCCGCCAGAGGCGTACCCATGTGGCAGTAGGAAGTTCCTTAGCCTGACCATTTGTTGGAAATCCAAACAAAACAATACGAGCCCTTTATGATTTCAGTTGTATAACCTGCCTCCTTAGGAGGTAGCTATAGCAGGCATAATATAATGGTACCTATGCTGGTTAAGATTAATATTATACTTTCGAAATGTTTTCCACTATGTACTAATAATAATATCAAAAAGAATTTTTGCGTAGTGTGCATTTTTGACTATCATAAGGGGAAATCTCCCTCAAGTGTGCGATTGCATTGTGTGTGTGCCGGGAGGCCTTATGGCAGTTTTATTTTCTAAAAAGCATTGCGGATTTATTTTAAATTCTTTTTTTGTCTGTTTTAAAAGATAAACATTTTTGTTACTCATACCAGTCCCATGACTGACCTGGATTTTTTGGTTCCTTTTCTAAACTCTGGGTGCCCACAATTTTTCCACATGGGCAGTCTAGAGTTGGATTTTTTATATAGTCAGGTTTAGTAGATTATTTGGAGTTAGTTTAGTCTTTGGATCACGACTGCACTTGCTTATCTATGAGAAACATGATGGGGGTTCGAGCTAGCTTTGGATTGGAGCATTGGATTTGGAGATGCATTCTGTTAAAGATATTCTTTCCGCTGTGTCTTGTATCTCTGATATATATTGATATTCATTGTATCATCATTGTATCCGGTTATTGTATCAGATGTTATATATTGATATTATTCATTTTCTTCCGTTGTGCTGCACTTAATGGTGTTATAAGCGCCGGTGAACTAGATTCGACGTTTGGATCTGTGGCATTTGAATACGAGTGTCGTATTCGGTGCCGATTTTCGAAAGTCGAGTCAGGATCGCTACACTTACCCCCTCCTTTTTAGGTTCATTTAAGAAAAACCATGTATTTCTGCATTCTCCCTACTTTCATAATCCACAATTAATGAATCATAATGTACCAATCCGCATTTTTATTTATTAAAGTAATAATTCTGAACAAAATTTACCATTAGTTAAAACTCATGGCGAATCTTATTTTAAATTTTTATTTTTTAAAAGAAAAAATATATTATGTAATGACCCGCTATTTTGGACCATTCAAATCGACAATAAAACCATACATATCCGACTTGAATAATTCAAAATACCGAATTGTTAATTAAAATTTGACAAAACTTAAAATATACAGTAAATAAATCAATCATTGATCACAGAGTAATATAATGCAGCGGATTAGATACAGAATAGTAGTTCATGAAGCTACTATATACATCAGAGTTAGAAAAATACAACCGAATAATTCAAATGCAGTGAAGTCTCCAACGCAAACAGATGACTTCTCTGAACCAATCAACTGGAAAGGCTGGAATCTGAATCGATAGTTGGATTTTCAAATGAAGCTCCAAACTCCAAAGGTGTGTCTCAAATGCTGTATCACTCAGTCTGACCCGAGCGTAATGCAAAACATAAAACACTCGAGTCAGAATTAACATTCTTATATCAATAAATCCAACTCAAGTGAAATACCAACTGAAATACAAATAACTTAAAGGATGTTTGGGATAACCATCCTCTAAGGGTCCATGAAACTTTCTACAAGGTAGAAATATACACTATAACACCATGGTCATTTCAGCTTAATTTATACTTCAAAGCCAAATCTCATTTTCACTTCAAATATCTCTATATTTCCAAAAATAGTATTTATATATAGTAAATAATTTATACAGTAAAGTATTTTCAATTTCCTCAACTTAACAAATCGTTCCAACATCAACCCGACCTTCCCATTCAAATTAAATTCAATCTCAATTTATCAATTTAAATTCAACTCAATTTCTAAAATAACCACTTAAATTTTATCGATCTCAAATTCGGATTTATAACCACAAATACCCCCTTTATAATTCCATATATTTCAAAACTTTAAGTATTCAACGTTTCATTAAATTTTCATTCAATTTAGTTTTCTAAATAATAAATTCAAATTTAGTTCAACCTAAATTTTCATTTTAATTCAATTTAGTTGCTAAATAACAATTTCAACTACGTTGATTTCAAATACAGATCCGAATCTCAACATAAACCATTTAAATTCCAATATAGTTCAAGGCTTTAATATTTAAATGTTCTATATAACAGTTTCATATAGATCTCGATTTAACCTCATTATTATTTAGTCTTGAAATACTCCCTTATTAGATTCAATATCATTCAAGTAACCTTAAATTACATTTTACTCAATATTTTCTTTAATTTATTTAAACGTGAAATATTCATTAAATCACTTAAATCAAAAATCCAGTTATAAAATTATACCCTTTAAATTTTCCATTCAAAAATTTCAAATCGATTTAATTAAATAAATCCTTATTTAAATACCATTTTTATAAACCCAAATTTATCTCCCAATCTTAATTATTCAATTTATTACAAGAGAATTTATTTGAAATATAGATTTACATAAATACTTAACCATATTATATGTATTAAATCAATCTAATTGTAACGTCCCGTAAATTTTCGACTTTCGAAAATTCAACATCGATACTCACTTTATCGACTGCCGAGAAATCGAAGGCCGAAAACTCGAAATGTTATGGTTTAAAAAAAGGAAAGAGTGAGAAGAGGAGATAAGAAGAGAGAAAATAGAGAGAAAAGAAAATAGAAAATAGAACAGAAAGAAAACAATAGAACAACATCAGAATCTCACAATTCGCAGCGGAACAACATATAATAATAAATGAATTATCTTTAAACAAAGAACTATATCAGTTATTACATTTCATCACATTACATTACATCAGAGTGTACAACAACAACAACAAACAGTGCAGCGGAAAAAGAAATACTATATACAAGTAATTACGCCATGCCATCCAGCTTGCCTCCAGCAACTCCAGAATATCCTGATATCCTGATAAACCTTACTCTTGACTGCCCGTGTAGAAATTGGTGGGCACCCAGAGTTTAGGAAGGAAAACAATAAACTCCGAGTTAGTCATGTGACTGGTGTGAGAACTCAAAACAGTTTATTTATCTTTAAAATCAAAATAGAGGAATATCTTTAAAGTCAATTCACAATGCTTTCAAAAATGAGACTACCATAAGGCCTCCCGCACACACACACAATGCAAACGCAGAATCGGAGGAGATTTCTCCTTATGATAGTCAAAGATGCTTGATACGCATTAAAAAGAAACATTTGATATTATTATTAGTGCATAGTGTAGAAAAAATTTATTTCGAAAGTAGAATATAAATCTTAGCCAGCATAGACATTTCGAACTATGCCTACTATAGCTACCATCTAAACAGTGGTGACCACCATAAGTAAATGGAAGGTTCTACAACTAATACTGTACAAAGTTTTGTATTGGGAATTGGATTTCCAACGAATGATCAGGCCAAGGAACTTCCCATTGCCACATGAGAATGCCTCTGGATGGACATCTCCGAGAACCAAACCGGATCTCTACCAACACAAGGCCGGGTTACCCCTAACTGAGTAACAACTGACCGAATATGCCATCCCCCGGTCCTTTGGGACCTTTCACCGAGCGCTCGTAATCAATTCACACAATCATAAAGTGTTTTCAACATGAGTAAGTATCTGGGCTCCATACCATGATACTACCCTTTTCTAGAAGGAAATGCACACATCCTAAAGGGAGCTACCCCTCATAACCTTGCCGCATCTTTCCTGTTTTGACCATTCACGGGGTGTGAGGCTCGACGAAGTCACGTCCACAAAAACATACTTTATACAAAAGCCATGCTTTGGGTCAATAAATGATCATAGAAATGATCACCAGGATAGACGATCAAATAAATGATCCTATCACAAATAATCAACACAATGATCATTTACAGCAACACTCAGCATGTCACATTACCAAATTGGGAATATATCACTGATAACCTTCAACTACATAACCTCTGAGCTCGTACGTCTAAGAGAAGGGTGTTAAGCTAAAAGAATAAATTCTTCGCCACCAACAGAAATATATTTGAAAGAAATCTGCTTTATATCTCAATTTGTAACGTCAGACATACAATCCATACAAGTCTGTTCCGGGCTCGAACAAAACCGAAGGCACTTACAAAGAAGTCCTTGCAATCCGGATATTCACAATCCTGATCGGATTTCCCATCACATATGGAGAACTCTATACCGGAGCAACTCGGTGCAGAGTCAATCGACAGGTCATCCTATCGCTCTCGCAAATATCCGATCTTCAACACCGATCTTCAAATGCAATTCATAACAACGTATCACATATTCAAAATGGGTTATACGACCCCATGGTCCTTTCCCGGTTAACCCGAATAGTGAGCTCTTATTCAAAAATAAGTGTGGCATTCAAATTCAAACAAATCACATCAATTACCCATTCAAAGGGAAATATTGATAGTCGGTTATTGAACTATCAATGGATATGCACAACATCACCAGATTCCAAATAATTTTCCAATATATCTCTACAAGATATAAAATTTTCATACTTCAAAAATAAATCAATATTTATTTTTAAACAACTTCCCTTTTCATTCATAAATTCCATAGTGAATTTATATTTCAAAATATCCATGCATATACGATTTCAATTATTCATTTCAATTTATCTTCAACAAGATAAGTTCTCAAAATATTCACTTTATATTGGAAAACAATTCCATACTTATTAAATAAGTAATTCACAAATCTATTTATTTTCAACACTTGGAAAATATTCAATATACTTAAATCGAAATTAAGTATATAATTATTCATTTCAATTCATCTTCAAAAAGATAAATTCTCAAAATATTCACTTATTATTGGAAAACATTTCCATACTTATTTATTCATAAGAAATTCACAAATTTTATTTATTTTCAACCTTCGGAAAATATTCAACATACTTAAACCGAGATTTAGTATATATTTCATTCTTTAAGGAAATCATTCTCTTAAACATATTTATTTTGGGCCAAAACGAATGTTGCGTAAAACATCGTTACGACAACCCAAAATCACTAGTATAGGGATTTGAAATTAAAATAGATATATCAATCCCAATAATATACAAAACATTTGCTTTCGGAAATCATTTACTATAACAACAGTGTTATAGTCCACTATTTCCTTTTATGTCTCGAAAACGTCTATTTCAACAATGGATGTTGAAATCTATGGTTTCGAATCTCAACACATTTTAAAACATCATTAGATCGTTTTAAGTCTGTTTAAATATCACATCCTAAACATTTTCTTTAACATATTATTGACTATTCAAAAACGTGAATATACTTCAATTAACAATTTCATCATTTCTATACATTTCATTTTAAAGGATTATTCACTGTCTTAAACGTGAATATAACTCCATTAATAGGTTTTCAACAATTTACTTCTTAAAATAAGTCGTTTTCGAATTTATAAAACAACGTTTATAACTTCTTTCTTTATAAATTTTCTTTATTAACCTATTCACTTTATATCTCCATTATGAACCAAAAGTCCATATTATGAGTTAAATATTTATAAAACGAATATTTACAAAATCGTTCTTTTAAACTTCATAATTATAAATCTTATAACTTATGAGATTCAATGATTTATTCAAAACTATTTTTTAATAACTTTATAAAATTTATAAATCTTACTATTTATAAATTTCATTTATAACTTCACCATTTTTAATTTTATAAATTCCATTCATTTACAAAATTCATTTTCACTTCATTCAAACACTTATAAAAACTCATTTTATAATATCAATATTTCAATTTATAAATATCCATTTATAAATCTCTTAATATAAATCAATTTATATTATTCTTTAAAACATCTTTAAATTCCTTTATAATTTCACCATTTTTATTCATAAAATAATTAAATTTTATATATCCTTTTCTTTCAACTTTTTATAATAAATTCAAATCCCCAATTTTTTAAACTACTTTATAAAACCATTAAACTCATATTTTCAAAAATAAATCTTTAATCGTATTTCTCAAAATCATAAATTTTTTTTTATAACATTAAAATTATAACGTTTATTTATTTAAAATGAATCAATTCCAAACATGTAGTATATTTTCCAAAAATCACTTTAAAAATCATTTTAAAGTTCCAAATTTGGTCCAATGATGCTACATACCAAATAGTCAATCACGACAACAACGATATCATATATCAATACGATAATCCATCAAATATCAAAATATCTGAATTCAAATAAATACTGTTGAGGAATCCAGTTAGATCCCTCCAACCTGTTTTCCTGCATCCACAAACATTAGCACAATACCAATTCCGCTCCAGTACGAAATTATCGCGGTATATGGGATTTAAAATATTATCCGCTTAATAAACGGCGCAATAGGGTCTCATCCGCTAAACAAATGCGGGAAATCAATAACTCCAATATATACATATGCCAATATATATATATTGCTATTATATATAATACCAATTTCACTGTTTATGAAATATTCGCGGTATATGTTTTTAATAAATAACATCCGCTTACTAACGGCGCATAATGTCTATTTTAACAATCAATAGATATCAATCATCATTCAAACATGCATTCAAATATTTTAAATCTAACTATTTAAAATAAAATCGAAACTGTTTCGATTGAGTGAGAAGTTCTCACCTTGGTTTCAATTTCGTTTTAGCGATTTATTTCGAATAAAATTAAACGGACGTTTAATTTTATCCAAAATTCTCACTAACTCCAAACGACTCCAATCCAATTCCATCGCGTAGTGCTCGTCGATACGATTCCAACGCGACTGGTTTCGCGCGTTTTCGACGTCGTATGAAAAAGTTATGATTTTTACAAGATTACACGATTTTATATATACTAATTACAATATAAATTAACTATTTTAAACCTAATCAAATACTGGTCGTCCATTGCAGATCCAACGCGCCTCCTCTTCTCCTTCCTCTTCTCGTATGTGCGTGCGTCCCCAAATGAAGCCGAACCCATTACATTACACTTAGGGTTAGTATTTACAACCACCTCCATCATCGTGAAGACGATCATACACCGCCACATTGCTCGCCCACGCTAGCATCACTGACGCCTACAACAACTTGGAGCTCGGTCGCCATCTTGGCGCGTATTACGAGGCCGAACTGTAGATGAACGCGGCCGTATAACTCTCCCATCGTCACTCCGATGACGATCTCAGCCGTTCACATCGCAGAGCTCAAAGCCCTCTACGATCTTGTAGTTGAAAGCTTTTCGAAATAATCAATAGATTTTGAGTTAACTGAGGAAGAAGGAGGAGAAATACTGGCCTTTGGTTGCTATGAACGGCGGCTAGGGTTTTAGAATTAGGTTTATTTTTTTTTCTAATTTATGAAGGAAGGTGGTCTATTTATAGGAAATATCGAACACTATTCATCCGGGTTTTCCAAACTCCGATTTACGCGCCGAAACTGACGTTCCTAAGGTTTATCCCACGTTCCGGACACAATGGAACAGGTTTCGAAAGCTAATTCGATCATCTGTGCGAGTTATGACAATAAACGATCAATTTAAATTAAACTGATTTAGTCGATTTTCTAGGCGTTTTAATTTGTACAAGACAAACGATAAATCCAATTGACACGAAATTTGAAACCTTACAATAATATCACGTTACGGATCCGATGAAACTGGTTTCGTCGAAATCCGAGACTTTTTGAAAAATGGCTATTTTCACTCGCCAAATTTAAAATTAAAAATAATTCGATGCGTTTCGAGCTGCCACGATCAAACGATAACTCCGATTGACACGAAAATTGAAATCCGGTAATAACTAACTATTACGGATCCAATGGAACTGGTTTCGTTCAAATCTGAGACTGTTCAAAAATTGACTATTTTCACTAGTCGATTTAAATATTAAAATATTCAATTTTCACAAATTAACTTTTAATTCGATTTTAAAAGTTCTAAAATATCGTTCTAACTCCAATATGATAAAATAAAATTTTACAAATCATTTTCAATCATATTTAACTCTATTTTCAATTATTTCCATAATTTAACATATTAAATTATCGATTTAATTATTCAATTAAATCCAATTATTCAAATAAAATTTATTCGACTTATAAATTTCACTTATTAATATTTAAAATAAATTAAATATTCAAATTTTAATTATTAAAAATTCTGGATCGTTACAATCTTCCCCCCTTAAAAGAATTTCGTCCTCGAAATTACCAAGTAAGAAAAGTTACAGAATCTATTAATTTTCCCAAAATTCATAGTTAAACTTCTTACAAATCTTTACTAAGTTTCCAAATCATACTTAGTTATCTTTTGGAAACCAACTACTATTGTTTAACTTCCAATTCCAAATCAAAGTTAAAGTTTTCAAAATTTTCCAAATTTTCTCAAAATTTTCTAACGCTTTAAATTTCCGGAAAAATTCGCCATAGTCTCCTTTGCGCGGCTCGATCCGAAAAAAAAATGACAGTATATATATCACAAATATACATCTAATTAAGTAATGAGGCATCCCGAAGGGAAAAAGTATAAAAGTACGATATGTAATCCGAGATATGTACCTTATATTTTATTAGCGAGCATATACGGCTAATATAGCGCGAAAGCGAGCTCCAAATGCGAAGCAAACGCGATCCGCACCTACTAAACACTCAACAAACAACATGAGAATCATGCATATAGACAATAGTATCGATATACAACATATAGCAACATAATAACTATATATGCCAACATAGCAAATGCAAACAAACAACAAATGCAAACATCAACCAACTATCATCCATAACCAATAAATATTCATTTATATTCTCATTAATATTAATGAATTGGTTTTCAATTTAATCACATTCGATTCATTACAGTGGATGTTTACTAACATTCATTCTTAATTAGTTTATATTCACTAATTCATATTCAAGTTGGTTCACTTCCAAATCAAATTCAATTCTATTTAATATTCACTTAACTTCAAATTGGATTTCACTTAATTTAACTTTCAATTTCATTAATACTTAATGAATTATATACAATCAACTAACAAACATATAACAACCAATGTATATTAATTACAACCAAATTCCTTTGCTCATATTCATCTTGGTTTAATTAAATTGATTTTGCATTCAATCTTTCTACTTCCAATAACATTTGATTTTTAATGAATTAACCCTTATATTCATTATTCCATATCAACTTAATTTACATTCAATTGATTATCATTCAATCCATTCATTCAATTCAATTACAAAAGTTGAATTTCATTCACATAACTTAAGTTCACATTTCTTTAATCCACTTGATTATTTACTTCGATACCAAAATCAATTCCATTCAACAACACTTAAGTTGTATTCCATTTAACATTATTTGGTTTTACATAACTTAAATTCCTACTTGTAAATAAATTCAGATTTCAATTCTAAAGTAAATTTCCATTTAACTTTAAATTCATTTTTATTTACAACTCATATTCATAAATATATATTCATATAGTTTCACTTCTTATATATATAAGTTTATTTCACAATTGTAAATCACTTTAATTATAGTTCAATTCTTATAATTCTTTTTTCTTATACAATTATTCCTTTATTTAGATTACTCAAACAACTAAACAATCAACTTACATACACTTTAATAATTCTGAAAAATTATTTCTTTATATATAAAATTATAATTAAGGTAAAATTATTTCATTTACCCAATTTAAAACAATACTGTGTCGAATTGTTCTATTCAAATGTTTATAAACCCCTTCGGCATAGTTGTACAGACCGTGCTGACGAAGGTTCATATGCCACTCAACAAACCAATCATCACAATATAAAACAATTTTATATTCACTAACAAATACGCTCTCATAGCTATTATTACACTCAAACTCATTCTAGAGTACTACTGACTCTATCTCTAATGAGTAATACCCAACAGAACCATGGTTGTCGCTTAACCATATGCTCTGATACCAAATGTAACGTCCCGTAAATTTTCGACTTTCGAAAATTCAACATCGATACTCACTTTATCGACTGCCGAGAAATCGAAGGCCGGAAACCCGAAATGTTATGGTTTAAGAAAAGGAAAGAGAGAGAAGAGGAGATAAGAAGAGAGAAAATAGAGAGAAAAGAAAATAGAAAATAGAACAGAAAGAAAACAACAGAACAACATCAGAATCTCACAATTCTCAGCGGAACAACATATAATAATAAATGAATTATCTTTAAACAAAGAACTATATCAGTTATTACATTTCATCACATTACATTACATCAGAGTGTACAACAACAACAAAAAACAGTGCAGCGGAAAAAGAAATACTATATACAAGTAATTACGCCATGCCATCCAGCTTGCCTCCAGCAACTCCAGAATATCCTGATATCCTGATAAACCTTACTCTTGACGGCCTGTGTAGAAATTGGTGGGCACCCAGAGTTTAGGAAGGAAAATAATAAACTCCGAGTCAGTCATGTGACTGGTGTGAGAACTCAAAACAGTTTATTTATCTTTAAAATCAAAATAGAGGAATATCTTTAAAGTCAATTCGCAATGCTTTTAAAAATGAGACTACCATAAGGCCTCCCGCACACACACATAATGCTAACGCAGAATCGGAGGAGATTTCTCCTTATGATAGTCAAAGATGCTTGATACGCATTAAAAAGAAACATTTGATATTATTATTAGTGCATAGTGTAGAAAAAATTTATTTCGAAAGTAGAATATAAATCTTAGCCAGCATAGACATTTCGAACTATGCCTACTATAACTACCATCTAAACAGTGGTGACCACCATAAGTAAATGGCAGGTTCTACAACTAATACTGTACAAAGTTTCGTATTGGGAATTGGATTTCCAACGAATGATCAGGCCAAGGAACTTCCCATTGCCACATGAGAATGCCTCTGGATGGACATCCCCGAGAACCAAACCGGATCTCTACCAACACAAGGCCGGGTTACCCCTAACTGAGTAACAACTGATCGAATATGCCATCCCCCGGTCCTTTGGGACCTTTCACCGAGCGCTCGTAATCAATTCACACAATCATAAAGTGTTTTCAACATGAGTAAGTATCTGGGCTCCATACCATGATACTACCCTTTTCCAGAAGGAAATGCACACATCCTAAAGGGCGCTACCCCTCATAACCTTGCCGCATCTTTCCTGTTTTGACCATTCACGGGGTGTGAGGCTCGACGAAGTCACGTCCACAAAAACATACTTTATACAAAAGCCATGCTTTGGGTCAACAAATGAACATAGAAATGATCACCAGGATAGACGATCAAATAAATGATCCTATCACAAATAATCAACACAATGATCATTTACAGCAACACTCAGCATGTCACATTACCAAATTGGGAATATATCGCTGATAACCTTCAACTACATAACCTCTGAGCTCGTACGTCCCAGAGAAGGGTGTTTAGCTAAAAGAATAAATTCTTCGCCACCAACAGAAATATATTTGAAAGAAATCTGCTTTATATCTCAATTTGTAACGTCAGACATACAATCCATACAAGTCTGTTCCGGGCTCGAACAAAACCGAAGGCACTTACAAAGAAGTCCTTGCAATCCGGATATTCACAATCCTGATCGGATGTCCCATCACATATGGAGAACTCTATACCGGAGCAACTCAGTGCAGAGTCAATCGACAGGTCATCCTATCGCTCTCGCAAATATCCGGTCTTCAACACCGATCTTCAAATGCAATTCATAACAACGTATCACATATTCAGAATGGGTTATACGACCCCATGGTCCTTTCCCGGTTAACCCGAATAGTGAGCGCTTATTCAAAAATAAGTGTGGCATTCAAATTCAAACAAATCACATCAATTACCCATTCAAAGGGAAATATTGATAGTCGGTTATTGAACTATCAATGGATATGCACAACATCACCAGATTCCAAATACTTTTCCAAATTATTTATTTTCCAATTTATCTCTACAAGATATAAAATTTTCATACTTCAAAAATAAATCAATATTTATTTTTAAACAACTTCCTTTTTCATTCATAAATTCCATAGTGAATTTATATTTCAAAATATCCATGCATATACGATTTCAATTATTCATTTCAATTTATCTTCAAAAAGATAAGTTCTCAAAATATTCACTTTATATTGGAAAACAATTCCATACTTATTAAATAAGTAATTCACAAATCTATTTATTTTCAACACTTGGAAAATATTCAATATACTTAAAT
Organism: Allium cepa; assembly: GCA_030765085.1. Taxonomy (NCBI): domain Eukaryota; kingdom Viridiplantae; phylum Streptophyta; class Magnoliopsida; order Asparagales; family Amaryllidaceae; genus Allium; species Allium cepa. The sequence continues at coordinate 947,578,035 of CM060938.1, read as the reverse complement.
CGAAATTAAGTATATAATTATTCATTTCAATTCATCTTCAAAAAGATAAATTCTCAAAATATTCGCTTATTATTGGAAAACATTTCCATACTTATTTATTCATAAGAAATTCACAAATTTTATTTATTTTCAACCTTTGGAAAATATTCAACATACTTAAATCGAGATTTAGTATATATTTCATTCTTTAAGGAAATCATTCTCTTAAACATATTTATTTTGGGCCAAAACGAATGTTGCGTAAAACATCGTTACGACAACCCAAAATCACTAGTATAGGGATTTGAAATTAAAATAGATATATCAATCCAATACTATACAAAACATTTCCTTTCGGAAATCATTTACTATAACAACAGTGTTATAGTCCACTATTTCCTTTTATTTCTCGAAAACCTCTATTTCAACAATGAATGTTGAAATCTATGGTTTCGAATCTCAACACATTTTAAAACATCATTAGATCGTTTTAAGTCTGTTTAAATATCACATCCTAAACATTTTCTTTAACATATTATTCACTATTCAAAAACGTGAATATACTTCAATTAACAATTTCATCATTTCTATACATTTCATTTTAAAGGATTATTCACTGTCTTAAACGTGAATATAACTCCATTAATAGGTTTTCAACAATTTACTTCTTAAAATAAGTCGTTTTCGAATTTATAAAACAACGTTTATAACTTCTTTCTTTATAAATTTTCTTTATTAACCTATTCACTTTATATCTCCATTATGAACCAAAAGTCCATATTATAAGTTAAATACTTATAAAACGATTATTTACAAAATCGTTCTTTTAAACTTCATAATTATAAATCTTATAACTTATGAGATTCAATGATTTATTCAAAACTATTCTTTTAATAACTTTATAAAATTTATAAATCTTACTATTTATAAATTTCATTTATAACTTCACCATTTTTAATTTTATAAATTCCATTCATTTACAAAATTCATTTTCACTTCATTCAAACACTTATAAAAACTAGTTTTATAATATCAATATTTCAATTTATAAATATCCATTTATAAATCTCTTAATATAAATCAATTTATATTATTCTTTAAAACGTCTTTAAATTCCTTTATAATTTCACCATTTTTATTCATAAAATAATTAAATTTTATAAATCCTATTCTTTTAACTTTTTATAATAAATTCAAGTCCCCAATTTTTTAAACTACTTTATAAAACCATTAACCTCATATTTTCAAAAATAAATCTTTAATCGTATTTCTCAAAATCATAATTTTTTTTATAACATTAAAATTATAACGTTTATTTATTTAAAATGAATCAATTCCAAACATGTAGTATATTTTCCAAAAATCACTTTAAAAATCATTTTAAAGTTCCAAATTTGGTCCAATGATGCTACATACCAAATAGTCAATCACGACAACAACGATATCATATATCAATATGATAATCCATCAAATATCAAAATATCTGAATTCAAATAAATACTGTTGAGGAATCCAGTTGGATCCCTCCAACCTGTTTTCCTGCATCCACAAACATTAGCACAATACCAATTCCGCTCCAGTACGAAATTATCGCGGTATATGCGATTTAAAATATTATCCGCTTAATAGACGGCGCAATAGGGTCTCATCCGCTAAACAAATGCGGGAAATCAATAACTCCAATATATACATCTGCCAATATATATATATTGCTATTATATATAATACCAATTTCACTGTTTATGAAATATTCGCGGTATATGTTTTTAATAAATAACATCCGCTTACTAACGGCGCATAATGTCTATTTTAACAATCAATAGATATCAATCATCATTCAAACATGCATTCAAATATTTTAAATCTAACTATTTAAAATAAAATCGAAACTGATTCGATTGAGTGAGAAGTTCTCACCTTGGTTTCAATTTCGTTTTAGCGATTTATTTCGAATAAAATTAAACGGACGTTTAATTTTACCCAAAATTCTCACTAACTCCAAACGCTCTAATCCAATTCCATCGCGTAGTGCTCGTCTATACGATTCCAACGCGACTGGTTTCGCGCGTTTTCGACCTCGTATGAAAAAGTTATGATTTTTACAAGATTACACGATTTTATATATACTAATTACAATATAAATTAACTATTTTAAACCTAATCAAATACTAGCCGTCCATTGCAGATCCAACGCGCCTCCTCTTCTTCTTCCTCTTCTTATATGTGCGTGCGTCCCCAAATGAAGCCGAACCCATTACATTACACTTGGGGTTAGTATTTACAACCACCTCCATCATCGTGAAGACGATCAGACACCGCCACATTGCTCGCCCACGCTAGCATCACCGACGCCTACAACAATTTGGAGCTCGGTCGCCATCTTGGCGCGTATTACGAGGCCGAACTGTAGATGAACGCGGCCGTATAACTCTCCCATCGTCACTCCGATGACGATCTCAGCCGTTCACATCGTAGAGCTCAAAGCCCTCTACGATCTTGTAGTTGAAAGCTTTTCGAAATAATCAATAGATTTTGAGTTAATTGAGGAAGAAGGAGGAGAAATACTGGCCTTTGGTTGCTATGAACGGCGGCTAGGGTTTTAGAATTAGGTTTTTTTTTTTTTTTAATTTATGAAGGAAGGTGGTCTATTTATAGGAAATATCGAACACTATTCATCCAGGTTTTCCAAACTCCGATTTACGCGCCGAAACTGACGTTCCTAAGGTTTATCCCGCATTCCGGACACAATGGAATAGGTTTCGAAAGCTAATTCGATCATCTGTGCGAGTTATGGCAATAAACGATCAATTTAAATTAAACAGATTTAATCGATTTTCTAGGCGTTTTAATTTGTACAGGACAAACGATAAATCCAATTGACACGAAATTTGAAACCTTACAATAATATCACATTACGGATCCGATGAAACTGGTTTCGTCGAAATCCGAGACTTTTTGAAAAATGGCTATTTTCACTCGCCAAATTAAAAATTAAAAATAATTCGATGCGTTTCGAGCTGCCACGATCAAACGATAACTCCGATTGACACGAAAATTGAAATCCGGTAATAACTAACTATTACGGATCCAATAGAACTGGTTTCGTTCAAACCTGAGACTGTTCAAAAATTGACTATTTTCACTAGTCGATTTAAATATTAAAATATTCAATTTTCACAAATTAACTTTTAATTTGATTTTAAAAGTTCTAAAATATCATTCTAACTGCAATATGATAAAATAAAATTTTACAAATCATTTTCAATCATATTTAACTCTATTTTCAATTATTTCCATAATTTAACATATTAAATTATCGATTTAATTATTCAATTAAATCCAATTATTCAAATAAAATTTATTCGACTTATAAATTTCACTTATTAATATTTAAAATAAATTAAATTTTCAAATTTTAATTACTAAAAATTCTGGGTCGTTACAATCTTCCCCCCTTAAAAGAATTTCGTCCTCGAAATTACCAAGTAAGAAAAGTTAAAGAATCTATTAATTTTCCCAAAATTCATAGTTAAACTTCTTACAAATCTTTACTAAGTTTCCAAATCATACTTAGTTATCTTTTGAAAACCAACTACTATTGTTTAACTTCCAATTCCAAATCAAAGTTAAAGTTTTCAAAATTTTCCAAATTTTCTCAAAATTTTCTAACGCTTTAAATTTTCGGAAAAATTCGCCATAGTCAAGTGCTATGGATATTTATCATTTCAATCCGTATACTAAATATATACAGGTGGATATCATTTCAACCCGTAATCCCAAATTCAATTAAATGAAAATCGCTTGGGTTTATCATTTCAACCCATAACGATTTTCTCCTATTCTAAAGTCTGTTCGGGTATGTATCATTTCAACCCATAGTGATTTCTAAACTACAAGGAACTTGCAGAGTGATAACAGAAAATACAATAAAATAACAGGCATATATTATCAATACAACATAATATAAACAACAGGATATGGTGTCATATCCCGCAGGTGAACAGTTACAGATAATAGCATATATAACAAATTTAAATAACTACAGCAGCATATTTCAATTATCGTTTCAATTGAAATCAAATTTAATGAATAAAAAAATGTTAATCGTGAGTGATTGCTCACCTTTCGAGGCTAGATAGGTTTGACAGGTGAAACGAGCTACGAATTCCGAGCAACGCTAGATGGACACGATTCGCCGAAGAAAGATAGGCACGACGGACAAAGCTAATAATGGGAAATCGATGAGAATGTTTAGAATTATTTGATATAAATCGAACTAAATATTTCATTTATTTTTTGAAATTAAATTTAAAACCAAATATTGTCATATAATTATATAATCAAAATAAATTAAAATATCGAAAACGTATTTGATATCTGTCTAACCATATTTTATATTTTAAAATCTTTATGTATTCTGAAATTATACGTCGATCTATATAATATATTAAAACATATTCGTAGAAAACATCTATATGTACCCGCAAATATATACACGGGCCCTCAACATGCTTTCTAATATGAACTGTATAAACTTATATACCAAGTTTTTTTTTAAAATATAACACACAACGCGATACAACTCTATGCGACCCTATGACAATTTAAGATAAAATAATAATGTTCATGACTTTTAGAAAATAAAATAAAACACATATATATGCAGAGACCAACAACATGTCATAAAAAAAAGTACTTAACCTATATATAAATCATATCGTTTCATCTACAAACTTTTATAAACTGGGTATTAAGATACTAATATAAGCTGACTTAATATGTAAAACAACTTATCTAAAATTTCATTCAACAGGCTATGCGTATAAATTATTATACTATGTATACATATAGCTTACAAATCAGTATACGTAAATATATACATACTTGTATAGATTAAAACCGATTTCCTTCTTTTTTTCTTTAAAAAAAATTATAATATACAAAGCAACAAAACTGTATAAGGCCTATATTCAAAACTCACAGTAACTAATATATAGATATATACATATATACACTTTGTAAATTTATAAGTTTTAAAACTGTGTCAAATTTGTTATGAACTAACATATTTAAAACTTTGTATACCCATGAACTTATATATTTATAACAAATATACTAATATATATCAGCTAACCCATATATAAGCCATATGTATATCCTATACTCTCTGCCATAGGTTCAAACATATTATTTAAAATAATATTTTTATACACTATTTACATATATCTATAAAGCAGCTTTGTTTATATAAAACAACTTATATTGTAAACTTGTTAGCCTGATACTCGCATAAAACAAATATACTAGTATATAGACTCGCGTACATGGCCAAAATGTAATTCGTATACTATGTATAACACAAAGCTTATATACAAGGTCTGTAAATAAAAGAAAAAGAACCCAAAACTCTACACTTACCTGCAAACGATGAAAGGAACAAAAAGAGATAGAGGAAATGGTGGCCGAGATGACGTGGTCGACGCTCGGTGGAAGAGCTGGCGGTGGACCAGTGCTCGGGTAATGGCCGGTCGGGTTTTCACGCGTGGAGGAGGTTGTTGCTTACAGTGGGTGCTGGTGCGATGGCCGTGAGGAGGAGCGACAGGGTGGTGAGCGGACGGAGGGACGTGGTGGTTGCGAGGCTTCGGCCGATGCGGAGATGGGTTGTGACGCTTTGGCTTGGGTGGTGGGTCAGCTAGAGGGAGAGGGGATGCGGTTTTTTTTTTGTTTAGAAGATTGAAAGTTGCGTGAGTAGTGGAAGGGATCTGGGAAAATGGTGGAGCAAAAAGAAAATGCCAGAGAAAGAAGAAATGATTTGTCGCCTTTAAAAAGAATAGTAACCGAGCAAATCAACGAAACGAAATGATACCAATACGTGCAATAAAGAATTTAGCAATAGTCACAAGCATTGACTCCAAAAAATAAATAAAGCAATTGATGCTATGATTGGACCGTGCGTTTCAAATATTTGAAACCGAAGATAAGAAATAAGGTCGCACTTTAAAGATACCGTGATGTGTACAAGAATTAAAATGAAAACGTACAAAATAAATGAAATTGTAACAGTCTCTCATTAATTTAGTTGATAAATAATTAAAGCAATTGATTGATGCGCGTTTTAAATTTTTGAAACTCAAAGAAAAGTTAAGAAGGCATAATTTTTGGTGTCGTTATAACGAACAAATTTATTGCTTCCGTTGTGCACCGGATCCCAAAAAACAGAAATAAATACACCATTTAGATCTGAACGACGAGACGATCAAAACGGTACACAGATATTGGTGGTACGATTGAATTATAAAAATTCGAATTTTTCTACTTGGGGAAAGTGCAGCAAAAACATAGAAAATAAGATCGACGGAGCTAAAGAAGTCCGAATTAAAAAAATGAAAAATGATGTCTCACCCAGAAGAGGGTTTAGAAATTTTCTATAGAAAAATATTCAGGCTTGAAAATATATTTATTATCATCAATTACTAGCTAGCTTGAATTTAATAAAATTTCACAATGAAATAAACTTTGATAAAATTAATTGAAAATTTAAAACCTGCTATGTTTAATTGGACGTAATCCAAATATCAAATTTTTATTTCAAAATATTATTATTTAAACTTCTCAAAAATTTCAATTAAATACGTTATAAACCAATTAAAAATTATTAAAATTTTATGGGTCGTTACACTCTCCCCCACTCAAAATTTTTCGTCCCCGAAAAGGAAGGAGGTTGGAGAAATAAAAACAACCAGAAAGAAAATAGATTGAATGTCCAGATAAACAATTTATTTTAAAACTATATAAATTTTACTTGAAATATTCATTTGCAATTCAGTTATCTTTAATACTTTATGTTTTGAAACCCATTGGAATTAAATATGTTTAAATAACACTTTTATATATGAAAGCTATTTGAAACCAATTTATTTGCATCATTAGTTATATTTACAAAGAAGTTATTGAAAACATTAAATCCATAATTCATAAATTTATAAATCTGTCTTTGGATACTTTTCAAACATTATTAATAAATCATTTACTTTAAATAGGTTTAATTTAATTAATAACTTTAAAAATACTTATAACACTAAAATTTTCTACTAAACAACGTAGTATACAAATAGGCAATATTTAAAAGATTATATTCAAAAAGGAAAGGAAGGTAGATTCTGGAACAGAATATAGGTGAACAACTAAAGCTGAGAAGATAAGGTAGATTCAAAAGAATAGCATCGGGCACGAATAATTAATTCAAACATAAGAATTTCAATTTCAAATATTAATACAAAATTTCTTATTGGAAATACTTTTATAATAAAATACCTTTATAAATAAAATACTTATATATCGAAACCAATTTTCTTTTCGAAAATACTTTTATAACTCGATGTTTCAAAAAGTTTATCCTCGTTCTTGCAGACTCTGGCCATACGTTGATCAGGCGCAAAGCTAGAATTCTTCAAGTACTTAGTAGACCCGTTTCAACACCTAGTGAAAATAATTGAAAAACCTTTAAAACAGATATGGAAAGTACAATCCAACCAAAACAACCAAACCAAAACCTTTGTCCGACCATGGTTCGCAGATACACAATGGTTACGCCTGGATCCCCCAGGAAACAATCCATATCCGTAAGCTTTCTCAACCCTGCGAGTTACGCCATGATGACTAGTAGAGTGCAGGATACACAATGGTTACGCCTGGATCCCCCAGGAAACAATCCGTACCCCTAGGCAAGACTCAGCCAGGCACTTGCGCTACTATTCGCGACCTACACAGATTGCAGGATACACAATGATTACGCCTGGATCCCCCAGGAAACAATCCGTACCCCTAGGCAAGACTCGGCCAGGCAATTCCGCTATGCATTCACGAGAGAAAAAAAACCATGGGTTACGCTATGGTGGGAACACTCGAGTATTACATCCGGAAAACCAAAAATCAGAGAGAATAATATCGATAGAATGAATCCATGATGTGGCCACAAAGCGGATATCAAGCAGAAGGCACTTTCCATATCTTTACTTCGAAAATATATATCATATAGTACCTTTTCAAATCACTTTCAAATATCGTACTTATATAAAGTCCATATATATAGGATTCCATTTTTCCCAAATCGAATACTTTTCAAAATCAATAGTAGACCAAATCATACTTATATAGACTTCGATGATATAAAATCTCTTTCCAAATTGAGTTCCTTTCAAATCAATAGATTTCAAATCAACTTCATACTTATACAACCCATTTTATATAAGTTCGACCACTCCCAAATCAAGTGCTTAATAATATAAGGTTCTCAAATTTCAAATCATTTCAATATCAATTCAGTTTCAAAATCATATATGATTTCACCAAACTTTCTTCCAAATTAAATATCTAAATTTCAAAGCTCCCAAAATAATAGGTTTAGAAAATTATCCCAGTTTCCAAATTAAAATAATTCAAGTCAAACAAATCCATTTCCAAAATCACCATATAAGTACTGGTTTTAAATTTCAAAACCAAATATTTTCTCAAAATCAATTATACTCGAAATGGTTCCCAAATTTATAATTATCCTATTAAAATCTTTAAACTACCTATTTCTATTTGAAATATCCAATTTACCCTTCTGAAACCATTATTCAAAACTATATTTTTTTCCAAAACATTTCAAACTAAACTTATATTTTTTTATTAAACATTTTATACTCTTCGAAATTTCTTAGCTTTGAAAATTTAATCTCGATTTGGAAGTGTCCGAACATTCAAAATAGTTAGGGAAATCAAATTTCCCAAATTCAAGAGTTGAAAATCAACATAAATCAATAAATCAATTTCAATAGATAGGATTTCACTAAATTAAATCCGAAACTCGAGGACTGAACACCGGTCTCACTTTATTTTGTTTCAAATATATACATATATCTTTCTAAAATATCAAATTTTACTTCGGAATCAAAAACGGTTTTACAAAAATCATTTGCATAGCAAAGCTATTAAAGTGGCCTCTCCCCCACTCTGAAACTCGAAAATCAATGTCGATGATGCGTGCACTCATCGCCGAAATTATTTTCTAGCGACATACGTGAGTTATGGACTTCTATTTTCTTGAAAAATTCTTTGAAATTTCTTCAAAATTATTGGAACTCATTTGAACTCATTTGAAACATTTCTTTTTTGGAAAAAAATACCTTTAAATCGTATTATTTTTATATATTTTCCAAAATTTTAAATCCAATTTCAAAATACCGGAATTCAATTCTTGAATTTCAAATTTAACCCTTCAGTTGTAAATCATTTTTATATAAATCAATTTGTTATAAATTTTCAAAATTTCAAATCCTTTCAAAACCTTTTTATACAGAATAACATTTCTTATTTGTTTTATATATAGGTATATAGTCTCTACCGAAAACATTTTCCTTATATATAGGTATACTTTTTTTATATATATATAAAATAGAATCATAGTTATTAAAATAATAATTTCGATATATAAAGAAATTTCAAAAATACAAACATACCCGATCTTTCAAAGGATGATTCAAGGATAGATTTCAAAACAACAGAGACTCAAATTTCATATCAACGAAAACAAGAACATGATTATCTTATTTGAGAATTTTAGTTAAGCAAAAGATACAATAGAGTTTACCGAAAATAACATAACAACTGCTGAAAACAAACAGATCCACAGAATACCAACCTACATAAACAAAGCATCGGTATTAATTCTACTGGGTGGGACTTCAACGGGTCCAGAACACTCCCCCTCAATATTGCCCCAACTTCTGCATTTCTTGCATAAATGCACGACACATCCATCCTCCCTAACGAACTGCGGAAACGCAGCCTTCCTTCCGTACTTCCTCACAGGACAACTCCTGGCTATATGCCCAGGCAGCCTGCAGTGATAGCAAATGGTTGATTGGTTGACTGATGCAGTGGGTGCAGCTTTTACTTTCTTCACCTTTTGGCAGCGACTGGGAAAGTTCCCCGTACTACGACATTTAAAACAGAAGATCTTGGATCGATAACGCTTGCCCTCTTTATTCTTTCCTTCATCTCTCTTCTTGCACATAGCTGCATAATGTCCCTTCTCCTGACACCGATAACAGATGACATGGTCATAAGGACCAGGTCCTGCCCTTTCCCTCCACAGACTTTCCCACTTCTCCATTGCTTCCTCTTGTTCCTTATGGGCTAGTGCTCTTCGAGCTCGACGAGCTGCTTTCTGCTCTTCCGATTTTTCCATTTACAAAATAGTTTCCTATCATTCAAGGATTCCAAAATCAAACAAGATAGAGGTTCAAAATTTTAAGGGGAAACTTGTCCCAAGGAAGTTTCAAAACTAGTGGAAAAGCTCGAACGAAGATGATGAAATACAATTCAAAATAGACGATGGATATACTTCTATAAATCGTGGGCGACCTTAACCGGGTCATCCGTGACTTCAGGAACATAATCGATGCGGAGTTCCAAAACAAATCGACATTCGATCCCCCGATATAAAATTCGGCATAACAGGATATAGCAGCATCGTAAACCAAGGATGCAAAAATCTTCGGTGAATCGACGCCAATTGTAAAGGAGTTTTCATGCCCCTTTACAAATCATTTAGTGGAGTTATTGGATACTCCAGAATCAAAAGAATATAAATAGAGAGAGACAAGAATGAATTTTGGAACTGAGGGACATTCCAAAATTCAAAGGAAATCGAGTTAGAAAGGAAGAGATTCAACTCGAGCGTAAGTGATTCTGTAAATAAATTTACTATATATGCTAAGTTTACCTAGAGCCTAAGCTCTGATACCAACTGTAACGACCCACTATTTTGGACCATTCAAATCGACAATAAAACCATACATATCCGACTTGAATAATTCAAAATACCGAATTGTTAATTAAATTTTGGCAAAACTTAAAATATACAGTAAATAAATCAATCACAGATCACAGAGTAATATAATGAAGCGGAATAGATAAAGAATAGTAGTTCATGAAGCTACTATATACATCAGAGTTAGAAAAATACGACCGAATAGTTCAAATGCAGTGAAGTCTCCAACGCAACAGATGACTTCTCTGAACCAATCAACTGGAAAGGCTGGAATCCGAATCGATAGTTGGATTTTCAAATGAAGCTCCGAACTCCAAAGGTGAGTCTCAAATGCTGTATCACTCAGTCTGACCCGAGCGTAAAGCAAAGCACAAAACACTCGAGTCAGGATTAACATTCTTATATCAATAAATCCAACTCAAGTGAAATATCAACTGAAATACAAATAACTTAAAGGATGTTTGGCATAACCATCCTCTAAGGGTCCATGAAACTTTCTACAAGGTAGAAATATACACTATAACACCATGGTCATTTCAGCTTAATTTATACTTCAAAACCAAATCTCATTTTCACTTCAAATATCTCTATATTTCCCAAAATAGTATTTATATATAGTAAATAATTTATACAGTAAAGTATTTTCAATTTCCTCAACTTAACAAATCGTTCCAACATCAACCCGACCTTCCCATTCAAATTAAATTCAATCTCAATTTATCAATTTAAATTCAACTCAATTTCTAAAATAACCACTTAAATTTTATCGATCTCAAATTCGGATTTATAACCACAAATACCCCCTTTATAATTCCATATATTTCAAAACTTTAAGTATTCAAAGTTTCATCTAAATTTTTATTCAATTTAGTTTTCTAAATAATAAATTCAAATTTAGTTCAACCTAAATTTTCATTTTAATTCAATTTAGTTGCTAAATAACAATTTCAACTACGTTGATTTCAAGTACAGATCCGAATCTCAACATAAACCATTTAAATTCCAATATAGTTCAAGGCTTTAATATTTAAATGTTCTATATAACAGTTTCATATAGATCTCGATTTAACCTCATTATTATTTAGTCTTGAAATACTCCCTTATTAGATTCAATATCATTTAAGTAACCTTATATTACATTTTACTCAATATTTTCTTTAATTTATTTAAACGTGAAATATTCATTAAATCACTTAAATCAAAAATCTAGTTATAAAATTATACCCTTTAAATTTCCCATTTAAAAATTTCAAATCTATTTAATTAAATAAATCCTTATTTAAATACCATTTTTATACACCCAAATTTATCTCCCAATCTTAATTATTCAATTTATTACAAGAGAATCTATTTGAAATATAGATTTACATAAATACTTAACCATATTATATGTATTAAATCAATCTAATTTAAATCAAATATTACTACTAAATCTATATATACAATTTTCATTTATATAATATCTTAAGAATCAAATTTTATTGAACCATATATTTCTTTCCAAAATTATAGAAATTATTTTCAACATATTTATATGGACAATGGTGTCTATATATATTTCCTATCATATAGTCAAGTGCTATAGATATTTATCATTTCAATCCGTATACTAAATATATACGCGTGGATATCATTTCAACCCGTAATCCCAAATTCAATTAAATGAAAATCGCTTGGGTTTATCATTTCAACCCATAACGATTTTCTCCTATTCTAAAGTCTGTTCGGGTATGTATCATTTCAACCCATAGTGATTTCTAAACTACAGGGAACTTGCAGAGTGATAACATAAAATACAATAAAATAACAGGCATATATCATCAATACAACATAATATAAACAACAGGATATGGTGTCATATCCCGCAGGTGAACAGTTACAGATAATAGCATATATAACAAATTTAAATAACTACAGCAGCATATTTCAATTGTCGTTTCAATTGAAATCAAATTTAATGAATAAAAAAATGTTAATCGTGAGTGATTGCTCAACTTTCGAGGCTAGATAGGTTTGACAGATGAAACGAGCTACGAATTCCAAGCAACGCTAGATGGACACGATTCGCCGAAGAAAGATAGGCACGACGGACAAAGCTGATAATGGGAAATCGATGAGAATGTTTAGAATTATTTGATATAAATCGAACTAAATATTTCATTTATTTTCTGAAAATAAATTTAAAACCAAATATAGTCATATAATTATATAATCAAAATAAATTAAAATATCGCAAACGTATTTGATATCTGTCTAACCATATTTTATATTTTAAAATCTTTATGTATTCTGAAATTATACGTCGATCTATATAGTATATTAAAACATATTCGTAGGCAACATCTATATGTACCCGCAAATATATACACGGGCCCTCAACATGCTTTCTAATATGAACTGTATAAACTTATATACCAACTTTTTTTTTAAAATATAAACACAACGCGATACAACTCTATGCGACCCTATGACAATTTAAGATAAAATAATAATGTTCATGACTTTTAGAAAATAAAATAAAACACACATATATATGCAGAGACCAACAACATGTCATAAAAAAAAGTACTTAACCTATATATAAATCATATTGTTTCATCTACAAACTTTTATAAACTAGATATTAAGATACTAATATAAGCTAACTTAATATGTAAAACAACTTATCTAAAATTTCGTTCAACAGGCTATGCGTATAAATTATTATACTATGTATACATATAGCTTACAAATCAGTATACGTAAATATATACATACTCGTACAGATTAAAACCGATTTCCTTTTTTTTCTTTAAAAAAATTATAATATACAAAGCAACAAACCTGTATAAGGCCTATATTCAAAACTCACAGTAACTAATATATAGATATATACATATATACACTTTGTAAATTTATAAGTTTTAAAACTGTGACAAATTTGTTATGAACTAACATATTTAAAACTTTGTATACCCAGGAACTTATATATTTGTAACAAATATACTAATATATATCAGCTAACCCATATATAAGCCATATGTATATCCTATACTCTCTGCCATAGGTTCAAACATATTATTTAAAATAATATTTTTATACACTATTTACATATATCTATAAAGAAGCTTTGTTTATATAAAACAACTTATATTGTAAACTTGTTAGCTTGATACTCGCATAAAACAAATATACTAGTATATAGACTCGCGTACATGGCCGAAATGTAATTTGTATACTATGTATAACATAAAGCTTATATACAAGGTTTGTAAATAAAAGAAAAAGAACCCAAAACTCTACACTTACCTGCAAACGATGAAAGGAACGAAAAGAGATAGAGGAAATGGTGGCCGAGATGACGTGGTCGACGCTTGGTGGAAGAGCTGGCGGTGGACCAGTGCTCGGGTAATGGCCGGTCGGGTTTTCACGCGTGGAGGAGGTTGTTGCTCACAGTGGGTGCTGGTGCGATGGCCGTGAGGAGGAGCGACAAGGTGGTGAGCGGACGGAGGGACATGGTGGTTGCGAGGCTTCGGCCGATGCGGTGATGGGTTGTGACGCTGTGGCTTGGGTGGTGGGTCATCTAGAGGGAGAGGGGATGCGGGTTTTTTGTTTTGTTTGGAAGATTGAAAGTTGCGTGAGTAGTGGAAGGGATCTGGGAAAATGGTGGAGCAAAAAGAAAATGCCAGAGAAAGAAGAAATGATTTGTCGCCTTTAAAAAGAATAGTAACCGAGCAAATCAACGAAACGAAATGATACCAATACGTGCAATAAAGAATTTAGCAATAGTCACAAGCATTGACTCCGAAAAATAAATAAAGCAATTGATGCTCTGATTGGACCGTGCGTTTCAAATATTTGAAACCGAAGAGAAGAAATAAAGTCGCACTTTAAAGGTATCGTGATGTGTACAAGAATTAAAATGAAAACGTACACAATAAATGAAATTGTAACAGTCTCTCATTAATTTAGCTGACAAATAATTAAAGCAATTGATTGATGCGCGTTTTAAATTTTTGAAACTCAAAGAAAAGTTAAGAAGGCATAATTTTTGGTGTCGTTATAACGAACAAATTTATTGCTTCCGTTGTGCACCGGATCCCAAAATACAGAAATAAATAAACCGTTGAGATCTGAACGACGAGACGATCAAAACGGCACACAGATATTGGTGGTACGATTGAATTATAAAAATTCGAATTTTTCTACTTGGGGAAAGTGCAGCAAAAACACAGAAAATGAGATCGACGGAGCTAAAGAAGTCCGAATTAAAAAAATGAAAAATGATGTCTCACCCAGAAGAGGGTTTAGAAATTTTCTATAGAAAAATATTCAGGCTTGAAAATAAATTTATTATCAGCAATTATTAGCTAGCTTGAATTTAATAGAATTTCACAATGAAATAAACTTTGATAAAATTAATTGAAAATTTAAAACCTGCTATGTTTAATTGGACGTAATCCAAATATCAAATTTTTATTTCAAAATATTATTATTTAAACTTCCCAAAAATTTCAATTAAATACGTTATAAACCAATTAAAAATTATTAAAATTTTATGGGTCGTTACATATTAAAACATCAATTTTCCTTTAGAATACATTTTATACATTTTTTTATTTTGACAATCATCTTCTTAAAATTAGTTGTTGCGTCAAAAAAGACCAATTACCTCAACTAGAGATTCGATAGAGCGTAGACCTGTAATGTGATCCTACTGTTAGTTTTAAAGACGGATTGGATCTCTCTAGTTAGCAGAAAAGTGTATTCTAATGCTTTCATACTATCCGGACTGGAGACAATATGTGAGAAATACCAGATTCTACTCTAACTCAGATCATAAATCCCCAAAAAATTATGCCAGAAAGAAAAAATAGATTAAAGGAAGCAATAATGAAGCAGAAAAGTAAACGGCACATAAAATACTATGGGGTCAATAATCTCCAGTCTATATCCATTTGATTTATCTATTGCTATTGTTGCTTTTAGTTGGTTATGAGGCTTTCAGACCAAAAATACAAAGAAGCCGTTCAAATCATAATATGGTCATAATATTAACAATCATGACATCTTAGAGTCATAAAGTGGGGATTTGAGGATTACCCTCTATTGAATATGCTAGTATATGATTTTTGTTTTATGATAATAAACATACATATATTAATTTAAACGTCTTTTTTATTGTACTATTTTATCTTCACATAATTCAATAAATATTTGATAAATAAAATAAATAACACAAAATTTAAATTCAAACAGATATTTTATTCAAATAAATATATATTACAATTTTGAATAGTAAAAATTTAAGCTCTCACTATATACACAATTTTCAAACAATACAATTTTAAATTACGATAAAAATTTTCACTATACAATAATCATTTATATTTGCACCTCACTACATATCACTCATTCGTTCGCACTAATTCTTCAACTCTATTCCAGATTGAATCCCGCATTTGAGTTATCTACAAAATAAACATCGACGCAATAAAATTAAAAATGAAATATTTTTTGCAATACAAAATAAAATGTGTTATTGAGAATGTTATTTGCCTTAGTTATTTAGGTTGTTCGTCATCATATTTATTTTGAGTTCTTCTTACACGAACAGCTTGTAACATGCACAGTGTATCACTGTACATGCCATAAGGCCGTGCACACCGATATACACTTGATAAAATTGCTGGGACAGGTGAGCACAATGTCAAACCCAATTAAAAGCTAGGTTCAACTCAAGTGCAATAAAAATAATGTCACGACATGAGCACAAGGTCAAACAAGAGCCAAAGCTAGGTTCAACTCAGGCGCATTACAAAAACATTACAAAATTGTTGAGTACAAGAATTCAAAAACCAACATAAAACAAACCTCGACCAAAAATTAAATGTACACTTGAATCCAGACTGGTCGGAGGAACCAAAATTCACATGTCAATAGTGGTGACTTCAAGAACAAACAAAACCACAAATGGTCAGGCTCACAAGTCTAATGACAACATGAATGAATGCAAAAAGCGTCAGACATGTCAGCTTCAAAAGGAACCCAACTATATGCAGCCAAGACAGAAACTCACCACATCATGCAACATAGACCAGGAAATGAAATAACTCGAAGCAAATGCAAAACTAACCAAGGTCAGTCCAGAAGCAAGAACCATACAGCAAGATAGTGAGTTACTCAAAATGCAAATACGGCATACAAAGTGAAATCGATCAACATAACATGAATGCAAAACTTCCACCAGACCAGACCTAATAGTTCAGACGTGTGTGTGTTTATATATATATATATATATATATATATATATATATATATATATATATATATGCAAATTAGCTCGAGGCTACAACTCAATGTAAGACAAATTCCAAAATTACAATGAACCAGTACAAAAAGGGGTGGACAGCACACAAAGGAGCAATAGTGACACATATATGCTATGCATAAAAAGTTTCATGTGGAACTAGACCTGGTAAAAATATAAGGCAACTTGAGTTCGTATGCAAAAACAGTAAACAATGGAATGCAAATAAGGTGAACACACATACACATATATTTATATATGTATGTATACAAGTGGAGATGAACATCAACACAGTAATTTGAATAATGACAAGCACATATGAATCACCATGCAGTGAACAAAGATAAAAAAAAGTATATGATGGTCAAAGAAAACAACGAAGCATGGTCAGATATGGAACCAGATACAAATGGTCGAGTACAAGTTTCAATGTACTATACTCAGACTGAAGAAATCATGCAAAAAAAATGGTCAGACCATCAAACGAATGCAAATACATGGCAGTTTTTATAACGACCTTGACTCGACCTTCGAAAATCGACATCCAAATACATCACCCGTATTGGAATGTCGCATATTCCAACGTCGAATCTTGTTCTCTGGGGCTTATAACACATTAGGTAAAACAATACAGCGAAAAAACAATATATCATTGATACAACTCCATGAATATAACATCTTTACAACAATGATACAATGAAATGTTCAACAATTATCAGAGATACATGAAAACAGCGGAAGAATGAGCGACAGCAGCGGAAAGATAATTCCAACATGATCTCCAAGAGAGAGTGAATCCAAAACTGCATATCTAATTCCAAAGCACAAAAGTCTCCAAGCTCCAAATCGAATGATCGAACCACCATCACGCTGTACTAAGCAAGGTCATTCCGAGAATGCAATTGCCAAACCAAAGACTTCTAGATCAATATCTGAACTAGCTTCTGATTCTACTAAAAACCCGATTCTATGCTGCCCGTATGGAAAATTATGGGCACCCAGAGTTTAGAAAGAGAACAATAAACTCCAGGTCAGTTATGGGACTAGTGTGAGCAAAAGAAAACAATTTATTTAAAAACAAAAAACCGAAAAAGCATTTAAAATTGAAATCAGCTATGCTTTTGGGAAAATGAAACTGCCATAAGGCTTTCGGGCACACACACAATGCAATCGCACATTTAGGGGAGATTTCTCCTTATGATAGTCAAACATGCTTGATACACAAAAATCCTTTTGATATTATTATTAGTGCATAATGCAGAAAACATTGAAAGTATAATATTAATCTTAGCCGGCATATGTACCATTATAGTATGCCTTCTATTGCTACCATGTTAAATGGCAGGTTCTACAAATAAAACCGTACAGGACGCCTATTGGATGATTGGATTTCCAACAATGGTCAGGCTAAGGAACTTCCTATGCTACATGGGTACGCCTCTAGAGGGACGCCCCAAGAACCTAACCGGATCTATGTCAACACAAGGCCGGTTACCTCTATAACTAGGTAACTAACAGTCACGATTATGCCATTCTCCGATCGTCACTAACCTTTATCCGAGGCGCCTCACAACCAAAAACGACAAAGCAATAGATTTGCAGCAACCACATAAGTTAAGTATCTGGGCTCCATACTATGATACCACTTTTTTTCGAGAAAAAATGGATATACCCTAAGGGGCGCTACCCCTAATAACCTTGTCGCATCCTTCCTGTTTTGACCGTTTTCGGTTTATGAGGTTCTGATGAAGTCTCGTCCCACAAAGCTACGCTTTTCACAAAAGCCATGCTTCGATCAACAAATGATCAGCAACATTCAGCAAGCCACATTACCGAATTGGGAATGTATCACTAGTAACCATCAACTACATAACCTCTGAGTTCGTATGTCTCATAGAAAGGTGTTAAGCTAAGAGAATATATTCTCCGCTATCAAACAGTAATGTATTTGATAGAAATCAGCTTTACATCTCAAAGTGTAATGTCAGGCATACATCCATACAAGTATGTTTCGGGTTCAAACAGAACCGAAGGCACTTCAAAAGAAGCCCTTGCAATCTGGGTATTGACAATCCCGATAAGAATCCCCATCACATATGCAAATCTCTATACCGGCATGACTCAGTGCAGAGACATTCGACAAGTAATCCTTTCATTCTCGAAAAATACCCGGTCTTCACCATCAGTCTTCAAATGCTATCCATTACGTCGTATCATTATTCGGAATGGGTTATTTGACATAAAGTCCTCTCTCGGCTAAAGCGAATAATGAGCGCTTAATTAAAAAAACATATGGATATTGTAAAGGCCCGCAAATTCGTACCCCTTTGAACTAACAAATTCCACCACAGTTCAGTTCAAAGTGGCACAAAAATACGAGTCTTCGGGTTAAAGAAGAAAGAGGTAGAAGAAGAAGAACAAAAACAACATCAGAATCTCATATCGCAGCGGAATAAAATATAATATATAGAATACAGTTTTAAATATAAGAAATCTGTACTGTATACATATACATACCATCATCAGAGTACATCAATCAATCATACATATCCATACACAGCGGAGATAATAGACAAATACGTAAATACGCTCTGTCACCAGCTCGTCTCCTGTGCTACAGCATATAACCTGAATCCTGTTTAACTCGGTCTGACCCGAGCATCATATAAAACAACACCCGAGTCAGTCCGGAATACCAGCGTGAATAAATCACACTCAATTGGATTATTAAAGTTTCGAAAATCCTTTGAAAACAAATGCATCTCATAAGACCACGCCGCAAATAAACATGTCGGGATTTTACCTTACGATAGCTAAAACATTTTTTTATAGAAATCCTCTGATATTATAATAGGGTCAATATACAAATACTTATAAAATAGCCGAAATTGTTGCATTCATTAAATTCCAGCTACTAGCCACAGAGTGGGTAATACAAACAAAACTCGTACAAGGCTCGTAGGGAGAATGGATTTCCATCAATGGCTGGGCTACAGGGGTACCGCCCGTCAGAGTACCTGGCCTAGATCAGAGTACCGAGGAGTACGCCCGCTCCCCTACAACACAAGGCCGGAACCATTCCTTACTGAATAGTCCCGAACAAGATAACCCCGTGGTTGGCGTGACCAACCACCCACTAAGCCGAATATAAAGGGATATCTAGACAGGGGGAAATCTTGTCCTGCTTGGGCATGACCCACCTAACCTTGCTGTACCTCCCCTGTTTTAGCCATTCCCGGTTGATGAGGCTTGAGGATAAACGTTACCTTTCAAGAACATGTCCCACTTAGAATGCTCACCGTCCACGTGACGATGTTTCAAAGCATTCAATCCATACAAGTTGCCTTGGGTCTGGACAAAATGAATCACCGTCTTCAACTCTTCACGGTCTTCATTCGTAATCGTTCAAACCGGATCGAAGTGGTTTTCGGATAATTAAATCTGATCCCGGACTCTTTGAAACGATCAGCGCATTGTCCAATATTGATAGTCGGTTATTTAACTATCAATTCATCATACACAAGCAACCATCAAATAATTTCCTCCAATTATTTATCTCAAATATCTACTTAAGATATTATTCCCATTTTAACCCATTTTAATCAAATTTCACAGTTCTTTTATTTCCATGAAATCTCTTATCTGATTTCTCATACACACTCAATTTGATTTAACTTTTGAAAATATTTCTTATTTTCCCATCCCTTTCTCAAAAATCAATTATACTTTGTTTATCAATTCTCAAACTCAATTTCTTCACTTAATAAGATTTCCCATAAATCTTATCTCATTTAATAACTCACTTAACATCACAAGAGGAATATTAATTGGATTTTAAAAGCATTTGAAAACATTTAGATTTATAAAATAAGAAGTATAGTTTTATACAATTTACGGTTTAAAAGAAATATTTAACATAAAAATCAGAGTTCATATCCGGTTAATGATAAATTATAAAACTGGTTGTAGAAAATCAAAGTTTGTTATAAATATTTACCTATCCTTTAAAAATAACTAATTCAAAACATTTTAAATTCAAGTAATAGTTTACAAGAAATTTATATAGAGTAGTGATTTAAAGTACTCCTTTCAAAATAAGTTTATAATTTTAGAAAACCCAATATCCATCTATAATGCCTGTTGACCATATTCTCACTTTTTACTTGTAGAAATATTCAACTATTTCCTTCCAAAACCAATTTCCATAACTCAAATCAAGTCCTTACCATGACTTATCTAATTACATATCCGCTAATACTTTCTATCTCATTTATAAACTCCGTTTATAAATTTATAACTCCCTGAGTTTTCCCTTTTATTTAGTTATGAAGACCAACAATCCTATAAAATTTTATTCTTCAATTCAATTCCATATTGTTCCTTAATAAAATTCCAATTCATTTCTTAATAAAATTACCTTATTTTATTTCTTAATATAGTTTTTCTTTTACTTCAAATCCATTCCTTGATTACAATATTTTCTTCAAGTCTTTGTACATAATTTAATTTTTCCCAAACTCAACTTTAACGAATTTTTAGTTTAACCAAAGTAATAAATATTCTTCTAATTTTACTTCAGTCTCAATAGAAGTAAATTCAAATCCTAAAGAAATATTCTTTTAATTTAAAATTTCATTTAACTTCCTTTAATTAAATTATTTATAGCATTCAAAAATTTTAGTAAATTCCAATTTCCCTATAAATTTAATTCGCATGCAAATCCATATCAATATCATTCATCCTGTCATATGGCAACAATATATATAATAAATAAATATCTTTGAGGAATCCTGTTGGATCCCTCCAACCTGTTTTCCCTGCATACACAAATGTTAGCACAGAATAAAATATCAATTCCTCTTACAAATGGATATTGCAGTATATGGGTTATGATATTAACCAGTGAATAAATTATTATCAATCAACCAAACACATCCAATAATTTAAATTTAACATTTAAATTTAATTTAGGGCATCCAAATGAGTGAGGAAATCTCACCTTTGCTTTTAGGTTGCAATCCATTCCAATATTGCCTTGGTTTCTCGATTTGACCTTGAATAACAATTTATATGATTTTATCAATATTTGAATAATCAAATGGAAAATTTATCGTTATATTTTAGTTAACTTATAATTTATTTAAGCGACCTATCTCCCGCCTATTATCCATATATAACCAATTATATGAATTTTATTACTAGTCAACAATTCGAACAAACAATCTTTGTTTAAGAATTTCCATTTAAGCAAATAAATTATCAAATTTTTATTAAGGTTTTTATTTCAAAAAATAACGAAATTTTAAACTACTTTTTTTTATATATATATAATAACAAAAATCTCTTAGTAATTTAAATAATTGAATGGAGTAATAAACAAATTAAACACCCAATATACATTGAATAAAATAAGCTAGTAGGTTTTATAAAATGTGTATAAGTATATTTATTTTCCTTTGAAATTATATATATATAATTTATAACAAAAAGTGATTCTAAATTTTATAAATTTCAATCATTTAAAATTCTACCTTCTTCCCTTTAAAAATAAAATAAAACTTCATCTTACTACTATTATATATATATATATATATACATGTATTTTACTACTTTATTTACCCATATAAATATATTAGTATTATCATTAATATTTAAAAATAGATTGTATAAATATATGTACACCCTGCTGCAGTTTCTCTTCTTTTTTTTAAAAGAACACATAATCAAGGTAAACCGTAAATCATAAATATACCTCATAGTACCCAGTTCGAGACCACTACACCACACCGCCTCCAGACGTGAACAATCCACGTCGCCTTCAAATCGAGCAACCGCCATGCTCCCAGATCGAACCACACACATCGCGCGCCACGAATCGAGCCAACCACCCACTAGCGACGCGCCTCCAACCGCCGCGCAAACCCCACAGAATCGCAACACGGCACGGCCCAAAGCGCGTACGCGAGTCGAATCGCGTGCTTCCCTATTCGATTTTTCCTTAGGGTTTCATTTTCACCATCATTGACAGGTCGCGACCCTCAGTGTGTTGAGGAATATAGTTTTCAGATCGAACAAGAAACATAAGGTGTCGCGATTTTAAAAAGAAAAGAAGCGTATACAAGAAGACGAACAATAGTGTCAGTGTGTTGAGGAAGCTACGTTAATTATTTTATTTTAAATTTTAATTTAAAAAAAATCTTCTCGAATTCAATAAAATTATAGCGCATTTTCTTATCGTACAATCACACAGTAGCTCCAAAAATTACGAAACTTGAAATCCGGCAATAATTCAATATTACGGATCTAACGGAAGTGGTTTCGTCGAATTCCGAGATTGTGCCTCGGAAGGTTATTTCTAAATGTCAATTTAAACGATGTAAATTTAAAATTGAACAAACGACAGTTAAATTCAATTTCAATCCATCTATTACTTCCAGTATTATCAATATGAATTTTATAAGCCCTTTAAAATATTTTCAAGAAACTTATAATTCCAAATTCTTTATATTTTACCCAATATTTAAGTATCACTTTAATAATTAATTAATTTGTTCAATTAATGATTATATTTAAATTCTGAATCACTTTTATATTAAATAAAACCAAACTTTTCATATTCAAATCAATTTATAGTTCAAATCAATATTTAAACCCATTTAAATATCTCAAATTAACCGTCCAAAAATCCGGGTCGTTACATTCCTCCCCCCTTAAAAGAATTTCGTCCCCGAAATTACTAATTAGGAAGAATGGTCCAATACCCGATACTATTACTTCACAATCAACAATTCAACATCCTACCAAACTACCTTTTTAATAAAATATGCATTACCCTTCTTATTAACTTTCCCAAACTTCCCTTAGTTCCAAACTATACCATTTGTTTAACCATTCAAGTTTCAATTTACAACCAAATTTTGCATTATCAAAATTCTCTTAAAATTTTTCTAACACCCTAAATTCCCGAAATTTTTCTGCCAGTGTATCCTTTGTGCGGCTAGCTCGGTACAACTACAAAATGGCTCTACGGCCTCCCAAATCTCAAAAGAAAACAAAAAGCCAAGTGGCTCGATCAAAATCCCAATCAATTTCATATAGAAATATAATCACATACCTTTTGTCGAGCATTTCTTATTTATTCTCTGAAATCAAAATCAATTCTCTTTACCTTTATATTACCTGCATATCTTACACAGCAATATGTCCAATCACAATATACAAAACCTTTATCGACTTCCTTACAAATGTCCATATCTATTCATTCAAACATTATTTTAGATTATATTTGAAATATCCATTCTCGATTGAGAATGCATAATTCCCTTACTTAAGTTAGTATATGCATTTATGTGTTTCTTATTATTTATTTCCATCTTACCACTTTAGTTTGTATTCGTTCTTATTCAATTGATTCTTCCATTTTCATATGAATTCAATTTCTCTTTAATTACGAATATTTAAATTCTATTTTTCATTTATATCAAATTCATGTCATTATTTTAAATAAGTTTCATTCACTAATTTATTCATTTCCAATTTGAAAACATTTGTCGTTAACAAAATTTTCAAAAACTTTCAAAAATTTTCTAACTCCCAAAATTTCTGAAAATTTTTGGCAGAGTCCCCTTTGTACGGAGGAGCTTTTGCAATTTGACAATAGATATAAATATATATACATCGACCCACATGGTCGGAAAAACCAAAAACATTTCATATTTCCAAGTTTGTATTGCGTTGGCGTACCTTATTTAGCATTTAAGCAAGCGGCTTATTTTATTTTAGCATTTACGTGCCCAAAATCCCGCTATACAGTCTTCTGGTACCTGTACTTACTCAATTTAAACATATAAGCAACATACTTATGAAATTTATAACATTTCATTCATTTAAGCAATCACAACACATCAATAACATAAGTAATGCATTATAAATTTCTTCATAACAAATTTATATAGTTTCCAAACTAGTTCCATTTGTTTATAACTGACACAAATACCGTTTGCATTCAACTTTAAGTGGGTTACAACACATTTACTTAATTCCAATCCATAATTACGCCCAAACAAACCCATTTTCCATTTAATTGATTTCCAAAATCAATTTCTGCTTCTCATCAATTCAAAACCATATTTTATAAACAATGTATACAAGCAGTTTGTATAAACAATTGATAAGGTTCCAATTAAATCCAATTGCTTTTACTCAATTTATAACATCATATTTGATTCAGAATGATTTTCACATCATTCTTTTATTCAATTCATTCTTAATCTGAACTATTTTGTATTCAAGGCAATTTATTCAAAAATCAAGTTTAATTACTTCTATTATTCCTTTGAACTTTATTTAATCTTGTTTACGACAACAACAATTATTTCATGCAAATTCGACAATATTCATTCAACAAACAATTTCTTTAGTTTTATAAATGTTTTAAAATTGATTCCAACTCCAGTTATATGAAATTTCATTCCATTCTAATTTATTTAACCATATCTTTGCATTGATTTTATTCAGCACCATTTTTTTTTAAGCTCGACAACTTCAATGCTTAAAATTTAACAATCATGTCCCAAGTTTATATAAGTCATTCTTCATTGAATTTTAGACTTAAGTTAATTTACTACAAATTATTTAACTCTCACAACTTAAGTTTATTTCATTTGTCCATAAATTCTTTTCCAATTTAATTTGATTCCATTTAAATCAAATCTCTTTCATTTACTTCTTAACTCAATTAATTATTTCATTTAAAAAATTTCAATTACCATTTTCGATTCATTCTCGAAATTATTTGACTTATTACAAGACCATTTTCACTTTATTTATACACAATTGGATTTTGTTTGCACTTCTAACCATTTATATTTAATCCAATTTCATTTTATTTGCTAACCAATCCAAGTTGAATTTATATTTATAATTCAAGGTCTCTTCCTCCCATTCACTTTAATTTACACTCCACTTTTATTAATTTACCAATCAACTTTTATTTAACCAATTCAAAATTTATCCACATATTCAAGTTACTAATTTATCCCAAATTAGTTTACTCCCAATTTATAATTCAATACTTGTTTTTTTTAGCTTTAAAAATTTCTTCATTTAAATTTCTTTGGTTCAATTCTATTTTGTAATTCAGGTTCGGATCTATTCATTTCCAAAATTCAAACAATTCTATTTGACTTATTTATTCCATCTTAATTTTATAAGTCCACTTCTTATTTATCTTCACACTTCCATTTATTTACAGTTAACCACATTCCCATTTTATTTTACTTAGGGTTTATACATTTTTAATTGGCCAAGTATTTATTTTATCTCAACGCTTCTCAATTCTTTTATAAGCTATCGAAGTCTTATTTATTCAAATTCAAATTTCACTTAACTCAGCTTACATTAAATTCAACCTCATTCCATTATTATCAATTTTACTCAAGTGAGAGTTTTATTACTATATCATCTATATCTCAATTTAATTCATCTTCATTCAAATTCAAACATAAACTTAGCTTAAGTTAATTCCAGTTCAATCAAAGTTCTCAATCCAATTAAATTTGCTATTTACTATCCATTCACATCCAAAGTTTAAGGTACTTTACCAATCTATTTTATTCAATGAACTTTCACTTTCTTCGAAATCACCTTTCCATAAATTTTAAATCTTAAGTTAATTTAATTATTGCAACTTCGTATTTAAATTCATTTCCAATTTATTTGATACTCTCCTAGATCAAATTCTATGTGACTTAATTAACCATTCTAAATTTGTTAAGATAATATCCAAGGCCAATTTATTCCATCCATACTTGATTTGGATTTTATTTGTAACTTCAAACTATCTTTACTTTAATCCAATTCATAATAATTGTGATTCATATTTAATTTTACTTAACATTTCAATGGAATTCTATTTATAACTCGGGTTTCATCACTAAATTCCATTTTTAATTCTAATTACAATTTAATTCACATACAACTGAAATTTATTTTCAGTTTAATTCAATTTACTTCCATTCTCATAACTTGAATTAATTTCAATCCACTTTAAGTTTTATTTCTCATTTCAACTTCATTTAAAATCTACTAATTTATCCCTTCCAAATCATTAATTAAATTTCAGGTTTTAAATTTTAGTCCAAGTTAAATTTCCATCTTTAACCTTTCACTTTAAATTTTAATTTCAAAATTCAACATTTAATGTTTTCCTTGATTAGATAACTATTTTAAATTTAATTGTCTCATTTGTCAAGCATATTATCATCCAAACATCCAGGTTATAATAATTTCAGAAGATATTCCTTTTTATATCAAAATATATTTTGGATGAATTTATTTCATTCACCTACCTTTGAAAAATCAATATTGTGTCGAATTGCTCTATTTAAGTGTTTAGAAACCCCTTCGATACAGTTTTCGAGGCTGTGCCAACGAAGGTTCATATACCACTCAATAAATCAATCAACGCAACATAAAATCATTTTATATTCACTAACAAATACGCGCTCATATCTATAAATACACTCAAACTCATTCTAGAGTACCATTGACTCTATTTTCTAATGAGTAATTCCCCACCAGAGCCAAGGTTCTCGTTTAACCTTTCAGCTCTGATACCAAGTGTATAGGCCCTCAAATCTGTACCCCTTTGAACTAACAAATTCCACCACAGTTCAGTTCAAAGTGGCACAAAAATACGAGTCTTCGGGTTAAAGAAGAAAGAGGTAGAAAAAGAAGAACAAAAACAACATCAGAATCTCACATCGCAGCGCAATAAAATATAATATATAGAATACAGTTTTAAATACAAGAAATCTATACTGTATACATATACATACGTACCATCATCAGAGTACATCAATCAATCATACATATCCGTAAACAGCGGAGATAATAGACAAATACGTAAATACGCTCTGTCACCAGCTCGTCTCCTGAGCTCCAACATATAACCTGAATCCTGTTTAACTCGGTCTGACCCGAGCATCATATAAAGCAACACCCGAGTCAGTCTGGAATACCAGCGTGAGAAAATCACACTCAATTGGATTATTAAAGTTTCGAAAATCCTTTGAAAACAAAAGCATCTCGTAAGACCACGCCACAAATAAACATGTCGGGTTTTTACCTTACGATAGCTAAAACATTTTTTTATAGACATCCTCTGATATTATAATAGGGTCTATATACAAATACTTATAAAATAGCTGAAATTGTTACATTCATTAAATTCCAGCTACTAGCCACAAAGTGGGTAATACAAACAAAACTCATACAAGGCTCGTAGGGAGAATGAATTTCCATTAATGGCTGGGCTACTGGGGTACCGCCCGCCACAGTACCTGGCCTAGATCAGAGTACCGAGGAGTATGCCCGCTCCCCTGCAACACAAGGCCGGAACCATTCCTTACTGAATAGTCCCGAACAAGATAACCCCGTGGTTGGCGCGACCAACCACCCACTAAGCCGAATATAAAGGGACATCTAGACAGGGGAAAATCTTGTCCTGCTTGGGCATGACCCACCTAACCTTGCTACACCTCCCCTATTTTAGCCATTCCCGGTTGATGAGGCTTGAGGCTAAACGTTACCTTTCAAGAACGTGTCCCACTTAGAATGCTCACCGTCCACCTGACGATGTTTTAAAGCATTCAATCCATACAAGTTGCACTGGGTCTGGACAAACCAAATCACCTTCTTCAACTCTGCACGGTCTTCATTCGTAATCGTTCAAACCGGATCGAAGTGGTTTTCGGATAATTAAATCCGATCCCGGACTCTTCGAAATGATCAGCGCATTGTCCAATATTGATAGTCGGTTATTTAACTATCAATTCATCATATACAAGCACCCATCAAATAATTTCCACAAATTATTTATCTCAAATATCTACTTAAGATATTATTCCCATTTTAACCCATTTGAATCAAATTTCACAGTTCTTTTTTTCCATGAAATCTCTTATCTGATTTCTCATACACACTCAATTTGATTTAACTTCTGAAAATATTTCTTATTTTCCCATCCTGTAACGCCCCGCCTTTTCGCACGATTTAAACAGACACCCATGCCGATTCAAACCATACGGAAGGGCGGATTGTTATGGGGTAAATAAGAAAAACGAGAAAGAAATAAAAGAAAACAGAACCTCGCAGCGGAAAGGTAAAATATAATAATAAAATATATGGTTTATAAATCTGTTTACAAAACATTTATATAATACATATCAGAGTTACACATACCAATAACAATGCAACGGAACAGTGTGTATTGCACTAGTATAAATAATAATAGTAATACTACAAATCTTCGTCCTCGTCCTTCAGAGCTAAAACTTCAAATCCTGAAACGCTCGGACTAACCCGAGCGAATTGAAAAGACAAAACACTCGAGTCAGAACTAAAAGATCATATGTGAGTTAAATTAACAGAAATAAATACAAGTACAGTAACTCAAGGGATGCTCGGGATTTACATCTCCTAATGATCCGTTAAACTACTTACTATGTAGTATATTGCGCTATTATAATAGTGTCTACTTATAAAATAAACTTACTTTTAAATAGCGTTAAGGGGTTACCCATATAGCCCTTAACACAAAATATATTCCCATAGTCTATACAGTACCGTAATCTCCCCCGTACTGGCGTCGTCAGAGGGCACTCCATAGGTATGGTACAAAGCCAAAATCGTATAAGGCGCGCTAGGGTAGGTGACACGGCACAACTAGGCAATGCCAGGGTAAATATACCAATTATGCTTCCGGGTCGGTGGTAACGCATAGCCGCAGCTACCGCCCACCTCGAGCCACACCCCTAAATCAAAGAAACCAAAAGTGGCCACCGAATCAATCCAAAAGTAAAAGTATAATATCGAAGGGATGTGTCCGATCGAAGGTGCTACCTTATTAACCCGTCAATCGCTCCTGTTTTAGCCACCTTACGCCAACTCACGGGAGTTGGGTCCACGTATTTACCTTACAGGAAACGTCGCCACCAACCTACTTCATTCTGGAATCTCCACCGCGTACACGGTTAGTCAAAGTGGTTTTCGGTATCGACAGAGAGTATGTCCATATCCGATCCCGGTCTCTTTGCCAACCAATCGTTATTATAACACCACGGTCATTTAAAAATAAATATACTTTTAAAACCAAAATAAAATATCCATTTAAAACCTATATAAAAACGATATCATTTTTATTCTTAAAACCCCAAATCAATACGATATCATTTTATTTTCCAATATATATATTATTTCCAAAATCATAGGGTTTCCAAAGTAAAATATTTAGAAATAAAAACTCTTGAATATAATATTTCCAACTTATACTTCCTTGAAAAACATAGCTTTGAAACAAATTTCCATCTCTTAAATGGTTAAATATTTAACTACTTTTATAAAACAAAATAGCTTCTTTAGATTTCACAAATCAATTCTAAATATCGATTTAAACTTCCAAATACCATTTCAATTCTTATGGTTAAAAGCTTTAAATATTTCACCGTTTCAAAAACAAACTTATTTGACAAACCCATATGTATCATATCCAATTACTTATTTTTAGAATTGAAATGTTTACTTATTGAATTCAATATAATTTAAGTGAACCTTTAACTTCACATAACTTGAAAAATTTTCAATTTATTTAACTTGATATATTCATTTAAAACAACCTGATACTCATTTAAATCACTTTACACAAAATCAAGTTATAAATCATATCCTTTAAAATTTAACTTTTATTTAAATTCCGATTTAACTTAATATTCAACTTCCAATTTTATTCTCATTTAAGTCAATAGAACTACCAGAAATTAAATTTTAATTAAATGCTTAATCGTATTTGATCTTAGAATCAAACTTCGGTTTATACTTCAAATCAATTTTTATACAAAGCCTAAAACCGGAAAATTTCTATATATATATAGCTTTTATTAATGATCAAATCAAAACCCATAAACCATATATATATGTATAACTTTACAAAACCATAGTAAAACATTTCCAAAAATAATTATATATATTTACCGCAGTGCCTGTATAAAATTTTCTATCCTATGGTCAAGTGATATGGATGTTTATAATTTCAATCCGCAATTTAAAATAAAATTTTTGCGGTTGTATATCATTTCAAACCACAATCCCGAATGAAATGAAAAATGCATGATAACTTGCAGTTTTAATGATATAAAATAAAACATCCATTCATCATTCATCATCCATCATCCAAATCAAAATCATCATCCAATAATAAATCAATATCAACATACATTTGATAATATATAACAGGTAATAACTAGCAGTTATATTCAAAAATGAATTTAACAACTATTAAACTAACAGTTTATATGCAAATAAATAACTATAACTGTCAATTTATACGCAGTAATAAAATTTATGAACAGTTAAATTAAATAAATGTGATTTAACAGAGATAAGGAATAAAACATGTCAAATAGTCATAAATAAATTTCTACTCGTATCTAAAATCAATTTAACAAACATAAGAAATTTTAGAAATTGTGAGTGGGTTAAAACACTCACCTTTCGGATTTAAATCGAATTTAAATCCGATTTAAACCCAAAAATTTGACCGTCTCAGAATTCGTTCAAACCAGCGTCATCAAGTCTGGAATTTTAATACGATCCTAACAAAAAAACCGCGCGTCTATCGGATATTGAATGCACAAGATATTGCGTAAATTGTGATTGAAATTTTTATTTAAAACAAAAAAAGGGACACATTGAACTCACTTGCATGCCACGTCAGGTCTCTCCAAATTCACGCAACAGTAGCCTCTCTTCACGCAATTACCTCCAGGAACAACGCACGCGTCATGAACCCTAACGGCCACGAACGATTTCACGACCTAGCCGCTACCGCTTAACGCCGCCTCAGGCGATTGCCCATGCTCTGACGATCACACATCACCCCCCTCCGACCTCGCGCCTCGCGACGCACTCGATCTCAGTCAAAGAACACGCAGCCTCCGCCAACATACTAAAACCCTAGATGAAAATTGCTCCACATACAACCGTTGATTCTCAAAACAAACTACATGGATCGACTCCCCTCGGTCCCCTCTGCAAAACCCAGAAATCGTTTCCCGATCCGACGAACTTTGTTGCGGCGATGATGAACGGCCGAAACTTCATCGATTTCTTCTGGTCAAACCGCATACCAAAATGTAAAAGGAGCTGTACCAGCAGATTACGTATCTCGAGAACTTTAACATATAATTTTTAGGGATTTTTCTGAGATGTTTGAATTTTCATTTGAAATTTGAATAGAAATAGGTTTGCATCCATTTGAGGAGGAGAAGGAGTTGAAGAAAAGAACGTACAGACAAATGATAGAAGATGGAGGTTAGGGTTTATAATCGTCTATTTATAAGTAGTGTGGGATTAGAGTAGGTAGACCGGATAAATGAACGTGCGGAACAAACTATGGCCCAAAAAGCCCGTTCTAACCCCGGAACGAAATTTATTAAACCCACATATCCAAATAGGTATTTTAAAATATTCTGAACGCGATGGTAAAAGTTTCACGTCCAAATTCGATCGTATGAAGAAGTTATGCTGAAAACAAAATTCCCAAATTGATTTCGAATTGTTTTTAATTAAATCGATTTCAAGGCGTTTCGCGTCCATACGATCAAACGACAGATCCGATCGATACGAAACCTGAACTCTACAATAATTCACCGATACGGATCCGATGAAACTGGTTTCGTCGAAATCCGAGTCCGTGGCCAAAATGGCTATTTTTATATTAATTAAATAAATTAAAATAAATTATAAAAATCAAATTCTATATTTAAATTCTAAAATTGACCAAATTTTATCGCTTATATATTTCTTAATCAATTTCAATGATCTAACAAGTTTAGATGTGAATTAAAAGTTGATAACTCTATCAATTGCAGTGTTAATTTCTCCACTTCCTTATATTTAGGAATTATAAATTAAATCCTCAAAAACCCATTTTAATTTCAATAACGTAATATTTAAACGTTTAATTCCACTTTATTTGCAATAAATACAATTGTTGAATTTTGATACTTAAATTAAATTATAAATCTTGCTTTCTATAATCTATATCAACAAATGGTCCAATTATAAATAGAATTAGCATTAACTTCATCTTATAGAATTAACTACTCCAATTTCAAAACAAATCTACGCCAACTGCACGATTTAAATCAATTAATTGTAATTGAGTCTACATTAAATGTTATAAATTATAAATTGGAACCTCAATAAATTCGTTTATTGATTTAAAATCTTTTTATTCAGTAAATAGACATTTTATGAGTATAAATAACATTTGAATTATAACACATGTCATTTGTGCATGCTTCATTTCTTATAAACTCCCGTTTATTAACTAGAACACATTAACCAAAACAAAATAATTAATTTAGATTTATTTCAATCGATTGTCATTCTTAACTTAACATACTCAAAATGGTTAACCTAAATAATTGTTACCCTTTTACATTCAAATTCACTTACAACCATCATTACAACAATGTTGCCATAGATTTAGATTTAATTAAATAAATTTAATAAATGGGTAATGTTTTGTAATTATCACTAATGCCAAATATATATGTATTAATTACTACTTATTATTATGAATTCATTTATTAATTTACTAGTTGCCTTTGTCTTCTTATATCCTATTTACTACCAAACTTTCTATTTAGTTATAGTTTATAAATATAAAAATGCCTAGGCAAATCAAGTTCTTGTCCTTTCTGTTATTCCAATTTAAATCGGGTATGTGCAAATAAATTGTTTATTAACTTATTCTTACAAAATTATTTGCATACATTCAGTTATACGTAATTTAATGCATTGATTTTCATTTATAAATTAAAGGTTTTCCTTTAAAAGCTTTCTTTACTAAACCATACATGAAATTGATCTAATTCAATTTTCTATCTAATAATATTAATTCATTTAAATAAACTCACAACTTACCCTTGTTTCCCTATATTCTCTTCTTATCCTAGTATAACCATTTACATTACTTCAAATTTATTCATCGTTTTATATTAACCGATAATACTTAGCTTAAATTCCTATGGTTTCATTTCCTTTTCAACATATGCTTCGTTATAAATTATAAATCTTTACTTCTTTCTAAATTTAAAATTATCAAATCTTATTAAAATGACAAAATTAACTGATGAAAATTTACGGGTCGTTACACTCTCCCCCACTCAAAACTTTTCGTCCCCGAAAAGGAAAAGAAAAGAGAAGGAAGAATTTAATAACAGTACATCTTATTTCAAATATTAACTTATAAACAATAATTTTACTAAATTTATTACCCTAAATAAAATATACCGATTTTATAATCATTATATCCTTTTATACTTAAATAATTAAAGTTGAAAAACATTTTTAACAAACAGCACACACAACAAAACAAACAATCATTCAATCAAACAAACAAATAGTTGTTCGGGTTCAAAACTTGAAATGATACGGAATGAAAAATAAATATCCAGTGCATCATTTACTCAACAGTCTTAGATGGGACAAAAATAGATTATTTATTCATCCAACAACTTCAAATTTCCTTACCCAACCAACCCTATATCAAACAATATCAATTCAACCAACAAATCAATTAACTCATTATAAATTTTTATTTCATACATTAACAGTTTGATCTTTTCATTCATATACCAGTTTATCTTTTATTTTCATTTATTTCTTTGAATTTTATTTAGAATAACTTCAACCCTTTTCTTAAGTTTACAATTCCTCTTTTTTTTTTTTTTTTTTTACTCATACCACATAAATTATCCTTTTATAATTTTCATTTATTTCTAACAACTTTTAATTTTATTTACTCATTAAATGTTTGTTTCATTTATTTTCACTTATAACCTCCAATTATCCATTTCCATTTATTTAGGTCATGTAAGTTTCTTCTATTTTATTACATTCAATGCACTTCTCACTTCCAATCATTTATTTAATGCTTACATTTCTATTATATTTAATTATAGTAATCATTTTTAATTACACTTAAATCCTTAACCTTATAACATTCATTCTTATAAGTAAAGGATTTTATTTATTCATTAATTATGGTTTGCAGTCATTTATGTATATTACCTACTTTCCATTATACTCAGCTAGTAGCATTTAAATCATGCTTGAGTTTATAACCATACACATCAATCCTTATTTATTAAAGAATTTCATTTTATTTACTTAAGTTTAAAATCACCTATTTATAATACTTACCTTTAATTTTAGTAAAATCTCAATTATAACTTAAGTTTATAACATTAAATTCTTATTTATAATAGCAATTCATTGAATACTTCATTATTTTCAAAATTTCTACTTGTATAATATTCTATTCCAATCTTCTTATTTAACATTTCAACTTTTCATATTTGGTAAGTTATATATGTTAAAGAAAATGC
This sequence comes from Allium cepa, assembly GCA_030765085.1. Classification (NCBI taxonomy): domain Eukaryota; kingdom Viridiplantae; phylum Streptophyta; class Magnoliopsida; order Asparagales; family Amaryllidaceae; genus Allium; species Allium cepa. Next base: position 947,542,493 of record CM060938.1, on the reverse strand, counting down.
AATTGAACTTATACAAGTTATGTCAATTCTTTAATTCATTCATTGTTCAATAGATCTTTACCATTTTCTTATAAGTTAAAATTTTAACTTCCTCTATAACTTAGCATTTAAGTCTCTTATTTTATTTAGGGTTTCAATTATTAATTAAATTATATTTCACTACCATAATTGAAACAATTAACTAATGGAAATTAAGAATTAAATACGGGGTTAAATTTTAATAGATAAATATATTCTTAAAACTTATATACCTCTAGTTTTATTTAAAACAATTAAAAATTTAGATATTTCAAAATAAATCTACAGTAGAATTTACTACAGTGGCCTTTCCCCTTCGAAACTCGAAAATGAAAGTCGATGATGCGGCCGCCATCACCGAAATTATTTTCCAGCGACAGAGAGGAAAGTACGAAACTTATTTTCTCCAAAATCTTCTTTAAAACAATTCTTCCAAATTATACTAAATATTTAAATAAGAAAATACTTATAAACCAAATTATTATAATTCATAAATCCTTTGAAAGCAAATTTCCAAAATCCCGGACTTAAGTTCTAAAATTTTCAAATTTCATTGATTTTAATTTCAATCTTATTTTACCTATTATTTATAAATTTTATTCCTAACAACCCATCTATTGCAACCAACAATATATATATATATATATATATATATAATACCTTAATAAAATATTTTATATATAGAAAATATAATAGGCGAAGTTATTTCATTCACCTATATTAAAAACAAATATTATGTCGGTCTGTCCTATTAAGTGTTTAGAAATCCCTATTGATGTCACAGCGTCCCATGCACCAACCAGAATTTATAAATACAAAACGGAACAAACTAACACAATATTAAAACCTTTTTATAGCACTAACAAATACGCTCTCTCATATATACACTAAGCGACTCCCATAGGGTATTAGTATCCTATTAGCAAAGAGTCAAACCCCACAAAGCTAAGGTTTATCGCTAAACCAAAGTTCTGATACCAGATGTAACGCCCCGCCTTTTCGCACGATTTAAACAGACACCCATGCCGATTCAAACCATACGGAAGGGCGGATTGTTATGGGGTAAATAAGAAAAACGAGAAAGAAATAAAAGAAAACAGAATCTCGCAGCGGAAAGATAAAATATAATAATAAAATATATGGTTTATAAATCTGTTTACAAAACATTTATATAATACATATCAGAGTTACACATACCAATAACAGTGCAGCGGAACAGTGTGTAGTGCACTAGTATAAATAATAATAGTAATACTACAAATCTTCGTCCTCGTCCTCCAGAGCTAAAACTTCAAATCCTGAAACGCTCGGACTGACCTGAGCGAATTGAAAAGACAAAACACTCGAGTCAGAACTAAAAGATCTTATGTGAGTTAAATTAACAGAAATAAATACGAGTATAGTAACTCAAGGGATGCTCGGGATTTACATCTCCTAAGGATCCGTTAAACTATTTACTATGTAGTATATTGCGCTATTATAATAGTGTCTACTTATAAAATAAACTTACTTTTAAATAGCATTAAGGGGTTACCCATATAGCCCTTAACACAAAATATATTCCCATAGTCTATACAGTACCGTAGTCTCCCCCATACTGGGCGTCGTCAGAGGGCACTCCATAGGTATGGTACAAAGCCAAAATCGTATAAGGCGCGCTAGGGTAGGTGACACGGCACAACTAGGCAATGCCAGGGTAGATATACCAATTACGCTTTCGGGTCGGTGGTAACGCATAGCCGCAGCTACCGCCCACCTCGAGCCACACCCCCAAATCAAAGAAACCAAAAGTGGCCACCGAATCAATCCAAAAGTCAAAGTATAATATCGAAGGGATGTGTCCGATCGACGGTGCAACCTTATTAACCCGTCAATCGCTCCTGTTTTAGCCACCTTATGCCAACTCACGGGAGTTGGGTCCACGTATTTACCTTACAGGAAACGTCGCCACCAACCTACTTCATTCTGGAATCTCCACCGCATACACGGTTAGTCAAAGTGGTTTTCGGTATCGACAGAGAGTATGTCCATATCCGATCCCGGTCTCTTTGCCAACCAATCGTTATTATAACACCGCGGTCATTTAAAAATAATTATACTTTTAAAACCAAAATAAAATATCCATTTAAAACCCATATAAAAACGATATCATTTTTATTCTTAAAACCCCAAATCAATACGATATCATTTTATTTTCCAATATATATATTATTTCCAAAATCATAGGGTTTCCAAAGTAAAATATTTAGAAATCAAAACTCTTGAATATAATATTTCCAACTTATACTTCCTTGAAAAACATAGCTTTGAAACAAATTTCCATCTCTTAAATGGTTAAATATTTAACTACTTTTATAAAACAAAATAGCTTCTTTAGATTTCACAAATCAATTCTAAATATCGATTTAAACTTCCAAATACCATTTCAATTCTTATGGTTAAAAGCTTTAAATATTTCACCGTTTCAAAAACAAACTTATTTGACAAACCCATATATATCATATCCAATTACTTATTTTTCGACTTGAAATGTTTACTTATTGAATTCAATATAATTTAAGTAAACCTTTAATTTCACATAACTGGAAAAAATTTCAATTTATTTAACTTGATATATTCATTTAAAACAACCTGATACTCATTTAAATCACTTTACACAAAATCAAGTTATAAATCATATCCTTTAAAATTTAACTTTTATTTAAATTCCGATTTAACTTAATATTCAACTTCCAATTTTATTCTCATTTAAGTCAATAGAACTACCAGAAATTAAATTTTAATTAAATGCTTAATCGTATTTGATCTTAGAATCAAACTTCGGTTTGTACTTCAAATCAATTTTTATACAAAGCCTAAAACCGGAAAATTTCTATATATATATAGCTTTTATTAATGATCAAATCAAAACCCATAAACCATATATATATGTATAACTTTACAAAACCATAGTAAAACATTTCCAAAAATAATTATATATGTTTACCGCAGTGCCTGTATAAAATTTTCTATCCTATGGTCAAGTGATACAGATGTTTATCATTTCAATCCGCAATTTAAAATAAAAATTTTGCGGTTGTATATCATTTCAAACCACAATCCCGAATGAAATGAAAAATGCATGATAACTTGCAGTTTTAATGATATAAAATAAAACATCCATTCATCATTCATCATCCATCATCCAAATCAAAATCATCATCCAATAATAAATCAATATCAATATACATCTGATAATATATAACAGGTAATAACTGACAGTTATATTCAAAAATGAATTTAACAACTATTAAACTAACAGTTTATAAGCAAATAAATAACTATAACTGTCAATTTATACGCAGTAATAAAATTTATGAACAGTTAAATTAAATAAATGTGATTTAACAGAGATAAGGAATAAAACATGTCAAATAGTCATAAATAAATTTCTACTCGTATCTAAAATCAATTTAACAAACATAAGAAATTTTAGAAATTGTGAGTGGGTTAAAACACTCACCTTTCGGATTTAAATCGAATTTAAATCCGATTTAAACCCAAAAATTTGACCGTCTCAGAATTCGTTCAAACCAGCGTCATCAAGTCTGGAATTTTAATACGATCCTAACAAAAAAAACTGCGCGTCTATCGGATATCGAATGCACAAGATATTGCGTAAATTGTGATTGAAATTTTTATTTAAAACAAAAAAAATGGACATATTGAACTCACTTGCATGCCACGTCAGGTCTCTCCAAATTCACGTAACAGTAGCCTCTCTTCACGCAATTACCTCCAGGAACAACGCACGCGTCACGAACCCTAACGGCCACGAACGATTTCGCGACCTAGCCGCTACCGCTTAACGCCGCCTCAGGCGATCACCCATGCTCTGACGATCACACATCGCCCCCCTCCGACCTCGCGCCTCGCGACGCACTCGATCTCAGTCAAAGAACACGCAGCCGCCGCCAACATACTAAAACCCTAGACGAAAATTGCTCCACATCCAACCGTTGATTCTCGAAACAAACTACATGGTTCGACTCCCCTCGGTCCCCTCTGCAAAACCCAGAAACCGTTTCCCGATCCGACGAACTTTGTTGCGGCGATGATGAACGGCCGAAACTTCATCGATTTCTTCTGGTCAAACCGCATACCAAAACGAAAAACGAACTGTACCAGCAGATTACGTATCTCGAGAACTTTAACATATAATTTTTAGGGATTTTTCTGAGATGTTTGAATTTCCATTTGAAATTTGAATAGAAATAGATCTAGGTTTGCATCCATTTGAGGAGGAGAAGGAGTTGAAGAAAAGAATGTACAGACAAATGATAGAAGATGGAGGTTAGGGTTTATAGTCGTCTATTTATAAGTAGGGTGGGATTAGAGTAGGTAGACAGGATAAATGAACGTGCGGAACAAACTATGGCCCAAAAAGCCCGTTCTAACCCCGGAACGAAATTTATTAAACCCACATATCCAAATAGGTATTTTAAAATATTCTGAACGCGATGGAAAATGTTTCACGACCAAATTCGATCGTATGAAGAAGTTATGCTGAAAACAAAATTCCCAAATTGATTTCAAATTGTTTTTAATTAAATCGATTTCAAGGCGTTTCGCGTCCATACGATAAAACGACAGGTCCGATCGATACGAAACCTGAAACTCTACAATAATTCACCGATACGGATCCGATGAAACTGGTTTCGTCGAAATCCGAGTCCGTGGCCAAAATGGCTATTTTTATATTAATTAAATAAATTAAAATAAATTATAAAAATCAAATTCTATATTTAAATTCTAAAATTGAACAAATTTTATCGCTTATATATTTCTTAATCAATTTCAATGATCTAACAAGTTTAGATGTGAATTAAAAGTTGATAAGTCTATCAATTGCAGTGTTAATTTCTCCACTTCCTGATATTTAGGAATTATAAATTAAATCCTCAAAAACCCATTTTAATTTCAGTAACGTAATATTTAAACGTTTAATTCCACTTTATTTGCAATAAATACAATTGTTGAATTTTGATACTTTAATTAAATTATAAATCTTGCTTTCTATAATCTATATCAACAAATGGTCCAATTATAAATAGAATTAGCATTAACTTCATTTTATAGAATTAACTACTCCAATTACAAAACAAATCTACGCTAACTGCACGATTTAAATCTATTAATTGTAATTGAGTCTACATTAAATGTTATAAATTATAAATTGGAACCTCAATAAATTCGTTTATTGATATAAAATCTTTGTATTCAGTAAATAGACATTTTATGAGTACAAATAACATTTGAATTATAACACATGTCATTTGTGCATGCTTCATTTCTTATAAACTCCCCTTTATTAACTAGAACACATTAACCAAAACAAAATAATTAATTTAGATTTATTTCAATCGATTGCCATTCTTAACTTAACATACTCAAAATGGTTAACCTAAATAATTGTTACCCTTTTACATTCAAATTCACTTACAACCATCATTACAACAATGTTGCCATAGATTTAGATTTAATTAAATAAATTTAATAAATGGGTAATGTTTTGTAATTATCACTAATGCCAAATATATATGTATTAATTACTACTTATTATTATGAATTCATTTATTAATTTACTAGTTGCCTTTGTCTTCTTACATCCTATTTACTACCAAACTTTCTATTTAGTTATAGTTTATAAATATATAAATGCCTAGGCAAATAAAGTTCTTGTCCTTTCTGTTATTCCAATTTAAATCGGGTATGTGCAAATAAATTGTTTATTAACTTATTCTTACAAAATTATTTGCATACATTCAGTTATACCTAATTTAATGCATTGATTTTCAATTATAAATTAAAGGTTTTCCTTTAAAAGCTTTCTTTACTAAACCATACATGACATTGATCTAATTCAATTTTCTATCTAATAATATTAATTCATTTAAATAAATTCACAACTTACCCTTGTTTCCCTATATTCTCTTATTATCCTAGTATAACCATTTACATTACTTCAAATTTATTCGTCATTTTATATTAACCGATAATACTTAGCTTAAATTCCTATGGTTTCATTTCCTTTTCAACATATGCTTCATTATAAATTATAAATCTTTACTTCTTTCTAAATTTAAAATTATCAAATCTTATTAAAATGACAAAATTAACTGACGAAAATTTACGGGTCGTTACACATCCCTTTCTCAAAAATCAATTTATACTTTGTTTATCAATTCTCAAACTCAATTTCTTCACTTAATAAGATTTCCCATAAATCTTATCTCATTTAATAACTCACTTATCATCACAGGAGGAATATTAATTGGATTTTAAAAGCATTTGAAAACATTTAGATTTATAAAATAAGAAGTATAGTTTTATACAATTTACTGTTTAAAAGAAATATTTAACATAAAAATTAGAGTTCATATCCAATTAATGATAAATTGTAAAATTGGTTGTAGAAAATCAAAGTTTATTATAAATATTTACCTATCCTTTAAAAATAACTAATTCAAAACATTTTAAATTCAAGTAATAGTTTACAAGAAATTTGTATAGAGTAGTAATTTAAGATACTCCTTTTAAAATAAGTTTATAATTTTAGAAAACCCAATATCCATCTATAATGCCTCTTGACCATATTCTCACTTTTTACTTCTAGAAATATTCAACTATTTCCTTCCAAAACCAATTTCCATAACTCAAATCAAGTCCTTACCATGACTTATCTCATTACATATCCGCTAATACATTCTATCTCATTTATAAACTCCGTTTGTAAATTTATAACTCCCTGAGTTTTCCCTTTTATTTAGTTATGAAGACAATTTATTCAACAATCCTATTTTTAAAATTTATTCTTCAATTCAGTTCCTTATTGTTCCTTAATAAAATTCCATTTCATTTCTTAATAAAATTCCCTTATTTTATTTTTTAATATAGTTTTGCTTTTACTTCAAATCCATTCCTTGATTACAATATTTTCTTCAAGTCTTTGTATATAATTTAATTTTTCCCAAACTCAACTTTAACGAATTTTAAGTTTAACCAAAGTAATAAATATTCTTCTAATTTTACTTTAGCCTCAATAGAAGTAAATTCAAATCCTAAAGAAATATTCTTTTAATTTGAAATTTCATTTAACTTCCTTCAATTAAATTATTTATAGCATTTAAAATTTTTAGTAAATTCCAATTTCCCTATAAATTTAATTCGCATGCAAATCCATATCAATATCATTCATCCTGTCATATGGCAACAATATATATAATAAATAAATATCTTTGAGGAATCATGTTGGATCCCTCCAACCTGTTTTCCCTGCATCCACAAATGTTAGCACAGAATAAAATATCAATTCCACTTACAAATGGATATTGCAGTATATGGGTCATGATATTAACCAGTGAATAAATTATTATCAATCAACCAAACACATCCAATAATTTAAATTTAACATTTAAATTTAATTTAGGGCATCCAAATGAGTGAGGAATTGCTTTTAGGTTGCAATCCATTCCAATATTGCCTTGGTTTCCCGATTTGACCATGAATAACAATTTATATGATTTTATCAATATTTGAATAATCAAGTGGCAAATTTATCGTTATATTTTAGTTAACTTATAATTTATTTAAGCGAACTATCTCCCGCCTATTATCCTTATATAACCAATTATATGAATTTTATTACTAGTCAACAATTCGAACAAACAATCTTTGTTTAAGAATTTCCATTTAAGCTAATAAATTATCAAATTTTTATTAAGGTTTTTATTTCAACAAATAACGAAATTTTAAACTAATTTCATTTCTTTTTTTTATATATATAATAAAAAAATCTCTTAGTAATTTAAATAATTGAATGGAGTAATAAACAAATTAAACACCCAATATACTTTGAATAAAATAAGCTAGTAGGTTTTATAAAATGTGTATAAGTATATTTATTTTCCTTTGAAATTATATATATATAATTTATAACAAAAATTGATTCAAAATTTAATAAATTTCAGTCATTTAAAATTCTACCTTCTTTCCTTTAAAAATAAAATAAAACTTCATCTTACTACTATTATATATATACACACACATGTATTTTACTGCTTTATTTACCCATATAAATATATTAGTATTATCATTAATATTTAAATATAGATTGTATAAATATATGTACACCCTGCTGCAGTTTCTCTTTTTTTTTTTTAAACACATAATCAAGGTAAACCGTAAATCATAAATATACCTCACAGCACCCAATTCGAGACCACTACACCACACCGCCTCCAGACGTGAACAATCCACATCGCCTTCAAATCGAGCAATCGCCATGCTCCCAGATCGAACCACACACATCGCGCACCACGAATCGAGCAAACCACCCACTAGCGACGCGCCTCCAACCGCCATGGAAACCCCACGGAATCGCGACACGGCACGGCCCAAAGCGCGTACGAGAGTCGAATTGCATGCTTCCCTATTCGATTTTGCCTTAGGGTTTCATTTTCACCATCATTGACAGGACGCGACCCTCAGTTGCACGCGCGAGAGCAAGCTCGCCTAGATTTCGTTCGATTTCAAGCTAGGGTTATTTATAATTTGTTTTTTTTGTGAAAGCCGTGAATCGACAGAGAAGAAAAGGAAAAAGGATAGGGGTTTCGGAATTTTTAAAATAATAATAAAAAGAGGAGTTGGCTTCGCGATTAAAAGGGAAGGGATGGCAGCCATGAATATAGTTTTCAGATCGAACAAGAAACAGAAGGTATCGCGATTTTTAAAAAGAAAAGAAGCGTATACAAGAAGACAAACAATAGTGTTAGTTTGTTGAGGAAGCTACGTTAATTATTTTATTTTAAATTTTAAATTTAAAAAAAAATCTTCTCGAATTCAATTAAATTATAGCGCGTTTGCTTATCGTACAATCACACGGTAGCTCCGAAAATTACGAAACTTGAAATCCGGCAATAATTCAATATTACGGATCCAACGGAACTGGTTTCGTCGAATTCCGAGACTGTGCCTCAGAAGGTTATTTTTAAATGTCAATTTAGACGATGTAAATTTAAAATTGAACAAACGATAGTTAAATTCAATTTCAATCCATCTATTACTTCCAGTATTATCAATATGAATTTTATAAGCCCTTTAAAATATTTTTAACAAACTTATAATTCCAAATTCTTTATATTTTACCCAATATTTAAGTATCACTTTAATAATTAATTAATTTGTTCAATTAATGATTATATTTAAATTCTGAATCACTTTTATATTAAATAAAATCAAACTTTTCATATTCAAATCAATTTTAGTTCAAATCAATATTTAAACCCATTTAAATATCTCAAATTAACCGTCCAAAAATCCAGGTCGTTACAGATATTGTGGGATCTTAGTTAAGTCACAACTTATTACCCAAAATCTTTTCTTCAAATGGTTTAAACAACTTTCCACTTTAATCTTTTAAAACAAAAGATTCATCTTTTTAAAATACACTTCAATTTGAAACCAAAGTTCACCCGTCTTTCACAAAGATTCATTCATAACATCCAAAGAATTTCAATTTAAACTTGAAATCCTTTCAACAAAAATTAGGAATTCTATCTTTATATGAAATCTATTATCATTTGAAAACTAATGCTTTTCATTTAAGAAAAATCTGATCTAATATGCACAACTTATAGCCTTTAAAGTATAAACTTTGATTAAATTTAAATTCCCAAAATAATACTTTTAAAATACTTTAAAGATGGTTTAAAAACCATATATATATACATATATATATATATATATATATATATTATATAACTTGTATCGCCTTTTTTTAAACCATTGTTTCCAAAATAATTTAAAACTTAAACAAGAGATATTTTATTCAACTATATTTCAATTTCAAAATTTCCTTTTCAAAAGCTTTTCAAATCATTTTGGATTAAAATTCAATCTTTAAAACCATTTCATATTATTAAATTCAAATATTTGTGACGTAACCAATTTCCTCATGCAATCCATGTTTGTGTGTGTGTAGTGTAGTCCAAAGGTTTTACACACAACTGTTTGCGTCAAAATTGACCACAAACACCCAATATCGTGAAAGCACCCGTTTACCAACACAGATCAGCAATAATTAACACAGAACACGGATCTAAGAGATAGTAAATGCAGCAAGTCACAAATAACAATAAACAACGCTGGATTTATAGTGGTTCGGCGATCGTGCCTATGTCCACTTTGAAGTTGGTGACTTTATTGATATTCTCTTAATGATTTCAATCGATTACAGCGAATTACAACTGATGATAGCTTTCAAATCTGATTACAACAGCAATAATGAAGTATGGAATTGAATCCGGCAGAGTCTAGACGTTCAATGGCGGAAGCCCCATTTTCTGAAGGCTTCAGGGTGCTATTTATAGGCGTAGGAGGCCCATATCTCGCTCAAACTTCGGGAGACTTTTTCTGGCATGTGAGTGGGCCCACGCGACCGACCCCACCAAGTTTCGTCTCGATCTGAGATCGAATCGAAGCGATTTCGAATCCATCAAAAAATGATCCAATCGAGCTGAAACTTTGCAGGAACAATCTTTACCTTGTATGGAAGCTACTGTGAAAATTTCGTTGCATTTAGATCAGAGGTTTAGGAGATATGATCGATTCAAGTTGTGGTTTTTCGTGAGGGCTGTTGTGTTCGAATCCATCACTTCGAATCCATTCCCTTCGACTCGATCGGTCACGTGGATCTCTAGTGACGTGGCGCGCACTCCTTGCATCGATCCTGTTTTATCTCCGAGTTGACTGCTTCGCACCCATGGATTTCACCTCGTTCGTATCGTGTGCCATGAACCAGTTTGCATCAATGGATTCGAAATGGATCGATATGAAGGGGATCAAGATGAGCCGAGTGGATTCGAACAGGGCAGAATTTATGGATACGAAGGAATGATCTGGCATTCTTGGTGGATGTGAGGGCGATCGATTCGAAGTAGGGTATATGGTGATGGATTCGAAGTGCTCCGGACTCGATGGATACGAAACAGTGCTTCAGCATGGATACGAACGTGCTCAGGGAATGCCCATCTGATGGATTCGAACCGATCGATTCGAAGTGATCAACATCACGTTATCGATCGATTCGAACTCGATCGATTCGAAGCATTTGTAAACCAACAGATTCGAACAAGACAATTAGTGATGGATTCGAACCCATGGATTCGAAGTGAGCATCTCCCCAACTCTTCGATGGGTTCGAACGACACTCCTTGGCTAACTTGCATCGATCATATCTCGTTCATACGACCTCCGATTAACCTGAAATTTGGAATGCTGGCTCCCATGACTTTGCTTGCCGTGTCCTATAAGTTGTAACCTGATCCGAGCTCGGACAAAATTCATCGATATCCATAGCGAAGTGAAGTACAACCAATCTCTGAGACGATTCTTTCATTTTTGACCGATCTATTGGTATCACGGCTTTGCCAAAAAGCAGGATAACATTCGCCCCCCAAAACATGCCTTGCGGTAGGAAGGTGTGTTTTGAAATGCCTTGAGTTGGATGTTCATATCCTATCATCAACCTGCAAAGAACTTGATAGTTTCATATGTCCTCAAATGGCGATTATTCGGGATCGTACGCCACTTGAGGTGAATCGGGACCGTTCGTGGTCTGCGCCGTTCGCGGCAAAGGATGGAATAGGACCGTTCACGGCAAATGGTGATCTTTTGCGATCAAGTGTCGTTCAAGGCGAATGGTGACCGTTCGAGGTCGGATTTCATACTGAGTGAATCATGACCGTTCGCGGTCGGTGCTGTTCGAGGCGGATTGTGATCGTTCGCGATCAGCTGCCAGATAAGTGAATCATGATCGTTCGCGGTCGGATGTCGTTCGAGGCGATTTGTGATCGTTCGCGATCATTTACCGTTCGAGGCGAATTATGTGTGCCGGGGGGGACTTAGTATTATCGATGCCGGAGTTCATGTTCGGGGGAGTTTCTGAATCAAAGACTCCGGCGGTTCACCGCCATACAGAAGGTGCTCGTGGACCGTTCGCGATCCAACGGGCGTGAAAATAAACTCTTTCATGGAATTGCAAATATCAAAGCAATGGTTATACGAATCTCACAACAGAAATGTCCATACAAACAGAATCTAAATGTTCAAATCAAAATCAAAGCAAAAAGCATAGCAGGGATGTAAAAGTGTAAACTCTCACTGTGATGCGGTTGGTAGTCATTCAGAGCATGCCTATGGATCGTGCGCGATCGCTCACATGTATAGATGATTTAACCGTATTAGTGATAGGTTTTCAACTTGTTCATCGTTATTTCAGTCAATCAATGGATAATCAGACGTTGTCCCGACTCAGAGCCACCTCTAGTTGAGGTAGATGGTGGGCGTTCTGGCTCCACTGCTGGAGTCCGCTTCCTCACATACTGAAGGAGCATACCGTTCCTGATATGCCCTTCCACCTCGTCCTTCAGATGCCTGCAATCATTAGTGTTATGACCGTTCAGTTCATGAAATATGCAATACTTATCTGATTTTCTTTCGTCGGAAGTTGGGTCCCTTTGCATTGGTCTACGATACGGGACCTGTTCTTTGGTATACTGAGAGATTCGCTCTAAATTCTCGTTCGGCTCTGAGTATGTGGTAAATCTTGGTTCCTTTCGTGGTCGCATAGAACTGTTATAGCCAATCTCAGCCTTTCGCTTCCCCTTGCTAGTTTCTGTACCTTTCTCAGGAGGATTTCCATCTTTAACCGTGTAAACATTGAGCTCATCTCCTTCTTCTCTTTCTGCACTCGCGTCTTCCAATCGCAAGAACTTTTCCGCCTCATGATAGAATTCTCCTAGATCCATAGGTGGATCTTTTGTCAATGAATTTTTGAAATCCGTGCCATCAGCTATTCCGGAAACGGCTGCCATCATAACCATGGATGGATCTGGCCGATCCACCGATGCTGCCGCCGCATTGAATCGCGTTAGAAAACTCCTCAAAGTCTCTCCAGCCTTCTGCTTCAAAATTGCTAAACTCATTACGTTCTTGGGTCTTGCAATGTGAACCCTAAATTGTCTCATGAATCTTTCATTCAAGTGTGCACATGTTCCTTCGGAGCCGCACTCTAGTTGCCTAAAGCATAATGCTGTGATATTTGTCAGATATAATGGAAAGCACCGGGCCATAACCTCTTATGATGCCCCCAGCACCTCCATATGCCTCATGTACCTCGTCAAATGGACCGTGGGATCCATCCTCCCATCATACATCTCTATTGATGGCAACCTAAACTCTGGTGGGTTCCTAGCCATCCTAATTGCAGGAGAAAAGGGACTCCTGTTTACGTCTTCAAGATCTTTGTTTGTTAATCCGCCTTTCATGGCTCGCCTAACCATTTGTGCCAATTTATCTTCGTCTCCAAGATGCAATCCTTGTTCATTGCTTTCGACCTGCCCCCCGAGTTCATGAGGGAATTTTGGAATCCGCCCCCTTGACTGAGCATTCATTCCTCTATTATCTCAATGTTGCGCAGATACTCTTCTCTCTCCCTCCGGGATTGGATCTACATGCTCCAAGTGTGTGCCTCCTAATCCAGGTGCTATGCCGGATGGTCCTGCTCCGTTCTGAACTCCATTGGCATCACTGCTCTGTGCTCCAAGTTGTCCTATTTGTTGAAATAAACTCTGGATCAACTCCTCTTGTTTCTTCATCAATGTCTCCATCTCGTCCCTAGTGATGAAGATCGACACTTGATTCGCTCCTGAGGAAGCCTCTAGACTTCCTTGATGTTCACTTCTCTCTGGCCTTTGTTTCTTACTTGTTTGTCTCATCATGGTTCTTAGATCTGAATTCCTGAGTCTTCAAATTCAACTTCTCCTGAATCAGTTCCCAGTGAAAGCAGCAAAATGTTCACGTCAAAATTGACCACAAACACCCAATATCGTGAAAGCACCCGTTTACCAACACAGATCAGCAATAATTAACACAGAACTCAGATCTAAGAGATAGTAAATGCAGCAAATCACAAATAACAATAAACAACACAGGATTTATAGTGGTTCGGCGATCGTGCCTACGTCCACTTTGAAGTTGGTGACTTTATTGATATTCTCTTGATGATTTCAATCGATTACAGCGAATTACAACTGATGATAGCTTTCAAATCTGATTACAACAGCGATAATGAAGTATGGAATTGAATCCGGTAGAGTCTAGACGTTCAATGGCGGAAGCCACCTTTTCTGAAGGCTTTAGGGTGCTATTTATAGGCGTAGGAGGCCCACATCTCGCTCAAACTTCAGGAGACTTTTTCTGGCACGTGAGTGGGCCCACGCGACCGACCCCACCAAGTTTCCTCTCGATCTGAGATCGATTCGAAGTGATTTCGAATCCATCAAAAAATGATCCAATCGAGCTGAAACTTGGCAGGAACAATCTTTACCTTGTATGGAAGCTACTGTGAAAATTTCGTTGATTTGGATCAGAGGTTTAGGAGATATGATCGATTCAAGTTGTGGTTTTTCGTGAGGGCTGTTGCGTTCGAACCCATCACTTCGAATCCATTCCCTTCGACTCGATCGGTCACGTGGATCTCTGGTGATATGGCGCGCACTCGTTGCATCGATCCTATTTTATCTCTGAGTTGACTGCTTCGCACCCATGGATTTCGCCTCATTCGTATCGTGTGCCATGACCCAGTTTGCATCAATGGATTCGAAATGGATCGATACGAAGGGGATCAAGATGAGCCGAGTGGATACGAACAAGGTAGAATTTATGGATACGAAGGAATGATCTGGCATTCTTGGTGGATGTGAGGGCGATCGATTCGAAGTAGGGTATATGGTGATGGATTCGAAGTGCTCCAGACTCGATGGATACGAAACAGTGCTTCAGCATGGATACGAACGTGCTCAGGGAATGTCCATCTGATGGATTCGAACCGATCGATTCGAAGTGACCAACATCACATTATCGATCGATTCGAACTCGATCGATTCGAAGCATTTGTAAACCAACGGATTCGAAAAAGACAATTAGTGATGGATTCGAACCCATGGATTCGAAGTGAGAATCTCCCCAACTCTTCGATGGGTTCGAACGACACTCCTTGGCTAACTTGCATCGATCATATCTCGTTCATACGACCTCCGATTAACCTGAAATTTGGAATGCTGGCTCCTATGACTTTGCTTTCCGTGTCCTATAAGTTGTATCCTGATCCAGGCTTGGACAAAATTCATCGATATCCATAGCGAAGTGAAGTACAACCAATCTCTGAGACGACCTGTCTTTCATTTTTGACCGATCTTTTGGTATCACGGCTTTGCCAAAAAGCGGGATAACAACAACAATATCTTATCACAACCATCATCAATTAAATCACAATAATATCGATAAGCGGTATAATCCTATAAAGCTTATCTTCATTCAAAGATTCACATATAAATATGTAAATGTTCGTCGACGAAAATTCTATCGGTTTAGAAAACCGTCGAACGAATTTAAATTAAAAATAACCGCAAGCGCACGGTGTACGATTGTAGCACGTGACGAATACGGGTCGATCCACAGAGAATTGATGATTTTAAAATTCTATTCAATCAAATTAACCAAAGTTGGAAGAGTGATTAACTAAAAAAAAATGACAAAAGAAAATAGATAAAAATATGAGAGTGTTAAGACAATTTAGAGGCAATTTCCACTCTCTACATCACATAAATCAACAAAATGAAGTTATGATCTCTGTTTTCTTGTCATTAGTGAATTAGTTGATGTGCTTATCATAAGTATGGTATATTTGTGCTATTAATTAGCTCAATATAAACCATCAAACTATAACACAACCACTAATACACTTTTAAATCTCATAAAATATGACAACAAAGTTGAAAGCAAAATCTATTTTAAGCATGGCCTATTAACTATTAATTAGAAATATAAGCCATCAAATTTTAATTTCAACAATCACTTCCTTGCCATAATCATATGTAAATGAAGAGGCAATTTGTGTTTTGTTTGTTTAAGTATAGCCTATTTGTTATGAACAACATAGACTATCAAATTCAAAGCTAAACAACATCATTAAACCACTTCAATCATTCTCATTAAGCACATAAAGAGAGCATAAACATCAAAATGTTGGATCTACATACTAGAGAGCTTCATTACCCCTAAATTGAAGGGATTAAGCTCTCATATTTGTTATCATATGAACAAATGTAGAAAACAACATTAAACAAGAAGAGAGAAAGAGAGCAAAATGAAAAGAAAAATTATTCTACTTGCATAAAAGAGAAGAGATCTACACTACAACATGAAAGTAAATAAGCATGAAAAGAAAAAGAACATATATTGAAGTTGTATAAAAAAAAAGAATTACATAAGAGAAGACATGGCTAAGTAGCCATGGAAAGAAAGAGAGATTTGATTTATTTTCTAAACTAAAACTAACTAACTAAGAGGGAGGATGGCTACATGAAACATAAGGGGTATTTATACAAGTTAGAAACCCTAATTCACTTTTTTGGGGAATGCCCAAAATGCCCCTTAGGAAGTGTGGAGGCCAAGTAATCATTAATATGTCTTAATCCCCCATTAAGTGTACATGAAGCCATTAAGTCCAAAAGCATGTGCATTAGCCTTTAATTTGTACATTAAGGTAGGTGGGTAGGTGGGGTCCTCCATGATCTTCACTTTGAATTATTTCCATCTTCATTCCTTTATATTCTTTGTGCATGCATATTTCTTCATGAAACCACTCCTATTTGAGACCATTTTCCTACAAATATATATATAAATTTCCAATCAATTTTTCTCAAAGAAATATATGCACTTAAATGACCGTTTTGCCCCTATATGAAGATGAATATGTGACAATTTGGAATTAAAATGAATTTTGGTTAAAACAAGTTAAAATACCCAATATGATCATTTATTTAATTTAAATAGAATAAATATGGTGGTAAAAATATGCACATTTACGTGCACATCAGTAAATTCATCACAGATAAATAAATAAAACATGGGTGATAGCATAATCATAACACATAACATCACACATCAGGGATGTCAAACAATTCAACATACGGTAGAATCCAAACATCCATAAGTAAGATCAATTAATCACCTGATTAATTTATACAAGATTAATGACTTATGAATAAATTGCTAATTCTGGTTAATTAACATTAATTAATTATAAACCATTTTAATTAATTAACCTTTAATCATTTATTAATTAACCTTTGATAATAAATTAATCAACCTTTAATTATTAATTAATCAACCTCAATTAATAAATTAATCAACCTTTAATCATTAAGTAATTAACCAGTAATTACTTAATTATCCTTTAATTAATTAATTACATTAATTAATTAACCCTTATTAATTACCATTTAATTAATTATCCTTAATTAATTATAAAAGTGATTATCCCTGATCACTTATATTAATAAATCACAAATTAATTACATTGAGTAATTATCCTTTAATCACTTGATTAACCCACTTAATCATTAATTACTTAATTAAGTAATTATCTTTAAGTAATTAATCACCCTTAATTACTTACATAAATAAATCTTATTAATTAATTATCCTTAATTATAATTACGCAAAGTAATTATACCGTAATAACATTAAGTAAAAATCATTTATTAATTACATTAAGTAATAATACTTAGTTAATTACATTAAGTAATAATACTTAATTAATTTCATTAAGTAATTATTCTTTAATTACTTATCATTAATTAATCACCCTTAAATTAAAGTAATTAACCCATAAACAAATGATTAATAAACCTTTAATTTATCCTATAAATTAATCAAACATTAATTAATTACATTAAGTAGTTATCCTCATCTTTTAAATTATTTACATTAAGAAATTACTCATGGCTCTCATTAATCAAAAGATAAACTTTTTATCTTAAAAATATTATTTAAATAACCTTTTGAATTAACATATGAATTAACCTAAGACCTCAAAGTTAATTAATAATAATAAAAATCATTTTACCCTCTTTAATTAACCATTATATTATTTAAACTTATTTAGATAATTTAAGAATTTAAAATAATAGACATAAAATAAAATACATTAAATTTTCATTAACTTAAAATAATTTATTTTTAACCTTTAATTAATTCCAAAACTAGAATAAAACATTTATTGTTTTAAAAGAATTACCAAGAAAGTGTTTAAGCTTGTTTTATTTTAAATTTGGAGAAACTTTTTTATTTAAAATTTCAAAAAAACTGTTACATTGCAAACCCGAGACCACGTCGGGTATCAACCTGAGTAAGATCCCACTTTACCCGGAAATACACCAGAGTCACCTTTTCTTCTTCTTTTTTTCTTTTTAAATTTTAATATATGTTAATCATATTAACTCACGCGATCATACCCAAGCCTTTACTCGAGTCAGCATGCCAAAACCTAGAGAGCAAACACGAGACCTTTTCATTCTTCCCAAACTCAATCCCCTGACACACCACTGACACTCGTGCACGTGCATTCGAGTTCGCCACCGCTTAGGTCTTCACTGCCATCATCGGCAAGTCGACCCTGATCATCTCTAACAATTTGACCATCAAACTCAGAACGATCACGAAGTCGAAAAACGAGCATGTCGAAACCGATCAGGACAAAACTTGATCACCCAAACCTCCATGTACCACCTAACTCCGACCACCGGTGACCACGCCTTCGCATCCATAGTCGCATCACTTGTCTATGCTTCTAATCCCCCTGGTCCCATCGATCCCGATGCACAAACATCGCCGCAAACGTTTCGACCACCACCACATTCCAATCAACACCTTAAACCCTATATTGACCATGTTCACCATCCACGATGATCAAGAATTTCAATGAACATTTTTCTCAAACTCTCCGACCTCCCAGCAATCTACAACTTCAATCACGAGAACCAATGCTTCACCGATCGCCAAAATTTGGTGAAAATTGCGATTCTGTTCAACTCATGATTTCTTCCTTAATAACAAACTAAAAATCCTGAATTTTATTTTAAAAATCATGGTTTTCCAAGTCGAACCCGATGATGTAGGTAAATCAATAAATTATGAGATTCGAATTTATCACATATATGAAATTTTTCACTGTATATTTAAATTTCCAAAAAAGCTCAATTTAATTCTTTTCAAAAGTATTTTTAAGACCTATATCTTGATCAAACATACAAGTTTCATTCAGATCCAAAAGCCTAAAAAGGATTTGAGGAGGAGCTTTTGATTTTTGAAACAGGTTTTTGAAATGTGTAATCAACAGAAGCAACTATGCATGTATATTAGACATGCACACCCATATCTACACATATATATACATATTTGTATGCATTCAAACAAATTTATATACATCCAGTCATTTTTCACTGCTCCAACAAGTTACAGATCAGATTGAAGGGGGTTTACTCACCAGAGTTAGAAAACAGAGAGCCTGGAAATTTGGTTTTGAATTTGATAACTGGAAGCTTTGTTTCTTTGAAAACTGGAATTTGTTTTAATATTTGATCTGCTTTGTTTTCCTAGTTGAATTTGATCTTTTCTTGACTTTGAAATTGCTTGCTTGAATCTGAACTTGTTGAATTTGAACTACTACTTGCTATTTGATTTTTCACTTGCTTCAGGTTGAAGATCAAAGTTTAATTTTTGATTTTCTTTTTATCTTTTTTTCTCAAGTCTTAGTTTTAACAGATGGGGAGAGTTTGAATTTATTTTTCGGTTTTGATTTTTCTTTTGATCTGGATCTTGTTTCCAGGTTTGTGAACGTATGAAAGAAAAATATGAAGCCTGATTTTACATCAACATTACTTTATTTATAATTTTAATTCAAAAGAAAACAAGGTATGACACTTGTTAATGTATGCTATCTTAAACTTACAAATGTTAACTAATATTAAAATCAACCCTACACTTGTTTAAATACTATAATCATTATCTTACAATTGTTTAGATGTAAACATTTTTGTCTTTGAACTCTTCATTTATTACATATGTTCATTTACACACCTATATGTATTATGTTTTCTTTCAAATATGAAAGAAAATGTTTTTAAATTTTTATTAATCTCATTTCATATTAACAAACCAAATTTAGTTCAAGCAATTAAAAAGAAAGTATATAATTTTTTTCTTAAATCTTATTAAATTATATCTCATATTAACTTAAACTACTATACTTATTAATAAATATTTGTTTATATATGTATATGCATACAAACCATATTTATTTCAATAAGATACATATTAAAGCTTTCCATTTATTCTTGCCTTCATATTATGTTTTTTATTTTTAATTAATGCATTTCCTTATATATATATTTATAACTTTTAAAGAAAATGATTTTAAAATCTAATTATACTTTTAATAAATAAACACACACACACACATATATATTTTATATTAGTTTTCAAAATATAGAATTTAACTTTTCAAATATCTTTTGAAAATTTACTATATTAAATTCAAAATATCACTTTCAAAATATAGATATATTGTAATTCCAAAAAAATTATTAGTTTTAAATTGTAGAGTTTTCAAACTCAAATTATTTCTTAAATTTTTCTTTTTGAATTTCAAACCCACAATTCAATTTAAAATTATTTTATATACATATGTATAAACAAACAAACAAATATCTTATTTAATTTGCAAATTTTAAATTAATTCACCAATTAAATCCAAAACTTTATATTAATCACCAATTTTAAATCTAACTCAAAAATCGGGATCGTTACAGTTTTTTTCAAATCAATGTACATTAAGCTAGAGAAGGCTACACGAAGACCACATAAACATATATTCATATATGCACATATATATGTATACTAATATATGAGTTCAAAGGCAACAACCATATGCAAGCAATCAAGTTGCATCAAGGGCATGCACAGCAACAACAGAAGTTCTCTAAGCAATGTAAATGAACCCACATGAAAAAAAGCATTGAAACCTAACATCAAACGGTACAAGTGCAGAGTTTAAATTTATTTCAGTGGAAACCAGACCAGTCTCCACAAAGTATATAGGAACCAACACACATGGACCAGATAAAACAAGACCACACGATAATGCAACTACCAAAGTCCATCAAGCAACAACAAAGTATACAGGTAAACCAGAGAATTCAACACAAAGGAGTCAAGGCCGAAATCAATCAGAGTTTATTAAGTCCAGCATATACATGATGCAACAAACAAACAAACAAACAAACATATATTCGTACACAACACACATATATGCATTCACACATGTATACATGTATCCAGATAGTTTACTAAAGAAAATTAAGTTGCAGCATTGAAAAGAGGAACAAAATTCGAATGTTGTCATGGTCACATTCAAATGCAGATTTTAAGCAAACTTTAGAGAAGTGTTAATTGCGAGCAAAGAAAATTCATGAAGTTGAAGTCAATTATCACAAATTCGAAATGGCCAAAGTCAGACTAGAAAAGAACGGAACAAAATCTAAAGCAAACTCATGAAGCCGTGGTGACCAAGCACACATAACAGAAAATATATGAATTGGACCGGTCAGGATCAATCACGAGCAACTAAGAAAAATCGAACAGTAGAGCAAAAAGTAACAGACGAATTCAAAACATATTCGAATGATAATTAAGGAAATTGAACCCTGTTTAAACCCAATCATCATCGGCAAATCAAAATCAATCGATTTCAAGCATATCAACGAGAGTAATAAAGGAAATCACATACCAATTCAAATCGAACTCGACCAATTAAAGCAGTCGTGTGCAAATCAAAGAGACGATCTGTAACAACCCGCATATTTATCGATTTTATATTTAAATATTTTATTGTTAGTCGGAATTTAGTCCGAAAAGCTACTTTTTGCAAACGGTCAAATTAGGACTCGAGACCACTTCCAATGAGTTCAAAATGACGTTTGCAATCTTTTTAAGTATAAACTTTGATATGTTTGGAGCTAGTGGAATTTCACTACTTTGTCGCTTTGAGCTTTGGTTTGGACTTAAGCCTATTAGACCCAACCTCCACTCCCTCTTCTCTTTATTTCCTTCATAATTTCCTAACACAAAAGCTTCATCAAAAATGGTGCAGGGAATGGGAAATTAAAACTCCAAGCTCAAGTTCATATTCAAATCCAACATCTAACTCCAAATTCAAGGAGAAGCCATTGATTCAAGCTTGTGGTTGATTCTTGCTTTGCTTTAAGCTTCATTTTCATTGGTTTTTGTGAAAAGGTGAGATTTTCATCTCACATTCTTGTCTATAACTATCTTGGACTGTTGGGAATGAATTCCTATCACTTTAGCATGTACATTTGCATTTGGTATGGATTGGATTGGCGAAAAACTCCAATTTTAGTGTTTTTGCCAAATTCTGGGCCTAGGTCGCACTGCCATGGGAAAAGCCTCGGCATGCATATAGCTTGTTCGCCCATAGGTTGTTCTGTCGCTTTTAGGGCGGCCATGAGTTAGGTCGCTCGGCTATGCTAGGTCACTCGCACCCTTTAGCTCGTTGCACTCCTTTGGTCGATCAGGACTTAGGTCGTTCGGCATCATTCAGTCGCGACAACCCTTAGGTCGCTCAAATATTTAGGTCGTTGCTCGGCCTTGTTTAACAGTTAAGTCGCTACCACGTTAGGTCGGCCATGTTAGGCCGCAACCATAAGTCGCTCGGCCTATATAACTCGCACCTGTTGATTGCTTACCACCATTTAGGTCACGCCACTAGGTCGTTCGGCCTGGTTGAGTCACCATTGCATGCTAGGTCGCGCAATCCTTAGGTTCCTCGGCTAGCCCGCTCACTTCCTTAAGCCGTTAACTCGTTGGGCCGCATGCCACTGCTGTTAGTTCCTTTAGGTTGCGGCACAGTAGAGTTAGGTCGTAACTCGTGGGTTTTAGGCCGTAACACGTTGGTTTTAGGTCGCAACTCCTTGGTTCTAGGTCGTGACTCTTGGAGCGCTACTTTGTTAGGCCGCGACTCACTCCTAGTTCGCAATTTAAAGCTATTCTTGTGATGCGCTGCAACATATTCCCACTTTGATGGATTTGTATCGATTTCTTTGGATTTTATTCACGTCTTTGAATGTGAATTTTTGTGATGGATTGTTTCTGCAATCATTTTTGGTGATTTGTCACTTCAAAAATATAAAGGTTCCAATAATAGTAGTAAATATCAAAACTCTTTCATCAAAACGATTTCAACACTATTTTATTACAAAGCTCTTTCCCTAAGCCGTTTTCCAATCTATTAGTATATACAAGCCTTTACCTCAGTCGGATAAGAAATCTAATTAAATGGCTTAGTAAAACAAGTGGTATGAAACGCTTGCGTTTACTTCGTCGGTTAATTCTTGGACTTGTTCGATTGAACCTTTTTTGACAATTTTCTAGTGAAGATCTACAGTTTGTTCGTGAATATTTAAGTTAAGCAAGTGGTTATGGGACATGAAGCTAAACTCATATATTTACCGACTTAGTGTAATTGACACTTCTTGATGATCATTGACGACCATTTTTGTGTTTTAAACTAGAAATTGTGCGATGCCTCTTTGTCTACGAGGGAAACTAAACCCCGTTTGTGTGATGTTTCGACTCACATATGTGGGGTAGCGCCCCATGGTCTTCGGGCCGTTCGTGTGGAGCCTCGGCTCAAAATTAATGGTTAGCAACCATGAGATAGCGTCTCGTTTGTGTGATACACGTGTTGGTGAGCTTTCATGCTCCCGTTCTTGTGATAGGCCTACCCCTTTTTGTGATTTCTGGATTTCGTGTGTTGATTTCTGGAATTTGTGCTTCACCAATTTTCGTGATTTTCATTGATTAGTTTTATCAATTTTTGTGCATTGGTGAATTCGTGTGTCATTACCTTTTTGTGGATTTGGATCTTTGAGAAGATTCTTGTGATATTGATTAATCTCTTGTTGATTATCATTTACATACTTATAGTAGTATGCCATTATGGTTATTATACGTTTATGCCATATCTCTTATTCTATATCATGTCATCTGATATTTATAGCCAAACTGATCCGTTTATTATTTTCTTGTCAAATAATACTCGGGTCAGACCGAGATGTTACAGGTGCTTCTGCTTGACTTCTCTCCAGGGATCTATTACTCTGACTTTTGGCTAACTACTTAGATTAGTAGTTTTTTTTGTTGTATACAGATATCGATAGATGTATTCTTTTGTATAGCACATGTTGCTATTCTTTTGTGTTATTGTGAATCTTTCAGACCACTACTCTTATGTACACTTTCATGTGTTATATATTCATATCTTTTTCCGCCTTTGTGATATGGATGTCTGTGACTGATTTGTGTTATGTTTATTTCTATATTTGTTTCCGAATATTATATATAGCCACTGTGTAGTAGCTTTGAGTTTGTATCGGTATGTCGGATTTCCTCCTCAAATGAAATGCATACTATACTATCTGACATATCGGTGCTCGCACAAAGAAATTATATGGATGGTCGCTCCTCCACAGCCTTATTCTCCGTGCTAGTTGACAGCATTACTCCGTAGTGTCCTTGGCTTGCGTGGGTATAGAGGTGGGGGGTCACACGATCGATCAACGAAGCAACAACGCTAAATATCTATTCGATCGATCAATAGAATTGGTAGTGCTCGATTTCCAAAAGCCCTAATTTCTCAAAGAGAAACGAAGATAGATCGAAGAAGAAACGAGGCAGCCATTTTTGTAAAGAAAGGATAAAGGCCGAAGAAATAAAAGAAAAGGGGAATATTTTTTATCACTGAGTTTTTGTTTTTGGCCGGCAAATAATAATACTATGGACTTTTATCTTAAACTAAGATTTCTATTTTTGTTTACTTGTTTTTATTTTGTATTTCTCATTTAAACTTTTGTAAAGTCTAGTCGTGTGACTAGGGGATGAACTACGGTGGTGTAGCTCGAGAATTCGCAACTCAGTGACTAAGTTATGGCAGGGTTCTAAGCGTAGAGTTAGGTTAGTTGATAGCAAGTGTTGTGGGTTTACGTGTGAAGCGTCTGACTACTTAATTTGTAGTAGAAACCTTAAGGGAAACACGCAGTTAGGGTTTTGTTGAAGTTAGGTAAATTTGTGTTGTTCTATTTCTACTTCTAATATTCTGCTATTATCTGCGCTGCTTTTATTTTTCTATTATCGGTGCTGCAATTATTTTATATATTTTCGCATTAATTTTTATAATTATTAGTATCACCCTATTCAACCCTTCTAGGGTGAAATCAATCCTACAAGTGGTATCATAGCTAGAAACAAAAGCTAATTTTTGTTTCTACAAAAAAATTGATTTTTCAAAAACTAATTTTAGTTTTAAAATTTTTAAATGGCTTCTTCTAATAATCCTTTTACTGAGGATCAGTCCATAATTAGACCACCTATGTTCAATGGTGAATATGCTTACTGGAAAAATAGAATGATTTTTTTTGAAAACCATTGATGCTTGGAATATTGTCGAGACAGGTTATAGGACACCAACTATAGTGATATATAATCAAGAAATAGAAAAACTGATGGAATAATGGATAGATCTTGAAAATAGACTACAGAATGATAACGCTAATGCTAATGCTAATGCTTAATGTAACATTCCTGAATTTTAACCAAGTTTAATTTGGCAATTAATTTAATTTTGGAAATTATTTGTGAAATTAATTGTGAATTAATTAGGAAATTTCCAGAATAAATAAAATATTCAGACATAAAAATTGGATTTACTTTTTCTATGTTTTAAGAAAATATATGTATGATTTTTTATTAAGTGCATAACTTGATTTTTATTCATTTTCCTTTAAAAATTTATGTAAGTATAAATAGTTGAATAATGTGTGAATAATATAAAACAAGATTTAATAAAAGTTTTAAAACTACTTTCATTTAAAGTTTTACTTGAAATAACTAGTTGTATATTTATTAAAATGTGAACTACATATATACACACACATAAGACATTAATTATATGAGATATAATTTATAAATTAATAAGAAATAGGTAATTTATAATGAGTATGTCTTTGAAATGAAGTATAAGTTTTAAGATACATAACATAGATAAAAACATGATTCATAAGTTTAATTTGGAATAGGGATTTTAAACAAAATTTATAAAATAAATTGAAGTAAGTTCTAAAACACAATTTGTATTGTTTTGAACAAGTGTAAGTCATGCACAAAAGACCATGACAAGTGTTAAACACTGTCACCATGCAAAATACAAGTGGCAAAACAAAATTTTTCTTTTTTAAAAATTTAAAGAAAGGATGGCTATTTGTTAAAGATCTGCGTTGGATCTTTCTCTTCATTTTCATTTTTTCTCAAACCTGAAATCAACTACATATTAAAACAAAGCAATCAAAACCGAAAATCAAATAAAAACATCTTCTCTCTAAACCTTGGAAACAGAAAATACAAAAGAAATCACATCCTTGTAACAAAGAAAATGTAATGAAGATCAAAGCAAATGTAAATCAGGGTCTGCAATATTATCTTTCAACCTGATTTGGAGCAATTCAAAGCAGTTTTCAGTTTTGAAACAAAGATCAAACCTGAAACCAAAATTCAAACTAGAGCAAAAGCAAATCTTCAAAGATGCAGATCAAAAGCAAACTAAAATCTCAAAGCCAGGAAAATTAAAATCAATTCAAAATCTGGAAGTTTCAAATCTAAAGCAAAGTTTCAGATAAAATCAAAGGCAAAAGATGGAAACAACTCACATATTTAACAATCAAAAAATCATCAAACAAATTTCTGTTTCAAATTTCAAGCTTGCTGGTTCTATGTTCAATTTCATCATCTGGTGAGCAAAACTACCCTTTTTAATTCTTAAGTTTGTTATATCTGGAAGTGTGTGGAAATCTTTGAAGTTATGAAGTGAAATAGGCTTGTGTGATTGTGCAAATGTGCTTGCATGTATGTATACTTGTCTGCATTCCTGGAAAATATGCACATAGCCTCTGTTGAGGATTTACAGGTTTTGAACCTGTTTAAAAAAAATCATAATCTCATCCAAGAATTATCTGTAGGCTTTGATGTCTGAATAAATTATTGTTGTGAGGTCAGGATTTAAATTTTAAAATTTGTTTCAAATTAAATTATAAAGGGGTTTGCTAGAAAATCAGGAAACACAGTAATAACCAAATATATGTCAAAAAGTCAAAGTTCATAATTCTAGACTTTGATTATCCTAACAGATTCGTGTTGGTAAATTTTTATTTTTAAAGATTATATTTTGATTTTTAAGTTATCCAATGGTGAGAAATTTCGTAATGAACGGAAATGGGTTTTCTGTCGAATCTTGGTGATTCACGTCAAATTGTTGGTCATGGGTTTTGTCGAGGGTGGTTCGAAGGGTAATGATCACCAGAAAAATATACAATGAATTTTTAATCCATCATGGTGGCGAGGCAATGATGATTTAGGGTTTCGAACTAGTTTGGGGTTGCTTGGATTTGCGAGGTCACCGCGATGTCTCTGGGTGATTGGAGTGTATGGGACTTTGGGAAAAACGGTGTGGAAGGTCGACGAAGATGCGACCAAAGTTTGTTGATCGTTGGTGCACTGGGTCAATGAGGCGAGGCGTTTTTGGTTTAAGAGTTTTGGGTTTAGGTGAGCTCGATAGCTCATTTTTCAAATGTTTGACGATATTGGTTTCTGGGTTGACGAGATCATCAGCGGGGTGGTCGACGATGTGTGGGTTATGGTGGTGATGACCGGAGTTGGTCAGATGACTCGTGCACATGCACAAGTATCTTCGCGTATCTGGGTGAATTTGGGATGGGGGAAGAAGAGCAATGACCTCAGGATTGATTCGTGATGAATCGTGTTCAACCCAAAGTCGTACTCGGGACGTTTTGAAATTTGCTCGTGGACTTTGGAAGTAAAACTCGGTTTGTTCAACAGGATATCAAGTTTTTAAAATTTAAATAAAAACAGACAGAAAAAACAAGAATAAGAAAAGAGAATTGCTGGGGAGAAACTCCGGGAAGAATCAAAGCGAGGCTCGAGAATTTCGGGCTTTAACTCGAAGATGTTTTCGTGTTTGATCGATGAGGCACAAGGGTTGGCTCGAGTCTTATTAAACACGATGATTCAAAGATTTTTCGAGCAATTTGTTTTACCAAAAATCTTAAAAGTGAAATCAGAATGAATAGGTTTTCAAATAAAATTTTAAACGAAGTATTAAAGGTAATTTATTAAATAATTTTTTAGAACAAATCTCAAACCTAAAATTTAATAACCAAATGCGATTTGGAAATAATTTGACTTGGTTTTGAAGTAGTTTTATACTTGAATAATTAGTGTTTTTTCTTTCTTTTCTTTCAACTGTGATTAATTAATTAATGAAATAAATAAAAGATTAATTATTTAATATGATTACTTAAAACGAATTTTTTTATTTAAAGTTATTAAGGGATAACTACTTAATGAAATGGATTAGTCAATGAAATTAATAAAAGATTCTTACGTAATAGAACCAAGGATTACTTTGTGAAAATTAATTAAATGATTAGTTAATTTATTTTTATTGGTTAATTAATAAATGGTTAAAGGATAATTATTTAAGATTAATTAAATAAAGTGGTAATTAATTAAGGGATAATTAATTTGTGTAACTAACTAAGGATTGATAATTAAGGTTAATTAATTTATAATTAATTATTAATTAATTAAGGAGTCATTAATTAATAACTTAATTAATTAATAAAAGTAACTGAGAGATAATTAATTAACAAGTAAGGGTTAATTAATTAAGAATGATTAGTTAATGAAGGTGATCAAGACTTAATCAATTGAAATTAATGATAATAAATCATTAATTAAAGATTACAAATGAAAGTAATTATGTGGTTGATAAATTTAAAACCACAAGAGTTATTCATCTTAATTGAAGATGGTTGGTTGTTATTTATTGTTGTGTGATGGATTGATATATTTGATATGTGATGTGATGCTATGTAATATGAAATGCTTTGTGCTAAGCTATTATATCGGTGATGAATATACTGTTGTATGAATATGAAAACCCCTTGGCCCGTAAAACGACATTTGAATTTTGATGCGATAGGGAGTCGGATTTCAGTTGGTTATCGGAAACCCGCATCGAAACGTAATGGTGAATCATTGTGATTGATTAATTTACTTTATCTGTGAACCTGTGAATGAAGATAAGCGTTATGGGTCATACCGCTTATCGATATTGACTTGATTGAATCTATGATGATTGATGTTGTTGCACTATTGTGTAAAACTCCTGGACTGCACCTTACACACACAAATATGGATCACACTTGGAAATCAGTTAAGTCGTAGATATTTGAATTAAAATATTTTATAATGATTTTAAAGTTAAATTTTGAATTCAAATGATTTTTGGAAATGGAATGGAATTAATATGAAGAACTTTTGAAAAGAAGTTTTAAAGATAAAAGTTATTTTGAATAATTTAATAAAGTTTTGGAATTTAAATAATTTGACTTAAATTTGAATTCAATATTTGAAATTGAATTCAATAATATGGAAACTATGGTTTGAAAAGATTAAACAAGTTAAAAAGGTGATTATATGGCTTTTTAACCATTTTAAAAGTACTGTTTTGGGAATTTAAATTTAAACTCAAGTTTTATACTTGAATGGCTTTAAATTAAGTAAATGTAATCAGCTTTAACTTTGTGAAAGATTATTAAACCTTGTTTTGAAATCGAAGAGGATTTTAAATGGTGCATCTTTTATATAAAGATTTGAATTGGAAATGGTTTGGAAGTTATGAATTAAATCTTTAATTTAAGATTGGATAAGTTAATCCAATTTGAAATAGATTTGTTTTGAAAAGCCGTGAATGAACCTTTGAGGAAAATTGGTAAACTTCTTGAGATAAATCTTTTTGTTTAAAAGATTTAAAATGGTAATTTGTTTAAACCTTTTGAAAAGGAAGTTTTGGGTTTTTAGTTGTGACTTAACAGAAATCCCATATCCATATGTTTTCAAATATTGCGCTCATTATTCGGTTTAGCCGGGAGAGGACCTTGTGTCATATAACCCATTTCGAATAATGTTACATCTTTATGGAGAGCATTTGAAGACCGATGGTGAAGACCGGGCATTTTCGAGAACGAAAGGATAACCCATCGATTGTCTCTGCACTGAGTCGTGTCGGTATAGAGATTCCCTAAGTGATAGGAAGTTCGATCGGGATTGTGAATACCCAGATTTCCAAGGGCTTCTTCGGAAGTGCCTTCGGTTTCGTTCGAACCCAGGACAGACTTGTATGGTTTTATGTCTGATGCTACACTTTGAGATATTAAACTGATCTCTATCAAATACATTTCTGTTTAGTAGCGAGAATTTATTCTCTTAGCTTAACACCTTTCTCTGAGACGTACGAGCTCAGAGGTTATGTAGTTGATATTTATCAGTGATATACTTCTAATTTGGTAGTGTGGCATGCTGAGTGCTGCTGTGTACCATTTGTTGATCAAAGCATGGCTTTTGTATAAAGCGTAGCTTTGTGGACGAGACTGCATCAGGACCTCACACCCCGGAAATGGTCGAAACAGGAAAGATGCGGCAAGATTATGAGGGTCGCTCCCTTTAGGGTGTGTCATTTCCTTCTGGAAAAGGGTGGTATCATGGTATGGACCCCAGGTACTTACTCATGTGGACATTGTAGATCTATTACTTTGTGATTGCTTAGTAGTTAAGAGGCTCCTCGGATAAAGGTCCCAAAGGACCGGGAGATGGCACGCTCGGGTAGTAGTTACCTAGTTACAGAGGTAACCCGGCCTTGTGTTGGCAGAGATCCGGTTAGGTACTCGGGACGTCCCACCAAAGGCGTACCCATGGACAGTAGGAAGTTCCTTAGCCTGACCATTTGTTGGAAATCCAAACAAAACAATACGCGCCTTGTACAGTTTTAGTGGTATAACCTGCCATTTACTTCTAGTGTCGCCCCACTGTTAGATGGTAGCTATAGTAGGCATATAATACTGGTTGTATGCTGGCTAGGATTAATATTATACTTTCGAAATGGTTTTTTCTACGCTATGCACTAGTGATAATATCGAAGAATATTTTCTCGTATCAAGCATGTTTGACTATCATAAGGAGAAATCTACTCCAATTTTGCATTTGCATTGTGTGTGGCGGGAGGCCTTATGGTAATTTCATTTTCTAAAAAGCATCGCGGATTTATTTTAAACTCTTTTGTTGTTTGTTTTAAAAGATAAACTGTTTTTGTTTGCTCATACCAGTCCCTCGACTGACCTGTAGTTTATTGTTCCCTTCCGAAACTCAAGGTGCCCACAATTTTCCCACATGGGCAGTCTAGAGTTGCGTTTTTCATATAGTCAGGTTTAGTAGATTATCTAGAGCTAGTTCAGTCTTTGGATCTAGACTGCACTTGCTTATCTTTGTGCATCGTTAGCGGGAGTACGAGCTATTTTTGAATTGGTGCCTTGGAGATGGAGATTACCGATACTGGAGTTCTCTCTTGAAGTCTATATTGGAGATTTTGTCCCGCTGCTGGTGTTATCTTTTGTTTTCTACTGCTATTGTCTTGTACCATATCTTTGACGTATATTGATAACTATTGTATCATCTGTTGTATCATATTGCATCAGATATTGTATCAATGTGTATATTGATATATTCTTTTTCTTCCGCTGTGTTGTACTTAATGTGTTAGAAGCTCCGGCGAACCAGACTCGATGTTTGGATCTATGGCATTTGAATACGAGTGTCGTATTCGGTACCCAATTTCGAAGGTCGAGTCAGGGTCGTTAGACTTAAGCTATGAATTCTATTATTTTGTTATTGGATCAAATCGAATTTAATCGTGTCTCCCATTGTCTAACTGTGCAGGAAATTTGGCACACATTTGAAGTGACTCATCAACGAACATCTCAAGTCAAAGAATCTTGTCTTGCCAAGCTTGGTAGCGAATACTAAAACTTCACGATGGCCAGGGATGAAAATGTCAAAGAGATGTACGGACGACTTTTCAATATCGTATACAAATCAAAAGCTCTCGGAAAATAATACACATAGTTGGAAATAGTTTGAAAAATCTTCAGAGTCCTTCCATGGAATTTTGAAGCCAAAGTCAATGCCATTCAAGAGTCAAAGGATTTGAAACAAATCTAAGTTGAAGAACTCATCGGAAATCTCACCACTTGTGAGCTAGAAATAAAATTCAAGGAAGAGTGTGAAGGAGGTGATACTCGAAAGAAATTGATAGATCTTAAAGGAAAAATGGAAAGTGATGATGATGATGATGATGGTGCAACTGAGCTGGCGCTACTAGTAAAGAGATTCAAAAAGTGAAATCGCAGATACAGAAATCCAGCTCTAAATCAACAATTGAAAAGAAGAGTGGTCAAAGCACTAGACAACTCAGAAGAATAGGAGATCATTTGTCAGAAGTGCAACAAACCTAGTCATATCAAGCCCAATTGTCCTTCGAATCAATTCAGCCAGGAAAGAAACCAAAAAGGAGAAGTTTTACAGCCATTTGGGAAGAAACTTATGAAGATGATAAAAGCACTGGTAGTGAGAGTGAAAAAGCAGATATGTGCCTTTGATGTGATATAATTGACAGTGATGATGACGAGCCAAGAGAGGTATCGGAACTTACTCATTCAGAATTACTTATATATTTTCATGAAGTAAATGGCTGTTTCACAAGACTTAGGGAGAAATACGCTAAAATTGAATCACAAAGTGATACTTTGATAGATTTAAATAACCAGCTTGATCGTTTGATTAAAAACTATCAAACAAAGAGCCCTAAGTGTGATAAGTGTTTAACACTTGAAGAAGAAACTAAAAAATCATAAATTAAAATAAAATCATTCGAAAATTAAATTCTTATTTTGAAAGAAAGTGAAAATAATAGGAGAGAAAATTCTATTAAAAAGTGCACTCAATAATTGAATGAAAATGAATCTCTCAAAGCACAAGTCCAATAATTGTCTAAAACTTTAGGAAAATTTTCCAAAGGCGAAAGATCGTTAAATATGATATTAGAAAAACAAATTGTTAATACAGATAGACAAGGACTTAGATATAATCATCTGAACTTTTTAGAGGCAAAATTAATCATGTCAAATCTAAGTGCACAAATTGTAGAAAAATTGGACATAATCAATATTGTTGATATAGACCCAAAAACCTAAAAACCATCCCAATTTGGATTCCAAAAGGAACGAATATAAAATCCCTTAAAGTCAAAAAAAATTGAGTGCCAAAAGGAACAAATAAAATTTTTCTTAGGTCTCTACAAACATATTTTTCGATATATTTTACCACTAACAACCATGGACCTATAAAAACAAATATGTCACAAAAATCTTTTCTCATGTGGGTGTGGTGGCAGGCTAAGGAACAACAATAGTGTTACCTGGATTCGAGCTGTTCTAGGAACACTACGGGCAACAAATAAAAGTTCCTTATCCTAATATAAAGGTGGAAGAATCACAATGAGAAACAACGAAAAACTATCGTAAAGGTAAATTAGTTAACGATATATTTATTTTGAACGATTTATTAAACGTAAAAATATGCACCACAATCTGAGTTAATAAAGAAATGAATGTTACAAAATTGTTGGCCCATTATCTTTTTATGACGAGAACACTATAAGTATCTCTACAAGTTTTTGAACTATCTCATATAGATTTTTTTGGACTAATGATGCTACAAGTTTAGATGATAAGAAATATTGTCTTGAATTGATTTTCGATTACTCTAGATACACGTGGATATATTTGCTTATCTTACTGCTTCTCGATCTGATACTATGTTCACTATTTGTAAATTTGCATGATTTCAATTCAAATTCAAGAGAATTTCATTTAAAACTATTAAAAATGATTTTTAGGTATTTTGTTGCACACTTCACGGTCTGGTCTATTACATCCAACTAATGGTAATCTTGAGTCAAAGGAAAATTTGGTCACAGATTACACTGGTAATCTAAAAGGTAGAATAATTACTGGTGGAACGTGATTTATATTCAAATATTCAGTAGTTACATCATTTTCATAGAAAATATTTACATATTTTTATTTCAACTAATTTTCAAATAGCAGACATTTTTCTTATAAAACCCCTTTCCAGAAAATTGTTTTTGTTGACCTTGTTTTAGATCAGTCAATTTGATTTTATAATTATTTTTGGATTTGATCTTAAATGACTACTAGTGTGTGGCCCGTGCTACGCACACGGGCTGTTGTGTGGTTCAAAAGTGTGACAGTAAGAATACCCTAAAATATAACTTGTTTATGTATTTTACAATAACAATATATTATGGTTCATATATAATGGTATGCATAATTTATTTTGAACTTTAATGTTGCATGATAGTTAATGTTTATGAATCATGCATCGTATAAAAGTTTTTAACTAAAACAATCAAATGACATTAACCAAGTAAGTCAATAAATTATCACCCTTATTAGTATAAACTTCTTCAAAGTTGAAGGTACAATTAAAAACATGAAACTTAGTCGATTTTCTTAAACTCAATAAGAAGGTTTTTGTATAAACCGTGAACAAAAGATTTAAAATAAGCAACAAATTCTTATATGGGACTAAAGAATAATTTAAGGAAGATTAAATGGATGAATTATACACGTACTTTAGAGGTTGGGTCTTGACAGCTATGTTACCTAAGTAATGCTAAACATTTAACACTCACCTGTGTGGCCTGCTTATTCAATTTTGAAATCAGACCTTTGAACCTTTGTAAATATAGGACTGGAAACTATATGAGGTGACGTACGAAAAAAGTAGTAAATATAAGATGCATCTTTTATAAATTTGATGTTATTTATTAAAGTAAATCTAACCTATACACTAAGGATGCATTGACATGAATTTTGTACTCAAGTTCCATCATTTGAATCATCAAATAATGTGGAATTGGCAAGGAGTCGATATTCTCCTTTCTCATTAATTTTTTTTTACTCAAAGTAACATATTTTAATTAATTTCCTAATTAATTATTATTATATTTATTAAAATAATTAAAAATATAATAGGCAAAATTAATTATTTTGAAAAAATGAAAAAATAAATTAACAAAAATATTTTTTGTTAAAATGCTATAATAAAAATTTATTAACACCAATAGGTTGCAACCCCGTTGAACCTTCCTTCACAATGGCAAACATTTTCCAAATGTGTTATTTATTGACAAATTTTTTTTAATATTAAAATATAAAAATCATTTCACACAAATAATAGAAACTAATATTCATAATATTACGCTAATCGGCAACTAACATTAATTTCAAACACTGGGTTTTAATAAAACCAATAACATTAACGATAATAAATAATAAAAATTAAAATGTATAATTACATTATTGCAATTACAAAACAAAAATAATACAAACAAACAATCACAGCATGTTAACGCTAAAATTTGAACGCTAACACCCCGGTGTATGAGTTGCAGTTGTGAAAGCACCACCCGACGACTCGGGGACAGATTACAAGCAGATAATAGCAGAAAAGCGGTAAACAACAACAATTTTATAGTGGTTCGGCTTTAGGGTATAGCCTACGTCCACTTTAAGTACTTTTATTAATAATCTCGTTACAAGCTGATACAATTCTTCTCAAATACAATACACTTTGAATTACAAGAGACTTAGAACAAGTAGCTTAAACTTCGATGAAGATGAGAGTTTTCGAATCCATGTTGGATGTATGTGATCTCTTCTTGAAGTTGTTTGTAGCGTTCTTAATGTCTTGAGAGCTTCAAGTGTTGGATTGGATTGGTTTGGAATGCAGCAGAGTAACGGCGTTTGAAGGAAATGAGCCAAAAGTCCATTTCTAGTTAGAGCTAGGATCGTATTTATAGGCATTTCTTGGAATTAGGTCATAACTCGTACACGACTCATGATGAGCCATAACCCGTTCACGACTCATAGTAGGTTGCGGCCGACCTACTGGATTAGCTCACTGCTTGGTCCAAAGCTAGGCTTCCATTTAGATGAATAACACAAGTCCTAAGCCGTTCACGAGTTAACCAGTGCAACCTTCCTTGATGTTAGTATGAGTCGTATGTCGTATCTCATTATAAGTCGTACGTCGTCATAAGTCGTGAACGACTTATCTTTTGAGTCGTAAACTTCCTTAAGTCGTGCCACCCTTAACTAGTAAGATTGTGCAGACCTTAGGTCGTCAGGCCATAATGTTCTTAGGTTGTGAAGGCCTTAAGTCGTAGACCTTATCTCGTAGACTTTTTAACCCGTGGAGGCCTTAAGTCGTAGATCCTATCTCGTAGACTCTTTAACCCATGGAGGCCTTAAGTCGTAGATCCTATCTCGTAGACTCTTTAACCCGTAGAGGCCTTAAGTCGTAGATCCTATCTCGTAGACTCTTCAACCCGTGGAGGCCTTAAGTCGTAGATCCTATCTCGTAGACTCTTTAACCCGTGGAGGCCTTGAGTCGTAGATCCTATCTCGTAGACTCTTTAACCCGTGGAGGAAACTGGGTTAACACTTGCCCCTCGAAGCACATGCCTTAAGTCGTAAGTCGTGTGCTTCGACTCATCATAACCCGGGTGTGCCGATTCGAGTTCCACTTCCCTGAGGTATAAAATGCTTGGGTCATTCCTCCTATTTCCTTCTTCTCATTACTTACCCCTGAGCTATTTCTGCCATTAACACGTCCTCGAGCTTTCGGAAACAAATTCAACCAGTTCATCCTACCGTTGATTCAGTCCCTATAATCCTCATCATTGCATCGCGTAAGTCAATCTGCAATTCATTTGATTCCGCGATAGCCATTAACTTGCGAATCTGGACTCCTCATTGACAACTTTAATCTAGTTCCTTATACCACGCTTCATCACGATTGTTGCCACGATCGATTGCTAGTGAGCTCAAGGAAGTTTGATTAGGTTTTGGATAATTCGCGAGGAGAAGATAATTAGGCTGTTAGGGGTTTGGAGAAGACGAGATAATAGTTAGTGGGTTCATCGGTTTAGGGGTGAGACGGTTTATGGGTTTAGGAGTGGAGATAAGGTTATTCGACTAGTTGAGGCATGAGTTTTAGGTCGTAACTGAGTTAAGACTTAGAAGAATTCGTATCTTTCTGACTTGAAGTCTTGTCTCTCTCTTATGACTCACGATTCAAAGGACTACCGACTCAAGGCATCAACGACTCAAAAGTGAAGCGACCTATCATGTCTCTCCTCATAGTCCTTTAGGTCGTGGACGAGTCAACCAGAGAACCAACGACCTAACTTAACCCGAAGGAAAAATTCTTAACTCATAGACGAGTTAGCACTTAAGTTGTTGCCGAGTTATCACTTGAGTCGTTTACGACTTAGCTCTTGAGTTGTCTACGACTCAGCACTTGCATTTTTAAACTCTGCTTAGACCTTGAACTGTTGCATGGATTTTGAACTGTTGAACTTTGCTGCATTCTTTTACAGATTACTTTAACATGTGGGTTAACAATCTGTTTAATATGATATTTACAGAAAATTGGGACGAATATACTGCCATCGACCGCCCACATCAAATGACAGATTAGTTAATAACGGATAATTAACTTAAATAAATTGTGTGAACGAAGTGCTATCGATTTCAAGTAGAATATTAAAGCAACACTGAAATAGTCAATTGAAACTGACCAGCCTGCACTAATATTATGCTTGAACTTTAAATTAACAAGTTCTGAAATTACCGTAGTCGATCAATCGTCGACCAGTTTAATTCCAGTTATATTTACTTGTTATTTTTATCAGTTTTGCACGACACTTCACACTTTTAGGAAACGTGCACCTTCATATTTGAATATCCAGTTGCTTGTGTAGAATGACTTCTCAGGAAGAAGATGCAACAGTTCAGACGGGAGAGGCAACTGTTCTTCCAGCTCCACTAGTTAATCCTCCCGAAAGAGTTCCTACTACACTATCATATAAAGTTTTTCGCCAGCTGTGTGCTCAGTTTGGCATTGCTGAATCAGATGCCATTCTTCCTGAGAGAAGTAACACTGCTGACATAGCACCTTCTGGCTTTGTGACAGTTAACCGACAAATGTGCCTAAGTGGGGGCGTTCCTCCTTTCAATGACTTTTTCCAACAACTTCTTCATCAATTGGTCATTGGTCCATCCCAACTACACCCCAATGGCTACGCCATTCTAATGGGGTTGTGTGTGCTATTTAGGAGAACACTTGATCGACTTCCGAGCTTTGATGAAATTTGTTACTTATGCTCCTTTACCCGGACCAAAGATCATCCTTCTATTACTGTTGTGAGAAGCGCCCGAAACCGCAAATTAATTGTTGGCCTTCCTGACACTGCTCACGGGTTTCTAACCCAGTTCTTCTTCGTTCGTTGCCCCCCGGGGTTTTATGCTCTGTGGAGGGAAGGAAGTAAGATCACCCATCCTTGCTTCGTTTGTTATCTGGCCTTTGTGAGACTGACCTGCTAAGTGTTAACTCTGCTTCTTTTTATTTTCAGCGCTGCCTCCTCCCTCTAGGAATCCCAGTCACAAGTCGACTTTTGAGAGGCTTAAGGTCGTGCCGGTTGAGGAGAGAGATATTCAATTTCTGTTGAAAGATGAGTTTTTGCATCAGTACGGACTTTTGGATACTTCTCGTTCTACGCGTCCTCATGAAATTCCAGACTCCCCAGCTAGAGTGTTGGATGCCTCAGTTTCTACTAGCACATCCATATCTAAAGGACCTGCTCCTGAGGCTTCGCTAGTGAAGTGTTCCACTTCTATTGATGCTGCGGGGCCATCTGACAAACTTGCCTCGGTTATCGAGGAAGAAGAGCCTCAGGGATCTTCCCATCATTCACAAGAATCTGGTGAAAAAGCTGAGAAATCCAGTCCCGTTAAGCAGAGCAGGGACGATACTTTCGAAGGACTGAGCGACCTTTTTGCTACTTCACAAGAGATCTTTAAAGAAGATCCTATCACTGCCGGGATTTCTTCTTCAGTAGTTGAAGCTACTTCTACTTTGCAACAGTCGCCGTCGACTCAAGAGTTGACGCTATCTATTACACCCACAACTACTCCCCAATTAAAGAGTGGTTCGTAGATTGATGCGCGTAGTTTGCACATCACACACACTTAGAATTCCTGGCACTTTTATGCTCTCTCTTTTTTTTAACGTTTGAAGGATTCTCAAGTTTTATTTCTTCTTTTTAAATTTTAGGTTTACCAATGAGGCGAGGCAGCTCGTACTATGATGACTTTCAGCGATATGGGAAACGCAGCCAGTATGGCTATCAATCCTATCCTCCTGTTCATAGAGAGACTGATGAAGAAAGGGCAGCCCAGAAGGCTCGGGAAAGACGTGATTATGAAGAAAGCTTTGGAAGACCAGATAGTCGACATGATTCCTCCCACAGAGAGAGTGACTCCCTTAAACGCAAATCTCATGATGATAGAGGGAAGAGTCACACAACTGATGACTCGAGCAAACGAGCCAAAGTTATTGAGGAGCCAATGCTTGCGCCTTCAGAGAAGATTACTGCTCCTACTTCTTCTCAATCTCCTGCCCCTTCCCCTACTGATATCCAAGCAATCATCAATAGGCCATCTTACCAAGTTGGACCAGGTCCAGCCACTCTTCAACGCCGATTTCCTAATTGGTGTTTAAAAGGTGTTCGCTTTGACCTCGATCTGGTTCCCATAGATAAAAGTGCTACGCTACGGAACCTTGATGCAGTCAGAACCGATATTGAGAGGATGTCATCTTGGCAGAAACTAGTTGATGAGCTCCAAAGGGTGAATAGGGCCAATCTCGAAGCTATGCTTACCATGGAGAACGACAAAACTGAATGGCAAAAGATCCTTAAACAGCATGATGCAGAAATGAGGAGTATCGCCGATTATAATGAGAAACTTGAGGCAGAAGTTGGGAAACTTAAAGAGGAGCTTGCTACTTCTTCCACTTCTTATTCTCAAAGGGAGAGTGTGCTTCTTCAACAGGTGCGGGATGCTCATGCCGCGTAAAGGGATGCTGAGGCCAAGGCTGATGAGTAGGAGCAGATTATAGAGGGCAACCGTACTGACATTACTCAGTTACGAGGACAAACTGGCCTTCAGGCTGCAGAGATTGAAAAATTGAAAGCCCAGTTATCCAAAGTCGAGAGAGAGCGGGATGAGGCTGTTGCGGGTAGAATTACAGCTGAAGAGGCCCATGAAGCTACCAAAGCTGATATTGGCTCGACACTATTTGATTTCTACTTGCAATGTATATTAGGGCGTGGCAGTATTGCATTCCTGGGCCCCAAGTATGAGATTACCCTGGCCGAAGTGTGGGAGGCCGCACTAGATATGTTTAAAGGGGCCGGGTACACTGAAGAGGAGTTGGAGGTGCACTACTTAGACTTTGAGGCTCGCGCAGCCCTTGCCAGAGGGAAGGAGCAACTCGCCAGATCGCGGGTTGAAATAGTGGGGGAAGAGCATCAAAAAAAAGAAACAAATTTGACTGTTCTTGTCCCTCCTTCAACTTCCGCCGATGCTGGCATTATTGGCTCTAGCTCTTATGTACCGATCCCTGCTCAAACTGATACCGGGGCCAAAATTACTCAAGTCACAGATGAATCACAAGAGAGTGCTGAAGCCCCGGACTATGAAATTGACGTAATAAAGACAACTTCTGCAGGTAATTCCACTGTAAATTTCGCTCAAGTGGATTGCTCATTTATTTCACATGGGTTTAATGAGCTTCTTGACTATTTTCTCAACCTTGATGAGCCTTCATCTCCTCTCTTTACTGACTTTAACCTCTTTTCTTCTACAGAGAAAGTATCAAGCATCGCTTTGATTTCTCCTCCTCCGGTTATCCCTCCTCCGTCTCTCCAGGTGGCTCCTCCTTCTGCTTCTCAGCCCGGGTCGCAAGAGGAACAAATAGAAGCCCTTCACGGTTTAGACGATCCCATCGCTTCGCAAGAGCATAGAGACGAGGTACTTGAGGGAGGTGAGATATCTCCGGAGCGGACCCCTTCTGATGACATAACTTTGTCTAAACTTGCCACTCCGGGAAGTGAGTCTTCCTCAAAGAGGAGGAAAAAGCACGGAACGTCAAAGAGGAGGGGGAAGAAAATCACTGTTACTGAAGGGGAGCCAGAAGTTGGACCAGCTGCGCCTACCCCTCCTTCTTCCCTTGTGCCAACTGACCGGCCTGAAAAGCTAATCATTCGGCCGGGAAAAGGGTCCAAAGGTAGTAAAAAGAAGTGAACATTTTAGCTTTTTGCCTTTTGTATGTACTGGTCGAGAATTGTGCGGGTACCGGCCCCCGCTTTTCTTTATTTTGAAACCTGTACTTGCATTTCAATTGAATAAAATGATCCTTTGTTTGTACAGACTTCTGTTTGAGAATGCATTTATTATTCATTTTTGCACAAGTTTATTTATATGATATTGCAGCGGGCTTATGGTATGTTGTTTGAGTATTACTTTACTGATGCAGCTATACCATTATACCATGTTGCCCCCATACCTTAAGCTTGCTGCAATATTTTATACTTCGAGGGGACTTGCACTCTTATTTGCTAAAGAATAATTATTTTATTCTTTTTAAAGAAAATTTTTGTAGAGTACAACTCCCTTCGTATAAGTTTCTACGCTTTGTCGTTCGAAGAAATCACTTTTTTCTTTTGCTTACGTGCATATTTTACCAAGTGAATACTTCTATGTGGTAAAGCGGACCTCTGAAGGGCACTTTAACTTCTTTTTTTTTTTTTTTATATATACAAAGTTGTACCTCTGAGGAGGGATTTTTCACGTTTCAACACTTGGAAGTTTTATTTCAATCTCGGTGAAACGTGTACCTCCAAAGAGTTGTGCCTTTGAAGAAAGCCTTTTCACGTTTCAACACTTGGAAGTTTTATTTCAATCTTGGTGAAACGTGGGCTTCCGAAGAGGTCTTTCTTCTTGATTGTGCCCTCGGGAGGGGGTTGTACCTCTAAGGAGGGGTTTTTCACGTTTCAACACCTGGAAGTTTTATTTCAATCTTGGTGAAACGTGTACCTCCAAAGAGTTGTGCCTTCGAAGAAAGCCTTTTCACGTTTCAACACTTGGAAGTTTTATTTCAATTTCGGTGAAACGTGGGCTTTCAGGAAGCTCTTTATTTTGTCTTTGCATTTCAACTTTGGTGAAGTGAAATTCCGAAGAGCGGTTGTTACACTTCAACTCCTGGCGAAATGTGCCTCCGAAGAGGGCTTTTATTTTGTTTACATTTCAACTCTGGTGAAGTGAAATCTCGAAGAGCGGTCATAACACTTCAACTCCTTGTGAAATGGGCCTCCGAAGAGGGCTTTTATTTCGTTTGCATTTCAACTCTGGTGAAGTGAAGTCTCGAAGAGCGGTCATAACACTTCAACTCCTGGTGAAATGGGCCTCCGAAGAGGGCTTTTATTTCGTTTGCATTTCAACTCTGGTGAAGTGAAATCTCGAAGAGGGGTCATAACACTTCAACTCCTGGTGAAATGTGCCACAGAGAGGGTTTTCATCGCCTGGAAGTTACTCTCTCATGGTTGGAGGGTCACGACTCCTCCAATCTTTTTTGTTGAGTAGAGAACTTTCTTTTTTGTGGCGTATGACCCATTAGAGGTCTTTATCCTCCGAAGAGTTGTGTCTCCGAAGAGGACTTGTGCTGCCGATGATGGCTTTGGTTGTTCCTCTGTTCACTTGCTTATGCCATTTCAATGATCCTCTGCCTCCTCTTTCTTTCTTTTTTTCTTTTTTTTTTAAGTAACTTGTTTAATCCAAGGAAGTGCGCTTCACTGTCAGGCAATTTCGTGAGAACGAGCACTAGCTTCTTAATTGGACGTTTGTTTGTTCAAACGATCTCAATTTATTAGCAAAGACCCGTTTCTGTCGAAATCATAGGCCGTTCAATTGAAGTACTTCCTATCTAGGATTTGAATTCGGGGCTTTTGTGACTTGAAATTTGGCGAGAATCACTCGGTCTTTTTATGTGCAAGTTTCACTTCCACTGTCTGCAAAAATTTAAATCGACATTTCAGCAATACATTCTATGTACTTTTCATATCGAAAATAAAGCAAACATGTATTAATAATAAGGAACACAAGATTTATAGTGGTTCGGCCCGGAAATTGGGCCTACATCCACTTTATATTCTTTCATTATTTACTTGCATCAGTTTTACAATTGCTTTCAATTACAAGAATCATACATTCATAATTCTTTTTACAATATTTCAACAAAATTTTCAAGTAAAGTATGGACGCAAATGGTTGCTGTTCCATGCCCTTGGAATTTGATCTCCATCAACAGTAGTGAGTTTGAATGTGCCGTCAAGAAGCTTCTGACCTATTACATACGGTCCTTCCCAATTTGGCCCAAACACACCTGTCGCTGTCATAATTCTCTTCAGGACTAGGTCTCCAATCTCAAAGCTGCGTTGGCGAACTTTGGAATTAAAATGTCTGGCTATTCTTTGCTGATGAGCTGCAATTCTGAGATTAGCCTCATCTCTTTTTTCATCAAGGAAGTCTAGCGCTTCAAGCTGTAGCCTTTCGTTCTCTGCTTGGTTGAAATGGATCCTTCTGTGTGAAGGAACCTCTGTTTCTACCGGGATCATTGCTTCCGACCCGTATGCTAATGAGAAAGGAGTATGTCCAGTCGCAGTTTTGTGAGTGGTTCTGTATGCCCATAGTGCAAGTGGTAGCTTATCGACCCAACCACCTTTTGCTTTTTCAAGTTGCTTTTTGATGGTTGATTTGATGATCTTGTTTACTGCTTCCACTTGCCCGTTTGCCTGCGGATGAGCAACTGCTGAAAAGCTTTTCAGGATTTTGAATCGCCTGCAAAAATCTTGGAATTCCTCGCTTTCAAACTGAGTACCATTGTCTGTGATTATTTTCTGAGGCACACCATACCTGCAGATGATATTCTTGGTCACGAAACTTATCATCTTCTTAGAGGTGATAGTAGCCAATGGTTCAGCTTCAGCCCATTTAGTAAAATAATCAACTGCAACAATAGCTTATTTAATCCCTGATTTGGCAGTCGGTAGCGGCCCAATGAGATCCATTCCCCAAATTGCAAATGGCCATGGACTGACCATTTGTGTGAGTTCAGTTGAAGGCGCTCTAGGAATTTTGGCAAATCTTTGGCATCTGTCACACTTTCGGGAATAGCTTGCAGCATCATGATTAATTTCTGGCCA
This sequence comes from Allium cepa, assembly GCA_030765085.1. Lineage (NCBI taxonomy): Eukaryota > Viridiplantae > Streptophyta > Magnoliopsida > Asparagales > Amaryllidaceae > Allium > Allium cepa. The sequence goes on along the minus strand of CM060938.1, from coordinate 947,498,296 downwards.
AAAATATCCGTATCGGAGAATTTTCTTTGCTAATGTTTGACCACCTGAATGATCACCACATTCTCCTCCATGTACCTCAGCTAGGATTGTTTTGGACTCTTCCCTGGATACACATCGAAGCAATGGCATTGAGAATCCCCGTCTGTATAATCGGCCATCCTGAATTACATAGCGAGAGGCTTTCCTTAGTAGCTTCCGTCTCTCTATCGAATTTTCTGGCAGAGAACCTCTGAGTAGGTAGTCCAGTATTGGAGTCATCCATGACTCTTGTTCTTGAGATACATTCATAATCCAGTCAATATCCATCTCGTCTATACTTGGTGCTGAAAGGACTTCTACGAGGACCAATCCCAATAGTTGAGCTTCACCAGAACTTGAATACTTTGCGAGGGAATCTGCCTTCATATTCTCTTCCCGAGGAATGTGGCTTATTGAATAGTGATCGATCTCACACAGAAGTTCCCAAGCCTTTGACAAGTAAGCGGGCAGGTTTCCCCCTTTCGTTTGAAATTCCTTCTTGACTTGGCATACAATAAGCTGAGAATCACTAAAGATCTGTAATGCTCGTATGTTTAGTTCTTTAGCGATTTTCAGTCCTGCGATAAGAGCTTCATATTCTGCTTCATTGTTTGTTGAAGGAAATTCCAATCTTAGTGCATAGCATAATGACCGACCTTCAGGAGTCTCAAGTACAACTCCGGCTCCAGAACAGTAATCATTTCTTGCACCATCAACATATAACTTCCACTGGATAGGGGAATTGTCGAACGTCTCTTCCTCATTGTTACCCTTATCTGTAAATTCTGCAATGAAATCCGCTAAAGCTTGTCCATTGATTGCTTTCCGGGGATGATAAGTGATGTCATACTGACTGAGTTCAATATTCCACTTTAGAAGACGACCCGAAGTTTCAGGGCGAAACAGGACTTGCTTTAAAGGTTGATCAGTGAGGACTCTGATAGGATGAGCTTGAAAATATTGCCTCAATTTCCTAGACGCAATTAGTAAGCAATAGGCGAGTTTTTCCAACTTAGAGTAATTCATCTCTGTCCCAGTGAGTCTTTTGCTGATATAGTAAACTGGATGTTGAATCCTTTTGTCTTCCCGTATCAGCGCTGCACTTAAAGCGTGTGATGATACTGCCAAGTATATAAGAAGATCATCGCCAGGCCTAGAAAGTATTGGAGGCGTCTCCATATGGCGAATCAATTCATCAAAGGCTTTTTGGCATTCGGGAGTCCAATTGAAGTTTTTCTTTCCTTTCTTTAGGGCGTCAAAGAATGGGATGCATTTATCTGTGGCTTTGGAAATGAACCGACTCAAGGCGGCAACTTTTCCATTGAGACTTTGCAATTCCTTCTTTGTTCTAGGAGCTTTGACTTCTTTCAAAGCAGTAATTTGAGCTGGACTAGCCTTAATGCCCCTAGCGCTGACGATAAACCCTAAGAACTTTCCGGACTCGACCCCAAATGTGCATTTCAGAGGGTTTAGCTTCCTTCTGTATTTCCGGAGGACTGCGAACATTTCTGCCAAGTGTTCAATGTGATCCGCTGCTTTCTTAGACTTTACTAACATGTCGTCGACGTAGACTTCCATAGTTTTGCCCAATTGCGGTTTGAACATAGCATTAACAAGTCTTTGGTAGGTTGCCCCTGCATTCTTCAATCCGAAGGGCATAACTCTGTAGCAATAAAGACCAACATCGGTGATAAAGCTCGTGTCCTCCTGATCCGGTTCATGCATCATGATCTGGTTATATCCGGAGTAGGCATCCATGAAAGATAACAATTCATGTCCCGCTGTTCCATCTACCAGTTGATCGATCCTGGGTAAAGGAAAGCAATCTTTGGTGCAGGCCTTGTTCAGATCTGAAAAATCGATGCACACTCTCCATTTTCCATTAGCTTTCTTAACCAACATAGGATTTGAAACCCAATTCGGATATGTAGATTCTTTGATGAAGTTATTTTCCATGAGTCGATCAATTTCCTCTTTTAATGCTGCTGACCTTTCTGGACCTTGGGTTCTTCTTTTCTGTTTTACTGGTGTAAACTTTGGGTCAATATTCAGAGCGTGTACTGCAACTTCTGGAGATATTCCACACATATCAGCATGAGTCCAAGCGAAAACATCCAGATTTGCTTTCAAGAAAGATATCAAGATATTCTGAATTGACACATTAAGTTGTGAACCCACATTCAACACCTTATTTGGGTCCTTCGGGTCAACAGGTACCGGTACTGTCGTTTCAACCGGCACCACTCTATTCTCCCCTGCACTGGCTTTTCTAGGATCCATCTCTTTCCATGCCCCGCTATGCTCGCCAGTGCAGGGTCCTCCCCGTAATTGCTACAAGGCTGGCTCTTTGATGCGGACTGGGGTGGCCGCATCCTTTCCCATTTCCCTTTTTCTTGACTCTCGCAACTCTGTCAAATAGCACTCTCGCGCAGCATTTTGATCCCCTTTTATAACTCCTACTCCATTGTCTGTAGGGAATTTAATAGTGAGGCACCACGGGGCTAGGATAGCTTTGAACGCTGCGAGCGTTGGACGGCCAAGGAAAGCATTATAAGCAGAAAATTCATCGACAATCACAAATGTTTGCTTGCGGACTACTTTCCTTTCTCCTTCCCCAAGTTCTACAAGCAGATCGATGGTTCCTATTGGTTGCTTTGGCTCCCCGGTGAAGCCAGCGATCTTCTGCGATGAGGCTTGTACATTGACCATAGGGATTTTCATTTGGTCGAATGTCTTCTTGAAGAGGATATTACATGATGCTCCGCAGTCAATGAGAACTCTTCTGACAATGGTCGGTCCGATACCAGCTGAGATGACCAAGGGATCTAGGGTAGGAGCTTCGATACCTGAGGAATCTCTGGCTCTGAATATAATATCATCACTGAAAGTTTTCTGTTGTTTCAGCCCTAATATTACAGCATCCAACTCCGCTTTCGTAACCCCAGCAGACGGAGTGGGTTGATTAGGTACAGGGGAAGCGGAGGTTCCCTCTTGAATATTCCCAGATCTGACAGATCTACGCTTCCTTCCAGGAGCCATTATCTCGGATAGACTTCTGGTTTTCAGGGAAATTCTCTCTACAAATCTTTGTGAAGCAATGATGATAACTTGCCTGAGTTCAATTCTCAGTGAAAGCACCAAAAATGTTAATGCTAAAATTTGAACGCTAACACCCCGGTGTATGAGTTGCAGTTGTGAAAGCACCACCCGACGACTCGGGGACAGATTACAAGCAGATAATAGCAGAAAAGCGGTAAACAACAACAATTTTATAGTGGTTCGGCTTTAGGGTATAGCCTACGTCCACTTTAAGTACTTTTATTAATAATCTCGTTACAAGCTGATACAATTCTTCTCAAATACAATACACTTTGAATTATAAGAGACTTAGAACAAGTAGCTTAAACTTCGATGAAGATGAGAGTTTTCGAATCCATGTTGGATGTATGTGATCTCTTCTTGAAGTTGTTTGTAGCGTTCTTAATGTCTTGAGAGCTTCAAGTGTTGGATTGGATTGGTTTGGAATGCAGTAGAGTAACGGCGTTTGAAGGAAATGAGCCAAAAGTCCATTTCTAGTTGGAGCTAGGATCGTATTTATAGGCATTTCTCGGAATTAGGTCATAACTCGTACACGACTCATGATGAGCCATAACCCGTTCACGACTCATAGTAGGTTGGGGCCGACCTACTGGATTAGCTCACTGCTTGGTCCAAAGCTAGGCTTCCATTTAGATGAATAACACAAGTCCTAAGCCATTCACGAGTTAACCAGTGCAACCTTCCTTGATGTTAGTATGAGTCGTATGTCGTATCTCATTATAAGTCGTACGTCGTCATAAGTCGTGAACGACTTATCTTTTGAGTCGTAAACTTCCTTAAGTCGTGCCACCCTTAACTAGTAAGATTGTGCAGACCTTAGGTCGTCAGGCCGTAATGTTCTTAGGTTGTGAAGGCCTTAAGTCGTAGACCTTATCTCGTAGACTTTTTAACCCGTGGAGGCCTTAGGTCGTAGATCCTATCTCGTAGACTCTTTAACCCGTGGAGGCCTTAAGTCGTAGATCCTATCTCGTAGACTCTTTAACCCGTGGAGGCCTTAAGTCGTAGATCCTATCTCGTAGACTCTTTAACCCGTAGAGGCCTTAAGTCGTAGATCCTATCTCGTAGACTCTTTAACCCGTGGAGGCCTTAAGTCGTAGATCCTATCTCGTAGACTCTTTAACCCGTGGAGGCCTTAAGTCGTAGATCCTATCTCGTAGACTCTTTAACCCATGGAGGAAACTGGGTTAACACAGCACATTCCCCAGTTCCATCCATTTTGGTGCAGATAATGGTTTCAATCTGGCCATGCTTGCTTCAGTCTACTGATCTCAGCCTTCCAACGCAACTCTGACCAAGGTCTGCTCACTAATGTGCTGTCCAACCCATTTTGTAATAGTAAGAACTTCATATCTCCTACGTTTATGCCCATTATATGGAGAAAGAATCAGAAGAATGCTTATAGTCATAGTTTAGACCTCAACATTAGCTCTCTCCTCAACTGTAGCAGCGCAATTCAGTCCAGTTCATGTGTTTGTCCACCATTAGTTGAAATAGCTCAACTGCTTGGTCAGCATGACATTTCAGTTCTTGAACACAGAAGCCTTCTCTATTCTCCCTGCCTTCTCCTCAAAAACAGCGCACTCTGGAGCTTCTTCGATTTAGTCTCAACATACAAAGACAATTCAATTCCCATCAGTTTCACTTTTCACTGTGTAAGCTGTGATCACTCTCGTGGCGCACCTCCGTTGTCTGCATCACACTGTCACGTCATGTAGTTTACCATCTACAGTCGCATTATATACAGTTGCAACACTCTTTCCTTGATCTTTGCGGTTATTTGTGGTAGCCATAACAACTCTAATGATGCACCATCATTGCTTGCTTTTCAAAGGCATTGCATGGCGTCTTCCATTTTCTGCATCATCCTCTACCTGCATGCCAAAATTCAACTCCTGTTATAAGTTGTATAAAACTGCACTTGAAGTAAAGTGATTTACACAAACGCGCACGCATAGCATATATATAGCAGGCACACATAAGTTATTTGTTGTCAATAAAATATCACACACACTTCAGTAGCTACCTATTATCAGATTACATGCACCAAGCTAAGAGCAATTACTTGCATCTTCTTTTTGCATTATTCATTAATAACTTCCATTTACTATTCTTTAACATTCATCATTGGTCTATACTGAACTTAATTCACACTAAAATTCATACATTGTGGTTAACACAAGAGTTACTAACCTTCAAAAGATTGAACTGACAGTCAAATGAAGTTAGAAGAAGAATCAACTAAGTACTGCTAATTAATATACATGTAGTAAACATAAGAATGAAATGACGACTGACATAAATATATAATTAACTAATAAAGCTATGATAAATAATTAAATTGAGATTGTTAGCTCAACAAATCAGAAATAATCAAAAATAGTTAACTTTTTCTGTCTTTCCTCTCTTGTGTTTTGTCAATGTTCTCTTACATGATTATCACCCAAGTCTCTATTCTTATCTAGCAAAAGGAAAAAAATAGTATAAATTATCAACAACATTTAAAAGTTAGTATTTTCAACTAAGCACGCACATGTTTCAGTTCTCTAAGAATGAATACCCATTTTAAACAGTCTACTGTAATGCAATTATATCTGAAAAGGCAAGTAATTATTTTTAAATCCATTATTCAAAACACGTGTGAGCTTATGTTTGGTAGATGAGAATATAATAATTACCAAACGTTGCATAACAAGATAATATTTACCACGCGTGAGCTTATATATTTGATTTAAAGCTATATAATATTTAATCCATGTGTGTATTATTGAAAAAAATTTAATCTATATGTGGGCTTATACTTAAAACATGAGTTATCAACAACATTTCAAATAGGTCTATATAGGAATATAATATTTACCACTTTTAAAATACAATATTTAGTAAATGGTAGACTGCAATTACAACCTATGGATACTGACAGAAGTTAGGAAGAATAAGGTATAAAAAACACAAAAATAAGAAGGAAAAAGATGTGGATCCGATTAAGTAGCAAACTGTACATATTTAGTCCTTTGGGAAGAGCAATAAGGATGACGTATTAAAACAGGCGAGTCCATTACAAGAAAAAATATAAATGTTGAATCACTTGAATGTGCTTTTGACAATCATTTTTAGGCAATTGAAAATGCTTGGAGGCCCTCGTTTACCAAATCAAAAACAAAAGGTACAAAAGGAATTCTTCTATAAAATTCAACCCGCAAGATCACAAATTCGCTTGCTACCTATATGTTGACGTTAGACATGGAAAATAATAGGTCCATTGAGTTCATAGAGAAGATAATATTACCCCATTAGTTCGCAGAAGCAGCAAAATGTTTTGAGCACAATGATCCGTATGACCATAATGTATTTAGTATTAAAAATTCATGCTTTGTCTTTCAAATTTTGTATTAGTCGGACATTATTTGAATAATATTTTTCAGATTTTTAATTTTGTTCATAGACATTTATCTTTATAGAAAGATAGGTTAATTATACTCTTGAATGGATAGGTTCCAATTAGTATATATGTGTCATATAGGGATAACATCAGAGTTCATATATATTATTTTATTTTAATTAACAAACTATACCTAAATTTATTTTCCTAAAGCAATAATATACAACTTTAGTACCTAAAATGATACCTGAAAGACAAATACTTATAACCTAAACGTAGTAGAATGACCGAGTGGCCAACTTTTTTTCAAATGCTTATACTAACAACCCTTGTAAAAATTGGATTATCATCATTACGATATAAATCAAAACAAAAGATTATTTGAATATATATATATATATATATATATATATATATATATATATAATACTATGTATGTAGGAAAAAATTGCAATTCTTCAAGGATCCTATCTTCTCATCTAGATTATTGGTATTAGCTAATATGGCTATTAAAAGAAAAAATTTGTTAGATCTCCTTGGTTAAAAACCAAGTGGAATTTTACAACAAACTGGAATCATCATTTCAACATTAAGTTCAAGCCTAAAACCAAATCTCCTATAAGAGACTTAAAATTTACTATTGAAGATAATAAATATATGCTTTGTTTGTAGAACTAATGAATCAAATGAAACTAAAACACTAAAATTCTTCAATCCTCTTTAGATTTGTGAAAAAAATAAAGCCTATTAATTTCTTTCTTATTGCAATCCGCTGCATACATACCTAAAATTAGTTAGTTCGTTTACCACTAATTTATCTTTTGAGATATAAATATGTATGTAAAAGGAGAAATAAATGAAAATTCTAACCAATTGTAAGTAAGTAATCAATTAAGAGGCCCTTTCTTATAAATACTTCATGAAGATGCACTCCAACACCCAGCTGCTTATTTAGTGAAACTGTGATAATTTCAAAAAAATCAAGATCTAACCAATTTCATATATAAAGGAATTGGAAATGCAACTAATCTGCACATAACTAATATTGTGGATTACAGAATTATGTAATAAATGAGATATAAATTGTTCAAAGTTAACACCTATCTGTGGAGGAGTAAATTTATAGGACATCCAATCAGCATTACCATTGACATCCAAAAATAAATAATCTGATTGGTAGATTTATGTTATTGGATTATGGTTCAATATACAGTCAATGTTATCATGCTACAATCTCCGAAATTACTATATAACAAATTATAAATAAGTGAAATGAATACAAAGATGAAAACTACTAATGAATTTGCACAAATTCTAATCAAAATAAGAAACTTGTGACATAGCTTGTAAGAGAAGGGGTATTCCATAAGAGCATAAAGACATGACTGTAAAATGACATGAATAAAATTGGCCATTGATATACCAAGGACCAAGGATATGGAAGCAATCTAGAACGGGAACTCTAGATTTCATAGAAATATGGAAACAACTTTCTCTTTGATTTCAAAAATAATGCTAATAAGAAAATCCACAGCAACAGCTTAGAAATGTAAGGAATAATCAAGGGAATCGAGCATTTAAAACTCAGGCTAATGATTTAGGAAAATGAGGTTGTAGCGGTTGTAGAAATTTTGAGAGGTGATAATGCACTAAGAAAATAAACCCATTTGTTGCCATATCAACATCATCGCCGTATAATATTTTTTCCATATGGCAACATATTAGATGTTTGATTTCTCTTTTCCTATTTAAATAATGGATTGGCATTATTCCAATTTTGTTGAGACTGAAAAATACATAAAATATGCACATTCAAATAAAATAATTTGCTCAATTATCACTATAAACAGATTCCAAAGCAGAACAGATAGAATGAGTTTACTATGTATTGCCTAAAGCTATTTCATATATTATTTAAAATGGAACTTATCAGTAGTAATCAAGGTGGTAGTTTAACTACAAAAAGGAAAATTTATCACATCAAAACAGAAATCCAATTTTGACTTGGTCGTAGGCCCAATCATCACTTTCTTAGCATCAGCAAAGGTGGAAAATCATTCATTTTTTAAATAAAACTTTCAGTTACTGAATAATCATAGAGACAGTGGTACAATAATAAGTTGTGTACATATTGATATGAATTTAATTGATGTTTCACGCAGTTGGACATATGTATGTGGTGATTTGAAGATGTTTATTAGGATATAGGCTAACTATGGCCTCACGTGTATAATTGAACCAATATGCAGATGATCAATCATAAAGTGTTATTTCACTTTCAGTGGATAATTTTTCCTAAAGAATCTCAATAGCTTATTGGGAATGTAATCCCATTCGACAATTGTATTAGAGGATAATACAAAATTGATATTACATAATTTTTACCACACAAAAATTCATGTTTTAACAATACACAATCGATACAGTGATATAAAATGGGAAAAATGAAATAAGTCTAACTTTTCTATTTTAAGTCTCCAATCGGATGTGATCAGTGTGCACTGATGTAGAAGTTAACTTATATAAAGTTGTATTTTCGTACAAACAGTAAAATGGAGACATCAAGTCGATCAAATCAAAAGTTGCACATGGAGTTAACACAAAATAATATCAGAAGTCTGGATTAAGAACTCAAAAATATTAACATTGTCAACCAAGTAAAACAACTATGTTTTTATTACTCTTAATTAGGAAGTCATAGCATTTCAAAGAACATTAATTTTTCTATCATTAGACTCATCTAAAACTTACTAAAACAGAACAAAGATTATAGTAGTGGATTTATCAATGTTCTCAAGTAAATCTAAACAAAGATCTAACTTTGTTCATTAACTTCTGAACATATAAACAATTATACATAAACCATTTTCAATACTTAGATAAATCAAAGGGAAAATTATCGCAAAATATGACTAAGTATAGGTTCTACGGTTGAGGATGTAGCAATCGTACCTGTTAGGGATTATTGTTTGTCTCGTAGACATCCCGTACCTCTTTTGATATGTGCCCTAATTTTGGATTAGCGTGTCAAGGCGTTGGTCGGAAAGGCATTCATTATTGGAAAAGTTATTACGAGAGAGAAATGGGAAAAGATTGGGTTTGGGGAAAAATGAACAGTTATCAAATGTGGTTGCCTGAAAATGTGGGATTTTAGAAACTACGCGTGTTTGTTTGGAGAGAAAAGGTAAGAGACATGTTTGATTTCGTCGCGAGAGATAGGAGGGTCTGTCACTTCCAACACGTGTAAAAAATTTAGAGCGTGGTTTCTCCTTTCCTATTTAAATAATAGATATTAACTAATCTGAATCACTAATGATTACTAAAAAGATAAATTGTGATTGAAAAAGTGATGAATGTTTATATTAATCATATATTATAACTTGAGACAGTATATCTAGTAAATTTATTTAAAAATTTAAACAAGATTTATAATAACTTTTGATTGGTAAAAATTCCATAACCATCTCTATTTCTATCATATCTCTAATGACCATCACTCGTCATAATCTAATATAGTATGTCGATATTTTTTATTTTAAATGGGAAATTATTTGTTTTCCATTTTATAATATTTCTAGCAATAAAAACATCCAAAATATTCACTCTCATTTAAAAGTCCTCACGGTTATGCATAGGCAAATTACTTGGAATTTTTAATTATGTGCTTTTGTGCTCGTTTAAAAGTTCTCACGGTTATGCAAGTATGGAACACATATCATAATTGATTATTAAATGAACAAGTTGATTCTAATCCCATTTAAAAGTCCTTTCGGTTATGCGTGGTTAGAGGATGCTTGAAATTCATTTTTTTATAAAAATTTGGAATACTACTAATCTCATTTTAAAGTTCTAATGGTTATGCATGATTAGTAGATATTCAAATTCTTGATATAAATATGCCACAAATAGACATAACTATATGGATTTATATGATGACATCGTCACTGTCATTCTAAAGTGGAATATGTGCCTAACAAAGTATTTATGATTTTTGTTTGATTTTTTATTGAAATTTAATATTCATACTCAATTAGGTATTAATATTGTATTAATTTCTATCACTTTATCTCCATTTTTCAAACACTATTACTCTTTTATGATAACAAAAAGGGAAGAGAAAGTTAAGATTTTGGTAAATGAAGGTCAACTATTTTATTTTGTATTTTCTATTTGCATCCAGGTTTATTTGCATATTTTAATTTATTTTCGTGCATATATAAAGGAGGTGACTTAGTTGTAGAGTGGGAGCATTCAAATAGGGGAGCAAATTGAAAGATCAAATATATTTAATAAATTCAAAATCTTAAATATATGTTTGTTATCATCAAAATGGGAGATTGTTGAATATGCTAGTATATGATTTTTGTTTGATGATAATTATCATATATATATTCATTTAAATGTATTTGTTATAGCATTATTTTCACTTAATTAAATAAATATTTTTTGAATAAAATAAATAACACAAAATTTAAGTTCAAAAATATATTTTATTCAAACTAATATTTATTACTATTTTGAATAGTACAAATTTGATCTCTTGCTGTATACACAATTTTCCAACAATACAATTTTAAATTACAACACAATGTTTCAGTATACAATTATCACTTATATTTGCACCTCAATACATATTACTCATTCATTCGCATTTAATCTTCAACTCTATTCCAGATTGAATTTAGCATTTCGGTTATCTGCAAAATAAACACAGGTGCAGTAAAATTGAAAATTAAATATTTTTTGCAGCGTAAAATAAAATGTTTTTTTGAAAATGTTATTGGCCTCAGTTATTTGGGATGTTCGTCATCATATTTATTTCGAATTCATCTTACATGAACAGCTTGTGACATGCACAGTGTATCACTGTACATGCCATAAGGTCGTGCACACTGATATACACTTTATAAAATTGCAAGGACCGGTGAGCACAAGGTCAAACCCATTCAAAAGCTAGGTTTAACTCAAGTGCAATAAAAATAAAGTCACGACATGAGCACAAGGACAAACCCGAGCCAAAGCTAGGTTCAACTCAGGTGCATTACAAAAACATCACAAAATTGTCGAGTACAAGAATTCAAAAACCAACATAAAACAAGCCACTACAAAAAATTAAATGTACACTTGAACACAAACTGCTCGAAGGAACCAAAATGCACAAGTCAGTAGTGGTGACTACAAAAACGAACAAAACCTCAAATAGTCAGACTCACAAGTCCAATGACAACATGCGTGATTGCAAAAAGCCTCAGACACGTCAACTTCAAACGGACCCTAACTATATGCAACCAAGACAGCAACTCACCACACAATACACCATAGACCAGGAAATGAAATAACTCGAAGAAAATGCAAAACTAACCAAGGTCAGTCCAGAAGCAAGAACCACACAGCAAGGCAGTGAGTTACTCAAATACTAATGCAAATACATAATACAAATTGAAACTGGTCAACAACATGAACGCAAAGCTTACACCAGACTAGACTTAATAGTTCAGGCATGTGCGTATGTATATGAAAACTAGCTCGAGGCTACAACTCATTGCAAGACAAATTCCAAAATTACAATGAACCGGTAAAAAAAGTGATGGACAACACACAAAGAAGCAACATTGTCACATATGTGCTATGCATAAAAAAATTCATATGGAACAAGACCTGGTAAAAATAGAAAGCAATTTGAGTTCATATGCAAAAAAGTAAACAATGGAATGCAACTGAGGTGAAGACACGCACATATGCATATATTTATATATGTATGTATACAAGTGGAGATGAACATCAACACAGCAGTATAAAAAATGACAATCACACATGAATCACCATGTAGTGAACATAGATAAAAACAAGTATGTATGATGGTCAAAGAAAACAATAAAGCATGATCGGATATGCAACCAGATACAAATGGTCGAGTACAAGTTTCAATGAATTATACTCAGACTCAAGGAAATGTGCAACAGCAAAATGGTCAAACCATCAAATGAATGCAAATACAAGGCAGTTTTTTTCAAACCAATGTACATTAAGCCAGAGAAGGCTACACAAAGACCACATAAACATATATGCACGTATATATACACACATATATGAGTTCGAAGGCAACAACCATATGCAAGCAATCATGCTACATCAGGGGCATGCACAACAACAACAAAAGTTTTCTAAGCAATGTAAATGAACACACATGAAAAAGTGTATCAAAACCTGACATCAAATGGTACAAGTGCAGAGTAAAATTTTATTATTTCAGTGGAAACCAGACTAGTCTCCAAAAAGTATATAGGAACCGGCACACATGCTCCAGAGACAACAAGGCAACATGATACTGCAACTACCAGAGTCCATCAAGCAACAACAAAGTGTACGGGTAGACTAGAGAATTCAATACAAAGGAGTCAAGGCTGAAATCAATTAGAGTTTATCAAGTCCAATATATACATGATGCAACAAACATACATACATACACATACACACACACACGCACACACACATCTGCATTCACACATGTATACATATATCCAGATAGTTTTCTAAAGCAAATTAAGTTGCAGCATTGAAAAGAGGAACAGAATTCGAATGTAGTCAATGTCACATTCAAATGCAGATTTTAAGCAAACTTCAGAGAAGTGCTAATTGCCAGCAAAGAAAATTCATGAAGTTGAAGTCAATTATCACAAATTTAAAGTGGCTGGAGTCAAACCATAAAAGAACGGAACAAAATCTAAAGCAAACTCATGAAGTCGTGGTGACCAAGAAACCATAACAGAAAATATACGAAATTGAACCAGTCAGGATCAATCACAAGCAATTAAGAAAAATCGAACGGCAGAGCAAAAAGTAACAAACTCAAAATCATATTCAAATGATAATTAAAGGAATTGAACCCTATTTAAATCCAATCATCACTAGCAAATCAAAATCAATCGAGTTCAAGCATATCAACGAGAATAATAAAGGAAATCACATACGAATTCAAATCAATCTCGACGAATTGAAGTAGCCGTTTACAAATCAAAGAGATGATCAATGGACGAAGCAATCAATGCTAAATATCTATTCAATTGATCAACTAGAATCGGCAGTGCTCAATCTCTAGAAGCCTTAATTTCTCGAAGAGAAACGAAGATAGATCGAAGAAGAAACGAGGTAGCCATTTTCACAAGCAGGGATAAAGGCCGAAGAAATAAAAGAGAAGGCAAATATTTTTTTATCACTGAGTTTTGGTTTTTGGGCCGGCAAATAATAATACTTTGGACTTTTATTTTATCATAGGATTTCTATTTTTGTTTAGTTGTTTTTATTTTGTATTTATCCTTTAAACTTTTGTAAAGTTTAGTCGTGTGACTAGGGGACGAACTACGGTGGTGCAGTCCAAGAATTCGCAACTCAGTGACTGAGTTGTGGCACGGTTTTGAGCATAGAGTTAGGTTAGTCAATAGTGGGTGTCATGAGTTTATGTGTGTAAGCGTCTGACTACGTAATTTCTATTAGAAATCTTGGGTGCAGCATGTATGCAGGGTTTTGCCGAAGTTGGGTAAATCTGTGTTGTTCTATTTGTACTTTTAATATTCTGCTATTATCTGCGCTGCTATTATTGTGCTATTATCAGTGCTGCAATTATTTTATATATTTCCGCATTAGTTTTTTTATTTATTAGTATAACCCTATTCACCCCCCTTCCAGGGTGAAATCGATCTTATACTCCCTCTTCTTCAGCTTCATGTAAGAAAATCCATGCTTATCCACTTTTGTTCTACTTCCATAATCCAAAATTAATGAATTATACAGTACCAATCTCCATTTTTTTATTAAATTGCTAATTTTGAACTAAATTCTCCATTAACCTGAATCCTATTTTGAGTTCATATTTTTTTCAAGAAATAATATAAACCAAAAAAATCAATTTTACTTTATAAAACATTTTATTCTTTTATTTAGTTTGAAAATCATTTCCTTTAACAAATAATGTTTGCGTATTAAACAACGAAACATCTCAACTAGAGATCCAGTAAAGTGTAGAAACCTGTAATGTGATTCTAGCATTGGTTTTTAAAATGGATTAGGACTCTCACTAATGGAAAAACTATTATGTTTCTTTTATAATATCCGAACAATAGAAAATATGAGATAAATATTAGGTTCTACCTTAAATTGGACAAAAAACAACAACCAGCTTATACTAGAAAGCTATAATATAAAAAAAGAAATGACAATGTAGAAAAAGTAAAAGATGCATACTATACTATGATGGTCCAACAATCTTGGAACATTTAGAATTTTGGTCACTTGAACTTAGAATATTTAATTTAGTTTAAACATTGAAAAGTTATTTTTATAAGTTAAACAACTTGGATTTCAAATACAACGATTTATTTGATAATTTAATTGTAAAGTTAATATATAAAATTGCCTTAATAATTGAAACTTAAATTTTATGTGAATGAAAATGATTTCTAAATTTATTTAAATTCTATTTAAATAAGAAGAAAGATTGTGAACTTTTAAATTTGATTTAAAAGTTTTTTAATTGATTTTTGAAATTTCTTGTTTTAATTAGCGTGTAAAAATAGCTTTTTGGGGCACTGTCTAGGATTTCGACGAAATTAATTTTATCGGATCCGTAATACCGATTTATTATGTACCATCGAATTTTGTGATGATTGGACGTATCATTTGGTTATGCAAGTTTGAAATGCTTCGAAATTAATTTAAGAAATTTGTATAATAATTGGGTTTGAAAAGCTATCTTCTGCATATGATCGAATTAGGTCTCGAAACTAGTTCCATTGTGTTTGAAAAAGAGGTATGACATATAGAACGCTAGGCGGCACGTTTTGTCTGAAGTTCAAAATTTTCATGGATGAATAGTAATGTGAAAATTTCTATATAAGGAATTCAAAATTTTAGTTTTGCAATCCAAAATCCTAGTTTCTATCAACCGCCACTTTAAAATTTCAATGGCAGAAAATCGCTAGCCTTTCTTCCTCGATTTCTCTCCATCCAAGCTTTTACGCATCGACTTCAAGTGGGAAGATGAAGAGCTCGATAGGCTCTACAAGATCAACGGTTGGATTGAGTTAATTGGCGACGAGGCGGCGGGCAAGCTCACTCAAACGAGCATCAATTGGTGGGTTCAGGCTTGACTTCATGGCGACGTGCATGCTAGCCTAGAGGAGGATGGCAAAGCTGTGGGCGTGGGTGGCGCGACAACATTGATCAGGCACGATTTGATATTGAGATTAAAAAAAGAAAAGAAAAATAAGTGTATGCGAGCATGCTTAGAGGTGTGAATGGGAGCGAAGAGATAAGAGTTAGTAATTTTAAACTTGTTTGATTTAGTTAATTAATTTT
Organism: Allium cepa; assembly: GCA_030765085.1. Lineage (NCBI taxonomy): Eukaryota > Viridiplantae > Streptophyta > Magnoliopsida > Asparagales > Amaryllidaceae > Allium > Allium cepa. The sequence goes on along the minus strand of CM060938.1, from coordinate 947,482,446 downwards.
CATTTTATCGAATGTAAATTAATACAAAAGTTTTTCTTACGGGGTTTGTTTCAAGTGCGAAAAGTTGCGTTGCGTTCATATAGCGAGTGCTACAGTAGAGTTAGATTAGACCGATTTGGAGCTAGTTGGAATTCTGGGTTATAATTGAACGTCCATTCAATTTTAATTCAAAACGGAACGTATTGACGACTATTATAAATCAATATGAGTTAATCTCACCTTTTTGGTCAACTGGATACATATTTTTAATCGATAAAAAATATCTATTGGATGTTTGGATATGTTATTGTTGACAGTTATTGAGTATTTGGATAATTTACTATATTTAGTAGTTGGGTTCCTGCCTATTGGAGCGAATGAGACCCTATTACGTTCCCATATAGGAGCGAATGATCCTTTATACATGAATCCCCCTCGAAGCTGTTGATTTATATTTTTATAATTATGTACTGTATGTGATGCAGGGAGATAGGTTGGATGGGCCCAATGGGATTCCTCACACTGTTGATTTTATTTTCATATATGTATGGTGATGTATTATTTGTTGAGTGTCACATTGTCAAAGATATGATTTTTGGTTGTTATAAATTGATAGATTTATGAATATTTTAAATAGAAAATTTTGAACTTTAAAATAAAGATTTTTTGAAAATCCTTAAATAAGTCTGTCTTTTATAATGAAGGGATAGGTTAAAAGGAAATTAGAAAAAAATTACATTAATATTTATTGACCATTTTAGACAAAGTAGTATAATTTTATAGGTATATGCGTACATATATGAAAGATTATTTACAAATGTGAGATTTTGTAAATGTGATAATTTATAAAAGTAATATTTTACAAATGAAGTGAAGATTTGTAAAATTGTATTTTGTTAATAAAAGTATGAATTTATAAACAGGGTTTATAAATTAAAGGAAACTGTTATTGTTTAATAAATTGTAGAATAAATCAAAAGGTGGATTTATTACAAGATTCAGAATGATATTTGTTGCCACCCACATTTTAGATGGTAAATAATAATTTTATTTTGTTGGGAAAAATATTTGTGGACAAATTACCGAGGTAAAATATTGAAATTTTTTAAATACCGTCCTAGGTAAAATATTGATAAAGTAGCCGAAAATCGTTTTATCAATAAAACTGCATTTAAACAGTAAGAATCATGCATGGCTCTGGATACATACATAAATATATGTATTCAAACAAGATTATTAAATGAAATAATTTATTTTATTTTTGAAAAATAAAATTTATTTATGACATCGACCGTTGATATCATCAGTTTTATATATTTCTTCGGGAATTCAAGCTAAGTTTAAATAATATCTAAATGATTTTTTATTAACAAATAAATTTATTATAATTATTGAAGAATGATGGTAAAATCATTTTTAACATATTTTTACCAAAATATATAGTTCGTAGAAAAATAGAAAATATGAACGAATAACGTTTTTCGACTTTGCAACACCGGAAAGTTGTCGGAAACGCTATTCGTCTTTGTGCGCTATATATGCACATATATATGAGTTAATTAACAAAACAGTAATAATACACTCATAGTATATTATCTTATGTTAATTATGTTTAGCAAGCGATGTGACAAATTATGGTTTTAAAAATGATAACTTATATATATATATATATATATATATATATATATATATAAGTATATGTAACATTATTTCTTGTCATATCTTAGCATTATCATCATTATCCATCATGACCTAGAGGATATGACTAGAGAGAGGGAGATGTGAGATATGAGGGGGAGGAAGGTAGTGATGTGACTTGTCAAAATAATGACATATTAGGATATTTTAATCAAAGGTTAGTTTTGTAGTTTTCCTACTTTCTTTCATCTACAAATATACGTCCATTTCACCATAATTTCATTTAATACTATATTTTGATTTCCCTAAAGCATTCTTCATGTTTCATGGCTTCTTATGTTAGTTTATGTTTTGCTTAAATCAAAAGATTTAAATTGTTTTAAGATGCAAACTTCTTTTTAAACTCTTTCTTTGCCATTTTCCCCTAGTTTATTTAACCATAATTTCCTCTATTTTAAACCAAATCAAGATTTCAATATTTTCAAATCGTATAAAATTTCAACAGTTACGACTTGCTATTTTATCCCCTTTTATAATTTCAATCTTAGGTATGTCAAAATCTCAATTCTTTGCAGCATACTTTTAAACTTAGAAATTCAGGTCGAAAAATAGCTCTACTTCTATCGGCCACATCTACCTCAAAAAATTTGATTTGAGTGAGTCTTTTTTAAAATTGTAGAGAAAAGAGTTTTCTAAAACTTCCCTTTTGTTCATTTTTTCAAATCTAAGATTAATATGTCTAAAAATCAAATGGAAAATGACATATCTTTAGGGTGATTTTTGGCGCATCTAAGGCATTTTAGGTTTCAATGATTTTCGATACGTAAAACTACTTTGTTTTGGAAAGGTTTTTGACTTTATTATGATGTGTTATTATGGTGATAATATTATGAAAAAATTGAAAGTTATTATGTTGGTCGATGGTTATTTGACGGATGTTATGTTTGGCATTTAATTTGTGATTTGAATGTGATGTTGTCGAGTTAGAAAGCATATAACCTTATGTTTATAAGTGTGTTTCATTGTGATGTTAAGATTATGGTGGCATGGATGTATGATTGTGATTTAAGAATCAAAGTATATTGAGTTGAAATAAAGTTAACAACTTTGTGTTTAGCGATGGACGTAAGATTCGATTTGAAATCAACTATAATTTCTAGTTTCAAAGTTTGGAATTGGTTTTAAGTTTTATCTTGGTTAAGGCTTAAAAAACTTTCTAAATATTATTTCAGAACATATAGGAGCAAGAAATTAAGTGAAGTATTTCACTTAAAATAAGTAGAGCGAACTACGCCCATAGTGATAGTTGCTATGGATGCAATTCGATAAAAATTTGTGATTGCCATCTTTAAGTGATTCATTTTATAATTATTTTGCAAAAGTTTTCCGAACTTAATTAGTAATATAAATAGAGTTAAGTTTCGATAATTTAATAATTTATTTATTTAATAAATTAACCAAAAGTAACTAGTATTTAATTAGTAATTGGGTAAGTGATTAAGGTTTAATTAATACTTAAAAAAAGGTTAATGACTAATTAGTGATTAATAAAGTTTTAATTAGTGATTAATGCGGATAAGATGTAATTAATTAATTATTATTTAATAAATTTAATTTGCCGATTAATTATTATTTGATTAAGCGATTATTAAATTAATTTTTAATTAGTTAGGGTTTAATAAGTAAGGAATTGTTTAAACCTTAACTAAGATACATTAAGAAGTTAATTAGGACTTAATTATGTTCATTAAGTTAATTATGTTTAATTATGAATTAATCTTGATTTAATTAAGATACAATTAGGATTTAAGCTAATTGCATATACTTTAATCTTTTCAGAGCTATTTTTAAACATAATCAATTATGTTTTAAATCAATTTTCTTTTTGAAATGACCCGACTTTCTTACCACAGAAAATCGCATCATTTTTAAGAACGAAAGGGATAGAAAAGTGAAAAGAAAGAAGAGAAGAAAGAAACAACATCAGAGTCTAAACAGCGGAACGAATAAATTATATTAATAACAGAAACATTACAAAGTTTACAACAATTATCAGAGTTACATAGATAGTACAACACATACTAGACAGTTATATACACCTGTCTATTTATACAACTCAATAGAATACAAGAAACAACTCAGAGAGATCTACACAGCGAAAAACTATATATATCTACACGCAGAAGCCTCTTGCTTCATTGCTCCTCCATAATTCGTCAAAGCTAACCTAAATCCCTTGGCTACTCGTAAAAATTTGAGTACCCAAGAGTTTAAGAAAAATAGAATAAACTCCGGGTCAGACATGGGTCTTGTGTGAGTAACAGGTTAAGGTTGCTTAACTTTCAAAAACCTTTTGAAAAGAAAGGTATCACGTAAGAGTTCCCACACATAAACATGGAAAAGTTTTTACCTTACGCTAACTAAAACATTTGATAGGAAACTCAGTGATATTATAATAGTGTCTAGGGTTTTCAAATAAATATGAAATACCCGAAATTGTTACAATATTAAATCCCAACTACTAGCCACAAAAGTGGGTAATGCAGTCAAAACTGTTGGCACTTATTGGATTTTGGATTCCATAGAATGGCAGGGCTACTGGGGTACCGCCCGTCACAGTACGTGGCCTAGATCAACGTACCGAGGAGCCACCCTAACTCCCCTGCAACACAATGCCGCACCCATTCCTTACTGAATAGTTTCTAACAAGACAACCCCGCGGTTTTAGCTAGCAACCGCCCACACAGCCGAATATAAAGGAACCTCTAGACAGAGGTAAATCTCACTCTCAAGAGGGGGCTACCCACGAAGCCTTGCTGCACCTCCCCTGTTTTAGCCATTCCCGGTTGATGAGTCTTGAGGCTACAATTACCTTTAGTGAACACATCACTTAGAATGCTCATCGTCCACCTGACGATGTTCTGAAAGCATTTAATCCATACAAGTTCATTCCGAATTCAAACGAAACCGAAGGCATTATCTCGTTACACTTATTTTGGAATCACCCTCAGAGTTAACGACGATAACCCTTGCACTCTGAACCACCTTCTCTAACCTGAAAGTACAAACTCATCACGGAATCACCTCCAGAGTTATACTGACGAATAGTCCTTACACCTCGAGTCTTCATAAAGCTCCACTGTGATTTACGACCTAACGTTTAATTGGAATCGATGTGGTTTTCGGATATACAAATATGGAAACCCGATCCCGGTCTCATCGAAATCCAAAGCGTGTCTTTTAGGTCCAAGTTGTTTTAAAGTTAAAACAATTTAATTATCTATATACACACAGATAGATAACTCATAAATCACAATTGATAATCTACATTATCAAATAACAGGTAATCCACATTATCAGTATCAAAATAGATAATCCATATATCACCATCATTATAGACAATCTACGTTATCATCACAATGCAACCAAGCATTCATACCACAAAACATTAATTATTTCATTTCTGAGATCTCAAAACATTCAAGACAATCAATGTCATCCATTCATACATAAGCAATGATTTACTCATACCACATCAATAATTAATTTAAAGTGAATTAAATTAACTATCTCCATCTCTAATTAATTTAAAACGAATTAAATTAATTACTTCATCTTTAACTAATTTAAAATAAATTAAATTAATTACTTCACCAATATAAATCTTGCTTACTCAACCATTTAATTGATTACAATCAATTAATTAATCATTCAAAATAAATTACCATAATTAATCACTCTTGATTAATTAACCTTAATTACATTCATGAAATTATCCTTAATTAATTTTCACAAATTAATTATTCTCAACCAAACAATAATTACCTTTAATTACTTCAATTAATTTATTAACTATAATTATGTAACATCCCGCCGTTTCGCACGATTTAAATCGACACACGTACCAATTCAAACCATACGGAAGGGCGGCGGATTGTTATAAGGTAAATAACAAAACGAGAAAGAAATAAAACAAAACAGAATCTCACAGCGGAAGGATAAATTATAATAATAAATATATACAGTTTATAAATCTGTTTACAAAACTATTTATATAATACACATCAGAGTTACACATACCAATAACAATGCAGCGGAAAAGGGTGTAGTGGAACCATATAATATGTAATAATAATTATGAAATCTTCGTCTTCGTCTTCCAGAAAAAAGTCTTCAAATCCTAAAACGCTCGGACTGACCCGAGCGAATTGAAAACACAAAACACTCGAGTCAGAACTAAAAGATATTATCTAAGTTAAATTAACAGAAATAAATATAAGTGCAGTAACTCAAAAGATGCTCGGGATTCACATCTCTTAAGGATCCGTTAAACTATTTACTATGTAGTATATTTCGCTATTATAATAGTGTCTATTAGTAAAATAAACTTACTTTAAAATAGCGTTAAGGAGTGACCCAATATTCCCCTTAACACATAATATATTTCCATAGTCTATACAGTACCGTAATCTCCCCCGTACTGGGCGTCGTCAGAAGGCACTCCATAGGTATGGTATAAAGCCAAAATCGTATAAGGCTCGCTAGGATAGGTGACACGGCACAACTAGGCAATGCCAGGGTAGACATACCAATTACGCTTCCGGATCGGTGGTAACGCATAGCCGCAGCTATCGCCCACCTCGAACAGACTCCCCAAAATCAAAAGTAAAGGTGGCCACCGAAAAAATCCAAAGTCAGAGTATAGAATCGAAAAGGAGTGTCCGATAAAGGGCGCTAACCCGTGGATCGCTCCTGTTTTAGCCACCTTATGCCAACTCACGGGAGTTTGGTCCACGTATTTACCTCAAAGGAACGCCGCCGCCAACCTACTTCATTCTAGAATCTCCACCGCGTACATGGTTGTCAAAGTGGTTTTCGAAGTTGGTAGAGAGTCTGACAATCCCGGTCTCTTTAACAACCAAACGTTATTATAACACCGGTCTTTAAAATTAGTTTATACTTTAAAAAACTAGAATATAATTATCCGTTTCAAAACCCATAAATACGATATCATTTCCTTTTCCAAAACAAACTCATTTTGATATTATTTTTATAAAACCCAAATCAATAATATCATTTTTATTCCAAATATATTTCTTTTCCAAAATCATACAGCTTTAAAATTTATAATATCTGCAAACCAAACATTTGAATTTTAACTTTCAAAACATAATACTTCGAAATTCATAGCTTTAAAACCATAACTTCTAAATCTTGAATGGTTTGGATATTCAAATTGTATAGAATAAAATAGTTGAATTTAAAATTTCTTTATAAAATAAAAATAATTTCCACGACTTTACAATTTATTCATTTAAAATTTTAGTCTAAAACCATAAATTTTAAATTCACTTTCAATTGAAGAAACCACTTCAATTTCAATATATTTCTAACTTTGAGTATTTAACAATTTCAAAACTTAAGGTTGGAAATTTATATTCAACAATTCATTGTCCTATAAATCAAAAATCATTTAAAATAAAATTCCAATTTCTAACAACTTAAATATTTTCTTCAATTTATTTATGCTAGAATTATTCGTTTAATTTATCTTGAATGAAAATCCAGTTATAGATATCATACCATTAAATTTCCAAGCTTTAATAAATTTTACATCAACTTATGGAGTGAAATTTTTAATTAAGTTCCATTCAAATAAATTCCAAATTTACCATCCAATCTTAATTGATTTAAATCATTAAAACTACATTATTCAACTTATTTATTTTATTTAACTGATTTATACATAGCTTAAATTCAAAATTTAACTACATATGTATATATAAAATATATTTATATAATATCCAAATTTAATATTTATTAAACCATATCATATCCAAACCATAAAATCATTTCAAAATAATTATATATATATACCGCGGTGCCTGTATATAATTTTCTATCCTATGGTCAAGTGATACGGATATTTATCATTTCAATCCGCAATTTAAAATAAAAAATGCGGTTGTATATCATTTTAAACTGCAATCCCGAATGAAATGAAATGCATGATAACTTGCAGTTTATGTAAATAAATGTAACGACCCGCCTTTTTGGACAGTTTAAAACCGACGAACAAATACACATATCGATTCCAAACCATTCAAAAGGGCAGATGGTTATTGGGGTAAATAAGAAAGAAAAGAAAAAGAAATAAAGGAAATGAAACAACACAGAATCTCGCAGCGGAACGATAAAATATAATAGTCAAATAAACAGTTCATGAAGCTGTTTACTATACCTTGATTATTATTTATACAACATTTATCAGAGTTATACATATACAACAGAACAATTAAAATAATGCAGCAGACAGCATGATGCACAGATAATAATAGTAATAGTGTACCAAATCTTCGTCTTCGTCCTCCAGAATAGTTCTTCAAAAATCTGAAAACTCAGGACTGACCCGAGCGTAATGAAAAGACAAAACACTCGAGTCAGGACTAAAATATCCTTATGAAAGTTAAATCAATCATAAATAAATATGAGTGTAACGGCATCAAAGATGTTTACGGGGTTTGACATCTCATATCCAGTGTCAACGTGCGTGCAATAACTTAAGAGATGTTACGGGATTTTCCATCTCTCAAGGATCCGTTAAACTATCTACTATGTAGTAATGTACGCTAAGTAGATAATGCCTATCAGTAATATAAAGTATAAAAATAGCGTTAAGGCGTTACCATAATCCCCCTTAACACATTTTTATAAGTCCATAGTCTATACAACACCGTAAGACCCACCGTAAACTGGTGGTTATCATAGGGTACCCCATAGGTATAACACAAAACATAACGTAGTTGTCGCGAATAGGATAATCAGTATGACAAGGTACATGAGGCGATACCAACTAGGATACTAGTAGTTGCGTGATACGGACTGATGTTGAGCATAGCCAGCAGCTACCCCAACACCGCGAAACAACACTCCCAATTCAAGGGGTGCACCCAAATCGCATCACAAATGTAATAGATATGGTATCGAAGAAGTGTGTCCGCTAGAGATGGCGAACCTCAATGGCCCGGCGCGGCTCCTGTTTTAGTCATGTCAGGAGTCATCCAATATCGTTCTCTTTCTTCAATCAACGCGTTCACCAAACCAACCACTTCATTCTGGATCGACACTCCACGTATAATAGTTATTAAAGTGGTTTTCGGTATCGACAGAGAGTATGTCCATATCCGATCCCGGTCTCTTTAATAACTACGTATTATTACACCGTTGGCTCTTTTACATTTCAAATCGATTCATAATTGATATCAAAATATCATATTCGCTTCAAAAATCAAATCCATTTCAAATATCATCGTATCTATTCAAATGTAAGATTCCGTTTCAAAAATCATTTTTCGCATCAATATCCATTTTGATTTCAAAATCATTTCGAATTTCAATTTAGGTTGCAACTTCATTTAACCCAATTCGTATTTAAATTCAAGATTTAAATATAAACATTTCACCTTATTGACCAGCTTAGAATTTTAGAAAATAGTTTTAAGTAGTTTAAAAGTAGTTTAAATAATTAAAATAGTTAAAATACTTAAAATCTTGAAATGGATTTGAAATAGATAAATTAGTTTAAAATAATTTAAATTGGGTTAAGTAGATTTAAAATAGATTAAAATGGTTTAAGTATTCAAAATGGTTTATATAACAGAGTAATTTGGAAAACAAAATAAAACAGCTTCAAAACCAATCCATTTCAATTATAACTTCTCAATTCACATCAATTTCAATTTCACTTCTACCGATTCAATTTCCCTTCTACCGATTCAATTTCGATTTCGATTCAATCAACGTCAACTTTGACTTCAAATTTATTCAATTTTTATATTCACTTTCAATTAATTCAATTTCAATTTATATCGATTTGGAGCTTGATTTTTCAAAAATATCCATTTATAACACTTAACAAAATTTATCCTTCTATGTTCAAATTTAAATCCAAATTTCAAATATGATTCAATTTCAAGCTCAATTTCAAAATATCATTTTTGTATCACTTTTACTTAGTAATACTCAAAGCTCGAATTAAGGTTAAATCTTTAAACAAATCAATTTTTCGAAATTCAATCATATTCCGATTATAAATTTCAAAGTCTTCACTTTACTTATTTAACAATTTCTTTTAACCAAAATTTATTTCAACATTTCAAACTCAATTTTCGATAAATTCGATTTCTATAAATTGATTTCTATTTATAACCTTTAAATTAAAACATTCAAATTAATTTCAAATCGACGATTTCAAAAATTATTAATTTAGCCAATCCGTTGTCCGTAAATAATTTTCTATCCTATGGCCAAGTGATTATTTATTTCAATTAAATGTCAGGGATGAATATATATCACATAAAGCAAATCACGGTTTCATATGTATGCATAACAGAATATATATAAGCAAATAAACATCCAAACATTTAAATATCAACCAATAGCATCCATCGAAATACATCATCCAATAGGCAATACAATTCATGTCAATTTCATAGTTATCAATGTCGGGTAATTCAATCGCAATTCAATTTTAATTTCAATTTAACTATCAATTTAATTTTCAACGGTTAATTCAAATGACAATCTATATGACAATTAAATTCTATCAAAAAACGACAAATAAAATCATAACACTTCATAATGTCAAATTTAACTAGCATAAAGATATTTAGTACGCTGTGAGCGTTATAAAACACTCACCTTGATTTTAATGTAGTTCCAGCGTTTTATTTCGAATAAAATTAAACGGGCGTTTAATTTTACCTTTTGAAATTTCCACTAGCTCCAAACGATTCCAATCCAATTCCATAGCGTAGTGCTGGTCCATACGATCCCAACGCACTTCATCTCATTAGTTTTCGACCTCGTAGCACAAAGATATCGTATTACAAAGTTAATACGATTTTTATATAAATTAATTTTATATTTCAATTATAATTTACAACCCAGACTCACATCTTCCATTGATTCCTTTTCATCAACGAGGCCGCATTCCTTCTTCACTCTCGCGTTCCTTGCCAGCAAAAATCGAACCCATACACGCAAGCTAGGGCATGCCGCCTATCCCACCACATCGATCAAAACCCCATCACTCTGCCACCATTCGAACGATCATCACCAGAGCCACCCACGGCCAGAACGCGGCAGAGCTCGGTCACTCCCCTTCGTCGAAAAACGTGCGTGAACACGGCGCCTTCCAGCTCCAATTGCCGATGATTGCCTCAACTGTAAACGATCATATCCGTATGTATTGCAAGATCTCCCCTAGCTCTTCAACATTGTAGTTGATAGTTTTTGGTAAAAGTCGATGGATTGGGAGATAACGAAGGAGGAAGCTTGCACGTTTCTGGCCATTGAAAATAGCACAGGCGGCGGCTAGGGTTTTCTGAGTAGGGTTTGCAATTTGTGAAAATGGGTGGCCTTTATAGAAATTTAACGAACACTATTCATCCCGGAGTTTCCGAACTCCAAATCTCGCGCGGTGACCGGCGTTTCTAGAGTTTATCCCGCGTTCCGGACACAATGGAACAGGTTTTAGAAGCTAATTCGATCGTCTGTGTGAGTTACGGCAATAAACGATCAAATTTAAATTAAACCGATTAACTAAATTTCTAGGCGTTTTGGCTTGCCCCGGACAAACGGTAAATCCGATTGACTTAAAATTTGAAATCTTACAATAATATCACATTACGGATCCGATGAACTGTGATATTATAATAGTATCTTGGGTTTTCAAGTAAATAAGAAATAGCCGAAATTGTTACATGATTAAATTCCAACTACTAGCCACAAAAGTGGGTAATACAAACAAAACCGTAGGGTCTCGTAGGGAAAATGGGTTTCCATCAAATGTTTTGGTTAGCGTAAGGTAAAAACTTTTCCATGTTTATGTGTGGGAAGTCTTACGTGATACCTATTGTTTTCAAAGGATTTTCTAAAGTTAAGCAACTTTTAACCCCGTTTACTCACATCAGACCCATGTCTGACCTGAGTGTTTATTTTCAGTTTTATTAAACTCTTGGGTACTCATATTATGTATGAGTAGTCAAGTGTTTCAGGATTGCTTTGACGAGTTCTGGAGGAGATAATGGAGCAGGAGGCTTCAGCGTGTAGATATATTTAGTGGTTCCGCTGTGTTTGAGTTGTATCTGTTTCTCTGATATACTTGGATTGTAAATGCTAGATAGATGTTTATAACTGTCTAGTTTTGTGTTGTATTAGCTGTATTACTCTGATGTATAAGATACTATGTAAAGTTTTATGTGATATATTATAATTTATTCGATTCCGCTGTGAGATTCTGATGTTGTCTTTTCTTTCTTTCCTTTCTTTTCTCTTTTCTATCCCTTTCTTTCTTCTTAATGATGCAACTTCCTGGAGTGTGGGAGTTGGGTCGTTACAAAGTGGTATTAGAGCAATTTTAATCACAGCAGATTTGAAAAAAAACAGTTTACATATGAAGCTTAGGTTCTGAAAATTTTGTATAATTTTGGTTTAAAAGAAACTGTTTTTAAAAGTAAAGGTTTACTCACCTTTTAATTTGAAGAATGCAGAACAAACTAGATGCAGAGCAATTTGATGCAGATCTATGAATTTAGTATTTCTATTGATTAACTCAATTATATTATTAATTATAATGCCCAGAAATCCGGGTTATTACATTCCTTCCCCCTTTGAATCTTTTCGTCCTCGAAAAGGAACGAATCCAGAATTTATTAAAAAGCTTATTTTTGGAAAAATTATTCTTTGAATCTAGTTTCGTCGAAATCCGAGACTGTTTGAAAAATGGCCATTTTAACTCGTCAATTAAATATTAAAATATTCAATTTTCACAAATTTTCTTTTAATTCGATTTTAAAAGTTCTACAACATCATTCTAACTTTAATATGATAAAATAAAATTTTACAAATCATTTTTAATCATATTAAACCCGTTATTCAATTATCCAATAATTCCAATTTTAAAATCATATTAACTCTATTATAATCCCAATATAACTTACATTCACTTTGGATTTGAATCATATTAAATCAAATTTCAATTATTCACTCTATTTTCATATATAAAATTTCAATATCAAATTAATCGTATCAAATTCGGAATTTAATTATTCAAACATTTGTAATATTAAATTTCAACAAATTTGATTATTCTTAAATCACTGTCTTTTTGAAATATTCAAAACAAACTTATAAAATTTACCAAATTCAAATTATAGAACAACCATTTTCATTAAAACAGTTATTCAATTCCCGTTATTCAATTGTTCAATAAATTCCAAATATTAAATTTAAACAATTTAATTGTTCAATATTTGACGTATTTCAATATTGGATTTTTAAATAAAAATTTCACTATCGGTCGATTTACTATATTACCTCAAATGAATTCCACATTATTATTTAACTACAGTTAGAGATAATGCACTCAACTAATATATAAACTTTCATTTCAATTGCAATTGGTTCACAACTTCAATTCGACTAACTAAATGAATAGGTAACTTAAATAATTATCACCGTTAACTTTTGATTACTTATAAGTTTATTATTTACAAACAAGTGTCACAATTACCTATACAATACAAATTCATTCAATTACCTTTGACTACATATTATTTCAATTGATTTGGGATTTCATTCAATTCATAAATAATTAACTTAGATAAAATTTGTTGCATTTCATTCTAGTTATTATAATTCCAAACGACTTACAATTTTTTTCTAACACTAAATCACGAAATCTTATTAAATTAGCTATTTTAATTATCGAACATTTACTGGCCGCCACACTCTCCCCCACTCAAAACTTTTCGTCCCCGAAAAGGAAAAAGAAGGGAAAAGGAACTAAGTATAGGATTCAACATTAGATATATTTTATTCAAAGTTACCAACTTATAAAACAATGAAATTCCATTTATAAAGTCATGACTACGCTTCCACTAAGTTACTCCGAACGGCTTTCTAACTTTAAAAGTTAGTTATCAAAAAAAGTTAAAAAAAATTTTAAAGTCGAAAATTTTTCTAACACCCGGATTTTACGGAAAATTTCGGCAGAGTCTCCTTTGCGCAGCTCGATCGGAAAAAAAATGACAGTATATATATCACAAATATACATCTCATCAAGTGATGAGGCATCCCGTAGGGAAAAAGTGTAAAAGTACGGTATGTAATCCGAGATATGTACCTTATATATTATTAGCGAGCATATACGGCTAATATAGCGAGAAAGCGAGCTCCAAATGCGAAGCAAGCGCAATCCGCACCTAATAAACACTCAACAAACCATGAGAAACATGCATATATGAAAATAATATCAATATACATCATATAGAAACATTACAACTACATATGCCAACATAGCAAATGCAACAAAACAACAAATGCAACCATCAATCAACTATCATCCAACTATCATCCAATGAATCCATAACCAATCAATATAAATTCACTTCTCATTAATATTTATTGACTTGGGTTTCAATTTTTTTATCACAGTTGATTCATTAACGTTGAATTTTACTAACATTCATTCTCAATTCAATTAGTTAACATTCACTAATTTATATTTACATTAATTCACTTCCAATTTGAATCAAATTAAATTATATTTAAATTTATTTAACTTCCAATTTGATTTCAATGATTTATAGCTTTCAATTTACACTTAATGAATTATATACAATCAATTAACAATCATATAACAACCAAATCATACCCAACATAACCAAATTATTAATTTTACATTCAATTTGGTTTATCTCTTTTATATATATATATCCTGTTATATAATTTTAAAAGAATCATTTTATTATTTGGCATCTTAAATTTCCAATATTAACTTTATTTAAGTCCGTAAGTCGTACATATATCATCCGTGAGCAATATCAATCCAATCGCTTATTCGATCACACAATTTCACTTCCAAACTAGTATCGTTCACACGACTCCCTAGTGCGGACTCAGATTTGGTTCCTTGATTGGAAACTATTACTCTCCTTGCATAGCCATATGCTATGATAGAGAATTTCAGAATCAAATTAAAAATCCATATTCAGGGTTCGCCGTCGAAAATCGAGTGAAAAGTCCTAACTTGGATCGATATAAATCATCTCAAAATTTTGTGCTCGAATTTGGATCAAATCGTTATGTGAATAAAATAATATACGTACAGTCTCACGTATTACCTTCCAGTAGATTTCTATCCAATTTATCTACACTAAATTATTTTATTAACTTCTATTTTTTTCACTTAATTACTCACAATCCATTATTCGGTTAGTATATTCATTTTTTACATAGCATATTCTTTAACATTATCTTTTCTTAAACATCATATCAAAGAATTTGCTTACTCAAGTTCATTTTAACATTCTATATAATTTAATTAAATTCAATTTCATTTCCCAATTGATTCTTACTATAAGAAATTCCTTTGTTTACATTTATTGCATTTTCATAATTTCAGTTAATAACGAATTCATTTGTGGAACATTTTATTAACCGGCACTTTAGTTTATTAATCATCCTATAAAAGTCTAACCTCTTATAAATGACTTTTCTTAGTTTACAGTTGTCTTAAAGGTTACAAATTCAATTATTATTTTCTATGCAATTTATATTTATTTTCCATAACCAATTTACAAAAGATATTATACAATTCATTTGTCTTCT
This sequence comes from Allium cepa, assembly GCA_030765085.1. Lineage (NCBI taxonomy): Eukaryota > Viridiplantae > Streptophyta > Magnoliopsida > Asparagales > Amaryllidaceae > Allium > Allium cepa. The sequence continues at coordinate 947,467,155 of CM060938.1, read as the reverse complement.
TTCTTAAGTTCACTTACTTGTTCCATTTATCCATTCATCATTTCATGTTATATTTAAGTATATAACATTTTTTTCACAACCAAAATTTTCATTTATATACATTTTAATTCCTTTTGAGTTTTCCTTACTTGTATACTTCAATTATTTTCAGGTTCTGTTTATTTTTACAACATCTCATTACATATCCAAAACATCATTTCAACTTCTTAATATTTGGTAAGTCATATTATATGTTATTAGAATGCAAATTTGGTATTATACAAATTTATAGAATTTCATTTTACTTAAATAGAATGTTCACAAATTTGATTTATTTAAATACTCTTTACCTTTCAACTTTAAAGTTTTCCCAAACAATAGCTTAGATATCTTAATCCTCTTATTTTATAAATTCTGTTATTCACATTTCATTCAAATAATTTGAAAATTATTAATTAACAGAACTTAGAAATTTAAATGCCCGGTTTTTTTTTCAAATCGTTTGAAATAAACATACATACCTATATCTTTAATACATATCAAATCATACCTTTGAAGTTTAAACCCAAACCCATTTACCCAAAATAATTTTGAAGAAAAGCAAAGCTTCTTAGAAGTCTCCCCACTTTGAGACTCGAAAATGAACGTCGATGATGCTGCGCGGCCATCACCGAAATTATTTTCCAGCGACAGAAAAGAGGAGTACTTAATTCATTCCTTCTTAAAAATCATTTCAAAATATTTCCTATAAATATTTTCCAACTAATATCACAATATATTTTCTTCAATACTTTTAGAACCATTTTCAAAATCTCCGGGTCTTAAATTCAATTTTTTCCAATCTAAATCTATTTTAATTCATAAGTCACCTTTATAAAATATTCTTATAGGATTTTCTTTCTTAAAACATTCCACAAGTGTTTTATCATTATTCATTTTGTAATTCACCTTCTTTATTAAATTACAATATCAAATTAATGATAATAACTAATATTTTAATTCCTAACAACCACGTAAGCTAGATAAGTCACAATAAATTTTGAAAATAAATTCTTTATACACAAAATATAATTAGGGCAAAATTATTTCATTTACCCAATTTCAAAACAATACTATGTCGAATTGTTCTGTTTAAGTGTTTAGAGATCCCTATCAATTACGTTAATTACTCGTATTGACCAGAATCCATTAGCCACTCAACAAATCAACCGACACAATATAAAATATTTTATATCACTAAAAAATACACTCTCTCATATATATATTCACTCAACCACTCATCATAGGGTACTACTACCCTATTTATAAAGAGTCAGACCCCACAAAGCTAAGGTTATCGCTAAACCAAAGCTCCGATACCAATTGTAACGACCCGCCTTTTTGGACAGTTTAAAACCGACGATCAAATACACATGTCGATTCCAAACCATTCAAAAGGGAAGATGGTTATTGGGGTAAATAAGAAAGAAAAGAAAGAGAAATAAAGGAAATGAAACAACACAGAATCTCGCAACGGAACGATAAAATATAATAGTCAAATAAATAGTTCATGAAGCTGTTTACTATACCTTGATTATTATTTATACAACATTTATTAGAGTTATACATATACAACAGAACAATTAAAATAACGCAGCAGACAACATGATGCACAGATAATAATAGTAATAGTGTACCAAGTCTTCGTCTTCGTCCTCCAGAATAGATCTTCAAAAATTTGAAAACTCAGGACTGACCCGAGCGTAATGAAAAGACAAAACACTCGAGTAAGGACTAAAATATCCTTATGAAAGTTAAATCAATCGTAAATAAATATGAGTGTAACGGCGTCAGAGATGTTTACGCGGTTTGACATCTCATATCCAGTGTCAACGTGCGTGCAATAACTTAAGAGATGTTATGAGATTTTCCATCTCTCAAGGATCCGTTAAACTATCTACTATGTAGTAATGTACGCTAAGTAGATAATGCCTATCAGTAATATAAAGTATCAAAATAGCGTTAAGGCGTTACCATAATCCCCCTTAACAAATTTTTATAATGCCATAGTCTATACAGCACTGTAAGCCCCACCGTAAACTGGTGGTTATCAGAGGGTACCCTATAGGTATAACACAAAACATAACGTAGTTGTCGCGAATAGGATAATCCGTATGACAAGGTACATGAGGCGATACCAACTATGATACTAGTAGTTGCGTGATCCGGACTGATGTTGAGCATAGCCAGCAGCTACCCCAACACCGTGAAACAACACTCCCAATTCAAGGGGTGCACCCAAATCGCATCACAAATGTAATAGATATGGTATCGAAGAAGTGTGTCCGCTAGAGGTGGCAAACCTTAATGGCCCGGCGCGGCTCCTGTTTTAGTCATGTCAGGGGTCATCCAATATCGTTCTCTTTCCTCAATCAATCCGTTCACCAAACCATCCACTTCATTCTGGATCAACACTCCGCGTATAATAGTTATTAAAGTGGTTTTCGGTATCGACAGAGAGTATGTCCATATCCGATCCCGGTCTCTTTAATAACTACGTATTATTACACCGTTGGCTCTTTTACATTTCAAATCGATTCATAATTGATATCAAAATTTCATATTAGCTTCAAAAATCAAATCCACTTCAAATACCATCGCATATATTCAAATGTAAGATTCCGTTTCAAAAATCATTTTTCGCATCAATATCTCATTTCGATTTCAAAATCATTTCGAATTTCAATTTAGCTTGCAGCTTCATTTAACCCAATTCGTATTTAAATTCAAGATTTAAATATAAACACTTCACCTTATTGACCAGCTTAGAATTTTAGAAAATAGTTTTAAGTAGTTTAAAAGTAGTTTAAATAATTAAAATAGTTAAAATACTTAAAATCTTAAAATGGATTTGAAATAGATAAATTAGTTTAAAATAATTTAAATTGGGTTAAGTAGATTTAAAATAGATTAAAATGGTTTAAGTATTCAAAATGGTTTATATAACAGAGTAATTTGGAAAACAAAATAAAACAGCTTCAAAACCAATCCATTTCAATTATAACTTCTCAATTCAAATCAATTTCAATTTCCCTTCTACCAATTCAATTTCGATTTCGATTCAATCAACGTCAACTTCGACTTCAAATTTATTCAATTTTTATATTCACTTTCAATTAATTCAATTTCAATTTATATCGATTTGGAGCTTGATTTTCAAAAATATCCATTTATAACACCTAACAAAATTTATCCTTCAATATTCAAATTTAAATCCAAATTTCAAATATGATTCAATTTCAAGCTCAATTTCAAAATATCATTTTTATATCACTTTTACTTAGTAATACTCAAAGCTCGAATTAAGGTTAAATCTTTAAACAAATCAATTTTTCGAAATTCAATCATATCCCAATTTTAAATTTCAATGTCTTCACTTTAATTATTTAACAATTTCTTTTAACCAAAATTTATTTCAACATTTCAAACTCAATTTTCGATAAATTCGATTTCTATAAATTGATTTCTGTTTATAACCTTTAAATCAAAACATTCAAATTAATTTCAAATCGACGATTTCTAAAATTATTAATTTAGCCAATCCGGTGTCCGTATATAATTTTCTATCCTATGGCCAAGTGATTATTTATTTCAATTAAATGTCAGGGATGAATATATATCACTTAAATCAAATCACGGTTTCATATGTATGCATAACATGATATATAAAAATAAACATCCAAACATTTAAATATCAACCAATAGCATCCATCGAAATACATCATCTAATAGGCAATACAATTCATGAAACAACCCGCATATTTGTCCATTTTTTTTTATATTTAAATATTTTATCGATACTCGGAATTTAGTCCGAAAAGCTACTTTTTGCATACGGCCGAATTAGGACTCGGGACCACTCATATTGAGTTTAAAATGCCGTTTGCGACCTTTTTGAGTATAAGCTTCGATATGTTTGGAGAAAGTTGATTTTTGCTACTTTTTCACTTAGGGCTTTGGTTTGGGTTGAGCCCAATAACCCCACTTATGTATTCAGTCCCAACCCCTTATCCTCTTCATTCCTTCATAATTTCCTAATACATTCAAGCTTCATCAAAAATGGGGGAAGAGAAAAAGAATTAGGAAATCCTAAACCCTAGTTTCCATTAGCAAATCCATATTCCAGCTCCAAACTCAAGAGAACCCATTGGTAAGCATCTCCTTCTTCTTCCCTAACTCATTCTCTCATTGGTTTCAGAAATTTCCTAAACCTAACTTAGGGAATTTTCTTCTTTTAAGCTTAGATTCAAGCCTCTATTGTTGAGATTGAAGTGTGGTTGATCTTCCCTTGTCTTCAAGCTTCTCATTCATTGATTTGGGTTTAAAGGTGAGATTTTTATCTCACATCTGTGCTTATATTTATCTTCGATTGTTAGGTATGAATTCCTAACACTTATTCGTGTGCAATTGCTTTTGGTTTGGATTGATTTGGTGAATATTCCAATTTTTGGTGTTTTGAGTTCAATTCGTTAAAAATCCTAACTTTGATGTTTGAACATGGTTTTGGTGATGCATCGAGGAGCATATAGGGCCGGGTAGTCGATAGGCATAAACCCTTAGCGCCGTTGCTCGAGCGAGTGCAATTTGTTTGAGTTTGCAACTCTTTTGAATTAGGGCAGGGGAGTGCTGGCAACAGGTTCGGCCGACCGAGCCCCTGGGCCGGTCGACCGACCTGCTACCCAGGCACTTCCTGCCTCTGTTTGGAAGTGCCGGTTACAGGCTTCGGCCGACCGAGCCCCTGGGCCGGTCGACTGACCTGATGTCCCGTGCACTTCCAACCCCTGGTTCGGTCGACCGAGCTCTGTAGTCGGCCGACCGACCTGTTGCATTTTTGCCTATTTTACCTAGTTGTTTGAATTTCCAACTTTAATCGATTCGTGTTGTTTCCTATTTGTTGTTATCATGTATTATGACTTTGATGACTCCTTTTAGGGATTTTTGAATATCCATTTCGATGGATCCTTTATCGATTTCTTTGGATTTTATTCACGTCTTCGTTTGTGAATTTTGGTGATTGATTGTTTCTACAATCATGTTTGTGATTTGTCACTTTAAAAATATAAAGGTTTCGATACTAGTAGTAAATATCAAAACTCTTTCTTCAAATGATTTCAACACTATTTTATAACAAAGCTTGTTTTCTCAAACCGATTTCCAATCTATTAGTATATACAAACCTTTACCTCACTCGTATGAGAAATCTAATTAAACGACTTAGTAAAACAAGTGGTATGAAACGCTTGCGTTTACTTCGTCTGTTAATTCTTGGACTCGTTCGATTGAAACTCTTGTGACAATTTTCTAGTGGAGATCTACAATTTGTTCGTAAATATTTAAGTTAAGCTAGTGGTTATGGGACATGAAGCTAAGCTCATATATTTACTAGCTTACTGTAATTGACACTTCTTGATGATCATGACGATCATTTTTGTGATTTAGACTAGCAATGTGTGATGTCTCTTTGTCTGCGAGGGAGACTAAACCCCGTTTTGTGGAGTTTCGACTCAAATTGATGGGGTAGCGCCCCATGGTCTACGGGCCGTTCGTGTGTCAAAAATTAATGGCTAGCTACCATGAGATAGCGTCTCGTTCGTGTGATACATATGTTGGAGAGTTTTCATGCTCCCGTTCGCGTGATAGGCCTCCCCCTATTTTGTGTGATTTCTGGATTTCGTGTGTCGAATTCTGGATTTCTTCTTCACCTATTTTTGTGATTTCTATTGATATGTTTTATCAATATTTGTGCATTGGTGAATTTGTGTGTCATTGACTTTTGTGATTGACATTGATATAATCGTCAATATTTGTGGTTTGATGAACGAAATAAGGAGTATGACATTTCTTTGATTCTTGTGTAGATTCGGTGATATTGATTAATCTCTTGTTGATTTTTCAATTACTTGTATATATCACAGCTTGGCATTGTGATTATTATGTGTTTAGTCATATCTCTTATTCTATATCGTTTCATCTGATATTTATAGTTAGACTGATCCGTTTATTATTTTCTTATTAAATAATACTCGGGTCAGACCGAGATGTTACAGGTGCTTCAGCTTGACTTCTCACTTGGGATTGATCTCTCTGACTTTTGGCTAACTACTTAGATTTGTAGTTTATTTTGTTGTATACACTTGAGATATGGACTCATAGTTGTATTCTTTTGTATAGCACATGTTGCTATTCTTTTGTATTACTATGGATCTTTTTGACCACTACTCTGATATACACTTCCATGTGTTAGTTATATATTCATATCTATTTCCGCCTTTGTGATATGAATTGTTTGTGACTGATTTATGTTATGTTTATTTCTATATTTGTTTCTGAAGATATTATAGCCACTGTGTAGTAGCTTTGAGTTTGTGTCGGTATGTCGGATTTCCCTCTTGAAAAAAAAAGAAATGCATGTTATACTATCTGACATATCGATGCTCGCGCAAAGCAATTACACGGATGGTCGCTCCTCAACAGCCTTATTCTCCGTGCTAGTTGACAGCATTCACCGTTATGTTCTTGGCTAGCGTGGGTATAGATGTGGGGCGTAACAGCTTGGTATCAGAGCCAAACTTCGGAACAATATGGAATATTATAACAAGGATCATCGTCCTAAGTCTTTCTTAGGAGTCGTGCTTTAGGATTTAATTCGAGTCTTCTTACCGATTCATCCTATTTTTCTTATGATTCCTTGTTTATCTATCAAGATTGCTAGATATTCAATTTGGTGAATAATCTTCTTCTTGTTCTTCTTTCTTTCTAAAGGAAGAGAAATGTCTAGACCAGGCCGCCCCAGAGCCGTACCTTCTAGCACTACACCCCAGGATGGAGTTTTTATGACTGCTCAACAGCTTCTTGATTTAGTGACAAATGCTCAAGCAGCTGGAGCTAACCCGGAACCTACTCACCCAAAGTCGGGATTTGCACGTTTGTGCAGCGATTACACTAATTTGGGTGGGTAGCCATTCAAAGGTTCCGAAACTATTATTGAAGTACAGGCTTGGCTAAGGTCATGCGATCGAATCTTTTCTCACATGAATCTTATTGACCTTCACCGAGTTCAGGTGGCCTCTAGTATGCTCCGAGAAAGAACATTGGACTGGTACGAGCTTCTTATTTCTGAGATTAATGAAGCGGATCTCACCTGGCAGCAATTCCGGGAACGCTTCGAGTTGAAATTCGTACCAGAAGCTGAGAAAGTGACTTTGGCTCGCCGTTATAGACCTTGTTCAAGGTGAATCTTCCGTGGCAGATTATGTCGCGTCTTTTGAATCTCTCTCCAAATATGGGGTTGAATACATCAACACCCCTTTGAAGAAAAATCAGAGGTTCGTCTATGGCTTAAACAAAAATCTCAAGAAGCCATTACTTCTAAAATTAGAAGTTTCTTTCGACCAACTCATTGATATCGCTCTTCGTCTTGAAGAGGCGGATAGGGAGAATGATGTTGAAGTGGTGGGTTCCAAACCAAACTTCAACAACAAGAAGAGGCCAAACAAATTCAAAGGCCCTTATCCCAATAATAAAGGGAAGCAAGCGACCTCCGTGGCAAAGACCTTTTCCTCTACTGAAGGGAAATGCTTTAACTGTGGTTCCAGAGACCATTTTGCGAACAAGTGTCCAAAGCCTCGTACTTGCCGCTATTGTAAAAGCCCGGACCATTTTATGAATGTATGTCCCAAACTTCAAAATAGGAAGGAGGGAAAGCTTAATGTTGCTCAAGCCCCTGGCAACACATCTCGTGGCCAAGGTATTTCTCATTCTATTCTGGATGGAATTATTTTATTTCGTGATCATCCTATTCGAGTTCTTTTTGATACGGGTGCGTCCCATTCTTTTATATCAAAAGAACTTGTTGATACTTTTTCTTTGGATGTTTTGTGTTTAATGACTTCTTTGAGAATTGCGAATCCGGTTGGTGGATCCGCAACAATGAGTTTATTGTGTAAAGGTGTCGAGATTACTTTGTGTGATTTTTCTTTCCTAGCCGATTTGCATGTCATGCGTTATTTAGGCTTTGGAATGATTTTGGGAATGGATTGGCTTAACCGTTATGAAGCTCATATCCTATGTCCTGAGCGGACTATTCATCTTCGACATCCTCAATCTGTTAATCAGGTTTCTGTTATTCTTTAAGATTCGGATTCTGCTTTGGTTGCATATTTATATTCTCTAAACCCTCGTGATGACGATGATGATGATAAGGGTGATATTATTTCTCTTATTCACGTCATTCGTGAATTTTCCGACATATTCGAGCCCGTTTTAGGATTACCACCAAAAAGAGCAATTGAGTTCAGAATGTCACGACCCGAAATCGATGTCCGATAAACAACATCAAATTCGTATCGCGGGAGCTTGCAACACCATTAAATGATAAATACACAGCAGAAATAAAAGATGATATCACTGATATAACATAAATACAATATCTGATACATCAATATGATACAATGATAATCATCAACATCAGAGAATATACAACATAGAATATAGCGGAATATAACACGAAATGAGATAAGTCTTCACAGATCCAATACTGCAACTCTGATCCAAAAGCTTCAAAAACAGAGCTCCAAAACTCCTAGCTCGATCCACCAACAAGATTGCACCAAGAAAAGCAAGTACGGTGTGATCCAGAGACTGAACCAGCTCCAGATAATCTACTGAACCTAACTATCTGAAAAATAAACTCTAGACTGCCCGTGTAAAAAAAATTGTGGGCACCTAGAGTTTAGGAAAGGAACAATAAACTCCAGGTCAGTCGTGGGACTGGTATGAGCAAACAAAAACAGTTTGTGTTTAAAAATAATCAAAAGATTTATCCTTTTGAAAATCGCAATGCTTTTTGAAAAACGAGACTGCCATAAGGCCTCCACACACACACACCATGCAAACGCAGAATCGGAGGAGATTTCTCCTTATGATAGTCAAACATGCTTACTACGCAAAATCAAATCATTTGACTATTATTATTAGTGCATAGTGTAGAAAACATTTCGAAAGTAGAATATAAATCTTAGCCAACATACGACCATTATCGTATGCCTACTATAGCTACCATGTTCAATAGCAGGTTACCGCCACATTCCATGACAGGTTATACAACTAAAACCGTACAAGGCGCGTATTGTTTTTTGTATTTTTCCAACAAATGGTCAGGCTAAGGAACTTCCTATTGCCACATGGGAACGCCTCTGGCGGGACGCCCCGAGAACCAAACCGTTCTCTGCCAAACAAGGCCGGGAACCCCTTTTCCCAAGGGATATTACAAACCCTCAGATATGCCACCCCCGGTCCTTTGGGACCTTTAAACGAGGATCCTCTAAACCAACATCACACATAAATATATATAGTGTGTCCACATGAGTAAGTATCTGGGCTCCATACCATGATACTACCCTTTTCCAGAAGGAATGGTCATACCCTAGGGGAGCTACCCCTGAAACCTTGCCGCACAATTCCTGTTTCGACCATTACCGATTTGTGAGGCTCGACGAAGTTTCGTCCATAAAGCTACCCTTTTCACAAAGTCATGCTTCGATCAACAAATGATCAGCAACACTCGGCATGCCACATTACCAAATTGAGAGTATATCGCTGATAACCATCAACTACATAACCTCTGAGCCCGTACGTCTCAGAGAAGGGTGTTAAGCTAAAAGAATAAATTCTCCGCCACCACAGAAATGTACTTGAAAGAAATCTATTTTATATCTCAAATTGTAATGTCAGACACACAATCCATACAAGTCTGTTCCGGGTTCGAACAGAACCGAAGGCACTTCCAAAGAAGTCCTTGCAATCCGGGTATTCACAATCCCGATCGAACTTTCCATCACTTAAGGAATCTCTATACCGTAGCTACTCGGTGCAGAGACAATCGATAGGTCATCCTATCGTTCTCGCAAATACCCGGTCTTCAACACCGGTCTTCAATTGCTAGCCATAACGACATATCACATATTCAGAATGGGTTATACGACACAAAGGTCCTCTCCCGGCTAAACCGAATAGTGAGCGCAACATTTAAAACATATGGATATGGGATTTCAATTAAGTCACAACTTAATAATTCAAAACTTTTCTTTCAAAAGTTTTAAACCAATTTCCATTTTAAATCTTTTAAACAAAAGATTTATTTCACAAAGTTCACATAGTTTCACAAAGATCCAGTTACGGATTTCAAAACAATTTCCATTCAAATTGATTTACTCATTTAAATCATTAAGTCAAGATTTTAGTTTTTAGCTTTTGAAACTCGTTTCCAAAGATTTATCCCTAACTTGAAAAATCAATTTCAATTCAAACTTGAAATCCCTTTAATATAAATTGGAATTCATTTCTCATATGAAAGCCTTTTATCATTTGAAAACAAATAGTTTTCGTTTCGGAAAAATCTGATTTCATTTATATTATAAATACTGAATATAGAATTCAATTTCAAATATTGAATTCCAATTTAAATCAAATTATTCAAATACCAAATCTCTATTAGTTATTCAAAATAACTTTTATTCTTAAAACACTTTTTCAAAAGTTTTTCATATCAAACTTAATTTATTTCCAAAACTATTTGAATTTAAAATTCAAATTCAAAACTATTTAAAAATCTGGGACTTAACCGATTTCCACGTGAAATCCACATTTGTGTGTGTATAGTGTGGCCCAGGGGTTTTACACAATAGTGCAACAACATTAATAATCACAGATTTAATCAATAACGATAAGCGGTAAAATTCATAACGCTTATCTTCATTCACAGATTCATAAATATTAATCACAGAGATTCGTCATTAAAATTCGATGTGGGTTTCGGATAACCAACTGAAATCCGACTCCCTGTCGCCTCGAAATTTTAAATGCCCTTTACAGGCTAAGGGGTTTTCACATAGACATACAGAATGAAATCACCAATTAAAATCCAGCACATAGTAATTCACATCTCATGGCATCACAATTTCAAACAGAAAACAACAATACACAATCTATAAGCAATCATCTCTAATTCTTATTGAAATTGATTCAATTTAAAAACAACTACTTGAGAATTAATTATTTAACCTTGTTTAATTAATTATTAGTTATCAATTAATTACTTATTTCATTTCAAATTTGTTAATTAACAAATCAATTCTTAAACAATTATCTTAATTAACTACTAATTAGAGATTAATTAACTTTGATTATCTAATTAACAATTAGTAATTACAAATAGATTAAACCCTTAATTGTGAATTTGATCAAATCATTAATTCCAAATCGACAAATCTCTAGTCACTTAATTGATTTCACTTTCAAATTTAATTATTTATCTTAATTACTCCTTTTCAACAATTAATATTAATTATTATTATTTGTCTTAATTAATCTTAATTATTTAAAATCTTCATTAACTTTGAAATCAATTGTTACTAAATTGAAAACTTTAAATGTCAATTAACTTTCAACACTTGTTTTATATCAACTACTTGAATAACGTATTTAATTAGGTTTTAAAAACATTCTAAAGTATTTATTAAACCTGAAACTGTTCCTACCTCAATAAAATGGACCCGAGACCCTCCTGCGTTTACTCGGGTTGTACTTCGAGTATTTAATGCCTTATCTCGAGACTCTCCCCTATTAAACCTCCTCCTTCTTCTTCTTTCTTTATATTTTGTTTTTCTAGTAAATTGATTTGTTTTTTTTTTTAGCCTAAGTTTAAAAGCATCAGTAAATCAACATATGAATTCGAGTAAACACATCAGTTCGTATACAAATCTCCCGAGACATTCACCTGGAATGCATCTTCATCTTTTTTTTTATATAAGATTTTAGTTGAGTATCAGGAAACCCACTTACGCACACGACACCAACGCCCACTACCACTGCCGTGCACGTGCACGTGAATCCCCGCCACTTCCGGTCGAGTCGCCACCCACCACCCAGTCACAAAACTCTCCTTCGTTCCAAGACAAGGGTCACCATGGTGCCAAAACTCGAAAACCAAAATGTAGCCATTCGTTCAAACCTGGACTCAAAACCCACGAAACAAAATCACCTCGCGCCGCCTCATGTCGTCGCTAGAAATTCAACCGCTCCACCCTGAGCATCCCCATCCACTCGAGCTTCGATCCCCATGGGTCCGGCCACACTCGATCCCCCCACGGCAACGAACAAACCCAAAAAACATAATCACTGGAAAAACGAGTTTCAAACCCTAAATTCAATTCAACTCATCTACTTATTCAATAGAATTTTTTTTCAATATTTTTCCCATGATACTTGACATTGAATCCTTCTTCTGACCAAAATTCGAAGAATTTAGTTTCACCAATTGGAGGAATTTGTCGAAAAAACATTTTTTTATTCAACCCACTCATACTCGAGATTTAGTAACTTAAAAATCATGGGGATTTCACCTAAAATCATCATTTTGCAATTCAAACATGCTTGTGTGGTCAGAATTTAAAATTAAAATACTCGAATTTACTGGTTCATGATGATTTACTGTAAATGTATATACTTAACATAATATCCACTTAGTATTCTTTCCTGTAACTATTAAAAAAATTTCCCTAACTTTATTATAAATAATTTCCTTTCAGAAATCATAGTAAAAAAAAATCAAAGCATGAAGATATGGATTTATAAACAAGTTTTAAAACCTGTAAAGTAAAAACAGGGGCATGTTTCCTTGCCTGTATACTAATATGCCCACAATCATTAATATTTATAAGAGCATGCAACACATTTACACCATCATTCCAACATAATTCATCTTATACATAAAAGTTACAAATCCAGACATCACAGATATAGCAGGGTTAGGGGTTTTGCTCACTTGTGAGATTGAAGAAACAGAGAGCTGTTGCTTTTGAAAACTGCAGATGATTTTCTTTTTCTTTTTCTATTTCTTTTTCTACTTGCTTTTGAAACTGAGCTTTGATTTTTCCTTTGGATGACTCTGAGTTTCTAGTTTAAATTGAGCTTTTGTTTTGCTATTTGCTTTTACAGTTTCTTTTTTTTTTCTTTCTAGGCTTGCTAAATTTGGTTTTGAACCAAATGAAGATGAGGTATATTAGTTGTACAGGGTGTTCCTCTTTGTACAAGTTGATGTTTATTTGTATAACATAAATCAGAGATATTTTCTTTTGTTTGTACAATAGGCAGATAATTTTCCTTATGTTGGTGGCTGAAGTGATATTTTTTCTTCTTTATACAATTCGAATTGACTAATGTTGCTAGCATTAAATATATGAGTACTTTATGTCTCTTGTTTTGCTTTGTCTTATTTTTAACTTCGGCTGAGATTATATAAATTGGTGCTGGTAACTATCATACTTATCTTATTATTCTTGTACATGAATACACATATCTTTCCTTTGCATTAATTTAACTCGGCTGTACATGTTTTTGAGATAGTGGTGTTATATATATTTATACTAGAAATTATTTATTACCTTTGATCAAAGATTTTCTAAGTTTTGTAGGCTATGGTACTTTTGCTTTTGTATGCTAGAGGTACTAGCATTTATTATCATTTGTCTTATTTATAGATATGAATGTATTTGTTTACTTCAGCCATTTATTTTATTTCTTGTTTCACTTTGTTCTTGCATAACCACTTACAGGCTACCTTCATATTTTATTCACATTGCATTTATATTGCACTCTATTTATTTTGTAAGTATATGTAACAAACTTGTGCTTATGTACTGAGATATTTCTAGTATTGTTTTTAAGTGTACATATTTGTTTTATTAACATGTTAGTTTGTCTTATTGCTTTACAATATGAATGAATTCAATGTTGTTATTTTTATCTATCTAAACTTTAAAATTTTCAAACATTAAATGTATAACGTATATTTTATTTTATTTATATTTTACACTTATCACTTATATTCAATATTGATACGTATTTTTATTTTATTTTAAACACTTTACTTGTAATTCAATTCAACTAAAAATATTCATTTTTGAGTTTCAAGTCAAATCCAAAAACAAATAAATATAAATTTCTTATTAAATTTGAAAAATTCAACCAAATCCATAATTAAATCTAAAATTCAATTAAATTATAAATTTAAATTCGTCTATAAAACTGGGATCCTTACAGACTTCCCCCTTTAAAAGGAATTTCGTCCTCGAAATTCGCCAAGGATAACAAAGATAGATGAAAGATAGAGAAATATCTTTCTAGATCAAACTGGATATCAATTCTGCATTTGGCTTACCAAATCAGAATACTAACAATAGATATGAGAACAAACTCCATCAACTACGAAATAATTGGGTTATCTGATCTACGAAGTATACAGAGGTATTGGTTAGTTCGAAGGAATAACTAACCGTTCGTAGAATATATCGAAACCCAATAAAATAGATAGAAATAGATTCGATTATGATTTCAGATTCAAGATTCAATTCATTTACGAATTGCTGAGAATAAAACTAAGGATAGTTCTAGGGTCGAACAAATTTCGAACAATTTAATCGCAAACGAGAAGATTACCTTATAAAATTCATTTCCTTAATCAGATGTTGAGGTTAAAGAATTATCTCTGATTGCATACACATTTCTTACTAGAGCTTGCTTCTTTGCTGGACAGTTGTTGATCCTATGTCCCGGCTTACGACATTTATAGCATCCTGTAGATTCCTGATCCGGCCTCATAAATGGCTCTCTCAATCCTGGCTTCCAATCATTCTTGCATTTATCCGAGTAGTGACCTTTCTCCAAACAATTGAGACAAGTAACATCCTTCTTTTTCTTCTGCTTATTCTTCTTTCCTTTATTTTTCTTCGATTTCTTTCCGCCAAACTTCCTTTTTCTCTAATTCAGATTACTTATATCTCCATTCTCCTCTGGATCTTTTTGCTTTTCCAGAGTATCATATCGATAGCCCATATCGATTAATTCAGAAAAAGATTCCTTAATGTGAGTAGTCATCTGTTCTTGAAATTCCTTGTTCATTCCTCGAATAAACTTTTCATTCTTCTTCAACGGTGTATTCACCAATTCTGGGCCAAATCGAGATAATTCGATAAATTTGTTCAAGTATTCCTCAAACGATAAACTTCCATGCTCTAAATCCATAAACTCCTGGTACATTCTAGAGATACCAGCAGACGGCATATATCGCTGCTCGAACGCTTTCTTGAAACGACTCCAAGTAAATTCATCGACCGACTCATCCACGGTAACTATTTCCCACCAAATTAATGCTTCTTCCTGGAGTTGCCAAGAAGCTATCAATCGCTTCTGATCATCTTCTAACTTTAGTCCTTTAAAAATCTTTTCAAACGATCGAATCCAGGCTTGTGCTTGGATAACGGTTTCTTTGCCAGTAAACGGCTTTCCACCCAGTCTAGAAAAACTTCGATATAAATCAAACAGATTTGATTGAGATTGAATGGGAATATCTGTCGTTGCAGGGTTTTGACCAGCTGAAGTGGTACTTTCCTGTCTCCTATTTCATCCTCTTCTTCCACTCATTCTTACCATCTGTGAATAGTAAGAAACCGATTTAGGCATTCGAACGAAATATCTTAGAGAATATCAACAGATAAAAGGAATAGATTAAGAAATTTGGACTTTAATTCCACTGGTTGCACTCATTCTAGGGTATACTTCACCCTATCTCTAATGAGCCATCTAAGGTGTTACACTCCGTAGCTAAAGTTCTTACTCAACCTTTAGCTCTGTTACCAATCTGTCACGACCCGAAATCGATGTCCGATAAACAACATCAAATTCGTATCGCGGGAGCTTGCAACACCATTAAATGATAAATACACAGCGGAAATAAAAGATGATATCACTGATATAACATAAATACAATATCTGATACATCAATATGATACAATGATAATCATCAACATCAGAGAATATACAACATAGAATACAGCGGAATATAACACGAAATGAGATAAGTCTTCACAGATCCAATACTGCAACTCTGATCCAAAAGCTTCAAAAACAGAGCTCCAAAACTCCTAGCTCGATCCACCAACAAGATTGCACCAAGACAAGAAAGTACGGTGTGATCCAGAGACTGAACCAGCTCCAGATAATCTACTGAACCTAACTATCTGAAAAATAAACTCTAGACTACCCGTGTAAAAAAAATTGTGGGCACCCAGAGTTTAGGAAAGGAACAATAAACTCCGGGTCAGTCGTGGGACTGGTATGAGCAAACAAAAACAGTTTGTCTTTAAAAACAATCAAAAGATTTATCCTTTTGAAAATCGCAATGCTTTTTGAAAAATGAGACTACCATAAGGCCTCCCCACACACACACCATGCAAACGCAGAATCGGAGGAGATTTCTCCTTATGATAGTCAAACATGCTTACTACGCAAAATCAAATCATTTGATTATTATTATTAGTGCATAGTGTAGAAAACATTTCGAAAGTAGAATATAAATCTTAGCCAACATACGACCATTATCGTATGCCTACTATAGCTACCATGTTCAATAGCAGGTTACCGCCACATTCCATGGCAGGTTATACAACTAAAACCGTACAAGGAGCGTATTGTTTCTTTGGATTTTTCCAACAAATGGTCAGGCTAAGGAACTTCCTATTGCCACATGGGAACGCCTCTGGCGGGACGCCCCGAGAACCAAACCGTTCTCTGCCAAACAAGGCCGGGAACCCCTT
This sequence comes from Allium cepa, assembly GCA_030765085.1. NCBI lineage: Eukaryota > Viridiplantae > Streptophyta > Magnoliopsida > Asparagales > Amaryllidaceae > Allium > Allium cepa. Next base: position 947,450,485 of record CM060938.1, on the reverse strand, counting down.
TTCCCAAGGGATATTACAAACCCTCAGATATGCCACCCCCGGTCCTTTGGGACCTTTAAACGAGGATCCTCTAAACCAACATCACACATAAATAAATATAGTGTGTCCACATGAGTAAGTATCTGGGCTCCATACCATGATACTACGCTTTTCCAGAAGGAATGGTCATACCCTAGGGGAGCTACCCCTGAAACCTTGCCGCACAATTCCTGTTTCGACCATTACCGATTTGTGAGGCTCGACGAAGTTTCGTCCATAAAGCTACCCTTTTCACAAAGTCATGCTTCGATTAACAAATGATCAGCAACACTCGGCATGCCACATTACCAAATTGAGAGTATATCGCTGATAACCATCAACTACATAACCTCTGAGCCCGTACGTCTCAGAGAAGGGTGTTAAGCTAAAAGAATAAATTCTCCGCCACCACAGAAATGTACTTGAAAGAAATCTATTTTATATCTCAAATTGTAATGTCAGACACACAATCCATACAAGTCTGTTCCGGGTTCGAACAGAACCGAAGGCACTTCCAAAGAAGTCCTTGCAATCCGGGTATTCACAATCCCGATCGAACTTTCCATCACTTAAGGAATCTCTATACCGTAGCTACTCGGTGCAGAGACAATCGATAGGTCATCCTATCGTTCTCGCAAATACCCGGTCTTCAACACCGGTCTTCAATTGCTAGCCATAACGACGTATCACATATTCGGAATGGGTTATACGACACAAAGGTCCTCTCCCGGCTAAACCGAATAGTGAGCGCAACATTTAAAACATATGGATATGGGATTTCAATTAAGTCACAACTTAATAATTCAAAACTTTTCTTTCGAAAGTTTTAAACCAATTTCCATTTTAAATCTTTTAAACAAAAGATTTATTTCACAAAGTTCACATAGTTTCACAAAGATCCAGTTACGGATTTCAAAACAATTTCCATTCAAATTGATTTACTCATTTAAATCATTAAGTCAAGATTTTAGTTTTTAGCTTTTGAAACTCGTTTCCAAAGATTTATCCCTAACTTGAAAAATCAATTTCAATTCAAACTTGAAATCCCTTTAATATAAATTGGAATTCATTTCTCATATGAAAGCCTTTTATCATTTGAAAACAAATAGTTTTCGTTTCGGAAAAATCTGATTTCATTTATATTATAAATACTGAATATAGAATTCAATTTCAAATATTGAATTCCAATTTAAATCAAATTATTCAAATACCAAATCTCTATTAGTTATTCAAAATAACTTTTATTCTTAAAACACTTTTTCAAAAGTTTTTCATATCAAACTTAATTTATTTCCAAAACTATTTGAATTTAAAATTCAAATTCAAAACTATTTAAAAATCTGGGACTTAACCGATTTCCACGTGAAATCCACATTTGTGTGTGTATAGTGTGGCCCAGGGGTTTTACACAATAGTGCAACAACATTAATAATCACAGATTTAATCAATAACGATAAGCGGTAAAATTCATAACGCTTATCTTCATTCACAGATTCATAAATATTAATCACAGAGATTCGTCATTAAAATTCGATGTGGGTTTCGGATAACCAACTGAAATCCGACTCCCTGTCGCCTCGAAATTTTAAATGCCGTTTACAGGCTAAGGGGTTTTCACATAGACATACAGAATGAAATCACCAATTAAAATCCAGCACATAGTAATTCACATCTCATGGCATCACAATTTCAAACAGAAAACAACAATACACAATCTATAAGCAATCATCTCTAATTCTTATTGAAATTGATTCAATTTAAAAACAACTACTTGAGAATTAATTATTTAACCTTGTTTAATTAATTATTAGTTATCAATTAATTACTTATTTCATTTCAAATTTGTTAATTAACAAATCAATTCTTAAACAATTATCTTAATTAACTACTAATTAGAGATTAATTAACTTTGATTATCTAATTAACAATTAGTAATTACAAATAGACTAAACCCTTAATTGTGAATTTGATCAAATCATTAATTCCAAATCGACAAATCTCTAGTCACTTAATTGATTTCACTTTCAAATTTAATTATTTATCTTAATTACTCCTTTTCAACAATTAATATTAATTATTATTATTTGTCTTAATTAATCTTAATTATTTAAAATCTTCATTAACTTTGAAATCAATTGTTACTAAATTGAAAACTTTAAATGTCAATTAACTTTCAACACTTGTTTTATATCAACTACTTGAATAACGTATTTAATTAGGTTTTAAAAACATTCTAAAGTATTTATTAAACCTGAAACTGTTCCTACCTCAATAAAATGGACCCGAGACCCTCCTGCGTTTACTCGGGTTGTACTTCGAGTATTTAATGCCTTATCTCGAGACTCTCCCCTATTAAACCTCCTCCTTCTTCTTCTTTCTTTATATTTTGTTTTTCTAGTAAATTGATTTGTTTTTTTTTTTAGCCTAAGTTTAAAAGCATCAGTAAATCAACATATGAATTCGAGTAAACACATCAGTTCGTATACAAATCTCCCGAGACATTCACCTGGAATGCATCTTCATCTTTTTTTTTTATATAAGATTTTAGTTGAGTATCAGGAAACCCACTTACGCACACGACACCAACGCCCACTACCACTGCCGTGCACGTGCACGTGAATCCCCGCCACTTCCGGTCGAGTCGCCACCCACCACCCAGTCACAAAACTCTCCTTCGTTCCAAGACAAGGGTCACCATGGTGCCAAAACTCGAAAACCAAAATGTAGCCATTCGTTCAAACCTGGACTCAAAACCCACGAAACAAAATCACCTCGCGCCGCCTCATGTCGTCGCTAGAAATTCAACCGCTCCACCCTGAGCATCCCCATCCACTCGAGCTTCGATCCCCATGGGTCCGGCCACACTCGATCCCCCCACGGCAACGAACAAACCCAAAAAACATAATCACTGGAAAAACGAGTTTCAAACCCTAAATTCAATTCAACTCATCTACTTATTCAATAGAATTTTTTTTCAATATTTTTCCCATGATACTTGACATTGAATCCTTCTTCTGACCAAAATTCGAAGAATTTAGTTTCACCAATTGGAGGAATTTGTCGAAAAAACATTTTTTTATTCAACCCACTCATACTCGAGATTTAGTAACTTAAATATCATGGGGATTTCACCTAAAATCATCATTTTGCAATTCAAACATGCTTGTGTGGTCAGAATTTAAAATTAAAATACTCGAATTTACTGGTTCATGATGATTTACTGTAAATGTATATACTTAACATAATATCCACTTAGTATTCTTTCCTGTAACTATTAAAAAAATTTCCCTAACTTTATTATAAATAATTTCCTTTCAGAAATCATAGTAAAAAAAAATCAAAGCATGAAGATATGGATTTATAAACAAGTTTTAAAACCTGTAAAGTAAAAACAGGGGCATGTTTCCTTGCCTGTATACTAATATGCCCACAATCATTAATATTTATAAGAGCATGCAACACATTTACACCATCATTCCAACATAATTCATCTTATACATAAAAGTTACAAATCCAGACATCACAGATATAGCAGGGTTAGGGGTTTTGCTCACTTGTGAGATTGAAGAAACAGAGAGCTGTTGCTTTTGAAAACTGCAGATGATTTTCTTTTTCTTTTTCTATTTCTTTTTCTACTTGCTTTTGAAACTGAGCTTTGATTTTTCCTTTGGATGACTCTGAGTTTCTAGTTTAAATTGAGCTTTTGTTTTGCTATTTGCTTTTACAGTTTCTTTTTTTTTTCTTTCTAGGCTTGCTAAATTTGGTTTTGAACCAAATGAAGATGAGGTATATTAGTTGTACAGGGTGTTCCTCTTTGTACAAGTTGATGTTTATTTGTATAACATAAATCAGAGATATTTTCTTTTGTTTGTACAATAGGCAGATAATTTTCCTTATGTTGGTGGCTGAAGTGATATTTTTTCTTCTTTATACAATTCGAATTGACTAATGTTGCTAGCATTAAATATATGAGTACTTTATGTCTCTTGTTTTGCTTTGTCTTATTTTTAACTTCGGCTGAGATTATATAAATTGGTGCTGGTAACTATCATACTTATCTTATTATTCTTGTACATGAATACACATATCTTTCCTTTGCATTACTTTAACTCGGCTGTACATGTTTTTGAGATAGTGGTGTTATATATATTTATACTAGAAATTATTTATTACCTTTGATCAAAGATTTTCTAAGTTTTGTAGGCTATGGTACTTTTGCTTTTGTATGCTAGAGGTACTAGCATTTATTATCATTTGTCTTATTTATAGATATGAATGTATTTGTTTACTTCAGCCATTTATTTTATTTCTTGTTTCACTTTGTTCTTGCATAACCACTTACAGGCTACCTTCATATTTTATTCACATTGCATTTATATTGCACTCTATTTATTTTGTAAGTATATGTAACAAACTTGTGCTTATGTACTGAGATATTTCTAGTATTGTTTTTAAGTGTACATATTTGTTTTATTAACATGTTAGTTTGTCTTATTGCTTTACAATATGAATGAATTCAATGTTGTTATTTTTATCTATCTAAACTTTAAAATTTTCAAACATTAAATGTATAACGTATATTTTATTTTATTTATATTTTACACTTATCACTTATATTCAATATTGATACGTATTTTTATTTTATTTTAAACACTTTACTTGTAATTCAATTCAACTAAAAATATTCATTTTTGAGTTTCAAGTCAAATCCAAAAACAAATAAATATAAATTTCTTATTAAATTTGAAAAATTCAACCAAATCCATAATTAAATCTAAAATTCAATTAAATTATAAATTTAAATTCGTCTATAAAACTGGGATCCTTACAGACTTCCCCCTTTAAAAGGAATTTCGTCCTCGAAATTCGCCAAGGATAACAAAGATAGATGAAAGATAGAGAAATATCTTTCTAGATCAAACTGGATATCAATTCTGCATTTGGCTTACCAAATCAGAATACTAACAATAGATATGAGAACAAACTCCATCAACTACGAAATAATTGGGTTATCTGATCTACGAAGTATACAGAGGTATTGGTTAGTTCGAAGGAATAACTAACCGTTCGTAGAATATATCGAAACCCAATAAAATAGATAGAAATAGATTCGATTATGATTTCAGATTCAAGATTCAATTCATTTACGAATTGCTGAGAATAAAACTAAGGATAGTTCTAGGGTCGAACAAATTTCGAACAATTTAATCGCAAACGAGAAGATTACCTTATAAAATTCATTTCCTTAATCAGATGTTGAGGTTAAAGAATTATCTCTGATTGCATACACATTTCTTACTAGAGCTTGCTTCTTTGCTGGACAGTTGTTGATCCTATGTCCCGGCTTACGACATTTATAGCATCCTGTAGATTCCTGATCCGGCCTCATAAATGGCTCTCTCAATCCTGGCTTCCAATCATTCTTGCATTTATCCGAGTAGTGACCTTTCTCCAAACAATTGAGACAAGTAACATCCTTCTTTTTCTTCTGCTTATTCTTCTTTCCTTTATTTTTCTTCGATTTCTTTCCGCCAAACTTCCTTTTTCTCTAATTCAGATTACTTATATCTCCATTCTCCTCTGGATCTTTTTGCTTTTCCAGAGTATCATATCGATAGCCCATATCGATTAATTCAGAAAAAGATTCCTTAATGTGAGTAGTCATCTGTTCTTGAAATTCCTTGTTCATTCCTCGAATAAACTTTTCATTCTTCTTCAACGGTGTATTCACCAATTCTGGGCCAAATCGAGATAATTCGATAAATTTGTTCAAGTATTCCTCAAACGATAAACTTCCTTGCTCTAAATCCATAAACTCCTGGTACATTCTAGAGATACCAGCAGACGGCATATATCGCTGCTCGAACGCTTTCTTGAAACGACTCCAAGTAAATTCATCGACCGACTCATCCACGGTAACTATTTCCCACCAAATTAATGCTTCTTCTTGGAGTTGCCAAGAAGCTATCAATCGCTTCTGATCATCTTCTAACTTTAGTCCTTTAAAAATCTTTTCAAACGATCGAATCCAGGCTTGTGCTTGGATAACGGTTTCTTTGCCAGTAAACGGCTTTCCACCCAGTCTAGAAAAACTTCGATATAAATCAAACAGATTTGATTGAGATTGAATGGGAATATCTGTCGTTGCAGGGTTTTGACCAGCTGAAGTGGTACTTTCCTGTCTCCTATTTCATCCTCTTCTTCCACTCATTCTTACCATCTGTGAATAGTAAGAAACCGATTTAGGCATTCGAACGAAATATCTTAGAGAATATCAACAGATAAAAGGAATAGATTAAGAAATTTGGACTTTAATTCCACTGGTTGCACTCATTCTAGGGTATACTTCACCCTATCTCTAATGAGCCATCTAAGGTGTTACACTCCGTAGCTAAAGTTCTTACTCAACCTTTAGCTCTGTTACCAATCTGTCACGACCCGAAATCGATGTCCGATAAACAACATCAAATTCGTATCGCGGGAGCTTGCAACACCATTAAATGATAAATACACAGCGGAAATAAAAGATGATATCACTGATATAACATAAATACAATATCTGATACATCAATATGATACAATGATAATCATCAACATCAGAGAATATACAACATAGAATACAGCGGAATATAACACGAAATGAGATAAGTCTTCACAGATCCAATACTGCAACTCTGATCCAAAAGCTTCAAAAACAGAGCTCCAAAACTCCTAGCTCGATCCACCAACAAGATTGCACCAAGACAAGAAAGTACGGTGTGATCCAGAGACTGAACCAGCTCCAGATAATCTACTGAACCTAACTATCTGAAAAATAAACTCTAGACTACCCGTGTAAAAAAAATTGTGGGCACCCAGAGTTTAGGAAAGGAACAATAAACTCCGGGTCAGTCGTGGGACTGGTATGAGCAAACAAAAACAGTTTGTCTTTAAAAACAATCAAAAGATTTATCCTTTTGAAAATCGCAATGCTTTTTGAAAAATGAGACTACCATAAGGCCTCCCCACACACACACCATGCAAACGCAGAATCGGAGGAGATTTCTCCTTATGATAGTCAAACATGCTTACTACGCAAAATCAAATCATTTGATTATTATTATTAGTGCATAGTGTAGAAAACATTTCGAAAGTAGAATATAAATCTTAGCCAACATACGACCATTATCGTATGCCTACTATAGCTACCATGTTCAATAGCAGGTTACCGCCACATTCCATGGCAGGTTATACAACTAAAACCGTACAAGGAGCGTATTGTTTCTTTGGATTTTTCCAACAAATGGTCAGGCTAAGGAACTTCCTATTGCCACATGGGAACGCCTCTGGCGGGACGCCCCGAGAACCAAACCGTTCTCTGCCAAACAAGGCCGGGAACCCCTTTTCCCAAGGGATATTACAAACCCTCAGATATGCCACCCCCGGTCCTTTGGGACCTTTAAACGAGGATCCTCTAAACCAACATCACACATAAATAAATATAGTGTGTCCACATGAGTAAGTATCTGGGCTCCATACCATGATACTACCCTTTTCCAGAAGGAATGGTCATACCCTAGAGGAGCTACCCCTGAAACCTTGCCGCACAATTCCTGTTTCGACCATTAACGATTTGTGAGGCTCGACGAAGTTTCGTCCACAAAGCTACGCTTTTCACAAAGCCATGCTTCGATCAACAAATGATCAGCAGCACTCCGCATGCCACATTACCAAATTGAGAGTATATCGCTGATAACCATCAACTACATAACCTCTGAGCTCGTACGTCTCAGAGAAGGGTGTTAAGCTAAAAGAATAAATTCTCCGCCACCACAGAAATGTACTTGAAAGAAATCTATTTTATATCTCAAATTGTAATGTCAGACACACAATCCATACAAGTCTGTTCCGGGTTCGAACATAACCGATGGCACTTCCAAAGAAGTCCTTGCAATCCGGGTATTCACAATCCCGATCGAACTTCCCATCACTTAAGGAATCTCTATACCGTAGCTACTCGGTGCAGAGACAATCGATAGGTCATCCTATCGTTCTCGCAAATACCTGGTCTTCAACACCGGTCTTCAATTGCTATCCATAACGACGTATCACATATTCGGAATGGGTTATACGACACAAAGGTCCTCTCCCGGCTAAACCGAATAGTGAGCGCAACATTTAAAACATATGGATATGGGATTTCAATTAAGTCACAACTTAATAATTCAAAACTTTTCTTTCGAAAGTTTTAAACCAATTTCCATTTTAAATCTTTTAAACAAAAGATTTATTTCACAAAGTTCACTTAGTTTCACAAAGATCCAGTTACGGATTTCAAAACAATTTCCATTCAAATTGATTTACTCATTTAAATCATTAAGTCAAGATTTTAGTTTTTAGCTTTTGAAACTCGTTTCCAAAGATTTATCCCTAGCTTGAAAAATCAATTTCAATTCAAACTTGAAATCCCTTTAATATAAATTGGAATTCATTTCTCATATGAAAGCCTTTTATCATTTGAAAACAAATAGTTTTCGTTTCGGAAAAATCTGATTTCATTTATATTATAAATACTGAATATAGAATTCAATTTCAAATATTGAATTCCAATTTAAATCAAATTATTCAAATTCCAAATCCCTATTAGTTATTCAAAATAACTTTTATTCTTAAAACACTTTTTCATATCAAACTTAATTTATTTCTAAAACTATTTGAATTTAAAATTCAAATTCAAAACTATTTAAAAATCTGGGACTTAACCGATTTCCACGTGAAATCCATATTTGTGTGTGTATAGTGTGGCCTAGGGGTTTTACACAATAGTGCAACAAGATTAATAATCACAGATTTAATCAATAACGATAAGCGGTAAAATTCATAACACTTATCTTCATTCACAGATTCATAAATATCAATCACAGAGATTCGTCATTAAAATTCGATGTGGGTTTCGGACAACCAACTGAAATCCGACTCCCTGTCGCCTCGAAATTTTAAATGTCGTTTACAGGCTAAGGGGTTTTCACATAGGCATATAGAATGAAATCACCAATCAAAATCCAACACATAGTAATTCACATCTCATGGCATCACAATTTCAAACAGAAAACAACAATACACAATCTATAAGCAATCATCTCTAATTCTTATTGAAATTGATTCAATTTAAAAACAACTACTTGAGAATTAATTATTTAACCTTGTTTAATTAATCATTAGTTATCAATTAATTACTTATTTCATTTCAAATTTGTTAATTAACAAATCAATTCTTAAACAATTATCTTAATTAACAACTAATTAGAAATTAATTAACTTTGATTATCTAATTAACAATTAGTAATTACAAATAGATTAAACCCTTAATTGTGAATTTGATCAAATCATTAATTCCAAATCGACAAATCTCTAGTCACTTAATTGATTTCAATTTCAAATTTAATTATTTATCTTAATTACTCCTTTTCAACAATTAATATTAATTATTATTATTTGTCTTAATTAATCTTACTTATTTAAAATCTTCATTAACTTTGAAATCAATTGTTACTAAATTGAAAACTTTAAATGTCAATTAACTTTCAACACTTGTTTTATATCAACTACTTGAATAACGTATTTAATTAGGTTTTAAAAACATTCTAAAGTATTTATTAAACCTGAAACTGTTCCTACCTCAATAAAATGGACCCGAGACCCTCCTGCGTTTACTCGGGTTGTACTTCGAGTATTTAATGCCTTATCTCGAGACTCTACCCTATTAAACCTCCTCCTTCTTCTTCTTTCTTTATATTTTGTTTTTCCAGTAAATTGATTTGTTTTTTTTTAAGCCTAAGTTTAAAAGCATCAGTAATTCAACACACGAACTCGAGTAAACACATCAGTTCGTATACAAATCTCCCGAGACATTCACCTAGAATGCATCTTCTACTTCTTCTTTTTTTTATATAAGATTTTAGTTGAGTATCAGGAAACCCATTTACGCACACGACACTGACGCCCACTACCACTGCCGTGCACGTGCACGTGAATCCCCGCCACTTTCGGTCGAGTCGCCACCCACCACCAAGTCACAAAACTCTCCTTCGTTCCAAGACAAGGGTCACCATGATGCCAAAACTCGAAAACCAAAATGTAGCCATTCGTTCGAACCTGGACTCAAAACCCACGAAACAAAATCACCTCGCGCCGCCTCATGTCGTCGCCAGAAATTCAACCGCTCCACCCCGAGCATCCCCATCCACTCGAGCTTCGATCCCCATGGGTCCGGCCACACTCGATCCCCCCACGGCAATGAACAAACCCAAAAAATATCATCACTGGAAAAACGAGTTTCAAACACTAAATTCAATTCAACTCATCTACCTATTCAATAGAATTTTTTTTCAATATTTTTCCCATGATACTTGACATTGAATCCTTCTTCTGACCAAAATTCGAAGAATTTAGTTTCACCAATTGGAGGAATTTGTCGAAAAACTTTTTTTTATTCAACCCACTCATACTTGAGATTTAGTAACTTAAAAAGCATGGGGCTTTCACCTAAAATCATCATTTTGCAATTCAAACATGCTTGTGTGGTCAGAATTTAAAATTAAAATACTCGAATTTACTGGTTCATGATGATTTACTGTAAATGTATATACTTAACATAATATCCACTTAGTATTCTTTCCAGTAACTATTAAAAAAAATTCCCTAACTTTATTATAAATAATTTCCTTTCAGAAATCATAGTAAAAAAAAATCTAAGCATGAAGATATGGATTTATAAACAAGTTTTAAAACCTGTAAAGTAAAAACAGGGGCATGTTTCCTTGCCTGTATACTAATATGCCCACAATCATTAATATTTATAAGAGCATGCAACACATTTACACCATCATTCCAACATAATTCATCTTATACATAAAAGATACAAATCCAGACATCACAGATATAGCAGGGTTAGGGGTTTTGCTCACTTGTGAGATTGAAGAAACAGAGAGTTGTTGCTTTTGAAAACTGCAGATGATTTTCTTTTTCTTTTTCTATTTCTTTTTCTACTTGCTTTTGAAACTGAGCTTTGATTTTTCCTTTGGATGACTCTGAGTTTCTAGTTTAAAATGAGCTTTTGTTTTGCTATTTTCTTTTACAGTTTCTTTTTTCTTTCTTTCTAGGCTTGCTAAATTTGGTTTTGAACCAAATGAAGATGAGGTATATTAGTTGTACAGGGTGTTCCTCTTTGTACAAGTTGATGTTTATTTGTATAGCATAAATCAGAGATATTTTCTTTTGTTTGTACAATAGGCAGATAATTTTTCTTATGTTGGTGGCTGAAGTGATATTTTTTTCTTCTTTATACAATTCGAATTGACTAATGTTGCTAGCATTAAATATATGAGTACTTTATGTCTCTTGTTTTGCTTTGTCTTATTTTTAACTTCGGCTGAGATTATATAAATTGGTGCTGGCAACTATCATACTTATCTTATTATTCTTGTACATGAATATACATATCTTTCCTTTGCATTACTTTAACTCGGCTGTACATGTTTTTGAGATAGTGGTGTTATATATATTTATACTAGAAATTATTTATTACCTTTGATCAAAGATTTTCTAAGTTTTGTAGGCTATGGTACTCTTGCTTTTGTATGCTAGAGGTACTAGCATTTATTATCATTTGTCTTATTTATAGATATGAATGTATTTGTTTACTTCAGCCATTTATTTTATTTCTTGTTTCACTTTGTTCTTGCATAACCACTTACAGGCTACCTTCATATTTTAATCACATTGCATTTATATTGCACTCTATTTATTTTGTAAGTATATGTTACAAACTTGTGCTTATGTACTGAGATATTTCTAGTATTGTTTTTATGTGTACATATTTGTTTTATTAACATGTTACTTTGTCTTATTGCTTTACAATATGAATGAATTCAATGTTGTTATTTTTATCTATCTAAACTTTAAATTTTTCAAACATTAAATGTATAACGTATATTTTATTTTATTTATATTTTACACTTATCACTTATATTCAATATTGATACGTATTTTTATTTTATTTTAAACACTTTATTTATAATTCAATTCAACTAAAAATATTCATTTTTGAGTTTCAAGTCAAATCCAAAAACAAATAAATATAAATTTCTTATTAAATTTGAAAAATTCAACCAAATCCATAATTAAATCTAAAATTCAATTAAATTATAAATTTAAATTCGTCTATAAAACGGGGATCGTTACACAGAATTACTCTCATTCCTGGAGCTCAACCTATCACCCATCCTCCTTATCGTATGTCCAATAAAGAAAACGAGGAGATGCGTAAACAATTATCCGAATTGGAGACGAAGCAATTTATTCGCTCTAGTTCCTCGCCTTGGGGAGCTTCGGCTATTTTCGTGAAGAAATCCGATGGTACACTTAGGCTTTGCGTTGACTACCGCAAGCTTAATGATCTTACTATCAAAAATAAATATCCTTTACCTCGGATTGATGACCTATTTGATCAACTTAGTGGTGCTAGAGTCTTTTCGCAATTAGACTTAGCTACTGGATTTCATCAGCTTCGTATTGCAGAGGATAACATTCCTTTGACATCGTTCCGTACTCGTTATGGATCTTATGAATGGCTTGTTATGCCATTTGGTCTAACGAATGCTCCGGCTTATTTCGTTGACCTTATGAATAGAGTTTTCAAAGACTTCCTCGACCGGTTTGTCCTCATCTTTATTGATGATATTCTTGTGTATTCTAAAACCAAGGAGGAGCATGAAAAGCATCTTCGAATTGTGTTGGAAACTCTTAGGAGTAATCAATTAAAAGCAAAATTTTCTAAATGCCATTTTTGGCAATCTCGTGTGAAGTTTCTAGGCCATATTATTTCCGAATCCAAAATTTCCGTGGATCCTTCAAAGATTGAAGCGATTCAAGATTGGAAGAGACCGGAGAATGTGACAGAGATTTGTAGTTTTCTCGGATTGGCGGGCTATTACCGTCGTTTTATCAAAGACTTTTCTAAGATTTCCGTGCCTCTCACTAGCTTAACGAAGAAAGGTGTTAAATACATTTGGTCGGACAAATGTGAAGCCTCTTTTCAGAAATTAAAGGAACTTCTTTCTGATGCTCCTATTCATGTTATTCCCGAGGGGAATCAAGATTTCATTGTTTATACCGATGCTGGTCACGTTGGTTTGGGTGCCGTTCTTATGGAAAAAGAACGTGTTATTTCTTATGCTTCTAGGCAATTAAAGCCTACTGAGACTAGATATGCAACTCATGATTTAGAGCTCGCGGCTATTGTTTTCGCTCTTCGTATTTGGCGTCATTATCTTTTAGGAGAGAAATTTGTTCTTTACACGGATCATAAGTCTTTGAAATATTTATTCTCTCAAAAGGAACTTAATTTGCGTCAACAACGTTGGCTCGAGTTCCTTGCTCCTTATGATCTTGATGTTCTTTATACACCCGGTAAGGGTAATCGTGTTACCGATGCACTTAGTCGCAAGCAACAAGCGGTTGTTTCTATGGTGATATCCGAATGGAACGATCTCGAGATTTTATCCACTTGCGAAATTCGAGACCGTGTTTCCGATTTATGTTCATCTCTTGTTTTATGTAGCCTTGAGGCTCATCCTTCTCTTTTAGACCGCATCCTTGAAGCTCAAAGGCTAGATCCTGAATTGGCTCTTCTTGGCCAAAATATTAAGGATAAAATTGATGTTGAAGGTTTGAAAGACTTTGATATCGATTTTCGTGGCGGCATTCGGAAATTTGGTAGACTTACCGTGCCAAATATTAGTGATCTTCGTAAAGATATTTTAGAAGATTCACATCGTTCTAAATTTACCATTCATCCTGGTAGTAGTAAAATGTATGCGGATATGAAGCGACTTTATTATTGGGAGGGAATGAAACTTGACATCGCTAACTCCGTTAAGCGTTGCATGACTTGCCAACTCGTTAAGGCCGAGTATCAAAGGCCCGGTGGGTTATTGCAACCTTTAGAAATTCCAATTTGGAAGTCGGACCAAATTTCCATGGATTTTATGGATGGCCTTCCCCGTTCTCGTTCGGGTCATGATAGTTTATGGGTGATTGTTGATAGACTTACTAAATCCGCCCATTTTATTCCCATTCGGTCTAACCGAACCGTTCCTCTTTTGGCCAAGCTCTTTGTTAAAGAGATTGTTAAATTGCATGGAGTTCCTACTTCTATTATAAGTGATCGTGATCCATTGTTTACTAGTGGATTTTGGAAGAGTCTTCAAAAAGCTTTGGGAACGAAGCTTAATTTTAGCACCGCTTACCACCCCCAGTCCGATTGACAAACCGAGCGTGTGAATCAAACCCTTGAAGATCTTCTTCGTGCATGTGTTCTTGATTTCGTGGAAGTTGGGATGATCATATTTCCCTTGTTGAATTTTCCTATAATAATAGCTTCCAATCTAGTATTGGTATGGCACCTTTCGAGGCACTCTATGGAAGGCCATGCCGATCTCCTTCTTGTTGGCTTGAGGCCGGTGGGAAGCTGGTTTTAGGTTCAGATTTTATTCGTGATTCCACAGAAAAGATTGAACTTATTCGACATAGGATGAAAGAAGCCCAGAGTAGACAAAAATCCTATGCCGATAACCGGAGAAGGAAGTTAGAAATTTCTGTGGGAGATCTTGTGTTCATTCGTGTGTCACCTATGAAAGGTGTTGTACGTTTCAGTCGATCGGGAAAATTAGCGCCTCGATATATTGGGCCATTTCCTATCACTGAACGTATTGGTTCCATGGCTTATCGCCTTTTATTACCGGCTCAATTTTCTGCTATCCATGACGTGTTTCACGTTTCTCAACTTCGGAAATGTCTTCGAGATTCCGATTCTGTTCTTGAGCCCGGTGTTGTGGAAGAAATTGAAGTTTCGCCAAATTTAACTTATGAGCAGCATACTATTCGAATTATTGCTTCGGAGGTCAAACGTCTTCGAAATAAAGATGTTCCACTTGTGAAAGTACAATGGTCTTCAAATCCTAAGGATTGTTCTTGGGAGTCTAGTGAGTTCATCGAGCGATCACATCCGGACATACTTTCCCGTGCTCTTTGAGGTGAACTTCTTATTTCAAATTTCTTTTGTGTTGAATATGCTTTTATGGTTGTTACTATATATCTTCTTCTTCAATATTGCGAGGACGCAATTTCTTTAAGGAGGGGAGTCTGTAACAACCCGCATATTTGTCGATTTTTTTTATATTTAAATATTTTATTTAAATATTTTATCGATACTCGGAATTTAGTCCAAAAAATTACTTTTTGCATACGGTCGAATTAGGACTCGGGACCACTCCCATTGAGTTTAAAATGCCGTTTGCGACCTTTTTGAGTATAAGCTTCGATATGTTTGGAGAAAGTTGATTTTTGCTACTTTTTCACTTAGGGCTTTGGTTTGGGCTGAGCCCAATAACCCCACTTATGTATTCAGTCCCAACCCCTTATCCTCTTCATTCCTTCATAATTTCCTAATACATTCAAGCTTCATCAAAAATGGGGGAAGAGAAAAAGAATTAGGAAATCCTAAACCCTAGTTTCTATTAGCAAATCCATCTTCTAGCTCCAAACTCAAGAGAACCCATTGGTAAGCATCTCCTTCTTCTTCCCCAACTCATTCTCTCATTGGTTTCACAAATTTCCTAAACCTAACTTAGGGAATGTTCTTCTTTTAAGCTTAGATTCAAGCTTCTAGTGTTGAGATTGAAGTGTGGTTGATCTTCCCTTGTCTTCAAGCTTCTCATTCATTGATTTGGGTTTAAAGGTGAGATTTTTATCTCACATCTATGCTTATATTTATCTTCGATTGTTAGGTATGAATTCCTAACAATTATTCGTGTGCAATTGCTTTTGGTTTGGATTGATTTGGTGAATATTCCAATTTTTGGTGTTTTGAGTTCAATTCGTTAAAAATCCTAACTTTGATGTTTGAACATGTTTTTGGTGATGCATCGAGAAGCATATAGGGTTGGGTAGTCGATAGGCATAAACCCTTAGCGCCGTTGCTCGAGCGAGTGCAATTTGATCGAGTTTGCAACTCTTTTGAATTAGGGAAAGGGAGTGCTGGCAACAGGTTCGGCCGACCGAGCCCCTGGGCCGGTCGACCTACCTGCTACCCACGCACTTCCTGCCTCTGTTTGGAAGTTCCGGTTACAGGCATCGGCCGACCGAGCCCCTGGGCCGGTCGACCGACCTGATGCCCCGTGCACTTCCAAACCCTGGTTCGGTCGACCGAGCTCTGTAGCCGGCCGACCGACCTGGTGCATTTTTGCCTATTTTACCTAGTTGTTTGAATTACCAACTTTAATTGATTCGTGTTGTTTCCTATTTGTTGTTGTCATGTATTATGACTTTGATGACTCCTTTTAGGGATTTTTGAATATCCATTTCGATGGATCCTTTATCCATTTCTTTGGATTTTATTCACGTCTTCGTATGTGAATTTTGGTGATTGATTGTTTCTACAATCATGTTTGTGATTTGTCACTTTAAAAATATAAAGGTTTCTATACTAGTAGTAAATATCAAAACTCTTTCTTCAAATGATTTCAACACTATTTTATAACAAAGCTTGTTTTCTCAAACGATTTCCAATCTATTAGTATATACAAACCTTTACCTCACTCGTATGAGAAATCTAATTAAACGACTTAGTAAAACAAGTGGTATGAAACGCTTGCGTTTACTTCGTCGGTTAATTCTTGGACTCGTTCGATTGAAACTCTTGAGACAATTTTCTAGTGGAGATCTACAATTTGTTCGTAAATATTTAAGTTAAGCTAGTAGTTATGGGACATGAAGCTAAGCTCATATATTTACTAGCTTACTGTAATTGACACTTCTTGATGATAATGACGATCATTTTTGTGATTTAGACTAGCAATGTGCGATGTCTCTTTGTCTGCGAGGGAGACTAAACCCCGTTTTATGGAGTTTCGACTCAAATTGATGGGGTAGCGCCCCATGGTCTGTGGGCCGTTCGTGTGTCAAAAATTAATGGCTAACTACCATGAGATAGCGTCTCGTTCGTGTGATACATATGTTGGTGCGTTTTCATGCTCCTGTTCGTGTGATAGGCCTCCCCTCTATTTTGTGTGATTTCTGGATTTCGTGTGTCGAATTCTGGAATTTTCTTCTTCACCTATTTTCGTGATTTCTACTGATATGTTTTATCAATATTTGTGCATTGGTGAATTTGTGTGTCATTGACTTTTGTGATTGACATTGATATAATCGTCAATATTTGTGGTTTGATGAACGAAATAAGGAGTATGACATTTCTTTAATTCTTGTGTAGATTTTGTGATATTGATTAATCTCTTGTTGATTTTTCAATTACTTGTATATATCACAGCTTGGCATTGTGATTATTATGTGTTTAGTCATATCTCTTATTGTATATCGTTTCATCTGATATTTATAGTTAGACTGATCCGTTTATTATTTTCTTATTAAATAATACTTGGGTCAGACCGAAACGTTACAGGTGCTTCAGCTTGACTTCTCACTTGGGATTGATCTCTCTGACTTTTGGCTAACTACTTAGATTAGTAGTTTATTTTGTTGTATGCACTTGAGATATGGACTCATAGTTGTATTCTTTTGTATAGCACATGTTGCTATTCTTTTGTATTATTGTGGATCTTTTTGACCACTACTCTGATATACACTTCCATGTGTTAGTTATATATTCATATCTATTTCTGCCTTTGTGATATGAATTGTCTGTGACTGATTTATGTTATGTTTATTTCTATATTTGTTTCTGAAGATATTATAGCCACTATGTAGTAGCTTTGAGTTTGTGTCGGTATGTCGGATTTCGCTCTTGAAAAAAAAAGAAATGCATGTTATACTATCTGACATATCGATGCTCGCGCAATGCAATTACACGGATGGTCGCTCCTCAACAGCCTTATTCTCCGTGCTAGTTGACAACATTCACCGTAATGTTCTTGGCTAGCGTGGGTATAGAGGTGGGGCGTAACAATTCATGTCAATTTCATAGTTATCAATGTCAGGTAATTCAATCGCAAGCCAATTTTAATTTCAATTTAACTGTCAATTTAATTTTCAACGGTTAATTCAAATGACAATCTATATGACAACTAAATTCTATCAAACAACGACAAATAAAATCATAACACTTCATAATGTCAAATTTAACTAGCATAAAGATATTTAGTACATTGCGAGCGTTATAAAACACTCACCTTTATTTCAATGTAGTTCCAGCGTTTTATTTCGAATAAAATTAAACGAGCGTTTAATTTCACCCAAAATTTCCACTAGCTACAAACGATTCCAATCCAATTCCATATCGTAGTGCTCGTCCATACGATCCCAACGCACTTCGTCTCATCAGTTTTCGAGCTCGTAGCACAAAGATATCGTATTACGGGGTTAATACGATTTTTAAATAAATTAATTTTATATTTCAATTATAATTTACAACCCAGACTCACATCTGCCGTTGATTCCTTTTCATCAACGAGGCCGCATTCCTTCTTCACTCTCGCGTTCCTTGCCAGCAAAAATCGAACCCATACACGCAAGCTAGGGCATGTCGCCGATCCCACCACATCGACCAAAACCCCATCACTCCACCACCATTCGAACGACCATCACCAGAGCCACCCACGGCCAGAACGCGGCAGAGCTTGGTCACTCCCCTTCGTCGAAAAACGTGCGCAAACACGACGCCTTCCAGCTCCAATTGCCGATGATTGCCTTAACTATAAATGATCATATCCGTATGGATTGCAAGATCTCCCTAGCTCTTCAACATTGTAGTTGATAGTTTTTGGTAAAAGTCGATGGATTAGGAGATAACGAAGAAGGAAGCTTGCGCGTTTCTGGCCATTGAAAATAGCACAGGCGGCGGCTAGGGTTTTCTGAGTAGGGTTTGCAATTTGTTAAAATGGGTGGCCTTTTATAGAATTTTAACGAACACTATTCATCCCGGAGTTTTCAAACTCCAAATCTCACGCGGTGACCGGCGTTTCTAGGGTTTATCCCACGTTCCGGACATAATGGAATAGGTTTCGGAAGCTAATTCGATCGTCTGTGCGAGTTACGGCAATAAACGATCAAATTTAAATTAAACCGATTAACTAAATTTCTAGGCGTTTCGGCTTGCCCCGGACAAACGATAAATCCGATTGACTTGAAATTTGAAATCTTATAATAATATCACATTACGGATCCGATGAAACTAGTTTCGTCGAAATCCAAGACTGTTTGAAAAATGGCTATTTTAACTCGTCAATTAAATATTAAAATATTCAATTTTCACAAATTTTCTTTTAATTCGATTTTAAAAGTTCCACAACATCATTCTAACTTTAATATGATAAAATAAAATTTTAAAAATCATTTTTAATCGTATTAAACCCGTTATTCAATTATCCAATAAATTCCAATTTTAAAATCTTATTAAGTCTATTATAATCCCAATATAACTTACATTCACTTTGGAAACAAATTTGAATCATATTAAATCAAATTTCAATTATTCACTCTATTTTCATATATAAAATTTCAATATCAAATTAATCGTATCAAATTCGGAATTTAATTATTCAAACATTTGTAATATTAAATTTAAACAAATTTGATTATTCTTAAATCACTATATTTTGAAATATTCAAAACAAACTTATAAAATTTACCAAATTCAAATTATAGAACAACCATTTTCATTAAAACAGTTATTCAATTCACGTTGTTCAATAAATTCCAAATATTAAATTTAAACAATTTAATTGTTCAATATTTGACGGATTTCAATATTGGATTTTTAAATAAAAATTTCATTATCAGCCGATTTACTATATTACCTCAAATGAATTCAACATTATTATTTAACTACAGTTAGAGATAATGCACTCAACTAATATATAAACTTTCATTTCAATTGCAATTGGTTCACAACTCCAATTCGACTAACTAAATGAATAGGTAACTTAAATAATTATCACCGTTAACTTTTAATTACTTATAAGTTTATTATTTACAAACAAGCGTCACAATTACCTATACAATACAAATTCATTCAATTACCTTTGACTACATATTATTTCAATTGATTTGGGATTTCATTGATCAATTCATAAATAATTAACTTAGATAAAATTTGTTGCATTTCATTCTAGTTATTATAATTCCAAACGACTTACAATTTTTTTCTAACACTAAATCACGAAATCTTATTAAATTAGCTATTTTAATTATCGAAAATTTACGGTTCGTTACAATAAACATCCATTCATCCAAATATCAATCATCAACCATTTATTACAAATCATCATCCAATTTAAACAACATCAATATAGACCATATAAAATATAACAGGTAATAAATAACAGGTATTAACTAACAGTTTATATTCAATAATAAATTTAATAACTGTTTAACTAGCAGTTTATATGCAAATAAATAAATTTTTAACTGTAAATCTATATGCAATAAAAAAATTAATTAACAGTTAAATTAAATAAATGCGATTTAACCGAGATGATAAATAAATATGCAAAAATATCATAAATAAATTTCTACTCATATCTTAAATCAATTTAACAAACATAAGAAAACTTAGAAGTTGTGAGTGGGTTAAAACACTCACTTTTGAATTTAAATTGAATTTGAATCCAATTTAAACCCAAAAATTTGGTCGTCTAAGAATTCGTCTAAACCAGCGTCATCAAGTCCAAGATTTCAATACAATCCTAACAAAAAAATCGCGCGTAAAACGGAGTTCGTATGCACAAGATATTGCGAAAATTGTGATTGAATTTCACATTTAAAATAAACACAAAAGAGAACTCATTACACTCCATGCCACGTCATCACCATCTTCTGCACGCACAACCCTCCATTCCAGAAAACACGCACGCCTCCTAAACCCTTCTGCCACGAACAGTAAACGCACGCAATCCAGTTCGACGCATCGTCACACGCGCCCTCGTCGTTCGGCGCGACCGGTCGCACCCACTATCCTGCTTGCGATGCCCTGAAGACGGCGACCACGTGACAAATTTAGCCGCGTCCCAAAGAAAACTGCAGCCGCCACTATATATTAAACCCTAGGTGAATTTTTGCCACAAATCTGACCGTCGAAACACCAAACTAACCACATAGATGCGATCCCCTCGGCTACCTCTCCAAAACCCAGAAACAATTTCTCGATCCGACGAAGTTGATCGTCGCGATGATGAACGGTCATGGATAAACCTTTAATTTCAGAGCAAACGATAACTCGAATTGAAAAACGAATTGCACCAGCAGATTACGCATTTTGAGAGCTTCAACATATATATTTTTTGAGATTTTTCTGAGGAAATTGAATTTTTGACTTTGATTTTGAATTCTATTTGGATCTAGGGTTGCATCCATTGAGGAAGAGGAGGAGCTGATGAAATTTTACGCGTAGACAAATGAAAATAGACGAAGGCTAGGGTTTATAACCGACTATTTATAGAGAAGGCTGGAAAAGAATGAATCGGATCAAATAGATGTACGCGCTAACGACAACGTGGCCCAAAAAGCCCGTTCTGTCCCCGTAACGAAATTGGGTAAACCCATATAACAAAATAGGTGTTTTATAATATTTTAAACGCAATGGAAAAGGTTTCGGGTTCAAATTGCATCGTATGAAAAATTTATGCTAAAATCAATATCTTCCAAATTGATTTCAATTGATTTCAATTGTATAAATTTTAAGGCGTTTCGAGTCCGTACGATCAAACGACACGTCCGATCCTACGAAACTTGAAACACTATTATAATTCACCATTACGGATCCGATGAAACTAGTTTTGTCGAAATCCGAGTCAGTGGCCAAAATGGCTATTTTTATATAAATTTAATAAATTAAAAATTCATTAATTAAATCACTTTTTCAATTTCACTTCCAAAATTTACAATCTTATCAGTTTTGTTTTATTAAACAATCTCAGTGATTTAAACCAATTTATATGTCAATTAATTGTTGATTCAATCATAAATTTCAGCGTAAATTCAAATTTCGTTATATTTATAAATTATAAATTAACTTTTCAATAATTCCATTGAATTCACTATTCTTTTTTTTTCTTTTTTCAATCCATTACAGTCTAATGGTGAAATCAACATTGGTTCAAAGCTATTACATAAATATTTTACAATTTCAACTTAATTTCCAATTAACGTAAAATTTTATATTTAATTTCAATTTATTGCAATAAATCCAAATTATCATATTTTAAAACCAAATAAATAAATAAAGCCTGATTCCCGTTTAAATATTTAACTCATTTGATTGCAAATAACCTTTTATCATCAAATTAAATTTCGATATATTAATAAACTTTATTTCCATCTTTTTATTCACAAATCATCATATTATGAAGAAATTTACGTCATTCCCCATTTATTACCTTAATTTATTTAACGTAACATTTAATTTACATCTATTGCAATGTTTTCCAATCTGATTGAATGAACTAAGTATATAACTCACAATAATTGTTGTAAAACTCTAAATCCCACATTTATAAGTATTATTTCCACTAAAATATTATAGATATTTACAAAGTATTGGTTTTCATTTAATCATTATTTATTATATATATATATATATATTAATTAAATAAATTCAATATTTAAGTCCGTTTAAATTTATTACCAAGTACCCATTTACCCTCTTCCAACAAATTTGAAATCCATTCATTTACCATAACAATCATTTCCCATTCACACCTTATTATCAACCCACAATTATTACAATTCATTATCTTATATAGATTTTATATAATTACCATAAACTTTACATTTAATTACTATTCAATTTATATTTATTCATAAATCAATTCGATACTTCCGTTTGTTTCCTTCTATTTGATTAATAGCCTAGTATACATTCACATAAATTCCATTTCATTCCATTCATTAATGGGTATTGCATTGAAATTTAATTTATTACCTAATATCAACATTATTACCATTAATTACAATTGGACTACCAATTTTATTCAATACCCTAAATAAATAACATATATTAATTCAATACTTACATTGGTTTTCTCATATTTCATATAAAAATCAAATCATAACATTTAAATTACTTTATTGAATTGGAATTTCATTCAAGTCAGTAAGTATTAACTTGCATTAACACGTTTCCTAAATTTACAATCAATTACTGTAACAACGTGTTCTTATATTAACTAATTCAATGCCTACCCTATATTCTTCATATTCGAATTATATCCAGATATAATACTTATGCTATTTCATTTATTGAAATTTATTCAAATTGCTAGTAAATAGGTTTTAAGTCACAATTTATATATTTTAATTTAGCGTTCATTTCAATATTTGTTTATAAAGTTTTTTTATTTCTACTAAATTTAATTACAAAACTTATTAATTTAACTAAATTAAATCCATGAAATTCACGGGTCGTTACACTCTCCCCCACTCAAAACTTTTCGTCCCCGAAAAGGAAAAAGAAGGGAGATGGAAGAATTAAGAGATTAATATGTCTAATTCAAATAACTTATAAACAATAATTTACAAAATTTATTACGTTAAATAAAATATACCCATTTTATAATCATTATATCTCTTTATACTTAAATAAATAAAGTTTGGAAAAACATTTTCAAAATAATTTTTAAGTCCAAAAATTCACGAAAAATTTCGGTAGAGTCTCCTTTGTACGGAGAGGCTCGGGAGAAAATATATTATAAATATAACAATATATAACATATATTTACCAAAATATTATATATCCATACCCGGGGAAAATATAAAATAGCGCTATAAAACCATAATCTGAAACGTACCTTTTTGTTGGGCAATTTATGCTTGATTTATGTAACCAAAAGTAGTAGCAATTGCTTCCATAACCTGCATTTCCCTTATAAAATCCAAAGGGTTAACAATTTGTATAAAGTGAAATATTTAAGTGGTTTCAATCACTAACAACAAATCAATACAACAACTATCAATTTCAACAAACAGCATACACAACAAATACAAAACAACCATTCAATCAAACAAACAAATAGTTATTCGGGTTCAAAACTTTTAAATTGTACGGAATGAAGAATAAACTACTAGCGCATCATTTACTCAACAGTCTTAGATAGAACTAAATAGATTATTCATTCACCCAAATCCAATTTTAAAGTATCCTTGCCCAAACAACCATCAACTAGACAACAACAAATCCAAACAACAATCAACTTTACTTATTATTAATTTCATTTCATACCTTTGTTGTTTGATTTCCTTTTTATTTATACAATGATTTATCTTTTTAATTTACATTTATTTCTAACAAACCTTTAATTTCATTTGCTCATTCGATATTTGTTTCATTTATTTTCACTTACTACTTACAATTATTCATTTTCATTAGTTCAGGTCATGTAAGTTTCTTTTTATTGCATTACATTTATGCATTTCTCAATTTCATTCATTTATTTAATGCTTTCATTTCTATTATATTTAATTATAGTAGCATTTTAATTGCACTTGAATTTATAACCCTACACATCAATTCTTATTCATTAAAGAATTCCATTAATTATTTTCATTATCTCAAGTTAATTACTTGTATAATATCTATTATCTTTTCTTATTAACATTTTCACTTTTATATAATTTGGTAAGTTATATATATGTTATTTAAGGGTGTAATTTGAAAGTTATACAAGTTTGTCCCATTTCCTTTAATTAATTCATTGTTGAATAAATTTTTACCTTTTTCTTATAAGTTACAATTTCAACTTCCTTTTTATTTCCTTTATAACTTGGCATTAAATCTCGTACCTAAATTAGAGGTTTCAATTATTAATTACTTACCTTTCATTTCACTACAATAGTTGAAACAATTAATTAACGGAAATTGAAGAATTAATATCGGGTTAAATTTCAAATATTTTAAAATAATAGATAAATATATTCTTACAATTTATATATCTCTAATTATATTTAAAACAATTCAAAATTTATATATTTTTCAAAAATGAATCTGCAGTAAAACTACTACAGTGGCCTTCCCCCTTCGAAACTCAAAAATGAAAGTCGATCATGCGGCCGCCATTATCGAAATTATTTTCCTGCGATAGAGAGGAAAGTACAAAACTTATTTTCTCCAAAATCTTTGTAACGACCCGTAAAGTTCGACCTTTTAAAATTGTTTGTTTAATAGGATTTTTGTAATTTATTTTAGTTGAAAGAATAAAGGTGGTAGATAAATATTAAAATGAAGGCTAGAATAAATTATATAGAAGTGACTTAGAAACCTATTTAAAGACATTTGAATAAAATTCAAATGAATTAAGTATAGAAAGAAAGAAAAATTCTTACCTGGATATAAAATTTAATATGGGAATATTAAACCAATTTAATGCAATAAAAGATTGTGAACGATAAATTTGAATAGATTAAGAAACCCTGTTATTGCAAGTCAATAAATTTGTAAACCCTAATGAACATCTCAAAATTTATAAATTTATTGAAATTTAAGACATAGCATAAGCGTAGAACTATAGGTATGATGACAAACTTTTATAAATTGTCTAATTAAGGGTCAGCAAATTTATTTGGAAATCAAACTCAATTAAGGGTAAGTAATTATGATGGATTGATTGCATAAACGTTACTAATTTTTATCATAGTAACGGAAGTGCAGATGGAAGGCAACTGTAGAAATTTAAGTACGTATTAACAATTGAAAGGGACTGTCGATTGAATGGAGTACTTTAGGTTGTCTTACTAAATTTAGAATTTAACATAAGACAAATAGAAATAAATCAATAAACGTATAGATTTTAAGTTTATTATGATGAATTATTTTAGTGATATGACTTAGAATAAATGAAATAATTTGGGTTAATTGGTATTTAATGGAATTAAAGGTTGCAATATTCATAGGTAAGGATTTAGATGAAATAGATTGATGTATGAAAAATTTAATTGGATAAATGGCAATTAATTCCTTTAATTTGTGCAATTAATGTATGTTTAATTGATAACGATAAAAAGTTGATTTTTTTCAGTGTAACCAACGTAAAATATTATCATAGCATGATACTTGGTTTGAATAGAAGGGTGGAATTGGGAATTTAATAAGTGAATTTATTTCAATCAGTGCAATAAAAGGATACGTAAATAAATGGTAAGATGAAATGGTAAATTTTTGATGTAATGGAAGATATAACAATGTCAATTATGCATATAAGTTAATAAGGTAATGAAACCGAGGTAAATTAATTAATTGAGACTTTAAGTAAAATTAACGTGTGGAATTGACCAAGGTTCAATAAAATGAGAATTTGATTGGTTATATTTATTGGTTGAGAAAGGTAAATGTGTATTTGGGGAATAAATTTAGTCAGACTTAAATATTGAATTTAATTAATTAATATATATGATAAATGATGATTAAATAAAAACCCAATACTTTATATATATGTATAATATTTGAGTGAAAATAATAATACACCTATAAATGTGGAATTAAGAGTTTACAACAACTATTTTGAGTAAAGAAATTTGTTCATTCAAGTAAATTTGAAACATCGCAATAGGTGTAGATTAAGTGTTGCGTTAAATAAATTTAAGTAATCATTGGGGAAGAACGTAAATGTCTTCGTAATATGATGATTTGTGAATATAAAGATGAAAATAAAGTTTATTAATATATCGGAATTGAATATATGATAAAGGGTTTATTGCAATCAAATGAGTAAAATGTTTAAACGGGAATCAAGCTTTATATATTTACTTGGATTTACTGCAATTAATTAAAAATTGATATAAATTCTACGTTAAGTGAAAATTTAGTTGGATACGGGAAATATTTATATCATAATCTTAAATTAAAATGGTAAACCCTTATGTTTGAAATTTTAATGGAATAATAATTAAGTTATTTAGCTAAATAGAATTTTAGGATCTTTTTATAAATTTTGTGGATTCAAATGAAATTAATTTTTAAAAATGAGATTTACGTTTGATTGGATAAATTCGTCTTCTCTATACTGACATTTAACTTGGTTAGAATCATCGTAAACGTTTGAGTAATATAAGAGGATAAATTGTAAATTTTAGAATTTAAAATTTTAAAATTTGGATTTAATCAATTAATTAATTAATATTAAAAATAGCCATTTTGGGCACGGACTCGGATTTCGACGAAACCAGTTTCATCGGATCCGTAACGGTGAATTATAATAATGTTTCAAGTTTCGTAGCGATCGGACTTGTCGTTTGATCGTACGGACTCGAAACGCCTTGAAATTTACGCATTTTGAAATCAATTTGAAATTTTTGTTTTTTTTAGCATAACTTCTTCATACGATCGAATTTGGTCGCGAAACTTTTTCCATCGCGTTCAGAATATTTTAAAACACCTATTTGGATATATAGTTTTAACAAATTCGACTCCGGAGGCATAGCGGGCTTTTTGGGCCATAGTTTATTCCGTACGTTCGCGTATCCAGTCTAACTACCCTACCTCTAGCCTATCTATAAATATATAGTTATAAACCCTAGTCTCTATTCTTTTGCTGTACGTTCATTTCTTCACTCTTTTCTCTTCCCCAAATGTATACATCTCAGATCCAATTCCAGATCTATCCACAGTTCAAAATCAAAAGTCAAAACTCAAAAATTTCAGAAAATTCCAGAAAAAATATATGTTGAAGTATTCGATACGCGTAATATACTGGTGAAATTCGTTTTTCAATTGGAGCTGTCATTCATGCAGAATAAATTCAAACAGCCCCAAAACCGTTCATCATCGTCGCACAAAACTTCATCGGATCGAGATTCTGTTTCTGGGTATTGTAGCATGGACGATGGGGAGCGCATCTATGTAATTTGTTTGGCAAATCAACGGTTGGATGTGGAGAAAATTTTGATTTGGGTCTGTGTTTTTCAACCGGCGGCTGAAATTGTGGTTTCGCGTGCGTGCTTGAGATCTGGAAAAGGATGCATGTTCACGTGTAGATTGGAGCTCTATGCTTGCGTGCGTGGGGTTTGTCGGTTGCGTGCGTTCCAGCGGTGCTTCATGCTGCGTGCGTTCTGTGCTCTCGTGCGTATAGAGGGATGGGTGTGTTGACCGTGACCTACTGTTGCGTGAAGGAATGTGCTTGCGTGGCACATATAATGAAGGTGATGAATATGGACCACTTTTGTTATTTTCTATTTGTAATTCCATCACCATTTTTCTCCATAACTCTCTCATACGAATTCGGATTCACACGAAATTTCTTTTGTTAGGATCATAATTTAATTCCGGACTTGATGACGCTGGTTTGGACGAATTCTGAGACGGACGAATTTTTGGGTTTAAATCGGGTTTAAATTCGATTTAAATTCAAAAGGTGAGTGTTTTAACCCACTCACAACTACTAGAAGCTTTTATGTTTGTTAAATAAATTTTAGAAATGAATAGAAATTTATTTATGAGCTTTTGGCATGTTATTTCATTCATATCTGTTGAATTGCATTTTTTTGAATTTAACTGTTAATTTAATTGATTTATTGCGTGTTAATTGGCTGTTAGAAATTATTGTTTGCATATGAACTGCTAGTTAACAGTTATGTCAATTATCACTGAATATAAATTGTTAGATTAATAGTTGATAAATATAATTTGAAATAAAACTGCCAATTATTACCTGTTGTATATTACCAAACATATATTGTTGTTGATTGATATTGCTTGATGTTTGTGATTAGATGATGGATGTGTTATTGAATGGATGTTTTATTTGATATCATTAAACTGCAAGTTAGTATGCATTTTTTTATTTCATTCGGGATTGTGGTTTGAAATGATATACAACCGCAAAATTTTATATCTTTTAAATTGCGGATTGAAATGATAAATATCCGTATCACTTGACCATAGGATAGAAAATTATATACAGGCACCGCGGTCTATATATATAACTATTTTCATGTGATTTCTATGGTTTGGATGGAATACGGTTTATAATAATCTTAAATTTTATATTGTATAAATATTATTCTTCCATATATATACATATGAAGTTGAAAATTTTGAAATTAAAAGGTGTATAAATCTCTTTATTACAAATGGAAGAAAATTAAGAAAATGGAGTTGATAATTCACATCACATGTTTAAATGTTAAGTTTGGAACTTTAAGATATGATATTTATAATTGGATTTTTCCAAAATAAATTGAAATGAATATTCTAGTATAAATTGAAATGGAAAAAATATTCTGGTATAATTTGCATTGGAAAATATATATGTTTTATTTCTAAAAATTGGAGCTCATTTATTTATGGGTTTATGGGTATATGCAAGGCTAATTAATAAAACATTTTATTTGTAGAAAGAAAAAAAAAAAACCCAACTTTAGTTTTGAAATATAAATACTCCAAATGAATATAGGCATATATGTATATAAATTGAAATGATTTTGGAACTCAAGAGTGATATTTAAGTTATGGTTTAGACTTTAAAATAAAGAATTTTATTTATAAAACCGTAGAAATTATTTCTTTACAAAGTAAACTTTAAAAGTTAAACCATTTACTCTATATACCGTTGAATATCCAAACCATTTGAGTTTCAAAGGTTATGGTTTGAAATTATGGATTTCAGAATATTATGCTTGAAAATATTTTGGTTTCAGAAGTTATGAAGTTTAAAGCATTATGATTTTGGAAAACTATATTTGGGATAAACGATGTCATATTGGTTTGGGTTTTAAAAGAAGAAATGATATCGTAATATTATGGTTTGAAATGGATTATATTCTGGTTTTAAAGTATGAGCTATTTTTAAATGACCGCGGTGTTATAATAACGATGGGTTGGCAAAGAGACCGGGATCGGATATGGACATACTCTCTGTCGATACCGAAAACCACTTTGACTAACCGTGTACGCGGTGGAGATTCCAGAATGAAGTAGGTGGTGGCGACGTTTCCTGTAAGGTAAATACGTGGACCCAACTCCCGTGAGTTGGCATAAGGTGGCTAAAACAGGAGCGATTCTCAGGCCAATGAGGTCATTCCTCTGATCGGACGCTCCTCTTCGATATTATACTTTGACTTGGATTGATTCAGTGGACACTTCTATATTTTGATTTTGGGGAGTTAGTCCGAGGTGGGCGGTAACTGCGGCTACGCGTTTCCACCAGCCTGGATAGCAATTGGTATATCTACCCTGGCATTGCCTAGTTGTGCCGTGTCACCTACCATATCGAGCCTTTACTACGAGTTTCTATTTGTGTCGTACCTATGGAGTATCCTCTGGTAGCCTCCCGATCAGGAGGTATTACGGTACTGTATAGACTATTGGCATTTTACGTGTTAAGGTGGAAAATGTAAAGCCTTAACGCTATTTAAAAGTAAGTTTATTTTATAAATAGACACTATTATAATAGCGCAATATACTACATAGTAAATAGTTTAACGGATCCTTAGGAGATGTAAATCCCGAATATCTCTTGAGTTACTGTACTCATATTTATTTCTGTTTATTTAACTCACATAAGATTTTCTAGTCTGACTCGAGTGTTTTGTCTCTTCAAATTCGCTCGGGTCAGTCCGAGCATTTCAGGATAGCAGATTTTAGCTTTGGAGGACGAAGACGAAGAATCAGTATTATTTTATATATAGTATTGCACCACACTCTTTCTATTCCGCTGCATTGCTTGTATTGGTATGTGTAACTCTGATATTTATTGTAAAAGAAGAATCAAGCTTTTGTAAACTGTTTATGAACTGTATATTTGTTATTATATTTTATCCTTCCGCTGTGAGATTCTATTTTGTTTTATTTCTTCTCTGTTTTTCTTATTTACCCCATAACAAATCCGTCCTTCCGTATGGTTTGAATCGGCATGTGTGTCGGTTTAAAGTGTGCGAAAAGGCGGGATGTTACATCTGGTATCAAAGCTTTGGTTTAGCGATAAAACCTTGGCTTTGTGGGGTTTGACTCTTTGTTAATAAGGTAGAAATATCCTATGGGAGTCGCTGAGTGTATATATATGAGAGAGCGTATTTGTTAGTATTAATGAAAAGATTTTTATATTGTGTTAATCTGTTCCGCTTTGTATTTATAAATTCTGGTTGATGCATGGGACGCTATGCCATCAATAGGGATTTCTAAACACTTAATAGGACAGACCGACATAATATCCGTCTTTAATATAGGTGAATGAAATAATTTTGCCTATTATATTTTCTATATATAAAAATAGTTTTATAAAGATATATATATATTTGGTTGCTATAGATTGGGTGTTAGAAAATAAAAATATCTATAATAACTGAAGCTAAGTTGAAATTATGATAAATCAAATTGGAGATTTTAGAACTTAAGTCCGGGATTTTTCCAAACATGTTTTCAAAGAATTTATGAAAAATAATGGTTCGGTTTATAAGTATTTTCTTATATAAATATTTCGTATAAATTGGAAGAATTGTTTTAAAGAAGATTTTGGAAAAGAATTAAATTCTGTACTTTCCTCTCTGTCGCTGAAAAATAAATTCGGTGATGACGGCCGCATCATCGACTTTCATTTTCGAGTTTCGAAGGGGAAAGGCCACTGTAGTAAATTCTACTGCAGATTTATTTTGAAATTTTCTAAAAATTTTCTTTTATTGTTCTAAATATAATTAGAGATATAAAAGTTGCAAGAAATTAATTATCTATTATTTTGAAATAAATTGAAATTTAACCCGGTATTTAATTCTAAATTTTTCCGTTAATTAATTGTTTAAAATTTGTTAGTGAAATAAAAGTTAAGTAATAAATGAATTGAAACCTCTAATTGAAATAAGAGAATAACTGCAAAGCTATAAAGAGGAATTTGCATACATATGAGACAAAGGGTAATATGAATAAACATTAAATTTAATTAAAAGAATGGAGATTAAACTTGGATAAGTTCAATTGCAATTTCCTTAACATAAATAACTTACCCAAATATAAAGTTGAAGTGTTAAATGAGAAACTGGAATTGAATATTTTACAAGTAGGAATTTAGGAAAAATGAAGTATTCAATAAATTACTGTTATAATAAGAATTCAATGGTATAAACTTAAGTTATAATTGAAATTTTGCTGAAAATAAGTTAAGAATTATTAATAGGTGAGATGAACTTAAAGCAAATAAAATGAAATTCTAAATAAGAATTGATTGTAGGATTATTAGTTTAAGATGTCTTAAGTCTCCCCTATTCCAATATAATGGAAAGTAGGAAGAATTGAAATGACTACAATTAATAGTTGATGAATAAATAAAAACTTCCACTTATAAGAATGAATGTTAGCAGATTAAGAATTTAAGGGAAATATTACAAGTGAAGAGTAAGGAAATGAAGATATTCAAAATCTTTGTTGTTATTAATGAGAATTTATTCTATAAACTTAAGTAATAAAGGAAATACAAGTATAATGAATTTAGTGATAATTGGAAAATAAAACTTGTAAGGAAAAAAGAAATTCCTCCATAAATGAAGGAAAGAAAATCAAACCACTGAATTATGAAATAAATATATAATAAGCTATTGTGGTGTTGATTTGAATTGTTTGGTTGATGTATGGTTGTTGGGTAAGGAATTTTGGAGTTGTTGGAGGAACAATAATCTATCTCTATTCCATCTAAGACTGTTGAGTAACGGATGCACTTGATAGTTATTTCTCACTCCGTAGAATTTCAGAATTTGAACCCGAACAACTAATGGTTGTTGATTGAATGATTGTTGTTTGTGGTGTGTGCTGTTTGTTAAAATGTATGGTTGTTGCATTTGATTTGGATATGAATGATTGAATCTACCCAAACATTTCACTGTAATATAGATATTTAACTTTTAGATTATATAAGTGAATACAGGGGTTGGAAGCAACTGCTACTGCTTTTGGTTCCAAAATAATAAGCGTATTGCCCGACAAATAGGTACGTTTTCGGGTTACGATTAAAGCGCTATTTATATATTTTCCCGTGTGGGATATTTTATTTTGGATATATATGTAATATATTTGTATATTTGGATATTATATTTTCTCCAGAGTCCCTCCGTACAAAGGAGACTCTGCCAAAAAATTTTCGTAAATTTTGGACTTAGAATTTTGTTAAAGATATTTTTCCAACTTTAATAATTCAAGTATTAAAAGACATAATGATTATAAAACAAGTGTAATTCATTAAAGGAAATTAATTTAGTAAATTATTGTTATAAGTTAATATTTGAAACTAGATATACTGTTTTATTCTTCCTTCTCCCTTCCTTTTCCTTTTCGGAGACGAAAAGTTTTGAGTGGGGGAGAGTGTAACGACCCGTAAAGTTCGACCTTTTAAAATTGTTTGTTTAATAGGATTTTTGTAATTTATTTTAGTTGAAAGAATAAAGGTGGTAGATAAATATTAAAATGAAGGCTAGAATAAATTATATAGAAGTGACTTAGAAACCTATTTAAAGACATTTGAATAAAATTCAAATGAATTAAGTATAGAAAGAAAGAAAAATTCTTACCTGGATATAAAATTTAATATGGGAATATTAAACCAATTTAATGCAATAAAAGATTGTGAACGATAAATTTGAATAGATTAAGAAACCCTGTTATTGCAAGTCCATAAATTTGTAAACCCTAATGAACATCTCAAAATTTATAAATTTATTGAAATTTAAGACATAGCATAAGCGTAGAACTATAGGTATGATGACAAACTTTTATAAATTGTCTAATTAAGGGTCAGCAAATTTATTTGGAAATCAAACTCAATTAAGGGTAAGTAATTATGATGGATTGATGGCATAAACGTTACTAATTTTTATCATAGTAACGGAAGTACAGATGGAAGGCAACTGTAGAAATTTAAGTACGTATTAACAATTGAAAGGGACTGTCGATTGAATGGAGTACTTTAGGTTGTCTTACTAAATTTAGAATTTAACATAAGACAAATAGAAATAAATCAATAAACGTATAGATTTTAAGTTTATTATGATGAATTATTTTAGTGATATGACTTAGAATATGTTAACGCTAAAATGTGAACGCTAACACCCCGGTGTGTAAAGTGTAGTTGTGAAAGCACCACCCGATAGATCGGGAAAGAATTACAAGCAAGTAATAGCAGAAAAGCAGTAAACAACAACGATTTTATAGTGGTTCGGCTTAAGGATATAGCCTACGTCCACTCTAAGTACTTTTATTAATAATCCCGTTACGAACTGATACAATTCTTCTCAAGTACAATACACTTCAAGTTACAAGTGATTTGGAACAAGTCTTAAGCTTCAATGTCGATTAGAGTTCTTAGATTCATGTTGAAGATGTGTGGTTTCTTCGTGAATTTCTTTGACGTATTCCTCTAATCTTGGAAGCTCTAAGTGTTGACGAAGTTCTCAATGCAGCAAGGTAACGGTGTGTGAAGAGAATGTCCCAAAAGTCCCTTGAATGTTGGAGGTGGCTATGTATTTATAGGCAAGCTTGGACATGAATTCTGCGCATAAGTCCTGAGTCGTGACCGACTCAAGCTAAGTCGTCCCCGAGTCAGGCTAAGTCGTGGTTGACTTATAAAACCAACCCTTTCCCTCTTCATGGCTTATTCCTCTGCTGGATTTCATGACAAGTCTTGAGTCGTGTCCGAGTCAATTTTCCTAGGCATTGTGGCGATGGGTTACGACTTAACGATTTTGAGTCGTGGACGAGTCATGGTGAGTCGCCCCACGTTAACTCAAGGCTGAACTGCTGGCTTGGTCCCAAGAGATAAGTCGTTCCCGAGTCAGTTTATCATAACTCCTCTCATATTAGCATGTGTCGTACTCGACTTATCATAAGTCGTAGGTATCCATAAGTCATGACATTCCTTAGGTCGTTCCTTAGGATGAGTCGCGAACCTGTTGAGTCGTTGAACCATGAGTCGCTGAGTCATGAGTCGCTGAGTCAGAAACTTCCATAAGTCGCACAACAGTTGAGTCGAAGACTAGCTGAGCCGGTCTTTGATGAGTCGGACCTAGATCATATGAGTCGGTGAGTTCCTTCTTTGGTCATTGAGTCGTACGCGAGTTAATTGTACTTGGCTTTCTGACTTGCATACTTGAACCGCTAACGACTCATGGTGAGTCGTAAATCTTCTGAGTCGCTTAATGCTTTATCTGATGAGTCGGCCCAATCTTCAGTGGGGTTAACATTTTCCCCTCGAAGCACACGCCTAAGTCGTAGGTCGCGTGCTTCGACTTATCTTACCCCGCGTGTGCCGACTCATATCCTACTACCTTGGTATATAAATAGCATGAATCGTCATTCTTATCTTCTTCTTCTTTTACTGATCTCGTGAGTCGTTTTCCGCCATTAACACATCTCCAAGCTCCCAAAAGCAATTTCAACTCAAAATCTCCTCCGATCATCTCTGACATCACACCACGTAAGCAGTTTCGCCTCCTTTCTGATTGTCGATCATCATTTCCCTGTGCGCACCGTCCTTTTCTTCAATTTATCCCCTTGAGCTTTGCGAGTT
Source organism: Allium cepa (assembly GCA_030765085.1). Lineage (NCBI taxonomy): Eukaryota > Viridiplantae > Streptophyta > Magnoliopsida > Asparagales > Amaryllidaceae > Allium > Allium cepa. The sequence continues at coordinate 947,414,942 of CM060938.1, read as the reverse complement.
AGGTTGCTCTAATCATTGATGGATTGAGGATTGTCTGATTCAATGATTTGCAACTCGAGGCGATCCACTGACGCGATAAAAATTAGGGTTGTAGATTGAGAGTTTATTGCGTTAATGGGTTAGACGGTTGATTCGAATGCTGCTGTAGGTTTGACTCGGCTCCTTTCATATGACCCAGTGACCCTCACGATTTAATCATGGCACGACTCATCATGCTCCTCAACTTGAGCTTTGAGTCGTGACCGAGACAGAACCTCTGAATTGTGGCCGAGATAAGACCTTTGAATCGCGGCCGAGATAAGACCTTTGAGTCGCGGCCGAGATAGAACTTAGAGATTTCCTTATTATTTTGCACCAGAGCTCCTTTATCATACTCCACGACCTAAGCCCTGAGTCGTTGCCGAGATAAGACTTAGCCTTGAGTCGTTGCCGAGATAAGACTTGGAGATAATCTCCTTTTCTCCACGACTCATTACTTAGGGCACTGCCGACTCAGAACTTTTGAACCGTTGATGGGTTATGACTTGTGTAAATTCTTGTTTGAACATTGGACCATTGCATTAACTTCGAACTGTTGAATTTTATTGCACTCATTCACAGATTATTTTGACTTGCAGGCTAATAACCTGTTCAATACAACATTCACAGGAAACTGGGACGAATATACTTGTCATTGACTGCCCACATCGAATGACAGATTAGTTAACAATAGATGATTAACTTGAATAAATTGTGTGTATGAAGTGCCTTTAACTTATCAATTTCAAACAAAGTACCAAAGCAATGCTGAAATAGTCAATAGAAATCGACCCGCTTGCACTAATATTATACTTGAGCTTTAGATTAACAAGTTCTGAAATGTTTACAATCGATCAAGCATCAATCAGTATAATTCCAGTTAAATATACTTGTCACTTTTTATTAGTCTTGCACAACACTTCACACTTTTTAGGAAACGCGCACCTTCGCATTTGAACATCCAGTTGCTTGTGTAGAATGACCTCTCATCAAGAAGAGCCGATGGGCCAGGCTGAAGATGTCTTCCCAGTAGCCATCCCCGTAGACAACCCTCCGGAGAGAACATCCACAACTTTGAATCAGCGGGTGTTTAACCAACTGCGCGTCCAGTTTGGCATTGATGATGCTGACATCTTACTTCCGGGGCCAAATGACACCGCGGATAGGCCCCCTCTTGGCTTTGTTGCTGTTAATCGCCAAATGTGCTTGAACGGCGCTATTCCTCCTTTTAATGACTTTCTTCAAAAGTTCCTGCTTCGGTTGTCTATCTCTCCATTCCAATTACACCCCAATGGCTACGCCATTCTGATGGGGTTATGTGTTCTATTTAGGAGAGTTTTGGATCGATTACCAAGCTTCGGGGAGATCTGCTATTTTTGCTCATTCACGAAAATTAAAGACCATCCCTCCATCGTGGTTATAAGAAGCGCTCGAAACCGCAAACTTATTACTGATCTCTCCGAAAGCGCTCACGGATTTTTGAATCAGTTTTTCTTTGTTCGCTGCCCTCCAAGGTTTTATGCCATCTGGAGAGTGGGAAGTAAGATTTCCTGTCTTTACTTTTTCCGTTTTGAAACTTTCTCGAGATCTGAACTCTCAGTTGCTAATTTCATTCTTTTCCTGTTTTAGCACTTCCACCCCCTGCTAGGGACCCAAGTCTTAAGCAAATTTTTGAAAGATTAAATGCCGTGCCGGTGGAAGAGAGGAGCATAAAGTTTCTGCTAAACGATGAATTTTTACATCAATACGGACTCCTCCATCCCTCTCGCTTTACTCAGCCTCATGAAGCTCCAACGGAGGTTCCTGATTCTCCGGTGAAAACTCCTGATCTTCCGATCTCCACTAAAGAGCACATGCGAGGAGAAATTTCTGCAGAAACCTTACTAGTAAAGTGCTCTACTCCAAGAGACGATGCGGGACCCTCCGAAAAGCCCGCACTTGCTCCCATAATTGAAGAAGAAGAGGAGCCCCTTTCCCAAACCAGGAAGAGTGCTGACAAAGGAGCTGATGGAGGGAATCAGGTTGGGCATGACGGTGATGACGTCTTTGGGGATTTAAGTGACATAATCGTCACTTCCCAAGAGCTCTTTAAAGATGACCCTGCCTGTGGTAAAACTGTACCCCCGATGATTGAAGCAACATCTGCCCTCCAACAGACTCCAACTCCTTTATCCCAAGAATTGTCACCGACAGTGGGACCTATTACTTCCCCCCAACTGAGGAGTGGTTCGTTAGTCCAACGCGAGTAGTTTGCACTTCACACACAACTAAGGATTTTCCAGCACATTTATGCACTTATCTTCTCATACTTTAAAGATTTCTAAAGCTTATCTTTTCTTATTTCAGATCCTTCAATGACACGCGGCGGATCATATTATCAGGATTTCCAACGCTACGGGGGGCGTGGTCAATATGATTATCGGCGTTACTTTCCCTCCTACAGAGAATCTGATGAAGAAAGGGCTGCCCGAAAGGCTCATGAAAGGAGGACTGAAGAAGAACGTCGCGAAAGAAGGGAGAGAGAAGAGCGCCATGATTCTTGGCAAAAAGGCGATGACTCCCACAAGAGAAAAACTCATGACGATCGAGGAAAAGGTCACATGGGTGAAGACTTAAGCAAACGAGCCCGTCACAGTGAAAAGCAGGCCTTACTCCTGAGAAAGTTACTACTCCTGCCTCGCTCGACATTCCTTCTGACTCTCCCGCTCTTGGGAAATCAGACATTCAAACGATAATAAGCAGGCCCAAATTTCAAGTTGGACCGGGCCCAGCCACTTTACAAAGTCGTTTTCCACAGTGGTGCTTAAAGGGTGTGAGGTTCGACCTTGACCTGGTCCCTATTGACAAGCCTGCCATGCTACGAAATCTCGACGCCGTCAAACTTGATATCGAGAGGATGTCAAACTGGCAGAAGCTTGTCGATGAGCTTCAGAGAATCAATCGTGCCAACATAGAGGCCATGCTCACTATGGAAAATGACAAGGCTGAATGGCAAAAGGTCCTGGAGCAACATGACACCGAAATGAGGAGCATTGCTTCCTACAATGAGGAGCTCGAAGCAAAGGTTGAGAATTTGAAACATGAGCTTGCTGCTTCCTCTACTTCATATTCTCAGAAAGAAGAAGTGCTCCTGAAACAAGTGAGAGACGCTCACGCTAGCCAGAGGGATGCCGAAGACAGGCTCGAAGCACAAAAAAGAATCAGTGAAGGCTATGTCTCTGATATTGCTGAACTTCGAAAGAAAAACAACTCCCAGGAGGCGGAGATACAAATGCTTAAGCTTCAGCTTGCCAAAACTGAAAGGGAGCGTGATGAGGCTGTCGCCGGCAAAATCGCAGCCGAAGAATCTCATGAGGCGACCAAAAACAGCTTCGGCTCAACATTATTCGACTTCTACTTGCATAGCGTCTTGGGGCGTGGAAGCCTCGCTTTTCTTGGTCCTAAGTATGAAATCACTTTAGCTGAAGTATGGGAGGCCGCTCTTGAGATGCTCGGTGCTGAAGGTGCTGGTTATGACGAATCAGCCCTGGAAAGGCATTATTTTGATGATGACGCTCGCGCTGCCCTTGCCAAGGGAAAGGAACAACTTGCCAAATTAAGAACTGAAGTGACGGAAGGGGACCGGCTGGGGAAAACCACTTCAACTACTCTAGTCCAGCCACCTTCTTCGTCTGAAGTCGACATTATTGGTTCCAGTTCCCATCTTGCATCTCCCACCAAAGTTACCACTGAGATTACAAGCATACAAGGTGGGGACGAGGGTGATGAGAGCGCTGATGCGCAAGCTTATGAAGTCGATATGAGGAAACCAGCTTCTCCAGGTAATTTCACTGTTAATCTCGCTACTGTCAATTCTGCTCAAGCGGGTTACTCATTTATTTCGCATGAGTTTCATGAGCTCCTTGGCTATTTTCTCAACCTTGACGAGCCTTCATCTCCTCTCTTTACTGACTTCATTGGTGAACCTTCATCTCCTCTCTTTACTGACTTTAACCTCTTTTCTTCTGTAGAAAAAGTATCAAGCACTGCTCAAATCTCTACTTCTCCGGTAATCCCTCCTCCATCTCTTCAGGTGGCTCCTCCTTCTGCTTCGCAGCCTGGATCACAGGAGGAACAAATAGAGGCTCTCCATGGCCTGGATGATCCCATTGCTTCGCAAGAGCAGAAAGATGAGGGACTTGAGGGAGGCGACATATCTCCGGAGCGGACTCCTTCTGACGACATAACTCTATCTAAACTTGTCACTCCAGGAAGTGAGTCTTCCTCGAAGAGCAGAAGGAAGCAAGGAGCATCAAAGAGGAGAGGGAAGATAATCACTGCCACTGAAGAGGAGCCAGAAGTTGGGCCAGCTGCGCCTACCTCTCCTTCCTCCCTTATACCCACTGGTCGACCTGAAAAGCTGGTCATTCGGCCGGGTAAAGGGTCCAAAGGCAGTAAAAAGAAGTGAAGACTTTAGCTTCTTGTCTTTTGTATGAACTGGCCGAGAGTTGTGCGGGTACCGGCCCCCGCTTTTATTTTGAAACCTGTACCTGCATTATAGTTGAATAAAATGATTCTTCGTTTGTACAAACTTCTGTTTGAATTTGAGTATGCATTTATTATTCATTTTTGCACAAGTTTATTTATATGATATTGCAGCGGGCTTATGGTATGTTGTTTGAGTATTACTTTACTGATGCAGCTACACTACTATACCATGTTGCCCCCATACCTTAAGCTTGCTGCAATATTTTATACTTCGAGGGGACTTGCACTCTTATTTGCTAAAGAATAATTATTTTATTCTTTAAAGAAAATTTTTGTAGAGTACAACTCCCTTCGTATAAGTTTCTACGCTTTGTCGTTCGAAGAAATCACTTTTTTCTTTTGCTTATGTGCATATTTTACCAAGTGAATTCCTCTATGTGGTAAAGCGGACCTCTGAAGGGTACTTTAACTTCTTTTCTTTTTCTTTTTTTTTACGATCGTTTTCCATAGTAGGTAAATTACTCTTCCTTTGAAAGTTAAAGTACGCTTTTGATGAGGATTTTTTTTATACAAAATTGTACCTCTGAGGAGGGATTTTTCACGTTTCAACACTTGGAAGTTTTATTTCAATCTCGGTGAAACGTGTACCTCCAAAGAGTTGTGCCTTTGAAGAAAGCCTTTTCACGTTTCAACACTTGGAAGTTTTATTTCAATCTTGGTGAAACGTGGGCTTCCGAAGAGGTCTTTCTTCTCGATTGTGTCCCCGGGAGGGGGTTGTACCTCTAAGGAGGGATTTTTCACGTTTCAACACTTGGAAGTTTTATTTCAATCTTGGTGAAACGTGTACCTCCAAAGAGTTGTGCCTTCGAAGAAAGCCTTTTCGCGTTTCAACACTTGGAAGTTTTATTTCAGTCTCGGTGAAACGTGGGCTTTCAGGAAGGTCTTTATTTTGTTTTTGCATTTCAACTTTGGTGAAGTGAAATTCCGAAGAGCGGTTGTTACACTTCAACTCCTGGCGAAATGTGCCTCCGAAGAGGGCTTTTATTTTGTTTACATTTCAACTCTGGTGAAGTGAAATCCCGAAGAGTGGTCATAACACTTCAACTCCTGGTGAAATGGGCCTCCGAAGAGGGCTTTTATTTTGTTTACATTTCAACTCTGGTGAAGTGAAATCCCGAAGAGCGGTCATAACACTTCAACTCCTGGTGAAATGGGCCTCCGAAGAGGGCTTTTATTTTGTTTACATTTCAACTCTGGTGCAGTGAAATCCCGAAGAGCGGTCATAACACTTCAACTCCTGGTGAAATGTGCCTCAGAGAGGGTTTTCATCGCCTGGAAGTTACTCTCTCATGGTTGGAGGGTCATGACTCCTCCAATCTTTTTTGTTGAGTAGAGAACTTTCTTTTTTGTGGCGTATGACCCATTAGAGGTCTTTTATCCTCCGAAGAGTTGCGCCTCCGAAGAGGACTTGTGCTGCTGATGGTAGCTTTGGTTGTTCCTCTGTTCACTTGCTTATGCCTTTTCAGCGATCCTCTTTTTCTTTCCTTTTTTTTTTTCAAGTTTTCATTCCCCTTTTCTCGCAAGTGGCTTGTTTAATCCAAGGAAGCGTACTCCATTGTCAGGCAAGTTCGTGAGAACGGGCACTAGCTTCCTAATTGGATGTTTGTTCGTTCAAACAATCTCAATTTATTAGCAAGGGCTCGTTTCTATCGAAATCATAAGCCGTTCAATTGAAGTATTTCCTATTTAGGATTCGAATTCGGGGCCTTTATGACTTGAAATTTGTTTGTTGAATGATGGTGAGAATCACTCGGTCTTATTATGCGCAAGTTTTATTTCCATTGTCTGCAAAAATTTAAATCGACATTTCAGCAATACATTTTATGTATTTTTATATCGAAAACAAAGCAAACATATAATAATAATAAGGAACACAAGATTTATAGTGGTTCGGCCATGAAATTGGGCCTACATCCACTTTATATTCTTTCATTATTTACTTGCATCAGTTTCACAATTGCTTTCAATTACAAGAATCATACATTCATAATTCTTTTTACAATGTTTCAACAAAATTTTCAAGTAAAGTATGGACGCAAATGGTTGCTGTTCCATGCCCTTGGAATTTGATCTCCATCAACAGTGGTGAGCTTGAATGTGCCGTCAAGAAGCTTCTGACCTATTACATACGGTCCTTCCCAATTTGGCCCAAACACACCTGTCGCGGTCATAATTCTTTTCAGGACTAGATCTCCAATTTCAAAGCTGCGTTGACGAACTTTGGAATTGAAATGTCTGGCTATCCTTTGCTGATGAGCTGCAACTCTGAGGTTAGCTTCATCTCTTTTTTCATCAAGGAGATCCAGCGCTTCAAGTTGTAGCTTCTCATTTTCTGCTTGATTGAAATGGATTCTTCTGTGTGAAGGGACCTCTATTTCAACCGGGATCATTGCTTCCGATCCGTATGCTAACGAAAAAGGAGTATGCCCAGTTGCAGTTTTGTGAGTAGTTCTGTATGCCCATAGTGCAAGTGGTAGTTTATCGACCCAACCACCTTTTGCTCTTTCGAGTTGCTTTTTGATGGTTGATTTGATGATCTTGTTCACTGCTTCCACTTGCCCGTTTGCCTGCGGATGAGCTACTGCCGAAAAGCTTTTCTGGATTTTGAATCGTTTGCAAAAATCCTGGAATTCCTCGCTTTCAAACTGAGTACCATTGTCTGTGATTATTTTCTGAGGCACACCGTATCTGCAAATGATATTCTTGGTCACAAAGCTTATCATTTTCTTAGAAGTGATAGTAGCCAATGGTTCAGCTTCAGCCCATTTAGTAAAGTAATCAACTGCAACAATAGCATATTTAATTCCTGATTTAGCAGTTGGTAGCGGCCCAATGAGATCCATTCCCCAAATTGCAAATGGCCATGGACTGACCATCTGTGTGAGTTCGGTAGAAGGTGCTCTAGGAATTTTGGCAAATCTTTGGCATTTGTCACATTTTCGGGAGTAATCTGCAGCATCTCGATTAATTTCTGGCCAAAAATATCCGTATCGGAGAATTTTCTTTGCTAATGTTTGACCACCTGAATGATCACCACATTCTCCTCCATGCACCTCAGCTAGGATTGTCTTGGACTCTTCCCGGGATACACATCGAAGCAATGGCATTGAGAATCCCCGTCTGTACAATCGGCCGTCCTGAATTACATAGCGAGAGGCTTTCCTTAGTAGCTTTCGTCTTTCTATCGAATTTTCTGGCAGAAAACCTCTGAGTAGGTAGTGCAGTATTGGAGTCATCCATGACTCTTGTTCTTGAGATACATTCATAATCCAGTCTATATCCATCTCGTCTATACTCGGTGCTGAAAGGACTTCTACAGGGACCAATCCCAATAGTTGAGCTTCACCAGAACTTGAATACTTTGCGAGGGAATCTGCCTTCATATTCTCTTCCCGAGGAATGTGGCTTATTGAATAGTGATCAAGTTCACATAGGAGTTCCCAAGCCTTTGACAAGTAGGAAGGCAGGTTTCCACCTTTTGCTTGAAATTCCTTCTTGACTTGGCATACAACAAGCTGAGAATCACTGAAGATCTGTAATGCTCGAATGTTTAGCTCTTTAGCGATTCAGACCTGCAATAAGAGCTTCATATTCTGCTTCATTGTTTGTTGAAGGAAATTCCAATCTTAGTGCATAACATAATGATCGACCTTCAGGAGTTTCAAGTACCACTCCGGCTCCAGAACAGTAGTCATTTCTTGCGCCATCAACATACATCTTCCACTGGATTGGGGAATCATTGATCGTTTCTTCCTCACCATTATCTTTCTCTGTGAATTCTGCAATGAAATCAGCTAAAGCTTGTCCGTTGATTGCTTTTCGGGGGTGATAGGTGATGTCATATTGACTGAGTTCAATGCTCCATTTTAGAAGGCGACCCGAAGTTTCAGGGCGAAATAGGACTTGCTTTAGAGGTTGATCAGTGAGTACTTTGATAGGATGAGCTTGGAAATATTGCCTCAGTTTCCTTGATGCAACTAGTAGGCAATAGGCGAGTTTTTCCAACTTGGAGTAATTCAGCTCTGCCCCAGTGAGTCTTTTGCTGATATAGTAAACCGGGTGTTGAATCCTTTTGTCTTCCCGTATCAGCGCTGCACTTAGAGCATGAGATGATACTGCCAAGTATATAAGAAGATCCTCACCATTGCCTGGCCTAGAAAGTATTGGAGGCGTTTCCATATGACGGATCAACTCATCGAAGGCTTTTTGGCATTCGGAAGTCCATTCAAAATTCTTCTTTCCTTTCTTCAGGGCGTCAAAGAATGGGATGCATTTATCAGTGGCTTTGGAAATGAACCGACTCAGGGCGGCGACCTTTCCGTTAAGACTCTGCAATTCCCTCTTTGTTCTAGGAGCTTTAACTTCTTTCAAGGCAGTAATTTGAGCTGGACTAGCCTCAATGCCCCTAGCACTGACGATGAAACCTAAGAACTTTCCGGACTCGACCCCAAATGTACATTTCAGAGGGTTAAGTTTCATTCTGTATTTCCGGAGGACTGCGAACATTTCTGCTAAGTGTTCAATGTGATCCGCTGCTTTCCTGGACTTTACTAACATGTCGTCGACGTAGACTTCCATAGTTTTGCCCAATTGCGGCTTGAACATAGCATTAACAAGTCTTTGGTAGGTTGCCCCTGCATTTTTCAATCCGAAGGGCATAACTCTGTAGCAATAAAGTCCAACATCTGTGATAAAGCTTGTATCTTCCTGATCCGGCTCGTGCATCATGATTTGGTTATAACCGGAGTAGGCATCCATGAAAGATAACAATTCATGTCCCGCAGTTCCGTCTACCAGTTGATCGATCCTGGGTAATGGGAAGCAATCTTTGGGGCAAGCCTTGTTTAGATCAGAAAAATCAATGCACACTCTCCATTTTCCATTAGCTTTCTTGACCAACACAGGATTTGAAACCCAATTCGGATATGTAGATTCTTTGATGAAGTTATTTTCCATGAGTCGATCAACTTCTTCTTTTAATGCTGCTGACCTTTCTGGACCTTGGGTTCTTCTTTTCTGTTTAACTGGCATAAACTTTGGGTCAATATTCAGAGCGTGTACTGCAACTTCTGGGGATATTCCACACATATCGGCATGAGTCCAAGCAAAGACATCCAGATTTGCTTTCAGGAAAGATATCAAGATATTCTGAATTGACACATTAAGCTGTGAACCCACATTTAACACCTTATTTGGGTCCTTCGGGTCAACAGGTACGGGAACCGTCGTTTCCACCGGTACCACTCTATTCTCCCCTGCACTGGCTTTTCTGGGATCTATTTCTTTCCGTGCCCCGCTGTGCTCGCCAGTGCAGGGTCCGCCCCGTAATTGCTACAAGGCTGGTTCTTTGATGCGGACTGGGGTTGCCGCATCCTTCCCCATTTCTCTTTTTCTTGACTCTCGCAGCTCTGTCAAATAGCACTCTCGCGCAGCATTTTGATCCCCTTTTATAACTCCTACTCCATTGTCAGTAGGGAATTTAATAGTGAGGCACCACGGGGCTAGGATAGCTTTGAATGCTGCGAGTGTTGGACGACCAAGAAAAGCATTATAAGCAGAAAACTCATCGACAATCACAAATGTTTGCTTGCGGACCACTTTCCTTTCTGCTTCTCCAAGTTCTACAAGTAGATCAATGGTCCCAATTGGTTGTTTCGGCTCCCCAGTGAAGCCAGCGATCTTTTGTGTTGAAGCTTGTACATCGATCATAGGGATTTTCATCTGGTCGAATGTCTTCTTGAAGAGGATATTACATGATGCTCCGCAGTCAATGAGGACTCTCCTGACAATGGCCGGTCCAATACCAGCCGAGATGACCAAGGGATCTAGGGTAGGAGCTTCTATACCTGTGGAATCTCTGGCTCTGAAAACAATATCATCGCTGAAAGTTTTCTGTTGTTTCAGGGGCGTAGTGTCTTCTAAAACAAAGACGTCTTCTTCGGCTGGAGCATATTTCAAAGCCCTGGAATATCTCTCCATCTCACCCCAGCTCTTGCCAGCTGGGTGAGGCCCTCCTGTAATGACATTGATAACGGGCCTTCCAGATTCATGTCCCGTAGCTTTCTCACCTGTCCTGGGTTGATGAACTGGAACCTGTTGCCCCTGACTTGACGATGCAGGATTGTTGCTATTTTTCTTCACGAATTGCTGCAGTTTGTTTTCTCTTAGCAACTCTTCAATCAGGTTTTTCAACTGGCGGCATTCATCAGTCTCATGACCGGGTTGATTGTGGAAGCGGCAGAATTTCCCACTCTGTATGGCTTTTTTCCCGGTTCTCAAAGGGATAGGTTTAGGGAAATCGATGGAATCTTTAGTGGCCAGGTAGATGTGCTCCGGTGTATGCGATAATGGAGTATATTCTGATGACTTGAAGGATCGGGGCTTCTTCAGATTACCCTGTTTCTTCCCATTATTATTCTCCCTTTTTTGCCCCACCGATTCATTCTTGCGTGGAGCGACAGTGTTGTCTTCTGCTTTTTCCAACACTATCTTTACTGGTAAAGGACGGCTTTCCAAGCGAATGAATTCATCTGCTTTTTTGTAGAACTTTTCGAGAGAGGTTGGCTCCTTCATATTTAACCATTTCCCAAATTCGCTTGACTTATCAATAGCCCTCATCAGATAAGTCAATATCATTCGTGGTTCAGCATTGTCCACCTCGGCCAGCGCTATATTAAAGCGGTTCAAGAAAGATCTGATAGATTCACCAGGATTCTGCTCTAAACTTGACAGTGACATGATGTCCTTGGCCTTCGAAGCATATAGTCTAAACTGCTCCTTGAATTTTCTGGTCAAGTCTGAAAACTGATCAATAGATCGGACTGGCAACTTGGTGAACCATAGTAGAGCCACACCTTCCAGGTATACGGGGAAATATCGGCACTTTATTTCGTCCGAGGCTCTGGCACCTGTCATGTGCCAATCATATTTATACAAGAATTCATTCGGGTCACTTGTCCCTTTATAAGCTGGGATAGTCGGAGGGACAAACTTCCTTGGAAATTCCGCCTTCAAGATTTTTTCAGTGAACGGAGTTTTACTTGGAGCGAAACCCCATTCCTTCTCATCTTCAACCCTTTGCATACTTTCTTTCATGATCTGCCGGACCATTCCAGAAAGATATTCCTCATCATGCCGAGTTCTAGATCCACCAGCCTCAGGAACTGCCTGCTCAAAGGGACTAGTAGCCCTTTCAGGAGCATTCCTTTCACTAACATCATGAATGTTGCCAGCACAGTTCCTTTCATTACAAGCTGGTTGATTGTTTTCCCCAAGTAAATCGTTCAATTTATTCAGAATCAGAGCATTCTGGGCACTTTGAGCCTCTAATTGTGCATTTTGGGCGTTTATCTGCTGGTTTAGCCCTAGAATTACAGCATCCAACTCCGCTTTCGTAACTCCAACAGACGGAGTGGGTTGATTAGGTACAGGGGAAGCGGAGGTTCCCTCTTGAATGTTTCCAGACCTGACAGATCTACTTTTCCTTCCAGGAGCCATAATTTCAGATAGACTTCTGGTTTTTAAGGAAATTCTTTCTTCAAATCTCTGTGAAGCAATGATGACAGTTTTCCCGAGTTCAATTCTCAGTGAAAGCACCAAAAATGTTAACGCTAAAATGTGAACGCTAACACCCCGGTGTGTAAAGTGTAGTTGTGAAAGCACCACCCGATAGATCGGGAAAGAATTACAAGCAAGTAATAGCAGAAAAGCAGTAAACAACAACGATTTTATAGTGGTTCGGCTTAAGGATATAGCCTACGTCCACTCTAAGTACTTTTATTAATAATCCCGTTACAAACTGATACAATTCTTCTCAAGTACAATACACTTCAAGTTACAAGTGATTTGGAACAAGTCTTAAGCTTCAATGTCGATTAGAGTTCTTAGATTCATGTTGAAGATGTGTGGTTTCTTCGTGAATTTCTTTGACGTATTCCTCTAATCTTGGAAGCTCTAAGTGTTGACGAAGTTCTCAATGCAGCAAGGTAACGGTGTGTGAAGAGAATGTCCCAAAAGTCCCTTGAATGTTGGAGGTGGCTATGTATTTATAGGCAAGCTTGGACATGAATTCTGCGCATAAGTCCTGAGTCGTGACCGACTCAAGCTAAGTCGTCCCCGAGTCAGGCTAAGTCGTGGTTGACTTATAAAACCAACCCTTTCCCTCTTCATGGCTTATTCCTCTGCTGAATTTCATGACAAGTCTTGAGTCGTGTCCGAGTCAATTTTCCTAGGCATTGTGGCGATGGGTTACGACTTAACGATTTTGAGTCGTGGACGAGTCATGGTGAGTCGCCCCACGTTAACTCAAGGCTGAACTGCTGGCTTGGTCCCAAGAGATAAGTCGTTCCCGAGTCAGTTTATCATAACTCCTCTCATATTAGCATGTGTCGTACTCGACTTATCATAAGTCGTAGGTATCCATAAGTCATGACATTCCTTAGGTCGTTCCTTAGGATGAGTCGCGAACCTGTTGAGTCGTTGAACCATGAGTCGCTGAGTCATGAGTCGCTGAGTCAGAAACTTCCATAAGTCGCACAACAGTTGAGTCGAAGACTAGCTGAGCCGGTCTTTGATGAGTCGGACCTAGATCATATGAGTCGGTGAGTTCCTTCTTTGGTCATTGAGTCGTACGCGAGTTAATTGTACTTGGCTTTCTGACTTGCATACTTGAACCGCTAACGACTCATGGTGAGTCGTAAATCTTCTGAGTCGCTTAATGCTTTATCTGATGAGTCGGCCCAATCTTCAGTGGGGTTAACATAATAAATGAAATAATTTGGGTTAATTGGTATTTAATGGAATTAAAGGTTGCAATATTCATAGGTAAGGATTTAGATGAAATAGATTGATGTATGAAAAATTTAATTGGATAAATGGCAATTAATTCCTTTAATTTGTGCAATTAATGTATGTTTAATTGATAACGATAAAAAGTTGATTTTTTTCAGTGTAACCAACGTAAAATATTATCATAGCATGATACTTGGTTTGAATAGAAGGGTGGAATTGGGAATTTAATAAGTGAATTTATTTCAATCAGTGCAATAAAAGGATACGTAAATAAATGGTAAGATGAAATGGTAAATTTTTGATGTAATGGAAGATATAACAATGTCAATTATGCATATAAGGTAATAAGGTAATGAAACCGAGGTAAATTAATTAATTGAGACTTTAAGTAAAATTAACGTGTGGAATTGACCAAGGTTCAATAAAATGAGAATTTGATTGGTTATATTTATTGGTTGAGAAAGGTAAATGTGTATTTGGGGAATAAATTTAGTCAGACTTAAATATTGAATTTAATTAATTAATATATATGATAAATGATGATTAAATAAAAACCCAATACTTTATATATATGTATAATATTTGAGTGAAAATAATAATACACCTATAAATGTGGAATTAAGAGTTTACAACAACTATTTTGAGTAAAGAAATTTGTTCATTCAAGTAAATTTGAAACATCGCAATAGGTGTAGATTAAGTGTTGCGTTAAATAAATTTAAGTAATCATTGGGGAAGAACGTAAATGTCTTCGTAATATGATGATTTGTGAATATAAAGATGAAAATAAAGTTTATTAATATATCGGAATTGAATATATGATAAAGGGTTTATTGCAATCAAATGAGTAAAATGTTTAAACGGGAATCAAGCTTTATATATTTACTTGGATTTACTGCAATTAATTAAAAATTGATATAAATTCTACGTTAAGTGAAAATTTAGTTGGATACGGGAAATATTTATATCATAATCTTAAATTAAAATGGTAAACCCTTATGTTTGAAATTTTAATGGAATAATAATTAAGTTATTTAGCTAAATAGAATTTTAGGATCTTTTTATAAATTTTGTGGATTCAAATGAAATTAATTTTTAAAAATGAGATTTACGTTTGATTGGATAAATTCGTCTTCTCTATACTGACATTTAACTTGGTTAGAATCATCGTAAACGTTTGAGTAATATAAGAGGATAAATTGTAAATTTTAGAATTTAAAATTTTAAAATTTGGATTTAATCAATTAATTAATTAATATTAAAAATAGCCATTTTGGGCACGGACTCGGATTTCGACGAAACCAGTTTCATCGGATCCGTAACGGTGAATTATAATAATGTTTCAAGTTTCGTAGCGATCGGACTTGTCGTTTGATCGTACGGACTCGAAACGCCTTGAAATTTACGCATTTTGAAATCAATTTGAAATTTTTGTTTTTTTTAGCATAACTTCTTCATACGATCGAATTTGGTCGCGAAACTTTTTCCATCGCGTTCAGAATATTTTAAAACACCTATTTGGATATATAGTTTTAACAAATTCGACTCCGGAGGCATAGCGGGCTTTTTGGGCCATAGTTTATTCCGTACGTTCGCGTATCCAGTCTAACTACCCTACCTCTAGCCTATCTATAAATATACAGTTATAAACCCTAGTCTCTATTATTTTGCTGTACGTTCATTTCTTCACTCTTTTCTCTTCCCCAAATGTATACATCTCAGATCCAATTCCAGATCTATCCACAGTTCAAAATCAAAAGTCAAAACTCAAAAATTTCAGAAAATTCCAGAAAAAATATATGTTGAAGTATTCGATACGCGTAATATACTGGTGAAATTCATTTTTCAATTGGAGCTGTCGTTCATCCAGAATAAATTCAAACAGCCCCAAAACCGTTCATCATCGTCGCACAAAACTTCATCGGATCGAGATTCTGTTTCTGGGTATTGTAGCATGGACGATGGGGAGCGCATCTATGTAATTTGTTTGGCAAATCAACGGTTGGATGTGGAGAAAATTTTGATTTGGGTCTGGGTTTTTCAACCGGCGGCTGAAATTTGGGTTTCGCGTGCGTGCTTGAGATCTGGAAAAGGATGCATGTTCACGTGTAGATTGGAGCTCTATGCTTGCGTGCGTGGGGTTTGTCGGTTGCGTGCGTTCCAGGGGTGCTTCATGCTGCGTGCGTTCTTTGCTCTCGTGCGTATAGAGGGATGGGTGTGTTGACCGTGACCTGCTGTTGCGTGAAGGAATGTGCTTGCGTGGCACATATAATGAAGGTGATGAATATGGACCACTTTTGTTATTTTCTATTTGTAATTCCATCACCATTTTTCTCCATAACTCTCTCATACGAATTCAGATTCACACGAAATTTCTTTTGTTAGGATCATAATTTAATTCCGGACTTGATGACGCTGGTTTGGACGAATTCTGAGACGGACGAATTTTTGGGTTTAAATCGGGTTTAAATTCGATTTAAATTCAATGAGTGTTTTAACCCACTCACAACTACTAGAAGCTTTTATGTTTGTTAAATAAATTTTAGAAATGAATAGAAATTTATTTATGAGCTTTTGGCATGTTATTTCATTCATATCTGTTGAATTGCATTTTTTTGAATTTAACTGTTAATTTAATTGATTTATTGCGTGTTAATTAGCTGTTAGAAATTATTGTTTGCATATGAACTGCTAGTTAACAGTTATGTCAATTATCACTGAATATAAATTGTTAGATTAATAGTTGATAAATATAATTTGAAATAAAACTGCCAATTATTACCTGTTGTATATTACCAAACATATATTGTTGTTGATTGATATTGCTTGATGTTTTTGATTGGATGATGGATGTGTTATTGAATGGATGTTTTATTTGATATCATTAAACTGCAAGTTAGTATGCATTTTTTTATTTCATTCGGGATTGTGGTTTGAAATGATATACAACCGCAAAATTTTATATCTTTTAAATTGCGGATTGAAATGATAAATATCCGTATCACTTGACCATAGGATAGAAAATTATATACAGGCACCGCGGTCTATATATATAACTATTTTCATGTGATTTCTATGGTTTGGATGGAATACGGTTTATAATAATCTTAAATTTTATATTGTATAAATATTATTCTTCCATATATATACATATGAAGTTGAAAATTTTGAAATTAAAAGGTGTATAAATCTCTTTATTACAAATGGAAGAAAATTAAGAAAATGGAGTTGATAATTCACATCACATGTTTAAATGTTAACTTTGGAACTTTAAGATATGATATTTATAATTGGATTTTTCCAAAATAAATTGAAATGAATATTCTAGTATAAATTGAAATGGAAAAAATATTCTGGTATAATTTGCATTGGAAAATATATATGTTTTATTTCTAAAAATTGGAGCTCATTTATTTATGGGTTTATGGGTATATGCAAGGCTAATTAATAAAACATTTTATTTGTAGAAAGAAAAAAAAAACCCCAACTTTAGTTTTGAAATATAAATACTCCAAATGAATATAGGCATATATGTATATAAATTGAAATGATTTTGGAACTCAAGAGTGATATTTAAGTTATGGTTTAGACTTTAAAATAAAGAATTTTATTTATAAAACCGTAGAAATTATTTCTTTACAAAGTAAACTTTAAAAGTTAAACCATTTACTCTATATACCGTTGAATATCCAAACCATTTGAGTTTCAAAGGTTATGGTTTGAAATTATGGATTTCAGAATATTATGCTTGAAAATATTTTGGTTTCAGAAGTTATGAAGTTTAAAGCATTATGATTTTGGAAAACTATATTTGGGATAAACGATGTCATATTGGTTTGGGTTTTAAAAGAAGAAATGATATCGTAATATTATGGTTTGAAATGGATTATATTCTGGTTTTAAAGTATGAGCTATTTTTAAATGACCGCGGTGTTATAATAACGATGGGTTGGCAAAGAGACCGGGATCGGATATGGACATACTCTCTGTCGATACCGAAAACCACTTTGACTAACCGTGTACGCGGTGGAGATTCCAGAACGAAGTAGGTGGTGGCGACGTTTCCTGTAAGGTAAATACGTGGACCCAACTCCCGTGAGTTGGCATAAGGTGGCTAAAACAGGAGCGATTCTCAGGCCAATGAGGTCATTCCTCTGATCGGACGCTCCTCTTCGATATTATACTTTGACTTGGATTGATTCAGTGGCCACTTCTATATTTTGATTTTGGGGAGTTAGTCCGAGGTGGGCGGTAACTGCGGCTACGCGTTTCCACCAGCCTGGATAGCAATTGGTATATCTACCCTGGCATTGCCTAGTTGTGCCGTGTCACCTACCATATCGAGCCTTTACTACGATTTTCTATTTGTGTCGTATCTATGGAGTATCCTCTGGTAGCCTCCCGATCAGGAGGTATTACGGTACTGTATAGACTATTGGCATTTTACGTGTTAAGGTGGAAAATGTAAAGCCTTAACGCTATTTAAAAGTAAGTTTATTTTATAAATAGACACTATTATAATAGTGCAATATACTACATAGTAAATAGTTTAACGGATCCTTAGGAGATGTAAATCCCGAATATCTCTTGAGTTACTGTACTCATATTTATTTCTGTTTATTTAACTCACATAAGATTTTCTAGTCTGACTCGAGTGTTTTGTCTCTTCAAATTCGCTCGGGTCAGTCCGAGCATTTCAGGATAGCAGATTTTAGCTTTGGAGGACGAAGACGAAGAATCAGTATTATTTTATATATAGTATTGCACCACACTCTTTCTATTCCGCTGCATTGCTTGTATTGGTATGTGTAACTCTGATATTTATTGTAAAAGAAGAATCAAGCTTTTGTAAACTGTTTATGAACTGTATATTTGTTATTATATTTTATCCTTCCGCTGTGAGATTCTATTTTGTTTTATTTCTTCTCTGTTTTTCTTATTTACCCCATAACAAATCCGCCCTTCCGTATGGTTTGAATCGGCATGTGTGTCGGTTTAAAGTGTGCGAAAAGGCGGGATGTTACAATCTTCTTTAAAACAATTCTTCCGAATTATAAGAAATATTTATATCAGAAAGTACTTATAAACAATATTATTATATTCCAAAATTTATTCGAAAGAAATTTCAAAACCCTGAATCTTAAGTTCTAAATTTCCCGAATTTCAATTTTTTTATTTTTCAATCTTATTTCAATTATTATTTAAACACTTTATTACCTAACAACCAATCTATTGCGACCAAATATAGATATCATTTGAATTTTTTTATCTTATATAGAAAATATAATAGGCAAAATTATTTCATTCACCTATATTAAAAACAAATATTATGTCGGTCTGTCCTATTAAGTGTTTAGAAATCCCTATTGATGTCACAGCGTCCCATGCATCAACCGGAATTTATAAATACAAAACGGAACAGAATAACACAATATTAAAATCATTTATAACACTAACAAATACGCTCTCTCATATATATACACTCAGCGACTCCCATAGGGTATTATTACCTTATTAGTAAAGAGTCAAAACCCACAAAGCTAAGTTTATCGCTGAACCAAAGCACTGATACCACGTTGTAACATCCCGCCGTTTCGCACGATTTAAATCGACACACGTACCAATTCAAACGATACGGAAGGGCGGCGGATTGTTATGGGGTAAATAAGAAAATGAGAAAGAAATAAAACAAAACAGAATCTCACAGCGGAAGGATAAAATATAATAATAAATATACAGTTTATAAATCTGTTTACAAAACTATTTATATAATACATATCAGAGTTACACATACCAATAACAATGTAGCGGAACTGTGTGTAGTGGAACCATATAATATATAATAATAATAATGAAATCTTTGTCCTCGTCTTCCAGAATTAAGTCTTCAAATCCTGAAATGCTCGAACTGACCCGAGCGAATTGAAAACACAAAATACTCGAGTCAGAACTAAAAGATCTTATGTAAGTTAAATTAACAGAAATAAATATGAGTGTTGTAACTCAAAAGATGCTCGGGATTCACATCTCTTAAGGATTCGTTAAACTTTTTACTATGTAGTATATTACGCTACTATAATAGTGTCTATTAGTAAAATAAACTTACTTTAAAATAGCGTTAAGGAGTGACCCAATATTCCCCTTAACACATAATACATTCCCATAGTCTATACAGTACTGTAATCTCTCCCGTACTGGGCGTCGTCAGAGGGCACTCCATAGGTATGTTACAAAGCCAAAATCGTATAAGGCTCGCTAGGGTAGGTGACACGGCACAACTAGGCAATGCCAGGGTAGATATACCAATTACGGTTCCGGACCAGTGGTAACGCATAGCCGCAGCTATCGCCCACCTCGAACAGACTCCCCAAAATCAAAAGTAAAGGCGGCCACCGAATAAATCCAAAGTCAGAGTATAGAATCGAAGAGGAGTGTCCGATAAAGGGCGCTAACCCCCTTAGCCCGTCGATCGCTCCTGTTTTAGCCACCTTATGCCAACTCACGGGAGTTGGATCCACGTATTTACCTCAAAGGAACGCCGCCACCAACCTACTTCTTTCTGGAATCTCCACCGCGTACACGGTTGTCAAAGTGGTTTTCGGAGTTGGCAGAGAGTATGACAACTTTCGATCTCGGTCTCTTTAACGACCAAACGTTATTATAACACCGGTCTTTAAAAACAGTTCATACTTTAAAAAACCAGAATATATTTATCCGTTTCAACACCCATAAATACGATATCATTTCCTTTTCCAAAACAAACTCATTTTGATATTATTTTTACAAAACCCAAATCAATAATATCATTTTTATTCCAAATATATTTCTTTTCCAAAATCATACTGCTTTAAAATTTATAATATCTGGAAACCAAACATTTGAATTTTGACTTTCAAAACATAATACTTCGAAATTCATAGCTTCAAAACCATAACTTCTAAAACTTGAATGGTTTGGATATTCAAACTGTAAAGAATAGAATAGTTGAATTTAAAATTTATTTATAAAATAAAAATAATTTCCACGACTTTACAATTTATTCATTTAAAATTTTAGTCTAAAACCATAAATTTTAAATTCACCTTCAATTAAAGAAACCACTTCTATTTCAATATATTTCTAACTTTGAGCATTTAACAATTTCAAAACTTAAGGTTGGAAATTTATATTCAACAATTCATTGTCCTATTATTTAGTTTTGAAATGTTTACATAATAAATCAAAAATCATTTAAAATAAAATTCCATTTTCTAACAACTTAAATATTTTCTTCAATTTATTTATGCTCGAAATATTCATTTAATTTATCTTAAATGAAAATCCAGTTATAAATATCATACCATTAAATTTCCAAGCTTTAATAAGTTTTACATCAACTTATGGAGTGAAATTTTTAAATAAGTTCCATTCAAATAAATTCCAAATTTACCATCCAATCTTAATTGATTTAAATCATTAAAACTACATTATTCAACTTATTTATTTTATTTAACCGATTTATACATTGATTAAATTCAAAATTTAACTACATATGTATATATAAAATATATTTATATGATATCCAAATTTAATATTTATTAAACCGTATCATATCCAAACCATAAAACCATTTCAAAATAATTATATATATATATATATATATATATATATATATACGCCGCGGTGCCTGTATATAATTTTCTATGCTATGGTCAAGTGATACAGATATTTATCATTTCAATCCGCAATTTAAAAATAAAAAATGCGGTTGTATATCATTTCAAACCGCAATCCCGAATGAAATGAAATGCATGATAACTTGCAGTTTATGTAAATAAACATCCATATCCAAATATCAATCCTCAACAATTTATTACAAATCATCATCCAATTTAAACAACATCAATATAGAGCATATAAAATAAAACAGGTAATAAATAACTGGTATTAACTAACAATTTATATTCAATAATAAATTTAATAACTGTTTAACTAGCAGTTTATATGCAAATAAATAAATTTTTAACTGTAAATCTATATAAAATAATAAAATTAATTAACAGTTAAATTAAATAAATGCAATTTAACTGAGATGATAAATAAATTTCTACTCATATCTTAAATCAATTTAACAAACATAAGAAAACTTAGAAGTTGTGAGTGGGTTAAAACACTCACCTTTTGAATTTAAATTGAATTTGAATCCAATTTAAACCCAAAAATTTGACCGTC
This sequence comes from Allium cepa, assembly GCA_030765085.1. Lineage (NCBI taxonomy): Eukaryota > Viridiplantae > Streptophyta > Magnoliopsida > Asparagales > Amaryllidaceae > Allium > Allium cepa. The sequence continues at coordinate 947,393,396 of CM060938.1, read as the reverse complement.
TCAGAATTCGTCCAAACCAATGTCATCAAGTTCGGAATTTCAATACGATCCTAATAAAAAAAATCGCGTGTAAACGGAGTTCGTATGCACAAGATATTGTGAAAATTGTGATTGAATTTCAAATTTAAAATAAACACAAAAGTGAACACATTACACTCTATGCCACGTCATCACCATCTTCTGCATGCACATCCATTCCAGAAAACACGCACGTCTCCTAAACCTTTCTGCTACGAACAGTAAATGCATGCAACCCAGTTCGACGCATCGTCACACGCGCCCTCGACGTTCGGTGCGACCGGTCGCACCCACTCTCCTGTTTGCGTTGCCCAGACGATGGCGACCACGTGACAAATTTAGCCGCGTCCCAAAGAAAACTGTGGCCGCCACTATATATTGAACCCTAGGTGAATTTTAGCCGCAAATTAGACCATCGAAACGCCAAACTAACCACATAGATGCGATCCCCTCGGCTCCCTCTCCAAAACCCAGACAGTTTCTCGATCCGACGAAGTTGATCGCCGCGATAATGAACGGCCGTGGATAAACCTTTAATTTCAGAGCAAACGATAACTTGAATTGAAAAATGAATTGCACCAGCAGATTACGCATTTCGAGAGCTTTAACATATATTTTTTTGTGATTTTTCTGAGGACTTTGAATTTTTGACTTTGATTTTGAATTCTATTTGGATCTAGGGTTTGCATCCATTGAGGAAGAGGAGGAGCTGATGAAATTTTACGCGCAAACAAATGAAAATAGACGGAGGCTAGGGTTTATAACCGATATTTATAGAGAAGGTTGGAAAAGAATGGATCGGGTCAAATAGATGTATGCGCTAGCGACAATGTGATAACTCGGATTTTTGAATATTCGTAAATGATGTAATAACTGGATTTAATTTGTAGAAATACTAATTTATAAAAAAACATAATAATAAATTAAATATATGTATGCGTATATATCTGAATAAGTATTGGTTTGATAATCTTCTAGTATAATTATTTAAATTTGCAAAATCATTATTTTCAAACAAATGTAATGTGTGTTTGTTTAAATACATATATGAATGAATTTAATTTGAAATTGAGATTGAAATTCAAAGATAATTTTCTTAAAGTTTATTTGATATAAAATAATGGATATTTTTAAAAAAAAAATTAAAATAAAGGGGGGGGCATTTATTAGTTTAGTAATTTATTTATAATTTAAGATAAAAGCTTTTAAAAATTATTTAAAAATAATATAAGTGAAATAATACAAGTGTAGTTCTTTTTAATAACCATGCTAAGTGTATGTGTAAGATAATTAGCCTTTCAAGTGACAAGTGTTAACTTTTGGAAACATTCATTTCTTATTCTCTTTAATTTTAAATAAATTCTAATTTTCATAAACATAAGAAAGTAAAGTGAAGGTGTAATAGGAAATTTGTAAAGTATATTAAACAAGTTGGACATTTGTAAAATAAATGAATAAATGTAAATACAATTGTCACCTAAATATCATACACTGGAACAAGTGGCATTCTTCTTTTAAATTAAAAAAAAAGAAAAAGAAACTTATTTACATATTTTTCTCATCTTGGTTTTTCAAAACAGAAGGAAAAAAACACAAAGCAGCTGAAAATTTTTAATCTAATTTCTTTCGAACTCCTGCAAACTAAAAACTGAAGCTAAGCAAGTATTAAATCAAAACTAGAATTATCTCTTCAACCTGGAAACAAAGCAATTCATCTCTGTTTCCAAGTTGAATGCAATCTTCAGCCTTCTAGTTTTAATAAGGAAACCAGCAACTCAAAAATCAAAGTAGTTTCAAAAAGTTTCAGATCCTGACATTCAATTTTCAAATCAATTTCAGCAATTCAAGTTCTTAAATCGAAACATTTCAGCATGCAAGTTTACAGTTCAAAAGTTTTTATCAAAAAGAAGGCTCTGTCTTCATTTTCAACAACAGGTGAGTAAATTAATCCCTAATTTTTTTAAACCTTGTGCATGCAGTAATTACTTCGCAAAAAATATGAAATCTGTTTAACTGTTTGTCTAATTAGAATGTTATGTATGTATGAATGGATGTATGGTTATAAATGTTTGTATACAAAATTGAATACTCTATTTGACTTTGCAGGATCCAAGTTTTGATAACAAAAAAAAAATCAATATCTCTTCACTAGATCTTTTCCAGTCCTTGATGTATGAAAAGAACTTGTTAATAATATTCTGTTATAAATTTTAAAATTGCTTTTGAGCGATGATAGTTTTGACCAGATTTAAGGAATTATAGTAAAATCTTCACTATAACAAAAACTCGGCTATAATAATTCATTAATTCAAGATTGTGATCTGATTCAATGTAGGAAACAAGGATTTTTAAGAGTGAAAACATAATTTTTAAACATGAATTTGAAGAGAATTTTGGGGTTGTTCAAAAAGGGGATTTCGATCTAACTCCGCCGACAGGCGTAATGATGATGGTCGAGAGTATGGTCAGAGGAGGATGTGAAGATGGCGGTCTCGGGAAAAATAATGGTAGGGATTCTCGATGGCCGTGGCGATTGTAAAAGGGGTAAGTAGGGTTTAAGACGCTTATTGAGGCCTTTTTTTTTCATTGTCGTAGATGATCTATGGACCATCGGTGAAGGGGGAATAGAAAAAGGAGGGTCTGACGCTACTCTGGTGCAAGCATGGGGTTTTCTGGTTAACGGGGTTGTCCTCGGTAAGGCATTTGTGTCAAAGAAGTGGTTCCAGGAAGGGGCGATTGGTCAAATTTTAATTTCGAGAAGGAGACGTCGATCTGGGTGCTCCTCTGTGATGGGATGGTCAACGATGATGTATCGAAGGGTTTAGAGATGGTCGATGACGTTCTATTTGTGCGTGCAGGTGCACTGTGTCACTGCGTGCAAAGTAATAATAGCAAAGGTTGGAAGAAGAAGAAGTAGAAGAGGAGAAGAAGGGAAGAGGTTCGTGTAAGTTTCCAAGTTTGTAGCGAGTGTGACTCGAAGCAAGTAGGGTTGGATTCGAAGGTTTTCGGTAGAGGGAAAGTGGGCCGGGGTTTGGGCCCTGAACGAAATTTTATAAGATAGGATCGGGTTGGTTTGGGTTTTGTTCTGGGTTGCTACTCGTAATGACTTTGGTCTGGTCTCGGGTAGTAATGATAACAGGTTTAAATTTTTTTTTTATTTAACATAAATTTTAGGAAAGAAAGGAGGTTTTTGGGAAGGGACTCAAAGTAGTAATCGGGTTTGACCCGAAGAAAATGTGTACAAGTTTAAGTTTAAATATTATTAAGTTTGAATTTAGCTTTGATCCATATCTTAAAATTTATGCTTTTATAATAAATGTTTCAAATAATTGTTTTAAGAAATTATATAATTTGTTTTAACTTGTTAATTTAAATGCTTAGGTTATAAATATCTTAAATTAAAAGATTTAGCTTAATAACTTAATTTTAAAGATAAATGGTTTAAATATGATTATGGAATTAAGAAATTTAAACATCGTAAGGTTAATCAAGATCTTGGGTAATTAAGGATTGATTACCTTATACCGAAGGATATTAATTGATAATAAAGGTTTATTTATTTAATTAAAAAAATAATTAATCTATAATAAAAGAGTGATTAATCAAGGATAGATTTAGGAATAACTTCTTAAGGAAGAATTTAAGAATAGTTAATGAAGGTCAATAACTTAAGATTGTTTAAAAATTTATTAATGTGACTAATTTTAGTAATTAATTAGATTAATTAATTGATAATAATAAATTGAGAAATTGTTTAAGTTTAATTACTTAATAAAAGTAACTAAGAAATTAGTTGCTTAATTGGGTTAATGCGATTAGTTTAGATTAATTAATTAAGTTTAATTAATGTAAACACTTGGTGATTGATGAATAATTACTTAATGTAATTAATGGAAGTGTAATTACTTAAGGAAGTAATTAATGGTAATTACTGATTGAAATTAAAGATATTTAATGATGAAAGTAATTTGGATATAATTACTTTGTAATTAATCAAGGGATTAATTAGAGAATAAATTAAGGATTAATTTATTCAATGATGTAATTGAGGGTAGTTAAATTCTGGATGTTTTTAAGCAAGGGTGATTAATAATCATGTTAATAAGTAACTAAAGGAGAAATTAAAGGTTAATTAATGTATTTGGTTAAGAATAATTTAATTTGTGAAATTAACTAAGGGATAAATAGAATGATAGTGGAAGCCTTTGATTACGTGTTATCCCTAATATGTGGTTCATGATGCTATGTGATAAGATATGTTTGATTTAAATTGTGATGATGTGGCTATTGATTGATGATGAATTACTGTGACGTTCTATATTTAAAATTGAATTGTACTTAACTTGAACAATTTAAGTTAAGATGATATTGCTTTCGAAGAGACCGGAGTCGGGTATTAGTAAATACCTGAAATCACTTTGATTCTTTTAAAATTGCTAGGTGAAATCAATAAACTGTAATGGAATGATTTAAGTGAATTGGACCATTTAATCTAAGTTTGGCACTTAGAAATTGATGTGTGAAATAAGTAATGTTTATAACAGCTTGTGAAGTTGTAAATTGATAAGTTACCCCGGGTTTATATAAGTTGTATGTTTTTGTATTCCGTGTTAGATAAGTTTACTCACGCTGGTTTCCAGCCTGACCCAGGTGTTACTTTGATGTAATGCTTGGGTCAGACCGAGTATTATAGACTTGCAGGAAAGGACGTTCTAGAGCTCAGGAGGAGAGCTGAAGGACAGGAACGTATAGAGTGTTTATCCGCTGTGATATATATTGTTATTTTTATGGGACAAGTTATTTTAAATTGTCTAGTGTTGTGAAATTGTTGTAACTCTGATGTAAAATGTAAATATGTTGATACAGTTCTGCTTTGTAAACTGTTATTTATTTGCTATTATACTTTATCCGCTGCGAATGTGAGATCGTGTGTTTCTTTCTGTTCTTCTTCTTCTATCTCTTTTCTTCTTTTCTCTAACTATCTGTAAATTTCGGGTTCGAAATTTTCGGGTCGTTACATTTGGTATCAGAGCTGAAGGTTAAGCGAGAACCTTGGCTCTGGTGGGATTACTCATTAAGGATAGGGTAAGTGGTACCCTATAATGAGTTGAGTTTACAAATATAAGGGAGCGTACTTGTTATTTTCTATATAAAGGTTTTTAAAATGATTTCAAAAGTAAATGAATCTTATATTAGAAATAGATTATCTATTATATTAAGGAAATTGGTTGAGGATTAATTAAACTAAAAGTAATAGTAAGAATTAAGTGGTAATAGAATTACAACCAAATTGAAATTAAATTAAAGACAAGTTTGAAATGGATTCAAACTGGAATTAAATCTTGAAATAGGGAAAGGGTTCAGGATAAGTATAATCAATTAATTTATGTCATTAATTAAGCTTTACTTAATGAGATTAATTAATGGATAATAATTTGAAATGATAAATAAAGAGGGAGTTACTTAATGAAGTAATTAGAGGTAAGTAATTTAAGGGACAATTACTTAATGAAGGTAATTAAGAAATAAATTAATTACTGAATGTGATTAATTAATAATGTAATTAATTTAAAGAAATAATAAATAATATTATTTAATGCATTTGAATGAAATGGTCCAATTTCAAACAAGAGTTGTTTGAAAATTTAAAGGAAATTTGTTTCGAATTAAAACCAAAGGTGGTTTAAAATTTTAAAGTGTAACTTGGTATGTAGAAGAAATTAATATGTATATAGGTGGATATACATATTATCAAAGGTAGTTTGAAATAAACTCTAAATGTTGAGTTTTAAATCTGGAATGAGATATGTTACCCAAAGTGATAAGTTTTTGAACTTAATAAGTGGGAAGATTTTTAGGAGATGTTCAAAATTTGAAAACAGAAGTTAAAACTAGGTAAGGTTGACTGAATTAAGTGAATTGAGTTTAACTTGGAAGAGAACAAATAAGTTGGAATGATCAACCTGATTTGGAAATTTCAACGTGAAATTGGAATTTAACTTGGGAAGTTAAATGGTTAATCTGAACGGGGAGTTTGTGTGCTCTCAAATGGGTTTGAGATCTTGGAATTTAAAATGAATGGATGTTTTAAAATAAATTAGATAATATCATCCTATTATTGTTAAAAATCTTTAAGTCATGAATTGGAATTGTTTAAATGAATGAGAGATGGTTTAAATTTGAAATTTGAATTAGTTCAAATTGAATTTCATTTGAAGTAATTGAAAGTGTGATTGAAAATGTGTGAATATAAGATTCAAATGGAAAATTTGAATTGGATTAATTTGTAACGATTTGAAATTGAAGTGGATCCAATTTGAAATTAGTCCAAATTTATTGGAATAATTTGGAATTATAATTAATGTTGAATGATTTTAAATTCAAATGGAATTTGAATTGAATTTGGGAGGAAATCAAGAATAATTCAACTTGATTTGAAAATGGAGTATGAAATTGGGATTAATTCAAACAAGAGTTGAAATGAATTGAAATTAGTTAAATTGAAATTTATTTGAATTAGTAGAATTTGAGATCAAGGTTGAATAAAGTTGAATTTGGAAAGAAACTAAGGTTAATTCAACTTGAATTGGGATTGAATCAATTTCAATGGAAATTGAAGTTATTTAAATTGAAATTGGGTCAATTTAAATGGAATATGATATTTAATTTCAATTGATGAGAATGGAGATTGGGAAGTGAACAGTTTTGACTCTGGACTATTTTTAATATAAATCGTTTTAGTATAAACCTATTTTTCCAAGCTATTCATTATATATACAACTTTTCTTTTAAAAGCCAAACTATCTTATACTTGTTTTACGATTAATTTTTGAAACTGTTTTCCAACTGTTTTATAAATTAATTACTATATTTCAACTGTTTTGCAAAACTAATTACTATCTTACTATTATTTTGTAATTATCTAAAATTTTTATAATTATTTTAACAATTTTCTAACTATTTTACATCTATTTTACAAACTAGTAATTATTTTTCAACTACTTATCTATTTCTTTAAATTTTCAAGTTATTTTCTAAATTTAAACTGGACAGAGTTTAAACTGTTATTGGTTAAATACCCAATCGGGATAAGAATAGGGATGATAATCCAAATGGATTGAAGCAATTGTGAGTAAGTGAATGAAAGTCAAAGTGAGTGTGAATAGAAATGGAATTGATTTGGCTGATAACCAATAAAGATAAATACGTAGGGTGTACATATGTTATCCTATTCGCATAGTGATTTGATCCAGATTCGAGCACAGAATTTCGAGATAGTTATATCGATCCGAGTGGGATTTTTCACTTGATTTTCGACTTCAAACCTGGATATGGATTGTTGATTGGTTCTGGATATTCTCTATCATAGTTATGACTATGCAAGGAGAATGACGGTTTTTGATCAAGAAACCAGATTTGTGTCCGCACTAGGAAGTCGGTGGACGATACTAGTTCGGAAGTGAAATTGTGTGATCGAGTGAGCGATCAGATTGGTATAGCGTACAGATGATATGTGTACATTGTACGGATTTGAAAGAAAATGATATTGAAAGGAGTAGTCAAATTTGAATATCAGATTTTGAGTAAACAAAGTAAATATCTTTGTTTTATAAAATGAAACTCCCCTTGTTGAATCTATTGTCAGAAGAAAAGGATTTTGAAGGTGTTTTGAAGTATAAATGGGTTTTATACAAGTTTGAAATGATCCAATGTTTTAAAGATTATATATATCTGTATATATATATAAAAGATGATATAAGAATTTTGGAAAAAGGGTTTTGGGAACCTTTGGATTTGGAAAAGGCTTTTGATTTTTGGGTAAAATCAATATGAGAATTTTAAAAGCCTAGTTTGAAAATTATCAATTTTGGAATAATCGACTTTGTGTAAAGGAGCTTTGTATGAGATCATACTAGGTGTATGATTTAAAGATACTATATATGTATAGTATAAAATGTTTTGATGATGCTTTGGGGAAAAAGGCGCTCCCTTGGAATGGACTTCTCAGGAGTACCACTGGGTGGTGCTGCCTTGAGCCCCAAGGGGGGATTCTAAAGTTGATCCTATGAGGAGTCCGGACAAAACTAGTTCCTGAGGATTATTGGGTAGCGAAAGTCGAGGGCGCTGATGCCTACAGGGGCATTTGGGTTATGCTGTGACGACAGTGTAACTCGATGTCACTGCGATCTACTGTGGGGACCATAGCGAAAATCGTGTGGAGGATGAGTGTCAACGGTCTACACTTGATTTTGTCGGGAAGGCAACGCAACATCGATAGACTGCGATCTATGGCAAGAGAAGTGGAGAAGTTTCATTCTTTTGGCAGCGAAATTCGAAGTTGCTGATGCCTACAGTTATATGGTTTTTGCTGTGATAGCTACGTAACCCCAGTTATAGCTGCGATCTGTAGCGGGTTCCATGGTGTAATCGAGGGGCGCGGAGGCCCACAGTTATCTACGGATTTTTGTCGGGATGGCAACATAACCATCGGGTTAGCTTCGACCATGGATGAGGGTGATGATTTCCAGAGCATTCTCACCAAAGATATTTCCTCTATTTCAAAATGTTTTCTATATTTTCAATATAATTATTTTTCAAGTATTTTCACTGGGTGTTGAATACGGGTCTGCTAAGTACTTGTAGATTTTCAGTCTTACGCCTGATCAACGTATGACCGAATTTCTGTAAGAACGAGGATGGACTTGTTGAAACATCGAGTTATAAAATGATATTTTCTATAAAAAACTATTTTGGAAATATTATATAGATTTTAAAAGTGTTTTAAAATGATCAAAAAGTGATTTATCTGATTTTAATTATTAAATAAATTTTGACTTCGTTCCTTTTCGAGGACGAAAAGATTCAAAGGGGGGAAGAATGTGATAACTCGGATTTTTGAATATCCGTAAGTGATGTAATAACTGGATTTAATTTGTAGAAATACTAGTTTATAAAAAAAATCATAATAATAAATTAAATATATATATGTGTATATATCTGAATAAGTATTGGTTTGATAATCTTCTAGTATAATTATTTAAATTTGCAAAATCATTATTTTCAAACAAATGTAATGTGTGTTTGTTTAAATACATATATGAGTAAATTTAATTTGAAATTGAGATTGAAATTCAAAGATAATTTTCTTAAAGTATATTTGATATAAAATAATGGATACTTTTTAAAAAAAAATTAAAATAAAGGGGGGGCATTTATTAGTTTAGTAATGTATTTATAATTTAAGATAAAAGCTTTTAAAAATTATTTAAAAATAATATAAGTGAAATAATACAAGTGTAGTTCTTTTTAATAACCATGCTAAGTGTATGTGTAAGATAATTAGCCTTTCAACTGACAAGTGTTAACTTTTGGAAACATTTATTTCTTATTTTCTTTAATTTTAAATAAATTCTAATTTTCATAAACATAAGAAAGTAAAATGAAGGTGTAATTGGAAATTTGTAAAGTATATTAAACAAGTTGGACATTTGTAAAATAAATGAATAAATATAAATACAATTGTCACCTAAATATCATACACTGAAACAAGTGGCATTCTTCTTTTAAATTAAAAAAAAGAAAATGAAAATTATTTACATATTTTTCTCATCTTGGTTTTTCAAAACAGAAGAAAAAAAAACAAAGCAGCTGAAATTTTTTAATCTAATTTCTTTCAAACTCCTGCAAACTAAAAACTGAAGCTAAGCAAGTATTAAATCAAAACTAGAATTATCTCTTCAACGTGGAAACAAAGCAATTCATCTCTGTTTCCAAGTTGAATGCAATCTTCAGCCTTCTAGTTTTAATAAGGAAACCAGCAACTGAAAAATCAAAGTAGTTTCAAAAAGTTTCAGATCCTGACATTCAAGTTTCAAATCAATTTCAGCAATTCAAGTTCTTAAATCAGAAACATTTCAGCATGCAAGTTTACAGTTCAAAAGTTTTTATCAAAAAGAAGGCTCTGTCCTCATTTTCTACAACAGGTGAGTAAATTAATCCCTAATTTTTTTTAAACCTTGTGCATGCAGTAATTACTTAGCAAAAAATATGAAATCTGTTTAACTGTTTGTCTAATTTGAATGTTATGTATGTATGAATGGATGTATGGTTATAAATGTTTGTATACAAAATTGAATACTCTGTTTGACTTTGCAGGATCCAAGTTTTGATAACAAAAAAAAAATCAATATCTCTTCACTAGATCTTTTCCAGTCCTTGATGTATGAAAACAACTTGTTAATAATATTCTGTTATAAATTTTAAAATTGCTTTTGGGCGATGATAGTTTTGACCAGATTTAAGGAATTATAGTAAAATCTTCACTATAACAAAAACTCGGCTATAATAATTCATTAATTCAAGATTGTGATCTGATTCAATGTAGGAAACAAGGATTTTTAAGAGTGAAATCATAAATTTTAAACATGAATTTGAAGAGAATTTTGGGGTTGTTCAAAAAGGGGATTTCGATCTAACTCCGTCGACAGGTGTAATGATGATGGTCGAGAGTATGGTCAGAGGAGGATGTGAAGATGGCGGTCTCGGGAAAAATAATGGTAGGGATTCTCGATGGCCGTGGCGATGGTAAAAGGGGTAAGTAGGGTTTAAGACGCTTGTGGGGTCAATGTTGAGGCCTTTTTTTTCATTGTCGTAGATGATCTATGGAACATCGGTGAAGGGGGAATAGAAAAAGGAGGGTCCGACGCTACTCTGGTGCAAGCATGGGGTTTTCTGGTGAACGGGGTTGTCCTCGGCAAGGCATTTGTGTCAAAGAAGTGGTTCCAGGAAGGGGCGGTTGGTCAAATTTTAATTTCGAGAAGGAGGCGTCGATCTGGGTGCTCCTCTGTGATGGGATGGTCAACAATGATGTGTCGGAGGGTTTAGAGATGGTCGATGACGTTCTATTTGTGTGTGCAGGTGCACTGTGTCACTACGTGCAAGTGATAATAGGAAAGGTTGGAAGAAAAAGAAGTAGAAGAGGAGAAGAAGGGAAGAGGTTCGTGTAAGTTTCCAAGTTTGTAGCGAGTGTGACTCGAAGCAAGCAGGGTTGGATTTGAAGGTTTTTGGTAGAGGGAAAGTGGGCCGGGGTTTGGGCCCTGAACGAAATTTTATAAAATAGGATCAGGTTGGTTTGGGTTTTGTTATGGTTTGCTACTCGTAATGACTTTGGTCTGGTCTCGGGTAGTAATGATAACAGGTTTAATTTTTTTTTAATTTAACATAAATTTTAGGAAAGAAAGGAGGTTTTTGGGAAGGGACTCGAAGTATTAATCGATTAGACCCGAAGAAAATGTGTACTAGTTTAAGTTCAAATATTAAGAAGTTTGAATTTAGCTTTGATCCATATCTTAAAATTTATGCTTTTATAATAAATGTTTTAAATAATTGTTTTAAGAAATTATATAATTTTTTTTAACTTGTTAAGTTAAATGCTTAGGTTATAAATATCTTAAATTAAAAGATATAGCTTAATAAGTTAATTTTAAAGATAAATGGTTTAAATATGATTATGGAATTAAGAAATTTAAACATCGTAAGGTTAATCAGGATCTTGGGTAATTAAGGATTGATTACCTTATACCGAAGGAGGCTAATTGATAATTAAGGTTTATTTATTTAATTAAAAAAATAATTAATCGATAATAAAAGAGTGATTAATCAAGGATAGATTTAGGAATAACTTCTTAAGGAAGAATTTAAGAATAGTTAATGAAGGTCAATAACTTAAGATTGTTTAAAAATTTATTAATGTGATTAAATTTAGTAATTAATTAGATTAATTAATTGATAATAATAAATTGAGAAATTGTTTAAGTTTAATTACTTAATAAAAGTAATTAAGAAATTAGTTGCTTAATTGGGTTAATGTGATTAGTTTAGATTAATTAATTAAGTTTAATTAATGTAAACACTTGGTGATTGATGAATAATTACTTAATGTAATTAATGGAAGTGTAATTACTTAAGGAAGTAATTAATGGTAATTACTGAATGTAATTAAAGATGTTTAATGATGAAAGTAATTTGGATATAATTACTTTGTAATTAATCAAGGGATTAATTAGAGAATAAATTAAGGATTAATTTATTCAATGATGTAATTGAGGGTAGTTAAATTCTGGATGTTATTAAGCAAGGGTGATTAATAATCATGGTTAATAAGTAATTAACTGAGAAATTAAAGGTTAATTAATGTATTTGGTTAAGAATAATTTAATTTGTGAAATTAATTAAGGGATAAATAGAATGATAGTGGAAGCCTTCGATTAGGTGTTATCCCTAATATGTGGTTCGTGATGCTATGTGATAAGATATGTTTGATTTAAATTGTGATGATGTGGCTATTGATTGATGATGAATTACTGTGACATCCTATATTTAAAATTGAATTGTACTTAACTTGAACAATTTAAGTTAAGATGATATTGGTTTCGAAGAGACCGGAGTTGGGTATTAGTAAATACCTGAAATCACTTCGATTATTTTAAAATTGCTAGGTGAAATCAATAAACTGTAATGGAATGATTTAAGTGAATTGGACCATTTAATCTAAGTTTGGCACTTAGAAATTGATGTGTGAAATAAGTAATGTTTATAACAGCTTGTGAAGTTGTAAATTGATAAGTTACCCCGGGTTTATATAATTTGTATGTTTTTGTATTCCGTGTTAGATAAGTTTACTCACGCTGGTTTCCAGCCTGACCCGGGTGTTACTTTGATGTAATCCTCGGGTCAGACCGAGTATTATAGACTTGCAGGAAAGGACGTTCTAGAGCTCAGGAGGAGAGCTAAAGGACAAGAACGTATAGAGTGTTTATCCGCTGTGATATATATTTTTATTTTTATGGGACAAGTTATTTTAAATTGTCCAGTGTTGTGAAATTGTTGTAACTCTGATGTAAAATGTAAATATACTGATACAGTTCTGCTTTGTAAACTGTTATTTATTTGCTATTATACTTTATCCGCTGTGAATGTGAGATCGTGTGTTTCTCTCTGTTCTTCTTCTTCTATCTCTTTTCTTCTTTTCTCTAACTATTTGGAAATTTCGGGTTCGAAATTTTCGGGTCGTTACAGACAACGTGGCCCAAAAAGCCCGTACTGTCCCCGGAATGAAATTGGGTAAACCTATATATCAAAATAGGTGTTTTAAAATATTTTAAACGTAATGGAAAAGGTTTCAGGTTCAAGTTGCATCGTATGCAGAAGTTTTGCTAAAATCAATATTTTCCAAATTGATATCAATTGATTTCAATTGCATAAATTTCAAGGCGTTTCGAGTCCGTACGATCAAACGACACGTCCGATCGCTACGAAACTTGCAACACTATTATAATTCACCGTTACGGATCCGATGAAACTGGTTTCATCGAAATCCGAGTCAGTGGACAAAATGGCTATTTTTATATAAATTTAATAAATTAAAAATTCATTAATTAAATCACTTTTTCAATTTCACTTCCAAATTTTACAAATCTTATCAGTTTTGTTTTCTTAAACAATCTCAGTGATTTAAACCAATTTAGATGTCAATTATTTGTTGATTCAATCATAAATTTTAGCGTAAATTCAAATTTCGTTATATTTATAAATTATAAATTAACTTTTCAATAAATCCATTGAGTTCGCTATTCTTTTTTTTTTCATTTTTTCAATCCATTACAGTCTAATGGTGAAATCAACATTGGTTCAAAGCTATTACATAAATATTTTACAATTTCAACTTAATTTCCAATTAACGTAAAATTTTATATTTAATTTCAATTTATTGCAATAAATCAAAATTATCATATTTTAAAACCAAATAAATAAATAAAGCTTGATTCCCGTTTAAATATTTAACTCATTTTACATGCAATTAACCTTCTATCATCAAATTAAATTCTGATATATTAATAAACTTTATTTCCAACTTTTTATTCACAAATCATCATATTATGAAGACATTTACGTTATTCCCCATTTATTACCTTAATTTATTTAACGTAACATTTAATTTACATCTATTGCAATGTTTTCCAATCTATTTGAATGAACTAAGTATATAACTCATAATAATTGTTGTAAAACTCTAAATCCCACATTTATAAGTATTGTTTGCACTCAAATGTTATAGATATTTATAGAGTATTGGTTTTCATATAATCATTATTTATTATATATATATATATATTAATTAAATAAATTCAATATTTAAGTCCGTTTAAATTTATTACCAAGTACCCATTTACCCTCTTCCAACAAATTTGAATTTAATTCATTTACCATAACAACCATTTCCCATTCACACCTTATTATCAACCCACAATTATTGCAATTCATTATCTTATATAGATGTTATATAATTACCATAAACTTTACATTCAATTACTATTCAATGTATATTTATTCGTAAATCAATTCGATACTTCCCTTTGTTTCCTTCTATTTGATTAATAGCCTATTATACATTCACATAAATTCCATTTCATTCCGTTCATTAATGGGTATTGCATTGAAATTTAATTTATTAGCTAATATCAACATTATTACCATTAATTACAATTGGATTACCAATTTTATTTAATACCCTAAATAAATAACATATATTAATTCAATACTTGCATTTGTTTTCTCACATTCCATAAAAAAATCAAATTAACATCTTAATTATTTTATTGAATTGGAATTTCATTCAAGTCAGTAATTATTAACTTGCATTAACACGTTTCTTGAATTTGCAATCAATTACTGTAACAACGTGTTCTTACATTAACTAATTCAATGCCTACCCTATATTCTTCATATTCAAATTATATCCAGATATAATACTTACGCTATTTCATTTATTGAAATTTATTCAAATTGCTAGTAAATAGGTTTTAAGTCGCCATTTATATATTTTAATTAAGCGTTCATTTCAATATTTGTTTACAAAGTTTTTTTTTTTATTTCTACTAAATTTAATTACAAAACTTATTAATTTAACCAAATTAAATCCACGAAATTCACGGGTCGTTACAAATTAATCACCTTAATCCTTAATTAATTACATTAACTAATTATCTTTAATTACCTATTATTGATTAATTAATCTTAGTTAATCAACTTTTAATTACATCATGAATTATAATAATTAATGATCCTTAATTATTTTTAATAAAATTATCTTCCTAAATTAATTACCTTGAATAATTAACTCATAATTATTAATCATCCCAGATTAATTACATTCAGTAATTAACTAACTTAATTACTTTATTAAACCAAATTAATTATCCCTAAATAAATTTCTTAATTAATCCCTTGATTGTTTACTAAGTAATTTAATCCAAATTACTTTAATCTTAAACATCTTCGATTAATTACAAACTATAATTATCAATCAACTACTTCACCAAGTAATAATCCATTTATTACATACAGTAATTATCTTTAAAACCCAAGTGTTTACAATTAATTAAACTAAATTAATTCAATTAAACAATCCCATTTAACTCAATTAATTACCTTAAGTAATTAATTTCTTAATTACTTCATTAAGTAATTACACTTAAACCATTCACAAATGATTATTGTTAAATTAGTTAATCTAATTAATTATAAAAATTAACCACATTAATCAATTATTAATTAATCCTGGTTAAAGACCTTCATTAACCATTCTCTAATTATTTTCATTAAGTAATTGACTTAGATTAATTACAAATTAAATTATCTTTAATTATCTATTAATTATAGTCTAATTATTTAATTAATTAAGAGTTAATAAAAAACTTAATTGATTCTTAATTATTTAATTAATTAACCATGGATTTAACTTAATTAATTAATTAATAAACCATTAATCATTAATTAATAATCCAACTAATAATCTTAATTATAAATAGGTTAATCCTTAATCAATTATTAATTATTCCCTAATCAATTAATTAATTAAATTAATTAATTAATATTAATTACCTTATTAATTAAATAAATTCTAAAACATTAATCTTTAACTTAAATTTAAGATAAAACCATTTCTTAGTTATGATTTAAAACAAATTTGTTTGAAACAAAGTACTTTTGAAATTACTTTCAAATTTCATTTTAAATACAAGTTTTAAATAATTTAAACTTATCAAAGTTTAAACAATTTAAAACTTTTTAAATTGCAAGACAAACAAGTGTTTGTCTTAGAATTTAAATTTCATAAAAATTTTGTAACTAAATTCACTTCAAAATTTCAAAATTTTCAATTTACATTTTGTTAAAATCTTTCAAATTTAAACCTACTTTTAATTTCAAAAACCGGAATTCATTTTCTAAATTTCCACATGTAAACTTCATTTATACTTGCTCCTATTCTAGCAAGAACTTCATTTTTAAAAAGTTCAAACTACTCTTAACAAAATAAAGTAGTTAATTAAGGTAAATTTTTAAAACTTTATTTTTATTTAAAATCTGAGATTTTTAATTTAAACCTGAGTTTCAAAATTCAAACCTGAATTTAACTAAGTTTAAAAAATTCAAACCCGAGTTTAAAAAACTTTAAAAACTTTAGGTTCTAAAAATTATAAAAACTATGTACAGGTTTGTCAAAACCTGTAACATCACTTGAAACCCGAGACAAACCAACCTGCTTCGAGTTTTATGCTTGACTTCCCCGAGCCAACTACCCACTAACTTCGACCAAACCAAAAACTTCCCCTGCAACAAACCAAACCCAAAAACATTATCATCAGAAACTACATCACCGTGCATATGCATGGCGGCCACCGTCTTCTCTGATCATCAGAGATGATCGCACTTCAACCAGAAACACACCAATGCCCAAATGACATCATCAGATTGATCCATCACCCTCGAAATCAAATTCGAACTCCACTTTCTCAAACTTGGAAAACCAAATTAGGTTTCTGCCAAAACCTGTCAACGGCGATCTCTCACCGCTCCGACCAACAGATGTTCAACCCCTCCGGCCTCATCCTCAACCACACACCAACTACCCATTTCCTAAACATCATAGCACTCGATCCATCCTTCATCTCGAAATGATTGATTCTTCATCCCCATTTCAAAACTAGGGTTAAAAAATGAATTTTCAAACTGCACCTTCCTTACTGAATTTCAACATCATTAATGATTTTTCTAAGAATCTACAAACCCTCTTCTACAACTCAGAAGAACCCCGAGCTTCCTCAGTCTAAAGATCACCAGTATTTGATAAAAATCCATTTTTAGTTCAATAACTAACTGCCACCATAACTATACTCTAAAAATCCTATTTTTTGATTTAAAATCAAGTTATAGTTAATTCTTTATATTTATGAAACTGCATTACAAGATTAACATATCTTAATTTTGGCCAAAATTTATCAGATACTGATGTTCTGTGTTTTCCAGAGACAACCACTTATATTTTTACTTACTTAAATTTTAAGTATTGACTTAAGAAAATCAAACAACATTGCTTTATACATTTCCATATATCGGGAACTAAATTAAAAGATAAGTGTTTAGATGAAATTTTATGCTAGGCAAATCAATAAAACAGAACAGGAATTAAGTAAACACATGCACGCATATCATCTACACATCAGGTTTTCAATAATACACAAACAATATTTTTTTATATCAAACACTTAACATGCAACCTATTTAAAGTTTAAGATTTTAAGTTACTCACCTTTTCCTTCATAAAGAACAGAGCCTCTGTTTGACCCCTTTGAAATTTGCAGAATAAAAATGCAGGCTTGATCTTTTTTTTTAAATTGAGTTGCAAGACTGTTGAAATTGGAATGATCGTATTTCCCCGACTAAAATTACTTGCATGCAGATGCTTTTGAGCAGGCTTCAATCAAGCTTCAACTTGAGGTTGTGCAAAGAGAAGATGCAGACTTGATCATTTCCAGGTGACATGAAAAACTCATTTCCAGATTTATAAAAAGAATGCAGGCTTTATGATAAAGAGGAATTTGTGAAATGGTATTGATCATGATTTGTTTACAGATTTTGGTAAACAGAGATTGATGTTTCAATTGAGGAATTGATGGAAGATTTGAGCATGGTTTTGATGATTTTCTAGTTTAGATTTGAACATGCAGGGTTTGATTATTGATATAAAGATGAGTTTTGATTTTGAAGTGGTGTTTTTTTAAAGTTTTCTCTTTTGATTTAGGAAATGAAAAAAAAACCAGGTATGAATGAAATGCAAGCTTAAATAAATGTATTTTCAGATTTCATTAAATAAAAAAAAATTAAAACTAAAATGTGCCACTTGTAAAAAAATTTCAACATTTGTCAATTTGAATATTTATCTTTCTAACACTTGTTTAATTAATGCTTAAGAATGCAACACTTGTCTCTTTTAAAGTGATTAGTATTAAATTTACAAGTTAACATGTGTGTTAATGTATGTATTAAGCTAAATTAAATTTGTTAGTTAATATTTGAATATGTATATAAATTTATAAAAAGAAATAAAAACAAACCATGTTTATAAATAAAACTTATACATATAGAAATTAAAACAATTAAGATTTATACTTTAGAATTTTAAATTCAAATCAAATCCAAAATCAATTATTTTCAAATCAAGTCATGTATATAAATTTAATTTGAAATAACAATTGCAAATTATTTAGAAACTATTTATAAAGAAAATACACTATTTATATTGTTTTATAAATATCTTATTATTAAATTAGAATCATCTTAAAAGAAATTATATTTTTATCAATAAATTATCTATTTATTAAGGCATAGAACTTTTTGTTGATTCATTCTAAATTTAAAACTCAAGCCAAATTATTTTAAACATTTAATATTTTTCTTATCCATTTTAAAATCATATATTTATTTATGAAATAGTTTTAAAAACTCAATACTAATTTAAATCAAATTTCCAAATTATAATGTATATATTAGAATTTTAAAACATGATTCACTTATTAAGCTAAACCAAGATTTATTTATTTAACTTTGGAAAGCTTAAATATTAAATAAAAAACAAATTTTCAAATTACTACAAATATTAAAATTAGAAAAATATGTTTTATTTATTAAAATTAAAATAATGCTAATCTATTTAAAATATAAACCATATATTTATATTGTAAATAGAAATCAATTTATTATTTTTAAAAGATAAAATAACCAATTAAATAATTATTGAAGAAATATATTAAATCCATTTGAATTATTATTAACAAAATATCAATATCAATTTAATTTTTAATACAGATTATTAAATTGATATTGTTAAAAATTCCGGGATATTACAATCCTTCCCTCTTAAAAGAATTTCGTCCCCGAAATTTAAACCAAAGGTAATTTATTAATCTCATTAAAGATTTAATTTTAAAACATAAGCATATATCAAACATATGCTAACAACCAAAATAACCAATTCATCCAATCAAACAAATCTAATTATCCAGACAAATTCTAGATAAAATTTCATCGAGTTTCCCTAAGTGTATATACCGGGATACTCGCTCTAAAGAATCCAAATAATCAACACTATGAAGCTACAAAGCTCCTATTCAACTATATCTATAACACTAGACAAGATATAAGACTATAAACGGGTCTGACTCAACAAGTCAAAACTCCAGAACTGCTGGTTTCAAAACCAGAGATAGGTTATACACGTACTTCCTCAGAGATACGTGAAACTCATCGAATCCCAGTTATCCAAACTGGCAATCCAATCCTGTAGGTCAATCACTTATTCTCCAAGATCACATAAAAGATCAAAAACACTTTAGAGCTAACTTTTCGGACTTGCCCAATCTTATAGCTTCTTTACGAATGGAGAAAACTTATCCAAAATCAAATCTCCGACTTCAGAATCCAAATTCCTCCGTCCCAAATCCACAAAATCTCCAAACGATCCTGGGCTGCCCACAACCTTACTGATCAGCTCAACCTTCGCTGATGCCTCTAGAAACAAACTAGACCAATCAACACAACCAAATGATCTCCTCAAGATCAACCCTACTCCTCAAACACCCGAAGACAACAACTTCTTCTATCCAGAAAAGAAAAGCAGATGCACTTCCAAACTGCTTTTGTTGCTCAACTCTGATCCGAAGCAGAAGAAAATGCTGAAGAAGAATACGAGAACAACTCAGCAACACATCCCATAGATATGGTTCAACAGATCCATAAGAAAAAATTCAGAAGTTCCTCCAAAACTCTGAGCTGCTACACCAACTCAATCTCCAGATGCGGAAAACTCTCTGACTTCTCTGAAGATATCCAGAAAAATTCTGATAACCCAAGAGAAATCGCAAGTCACTTTTGCGATCAGTCCAAACCAAATTCAAGGAATAATGTTCTTCCTTTACCAAACAGAACATCTTACTCTTAACTAGCCAATCCACCTAAGAAACGGGTCCATTTAACTGCTTCTGAACTCCATTCTAGAAAAAATGCTAAGCTACAAGATCTCTGGCCAACACCGAGAACACTCCAAGCTGCACCGCTGCCACAGATGCCAAAGATCTCCTAATCAAAGCTCTTCAAGAAAACTGGGACTTCAAAGCAACAGAAACACCAACTGAACACAGCCCCACACTAAAGCAGACTCACCTCCTTAACTTGTTCCAAAGAAATCGTCTTCGGGAACATCCACAGTCACTGCATCTCATCACGCAGCTACTACTTGCTGAGGTATCAAAATACCACCACTTGCTTCTGTCCAACCGACGGATCCAAACTCTTCTCATCCAACTTCAGAAATAGACTCCGAACCTTAACAGGTTTCCTTCAGAGATCAATGAAATCCTTACACCAAGATGCAAAGATTACTCGAGACGGTATTAGGTCTACAGTCTCGACAAATGCACTTCCAACCTCAAACATTCAAACTCCAACCATTGGTAGTCGTGTAACACACTACTACCCCATCTACCTTTATAACTTATATTGGAAAACCTGAAAAGGTAACCCATAAGATAGGTAGAAATATATATATATATATATATATATATATATATATATATATAAAATTACAAATACGCTCTCTCAAGAAAGACACCACTACAGAGCCTAGGTATTCGCTCAACCTAATGCTCTGATACCAACTGAAACGACCCGACTTTCTTACCGCAGAAAATGACATCATTTTTAAGAAAGAAAGGGATAGAAAAGAGAAAAGAAAGAAGAGAAGAAACAACATCAGAATCTAAACAGCGAAACGAATAAATTATATTAATAACATAAACATTATAAAGTTTACAACAATTATCAGAGTTACATAGATAATACAACACATACCAGACAGTTATATACACTTGTCTAGTTATACAACTCAATACAATACAAGAAACAACTCAGAGAGATCTACACAACGGAAAACAAAATATATCTACACGCAGAAGCCTCCTTGTAACAACCCGGGGTTTTTCCCAATTTGTAATCATCATTAAACGATTATTGAGCTAGCTAATCGCTAATTGAAGTTTTTAATCGAGTGATAATCCTTTTGTAATTCATTTAAAAATGGGTTAAGTGTTGTTGGGCTTTAAATATTGAATATTGGCCTATGGGTTTTCGTGCCGTGTTATCTCCTGTAATACCCGCCCCCCTTTACCTTTCTCATTCGAAAACCCTAAACCTAATCAACGAAAAGAAGAAGAAAAAAAGAAATGGCGGCTTCGTCCTCTTCTTCGTTCCTCTGCAAAAATTAGGGCTTTCGAAATTCTTCGAGGTCGCACCTCTGTTGATCGATCAGTGGGTACTCGCTAGTAGCTTGGATCGTTCGCGGCTGCTTGATTGAGCTCGACATTGCTTTGATTCAGGAGAGTGAACTATTACTCACATCTAATCCATTCTCAATGTTATGCTTAAGTTGTTCGATTTATGTTTTGATAATTGATGTTTTCTGGCACGGTTCAATTGCTGTAAACATTAGCTTGATGATTTTTGGGTCTGTTCGACCTCCTATATTTGCATTCGTGTATATTTGGTTGAAGTTGTTAACTATGTGCTTTGGCCACTCTACTTTGTTTCGATGATTGATGAATTATGACTTGGTCAGATTTCGTGTTGGCCTCGGCTTTCACTTGATTCTACGATGATTGAATTTGTTCGTTTTTTTCCTCGTTCGATTTTACTTACTGGTTTATCTCTTGACCACCACGACTTTGTTTATGCGATGGTATTATTGGGTCATTTTAAATTCGAACTGCAGGTGCCAATTCTCTTTGGACTGCAGTTGTTTTTAGACATGGTTTGCAAACTTGATTTTGCAGGAAACAATTTGATTCGACACTGTTTTTATTTGATAATGTTGTACCATGATTTTTGAACTCGCACAAATCTATCTCACTGCCATGATGGTATTGCACTTGTGCCTGTTGACAGTGATCATCTTTTTGCTTTTTGAATTTGGCACTGACTTTTTTAAAGTGTTGATATAATTTAAAATTGCTATACATTTGTACCCCTATCACTGTAACGACCCGGAAATTTCGATACCGAAATTTCCAGATAGTTAGTGAAAAGAAAAAACATAAAACTCAAACTCAGAATCTCACATTCGCAGGGGATAAAATATAATATCACATAAATAATAGTTTTACAAAGAAGGACTGTATCAATTCACTTATATATTTAGACATCAGAGTTACAATATTTACACAACATTGGACAGTTTAAAACAACATGTCCAGATATGCAACTATAATATATACAGCGGGTACGCTCCATACGTTCCTGCTATCCAGCTCGCCTCCTGAGCTCCAGAACGTCCTTACCTGGAAATCTGTAATACTCGGTCTGACCCGAGCATTACATCAAAGTAACACCCTGGTCAGGCTGGAAACCTGCGTGAGTAAACCCATCAAACATGGAATACAAAAGCATACAAATTATATAAACCCGGGGTAACTTATCAATTTACAACTCCACAAGTTGTTAAAGACATCACCTATTTCACACATCAATTTCTAAGTACCAAACTTAGATTAAATGGTCCAATTCACTTAAATCATTCCATGCCAGTTTTATTGATTTCACCTAGCAATTTAAAAAGAATTGAAGTGGTTTTGGGTATCTACTAATACCCGACTCCGGTCTCTTCGAAACCAATATCATCTTAACTTAAATTATTCAAGTGAAACACAATTCAGATTTCAAATACAGTGTCACCTATACATATTAATTTATCATCGATAGAAAATCACATTATCTCAGTTTAAAATTCAACATATCATATCATAAAGCATCACAAGTCATATATCCGAGATATCCATCAATCTAAGGCATACAATATTATTCAATCATTCGTAAGCAAGATAAATTAGTCATACCATTTCTAATAACTTTAATTAATTTAAATTAATTACTTCAATCACCCTAAATCCTGCTTACTCATCATTAATTAATTACAAACAAATTAATTAATCACCCATTAATTTTTCATCTTCATTAATCATCCTTGATAAATTATATTACATTAATCCTTGATTAATTACATTAATCAATTACTGTTTAATTACTTATTTTTGATTAATAAATCTTAATTAATCAGCCTTGAATTACATCATTAATCATATTAATTAATGCTCCTTAATTACTTCTTCAATTGATTATTAATCATATTTAATCATTACTCTTAAAATAATTATTCATTAATCAGCCTTGATTAATTACTTAAATAGTTAATTACCCTTAATTAATTACATTTCTTAATTATCTTCAAATGCTTATTTATTCAATTCTTAAATTAATTACACTAAGTAATTAATTGTTAATTACTTCCACTAAGTAATTACCCTTCTTATTTATTTTACAAGGTAATTAAACCCAAATCATTTCCATTAATATTACCATTCCAATACAATTTACATCCATTAATTATTCATTAATTACTTTACTAGGTAATTACTCTTTCCCACTGACATTTAGAAATCGTACTTTTAATAATTCATCATGTGATTATCTTAATTTAATTAAACCAATTAATTAACTTGACTAATCACAATACTTTAATTAACTACATTGGGTAATTTATCCCTTAATTACTTTCATTAAGTAATCATAGTTAAACAATTAAATAATTTGATTTTCTTTAATTAATTAATCAAATTAATCATCTTAAATTAATTATATTAGTTAATAATTTGATAATCCTTAGTTAATGATCCTGCATTAACTCTTAACAATCCTTTAATTACTCTCTAAGTAATTAAAATTTAATTTATCATTTCTTAATCCAAATTAATTTATTTATATTAACCAATTAATTAATTAATTCTTCCAATTTTTAAGTGCTTGACTATAACCTGATTAATCTTTAATTACTAATTAAATTAAACAATTCCCTAACTACTTAAGTTCTTAATTAATCTAAAATAATGCCATAATCTTAATTATTTACTTAATTGTCATGAAAATTTATTTAAATGTTTGAAATTAAGTTGTAGGAAATCACTTCTTTGATTAATTATAAGCTTAACCTTTATCTTCTTATTCAATCTCAGGGATTAATTTAAATCGATCAACTTGATATATTATTATTATTTCCCATCAGCAATTTAGTTCCACCAACATTTTTACCTTGTAATTTTAATTACATGAAACTGGTTTGAGAAAAAGCCTTGAATGCTTGTTCCCCTTTTTCCTTTTCTTCTTCACCTTAGTTTCTTTTTCATATCTTATAAAATCTCATTCAGGCCCAAACCCAGCGCATTTTTTCCCCACTCCTTTTTATTTAATCTTAGCAAAAATTCTGGCGATATGACCCGAGTCAAACTCTCTCTTTCTCGTGACCTACCTCGAGTAAAATCGCTTCGTCCAAATACACAAAATACAGATACACATAATTACTCGTGCACATGCACCAAGCGATGGTGAACTTCCGACATCTCAGATCATCGCCGACAAGTTGCCTTTGACCTTCCCTAACCATCAGACCACCCAGGCATCGTCATGAACCCCTTAACCATAAACGAGCTCTCTCAACCCAACAAACAGCAACTCTGATCCCCAAATTCACCCGTAGCCCCCATCTTCGTTCACCGGAGGCCACGACCTCCTTCCTGGACCACCTCCTAAGTCCCCTGTCCCCTTTCCCATAATTTCGGCCCAACTCGATGCAACGTCGATGTTGCATTTACCCAAAATCAAACGCTACCCAAACCAACTCTTAAACCCTAGTTGACTCTCGACTCGCCTCCTCGTCGAATAAGAAATTTTTCGGTTATTTTCCCATCCATCACTGATCTATAAGCTAACTCCAATATGAACCTCAACCCCTTCAGAACCTCCATTCGCCAGAGGATCTTAAAAATGCAATCTCTAACTCGGCAACCTCAATATTAAAAATCAGGACATCAGTACTAAAAATCAAGTTTCGAATCACAGTTCCCAATATACCACCAGATCTTAAGAATTTTACAACTTAATTTTTCTTCTTGAATTTTAATTTCACTGTATATGCCTATTTCCAGTTAATTCCTTTCTATTTGTGCTTATGAACATATATTTTAAAAAAATTAGTTAAATACAAACAGTTTCTCTTTTTAACAGTATAAGCTAAATTAGCTTATATGAAAAGATATTTGATTTAGAGTATTTATATATATTTTTTTTGGTCTGTTGAAATTTAGCAGAGAGATATACTTATATATGCACATAGTACTCAACTTAGTATATATTTAAGCATTATTCAATCATTCCGGCAAATACTTCACCATCAAAAATTCAAGCATTCACCACATGCATTGTTTAAATAGGTAGATCTAGATAAATGGTGAAAGTTTACTCACTGATATGATGAGCAGAGAAGCCAAAGCAGTTGAACAGAGCTTGAAAAAAAACTAGAAACTTTGTAAGTTTTGATTTACTCTAGGTTGCACTTGAAAATACATATTGTTGCAGGCTTTGGTCTAATTTACAAAATGGTTACAGCCTTGATCTTAAAACAGAAAATGGATGTAGGATTTTGAACTTTGGATTGGAGCTTTTGAAAATGACTTCAAGTTTGAGGATAATTGATTTACAGGGTTGTATTATAGATTTGTTTTGAGGGATTGTTTGAGTTTAGATTTTTTTTCTTAGCTTTTGAATTTTGAAGAAAAGAGGCTGAAAATTATTTAACAAAAATAAAGGAAAAGAAAATCTCAAAATGCCACATGTTTTAATGTATAACATTTGTCAGAAACCTTTATTCATTAGTTAACACATGTTATATTAAGTTTTAATATGATAACACTTGTCTTTTATTCATGCATTAATTAAATTTTAAATGTTAATAGAAATTTTTATATCTTATATTTACCTTATGTTTATATTTGGTTTTGTTGTTAAATTTATTTCCAAATTTTGAAAATAAAAGAGTTAGTGCCACTTGTAAATTATTCCAATATTTTTCACATTCCTAGCTTGTTTAAATTACACATGTTATTAGAAGCCTTATAAAACTACACATGTTCTTTAGGTAATTTAGTATTTATATTTAAAAGTAAATGAAAGTTTTAACAAAATTAATTAGTTTTTAATACTTAGTTATATATATATATATATATATATATATAGATAAATTTTAAAGAATAAAACCAATTATTATAATAAATAAAACAATACATATATCTATAATTTGAAAATAACATTTTTGATAATTTAAATAAAACTTATAAAAGAGATTGTAAATTACTTGTTATTTAAATGAATTAATGTTTCATAAATTAGTTGTATTTTAAACTTTTATATCTAACTTACCAATCATATTTATTTATCAAAATTTAAAAAGAGATAAAACAAATCTTATTATTAATCTTATTTAAAATTTAAAATTTTGCAAAAATCAATTCAAACCATTTATCTTAACAATTTTAAAACTATATAGTTATTTATTAAAGTAAGATTATTAAATTTATTGCCAAAACTTTCCAGGATATCACATTCCTCCCCCCTTAGAATCTTTTCGTCCTCGAAAAGGAACGAATACAGAATTTATTAAATATTTAAAAACCAGTTAAAATATTCTTTGATCATTTTAAAACAATTTTAAAATCTGTAATACTGCTAAAATAGTTTTATAAAAATATCATTCTATAACTCGATGTTTCAATAAGTCCGTCCTCGTTCTCACAGAAATTCGGTCATATGTTGATCAGGTGTAAGACCGAAAATCTACAAGTGCTTGGCAGACCCATTTTCAACATCCAGTGAAAATATTTTGAAAATAATTCTATTAAAAATATCGAAAACATTTTGAAATCGAGGAAATATCTTTGGTGAGAATGCTCTAGAAATAATAACCCCCATCCATGGTCGCAGTTACACTCCAGGGTTACGTTGCCATGCAGCAAAAGTCCATGTAACTGCAGGCTCTCAGCGGCCTCTCGATTACGCAATGGATCCCACACAACAGATCACAGTTACATCCAGGGTTACATTACCATCACAGCAAAAGTCCATGTAACTGCAGGCTCTCAGCGGCCTCTGATTTTCGCTGTCGAAATGAAACTTCTCCACTCCTACATAGGTCGCAGTCTACCGATATAAAATCAAACGCAGACTGTTGGCTCTCAGCGGCACACACGACTCTCGCTATGTTATACCACAGGTCGCAGTCTGCCGATATAAAATCAAACGCAGACTGTTGGCTCTCAGCGATACACACGACTTTCGCTATGGTATACTCTACTCATAATCCCCAGGAACTAGTTTTGTCCGGACTCCTCACAGGATCAACTTTAGAACCCCCCTTTGGGGCTCAAGGCAGCACCACCCGGTGGTACTCCTGAGAAGTTCATTTCAAGGTAGCGCCTTTTTCCCCAGAGCCATCATCAAAACATTTTATACTATACACATATAGTATCTTCAAATCATACACCTAGTATGATCTCATACAAAACTCCTTTACACAAAAACGATTATTCCAAAATCGATAATTCTCAATCAAGCCTTTCCAAATTCTCCTATTGATTTTACCCAAAAATCAAAAGCCTTTCCAAATCCAAAGGTTCCCAAAACCTTTTTCCAAAATCCTCATATGATCCTTTATCTATAGAGATATATATAAAATCCTTGATAAAAATCTTTGGATCACTTTAAACTTGTATAAAATCCTTTTATACTTCAAACACTTACAAAATCCTTTCCTTCTGGCAATAGATTCATTAATGGGAGTTTTATGTTATATAACAAAGATATATAACTTTATTTATCCAAAATCAAATATTCAAATTTGATTACTCTTTTCAATATCAATTTCATTCAAATCTGTACGATGTACATATATCATTCGTATTCCATACAATCTGAATGCTCACTCGATCACACAATTTCACTTCCGAAGTAGTATCGCCCACGCATCTTTCTAGTGCGGACATCGAACTGGTTTCTTGATTAGAAACCGTCATTCTCCTTGTATAGCCATAACTATGATGGAGAATATCCAGGACCAATCAACAATCCATATCCAGGTTCGCCGTCGAAAATCGAGTGAAAAATTCCACACGGATCGATAAAATTATCTCAAAATTCTGTGCTCGAATCTGGATCAAATCACTATGGGAATAGAATAACATACGTGCACCCTACATATTTATCTTTATTGGTTATTAGCCAAATCAATTCTATTTCTATTCACATTCACTTACTCAGAATTACTTCAATCCATTTAGATTATCACCTCTATTTTTATCTCGATTGGGTATTTAACTAATATCAGTTTGAACTCCGACCACTTTATTTAGAAAATATTTTGAAAATTTTTAAAAATAGATAAGTAGTTGAAAAATAATTTCTAGTTTGTCAAATAGGTGTAAAATAGTTAAAATAATTATAGAAATTTTAGATAATTGCAAAATAATAGTAAGATAGTAATTAGTTTTGTAAAATATTTGAAATATAGTAATTGGTTTATAAAATAGTTGGAAAATTGTTAAACAGTTTCAAAAATAATTGTAAAAGAAGTATAAAATGGTTTGGCTTTTAAAAGAAAGGTTGTATATATATAATGAATAACTCGGAAATATAGGTTCATATTAAAACAATTTATATTAAAAATAGTCCAGAGTCAAAACTGCTCACTTCCCAATCTACATTCTCATCAATTCAATTTAAATTTCCACTTCCATTTAAATTGACCCAATTTCAATTTTAAATAACTCCAATTTCCATTGAGATAAATTCAATCCCAATTCAAGTTGAATTAACCTCAGTTTCTTTCCAAATTTAACTTTATTCTACCTTGATCTCAAATTCTACAAATTCAAATAAATTTCAATTGAACTAGTTTCAATTTCAATTTATTTCAACTCCAGTTTGAATTAATCTCATTTTCAAACTCCATTTCCAAATCAAGTTGAATTATTCCTGATTTCCTCCCAAATTCAATTCAAATTCCGTTTGAATTTAGAACTATTAAACTTTAATTACAATTCCAAATTATTCAAATAAATCCAATTCAAATTTTCCATTTGAATCTTTCAATCACCATTTCAATTAATTCAAATCAAATTCAATTTGGACTAATTCAAATTTCAAATTTAAACCATCTCGAATTATATAAATTCGAGTTAATACTTCAAATGTCGATTTAATTCCTTTAAATCAATTTTCCTTTAATTTTTTTAATCAATTCGATTCACAGTTCAGACCTAACATATCATACCACAAATAAAATTAACCTTTATTTTTACATCAATAACCCAAACCTTTAAACAATTTAATTCTGAGTCCAGTTCTCAAAATTCCATTTTAAATTATTTTTACTTAACTCATCACAAGGTTCAAGTAAGAGTTTCAAACAATTTTTAATTTACAAACTCAATTACTCAAATTTTAGTTCAAGGTAATTCAATACCCTTAATTTCCAATCAAAGTTTAATTTCCCTTTTATCTCAACAATGGATTACCATACTCCATCTCTTATTCATTTAAACAATTCCAATTCACAACTTAAAGATTTTTAACAACAATAGGTTGATATCATCTGATTTATTTTAAAATATCCATTCATTTTCAATTTCTAGATCTCAAACCAAATTTTAGATCCCTCAAACTCCCTAATTCGAATCAACCATTTAACTTTCCAAGTTAAATCACAATTTCGTCTTGAAATTTCCAAATCAGATTGTTCATTCAAACTTATTTAACTTCCTTAGAATTCAATCAATCCCGTTTAACCTTACTCCAATTTGAATTCTCCATTTCAAATTTTCAAAATACTTTCCCACTTATAAGTTCAAAACCTTATCACTTTGGGTATCATATCTTATTCCAAATTTAAAACTCACCATTTAGAGTTTATTTCAAACCACCTTTGATATTATGTATATCCACATATATACATATTAATTTCTTTTACATTTTCAAACAACTTTTGTTTGGAATAGGACCATTTCATTCAATTGCATTAAATAATATTATTTATTGTTTCGGTAAATTAATTACGTCATTAAGTAATTTCCAATTAATCACATTCGGTAATTAACTTATTTCTCATTTACCTTCATTAAGTAATTGTCCTTTAAATTACTTACCTCTAGTTACTTCATTAAGTAACTTCCTGTTAATTTATCATTTCCAACTATTATCCATTAATTAATCTCATTAAATAAAGTTTAATTAATTACGTAAATTAATTGATTATCCTTATCCTGAAACCTTTCCCAAATTCAAGATTTAATTTCAGTTTGGTTGTATTTCTATTACTTCTTAATTTAATTCAATAATTTAACAACCAATTCATTTACTATTTTTTAGAAAGATATATTGCTTTATATATCAAAATATAATCTTATATAAACCACTTAAAATCTTTAGATAAGAAAATAACAAGTACGCTCTCTCATATATATATACACTCAACTCATTCTAGGGTACCACTTACCCTATCCTTAATGAGTAATCCCACCAGAGCCAAGGTACTCGCTTAACTTTCAGCTCTGATACCAAATGTAACGACCCGGAAATTTCGATCCCGGAATTTCCAGATAGTTAGTGAAAAGAAGAAACAGAAAACTCAAACTCAGAATCTCACATTCACAGCGGATAAAATATAATATCACATAAATAATAGTTTTACAAAGAAGGACTGTACCAATTCACTTATATATTTATACATCAGAGTTACAATATTTACACAACATTGGATAGTTTAAAACAACATGTCCAGATATACAACTATAATATATACAGCGGGTACGCTCCATACGTTCCTGCTATCCAGCTTGCCTCCTGAGCTCCAGAACGTCCTTACATGGAAATCTGTAATACTCAGTCTGACCCGAGCATTACATCAAAGTAACACCCGGGTCAGGCCGGAAAACAGCGTGAGTAAACCCATCAAACATGGAATACAAAAGCATACAACTTATATAAACCCGGGGTAACTTATCAATTTACAACTCCACAAGTTGTTAAAGACATCACCTATTTCACACATCAATTTTTAAGTACCAAACTTAGATTAAATGGTCCAATTCACTTAAATCATTCCATGCCAGTTTTATTGATTTCACCTTGCAATTTAAAAAGAATCGAAGTCGTTTTAGATATTTACTAATGTGACGCCCCACCTCTATGCTCACAATAACAAAGAGTATTAAAGAAAATACTGTCTGTTATCGCGAAGAATAAGGCTGGATAGGAGCGGCCATCCGTAGTTAGGCCTTACACTAGTATTGGTTATCTCGATAGGAGTGGTATATATTTTCATTTTTTTTCTTCTCTTACTTATTTACTCCAATCGACATATCCAATTCCAATATAAAACGAACTACGATGGTTCATAATAGTTTAGGACAATAAATATAATAATAACACAGATCATATAAATGCGGAACACAGATAAAACAAAATGTCTCATATATATAATAACCGATTTTAGTTGCAATACATGTGATACAGTACATATGATACAACTACAACTGTCAACTCAGGAAGTTACATATACAAGTACATTAACGTAATTAATATGCATGAATATCAACATCCTATACTAAGACAACGAATACTCCAAAAAGTAAGAAGAGACTTCATAGCTCTAGCAGCAACTCAAAGTAAGATATCAACAACCTGTAAATACTCGGTCTGACCCGAGTATTAAATTCAAAAGAAAATAATACACGGGTCAGTCTAATTCAAACTCAGTTATTAGCGCACAGAAGCAATAATAATTAAATATGAATAGATAACAGTCAAAGTAAATTCACCTATCCGATCCTTTAACAAGAAATCGGATAACGGTAAATATAACACTTAACAGTGTTACAACAATAATCAGTAGATTCAAATTATCAACGAAGATAGATGAAGGAATTATTTATGAAGATAATTTAGAAAACATCAAAATTTGCCTAAACGGCAGTTTTCAACAAATTCATCAGTTTAAATCAAATCAATTCAAATAATTGAAAAGTTACTTAAAAAAAAGAAAATCAAAACTGATTGGCTGCAGTACACGCACGCGTGCACTGCCTCGCCAATACGCATGGGTGTATGTCCATTTCAAAACAACATAAAGGCAATATGTACGGTCAATTTTCCAAGACATCAGGGCAGGGACACACGTAATCAACTAACAAGCATAGATGCATGACTAAATTCAAGGCAACATGATAAATATAGGGTGTACAAAGTCAAAGCAACTAGTAAAATGAGGGCCATATTCTGGACGCATGTGATCAGCAATGAATCAACAGGGAAAAATGCAATGTTCAAGGACGAGGTGAACTCAGGCAAAATATGAAAACAGGCAGTGTAACTGGCACAATGTATTTCACAAGCCATGGCCATAGTCTCATACAAACTGGAAATCAGTCCCACCCTGGGTACAGGCAGGTGAAACATACTAGCATGAAGTACAAATCAGACTCAAGTCAATGGCAAAAATCACTACAGGCTCCAGGTCAGTGACACAGAGGAAAACTCAACAAAGTCAAATGAATAACCAACACAGCAAATGAATTACAGCGGCAAAGCAGGGACAGGGGACATGCACGCATTGACACACTACACACAAGTGCAGACCCACAAATAAAAAAAGTGCACATCAACAGATGCAAAGCCAGAAGAACAATTACATAAATGAATACAAGGCAAACTGCAACCAAAAAAAAAAAATATAACTGCAGCCACCCCATGAATACCACAGTTCATGTTCCAAAATGTCAAGAGAAAGTGACAACAGTGCCTTGTAAATTTTTTTTTCAAAGCTAACTTGAAATCACTTTTAATCTTGGGTTAAACTTAGTTAACATTGACATGAGACTTACGCTTTGCTTTCAGTTTCCAAAAATAACAGTTCAGGTCCTATAAGCAACTCAAAACTGCACATAATAATAGACAAACACAAGATCGACATCTATCCCGATTTAGATCTTCAACAAAGGGTGCACATGACTATCAATATGACTCAAGTAAAGGTCAGGTCATAGTGAAAGTATGAAGGTAGAAACCGGAAAATAATAACCTGATCGGGGATGCTGACTCAAGCACATCGTGCAAATAACTCGACCAGTGAACAAAAAGACTACACAATATATCATGTACACATGAATGCCCATGTCTCAAGACCTTCAAAATTCAGAGAAAACTCAACCATAACAGAGTGAATGCAATTGCAAATGAACTCAACTGTGAATCGAATATCAGTATAGCTCACGCATGCAACAATTGGAAGATCAATATTTTGTGCAGTAAATTGGATGCTTTAATCATTTTCTCACTATCATCTTTATATACATGCATACCTGTCACGAAGAAATGGACAGAGCATGCACATATAACGTGTAATTGACTTCAGGGGGAACGCAAATGACTCTAGCATGCAATTATAACATATAATTGACTGTAGGAAGGACACAAAACAGGTGCAACATAATGCAACAGTGGGTAGTGTCGAGGCTACAACTCGCAACCATATGTACATTGAAACAGGCAGTGGCAACTGATGGTATACAAGTGGTATAGAAAAAAGCATGCACTCTTGTGTACATATATACCCACTACATGAAGTGCAGACCAATGCATATACAAGACAACAACTTATTCACAAACAGGGCAATACTGAAGACTACAATATGCAGATAGTACGGACAGTGATCGAACAATCAAGGTCAAAAACTACAACACTACAGGCAACACATATGCATGGTTAACAATGGCCATGGTCAAGTGTAAGACACAACCAACTCTATACAGGCAAAACCGATCAGAAACTGCAATTCAGTGAACAAGTCCAATAGGACTTGCCAATTTCCAACCAAGTACAAACGCCAGAGATAAAAATCACATATTTAGAGCATACGAAATAGTAGGCTTCACAAAATCAAATTTATCAAGCCCAAACTCAAAAAAAAACATCTCAAATTTTAGATGAACACAAGCATCGAAACCGAAGTCAAAAATGAAAGTCAAGCCATAATGGCTAGTTCGAACATTTCAAAAATCATCAAAGCCATATACATAAACCAGTCAAAATCGCAAGTATCATTATATATGAATTCGATTAAGTCAGAGAAAACAACACTTTGAATAAAATAGAGCAAGTATACAGTTCGAACTTTATCCAGAAATCAAAGCAATAAATCACAACAAAGTCAAACGCAAGCATATTATTAGGCTGAATTAGATGTGAGTGGTAAAGCACTCACCTTTTCAAAATGAAGCAGGGAACTCGTTCAATTAGAAGCCGCCGAGCACCTCAGAGACGAGCCACCATTCGTGCAGGAAATTGCCTTCGACTCGAGCCATTGAAATTGGCATCAACTACAAACTCGAAACCCTAATTTGAGGGACGAACGAAAAGGAACAAACAAGTCGCCATTAATTTCTTTCGCTGGTTTTAGGTTTAGGGTTTCGAAGTGAATGAAATAAAGAGGGGGATCGGTTATTGGATTTTATCACAGCACCTAGTATGTAGAACGTGGGCCAAGAAAATTTTGAAGCCCACAAACCTTCATCAATTTATTAAAAGAATTTCAACTCAATTAGAAACTCCAAATAGTAATTAGCTAACCGATTTGATCGTCTAATGACGATGATCAATCGATACGAAATCCCGGGTTGTTACAGACTCCCCTCCTTATAAAAATTGCGTCCCCGCAATTTTCATAATTAAGGTCGTCACTAACTATTAATTTTCTAACATAAACTAGTTAAGCTAGAAAAATAAAAGTCGGGAATACAAACTCCAAAGAAATCTTTTAATTCTCTAAAAGAAATTCACAATTTCTCAACAAAATTTAATTATCAAGTAGATAATCAATAAACAACAAAACTGAATAGATGCAATTATCGACACTATTCAATTAGCAATTAGATAATTAGAACACAGAAATCACCAAACAGCAATATCTAATTATCGATATGATAATTAGAAAACAGAAAAATCTAATTATCAACAAAGATAATTATAAAACCCAAATCGCAAATCGCAAAACCATAAATATCTGGTTATCAAAACGGTAATCAGAAAACAACAAAGGTCTAATTATTAAAAACAATAATCAAATTTCAAATCAACAAATATTTAATTATCTCAAGCGATAATTAAATCTCAAATCAGCAAATATTTAATTATCTCAAGCGATAATCAAATCTCAAATCAACAATTATTTGATTATCTCAAGCGATAATCAAATCTCAAATCACAAATATTCGATTATAAAAAACGATAATCAAATCAACAAATCTTCGATTATCAAAAACAATAATCAAACCAACAAATATTCGATTATCAAAAATGATAATCAAATCTCAAATCAACAAATATTCGATTATCAAAAACGATAATCAAATCAACAAATCTTCGATTATCAAAAACGATAATCAAACCAACAAATATTCGATTATCAAAAATGATAATCAAATCTCAAATCAACAAATATTCGATTATCAAAAACGATAATCAAATCAACAAATCTTCGATTATCAAAAACGATAATCAAACCAACAAATATTCGATTATCAAAAATGATAATCAAATCTCCAATCAACATATATTCGATTATCAAAAACGATAATCAAATCAACAAATATTCGATTATCAAAAATGATAATCAAATCAACAAATCTTCGATTATCAAAAACGATAATCAAATCAACAAATATTCAATTATCAAAAACGATAATCAAGTCAACAAATATTCGATTATCAAAAACGATAATCCAATCAATAAATATTCGATTATCAAAAACGATAATCAAATCAACAAATCTTCGATTATCAAAAACGATAATCAAATCAACAAATATTCGATTATCAAAGATAATAATCAAATCTCAAATCAACATATATTCGATTATCAAAAACTATAATCAAATCAACAAATATTCGATCATCAAAAATGATAATCAGAGCTCATATCAACAAATATTTAATTATCACAAGCGATGATCAAATCAACAAATATCTAATTATCAAAAACGATAATCAGAATCAACAATTATCTAATTATCAAAAACGATAATTAGAATCAACAATTATCTAATTATCAAAAACGATAATTAGAACTCATATCAACAAATATCCAATTATCACAAGCGATAATCAAATCAACAAATATCTAATTATCAAAAACGATAATCAGAATCAACAATTATCTAATTATCAAAAACGATAATTAGAACTCATATCAACAAATATCCAATTACCTGCAGATAATTGGAAACAACATATATCTAGAAATCAATTAAGGTAATCTAGAAAATCAACATAAAAGGTTGGATCGATCCCATCAGATGGCAAGTTTTAGCTACGCCGCACGTGCATCAACATATGGCCGAAGCCTACCAAGTACCCAACATAATTTTGGCGCCCAACAAATGACCCGAAGGTCCAACATATGACCCGAAGGTCCGGTACTGGTATTGACCCGAAGGTCCAACATATGACCCGAAGGTCCAACATACGACCCGAAGGTCCTCATAATGGCTCGAAAGCACACGAAAGTCATCATATATTCAATTAACGAGTCCGGAATTAAAAGAAATAGCAAACGCACATGTCCCATAACCACGTGTTTTACTAAATCGTTTGATTCTCTTCATCGTTTCCTTGAACGTGTAAAATCATCAAAATCATCAAACAACAAATGTTTCAATTAACGAGTCCGGAATTAACCAAAATAGCAAACACACATGTCCCATAACCACGTGTTTTAATAAATTGTTTAAATCTCTTCATCATTTCCTTGAAAGTGCAAATTGTGTATTCCAAAAATAACATTTCACATTCTCAAACGGACAAGTCCGAAATTAAGCGAATCAGTAAAAGAAAGGGGTCATAATCCTTGATTTTTCTGAAACGTTTAAGTCACTTTCTCATTCTTCAGAAAACGCAAACTGTAAAAATTCTGAAAACAATTTCATTTATTTTATAAAAGTAAATAATCTACATTCTCAAACGAACAAGTCCGGAATTAAGCGAATCAGTAAAAGAAAGGGTTCATAGTCCTCGATTTTGCTGAATCGTTTAAATCGCTTCCTCATTCTTTTGAAAGCATAAACTATAAAAAATTTGAAAAACAATTTTATTTTTAAAAGGATTTGCAATCCGTGATAAAAATAGCAACATTAGTGACAATTTCAACAAGAAAATTGTACTTCTCAAAACACCGTAGAAACGGATCTCAAAATCAGCATTGCGGGATAACCGCTTGAAAATCCACTTTAAAATATGACGGATACTGAAGTCAAAGCGACAGTAAATTTTAAACGTCAAAATCTCATCAAAATAATTCACATCAAAATACAATATCAGTGAATTTTCATTCATTAAAATGTCAACAAAACACCTTGCTTCAAAATATAACATTGGTGTAAAAATCCCGTTATAAGAATAACGGCAACTATATACGTTTCATAACCAAGCATCGGTTCAACGTAAAATTAGTGTAGTAACGTGCAACATAAATTTGCACGTATACCGCAAAATGAACAAAGAAATCATTCAAATATATCTTCAATGAAGATAATTCAAAACAGCAGAAATCTCAACAATTTCACATAACTGCAATCGCTTCGAATTCTCAAATTGGTATCGAAATTTCCAAAGAAAACAAATTAAACACAGCTATGTAAGCAACTAATGAAATTAATTTCATTTTCATATTTTGATTTTTAAATCAAAATAATTATCAGATGTACTCAGCGAAGCAGTCACACTGTTTTCGCTGCGCACTCTGATAAACAAAGCATAAACCAATCAATCATCAAAACACAAATTCATTTTTTATTTTTCAATAAGGATATTTAAAAATTCCCATCGTATTTTCAAAACTTTAGTTTTGACTCAAAGCACATATAAAACATCGACAGATGGTTGTAACACATGTTCCATCCAAGTTATGTTTTATATTATGTCCATAAACCCCAAGCTCTGATACCAACTGTGACGCCCAACCTATATGCTCACAATAACAAAGAGTATTAAAGAAAATACTGTCTGTTATCGCGAAGAAAAAGGCTGGATAGGAGCGGCCATCCGTAGTTAGGCCTTACACTAGTATTGGTTATCTCGATAGGAGTGGTATATATTTTCAATTTTTTTTCTTCTCTTATTTATTTACTCCCATCGACATATCCAATTCCAATATAAAACGAACTACGATGGTTCATAATAGTTTAGGACAATAAATATAATAATAACACAGATCATATAAATGCGGAACACAGATAAAACAAAATGTCTCATATATATAATAACTGATTTTAGTTATAATACATGTGATACAGTACATATGATACAACTACAACTGTCAACTCAGGAAGTTACATATACAAGTACATTAACGTAATTAATATACATGAATATACAACATCCTATACTAAGACAACGACTACTCCAAAAAGTAAGAAGAGACTTCATAGCTCAAGCAGCAACTCAAAGTAAGATATCAACAACCTGTAAATACTCGGTCTGACCTGAGTATTAAATTCAAAAGAAAATAATACACGGGTCAGTCTAATTCAAACTCAGTTATTAGTGCACAGAAGCAATAATAATTAAATATGAATAGATGACAGTCAAAGTATATTCACCTATCTGATCCTTTAACAAGAAATCGGATAACGGTAAATATAACACTTAATAGTGTTACAACAACAATCAGTAGATTCAAATTATCAACGAAGATAGATGAAGGAATTATTTATGAAGATAATTTAGAAAACATCAAAATTTGCCTAAACGGCAGTTTACAACAAATTCATCAGTTTAAATCAAATCAATTCAAATAATTGAAAAGTTACTTAAAAAAAAGAAAATCAAAACTGATTGGCTGCAGTACACGCACGCGTGCACTGCCTCGCCAATACGCATGGGTGTATGTCCATTTCAAAACAACATAAAGGCAATATGTACGGTCAATTTTCCAAGACATCAGGGCAGGGACACAGTTAATCAACTAACAAGCATAGATGCATGACTAAATTCAAGGCAACATGATAAATATAGGGTGTACAAAGTCAAAGCAACTAGTAAAATGAGGGCCATATTCTGGAAGCATGTGATCAGTAATAAATCAACAGGGAAAAATGCAATGTTCAAGGACGAGTTGAACTCAGGAAAAATATGAAAACAGGTAGTGTAACTAGCACAATGTATTTCACAAGCCATGGCCATAGTCTCATACAAACTGGAAATCAGTCCAACCCTGGGTACAGGCAGGTGAAAAATACTAGCATGAAGTACAAATCAAACTCAAGTCAATGGCGAAAATCACTACAAGCTCCAGGTCAGTGACACAGAGGAAAACTCAACAAAGTCAAATGAATAACCAACACAGCAAATGAATTACAGCGGCAACGCATGGACAGGGGACATGCACGCATTGACACACTACACACAAGTGCAGACCCACAAATAACAAAAGTGCACATCAACAGATGCAAAGCCAGAAGAATAATTACATAAATGAATACAAGGCAAACTGCAACCAAAAAAAAATATAACTGCAGCCACCCCATGAATACCACAGTTCATGTTCCAAAATGTCAAGAGAAAGTGACAACAGTGCCTTGTAATTTTTTTTTTCAAAGCTAACTTGAAATCACTTTTAATCTTGGGTTAAACTTAGTTAACATTGACATGAGACTTACGCTTTGCTTTTAGTTTCCAAAAATAACAGTTCAGGTCATATAAGCAACTCAAAACTGCACATAATAATAGACAAAAACAAGATCGACCTCTATCCTGATTTAGATCTTCAACAAAGGGTGCACATGACTATCAATATGACTCAAGTAAAGGTCAGGTCATAGTGAAAGTATGAAGGTAGAGACCAGAAAATAGTAACCTGGTCGGGGATGCTGACTCAAGCACATCGAGCAAATAACTCGACCAGTGAACAAAAAGACTACACAATATATCATGTACACATGAATGCCCATGTCTGAAGACCTTCAAAATTCAGAGAAAACTCAACCATAACAGAGTGAATGCAATTGCAAATGAACTCAATAGTGAATCGAATACCAGTATAGCTCACGCATGCAACAATTGGAAGATCAATATTTTGTGCAGTAAATTGGATGCTTTAATCATTTGCTCACTATCATCTTTATATACATGCATATCTGTCATAAAGAAATGGACAGAGCATGCACATATAACGTGTAATTGACTTCAGGGCGAACGCAAATGACTCTAGCAAGCAATTATAACATATAATTGACTGCAGGGAGGACACAAAACAGGTGCAACATAATGCAACAGTGGGTAGTGTCGAGGCTACAACTCGCAACCATATGTACATTGAAACAGGCAGTGGCAACTGATGGTATACAAGTGGTACAGAAAAAAGCATGCACTCTTGTGTACATATATACCCACTACATGAAGTGCAGACCAATGCATATACAAGACAACAACTTATTCACAAACAGGGCAATACTGAAGACTACAATATGCAGATAGTACGGACAGTGATCGAACAATCAAGGTCAAAAACTGCAACAGTACAGGCAACACATATGCATGGTTAACAATGGCCATGGTCAAGAGTAAGACACAACCAACTCTATACAGGCAAAACCGATCAGAAACTGCAATTCAGTGAACAAGTCCAGTAGGACTTGCCAATTTCCAATCAAGTACAAACGCTAGAGATAAAAATCACACATTTAGAGCATACGAAATAGTAGGCTTCACAAAAATCAAATTTATCAAGCCCAAACTCAAAACAAAACATCTCAAATTTTTCAGATGAACACAAGCATCGAAACCGAAGTCAAAAATGAAAGTCAAGCCTTAATGGCTAGTTCGAACATTTCAAAAATCATCAAAGCCATATACATAAACCAGTCAAAATCGCAAGTATCATT
Organism: Allium cepa; assembly: GCA_030765085.1. NCBI lineage: Eukaryota > Viridiplantae > Streptophyta > Magnoliopsida > Asparagales > Amaryllidaceae > Allium > Allium cepa. The sequence goes on along the minus strand of CM060938.1, from coordinate 947,352,119 downwards.
ATATATGAATTCGATTAAGTCAGAGAAAACAACACTTTGAATAAAATCGAGCAAGTATACAGTTCGAACTTTATCCAGAAATCAAAGCAATAAATCACTACAAAGTCAAACGCAAGCATATTATTAGGCTGAATTAGATGTGAGTGGTAAATCACTCACCTTTTCAAAACGAAGCAGGGAACTCGTTCAATTAGAACCCGCCGAGCACCTCAGAGACGAGCCACCATTCGAGCAGGAAATTGCCTTCGACTCGAGCCATTGAAATTGGCATCAACTACAAACTCGAAACCCTAATTTGAGGGACGAACGAAAAGGAACAAACAAGTCGCCATTAATTTCTTTCGCTGGTTTTAGGTTTCGGGTTTCGAAGTGAATGAAATAAAGAGGGGGATCAGTTATTGGATTTTATCACAGCACCTAGTGTGTAAAACGTGGGCCAAGAAAATTTTGAAGCCCACAAACCTTCATCAATTTATTAAAAGAATTTCAACTCAATTAGAAACTCCAAATAGTAATTAGCTAACCGATTTGATCGTCTAATGACGATGATCAATCGATACGAAATCCCGGGTTGTTACAACTAATACCCGACTCCGGTCTCTTCGAAACCAATATCATCTTAACTTAAATTATACAAGTGAAACACAATTCAGATATCAAATACAGTGTCACCTATACATATTAATTTATCATCGATAGATACTCACATTATCTCAGTTTAAAATTCAACATATCATATCATAAAGCATCATAAGTCACATATCCGAGATATCCATCAATCTAAGGCATACAATATTATTCAATCATTCGTAAGCAAGATAAATTAGTCATACCATTTCTAATAACTTTAATTTATTTAAATTAATTACTTCAATCACCCTAAATCCTGCTTACTCATCATTAATTAATTACAAACAAATTAATTAATCACCCATTAATTTTCGATCTTCATTAATCATCCTTGATAAATCATATTACATTAATGCTTAATTAATTACATTAATTAATTACTCTTTAATTACTTATTGTTGATTAATTAATCTTAATTAATCAGCCTTGAATTACATCATTAATCATATTAATTAATGCTCCTTAATTATTTCTTCGATTAATTATTAATCATATTTAATCATTAATCTTAAAATAATTATTCATTTATCAACCTTGATTAATCACTTAAGTAGTTAATTACCCTTAATTAATTACATTTCTTAATTATCTTCAAATACTTATTTATTCAATTCTTAAATTAATTACACTAAGTAATTAATTGTTAATTACTTCCACTAAGTAATTACCCCTCTTATTTATTTTACAAGGTAATTAAACCCAAATCATTTCCATTAATATTACCATTCCAATACAATTTACATCCAGTAATTATTCATTAATTACTTTACTAGGTAATTACTCTTTCCTACTAACATTTAGAAATCATACTTTTAATAATTCATCATGTGATTATCTTAAATTAATTAAACCAATTAATTAACTTGACTAATCACAATACTTTAATTAACTACATTGGGTAATTTATCCCTTAATTACTATCATTAAGTAATCATAGTTAAACAAATCCATAATTTGATTTTCTTTAATTAATTTATCAAATTAATCATCTTAAATTAATTATATTAGTTAATAATTTGATAATCCTTAGTTAATGATCCTGCATTAACTATTAACAATCCTTTAATTACTCTCTAAGTAATTAAAATTTAATTTATCATTTCTTAATCCAAATTAATTTATTCATATTAATCAATTAATTAATTAATTCTTCCAATTTTTAAGTGCTTGACTATAACCTGATTAATCTTTAATTACTAATTAAATCAAACAATTCCCTAACTACTTAAGTTCTTAATTAATCTATGATAATCCCATAATCTTAATTATTTACTTAATTGTCACGAAAATTTATTTAAATGTTTGAAATTAAGTTGTAGGAAATCACTTCTTTGATTAATTATAAGCTTAACTTTTATCTTCTTATTCAATCTCAGGGATTAATTTAAATCAATCAACTTGATATATTATTATTATTTCCCATCAGCAATTTAATTCCACCAACATTTTTACCTTGTAATTTTAATTACATGAAACTGGTTTGAGAACAAGCCTTGAATGCTTGTTCCCCATTTTCCTTTTCTTCTTCACCTTAGTTTCTTTTTCATATCTTATAAAATCTCATTCAGGCCCAAACTCAGCCCATTTTTCCCCAACCTTTTTATTTAATCTTAACAAAAATTCTAGCGATATGACCCGAGTCAAACTCTCTCTTTTTCGTGACCTACCTCAAGTAAAATCGCTTCGTCCAAATACACAAAATACAGATACACAGAATTTCTCGTGCACATGCACCAAGCGATGGTGTGCTTCCGGCCTCTCAGATCATCGCCGACAAGTTGCCTTTGACCTTCCCTAACCATCAGACCACCCAGTCATCATCACGAACCCCTTTACCATAAACAATCTCTCTCAACCCAACAGACAGCAACTCTGATCCTCAAATTCACCCGTAGCTCCCATCTCCATTCACCGGAGGCCACGACCTCCTTCCTGGACCACCTCCTAAGTCTCCTATCCCATAATTCCGGCCCAACTCGATGCGACGTCGTTGTTGCATTTACCCAAAATCAAACACTACCCAAACCAACTCTTAAACCCTAATTGACTCTCGACTCGCCTCCTCATCGAATAAGAAATTTTTCGGTTATTTTCCCATCCATCATTGATCTATATGCTAACTCCAATATGAACCTCAACCCCTTCAGAACCTCCATTCGCCAGAGGATCTTAAAAATGCAATCTCTGAGCAGTTAGGAAAATCTCGGCAACCTCAATATTAAAAATCAGGATATCAGTACTAAAAATCAAGTTTCGAATCAAAATTCCCAATATACCTCCAGATCTTAAGAATTTTACAACTTAATTTTTCTTCTTGAATTTTAATTTCATTGTATATGCCTATTTCCAGTTAATTCCTTTCTATTTGTGCTTATGAACATATATTTTAAAAAAAAAATAGTCAAATACAAACAGTTTCCCTTTTTAACATCATAAGCTAAATTAGCTTATATGAAAAGATATTTGATTTAGAGTATTTATATTATTTTTTTGTCTGATGAAATTTAGCAGAGAGATATACTTATAAATGCACACAGTACTCAACTTAGTATATATATAAGCATTATTCAATCATTCCGGCAAATACTTCACCATAAAAAATTCAAGCATTCACTACATGCATTGTTTAAATAGGTAGATCTAGATAAATGGTGAAAGTTTACTCACTGATATGATGAGCAGAGAAGCCAAAGCAGTTGAACAGAGCTTGAAAAAAAACTAGAAACTTTGTAAGTTTTGATTTACTCCAGGTTGCACTTGAAAATACATATTGTTGCAGGCTTTGGTCTAATTTATAAAATGGTTACAGCCTTGATCCTAAAACAGAAAATGGATGTAGGATTTTGAACTTTGGATTTGAGCTTTTGAAAATGACTTCAAGTTTGAGGATAATTGATTTACAGGGTTGTATTTCAGATTTGTTTTGAGGGATTGTTTGAGTTTAGATTTTGTTTCTTAGCTTTTGAATTTTGAAGAAAAGAGGCTGAAAATTATTTAACAAAAATAAAAGGAAAAGAAAATCTCAAAATGCCACTTGTTTTAATGTATAACATTTGTCATAAACCTTTATTCATTAGTTAACACATGTTATATTAAGTTTTAATATGATAACACTTGTCTTTTATTCATGCATTAATTAAATTTTAAATGTTAATAGAATTTTTTATATGTTATATTTACCTTATGTTTATATTTGGTTTTGTTGTTAAATTTATTTCCAAATTTTGAAAATAAAAGTGTTAGTGCCACTTGTAAATTATTCCAATATTTTTCACATTCCTAGCTTGTTTAAATTACACATGTTATTAGAAGCCTTATAAAACTACACATGTTCTTTAGGTAATTTAGTATTTATATTTAAAAGTAAATGAAAGTTTTAACAAAATTAATTAGTTTTTAATACTTAGTTATATATTTATATATATAGATAAATTTTAAAGAATAAAACCAAGTATTATAATAAATAAAACAATACATATATCTATAATTTGAAAATAATATTTTTGATAATTTAAATAAAACTTACAAAAGAGATTGTAAATTACTTGTTATTTAAAAGAATTAATATTTCATAAATTAGTTGTATTTTAAACTTTTATATCTGACTTACCAATCATATTTATTTATCAATATTTAAAAAGAGATAAAACAAATCTTATTACTAATCTTATTTAAAATTTAAAATTATGCTAAAATCAATTTAAACCATTTATCTTAACAATTTTAAAACTATATAGTTATTTATTAAAGTAAGATTATTAAATTTATTGCCAAAAATTTCCGGGATATCACAGTCACTTATTAACTTTGGTCACTTGACATTTGGACTTGGTCATATGCTATTTCGGCCTCCTCTATAGGCTGCACCACTGTTATATGTATTTTGGACTTCGTCTTTGATGTCGAGGCTGCTGCATTAATGCATGTTCCACCATGTGGTAGCTGATTCATCGATGCATCACTGTTTTTCTTCACTTGATTGCTTGGACACTGGGTAGAAACTGATACTAGTTTTTGTACTTGGTCACTGAGTATCATGTTTAAGATAATTTACATTACTGACACCGTTACACAAGACTTTAAAGTGTGAACATATTTACGTGTTGTATGGGTATCGAGCTACGTGTATGCATGGTTTACATTGTATTGTCAAGGGTGTTCACATATGGTCAAGGTTGTGTTGCATAAATATCTACAGAAAGTATAGTGCAAAATAACAAACTTTGGTTCCAAATTAGTGCATACGTGTGTATGCAACAGTTCAAATAATAAACTTTGCCTGAAGTTGTGTCTACACCCAGAGCAATTTTACGTTTCTCTGTCCAGGTGCATTTCGTTTATCAATACTGGCACGACTATCTTGCAATTGCATATGAACCTGAGAACATGTCAGGGTAGAAATATTTTTAGTTTGAGCAAATTATTCAATTTCCTTATACTAATGCTTTGACAAAAATTTTGTTTGCAAGTTAGAGACTTTGAAAATTTTCACTTGTTTGCATATAAATGAGTACGTTGTTTATTTTATTATTCTTGTTGTTGTTATTGTTGTTGTTGGCTAAATGATATAAATATAACGCATCAAAACCAAGTTCTTATTATGTATGGGTAACACAAAAGTTTGCTTCTTCTGTGTGTTGAAGATCGGATGAATTAAAGTCTGCAAATAATTTGACTAGTTTCCTTGTCATGAATAAAATATGATACCAGATATCCTTGGTGTTCTCACGTTCAGTTTGTCGTCTTCCTGTAGTTGTACCACTGTTGTCATCTTTTCTTGACATTTTGGAACTTGAACAGTGGCATTGATATTTGAATCTTCATTGATTTTGGTTCGTTGATCTTTTGTGTACATCATCACTGTAGTGGCAAGGCAGTGCACGCAAGCGTGTACTGCAGCCACATGGTATTGCTTTTATTGATATTCTAATTGCTTTTGATTTATGGATCTTTTGCGTATTTCCATATGCCGTAGTGGGGAGGCAGTACACGCGTGCGTGTACTGCAGCCCTACCCGTGTTGACCTTTTAATTGATGTTTCAATTGTTTGAATTGTTTCATGTGTCCAATTCAATAATTTGAATTTGTTGATTTGTTGTTTAACACCGTTATGTCTTATATTTACCGTTGTCCGATTTCTTTATTTAAGAATCGGAAAGGTAAATTTATTGTGAATGTCGTCTATTTGATTATTTAATTACTAGTGCGTGGCCCGTGCTACGCACACGGGCAGTGTTGGTAGTTAATTAGGTAGTTAAAGCTGTTTTAGGGTATGATGTGCCATTGTAATATGAGAATATGCAGTAGTGGAAAGTATATTTCTGGAAGATGATGATGATGGGTGTGAGGAACTGCAGTCTGTCGGCATATCGAATTAGATGTGTGTATGTGAGTATGTGGTGAAGTATATGTGTGTATGAACTGAAATCAGTTACAAATTCGAATGTAAAGTAATTCCTTAAACTTTAAGGTTGGAAAGGAAAAAAAATTGAAGACGAAAAACTTATGTGGAGTGCAGACTGTGTTTTTGTATTGCACGCTTGAAAAAGTAATCGTTGGATAAGAGTTCGGTGCATTATTGTTACTCAAACTGCCAGTGTGAATAGGAACGGTACAATCATCAATTTGAATAAACAGAAGGGCTGCTCTACAACTTTCTGCGCACCGTATATGGGTTACAGAATCTACTGCCAAGGTCAGGAGTACATCTGTAAATTGTAGCGAAGGCCTACAGCTGACTATCCTGCAGTGTTTCGGTGCCTGTTCAGAAGTTTACAAATAGTAAAAGTATGAGAAATCTCTGCCTTTAAATAAATGATATACCATAATGTAGTTAGAATAGTAGAGTCAAGAAAAAGATTAATGAAAAATTGGTTTGACTTCAATCATAGTTTACAACCAATTTAAGCATCGAACTGTTATTTGAAAATAACTTCGTTAACACCTCCTAATGCACAACGAACGTCCCTACCATACTTATCTAATCCATGGTCGCTGAACAGTATAAAAAAAGGAAAATTGAAAACAAAATATTCTACAAAACTGCAGTAATAAATTAATGAGTTGCAGCAGGGAGCACCAAGTTGTATCAATGAGCTGCAAGGGTAAGCTGAAATGCATGGGAAAAAAAGAAAAAAGATGGGAAAAAAAATATTACCACCTCCGTCAGGGAAATGAGAGGCTGACCTAGATCTGTTCCTATGTTGCCTAAAAAGTCTGTTAAATCTTATAACAGATGCACAGTTGTACTTTGACAAATTGAGTTGACCAAAGGTTGAGCTAATCTTCGTCTGAAGACGTTGCAGTAATATTAGGAAGAAGAGGATAGCGAAATGTTTAGTTTATCAATCTCTTTAGCAAGGTAGATCATGAAATTGAACGCATCAGAAGCCATTGCATGCAGACCCACCCAATGAGTATGTTTAAACCTTTAGTTATCAAATACATATATCAAAAGAAGACAGTTATCCGTGGACTGAACTCGTATTGATGTGTCATTTTCATTTAAAGTTTGAATCGTAAGTTTATAGTTTAAATCTCTTATTGAAAACGTTGCGTTCGCTTACTGTTATAGTATGGTCTAACTGGGAGCACTAATTTTATAGCTCAATGAACAAACTAATTTTTGATGCAATAATAAATATATGTGGCAGTAAAAGTTTAATTTCGTAAGAAACGTTTGTTCTTACATTGTAATGAATTAGCAAACGTAATAAATACCATAAAAATGAACTGATTTTTGACTACAGCCCCATACTGATACAGGTATCGTAACTGAAGGAAAAAGTGCATCTTTACTCTTGAAGGAGATTGAAGCTAAAATAGTGACACATTGTAAATAAGACTTACATCAGTAATGTTATTCATAGCCGAAACTAACAAATTAGTTATGAAAATGGATAAATTCATGGATACACCCATACAACAGGAGGAGGAAAGCACCCATGCATATACACATTCGTACAACGAATACACACACAGAGTACGAATACACATGCATAACACGTAAGGAAGTGTTATTCGAACATTTTGAATTAAATTATATTTTTGTACTTGCGTTGTTGCAGCGGGTGGCTCCGTATTAATAGACTTGAAATTTGGCTTCTATTGTAACAGGTAGTAGTACATGATAAACTATCCTTAGATATTGATTTAAATAAAGTAATGTTAGGACTTGCTGATCCTTGCTCTACCACATTCTGCAATCAAGTAACCATGTTGTGCAGCGAATTAACATAACATTCTGCAATCAAGTAAACATGTTGTGCAGTAAAATAACATAAGTGAAATATGGACAGATGATAAAGGAAATTACACTTTAGCAATACAAAATTTATACACATCGTCTGTAGTATACACATCCTCTGTAATGAGGGTAAAATAAAATAGTAGTTATCGGTCAATAGAATAGCATCACAGTAATCAAATAATCAATGTTCTTATCAATAAATAGCCTCTATATGGAGAATGCATTATCAATAAATAGCCTCTATATGGAGAATGCATCACATTTTCACTCTTCCGAAGGTTACGTCCTTGCTGCATACTACAAAAAAAGATGTAATTCAGAACTAACCTATATAGGAGTTCAGTTTTATCATATCTTAAATTCCAGAATGTTATACTCTGTTATCTAATATTTGATCAGAACTAACCTATATAGGACATCCTATTTTCTCTCATGCATGCTCAGATGTACCTTAGTCGAGGATACTTAATGATATCTCTGTAAATGACCATTTTGATTATTTTTTTATGATGGCTATATGGATAAATATGAACTAAAATAACATAAATATTAATAAAACAACTTGCTTACTGTAACATACAGTTCAAAGCATCCAACCTGCAACGTTATATTTATGCCTTACTGCTCTTATCCAATCCAATATTTCGCATTCAGCAACTCGTGCATGCATGTCCCTTGTCACTCTCTCTCTGCCAGCCTGCCTGTGTTTATACTTCAGCAGCAACTCTTGACACACATTCCACTCCTGCAACACAACCTTGCTAGTAGCATCTCCTGACATCAACGCTTCAGTCCTGTAACAGTTCTCCGTGCATCAGTCTCCCACAGTGCATTTAGAATATTAAATTAGCGCATGGGCAATCTTTTGGAAGGTTTTCACATTATGATACACTTAGTAGCAATCCTAACATTGTGAAATAAGTGTATATTATTTCTATGCTCTTGCTTTTTTGTTACTTATTTTTTATCATCCATGTGATTATGTAATCTATTTATTTGCGTATCTCCATAGACACTTATATGGTTTTTAGTTCCCTGCTAATATAATAAGAGTGCTCTCCTCTTTTGAGTACCATTCTTTTATCCAAAAAAAACATTAAAAATTCATAAGGAGAAATGTCTTCACGTTTATTTATATATTAAGCAATCAATTCATCACAATAATTTTTTTATTGCCAAACATTTGATTATCTTTAGGTAGAAGTTTCTAAATTGATATAATCATTATTTGCTTATTTTATTGGATGAAAAACAGATAGCCTGCTTCTAAAATCTAAATTATATGTTTTTGCTAACATTATAAACATTGTTCATTCTGTATGTTTCCTGTTACATAGGCATACAGTTGAGCTAAAACTTATTCTCCGTAGATGGCCTTATTACACTTTATTACGTCAACGATATAATTTACATTTGGATATCCAACAATCCTATACGTAAAACTAAAATTCAGATGATGTTAAACTAAGTTGAAATGAAATTAACATTTAATATTATTTCTATTGTAATCATCAAATACAAATAGTATACGAAGTTGTCACGTTTTACATATCAGGTAATAGAGTAAAGATAAAGCTTCCAACAATTTTGGCACAGCAAAGTAATCTTCACATTTGAGGTTGAGTTGAACATAGGTTATTTTGTTATGATTTTTTTTCTTCCTAAGACAGTGGACATTATATATTAAATTAAAGAAACTTACAATCCAATTATGTTCCACAATCCTAATATTTCTCTGAAATGTTATTTCAATAAATGAGATCAAGAATTGTAATAATTTGTCAATGACCGTGTCTTATAATCTATAACAGAACCACCATATTAAGGTGCAAGTGTGTCATCCATAGTTTGGTAGGAGCACATAGATCGTTGATAAGTGGGGATATCCACTTTTGGTGTTTTCAATAGCCAAAATTGAGTATTATATTGGTTTGTAGGTCTGAAATAATGATACAAAATTAAACATAAAATGGATGAAGGCAAGATGGTTTATATACTGAAATATGGATTGAAGAATTAGTAAATTAACATAACCCAATAATCAGAGAATCCAATTTTTCGATTATTTCATAAAATAATTGCACATTACAATGTTTGAATAAAAAAACAATAAAGGATTAGGGCTACTATTGTAAATGGAAGAAAAAAAATACATAGAAGCTGACCCAGAGGCAAAAACATGCCCGTAGATAACCTACTAACAACATATATTTTGAATAAATAGGAATAGCGCTAATTGCACAAAAAAAAGAGTATTTGGACGTGCATGAGATGACATATGCATAAATTTAAAATAAATTAGAAGCTATATAAAGATGATAATAGCAATTAAACAAAAAATATAACTGGGTAAACATACAGTTTGAGATGGTGTAGAGTTGGTTGTTGAAGAGAGAATGAGCACGCTAAAATGTCAGAGTGATCAAGGAAATGAAGAACCACTCCATACTGGTTTTCTTTTCATATTTCCTACTGTCTATTGTACACAATATGAGTTGGTGAACTGTTATTTCCGGGTTCCAAACGGATCGAACTCACGTACATAACACCTAACTGTGTGTTACCGTTATGGAAAATACATATACAGGATACCATCTACTTGAAGCCGTGTAAAAATAAACAGAAATAGAAAAAGGCAACCTATCACCGTTCTTGTCTACGTGGCAGGGGAGGTGGTCGACGAAGATGCACTAACCAGAGCACAAATTCTTATTACAGTTTTCCAAAAAGCCGATAGGTAAAAGGTCGAGGCCAGTACGTAACGCAGCAGCCAACATAGAGAATCGTCGGTAGTCTATATGAAATGGGAATTAACTTTTAGTCGTACATGTAGCGGTATACAAATGAGTTGCTCTAACATATGGTGGATGGTTGTATGTACAACCGTGCAGTTTGTTTGCACTTATCATTACGACTAACGAACTGGGTTCAGATGTGAGAAAACGACAGCCAGTGTACATTCAGTGGCGGGTACGGCATATAAATACCCAAGTCGCATACAGCCGCTAATGCAATACAGCGTACGTTTGGTCAGAGGAACAGGAACACATAAAGTGTGGGATATTAATACGCCACTACGGCTGTATCGACCTTCCTGTGAACCGCCGCTGACTGTGTACGAAAACCCCAAATTGCAGAAATGAATAGTAAACAATTACTGACCTTGCTGTCGATAAATTCTCTAGTCGAAGACATAAATGGTTCACCCTGAACGTAAACCCACCGCGAACATTACTGGGTAGAAAGAGTCGGGCAGATAGTAGAAGTAGAGGATATTTAGAATATAACCTATGTAAAATAAATGAATTTTATATAGAAAGAAATGTAGGTTTGTATACCCTTTTGATGTGTGTATGCAAATGTAATGTGTGTGTTCATACACACAAATATATTATGTATATGGTTCAGTTTATTCATATAGTAGATTTTTAGCATAAGTTGACACCTTTTTTCTATCTACAAAATCATTGTTTAAAGCATAGTAAAATACAGTGAAAATAGCAATGAAAATGCAGAAACCGGTAAATTTTGATCAATATTTTTTATGTTAAAAAAGGTCAAATTTGCATACATGTTGCCTTTTAAAAAAAACCGAATTTTGAAAAATTAAGCACATATGTGGCTGTATTAGCCAGTACCATATTTAGTATTGAAACGAATTATATGAATCAATGATATAATATATACACACACGTCAGTTTCAACCCACAAATGGAATATGCTTAAAATAACAAAGATGAAAAATGAGTCCTACGGAAATTGCATGCTAACAAAGAACTATAGCACTCTATATAGTATGGCTTTTGATATTTAATATATTGACGAAGATGTATCTACGTCGAGTAAGTTGGACAATATAGGCATTAAACTGAGACACCGTATAGATAAATTATGCAATGTCAGCAACAAATGAAGTTTATCAAAATCCGGACACAGTTCTATATGTAAAACGAAAATAGTCTCTCACAACAACAATGGGTGATAGAAAAATGACTACATTGAGAAATCAATTAACAGACATGAAGGTTTTCCTGATTCTTCATCAATGGCAGCGAGTATCCCAATCTGACTCATTTTTTCCAATGTCATAGAAAATTAAATGGTCCAAATAAGCACCTTATGTCTCGCTTGTCTCACTGTTGTAGCAGTTTATAGAGCATCTAAGTTGATATGAACAAACCTTTGGATTGTCTGAATATTTAGTAATATATGTCGTGTATACCTGAAGGAGTCAATGTGAACTCTGTTTTTTCTGTTCTTTTTTCTTTTTTTCATAGTTAATGGTACATGGAAAATATGGTGTAGTTGTTGTAATGTCGTTCAATTTATTTAAATTCACTTTACTTGCATTTATTTTATTTACATCCAATTTAAATTATTACTTGGTAAAGTAGTTATGATGCACAATACTTTTAAGTCTGTCAACTTATATCACACTTGTGTAATTTTCTGAATGACAGTAGAACTCCATGACATATTCTGCTTGAAAGCTTTCGCCTCCAATGTCGTGCAAAATGAGCACAGTCATTGCAGTTGAATAAAATATTTTTAAGATGGAAGATGTCAGATAGTAAATTATCGATCTTCTTGGTAACAACCATACTCAGTGTTATTACAAAGTTATATTCCTTTACACGCATATGAAATAGTTCATTTCCAGTTATGCATACGACGGATTATGGCTATTTTCTTCCATTACATCATTCCAAGGCGTACGTGTACTGTTATATGTTAATAACGATGTTGAATCAAATCACGGTCACTGAAAGTGAACTATAAATGGGACACAGCAGTCAAAATCCCATTTATCACACTAAAACAGTTTATATTCCCTTACACACATATAAAATAGCTCATTTCCAGTTTTTCATAATATAGATGATGGCTATTTTCTTCCATAATATCATCCTAAAGTGTACGTATACAGTTACATGTCAATAATAATGTTGAATTAAATTACAGTTACATGTGCAAGATAACTGTAATAATAAAAATGAGGATATTAAAATGTGCAATACCAAGTTTAGAAAATGTGACCTGATATTAGTTTCATGTTGAAATTCCATTATGTATTGACATGTGATCTTCACTACCTTCTGCTTGTGCAATTTTAGAATGACCACCTTCGGCAAGTATATGCTCTGCTATGTCCTAAGATAGATTAAATGCGATTAAAATATATTAACATAAAAGAGTAAACATGCCTGTAATCTTCAACTGGTAAAGAAAGTTTAACATGATCGTAAATTAGTAGTTGGAAACAAAATGCAAATTATGAAGAGGAAAAGCATGGTAATTCTTTAATCGGATTCGGATAAAAAAAAATACATAGGCTGAAGTTATGGTCTAATTATCTTCATCAGATTGGAACCTTTACAGATTGAGTAATATGGACATTCTCCATATGGGAGAAAATTAAATAAAGTATTTCAAAGTGCATGTTACTTATGAAAATAAATCATGAAGATAACAATAATTAAACTTATCACATTTTCTTCTGTACCGTGTATTCACTGCTAGCATATGCTGTGTGCGTGAAAACCCATGTACAGTGGAGTTGGATCTTACAATTCGAGAATCTGTAATCAACACCCAAATGTCGAAGTCAGTTTTTACCGTAATAGAGAGAATAAGAAAAAGTTTTGTACAGAATATAACGGATATCTTCAAATAGTAGACATGACGTCAATTTCATACATCAATTCGACCAATAAACTACAGAGAAGATCCATATCAAAATCCGTAGATCTACTCGCTGTTTCATGAAAGTCGAGGCTGCATAAAAGGGATCCGTTAAATGATGAAGGCTTAGGAGAGAAACGAAAATGGATTTAGGGAAGATGAGTGAGAGTAAAGAGTAAAGGCGTAGGTTGGAGAGAGTGAAGTAGCGGTTGGATTAACTGACGAAATGGAAGAGAGGGATGAAATTATACAAGATAGGAATTTGCAAAGTTTTGTAGACAGGACACGTGTCGTGATAACAATCGTTTGGTTTCTGTTTTCCTTTTTAAGTAATAGATTATTGCTTCTGCGCATTAATAACTGAGTTTGAATTAGACTGACCCATGTATTATTTTCTTTTGAATGTAATACTCGGGTCAGACCGAGTATTTACAGGTTGTTGATATCTTACTTTGGGTTGCTGCTAGAGCTATGAAGTCTTTTCATCCTTTTTGGAGTGGTCGTTGTCTTAGTATATGATGTTGTATGTTCATGTATATTATTCACGATAATGTACTTGTATATGTAACTTCCACAGTCGACAGATGTAGTTGTATCATATGTATTGTATCACATGTATATCAACTGATTTCAGTTATATAAAAATGAGACTTTTGATTATCTGTGTTCCGCACTTAGCTTGTTTGTGTTATAATTATATATATTGTCCTAAACTATTATAAACCATCGTAGTTTGTTTTATACTGGAATTGGGTATGTCGATGGGAGTAAATAAATGAGAGATGAAAAAAAATTTAAAAATATATACTACTCCTATCGAGGTAACCAATACTAGTGTAAGGCCTAACAACGGATGGCCGCTCCTATCCAGCCTTAATCTTCGTAATAACAGACAGTATTTCCTTTAATACTCTTTGTTATTTTGAGCATAGAGGTGGGGCGTCACAGTTGGTATCAGAGCATGGGGTTTATGGACATAATATAAAACATAACTTAGATGGAACATGTGTTACAACTCTTTGTCGATGTTTTTAGTTGTGCTTTGAGTCAAAAACTATAGTTTTGAAAATATGTTGAAATTTTTAAATATCTTTATTTAAAAATAAAAGGTGAAACTGGGTTTTGATGATTGGTTGATTCGTGTTTAGTTTATCAGAGTGCGCAGCGAAAACAATGAGACTGTCTTCGCTGAGTACGGCTAATAGCCTTTTTGATTTAAATCAAAATATGAAATTGAAATAAATTTCAATTGCTGTTTACATAGCTGTGTTTATTTTGTTTTCTTTGAAAATTTCGAATCCGATTTGAGGATTCGAAGCGATTGCAATTATGTGAATTCGTTGAGATTTTTGCTGTTTTAAATTATCTTCATTGAAGATATATTTGAATGATTTTTTTGTTCATTTTTTGGTATATGTGCAAATTTAGGTTGCATGTTACTACATTAAATTTTACGTTGAACCGATGCTTGGTTTTAAACGTATTTTGTTGCCGTTATTTCTATAACGAGATTTTTACACCAATGCTAATTTTTTGAAGCCCGGTGTTTGGTTGACATTTTAATGAATGAAAATTCACTTATATTATATTTTGATGCAAATTATTTTGATGAGATTTTGACTTTAAAAATTACTGCCGCTTTGAATTCAGTATCCGTCAATATTAAAGTGGATTTTCAAGCGGTTATCCTACAATGCTGATTTTGAGATCCGTTTTTACGGTGTTTTGAGAAATAAAATTTCCTTGTTGAAATTGCTACTGTTGTTGCTGTTTTAAGCACGTGGATTAAAAATCGTTTTAAAAAAAATTGTTTTCAAAATTTTTCAGTTTATGTTTTCAAAGGAATGAGGAAGCGATTTAAACGTTTGTGCAAAATCGAGGACTATGACCCCTTTCTTTTACTGATTCGCTTATTTCCGGACATGTTCAGTTGAGAAAGTAAATTATTACTTTTATAAAATAAATGAAATTGTCTTCAGAAGTTTTGCAGTTAGCGTTTTCAAAAGAATGAGGAAGCGATTTAAACGTTTCAACAAAATCGAGGACTATGACCCCTTTCTTTTACTGATTCGCTTAATTGCGGACTTGTCCGTTTGAGAATGTGGAATGTTATTTTTGGAATACACAATTTTGCACTTTTAAGGAAACGATGAAGAGAATTAAACAATTTAGTAAAACTCGTGGTTATGGGACATGTGCGTTTGCTATTTTGGTTAATTCCGGACTCGTTAATTGAAATATTTGTTGTTTTGATGATTTTGATGATTTTCGTGTGCTTTCGAGCCACTATGTTGGACCTTCGGGTCATTTGTTGGACCTTCGGGTCAATACCAGTACCAGACCTTCGGGTCATTTGTTGGACCTCCGGGTCATTTGTTGGGCGCCAAAATTATGTTGGGTACTTGGTAGGCTTCGGTCATTTGTTGATGCACGTGCGGCGTAGCTAAAACTCGCCATTTGTTGGGATCGATCCACCGTTTATGTTGATTTTCTAGATTATCTTAATTGATTTCTAGATATTTGTTGTTTCCAATTATCTGCAGGTAATTGGATATTTGTTGTTGATTATCGCTTGTGATAATTAGATATTTGTTGTTTTTGGTTATCGTTTTTGATAATCGGATATTTGTTGATTTTGATTATCGTTTTTGATAATCGAATATTTGTTGTTTCTGATTATCGTTTTTGATAACCGGATATTTGTTGATTTTGATTATCGTTTTTGATAATCGGATATTTGTTGATTTTGATTATCATTTTTGATAATCGAATATTTGTTGTTTTTGATTATCGTATTTAATAATCGAATATTTTTTGATTTTGATTATCGTTTTTGACAATCGAATATTTGTTGTTTCTGATTATTGTTTTTTAATAATCAGATATTTGAAATTTAATTATCATTTTTTGATAATTAAATAATTGTTGATTTGAGATTTAATTATCGTTTGTGATAATTAAATATTTGTTGATTTTAGGTTTAATTAGCGTTTTTGATAATTAAATATTTGTTGATTTGAGATTGGATTATCGCTTGAGATAATTAAATATTTGTTGATTTGAAATTAAATTATCGTTTTTGATAATTGAATATTTGTTGATTTGAGAATTCTGATTATTGTTTTTGATAATTAGACCTTTGTTGTTTTCTGATTACCGTTTTGGTAACTAGATATTTGCGGTTTTGCAAATTTTGATTTGTGTTTTCTAATTATCTTTGTTGATAATTATATTTTTCCGTTTTCTAATTATCGTATCGATAATTAGATATTGTTGTTTGTGATTTATATATTTAGATAATTAAAATATTGTTTATAATTGCATTTATTCAGTTTTGTTGTTTTCTGATTATCTACTTGATAGTTAGATTTTTTTGAGAATTTGTGAATTTCTTTTATGAAATTAATAGATTTCTTTGGCGTTTGTGCTCCTGACCTTTATTTTTCTAGCTGAACCAGTTTATGTTAGAAAAATAATTGTTATTAACGTCCTTAATTATGAAAATTGCGGGGACGTAATTTTTATAAGGAGGGGAGTCTGTAACAACCCGGGGTGTTGCCCAATTTATAATCATCATTAAACGATTATTGAGCTAGCTAATCGCTAATTGATGTTTTCAATCGAGTGATAATCCTTTTGTAATTCGTTTAAAATTGGGTTAAGTGTTGTTGGGCTTTAAATATTGAATATTGGCCCATGGGTTTTCATGCCGTGTTATCTCGTGTAATACCCGTCCCCCTTTACCTTTCTCATTTGAAAACCATAAACCTAATCAAACGAAAAGAAGAAGAAAAAAAGAAATGGCGGCTTCGTCCTCTTCTTCGTTCCTCTGCAAAAATTAGGGCTTTCGAAATTCTTCGAGGTCGCACCTCTGTTGATCGATCGGTGGGTACTTGCGAGTAGCTTGGATCGTTCGCGGCTGCTTGATTGAGCTAGACGTTGCTTCGATTCAGGTGGGTGAACTATCACTCACATCTAATCCATTCTTAATGCTGAGCTTAAGTTGTTCGATTTTTGTTTTGATGATTGATGTTTTCTGGCACGGTTCGATTTCTGTAAACATTAGCTTGATGATTTTTGGGTCTGTTCGACCTCCTATATTTGCGTTCGTGTATATTTGGTTGAAGTTGTTAACTATGTGCATTGGCCATTATACTTTGTTTCGATGATTGATGAATTACGACTTGGTCAGATTTCATGTTGGCCTCGGCTTTCACTTGATTCTATGATGATTTAATTTTTTTGTTTTTTTCCTCGTTCGATTTTACTTACTGGTTTATCTCATGACCACCACGACTTTGTTTATGCGATGGTATTATTGGGTCGTTTTAAATTCGAACTGCAGGTGCCAATTCTCTTTGGACTGCGGTTGTTTTTAGACATGGTTTGCAAACTTGATTTTGCAGGAAACAATTTGATTCGACACTGTTTTGATTTGATAATGATGTACCATGATTTTTGAACTTGCACAATTCTGTCTCACTGCCATGATGGTATTGCACTTGTGCTTGTTGACAGTGATAACCTTTTTGCTTTGTGAATTTGGCACTGACTTGTTCAAAGTTTGATATAATTTAAAACTGCTATACATTTGTACCCCTGTAACTTATTAACTTTGGTCACTTGACATTTGGACTTGGTCATATGCTATTTTGGCCTCCTCTATACGCTGCACCACTGTTACATGTATTTTGGACTTCGTCTTTGATGTCGAGGCTACTGCATTAATGTAACGACCCATGATTTTAAGTAATTAAAATTTGAATTTTAATTAATTTTAAATATAAATAAGTGAATTTATAAGTCGAATAAATTTTAATTTGAATTATTGGATTTAATTGGATTAGTAAATCGATAATTTAATATGTTAAATTATGGAAATAATTGAAAATTGGGTTAAATATGATTGAAAATGATTTGTAAAATTTTATTTTATCATATTGAAGTTAGAACGATATTTTAGCACTTTTAAAATCGAATTAAAAGTTAATTTGTGAAAATTGAATATTTTAATATTTAATCGACTAGTGAAAATAGTCAATTTTTGAACAGTCTCAGAATTGAAAGAAACCAGTTCCATTGGATCCATAATAGTTAGTTATTACCGGATTTCAATTTTCATAGCAATCGGAGTTATTGTTTGATCGTGGCAGCTCGAAACGCATTGAATTATTTTTAATTTTAATTTGGCGAGTTAAAATAGCCATTTTTCAAAAAGTCTCGGATTTCGACGAAACCAGTTTCATCGGATCCGTAATGTGATATTATTGTAAGGTTTCAAATTTCATGTCAATTGGATTTACCGTTTGTCCTGTACAAATTAAAACGCCTAGAAAATCGTTTAAATCGGTTTAATTTAAATCGAACGTTTGTTGCCATAACTTGCACAGATGTCCGAATTAGCTTCCGAAACCTGTTCCATTGTGTACGGAACGCGGGGTAAACCCTAGAAACGCTGGTTACGGCGCGTGAATCGGAGTTAGGAATTTCCGGAATGAATAGTGTCGTTCGTTTTCCTATAAATAGCCCCCCTCTCTCATAAATTAAAAAAATAAATAAAAATAAAACCCTAATCTAAACATTGCAGCCGCCACCCTATTTTCCACGGCCAAAATTGTCTCCCCTTCCTCCTCAAAAATCTTTCGATCCAAGCATCGATTGAAGAATTCTTCAACTACAATATTGTTAAGCACGATGAGAGCTTCGATGTGAACGGTTGTGATGTAAAACGGAGCATCGTAGTGGGAGCTACAGGGGGCCGATGGTGGCGACTTGCGCACGCATTTTCTAATGGAGGGGATGGCCAAGCTTACTCTTGTCGAGGCCGAACGTAGAGGAGGCAAGGGGCTACGCGATGGAGTATCTTGATCGAGTTCAAGTTCAACGTGGACGTTGCAATATTAAACCCTAGGAGAAGCTAATGGGTTCGGTTTTAAAGTGAACGGCCTGGAGTTTCACGTGAATGGGGGGGAGGAGAAGGAGCACGCATGGATCTGATGGCATAGGCTTGGATCCTACGGCCCAGAATGGATGGAGGTTAAAATAATAAAGAAAATGTTGTAATTTATATAGTTTAAATTGTGTAAACTTATAAAATGCATATCTTTTTCATACGAGGTCGAAAACGCGCGAAACCAGTTACGTTGGAATCGTATGGACGAGCACTACGCGATAAAATTAGATTGGAGTCGTTTGGAGTTAGTGAGAATTTCGGGTAAAATTAAACGTCCATTTAATTTTATTCGAAATAAATCGCTAAAACGAAATTGAAATCAAAGTGAGAACTTCTCACTCAATCGAATCGGTTTCGATTTTATTTTAAATGGTTAGATTTAAAATATTTGAATGCATGTTTGAATGATGATTGATATCGATTGATTGTTAAAATAGACATTATACGCCGTTAGTAAGCGGATGTTATTTATTAAAAACATATACCGCGAATATTTCATAAACAGTGAAATTGGTATTATATATATAATAGCAATATATATATATATATATATATATATTGGCATATGTATATATTGGAGTTATTGATTTTCCGCATTTGTTTAGCGGATGAGACCCTATTGCGCCGTTATTAAGCGGATAATATTATTAATCCCATATACCGCGATAATTCCGTACTGGAGCGGAATTGGTATTGTGCTAATGTTGGTGGATGCAGGAAAACAGGTTGGAGGGATCCAACTGGATTCCTCAACAGTATTTATTTGATTTCAGATATTTTGATATTTGATGGATTATCATATCGATATATGATATCGTTGTAGTCGTGATTGACTATTTGGTGTGTAGCATCATTGGACCAAGTTTTTGAATTTTAAAATGTTTTTAAAGGGATTTTTAAAAGTATAAGTTATAAAATATTTTGGAATTGATCCATTTTAAATAAATAAACGTTATACTTTTAAAAGTTATATAAAATTATGATTTTGAGAAAATATAGTTAAAAACTGATTTTTTGAGAATATGATGCTAATGATTTTATAAAATGATTAAATCAGGATTTTTGAATTTATTATAAAAAGTTTAAAAATAGGATTTATAAAATTTAACTATTTTATAAATCAAAATGGTGAAATTATAAAGGAGATTAAAGACGTTTTAAAAGAATAATACAAATTGATTTGTATAAAAGATTTATAAAATGGATATTTATAAATTAGAATATTTTGAATTATAAAACGAGTTTTATAAGTGTTAGAATAAATTGTGAATGAATTTCATAAGTGAATGAAATTCATAGAATTATAAACGGTGAAGTTATAAAGGAATTTAATAAGCAGTAGGTTTATAAAATTTATAAAGTTGTTAAAAGAATAGGTTTGGATAAATAATTGAATCTTATAAGTTATAAGATTTATAATTATGAAGTTCAAAGGAACGATTTTTGCAAGCAAATAAATTATAAGTATTTGACTTATAATATGAATTTTTAGTATATCATTTGGATATGAAATTGAATAGGTTAATAAAGGAAATTTATAAAAAGGGAAGTAGTTATAAAACAAATAGAAATAGAATTTATAAACGTTGTTTTTATAAATTCCCAAAGACTTATTTTGATAAGTAAATTGTTATAACTTATTTATGGAGTTATATTCACGTTTTGAATGTGAATAATCCTTTAAAATGAAATGAATAAAAGAATGAAATTTGTTAACATAGTATATTCACGTTTTTGAATTGTGAATAATATGTTAAAGAAATGTTTATATTATGATGTTTTAAATAGAATTAAAACGATCTAACGATGTTTAAAATGTGTTGAGATTCGAAACCATAGATTTCAACATTTATTGTTGAAATAGACGTTTTCGAGAAATAGAAGGGAATGGTGGACTATAACACTGTTGTTATAGTAAATGATTTCCGAAAGGAAATGTTTTGTATAGTATTGGGATTTATATATCTATTTAATTTCGAATCCCTATAGTAGTGATTTTGGGTTGTCGTAACGATGTTTTACGTAACATTCGTTTTGGCCCAAATAAATATGTTTAAGAGAATGATTTCCTTAAAGAATGAAATATATACTTAATCTCGATTTAAGTATATTGAATATTTTCTAAGTGTTGAAAATAAATAAAATTTGTGAATTACTTATTTAATAAGTATGGAAATGTTTTCCAATATAAAGTGAATACTTTGAGGATTTATCTTTTTGAAGATAAATTGAAATGAATAATTGAAATCGTATATGCATGGATATTTTGGAATATAAATTCACTATGGAATTTATGAATAAAAAGGGGACTTGTTTAAAAATAAATATTGATTTATTTTTGAGATATTGAATTATATATCTAGTAAAGATATTTTGGAAAATAAATAATTTGGAAAATTATTTGGAATCTGGTGATGTGTGCATATCCATTGATAGTTCAATAACCGGCTATCAATATTTCCCTTTGAATGGGTAATTGATGTGATTTGTTTGAATTTGAATGCCACACTTATTTTTGAATAAGCGCTCACTATTCGGGTTAACCGGGAAAGGACCATGGGGTCGTATAACCCATTCTGAATATGTGATACGTCGTTATGAATTGCATTTGAAGATCGGTGTTGAAGACCGGGTATTTGCGAGAGTGATAGGATGACCTGTCGATTGACTCTGCACCGAGTTGCTCCGGTATAGAGTTCTCCATATGTGATGGTGAATCCGATCGGGATTGTGAATATCCGGATTGCGAGGACTTCTTGGTAAGTGCCTTCGGTTTTGTTCGAGCCCGGAACAGACTTGTATGGATTGTATGTCTGACATTACAATTTGAGATATAAAGCCGATTTCTTTCAAATATATTTCTGTTGGTGGCGGAGAATTTATTCTTTTAGCTTAACACCCTTCTCTAAGACGTACGAGCTCAGAGGTTATGTAGTTGAAGGTTATCAGCGATATATTCCCAATTTGGTAATGTGACATGCTGAGTGTTGCTGTGAAATGATCATTGTGTTGATTATTTGTGATAGGATCGTTTATTTGATCGTCTATCCTGGTGATCATTTCTATGATCACTTGTTGACCCAAAGCATGGCTTTTGTATAAAGTATGTTTTTGTGGATGTGACTTCGTCGAGCCTCACACCTCGTGAATGGTCAAAACAGGAAAGATGCGGCAAGGTTATGAGGGGTAGCTCCCTTTAGGGTATGTGCATTTCCTTCTGGAAAAGGGTGGTGTCATGGTATGGAGCCAGATACTTACTCATGTTGAAAACACTTTATGATTGTGTGAATTGATTACGAGCGCTCGGTTGAAAGGTCCCAAAGGACCGGGGGATGGCATATTCGGTCAGTTGTTACTCAGTTAGTGGTAACCCGGCCTTGTGTTGGTAGAGATCCGGTTTGGTTCTCGGGGATGTCCATCCAGAGGCATTCTCATGTGGCAATGGGAAGTTCCTTGGCCTGATCATTCGTTGGAAATCCAAAGAAACAATACGAGACTTGTACGGTTTTAGTTGTAGAACCTGCCATTTAATATGGTAGCTATAGTAAGCATACTATAATGGTACCTATGCTGGCTAAGATTTATATTCTACTTTCGAAATGAATTTTTCCTACACTATGCACTAGTAAAAATATAAAATGTTCTTTTAATACGTATCAAGCATCTTTGACTATCATAAGGAGAAATCTCCTCCAAGTCTGCGTTTGCATTGTGTGTGTGGCGGGAGGTCTTATGGTAGTCTCATTTTTTAAAAGCATTGCGAATTGACTTTAAAAATATTCCTCTATTTTGATTTTAAAGATAAATAAACTGTTTTAAGTTCTCACACCAGTCACATGACTGACTCGGAGTTTATTGTTTTCCTTCCTAAACTCTGGGTGCCCACCAATTTCCACACGGGCAGTTAAGAGTTAGGTTTATCAGGATATTCTGGAGTTGCTGGAGGCAAGATGGATGGCATGGCGTATTATTAGTATATAGTATTTCTTTTTCCGCTGCACTGTTTGTTGTTGTTGTTGTTGTTGTACACTCTGATGATACGATGTAATGAAATGTAATGTATAAAATGTAATAACTGATATAGTTCTTTGTTTAAAGATTATTCATTTGTTATTATATGTTGTTCCGCTGCGAATTGTGAGATTCTGATGTTGTTCTGTTGTGTTCTGTTCCGTTCTATTTTCTGTTTTCTTTTCTCTCTATTTTCTATCTTATCTCTATTTCTGTCTTTTTCTTCTTTTTCGTTTTCTTAAAACCCTAAGTGTTCGGTTTTCCGTCATTCGATTGCTCGGCAGTCGATAAAGTGAGTATCGATGTTGAATTTTCGGAAGACGAAGAATCGGGTCCTTACATCTGGTATCAGAGCATATGGTTAAGCGGCAACCATGGTTCTGTTGGGTATTACTCATTAGAGATAGAGTCAGTAGTAGTCTAGAATGAGTTTGAGTGTAATAATAACTATGAGAGCGTATTTGTTAGTGAATATAAAATTGTTTATATTGTGATGATTGGTTTATTGAGTGGCATATAAACCTTCGTCAGCGTGGTCTCGACAACTATGCCGAAGGGGTTTCTAAACACTTGAATAGAACAATTCGACACAGTGTTGTTTTTAAATTGGGTAAATGAAATAATTTTACCTTGATTATATTTTATATATAAAGGAATAATTTTTCAGAATGATTAAAGTGTATATAAGTTGATTGTTTAGATGTTTGAATAATCTAAATTAAAGAATAATTGTATAAGCAAATGAATTATAAGAATTGAATTATAATTAAAGTGATTTACAATTGTGAAATAAACTTATATATATAAGAAGTGAAACTATATGAATATATTTATGAATATAGGAGTTGTAAATGAATTGAATGAATGGATTAAATGAATCAATTGAATGTGAATAAAGTTGATATGAAATAATGAGTTTAAGTGTTAATTCATTAGAATCTAATGTTATTGGAAGTTGAATGATTGAATGAAAATCAATTTAATTAAACCAATTGAAAGTGATGACGTTAAACCAAATTGAATGAATATAAGCAAAGGAATTTGGTTGTAATTAATATACATTGGTTGTTATATGTTTGTTAGTTGATTGATTGTATATAATTCATTAAGTGTTAATGAAATTGAATTAATGAAATTGGAAGCTAAAGTAATTGGAATTCGATTGGAAGTTAAGTGAATCTTAAATAGAATTGAATTTGATTTGGAAGTGAACCAACTTGAATATGAATTAGTGAATATAAACTAACTGAAAATGAATGTTAGTAAATCCAATGTAAATGAATCAAATGTGATTAAATTTGTAACGACCCATAAAATTTTAATAATTTTAATTGATTTTTTTTTTACTGAATATTTGTGAAATTTTTATTAATAATATTTTGAAATAAAAATTTAATATTTGGATTACGTCCAATTAAACATAGCAGATGGTAAATTTCCAATTTACTTGATGAAAGTTTATTTATTATGAATTCTATTAGAATCAAATCAGTTAATAATTGTTGATAATAAAATAATTTCCAAACTCGAATATTTTTCTATAGAAAATTTCTAAATCCTCTTCTGAGTAAGGCGTCATCTTTCGTTTTTCTAAATTTGGACGTCTACTGCTCCGTTTACCTTATTTCTGACGAATTAACAGCATTTTTGGTTCTGATCATCGACTTTTGATGTATGATCGTACCAATGATATCTGTATAGTGTTGTGATCGTCTCGTCATGCTAATCTCAATAGTCTATTTATTTCTGTATTTTGAAGTCCGGTACGCGACGGAACCAATAAACTGTTCATCGTACCGGTACCCTAAACTCTTACTTTACTACTTTCTTTGGTTTCAAAATTTGAAACGTGTTGTCCAGTCAAACTATTAATTGCTTAATAAATTTTTTTCCAAATTCAGATAGACCTTTCCATACGTAGCCATTAATAACTTTTGTAATCATCGTCCTTGCTTTTATTATTCGTTCCGTGCACTGACTATACCCTTCCCACTACCCATTATTATTTCTATATGTTTCTATTGAAACTTATATTTATATTTATGATGGGACGTTTCTTCTGCTCTTTCTTTATTTCTGTTTTTAACTCTGGAAAGAATACGCCCATTCCTTTATATCTATGAAACTGGCCATCACAATAGAATGCATTAAATCTTTCGACGGAATCAACGTGACTGTTGCTGTTCCTTTCCTTTCTTATATATTTATTTATTTATTTATTTATTTATTTATTTTGTACGTTACTGTGATGTTTCTTTCATTGACTCTACACATTTTCGGTTCTCTTGCATATATCTCGGCATTTGTATCTTTGGTACGTGCTGCTTCTACTCCTCATTTTTCCTCCTCTGCTCTCCTTTATTTAGCCTTTCCTCTTCTCTGTTTTATGTTCCAACTCCAGCTCCCAAAATTTGCGCATGGCTGCTCCTCTATATTTTTTTTCTTCTTTCTCTTCCTATCCAATCCTCAACCCCTCACGTCCCCTCTTTCTCCCTCTCCTCTCTTCCTTCTTCTCCCTGTGATAACCGAGCACCATACACCCAATCGACCACTTATCCCTCCAAGCCTACTCCCTTCCCTTAAACCGCTGCTCCTCCCTCCTTGTCCCATCTCAGTCGGCCCAGGACCACACCCACGCGACCACCGTGAGCCGCTAGCCACCTCCGCCTTCACCAACCGTCCTCCCTCCGACTCACCTGAGCCACGTCGACTTGCACCGATAACCAACGCAGCATCTTCCCACTTCGGCCACCACAGCAACTACCGACAACCACCTCCTAGTTTCCTCCAGATCCGCCCTTACTCAACGCTCAGCCATCAACCCACAGCAGCCGGCCCTCCTCCACCACCAAGCCGACTCACCTCCACCTTCGCCACAGCCAAGCCGCATCTTTTCCGCTTCCAGTCACCGCCTCCAACTCCTATCCAACTCGGCATCATCTCCACCAGTTGTAGCCCATCGCGTCCTCCTCTGTCTAGCCAAGCTAGCGGCTCTTCCCTGCTTGTATTCGAGCCTTGCCATTCTCTTTTGAGGTATATATATATAAACGTATATATTAATAAAAATTCCATGGGTAAGTTTTAGTATGCTAGTTCATATGGATATAGGTTTGTATATAATAAGTAATGTAATATAGTTGGTATTATAAAATAGGTTAGCTCACTGTAGTATATGTTGGGTTTATACATTGAGTTATGATAAGTATTTTAGGTCGCGACTGCTGATTTGTTCATGCATGGATTGTAGAGTATATATGGTAGTATGTTGAGTCGTCTATAATATTAAAAGTTTATATTTATATGACTTATTTAACGGTCTGCATATGTAAGTTTATTTAGTCTAATGCTTGTTTTGGGTACAAAGGTCTGTCTGCATATTTATAATAGGTATCTATTGGTGCTTGTGGTCTGCATGTTTCATACAGACTGATGTTAGTTTATTTTAAAATTTTGTATATATGTATACTTTTGAGTCTCATGTACGTTCACTGTCTACCAATTTATAAATGCTGTATGAAACGTGTTTGCACATAGGTAAGGTGGGTAGTATGCATATATGATAGTATATATTATATTTCAGTGTTACCGTGTTGAAAAGTCTAATTTCATACATATGTATCTAGTACTTTTATAAATAGTTAGGTGGGGAAGTAAAACATTCTGCTTATATTTGTATATTGATTTAAGTAAGCTGGGTACGTTCAGTCAGTTATATGAGTTGTAACCAGTTTGGATATATTTCATATACTTCTAGATATATGTTTAAATTTTAATATTGATTTGATAATATGGTGTTAAAAATATAATACGTTTTAAAAATATTTTTGCATGAGTGTGCGTATATATATATATTTCATTTTAGACATTGTTTTGAAAGGAAATAATAAGATAATAATAATATACTATTCGTTCGAATTTATCATCATCAACCAAATTCTGATTTGATTTCATCAATTTCTCGTTATTAGCTTTGATCGTCGGATTCGTGCCGATCTTTCTTCGCTTTGATTCGTAACTCAACTCAGTTTCGTTGTCTTCCTCTCTAGCCTCGAAAGGTGAGCAATCACTCACGATTTAACATTCTTATACTTATTAAATTTGATTTCAATTGAAACGACAATTGAAATATGCTGTTATTAGTTATTTAAATTGTTTATATGCTACTATTTGTAACTGTTCACCTATGGGACATGACACCATATCCCGTCGTCTATATTATACTGTTATTGATGATATATGCCTGTTGTTATATTATTATCATATCTGTTATCACCCTGCAAGTTCCCTATTAATATAGAATTCACTATGGGTGGAAATGATACATACCCGAACGGACTTTAGAATAGAAGAAAATCGTTATGGGTTGAAATGATAAACCCAAATGATTTTTATTTAATTGAATTTGGGATTACGGGTTGAAATGATATCCACCCGTATATATTTAGTGTACGGATTGAAATGATAAATATCTGTAGCACTTGACCATATGATAGGAAATATATACGGACACCGTTGGTTCACATAAATATTTTGAAAATCAATTTCTACAGTTGAAAGAAATATATGAGATTTAATAAATATTGGTTCTTAAATTATTATAAAAAAATGGAAATTTTATATATAGATTAATAATAATATTATTGAGATTGTTTTAATCCATAAGTATT
Source organism: Allium cepa (assembly GCA_030765085.1). Lineage (NCBI taxonomy): Eukaryota > Viridiplantae > Streptophyta > Magnoliopsida > Asparagales > Amaryllidaceae > Allium > Allium cepa. The sequence goes on along the minus strand of CM060938.1, from coordinate 947,323,927 downwards.
ATTTAAGATTTATATTCAAATTTTACCGTTGTAAAAATTTGAAAAAAATTAAGTTTGGGAGATAATTTTGGGTTTATAAAAAAATGGTTTTTAAATAAGGATTTATTTAATTAAATCGATCTGCAATATTTGAATGGGAAGGTCGGATTGATGTTGAAACGATTTGTTAAGTTGAGAAACTAAAAATAATTTACTTTATAAATATACAAATACTATTTTGGGAAGTATGGAGATATTTGAAGTGAAAATGATATTTGGTTTTGAAGTATAAATTAAGTTGAAAAGACTACGGTGTTATAGTGTATATTTCTATCTTTTAAATAGTTCCATGGACCCTTAGAGGATGGTTATCCCAAACATCCTCCAAGTTAATTATATTTCAGTTGATATTTCACTTGAGTTTAGATTTATAGATATAAGAATGTTAATCCTGACTCGAGTGTTTTGTGTTTTGCTTTACGCTCGGGTCAGACTGAGAGATACAGCATTTGAGACTCATCTTCGAAGTTGGAGCTTTACTTGAAGATCCAGCTATCTATCCCTTCAGTCATCCAGTTGATTGGTTCAGAGAAGCCATCTGTTGCATTGGAGACTTCATGGCATTTGAACTATTCGGTTGTATTTTATTTCTAACTCTGAGGTATATAGTAGCTTCATGAACTACTATTCTTTATCTATTCCGCTGCATTGTATTACTCTGTGTAAGTGATCTATGATTGATTTATTTACTGTATATTTTAAGTTTTGCCAAATTTTATTAACAATTCAGTATTTTGTATTATTCAAGTCGGACATGTACGGTTTTATTGTCGATTTGAATGGTCCAAAATAGCGGGTCGTTACAGTTGGTATCAGAGCTTTGGCTCTAGGCAAAACTTAGCATATATGGTAAATTTATTTACAGAATCACTTTCGCTCGAGTTGAATCTCTTTCTTTTGACTCGATTTCCTTTGAATTTCAGAATGTCCCTCGGTTCCGAAATTCATTCTGTCTCTCCCAATTTATATTCATTTGATTCTAGAGTATCCCATAACTCCACTGAATGATTTGTAAAGGGGGTGAAAACTCCTTTTCAATTGGCATTGACTCACCGAAGATTTCTGTATCCTCGGTTTACGATGCAGATATATCTTGTTATGCCGAATTCTATATCTCTGGCGGTCGAATGTCGAATTGCCTCAGAATTCTACACCTATCTAATTTTGGAATCACGGTTGACCGGTAAAGGTCGCCCGCGATTTATAGAAGTATATCCATCTTCTATTTTGTAATTTAATTATCTCATCTTCGATCGAGTCCATCTTCGAATCAGGATTCTATTGATTGGAGTTCCTCTAAATTAAATCTCTATCTTTGTTTTGAAATCCATTCTTGAATCATCCTTTGAAAATCGGGTTTTGTTTGTATTTTGAAATTGTTTATACCGAAAATTTATTTTGATAACTATGATTTTTTTGTATATATAAAAGTGAAAATGTTTTCGATAAGGATTATATACCTATATATATAAAGCAAATAAAAATGTTATTCTATATAAAAAGGTTTTGAAAGGATTGGAAATTTTGAAAATTTATAAGAAAGTGATTTATATAAAAAGGATTTATAACTGAAGGGTTAAATTTGAAATTCGAGAATTGAATTCCGATATTTTGAAATTGGTTTTAAGATTTTGGAAAAATATATAAAAATAATACGATTTAAAAGTATTTTTCCGAATAAGAAATGTTTCAAATGGGTTAAAATGAATTCCAATAATTTTGAAGAAATTTCAAAGAAGTTTTCAAGAAAATAGAAGTCCAGAACTCACTTATGTCGCTGGAGAATAATTTCGGTGATGAGTGCACGCATCATCGACATTGATTTTCGAGTTTCAGAGTGGGGGAGAGGCGACTTTAATAGCTTCGCTATGCGAGTGATTTTGTAAAACCGTTTTTGATTTCAAATTCCGAAGTATAATTTGATATTTTCGAAAGATATATGTATATATTTGAAACAATTTAAAGTGAGACCGGTGTTCAGTCCTCGAGTTTTCAATTTGACTAGCAATAACTCTATTCATAAAAAAATAAAAAAATTGATTTCCAACTCTTAGATTTGAAATTTGATTTCATCGACTATTTTGAAGGTTCGAGCACTTCCAAATCAAGGTTTAAAAGTTTTAAACTAAGAAATTTCGAAAAGTATAAAATTTTTGATAAAGCATATAAGTTTAGTTTTGTACGTTTAAGTTGAAACCTTTTGTTAAGAAAATGAATATGACTATTTTGAATTATACTAATATGGAATTTAGCTTTGAAATGATTTGAAATTTGCTTTTATTTTAGTTTTAGATAATGGTTTTCAGAAAGGTAAATTGGATATTTCATACAGAAATAGATAGTTTAAAAGTTTAAAAAAAAAGGGGATAATTATAAATTTGGAAACCATTTTTGAGTATAACTGATTTTGAGAAAATATTTGGTTTTGAAATTTAATTGAAATTAAAACCAGTACTTATATGGTGATTTTGGAAATGAATTTGTTTGACTTGAATTATTTTAATTTGGAAAATAGGATAATTTTCTAAACCTATTATTTTGGGAACATTGAAATTTAGATATCTAATTTGGAAGAAAATTTGGTGAAATCATATATAACTGAATTGATATTGAAATGATTTGAAATTTGAGAACCTTATATTATTAAACACTTGATTTGGGAGTGTCGAACTATATAAAATGGATTTGTATAAGTATGAAGTTGATTTGAAATCTATTGATTTGAAAGCTACTCAATTTGGAAAGAGATTTTATATAATCGAAGTCTATATAAGTATGATTTGATCTACTATTGATTTGGAAAGTATTCGATTTGGGAAAAATGGAATCCTATATATATGGACTTTATATAAGTACGATATTTGAAAGTGATTTGAAAAGGTACTATATGATATATATTTTCAAAGTAAAGATATGGAAAGTGCCTTCTGCTTGATATCCGCTTTGTGGCCACATCGTGGATTCATTCTATCGATATTATTCTCTCTGATTTTTGGTTTTCCGGATGTAATACTCGAGTGTTCCCACCGTGGCGTAACCCATGGTTTCTTTTTCTCTCGCGAATGCATAGCGCAATTGCCTGGCTGAGTCTTGCCTAGGGGTACGGATTGTTTCCTGGGGGATCCAGGCGTAACCATTGTGTATCCTGCAATCTGTGTAGGTCGCGAATAGTAGCGCAAGTGCCTGGCTGAGTCTTGCCTAGGGGTACGGATTGTTTCCTGGGGGATCGAGGCGTAACCATTGTGTATCCTGCACCCTACTAGTCATCATGGCGTAACTCGCAGGGCTGAGAAAGCTTACGGATATGGATTGTTTCCTGGGGGACCCAGGCGTAACCATTGTGTATCTGCGAACCATGATCGGACAAATGTTTTGGTTTGGTTGTTTGTTGGATTGTACTTTCCATATCTGTTTTTTTTTTTAAAAAAATGTTTTTCAAGTATTTTCACCGGGTGTTAAAACGGGTCTACTAAGTACTTGAAGAATTCTAGCTTTGCGCCTGATCAACGCATGGCCAGAGTCTGCAAGAACGAGGATAAACTCGTTGAAACATCGAGTTATAAAAGTATTTTCGAAAGGAAAAAAGTTTTGTTTTGATATAAAAGTATTTTATTATAAAGGTATTTTATTATAGAAAAAAAAAATTCCAACAAAGAAAACCTTATGGTTTGAATTAACTATTCGTACCCGATACTATTCTTTTGAATCTACCGTATCTGCTCAGCTTTAGTTATTCACTTAGGTTCCGTTTTTCCGACTCCACCTTCTTTCTTTTTGAATCTATCCTTTTAAAATATGGTTTATTCATATACTGCATGATTTAATCATAAAATTTTGGTGTTATAAAAGTATTAATTTAATAAAAACATATACAAAGTAAATAATTATTGATTTATTTATAACATCTGAAAAGTATTTTGAATAAAATTTATAAATTAAGAATTATGGATTTTTGTTTCAATTTCTTTTTTGTAAATAAATTGTTTCAGATAATTTCATATATTTATTAAGTGTTATTTGTTAACCCTGCCTCGGTTACGACTCAGTGGTCCAGTATGTGGAGATGGCGCCGACTCAGGACTTAAAGGGATAGCCGACCTAACTGATTAACAAGGTGACCGACTTAAATCGATACCGACTTAACTGGTTAAGGAGCATGCCGACCCAATGCCTTCACATAGATGCCGACCTAGTGCTTCAGAAGGAACTGGCCTAACGACTCAAGAAATAACAAAGGATCCGACTTAACATGGTGCCGACCTAACTGCCTAATGGAGTTGCCGACCTAACTGCTTAACAAAGGATCCGACTTAACATGGTGCCGACCTAACTGCCTAATGAAGTTGCCGACCTAATTCGATCCGACTTAAGGACTTAACATGTTTACCGACCTAACTGAGTGGAACAAGTTCACGACTTACACTTGTGTCATGAACGACTCATGGTCTGTGCTAGGATGTGCGCGACCTGGGCAAGGGAGTTAGTTCACGTTTAGCTCGTCAATTCATTAAATCGGCAACGACCTATTTCAGCATGCACTTCCCATTTAAGTCGGAGGCCATGCATCAGAGAGAGGGAACGACCTACGACCTGGCTTGACCCGGTGACGACTTTGGACTTGTGCAAATTCAGCGAAGAAAGATCAACTCAGCTAGATCATAGTGATGCTCCCATTAGTCGGCCACGACTTAGCTGGGTCGGGGGCGATTCAGAACCGGTTACGACTTAGCTTAGGTCCAAGATCTTTGCCTATAAATACCAACCTACCTCCAACATTAAGGGGACTTTTTTTTGGTCGATCAATTTCAAGCGCCATTACTCTGCCGAATTCCAGACTACTTCAACACTTAAAGCTTTTGAGATTCAAAGAACGTCTAAAAGAACTTCATAAAGAAATCATCTACATCCACCATGGATTTGAAGATTTTTGTCAACATCGAAGTTTGAGCTACTTGTTCTAAGTCTTTTGTAATTCAAAGTGTATTGTACTTGAGAAGATTTGTGTCAACTTGTAACGTGATCATCAATAAAAGTACTTAAAGTGGACGTAGGCTATACCCATAAGCCGAACCACTATAAAATTGCTGTTGTTTACTGCTTTTCCGCTATTACTTGCTTATAATTCTTTCCCGATCCATCGGGTGGTGCTTTCACAACTACACTTCACACACCGGGGTGTTAGCGTTCAAATTTAAGCGTTAACATTTTGGTGCTTTCACTGAGAATTGAACTCAGGACAGCTGTCATCATTGCTTCGCAGAGATTTGAAGAAAGAATTTCCTTAAAAACCAGAAGTATATCTGAGATTATGGCTCCTGGAAGGAAAAGTAGATCTATCAGATCTGGGAACATTCAAGAGGGAACCTCCGCTTCCCCTGTACCTAATCTACCCACTCCATCTGTTGGAGTTATGAAAGCGGAATTGGATGCTGTGATTCTAGGGCTAAACCAGCAGATAAACGCCCAAAATGCACAACTAGAGGCTCAAAGTGCCCAGAATGCTCTGATTCTGAATAAGTTGAACGACTTACCTGGGGCAAACAATCAACCGGCTGGTAATGAAAGGAACTATGCTGGCAACATTCATGATGTTAATGAAAGAAATGCTCCTGAAAGGCCTACTAGTCCCTTTGAGCAGGCAGTACCTAAGGCCGGTGGATCTAGAACTCGACATGATGAAGAATATCTTTCTGGAATGGTCCGGCAGATCATGAAAGAAAGTATGCAAAGGGTCGAAGATGAGAAGGAATGGGGTTTCGCTCCAAGTAAAACTCCGTTTACTGAAAAAATCTTGAAGGCGGAATTTCCAAGGAAGTTTGTCCCTCCGACTATTCCAGCTTACAAGGGGACAAGTGATCCGAATGAGTTCTTGTATAAATATGATTGGCACATGACAGGTGCCAGGGCCTCCGACGAAATAAAGTGCCGATATTTCCCCGTATACCTGGAAGGCGTGGCTTTACTGTGGTTCACCAAGTTGCCAGTTCGATCTATCGATCAGTTTTCAGACTTGACCAGAAAATTCAAGGAGCAGTTTAGACTATATGCTTCGAAGGCCAAGGATATCATGTCATTGTCCAGTTTAGAGCAGAATCCTGGTGAGTCTATCAGATCTTTCTTGAACCGTTTCAATATAGCACTGGCTGAGGTGGACAATGCTGAACCACGAATGATATTGACATATCTGATGAGGGCTATTGATAAGTCAAGCGAATTTGGGAAATGGTTAAATATGAAGGAGCCAACCTCTCTCGAAAAGTTCTACAAGAAAGCAGATGAATTCATTCGCTTGGAAAGCCGTCCTTTACCAGTAAAGACAGTGTTGGAAAAAGCAGAAGACAACACTGTCGCTCCACGCAAGAATGAATCGGTGGGGCAAAAAAGGGAGAATAGTAATGGGAAGAAACAGGGTAATTTGAAGAAGCCCCGATCCTTCAAGCCGTCAGAATATACTCCATTATCACATACACCGGAGCACATCTACCTGGCCACTAAAGATTCCGTCGATTTCCCTAAACCTATCCCTTTGAGAACCGGGAGAAAAGCCATACAAAGTGGGAAATTCTGCCGTTTCCACAATCAACCAGGTCATGAAACTGATGAATGCCGCCAGCTGAAAAATCTGATTGAAGAGTTGCTAAGAGAAAACAAGTTGCAGCAATTCGTGAAAAAGAATAGCAACAATCCTGCATCGTCGAGTCAGGGGCAGCGGGCTCCTGTTCATCAGCCTGGGGCAGGTGAGAAAGCTACGGGGCATGAATCTGGAAGGCCCGTTATCAATGTCATTTCCGGAGGACCTCACCCAGCTGGCAAGAGTTGGGGTGAGATGGAGAGATATTCCAGGGCTTTGAAATATGCTCCAACCGAAGAAGACGTCTTTGTTCTAGAAGACACTACGCCCCTTAAACAACAGAAAACTTTCAGTGATGATATTATTTTCAGAGCCAGAGATTCTACAGGTATTGAAGCTCCTACTTTAGATCCCTTGGTCATCTCGGCTGGTATAGGACCAGCCATTGTCAGAAGAGTCCTCATTGACTGCGGAGCATCATGTAATATCCTCTTCAAAAAGACATTTGACCAGATGAAAATCCCTATGATCGATGTGCAAGCCTCATCACAGAAAATCGTGGGCTTCACTGGGGAGCCAAAGCAACCAGTAGGAACCATCGATTTGTTTGTAGAACTTGGGGAAGGAGAAAGGAAAGTGGTCCGAAAGCAAACATTTGTGATTGTCGATGAGTTTTCTGCCTATAATGCTTTTCTTGGCCGTCCAACACTCGCAGCATTCAAAGCTATCCTAGCCCCGTGGTGCCTCACTATTAAATTCCCTACTGACAATGGAGTAGGAGTTATAAAAGGGGATCAGAATGCTGCGCGAGAGTGCTATTTGACTGAGCTGCGAGAGTCAAGAAAAAGAGAAATGGGAAAGGGTGCGGCAACCCCAGTCCGCATCAAGGAACCAGCCTTGTAGCAATTACAGGGCGGACCCTGCACTGGCGAGCACAGCGGGGCACGGAAAGAAATGGATCCCAGAAAAGCCAGTACAAGGGAGAATAGAGTAGTACCGGTGGAAACAACAGTTCCGGTACCTGTTGACCCAAAGGACCCAAATAAGGTGTTGAATGTGGGTTCGCAGCTTAATGTTTCAATTTAGAATATCTTGATATCTTTCCTGAAGGCGAATTTTGATGTCTTTGCTTGGACTCATGCCGATATGTGTGGAATATCCCCGGAAGTTGCGGTACACGTTCTGAATATTGACCCAAAGTTTACGCCAGTTAAACAGAAAAGAAGAACCCAAGGTCCAGAAAGGTCAGCAGCATTAAAAGAAGAAGTTGATCGACTCATGGAAAATAACTTCATCAAAGAATCTACATATCCGAATTGGGTTTCAAATCCTGTGTTGGTCAAGAAAGCTAATGGGAAATGGAGAGTGTGCATCGATTTTTCTGATCTAAACAAGGCTTGCCCCAAAGATTGCTTCCCATTACCCAGGATCGATCAACTGGTAGACGGAACTGCGGGACATGAATTGTTATCCTTCATGGATGCCTACTCCGGTTATAACCAAATCATGATGCATGAGCCGGATCAGGAGGATACAAGCTTTATTACAGATGTTGGACTTTATTGCTACAGAGTTATGCCCTTCGGATTGAAAAACGCAGGGGCAACCTACCAAAGACTTGTTAATGCTATGTTCAAACCGCAATTGGGCAAAACTATGGAAGTCTATGTCGACGACATGTTAGTGAAGTCCAGGAAAGCAGCAGATCACATTGAACACTTAACAGAAATGTTCGCAGTCCTCCGGAAATACAGAATGAAGCTTAACCCCCTGAAATGTACATTTGGGGTCGAATCCGGAAAGTTCTTAGGTTTTATCGTCAGTGCTAGGGGCATTGAGGCTAGTCCAGCTCAAATTACTGCCTTGAAAGAAGTTAAAGTTCCTAGAACAAAGAAGGAATTGCAGAGTCTCAACGGAAAAATCGCCGCCCTGAGTCGGTTCATTTCCAAAGCTACTGATAAATGCATCCCATTCTTCGATGTCCTGAAAAAAGGAAAGAAGAACTTTGAATGGACGCCCGAATGCCAAAAAGCTTTTGAAGAGTTGATCCGTCATATGGAAACGCCTCCGATACTTTCTAGACCAGGTATTGGTGAGGATCTTCTTATATACTTGGCAGTATCATCTCATGCTCTAAGTGCAGCGCTGATACGAGAAGACAAAAGGATTCAACATCCAGTTTACTACATCAGCAAAAGACTTACTGGGGCAGAGCTGAATTACTCCAAGTTGGAAAAACTCGCCTATTGCCTACTAGTTGCATCGAGGAAACTGAGGCAATATTTCCAAGCTCATCCTATCAAAGTGCTCACTGATCAACCTCTAAAGCAAGTCCTATTTCGCCCAAAAACTTCGGGTCGCCTTCTAAAATGGAACATTGAACTCAGTCAATATGACATCACTTATCATCCCCGAAAAGCAATCAACGGACAAGCTTTAGCTGATTTCATTGCAGAATTCACAGAGAAAGATAATGGTGAGGAAAAAGCGATCAATGATTCTCCAATCCAGTGGAAGATGTATGTTGATGGCGCAAGAAATGACTACTGTTCTGGAGCCGGAGTGGTACTTGAAACTCCTGAAGGTCGATCATTATGTTATGCACTAAGACTGGAATTTCCTTCAACAAACAATGAAGCAGAATATGAAGCTCTTATTGCAGGTCTGAAAATCGCTAAAGAGCTGAACATTCGAGCATTACAAATTTTCAGTGATTCTCAGCTTATTGTATGCCAAGTCAAGAAGGAATTTCAAGCAAAAGGTGGAAACCTGCCTTCCTACTTGTCAAAAGCTTGGGAACTCCTATGTGAACTCGATCACTATTCAATAAGCCACATTCCTCGGGAAGAGAATATGAAGGCAGATTCCCTCGCAAAGTATTCAAGTTCTGGTGAAGCTCAACTATTGGGATTGGTTCCTGTAGAAGTCCTTTCAGCGCCAAGTATAGACGAGATGGATATAGACTGGATTATGAATGTATCTCAAGAACAAGAGTCATGGATGACTCCAATACTGGATTACCTACTCAGAGGTTCTCTGCCAGAAAACTCGATAGAAAGACGAAAGTTACTAAGGAAGGCCTCTCGCTATGTAATTCAGGATGGCCAATTGTACAGACGGGGATTCTCAATGCCATTGCTTCGATGTGTATCCCGGGAAGAGTCCAAAACAATCCTAGCTGAAGTGCATGGAGGAGAATGTGGTGATCATTCAGGTGGTCAAACATTAGCAAAGAAAATTCTCCGATACGGATATTTTTGGCCAGAAATTAATCGGGATGCTGCAGATTACTCCCGAAAATGTGACAAATGCCAAAGATATGCCAAAATTCCTAGAGCACCTTCTACCGAACTCACACAGATGGTCAGTCCATGGCCATTTGCAATTTGGGGAATGGATCTCATTGGGCCGCTACCAACTGCTAAATCAGGGATTAAATATGCTATTGTTGCAGTTGATTATTTTACTAAGTGGGCTGAAGCTGAACCATTGGCTACTATCACTTCTAAGAAAATGATAAGCTTTGTAACCAAGAATATCATTTGCAGATACGGTGTGCCTCAGAAAATAATCACAGACAATGGTACTCAGTTTGAAAGCGAGGAATTCCAGGATTTTTGCAAACGATTCAAAATCCAGAAAAGCTTTTCGGCAGTAGCTCATCCGCAGGCAAACGGGCAAGTGGAAGCAGTGAACAAGATCATCAAATCAACCATCAAAAAGAAACTCGAAAGAGCAAAAGGTGGTTGGGTCGATAAACTACCACTTGCACCATGGGCATACAGAACTACTCACAAAACTGCAACTGGGCATACTCCTTTTTCGTTAGCATACGGATCGGAAGCAATGATCCCGGTTGAAACAGAGGTCCCTTCACACAGAAGAATCCATTTCAATCAAGCAGAAAATGAAAAGCTGCAACTTGAAGCGCTGGATCTCCTTGATGAAAAAAGAGATGAAGCTAACCTCAGAGTTGCTGCTCATCAGCAAAGGATAGCCAGACATTTCAATTCCAAAGTTCGTCAACGCAGCTTTGAAATTGGAGATCTAGTCCTGAAAAGAATTATGACCGCGACAGGTGTGTTTGGGCCAAATTGGGAAGGACCATATGTAATAGGTCAGAAGCTTCTTGACGGCACATTCAAGCTCACCACTGTTGATGGAGATCAAATTCCAAGGGCATGGAACAGCAACCATTTGCGTCCATACTTTACTTGAAAATTTTGTTGAAACATAGTAAAAAGAATTATGAATGTATGATTCTTGTAATTGAAAGCAATTGTGAAACTGATGCAAGTAAATAATGAAAGAATATAAAGTGGATGTAGGCCCAATTTCATGGCCGAACCACTATAAATCTTGTGTTCCTTATTATCATTATATGTTTGCTTTGTTTTCGATATAAAAATACATAAAATGTATTGCTGAAATGTCGATTTAAATTTTTGCAGACAATGGAAATAAAACATGCGCATAATAAGGTCGAGCGATTCTCACCATCATTCAACAAACAAATTTCAAGTCACAAAGACCCCGAATTCAAATCCTAGATAGGAAATACTTCAATTGAACGGCTAATGATTTCGATAGAAACGAGCCCTTGCTGATAAATTGAGATTGTTTGAACAAACAAACATCCAATTAGGAAGCTAGTGCCCGTTCTCACGAACTTGCCTGGCAATGAAGTACACTTCCTTGGATTAAACAAGCCACTTGTGAGAAAAGGGGAATGAAAACTTGAAAAAAAAAAAAAAAAGAGGATCGCTGAAAAGGCATAAGCAAGTGAACAGAGGAACAACCAAAGCTACCATCAGCGGCACAAGTCCTCTTCGGAGGCGCAACTCTTCGGAGGATAAAAGACCTCTAATGGGTCATACGCCACAAAAAAGAAAGTTCTCTACTCAACAAAAAAGATTGGAGGAGTCATGACCCTCCAACCATGAGAGAGTAACTTCCAGGCGATGAAAACCCTCTCTGAGGCACATTTCACCAGGAGTTGAAGTGTTATAACCGCTCTTCGGAATTTCACTTCACTAGAGTTGAAATGCAAACAAAATAAAAGCCCTCTTCGGAGGCCCATTTCACCAGGAGTTGAAGTGTTGTGACCGCTCTTCGGAATTTCACTTCACCAGAGTTGAAATGCAAACAAAATAAAAGCCCTCTTCGGAGGCCCATTTCACCAGGAGTTGAAGTGTTATGACCGCTCTTCGGAATTTCACTTCACCAGAGTTGAAATGCAAACAAAATAAAAGCCCTCTTCGGAGGCCCATTTCACCAGGAGTTGAAGTGTTGTGACCGCTCTTCGGAATTTCACTTCACCAAAGTTGAAATGCAAAAACAAGATAAAGACCTTCCTGAAAGCCCACGTTTCGCCAAGATTGAAATAAAACTTCCAAGTGTTGAAACGTGAAAAGGCTTTCTTCAAAGGCACAACTCTTTGGGGGTACACGTTTCACCAAGATTGAAATAAAACTTCCAAGTGTTGGAACGTGAGAAATCCCTCCTCAGAGGTACAACCCCCTCCCGGGGACACAATTAAGAAGAAAGACCTCTTCGGAAACCCACGTTTCACCGAGATTGAAATAAAACTTCCAAGTGTTGAAACGTGAAAAGGATTTCTAAGGCATAACTCTTTGGAGGTACACGTTTCACCGAGATTGAAATAAAACTTCCAAGTGTTGAAACGTGAAAAATCCCTCCTCAGAGGTACAACTTTCTATATACAAAAAAAAAAGAAAAAAGAAAAAAAGAAAAGAAGTTAAAGTACCCTTCAGAGGTTCGCTTTACCACATAGAGGAATTCACTTGGTAAAATATGCACATAAGCAAAAGAAAAAAGTGATTTCTTCGAACGACAAAGCGTAAAAACTTATACGAAGGGAGTTGTACTCTATAAAAATTTTCTTTAAAGAATAAAATAATTATTCTTTAACAAATAAGAGTGCAAGTCCCCTCGAAGTATAAAATATTGCAGCAAGCTTAAGGTATGGGGGCAACATGGTATAGTAGTATAGCTACATCAGTAAAGTAATACTCAAACAACATACCATAAGCCCGCTGCAATATCATATAAATAAACTTGTGCAAAAATAAATAGTAAATGCATTCTCAAATTCAAACAGAAGTTTGTACAAACGAAGAATCATTTTATTCAACTATAATGCAGATACAGGTTTTCAAAATAAAAGCGGGGGCCGATACCCGCACAACTCTCGGCCAGTTCATATAAAAGACAAAAAGCTAAAATCTTCACTTCTTCTTCCCTCCTTTGGACCCTTTACCCGGTCGAATGACCAGCTTTCCAGGTCGGCCAGTGGGTATAAGGGAAGTAGGAGAGGTAGGTGTAACCGGTTCAACTTCCGGCTCCTCTTCAGTGGCGGTGATTTTCTTCCCCCTCCTCTTTGATGTCCCACGCTTCTCTCTCCTTTGTGAGGAAGACTCACTCCCCGGAGTGACAAGTTTTGATAGAACAATGTCGTCAGAAGGAGTCCGTTCTGGGGATATGTCACCTCCCTCAGGTCTCTCATCTTTCTGCTCTTGCGAAGCGATGGGATCATCCAAGCCGTGAAGAGCCTCTATTTGTTCCTCCTGTGATCCAGGTTGCGAGGCAGAAGGAGGCACCGCCTGAAGAGATGAAGGAAGGATGACCGGAGGAGTAGAAGTTTGAGCAGTGCTTGGTACTTTCTCTACAGAAGAAAAAAGGTTAAAGTCAGTAAAAAGAGGAGATGAAGGTTCACCAATGAAGTCAGTAAAGAGAGGAGATGAAGGCTCGTCAAGGTTGAGAAAATAGCCAAGGAGCTCGTGAAACTCATGCGAAATAAACGAGTAACCCGCTTGAGCAGAATTGACAGTAGCGAGATTAACAGTGAAGTTACCTGGAGAAGCTGGTTTCCTGATATCGACTTCATAAGCTTGCGCATCAGCGCTCTCTTCACCCTCGTCTCCGCCTTGTGTGCTTGTAATATCAGCGGTAACTTTGGTGGGAGATGCGAGATGGGAACTGGAACCAATAATGTCGACTTCAGACGAAGAAGGTGGCTGGACTAGAGTAGTTGAAGTGGTTTTCCCCAGCTGGTCCCCTTCCGTCACTTCGGTTCTTAGTTTGGCAAGTTGTTCCTTTCCCCTGGCGAGAGCAGCGCGAGCGTCTTCATCAAAATAATGCCTTTCCAGGGCTGACTCGTCATAACCAGCACCTTCAGCACCAAGCATATCGAGGGCGGCCTCCCACACTTCAGCTAAAGTAATCTCATACTTGGGACCAAGAAAGGCGAGGCTTCCACGCCCCAAGACGCTATGCAAGTAGAAGTCGAATAATGTTGAGCCGAAGCTGTTTTTGGTCGCCTCATGAGATTCTTCGGCTGCGATTTTGCCGGCGACAGCTTCATCGCGCTCCCTTTCAGTTTTGGCAAGCTGAAGCTTAAGCATTTGTATCTCCGCCTCCTGGGAGTTGTTTTTCTTTCGAAGCTCAGCAATATCAGAGACATAGCCTTCACTGATTCTTTTTTGTGCCTCGAGCCTGTCTTCGGCATCCCTCTGACTGGCATGAGCATCTCTTACTTGTCTGAGAAGCACTTCTTCTTTTTGAGAGTATGAAGTAGAGGAAGCAGCAAGCTCATCTTTCAACTTCTCAACCTTTGCTTCGAGCTCCTCGTTGTAGGAAGTAATGCTTCTCATTTCGGTATCATGCTGCTCAAGGACCTTTTGCCACTCAGCCTTATCGTTTTCCATGGTGAGCATAGCCTCTAAGTTGGCGCGGTTAACTCGTTGAAGCTCATCAACAAGCTTCTGCCAGTTTGACATCCTCTCGATATCAAGTTTAACGGCGTCAAGATTTCGTAGCATAGCAGGCTTGTCAATAGGGACCAAGTCTAGGTCGAATCTCACACCCTTTAAGCACCATTGTGGAAAACGACTTTGTAAAGTGGCTGGGCCAGGTCCCACTTGAAATTTAGGCCTGCTTATTATTGTCTGGATGTCCTCCTTCCCGAGAGCAGGAGAGTCGGAAGTAATGTCGAGAGGGGCAGGGGCAGTAGGCTTTTCGGGAATAGTGGAAGCATGTCTCTCACCATATCGGGCTCGTTTGCCTGAATCTTCAGCTGCATGACCCTTTCCTCGGTCGTCGTGAGATTTCCTTTTGTAAGAGTCGTCACTTCTCTGCAGGGAATCATGGTGCTCATCCCTATCCCTTCTGTCATAACGCTCTTCTGCATCCCTCCTTTCACGAGCCTTTCGAGCAGCCCTCTCTTCATCAGACTCTCTATAGGAGGGAAAGTAACGCCGATAATCATATTGACCACGCCCCCCGTAGCGTTGGAAATCCTGATAATATGATCCGCCGCGTGTCATTGAAGAATCTGAAATAAGAAAAAGATAAGCTTTAGAAATCTTTAAAGTATAAGAAGATAAGTGCATAAATGTGCTGGAAAATCCTAAGTGTTGTGTGATGTGCAAGCTACACGCATTAAGCTACAAACCACTCTTTGGTGCAGAGGTGATGATAGCTTGGGTATGAGGAGTTGATGTTTGTGTTGGTGTTTGTCGAAGAAGAGACGTCGCCTCAATTACAGGAGAGATAGTTTTAGATACGTCATCTCTAAAAAGCTCCTGCGAAGTCACTATTATGTCGCTCAACCCCTCATAAACATCGTCACCATCATGCTTGGTGGGACTTGTTTTCTCAATTCCTACATCAGCTAATCCCCCGAGAGGCCGTGAAGGTTCTTCTTCTTCCTCGATCGGGGCAAGCACCGTCTTACTAGATGACCCCATAATGTCGGTAGGAGTGGAACACTTCACCAATGAAGCTTCAATATTAGACTCTTTTGATGTGAGTTGTTCGACAGTAACCGGGGCGTCAGGAGTTTTCATCGGAGAATCGGGAACTTCTGTTGGAACTTCATGAGCATGCGTAGAACGAGAAGCGTGTAGAAGCCCGTATTGGTGTAAAAATTCATCCTTCAGCAGAAATTTTATGCTCCTTTCTTCCGCAGCCACGGCACTCAACCTCTCAAAAACTTGTTTATGAATCGGATCTCTAGAAGGGAGAGGAAGTGCTGAAAAGAGCAAAGAATGAAGTTAGCAACTGAAAGTTCGGATCTCGAAAAAAGTTTCAAAAATGAAAAAATGGAAACACTAGTCTTACTTCCTATTCTCCAGATGGCATAAAACCCTGGAGGACAGCGAGCAAAGAAAAACTGGTTCAAAAATCCATGAACACTTTCAGTGAGATCGGAAAGGAGCTTGCGGTTTCTAGCACTTCTCACAATAATGAGTGAAGGATGATCTTTACTCTTTGTAAACGAGCACAGATAACGAATTTCTTCAAAACTCGGTAGGCGATCAAGAGTTCTTCTAAACAAAACACACAACCCCATCAAGATGGCATAACCATTAGGATGAAGTTGAAATGGAGAGATTGTCAACCGGAGAAGAAGAGTTCGAAGGAAGTCATTAAAAGGAGGAATCGCCCCACTTAAGCACATGTGGCGGTTGACTGCAACGAAACCATGGGGAGGATTATCAGCAGTATCATTTGACCCAGGGAATAGGACATCATTTTCAGCAAAGCCAAATTGAGTGCGCAGCTGAATAAATGTTCTCAAAGATAGAATAGTCGAAGTTCTTTCCGGAGGATTCTCTATCGGAACTGTTGTCGGGAAAGTTTCTTCTTCTTGAGTTACCACTTCTTCTTCTCGATGGGAAGTCATTCTACATAAACAACTGGGTATTCAAACATGAAGGTGCACGTTTCCTAAAGTGTGTGAAGTGTTGTGTAGAATCAATCAAGCGGTAAACAAATATAACTGGAATAAAAACTAGCAAACATTTGTTAGTTATGAAATTCAGGGATTATTGTTTTAAGCCTAAATATGCAAGTAAGATGTTGGTGCAGACAAATCAGTTCAGATTGTTGATACTTTGCACTAATGCTTAACCCTAATTGATTGATTCGCAAACATTTCATGCAATATAATTAAGTTGTTTGTTTTGTCTTGACTAATCTGACATCTGACGTGGGCAGTCAATGGCAGTATTTTCGCCTTGGTTCTCTTTGTTTGTTATTTTTAGCAGGTTAGCAACTTATAAGTTAATGCGGCATAATACAAGGAGATTCAGGCAAGTTTAAAGTTCAAAAATTCAGACAATTTAGTTCTTTAGCTCAAGGAAAATGCTCAAAGTAGGCCCATGCTCCTAAATGATAACATGTCTGAAGCTCAAGTACTAACTCGGCTACGGTTTAAAATTCTTTTGCAAGATAAAGCTAAGTCGGTAGCAGGTCAAGGTCTAAATAGTTTAACTTGGCAACTCGTTCCCCTAGGTCGCAAGCTCTGGTTCAAAAGGCAGGAATTTCTCAAGTGTTAGCTCGGTCACGATTCAAGCTTTAAAGTTTAGATCGGTAAGCTTCTTTCTGGCATTATCTCGGCCACGGTTTAAAGCTTAGATTGGCAGAATGGTAGGTCGGTGGGTCTCACTCAAGCACTAACACGGTCATGATTTATGATTTGAATCGGCCAAAAGATGAGTCACCTAAAATCACTGGGTCGCGTCTAAACCAATACCTCACTCCACTCAACCCATTAGCCCGCTAACCGCTCCTCCACCAGCAAAAACCCCTATTCCATTCATACCATTACCTGCTGCCGGACCGTCCACTAAATCAGTTCGAAGTTATCATAAATTTGTCGCATGGTAATCTCAAACGATTAGCCTGAGACGACGAGCCACTTTCATTATTTCATCGAACTTTTAATCGAGCAACCTGAGTTTCATCAACGGCAAATATGATAGAATTCGTGATGAAGCATCATGCAAGGAGGCCGTTCGAATTCAAGCGATAAAGTTTGAGAACCGAAGGTAATCTACAATCAAGGGAGGAGTAGAATCACTTACGCAATGAATAGTAGGAATTACTGGTGATCAGGTAGGATGGAATCGCCTTAAAGAACTCAGGAGAATTTTAATGGCAGAATCGAAATTGAGTGAATGAATAAGTGACGAAGAAGGTTGAAGGAGGCCGGCTTATATTCTGAAGTGAAATGATACGGGTCATCATACACGAGTTAGCTGATAAGTCGTTCACGACTTACCGACCTAAGAGTGACCGAGTTAAGAGGTATCGAAGCACACGACTTAATCCCAAGGCGTATACTTCGAGGGGCAAATGTTAACCCTGCCTCGGTTACGACTCAGTGGTCCAGTATGTGGAGATGGCGCCGACTCAGGACTTAAAGGGATAGCCGACCTAACTGATTAACAAGGTGACCGACTTAAATCGATACCGACTTAACTGGTTAAGGAGCATGCCGACCCAATGCCTTCACATAGATGCCGACCTAGTGCTTCAGAAGGAACTGGCCTAACGACTCAAGAAATAACAAAGGATCCGACTTAACATGGTGTCGACCTAACTGCCTAATGGAGTTGCCGACCTAACTGCTTAACAAAGGATCCGACTTAACATGGTGCCGACCTAACTGCCTAATGAAGTTGCCGACCTAATTCGATCCGACTTAAGGACTTAACATGTTTACCGACCTAACTGAGTGGAACAAGTTCACGACTTACACTTGTGTCGTGAACGACTCATGGTCTGTGCTAGGATGTGCGCGACCTGGGCAAGGGAGTTAGTTCATGTTTAGCTCGTCAATTCATTAAATCGGCAACGACCTATTTGAGCATGCACTTCCCATTTAAGTCGGAGGCCATGCATCAGAGAGAGGGAACGACCTACGACCTGGCTTGACCCGGTGACGACTTTGGACTTGTGCAAATTCAGCGAAGAAAGATCAACTCAGCTAGATCATAGTGATGCTCCCATAAGTCGGCCACGACTTAGCTGGGTCGGGGGCGATTCAGAACCGGTTACGACTTAGCTTAGGTCCAAGATCTTTGCCTATAAATACCAACCTACCTCCAACATTAAGGGGACTTTTTTTTGGTCGATCAATTTCAAGCGCCATTACTCTGCCGAATTCCAGACTACTTCAACACTTAAAGCTTTTGAGATTCAAAGAACGTCTAAAAGAACTTCATAAAGAAATCATCTACATCCACCATGGATTTGAAGATTTTTGTCAACATCGAAGTTTGAGCTACTTGTTCTAAGTCTTTTGTAATTCAAAGTGTATTGTACTTGAGAAGATTTGTGTCAACTTGTAACGTGATCATCAATAAAAGTACTTAAAGTGGACGTAGGCTATACCCATAAGCCGAACCACTATAAAATTGCTGTTGTTTACTGCTTTTCCGCTATTACTTGCTTATAATTCTTTCCCGATCCATCGGGTGGTGCTTTCACAACTACACTTCACACACCGGGGTGTTAGCGTTCAAATTTAAGCGTTAACATTATTTAAACATATTTAAACTCAATGGGTTTTGAAAATTTGCAAAACATTATGGTATTATAAAAAATTTAATTTCAAATGAAAGTTTCAAATAGATATTTCAAATAAAGTTGTGTAGTTTTAAAATTGATTGTTTATCTTGTCTTTCAATCTATATTCTTTGCTGGTTGTTTTTACTCTCGTACCTCCTTCCTTTTCGGGGACGAAAAGTTTTGAGTGGGGGAGAGTGTAACGACCCATAAAATTTTAATAATTTTAATTGATTTTTTTTTTTACTGAATATTTGTGAAATTTTTATTAATAATATTTTGAGATAAAAATTTAATATTTGGATTACGTCCAATTAAACATAGCAGATGGTAAATTTCCAATTTACTTGATGAAAGTTTATTTATTATGAATTCTATTAGAATCAAATCAGTTAATAATTGTTGATAATAAAATAATTTCCAAACTCGAATATTTTTCTATAGAAAATTTCTAAATCCTCTTCTGAGTAAGGCGTCATCTTTCGTTTTTCTAAATTTGGACGTCTACTGCTCCGTTTACCTTATTTCTGACCAATTAACAGCATTTTTGGTTCTGATCATCGACTTTTGATGTATGATCGTACCAATGATATCTGTATACTGTTGTGATCGTCTCGTCATGCTAATCTCAATAGTCTATTTATTTCTGTATTTTGAAGTCCGGTACGCGACGGAACCAATAAACTGTTCATCGTACCGGTACCCTAAACTCTTACTTTACTACTTTCTTTGGTTTCAAAATTTGAAACGTGTTGTCCAGTCAAACTATTAATTGCTTAATAAATTTTTTTCCAAATTCAGATAGACCTTTCCATACGTAGCCATTAATAACTTTTGTAATCATCGTCCTTGCTTTTATTATTCGTTTCGTGCACTGACTATACCCTTCCCACTACCCATTATTATTTCTATATGTTTCTATTGAAACTTATATTTATATTTATGATGGGACGTTTCTTCTGCTCTTTCTTTATTTCTGTTTTTAACTCTGGAAAGAATACGCCCATTCCTTTATATCTATGAAACTGGCCATCACAATAGAATGCATTAAATCTTTCGACGGAATCAACGTGACTGTTGCTGTTCCTTTCCTTTCTTATATATTTATTTATTTATTTATTTATTTATTTTGTACGTTACTGTGACGTTTCTTTCATTGACTCTACACATTTTCGGTTCTCTTGCATATATCTCGGCATTTGTATCTTTGGTACGTGCTGCTTCTACTCCTCATTTTTCCTCCTCTGCTCTCCTTTATTTAGCCTTTCCTCTTCTCTGTTTTATGTTCCAACTCCAGCTCCCAAAATTTGCGCATGGCTGCTCCTCTATATTTTTTTTCTTCTTTCTCTTCCTATCCAATCCTCAACCCCTCACGTCCCCTCTTTCTCCCTCTCCTCTCTTCCTTCTTCTCCCTGTGATAACCGAGCACCATACACCCAATCGACCACTTATCCCTCCAAGCCTACTCCCTTCCCTTAAACCGCTGCTCCTCCCTCCTTGTCCCATCTCAGTCGGCCCAGGACCACACCCACGCGACCACCGTGAGCCGCTAGCCACCTCCGCCTTCACCAACCGTCCTCCCTCCGACTCACCTGAGCCACGTCGACTTGCACCGATAACCAACGCAGCATCTTCCCACTTCGGCCACCACAGCAACTACCGACAACCACCTCCTAGTTTCCTCCAGATCCGCCCTTACTCAGCGCTCAGCCATCAACCCACAGCAGCCGGCCCTCCTCCACCACCAAGCCGACTCACCTCCACCTTCGCCACAGCCAAGCCGCATCTTTTCCGCTTCCAGTCACCGCCTCCAACTCCTATCCAACTCGGCATCATCTCCACCAGTTGTAGCCCATCGCGTCCTCCTCTGTCTAGCCAAGCTAGCGGCTCTTCCCTGCTTGTATTCGAGCCTAGCCATTCTCTTTTGAGGTATATATAAATATAAACGTATATATTAATAAAATTTCCATGGGTAAGTTTTAGTATGCTAGTTCATATGGATATAGGTTTGTATATAATAAGTAATGTAATATAGTTGGTATTATAAAATAGGTTAGCTCACTGTAGTATATGTTGGGTTTATACATTGAGTTATGATAAGTATTTTAGGTCGCGACTGCTGATTTGTTCATGCATGGATTGTAGAGTATATATGGTAGTATGTTGAGTCGTCTATAATATTAAAAGTTTATATTTATATGACTTATTTAACGGTCTGCATATGTAAGTTTATTTAGTCTAATGCTTGTTTTGGGTACAAAGGTCTGTCTGCATATTTATAATAGGTATCTATTGGTGCTTGTGGTCTGCATGTTTCATACAGACTGATGTTAGTTTATTTTAAAATTTTGTATATATGTATACTTTTGAGTCTCATGTACGTTCACTGTCTACCAATTTATAAATGCTGTATGAAACGTGTTTGCACATAGGTAAGGTGGGTAGTATGCATATATGATAGTATATATTATATTTCAGTGTTACCGTGTTGAAAAGTCTAATTTCATACATATGTATCTAGTACTTTTATAAATAGTTAGGTGGGGAAGTAAAACATTCTGCTTATATTTGTATATTGATTTAAGTAAGCTGGGTACGTTCAGTCAGTTATATGAGTTGTAACCAGTTTGGATATATTTCATATACTTCTAGATATATGTTTAAATTTTAATATTGATTTGATAATATGGTGTTAAAAATATAATACGTTTTAAAAATATTTTTGCATGAGTGTGCGTATATATATATTTCATTTTAGACATTGTTTTGAAAGGAAATAATAAGATAATAATAATATACTATTCGTTCGAATTTATCATCATCAACCAAATTCTGATTTGATTTCATCAATTTCTCGTTATTAGCTTTGATCGTCGGATTCGTGCCGATCTTTCTTCGCTTTGATTCGTAACTCAACTCAGTTTCGTTGTCTTCCTCTCTAGCCTCGAAAGGTGAGCAATCACTCACGATTTAACATTCTTATACTTATTAAATTTGATTTCAATTGAAACGACAATTGAAATATGCTGTTATTAGTTATTTAAATTGTTTATATGCTACTATTTGTAACTGTTCACCTATGGGACATGACACCATATCTCGCCGTCTATATTATACTGTTATTGATGATATATGCCTGTTGTTATATTATTATCATATCTGTTATCACCCTGCAAGTTCCCTATTAATATAGAATTCACTATGGGTGGAAATGATACATACCCGAACGGACTTTAGAATAGAAGAAAATCGTTATGGGTTGAAATGATAAACCCAAATGATTTTTATTTAATTGAATTTGGGATTACGGGTTGAAATGATATCCACCCGTATATATTTAGTGTACGGATTGAAATGATAAATATCCGTAGCACTTGACCATATGATAGGAAATATATACGGACACCGTTGGTTCACATAAATATTTTGAAAATCAATTTCTACAGTTGAAAGAAATATATGAGATTTAATAAATATTGGTTCTTAAATTATTATAAAAAAAATGGAAATTTTATATATAGATTAATAATAATATTATTGAGATTGTTTTAATCCATAAGTATTATTTAAGATTTATATTCAAATTTTACCGTTGTAAAAATTTGAAAAAAATTAAGTTTAGGAGATAATTTTGGGTTTATAAAAAAATGGTTTTTAAATAAGGATTTATTTAATTAAATCGATCTGCAATATTTGAATGGGA
Organism: Allium cepa; assembly: GCA_030765085.1. Taxonomy (NCBI): domain Eukaryota; kingdom Viridiplantae; phylum Streptophyta; class Magnoliopsida; order Asparagales; family Amaryllidaceae; genus Allium; species Allium cepa. The sequence goes on along the minus strand of CM060938.1, from coordinate 947,301,239 downwards.
AGGTCGGATTGATGTTGAAACGATTTGTTAAGTTGAGAAACTAAAAATAATTTACTTTATAAATATACAAATACTATTTTGGGAAGTATGGAGATATTTGAAGTGAAAATGATATTTGGTTTTGAAGTATAAATTAAGTTGAAAAGACTACGGTGTTATAGTGTATATTTCTATCTTTTAAATAGTTCCATGGACCCTTAGAGGATGGTTATCCCAAACATCCTCCAAGTTAATTATATTTCAGTTGATATTTCACTTGAGTTTAGATTTATAGATATAAGAATGTTAATCCTGACTCGAGTGTTTTGTGTTTTGCTTTACGCTCGGGTCAGATTGAGAGATACAGCATTTGAGACTCATCTTCGAAGTTGGAGCTTTGCTTGAAGATCCAGCTATCTATCCCTTCAGTCATCCAGTTGATTGGTTCAGAGAAGCCATCTGTTGCATTGGAGACTTCATGGCATTTGAACTATTCGGTTGTATTTTATTTCTAACTCTGAGGTATATAGTAGCTTCATGAACTACTATTCTTTATCTATTCCGCTGCATTGTATTACTCTGTGTAAGTGATCTATGATTGATTTATTTACTGTATATTTTAAGTTTTGCCAAATTTTATTAACAATTCAGTATTTTGTATTATTCAAGTCGGACATGTACGGTTTTATTGTCGATTTGAATGGTCCAAAATAGCGGGTCGTTACAAAATTGAAAACCATTTCATTGAATATTAATGAGAATATGAATGAATATTTATTGGTTATGGATGATGGTTGATGGTTGAATATATTGCTTCTACTGCATTTGCTATGTTGACATATATAGTTATTATGTTGCTATATGTTGTATATTGATACTATTGTCTACATGCATGTTCTCATGTTGTTTGTTGAGTGTTTAGTAGGTGCGGATCGCGTTTGCTTCGCATTTGGAACTCGCTTTCGCGCTATATTAGCCGTGTATGCTTGCTAATAAAATATAAGGTACATATCTCGGATTACATACCGTACTTTTATACTTTTTTCCCTTCGGGATGCCTCATTACTTGATGAGATGTATATTTGTGATATATATACTGTCATTTTTTTTTCGGATCGAGCCGCGCAAAGGAGACTATGGCGAATTTTTCCGGAAATTTAAGGCGTTAGAAAATTTTTGAGAAAATTGGAAAATTTTGAAAACTTTAACTTTGATTTGGAATTAAAAGTTAAACAATAGTAGTTGTTTTTGAAAAGATAACCAAGTATGATTTGAAAACTTAGTAAAGTTATTGTAAGAAGTTTAACTACGGATTTTGGGAAAGTTAATAAATTCTATAACTTTTCTTACTTGTTAATTTCGAGGACGAAATTCTTTTAAGGGGGGAAGATTGTAACGACCCAGGATTTTAAGTAATTAAAATTTGAATATTTAATTAATTTTAAATATAAATAAGTGAATTTATAAGTCGAATAAATTTTAATTTGAATTATTGGATTATTAAATCGATAATTTAATATGTTAAATTATGGAAATAATTGAAAATTGGGTTAAATATGATTGAAAATGATTTGTAAAATTTTATTTTATCATATTGAAGTTAGAACGATATTTTAGAACTTTTAAAATCGAATTAAAAGTTAATTTGTGAAAATTGAATATTTTAATATTTAATCGACTAGTGAAAATAGTCAATTTTTGAACAGTCTCAGAATTGAACGAAACTAGTTCCATTGGATCCGTAATAGTTAGTTATTACCGGATTTCAATTTTCGTAGCAATCGGAGTTATCGTTTGATCGTGGCAGCTCGAAACGCATTGAATTATTTTTAATTTTAATTTGGCGAGTTAAAATAGCCATTTTTCAAAAAGTCTCGGATTTCGACGAAACAAGTTTCATCGGATCCGTAATGTGATATTATTGTAAGGTTTCAAATTTCATGTCAATTGGATTTACCGTTTTTCCTGTACAAATTAAAACGCCTAGAAAATCGTTTAAATCGGTTTAATTTAAATCGAACGTTTGTTGCCATAACTTGCACAGATATCTGAATTAGCTTCCGAAACCTTTTCCATTGTGTCCGGAACGCGGGGTAAACCCTAGAAACGCTGGTTACGGCGCGTGAATCGGAGTTCGGAATTTCCGGAATGAATAGTGGCGTTCGTTTTCCTATAAATAGCCCCCCTCTCTCATAAATTAAAAAAATAAATAAAAATAAAACCCTAATCTAAACGTTGCAGCCGCCACCCTATTTTCCACGGCCAGAATTGTCTCCCCTTCCTCCTCAAAAATCTTTCGATCCAAGCATCGATTGAAGAATTCTTCAACTACAATATTGTTAAGCACGATGAGAGCTTCGATGTGAAAGGTTGTGATGTAAAACGGAGCATCGTAGTGGGAGCTACAGGGGGCCGATGGTGGCAACTTGCGCACGCGTTTTCTGATGGAGGGGATGGCCGAGCTTACTCTTGTCGAGGCCGAACGTAGAGCAGGCAAGGGGCTACGCGATGGAGTATCTTGATCGAGTTCAAGTTCAACGTGGAGGTTGCAATATTAAACCCTAGGAGAAGCTAATGGGTTCGGTTTTAAAGTGAACGGCCTGGAGTTTCACGTGAATGGGGGGGAGGAGAAGGAGCACGCACGGATCTGATGGCATGGGCTTGGATCCTACGGCCCAGAATGGATGGAGGTTAAAATAATAAAGAAAATGTTGTAATTTATATAGTTTAAATTGTGTAAACTTATAAAATGCATATCTTTTTCATACGAGGTCGAAAACGTGCGAAACCAGTTGCGTTGGAATCGTATGGACGAGAACTACGCGATGAAATTGGATTGGAGTCGTTTGGAGTTAGTGAGAATTTCGGGTAAAATTAAACGTCCGTTTAATTTTATTCGAAATAAATCGCTAAAACGAAATTGAAATCAAAGTGAGAACTTCTCACTCAATCGAATCGGTTTCGATTTTATTTTAAATAGTTAATTTAAAATATTTGAATGCATGTTTGAATGATGATTGATATCTATTGATTGCTAAAATAGACATTATACGCCGTTAGTAAGCGGATGTTATTTATTAAAAACATATACCGCGAATATTTCATAAACAGTGAAATTGTTATTATATATATAATAGCAATATATATATTGGCATATGTATATATTGGAGTTATTGATTTCCCGCATTTGTTTAGCGGATGAGACCCTATTGCGCCATTATTAAGCGGATAATATTATTAATCCCATATACCGCGAAAATTCCGTACTGGAGCGGAATTGGTATTGTGCTAATGTTGGTGGATGCAGGAAAACAGGTTGGAGGGATCCAACTGGATTCCTCAACAGTATTTATTTGATTTCAGATATTTTGATATTTGATGGATTATCATATCGATATATGATATCGTTGTAGTCGTGATTGACTATTTGGTGTGTAGCATCATTGGACCAAGTTTTGGAATTTTAAAATGTTTTTAAAGGGATTTTTAAAAGTATAAGTTATAAAATATTTTGGAATTGATCCATTTTAAATAAATAAACGTTATACTTTCAAAAGTTATATAAAATTATGATTTTGAGAAAATATAGTTAAAAACTGATTTTTTGAGAATATAATGCTAATGATTTTATAAAATGATTAAATCAGGATTTTTGAATTTATTATAAAAAGTTTAAAAATAGAATTTATAAAATTTAACTATTTTATAAATCAAAATGGTGAAATTATAAAGGAGATTAAAGACGTTTTAAAAGAATAATACAAATTGATTTGTATAAAAGATTTATAAAATGGATATTTATAAATTAGAATATTTTGAATTATAAAACGAGTTTTATAAGTGTTAGAATAAATTGTGAATGAATTTCATAAGTGAATGAAATTCATAGTATTATAAACGGTGAAGTTATAAAGGAATTTAATAAGCAGTAGGTTTATAAAATTTATAAAGTTGTTAAAAGAATAGGTTTGGATAAATAATTGAATCTTATAAGTTATAAGTTTTATAATTATGAAGTTCAAAGGAACGATTTTTGCAAACAAATAAATTATAAGTATTTGACTTATAATATGAATTTTTAGTATATCATTTAGATATGAAATTGAATAGGTTAATAAAGGAAATTTATAAAAAGGGAAGTAGTTATAAAACAAATAGAAATAGAATTTATAAACGTTGTTTTTATAAATTCGCAAAGACTTATTTTGATAAGTAAATTGTTATAACTTATTTATGGAGTTATATTCACGTTTTGACTGTGAATAATCCTTTAAAATGAAATGAATAGAAGAATGAAATTTGTTAACATAGTATATTCACGTTTTTTAATTGTGAATAATATGTTAAAGAAATGTTTAGATTATGATGTTTTAAATAGAATTAAAATGATCTAACGATGTTTAAAATGTGTTGAGATTCGAAACCATAGATTTCAACATTTATTGTTGAAATAGACGTTTTCGAGAAATAGAAGGGAATGGTGGACTATAACACTGTTGTTATAGTAAATTATTTCCGAAAGGAAATGTTTTGTATAGTATTGGGATTTATATATCTATTTAATTTCGAATCCCTATAGTAGTGATTTTGGGTTGTCGTAACGATGTTTTACGTAACATTCGTTTTGGCCCAAATAAATATGTTTAAGAGAATGATTTCCTTAAAGAATGAAATATATACTTAATCTCGATTTAAGTATATTGAATATTTTCTAAGTGTTGAAAATAAATAAAATTTGTGAATTACTTATTTAATAAGTATGGAAATGTTTTCCAATATAAAGTGAATACTTTGAGGATTTATCTTTTTGAAGATAAATTGAAATGAATAATTGAAATCGTATATGCATGGATATTTTGGAATATAAATTCACTATGGAATTTATGAATAAAAAGGGGACTTGTTTAAAAATAAATATTGATTTATTTTTGAGATATTGAATTATATATCTAGTAAAGATATTTTGGAAAATTATTTGGAATCTGGTGATGTGTGCATATCCATTGATAGTTCAATAACCGGCTATCAATATTTCCCTTTGAATGGGTAATTGATGTGATTTGTTTGAATTTGAATGCCACACTTATTTTTGAATAAGCGCTCACTATTCGTGTTAACCGGGAAAGGACCATGGGGTCGTATAACCCATTCTGAATATGTGATACGTCGTTATGAATTGCATTTGAAGATCGGTGTTGAAGAACGGATATTTGCGAGAGTGATAGGATGACCTGTCGATTGACTCTGCACCGAGTTGCTCCGGTATAGAGTTCTCCATATGTGATGGTGAATCCGATCGGGATTGTGAATATCCGGATTGCAAGGACTTCTTGGTAAGTGCCTTCGGTTTTGTTCGAGCCCGGAACAGACTTGTATGGATTGTATGTCTGACATTACAATTTGAGATATAAAGCCGATTTCTTTCAAATATATTTCTGTTGGTGGCGGAGAATTTATTCTTTTAGCTTAACACCCTTCTCTAAGACGTACGAGCTCAGAGGTTATGTAGTTGAAGGTTATCAGCGATATATTCCCAATTTGGTAATGTGACATGCTGAGTGTTGCTGTGAAATGATCATTGTGTTGATTATTTGTGATAGGATCGTTTATTTGATCGTCTATCCAGGTGATCATTTCTATGATCACTTGTTGACCCAAAGCATGGCTTTTGTATAAAGTATGTTTTTGTGGACGTGACTTCGTCGAGCCTCACACCTCGTGAATGGTCAAAACAGGAAAGATGCGGCAAGGTTATGAGGGGTAGCTCCCTTTAGGGTATGTGCATTTCCTTCTGGAAAAGGGTGGTGTCATGGTATGGAGCCAGATACTTACTCATGTTGAAAACACTTTATGATTGTGTGAATTGATTACGAGCGCTCGGTTGAAAGGTCCCAAAGGACAGGGGGATGGCATATTCGGTCAGTTGTTACTCAGTTAGTGGTAACCCGGCCTTGTGTTTGTAGAGATCCGGTTTGGTTCTCGGGGATGTCCATCCAGAGGCATTCTCATGTGGCAATGGGAAGTTCCTTGGCCTGATCATTCGTTGAAAATCCAAAGAAACAATACGAGACTTGTACGGTTTTAGTTGTAGAACCTGCAATTTAATATGGTAGCTATAGTAAGCATACTATAATGGTACGTATGCTGGCTAAGATTTATATTCTACTTTCGAAATGAATTTTTCCTACACTATGCACTAGTAAAAATATAAAATGTTCTTTTAATACGTATCAAGCATCTTTGACTATCATAAGGAGAAATCTCCTCCAAGTCTGCGTTTGCATTGTGTGTGTGGCGGGAGGTCTTATGGTAGTCTCATTTTTTAAAAGCATTGCGAATTGACTTTAAAAATATTCCTCTATTTTGATTTTAAAGATAAATAAACTGTTTTAAGTTCTCACACCAGTCACATGACTGACTCGGAGTTTATTGTTTTCCTTCCTAAACTCTGGGTGCCCACCAATTTTTACACGGGCAGTTAAGAGTTAGGTTTATCAGGATATTCTGGATATTCTGGAGTTGCTGGAGGCAAGATGGATGGCATGGCGTATTATTAGTATATAGTATTTCTTTTTCCGCTGCACTGTTTGTTGTTGTTGTTGTTGTACACTCTGATGATACGATGTAATGAAATGTAATGTATAAAATGTAATAACTGATATAGTTCTTTGTTTAAAGATTATTCATTTGTTATTATATGTTGTTCCGCTGCGAATTGTGAGATTCTGATGTTGTTCTGTTGTGTTCTGTTCCGTTCTATTTTCTGTTTTCTTTTCTCTCTATTTTCTATCTTATCTCTATTTCTGTCTTTTTCTTCTTTTTCGTTTTCTTAAAACCCTAAGTGTTCGGTTTTCCGTCATTCGATTGCTCGGCAGTCGATAAAGTGAGTATCGATGTTGAATTTTCGGAAGAAGAAGAATCGGGTCCTTACATCTGGTATCAGAGCATATGGTTAAGCGGCAACCATGGTTCTGTTGGGTATTACTCATTAGAGATAGAGTCAGTAGTACTCTAGAATGAGTTTGAGTGTAATAATAGCTATGAGAGCGTATTTGTTAGTGAATATAAAATTGTTTATATTGTGATGATTGGTTTATTGAGTGGCATATGAACCTTCGTCAGCGTGGTCTCGACAACTATGCCGAAGGGGTTTCTAAACACTTGAATAGAACAATTCGACACAGTGTTGTTTTTAAATTGGGTAAATGAAATAATTTTACCTTGATTATATTTTATATATAAAGGAATAATTTTTCAGAATGATTAAAGTGTATATAAGTTGATTGTTTAGATGTTTGAATAATCTAAATTAAAGAATAATTGTATAAGCAAATGAATTATAAGAATTGAATTATAATTAAAGTGATTTACAATTGTGAAATAAACTTATATATATAAGAAGTGAAACTATATGAATATATTTATGAATATAGGAGTTGTAAATGAATTGAATGAATGGATTAAATGAATCAATTGAATGTGAATAAAGTTGATATGAAATAATGAGTTTAAGTGTTAATTCATTAGAATCTAATGTTATTGGAAGTTGAATGATTGAATGAAAATCAATTTAATTAAACCAATTGAAAGTGATGACGTTAAACCAAATTGAATGAATATAAGCAAAGGAATTTGGTTGTAATTAATATACATTGGTTGTTATATGGTTGTTAGTTGATTGATTGTATATAATTCATTAAGTGTTAATGAAATTGAATTAATGAAATTGGAAGCTAAAGTAATTGGAATTCGATTGGAAGTTAAGTAATCTTAAATAGAATTGAATTTGATTTGGAAGTGAACCAACTTGAATATGAATTAGTGAATATAAACTAATTGAAAATGAATGTTAGTAAATCCAACGTAAATGAATCAAATGTGATTAAATTGAAAACCATTTCATTGAATATTAATGAGAATATGAATGAATATTTATTGGTTATGGATGATGGTTGATGGTTGAATATATTGCTTCTACTGCATTTGCTATGTTGACATATATAGTTATTATGTTGCTATATGTTGTATATTGATACTATTGTCTACATGCATGTTCTCATGTTGTTTGTTGAGTGTTTAGTAGGTGCGGATCGCGTTTGCTTCGCATTTGGAACTCGCTTTCGCGCTATATTAGCCGTGTATGCTTGCTAATAAAATATAAGGTACATATCTCGGATTACATACCGTACTTTTATACTTTTTTCCCTTCGGGATGCCTCATTACTTGATGGGATGTATATTTGTGATATATATACTGTCATTTTTTTTCGGATCGAGCCGCGCAAAGGAGACTATGGCGAATTTTTCCGGAAATTTAAGGCGTTAGAAAATTTTTGAGAAAATTGGAAAATTTTGAAAACTTTAACTTTGATTTGGAATTGAAAGTTAAACAATAGTAGTTGTTTTTGAAAAGATAACCAAGTATGATTTGAAAACTTAGTAAAGTTATTGTAAGAAGTTTAACTACGGATTTTGGGAAAGTTAATAAATTCTATAACTTTTCTTACTTGTTAATTTCGAGGACGAAATTCTTTTAAGGGGGGAAGATTGTAACGACCCAGGATTTTAAGTAATTAAAATTTGAATATTTAATTAATTTTAAATATAAATAAGTGAATTTATAAGTCGAATAAATTTTAATTTGAATTATTGGATTTAATTGGATTATTAAATCGATAATTTAATATGTTAAATTATGGAAATAATTGAAAATTGGGTTAAATATGATTGAAAATGATTTGTAAAATTTTATTTTATCATATTGAAGTTAGAACGATATTTTAGAACTTTTAAAATCGAATTAAAAGTTAATTTGTGAAAATTGAATATTTTAATATTTAATCGACTAGTGAAAATAGTCAATTTTTGAACAGTCTCAGAATTGAACGAAACCAGTTCCATTGGATCCGTAATAGTTAGTTATTACCGGATTTCAATTTTCGTAGCAATCGGAGTTATCGTTTGATCGTGGCAGCTCGAAACGCATTGAATTATTTTTAATTTTAATTTGGCGAGTTAAAATAGCCATTTTTCAAAAAGTCTCGGATTTCGACGAAACAAGTTTCATCGGATCCGTAATGTGATATTATTGTAAGGTTTCAAATTTCATGTCAATTGGATTTACCGTTTGTCCTGTACAAATTAAAACGCCTAGAAAATCGTTTAAATCGGTTTAATTTAAATCGAACGTTTGTTGCCATAACTTGCACATATGTCTGAAGTAGCTTCCGAAACCTGTTCCATTGTGTCCGGAACGCGGGGTAAACCCTAGAAACGCTGGTTACGGCACGTGAATCGGAGTTCGGAATTTCCGGAATGAATAGTGGCGTTCGTTTTCCTATAAATAGCCCCCCTCTCTCATAAATTAAAAAAATAAATAAAAATAAAACCCTAATCTAAACGTTGCAGCCGCCACCCTATTTTCCACGGCCAGAATTGTCTCCCCTTCCTCCTCAAAAATCTTTCGATCCAAGCATCGATTGAAGAATTCTTCAACTACAATATTGTTAAGCACGATGAGAGCTTCGATGTGAACGACTGTGATGTAAAACGGAGCATCGTAGTGGGAGCTACAGGGGGCCGATGGTGGCAACTTGCGCACGCGTTTTCTGATGGAGGGGATGGCCGAGCTTACTCTTGTCGAGGCCGAACGTAGAGGAGGCAAGGGGCTACGCGATGGAGTATCTTGATCGAGTTCAAGTTCAACGTGGAGGTTGCAATATTAAACCCTAGGAGAAGCTAATGGGTTCGGTTTTAAAGTGAACGGCCTGGAGTTTCACGTGAATGGGGGGGAGGAGAAGGAGCACGCACGGATCTGATGGCATGGGCTTGGATCCTACGGCCCAGAATGGATGGAGGTTAAAATAATAAAGAAAATGTTGTAATTTATATAGTTTAAATTGTGTAAACTTATAAAATGCATATCCTTTTCATACGAGGTCGAAAACGCGCGAAACCAGTTGCGTTGGAATCGTATGGACGAGAACTACGCGATGAAATTGGATTGGAGTTGTTTGGAGTTAGTGAGAATTTCGGGTAAAATTAAACGTCCGTTTAATTTTATTCGAAATAAATCGCTAAAACGAAATTGAAATCAAAGTGAGAACTTCTCACTCAATCGAATCGGTTTCGATTTTATTTTAAATAGTTAATTTAAAATATTTGAATGCATGTTTGAATGATGATTGATATCTATTGATTGTTAAAATAGACATTATACGCCGTTAGTAAGCGGATGTTATTTATTAAAAACATATACCGCGAATATTTCATAAACAGTGAAATTGGTATTATATATATAATAGCAATATATATATTGGCATATGTATATATTGGAGTTATTGATTTCCCGCATTTGTTTAGCGGATGAGACCCTATTGCGCCGTTATTAAGCGGATAATATTATTAATCCCATATACCGCGATAATTCCGTACTGGAGCGGAATTGGTATTGTGCTAATGTTGGTGGATGCAGGAAAACAGGTTGGAGGGATCCAACTGGATTCCTCAACAGTATTTATTTGATTTCAGATATTTTGATATTTGATGGATTATCATATCGATATATGATATCGTTGTAGTCGTGATTGACTATTTGGTGTGTAGCATCATTGGACCAAGTTTTGGAATTTTAAAATGTTTTTAAAGGGATTTTTAAAAGTATAAGTTATAAAATATTTTGGAATTGATCCATTTTAAATAAATAAACGTTATACTTTTAAAAGTTATATAAAATTATGATTTTGAGAAAATATAGTTAAAAACTGATTTTTTGAGAATATGATGCTAATGATGTTATAAAATGATTAAATCAGGATTTTTGAATTTATTATAAAAAGTTTAAAAATAGAATTTATAAAATTTAACTATTTTATAAATCAAAATGGTGAAATTATAAAGGAGATTAAAGACGTTTTAAAAGAATAATACAAATTGATTTGTATAAAAGATTTATAAAATGGATATTTATAAATTAGAATATTTTGAATTATAAAACGAGTTTTATAAGTGTTAGAATAAATTGTGAATGAATTTCATAAGTGAATGAAATTCATAGAATTATAAACGGTGAAGTTATAAAGGAATTTAATAAGCAGTAGGTTTATAAAATTTATAAAGTTGTTAAAAGAATAGGTTTGGATAAATAATTGAATCTTATAAGTTATAAGATTTATAATTATGAAGTTCAAAGGAACGATTTTTGCAAACAAATAAATTATAAGTATTTGACTTATAATATGAATTTTTAGTATATCATTTAGATATGAAATTGAATACGTTAATAATGGAAATTTATAAAAAGGGAAGTAGTTATAAAACAAATAGAAATAGAATTTATAAACGTTGTTTTTATAAATTCGCAAAGACTTATTTTGATAAGTAAATTGTTATAACTTATTTATGGAGTTATATTCACGTTTTGACTGTGAATAATCCTTTAAAATGAAATGAATAAAAGAATGAAATTTGTTAACATAGTATATTCACGTTTTTGAATTGTGAATAATATGTTAAAGAAATGTTTAGATTATGATGTTTTAAATAGAATTAAAACGATCTAACGATGTTTAAAATGTGTTGAGATTCGAAACCATAGATTTCAACATTTATTATTGAAATAGACGTTTTCGAGAAATAGAAGGGAATGGTGGACTATAACACTGTTGTTATAGTAAATGATTTCCGAAAGGAAATGTTTTTGTATAGTATTGGGATTTATATATCTATTTAATTTCGAATCCCTATAGTAGTGATTTTGGGTTGTCGTAACGATGTTTTACGTAACATTCGTTTTGGCCCAAATAAATATGTTTAAGAGAATGATTTCCTTAAAGAATGAAATATATACTTAATCTCGATTTAAGTATATTGAATATTTTCTATGTGTTGAAAATAAATAAAATTTGTGAATTACTTATTTAATAAGTATGGAAATGTTTTCCAATATAAAGTGAATACTTTGAGGATTTATCTTTTTGAAGATAAATTGAAATGAATAATTGAAATCGTATATGCATGGATATTTTGGAATATAAATTCACTATGGAATTTATGAATAAAAATTGGACTTGTTTAAAAATAAATATTGATTTATTTTTGAGATATTGAATTATATATATAGTAAAGATATTTTGGAAAATAAATAATCTGGAAAATTATTTGGAATCTGGTGATGTGTGCATATCCATTGATAGTTCAATAACCGGCTATCAATATTTCCCTTTGAATGGGTAATTGATGTGATTTGTTTGAATTTGAATGCCACACTTATTTTTGAATAAGCGCTCACTATTCGGGTTAACCGGGAAAGGACCATGGGGTCGTATAACCCATTCTGAATATGTGATACGTCGTTATGAATTGCATTTGAAGATCGGTGTTGAAGACCAGATATTTGCGAGAGTGATAGGATGACCTGTCGATTGACTCTGCACCGAGTTGCTCCGGTATAGAGTTCTCCATATGTGATGGTGAATCCGATCGGGATTGTGAATATCCGGATTGCAAGGACTTCTTGGTAAGTGCCTTCGGTTTTGTTCGAGCCCGGAACAGACTTGTATGGATTGTATATCTGACATTACAATTTGAGATATAAAGCCGATTTCTGTCAAATATATTTCTGTTGGTGGCGGAGAATTTATTCTTTTAGCTTAACACCCTTCTCTGAGACGTACGAGCTCAGAGGTTATGTAGTTGAAGGTTATCAGCGATATATTCCCAATTTGGTAATGTGACATGCTGAGTGTTGCTGTGAAATGATCATTGTGTTGATTATTTGTGATAGGATCGTTTATTTGATCGTCTATCCTGGTGATCATTTCTATGATCACTTGTTGACCCAAAGCATGGCTTTTGTATAAAGTATGTTTTTGTGGACGTGACTTCGTCGAGCCTCACACCTCGTGAATGGTCAAAACAGGAAAGATGCGGCAAGGTTATGAGGGGTAGCTCCCTTTAGGGTATGTGCATTTCCTTCTGGAAAAGGGTGGTGTCATGGTATGGAGCCAGATACTTACTCATGTTGAAAACACTTTATGATTGTGTGAATTGATTACGAGCGCTCGGTTGAAAGGTCCCAAAGGACCGGGGGATGGCATATTCGGTCAGTTGTTACTCAGTTACGGGTAACCCGGCCTTGTGTTGGTAGAGATCCGGTTTGGTTCTCGGGGATGTCCATCCAGAGGCATTCTCATGTGGCAATGGGAAGTTCCTTGGCCTGATCATTCGTTGGAAATCTAAAGAAACAATACGAGACTTGTACGGTTTTAGTTGTAGAACCTGCCATTTAATATGGTAGCTATAGTAAGCATACTATAATGGTACCTATGTTGGCTAAGATTTATATTCTACTTTCGAAATGAATTTTTCCTACACTATGCACTAGTAAAAATATAAAATGTTCTTTTAATACGTATCAAGCATCTTTGACTATCATAAGGAGAAATCTCCTCCAAGTCTGCGTTTGCATTGTGTGTGTGGCGGGAGGTCTTATGGTAGTCTCATTTTTTAAAAGCATTGCGAATTGACTTTAAAAATATTTCTCTATTTTGATTTTAAAGATAAATAAACTGTTTTAAGTTCTCACACCAGTCACATGACTGACTCGGAGTTTATTGTTTTCCTTCCTAAACTCTGGGTGCCCACCAATTTCCACACGGGCAGTTAAGAGTTAGGTTTATCAGGATATTCTGGATATTCTAGAGTTGCTGGAGGCAAGATGGATGGCATGGCATATTTTTAGTATATAGTATTTCTTTTTCCGCTGCACTGTTTGTTGTTGTTGTTGTTGTACACTCTGATGATATGATGTAATGAAATGTAATGTATAAAATGTAATAACTGATATAGTTCTTTGTTTAAAGATTATTCATTTGTTATTATATGTTGTTCCGCTGCGAATTGTGAGATTCTGATGTTGTTCTGTTGTGTTCTGTTCCGTTCTATTTTCTGTTTTATTTCTCTCTATTTTCTATCTTATCTCTATTTCTGTCTTTTTCTTCTTTTTCGTTTTCTTAAAACCCTAAGTGTTCGGTTTTCCGTCATTCGATTGCTCGGCAGTCGATAAAGTGAGTATCGATGTTGAATTTTCGGAAGACGAAGAATCGGGTCCTTACAATTAATGCATGTTCCACTATGTGGTAGCCGATTCATCGATGCATCACTGTTTTTCTTCACTTGATTGCTTGGACACTGGGTAGAAACTGATACTAGTTTTTGTACTTGGTCACTGAGTATCATGTTTAAGATAATTTACATTACTAACACTGTTACACAAGACTTTAAAGTGTGAACATATTTACGTGTTGTATGTGTATTGAGCTACGTGTATGCATGTTTACATTGTATTGTTAAGGGTGTTCACATATGGTCAAGGTTGTGTTGCATAAATATCTACAGAAAGTATAGTGCAAAATAACAAACTTTGGTTCCAAATTAGTGCATACGTGTGTATGCAATAGTTCAAATAATAAACTTTTCCTGAAGTTGTGTTTACATCCAGAGCAATATTTACGTTTCTCTGTCCAGGTGCATTTCTTTTATCAATACTGGCATGACTATCTTGCAATTGCATATGAACCTGAGAACGTGTCAGGGTAGAAATATTTTTAGTTTGAGCAAATTATTCAATTTCCTCTATACTAATGCTTTGACAAAAATTTTGTTTGCAAGTTAGAGACTTTGAAAATTTTCATTTGTTTGCATATAAATGAGTACGTTGTTTATTTTATTATTCTTGTTGATGTTATTGTTAATGTTGGCTAAAATGATATAAATATAACGCATCAAAACCAAGTTCTTATTATGTACGGGTGACACCAAAGTTTGCTTCTTCTATGTATTGAAGATCGGATAAATTAAAGTTTGCAAATAATTTGACTAGTTTCCTTGTCATGAATAAAATATGATACCACATATCCTTGGTGTTCTCACCTTCAGTTTGCCGTCTTCCTGTAGTTGTACCACTGTTGTCATCTTTTCTTGACATTTTGGAACTTGAACTGTGGCATTGATATTTGAATCTTCATTGATTTTGGTTTGTTAATCTTTTGTGTACATCATCGTTGTAGTGGCAAGGCAGTGCACGCAAGCGTGTACTGCAGCCACATGGTATTGTTTTTATTGATATTCTAATTGCTTTTGATTTATGGATCTTTTGCGTATTTCCATATGCCGTAGTGGCGAGGCAGTACACGCGTGCGTGTACTGCAGCCCTACCCGTGTTGACCTTTTAATTGATGTTTCAATTGTTTGGATTGTTTCGTGTGTCCAATTCAATAATTTGAATTTGTTGATTTGTTGTTTAACACCGTTATGTGTTATATTTACCGTTATCCGATTTCTTTATTTAAGAATCGGATAGGTAAATTTATTGTGAATGTCGTCTATTTGATTATTTAATTATTATTGCTTCCGCGCATTAATAACTGAGTTTGAATTAGACTGACCCATGTATTTTTTTCTTTTGAATGTAATACTCGGGTCAGACCGAGTATTTACAGGTTGTTGATATCTTACTTTGGGTTGCTGCTAGAGCTATGAAGTCTTTTCGTACTTTTTGGAGTAGTCGTTGTCTTAGTATATGATGTTGTATATTCATGTATATTATTCACGATAATGTACTTGTATATGTAACTTCCAGAGTCGACAGATTTAGTTGTATCATATGTATTGTATCACATGTATATCAACTGTCTTCAGTTATATATATAAGACTTTTGATTATCTGTGTTCCGCACTTAGCTTGTCTGTGTTATTATTATATATATTGTCCTAAACTATTATGAACCATCGTAGTTCGTTTTATACTGGAATTGGGTATGTCGATGGGAGTAAATAAATGAAAGATGAAAAAAAAAATTAAAAATATATACTACTCCTATCGAGGTAACCAATACTAGTGTAAGGCCTAACTACGGATGGCCGCTCCTAACCAGCCTTATTCTTCGTAATAACAGACAGTATTTCCTTTAATACTCTTTGTTATTATGAGCATAGAGGTGGGGCGTCACACTCCTGCTCCATTGCTCCTCCATAATTCGTCAAAGCTAACTTGAATCCCTTGGCTACTCGTAAAAATTTGAGTACCCAAGAGTTGCTTAACTTTCAAAAACCTATTGAAAAGAAAGGTATCACGTAAGACTTCCCACACATAAACATGGAAAATATTTTACCTTACGCTAACCAAAACATTTGATAGAAAATTCAGTGATATTATAATAGTGTCTAGGGTTTTTAAATAAATATGAAATAGCTGAAATTGTTACATTATTAAATTCCGTCTACTACCACAAAAGTGGGTAGTCAAAACCGTTGGCACTTATTGGATTTTGGATTCCATACAATGGCAGGGATACTGGGGTACCGCCCGTCATAGTACGTGGCCTAGATCAACGTACCGAGGAGCCACCCTAACTCCCCTGCAACACAAGGACGGACCCATTCCTTACTGAACAGTTCCGAATAAGACAACCCCGCGGTTGTAGCTAGCAACCGCCCATACAGTCGAATATAAAGGAACCTCTAGACATGGTTAAATCTCACTCTCAAGTGGGGGCTACCCACGAAGCCGTGCTGCATCTCCCATGTTTTAGCCATTCCCGGTTGATGAGGCTTGAG
This sequence comes from Allium cepa, assembly GCA_030765085.1. Taxonomy (NCBI): domain Eukaryota; kingdom Viridiplantae; phylum Streptophyta; class Magnoliopsida; order Asparagales; family Amaryllidaceae; genus Allium; species Allium cepa. The sequence continues at coordinate 947,284,643 of CM060938.1, read as the reverse complement.
GCTACGATTACCTTTAGTGAACACATCACTTAGAATGCTCATCATCCACCTGACGATGTTCTGAAAGCATTTAATCCATAAAAGTTTGTTCCGGGTTCGAACGAAACCGAAGGCATTATCTCGTTACACTCATTTGGGAATCACCCTCAAAGTTAACGACGATAACCCTTGCACTCTGAACCACCATCTCGAACCTGTAAGTACTATTTCCGTCAAACTCATCACAGAGTCACCCCAGAGTTATACTGACGAATAGTCCTTACACCTCGAGTCTTCACAAAGCTCCACTTTGATTAACGACCTAATTGGAATTGATGTGGTTTTCGGATATCCAAATATGGATACCCGATCCCGGTCTCATCGAAATCCAATGTGTGTCTTTTAGGTCCAAGTTGTTTTAAAGTTAAAACAATTCAATTATCTATATACACACAGATAGATAACTCACAAATCACAATTGATAATCTACATTATCAAATAACAAGTAATCCACATTATCAATATCAAAATAGATAATCCATATATCACCATTATAATAGAAAATCTACGTTATCATCACAATGCAACCAAGCATTCATACCACACAACATTACTTATCTCATTTTTGAGATCTCAAAACATTCAAGACAATCAATGTCATACATTCATACATAAGCAATGATTTACTCATAACACATCAATAATTAATTTAAAGTGAATTAAATTAACCATCTCCATCTCTAATTAATTTAAAATGAATTAAATTAATTACTTCATCTTTAATTAATTTAAAATAAATTAAATTAATTACTTCAACAATGTAAATCTTGCTTACTCAACCATTTAATTAATTACAATCAATTAATTAATCATTCAAAATAAATTACCTTAATTAATCACTCTTGATTAATTATCCTTATTACATTCATGAAATTATGCTTAATTAATTTTCACAAATTAAATATTCGCAACCAAAATGTAATTAACCTTTAATTACTTCAATTAATTAATTAACTATAATTAATTACTTAATCCTTAATTAGTTACATTAATTAATTACCTTTAATTACCTATTATTGATTAGTTAATCTTAATTAATCAACTTTTAATTACATCATTAATTATAATAATTAATGATCCTTAATTATTTTAATAAAATTATCTTCCTAAATTAATTACCTTGGGTAATTAACTCATAATTATTAATCATCCCAGATTAATTACATTCAGTAATTAACTAACTTAATTACTTTATTAAACCAAATTAATTATCCCTAAATAAATTTCTTAATTAATCCCTTGATTGATTACTAAGTAATTTAATCCAAATTACTTTAATCTTAAACATCTTCAATTAATTACAACCTATAATTATCGATCAATTACTTCACCAAGTAATAATCCATTTATTACATACAGTAATTATCTTTAAAACACAAGTGTTTAAAATTAATTAAACTAAATTAACTCAATTAAACAATCCCATTTAACTCAATTAATTACCTTAAGTAATTAATTTCTTAATTATTTCATTAAGTAATTACACTTAAACCATTCACAAATGATTATTGCTAAATTAATTAATCTAATTATTTATCAAAATTTACCACATTAATCAATTATTAAACAATCCTGGTTAATGACCTTCATTAACCGTTCTCTAATTATTTTCATTAAGTAATTGACTTAGATTAATTAAAAATTAAATTATCTTTAATTATCTATTAATTAAAGTCTAATTATTTAATTAACTAAGAGTTAATAAAAATCTTAATTAATTTTTAATTATTTAATTAATTAACCATGAATTTAACTTAATTGATTAATTAATAAACCATTAATCATTAATTAATAATCTAACTAATAATCTTAATTATAAATAGGTTAATCCTTAATCAATTATTAATTATTCCCTAATCAGTTAATTAATTAAATTAATTAATTAATTTTAATTACCTTATTAATTAAATAAATTCTAAAACATTAATCTTTAACTTAAATTTAAGATAAAACCATTTCTTAATTATGATTTAAAACAAATTTGTTTGAAACAAAGTACTTTCGAAATTACTTTCAAATTTCATTTTAAATACAAGTTTTAAAATAAGAATAATTTAAACTTATCAGAGTTAAAACAATTTAAAACTTTTTAAATTGCAAGACATATAAGTGTTTGTCTTAGAATTTAAATTTCATAAAAATTTTGAAACTAAATTCACTTCAAAAATATCAATTTACATTTTGTTAAAATCTTTCAAATTTAAACCTTCTTTTAATTTCAAAAACTGGAATTCATTTTCTAAATTTCCAAATTTAAACTACATTTATACTTGCTCATATTCTAACAAGAACTTCATTTTAAAAAAGTTCAAACTACTCTTAACAAAATAAAGTAGTTAACTAAGGTAAATTTTTAAAACTTTATTTTTATTTAAAATCAGAGATTTTAAATTTAAACCAGAGTTTCAAAATTCAAACCTGAATTTAACTAAGTTTAAAAAATTCAAACCGGAGTTTCAAAAACTTTAAAAACTTCAGGTTCTAAAATTTATAAAAACTGTGTATGGGTTTGTCAAAACCTATAACATCACCTGAAACCCGAGACAAGCCAACCTGCTCGAGTTTTATGCTTGACTTCCCCGAGCCAACTACCAACTAACTTCGAGCAAACCAAAAACTTCCCCTGCAACAAACCAAACCCAAAAACATTATCATAAGAAACTACATCACCGTGCATATGCACGGCGACCACCGCCTCCTCTGATCATCAGAGATGATCGCACTTCAACCAGAAACACACCAATGCCCAAACGACATCATCAGATTGATCCATCATCCTCGACATCAAATTAGAACTCCACTTTCTCAAACCTGGAAAACCAAATCTGGTTTCTGCCAAAACCTGTCAATGGCGATCTCTCACCGCTCCGACCACCAAATGTTCAACCCCTCCGGCCTTAACCTCAACCACACGCCAACTACCCATTTCCCAAACATCATAGCACTCGATCCATCCTTCATCCCGAAATGATTGATTCTTCATCCCCATTTCAAAATTAGCGTTAAAAAATGAATTTTCAAACTGCACCTTCCTTATTGAATTTCAACATCATTAATGATTTTTCTAAGAATTTACAAACCCTCCTCTACAACTCAGAAGAACCCCGAGCTTCCTCGGTCCAAAGATCACCAGTATTTGATTAAAATCCATTTTTAGTTCAATAACTAACTGCCACCATAACTGTACTCTAAAAATCCTATTTCTTGATTTAAAAATCAAGTTATAGTTAATGCTTTATATTTATGAAACTACATTACAAGATTAACGTATCTTAATTTTGGCTAAAATTTATCAGATAATGATGTTCTCTGTTTTCCAGAGACAACCACTTATATTTTTACTTACTTAAATTTTAAGTATCGACTTAAGAAAATCAACCAAAATTGCTTTATACATTTCCTTATATCAGGAACTAAATTAAAAGATTGGTGTTTAAATGAAATTTTGTGCCAAGCAAATCAGTAAAACAGAACAGGAATTAAGTAAGCACATGCACATATATCATCTTCACATCAGGTTTCCAAAAATACACAAACAATATTTTTTAATATCAAACATTTAACATGCAACCTATTTAAAGTTTAAGATTTTAAGTTACTCACCTTTTCCTTTATAAAGAACAGAGCCTCTGTTTGACCCCTTTGAAATTTGCAGAATAAAATGCAGGCGTGATCTTTTTTTTTAAAATTGAGTTGCAAGCCTGTTGAAATTGGAATGCTCATCTTTCCCCGACTAAAATTACTTGCATGCAGATGCTTTTGAGCAGGCTTCAATCAAGCTTCAATTTGAGGTCGTGTAGAGAGAAGATGCAGACTTGATTATTTCCAGGTGACATGAAAAATTCATTTCCAGATTTATAATAAGAATGCAGACTTTTTGATAAATAGGAATTTGTGAAATGGTATTGATCATGATTTGTTTACAGATTTTGGTAAACATAGATTGATGTTAAATTGAGGAATTGATGGCAGATTTGAGGATTTTCTGGTTTAGATTTGAACATGCAGGGTTTGATTATTGATATGAAGATGACTTTTGATTTTGAAGAGGTTTTTTTTTGAAGTTTTTGCTTTTGATTTAGGAAATGAAAAAATCAAGTATGAATGAAATGCAAGCTTATATAAATGTATTTTCAGATTTAATTAAATAAAATAAAAATTAAAACTAAAATGTGCCACTTGTAAAAATTATTCAACATTTGTCAATTTGAATATTTACCTTTCTAACACTTGTTTAATTAATGCTTAAGAATGCAACACTTGTCTCTTTTAAAGCGATTAGTATTAAATTTACAAGTTAATACATGTGTTAGTGTATGTATTAAGCCAAATTAAATTTGTTAGTTAATATTTGAATATGTATATAAATTTATAAAAAGAAATAAAAAAAACCATGTTTATAAATAAAACTTGTACATATAGAAATTAAAACAATTAAGATTTATACTTTAGAATTATAAATTCAAATCAACTCCAAAATCAATTTTTTTCAAATCAAGTCATGTATATAAATTTAATTTGAAATAAAAATTGCAAATTTTATTTAAAATCTATTTATAAAGACAATACACTATTTATATTGTTTTATAAATATCTTATTATTAAATTAGAATCATTTTAAAAGAAATTATTTTTTTATCAATAAATTATCTATTTATTAAGCTATAAAACTTTTTGTTAATTTATTCTAAATTTAAAACTCAAGCCAAATTATTTTAAACATTTAATATCTTTCACATCCATTTTAAAATCATATATTTATTTATGAAATAGTTTTAAAAACTCAATACTAATTTAAATCAAATTTCCAAATTAAAATGCATATTTTAGAATTTTAAAACATGAATCACTTATTAAGCTTAAACCAAGATTTATTTGTTTAACTTTGGAAAGCTTATATATTAAATAAAAAAACAAATTTTCAAATTACTACAAATATTAAAATTAGAAAAATATGCTTTATTTATTAAAATTAAAACAATGCTAATCTATTTAAAATATAAACCATATGTTTATATTGTAAATAGAAATCAATTTATTATTTTTAAAAGATAAAATAACCAATTAATTAATTATTGAAGAAAATTATTAAAGCTATTTGAATTATTATCAATAAAATATCAATATCAATTTAATTTTTAATACAGATTATTAAATTGATATTGTCAAAAATTTCGGGATATTACACTTTTGAAGATTAATTGATTTTAAATCAATGGATCTCTCGCCTTGGCCATTAAGTAGCCAAGTGAATTAAAGTAGTAATTATAAAACATTGATACATTTCATGGGAAGTAAGTTACTTGTGTTTAGCACAAATGCTGAATATCGGTAACGTGATAGACACGAGGAGGTTAACTTCAATAAGCAGGTCATGATAACTTAAGCATACGGAATTTACGTCTATGTGTATAAAAAATTACACCGGATAACGGATGTATCTCTATTTGTAACTTGGACATCTATCTATGATTGATTGTATGTTATGTGTGAATACCTTACATATATGATGTTAGGCAATACTTATGATATAACTTGGATAAGTAATCCCAAATTTATTTATCCACTATAGTCATTAAGCCTCCATTTGGTTTTGGAAAGTTAATATTTCATTTTTTTAATATGGTCTTTATGGTTATTCTATTTTGAATAAGATATTGGATGAATGATTTGACAATTATTTTGAATATTATATAAAGAAGTTTATGAATAATCTTTGGGTATTCATAAAAAGAGTTTTAGAAATAGTTTTGAATGTTTATAAAAATATTTTATACATTGGTTTGGATGTCTATAAAGGAAAGTTTTATACAAGGTTTGAAAGCATATAAAGAACTTTATATAACCAGATTTGAATATTTATAAGGTGTCTCATAAATGAGTATGAAGGTTGATAACTGTTTTGTAAACGGGTTTGGGTTAAAGAAAAAAGGATTTCATGGATAAAGAAATTTATTATATCATTTATTAGAAATAATTACAACAAGAATTCAAGGTTTGGGTTTCTTGAGGCTGACCTTTTAAAAAAAGGTAGTATGAAACATCCATTCCACACTTTACATCGTAGAAATAGTGCTTAGAGTTACCCTTTTCTCAAATTTAAATAATGTAGTTAAATCCTTTTTAGGGATTTGGTAATGGAAAGTCTTACAAATGTTTTGTTAATATACTTATGTTAGAAAGATAAGAATATGAATGTTCAGAAAGAGATTTATTAAACAAAGTTATGTTTTGAGGCTTAATGGTTTCTATGGGTAAATATATCTCAAATGGAATTAGTTGTTGTTCTTTTATTTGATACTTGAATAACCGGTTGTCAAGTTTGACCCAATTTGACTTAGGAAGTATGAATGTAAATTCGAGTTCTCGAATGAGGACTCAAAACTTAAGCCCAGAAGAATCGGCAATGAGTCAACTCAAAATTATCGGTTGTTGAAACGGAGAGACCGGGATCTGATCTATTTCGATTGGTTGGATTAATATGATAAGGGGTTCTCACTATCTATTATCTGCTAAGCAAGAGACTATTTCCCCTACATGTGCCGAAGAGGTAGTATAAGGCCTTGATGGGTTGTTTGTTAGGTGCTTACAATCGCAAGGCTAACAGTAAATGCAGATTCGAGGTACTAGTTTATGCCACGGCGGCGCTGATATGGTTGAAAAGCCTACTGGTCGTCACTACCAGGTGGTTGAAATGCCTACGGTTGTTACATTTGGTATCGGAGCTGAAGGTTTAGCGAGAGCCTTAGCACCGGTGGTGTAAACTCATTTGGAATTAGGGAAGTAAGATCATAGAAAGAGCCTGAGTGTATTATAAATATGTGTGCGTATTTGTTAATGAGGAAGAATGTTTTATATTGTTTTGTTTGATCTGTTGAGTGGCCTAAGAATTCTGGTCAATATGTTTGGCCAATGTTATCGATAAGAATTTCCTAAACACTTGACAAGTCCAATTGACATAATATTGTTTTAATATTGGTAAATGAAATGATTTTAATAAGGATATATTTCATATATATAGAAGAATGATTTTCAAAAGTCTATATAGTTATTGAAGAGATGTTGGGTTAAAATTAGATTTAGAGTAGAATGTGTTTAGCTAAAAGAAAATATCAGATGACCATGTAAAAATGAAAAGGACTGTGAGAATATTAAATCCTGATGGCTTTAATAAATATGATTTTGGAAAATTGTAGTAATTGTACTTAAATAGATTTTAAGATATAAATATTTTAAAATGGATTTGAAAGTAAAGTTTTCTCTGTATAGTTCACGAAGGAGTTTCAATCTGTTAGTGATAATCAGAATAATCTTCTAAGTGACAATTGAATGTTTGCTTAGGCAGATATGATAGTGAACCCTATAAATTATCCTCTTTGTTACTGTGCAATCGAAATGAGTTCGAATCTGAATGAATCCAAAGCAGGTGGATGATTTTATTAAAGAACTACTTATCTATAAATAGTATTATTTCAAAAGGGAATTTGTGAAGAAATAATTTTTTTTATGATTAATTAGCTTGAATGTCTTGGAAATGACTAAAAACAGGTAAGTGATGTGTTTGGATGGTAAATACTTCTCTTGAGTATTTCCCAAATTAGTAAAAGGGATACATAATACTATTTGGTAGCACCTGGTTGCTTAATATCATTTTAGGGTTACTTGGGGTATATATTATGTTTTCAAAAGGGTTTAACATAAAGTAACATTTCGAAAGGTTTTTTGAAATAAAATCCAGATATTGTGTTCACGAATCCCTTAAAAGAACATATTTTCAATATAAAAAGATGTTTTTATTAAGAGCGGGTTAAGAATAAAGTTTTAAATTTGTTGAACATCCTAGGTTAAGTAAAACCAATCTAAGATTTTAAATTGTATATAGTATTTTGGATATAGAAGAGTATCTTACTAAAATGAATTTGAGTTATATAACGTTAATAAACTTAAGTAATGTTCTTAAGTAAAATGATGATTCTTTAAAAAGGGTAATTATAAAATTGGGACGTAGTAACCAATAGGATTAGTATGTAGGTTGTACATAGATCATTTCCTATTTTCACATTGTTCTCGATCCAAGGTTCAACTGCATGACTCGAGGTGTTTCACACCATTCCAAATAGGGATTTATCACCCAATTTTTGATGGCGAGGGTTGATGAGGGTTCTTATCGTTTATAATAGTTAATGACTATGTAAGAACAGAGGTTTCTAATTAAGAACCCGACCAATGTCCGCACTAGGAAGTCAAGTGAGCGATAATAGTCTCGAAATGAAGTTATGTATTTGAGTGGGTGATTCAAATTTTACATAGGAATTATCTATGTACATCATATGGATTGATGAATAGTTTTAAGTATTTCCGGGAGTAGGGTTGCGGTATAATTTCGAGGACCTAAGTCTTTTAAAGAGGAAGAATGCAGCGGCCCAAAAGTTGATTTAAATCTTATTTAAATAGCAATGAAGATTGTTAAACGTAAAAATTGAATTTAAAGCGATTAAATGAAGATTTTAAAATTTCTGGTTTAAATTTACGTGAAAAAATAGCCATTTTGGCCACTGTCTTGGATTTGAAGGAAACCAGTTTCGCCAGACTCTTAAAAGTGAATTATCGTAGGATTTCAAGTTACGTAGAGATCGGACTTGTCGTTTGGCCATGCGAGCATGAAATGCGTCGAAATTAGTTGAAGGAATTTAATTAAAATTAATTGATTTCGAAAGCTATCTTCTACATACAATTGAATTAGGCCTCGAGATTAGTTCCACTGCTTTTGTAGTAGGGATAAAACATTATGAACATCCGGTGGAATGCTTCATTTTGAGTTTGGAATTTTCATGGGTCAATTGGGTGAGAAATTTATGTAATAAGACGTGCTAGTACATTCATTCATAACCCAACATTTTAACTGCCGCCTCCACCAGAGAAATTAATGGCCGATAGCATCTCGCCTTCTTCCCCGGATTATGCATCATCCATTCAGTTTCACGTCTTGGCTTCAACTAGCAAAGTAGAGGGCACGATAGGAAGTAGCGATCCAACTGTCATATCGAGCCAAATCGGCAAGAGGAGGCAGGAAATCCTTCTTGACCGTGGGGTCTTGGGTGGGCTCATGCTCGATGCTGGCGGCAGTGGAGGACATGGGACCAGACTAGATACTCGGTCCGGTATACCATAGGATGCATGACGCAGCGGATATAACTTTGAAGGCAGAACGATGGAATGATACAAAGATGAATTGGTGAATTGATGATGCCCAAGTGCCCAAATCCGTTGATCTCTTGAGATACCGGATTCTAGCTATCTTCAACACGTTGATCGCGCATGATGCCGTGTTAGAAGATCTACGATTCTTCGACGTTGATCTCGCGCACGAGATTCCATGAATCAGCTTCAAATTCGTTGATTCGAGCGCACTCGAATAACCGAAGATGGAGAAAGGAGCTCACACTCAACTTCCAATTTTTAAAGAGGCACAAAGCTCTCAACAAAATTTATTCCAAAATCCACTCTTTACAATGATATTGCATCCCTATTTATAGAGATTATACAATACAACCCAGCCGACCTAACACACGACGACCTATGACCTAGCATCAGCGACTCACGACCTAACATCAGCGTCACAAGGAAATTACAACATAACAATATACACGACTTAACAACAAACAACATCACGCGACTTAACACAATACATATCATGCGACTTAACAAAATACAACATTACGCGACTTAACATCAGAAACGACCTACGGCATAACAATAGCACGGCAACAGGAAGCTTGAGCGATCTATCAACTTGAGCGACATAAGGAAATCTCAGCGACCTAACTTCTGAGCAACTTAAGGTATGTAGCGACCTATCCATGGAGCGACCTAAGAAATGTAACGACCTAAGAATGATAGCATGCGGCATAAGTTCAGCGACTTAAGTCGCTAGGTCATTTATCTTGTTTGTGCACGACCTAAGGAAATGCGGCATACGCGAGCGATAGTCATAGCTCGTTAGTTCGTAGCTTGGTAGGTCGTAACTCGCTGGCGACTTATGGCCTTCCTGCGACTTAACAAGATAGCGATCTAAAACAAGCGATCTATTACGGTGCGCTGCATCAATGCAGGGCCAAACATTTGGTCCAGCATGTCGGACATATGTTTGGCTCGGTAATAATATCCCATGTACCCCTACTTGTCATTGCTACATTCTTTCTTCGTTTACCGAAAAACTGAGCCAACAATATCGTTTATGATCATGACCCTATTTTCACGAGTAACTTTTGAAGAACCCTTCAAGATTCGTTGGATACACAGTTGAATCTGAGTATGGCCTATCACCCACAAACAAATGACCAAACAGAATGGATCAATCAAATTTTGGACGACCTTCTTCTTGCTTGTATTCTAGGTTTCCGTGGTTCTTGGGAAGACCATCTTCATCTTGTCGAATTCACATATAATAATATCTATTAGGTAGAACTTTGTTAAATAAATTTGATTCACGGAATAGGTGCATTCGAAAGACCAAATGGCATGACCAGCCATTCATACAACCTCCCTCCCCCCCCCCCCCCCCCCCCGCGCGCGTCCTGAATGCTGTCTTCCATTCATCCCCTGGTCGAATTCGTATCTGATGATACCCACTCTTCAGATCAATCTTTGAAAAGATAGCAGCTCCACTCAACTGATCTAACAAGTCGTCCAATCTTGGCATCGAATATTTGTACCTCACTGTAATCTTGTTTTGTGCTCGACTATCTGTACACATTCTCCAAGTTCCATCCTTCTTTGGCACTAACAAGCCTGGTACTGAACAAGGACTTAAACTTTCTTGTACGCGCCCTTGTTCAAGTAACTCCTCTACCTGCCTTCTCAACTCTTCGTGCTCCTTTGGACTCATTCTATAATGTGGTCTATGTGGTAACACAGCTCCTGGAACAAGATCAATCTGGTGTTGTATGTCTCTCAACGGTGGTAATTCTTTTGGTAATTCTTCAAGAAATAGACCTTCAAATTCCTTCAACACTGGCTTAACTTCCTCAGGAATTTCAACCGTTTCACTACTTTCACGTCCAATCAACAGAAATACTTCAGGCACATCCTCTACTTATTTGACGAACTCCTTCAAAGATAACAGAGTCTTTAGTTCCTCGATTTCCTCCAACTTGCTTTCACTTTGTTGTTGCTTTTTAGGAACTAAATTGATTCTAGTGCCATTGAACATGAAACTATAGCAGTTAGTCCTACCATCGTGTTGTACAGCTCTATCAAATTGCCACGGTCTTCCCAACAACAAATGACATACATCCATATCCACCACGTCACACCAAATTTCATCCTTATACTTCTTTCCGATGGAAAAAGTTACACAAGCTCTTCGACTAACCTTCACTTCCCCACCTTTCCTCAGCCATGCCAATTTGTAGGGTTTGGGATGCTTCTCTGTCTTCAACGCTAACTTCTTTACAGCTTATGTAGAGATGATGTTATCACAACTTCCTGCGTCGATAACAAACATACAAACCTTTCCCAGAATAGTGCACGTCGACTAAAAAATATTACTCCTCAACCAGCTAGTCTCCTCTTCCTGCTTTGGCGTTAAGAAAGATCTCCTCATCGTTAAAGAATATACCTCGTCTCCCGTCAGTAATTCTTCTTCCTCCTCAACTTGTGGTGAATTGTAACATTCTATTTCTGCATCCTCATCCTCAAGCTCAGAAACCATCGCTCGCTTCTTAGGCCTTGGACATTCATTGCTCTTATGACCAAATTCCTGACAGTTATAACACTTGAAATTGTTGTTGACCTTGGTCTAAGCAACTTCATTGACAATCGGTTTACTAACAGCCTTGGAAACATTAGTATTGCTACTAGTCCCTTTCACCTGATTGATCGAACTTATAAGCGCACCACCTCCTCTTCAACCTTGTTTCTCCAAAGCTAGAGCCTTCTGGTGTGCTTCAGCAATGGATTTTGGATCAAACATATTTACCACATCCTGAATTTGCATTCTCAATCCTCCAACAAATCTAGATGTCAACTGTTCCTCCATTTCCATGATATCGTTTCTAGCAATCAGTTGATAAAACTCATCTGCATAATCATTTACTGACTTTGTCCCTTGTCTCAAATTCTTTAAGCGCTGATATATAAGAGACTGATAATTATAAGGCAAGAAAGTAGCCTTCATCAAATTCTTCATCTTTTCCCATGAAACAATCTTCGACTTTCCCATTCTTTCCCGTGTAAGTTTAGTTTGTTGCCACAATGCCATAGCTCTTCCCCTCAATCGTGTAGCAACCAACTTAACTCTACGATGCTCGGGCACTTCCTTGAAGTCAAAAATTTCTTCAACATTTGATAACCAATCCAGAAATTCTTCCGCTATCATTCCCCCTTTGAATTCTGGAATCTCTATTTTCATTCCTGACTCCCATCGACGATCATCTTCGATTTCGACTTCATCCTTTGCCATGGTTTCGACAAAAGCTAGTATCACCATCACTGGATTCCTCCAAATTTGACGTATGTCGATGTCGATTCTGACCATCAACATTTCTGCTACCACACACGTCTCTTTCTCCCGAAACTGATAGTTGTCTTCTTCCCCGATCCGATAGTGGTGACATTCTTCTCCTCTCAGAATTTGAAGGCGAAATTCTATGTCCACCTTGTTTTGAACCTGGCGATGCTCTTTGTCGAGTTTGATTTATATCCATCATGAGCGTTTCCAATCTACCAATTCCCTCATCAAACTTCTCATTGAATTTATCACTAATTCGTTGCTCCATTTGTTCAGCATCTTCTCTTCGATACACTTCTGCAACATTATGATGAAGATTAACTCTTCTTGGAGGCATTGTCGAATCTTCAACAAATCCAAACACACACTTCAACTAGCACAACTTTCAATGATGTAAAATCTACGTATAAACTCCTAGCTCACGACTTGAACAAATCTCGCACAAACTTGAACAAGCTCATTTCTGGCTTTAACTTGCTTTAACTTCGGCCTTGATCTTCTTAATTCTTCTAGCTCTCAGCTTTGACTTACAAAAGTGTTGCACGTCTCCAACTAGCTCTGACTTTAACTTCGGATCTGAATCAACTTCAACTCGGCTTAGGAACTGATTAAGCTCTGATACCAAATTGACGCAGCGGATATAACTTTTGAAGCAGAACGATGGAACGATACAAAGATGGATTGGTGAATTGATGATACCCAAGTGCCCAAATTTGTTGATCTCTCAAGATACCGAATTCTAGCTATCTTCAACACGTTGATCGCGCACGATGCCGATTTAGAAGATCAACGATCATCAACGTTGATCTCGCGCACGAGATTCCGTGAATCGGCATCAAATTAGTTGATTCGAGCGCATTCGAATAACCGAAGATGGAGAAAGGAGCTCACACTCAACTTCCAATTTTTAAAGAGGCACAAAGCTCTCAACAAAATTTATTCCAAAATCCACTCTTTACAATGACATCGCATCCCTATTTATAGAGATTATACAATACAACCCAGCCGACCTAACACACGACGACCTACGGCCTAACATCAGCGACTCACGACCTAACATCAGCTCACAAGCAAATTACAACATAACAATATACACGACTTAAAAACAAACAAAATCATGGGACTTAACATAATACATATCACGCGACTTAACAAAATACAACATTACGCGACTTCACATCAGAAACGACCTACGACATAACAATAGCAAGGCAACAGGAAGCTTGAGCGATCTGTCAACTTGAGCGACATAAGGAAATCTCAACGACCTAACTTCTGAGCGACTTAAGGTATGTGGCGACCTAGCCATGGAGCGACCTAAGATATGTAACGACCTAAGAATGATAGCATGCGGCATAAGGTCAGCGACTTAAGTTGCTAGGACGTTTATCTTGTTTGTGCGCGACCTAAGGAAATGCGGCATACGTGAGCAATTGTCATAGCTCGTTAGTTCGTAGCTTGGTAGGTCGTGACTCGCTGGCGACTTATGACCTTCCTACGACTTAACAAGATAGCGATCTAAAACAAGCGATCTATCATGTTGCGCTGCATCAATGCAGGACCAAACATTTGGTCCAGCATGTTGGCCATATGTTTGGCTCGGTAATTATATCCCATGTACCCTACTTGTCTTTGCTGCATTCTTTCATCGTTTACCGAAAAACCGAGCCAACATTATCGTTTGTGATCATGACCCTATTTTCACGAGTAACTTTTGAAGAACCCTTCAAGATTCGTTGGATACACAGTTGAATCTGAGTATGGCCTATCACCCACAAACAAATGACCAAACAGAATGGATCAATCAAATTTTGGACGACCTTCTTCTTGCTTGTATTCTAGGTTTCGGTGGTTCTTGGGAAGACCATCTTCATCTTGTCGAATTCACATATAATAATATCTATCAGGTAGAACTTTGTTAAATAAATTTGAATTAAATATATATGTAAATAATCCTTTCCGTAATTTGAATCTTTAATTCAGGCTAGTATCGACATGGCATCGTTCAAAGCTCTTTACGACGTCCATTTAAATCTCCATCTTGTTAGATTGAAACGGGTGACAGACTTGTTCTTGGGCGTGATATTATTTTGGAGGCTTCTAAGAAGGTTGAAGGGATTAAGAGAAAGATGAAAACTACACAGGATAGGCAGAAGAAGTATGACAATAGAAGACAAAACGAGTTGGAATTCACAGTTGAAGATCTTGTGTATCTAAAGATTTCGTCGTTGAGAAACGTAATTCAGTTGGAAAGAAAGGGAAGTTGGCCACAAGGTTTATTGGTCCTTTCTATATATTTTAAAGGATTGGTACTATAGCTTATAATGTTGAGTTTCCTGAAAAACTATCTGGTGTTCATGATGTATTCCACGTCTCTAACCTCCGTAAGTATGTCTTCTAATGTTAATAACTTTTACATACGAGCTTAGATTTGAATGGGGTTACTTCCCATTGGGATCGTATCGAAATTCCAGATATTACGAAATAGGTTTGGAAAAATTCTGAGACTATTGAATTTTGTGCTTTATTTTGGATTTCAAATCTATTTGAAATCAAAGATGAGTGTTTTGACCCACTCACAACTACTAGATTATCTTATGTTAGTTAAATTAAACTCATGATTTGATTAAAAATTAATTGATTGATATATGATATGTTTAAATTTTCATTCAAGTTAAATTTGACTTTTAGTGCATTTAATCATCGGTTAATTTAATATTGAATTCAATTTTCAACTTAATACCTATTAATGATAATCAGTTATCTATTGATGTTTAGTGGTTTATTTGAATGATGGTTGTGATGGATGTTTGATTTTTGATATTGGATGACTAGATATTGTTTATTTATATTGTTATAATACTGTAAGTCCCATATGGGTTGAATTGATGCATACCTAAACAATCTGATAGATTAGGGAGAAATCGTTATGGGTTGAAATGATACATTCCCGAACGATCTGATAGATTAGGGATAAATTGTTATGGTTGAAATGATAGACCCAAGCGATTTCATGTTTTCGGAATTAAATTTTGGGATTGTGGGTTGAAAAGATATATACCCACAAAATTTTATATTGCAGATTGAAATGATAAATATTCGTATCACTTGACGATAGGGTAGAAAATCATATATGGACATCGAATAGGTTAAATTAAATGATTTTAAATCTTTAAATTTTGATTCAGCTAAATGGTATTCTGAAATTGAATTTGATTTACATGAAATGAATTGGTTAATGGATTAAATTTGAAATTTTGGAATTGTGTTAAGGAAACTGCTTAGAGAGTTTAAATTTGAATTCTAAAGTTGAATTTGAAGTATAAACAAAATTTATCGAAATTTGAGTATTGAAATGTTGGGAAAGGTAACTTTGAAAATCTATTAAAATCGGTATAGCTAAACTTGATATTTCTAGATTTGAAATTGAGTTGATTTAAAATCTGGATATGGTCCAGATTTGATGGAATGGAAGAAATGGTTAAATATGATGTTAATTTCAAATTTATTTTCTCAATATAAACTGCAAATGTTTTTTTAAATTCTAATTTGAAGATTTTCAACTATTAAAATAAGTTAATCTTTCTTAAACCAACTGTTAACCCTATCTCGGTTATGGCTCACCGGTCTAAAGCTTGGAAGGAAGGCCGACCTAACCATTCGCATTACTTGCCGACCCAATGGATAAAGGCGGGCCGACCTAGCATCTCAAAGAGTGTTGCCGACCTAAAGGATGCGGGGAAGGATCCGATCTAACTCGATGCCGACCTAACTGGTTAAGAAGTATGCCGACCTAATGCCTTAACATGGATGCCGACTTAACTGGTTAAGAAATATGCCGACCTAATGCCTTAGCATGGATGCCGACCTAACTGTTAAGCACAAACTCACCCACCTATGAGTCGTGGCCGACTTATGGGTTATGGTAAGTCGTAACCGGTCTAAGGGTGTGAAGGATGAAGTGGCGAAATAGTTTAGCACATGGCACACTAACTCGGCGGCGACCCAACACTTAAGGTTTGGAGCCAGAGAAGCGCGCGTCTTTCACTTAGACCGGAGACCGTGCCTGAGAGAAGGAGGGCGACATATAACTCAGCCTGACCCGGAGCCGACCTACGACTTAACCCATCTCGGCCACTACCTCCGACCAAACACCGAAAGCCCCTATAAATACACGACCATCACCAACATTCAAGGGACTTTTGGTTGATCAATTTCAAGCACCATTACTCTGCCGAATTCCAGACTACTTCAACACTTAAAACTTTTGAGATTCAAAGAACGTTTAAAAGAACTTCATAAAGAAATCATCTACATCCACCATGGATTTGAAGATTTTTGTCAACATCGAAGTTTGAGCTACTTGTTCTAAGTCTTTTGTAATTCAAAGTGTATTGTACTTGAGAAGATTTGTATCAACTTGTAACGTGATCATCAATAAAAGTACTTAAAGTGGACGTAGGCTATACCCATAAGCCGAACCACTATAAAATTGCTGTTGTTTACTGCTTTTCCGCTATTACTTGCTTATAATTCTTTCCCGATCTATCGGGTGGTGCTTTCACAACTACACTTCACACACCGGGGTGTTAGCGTTCAAATTTAAGCGTTAACATTTTTGGTGCTTTCACTGAGAATTGAACTCAGGACAGCTGTCATCATTGCTTCGCAGAGATTTGAAGAAAGAATTTCCTTAAAAACCAGAAGTATATCTGAGATTATGGCTCCTGGAAGGAAAAGTAGATCTATCAGATCTGGGAACATTCAAGAGGGAACCTCCGCTTCCCCTGTGCCTAATCTACCCACTCCGTCTGTTGGAGTTACAAAAGCGGAATTGGATGCTGTGATTCTAGGGCTAAACCAGCAGATAAACGCCCAAAATGCACAACTAGAGGCTCAAAGTGCCCAGAATGCTCTGATTCTGAATAAGTTGAACGACTTACTTGGGGCAAACAATCAACCGGCTGGTAATGAAAGGAACTATGCTGGCAACATTCATGATGTTAATGAAAGGAATGCTCCTGAAAGGCCTACTAGTCCCTTTGAGCAAGCAGTACCTGACGCCGGTGGATCTAGAACTCGGCATGATGAGGAATATCTTTCTGGAATGGTCCGGCAGATCATGAAAGAAAGTATGCAAAGAGTTGAAGATGAGAAGGAATGGGGTTTCGCCCCAAGTAAAACTCCGTTTACTGAAAAAATCTTGAAGGCGGAATTTCCAAGGAAGTTTGTCCCTCCGACTATTCCAGCTTACAAAGGGACAAGTGATCCGAATGAGTTCTTGTATAAGTATGATTGGCACATGATAGGTGCCAGGGCCTCCGATGAAATAAAGTGCCGATATTTCCCCGTATACCTGGAA
Organism: Allium cepa; assembly: GCA_030765085.1. Taxonomy (NCBI): domain Eukaryota; kingdom Viridiplantae; phylum Streptophyta; class Magnoliopsida; order Asparagales; family Amaryllidaceae; genus Allium; species Allium cepa. The sequence goes on along the minus strand of CM060938.1, from coordinate 947,266,731 downwards.
GGCGTGGCTTTACTGTGGTTCACCAAGTTACCAGTCCGATCTATCGATCAGTTTTCAGACTTGACCAGAAAATTCAAGGAGCAGTTTAGACTATATGCTTCGAAGGCCAAGGATATTATGTCACTATCGAGTTTAGAGCAGAATCCTGGTGAGTCTATCAGATCCTTCTTGAACCGCTTCAATATAGCACTGGCTGAGGTGGACAATGCTGAACCACGAATGATATTGACTTATCTGATGAGGGCTATCGATAAGTCAAGCGAATTTGGGAAATGGTTAAATATGAAGGAGCCAACCTCTCTCGAAAAGTTCTACAAAAAAGCAGACGAATTCATTCGCTTAGAAAGCCGTCCTTTACCAGTAAAGACAGTGTTAGAAAAAGCAGAAGACAACACTGTCGCTCCACGCAAGAATGAATCGGCGGGGCAAAAAAGGGAGAATAGTAATGGGAAGAAACAGGGTAATCTGAAGAAGCCCCGATCCTTCAAGCCATCAGAATATACTCCATTATCACATACACCGGAGCACATCTACCTGGCCACTAAAGATTCCGTCGATTTCCCTAAACCTATCCCTTTGAGAACTGGGAGAAAAGCCATACAAAGTGGGAAATTCTGCCGCTTCCACAACCAACCAGGTCATGAAACTGATGAATGCCGCCAGCTGAAAAATCTGATTGAAGAGTTGCTAAGAGAAAACAAGTTGCAGCAATTTGTGAAAAAGAATAGCAACAATCCTGCATCGTCGAGTCAGGGGCAGCGGGCTCCTGTTCATCAGCCTGGGGCAGGTGAGAAAGCTACGGGGCATGAATCTGGAAGGCCCGTTATCAATGTCATTTCAGGAGGACCTCACCCAGCTGGCAAAAGTTGGGGTGAGATGGAGAGATATTCCAGGGTTTTGAAATATGCTCCAGCCGAAGAAAACGTCTTTTTTCTAGAAGACACTACGCCCCTTAAACAACAGAAAACTTTCAGTGATGACATTATTTTCAGAGCCAGAGATTCTACAGGTATTGAAGCTCCTACTTTAGATCCCTTGGTCATCTCGGCTGGTATAGGACCAGCCATTGTCAGAAGAGTCCTCATTGACTGCGGAGCATCATGTAATATCCTCTTCAAAAAGACATTTGACCAGATGAAAATCCCTATGATCGATGTGCGAGCCTTATCACAGAAAATCGTGGGCTTCACTGGGGAGCCAAAGCAACCAGTAGGAACCATCGATTTGTTTGTAGAACTTGGGGAAGGAGAAAGGAAAGTGGTCCGAAAGCAAACATTTGTGATTGTCGATGAGTTTTCTGCCTATAATGCTTTTCTTGGCCGTCCAACACTCGCAGCATTCAAAGCTATCCTAGCCCCGTGGTGCCTCACTATTAAATTCCCTACTGACAATGGAGTAGGAGTTATAAAAGGGGATCAGAATGCTGCGCGAGAGTGCTATTTGACAGAGCTGCGAGAGTCAAGAAAGAGAGAAATGGGAAAGGGTGCGGCAACCCCAGTCCGCATCAAGGAACCAGCCTTGTAGCAATTACAGGGCGGACCCTGCACTGGCGAGCACAGCGGGGCACGGAAAGAAATGGATCCCAGAAAAGCCAGTACAGGGGAGAATAGAGTAGTACCGGTGGAAACAACAGTTCCGGTACCTGTTGACCCAAAGGACCCAAATAAGGTGTTGAATGTGGGTTCGCAGCTTAATGTTTCAATTCAGAATATCTTGATATCTTTCCTGAAGGCGAATTTGGATGTCTTTGCTTGGACTCATGCCGATATGTGTGGAATATCCCCGGAAGTTGCGGTACACGCTCTGAATATTGACCCAAAGTTTACGCCAGTTAAACAGAAAAGAAGAACCCAGGGTCCAGAAAGGTCAGCAGCATTAAAAGAAGAAGTTGATCGACTCATGGAAAATAACTTCATCAAAGAATCTACATATCCGAATTGGGTTTCAAATCCTGTGTTGGTCAAGAAAGCTAATGGGAAATGGAGAGTGTGCATCGATTTTTCTGATCTAAACAAGGCTTGCCCCAAAGATTGCTTCCCATTACCCAGGATCGATCAACTGGTAGACGGAACTGCGGGACATGAATTGTTATCCTTCATGGATGCCTACTCCGGTTATAACCAAATCATGATGCATGAGCCGGATCAGGAGGATACAAGCTTTATTACAGATGTTGGACTTTATTGCTACAGAGTTATGCCCTTCGGATTAAAAAACGCAGGGGCAACCTACCAAAGACTTGTTAATGCTATGTTCAAACCGCAATTGGGCAAAACTATGGAAGTCTATGTCGACGACATGTTAGTAAAGTCCAGGAAAGCAGCGGATCACATTGAACACTTAGCAGAAATGTTCGCAGTCCTCCGGAAATACAGAATGAAGCTTAACCCCCTGAAATGTACATTTGGGGTCGAATCCGGAAAGTTCTTAGGTTTTATTGTCAGTGCTAGGGGCATAGAGGCTAGTCCAGCTCAAATTACTTCCTTGAAAGAAGTCAAAGCTCCTAGAACAAAGAAGGAATTGCAGAGTCTCAACGGAAAGATCGCCGCCCTGAGTCGGTTCATTTCCAAAGCTACTGATAAATGCATCCCATTCTTCGATGCCCTGAAAAAAGGAAAAAAGAACTTTGAATGGACTCCCGAATGCCAAAAGGCTTTTGAAGAGTTGATCCGTCATATGGAAACGCCTCCGATACTTTCTAGACCAGGCAGTGGTGAGGATCTTCTTATATACTTGGCAGTATCATCTCATGCTCTAAGCGCAGCGCTGATACGGGAAGACGAAAGGATTCAACATCCAGTTTACTATATCAGCAAAAGACTCACTGGGGCAGAGCTGAATTACTCCAAGTTGGAAAAACTCGCCTATTGCCTACTAGTTGCATCGAGGAAACTGAGGCAATATTTCCAAGCTCATCCTATTAAAGTGCTCACTGATCAACCTCTAAAGCAAGTCCTATTTCGCCCTGAAACTTCGGGACGCCTTCTAAAATAGAACATTGAACTCAGTCAATATGACATCACTTATCATCCCCGAAAAGCAATCAACGGACAAGCTTTAGCTGATTTCATTGCAGAATTCACAGAGAAAGACAATGGTGAGGAAAAAGCGATCAATGATTCTCCAATCCAGTGGAAGATATATGTTGATGGCGCAAGAAATGACTACTGTTCTGGAGCCGGAGTGGTACTTGAAACTCCTGAAGGTCGATCATTATGTTATGCACTAAGACTGGAATTTCCTTCAACAAACAATGAAGCAGAATATGAAGCTCTTATTGCAGGTCTGAAAATCGCTAAAGAGCTGAACATTCGAGCATTACAAATTTTCAGTGATTCTCAGCTTATTGTATGCCAAGTCAAGAAGGAATTTCAAGCAAAAGGTGGAAATCTGCCTTCCTACTTGTCAAAGGCTTGGGAACTCCTATGTGAACTCGATCACTATTCAATAAGCCACATTCCTCGGGAAGAGAATATGAAGGCAGATTCCCTCGCAAAATATTCAAGTTCTGGTGAAGCTCAACTATTGGGATTGGTCCCTGTAGAAGTCCTTTCAGCGCCAAGTATAGACGAAATGGATATAGACTGGATTATGAATGTATCTCAAGAACAAGAGTCATGGATGGCTCCAATACTGGATTACCTACTCAGAGGTTCTCTGCCGGAAAACTCGATAGAAAGACGAAAGCTACTAAGGAAGGCCTCTCGCTATGTAATTCAGGATGGCCGATTGTACAGACGGGGATTCTCAATGCCATTGCTTCGATGTGTATCCCGGGAAGAGTCCAAAACAATCCTAGCTGAAGTGCATGGAGGAGAATGCGGTGATCATTCAGGTGGTCAAACATTAGCAAAGAAAATTCTCCGATACGGATATTTTTGGCCAGAAATTAATCGGGATGCCGCAGATTACTCCCGAAAATGTGACAAGTGCCAAAGATATGCTAAAATTCCTAGAGCACCTTCTACCGAACTCACGCAGATGGTCAGTCCATGGCCATTTGCAATTTGGGGAATGGATCTCATTGGGCCGCTACCAACTGCTAAATCAGGGATTAAATATGCTATTGTTGCAGTTGATTATTTTACTAAGTGGGCTGAAGCTGAACCATTGGCTACTATCACTTCTAAGAAAGTGATAAGCTTCGTGACCAAGAATATCATTTGCAGATACGGTGTGCCTCAGAAAATAATCACAGACAATGGTACTCAGTTTGAAAGCGAGGAATTCCAGGATTTTTGCAAGCGATTCAAAATCCAGAAAAGCTTTTCGGCAGTAGCTCATCCGCAGGCAAACGGGCAAGTGGAAGCAGTGAACAAGATCATCAAATCAACCATCAAAAAGCAACTCGAAAGAGCAAAAGGTGGTTGGGTCGATAAACTACCACTTGCACTATGGGCATACAGAACTACTCACAAAACTGCAACTGGGCATACTCCTTTTTCGTTAGCATACGGGTCGGAAGCAATGATCCCGGTTGAAACAGAGGTCCCTTCACACAGAAGAATCCATTTCAATCAAGCAGAAAATGAAAAGCTGCAACTTGAAGCGCTGGATCTCCTTGATGAAAAAAGAGATGAAGCTAACCTCAGAGTTGCAGCTCATCAGCAAAGGATAGCCAGACATTTCAATTCCAAAGTTCGTCAACGCAGCTTTGAAATTGGAGATCTAGTCCTGAAAAGAATTATGACCGCGACAGGTGTGTTTGGGCCAAATTGGGAAGGACCATATGTAATAGGTCAGAAGCTTCTCGACGGCACATTCAAGCTCACCACTGTTGATGGAGATCAAATTCCAAGGGCATGGAACAGCAACCACTTGCGTCCATACTTTACTTGAAAATTTTGTTGAAACATTGTAAAAGGAATTATGAATGTATGATTCTTGTAATTGAAAGCAATTGTGAAACTGATGCAAGTAAATAATGAAAGGATATAAAGTGGATGTAGGCCCAATTTCATGGCCGAACCACTATAAATCTTGTGTTCCTTATTATCATTATATGTTTGCTTTGTTTTCGATATAAAAATACATAAAATGTATTGCTGAAATGTCGATTTAAATTTTTGCAGACAATGGAAATGAAACTTGCGCATAATAAGACCGAGCGATTCTCACCATCATTCAACAAACAAATTTCAAGTCTCAAAGACCCCGAATTCAAATCCTAGATAGGAAATACTTCAATTGGACGGCTAATGATTTCGATAGAAACGAGTCCTTGCTGATAAATTGAGATTGTTTGAACAAACAAACATCCAATTAGGAAGCTAGTGCCCGTTCTCACGAACTTGCCTGGCAATGAAGTACACTTCCTTGGATTAAACAAGCCACTTGCGAGAAGAAGGGGATGAAAACTTGAAAAGAAAAAAAAAATAAAAAAAAAGGGGGGGGGATCGCTGAAAAGGCATAAGCAAGTGAACAAAGGAACAACCAAAGCTACCATCAGCAGCACAAGTCCTCTTCGGAGGCGCAACTCTTCGGAGGATAAAAGACCTCTAATGGGTCATACGCCACAAAAAAGAAAGTTCTCTACTCAACAAAAAAGATTGGAGGAGTCATGACCCTCCTACCATGAGAGAGTAACTTCCAGGCGATGAAAACCCTCTCTGAGGCACATTTCACCAGGAGTTGAAGTGTTATAACCGCTCTTCGGGATTTCACTTCACCAGAGTTGAAATGCAAACAAAATAAAAGCCCTCTTCGGAGGCCCATTTCACCAGGAGTTGAAGTGTTGTGACCGCTCTTCGGAATTTCACTTCACCAGAGTTGAAATGTAAACAAAATAAAAGCCCTCTTCGGAGGCACATTTCGCCAGGAGTTGAAGTGTAACAACCGCTCTTCGGAATTTCACTTCACCAAAGTTGAAATGCAAAAACAAAGACCTTCTTGAAAGCACACGTTTCACCGAGATTGAAATAAAACTTCCAAGTGTTGAAACGTGAAAAGGCTTTCTTCGAAGGCACAACTCTTTGGGGGTACACGTTTCACCGAGATTGAAATAAAACTTCCAAGTGTTGAAACGTAAAAAATCCCTCCTTAGAGGTACGACCCCCTCCCGGGGACACAATCAAGAAAAAAGACCTCTTTGGAAGCACACGTTTCACCGAGATTGAAATAAAACTTCCAAGTGTTGAAACGTGAAAAGGCTTTCTTCGAAGGCACAACTCTTTGGGGGTACACGTTTCACCGAGATTGAAATAAAACTTCCAAGTGTTGAAACGTAAAAAATCCCTCCTCAGAGGTACAATTTTGTATAAAAAAAAAAAAAAAAAAATCCTCATCAAAAGCGTACTTTAACTTTCAAATGGAAAATGATCGCAAGAAGAAAAGAAGTTAAAGTACCCTTCAGAGGTCCGCTTTACCACATAGAGGAATTCACTTGGTAAAATATGCACATAAGCAAAAGAGAAAAGTGATTTCTTCGAACGACAAAGCGTAAAAACTTATACGAAGGGAGTTGTACTCAATAAAAATTTTCTTTAAAGAATAAAATAATTATTCTTTAACAAATAAGAGTGCAAGTCCCCTCGAAGTATAAAATATTGCAACAAGCTTAAGGTATGGGGGCAACATGGTATAGTAGTATAGCTGCATCAGTAAAGTAATACTCAAGCAACATACCATAAGCCCGCTGCAATACTATATAAACAAACTTGTGCAAAAATAAATAGTAAATGCATTCTCAAATTCAAACAGAAGTTTGTACAAACGAAGAATCATTTTATTCAACTATAATGCAGATACAGGTTTCAAAATAAAAGCGGGGGCCGGTACCCACACAACTCTCGGCCAGTTCATACAAAAGGCAAAAAGCTAAAATCTTCACTTCTTCTTCCCTCCTTTGGACCCTTTACTCGGTCGAATAACCAGCTTTTCAGGTTGGCCAGTGGGTATAAGGGAGGTAGGAGAGGCAGGTGTAACCGGTTCAACTTCCGGCTCCTCTTTAGTGGCGGTGATTTTCTTCCCCCTCCTCTTTGATGTCCCACGCTTCTCTCTCCTTTGTGAGGAAGACTCACTCCCCGGAGTGACAAGTTTTGATAGAACAATGTCGTCAGAAGGAGTCCGTTCCGGGGATATGTCACCTCCCTCAGGTCTCTCATCTTTCTGCTCTTGCGAAGCGATGGGATCATCCAAGCCGTGAAGAGCCTCTATTTGTTCCTCTTGTGATCCAGGTTGCGAGGCAGAAGGAGGCGCCGCCTGAAGAGATAAAGGATGGATAACCGGAGGAGTAGAAGTTTGAGCAGTGCTTGGTACTTTCTCTACAGAAGAAAAGAGGTTAAAGTCAGTAAAGAGAGGAGATGAAGGTTCACCAATGAAGTCAGTAAAGAGAGGAGATGAAGGCTCATCAAGGTTGAGAAGATAGCCAAGGAGCTCATGAAACTCATGCGAAATAAATGAGTAACCCGCTTGAGCAGAATTGACAGTAGTGAGATTAACAGTGAAATTACCTGGAGAAGCTGGTTTCCTGATATCAACTTCATAAGCTTGTGCATCAGCGCTCTCATCACCCTCGTCTCCACCTTGTATGCTTGTAATCTCAGTGGTAACTTTGGTGGGAGATGCGAGATGGGAACTGGAACCAATAATGTCGACTTCAGACGAAGAAGGTGGCTGGACTAAAGTAGTTGAAGTGGTTTTCCCCAGCCGGTCCCCTTCCGTCACTTCAGTTCTTAGTTTGGCAAGTTGTTCCTTTCCCTTGGCAAGGGCAGCGCGAGCGTCATCATCAAAATAATGCCTTTCCAGGGCTGATTCGTCGTAACCGGCACCTTCAGCACCAAGCATCTCAAGAGCGGCCTCCCACACTTCAGCTAAAGTGATTTCATACTTAGGACCGAGAAAAGCGAGGCTTCCACGCCCCAAGACGCTATGCAAGTAGAAGTCGAATAATGTTGAGCCGAAGCTGTTTTTGGTCGCCTCATGAGATTCTTCGGCTGCGATTCTGCCGGCGATAGCTTCATCACGCTCCCTTTCAGTTTTGGCAAGCTGAAGCTTAAGCATTTGTATCTCCGCCTCCTGGGAGTTGTTTTTCTTTTGAAGCTCAGCAATATCAGAGGCATAGCCGTCACTGATTCTTTTTTGTGCTTCAAGCCTGTCCTCAGCGTCCCTCTGACTGGCATGAGCATCTCTAACTTGTCTGAGAAGCACTTCTTCTTTTTGAGAGTATGAAGTAGAGGAAGCAGCAAGCTCATCTTTCAACTTCTCAACCTTTGCTTCGAGCTCCTCGTTGTAGGAAGTAATGCTCCTCATTTCAGTGTCGTGCTGCTCAAGGACCATTTGCCACTCAGCCTTATCATTTTCCATGGTGAGCATGGCCTCTAAGTTGGCACGGTTAACTCTTTGAAGCTCATCAACAAGCTTCTGCCAGTTTGACATCCTCTCGATATCGAGCTTGACTGCATCAAGATTGCGCAACATAGCAGGCTTGTCGATGGGGACCAAGTCTAGGTCGAATCTCACACCCTTTAAGCACCATTGTGGAAAACGACTTTGTAAAGTGGCTGGGCCAGGTCCCACTTGAAATTTAGGCCTGCTTATTATTGTCTGGATGTCCTCCTTCCCAAGAGCAGGCGAGTCAGAAGTAATGTCAAGAGGGGCAGGGGCAGTAGGCTTTTCGGGAATAGTGGAAACATGTCTCTCACCATATCGGGCTCGTTTGCCTGAATCTTCAGCTACATGACCTTTTCCTCGGTCGTCGTGAGATTTCCTTTTGTGAGAGTCATCACTCCTCTGCAGAGAATCACGGTGCTCATCCCTATCCCTTCTGTCATAACGCTCTTCTGCATCCCTCCTTTCACGAGCCTTTCGAGCAGCCCTCTCTTCGTCAGACTCTCTATAGGAGGGAAAGTAACGCCGATAATCATATTGACCACGCCCCCCGTAGCGTTGGAAATCCTGATAATATGATCCGCCGCGTGTCATTGAAGAATCTGAAATAAGAAAAGATAAGCTTTAGAAATCTTTAAAGTATAAGAAGATAAGTGCATAAATGTGCTGGAAAATCCTAAGTGTTGTGTGATGTGCAAGCTACACGCATTAAGCTACAAACCACTCTTTGGTGCAGAGGTGATGATAGCTTGGGTATGAGGAGTTGATGTTTGTGTTGGTGTTTGTCGAAGAAGAGACGTCGCCTCAATTACAGGAGAGATAGTTTTAGATACGTCATCTCTAAAAAGCTCCTGCGAAGTCACTATTATGTCGCTCAACCCCTCATAAACATCGTCACCATCATGCTTGGTGGAACTCGTTTTCTCAATTCCTACATCAGCTAATCCCCCGAGAGGCCGTGAAGGTTCTTCTTCTTCCTCGATCGGGGCAAGCACCGTCTTACTAGATGACCCCATAATGTCGGTAGGAGTGGAACACTTCACCAATGAAGCTTCAATATTAGACTCTTTTGATGTGAGTTGTTCGACAGTAACCGGGGCGTCAGGAGTTTTCATCGGAGAATCGGGAACTTCTGTTGGAACTTCATGAGCATGCGTAGAACGAGAAGCGTGTAGAAGCCCGTATTGGTGTAAGAATTCATCCTTCAGCAGAAATTTTATGCTCCTTTCTTCCGCAGCCACGGCACTCAACCTCTCAAAAACTTGTTTATGAATCGGGTCTCTAGAAGGGAGAGGAAGTGCTGAAAAGAGCAAAGAATGAAGTTAGCAACTGAAAGTTCGGATCTCGGAAAAAGTTTCAAAAATGAAAAAATGGAAACACTAGTCTTACTTCCTATTCTCCAGATGGCATAAAACCCTGGAGGGCAGCGAGCAAAGAAAAACTGGTTCAAAAATCCATGAACACTTTCAGTGAGATCGGAAAGGAGCTTGCGGTTTCTAGCACTTCTCACAATAATGAGTGAAGGATGATCTTTACTCTTTGTAAACGAGCACAGATAACGAATTTCTTCAAAACTCGGTAGGCAATCAAGAGTTCTTCTAAACAAAACACACAACCCCATCAAGATGGCATAACCATTAGGATGAAGTTGAAATGGAGAGATCGTCAATCGGAGAAGAAGAGTTCGAAGGAAGTCATTAAAAGGAGGAATCGCCCCACTTAAGCACATGTGGCGGTTGACTGCAACGAAACCATAGGGAGGATTATCAGCAGTGTCATTTGACCCAGGGAATAGGACATCGTTTTCAGCAAAGCCAAATTGAGTGCGCAGCTGAATAAATGTTCTCAAAGATAGAATAGTCGAAGTTCTTTCCGGAGGATTCTCTATCGGAACTGTTGTCGGGAAAGTTTCTTCTTCTTGAGTTACCACTTCTTCTTCTCGGTGGGAAGTCATTCTACATAAACAACTATATATTCGAATATCAAGGTGCACGTTTCCTAAAATGTGTGAGGTGTTGTGTAAGATCAACAAGACGATAAACAAATATAACTGGAATAAAAAATAAAAAAAAATAAAAAACTGGCAAGCATTTGTTAGTTATGAAAATCCAGGGGTCAGTGTTTTAAGTCTGAATATGTAGGCATAACATTGATGCAAACGAATTAGTTCAAATTGTTCATACTTTGCATTGATATTTGGCCTTAGTTGATCGATCCACAAGCATTTCATGCAATGCATTTAAGTTAATTACTTTGTCTCAACTAATCTATCGTTTGATATGAACAATCGATGGCAGTATATTCGCCTTTGTTTTTTTTTGTTATTCTCAACAGGTTAACAGTTTACAAGCTAATACAATCTGTGAGATAGTGCAATGAGATTCAAGTAAATTCAAAATTAAAACAGTTCAAAGCTCTAATCAAGTGCTCAGGAAAGGCCTATGCTCCTAGGTGCCGATGCATTCAAGGCCTAAGTATCAACTCGGCCGCGGTCTAAAGGTCTCACGAGATAGGGTTAAGTCGGTAGAGGGCCGAGGTCTCAGCAGGTTGATTCAGCAACTCAAGATAAAAGCTCAAGTGCTAACTCGGCTGCGGTTCAAGCCTTAAAAGGGTTAGGTCGGAAAGTCCCTTAAATATTGGCTCGGCCTCGACTTAGGGCTTGCATCCCCAAATTAGATCGGCTACAAGTAGGGCCATCCAAAATCACCGAATCACATTCAAGCCAACTTCTTACTCAACCCGATAGCCCGATAATCGCTCCACCAACACGGACCTCTACTTCATTCATACCATTTCATGTTGCCGAATCATCCACTAAACCAAATCGAAGTCGTCTCAAATTTATCACATGATAATCCCGAACGGTCAGCCTAAAAACGACGAACCACCTTCATTACTTCATCGATCATTTAAGAGAGCAACCTAAGCATGGCAGGATCTGTAATGAAGCACCGTGCGAAGAGGCGGTTCGAATTTGAGCGACATAGTTCGTGATTTGGTAGTAATTTGCAGTCATAAGAGGAGTAGAATCACTTACGCACTAAAGAGTAGGAGTGACTGATGATCAGGTGGGATGAAATCGCCCTAAGGAACTCAAGAGTACTTTAATGGCGGAATTGAGCAGGAAATTAAGTGAAGAAGAAGAAGGAAGAGAGCCAGTTTATATCCCACGGTGAAGAGATGCGAAACGGTGCTAACTGATAGGTCGTGCGCGACCTACCGACCTAGGAGGAGCCGAGCTAAGAGGTGTCGAAGCACACGACTTAATCTTAAGGCATGTACTTCGAGGGGCAAATGTTAACCCTATCTCGGTTATGGCTCACCGGTCTAAAGCTTGGAAGGAAGGCCGACCTAACCATTCGCATTACTTGCCGACCCAATGGATAAAGGCGGGCCGACCTAGCATCTCAAAGAGTGTTGCCGACCTAAAGGATGCGGGGAAGGATCCGATCTAACTCGATGCCGACCTAACTGGTTAGGAAGTATGCCGACCTAATGCCTTAACATGGATGCCGACTTAACTGGTTAAGAAATATGCCGACCTAATGCCTTAGCATGGATGCCGACCTAACTGTTAAGCACAAACTCACCCACCTATGAGTCGTGGCCGACTTATGGGTTATGGTAAGTCGTAACCGGTCTAAGGGTGTGAAGGATGAAGTGGCGAAATAGTTTAGCACATGGCACACTAACTCGGCGGCGACCCAACACTTAAAGTTTGGAGCCAGAGAAGCGCGCGTCTTTCACTTAGACCGGAGACCGTGCCTGAGAGAAGGAGGGCGACATATAACTCAGCCTGACCCGGAGCCGACCTACGACTTAACCCATCTCGGCCACTACCTCCGACCAAACACCGAAAGCCCCTATAAATACACGACCATCACCAACATTCAAGGGACTTTTGGTTGATCAATTTCAAGCGCCATTACTCTGCCGAATTCCAGACTACTTCAACACTTAAAACTTTTGAGATTCAAAGAACGTTTAAAAGAACTTCATAAAGAAATCATCTACATCCACCATGGATTTGAAGATTTTTGTCAACATCGAAGTTTGAGCTACTTGTTCTAAGTCTTTTGTAATTCAAAGTGTATTGTACTTGAGAAGATTTGTATCAACTTGTAACGTGATCATCAATAAAAGTACTTAAAGTGGACGTAGGCTATACCCATAAGCCGAACCACTATAAAATTGCTGTTGTTTACTGCTTTTCCGCTATTACTTGCTTATAATTCTTTCCCGATCTATCGGGTGGTGCTTTCACAACTACACTTCACACACCGGGGTGTTAGCGTTCAAATTTAAGCGTTAACACCAACTTAATCAATTTAAACTATTTAATTTATTTTAATCTAATTTAACCTGTTTTATACTAATTAACCTATTTAATCTATCTTAATCTATTTTAATATATTTTAGTCTATTTTAAATCATTTAAACTTTACTAAACTATATTAAACTATTTTAATTTATTTAAACTATTTTAATTTATTTTAAACTATTTAATCTATCTTAATTTATTTTAATTCTATATAACCTATGTGAAAGTCATTTATTCCATTTAAATCAAATAAATCCATAATAAACCTATTTAATCTATTTTAACCATCTAAACTATTTTATATCTATCTAAAATATTTTGATCTATTTTATTTTACTTTAAATTTTTTCAATCAATTTAAACCTATTTAACCTAATTTATATTTATTTAAATTGTGTTAAACTAATTAAACTATTATATCTATCTAGATTATTTTCATAATTTCAAATGGTGTAAAGTGGAAATGTTTATAATTAAAGCCTTGATTTTAAAGTGAATAAGGTTTAAAAATGTTATAATACAAGTTGGGATTTGAAATGATATTTGCTGGTAAAATTACATATTTGAGCAAGTATGTTGATTTTGAAATGTGGGTTTAACCTATTATGAAATCATGATTTCGAAAGTGATATAGTTTTAAGAATATGATATTTTAATATCAATTATGAATTAGTTTTGGAAAATATAAAAGAACCAATCGGTGTGCAATAATCATTTGGTTGCTAAAGAGACCGGAATTGGATATTGTCATACTCTGCCAATACCGATTAACAACTGTGTATGTGGTGGAGATTCCAGAATGAAGTAGGATAGTTTGGCAACGATTCTGTATGAGGTATTTACTTGCCCCTGACTCCCAAGAGTCAGCTTAGATATGACTAAAATAGGAGCCATGCATGGCCAAGTGAGGTCATTCCTCCAATCAGACACATTTCTTCGATACCACATTTTGACTTTGTGATAATTTTGTGGCCTCCCCTCAATTTTGATTACAGAAGTGTGTTCCAGGGTGGGCAGTAGTTGCTTCTATGCGTTACCACCAGTCCGAATCCGCAATCAGTATATCTACCCTGGCATTGCCTCGAGCGCCGTGTTCACATGCCCTATCGCGCCTTTTACGACTTTGCTTTGTACCATAACTATGGAGTGCCATCTGAGTAAACCTCATTGAGGAGCTTACGGTACTGTATAGACTATGGGAATATATAAAATGTGTTAAGGGGGATATGGGTAATATTTTACTTTACTGTAGACACTATTATAGTAGCGCATTGTGCTACGTATGTGGATAGTTTAACGAATCCTTATGAGATGTAAATCCTGAACATCTCTTACGTCATCGCACTTACGTTGACACTAGATAGGAGATGTCAAACCCCGTAAACATCTCCGACGCCGTTACACTCACATTTATTTTCTGTTGATTTTACTTACATAAGTTTTTTTAGTTCTGACTCGAGTGTTTTGTCTTTTCAATTCGCTCGGGTCAGTCTGAGCTTTTCAGTTTATTGAAGACTGTTTTTTGGAGGATAGAGAAAAAGATTTTGTACTATTATTATTTAGTCTATTTATTCCACTGCATCATATTGTTCCGCTCCACTTATTTATTATTTATTCTTGTTGTATGTAACACTGATCTGTATTGTAAAGTTTAATCAATGTTATTTCTAAACAGCTTCATGAACTTTTTATTTGATTATTATATTTTTTCATTTCACTGCAAGATTTTGTATTTGTTTTCTTTCTTTCTCTGCTTTTTCTTATTTACCCCATAACAATCTACCCTTTTAAATGGTTTGAGCTTGACGTGTGTGGTTTATCGTCGATTTAAACCGTTTAAAAAGGCGGGTCATTATAGATAACAAAAAAATCATTTTAAGAATCATCAATTAAGCTAAGAATTTGATTCTCATCGAAAAGATCCTTGACCTCATATGAAGGAAAATCTTAGCATATTTTCCCGTATGGACCTTTCCAAAGTTCATATAGCTAATGTAAGCTTTGATAGCTTCCGGGTCATTGTAGAGGAACTCTTTGGTGGCCTTGGACAATCTTATGGTGGATGGAGTGCTTGAGGAAATCATTTTTGAAGAAAGTAAAGAACTTGAGAGTTTGAAAGAAAGTTTGAATTTTGCAATGAAAGTGAAAAAATAGGATAAAGTTAAGGAGATGAATAGACATCTAAGAACCATGTTCTCTGGTCAAGATATACCTTTTTAGAGCTTTCGAATTGGTGAAAAGGTGGAAGAAATTCAAAGTTTCGAATTCAAATTTGAACTTCAATTTTCTGGCTGGGATGTTGAAATGGGAGGTAGGGTTATGCCGACATGGGTCCCCCTTTTCCTATTTTATTTTATATCTATATTTATACATCCTATAGTCTAATTTATATTTTTATTTGAAATAATATTAAATATAATAACACTTCGAAATTAATATTTTAATATTAAAATAATATTATTTTGAAAATTAACGTTTTAATTTCAAACAACAAGAAATTTCAAAACATAAAGACAACAAAACATGTAAACAAGAAATTCAATCAATATAATTTAAATGCATACTTATTTTTAGATCCACATTTCCAAGATCATTAGACTCATGAATAGCTGTAAAGCACATGTTTAAATTTTTGCCACTTGGTCTTCACGCTAGAGGATGAGTCTAAATCGTCTAATGCAACAGTGTAAGCTCACTTTCTTTTCTTTGATGAATCATTTCTTGGAGAAAAGTTCTATTTATACGGATGCGGACAATCTCGTTTTAAGTGGCTTGGCTCGTCACAATTGTACCATCTGACATTGTTTTGAGTCTCATTACTATTTCTATAATTCTTGTGATCATTTCTCTTTTAATTGTTCATCTTTCTATATTTTAGAAACTTTCTAAAATTCCTTGTCATGAATGTTATTTCTTCATCGTCTTCACTATTTGAGTCTGAACCATCTGTTATTGCATTGAACTCTATTGGCTTCTTCTCTGAGGCCTTGCTTTCTATTCTCCCTTGCATTTATACTTCAAATGATATTAAATTCCCAATCAATTCTTCAATTTTCAGAGTACAAATATCGTTAGCCTCTTTAATTGCTAGAGCCTTCTGATCCCATTTCGGAGTGAATCAGCTCGGAATATTTCTAACTTGATCTTCTTCGGAGAATTCTTTCCTAATGTAATTAGTGATTGCATAATGTTTTGAAACAAGTTTACATGTTTGAAATGGACTCATTGGATTCATCTTGAATAATTAAAACTGATTGGTCAAGATAGATATTTTGGTCTGTTTAACATTGCTTGTTCCTTCATGAGTAACTTGAAAAGTTTTCAAGATCTCAAATGCAGACTTACAAAAAGACACTCTTTTAAACTCATTCATATCAAGTGAAAAAATAGACTATTTATGGCTTTGAAATTGTTTTTCGCAATAGCCTTTTGCTCAGTGGTCCATTGTGCAAAATTAGTCGTGGGTTTAATGTACTCAGTTTGTGTCATATTCCAAGTGTCTAATCCTATTGATTGTAGATAGATTTTCATCCTACAAGCCCAATATGCATAGTTACTACCATTAAAAAGTGGTGGTCGGGCAGACTGACCCTCTACAAATGAAACAGTGATAATGTTGACATTACCAGGGTTGACAACCATTTGAAAACTTTTCAAAAATCAGATTAGGAAAACTTTGAAAACCAATGCCCCGATACCAAATGTAGTAAATGCGGATTATGGATCTTAAGTCTGGATTAACCCTATGGGGTGAATAGTGTTTAATTAATTTTATGGAATTTTTGAAATCTTTTCAAATTAAACACAAAGAGATGTAATATGCAAACACAAAGACAATCACTAAGCCAGACACGGATGCAAATAGTAAATAAAAGAAGTAAAGGAAAGAACATAACGGAATTTTGTACCGATTTCGAGTTACTCTACATCTAGTCCCATACAATTTCTTGTGCAGATTTATTTTCAAATATTATGTCGATATTACAACCTCGATTTCAAGGCCACGGGATACACCTTCCTATCTCTAAGTCCATGACAAACTCTATTGATTTAACCAAGCTACAAGATCACCTAATTGATTTATGAGCTACTATCACACCAATTGATTTATGGGCCATAATCACACCATTTTCAATCAAACTTTAATTGAGAGACACTCGATACATTTCAATCATTGATTACAGATGATCCTATAACTCTGAATAGCACTGAGATCTTTGAGAGAGAGTAATAAAGAATCAAACTAGAGATGATCGAGTTTGATTCACTTAAGATTTCGGCAAAATTTTGTTAAAATATAAGAGAATATTTGAGTGGAGAATAAGAAGTGAAGAAATGAAGAAAACAGACTTAAAATTTGTTGAAAACAACTGGTATATATAAGAGAATACCGACCAAGTCCATTCGTGAATGGTTATCATGAATAGACACTTCATTTGAAAATTTGAATTTTAAAATCTACAGCCACCATGTCAACATGGGGGGATGAGGGATGTTGACATGACTATGTTATTTTTTAAAATTGATTTTGCTTTTAAATGATTTCTATTCTAAAACTTGTCAAAAAAATTTCTAAACTTTGTAAACCATTTTGAATATAGTTTAAACTTATAAAAGAGTTCTAGAAATTAATCTTAAAATATATAATCGATAATATGAAAGTAATATTAAAAACTAAGTATAGACTTCTTTAAAATATATTTTTGAGATTTAAAGCCAAAATATTAAAACAAGGAGATAGTTTAAAAATAAGTAATGATTTTGAAGTTATGATTAAAAATAGTTTTTGAATTAAGGCTAAAATATTTAAACTAAGAGAGAGATGTCTTTTTAAAAAGATAGTTTTTAAATTTTTTAAAAATAAGTCATTTTGAAAATTTCGTGAATTCCTTTCCACCAGAGAAGGTCATGGGTTCCATCCCACTAAAGAGGTCGTACGTTCCATCCCACAATTAAAGCGAGAAGGTGGATTTCATTCCACAATTAAAATCCGAATAAAGATTTTAGTGCTATCATGAAGTTTTAAAATAAATCTAGACTTTATTACTTATCTTGATATCTTGAACTCTTGGTACTCATGAGTCTTCAGTCTTGATTTCTTCAATCTTGAATTCATCGGTTTTGAATCTTTATATGTACAACCTTCATTCTCAGTACCTACATATATATACCCTGCATTTACACATATATCTAAACAAGAATATTAATATTTATATTTTATAACAAGTCCTAAGTTTGTTGTCATCAAACCTCATCTTATGAACTAACAGTACTAACTCGTTGATATCTTGTGTGTTGGTTTTGACTTGGTGGAGGCGGAAGTATATGGTCAAAAGGCAGCTACTGAAAGTGGCGAAACATTATTTCTTTACAAAAGCTGTTTTAGTGCATTTTCAAATAGTTTCTTTTTAACTAACCTTCCTATTAGTAATAATTCAATTGGTTTCCATAAACTTTTCAAATTCTTTCCACAAAAAACTGCTGCATTAATTTCAAATTAAAATTAAAATAATTTAGCAAATTAGCCCTTCCCTTGAGAAAGGAAATTACAATAATTAAGTCCTCCTTCTAAACTAATTTAATTTTCATAATAAATTACATAGGAAAAATTCCCAAAAATATCCAAAGTTTACTTTTAATTTTTTATCTAACATATAGAAATTTCAGACCCAAATTCCTTCATATAATTGCCGAAATAATTTTAAAGCCAATTTATTCATTTCCTCCATCAAAAATTCATAATAAATTTTTCGTGGTTTGGAAAATCATAAAAATTAAAATCCATCTCCAAAATAATATTTTCATAACGTATAAATTCCACATGGCATTCGCAATCCAGAAACTATGATTTCTGCCTAAAAATCAAATTAAACATTTATCAAATAATCTTGTTTGAATCTAGCATATCATATAATCCATGCATATCATCATTACAATCATAACACAAGGTTTTATACCTAAACCCGAAATCAAATGATCTTTAAAAAAATAGAGATGGTTTTGATTATTATTCATCTTGATTAGGATAAGGCACTTGAGATTTGATCTTTGATTAATTACCCTTGCTTGATGGCTTAACTTTAATTGAGTTTTCACCTTTTCCTTCCCAACGTTATGGCCGGCTTGATCTCTCTCTGATTTACGTTTTGCGTTTTAAAAAAAATGAATGTGTAAAGAAATGAAAATAAGGTTTTAAGGGTAATGGGATTGTGGGTGCAGCCATCACCCATAATGCCCTTGTTTTATTCTCTTGTTAATTATCTACTAAACCATTTCCATAGACTCATTCTTTATGTTTATTTAAGCAAGGCGTCTAATAAAATTTTCAAATCTCAATCCCCTTATCACACTAATATTTACATTATTCTATTTAATTTATTTAATTTAATCTCCTTAATAAAGTTATAAAAAATCAGGGGTATTACACTATGATTCTCCAATTCACACATAAAATGGCATGGACATCGCTGATCTCACAGACGGTGAAGCATTTTAAGGTAAAAATATTAAAATAGATCATAAAGAAATCTATATTATTTTGCACTTTTTGAAAATTGCAGTAGAAGAAAAATATAATAATAATACAATCCCAAATAAATAAAATGATTTAGTATCAAATAAACTCCAATTGCAACATCTTTCTGTATGAGTAATAAAAACAATCTAATGTTTAGAAATAATTGAAATAAAATAATAGAGAGCAAGAAAATAAATGTATGTGTCCTCAAAGTGCTACATCATCTCTAAAATCACTTTTCATCCTCTTTATTTACCTACCAAGGTAAAACAAAAGGAAGAAACGGATATACATCGTCAGCCATAAGTTGATGCAGCTCAGCCTAATGATGAAGCAGAGCAATCTACAAATTCGATGAATTCAAGTTGTTCAAAGAAAGGAACCTTAGGTCGCAAACGACCTAGTGAAGGTCGCTCACGACCTAGCTTGTTGGTAAGTTCCCTATGCGGCCCAACGAGTCAAGACAACCATCCAACCGAGCTAAACAATACAGTGTACGTATCTTTAGGTCGCTCCGACCTTTCAAGTGTTAACCTAAATGGGTTACGACCTATGATAGGTCGCGGCAACGGGTTACGACCTATGGTTAGGTCGCATGGAAGATAGCTCAACCTTATACTGCAGTTTCCTATATCGCTTAGATACTCTAGCCTTTATGTCGTGGAGCTTGGGTCGCTAAGACACCTTAAGTCGGTGGAGGAGGTTCCTTAAGCCACCGAGATGAAGCCTTATTCTTAAGTCGCAGCTGTCGTGTACTTTAGGTCGCTTAAGCAATTATCTTGTTAAGTCGTTGTGTTGTTTCCGTTGTAATAATGTGATGTTGTATTTTAAGTTGCTTGTGTCCATGTGTTAGGTCGTTAACGACCTTAGTTAGGTCGTAGGTCGTTCCCTGTTTAGGCCGAGTGCGACCTAGTGTGTGTTGTAGCCTATAAATAGGCGTGTTGTGTCTTTGTAAAAAGTTGTTGATTTTGGAATAAAACTTTTGTTTTGTAAGCTTTGTGCTTCCATTAAATTGGTAATTGAGTGTGATCTCCTATCTCCACCTTCAGTATTCGAGTGCGCTCGAATCAACGATCGTTGAAGCCAATTCACGATATCAAGTGCGCTTGATCAACGTTTGAAGAATTATAGATCTTCTTTCATGGTATCGTGCGCGATCAACGTGTCGAAGATAGCTAGAATTCGGTATCTTTCGTAGATCAACGAATTTGGGCATCTGGTATTCCATAGATCCATCGATTCATATTGATTCATCTAATCGTTTCGATTAGTTTGACACGAAATCTTCATTTCATCGTCAATCCGTATTTCCGTTGTGCCATTCTGGTATCAAAGCTAGACTTAGCCAATCATAGCTAAGCCGAGTCTTGGAGCCAAGGAGTTTGAAGTTGGTATTCATCGTGTTCATCGTGAAGTTGCAACAAGTTGGGAGTATTCGATCATATCATTTTGGATCAAAGATCGGAGAGTGTTTGAATTTTGATCGTGGGATTTTTGCACGCCATGGATTGTTTGAAGTGTAGGCCGAGCTAGTTGTAGAGCCGTGCATTGTTTAAGTGTGAAGTTCATTAAGGCCGAGAGTTGACGTTTTTGAAGTTTGTGTTTGAATTGTTGAAGTATTTGTGTTTGATTCAATCATGCCGCCGAGAAGAGCTAACCGCCATTAGAATGTTGAAGCGTTGTATAGAACAGAAGAAGCCGATCAAATGGAACAACGCATCCATGAAAAGCTTGATGAAGGAATTGGACGATTAGAGAGAATGATGCTTGAAATGAATCAAAGTAGAAGAAGGGTTTCACCTGAATCGAGCCGTGGGGGAAGTAGAGTTTCACCACATTTAGATCGAGAGAGAAGAGAAGATCATGATCGTAGAAGTGTTGACAATCGTGATGGGAATGTTGATGATCGAAACCGGAGAAATGTGGATGATCGTGGTCGGAGGAATATAGATCGAAGGGATGTTGGTGGTAAAAGTGGTGGTAGTAGAGATGTTGGTGAATGTGATCGACAACGATATACATCAGATTTTGATGAGGAGTTTGGTGGTGATAGAGGAAGTGTTCATTACCGAGATCGAGATCAAGTACGACGTCAGTATCGGGATATAGATGACGATCGACGTTCGGAATCGGGGATGAAGATGGAAATTCCTGAATTCAAGGGTGGAATGGTTGCAGAAGAATTCTTGGACTGGTTGCCTAATGTTGAAGAGATCTTTGATTTCAAAGAGGTTCCGGAAAATCATCAAGTGAAGTTGGTTGCTGCTAGGTTGAGGGGGAGAGCTATGGCATGGTGGCAGCAGACTAAACTTACACGGGAGAGAATGGGGAAGTCAAAGATTGAATCATGGGAGAAGATGAAGAAGAAGAAGCTGATGAAGGCTACATTCTTGCCTTACAATTATCAATCACTCATGTATCAGAGGTTGCAGAATCTGAGGCAAGGGACGAAGACTGTTAATGATTATGCTGATGAATTTTGTCAACTGATTGCTCAAAATGACATTATGGAGACAAAGGAACAATTGACTGCTAGGTTTGTTGGGGGGTTGAGAATGCAGATTCAAGATATGGTGAATATGTTTGATCCGAGATCTGTTGTAGAAGCATATCATAAAGCACTTTCTTGGGAGAAATAAGGGAGACGAGGAGGTGGTGTGTTTCTAAGTTACAATACTCAGAACAAGGGTGCTAGTGGGAGTTCCAATGTTTCTAAATTTGTCAGTAAACCTGCTGTGAAAGAAGTTGAGAAAGCAAAGGTCAACAACAGTTTCAAATGTTATAATTGCCAGGAAGTGGGTCAGAAAAGCAATGAATGTCCAAAGCCGAAGAAACGAACTATGATTGCTGAAGTTGAAGGTGAGGATGTTGGTGAAGGTTATTCTAGTCCAGTTGAGGAGGATGAACAGGATGTTGCGTCAGGAGATGAAGGATGTAATCTGATGACGAGGAGGTCTTGTTTAACACCGAAGCAGGAAGAAGAAGCTAGTTTGTTGAGGAGTAACATCTTTCAGTCAACGTGCACTATTCTGAGGAAGGTTTGTAAATTTGTGATTAACGCACGAAGTTGTGACAATATCATTTCTACCGAAGCTGTGAGAAAGTTGAAATTGAAAACGGAGAAACATCCAAACCCATACAGGTTAGCGTGGTTAAGAAAAGGAGGAGAGGTGACAGTGGACAGGCGAGTTAATGTTCCATTTTCTATTGGGAAGAAGTATAAAGACGAGATCTGGTGTGATGTGGTGGAGATGGATGTTTGTCACTTGTTTTTGGGAAGGCCATGGCAGTATGACCGAGCAGTGCAACATGATGGTCGAACCAACAACTACAGCTTTATGTTTGAAGGTGTTAAGATCATTCTAGTTTCGAAGAAGAGACAGCAAGGAGAAAGCAAGTCAGAAGAGATTGAGGAACTGAAGACTTTGTTGACTTTGAAGGAATTTATTGAAGAAGTAGAGGAGAGTCCAGAGGTGTTCTTGTTGATTGGACATGAAGCTACTAAAACTGTTGAAGTTCCAGAGGAAGTAAAGCCGGTATTGGAAGAATTCAGAGACGTGTTTCCTGAAGAGTTGCCAACGGAGTTACCACCGTTGAGAGATATTCAACATCAGATAGATCTTGTTCCAGAAGCAGTATTACCTCACAGGCCATATTACAGGATGAGTCCTAAGGAGCATGACGAACTGAGAAGGCAGGTGGAGGAGTTGTTAAAACAGGGGCGTGTTCAGGAGATCTTGAGTCATTGTGCAGTGCCAGCTTTATTGGTGCCGAAGAAGGATGGTTCGTGGAGGTTGTGTACAGACAGTCGGGTTTTAAATAAGATCATTGTGAGATACAGGTTTCCCATGCCAAGGTTCGATGATTTGATTGATCAGTTGAGTGGGGCTGTTGTGTTCTCGGAGATTGATTTGAAGAGTGGATACCATCAGATTCGTATTAGACCGGATGATGAGTGGAAGACTGCTTTTAAAACTAGGGAGGGTCTATACGAATGGTTGGTTATGCGGTTTGGCTTGTCAAATGCTCCAAGTACTTTTATGAGGGTGATGAACCAGATTTTCAGACCATTCATTGGGAAGTTTGTAGTAGTTTACTTTGATGATATTTTGATCCATAGTGGGAGTATGGAAGAGCATGTCCAGCATTTGCGGGAAGTACTGTTGATCCTATGACAGGAGCAATTTTATGCTACAACGAAGAAGTATGTGTTTATGACGCACGGTATTTTGTTTCTGGGATATGTTCTGTCGAAGGAAGGTATTCAAGTGGATGAAAGTAAAGTAGAAGCTGTCAGGAGTTGACCACAACCCAAGACAATTACTGAATTGAGAAGCTTTCATGGGTTGGTATCTTTTTATCGAAGATTCCTTCCACATTTTAGTAGCGTAATGGCACCTGTAACTGATTGCATGAAAGGAAAGAAGTTCGAGTGGACAGAGGAAGCAGGGGTTGCTTTTAAGAAGATCCAGACACTGGTGACGACAGCACCAATTCTAGTATTGCTGGATTTTCAATTGTTGTTTGAGTTAGATACTGATGCTTCGAAGGTTGGGATTGGTGGAGTATTGAGTCGGAATGGATGACCAGTTGCTTATTTCAGTGAGAAATTGTCGGGAGCCAAGTTGAGATATAACACTTATGATGTGGAGTTTTACGCGATTGTTCAAGCTGTGAAACACTGGAGACATTATCTGTTTCAGAAGGAGTTTGTTCTTTATACGGATCATGAAGCTTTGAAGCATTTGCAAGGGCAGGACAAAATTTCAGCTAGGCACACTTCATGGGTCGTGTATCTACAGCAGTTTAAGTTTGTTGTAAAGCACAAATCAGGGGTGACGAATCGTGTAGCTGATGCTTTGAGCAGGAGGAATCATTTGTTGACAACGATGAAGGTTGAAGTGACAGGATTTGAACTACTGCCAAAATTGTTTGAAGAAGATCCTTACTTTACGAATATTGTTGAGAAAGTCAAGGATGGAAATACTGATGAGTTTATATTGATGGATGGTTTCCTGTTCAAGGGGAATCAATTGTGCATACCAGAAGGATGCTTGCGAATGAAGCTTGTAAAGGAGTTACACGAAGAAGGCCGTGTGGGTAGAGATCGTACATTGCAGTTGATTTCGCAGTCTTACTATTGGCCGTCGATGAAGCGGGAAGTTGAAAAGTTTGTGCATAGATGTCATGTTTGTCAGGTTTCGAAGGGGACAACGACAAATGCAGGTTTGTATATGCCTTTACCTGTTCCTACAAAACCGTGGGTAGATATAAGCATGGATTTTGTGTTGGGTTTGCCGAAGACTCAACGGGGAAATGACTCTGTATATGTTGTGGTGGACCGTTTCTCGAAGGTGGTACATTTTGTTGCTTGTAAGAAGACAGCAGATGCAGTCCATGTGGCACAGTTGTTCTTTAAAGAGATCTATCGTCTGCATGGTTTACCAGAATCTATAGTTTCAGACATGGATACCAGGTTTCTGAGTCATTTTTGGCTAAGTTTATGGAAGATGGTGGGAACAAAGTTGAAATTTAGTAGCGCTTATCATCCGCAGACAGATGGACAAACGGAGGTTGCGAACAGATCGTTGGGAAATTTATTGCGGTGTCTTGTGAATGACAATCTGAAGAGCTGGGATATGAAGTTATGTCAAGTGGAGTTTGCACATAATCATGTAGTGAATCGTAGTACATGTTTCAGTCCATTTCAAATTGTATATTCAAGTTTGCCAAAGGGGCCATTGGATTTAATGATAGTACCACAGCCGAAGGGGACAGTAAAACGGGCTGCCGATTTCGTTGATGGGTTGACAGAATACTATAAAATCATTCAGGAACGATTGAAGAAGACGAATGAGAAGTATAAACGATCTGCGGATCTGAAGCGAAGAAGTGTTGAATTTGATGAAGGAGATTTAGTATATGCTGTAATAACGACGGATTGTTTTCCAGTGGGAGCATACAATAAACTTAAGGCTCGAAAGATTGGCCCTGTAAAGATTGTGAAATGGATCAATAAAAATGCTTATAAGTTGAAGTTGCCGGAGGATGTGTACACTTGATGTGCACGTAAATGTGCATATTTTTACCACCATATTTATTCTATTTAAATTAAATAAATGGTCATATTGGGTTTTTTAACTTGTTTTAACCAAAATTCATATTAATTCCAAATTTTCACATATTCATCTTCGTATAAGGGAAAAATGGCCATTTGTGTTCGTATATTAATTTGAGATAATTTAATTGAAAATTTCTATATTATTTTGTAGGAATTTAGCTTCTCATATTAGTGGGTTCATGAAGATACATGCATGCACAAAATGGATATAAAGGAATGAAGATGGAAATAATTCAAAGTGAAGATCATGGTGGACCCCACCTACCCACCTACCTTAATGTACAAACTAAAGGCTAATGCACATGCTTTTGGAGTTAATGACTTCATGTACACTTAATGGGGGATTAAGACATGTTAATGATTACTTGGCCTCCACACTTCCTAAGCGGCATTTTGGGCATTCCTCAAAAAAATGATTTAGGGTTTTAACACTTGTATAAATACCCGTTATGTTTCATGTAACATTAGATCTCTTCTCTTAGTCTCTCTTAGGCCTCCTTCTATTTATTTTAGTTTATATCAAATAAAAGAAAGCTCTCTTTCTCTTTTCATGGCTACTTAGCCATTTTTATTTTATGTAATTTTCTTTTCTTTTTATGCAATGTTAATTAGTGTTTCCTTTTACTTACATGTTCATTTCCTTTCATGCTAGTAGTGTAGATTTACTTTTATGCAAGTAGAATAGTTTTCTTTTCATTTGCTTTCATTTTCCTTTCTTTTTGTTTTTATGTTGCTAGCTACATTTGTTAATCAAATGACAAATATGAGAGGCTAAACCCCTTCAATTTAGGGGTAATGAAGCTCTCTAACTAATGTAGCTTCAACATTTTGTCAATTCATGCTCTCTTTTTGTGCTTAATGATGATGATGGAAATGGTTTACTAGTTGTTTTTGCTTTGAATTTTGATAGCCTATATTGTTGACACCAAATAGGCTATGCTTAAACAATCATTAACACTATTTTCCTCTTCATCAATATATGATTATAGCAAAAGAAAGTGATTTGAAATTAAAATTTGATGGTCTATGTTTCGAATCAATAGTTAATAGGCCATACTTAAAATAGATTTCATTTTCTTTGTCAAGTTTCATGAAAGTTAGTAAGTGTTTTAAGGGGTGTGTTATAGTTTGATGACTTATGTTGGCTAATTAATAGCTCAAATATGTCATACTTATGATAAACACATCAATTAAAACACTAATGACCATAAAAGAGAGATCATGATTTCATGAGTTGAACTACATGATCTAGAGAGTGGATTTATTCTCTAAATTGTAATTTAACTCTCATATTTGCATTTCTTTTCTTTTTGTTAGCTAGTTCATTTTCTCATTTTCTAGCTTAAACACACTCTCGACTTTGGTATAATTTTATTGAGTAGGAAATTTTAAAACCATCAATTCCCTACGGATCGACTCGTATTCGCCGCGTGCTACATTCGTACACCGTGCGCTTGCGGTTATTTTTAATTTAAATTCGTTCGACGGTTTTCTAAACCGATAGAATTTCCGTCGACGAACAACACTTCTGATGTGTTTAATGTTAAACATCTTATACATTATTATGGAGATGAACAATCCAATGGAGAAGAACTTTTAAATTCGAGGACGAATTTTTCCTAACCAGTGGAGGATGATGTAGCCCAGCCTAATGATGAAGCAGAACAATCTACAAATTTAATGAATTTGAGTTGTTCAAAGGAAGGAACCTTGGGTTGCAAACGACCTAGTGAAGGTCGCTCACGACCTAGCTTGTTGGTAAGTTCCCTATGCGACCTAACGAGTAAAGACAAACAGCCAAGGGAGCTAAACAATACAGTGTACGTATCTTTAGGTCGCTCCGACCTTTCAAGTGTTAAACTAAACGTGTTACGACCTATGATAGGTCGCGACAACGGGTTACGACCTATGGTTAGGTCGCATGGAAGATAGCTCAACCTTATACCGCAGTTTCCTATATCGCTCAGATACTCTAACCTTTATGTCGTGGAGATTGGGTCGCTAAGACTCCTTAAGCCGCTGGAGGACGTTCCTTAAGCCACCGAGATGAAGCCTTATTCTTAAGTCGCTGCTGCCGTGTACTTTAGGTCGCTCAAGAAATTATCTTGTTAAGTCGTTGTGTTGTTTCGTTGTAGAAATGTGATGTTGTATTTTAAGTCGCTCGTGTCCGTGTGTTAGGTCGTTAACGACCTTAGTTAGTTCGTAAGTCGTTCCCTGTTTAGGCCGAGTGCGACCTATAGTGTGTTGTAGCCTATAAATAGGCGTGTTGTGTCTTTGTAAAAAGTTGTTGATTTTGGAATAAAACTTTTGTTTCGTAAGCTTTGTGATTCCATTAAATTGGTAGTTGAGTGTGATCTCCTATCTCCACCTTCGGTATTCTAATGCGCTCGAATCAACGATCGTTGAAGCCAATTCACGATATCAAGTGCGCTTGATCAACGTTTGAAGAATTGTAGATCTTCTTTCACGGTATCGTGCGCGATCAACGTATCGTAGATAGCTAGAATTCAGTATCTTTCGTAGATCAACGAATTTGGGCATCCGGTATTCCATAAATCCATCGATTCATATCGATTTATCTAATTGTTTCGATTAGTTTGACATGAATTCTTCATTTCGTCATCAATCTGTATTTCCGCTGCGTCATAAGTCTAGTAAGTAAATCACGTCATATAAGTGGAAAATGCTAATAAGCTAGCAAGACAACACTTATGCCTGAAAATCAAACCTTAACTTGTGTCATCTACACGCAATAAGTTAGCTAAAAATGGCACAATATTATGGGAATAACGGTGACATCCTGTACCAAGGTTTCATTAAAATACCAACCAATCTCAAGTACATTGCCACGTACTCCCGTATCAGGAATCACATCTCCACAAGGAACCCTAAAACTATAGGCATCCGGTGACAACCTATACCCCTAAACACAACGATCCAAAGCCTAGGTTGACAATCGGACTCATATCAGTGCCAAAAAGTACGAGCTATCGGATTTTCATAACTTTACCAAGGCTAAGAATAACATATATGATCCATGATATACTACACTTTTAGAACTCACAGCAAGTGGAAAAAAAATAAATATAGAAGATAACCATCTCAAAAAATATCTCTAAACACTATCTTAGAAAATAGTATGTAGTCAAATACAGTGTGCATAGAAATACTACTCATAGTCTGATAAAAATACTTAGAATGGATAAGATAGACTGTTACATGGAGAGTATATATAAGGATAAGCAACTCCTGTGATGAGTCTGTCTCTTCACGTACTAAAATTGAGCCACACATGTTGTCATGTTCTCCTATGGTAGGAAAAAGAAAGAAAAGGGTGGGTCAGACAAAGATCTGGTGAATGAGTATATGTTTAATATATGGTGATCATGTGCAGTTGACATAAATACTACCCCATGTGACCTATGGTGTCCTGCAAGTGTACGTGGGTTATTTAATCATTTTATTAAAGTGTTTTAGTTAACACTCACGAAATAACTAGTTAGGCTTTCACAAGGATCAAATAGCTAATCGAACCTTAATAACTGATCTGCTAATATCTAATAGGGCTTTTCCAACATAGGTATCTTACAATTTCCCTTATGGGATAACACTTCACACAATACTACTACACGTAACTATTTCGCATAGGTTAACTAACAATTTCCTTATGGAAATAAATTTTCCACAATTACGACTACACGTACCCCAGCTGCCATTGAGAGGGGAGCTTATAATGCTGACTCATTGAAGTGTCTCATCATCTGTATCCATGTCCTTCTGTCAGTCGTATCATACGCCTTTTATTGCAGTTGCTAGGATCGATCAACAACACAACATCACACACGTCATCATGAATACCAAGGAAATCCCATGGTGCCTTGCCCTCCCACACTTTGTCAAGCATCAGTAAGTGCTGCAAGTCCATTACAGAACCTCCTATGAGTGTCATTCTCAATAGAATTACCCTCAGTTAATTAATTGACCCCCCATTTGACAAATTACGTTTACCCAGTCTGCAATGTCATAACGATGCTTTATACGAAACTAGTTCCTTTACTGTTCCCAATTTATAAACAATTAACAATAGTTTAAAACTTGGGTCTAAGACCGAGGTTCAAATTATAATCTAGGTATGAAACCAGTCGACTGCTAAACCATAGGTATATCAATTGTGGTCGACTACTTAAGGTGAACGGTCGACTGGTCGTAGGGTAAAATTAGGGTTTTCTGATTGCTTGTTTAATTTGTTTAATTATTGTTTATCGTTTATCATTTTCAACATTCGCCAGGTTTCACTAAGAATATGGTTCAGATTCATCGGTTTTTTAAATCATCCATCTAATCAATTTCAACGTAGAGTATAATTAACTTAACCCTAATACTATCAATTTATAACAACAACTTACCAGATTAGAGAGAAGGTTTTTAATCTAGCTCAATTCGTATTCAATTTATATCTAAATCTTAGATTTAAACTTTATGATTTACAATTTAGTTACTAACAATCTAGAACATATAGTGTATATTAAGATTAACTACATATAATCATCTTATCAAAAATATGCTCATTTACCTCACATACAAGCTCTAAAACTAACCTTCGAAAGAAATCAACACTTGATGGCTTGCTCTTCCTTGATCTCATCTCAATGTATTTTCATTAATTCGCTTTTATTATTTTTCGAAGAAATTTTAGTTTTAGAGGAGAGGGAGAAATTGGATAGAGTTTCACTATACCGATAATTTTTTAATGAATTAAGGTTTAGGTTAGGTGCTTACTTATAGGGGTTTAAAATTAATATTGAGCATTAGATTAACCTTGTGGGAGATTTACTTTCATCCTAGATGCACCTCATTTACTTCGTACGTAAGTAAAATATTTCGGTTCGTAATGTTCATCTATTTGTCGCTCAAAATCTATTCTAGATCAACATCAACAAGTAGACCGTTTGTTGGGACCGCTCGACCGTTACGGGTTGACCAATGGACCTTAAGGGTTAACCCTTGATCATGTATAATTTAGGAAAGTTTTACAATTTAATTTATTTGTTCCCAAATTTTAGAACGTCTGCAACTTCTCCATACTAACTCCTATTTCAAAGTATTATGTACCAAAATTGTGCAAAAAATAGATAGGAATGCAATAGTGCAAGTTTTGTAACCAAATTTGGACGTATGTAACATATTTATTTTAGCCCTTGTTTTATTTAATTCCATTCATTTTATTAAATTTTTTACTTAAATTTCAGAGGTGTTACACGTCGCTATTGGAATGAAAATCTAAGTCATGTGCCACCATACACATACTATTGGGATAAAGACCCAACACGTTTGTCAAAACATATGCACGCTTTGATGACCAAGCCGCATAATGAACCATGTGCGAAACCCTTGGTATAAAGAACAAATCGCATGTTGAATCACGTGCAACCCTATTGGTACAAAGACCAAATCGCGATCGCCAAATCATAAGCGAGACTATTGAGGTCAAATACAAGCGAGTCATCACCTATCAGTCGGCATAATATTAGGAACGGACCCAAACTCATCATTGCCAAACCGGTTTCGATGCTATTGGATGAAGTCCTAACTCGTTATGGCCAAATACCATTAAAACCGAGGACCAACTTCCACATACGTGTATGGACTCTCTAGTAGAAACACCCCCATCTGTTTATATAATGAAACTTCCCAAACTAAGACAGTTTTTTGAATTTTACTATGACATAGCAAATATCATACCAAAATATTTCTCCTCTCGCGATGATCACGATGCCATGAATCTCATATGAAACAGAGATCATATGTGGAAGATATAAGTGTCTAAAAATAATGGCATTATCATAGTTATTTCATTTATAATTTAGTTATTAATACTTTAGGTTTATTTGTGCCTCAACAACGCTCTTATTTGCCTGATTCATGTGCCTGAACCCAGCGTCAACCGCCTCTTCCCCTTTTATTACCATCAGCATATGCCTCTAGAAGCCAATCAGACACCACGACTGAGTTCACCATCGCCGCACCAACCTATGCCCAAACTCTAGTAGCCACTACTTCGCCCAATCAAGCCGCTGTCACGGCATCTATATGCTAGATTTCTGTCATCCACCATTGGTGTCAATGAGATTGTAGCATAGCGCTCTGCTTCATCGCTTCTTCTCATCCACGCCCTTTGATAACCCTATCGTCAACGTTGAACTCAAATAGACGGTCCACATGTGTTGACGTTCCAATATGTTTTTTGATCAATCTATCAACCCAATCAACAAATGAACACCACGAATAGATCATTTTTGTCGAATTCTGTAGTTTTAATATATATTATGTCTAATTTGAAGCACTTTTTAAAAAAGGAGAGATTAGACCATTGTTTAATCTCAATTAAAACAAATCATTTTTTAATTAACTAGCAATGACATATTACACCCTAATCGCGAATTAATACAATTTAATATGATTACTATCTAATTTTATCATTTCATAATTTGATTAAGAACACAAGAGTGAACTAGTACATCTTAGCAGCATATACCCAAAAATGATGAGTCCCATTCACCAATTAACCACTATTTCTCTCCGATCTTATTTGGATTCTCGTTCTATCCTTCCGATTTACCTCCATTTGCTTCGAAGTTACTTATTTTGTTATATTCCATGTATGCTTTTTGATTTGATGTGGAGTTGATTTTATGTTATTTTGTGATTTGATGATGAATGTGATGGAGATTAGCAATAAGGTATTTAGGTTAAAATAGAATTAGAGTATATAGTTTGCATATCTATTTATAGGCCGGAAATGATACTAATTTAGGCCAGATTTCGAAATCAAAATATTATGAAAATGCAACTTGCATCAACTCTTTCTATTTTTTTGGTCAAAATAATTAAATTTAGTAAGTTATATATGTTTTCTGACTATAAATGGCATTCCAAAGGCAATAGGACGAATCCCAAGGTCTAATTTAATCTCTATAAAAATTTGCTATTTTTCCTTTTATTGTAAAATTAGGATATTACCATTTTTAATTCAGTTATTTAATCATGTAAAAATATTGAGTGTTACATTTCTGATCCCAACCATAGACAAATCACTTGATGAATTATTATTACTAATTTTTCAAATCTCAATTTATGTAGTGGATATTTTGAAATCCAAATTCACTCAAGGTACATCCCTAAAACAACACTTCATATGTATTCATGTTCTACACTTAAACACGTGACGAACAATACAATTGTTTGGTAATGCTGTTTGACCAAGTGATACACCTTCCATTTTTCAAGTGGCCATGAGTAATATATTTCAACTGTATGTTCAAAAATTCATTGTGGTATTTTATAACTCATCATGGGACTCACACCTCTCTTGTCCACAAAGCACCCTTCACCTTCTACTCCGTATTTATCACGATTTGTGTAAATGCGCACGCCATTGAGCGTCTAATAAATTAAGTACTTTTTTATTTAAGAATTATTTAATGCGAAAAAATAATTTTATTGTAATAGTGTTACTTTTTATTGTGCCCGTTAAAGTGAAAATCATTGGTGGTCAGAAACATCTTTATTTCAAGCAGCGTTGTCAGTGTTGAATGTTGTAAATTGATAATGAAATTTCTTTAATAGCCGGTTACATTGGGGATGGTGGTGAATGTTACAAATTGATAGTTATATTTCTTTGATGAATGTTCGAAAATGGGATGCTATCTAGGATATTTTTAGAATTTCAAAAGTACGCGGCAGAAATTTTATTTATTGAAGTTTCACTATTAACCGTAGAGATAGGTCCAAATATGTGTTAAGCCCAAAAGGAGATGCATTGATTAGTGGGCCACTACCTACCTCACTATCATAAATCCTCGGTTACACTGGATATTGTCGTTTAATTTGCAACTACACTCTACTAGAAGGCTCATTGACCAATTTGCTTAAAAGAAGAGGAAATTTTAAACTGGACCGAGCAGGTTGAAAAAGCTCACTTTTCCCTTAAACACGCAATTACTATAACTGATTTATAACAATTCTATTTTTACATCTTGAATTTCTATTCTTTTTTCCGTCCTTTTTCTTCTTTCTCACTAATAATAACACAATGCATTCATGGCTACGTCAAATGCAGGTATAATTTATTATTTTGTTTGGTGCACAAAACTGTTTGTTTTTTACAAATGATATTATACTAAAATTCACCCCTTACAGGGAAGCTTTTCAAAATTGGTTTTTCTCTACGAGAATACATATAAAATTTCATTAATATACGCTTACAGAAATAAATTAATCTACTCATTTGGTTCCCCCGATTTCAGTAATACCATAAAAATGGAGCTCGTTGTTTCATGACGTCTGAAAAAAAATCAATAACCATAAGTGATTCTTTACTTATTCATGGTTTCGTTTCATTATCTGTAAACGGTTGTCATGATTCTGATCATAAGTTTTGATTTATTAGCCAAGGCATCAAAAAAATTATTGTCATGATTCAGACTAAGACTACTTTAACTGTTATTGTCATCACAAAAATTCATTAAAGTATACATGAAAGAAGTGAACATGTAAACAAAACCAGTAAAAATAATTAAAAACTTTGCCATTTCATTTATTGAATATATGTCATCTCATAAATAGATGACCAACAAGAATACAAGGAAGAACCTTATTGGCAATGAAAACGTACATTGTGTATAATTTCTAGCATAATACTTCAGTCCTAACATACATTTTCTTAACAATCTTAGCATTTCTACAAAATGATTCATATTTTTGTCCATTATTATTCAAAATGTTTATATCTTGCATTTCGATGCCTGTGCAAGGTGTTGTTGCACTGCAGTTGAAATTTATTCCATAACGACTTGTCGTCGATCCTGATAACCCTCTATATTTCACATCTTGAATTTTAACTGCTCCCTGCTAGTTACAAAATAATAATAGATGTGATTACTATCGATGAAGAGGTCAAAAATATGAGGTTTTTAAATTTTGTATTCATAAAAAAAATTTCGTACAGAATACATAGAAGGTCAAAAACTTACTCCGTTTGGTTGTGAATATTCATCAAGAAGGAGTGCATGGTAGTACTGATCCAGAATTATTGCATTTTGAACAAAGGTGAAAGTAATGTTTTCGAAAGTTTTGCTATTTACAAGACAATTGCCACCCTGAAACATGAAATAAGAAGTGATTAAAAAAATAGAAAACATAAGACGATATAGTATACTCCTTGATAGATACTGCTAGCAGTGACATACTAATGTAAGAATAAAAGTGTAATTACCACCTATGTCTTAATTCTCACGCCATTTTGTGTGCTAAGGATCCTGCAATTCGATACATGAACTTGACTTACTCTTGCATTTTCACCATTACGACCCAGGCTTCCAATATTGCATAAAGCATGCATTACCCTTTTCAAATTAGTGCTGTATATATAATTTTAGGCAATGTCAATTAAATAATTTGTACAAATAATTAAAATGATTTGATAATTATCTTTTATAATTTTAATTTAAATTGGCATGTTTATTCTTTTTTAAGAAAAGTAAATATATATTTAATTAGTATATTTTATATTTTAAAAGATAATAAAATGTTTTCTGTTTATAATGTATATATATTTATATATGTTGTAAATAGAAACGCTTGAATTTAACAAATAAAATCATGTTTTCGAATTCTAATATTTATTGGTAATTTGGAAATTATGGTTATTTTAAAATAAAACTTTTCAAAGTTTATTTAAATAAATAATCAAATGTTTTTAAAATACTTATTTAAATGTTTAAATTATATTTTAGCTTAAGTTTAATATTTAAATAAAATTAATAAGGTTTTTTTTTCTTTTCTTTTTTAAATATAGCTTAATAAATATGATTTGAAAATATATATAAAAGTTTAAAATACAATTTACATATGATACATTAATTCATTTAAGTAAAATAAGTAATTTATAATAATGAGATAATCTCTTTTATAAATCAATTTAAATTTGTCAAATTTTTTATTTTTTAAAAATATTAATAATGTATTTTTTTTATGTATAGATATAAATAGATTTTAATAAAAATAGTATTGTTACTTCAAATTGAATGCGTTGTTGTAAACTGACTTTAATTTGGATTTTTAAATCTAATTTGAGTTTGAATTTGGATTTAATTTTAAAATTCAAGAGAATAGATATTTTGAAATATTTTGGACTCAAGAGTATATGTATAAGGTTTTATTTTGTAAATAATTTTTTTTACTTCATTTTCTTTAAAGGTAATTTACTCACATATATATTTAGATAATTATTTTTAAATTAGTAAATTAATATAAAACCTTATATTAATATTTAAAATAAAAAGAAATTACATGATGACAATTGTAATCACATTAAGACACCTTAATAATAAGTGTTAATTAATAAACTAGTGTTATGACAAATGTTAAATTTTAAAACTCGCCTTAAATTTTTAATTTTTCTTTATTTCTTAATAAACCACATTTTAACTTATATAAATACATTGCTTCTCACCCTCGTTTCTTTTTCTATCTTTCTCAAATTCAAAAATATGAAACTCAAAACAAATCTATCAAAAACAATCTGGTAATCAACATAATTCAAACCAGAATTTATCAACCAATAAACTGCATACCATTTTCAACATTAAAATCAAAGCCTACAAGCAAACCTGAGTTGTAAACTAAAGCCTGAACTCATTCTTAAAACCTGAGATGAAAATCAAAGCCTGAACTTCTTCTTTAAATCTGAGATAAATCAAGGCAAGCAAACATGGGACTTAAACTAATGTAAAAAAATTCAACAGCAAGCATTATAGTTTTTAAAATCAAAGAAGAAAACTCCAACAACTTAAAGTTTAAAGTTTAAAAGCTGTTTCAAAAGGGATAGGCTCTGTTCTTCATTTTCAAATAGGTAAGTAACAATTTTAAAAAAAAAACTTAAGTATGAAATCTGGTTGCATGTGAATCTCTGAAGCAAAGTATGTTTGTGTATATACGAATTTACCGTGTATATTTGGATGGTGGATGTGTGTGCATGTTTGTTTCCTATGACATTCCTATTTTTGTTTTCAAGCTCAAGTTTGATTTAAAATCATTATCTCTTGATCTAGTCTTGGTTTGGATTTAAGTCTTAAACAAAACTTGTTTGTTTCATCCTAAATTATAGTTTAAAATTTTATTTAAGTCAAAATAAGTTTGAAATGGCTTTGGAAACCAAAATGAACATAGCTAACTCAGGATAAGTGAAAATTCAAATATACTAATTCAATGTTTCAGGCATATAACCTGAAACCCCATCCAAAAACATGATTTTTAGGAGTGAAATCATAATTTTTAGTATTTGATTGTGGGAGCAATTCGAGTTTGTTCAGTTTTTGAATATGTCGTGGCTTCTGATGATCCAAGTGATCGGAGAGGATGGGGTTTTCACTGGAGGTAGTAGAGTGTTTTGTGAGTTTGGAAAAATGGCCAAATGTTTAATCTATAATCGTGGAGGCGAGAGTACAATGAACTAGGGCTTGGAGTGAAGTTTGGTTGTGTTGGTAGTCGAGATGTTTCAGACGTCGACAGTGCATCGGGGTGGATCGTGTGTAGGGGTTTCGTCAAGTGGCCCTGTGACGCTTCTGTGGTCAAAAAATCAGATGCTTCGGTGGATGCTTTAGTCATCGGCGAGTGTTTTTGGATGATCGATTTTTAGGTTACTGGGAGTTCGACTGTTCGATTTTGATTGCTCATCGTTTTCGATGTTCTGGAGGATCGTGAGGACTGAGGTAGGTGGCAACGGCTTGCTGAAGACTTTGGTGATGACCAGAGGTGGTCGGAGCCACGGTGGATGTGCATGGTGCATTTATGGGTTTCAGAGTTATGGGTCGTGTTTTGTCTCGAAGGGGCGTTCGGGGAAATGGTGAGGGGACTCGAGTTAACACTCAAGTTGAACGTGAGTGATATTTGTTATAGTTTTAAACTTTAATATTTCAACAAAATTTTGAAAAAAAATTAAAGATATGGTTTTTCTTGATTATGTACTCGAGTAGGATTCGGGTTGAACCCGAAGCAGCTTGTTAAAACAGTTTTTAAAAGTTTTTAAAAATAAAACAAGATTTTGAAATTTAAATAATTTGTTTTTTAAAACTCTTGTAAATTTCTTTTATAAAGATAAGTGTTCTTTAACATTTGATTTAAAAAGGTTTGTAAATTGATTTAAATTTTCTTAAAGTTAAATTTTGTAATCATTTTAAAACTTAAATTTAAAATGAAATTTAAAGGTAACATTTAAAGTGTAATATTTTAAATGAACATGTTAATGTAAATTTAGTCATTAATAAGTATAATATTTTATTTTAAATTAATTAAGATTAAAATAATTTGAGATTAGTTAAATTAATAAGGTAATTAAAGTGTCATTAATTAATTTAATTAATTAATGATTATGGAATAATAAATAAGTAACTAAGGGTTGTAATTTAATTAATTAGGGGTTAATTAATTTATAGTTAAGGATCATTAATTAAGATAAGAATATTATTAATTAATGATTATAAATTTATTAATCAAGTAACTAAAGATTAATTAAGTTACAGTTAAGCACTTAATTAATTAAGTAATTGGAGATGAATTAATTGGTTATTAAAAAATTAATTAATTTGTGATTAAAGGATGATTAATTTAAGTTCAATTACTTGGGAAAGTAATTAAGAATTGTTAATAGTTAATGAGAGATCATTAACTAGGGATTATTAAATGATTAATTAATGTGATTAATTTTAATAATTAATTAGATTAATTAATTAAGAATAATCATTTGTGGAATTGGTTAAGTATAATTACTTAATGAAGTAATTAAAGGATCAATTACTTAGTGTAATTAATTAAATTAATGTGGTTAGTCTAAGTTAATTAATTATTTTAATTAATTTAAAATAGTCATTGGATGACTGGTTAGGTATAGTTACTTAGTGTAATTTATAAATTATAATTACTTAGTGAAGTAATTAGTGGTTATTTACTAGATGTAATTAATTGAAGAATGGTAGTAGTTTTGGGGTTAATTACTTTGTGTAATTAATAAGAAAGATAATTACTCAGTGGAAGTAATTAAGAATTAATTACTTAGTGTAATTAATTTAACAATTAATTATATTTGAAGTTAATTAAGTAATGTAATTAATTAAGGGTAATTAATTACTTATTATGATTAATCAAGGTTGATTAACGAGTACAGATTAGATAAAGATTAATTATTAAACGTGGTTAATTAAAACAATAATTAATTAAAGAAGTTATTAAGGATCATTAATTAATATAATTAATGAAGTGATTAAGGGTTGATTAATTAAAGGGTCATTAATCAATAATAAGTGATTACAAAGTAATTAATTAATGTAATTAATTAAGGATTAATGTAATTAATTATAATTAATTAATTAATGAAAGTAATTAAAGGTTAATTACTGAAAACGATTAAGGATAATTGATTTGTGTAATTAATTAAGGCTAATTAGTCAATGTAATTAGAGAATAATTAATCAAGGATGATTAATTAAGATGGAAAATTAGAGGGTGACCAATTAATTGATTTGTAATTTATTAATTGTTAAGTAAGCAAGATTTATAATGATGAAATTAATTAATCTAATTTATTTTAAATTAATTAGTGATGAAGTAATTGATTTAATTCATTTTAAATTAGTTATAGATGGTGTGATTAATAGATCTTTGCTTATGGATGGCTGAATGTTATTGAATGCCTTGAATTGTTTATCTCTGATATGAGATATGTGTTGATCTATGATATGATATGCATTGGTCAAATTATGATGATACAGATTATCTATTTATGTGATGTAAATTATCTATCATTGTGAATGCAGATAATTGAATTGAATTGTTTTAACTTTAAAACAACTTGGCTTTAAAAGACGGCGTTTTGGATTTCAATGAGACTTGGATCGGGTTTCTAAATTTGGATATCCGTAATACACATCGATCTGGATTAACGATAGGTCACGAATCTCAAATGAAGATGAAGATTCAGAGTGCAAGGGATATTTTCGTTAACCCTGAGGGTGATTCTAAAATGAGTGTAACGAGATAATGCCTTCGGTTTCGTTCGAACCCGGAACGAACTTGTATGGGTTGAATGCTTTCAGAACATTGTCCGGTGGACGATGAGCGTTCTAAGATAGATGTATTCTCTCAAGGTAATCGTAGCCTCAAGCCTCATCAACCTGGTATGGCTAAAACTGGCAAGGTGCAGCAAGGATATGTGAGTCGCGCTCAAGTAGGACAAGAGGTTCCCCTGTCTAGAAGTCCCTTTTATTCGACTTTGTGGGGCAGTTGATTGCAACAAGTACTGGGGTTCTCTTGTTCGGGGCTATCCAATAAGGGATGGTTCCAGCCTTGTGTTGTAGGGGATTTAGAGTGGATCCTCGGTACGGTGATCTAGGCCACGTACTTTGATGGGCGGTACCCAAGTAGCCCTGCCATTGTATAGAATCCAATCTCTAATAAGTGTCGTACGTTTTAGTTGTGCCCAACTATGTTGGAACGTGAGATGTAAGCATTCCCGCTATTTTTGTATTGTACTTGGAAACCCTAGACACTATTTTAATATCAGTGGATTTCCTATCAAATGTTTTGGTTATCGTAAGGTAAAAACTTTTCTATATTTATGTGCGAGAAGTCTAACGAGATACCTTTTATTTTCAAAGGTTTTTCAAAGTTAAGCAACATTAACTCGCACCATATCCATGTCTGGCTCAGAGTTTATTTTCTGTTTTCTTAAACTCTTAGGTACTCAAATTTTTACGAGTAACCAAGGGATTCAGGTAAGCTATGATGAACTCTAGAGGAGGTGTGGAGTAGGAGGCTTCAGCATTTGTAGATATAGTATTCCACTGTGTGGGTATCTCTGTATTGTATTTGAGTTGTAATAACTAGACAGGTGTTTATAACTGTCTAATATGTGTTGTATAAGCCGTGTAACTCTGATAGATGTTCTATACTTTGTAATACTTATGTGATTAATATAATTTATTCGTTCCTCTATTGAGATTCTGATGTTTTTTCTTTCTTTCTTCTCTGACTTTTTTCTTTTCTATCCCTTTCTTTCTAAATTATGATGCGTCTTTCTGTGAAGAGAAAGGCGGGTCGTCACATTTGGTATCAGAGCGATAGGTTGAATAAATACCTAGGCTTTGGAGTGATTTATTTCTTGAGAGAGCGTATTTGTAATTTTGATATATATATATATATAGACACACACCTATTTGTTGGGTTACCTGTTTGGGTTTTCCAATATGAGTTCTAGAGGTAGGAAGGGTAGTGGTGTGTGAAGCACGACTACCAATGGTGGTAGTCCGAGTGCTGAGGTTGGAAGTGTGTCTGCCGAGATAGTAAACCTAATACCGTCTCGAATATGCTTTGTAGTGGTGTAAGGATTTCACTAATCTCTGATGGAAACCTTTTAAAGGTTCAGAGTCCATCATTGGAGTGCAAGTTTGGATGAGTAGAGTTTGGATTTGTCAGTTGAGCAAAAGAGAGTGATGGTATCTTGGCAACTTCGAGAAGAAGCAACTGCGTGGTGAGACGCGGTGACTACGGATGTTTACGAAGATGTTTCTTTTGGAGAAAGTTTTAGGAAATGTGTCTGCATCGGTGGTGAGAGTGAGTTCAACAGGGTGTTTCTGTTTAGTTTGAGGCCCGAGTTTCTTATGGAGATGTCTTCTCATCACTAGGCATTGTGTGGGATTGGATGATATGGGTTTGAGGTTCGAAGGGCTTTGGATTAGGAAGTATTTGGCATTTGTGTCAGCGGTGCAGCTCGGAGTGTTCTGTGTGCCGACAAAGGGGTCTTCTGGCTAAGCAGTTTTCTAGAGGTGGAGTTCAGAAGTAGTTGAGTAGATCCATTTCTTCGATGGATTGGCTTGGTAAGCTTAAGCTGTTCTGATTGGTGAAGAGAGAACAGTTTCTTTGGATATTAGTCTGGGTTGATGGCAAAAGTGACTTGCGATAGTTGAGTGTTCTCTTGGGTTATATTTTCCCTGGGATCGAGGTATCTCTTGGGATTGGGAGTTATCAGAGATTTTTTCGGATGTCTTCATAAAAGTGAGGTCTGCTATAACATCAGGAGGTTGAGTTTTCGTACCGATTAGGATTCCAGGAGTGGTACCGATAGTTTAGCTAGTTGAAGGATGGCTCCTAGAGAAAGGTTTTGGTGAAGCAGCTCAGGATTTGGTGAAACTTCAAAGTTTTCTCTTTATGGATTTGATGAACCGTGTCTTCTGGGATGTGTTGGACAAGTTTGTGCTCATGTTCATCGATGGAGTTTTCTCATCTATTCCAGATCAGAGTTGTGCAGCG
Source organism: Allium cepa (assembly GCA_030765085.1). Classification (NCBI taxonomy): domain Eukaryota; kingdom Viridiplantae; phylum Streptophyta; class Magnoliopsida; order Asparagales; family Amaryllidaceae; genus Allium; species Allium cepa. Next base: position 947,225,082 of record CM060938.1, on the reverse strand, counting down.
GAAGCAAGATAGCAGCTGTTCTTGGATCGAAGAAACCTTAGATTCCTTGGAGGTTTGCAGTTTTAGAGGTTTTTTACAGGAAGTTTCAGGATCTGAAGGCGAGATTGGCAAGTGCTACTGTATTGTCTTTTCCAGATAAGAGAAGTAAGTCCAGTCTTCGAATTTTTGTGGAGTAGAAATGGTGTTCTTGATTTTGGGTTGATTGTGAGAGGATCATTTTGTTGGGTTGTTTTCGGTCCAACTTCATTCTAAAGGCATCAACGAAGGTTAAGATGTTCAGGAAGGAGGAATTTGGATTTCAAAGACGGAGATTTGATTTTAGATAAGTTTTCTCCGATTAAAGGAGCTATAAGATTTGGTAAGACTGGGAAGCTAGCTCTGAGGTATGTTGGATCTTTCTGTGTTCTTATAAGGATGAGTGTTTGGTCTTTAGGGTTGAATTTCCAGTTTGGAAGACTGGGATTCAATGTGTTTCACGTATCTCTGAGAGAGTACGTGTGCGATCTATCTCTGGTTTTGGAACCAGCAGTTCAGGAGGATTTGGTTGTTGAGCAGGACTTGACTGTGGTCTGATATCCTGTTCAGTTTTGTAGATCTAGATGTTTAGGAACTCTGTAGCTTAGTAGTGTAGATTGTTTGGATTCAGTAAAGCGAGTATTCCACTATTTATACCTGGGAAACTCTAAACATTGTTAAGAAGTCTATCCTGAGTTGTGTCAGGATCATTAGATTTGTTTGATTGAGTGAATTGGTTGTTATGGTTGTTAGCATATGATTGATAACATATGCTTGATGTGCACGTAAATGTGCATATTTTTACCACCGTATTTAATCTATTTGAATTAAATAAATGATCATATCGGGTGTTTCAACTTGTTTAAACCATAAAATCAAATTATTCCAAATTGTCACATATTCATCTTCATATATGGGCAAAACAGTCATTTGTGTGCATATATTTCTTTGAGAAAAATTAATTGAAAATTTGTATATATTTTTGTAGGAATTTGAACTCAAATAGAAGTGGTTTCATGAAGATATGCATGCACAAAATTAATACAAAGGAATGAAGATGGAAATAATTCAAAGTGAAGAACATGGAGGACCCCACCTACCCACCTACCTTAATGTACAAATTAAAGGCTAATGCACATGCTTTTGGAGTTAATGGCTTCATGCACACTTAATGGGGGATTAAGACATGTTAATGATTACTTGGCCTCCATACTTCCTAAGGGGCATTTTGGGCATTCCCCAAAAAAATGAATTAGGGTTTTAACACTTGTATAAATACCCCTTATGTTTCATGTAGTCATCTCTTCTCTTAGTCTCTCTTAGGCCTCCTTCTCTTTAGTTTAGTTTATATCAAATAAAAGAAAGCTCTCTTTCTCTTTTAATGGCTACTTAGCCATTTTTATTTTATGTAATCTTTTTTTATTTTATGCAATTTAATATATGCTCTTTCCTTTTCATGTTCATTTACTTGGCCATTAAAAGAGAAAGAGAGCTTTCTTTTATTTGATATAAACTAAACTAAAGAGAAGGAGGCCTAAGAGAGACTAAGAGAAGAGATGACTACATGAAACATAAGGGTTATTTATACAAGTGTTAAAACCCTAATTCATTTTTTTGGGGAATGCCCAAAATACCCCTTAGGAAGTGTGGAGGCCAAGTAATCATTAACATGTCTTAATCCCCCATTAAGTGTACATGAAGCCATTAACTCCAAAAGCATGTGCATTAGCCTTTAATTTGTACATTAAGGTAGGTGGGTAGGTGGGGTCCTCCATGTTCTTCACTTTGAATTATTTCCATCTTCATTCCTTTGTATTAATTTTGTGCATGCATATCTTCATGAAACCACTTCTATTTGAGATCAAATTCCTACAAAAATATATACAAATTTTCAATTAATTTTTCTCAAAGAAATATATGCACACAAATGACCGTTTTGCCCATATATGAAGATGAATATGTGACAATTTGAAATAATTTGAATTTTTGGTTTAAACGAGTTAAAATACCCGATATGATCATTTATTTAATTCAAATAGATTAAATATGGTGGTAAAAATATGCACATTTACGTGCACATCAAATACCCCCACACTCATCTTTTTATTCGTCCTCGAATAAAGGAAAACCAAGATAAATCCTATTTCGTAGGGAGCACGATTGCATTGAGCATGTGCAACAAGCCGTTAAACCTCTGGGTGTCCCCAGTAGGACGAGTGTTGTCTCGTGAGGGTTTTCAGCGAATACTACCCACAAAATCCAAATGCAGGATGAAAATATTTACAAAATGCAAGATTTATTTACAAAGAGATGAATGCAAGTTTTTGAAATATTTACAAAATTAAGGATTTATTTTTAAATCGACACAGAAAAGTTAAATATTGGTTTTGGTCATTATGTTTAAAATTTAAGTCATTTACTTGTCAAATTTCCAACAAAAATCAAGTTATCATAACAAATAGACAATAGTTTAACTTGTTGTTTCGGTTGATACAAAGTGTAATTATAAAATAGATCCTTAGTTGATTATCAAAGTTTATTAAAGTGGTATTTTCATTTCTTTTCAATAACAAATCAAATCAAATAAGTAAAAATAGTGCTAGGATTTCAATTGCTTACTCTCTCATTATTTGCAAGAAAAATTACACACCTAGCTCAGATAAACTGAGGCCAGATATACCACCCATGCACTGCCTTTCGGGCTTATGTGAGGGGAGTACAGAGCATGGCGTGTGCACACACTTTCATGCATACACTATCGACCGTAGGTGGTTTTTATTAAGTCTTTTTTTTACATGTGTTCCATATATCATAACCGTGAGGACTTTTAAATGGGTATGAAATCACATAATCAAAAATTCCAAGTAATCACCCATGCATAACCGTGAGGACTTTTAAATGAGAGTGAATACTTGGATGTTATTATATTTTTTTTTATTTTTTTATTTTTTTGAGAGGGAGTTTTGCAAAATCATCTTAGCACCGTTTAACTTAGAAGACAAAAAAATGTTATATCCTTTACTTTAAATCAACCACTTTTTAAAACAAAGATTTTCAATTAGGATGTACTTCATAATTAGCATATATGAATCTTCCTATATACTAGTTAAGCCATTATTATTTGTAATCAAACTTCATTTTTATTTTTGTTAAGACCAATAAATTTTCAAAAATTTCAGTTTAATAAACCAAAGCCATTTATTTATCTTATAGTGTTTCTTTTAAAAATAAATCAAAAGAAATTTTGTTTTTGGGATTTTTTTTAATATTTTTTTTTGATTTTAAAGCAAAAATAAACCATGAAAAAAATGAAGAATGCTTGTGGTTTAAATTAAAATCTTTGATGGATTATTAAATTATCTTTGCTTTTAAATTTCGGGGACGAAATTCTTTTAAGGGGGGAGGAATATAATGACCCGGAATTTTAGGCAATATCAATTTAATAATATGTATTAATAATTAAATTGATTTGATGATTTTCTTTTATAATTTTAATTTAAATTGGCAAGTTTATTCTTTTTTAAGAAAAGAAAATAAATATTTAATTGTTAACTTTTATATTTTAAAAGCTAATAAAATGTTTTCTCTTTATAATGCATATATTTTTGCATGTGTTGTAAATAGAAAAACTTGAATTTAACAAATAAAATCATGTCTTCAAATTCTAATATTTATTGGTAGAAATTATGGCTAATTTAAAATAAAACTTTTCAAAGGTTATTTAAATAAATAATCAAATGGTTTTAAAATACTTCGGTATATGTTTAAATTATTTAAATTATATTTTAGCTTAAGTTTAAAATTTAAATAAAATTAATAAAAAGGTTCGTTTTCTTTTCTTTTTTAAATATAGCTTAATAAATATGATTTGAAAAAATATATAAAAGTTTAAAATATAATTTACATATGATACAGTAATTCACTTTAGTAAAATAAATAATTTATAACAATGAGATAATCTCTTTTATAAATCAATTTAAATTTGTCAAATTTGTTATTTTTAAACAATATTAATAATGTATTATTTTTATTTATAGATATAAATAGATTTTAATAAAAATAGAATTGTTATTTCAAATTGAATGTGTTGTCGTAAATTGACTTTAATTTTGATTTTTAAATCTAATTCGAGTTTGAATTTGGATTTAATTTTAAAATTCAAAAGAATAGATATTTTGAAATATTTTGGATTCAAGAATATACGTATAATGTTTTATTTTGTATATAATTTGTTTTATTTTATTTTCTTTAAAGGTAATTTACTCACGTATATATATATATATACATTTAGATAAGTATTTTTAAATTAGTAAATTAATATAAAACCTTATATTAACACTTAAAATAAAAAGAAATTACATGATGATAAGTGCAATCACATTAAGATACCTTAATAACTAGTGTTAATTAATAAATAGTGTTATAACAAATGTTAAATTTTAAAACAAGTGTTACCTTAAATTTTATTTTTTCCTTTATTTCGTAATAAGCCATATTTTTTAACTTATATAAATACATTACTTCTCACCCTCATTTCTTTTTCTATCTTTCTCAAATTCAAAACTAAGAAACTCAAAACAAAACTTTCAAAAATAATCTGGTAATCAACATCTCTCAAACTAGAATTTATCAAACAATAAACCGCATACCATTTTCAACATTAAAATCAAAGCCTACAAGCAAACCAGAGTTGTAAACTAAAGCCTGAACTCATTCTTAAAACCTGAGATGAAAATCAAATCCTGAACTTCTTCTTTAAATTGGAGATAAATCGAGGCAAGCAAACATTGGATTTAAACTCAAGTAAAATTGTTTCAACAGCAAGCATTGCCGTTTTTAAAATCAAAGAAGCAAATTCCAGCAACTCAAAGTTTAAAGTTTAAAAGATGTTTCAAAAGGGATAGGCTATGTTCTTCATTTTCAAATAGGTGAGTAACATTTTTTTTAAATATAAGTATGGAATCTAGTTGCATGTTAATCTCTGAAGCAAAGAATGTTTGTGTATATATGAATTTACTGTGTATATTTGGATGACGGATGTGTGTGCATGTCTGTTTCCTCTGACATTCCTGTTTTTATTTTCAAGCTAAAGTTTGATTTGAAATCATTATCTCTTGATCTAGTCTTGGTTTGGATTTAAGTCTTTAACAAAACTTGTTTGTTTCATCCTAGATTATAGTTTAAAATTTTATTTAAGTCAAAATAAGTTTGAAATGGCTCTGGAAACCAAAAAGAACAGAGCTAATTTAGGATAAGTGTCAAATATACTAATTCAATGTTTCAGGCATATAATTTGAAACCTCAACCAAAAACATGATTTTTAGGAGTGAAATCATAAATTTTAGTATTTGATTGTGGACGGAATTCGAATTTGTTCATTTTTTGAATATGGGGCGGTTTCTGATGATCTAAGTGATCGGGGAGGATGGGGTTTTCACTGGAGGTAGGGGAGTGTTTTGTGAATTTGGCAAAAATGGCCAAGTGTTTAATCTGTGACCGTGGAGGCGAGAGTACGGTGAACTACGGCTTGGATTACTGTTGGTAGTGTTGGATAGTCGAGATGTTTCAGACGTTGACGGTGAGTCGGGGTGGATCGCGTGAGGGGGTTTCGTCGTATGGCCCTGTGATGCTTCTATGGTCAGAAAATCAGATGCTTCGGTGGATGCTTCAGTCGTCGGCGAGTCTTTTTGGATGATCTAGTATTAGGTTACTTGGAGTTCGACTGCTCGATTTTCATTGGCCATCTTTTTCGATTTTCTAAGGGATCGTGAGGACTGAGGTAGGAGGCGACAGCTTGATGAAGGCTTTGGAGATGACCTGAGTGGTCGGAGCCACCGTGCATGTGCACGGTGCATTTCTGGGTTTCAGAGTTATGGGTTATGTTTTATCTCGAAGGGGCGTTCGTGGAAATGGTGATGGGAGTCGAGTTAACACTCGAGTTGAACGTGAGTGATATTTTTTTATAGTTTTAAACTTTAACATTTAAACAAAATTTTGAAAAAAAAATGAAAGATATGGTTTTTCTCGGGTATGTACTCGAGTAGGCTTCGAGTTGAACCCGAAGCAGCTTGTTAAAATAGTATTTTGATATAAAAACAAGATTTTTAAATTTAAATAATTTGGTTCTTAAAAACTCTTGTAAATTTCTTTTATAAAGATAAGTGTTCTTTAACATTTGATTTAAAAAGGTTTGTAAATTGATTTAAATTTTGTTAAAGTTATATTTTCTAATCATTTTAAAACTTAAGTTTAAAATGAAATTTAAAGGTATGTTTTAAAGTGTAATGTTTTAAATGAACATGCTAATGACAATTTAGTCATTAATAAGGAAAATATTTTATTTTAAATTAATTAAGTTTAAAATGATTTCAGATTAGTTAAATTAATAAGGTAATTAAAGAGTCATTAATTAATGATTATGGATTAATAAATAAGTAATTAAGGGTTGTATGTTAATTAATTAGGAGTTAATTAATTTGTAATTAAGGATCACTAATTAAGATAAGAATAGACTATTAATTAATGATTAGTAATTTATTAATCAAGTAATTAAAGATTAATTAAGCTACAGTTAAGCACTTAATTAATTAAGTAATTAGAGGTGAATTAATTGGTTATTAAAAAATTAATTAATTTGTGATTAAAGGATGATTAATTTAAGTTTAATTACTTAGGAAAGTAATTAAAGAATTATTAATAGTTAATGAGAGATCATTAACTAGGGATTATTAAATGATTAATTAATGCGATTAATTTTAATAATTAATTAGATTAATTAATTAAGTATAATCATTTGTGGAATTTGTTAAGTATAATTACTTAATGAAAGTAATTAAAGGGACTAATTACTTAGTGTAATTAATTAAATTAATGTGATTAGTCTAAGTTAATTAATTAGTTTAATTAATTTAAAATATTCACTGGATGATTGGTTAGGTATAGTTACTTAGTGTAATTTATAAAGTATAATTACTTAGTGAAGTAATTAGCGGTTAATTACAAGATGTAATTAATTGAAGAATAGTAGTAGTTTTGGGTTTAATTACTTTGTGTAATTAATAAGAAGGGTAATTACTCAGTGGAAGTAATTATGAATTAATTACTCAGTGTGATTAATTTAAGAATTAATTAATAAAGTTATTTGATGTTAATCAAGTTATGTAATTAATTAAGGGTAATTAGTTACTGAATATAATTAATCAAGGTTGATTAATGAATAAAGATTAAATAAAGATTAATTATTAAGTGTGTTTAATTAAAACAATAATTAATTAAAGAATTAATTAAGGATCATTAATTAATATAATTATTGACGTGATTTACGGTTGATTAATTAAAGGGTAATTAATCAATAATAAGTTATTATAAAGTAATTAATTAATCTAATTAATTTAGGACCAATGTAATTAATTATAATTAATTAATTGATGAAAGTAATTAAAGGTTAATTACTATAAATGGTTAAGGATAATTGATTTGTGTAATTAATTAAGGCTAATTACTTAATGTAATTATTGAATAATTAACCAGGGATGATTAATTAAGATGGAAAATTAGAAGGTGATAAACTAATTGTTTTGTAATTAATTAATGGTCAAGTAAGCAAGTTTTATAGTGATGAAAGTAGTTAATTTAATTTATTTTAAATTAATTAGAGATGAAGTAATTAATTTAATTCACTTCAAATTAATTATATATGGTGTGATTAGTGGATCTTTGCTCATGGATGGCTGAATGTTATTGAATGCCTTGAATTGTTTATCTCTGATATGAGATATGTGATGATCTGTGATATGATATGCATTGGTTAAATAATGATGATATGGATTATCTATCTGTGTGAATATAGATAATAGAATTGAATTGTTTTAACTTTAAAACAACTTGGCTTTAAAAGACGGCGTTTTGGATTTCGATGAGACCAGGATCGGGTTTATAAATTTGGATACCCGAAAACCACATCGATCCAAATTAATGATAGGTCATGAATATCAAGTGAAGATGAAGGTTCAAAGTGCAAGGGTTATTGTTGTTAACTCTAAGGGTGATTCCAAAATGAGTATAATGAGGTAATGCCTTCGGTTTCGTTCAAACCCGGAATGAACTTGTATGGATTGAACACTTTCAGAATATCGTCAGGTGGACGATGAGTATTCTAAGATAGATGTTTTCTATAAAGGTAATCGTAGCCTCAAGCCTCATCAACCTTGAATAGCTAAAATAGGGGAGGTGCAGCAAGGCTAAGTTAGTCGCGCTCAAGTAGGACAAGAGGTTCCCTTGTCCAGAAGTCCCTTTTATTCTGCTGCGTGGGGCAGTTGATTGCAAAAACTACCAGGGTTCTCTTGTAAGGGACTATCCAGTAAGGGATGGTTCCGGCTTTGTGTTGCAGGGGATTTAGGGTGGATCCTCGATACGGTGATCTAGGCTACGTACTACGACGGGCGGTAGCCCAGTAGCCCTGCCATTGTATGGAATCCAATCTCCAATAAGTGTTGTACGTTTTAGTTGTGCCCAACTATGTTGGAACGTGAGATGTAAGCATTCTAGCTATTTCTATATTTTACTTAAAAACCCTAGACACTATTATAATATCACTGGATTTCCTATCAAATGTTTTGGTTATCGTAAGGTAAAACTTTTCAGTGTTTATGTGCGGGAATTCTTACGAGATACCTTTTGTTTTCAAAGGTTTTTCAAAGTTAAGCAACTTTAACCTGTTACTCACACCAGACCCATGTATGACCAGGAGTTTATTTTCTGTTTTCTTAAACTCTTGGGTACTCAAATTTTTACGGGTTGCCAGGGGATTCAGGTTGGCTTTGACGAACTCTAAAGGAGGTATGGAGCAGGAGGCTTCAGCATTTGTAAATATAGTATTTCGCTGTGCTGTTATCTCTATGTTGTATTTGAGTTGTAATAAATAGACATGTGTTTATAACTGTCTAATATGTGTTGTATAAGCTGTGTAACTCTAATAGTTGTTGTATACTATGTAATATTTATGAGATTCTGATGTTTTTTTTTTTCTTTTTTCTTTATCTTTTCTCTTTTCTATCCATTTCTTTCTTAATAATGATGCATCTTTCCGTGGAGAGACAGGCGGGTCGTCTCATCCTATTTTATATTCATATATTTTTATTAAAAAATGTTATACGTCTAGTATACCAAAACAGAGACGAATCTATAATAAACTTGTCTCATAAGTTTACAACTCAGATTTCCACTACTCTAGAATTATGTATTAGTTATTTTAACACTAAGTATGGTGTAATTAATTACAACAACAAAGTAACAACTATAGCAATAATAACTATAGTGCTAAATCAAACGTTATACTATTTAAAGAAATAGTACAACGCAGAAAGAAAACGACGTATATATATATATATATATATATATATATATATATGTATATATATATATATCAACTAAAGAAAACGCAGAAAGAAAACGTTATACTATTACTAGATGTTATACGTCTGAGGCTTGTCCTAACAATTTCCTTAAGTCTTTATTCAAAGTCTCCCAAGATACAACAGACGTTATCTGCTCGAGATTGTGATGTGTACGATCTTCTGTATGATATGCAAAAGCGCATAGATTGTAGATATTATGAAACGAAGAGAAAGAAGTGAAAATTCAGAATAGATTGAGTGAGGAAAGTGATCAGGTTTCCTCCTTATTTATAGCCGAATTCCCAATGGCTACACCCATTGAGAAAAGTAGCATCCCTTCATCTGCAACGCCAAAAAGCATTACTGTTCACAATAGTCGCGCCTCTTTTTTTTGCAACGGCCGAAAACTATTGCTGTTCACAACAGTCGTGCCTCTTCATTTGCAACGGCCAGAAACTGTTGCGGTTCGTAATAGTCGCGTATCTTTGTTTGCGACGGCCAGAAACCATTGCAGTTTGCAATAGTCGTGTCTGTTTGTTTGCAACGGCCAGAAACTATTGCGGTTTGCAATAGTCGTGTCCAATCCAATAGTCGCTTGTTTTTTATTTTAAACAATAGAAAACCGTTCATTTCTGTACAGCAAAAATTATACACAGTCCACTTTTACCCGCACCCGACCCGACCCGGCCCGGTTCGGTCGGACGGGCAAGCGGAGGCGCATGCATGTGCTAGTCCATGGCCATATAGGTCCTACCCCTCGCATAAAATTACCAGACCCTAAGGGCCAATATAGGGATTGAGATTATACTATATAAATCAAAAAATGAACATATTTTTTTCGATGTGGGACATATCTCATTCACCCTTATTTTGAGAATTCTAACAATCATCCACATGAATGATGATATATGTCCCCCCCACACAAGTGTAATATCACACACTTCATATGAAAATAGTGCTATATCGAGGATAAGAAGATATTTCACTTCAAACCTTTCCTAGCTAAAACCTATCGGATATACTTGGCTAATCGGTGAATTATTTCATCTTGAACCGTTAGCCCTTATTGTATATCCAGACAATAAGCTTTACAAAGAATTGTTTCCCTTCTCATCCAATCTCTTGGTTGTGTTCATTTTGGTCCTAAACAATTTTTGGTTCTGCGAGTGTTTATAGAAAATATAAGCCTTTAATATTCTCATAGAGCCGACCCAGCTCACATTAACATAGGCGATCACAACCATGAAGAGTATCCTATATATACCCCAATTTTTATATTCAAGATATGGTCATCATTAAAAAACATGGTTTTAACCTTTAACTACTTATGTAGGCATGCATTATATTTTGCACCATAGGAATGGAGTAGGATAAGTCCAAACAAATGCATTCCTTCTTGAGTAACTCATAACTGGTTGGCCTATTGATCCTAGTCCCTGGGATCTCCAGTTGCTAGGCTAGGTTTCCGTACAAGGTAACACTTGTTGGTTTAGGCTTTTAAACAAATTCCCCTCGATGAGCAGTCAATTTTCTCTTTCGACAAACCTTTAGTAAATGGATCCACTAGGCTATCATTTGTTCTCACATAATCAATGGAAATAGTTCCACTAGAGAGTAAATGTCTAACTGTGTTATGGCCTCGATGAATGTGTCGTGACTTTCCATTATACACAAAGTTCTACGCTTTGCTTAGCGTAGCTTGGTTATCACAGTGTATGCATATGGCCGGTAGAGGTTTAGCCCAAAATGGAATATCTCCTAAAAAATGACGAAGCCATTCTGCTTCTTCGCCTGCTTTATCTTAAACGATGAACTCCAATTCCGTAGTAGATCGAGCTATGCATGTTTGCGTAGTATATTTCCATGATACTGCTGCCCCTGCTATGGCAAATACATAATCACTCGTTGATTTTGATTCCTCTGAATTAGTAATCCAGTTTTCGTCATTATATCCTTCTAAGATGACAGGATATTTTCCATAATGTAAGGAATAATTTGTGGTATTTTTTGAATATCCAAGCACTCTCATTAGTGCTTTCTAGTGTTCCTTTCCTGGATTGCTTGTATACCTGCTCAGTCGACTCACTACATAAGCTATATCTGGTCTTGTGCAATTCATGAGATACATGAGACATCCTATTACACGAGAGTATTCCAGTTGCATTACACTGTCATTAGTGTTTTTATGTAGTACTTCTGATGGATTAAAAGGTGTTTTTACTCCATTAATTCCAAAATTTTGAAAATTTTCAAATACTTTATCTACATAGTGTGACTGAAATAATTCAATTCCATTAAGTGTTCTTTTTATTTTGATTCCCAGAATAACTTCTGCAACTCATAAGTCTTTCATAACGAAATTGCTAATTATCATCTCCTTTATGGTCTCTACTACTTCACTATATGGACCAAATATTAACATATTGTCTACATATAAACAAATCATCACTTATGATTGTCCAATTTGTTTATGTAAACACACTTATCGCATTTATTTATACGAAAACCATTTCTCATCATGACACTACCAAATTTTGCGTGCCATTGTTTTGGAGCTTGTTTTAGTCCGTATAGAGATTTTACTAATCTCCAGACTTTGTTTAAATTTCCTCTGGAAACAAAACCTTTAGGTTGCTCCATGTAGATCTCGAGACCTCTATTTAAGAATGTTGTCTTTACGTCCATTTGATTAATTTGTAGATTATATATCGATGCAATTTCTATTAGCATTCTTATAGAGGTTATTCGTGTTACCAGCGAATATATATCAAAGAAGTCTACTCCTTCTTTTTGACGATATCCTTTGGCTACTAATTTGTCTTTATACTTATGATAGAGCCATCTGCTTTCATTTTCTTCTTGAAAATCCATTTTGAGCCAATAGGTTTTGTTCCAGGTGGAATATCAACAATTTCCCAAGTTTTAGTACTTAGAATTGAATCAATTTCACTTTGGATAGCTTCTTTTCAACATAAAGATTTAGAAGATGACATTGCTTCCTTGTACGTTTGAGGTTCCTGTTTTAACACATATGTGAAAAAATCTGAACCAAATGTCTTGGAAGTCCTTGCCCTTACGCTTCTTCTTGGTTCAACTTCCTCAATCTCATGATGAGTTTCATCTTCAAGTGAATTTCTTGATTCTTCTCTTGTCCTTTTAAGGACATTATTCACTTCATTCCTTTTGTGTGGGAACACGTCTTCAAAGAATGAGGCATCTCTAGATTCCATAATTGTATTTACGTAATTATCAGCTATATCAGACTTGAATACCAAAAATTTGTAGGCGTTACTATTTTGAGCTTAGATAGTAACAAAATGCTGTTTTTGTTCCAAGTTTGACTCTCTTGGGAGGTGAAACTGGAACTTTTGCCAAGCACCCCCACACTTTGACCTATTTCAAGCTTGGTTTATGTCCTTTTCAAATCTCATATGGAATTGTTCCTGTTTTATTGTGAGGGACTTTGTTTAATATGTGATTAGACATACTTAAGGCTCCCCCCACAAGTTCATCGTTAGACCAGAGGTTAAAAACATGGAATTAATCAATCTTTTAACATTCTTTTCTACCTCTCGGCTACACCATTTTGTTGTGGTGAATATGGAGCAGTTGTTTGATGAATTATACCATTTTCAACACAAAAATGTTCGAATGGTGCTTCATATTTTCTATCTTGATCAGATCCCAATATCTTGATCTTTTTATTTTATTGATTTTCTACCTCAGTTTTGTACTTCATAAACGATGTAATTGCTTCATCCTTACTATTTAAAAGATATACATAGCAATATTGTGTATAGTCATCAATAAAAGTGATAAAGTACTTTTTCCCACCTCTTGTAGGTAATGATTTGAAATCACATACATATGTATGAACCAAACCTAGTGGTTCGGTGCTCCTATCAACAGATTGAAATGGTTTTTTAACCATTTTTCCTTCTATACATTTCTCACATTTGTAGTTCTTATCTACTTGGAATTTTGGAATTAATCCCAAATTTGATACTATTTTCATTTTTCGAAAATTTATGTGTCCCAATCTGTCATGCCATAGTAAAATTTCGTGCTTAAGCAAGTAAGAAAATTTAATTTTATTAATAGCACAATCAAAATACATAGTTTTATTGCCAATAATGGCTACATTTGCCTTAAATAGGCCATCACAAAAATATCCCCTTTCTATATACATTCCAGGTTTGGACAAAACCATCTTGTCTAACTCGAACACTATTCTGAATCCTTTCTTCGTTAGTACTGCATCAGATATGAGATTCTTATGTATGTCTGGAACGTGGAGCACTCATTAAACTTGATAGTTTTTCCAGAAGTTAACTTAAGGAGTACGTGCCACTGCCTTCGATTATGGATACTGCAAAATTACTCATATAGGGTTTTTCTTTGTGATCGAATTTCTGGTATGTAGAAAACATGGATTTGTTAGAGCAGACATGAAGAGTAGCGCCTGTGTCTACCCACCGTTGGTTAGGATTCTGAACCAAATTGCATTTAGATATAACTGGCGAGAAGTCGGACTCTTCTACTTCCATGTTGTCTACTATATTTGCCTCTTTGTTGCATTCCTTTTTGTGTCTACAATCTTTAGCGGCATGTCCAACCTTTCCACATACCCAACACTTGCCATTAAACTTTTTGGTTAATTGTTGTCTTTTGGTTTATTGTCTGGAGCTTTCGTTTTCTTCTGGAAATTCTTCTTGTTATTTTTGGTCTTTGACCTTCAGCTACAAATGCCTCCATGCTTGGTATTGTAACTCCACGATTATTTGCCTCAATTTTTAGTCGAACTATGAGATCCGGTAAGGAGATTTCCTTTTTCTTATGCTTTAGATAGTTCGGATAATCTCTCCATGATGGCGGCAATTTTCCCATGATGGCTTCAACCAAAAATGATTCTCCAACCTTAGTACCTTTCGCTTTGAGTTCATGAATGATGATTTGCAGTTCATGCAGTTGAGCAGTCACCGGTTTGGAGTCAATCATCTTGTAGTCCATGAATTTTTCTATAATGAATTTCTTAAGACTGATATTCTGCGTCTTATACTTCGTGGCAAGTACATTCCAGAGTACTTTTGCTGTCTTTAGATGCTAACATACTTTGTATAGCACCTTATTGAGACAATTCAGAATATAGTTTCTTCATAGAAAATCGGAATGCTTCCACATATCAACATCTGATTCCTTGCCTGGTGCAGGAATCGGTTCCTCCTCCTCGAGATACCGTTGCACTCCGAGTGTGATGGGATAAAATAGCATTTGATTTTGCTATTTTATGAAGTCATCACCATCTCCTTTGAACGGATCAGGCCTGTTGTGAGTAGTAGCCTTTTTTGATAGTTCAATTGTTGCCATCTCGGTTGAAGAAGGGAATTACGTCTGAGGCTTGTCACAAAAATTTCGTTAAGAATTTATTCAAAGTCTCCCAAGATAAACAGACATGATCTGCTCGAGATTTTGATTTAGACTTTATTCAAAGCGGACGGATTGTAGACATTAAGAAACAAAGAGGAAGAAGAGAAGATTCCGAATAGATTGAGTGAGGAAAGTGGCCAGGGTTCCTCATTATTTATAGCCAAATTGCTAATTGCTACAACCGTTGAGAAAAGTAGCATCCCTTCATTTGCAACGCCACAAAGCATTACTGTTCACAACAGTCGCGCATCTTTCTTTTGCAATGGCAAAAAATTGTTGCTGTTCGCAACAATCGCGCCTCTTCGTTTGCAACGGCCTAAAACTATTGTTGTTCGCAATAGTCGTGCCTCTTAATTTACAACGGTCAGAAACTGTTGCGGTTCGCAATAGTCGCGTCTCTTCGTTTGCAACGGCCAAAAACTATTGCGGTTTGCAACAGTCGCGTCTCTTCGTCTCTAACGGCCAGAAACTATTATAGTTCACAATAGTCGCGTCCAATCCAGTTGTCGCTTCTTTTTGAATTTAAACAATGGAAAACCGTTCACTTCTGTACAACAAAAATATAACACGGTCCACTCTTATTAGACCTGCACCTGCACCCGCACCAGAACCCGACCCTGTCTGGTTCGGTCGGTCGGACGGGCGGAAGGCGCAGCGCGCGTGTGTTAGTCCATGGGCATATAGGTCCTCCCCCTCGTATAAAATTACCTAACCCTAAGGGCCAATATAGGGATTGAGAGTATACTATATAAACCAAAAAATGAACATATTTTTGGTGATGTGGGACATATCTCATTCACCCTTATTTTAAGAATTCTAACAAAAAAATAAATTCAGAAATCAGTTTTCCTTCGGAATACATTTTATGCATTTGTTTATTTTGAATAGTGCAAAATTGAGCTCTCACTATGTACATAATTTTCAAACAATACAATTTTAAATTACAACAAAAATTTTCACTATATAATTATCATTTATATTTGCACCACACTATATATCACTTATTCACTCGCTTTTAATCTTCAACTCTATTCTATATTGAATCCAGCATCTGAGTTATCTACAAAATAAACACCGACGCAAGAAAATTGAGAAAGAAATATTTTTTGCAATGCAATATAAATTGTGTTTTTGAAAATGTTATTTGCCTCCGATATTTGGGTTGTCGTCATTGTTAACGCTAAAATTGAATGCTAACACGTCGGTGTAAGTAGAGAAAAAGTGAAAGCACCACCCGTCGATACGAGAATCAGAAACAAGCAGAAATTACAGAAAAAATCAGTAAAGAGACAACAGTTTTATAGTGGTTCGGCTTCAAGTTAAGCCTACGTCCACTTTAATCTTCTTTATTGCTGAATCAATTACAAATTTACAACAATTTTCGATTACAACACTACTAAGACAAGTAGGTAGAACTCCAATGTAGAAGAACTCCTTGAATCCATGCCAAATGTGTTAGATTTCTTCTTGAAGTTCGATGAAGCGTCTTTCGTGTTTGAAGTGTCGGATGAGTTTAGAAAACAGCAGAGTGTAGGCGTTCCCTAAAGTGAGCCAAAAGGTCCCCCCTTCAGTGGTGTAGATGGGGTATTTATAGGGAATTTCTAGGCTAAGTCGTAGGTCGCGAACGACCTAAGGGTAGGTCGTAGGTCGCCATCGACCTAAGGGATACGTGCTACGGCTCATCCTGGTTGCACTTGGTCTTATCTGAGCGGGTTACTTGGTCTTAGGTCGCGAGCGACCTAAGGGATACGGGTTACGGTCTAACAGGGTTGGACTTGGTTACTTGAACAAGTTGGTAGGTCGTGGCGACCTAGGGAGAAGCGGCATAGGAAGTTGGCTCGGTGGACATAGGTCGTGAGCGACCTAGTGAAGAGGTAGTATGCATGTGTCCTTACTCTAGCTTACCCCTTTAGGTCGCTAACTAGCTTCATGCTTTAGGTCGCTAACTCGCTTCATGCTTTAGGTCGCTAACTCGCTTAAGCAGTTAGGTCACTAGGTCGGTTAAGCAGTTGGGTCCCTAGGTCGCTTAAGCAGTTAGGTCACTAGGTCGCTTAAGCAGTTAGGTCGCTAGGTCGTTGTAGAACTTCGTCCCCGTTAGCTTGCTAACACTTTAATTCCTTCGGTCGCTTATCTCCTTAGGCGTTGAGTCATGAAATTGAGTAGTTTAACATTTGCCCCTCGGAGTACACGCCTATGCCATAGGTCGTGTGCTTCGATCTAATTCTGCTAGGTCGTGAGCGACCCAAGAGATAAGCTAACTCGCGTGCCCATTCGCCTTTTTCTCTTTGCCTTATATAAACTGTTTGCTCGTTTCTTCCTCCTTACTTAACTGCTTATCACCTTGCCGGCCGCCATTGTTACATTCGAGTTCCGAAGCTAAAGCGAAGTCCCCTCCTTTTCATCCCTAATTGTTGATTCCAACAGCAAACATAGGTAATTCCGATCATCTATTCTCCACATTTACCATCGATCCCTCCATAATCATTTCAATACAACTTTCGCCACCATGTTGTAAGATTATGTTCCGATTTGCCTTCTGATCATCGTCGAATCGCTGGCGATTGCTTTCAAAAAGAACAAATCGGCCTAGGGTTTTTTATGGAGTTATTTTGGCGAGTGCAAAAGCTTTTGGAATCGATCATGGGTTTTTGAGGAGGTTTTGGAAGTTCGGAGGAGACAGGGAGATGATTAACGGGCTAAAGGATTTTAGGTTATGCCGTTGTATCTCTGGTGATGTGAGGTGGTGGACGTGTGGCAGTGCTTGAGTGGAGGATAGGTCTTAGAGTTTGTTAATGGGAGATAATGTTATACCGCCGAGCTACTAAATCAAATGACCTAATAAATCGAACGACCCAAGTGCCTTGCGACCTAAGAGAAACCGAGCGACGTACGTATTAGTGACTTAAGGAAATCAGACCAACCTATCTTAATCGACTTATAAACTCTGCGACTTATGACTTATGGCATGTTGCTTCGGATGAGTTATCCCTTTCAACGACCTACCTTTAGGTCGCATCATGACTTGGGCGAACTAAATTTTTGTGACCTAACCTTTTAGGTTGCAGACGAGCTAATACTTAGACAAATTTGCATTGTCTTGACCTAAATCCTAACTTTAACTTGTAGATGCATGAACAATGAACTTTTTGACTTGAACAGAATGACTTAATGGAACTTCGACCTATGCTAAGTCGCTTGAGCTTGATTACTTGCAAAAATTTGACAGCATTTAACTTGAATCTTCAACTTGAACTGCCGAGATGAACTGCTTGAACTTGTTGCTATTCTTTACAGATTATATTAACTTTAATGCTAATAACCTATTAAACACAACATTTGCAGAAAAAACGGATGAATATACTGCCACTGATCGCCCACATCGAATGACAGATTAGTCGATGAAGGATAATCAACTTAAAGAAATTATACGAATGAAATGCTATGAATCACCAAATTCAAGTGAAGTATTGAAGCAAAGCAAAACTAATCAACTAAAGATGATTTGTATGCATCAACACTTCACTTGTACTTGGAACCAAAACAACAAGCCCTGAAACATTATAATTGACAAATGCATATTAGTTTAATTTCAGTTATATTTGCTTGTCGTTTTACTAGTTTTGCACAACACTTCACACATTTAGGAAACGTACACCTTCATATTTGAATATCCAGTTCCTTGTGTAGAATGACTTCTCGACAAGAAGAAGTAGTAAGACAAGCTGGAGAGGCCTTCCCGATAGCCAATCCACTAGATGATCCCCCGGAAAGGACTTCAACTACCCTGAATCAACGGGTGTTCAACCAACTACGCATTCAGTTTGGTATTGCTGAAGCAGATGCTTTACTTCCTGGGCCAAACGATACTGCTGACAAGCCACCTCTCGGTTTTATCGCTTTCAATCGCAAGATGTGCTTGAGTAGAGCTATTCCTCCTTTTAATGATTTTCTTCAACAACTCCTTCTCCGATTAACTATCTCTCCCTTCCAATTGCATCCCAATGGCTACGCCATCCTGATGGGACTGTGTGTACTATTCAGGAGGACACTTGATCATCTTCCGAGCTTTGAGGAGATTTGCTTCTTGTGCACATTTGCAAAAAACAAAGATCATCCCTCTATCACACTCGTGAGAAGCGCCAGGAACCGTAGACTGATCTTCGATCTTCCGAAAAGCGCCCACGGGTTCTTGAATCAGTTCTACTTCGTTCGTTGCCCTCCAGGATTTTACGCCATCTGGAGAGTAGGAAGTAAGATTGCTTATCTCCGTTCTTTCCATTTTTGAGTTTTTGGAGATCCGAGTTGTCATATTCTAACTTCATTATTTACTTTTATAGCACTTCCTCCTCCTTCTAAAGATTCAAGCCATAAGCCGACTTTTGAAATATTAAGTGCCGTGGCGGTTGAGGAAAGAAGTATTAAATTTTTGCTAAAAGACGAGTTTCTGCACCAATTCGAACTTCTGCACTCTTCCCGTTCTACTCAGCCTCATGAAGTCCCTGATTCTCCAGTAGAGACATTAGATGCCCCAGTTTCCGCCGAAGAACTTACACCGAAAAACCTACTGTCGAGGCTTCGCTGGTGAAGTGTTCTGCTTCTATTGATGTTGCGGGGTCATCCGGAAAATTTGCATTTGCCCCGGTCATTGAGGAAGAGGAACCTCCTTAAAAATTCGGGAAGACTGCTGATGAAGGACCTAAGGGGAAGGGTACTGCTAGGCACGATGGTGACGACATTTTTGAGGGATTGAGCGACTTGATGATTACTTCACAGGAGCTCTTTAAAGACGATACCGCTACTACTAAAGTTATTTCTCCAGTAGTTGAAGCGACATGTGACTTGCAGCAAACTCCGTCAGCCCAAGAGTTGACACTTGCTGTAAAATCCGTCATCACCCACGAACCGAGGAGTGTTTCGCAGTTTGATGCGCATAGTTTGCACGTTACACACACTTAGGATTTTTTGGCACTTATATGCACTTTGCTTCTTTACTTCAAAGATTCTCTGTTCTTCACTTTCAGGTTCTCCAATGAGGCGAAGTAGCTAATACTACGATGACTTCCAGCGCTACGGAAGACGCGGCTCCTATGACCCCAAGAAGTATCTTCCTGCCTCCTAGGTGACCGACGAAGAAAGAGCTGCAACAAAAGCTCGTGAGAGGCATGCTTATGAAGAACGCTACGGGAGAAGGGATGAACGACATGATTCTTCCCAGAGAGAGGATGATTCTCAAAAACGAAAATCTCATGATGACAAAAGGAAAAGTCATGTCGCTGAGGATCCGAGTAAACGTGCCAAACTTAGCGAAAAGCCGGCATCTGAAATTTCTGTAAAGCTCGCTGCTCCCATCTCTTTGGAAATCCCTTCCAGCTCTCCTGCCCTTCAAAGAGCTGATATTCAAACGATCATCAGTAGGCCTTCGTACCAAGTTGGGCAGGGTCCGGCTACTCTTCAAAGCCGGTTTCCGCACTGGTGCTTAAAGGGAGTGCGTTTTGATCTTAATTTGGTCCCAATCGACAAGCAAGCTATGTTGCGAAACCTTGATGCCGTCAAACTCGATATTGAGAGAATGTCTGGTTGGCAAAAACTTGTTGGCGGACTTCAAAGGGTAAACCGCGCAAATCTCGAAGCCATGCTGACTATGGAAAATGATAAATACGAGTGGTAGAAAACTCTCGACCAGCATGATGCAGAGATGAAGAGCATCGCCGCTTACAATGAGAAGCTTGAAGCGGAAATAGAGAAACTCGAAGAGGAACTTGCCACTTCTTCCACTTCTTATTCTCAAAAAGAAGAAGTGCTTCAAAAACAGGTGAGAGATGCTCATGCCGGACAAAGGGACGCTGAAGCTAAATTTGAAGCACATCAGAGAGTTGTAGAAAGCTACCGAACTGACGTTGCTCAGTTGCGAGAAAAAACCAGCTCTCAGGACATGGAAATTGCAGTGTTAAAAACTTGACTTTCTAAAGTTGAAAAAGAGCGTGATGAAGCTATCGCCGGCAAAGCAGCAGCCGAAGAATCTCATAAGGCAACTAAAGCCAATATCAGCTCTACTTTATTCGAGTTTTATATACACTGGGTCTTGGGGCGCGCTAGCCTTTCGTTTTTGGGTCCGAAGTACGAAATCACTTTGGCCGAAGTGTGTGAAGCTGCACTTGATATGCTTGGAGGCGCTGTATATGCTGAAGCAGATTTAGAGGCGCACTATCTAGATGACGATGCATGTGCTGCTCTTGCCAGGGGAATGGTGCAACTCGCTAAAGAGCGAGTCGGAATGGCGGAAGGTGAACATTTAGGGAAGACAACCTCAACTGACCCAGTTCAACCTTTAATTTTGGCCGATATCGATATTGTTGGCTCCAGTTCCCATTCTCCACCTCCTGCTAAAGCTGTCATTGAAAGTGTAACCGCTCGCACTCGAGATGAGACTCAAGAAAGCACTAAAGCAGAAGACTTTGAAGTTGGCATAGTAAAGCCTACTTATCCAGGTAACCTCAATGCTGATTTTGCTCAAGTGGGCTGCTTGTTTACTTCACATGGGCTTGATGAACTTTTTGATTATTACTTAAATCTTGATGCGCCACTTTCTCCTCTCTTTATGAGAGATACTAATTTTAACTTCTCTTCTCCTGTAGTGAAAGCGCCAAGTGTTGTTCAGACTTCCCCTTTCCCAGCTATTCCCTCTCCGCCTCTTCAGATTACTCCTCCTTCCGTTTCTCAACCGGGGTCACAAGAGGAGCAGATAGAAGCTCTTCAAGGCTTGGGTCACCCGGTAGCTTCACAAGAACAGAAGGTCGAGGAACCTGAAGAAGGCGAAAGAACTCCGGAGCAAACTATTTCTGATGACATAAAGTTGTCTGCACTTTTCACTCCGAGCAGTGAGTCTTCTTCAAAGAAGAAGGGGAAGCGTGGAATCTCAAAGAAAAAGAGGAAAGTTTCTGCCAGCAAAGAAAAAGCAGAAGAAGATCCAATTGCACCCCTTTCTCCTTCTTTCCCTACTCTTACAAGCTGACCCAAAAAGTTAATCATCCGACCAAGTGAGAGCTCCAAAGGTGGAAGGAAGAAGAAGTGATGGGTTTGGTCCTATGTTTTTCGTCTTGCTTTCTGCTTTCTGCTTATATATATAAAGGCTTGTGTTGACCAGAGATCGTGTGAGTACCGATCACCGCCTTCTTTTATTTCGAAACCTGCACATGTATAAAATTTTCATAGTATGGAATAAAATAATTCTTTTACTTGTACAGACTTCTGTCTGTATTTGAGAATGCGCTTATTCTTCTTTTTCATACAAGTTTCTTTATTTTCATTGTGTGCTGTTGTAGTAAGCCTATGGTATGTTGCTTGAGCATTGCTTTTATGAATGTAAATATATTATATTGCCCCCATACCACGGTTTATTGCAATCTCTTTCACATTGGCAAAATTTTGGAGAACAATTCTTCTGTTTCGAGAAGACTTGTACACTTTCTTTGGAGAACAACTTTTCCATTTGAAGGAGGCTTGCATCCGTACTTTAGAGATAATTTTTCCATTTTAAGGGAATATTTCTCTGATTTAGCAGAATGCGCCTTGTATTCGAGAAGTCTTCTCTTTCTTTCTTTTTAAAAAGAAAAGTAGTGAATTCTCCTGTGCGGCGAAGTGGGCTTTGATTTGGTGCTTCAATCTTTGGAGAAAAATATTCTCATTGTGGAGAGGTTGATCTTTTCTTGAAAGTAGAAGTACGCCTCCAAAGAAGGCTTTTCCCTTTCTTTCTTTTTATGCGGGGTAGTGGGCCTTCGAAGGGGATTTTTGACATTTCAACTCTGGTGAAATGGGCCTCCAAAGAGGGCTTTCCACATTCCAACACTTATGAAGTGTGTCTCCGAAGAGAGCTGTTTGCACTTCAAATCTTGGTGAAATGTGTGCCTCCGAAGAGGGCTTTTAGCATTTCAACTCTGGTAAAAAGGGCCTCCGAAGAGGGCTTTTCACATTTCAACTCTTGTGAAGTGCCTACTTCAAATCTTGGTGAAATGTGTGCCTCCGGAGAGGGCTTTTAGCATTTCAACTCTGGTGAAATAGGCCTCCGAAGAGGGCTTTTCACTTTTCAACTCTTGTGAAGTGTGTACTTCAAATCTCGGTGAAATGTGTGCCTTTGGAGAGGGCTTTTAGCATTTCAACTCTGCTGAAATGGGCCTCCGAAGAGGGCTTTTCACATTTCAACTCTTGTGAAGTTTGTACTTCAAATCTCGCTGAAATGTGTGCCTCCTAGTAGGGCTTTTGCCTGAAAGTTCCTTTCTCATGGTTGGATGGATTCACGGGGCGGACGCAAGTTACTTAATTGGATGTTGGTTTGCATAAACGATCGCAACTAGTTAACAAGGGCCCTGTGCCTTCCACTTGGGAAGGTGCTTCCGGTTATTCCACCAATCTTTTTTGGTTGAGAAAGAGATCTTTCTTTTTCTGGCATGCCCCGTCAGAGGTCTTTATCCTCCGAAGAGTTGTGCCTCCGCAAAGGGCTTGTGCCTCCGAAGAGGTCTTTGGCTGTTTCCTGCCTGCTCGCCCATGTCTTTTCGCCATTTGCTCGTATCAGCGATTTCTCGTTATCATTTTCATGCACACATTCCTTTCTTTTGCAAGTAGTTTGTTTTATCGAAAGAAGTGTACTTCATTGTTAAGTGAGTTCGCAGGGGCAGACACAGGCTACTTAATCGGATGTTCGTTTGCACAAACGATCATAATTAGTTAGCAAGGGCCCACCTCCGGCGGAATCACTAACTGTTTGCTTGAAGCACTTCTTATGTAGGATTTGAATCTGGAATTTTTATGGCTTAACATTCGTTTGTTGAGTGATGCCAGGGATCGCTTGGTCTTGTGGTGGGTAAGCTTTGTTTTAATGACATGCAATATTAAATCGACATTTTAGCAATACAATTAAAGTACTTTACATATCGAAATAGAACAGGCATTTTATAATAGTAGAGAACACAAGATTTGTAGTGGTTTGGACAAGAACTGGGCCTACATCCACTTTATAGTTCTTATTACCCATTCATACTGCTTTTACAATGGTTGACAATGCAAGAATGATACATCCATAACCATTTTACAAATTTAAGCAAAGCTTTTGAGTAAAATATGGACGCAAGTGATTGCTGTTCCAAGCTCTTGGAATTGGATCTCCTTCGACAGTTGTCGGTTTGAAAGTGCCATCAAGAAGTTTTTTGCCTATGACATACGACCCTTCCCAATTTGGCGCAAACACTCCTGTTGCTGTCATGATCCTTTTTAAGACTAAATCCCCAATCTCAAAGCTGTGTTGGCAAACTTTTGAATTGAAGTGCCTGGCATTCCTTTGCTGATGAGCTGCAACTCTGAGTTGAGCCTCTTCCCTTTTTTCATCAAGGAAGTCAAGTGCTTCCAGTTGCAACTCTTCATTTTCAGCTTGGTTGAAATGAATTCTTATGTGTGAAGGGACTTCTATTTCCACCGGAATCATTGCTTCTGATCCATATGCTAACGAGAACGGAGTGTGCCCAGTCATAGTTTTGTGGGTAGTTCTGTACACCCATAGTGCTAGTGGTAGCTTATCGACCCAACCACCTTTTGCCTTTTCTAGCTATTTTTTGATGGTTGATTTGATAATTTTGTTTACTGCTTTCACTTGCCCGTTTGCCTGCGGATGAGCCACTGCTGAAAAGCTCTTTTGGATCTTGAATCGTTTGCAAAAATCTTGGAACTCTCCACTTTCGAATTGGGTTCCATTGTCTGTGATTATCTTCTGAGGCACACCATACCTGTAAATGATATTCTCAGTCACAAAGTTTATCATCTTTTTAGAGGTAATAGCAGCTAATGGTTCAGATTCAGCCCATTTAGTAAAATAATGAACAGCAACAAAGACATATCTGATTCCGGACTTGGCGGTTGGCAAAGGCCCGATGAGTTCTATTCCCCAAATAGCAAATGGCCATGGACTAACCATCTGTGTTATCTCGGTGGATGGTGCTCTTGGGATTTTTGCAAATCTCTAGCATCGTCACATTTTCGGGCGTAGCTAGCAGCATCACGATTAATCTCTGGCCAAAAATACCTATAACGGAGAATTTTCTTTGCTAGAGTTTGACCACCTGAATGATCTCCACACTCTCCTCCATGTACTTCAGCTAGAATTGTCTTAGCCTCTTCCTTGGTCACACATCGGAGTAATGGCCTTGAGAATCCCCGCCTGTACAATCGGCAATCTTGAATTATAAATCTAGAGGCTTTTCTTAGCTGCTTCTATTGTTCTTTTGAATTTTCTGGTTGAGAGCCGTTGAGCAAATATTCCATTATCTGAGTCATCCACGATTCTTGCTCTTGAGACATAGTCACGATTTAGTCAATATCCATCTGATCAGTGCTTGGAGCTGACAAGACTTCCACAGGAACTAATCCCAATAATTGAGCTTCACCAGTGTTGGAATACTTCGCGAGAGAATCTGCGTTCATGTTATCTTCCTGGAGTATATGGCTTATCGTGTAATGGTCAAAATCATCAAGAAGTTCCCGGGCCTTTGACAAGTAGGTAGGCAGATTTCCTTCTTTAGCTTGAAAATCTTTCCTGACTTGGCATATAATAAGCCGAGAATCGATGAAAATTTGCAATACTCTGATGTTCAGTTCCTTAGCAATATTCAAGCCAGCAATAAGAGCTTCATATTATGCTTTATTGTTTGTCGAAGGGAATTCTAATCTCAATGCATAGCACAATGACCGGCCTTCACGGGTTTCAAGCACAACCCCAGCTCCGGAACAGTAATCGTTTCTCGCACCATCAACATATAATTTCCATCGAATTGCGGTATTATCATTCACCTCTTCCTCACTATCACCTTTATCTGTACATTCTGCGATGAAATCTACTAAAGCTTGTCCATTGATTGCTCTCTGGGGATGATAAGTGATGTCGTATTGGCTAAGTTCAATATTCCACTTCAGAAGATGACCCGAAGTCTCATGGAGAAATAGTACTTGCTTCAGAGGTTGATCAGTAAGGACTTTGATAGGATGAGCTTGGAAATATGGCCTTAATTTTCTTGATGCAATCAGTAACAATAGGCGAGCTTTTCCAACTTTGAATAATTCATCTCTACCCCAGTGAATCTTTTGCTGATATAATAAACCGGGCGCTGAATTTTTGCATCTTCCCGTACCAACACTGCATTGAGAGCATGAGATGAGATTGCCAAATACATGAAAAGATCTTCACCATTGTCGGGCTTAGAAAGTATTGGAGGTGTTTCCATATGACGAATCAACTCATCGAAAGCTTTCTAGCATTCGGGAGTCCAGTCAAAGTTTTTCCTTCCTTTCTTCAGAGTATCAAAGAACGGAATGCATTTATCAGTGGCTTTGGAAATGAAACGACTCAAGGCAGCGACTTTTCCATTGAGACATTGCAATTCCTTCTTAGTTCTAGGAGCTTTGAATTCTCTTAAGGCAGCAATCTGAGCAGGATTAGCTTCAATGCCCCTAGCACTAATAATGAAACCCAAGAACTTTCCGGACTCCACCCCTAATGAACATTTCAAAGGATTAAGCTTCATTCCGTACTTTCGGAGGACTGCAAACATTTCTAACAAGTGATCCATATGGTCTGCTGCCTTCTTTGATTTCACCAGCATATCGCCAACATAAACTTCCATAGTCTTACCAATCTGTGGTTTGAACTTATCATTAACAAGTTTTGGTAAGTTGCCCCTACATTCTTAAGTCCGAAGGGCATGACTCTATAGCAGTAGAGACCAACATCGGTGATGAAGCTCGTGTCCTCCTGATCCGGCTCATGCATCATGATCTAGTTATATCCGGAGTAAGCATCCATAAAAGATAACAATTCATGCCCCGCTGTTCCATCCACCAACTGGTCTATCCTAGGTAACGGGAAGCAATCTGTGGGGCAGGCTTTGTTTAAATCTGAAAAGTCGATGCATACTCTCCACTTTCCATTAGCTTTCTTAACCAGTACTGGATTTGAAACCCAATTCGGATACCCTGATGAAGCCATTCTCCTTGAGCCGATCTACCTCTTCCTTCAATGCTGCTGACCTTTCAGGACCCTGGGTTCTTCTTTTCTGCTTTACCGGTGTAAACTTCGGATCAATATTCATAGTATGTACTGCAACTTTTGGGGATATTCCACACATATCAGCATGAGTCCAAGCGAATACATCCAGATTTGCTTTCAAGAATGATATCAAAATATTCTTAACCGTCGCATTAAGTTGCGAACCTACATTAAGCACCTTGTTAGGGTCTTTCGGGTCAATAGGTACTGGCACCGTTACCTCCACTGGCACCACTCTATTCTCCCCTGCACTGCCTTTTCTGGGATCCATTTCTTTTCATGCACCACTATGCTCTCCAGTGCAGGGTCCACCCTGTAATTGCGACAATGTTGATTCTTTGATGCGGACTGGGGCCGCCGCATCTTTTCCCATCTCTCTCTTCCTTGCTTCACGCAACTCTATAAGATAACATTCTTTCCTAGCATTCTGATCCCCTTTAATAACACCAACTCCATTATCCGTGGGGAATTTCATAGTAAGGCACCACGCGGTGAGAATTGCCTTAAATGCCGCAAGAGTTGGTCGGCCTAGGAAGGCGTTGTAGGCAGAAGATTCATCAACAATTACAAAAGTCTGTTTTCGAACCAACTTTTTATGCCCCTCTGCAAGCTCCACGAATAAGTCAATAGTTCCAATTGGCTGCTTCGATTCCCCAGTAAACCCAACAATTTTCTACGATGAAGCTTGAACATCAGCCATCGGAATTTTCGTTTGATCGAACGTCTTTTTGAGAAGAATATTGCAAGAAGCGCCGCAATCAACAAGCACTCTTCTTACAATAGCTGGCCCAATGCCTGCAGAGATGACCAAGGGATCCATGGTAGGAGCTTCAACACCCATAGAGTCCCTGGCCATGAACACAATATCATCATTAAAAGTTTTCTGCTGCTTCAAAGGTGCAGCATCTTCCAACACAAAAACACTTTCTTCTGCTGGTGCGTACTTCAAGGCACGGGCATATCTTTCCATCTCGCCCCAGCTTCTGCCTGCTGGGTGAGGACCTCCCGTAATCACATTAATAACAGGCCTCTTTGATTCATGCGCTGCGGCCCTCTTACTCGAGCTGGGTTGATGGACATGGACTTGTTACCCCTGAGTTGAAGAAGTTGGGTCGTTCCTGTTCCTCTTCACATATTGCTGAAGTTTATTTTCTTTCAATAGCTCCTCAATTAAGTTCTTCAAATGGCGGCACTCATTAGTATCATGGCCGGGTTGATTGTGGAATCGGCAGAATCTTCCACTTTTCTCAGAATTTTTCCCAAGCCTCAATTTAGCTGGTGTGGGGTATTCGACAGTGTCCTTGGTTGCAAAGAAAATGTTTTCTGGATATCTCTTAAAGGAGTGAAGTTAAAAGGACGATTTTTCTTCGCATTCCCTTGCTTCTTCCCGCCATCATTTTCCCTCTTTTGAGTACCAGATTCCTTCTTATTTGGAGCAACATTATTATTTCCAACCTTTGTCGATACCACCTTGGTCGGTGCTTGAAGGCTTTCCAAGCGCATGAATTCATCAGCTTTCTTATAGAATTTCTCTAGCGAATTCGGTTCTTTCATCTTCAGCCACTTCCCAAATTCACTCGATTTGTCGATATCCCTCATTAAGTAAGTCAAGACCATTCGTGGCTCTGCATTATCCACTTCAGTCAAGGCTATGTTAAAGCGGTTCAAGAAAGATCTAATAGATTCCCTGAGATTCTGTTCCAGGCTGGACAGTGACATAATATCCTTTGCCTTTGAAGCATACAACCTGAATTGTTCTTTAAACTTCCAAGTTAAATCGAAGAACTGGTCTATGGATCGGACCGGTAGCTTTGTGAACCAGAGTAGAGCCACTCCTTCCAAGTATACCGGAAAGTACCGGCATTTGATCTCATATGATGCTCTAGCACCCGTCATGTGCCAGTAATATTTATACAGGAATTGGTTAGGGTCGCTTGTTCCCTTATATGCCGGGATGGTAGGGGAACAAACTTCCTTGGGAATTCCGCCTTTAGAATCCTTTCAGTGAACGGAGTTTTACTCGGAGCGAACCCATTTCATCATCTTCCCTTTGCATACTTTCTTTCATAATCTGTCGAACCATGCCCGAAAGGTATTCCTCATCGTTTAAAGGCTCTGCGGGACAGACTTCAGCCATTTTCTCGAAAGTTTGCCTAGGCAAACGTTCGTGGAGAGTCGGTTGCGGTCTGGATCCTCCAGCTTGGGGAGGTGATTCTTTGGAGGGGCTAGCTGCTCTTTGAGGAATATTCCTCTCTTCAGAATTATGAACATCATCAGCAAGGTTTTCTTTATTAATCACTGGTTGACGGTTAGCTCCATGCAAAGCATTCAACCTAACAATTATTAAAGCATTCTAGGCTTCCATCTGCTGGTATAACACAGATACTGCAGCATCCAACTCTGACCGTGTAATTCCAGCACTTTGTGCGACTTGACTTAACGAAGGAGAAGTGACAGTATTTTCATGGACATCACCAGGTCTAGTAGATCTGTGCTTTCTTCCAAGAGCCCTTATCTCTGATAGACTTCTGGTTTTGAGAGAGATTCTTTCAACAAACTTTTGCGAAGCAATGACGAAAACACCTGAGTTCAATTCTCAGTGAAAGCACCAAAAATGTTAACGCTAAAATTGAATGCTAACACCCTGGTGTAAGTAGAGAAAAAACGAAAGCACCACCCGTCGATACGGGAATCCGAAACAAGCAGAAATTACAGAAAAATAGTGAGACAACAGTTTTATAGTGGTTCATCTTCAAGTTAAGCCTACATCCACTTTAATCTTCTTTATTGCTGAATCAATTACAACTTTACAACAATCTTCGATTACAACACTACTAAGACAAGTAGCTAGAACTCCGATGTAGAACTCTTTGAATCCATGCCGAATGTGATAGATTTCTTCTTGAAGTTCGATGAAGCGTCTTTCGTGTTTGAAGTATCGGATGAGTTGAGAAAACAACAGAGTGTAGGCGTTCCCAAAAGTGAGCCAAAAGGTCCCCCCTTCGGTGGTGTAGATGGGGTATTTATAGGGAATTTCTGGGCTAAGTCGTAGGTCGCGAACGACCTAAGGGTAGGTCGTAGGTCGCCACCGACCTAAGGGATACGAGCTACGGCTCATCATGGTTGCACTTGGTCTTATCTGAATGGGTTAGTATGTCTTAGGTCGCGAGCGATCTAAGGGATACGGGTTAAGGTCTAACAGGGTTGGACTTGGTAACTTGAACAAGTTGGTAGGTCGTGGCGACCTAGGGAGAAGCAGCATAGGAAGTTGGGTCGGTGGACTTAGGTCGTGAGCGACCTAGTGAAGAGGTAGTATGCACGCGACCTTACTCTATCTTACCCCTTTAGGTCGCTAACTTGCTTCATGCTTTAGGTCGCTAACTCGCTGGAGCAGTTAGGTCGCTAGGTCGCTTAAGAAGTTGGGTCGCTTGGTCGCTTAAGCAGTTAGGTCGCTAGGTCGCTTAAGCAGTTAGGTCACTAGGTCGTGATAACTTTAGGTCATTAGGTCGTTGTAGAACTTCGTCCCTGTTAGCTTGCTAACACTTTAATTCCTTCGGTCGCTTATCTCCTTAGGTCGTTGAGTCGTGAAATTGAGGAGTTTAATAGTCATCATATTTATTTTGAATTCATCTTACACGAAGAGCTTGTGGCATGCACAGTGTATCTCTGTACATGCCACAAGGCCA
Organism: Allium cepa; assembly: GCA_030765085.1. NCBI lineage: Eukaryota > Viridiplantae > Streptophyta > Magnoliopsida > Asparagales > Amaryllidaceae > Allium > Allium cepa. The sequence goes on along the minus strand of CM060938.1, from coordinate 947,194,474 downwards.
TGCACACCGATATACACTTGATGAAATTGCAGGGACAGGTGAGCACAAGGTCAAACCAAATCAAAAGCTAGGTTCAACTCAAGTGCAATAAAAATAAATTCACGACATGAGCACAAGGTCAAACCAGAGCCAAAGCTAGGTTCAACTCAGGTGGATTACAAAAACATCACAAAATTGTCGAGTACAAAAATTTAAAAACCAACATAAAATATGCCTCGACCAAATATTAAATGTACACTTGAACCCAGACCAGTCGGAGGAACCAAAATGCACATGTCTATAGTGGTGACTTCAAGAACAAACAAAACCTAAAATGGTCGGACTCACAAGTCCAATTACGACATGCATAAATGCAAAAAACCTTAGACATGTCAGATTCAAAAGGAACCCAACTATATGAAACCAAGACAGGAACTCACCATAGAATGCAACACAGACCAGGAAATGAAATCACTCGAAGCAAACGCAAAACTAACCAAGGTCGTTACAGAAGCAAGAAACAAGCAGCAAGATAGTGAGTTACTCAAATACAAATGCAAATACAACATACGAAGTGAAATTGGTCAACATAACATGAATGCAAAGCTTCGACCAGACCAGCCTTAATAGTTCAGACATATATATATATACATATGCAAACTAGCTTCAGGCTACAACTAATTGCAAGAAAAATTCCAAAATTACAATGAACCAATACAAAAAGGGGTGGACAACACACAAAGGAGCAACACTGACACATATATGCTATGCATAAAAAATTCGTGTGGAACCAGACCTGGTAAAAATAGAAAGCAATTTGACTTCATATGCAAAAACATTAAAAAAAAGGAATGCAGCTGAGGTGAACACACACACATATTCATATATTTACATATGTATGTATACAAGTGGAGTTGAACATCAACATAGCAGTTTGAAAAATGACAAGCACACATGAATCACCATGCAGTGAACAAAGATAAATACAAGTATATATGATGGTCAGAGAAAACAATGAAGCATGGTCAGATATGGAACCAGATACATATGGTCGAGTGCAAGTTTCAATGAACTGCACTCAGACTCAAGGAAATGTGCAACAACAAAATGGCTAAATTAACAAATGAATGCAAATACAAGGCAATTTTTTCCAAATCAATGTACATGAAGCCAAAGAAGGCTACACAAAGACCACATAAACATATATACATATATGAACACACACACACACACACATATATATGTATGTATACACATATATGAGTTCAAAGGCAATAACCATACGCAAACAAACAAGCTACATTAGGGGCACGCACAACAACAACAAAAGTTTTCTAAGCAATGTAAATGAATACAAAAGAAAAAATGTATCAAAACCTGACATCAAATGATACATGTGCAAAGTTCAAATTTTAATATTTCAGTGGAAACCAGATCAGACTCCACAAAGTATACATGAACCAGCGCACATGCACCAGAGACAACAAGACCACATGATACTACAACTACCAAAGTCCATCAAGCAACAAAAAAGTGTACAGGTAAACCAAAGAATTCAACACAAAGGAGTCAAGGCCGAAATCAATCAGAGTTTATCAAGTCCTGTATATACATGATGCAACAAACACACACACACACAGACAACTAATATATATATATATATATATATATATATATATATATAAACACTCACGCATTCACACATGTATACATATATCCAGACAGTTTTCTATAGCAAATTAAGTTGCAGCATTAAAAAGAGGAACAAAATTCGAATGTAGTAAAGGTCATGTTCAAATGCAGATTTTAAGCAAACTTTAGAGAAGTGTTAATTTCTAGCAAAGAAAATTCATGAAGTTGAAGTCAAATATCACAAATTCAAAGTGGCCGAAGTCAAACTAGAAAAGAGCGGAACAAAATCTAAAGCAAACTCATAAAGTCGTGGTGACTAAGCAACCATAACAGAACATATACGAAAATAAACTAGTCAGGATCAATCACAAGTAACCATAACAGAAAATATACGAAATTGAACCGATTAGAATCAATCACAAGCAACCAAGCAAAATCGAACGGTAGAGCAAAAAGTAAAAAACGAAATCAAAAATATATTCGAACAATAATTAAGAGAATTGAACCCTATTTAAACCCAATCATCATCGACAAATCAAAATCGGTCGAGTTCAAGCATATCAACTAGAGTGATAAAGGAAATCACATACCAATTCAAATCGAACTTGACAAAATGATGTAGCCGTGTGTAATTCAAAGAAACGATCGATCGAAGAAATCAACACTAAATATCTATTCAATCAATTAACGAGAACCGACAGTGCTAAACATCCAGATGCCTTAATTTCTTGAAGAGAAACGAAGATAGATCGAAGAAGAAATGAGGCAGCAGTTTTCACAAAGCAAGGATAACGGCCGAAGAAATAAAAGAAAAGGGGAATATTTTTTTATCATTGAGTTTTTGTTTTTGGGCCGGCAAATAATAATACTTTGGGCTTTTATTTTAAACTAGGATTTCAATTTTTGTTTAGTTGTTTTTATTTTATATTTCTCCTTTAAACTTTTGTAAAGTCTAGTCGTGTGACTAGGGACGAACTACGGTGGTGTAGTTCGAGAATTCGCAGCTCAGTGGCTGAGTTGTGGCAGGGTTTTAAGCGTAGAGTTAGGTTATTCAATAGCGGATGTCGTGAGTTTATGTGTGTAAGCGTCTGATTACTTAATTTCTAGTAGAAACCTTGGGGGCAGCTCGTAGGAAGGGTTTTGCTGAAGCTGGAATCTGTGTTGTTCTATTTCTAATTTTAATATTATGCTATTATCCGTGCTGCTAATATTCTGCTATTACCAGTGCAGCAATTATTTTATATATTTTCTCATTAATTTTTATAATTATTAGTATCACCATATTCACCTCTTCTAGGGTGAAATCGATCCTACAAGTGGTATCAGAGCTAGAAATAAAAGCCAATTTTTATTTTAAAAAAACAAAATGATTTTACAAAAACAATTTTTTTTAAAATTTTTAAATGGAATCTTTTAATAATGCTTTTGCTGTGGGTCAGTCCATAGTTAGACCACCTATGTTCAATGGTGAATACGCTTGCTGAAAAAAAGAATGAATTTTTTTATGAAAACCATAGATGCTTGGAATATTGTTGAGACAGGTTATAGGACACCAACTATAGTGATAGATAATTAGGAAATTGAAAAAAATGATGGATCAATGGATAGATCATGAAAATAGACCACAGAATGCTAATGTTAATGCTAATGATAAAGCTATGAATTCTATTATTTGTTTATTGGATCAAATTGAATTTAGTCGTGTCTCACATTGTCTAACTGCGCTGGAAATCTTACACACACTTGAAGTGACTCACGAAGGAATATCACAAGTCAAAGAATCTCGCCTTCCCATGCATAGTAGCGAATATGAAAAATTCACAATGGCCAAGGATGAAAATGTCAAAGAGATGTACGGACGACTTTCCAATATCGTAAACAAATCTAAAACTCTCGGAAAATCATACACCGAGTTGGAAATAGTTCAAAAAATCATCAGAGTCCTTCCATGGAATTTCGAAGCCAAAGTCACTTCAATTCAAGAATCAAAGGATTTGAAACATCCAAGTTGAAGAACTCATCGAAATCTCACCACTTATGAGCTATAAATAAAATTCAAGGAAGAGCACGAAGGAGGTGATACTCGAAAGAAATTGATTACTCTTTAAGGAACAATGGAAAGTGATGATGATGATGATGGAGCAGCTGAGCTGGCGCTACTAATAGAGAGATTTAAAAAGTGGAACCGCAAATATAGAAATCCGGCTCTAAATCAACAATTGAAAAGCAGAATAGTCAAAGCACTAGACAGCTCAGAAGAACATGCGATCATTTTTCATAAGTGCAACAAACTCGGTCATATAAAGCCAAATTGACCTTAGAATCGATTCAGCCAAGGAAAGAAACCGAAAAGAAGAAGTTCTGGAGCCACTTGGGATGAAACTGATGAAGATGATAAAAGCACTGGCGGTGAGAGTGAAAAAGAAAATCAGTGCCTTCGCTGTGGTATAACTGACAGTGTTGACGATGAGAGCTAAGCGAGGTATCAAAACATACTCATTCAGAATTACTTATAAATTTTCATGAAGTAAATGGATGTTTTGAAACACTTCGGAAAAAATACGCTAAAATTGAATCACAAAGAGATACTTTGATAGATTTAAATGAACAGGTTGATCAATTGATTAAAAACTATCAAATCAAAAGCCCTAAGTGTGATAAGTGTGCGTCACTTGAAGAAGAAATCAAAAAATCATAAATTAAAATAAAATCACTTGAAAATGAAATTTTGATTTTGAAAGAAAGTGAAAATATTAGGATAGAATATTCTATTAAAAAGTGTACTCAACTATTGAATGAAAATGAAATTCTCAAAACACAAGTCTAATAATTGTCTACAACTTTAGGAAAATTTTCCAAAGGAGAAAGATTGTTAAATATTCTATTAGAAAAAAAAAATATTAATACAGATATATAAGGACTTGGATATAATCAATTTGAACTTGCTAGAAACAAAATTAATTAACTCAAATCTGAGTGCACAAATTGTATAAAAATTGGACACAATCAAAACAACTGTTGGTATATGTTTGCACCAAAATTGGTCACAACACTCTTCGGAAGTTTTTGAAGAGATAATATTGAAGAATATGAATTGAAAATGACGATTATCTAACAAAAACTCCAAACAACAGGAATGTAAATGCACAGACAGGCATTTTAGAGTGGTTCGGCGTGTTTCCTACGACCACTATAATTTTTTTTTGCAGTTTTATTAATTCTCTTCCAATGATTACAAGTAGTTACAGCAATCAATAGCAAGATACAACTGCAAATTCGAATTCAACAGCAAAAGTATGATGTAGATCTCGATCCGGCAGAGTCTTGGCGCTTCAGAATCAAAAGATCCAAGAAGATACCTCTTCTGTTGGCTCTGCGGCTCTATTTATAGGCATAGGAGGCTGAGACTTCGCTCAAACTTCAGGAGATTTGCTCTGGCACGTGAGGGGGCCCACACGACCAATTCCAGAAACTTTTGAGTCGACCTGTGATCGATACGAAATCATTTCGTATCAATCAAGATGATGTCCAGACAAGCTCAAATTTGGTGTGAACGTTCCTTGTCTCGTATTCAATCTCCTGTGAAAATTTCATTATATTTGGAACAGTGGATAGGGAGAAAAAGCCGTTACGAAATGATGTTCTTCGCTAGGCTGCTTTGTTCGAATTGATTCGTTCGAATCGATTGCTTCGAATCGATGGTGGCACGCGCCTTTATGATGACGTGGAGTGCAATCTTCGCCTCGATCCGGTCTTTACTCCGATTTGACCGCATGGACTCCATATATCTCGCCTTGTTCGTATCGAGGTGTGTTGACTTGATGGATTCGAATAAGGTCTCATTCATGGATTCGAATGGCAGTCATCGATGGACACGAACTACTGATGGTTGATGGATATGAACAAGCCTTTCTTTGATGGATACGACCCACTAGCTTCTCAATGGATACGAAGCCAATCGATGCGAACTGGAGCCCTTTGATGGATACGAATTAAGGTGATCTGATGGATACGAATTGCTCTGCCCAAATTGATTCGAAGAGAGGCTTCCACAATGGATACGAAGCAGTATCCGTTGCCTTAGTTGATTGATGCGAAGTGGGCTATCTGCCGATGGATACGAAGTTGGGAGATGCCAATGGATTCGAATAAGGAGGAGCTGATGGACTCGAATGAGATTGATTCGAACCGAGGCACTTCGATGGATACAAAGTTGCTGGAACCTAATCGATACGAACGTGATCGATTCGAACCGGGGTTCGACGATGGACACGAAATTGACAATAGCGATGGACACGAAAGCTGGGCCGTTTCCTCTAGATTGAATCGGTCATAACATGAGCATATGAACTCGGATTGACTTGAAATTTGAAATGCTGGCCTCCATGGCTATGCTTGTCATGTCTTATCAATTTTGGCTCAATCTGGACACGGAAAAAATTTATCGATATCCATAGCGATGCAATGTATAACCAATTTTTGATGTGAGCTGTCTTTTGTTTTCGATCGATCTTTTGGTATCACGGCTTTGTCAAAAAGCGGGATAATATTTGCCCCCCAAAGTACATCTTGTGGAAACATGACGTGCTTTGAAATGCTGCAGTTTCTACTCTGAACAGTCATTGCTCTTTTGTCGAAGGTTGTAACCTTGCGTTGATATAACTGATTGCTATATGATAGTGATTAGCTGTTAGTCATTGTAATCGTAATAAGATGAGTATTCGATCCCTGTGAATGTTGAAAATCGAATATTAGTCCGACATATATGCATATATGTTAACTTGACTCTCGTTAACGTTGCGTGTTCACGAGTCGTTGTCAGTTTAGTTTGTTATCGAATTTCGTATCGATTCTGTCCTGAAGCGATTTTATATTCGAGTAGAAACAACGCTTGATGGTTGTTTTGGACTACCCTCTTGTATCGATCCTCTCCTGAATCGATGTGAAATTTGAGTTGTGACAACGTTCGTCAGTTATTTCAGGAAGTTCCTTCGTATCGATCCTCTCCTGAATCGATATAGAAGGTTGAAAGATTGACTTTGCATCGGTAAAGGGAGAATTCGGTGGATGCGAAATGCTCATTCGCATCGATGCTAATGACTCCAACAGGTCTTTGTTGTGTTGTCCGTAACGATGCTAACGTTTATATACTGAAGGATACGAAATAGCTGTTTGTATCGATGTGCAGTGGATGGAGTTCTGAACTTGTTGATGCGAACATGGGCTTCGAGTCGATGTTTTCACTGCCCACTTTGAACCGATGGGAATCTTTGGTCAGATGGAAAGGAAAAGAACGAATCGATCTGGGGGCTTGCGTTCGAATCGATGAAGGCAATGATATTTCTCCTTGGATTTCGGATCGATCCCTGGAATATTTCAATGGAGGTGATGCAGTTCGTACCAGTTATGAAGGAGGTGGATCGCGTCGACACGAAATGATCGATACGGAAAATAAGTAATTGGTCGTTTCGATACGAAAATTATCGATTCGAACGTGAGCAATGTAAAGCTGAGAGCTTCCTGATCGGCGAACCAGGCAAGCAAGGATCGATTCGAAGTCATCTTTCTTTAATCGATATGAATTCGAACTTTTCAATCGATTCGAAGCGTGCCCCCGGGATCGATATGAACACGTATCCTGATGGATTCGAACAAGCTTCTGATGGTCGATTTGAATCCATGCTAAGATGGATACGAAAATTTGAACTCTTGATAGCATGACTTCGACGAGCTTTATGCTTGCCTATCTGGACTTGATAGTTAAACTGTATACTTGAATACTCTTCGAGGCTCGTCGATGGAATCGTAACAACTTTAATTCATATCGATTGTCAACATTTTAATAGTATAGTTGCGACGGTCAACGATGACGGTCATTATAGCTAGACTTCGAAGCTTTGTCGTCTAAGATGATTTCTCGTGAGCTAGCTAGTTATGGAAACTTCAAGTTCGCAGCCGCTAGGAACTCAGAGTTTGACTCCTCCCAGACTTGAAATACCGGAATTGAGGCCGAAGAAGAAAAAGTAGATAAGCCCCCTTTGGCGCATTTTTGGTAGTTAGAAGGTTGCGTTTATTTTTCATTCGTAGGCCATGTATAGATGTAGGCTCGGCCCCCTGCTAGTAGGAATTTTTGGAATAACTAGTACATGAATCTTCACATACAGTTAGTTGAAATGACATTTAATTTCTTTGCTTCAACTTTCATTTCTTTTGTGCTTAAATATTTGCAGTATTTGGCTTTCAGTCCAGTGTACTTATGGTGTTTCTACCTTCAAGTTGAGTTCGTTTTATTTGCCAAGCTTGAAGATCTTGATCACACATCGTAATCGATGAATGAGTTGAATTTTGGACATTGTATCGCTTCGGTTAGTGATTAATACTTACGCTTTTTGCCCCCTAAGTTCCAGGGAACAACATTTGTATTTCGGTGGTCGATCGCACCTATTGCAAATTTTGAGCACATGTCCACACTCCGGGGACTTAGGATAATCGGTGATTGATAATCTGGTTCGCACTTTGGGAATTCGAGAGTTATCGATGTTTGTAACACAGTTCGCACTCCAGGAACTTCGACTTGGTATTTGTACTCTAATTCACACTTTGGAAATTTGGAGTCAGCATGTATATCTCAGTTCGCACTCGAGGAACCTAGAATTGATGTTTGTACTCTAACTCGCGCTCTGGGAATCTGGAGGTAGCATGTACGTTTCGGTTCGCACTCTGGGAACCTAGAATTGATGTTTATACTCCAATTCACGCTCTCGGAACTTGGAGTTAGCATTTGTATTTCGGTTCGTGCTACGGGAACCGGGAATTGATGTTTATCCTCCAACTCGTGCTTTGGGAATCTGGAGTTAGCAGGTATGTTTCGATTCGCACTACGGGAACCTGGAATTGATGTTTACTCTCCAATTCACGCTTTGGGAACTTGGAGTTAGCATTGTTTCGGTTTGCACCCTGGGAACTTGGAATTTATGTTTGTACTCCGACTCGCGCTCTGGGAATCTGGAGTTGGCATTTATGTTTCGGTTCACACTCCGGGAACCTGGAATTGATGTTTGTACTCCGACTCGTGCTTTGGGAACTTGGAATTGGCATTTATGTTTCGGTTCGCACTCCGAGAACCTAGAATTGATGTTCGTACTCCGACTCGCGCTCTGGGAATCTGGAGTGAGCCGATAGATGGTCAGTCACATCTATTCGGGCTTTTTAGGAGTCCGTTCACACTCTGGGAACGATGGATTTGATGTTTATACTCCAATTCATGCTCTGGGAACTTGGAGTCAGCTGATAGATGGTCAGTCACATCTATTTGGGCTTTTTAGGAATTCGTTCACACTCTAGGAATGATGGGTTTGATGTTTATACTCCAATTCACGCTCTGGGAACTTGGAGTCAGCCGATAGATGGTCTGTCACATCTATTTGGGCTTTTTAGGAATTCGTTCACACTGTGGGAATGACGGATTTGATGTTTATACTCCAATTCGCACTCTGGGAAAGTGGAGTCAGCCGATAGATGGTCAGTCACATCTATTTGGCCATTTTAGGAATTCGTTCACACTCTGGGAAAGACGGATTTGATGTTTATACTCCAATTCGCACTCTGGGAAAGCGGAGTCAGCCGATAGATGGTCAGTCACATCTATTTGGGCTTTTTAGGAATTCGTTCACACTCCGAGAACGATGGATTTGATGTTTATACTCCAATTCACGCTCTGGAAACTTGGAGTCAGCCGATAGATGGTCAGTCACATCTATTTGGGCTTTTTAGGAATTCGTTCACACTCTGGGAATGATGGATTTGATGCTTATACTCCAATTCGCACTCTTGGGAAGTGGAGTTAGTCGATAGATGGTCAGCCACATCTATTTGGGATTTTTATGAATTCGTTCACACTCTAGGAACGATGGATTTGATGTTTATACTCCAATTCGCAGTCTGGAAAAGTGGAGTTAGTGCTTATACTGCGGTTCGCACTCTGGGAACCTAGAGTTGATGTTTATACTCCACTTCGCACTCTGGGAAAGTGGAGTTAGTGTTTATACTCCGGTTCGCACTCTAGGAGCCTAGAGTTGGTTGCAGGACTGTCATCTGTCGGTCCAGTTTTGCCTTTGATGTGATGGCTTGCCCCCGAGCTGAGGGTTTCACTCAGGAAATGATCGGTAGGATCTCGATTACTTTCCACTTATCTGCCATCAACGAAGGATGAGATTTAGTTTATGGACGGTTGAATCGCATCCGTGTTCATTTGGATCCCGCTTCTGTCAAGCCTAAGGAGTAAGATCAGTGTTTTGGCAAGCTATGAGCTTGAGCAGATGAGAGGATGGCTGAACTACATCAACTTTGAGTTGTTTATTTTTCCTTAAGTTGGGGGCAAGAGTTGGAGAGCAGACGGTCGAGTCACGTCCACTTGATGCTTTGCGCTCTTCCGGTCGAGTTGAAGAAGAGAGTTGGAATGATGGCTCATGATGGTTAGCGAATAAGCAGTCAGTTGTTGACGTAATTTGAAGGTTGGCCCTCTGATGAAGTCGGCTTAGGACATTATTGTTTTGTCGAATCACATACGCAAATTGGGGAGTGAATGGACAAATCGTATCCACATTAAACATGTGTTCTTAAACAACCCCAAGTGTCCAATGCGGGATTGGATGCATGGACAGTCATGTCAAGTCCATCTTTGGTGTGATTTCAATTTTACTGGTAGAAGAAGCATAAGTATTTTGGTGAGTTTCAGGCATGAGATGGAGAGTGCACTGTCAGGACATACAACTCTAAGTCTTTCTCAATTCTCCTAGTTAAATTGCATAGGCATATGAGTGGATGGTCGGTTGCATCCACTTTGTACTGGAGTCCTGACCTTATCGGTCTCTTCTGCTTTGATGTCCTGACCCCAATTCAGGTGCAAATAGAAGCCGACGAGTGGTTGAATCATGTTCGTCATGATGATACCTCAATGATTTGCTCATAGCCCACAGAGGTTGCTTTGCACCTATGCTTAAGTACTCGGTTACCTGCATCACTTGCAAGTAGTTTAATTCGTGTTGATTAAATTTTGCAACATAAACGAAATAGAAATAATTCGAAAGAGATCGGATTAAATCTCAATGATAAGTGAAGCAGCGTCGTATGCTTGCAATTGCACTTCAGTCTAGCCCTGCTCTGTTGGATGTCTAATGCAAGTGGCTTAGTTTGACCAAAGTTCGTGATTGATAGGGATCAGGAATTCCTAGGCCTTCCTTTTATAGGGCTTGAACATAATGTCAGAGCTATCCTTTCCGAAGCAGCCTTATGGCGTTGGCATTTACGGTAGCCATCTGAAGAAGAGGAGCTTCCCGATTTAGAGTATGGAGTAGGTTTTCTCCTTATCTTGGGACATTGATCCATCATTGGTTCACCAACTCTATATTAGATACGATGTGCTGGTGTAGTTGTTGGTGGCTTTCCGCCAGTTCTCTTATCAAACTGATCGACAGTCTTCTTTGTGGAATAGGGGAGACATCTGCATTTGATGGCATTCATCGTTCTTCGTGGAATTCGTGCATCATCCTTGTTTCATGAGATTGTGCCGGAGGTTGAATTTCCATAGTACACTGACATAGTCAGCATGCTGAATTTTTGCTAGAAATTTTGCATGTAGGATGATTTCAATGAATGGGTCCTGACTGGGAAAGATACTAAAATCAACATTATCAAGTTCATTTTAAGGCTACAGGGCCTTGTATACTAGTGAATAATGTATGCTCGATTTCCCAATGTTCGAGCGGTTGGTAATGTCGATTGGATGGTGAGTAAATTAAGATGTGCTCACAGATTGGTGATTATTTCTAATTTTCACTAGGAAGGAGGCTCGTATAAGATAGTAAGGAAGTCCTCATAGGGTTGTATGCCATGCTTTTAGTCATATGGAAGTGGAATGATTAAAATGCGAGCTTTTGAAGATGGTTCAGTAGTGACCAGCTATGTTTTGAGTTGGCACAGTTGACAAGGCAGTGCAATTTTTATACTAGCCAACTTACCATAGTTGTCAACCCAGGAGTTTTAAAAGCTGGTCAATTGGATGAAATTGCAGTCCATGTTAGAAGCATGACACTGTAACGATCCCAGATTTTGACAGTGTTTGAATTTATGATTAATTTAATTTTTGAAGAAAAATTTGTGAAATTAATTTATAAATTGATCTGAGTTTCTCCAAATCAAATGAAATATGTGTTAAATAAATTGAATTTAAAGTTTATGTAAATGGTTTAAATTGAATGATTTAAGTAGGAATCGATTTAAGAAGTAAAATAAAATAGATTGAAAATAAGTTTGTACAAAGGAATACAAGACGATTAAATATTAAGTTAAATAAATAAATACAATGTAAATACAAGACGATGGGTATTTGAGTTGAAAATAGAAATTTATTTATATTACAAAGTACAAGAACAAAAGAAATAAAATATAAAGTAAAACACAACTAAATTTAAACAACATATTAAAGGAGGTATTATTTACATTATAAAGTGACATAACAAAAGAAAGATATGTATTAGTTTATAAAACAAGACAAACACAATAAGTGCAGCCACCATTTTAAAGCAAAAGAAATAGATGTACTCAAGTATATAAGCAAGACAAAGGCAAAACAAAGCAAAAGTATGTAACCAGACAAGAAGTAAGAAATGTAGGCAAAGTAATATATCTCTGTAAAAGCTGTCAGGCAAATAAATATTTGTATGTTGCCTATAGAGTTTAATATGCTAGGCAAAAACAAGTAAAAGAAAATAATATATTTAAGTATAAGATAAGTATGGAAAGAAGTATGACAAAAGATTAAAGGACTAAAGCAATTAATGCAAGATCATCTCAGCCCATACCCAAGTGAACTATCAGCCCATAAACCAACTTTATCACCCTGTACAAATTTTTCCCTGTAGCTTCGTTTTATAAGCATCACCTCCTATCTCATTTCATCCATCTTCAAAAATAAATAAGAAAAAAAAACTGAAGCAAGTATCATTTCAAACTAAAACTATAATTCAACAAAACAAATCAAGCCAGAGAATCAAGGAAGAATGAAGTTTCGGCTTGCATTTCTCAAGCCTGTGCAAATTAAAGGCTCTTTTATTTCTTCTGGAAATCATGTGAGTAACATTTTTCATTTTTTTAAAATTTGAACTTGTTTGAATATATCTATGAATAAGTATGGTTGTGTCTATATATACATATAGCAATTCTCTGTGAATAATTTTTATATGTAGTTTGTTTATCATTGTCTCTGTTCTGAGTCCATAAACCAAGATTTTTGATTCAAAAATCTTTTCCTCTAGTTCTACTTACTGTTAGAACTTACAATATAAACAACAGTTGTTTGTTTGGTCATGAAATCAGTTTAAAAAAATTATTTAACTTGAAACAACTTATTAACGCCCCTGAAAAACAAGATAACTGAGTAAAACTCTAAAGTAGTTAAGATTTAAGTTTCTGAATTTACAAATTCAGGTAGGCAACTTGAATTCGTATACTAAAACTCGATTTTTAAAGCTTAAATCATAATTTTTAGATCAAAGATAAAGGTGCAGTTTAGGTTTGTATGCATTTCATTGTTTTAGTGATCTATGTAGTTTCACTGATTTGTAGAGGTCGAAATCGTGCGTTGAGGTGTGACCAGTTTCGAGGGAAAAAATATCCGGCCATAGTAGATTTCAGCGTGGAGGAGATGATTGTGATTTGAAGTTTGTAACCCTAGTTTAACTAGGCTATTTTAATTTGATCGCTGCGGCTAGTAAGATGGATCGAGTGTGATGGGATTGAGGTGCTAGTAGTGGGGTTGATGTCGAATAGTTGGCCGAAGTTTCGAGACTCCTGGATGATGAACGTCGTCGTAACGTGGAAATTTATGCTCGGAGCTGTAAGGTTTGGAAGCTCGAATTAGATAAATATTCATATGCGAGTTCGTTCAAGGGTTTAGTGGTTTCGATCGATATAATGATCGATGGTCGACTTAGGGGTGATCGTCTCAGACGTAGGAGGTGTGTCGGCGGCGCGTGCATGTGTACGGTGGTCGCGTGCACGATGGGATGATCTGGGTTTGGTCCTTGAATGGATGCATGAGTAAATGGAGTTGATGCTTCGGGTTTGCATTCGGGTTCGTTTGAGTAATTACTGATGCTTTGATTTATAACTTCAGTAAAAAAAACTAACTTCTGGAAACGAAACAGAAAGGAAAAAAAGAAGGAGAAGAAGAAGTTGTGAGGTGAGTGTCTCGAGTGGGAAGCTGGAACAACTCGAAGCCTTACTCGAAGTTACACTCGGGTTTTAACAGGAGAAGCTCGTGTATAAGTTGTTTCCAGGTTTTAAAACCCGAACCTGTCTGTTTAATATTAAAACAGAATTTGAATTTAAACCAGATTTTTGTATAAGTCTAAAATCAGAATTTGAAAGGTGGAATTCAAATTAACTTTTGAAATAAATGAAGTTTTATAAATTTTAAAGTATTTAAACAACTTTAAAATGTTCAAGTATATGAATTGTTTAAAACTTGAATTTACAAGTTAAATAATTAATGTGTTGTAAAATCTGAATTTACATAGTTTAATAAGTTAGCTTGAAAACTTTTTCTTATATAAGTTTCATATGTAAGTAATAAATGTTTTGCATTTATTTTAAAAGTTTATAAATTGAATCTAAATTTGATTAATGTTTAAATGGTTAATCATTTTGGATCATAAATTCAAAATGGAATTTAAATTTGAATTTAATAGTGTAATGTTTTAAATATACACTTAAACGTTAATTAAATCATAAGTAAAGAAAATGAATTATATTAAGGATAATTAAGGTTTTTAGTGATTTAATTAATAAGGTAATTAAAGAATAATTTATTTAATTTATAAATAAATAAATTAGATTAATTTATGATTAGAAATGATTAATAATGATTTAATCTAAAATAATTTCTTAAGAAAGTGATTGAGAAATGTTATTAGTTAATAAAGATAATTAACTAAGGATTATTAAATACTGATTAAGGTGATTAATTTTAATAATTAAATTAGATTAATTAATTTAGATACTCAATTATAAATTGTTTAAATGTAATTACTTAATGAGAGTAATTAAGGATTAATTTCTTATTGTAATTAATAAATCAGGATTGGATAATTAATTCATAAGCAAATTAATTTACTTGGAAATAAATTGAATTGATTAGGATTAAACGATTATTTAATCCTACTTATAAACGACTACTGAATGCTTGACCTTAGTACTTATAAATGATTGTATTGTATGAGATGCCTTGAATCGATTGTCCTATCTGATCTATGATATCTTGTTCTGTGGATTGAACTGGGTATTTTATTCATTTATTGATGATAATCTGCACATTATCTGTGAATTTGTGAATAAATGATAAGCATTATAGTTTATATCGCTTATCAACTATATTTTTATGTTTTAATCTGTGATGATTGAATGATGATGAACTTTTGTGCTAAACCCCTGGACCACACTTATACACACACCAATATGGATTTCACGAGGAAATCGATTAAGTCACAGATTTTGAAATAGTTTAAAAGTTGAACATCTAAATTCAAATGTTTTGGAAATGGATTGGGTTTAAAGTGAAAAGCTTTTGAAATGGAATTTCAAAAATGAAATTTATTATGAATAACTTGATCAAGTTTTGGAACTTAAATATTTTGATTTAAACTTAAATTTAAGATTTGAAATTGAATTCTATGATTTGAAATTAGGGGTTAAAGATGTTATACTAGTTATATATGAGTTAAACCATTTTTAAGTGTTGTCTTGGGAATTTGAATTAAAAAAAAGATTGTAACTTGTATAAATAAAATCGGGTTTTTCCAAAATAAAACTGTTGTTTTCAAATAATAAAGGCTTTCATATAAGAAGTAAACTTCCAAATTTTGTTAAAAGGGGATTTCAAGTTAAAAATGAAAATGATTTTCCAAGTTATGAAAACTGTTTGAAAACTATAAGATAAATCTTTGATTTAAAGATTTAAATGAATTAATCCAATTGAGATGGAATTGTTTTGAAATCCGTAAATGGATCTTTGTGAAACTAGGTGAATTCTGTGAAATGAATCTTTTTGTTTAAAGAGATTGGAAATGGTAATTTGTTTAAACCATTTGAGAGAAAAGTTTTGGGTAATAAGTTGTGACTTAACTGAGACCCCAATATCTATATGTTCTTGTAAATATTGCGCTCACTATTCGGGTTAGCCAGGAAAGGACCTTTGTGTCGTATAGTCCGTTCTGAATATGTGATTCGACGTTATGGATGGCACTTGAAGACCTGTGGTGAAGATCTGGTATTTGTGAGAACGATAGGATGACCTATCGATTGTCTCTTCACCGAGTAGCTATGGTATAGAGATTCCCTAAGTGATGGGAAGTCCGATTGGAATTGTGAATACCCGGGTTGCATGGACTTCTTTGGAAGTGCCTTCGGTTATGTTCGAACCCAGAATAGACTTGTATGGATTGTATGTCTGACATTAAAATTTGAGAGATAAAGCAGATTTCTTTTAAATACATTTCTGTTGGTGGCGGCGAATTTATTCTCTTAGCTTAACACCCTTCTCTAAGACGTACAAGCTCAGAGGTTATGTAGTTGAAGGTTATCAGTAATATATTCCCAACTTGGTAATGTGGCATGCTAAGTGCTACTGATCATTTGTTGATCAAAGCGTGGCTTCTGTAGACAGCGTAGCTTTGTGTACGAGACTATGTCGAACCTCACACACCGAAATGGTCAAAACAGGATAGATGTGGCAAGGTTATTGGGGGTAGCGCCCTTTAGGGTATGTGAATTTCCTTTTGGATAGAGGTGGTATCATGGTATGGAGCACAGATATTTAACCTATGTGGTTACTGCGAATTTATTACTTTGTGGTTGTTGGTTATCGGGATCTCGAGAAAGGTTGGTTACGACCGGGGGATGGCATACTCGTGTCAGTGGTTACCCAGTTAGGGGTAACCCGGCCTTGTGTTGGCAGAGATCCGGTTAGGTTCTCGCGGCGTCTTTCCAGAGGCGTTTCCATGTTGCAATGGGAAGTTCCTTGGCCTGACTATTTGTTAGAAATCCAATTCCCAATACGAAGCCTTGTACGGTTTTAGTTGTAGGACCTGCCATTTACTTATGGTGGCGCCTCACTGTTTAGATGGTAGTTATAGTAGGCATACGATATTTGTCGTATGTTGGCTAAGATTTATATCATTACTTTCGAAATGTTTTCTATACTTTTCACCTATAGTAATAATATCAAAGAAAATTTCTCGTATCAAGCATGTTTGCCTATCATAAGGAGAAATCTCCTTCGATTCTGCGTTTGCATTGTGTGCGTGCGGGAGGCCTTATGGTAGTTCCATTTTCTAAAAGCATTGCGAGTCTACTTTAAAATATTTCTTTGTTTGTTTTTAAGGATAAACTGTTTTTGTTACTCATACCAGTCTCATGACTGATTCGGAGTTTATTGTTTCTTTCCTAAACTTTGGATGCTCAAATTTTTTCCATATAAGCAGTCTAGTATTGGGTTTTCAGATAGTCAAGTTTAGTAAGTTATCTGGAGCTAGTTCAAATCTTTGGATGCGGACGAGACTTGCTTGTCTTAGTGTATCGTGATGTTGGTTCAAGCTGCTGCTGGAGTTCTCTCCGGAGGACAATCTTAGAGTTATGCGTTCTGCTGCTGATGTTATCTATGTTCTTTTCCGCTGCTATTTTATTGTATCATATCTCTGATGTATATTGATATCTATTGTATCATCTGTTGTATCAGATATTGTATCAATGTTGTATATCAATGTATTGTTCTTTTTCTTCCGTTGTGTTGTTACTTAGTTGTGTTATAAGCTCTAGCGACTCGGATTTGAACGGTCGAATCTACGGCATTCGAGTACGATGTAAAGTATGGATGTCGATTTTCAAACGCGAAAAATTCGTATCGTCGCATTTTGTATCTGAGCTAAGGTTAAACTTTAGCTCAGGAGTATAACACATTAAGTAGCTCATTAGAGATTGGGTGAAGTAAATCCTAGAATGAGTAATCCCTATGATATCTGTTTGAATGTCTCAGTAAATTCTCTTACTATCCATTGATAGTGAGTATGAGTGCAAGAAGAGGATGAGATAGGGGAGTACCACTATAAATGGTCAATACCCTATAATAGCGGAAAACAATTTTCCCTTCTCAATCTCCTTTGATTCTTTCCCAAATTCTTTTGATTGCTTCGTATCGGCTATAAGAAGAAGTTTCGGTGTGATGGTGGCCCTACGAATCGTTGTAGGAAATCCTTACTTCGAATTTTCACTGGTTTCTTATCAGTTTTTGATTTAAACCTTAATGAATATGAACTGGAAATTTGGAATTGAAAATTTTAAATAAATTGAAAATTTTAAATAAATTGAAATTTTAAATTGAGTTAACTTGATTAATAGAATATGAAGGATAAATTTGAATTGAATCGATAAAACAAATTTTTAAAACCAAATTTCAAATTCTGTAGAAATTTCTTGTGAATATCGAAGTCCGAATGGGGACAAGTTAAATTACCCCAAAGTATATGTATTCCGACTTGAGTTTGAAATCCATATCTATTATTTGGAAGTTGTGGAAAATAAAAATCCATTTATCCATTGTTTGGGTCTCGATATATTCTACGGACGGTTAGTTATCCATCGGACTAATCAGTGCCTTGCATATTTCGTAGATCTGGATAGCCCGAGTATCTTGTGAGTGTTAAATAGATTCGTTCTTGTATCTATTGTTGATATTCCGATTTGGTAAGCCAAATGAAGAGTAGATATTCAGTAGATTTGATGAAACATTCTTCATCTATCTTTGTCTACCTATCTTTGTTGTTTTCGTGCCTGTAAATTTCGGGGACAAAATTTCTTTAAGGAGGGGAATTTGTAACTATCCCAGATTTTGACAGTGTTTGAATTTATAATTAATTTAATTTTTGAATAAAAATTTATGAAATTAATTTATAAATTAATCTGAGTTTCTCCCAATCAAATGATGTATATGTTAAATCAATTGAATTTAAAATTTAAGTAAATGGTTTAAATTGAATGATTTAAGTAGAAATCAATTTAAGAAGTAAAAAATAAAATAGATTGAAAATAAGTTTGTACAAAGGAATACAAGACGATTAAATATGAAGTTAAATAAATAAATACAATGTAAATACAAGACGATGGGTTTTTGAGTTGAAAATAGAAATTTATTTATATTACAAAGTACAAGAACAAAAGAAATAAAATATAAAGTAAAACACAACTAAATTTAAACAAACTATTAAAGTATGAATTATTTACATTATAAAGTGATATAACAAAAGAAAGATACGTATTAGTTTATAAAACAAGACAAACATAATAAGTTCAACCACCATTTTAAAGCAAAAGAAATAAATGTACTCAAGTATATAAGCAAGACAAAGGCAAAACAAAGCAAAAGCATGTAACCAGACAGGAAGTAAGAAATGTAGGCAAAGTAATATATCTCTGTAAAAGCTACCAGGCAAATAAATATTTGTATGTTACCTGTAGAGTTTAATATGCTAGGCAAAAACAAGTAAAAGAAAATAATATATTTAAGTATAAGATAAATATGGAATGAAGTATGACAAAAGATTAAAGGACTAAAGCAATTAAGGCAAGATCATCTCAGCCCATACCCAAGTGAACTATCAGCCCACAAACCAACTTTATCACCATGTACAAAATTTTCCCTGTAGCTTCTTTTTATAAGCATCACCTCCTATCTCATTTCGTCCATCTTCAAAACTAAATAAGAAAAAAAAACTGATGTAAATATCATTTCAAACTAAAACTATAATTCAACAAAACAAATCAAGCCAGAGAATCAAGGAAGAATGAAGTTTCAGCTTGCATTTCTCAAGCCTGTGCAAATTAAAGGCTCTTTTATTTCTTCTGGAAATCATGTGAGTAACATTTTTCATTTTTTTTAAATATGAACCTGTTTGAATATATCTATGAATAAGTATGGTTGTATCTATATATACATATAGGAATTCTCTTTGAATAATGTTTGTGTATAGTCTGTTTATCATTGTCTCTGTTCTGAGTCCATAAACCAAGATTTTTGATTCAAAAATATTTTCCTTTGGTTCTATTTACTGTTAGAACTTACAATATAAACAACAGTTGTTTGTTTGGTCATGAACTCAGTTTTAAAAATTTATTTAACTTGAAACAACTTATTAACGCCTCTGAAAAATAAGATAACTGAGTAAAACTCTGAAGTAGTTAAGATTTAAGTTTCTGAATTTACAAATTCAGGTAGGCAACTTGAATTCGTATACTAAAACACGAATTCTAAAGCTTAAATCATAATTTTTAGATCAAAGATAAAGGAGCAGTTTTGGTTTGTATGAATTTCATTGTTTTAGTGATCTATGGGGTTTCACTGATTTGTAGAGGTCGAAATCGTGCGTGGAGGTGTGACCAGTGTCGAGGGAAAAAATATCTAGTAGAAGTGGATTTCAGCGTGGAGGAGATGATTGTGATTTGAAGTTTGTGACCCTAGTTTAACTAGGCTATTTCAATTTGATCGCTGCGGCTAGTAGGATGGATCGAGTGTGATGGGGTTTGAGGTGCTGGTAGTGGGGTTGACGTCGAATAGTTGGCCGAAGTTTCGAGACTCCTGGATGATTGACGTCGCCGGAACATGGAAGTTTATGCTAGGAGCTATAAGGTTTGGAAGCTCGAATTAGGTAAATCTACATACGCGAGTTCGTTCAAGGGTTTAGTGGTTTCGATCGATAGAATGATCGATGGTCGACTTAGGGGTGATCGTCTCAGGCGTAGGAGGTGTGTCGGCGGCGCGTGCATGTGTACTGATGTCGCGGGCACGATGGGATGATCTGGGTTTGGTCCTTGAATGGATGCATGAGTAAATGGAGTTGATGCTTCGGGTTTGCATTTGGGTTCGTTTGAGTAAATACTGATGCTTTGATTTATAACTTAAGCAAAAAAAACTAACTTCTGGAAATGAAATAGAAAGAAAAAAAGGAGAAGAAGAAGTGCAGGGCGAGTGCCTTGGGTGGGAAACTGGAACAACTCGAAGTTACACTCGGGTTTTAACAGGAGAAGCTCGTGTATAAGTTGTTTCCAGGTTTTAAAACCTGAACCTGTCTGTTTAATATTAAAACAGAATTTGAATTTAAACCAGATTTTTATATAGGTCTAAAATCGGAATTTGAAAGGTGGAATTCAAATTAACTTTTGAAATAAAAGAAGTTTTATAAAATTTAAAGTATTTAAACAACTTTAAAATGTTCAAGTATATGAATTGTTTAAAACTTAAATTTACAAGTTAAATAATTAATGTATTTTAAAATCTGCATTTACATAGTTAAATAAGTTAGCTTAAAAACTTTTTCTTATATAAGTTTCATATGTAAGTAGTAAATGTTTTACAATTATTTTAAAAGTTTTTAAATTGAATTTAAATTTGATTAATGTTTGAATGGTTAATCATTTTGGATCTTAAATTCAAAATGGAATTTAAATTTGAATTTAAAGTGTAATGTTTTAAATATACACTTAAATGTTAATTAAATCATAAGTAAAGGAAATGAATTATATTAAGGATAATTATGGTTTTTAGTGATTTAATTAATAAGGTAATTAAAGAATAATTTATTTAATTTATAAATTAATAAATTAGATTAATTTATAATTAGAAATGATTAATAATGATTTAATCTAAAATAATTTCTTAAGAAAGTGATTTAGAAATGTTATTAGTTGATAAATATAATTAACTAAGGGTTATTAAATATTGATTAAGGTGATTAATTTTAATAATTAAATTAGATTAACTAATTTAGATACTCAATTATAAATTATTTAAATGTAATTACTTAATGAGAGTAATTAAGGATTAATTTCTTATTGTAATTAATAAATCAGGATTAGATAATTAATTCATAAGAAAATTAATTTACTTGGAAATAAATTGAATTGATTAGGATTAAACGATTAATTAATCCTACTTATAAACGACTACTGAATGCTTGACCATAATACTTATAAATGATTGTATTGTATGAGATGCCTTGAATTGATTTTCCTATCTGATCTATGATATCTTGTTCTATGGATTGAACTGATTATTTTATTCATTTATTGATGATACATCTGCACATTTTCTATGAATTTGTGAATGAATGATAAGCATTATAGTTTATATCGCTTATCAACTATATTTCTATGTTTTAATCTGTGATGATTGAGTGATGATGCACTTTTGTGTTAAACCGTTGGACCACCCTTATACACACACCAATATGGATTTCACGAGGAAATCGATTAAGTCACAGATTTTGAAATAGTTTAAAAGTTGAACATTTAAATTCAAATGTTTTGGAAATGGATTGGGTTTAAAGTGAAAAGCTTTTGAAATGGAATTTCAAAAATGAAATTTATTTTGAATAACTTGATTAAGTTTTGGAATTTAAATATTTTGATTTAAACTTAAATTTAAGATTTGAAATTGAATTCTATGATTTGAAATAGGGGTTAAAGATGTTATACTAGTTATATATGAGTTAAACCATTTTTAAGTGTTGTCTTGGGAATTTGAATTAAACCAAAGATTATAACTTGTATAAATAAAATCGTGTTTTTCCAAAATAAAACTGTAGTTTTCAAATAATAAAAGCTTTCATATAAGAAGAAAATTTCCAAATTGTGTTAAAAGGGGATTTCAAGTTAAAAATGAAAATGATTTTCCAAGTTATGGAAACTGTTTGAAAACTATAAGATAAATCTTTGATTTAAAGATTTAAATGAATTAATCCAATTGAGATGGAATTGTTTTGAAATCCGTAAGTGGATCTTTGTGAAATTGGGTGAATTCTGTGAAATGAATCTTTTTGTTTAAAGAGATTGGAAATGGTAATTTGTTTAAACAATTTGAAAGAAAATTTTTAGGTAATAAGTTGTGACTTAACTGAGACCCCAATATCCATATGTTTTTGTAATTATTGCACTCACTATTCGGGTTAGCCGGAAAAGGACCTTTGTGTTGTATAACCCATTCCGAATATGTGATTCGACATTATGGATGGCATTTGAAGACCGGAGGTGAAGACCGGGTATTTGCGAGAACGATAGGATGACAAATAGATTGTCTCTGCACCGAGTAGCTACGGTATAGAGATTCCCTAAGTGATGGGAAGTCCGATCGGGATTTTGAATAGCCGGATCGCAAGGACTTCTTTGGATGTGCCTTCGGTTCTATTCGAACCCAGAATAGACTTGTATGGATTGTATGTCCGACATTACAATTTGGGAGATAAAGCAGATTTCTTTTAAATACATTTCTGTTGGTGGTGGAGAATTTATTCTCTTAGCTTAACACCCTTCTCTGAGACGTACGAGCTCAGAGGTTATGTAGTAGAAGGTTATTAGTAATATATTCCCAACTTGGTAATGTGGCATGCTGAGTGTTGCTGATCATTTGTTGATCAAAGCGTGGCTTCTGTAGAAAGCATAGCTTTGTGGACGAGACTTCGTCGAACCTCGCACACCGAAATGGTCAAAACAGGATAGATGCAGTAAGGTTATTGGGGGTAGCGCCCTTTAGGGTATGTGAATTTCCTTTTGGATAGAGGTGGTATCATGATATGGAGCCCATATATTTAACCTATGTGGTTACTGTGAATTTATTACTTTGTGGTTGTTGGTTATCGGGATTCCGAGAAAGGTTGGCTACGACCAGGGGATGGCATACTTGTGTCAGTAGTTACCCAGTTAGGGGTAACCCGGCCTTGTGTTGGCAGAGATCCGGTAAGGTTCGCGAGGCGTCTTTCCAAAGGCGTTTCCATATGGAAATGGAAAGTTCCTTGGCCCGACCATTTGTTGGAAATCCAATTCCCAATACGAAGCCTTGTACGGTTTTAGTTGTAGGACCTGCCAGTTACTTATGGTGGCGCCCCACTGTTTAGATGTTGTTATAGTAGGCATACGATACTAGTCGTATGTTGGCTAAGATTTATATCATTACTTTTGAAATGTTTTCTATACTTTGCACCTATACTAATAATATCAAAGAAAATTTCTCGTATCAAGCATGTTTGACTATCATAAGGAGAAATCTCCTCTGATTATGCGTTTGCATTGTGTGTGCGTGCGGGAGGCCTTATGGTAGTTCCATTTTCTAAAAGGATTGCGAATCTATTTTAAAATATTTCTTTGTTTGTTTTTAAAGATAAACTGTTTTTGTTACTCATACCAGTCTCATGACTGATCCGGAGTTTATTGTTTCTTTCCTAAACTCTGGATGCTCAAAATTTTTCCACAGGCAGTCTAGTGTTGGGTTTTACAGATAGTTAAGTTTAGTAGGTTATCTAGAGCTAGTTCAAATCTTTGGATGTGGACGAGACTTGCTTGTCTTAGTGTATCGTGATGTTGGTTCGAGCTGCTGCTGGAGTTCTTTCCGGAGGACAATCTTAGAGTTGTGCGTTCTGCTGCTAATGTTATCTATGTTCTTTACCGCTGCTATTTTATGGTATCATATCTCTGATGTATGTTGATATCTATTGTATCATCTGTTGTATCAGATATTGTATCAATTTTGTATATCAATGTATTGTTATTTTTCTTCCGCTGTGTTGTTTACTTAGTTGTGTTATAAGCTCCAGCGACTCGGATTTGAACGGTCGAATCTACGGCATTCGAGTACGATGTAAAGTATGGATGTCGATTTTCAAACGCAAAAAATTTGTATCGTCACAGACACATTAATCAACTTTAGTTCTTGTAATATTAGCTAGGTTCTCCAGTCTTTGGGAGCACGATTGAGTGGTATTTCTTTACCCATTCCTTGATTGCAATTCAACAATTGCTGCTATAATCCCCTACGAAAAGTGGACAATCGGATCGATATGAAATGCACGTGATTGGATCGATACGAAGTGGTATACGAGTATCGATACGAAATGCATGCTGTAGGATCGATACGAAATGGTATATGAGTATCGATATGAAATGGATGCTGCAGGATCGATACCAAGTGGTATATGAGTATCGATACGAAATGCATGTTGTAGGATCGATACGAAGTAGTATATGGGTATCGATGCGAAATGCATGCTACAGTATCGATATGAAGTGGTAGATGAGTATCGATACAAAATGCATGATGCAGGATCGATACGAAGTGGTAGACGAGTATCGATACGAAATGCATGCTGCAGGATCGATAGAAAGTTGATCGATACGAATGGTGATCGGTACGAAAGGTGATCAATACGAAAATCACCATATCTTCTGGATTCCAAAACATGGATACGAAAATGGCCATATCTCCTAGATTACAAAACATGCATATGAAAATGACCATATCTTCTGGATACAAAAACATGGATACGAAAATGACCATATCTTCTAGATACGAAAACATGGATATGAAAATGACCATATTTTCTAGGTTCGAAAATACGGCTACGAAAACCATCATACTTTAATGGATACAAAAATATGGATACCAAATGCAACATATTTTCTAGGTTCGAAAATATGGATATGAAAAAACATCTTTTCTGGATTCGAATACACGAGCACGAAATACATCATATTTTCATGGATACGAAAATATGGATATGAAATGCAACATATTTTCTGGGTTCGAAAATATGCATACGAAAACCATCATATTTTCATGGATACGAAAATATGGGTGTGAAATTCATGATGAATGCAGTTCCTCTTAGATCTAGAACAATTTGAATAGAATAGAAGGAACCAATGAACGATAGATCTGGATCTCCTCCTTAGATTTTTGCAATCCAACGACGGTAGTAGATCCATAGAGCATGAGAAAATCTGGGTTTTCGCAGCGAAAGCACCAAAGTGTTTGCACCAAAATTGGTCACAACACTCTTCGAAAGTTTTTAAAGAGATAATATTGAAGAATATGAATTGAAAATGAGGATTATCTAACAAAAACTCCAAACAACAGGAATGTAAATGCACAGACAGGCGTTTTAGAGTGGTTCGGCGTGTTGCCTACGTCCAATATGAAGTTTTTTGCAGTTTTATTTATTCTCTTTCAATGATTACAAGTAGTTATAGTAATCAACAACAAGATACAAACGAAAATTCGAATTCAACAGCAAAAGTATGATGTAGGTCTTGATCCGGCAGAGTCTCAGCACTTCAGAATCAAAAGATCCAAGAAGATCCCTCTTCTGAAGGCTCTGGGGCTCTATTTATAGGCGTAGGAGGCTGAAACTTCGCTCAAACTTCGAGAGATTCGCTCTGGCACGTGAGGGGGACCACATGACCAATTCCAGAAAGTTTCGAGTTGATCTGTGATCGATACGAAATCATTTCTTATCGATCAAGATGATGTCCAATCGAGCTGAAATTTGGTATGAACGTTCCTTGTCTCGTGTGCAATCTCCTGTGAAAATTTCATTATATTTGGATCGGTGGATTGGGAGAAAAAGCCGATACGAAATGATGTTCTTCGCTAGGCTGCTTTGTTCGAATAGATTGCTTCGAATCGATGGTGGCACGCGCCTTCGTGATGACGTGGAGCGCAATCTTCGCCTCGATCCGGTCTTTACTCCGAGTTGTCCGCATCGACTCCACATATCTCGCCTTGTTCGTATCGAGGGATGACACGTCACCTAGGTGTGTCGACTTGATGGATTCGAATAAGGCCTCATTCATGGATTCGAATGGCAGTCATCGATGGACACGAACTACTGATGGTTGATGGATACGAACAAGCCTTTCTTTGGTGGATACGACCCACGTAGCTTCTCAATGGATACGAAGCCAATCGATGCGAACTGGAGCTCTTTGATGGATAGAATTAAGGCGATCTGATGGATACGAATTGCTCTGCCCAGTTGGATTCGATGTGAGGCTTCCATGATGGATACGAAGCAGTATCCGTTGCCTTAGTTGATGGATGCGAAGTGGGCTATCTGTCGATGGATACGAAGTTGGGAGATGCCAATGGATTCGAATAAGGAGGAGTCGATGGACTCGAATGAGATCGAGTCGGACCGAGGCACTTTGATGGATACGAAGTTGCTAGAACCTGATCGATACAAACGAGATCGATTCGAACCGGGGCTCGACGATGGATACGAAATTGACAATAGCGATGGACACGAAAGCTGGGTCGTTTCCTCTAGATTGAATCGATCGCATATTAACTTGGTTTGACTTGAAATTTGAAATGCTAGCCTCTATGGCTATGCTTGTCATGTCCTATCAATTGTAGCTCAATCTGGACTCGGACAAAATTCACCGATATCCATAGCGACGCAATGTATAACCAATTTTTGATGTGAGCTGTCTTTTGTTTTCGATCGATCTTTTGGTATCACGGCTTTGTCAAAAAGCAGGACAACAATATATACCCAAAAACGTAAAACCCATATCAATTTCGGTCCCAAAAGGCACGAATATAAAATCCCTTAAAGTCAAACAAATCTGGGTG
Source organism: Allium cepa (assembly GCA_030765085.1). Lineage (NCBI taxonomy): Eukaryota > Viridiplantae > Streptophyta > Magnoliopsida > Asparagales > Amaryllidaceae > Allium > Allium cepa. Next base: position 947,167,356 of record CM060938.1, on the reverse strand, counting down.
CCAAAAGGAACAAATATAAATTATCTTGGGTCTCCAAAAACATGTTTTCCAAAATCTTTTGCCCCTAACAACCATGGACCTATAAAAGCAAATAGGTCACAAAAATATTTTCTCTTGTAGGTGTGGTGGCATGCTAAGGAACAACAATAGGGTTACCCAGATTCTGGCTTTTCAAGGCACACGACTGGCAACAAATAAAAGTTTTTTATCCTAGTATAAAGGTGAAAGAATCACAACGGGCAACAATGGAAAATTATCGTAAAGGTAAAATAGGTAAGGGTATATTTACTTTGAATGATTTATTAAATGTGAAAATCAACACCATAATCCGAGTTAAATCAGACAGTTACATGATAAAGAAATGAACGTTGATTTTGATACTGACTTATTCAAAATTATTGGCTAATTATCTTTTTATGACGAGAACACTATAAGTATCTCTAGAAGTTTTTGAACTATCTCATATAGATTTGTTTGGACTAATGATGCTGCAAGTTTAGATGATAAGAAATATTGTCTTGAATTAATTTTTGATTACGCTATATACATGTGGATATATTTACTTATCTTACTGCTTCTGGATCTGATACTATGTTCACTGTTTGTTAATTAGCATGATTTCAATTCAAATTCAAGAGAATTTCATTTAAAAGCAATTAAAAATTATTTTAAGGTATTTTGTTGCATACTTCACGGTCTGATCTATGACATCTAACTAATGATAATCTTAAGTCAAACGAAAATTCAGATGCAAATTACACTGGTAATCTAGTTGGTAGAAAAATTGCTGCTGGAATGTGAATTATGTTGAGATATTCAGTAGTTACATCATATTCAAAGAAAAGATCTTCATATTTTTCATTTCAACTAATTTTCAAATAACAGACATTTTTCTTATAAAACCCCTTCCATAAAATCGTTTTTATTGACCTTGTTTCAATTAGTTAATTTGATTTAGTCATTATTTTTGAATTTGATCTTAAATGACTACATTAACTAATCTAACACCCTACTAATTATGGAAAAGATAAATAATGATCGAAAAAGTGATGAGTGTTGATATCAGTCATATATTATAACTTGAGACAATATATTTAGTAAATTTCTTTAAAAATTTAAACAAGATTTATAATAACTTTTGATTGGTAAAAATTCCATGACCATATCTATTTCTATCATATCTCTAATGACCATCACTCATCAAAATACCAATATAGTATGTTAATATGTGATATTTTAAATAATAAATTATTCGTTTTTCATTTTATTATATTTTTAGCAATAAAAACATCCATAGTGTTCACTCTCATTTAAAAGTCCTCACGGTTGTGCATGGGTAAATTACTTGGAATTTTTGATTATGTTCTTTCATGCTCATTTAAAAGTCCTCGAGGTTATGCATGTATGGAACACATATCAAAATTGATTATTAAATAGATAAGTTGATTCTAATCCCATTTAAAAGTCCTCACAGTTATGCGTGGTTAGAAGATGGTTGAAATTCATTTTTATTACAAAAATTTAGAATAATACTAATCTCATTTAAAAGTTCTAACGGTTTTGCATGGTTAGTAGATATTCAAATTCCTGATATAAATATACCACAAACAAACACAACTATATGCTTTTATATGATGACATCATCCCTAACATTCTAAAGTGGAATATGCGCCTAATAGAGTATTTATGATTTATGTTTGATTTTTTATTGAAATTTAATATTTATACTCGATTAGGTATTAATATTGTATTAATGTCCATTACTTTATCTCCATTTTTCAAACAGTATTACTCTTTTGCTGATAACAAAAGGAGTGGGGAGAGAAAAGTTATGATTTTGGCAAATAAAGGACAAATATTTTATTTTGTATTTTCTATTTGCATTTAGGTTCATTTGCATATGTTTTATTTAATTTCATGCATATATAAAGGAGGGCCTTTGCCGTAGAGAGGGAGCATTCAAATAGGAGGAGCAAATTGAATGATTAAATACATTTAATAAATTCAAAATCTTAAATATATGTTTGTTATCATCAAATTGGGAAGATTGTTGAATATGCTAGTATATGATTTTTGTTTGATGATAATTAACATATATATTCATTTAAATGTATTTGTTATTGTAATATTTTATTTTCACATAATTAAATTAATATTTGCTGAATAAAATAAATAGCACAAAATTTAAATTCAAACATATATTTTATTCAAACATGTATTTATTACAATTTTGGATATTACAAATTTGAGCTCTCACTATACACACAATTTTCAAACAATACAATTTTAAATTACAACACAATGTTTCACTATCCAATTATCAGTTATATTTGCACCTCACTGCATATCACTCATTCACTCGCATTTAATCTTCAACTCTATTCTAGGTTTAATCCAGCATTTGAGTTATCTGCAAAATAAACACTCATGCAGTAAAATTAAAAAAGAAATATTATTTGCAGTGTAAAATAAAATGTGTTTTTGAAAATGTTATTTGCCTCAATTATTTGGGTTGTTCGTCATCATATTTATTTATGAATTCATCTTGCACGAACAACTTTTGACATACACACTGTATCACTGTACATGCCATAAGGTCGTGCACACTGATATACCCTTTCTAAGATTGCAGGGACAGGCGAGCACAAGGTTAAACATAATTAAAAGCTAGGTTTAACTCAAGTACAATAAAAATAAAGTCACGACATTAGCACAAAGACAAACCCGAGCCAAAGCTAGGCTCAACTCAGGTGCATTACAAAAACATCAAAAAATGTCGACTATAGGAATTCAAAGACCAACACAAAACAAGCCTTGAGAAAAAATTAAATGTACACTTGAACCTAGATTGGTCGGTGGAACAAAAATGCACATGTCAATAGTGGTGGCTTCAAAAATAAACAAAACCTCAAATGGTCAGACTCACAAGTCCATTGGCAACATGTGTGAATGCAAAAAGCCTCATACATGTCAACTTCAAAAGGAGCCCAACAGTATGCAACCAAGACAGCAACTCACCCCACAATGCAACACAGGCCAGGAAATGAAATAACTCGAAGAAAATGCAAAACTAACCAAGGTTAGTCCAGAAGTAAGAACCATACAGCACGATAGTGAGTCACTCAAACACAAATGCAAATACATCGTACAATGTGAAATCGGTCAGCATAACATGAATGCAAAGCTTCCACCAGACCAGACTTTATAGTTCAGACATGTGTGTGTGTGTATGCAAACTAGCTCGTCGCTACAACTCAATGCAAGCAAATTCCAAAACTACAATTAGCCAGTACAAAAAGGGGTGGACTGCACACAAAGGAGAAATATATGCTATGCATAAAAAATTTCACATAGAACCAGACCTGGTAAAAATAGAAAGCAATTTGAGTTCATTTGCGAAAACAGTAAACAATGGAATGCAACTGAAGTGAACACACACACATATATATACATATATTTATGAATATATGTATACAACTGGAGATAAACATCAACATGGCTGTTTTAAAAATGATAAGTACACATGAATCACCATGTAGTGAACAAAGATAAAAACAAGTATATATGATGGTCATAGAAAACAATGAAGCATGCTCAGATATGGAACCAGATATAAATGGTCGAGTACAAGTTTCAATGAACTGTACTCAGACTCATGGAAATCTACAACATCAAAGTGGTCAGTCCATCAAATGAATGCAAATACAAGGCAATTTTTTTCCAAATCAATGTAAATCAAACCAGAGAAGGCTACACAAAGTCCACATAAACATATATACATATATGTACATATGAATGTGTACACATATATGAGTTCATAGGCAACAACCATGTCCAAGCAATCAACCTGCATCAGAGGCAAGCACAACAACAACAAATGTGTTCTAAGAAATGTAAATGAACACACATGAAAAAATGTATCAAAACCTAACATCAAATAAACAAGTGCAGAGTTCAAATTTTAACATTTCAGTAGAAACCAGACCAGACTCCACAAAGTATACAAGAAGCAGCACACACGCACCAGAGACACACAAGACCACATAATACTGCAACTACCAGAGTCCATCAAGCAACAACAAAGTGTATAGGTAAACCAGAGAATTCAATACAAAGGAGTCAAGCTCGAAATAAATCAGAGTTTATCAAGTCCAGTACATACATGATGCAACTAACATACATACATACATATACATCTACTATTAATAAAGAGAATTCAATGAATAGTATTTCCACGGTGTCCTTTTGAAATTGTAATGTCCCGCCTTTTCGCACGCTTTAAATCGATGATAATCCACACACGTCAGACTTAAAACATACAAAAGGGTGGATTTGTTATGGGGTAAATAAGAAAACAGAGAAGAAGAAAAAACAAAATAGAATCTTGCAGCGAAACGATAAAATATAATAATCAATATACAGTTCATAAAACTGTTTTAAAAAACATTTGTTTTTTCTTTATACAATAAATATCAGAGTTCACATACCAATAAATAACAATGTTGCGGAATACAGTGTGTAGTGGAACAATATAATGTATAATAATAATAATAATAATAATGAAATCTTCATCTTCGTCCTCCAGAAATAAAGTCTTCGATCCTGAAAAGCTCGGACTGACCCGAGCGAATTTCAAAGACAAAACACTCGAGTCAGAACTAAAAGATCTTATGAGAGTTAAATCAACAGAAATAAATATGAGTGCAGTAACTTAAGAGATGCTCGGGATTCACATCCCCTAAGGATCCGTTAAACTATTTACTCTGTAGTATATTTCGCTATTATAATAGTGTCTAATTGTAAAATAAACTTACTTTTAAATAGCGTTAAAGGGTTACCCATATAGCCCTTAACACAAATAATGCCAATACTCTATACAGCACCGTAATACCTCCTGATCGGGAGGCTACGAGAGGATACTCCATAGGTACGACACAAATAGAAACTGCTACAAGGCGCAACCGGGTAGGTGACACGGCACAACTAGCAATGCCAAGGTAGATATACCAATTACGCTTCCGTGTCGGTGGTAACGCGTAGCTGCTACTACCGCCCACCTCGAACAATATCCTCAAATCAAAGAAATCAAGAGTGGCCACCGAATCAATCCAAAAGTCAAAGTAGAATATCGAAGGGATGTGTCCGATCAAAGGTGCTACCTCAATTAACCCATCAATCGCTCCTGTTTTAGCCACCTTATTCCAACTCACAGGAGTTGGGTCCACGTATTTACCTCAAAGAAAATGCCGCTGCCATCCTACTTCATTCTGTAATCTCCACCTCGTACACGGTTGTTAAAGTGGTTTTCAGAGTTAGAAAAGAGTATGACAACTTCTGATCCCGGTCTCCTCAACAACCAAATGTTATTATAACACCGCGGTCTTTTTTTTTTCAAAATAGTTTATACTTTAAAACCATAATATAATATCCCTTTTCAAAACCATATACATACGATATAATTTTCTTTTTCTTTTTTAAACCAAATCAATATGATATCATTTCAAATATATCATCTTTCTAAGACCATACCACTTTAAAATTTATAATATCTCGAAACCATACATTTGAATTATAACTCTTCAAAACATAATACTTGGAAATCCATAGCTTTAAAACCATAACTTTGAATTTAAATGGTTTGGATATTCAACAGTATATAAAATAAAATGGTTTGAATTTAAAATTACTTTATAAAGCAAATAATTTCCACGACTTTAGAATTTTATTCTCTTTAAATTAATTCTAAATCCATAAATTTTAAATTCACTTTCAGTTCCAATAAACCACTTCAGTTTCAATATATTTCAAACTTTGAGTATTAAACAATTAGAAACTAAGGTTGGAAATTTCTATTCAACCATTAAAAGTCCTATTATTTTGTTTTAAATATTTGCATAATAAAACCATAATCATTTAAATAAAACTCAAATTACCTATAACTAAATATTTCCTCCAATTTATTTATACTAGAAATATTCATTTAATTCATCTCGAATAAAAATTTCAGTTATAAATATCATACCTTTTAACATTTCAAGTTAATAAATTCTACATCAACTTATGGAGTTTAATTCTTTAAAAAACACAATTCCAAATAGATTTCCAATTTAACTTCCGATCTTCATTGATTTAAATCATTAAAACTCTATATATACATATTCAATATCTTAACTTGTACTTAACCATTAAATAAAAAAGGAATCAAACTCCATTATTTAACTTATTTATTTTATTTAACAAATTTATACATTGCATAAATTCAAAAATTTAGCTATATATGTATATATAAAATAATATTTATATAAATAAAAATTTGATATTTATTTAACCGTATCCTATCCAAACCATAGAAATCATTTTCAAAATATTTATATATATATTGACCGATGGCGTCTGTATAAAATTTTCTATCCTATGGTCAAGTGATACGGATATTTATCATTTCAATCCGCAATTTAAAAATAAAAATTATGGTTATATATCATTTCAAACCGCAATCCCGAATAAAATGAAAATGCATAATAACTTGCAGTTTATAACAATATAAAATACAACATCCATTCATCCAATATCAACCATCAACCATTTATCAAAATCACCATCCAAATTCAAACAATACATTAATATATAACAGGTAATAAATAACAGGTATTAACTAACAGTTTATATTCAACAATAAATTTAATAACTTTTAACTGGGAGTTTATATGCAATAAACGAATAAATAACAAATTCTACTGGCACTTTATATGCAATGAATAATTAAATTAAATTAAATTAAATAAATGCGATTTAACTGAGATGATGAATAAAAGTATGCCAAACGTCATAAATAAATTTCTACTCATATCATAAATCAATTTAACAAATATAAGAAATTTTAGAAGTTGTGAGTTGGTTAAAACACTCACCTTTGATTTTAGCCCATAAAAATCCAAACAGTAGCGCAAAACTCAACAATCTCCAAATTCAACTAAACCAATTTCACGTTGTCCGGAATATAAATTTGAATCCAACAGAAGAAACCGCGCGTGAATCAAAGTTTATATGCAAAAGATATTCATGTTACAAGAAGTATTATTAAAATAAAAATTAGTACACGTTAAAAATATATATAAATAAAAAAAATTTAATACTTACGTTTTCTCAAGATGAGGCTTCGAAAAAATATTGAAGAACAACTAAGATGAGGACATGAAGTGTACGATAAATGAAAAAGAATCATTTTTATAAAAGAATGCTTTTGGTTTTGTAAGAATAAGAGCTTTTGAATATGAGGTGTTAGGAGAAAGAAGAAATAAGATGTAGGTTATTTATAATTAGGAAACGAATGTGGAGGGACAAAAATAAATGTCACGTTTTATTATTAAAGCTTCAGGTATTAATAATACATAAGGAAATGTAAGTAGGAATGGAAAAGTTTGCAAACGAAAGTAGAATTTTGTACACGTGAAAATGAGGTGGCAAGAATTAAATACAACCCAAAAGTTCTCTGGTATTAAATAGATGGAGAAATAAACAGATCAAGTATTAATAGTAAGGTAACTATTTTAAAACGTTCGTGCAACAACCAATAATAAAAAAATGAAGGGACCATGTACCTCGCACAACCTTTTGAAATTTATTTATTTTTGTAACGTAACCAAATTAACTTCATTAACTCAAGTAATATTCGAATTTCTACGCATTTTGGTTTTTGTCTACGCATAATAAATTTTTATACTTACCTTAAAAATGAAAACATTTGATTTGTTTTTCTCAAAATGATCTCTTATTATCATTAAAACACCCTTTTTGTTTAACACAAAATGTGCATTTCTTTTATTAAATCTATTAATTGCAATCAACGTTTCCTTTCCTTTTAATTGAAACATTTGTATTATATTAATTTTAGTTACTTACAAAGTTAAATTTTAAAACAGACAACTAAAATGGATAAAAAAAATAGAACAATTGTTTATTTAAACACGTTTATAAATTTATTGTTTATACACAAGAGTAACAAATAGATTATTTTCCTGTTCTTGTAATCAGTTTGTAAGATAAAACACAGTTCAAATAAACATATATTTCCTTCTTTAAAATCAATCTTTCTATTCTTTATTTTAATGAAATTAAACCTACATTCACAGATGAAACCTTCATTTTATTTGATGTAAATGTTTTTTTATTCATTGAATAGAAACTTTCCTTATATTTTCACAAAACATACGATGCTTTTAATTACACCTATTAAGTATTCTCTCTCCTATGAATTAGAAATTTTCAATTACATTCATTTCAGTTGATTAAGTTTCAAAATGGACTAAATAAATGTAACGAGAAGTAAAACAATTTTTCCTATCTAATAGTAATTTAAACATATTTACGTTAGTGGATACAAATAGTAATTACACATTTCTCACTAAATAATAGTTACTCATCTCTACAATCAATCTTTCAGCTAACAAACATTTCAAATAAATAAGCATATTTTTACTCTTTTACAAAACTTATTCATTTATATTCTTTTATTTTGATTTTCACTCCTTACTATTAAAGCAATCATTACATTATGAATACAATTAACATTTCTATTTCTTCTTATTACGTTCACACTACAGTTAAGGTTTTATTCCACATTAATGTAACATTTTGTTGACATTTATTTGAAAGTGATCAGTTAAATTGGTAACAACATTTTCACCATTATACACTGTGTAATATTTGTAAGTTAATCTTTACAAATAATTATTACAACAACACTCATTACACTACACTTATTCCATTTCTATCCATTACACATTGTTTTCTTAATAAATCAACCTTTAAATTACTAATTGCCTTTTAAATCCTACTATAAATCAATGCACACATTTATCAAAATTTGTACTCTTAATTTATTTATTCATCTTGATTTCATTCTTTTTATTAAATCCATTAGCACTCTATGAATAAAACTTACATTATTACCGTATATTACCTAAATTTACATTAACGTAATACAATTTAAATTTACATTATTACCAATTATTACCTAAATTTACATTATTACCACATATTACCACAAATTACATCATTTATTACTTTACAGAATACCCGACATTTCTATGCATCTTATTACATTTATATCTTGTAATTATTTTCTTAAACTCATAATCGTAATACAAAGTTTCATTTTAAATTTCAGTTGATTCCCACTCACAACTTAATAGCTTAAGTAAACTGGTAATCAAAAATAACGGTCACTATTTGCCCTAAATCACATTTATAGGTTTATAGTTTACAACAAATGTTGCAATGACTCATATGATACTGATTTTATCCAATTACCATTCAATTTATACTAATTCATCAATTTGTACAATATATCTCTTGTTTCCTTAAAATAAATTTATGTTTCTATAAAGTTTTCATTCACACTTCCCTTACTATATTAATAATCATTAAAGTAACATTTATTATCAATAACAACATTATAATTACTTGAAGAACACTGATTTTTCAATGACCATTTATTATAATTTGAATTCATTAATTTAATTCAATGCTTACATTTTGTTTTCATACATTCAGTTTATTTCCAAATATTCCTATTTACAATCAATTTTAACCTAAACAGTCGTTTCAATCAATAAAAATTGCATTAAATTTGTAACGATTCAAATTTTCACGTTCGAAAATCGACATCCATACTTTACATCGTACTCGAATGCTGCAGATTCGACCGTTCGAATCCGAGTCGCCGGAGCTTATAACACAATTAAGTAAACAATACAGCGGAAGAAAAGAAATGAATATCAATATATACAACATGATCCAATATCTGATACAACAGATGATACAATAGAATGATACAACTGAATATCAACACTATCAGAGATATGATACAATACAATAGTAGCGGAAAGGAAAAATAGATAACACCAGCAGAGAAACAAATAACCCTAAGATAGTCTTCAAGGAAGAACTCCAAAACTGTAACTCCGTCTCCAAGAACCCATTCAGAAATAGCTCGAACTCCAATAACGATGCACAAAGATAAGCAAGTGCAGTCCATATCCAAAGACTGAAATAGCTCCAGATAATCTACTAATCCTGACTATCTGAAAAACCCAACTTTAGACTGCCCATGTGTAAAATAGTGGGCACCCAGAGTTTAGGAAAGGAACAATGAACTCTAGGTCAATCGTGGGACTGGTGTGAGTAACAAAAACAGTTTTAATCTTTAAAACAAACAACAAAAGAATTAAAATAGATCCGCAATGCTTTTAGAAAATGTAACTACCATAAGGCCTCCCGCCACACACACAATGCAAACGCAGAATCGGAGGAGATTTCTCCTTAGGATAGTCAAACATGCTTGATATGCAAATTTCTTTGATATTATTACTATAAGTGCAAAGTGCAGGAAAACATTTCGAAAGTATAATATTAATCTTAGCCAACATAGACATTCCGAACTATGCCTACTATAGCTACCATGTTCAATAGCAGGTTACCGCCTCATTCCATGGTAGGTTATACAACTAAAACCGTACAGGGCACGTATTGTTTCTTTGGATTTCCAACAAATGGTCAGGCCAAGGAACTTCCCATTGCCACATGGGTACGCCTCTGGAGGGACGCCCTGAGAACCTTACCGGATCTCTGCCAACACAAGGCCGGGTTACATCTTAACTAGGTAACTACTGACAAAAGTATGCCATCCCCTGGTCGTAACCGACCTTTATCACAGGATTCACCAATAACCACAAAGAAATAAATTTGCAGCAACCACATAGGTTAAGTATCTGGGCTCCATACCATAATACCACCTCTATCCAGAAGGAAATGAACATACCATCAGGGGGCGCTATCCCCAAATAACCTTGCTGCATTCTTCCTGTTTTGACCATTACCGGGTTGTGAGGTTCGACGAAGTCTCGTCCGCAAAGCTACGCTTTTCACAAAAGCCACGCTTTGATCAACAAATGATCAGCAACACTCAGCATGCAACATTACCAAGTTGGGAATATATTACTGATTGTTTGCGCCAAAAATGGTCACAAACCCCAAGTATTGTGAAAGCACCAAACAACGAATATAAATCAACAAAATTCAAGCAAAAGTCTCAGATCCAAGCAAGCAACAAGCAGCAATGCAAAGATAACAATTAGAAACACAAGATTTATAGTGGTTCGGCTATCTCCGGCCTACGTCCACTTCAAAGTTTTAACTTTTATTGATGTTCTTTGATGGTTACAAGTGATTGCAGCAGTTACAATGACCGAATTTTGGCTACAACGGTGATGGAAAGAAATAGAATCAATATCCGGCAGAGTCTGGATGTTGAATTGCCAAAAGATCCCCTTTCTGTAGGCTCTGGGGCTCTATTTATAGGCGTAGGAGGCTCAGATCTCAAACTTTGGGAGACTTTTTTTGGCACGTGAGTAGGCTCACGCGACCGACCGAACCAAGTTTTGACTCGATCTGAGAACGATACGAAGTGATTTCGTATCCATCAAAAGATGACTCAATCGAGCTGAAACTTGGCGGGAACAACCTTTACCTTGTATGGAAGCTTCTGTGAAAATTTCATAGTATTTGGACCAGGGATTTGTGAGATATGATCGATACGAGGTTAAAGTTCCGTGTGCACTGCCCTGTTCAAATCCATGGTCTCGTATCCATCCTTTTCGAATCCATCCGAAGCAGGTGCGCATGGTGATGCGGTGTGACGTGGAGCGAGATTCTCAGATCGCTCCACCTTTTATGCCGAGTTGAAAGAGTATTTTTTGCATCCATCATCGGAGTTGAGTTCATGTTGACCCTTTCGTACAGTTTGCATCAATAGTGACGGCGCCATTTGCATCGATTGTTTAAAAGCGTTCGCATCGTCCGATCGTTGTGAAGTATGATCGATACGAACAGTCAGTGCATGTATGCGAACAAAGCCCTCATCATCGATAGAATTATGCTACTGATCGACCGATATGAAGTGGGATACCCCGAGATCGATACGAATAACATGACTCCAGATGGATACGAACCAATCGTCAAGTATGATTGATTCGATGCACGTTGGATACAGTTAGTACCTCACCGATCGATACGAACTCGATGGATTCGAACTAGGTGCGGACATTCTTGATCGGTTCGAACAGAGCTGAGGTGAGGCCAATCTGATCATTTCGAAACTGATCGATTCGAAGACGATCGATTCGAAGTCGATCGATTTGAAGTCACTAACTCCTGATGGATTCGAAGGGACCATCACCTCGACCTCTTCATGGATACAAATGGCATGCTCTTTCTAACTTGTATCGATCATATCTCATTCATACGAACTCCGATTAACTTAAAATTTGAAACTCTGGTTCCCATGACTTTGCTTGCCGTGTTCTATCAATTGTAGCCTGATCCGGGCCTGGACAAAATCCATCGATATCCATGGTTATCCTGCAATACATAGTTGATATTCATGACTAATTATTATTGATTTTCATTTTGTTTTGTGTATCTCATCTTTGCTAAAAGTTGGGATAACATTTTGCCCCCCAAAACATGCCTTTTGGTAAAAGGTGTGTTTTGATCATTCTCAAATTGAACGTAGTGAGTTCATGTTTTATTCAGAGCTTATAGCATTTTCAATCAAGTCCGCGGCTGTTCAAAGCCGAATCGTTATCAATTTCTTCCAGTGGAAGTAAAGAATGAATTTCTACAGTCTCTCTGGACTATCGATGGTCACTTCGGACCCTTGCCAAGCCCATTCTAGACTTGGCGATTGAATAGAAAGATCCCATTGCACTCCGGCGTTGCCATCTATCCCTTGCACTCCGGCCCCTATCTAGGGCATATAGCGATGTCTTGGTTGTTCTAAACCGATCATAGCCTCTCCAGGCTCTTGCTGGATAACATCCTGTCACTCTCCGGTGAAGGGGAGACAGCGTTAAGTGAGTCGATCCTGTTGCTCTCCGACGAAGCAACTCACTTCTTGCACTCCGGTTCAGTGCATCTGAACATTAAGCGATGTCATGGCCTAAATTGTGGGCCGATCACAGCCTCTCCGGGCTCTTATCGAATCCCGATCTAATCACTCTCCGGTGAATGAGAAACGACGTTAAGTGAGTCAATCATGTCGCTCTCCGGCAAAGCAACACACTTCTTGTACCACGGACCTCGCCTCTCCGGGTAGGGTCATAAAGCGATCATTTTCATATTGGTATTCAATATTCATCCTTTGACTCTCCGGTCAAAGATTTATTTCAAGAAATTATAATTTATTTATTTAAATTCAAGTCCTAGATGTTCAATCTCAAACATCAGGAAAAAGCTAAACATTGCCTCTCCGGGCATATTGGTCTATCTCCATCTTAGAGCATGCCAAGGGATCTCTCTGGTTCCCATACATGAGTAATTGGAGTAGCCATTTATTCTGAAAACAAATCTAAATGAAAATATTTGACCGAAATCCAAATCCTGGACTTGGCCCCTGCCATCTTTAATCAGTCGATGACGAGTGGTGATCCCGATCCAGGATCGTTTCTGTTAGGTGGAGGCGGTAGTCGTTCAGGCCTTACCGCCGCTGTCCGCTCTCTGACATATTGTGGCAATCTACCACTCCTGCCATGTTCTTCCACCTCATCCTTTAGGTGACAGAATTCATCTATAGCATGCCCATCCAGCTCATGCAATAGGCAATATTTTCCAGTTCTACGCTCACACTCAGTGGGATCTCTCCTGGGTGGTTTTCGATAGGGGAGTTTCCACCGAGTTTCAGTGTAAATCCTTTCTAGACTTGCCGTGAGATCCGTGTACTGTCTAAATCTAGGCTCTCGGAATTCCTTCCGTTTATCAGGACCATCACGTCCATCGTTCTGCTTTCTCTTTCCTTTGTCCACACTGGACTGTTCCCTGACGGTTGCTTCGCCCTGCACAACATTTATTTCTTTCCTCTCGGCTCGTGACTCTTCCAGCCGAATGAATCTTTCAGCTTCATGATAAAATTCTCCAAGACCTTGTGGGGGATCTCTTGCCAAAGAATCTCTGAATTCTGTGCCTTCCCTAACTCCCGCTACCGCCGCCATCAAATTCATCGATGGATCCGGGTGATCTACAGAAGCCACCGTTGCATTGAATCGCAATAAGAAATCTTTTATGGACTCTCTGGTCTTTTGCTTGAGTGAGGCTAAAGTCATCATGCTCTTGGGTCGCGTCACGTGGACCCTGAACTGTCTCATGAAGCATTCTACAAGCTCGCCCTATGTTCTTATTGATCCGTTCTCTAGCTGCCTAAACCAAAGTGCAGCTAAATCTGACAAGTATAGAGGGAAGCATCGAGCCATCACTTCCTCGGGTGCCCCCAGCACCTCCATGTGTCTGATGTATCTGGTAATATGCATCGTCGGGTCTGACCTCCCGTCATAAGGATCCAACGTAGTTAGTTTAAACTTTGGAGGATTCCTTGCATACCTGATGTTCGAAGTGAACGGACTCCGGCTGACTTCATGTAATCCTCCACTCGACAATCCTTCTCTCATGATTCGTCGCACTAGACCAATCATTCTTTCATCTCCATCCGGGGGTTGTCCCCTTGTCATGTTTCTATCCCGCCCTCCAAGTCTTGAAGCGAACTCCGGTACATACTCTTCATGTGGCTCAGTAACAGTAGCATTGACTCCAGCTTGCTGAGATTCGTTTATGGGTCTTCCAGTATCTGATCCTAAGGGTCTGCCCCCAAGTCCTTGTTGATTGCCTTCGGATCCTGCACTGCGGTCTTGAACCTGACCTTCATTGGCCTCCGCACTCCAGACTCCTTGTCCTGCACTTGCAGCCGCTGTAGTCGGCCCAAGGTTCTGTACGTTCGCTGCTCTTATTTGCTCAAGGAAATTCTGCATCATCTCTTGGTGACTCTTCATCATGCTTTCGCGTATCGAATTAGCCATAGCCTCCATCTCATCTCTAGTGATGTACATCGAAGCCTGTCCTTCTCCAGCTCCAGAGGATGCTTCTTGGCTTCCTTCTTGTTGGCTCCGATCAGCTCTTTGTCTTGTTTGTCGAGTCATTGTCTCTGAGTCGGGATTCTTCAAGCTCTTAAATCTGAATTCTGAATTTGGTGTAGCGGGTGCTTGTTCTTCTTAGTGAAAGCAACAAAGTGTTTGCGCCAAAAATGGTAACAAACCCCAAGTATTGTGAAAGCATCAAACAACGAATATAAATCAACAAAATTCAAGCACAAGTCTCATATCCAAGCAAGCAACAAGCAGCAATGCAAAGATAACAATTAGAAACACAAGATTTATAGTGGTTCGGCTATCTCCGGCCTACGTCCACTTCAAAGTTTTAACTTTCATTGATGTTCTTTGCTTGTTACAAGTGATTGCAGCAGTTACAATGACTGAATTTTGGCAACAACAGTGATGGAAAGAAATAGAATCGATATCCGGAAGAGTCTGGACGTTGAATGGCCAAAAGATCCCCTTTCTGTTGGCACTGGGGCTCTATTTATAGGCGTAGGAGGCTCAGATCTCACTCAAACTTCGGGAGACTTTTTCTGGCATGTGAGTGAGCCCACGCGATCGACCCCACCAAGTTTCGACTCGATCTAAGATCGATACGAAGTGATTTCGTATCCATCAAAAAATGACCCAATCGAGCTGCAACTTGACATGAACAACCTTTACCTTGTATGGAAGCTTATGTGAAAATTTCATAGCATTTGGACCAGGGATTTGTGAGATATGATCGATACGAGGTTAAAGTTCCGTGTGCACTGCCCTGTTCGAATCCATGGTCTCGTATCCATCCTTTTCGAATCCACCCGAAGCAGGTGCGCATGGTGATGCGGTGTGACGTGGAGCGAGATTCTCGTATCGCTCCACCTTTTATGCCGAGTTGAAAGAGTATTATTCACATCCATCATCGGAGTTGAGTTCGTGTTGACCCTTTCGTACCGTTTGCATCGATAGTGACGGCGCCATTCGCATCGATTGTTTATAAGCGTTCGCATCGTCCGATCTTTATGAAGTATGATCGATACGAAAAGTTAGTGCATGGATGCGAACAAAGCCCTCACCATCGATATGAATTATGCTACTGATGGGCCGATAGGAAGTGGGATACCCCGAGATCGATACGAATAACATGACTCCAGATGGATACGAACCAATCGTCATGTATGATCGATTCGAAGCATAATGGATACGGTTAGTTCCACACCGATCGATACGAACTCGATGGATTCAAACTAGATGCGGAGATTCTTGATCGGTTCGAACAGAGCTGAGGTGAGGCCTATCTGATCGTTTCGAAACGGATCGATTCGAAGACGATCGACTCGAAGTCGATCGATTCGAAGTGACTAACTCCTGATGGATTCGAACCTGATGGATTCGAAGGGACCATCACGTCGACCTCTTCATGGATACGAACGGCATGCTCTTTCTAACTTGTATCGATCACATCTCATTCATACGAACTCCGATTATCTTGAAATTTGGAACGCTGGTTCTCATGGCTTTGCTTGCCGTGTTCTATCAATTGTAGCCTGATCCGGGCTCGGACAAAATCAATCGATATCCATGGTTATCCTGCAATGCATAGTTGATATTCATGACTAAATATTATTGATTTTCATTCAGTTTTGGGTATCTCAACTTCGCTAAAAGTTGGGATAACATTGATAACCTTTAACAACATAACCTCTGAGCTCGTACGTCTCAGAGAAGGGTGTTAAGCTAAGAGAATAAATTCTCCGCCACCAACAGAAATGCATTTGCAAGAAATCTGCTCTATATCTCAAAATGTAATGTCATGCATACAGTCCATACAAGTCTGTTCTGGGTTCGAACAGAACCGAAGGCACTTCCGAAGAAGGCCTTGCAAAAACGGGTATTCACAATCCTGATCGGACTCCACATCACATATGGAGAACTCTATACCGGAGCAACTCAGTGCAGATTCAACCGACAGGTTATCCTATCTTTCTTACAAATACTCGGTCTTCGACACCGGTCATCAAATGTTATCCATAACGTCGTGTCACTATCCGGAATGGGTTATATGACACAAAGGTCCTCTACCGGCTAATCCGAACAATGAACACAATATTTTAAAACATATGGATATTGGGATTTCAATTAAGTCACAACTTATTACCCAAGACAAATGGTTTAAACAAATTACCATTTACAATCTTTTAAATGAAAAGATTCATTTCACAAACTTTACCTAGTTTCACAAAGATCCATTCTTAGATTTTCAAATCAATTTCCATTTCAATTGGATTAACTCATTAAATCTTTAAATCAATGATTCAACTTATAGCTTTCGAAACTCGTTTCTAAAGATTTATCCATAACTTGGAAAAACCATTTCAATCTTGAAATCCTTTTAACACAAATTGGAAATTCATTCCTTATATGAGAGCTTTTATTATTTGAAAAACAAACGGTTTCCATTTCGGAAAAATCCTATTTCATTTATACAGGTTAAAGCCATTGGGTTAAATTCAAATTCCCAAACAATACTATAAAATTGTTCAAAACCATATAACACCTTTATAATATATATAATCTTTTTAGACTATAATTTCCACTCATTAAATTCAATTTCAAATATTGAATTCAAATTTAGATCAAATTATTTAAATTTCAAGTTTTATTAAGTTATTCAAAATAACTTTTATTTTTGAAACCCATTTTCAAAAACTCTCAATTCCAATTCCAAAACTATTTTGGATTCAAGAATTCAATTTCTAAAATTGTTAAATATCTGTGACTTAACCGATTTCCTCATGAAATCCATATTTGTGTGTGTACTCTGTGGTCCAAGGTTTTTACATAATTGTGCAACATCATTCAATCATCACATATCAAAATACAGAAATATAATTGGTAAGCGGTATAAACTATAACGCTTATCGTTCATTCACATATTCATAGATAGTAAACAAATGTATCACAAATAACTGAATAAATTATACACAGCTCAATCCACAGAACAAAATATCACAGATCAGATAGGACAATCAATTCAAGGTATCTCATACAATACAATCATTCATAAGTAAGGTCAAGCATTCAATAAACATTTATAAGCAGGATTAATTAATTGTTTAATCGTAATTAACTCAATTTATTTCCAATCAAATTTATCCAATTCTGATTTATTAATTACAAACCATTTGATATAAATTTATTTATCAAACACTTTAATTTATTAAATTATTCTTAATTAATCATATTAATTAAATTAACCTCTGAACCAATTACATAATAAATCAACCCCTTAACTAATTATTTTAAGAAATTAAACCTTTAATTACTTACCACTAAGTAATTACACTTACACAATTTCATAAATGATTATCATTAATTAATTAATCTAATTAATTGTTAAAATTAATCACATAAATTAATTATTTAAATAATCGTAGTTAATGACCATCATTAACTAATAACAATTCTTTAATTAATTTGCTAAAGAAATTATTTACATTAATCATCATTAATTAAAATTTATTAACCATTAATAAATCATTAATTAATCATAATTTGTTAATTAATTAAGTTCTAATTGTAACATAATCAGTTCTTAATTACAATCAATTAATTATTCCTTAATTAAATTAACTTTAATTAATAATTTTTAAACTTGTAGTTACTAAGTTAACTAATATAAAACATTAATTATCCATTCTACTTAACTTAATAGTTAATGAATTACAAATCATTCAGTCTTTGTTTACTTATGTAAAACTCATATTTATTAATGATTTAATTAACACTGACAAATATTGTGACGACCCCCCATGACTCCTGCACTTAAACAAGGAGATAGTGCGCTGAAAGGCGTGCCCGGCAGCCATGGACGATCATCAAGGTAAGGTAAACACAGAATAGTCTATCGTATTACTCACAGCGCATGGATAAAATACAATAGAAAAGTATACATAGTGAAGCTCCATAGAACAGAATCTCATCATATAAACTCATATTAGTTTGGTACAACAATCTGAAAAGTCAATACAGCAAGCCTCACTACATATCACTCAGAGTAGATACAAACACCGGAACATCCAGTACATATAGTAAGAAAATAACATGCAAAAGCCTCCAGCTCGTCTTCGTCATCAACAGCGTTGGTCACTAAGAACAGCACTGTCACCTACTACCTAGTCTGCCCATCCCAAAATGGATGAACAGCCCAAGGTAATAAGAGTTGAACATAAAACCTTGGGTCAGACAAAAGTCCTAGTGAGCGGTAAATCAACTATCAAACATACCAAAAGAGCATAAAGGGTAAAAAGGAATAGGAACGCAACCATCCCACTCCACCTCTTTCTACAGTGATAGCCCCAAGACACACTAAGCAGAAACAAACATAGCAATGCAGACAATTAAAGTAAAGCAATTATCACTCGAGTCAAGGTCAATGTTTTCCAAGTACAAACCCCCAAGGCCTAAACCAAGATCAGATAAGCACCCAAAAAGCACCGCTCTTGAGACCGAATGATGATACAACCAAACATCCTTGACTCTGGCTATCACTGTTATCATTGCCTCGATATCACCGTTAATTGAATGACCGGCTCATTCTTTCATCCGTCCGTCAAGGGCAAATGGTAACCCCGGTTCTAGACAGAACTCCGCACGTCGTCGTGACCCATGCCTAGGACTATCGAATCTGCCCAGAGTACTCGACGATCAACTATTAGTCTTTTGGGACTATCGAATCTGCCGAGCGTACTCTTGCTTTGAGTCTGCTAGAACCTTCAATAACGATGAAATCTCAGCCTCCTAGTCATCCTCCTTGACGATTATTCTCATACTAGCTCAAGCGCCTCTTGAGCCAACCATTATCAACGAACTCGAACCATATCACGAGTTATCAACATGCTTGGTATGATCCCGTCTGGATTAAACCAAGGCTATCTCACATCATGCTTTGCTTCATCGCATCATAACAAAGTCCCATCTCAACATCATGCTTTGCCTCATCGCATTATAGCAAAGTCCCATCTCAACATCATCCTTTGCTTCATCACATCATAGCAAAGTTCCATCTCGACATCATCATCAAATCTATCCATATGAGCTTTATCATCCGCTTCATATGCCACGAGCAGCTTTCCTTATTCAAGAGCCTTTCCACTTAGCTTTTGAATCATCTTCGACCAACTTATCCAAATCAAATCATCAATCAACTAATTTATAACAATCAATCAGATCAATCATTAATCCAAGTGATCAATCATTCAAACAAGATCTAAATAAACAGTTATAACAATAATGGCAATTTCGTAAATAAAGAGTCCAAATCTAACAAGCATGAATTCTAAGTAATATCTTGATGAATGAACTAGCATAGGTTAACATGTAGTAAAGTGGATATCAAAACTTTATGAACGATGGATCTACATGCAGACTTAAGGAAAATGCATGAAATCACTATCTTTAACACACAAACAAGCCACCGATCCAATATACTCTTTTGGGTCCATGTGAGAGATAACCACCACTCACCGAATCACCTAAACGCTTCAAAAGCAACTAACTTCAGATCTGGACAGCAAAGGATCTAGCTTGATCCGACAAGATTTCCCTTCAACGATGAAATCTCTCTTCGATGGATGTAGATCTTCAACTATGGCTCTTGGATCTTCGATTTAGATGGATGGAAGCACAAGATTAAAGTGGAGAAAAGAAGTGAAGAAGTGTTGTAGCCGAGCCCTTAAAATAGCAGCACTTCGTCGCTTCAAAATCCGGATCACAAAAAGTGAGATAAGGCCGTACGTTTATAGGCTAAACCCTTAAGTCGTTCGCCCCCCCTCAAGTCGGTCACGACTTAACAAGGCCCCACGACTTACGACTCATCAACCCCACGGCCTACCGACTCAATCCTCTACGCGACCTAACTTAGACACGGCTCAACACACACGCGACCTAACACAAATACGGCTCAACACACACGACCTAACATGCAAGCCGCGTCCCTCCCTAAGTCGTCTGGACGACTTAACAACCTACCGACTCATGACTCAATGACTCAATGACCTAGCGACTCAGCAACTGAACACAGGAGACGACCTACTGACCTAACTACATAGCCGACCCAACGACTTAACCTATTACCTTAAGTCGCTCGAACGACCTAACTATAACACGGCATAGCCGACCTAACCTTAACTCGTTCACGACCTATCCCATTAAGTCGCTTGCTCCTATAGGTCGCTCCAACTCCTAAGTCGTTAGTTCCCTTAGGTCGGCCAAACCCTTAAGTCACTCACTCCTATAGGTTGGTCACTCCTATAGGTCGGTCACTCCTATAGGTCGGTCTCATCCCTTAAGTCGGCAAATCTCTTAAGTCGCTTACTTCTATAGGTCGGCAAACACCTTAAGCCGTTAGCCCTTAAGTCGGCAACCACTACCACTAACTCCTCTAAGTCGTCTAATCCCTTAAATCGCTCACCTCCTTAAGCCGTTCACTTTCCTTAGGTCGCTCCATCCCCTAAGTCGCTCCACCGACTTATGCTACGACGCGACCTAACCCTGGATGACTCATCTCTGGGCGACTTAAGCTCAAAACGACTTAACAACACCAACAACCTAATGACAATAGTTCTACGATTCCTCGATCCGTAAAAATACGGGTCGTTATATTCTCTCCCCCTTAGGAATTTCGCCCCCGAAATTCCAAACAAATAAGAGCAACCAAAACTATTCTGCATGCCTACCATCCATAGCAACCAACAAACCATGCATCCAATTACTAGCCTAGCATGCAGAATTCTAAGACTAGAACAAGTTACAAATTCATAAGATGTCAGGACACCTTAGGGCCATACCTCGAAGAGTTCAGGATGAGCTGCCTTCATCCTCTCTTCCTCCTCCCATGTACAGTCGTTTACATCATCACTCCATTGTACCTTGAGCAACCTGACCACCTTCCTCCTAAGCTGTTTCGTGTCAGTTTCCACAACACGAAGCAGCTTACGAGGTCTTCTAACAACTGGATCAACTTCTCAATCTTCACAACCATCAACAGAAACCACTGTACTTGGGTCATGCACATACCTCCGTAGATATGATATATGAAAAACATTGTGCACACCCGACATCTTTTCCGGTAACTCCAACTTATAAGCGAGCTTTCCAATTCGCTCGACGATCGGGAATGGTCCAAAAAATCTCGGAGTCAATTTACCTTTCTTCCCGAATCGAATAACATTCTTTAGTAGAGAAATCTTCACAAAAACCATATCACCTACACCGAATTCAAAATCCTTACGACGCTTATCGGCATAACTTTTCTAACGGTCTTGGGCTGCCTTCATTCTTCGCCGAATGATCTCTATACAATCCGTAGTCTGTTGAATCATTTCTGGCCCAAGTATTAACTTTTCTCCTATTTCCAACCAACATGTCGGAGAGTTACACGGTCTTCCATACAATGCTTCATACGGTGCCATACCAATGCTTGACCGGTAACTGTTATTGTATGAAAATTCCACCAAATGAAGATGATCATCCCATGATCCTCCGAAGTCCAAAACACATTCCCTGAGGAGATCTTCCAAAACTCGGTCGACTCTCTCGGTCTGACCATCTGTTTGAGGGTGATAAGCTATACTCAAACACAACTCGGTTCCCAAAACTTCCTGGAAGCTCTTCCAAAATCCACTAGTGAACAATGGGTCTCGATCGCTCACTATACTTTTCGGAATACCATGGAATCGAACTATCCACTTAACGTACAACTCAGCCAATTTCGGTGCAGTCCTGGTTGATCGAACATGAATGAATCTTGCACTCTTAGTCAAACGATCTACGATGACCCAAATCCCTTCATTTCCCGCCCTTGTTCTAGGTAGACCATCGATAAAATCCATCGATATTTGCTCCCACTTCCATGTAGGACCTTCTAACGGCTGAAGCAATCCACTGGGCTTCTTCTGCTCGGCTTTTACCAACTGGCAGTTCATACATTTGGAAATAAAATTTCCAACATCCTTCTTCATACCTTCCCAATAATAGGTTCTCTTCATATCCCAATACATCTTATTTCCACCTGGATGAATTGTCATCTTCGAGTGATGACTTTCCTTCAGAACTTCACCTCTCAATTCATCTATATCGGGAACAACTAGTCGTCCTTGCTTCCGAAGCCAACCCTCTCGATCGACCTTGAATCCTTTATCCTTCTCTGGATCCAATCCAGATTCCAAATCACAGATAATATTGACAAGCTTATCGTCTCGCTTTTGGCTCTCGCCAATTCTTTCCACCAGAGTAGGTCTTATTGATAAGTTTGCCAACATCTTAGGTTCCAATTCACATCTAGGCCTGAACTCAAATCCAGCCAAATACTCGCGACTCTTCCATTCTGAAAACATGGCTCCCAATTCTGCATGTCTTCGACTTAACCCATCTGCCACTGCGTTACCCTTTCCCGGAGTATAGGCTATACCAAAATCATATGATGCTAAAACCCTAGCCATCGTTGCTGTCGAAGATTCAAATCCTTTTTGGAGAAAAGATACTTCAATGACTTATGATCTGTAAACAACTCAAATCGGACTCCCAATGGGTAATGTCTCCACATCTTCAAAGCAAATACAATTGCCGCTAACTCCAAATCATGAATCGGATAATTCTTTTCATGCGGCTTCAGCTATCGACTTGCATATGCAACAACTTTACCCTTCTGCATCAGCGCTGCTCCAAGTCCAGTACCACATGCATCGGCGTAAACCTCCATCTCATCATTTCCACTTGGAATAGTCAAAATAGGAGCACTTGTTAGTTGCTCTTTCAGGATTCCGAAAGCTTGTTCACACTTAGCATCCCATCTGAAAACTTGGTTCTTTTTCGTCAATCCTGTTAATGGTGCTGCTACCTTGGAAAAGTCTTTGATAAATCGACGATAATATCCTGCTAATCCAAGAAAACTTCTCACATCAGATACATTCTTAGGTCTAACCCAATCCTGGATCGCTGCCACCTTGGCGGGATCAACCGCTATTCCATTTCCAGAGATAATATGGCCTAAGAACCTCACTTCACTCTTTCAGAAGTGACACTTCGAAAACTTAGCCTTCAGCTGATGTTTTCGCAGGGTTTCCAAAACAATACGCAAGTGCGTCTTGTGCTCTTCTTCAGTTCTGGAATAAATCAAAATGTCATCCCGAACACAAGTACAAACTTGTTCAACTGATCCCTGAACACTCTATTCATAAGATCCACAAAATATGCTGGTGCATTGGTCAATCCAAACGGCATTACCAGCCACTCAAAGAAACCGGATGGTGTCCTGAAAGCAGTCTTCGGCACACTATCCTTTGCCACTCTCAACTGGTGAAATCCCGTTGGCAAATCCATCTGAGAAAACACCTTAGCTTCGTGAAGCTGATCAAACAAGTCATCTATTCTCAGCAATGGATACTTGTTCCTCCTAGTCACTTTATTCAGCTCACGATAATCCACACACAACCTCAACGATCCATCCGCTTTGGTTGCAAACACAACTGGTGCACCCCATTCGGACACACTACGCCGAATGAATCCTTTCTGTAAAAGGTCATAAACTTGCACCTTCAACTCTTGCTGTTCCCTAGGCGCCATTCGCCTAAGAGGCATCACAACAGGTCTGGCTCCTTAAACTAAATCGATACAAAACTCGATCTTTCTATGCGGCGGTAACCCTTTGACCTCGTCAAAGACATCCTCAAATCCATTCACAATAGGCACCGATGACAGTCCATCCCGTGGAACAACTAGCAAATACATGAAGCTCATGAAGACGCCTTCTTCATGCTTACATCGTATCACAACCCTTCGCCCCTCCACATTCTCGACTGTCACCTCAAGCCTCTTACAATCAACCCTTGCCGCATACTTCCTAAGCAAGTCCATACCCAAAATAATTCCGAACCCCTCAAAGTTCAGAACAAAACAATCACAAACAAAAAAGCAATCATGACTCGACACAACCAGACCACGGCATACCATACACAAACAAGACGAACCCCCAACTGGATTAGTCACAACCAGTGGTCTATCCACGATATCCGGTTCCAAACCCAACCGGCCTACATGTTCATTACAAACAAAAGAATGCGACGCTCCAGTATCGAATAACACCCTAGCTAGAATACCACAAATGGAAAGAGTACCTTGTACCACCACACTCTTTCCTTTCTCTTCCGCAGTAGGAGCTTTTAAAGATGATGGCACAGCCCCCAAAGCATAAGCTTGCACAATCTGTTTATCCTTCCTCGGTTCCGGACAATTCTTCTTGATATGCCCCAGCTTGTCACAGTTGTGGCACTTCACTGGCACCTTTGGATTCTTGCAATCTCTAGAGAAATGGCCCTTCTGCTGACAATTGTAGCAGGTCACTTCGCCCTTCGGCTTCTTCTGGCCATCCTTACTCTTCTGTTGCTGCTGCTTCCTCTTCTTGGTTCCACCCTGCTGTGGTTTAGACCCTTCCTTGGTTACAGCAACAACATATCCTTCTTTAGGAAACAAATTCTCATGCCTCAGAGCTTTCTCCACAAGCTTCTCAAATGGGTCATCCAAATGATCCACCAACTGCCTCCCAAGATAACTGTCCAAGCCTGTCACAAACTTCTCGTTCTTCTGATATGGGGATTCAATATATGACGAGCATACTTGGACAAAGCTTCGAACTCAGAAACATACTCAAGAACTGGTCTTCCACCTTGCTTGAGCTCCACAAACTTCTTAAACAGAACATATTTCTGAGCTGTAGAAATGAACCTAGCCTCAAATCTAGCTTGAAATTGCACCCAAGTGATCTCTTCCTCCGGAGTATCAATGGTGACAGAATTCCACCAATCAGAAGCTCTTCCTTGAAGCTGTCTTGATGCAAGCTTCCTCTTAGTTGCATCCTCAATTCCCAAGTCACCAAAGATCCTTCTACAAGCATCTATCCATCTCTGGACTTCAATGGTTGATTCTGTCCCCAAGAAAACCTTTCCTCCAAGAGCAGTATAGTCTTTACACAACTTAGCAAAATCCACCGGTTTTGGAGTTTGAACTTGAACTCCAACATCTACCGTTGGCCCCGGAGCTGGCATCCTTCTCATGATCGAAGTCATCATGGCCTCGAACATAGAAGCATAATCAACAACCCCCTCAACAGCACCGCCTTCCCTAGCAGCTGGTCTCTCTCTTCGACTCATTCTTAATATCTATAAGAAAATGATTAATATACCTTGAGAAACAACTGCATAAGGAGTTCAAATCCTTCTAAGCTACTATATTATATATAGTAATCATCCATAAAAATTATAATTACGTCTCTCATACGTAGTTACGTCAACGAGCATTGGCTAAAATCGATTAACCAAAGCTCTGATACCAAATGTGATGACCGCCCATGACTCCTGCACTTAAACAAGGAGATAGTGCGCTGAAAGGCGTGCCCGGCTGCCATGGACGATCATCAAGGTAAGGTAAACACAGAATAGTCTATCGTATTACTCACAGCGCATGGATAAAATACAATAGAAAAGTATACATAGTGAAGCTCCGTAGAACAGAATCTCATCATATAAACTCATAATAGTTTGGTACAACAATCTGAAAAGTCAATACAGCAAGCCTCACTACATATCACTCAGAGTAGATACAAACAGCAGAACATCCAGTACATGTAGTAAGACAATAATATGCAAAAGCCTCCAGCTCGTCTTCGTCATCAACAGTGTTGTTAACCCTCAATTTTCTACGACTCAAGAACTGCACGACTCAAACAGATTACGCGACTTAACGAGTCAAGGATTGGTCGACTTAAATGAGTCAACGACTTAAGGAAGTGGACGATCTATGACTCAAGTTATGGACGATCTACGACTCAAGTTATGGACGACCTAACGGTTTAACGAGTTGAAGGACTTGGTGACTTACGACATAGAGAAGTCAGCGACTTAACGGTTTAAAAGAGAAGGGATGCTTTACGACCTAAGACATCCATGACTTAAGGTTTCTACGACTTAAGGGAGTATACAGTCTACGACTTAAGGAAGTCCACGGCTCAAGGACAGGATGGCTTAACGATTCAGGAGATGGCACGACTTAAGAAGGAAATGAGTTAACGACTTAAAGCTATCTGCGACTTACGACCTAACATGTGTCGTGAGAAACTTAAGAAAATGAAGCGCTGCTCCTTACTTAACACGGTGGCCTCTTAACTCGTACACGATTCAGGACTTGGGATATTATCTGAAGGAAACAAGCTAACCAGTTAAGCCACGACTCACGACCTAGCTTGAGTCATCCACGACCTAAAGCTACTGAGTAAAGTCCGATCCCGCATCACTTATACAAGAGGATATTGACTCGTGGGCGACTTAGGACATATACAAGTAAACCTTTGTGAGACCATGGGGCTTGGCCAGATAAGTCGGCCACGACCTACCATAAGTCGATGACGACTTACGACCCAAGGGGAAAATTTCCCTATAAATACCAACCTACCTCAAGCATGAAGGGGACTTTTTGGACAATCTCTTCAAGCGCCGATACTCTGCCAGTTTCTAAACCAACTCTATACTTGAAGTTTCGAAGAACACTACAAGCTACTTTGAAAGACTTTCACACATCCGACATGGATTCGAAGACTTTCATCTACATCGAAGCTTAAGCTACTTGCTCAAAGTGTTTTGTAACTAAAGAGATTTGTACTTGAAGAGCATTGTATTGTTTTGTAACAAGATCAGTAATAAAGATACCTAAAGTGGACGTAGGCTACTCCTTAAGGCGAACCACTATAAATCACTGTCTCTTATTGTATTTTCTGTTATCTTAGCCGATATTCTATTCCCGAACCATCGGGTGGTACTTTCACACTCACATTTCAGACATCGGGGTGTTAGCGTTCGATTTTAAGCGTTAACATTTTTGGTGCTTTCACTGAGAACCCAACTTAGGATACTTCCATCATTGTTCCGCAAAAGTTCGTGGAAAGGATTTCTTTTAAAACCAGAAGTTTATTGGAAATAATGGCTCCTGGGAGAAAACGAAGTTCTGTAAGATCCGACAATGTTCAAGAGAATACCGCTACCTCTCCTCCTTCAAGTCAAGCAGCTCCAACTGTTGGGGTTACGCGAGCAGAATTGGACGCCGTAGTTTTGTGGTTGAATCAACAGTTGAATGCCTAGAATGCACAATTGGAGGCTCAGAATGCCAAGAACGCCCTGATCTTAAGTAAGTTGAATGATCTACTTGGGGCACACCGTCAACCGATTAATAATGATGGAAACCCTACTGTGGGAGTTCAGGATGTTGAAGGGAACATTTCTCAAAGAGCCGCAGACCCTGTGGAAAGGACACCTCCCCAAGCTGGAGGATCAGGGCCGCAGCCGACCCTCCGTGAACGATTGTCAAGACAGAATTCAAAGAGAGTGGCTGATGTTTGCCCTCCAGAGCCTCTAAATGATGAAGAGTATTTTTTGGGTATGCTTCGTCAAATCATGAAGGAAAATATGCGAAGAGATGAAGATGAGAAAGAGTTGTGTTTTGCTCCAAGCAAAACTCCATTTACCGAAAAGATCTTGAAGGCAGAGTTCCGAAGGAAATTCGTTCCCCCTACTATTCCGGCTTACAAGGGGACGAGTGATCCTAACGAGTTTCTGTATAAGTACGACTGGCATATGACGGGTGCCAGAGCGTCTGATGAAATTAAATGTCGATATTTCCCGGTATATCTGGAAGGTGTGGCTCTATTGTGGTTTACAAAGCTGCCGGTCAGGTCCATTGATCAGTTCTCCGATTTGACCAGGAAATTCAAGGAGCAATTTCGATTGTATGCTTCAAAAGCGAAGGATATAATGTCGCTGTCAAGTCTAGAGCAAAACGCAGGAGAATCCATCAGATCATTTTTGAATCGTTTTAACATAGCATTGGCTGAGGCAGATAATGCTGAGCCACGCATGGTCCTAACATACTTGATGAGGGAGATTGACAAATCGATTGAATTTGGAAAATGGTTGAAAATGAAATAACCAAACTCACTTGACAAATTCTACAAGAAAGCGGATGAATTCATGCGCTTGGAGAGCGTCCAAACACCGGCTAAGGTGGTATCAGCAGAAACCGGGAACAATGGTGCTCCTTCGAACAAGAAAGAACCTAACACTCAGAAAAGGGGAAATGATGGTGGAAAGAAACAGGGAGATGCTAAGAAAGGCCGTCCTTTCAATTTCACACCCTTGACTGATACCCCTGAGAACATCTTCTTTGCGACCAAGGATGATGTCAATTATCCGACACCACCTAAAATGAGAGTAGGGAGTAAGATGGAAAAAAGTGGAAGGTTCTGCCGGTTCCACAACCAACCCGGCTATGACACCAACGAATGCCGTCAGTTGAAAGAGGCAATTGAACAACTCTTGAAGGAAAACAAACTCCAGCAGCATGTGAAAAGGAATAGAAATGCCCTAGCCTCGTCGACTCGAGGACAACAAGTTCCTTCTCACCGTCCTGGCTCAAGTGAGAAGGCCGTAGAACATGAATCAGAAAGATCTGTCATCGATATAATAACTAGAGGGCCTCACCCAGCAGGCAAAAGCTGGGGCGAGATGGAAAGGTATGCCCGGGCCTTGAGGCATGTACCGGCTGAAGAGAATGTTTTTGTTTTAGAAAATGATGCGCCTTTAAAGCAACAAAAGACTTCCACAGATGATATTGTATTCAGTGCCAGAGATTCTTTGGGTATCGAGGCTCCTACCATAGGTACTTTGGTCATATCCGCTGGTATTGGGCCGGCTACTTGAGGAGAGTTCTAGTTGATTGTGGAGCTTCATGCAACATTCTCTTCAAGAAGACTTTTGATCAAATGAAAATTCCAATGGCTAACGTTCAAGCTTCATCACTTAAGATTGCTGGGTTTGCTGGGGAACCCAAACAGCCGATTGGGACCATAGATTTGTTTGTAGAACTTGGAAAAGGATTGAGGAAGGTGGCTCGAAAGCAAACCTTTATAATTGTTGAAGAATTCTCTGCCTACAATGCCTTTTTAGGCCGACCAACTCTTGCTGCATTCAACGCTGTTCTTGGCCCATGGTGTCTGACTATAAAATTCCCTACAGATAATGGAGTTGGTGTGATTAAAGGAGACCAAGATGCAGGGCGAGAATGTTATCTTACAGAGTTGCGAGAATCAAGGAAAAGAGAAACGGGAAAGGTGCGGCGGCTCCAGTTCGCATCAAAGAAGCAACCTTGTAGCAACTACAGGGTGGACCCTGCACCGGTGAATGTTGTGGCGCATGAAGAGAGATGGATCCAAGAAAAGCCAGTGCAGGGGAGAATAGGGTAGTACCGGTAGAGGTAACAGTGCCGGTGCCCGTTGACCCAAAGGACCCAAACAAAGTGCTGAATGTGGGTTCACAACTCAACACAACAGTTCAGATTGTTTTGATTTCATTTTTGAAGGCTAATTTGGATGTATTCGCTTGGACTCATGCTGACATGTGTGGAATATCCCCAGAGATTGCAGTACACACTCTGAACATTGATCCAAAGTTTACACCCGTGAAACAGAAAAGAAGAACTCAGGGTCCTGAGAGGACAGCAGCGTTGAAGGAAAAAGTGGATCGGCTCATGGAGAACGGTTTCATCAGAGAATCAACTTATCCAAATTCGGTATCAAATCCAGTGCTGGTTAAAAAAGCTAACGGAAAATGGAGAGTATGCATTGACTTTTCAGATCTGAACAAAGCCTACCCCAAAGACTGTTTCCCGCTGCCCAGGATCGATCAGTTGGTGGATGAAACGGCAGGGCATGAATTGTTATCTTTTATGGATGCATACTCCGGATATAACCAGATTATGATGCATGAGCCAGATCAAGAGGACACAAGCTTCATCACAGATGTTGGGCTCTACTGCTACAAGGTCATGCCTTTCGGACTCAAGAATGCAGGGGCAACTTACCAAAGGCTTGTTAATGCCATGTTTAAACCGCAGATTGGCAAGACAATGGAGGTTTATGTTGATGATATGCTAGTGAAGTCTAAGAAAGCAGTGGGCCACATGGATCACTTGGAAGAGATGTTCGCAGTACTCCGAAAGTACAGAATGAAGCTTAATCCATTGAAATGTTCATTTGGAGTGGAGTCCGGAAAGTTTTTGGGTTTCATTGTGAGCGCTAGGGGCATTGAAGCTAATCCTGCCCACATTACTGCCCTGAGAGAGGTCAAAGCCCCTAGAACGAGGAAGGAGTTGCAAAGTCTCAATGGAAAGGTTGCTGCCTTGAGTCGGTTCATTTCAAAAGCTACTGACAAATGCATTCCATTTTTTGATGCTCTGAAGAAAGGAAGAAAAAACTTTGAGTGAACTCCTGAATGTCAGAAAGCATTTGATGAGTTGGTTCGTCATATGGAAGTGCCTCCAATACTTTCAAAGCCTGACAATGGTGAAGATCTCTTCACATATTTGGCAATTTCATCTCATGCTCTCAGTGCAGTGTTGGTACGGGAAGGCGCAAGGATTCAACGCCTAGTCTATTATATCAGCAAAAGATTCACTGGGGCACAGATGTACTATTCAAGGTTGGAAAAGCTCGCCTATTGTTTGTTCATCGCATCAAGAAAATTGAGGCCGTATTTCCAAGCTCATCCCATCAAAGTCCACACTGTTCAACCTCTAAAGCAAGTCATATTCCGTCCTGAGAATTCGGGTCGTCTTTTGAAATGGAATATTGAACTCAGCCAGTATGACATCACTTATCATCCCCGAAAAGCAATCAATGGACAAGCTTTAGCAGATTTCATCGCAGAATGTACGGATAAAGGTGATAGTGAGGAAGAAGTCACTGATAACGTCCCAATCCAATAGAAATTGTATGTCGATGGCGCAAGGATTGATTACTGTTACGGAGCGGGGGTTGTCCTTGAAACCCCAGAAGGGCGATCGCTATGTTATGCACTGAGACTAGAATTTCCTTCAACAAATAATGAAGCAGAATATGAAGCCCTCATCGCCGGTTTAAGGATCGCTAAAGAACTAAACATCAAGGCATTGCAGATCTTCAGTGATTCTCAACTTATTGTCTGCCAAGAAGGAATTTCAAGCTAAAGGAGGGAATCTACCCGCCTATTTATCAAAAGCCTGGGAGCTTCTTCAAGATTTTGACCGTTATTCAATAAACCATATACCCCGAGAAGAGAACATGAAGGAGGATTCTCTCGCAAAGTATTCAAGTACTGGTGAAGCTCAACTATTGGGATTAGTTCCCGTCGAAGTCTTGTCAGCTCCAAGCACAGATGAAATGGATGTTGATTGGATTATGAATGTATCCCAAGAGCAAGAATCATGGATGACTCCGATATTTGAATATTTTCTCAATGGTTCTTTGCCGGAAAGTTCAAAAGAACGACAGAAGCTGATAAGGAAAGCCTCCAGATATATAGTTCAAGATGGTCGTTTGTACAGACGAGGATTTTCAATGCTGTTACTCCGATGCGTGACAAAGGAAGAAGCTAAGACAATTCTGACTGAAGTACACGGAGGGGAATGTGGGGATCATACAGGTGGTCAAACTTTAACAAAGAAAATCCTCCATTATGGATACTTTTGGCCAGAAATTAATCAAGATGCTGCTGACTATTCCCGAAAGTGTGATAAATGCCAAAAATTTGCCAAAATTCCTAGAGCACCTTCCACTGAGCTAACACAAATGGTCATTCCATGGCCGTTTTCCATCTGGGGAATAGATCTCATTGGGCCTTTGCCGACTGCCAAATCGAGGATTAAATATGCTATCGTTGCTGTTGATTATTTTACTAAATGGGCTGAAGCTGAACCATTGGCTACCGTTACCTCTAAGAAAATGATAAGCATTGTGACTAAAAATATCATTTGCAGATATGGTGTGCCTCAGAAGATAATCACAGACAATGGTACGCAGTTCGAAAGTGAGGAATTCCAAGATTTCTGCAAACGATTCATGATCCGAAAAAGCTTCTCAGCAGTGGCTCATCCGCAGGCAAACGGGCAAGTGGAAGCAGTAAACAAAATAATCAAATCAACCATCAAAAAGTAGCTGGAAAAAGCAAAAGGTGGTTGGGCGATAAGTTACCACTTGCACTAGGGGCATACAAAACTACCCACAAAACTGCGACTGGGCATACTCCATTTTCATTGGCATACGGATCAGAAGCGATGATTCCAGTGGAAACGGATGTTCCCTCACACAGAAGGATCCACTTTGATCAAGATGAGAATGAAAAACTGCAACTGGAAGCGCTTGACCTCCTTGATGAAAGAAGAGAAGAGGCTAAGCTTAGAATTGCAGCCCATCAACAAGGGATAGCTAGGCACTTCAATTCCAAAGTTCGTCAGCGCAACTTTGAAGTTAGGGACCTAGTCCTTAAGAGAATTATGACAGCCACATGTGTGTTTGGACCAAACTCGGAGGGGCCATATGTCATAGGCACGAAACTTCTTGATGGCACATTCAAACTCACAACTGTCGAAGGAGAACCAATACCAAGTGCTTGGAACAGCAATCATTTGTGTCCATATTTTACTTAAAAGCTTTGCTGAAATGTTGTAAAAGAATTACGAATATATGATTCTTGTATTGAAAGCAATTGTAAAGCAAGTGAATAATGAAAAGCTATAAAGTGGATGTAGTCCCAGCTTTTGGCCGAACCACTATAAATCTTGTGTTCTTTACTACTATAAACTGCTTTGTTTTATTTCGACATATAAAATACGTTAATTGTGTTACTAAAATGTCGATTTAATAATGCAGGCCATAAAAACAATGCTTACCCATCGCAAGACCAAGCGATCTCCGACATCACCCGACAAGCAAACGCTAAACCATTCAAAATTTCCATACTCAAATCTTACGAAAGAAGTGCTTCAAACAAAAGTTAGCGATGTGGCTGGAAGTGGACCATTTCTAACGAACTGCGAATGTTTGTACGAACGAGCATCCAGTTAAATAGTCTGTGTCTACCACCACCAACTCGCTTAGCTATGAAGTATATTTCTTTGGATAAGGAAAATTGTGGGCAACTATAATGGGATGATATTTGGAAAAGATAGAGGGGATCGCCGACATGAATAGATGGCAAAGAGGCATGGGCGAGCAAGCACCAAGCAGAAAAAGACCTCTTCGGAGGCACAAGCCCTCTTCAGAGGCACAACTCTTCGGAGGATAAAGACCTCGAGCGGGCCTTGCCAGAAAAAGAGAGCTCTTTTTCGACATAAAGTTGTGGACTGATCGGTGACACACTCCCGTGAATCCATCCAACTAAGAGAAAGAAGCTCCAAACTTCCAGGCAAAAGCCCTACTCAGAGGCACACGTTTCACCGAGATTGAAATAAAACTTCCAAGTGTTGAAATGTGAAAAGCCCTCTTCGGAGGCCCATTTCACCACAGTTGAAATGCTAAAAGACCTCAAGCGGGCCTCGCCATAAAAAGAGAGTTCTTTCTCGACATAAAGTTGTGGACTGATCGGTGATACACTCTCGTGAATCCATCCAACTAAGAGAAAGAGACTCCAAACTTCCAGGCAAAAGCCATACTCAGAGGCACACATTTCACCGTGATCTGAAATAAAACTTCACACGAGTCGAAATGTGAAAAGCCCTCTTCGGAGGCCCGCTTCATAGCGAACAGGGAAAAAATAAAAGCCTCTCCCAAGAGACAGAAACAAAAAGACCTCTTCCCAGAGGCACAATCAAACAAAAACACCTCTTCCCAGAGGCACAATCAAACAGAAAGACCTCTTCGGAGGCACACGTTTCACCAAGATCGAAATAAAACTTCCAAGTGTTGAAACGTGGAAAGCCCTCCTCGGAGGCACAACTCTTCGGAGGCACACGTCTCACCGAGATTGAAATAAAACTTCCAAGTGTTGAAACGTGAAAAAGCCCTCCTCAGAGGTACAACATTTCAAAGAAGCATTTCATCAGAAATGCGAAACAAAGATCAAAAACCCTCCACTGAGGCGCAATATAAAAAAAGAAGCCCTCTTTAAAAGGCACACTTTAGCTTTCAAAGGAAGATTGGTTCATCTATTCTTGAAAGTACTCTTCCTCAAAAAAGTTAAAGTGCCCTTCAGAGGCCCGCTTTACCACATAGGAGAATTCACTTTGTAAAAATGTGTGTATGCACAAAAGAAAAGGTGATATCTCCGAAAGTTGAAGCGTAGAAACTCATATGGAACGAGCTGTACTCTATTTTGAGCAGAATAATATTCCTCCAAGTATGGAATAATTATTCTCCAGAAAATAAGAGTATAAGTTCCCTCAAAGTTGAAAATATTGCAACGAGCTTATGGTATAGGGGCAACATGGTATAGCCACATTGGTAAAAATTACGCTCGAACAACATACCACAAGCTCACTGCAATATCATATAAAGAAACTTGTACAAAAACGAAGAGTAAATGCATTCTCAAATACAGATAGAAGTTTGTACAAACAGAAAGAATCATTTTATTCAATACTGTCAAAATTTTGTATAGGTACAGGTTTCAGAATAAAAAGAAAAGCGGACGCCGGTGCCCGCACAATCTCCGGCTAGTACATGCAAAAATCAAAAAGTAAAAATAAGGGGAAGCAGGGCCCGTTACTTCTTCTTGCCACCACCTTTAGAGCCTTCACCTGACCTAATAGGCAGTTTTTCAGGACGGCTTGGGAGAGTTGGGGAAGAAGGAGAGAGGGTTACTGCCGAATCAACCTTCGCTTCCTCTTCAGAAACAAGAATGTTTTTCCTTTTCTTGGAAGTGGCACGCTTCCTCCTCCTCCTTGAAGAAGACTCACTCCCCGAAGTGACAAGAGCAGACAATTTTATATTATCAGAAATGGTTCGCTCCGGGGACTCATTGCCTTCTCCAAGCCCTTCTCCCCCGTGTTCATGTGAAGCATTAGGATCATCTAAGTCTCGGAGAGCCTCTATTTGTTCTTCTTGCGACCCGGGTGTTTGCGCCAAAATTGGCCACAAACCCCAAATACCATGAAAGCACCAGTGTATGAATACAACTCAGCAATATTCGAACTCAAATTACAGATCTCAGCAAATAACCGAAAAATGTTTGCACAAGAAATGGGCAAACACCTCCAAGTCGTATGAGTTATTTGATTTTATGTTGTTTTTAGTGATTTGGGTGATTTATGCAAATATATGAAAAGCAGGGACTAAACTGTAAAATACACACAGATTTATAGTGGTTCGGCCAGAACGTGCCTACGTCCACTTTATATGTTATTCTCCTTTTTTCCTCAGATTACAAGTACAAAGCTTTGGTTACAAGTAACTGAAAGTTGTTTGAAAGTTCTATCCGTGCTTGAGCTCTCAAACTTGTCCCCCATTGTTGTACCCCTGCCCCTCTATTTATAGAGTGAGGTTGGGGGCAGGTGTCTTGGATGTATATAGCTGCTGGTGGGCCTGGGATGAAGCAATCTGGTCTGGCGATGTTGGTTCGGCATTGGCGTGGAGAGGTGGTGGTTCTGCAGTGGCTATATGGGGTTTGGACCGGTGGAGGTTGGTCCGGTGTCTGTACTACCGAATGGATCATAAACTGAGAATGCCGAATGATCCCTTTTGTTGGGAATGCCGAACGAGCCATGGGGAGTTCGAATACCGAACGAACTCAAACACTTGAACTACCGGACGAAACCGAGGGGTTTTAAGTACTGGATGACACTTATTACCGGATGAACTCGGGGAGTGTAGTGTCGAACGAACTCTTGCCTTGCTTTACCGAATGAACCTTTGTACTTGAATCATGAGTGAAATCCCAGACTTATATACGCTTGCTTCTTCTTGGTTCGGTCGTGGTGGAAACGCACCCAACATTGATATTCCAGTTTTGACCAAAAATGGGATAACACTTTGCCCCCCAAAACATGCCTTGCGGTAGGAAGGCGTGTTTTGTAATGCCATGAGCCGGATGTTCATATCCTGTTGATGTCCTGCAAAGGAATTTACAGTTTTATGTGATCTCAAATGACGAACGTTCGAGATCGAGATATTTGAGATGAAGTGCGACAGTTCATGGTCAAACGCCTAACTTCAAATGACGATCGTTTCGGATCGAGCCATTCGAGGTGAAGTGCGACCGTGCGCGGTCAAGTGGCAGACCTCAAATGACGACCGTTCGTAATCGAGTCATTTGAGGAGAAATGTATGGTGCCGTTCGAGGCGAGTTTGTGACCGTTCGAAGTCAGATGCCGTTCGAGGCGAATTTGCGACTGTTCGTAGTCGGGTGCCGTTCGAGGCGAGTTTGCGACTGTTCGTAGTCGGGTGCCGTTCGAGGCGAATTTGCGACTGTTCGTAGTCGGGTGTCGTTCGAGGCGAGTTGGGACTGTTCGTAGTCCGGTGCCGTTCGAGGCGAGTTTGCGAATGTTCGTAGTCGGGGGCCGTTCGAGGCGAATTGTGACCATTCGAGGTCGGGTGTCGTTCGAGGCGAATGAGTGTGCCCGGGGGGGACTTAATATTATCAGTGTCGGAGTTATTGTTTGGGGGAGTTTCCGAATCAAAGACTTCGGCAGTTCGCTGCTATGCAAGAGGTGCTCGTGGACCGTTCGCGATCCACGAGCATACAAGTAATTTTTCCATAGAATTGTAAATGTTAAAGAAATAATCATACGAACCTTATGGCAGAAATGTCCAAACAGGAAGAATTTAAATGTTCAAATCAAAATCAAAGCAAAAAGCAGAATGAAGATGTCATAGCGTAAACTCTTACTATAACGTGGCTGGTAGTCATTCAGAGCATGCCTATGGATCGTGTGCGATCGCTCACATGTGTAAATGATTTAACCGCGTTAGCGAGAGGTTTACAACTTGTTCATCATTATTTTAATCAAGCAATCAATGGATAATCAAACGGTGCCCTGATCCAGGGTCACCTCTAGCCGATGTAGACGGTGGTCGCTCTGGCTCCACAGCTGGAGTTCGCCTCCTCACATATTGAAGGAGCATACCGTTCCTGATATGCCCTTCCACCTCGTCCTTCAAATGCCTACAATCATTAGTGTTATGACAGTTTAATTCATGGAATACACAAAACTTATCTGATTTTCTTTCGTCAGAGGTTGGATCCCTTCGTATTGGTCTACGATATGGAACCTGCTCCTTGGTATCCTGATAAATTCGTTCCAGACACTCATTCAGCTCAGTGTGAGTGGTGAATCGCGGCTCCCTCCGTTGCCGCTTTGACCTGTCCCCGTCATTCTCAGTCTTTCTTTTACCTCTACTAGTTTCCACGCCTTTCTCAGGGGGATTTCCTCCCTTGATCGCATAAATATCAATTCCTTCATTTTCTTCTCTTTCGGCGTTCGCATCCTCCAATCGTAGAAACTTTTCCGCCTCATGATAGAATTCTCCTAGATCCACGGGTGGATCCTTAGTTAATGAATTTTTGAACTCTGTTCCGTCAGCTATCCCGGACACAGCCGCTATCATAACCATGGATGGATCTGGTCGATCCACCGAAGTTGCTGCCGCATTGAATCGCGTTAGGTAACTCCTCAAAGTCTCTCCGGTTTTCTGCTTTAGGGTTGCCAAAGTCATCACATTCTTGGGTCTTGTAATGTGGACCCTGAATTGCCTCATAAATCTCTCAATTAAATCATTCCACGTCCCGATGGATCCATTCTCCAATTGTCTAAACCACAATTCTGCAATATCCGCCAAGTACAATGGAAAGCACCGGGCCATAACCTCCTCTGATGCCCCCAGCACTTCCATATGCCTCATATACTTCGTTAGATGAACCGTGGGGTCCGTTCTCCCGTCATACATGTCCAGCGATGGTAACTTCAAATCTGGTGGGTTCCTAGCTTGTCCGATTGCTGGAGAAAAAGGACTCCTATTAACATCCTCCAAATCTTTGTTTACCAAACCGCCTCTCATAGCTTTTCTAACCATCTCTGCCAACCTGTCATTGTCTTCGAGATGCAATCTTTGTTCATTACTTTCGACCTGCCCCCTGAGTCCACGAGGGAATTCTAGGATCTGCCCCCTTGACTGAGCGTTCACTCCTCTGCTGCTCCCTGGTTGTGCAGATGCTTCTCTTTCTCTCTCCGAAATTGGATCTATGTTCTCCATGGGTGTGCCTCCTAATCCAGGTGCTAGGCCGGATGGTCCTGCTCCGTTCCGAACTCCATCCGCTTCCCTTTTCTGTGCTCCAAGTTGCCCAATCTGCTGAAACAAATTCTGAATCAACTCCTCTTGTCTTTTCATCATTGTCTCCATCTCATCCCTGGTGATGAAGACTGAAGTTTGGTTCTCTCCTGAGGAAGCCCCTTGACTCCCTTCGTGCTGACTACTTTCTGGTCTCTGTCTTCTACTTGTTTTCCTTCCAAGAGCCATAATCACGGATAGACTTCTGGTTCTTAAAGAGAGTCTCTCAACAAATCTTTGCGAAGCAATGATTAAAGCGCTCCTGAGTTGTTCTCAGTGAAAGCACCAAAGTGTTTGCGCCAAAATTGGCCACAAACCCCAAATACCGTGAAAGCACCAGTGTATGAATACAACTCAGCAATATTCGAACACAAATTACAGATCTCAGCAAATAACCGAAAAATGTTTACACAAGAAATGGGCAAACACCTCCAAGTCGTATGAGTTAGTTGATTTTATGTTGTTTTTAGCGATTTGGGTGATTTATGCAAATATATGAAAAGCAGGGACTAAACTGTAAAATACACAAAGATTTATAGTGGTTCGGCCAGAACGTGCCTACGTCCACTTTATATGTTATTCTCCTTTTTTCCTCAGATTACAAGTACAAAGCTTTGGTTACAAGTAACTGAAAGTTGTTTGAAAGTTCTATCCGTGCTTGAGCTCTCAAACTTGTCCCCCATTGTTGTACCCCTGCCCCTCTATTTATAGAGTGAGGTTGGGGGCAGGGGTCTTGGATGTATATAGCTGCTGGTGGGCCTGGGATGAAGCAATCTGGTCTGGCGATTTTGGTTCGGCATTGGCGTGGAGAGGTGGTGGTTCGGCAGTGGCTATATGGGGTTTGGACCGGTGGAGGTTGGTCCGGTGTCTGTACTACCGAATGGATCATAAACTGAGAATGCCGAATGATCCCTTGTGTTGGGAATGCGGAATGAGCCATGGGGAGTTCGAATACCGAACGAACTCAAACACTTGAACTACCGGACGAAACCGAGGGGTTTTAAGTACTGGATGACACTTATTACCGGATGAACTCGGGGAGTGTAGTGTCGAACGAACTCTTGCCTTGCTTTACCGAATGAACCTTTGTACTTGAATCATGAGTGAAATCCCAGACTTATATACGCTTGCTTCTTCTTGGTTCGGTCGTGGTGGAAACGCACCCGACATTGATATTCCAGTTTTGACCAAAAATGGGATAACACCGGGTTGAGAGGCGGATGGAGGGGTGACCTGGAGAGGCGGAGGAGGAATAACTGGAGGAAGGGGAGTCTGAACGATGCTCGACACTTTCTCTACAGAAGAAAAGAAGTTAAAGTCAGTAAAGAGAGGAGATAAAGGCTCGTTGAGATTCAGGAAATAGTCAAGAAGCTCATCAAACTCATAAGAAGCAAATGAGCAGTCTATTTGAGCAAGATCGACATTAAGATTACCTGGCGAGGAAGGCTTTGCTACGTCAATCTCAAAACCCAGCGCTTCACCGCTCTCTTGGCTTTCGTTTCCGTTATGGATAGTTGCCCCTTCTGTGATAGCTTTGGTAGAGGGTGGAGAATGATAGCCGGAGCCTGTAATGTCAACATCGGCCGAAACCGAAGGAGGGACGGGGGAAATTAATGGTGCTTCTTTCACAAAGTGCTGCTCCCCTGCTTCAGCTCGTGCTTTGGCAAGCTGCTCTTTTCCCCGGGCTAGAGCAGCTACGGAGTCATCATCTAGAAAGTGTTCTGCAAGGATGCTTCATCATAGCCGGCGCCTGCACCTCCAAGCATGTCGAGAATTGACTCCCAAACCTCGGCCAGGGTAATCTCATACCTCGTTCCTAAGAATGAAAGGCTCCCGCGCCCCATAACGCTATGCACGTAGAAGTCAAATAAAGTGGAGTTGATATTGGCTTTAATCGCCTCATGCGACTGTTCGGCAGCCTGCCTTCTAGCGATAGCTTCATCACGTTCCTTCTCGGTCTTTAATAATTGGGCCTTTAGCCTCATAATCTCCAAATCCTGGGAGTTGACCTTCTCCCTTAACTCTGCAATGTCAGCACGATACCTTCCCGTTGTTTTCTGCTCAGCCTCAAGTTGCGCCTCGGCATGTCGCTGAGCAGCGTGAGCATCGCGAATTTGATTTTGAAGTACTTCTTCTTTTTGGGTATATGAGGTAGAAGAAGTAGCAAGCTCTTGCTTTAGTTTTTCAACTTCCACTTCAAGCTTCTCGTTGTAATCGGCGATGTTCCTCATTTCGGTATCGTGCTGGCTTAAAATTTTCTGCCACTCAGCCTTATCATTTTCCATGGTCAGCATAGCCTCTATATTCACACGGTTGACCCTCTGAAGCTCATCAACAAGCTTTTGCCACCCTGACATCCGCTCGATATCAAGTCTAACAACATCAAGATTTTGCAGCATTGCTTGTTTGTCAATAGGGACCAAGTCAAGATCGAACCGCACCCCCTTCAGGAACCAGTGCGGGAACCGGCTTTGCAGAGTGGTCGGGCCTGGTCCAATTTGGAATTTAGGCCTGTTGACTATTGTCTGAATGTCTGTCTTCCCGAGAGCAGGAGAGCCGGAGGGGATGTCAAGTGAGACGGGGGCATCGGACTTTTCAGGAGTTGTAGATGCATGCTTCTCACCGTGCCTGGCACGCTTGCTTGGGTCCTCAACTATATGACCTTTTCCCCGGCCGTCATGCGACATTCTTTTGTGAGAGTCGTTACCTCTCTGGGAAGAATCATGGTGCTCCTCCCTTTCTCTCCTCTCATAACGCTCTTCTTGAACCCTCCTCTCCGGAGCCTTTCGACCGGCTCTCTCTTTGTCAGTTTCTCTATAAACGGGAAGGTAGCGCCTATAGTCATACTGATTACGCCTCCCGTAGCGCTGAAAGTCGTCGTAATAAGAGCCGCTGCCTCCCATCGGAGAATCTGAGATTGAAAAAAAAGACAAGTCTTAAAAGTCTTCAGGAAAAAAGAAGTTAAGTACGAATAAGTGATGAAAATCCTATGTGTGTGTGGTGTGCAAACTACACGCTTCAGGCTACAAACCTCTCTTCGGCACAGGGGTGGTAGTGACTTGAGTGGTAGGCGTCAAAATTTGTTGAAAAGTTGATGTCGCCTCGACAACAGGAGAAGAAGCTTTAGGGACATCATCTTTAAAAAGTTCCTGTGAAGTTATGATCAGGTCGCTTAGCTCCTCAAAAGTATTATCACCGCCATACTCAACGAGAGTTTCTTTTTCGACTTCCAGATCGGCCGCATCTTCAGAGCAACGAAGAGTTTCTTCCTCCTCAATAACTGGGGCAAGTGCCGATTTGCTGGATGGACCAGCAACATCGGTAAGTGTGGGGCACTTCACCAGTGAGGTTTCAGTAGAGGGCTCCTTCGGCATAAGCTTTTCAGCAGGAATTGGGACATCTGGTGCCTCCGTTGGAGAATCAGGGATTTCATGAGGCTGAGTGGAGCGAGAAGGGTGAAGAAGTCCGAACTTGTGAAGGAATTCGTCGTTCAACAAAAATTTCATATCCCGCTCTTCAACCGGTACAGCCACGAGCCTCTCCAGAGTTGGCTTGTGACTGGGATCTCTAGAAGGAGGGGGGAGCTCTGAAATGAAAAAGAAA
Source organism: Allium cepa (assembly GCA_030765085.1). Taxonomy (NCBI): domain Eukaryota; kingdom Viridiplantae; phylum Streptophyta; class Magnoliopsida; order Asparagales; family Amaryllidaceae; genus Allium; species Allium cepa. The sequence goes on along the minus strand of CM060938.1, from coordinate 947,124,618 downwards.
CGAAGATTAACACTTGGCAATTAGGCTTCGCAAAACTCAGAGAATAAAAGAAGTAAATGTAGATGATCTCACTTCCTTCCCTCCACACGGCATAAAACCCCGGGGGGCAGCGGACAAAAAAGAACTGAGTTAGGAACCCATGAGTAGTGTCGGCAAGGCCAAAGATCAATTTGCGATTTCGGGCGCTTCTCACGACAGTGATAGAAGGGTGATCCTTAGTCCTAGTAAAGGAGCATAAGAAGCAAATCTCGTCGAAGCTTGGAAGTCGGTCAAATGTTCTCCTAAATAGCACACACAGCCCCATCAGAATGGCGTAGCCATTGGGGTGTAGCTGGAATGGGGAGATAGCTAGTCGACGAAGAAGATTCTGGAGAAAGTTGTTGAAAGGGGGAATGGCCCGCTCAGGCACATTTGCCGGTTAACCGCTGCAAAGCCAGGAGGCGCCACATCAGCAGTTATAGTTTTCTCAAGCAGAATGGCATCTGCTTCAGCAATGCCAAACTGGATGCATAACTGACGAAAAACTTTGTATGATAAAGAGGTAGAGGCTCTCTCTGGAGGATTAACTAGGGGAGCCGGAATAAGAGTGGCTTCTCCGGTCTGGACTGTTATCTCTTCTTGTTGAGAAGTCATTCTACACAAGCAACTGGATATTCAAATGTGAAGGTGCACGTTTCCTAAAAGTGTGAAGTGTTGTGCAGAACTAATAAAAATAACAAGTAAATATAACTGGAATTAAACTAGTCGACAATTGATCGATTACCAAATTTCGAGACTTGTTAATTTAAAGTTCAGGTATAGTATTAGTGCAAAATGGGCAGTTTCAGTTGACAATTTCAATGTTGCTTTAATAATTTACTTGAATTTGATGATTAAAAAGCTCTTCGTTCACACAATCTATGTAAGTTGATTTTCTGTTGTTAACTAATCTGCTATTTAATGTGGGCAGTCAGTGGCAGTATATTCGTCCCAATTTTCTGTAAATGTTGTATTGAACAGATTGTAAACTTGCAAGTCAAAATGATCTGTGAAAAAATGCAATAGAGTTTAACAGTTCAAAGTTCAAGCAACATTTCAAAGTTCAGGCAAAACTTAAGTGTTAACTCGCCAACGACTCAAGTGCTGACTCGTCGACGACTTAAGAAATTTTTCCTACAGGTTAAGTTAAGTCGTTTGTTCTCTGGCTAACTCAATTACGACCTAAGGATCATGAGACGAGTTAAGTCAGGCCGTTTCAATCTTGAGTCATTGATGCCTTAAGTCGGCTGTGCTCTAAAGTCATAAGTCGTGGAAGATGGGAGAGACTTCAATTCAAAGCAACGAAAAATCCTCAAGGCCTAACTCGGCCATGACTCAAAGCTTAAGTCGTAGAGTATGTTAAGTCGGTTCACAGTTAAGTCGCCAAGATTGCTGGAGCTAGTAAAATTGCCAAGTCGTATCCAAAGCAATATTTCACTCCTAACCCGCTAACCTTCTTACTCCTAACCCGCTAACCTTCTTACTCCTAACCCGTTAAGCCAGTAACCTCACAATCATCAACCTTAGTTCTATCACACCGCTAGAACGCCCCAAGTCATGAACCATCACAAGTCAGATCAAACCACCCTAAGTCCATCAATGTCCAATATAACAATATCCGCAAGGCTCGAGGGGGTAAGTCGGAGACGAAGATCGACGGTGATTGGCGATTGGAGAAAAGGCAAAATCACTTACGCTGTGTGATGCTTGAGATGATCGGAGATGAATCGAGTTGAAATAGCCTTTGAAAATATTGGAGGAGTGATAATGGCAGATGCGGCTTAAAGATTAGGTAATGAGAAAAAGGGAGTAAGAGGAACGACATAGGCCCTTTATATCTCGGAGCGGTGGAACTTGAACCGGCACGCGCGAGTTAAGATAAGTCGAAGCACACGACCTACGACTTAGGCGTGTACTTCGAGGGGAAAATGTTAACTCTCAATTTTCTACGACTCAAGAACTGCACGACTCAAATAGATTACGCGACTTAACGAGTCAAGGATTGGTCGACTTAAAGGAGTCAATGACTTAAGGAAGTGGACGATCTACGACTCAAGTTATGGACGATCTACGACTCAAGTTACGGACGACCTAACGGTTTAACGAGTTGAAGGACTTGGTGATTTACGACATAGAGAAGTCTGCGACTTAACGGTTTAAAAGAGAAGGGATTCTTCACGACCTAAGACATCCACGACTTAAGGTTTCTACGACTTAAGGGAGTATACAGTCTACGACTTAAGGAAGTCCACGGCTCAAGGACAGGATGACTTAACGATTCAAGAGATGGCACGACTTAAGAAGGAAATGAGTTAACGACTTAAAGCTATCTGCGACTTACGACCTAGCATGTGTCGTGAGCAACTTAAGCAAATGAAGCGCTGCTCCTTACTTAACACGGTGGCCTCTTAACTCGTACACGATTCAGGACTTGGGCTATTATCTGAAGGAAACAAGCTTACCAGTTAAGCCACGACTCATGACCTAGCTTGAGTCGTCCACGACCTAAAGCTACTGAGTAAAAGTCCGATGCCGCATCACTTATACAAGAGGATGTTGACTCGTGGGCAACTTAGGACATATACAAGTGAACCTTTGTGAGACCATGGGGCTTGGCCAGATAAGTCGGCCACGACCTACCATAAGTCGATGACGACTTACGACCCAAGGGGAAAATTTCCCTATAAATACCAACCTACCTCAAGCATGAAGGGGTCTTTTTAGACAATCTCTTCAAGCGCCGATACTCTGCCAGTTTCTAAACCAACTCTATACTTGAAATTTCGAAGAACACCACAAGCTACTTTGAAAGACTTTCACACATCCGACATGGATTCGAAGACCTTCATCTACATTGAAGCTTAAGTTACTTGCTCAAAGTGTTTTGTAACCAAAGAGATTTGTACTTGAAGAGCATTGTATTGTTTTGTAACAAGATCAGTAATAAAGATACCTAAAGTGGACGTAGGCTACTCCTTAAGCCGAACCACTATAAAATCGCTGTCTCTTACTGTATTTTCTGTTATCTTAGCTGATATTCTATTCCCGAACCATCGGGTGGTGCTTTCACACTCACATTAAACACACCGGCGTGTTAGCGTTCGATTTTAAGCGTTAACAAGCATTGGTCACTAAGAATAGCACCTGTCACCTGCTACCCAGTCTGCCCATCCCAAAATGGATGAACAGCCCAAGGTAATAAGAGTTGAACATAAAACCTTGAGTCAGACAAAAGTCCTAGTGAGCGGTAAATCAACTATCAAACATACCAAAAGAGCATAAACGGTAAAAAGGAATAGGAACCCAACCATCCCACTCCACCTCTTTCTACAGTGATAGCCCCAAAACACACTAAGAAGAAACAAACATAGCAAAGCAGACAATTAAAGTAAAGCAATTATCACTCGAGTCAAGGTCGATGTTTTCCAAGTACAAACTCTTGGCCTAAACCAAGATCAGATAAGCACCCAAAAAGCACCGCTCTTGAGACTGAATGATGATACAACCAAACATCCATGACTCTGGCTATCACTGTTATAATTGCCTCGATATCGCCGTTAATTGAGTGACCGACGCATTCTTTCATTCATCCGTCAAGGGATAAGGGGAACCCCGGTTCTTGACAGAACTCCGCGCGCCGTCGTGACCCATGCCTAGGACTATCGAATCTGCCAAGAGTACTCGACCATCAACTATTAGTCTTTTGGGACTATCGAATCTGCCCAGCATACTCTTGCTTTGAGTCTGCTAGAACCTTCAATAACGATGAAATCTCAGCCTCCTAGTCATCCTCCTTGACGACTATTCTCATACTAGCTCAAGCGCCTCTTGAGCCAACCATTATCAACGAACTCGAACCATATCACCGAGTTATCAACATGCTTGGTATGATCCCGTCTGGATTAAACCAAGGCTATCTCACATCATGCTTTGCTTCATCGCATCATAGAAAAGTCCCATCTCAACATCATGCCATGCCTCATCACATCATAGCAAAGTCCCATCTCAACATCATCCTTTGCTTCATCACATCATAGCAAAGTTCCATCTCGACATCATCATCAAATCAATCCATATGAGCTTTATCATCCGCTTCATATGCCACGAGCAGCTTTCCTTATTCAAGAGCCTTTCCACTTAGCTTTTGAATCATCTTCGACCAACTTATCCAAATCAAATCATCAATCAACTAATTTATAACAATCAGTCAGATCAATAATTAATCCAAGAAATCAATCATTCAAACAAGATCTAAATAAACAGTTATAACAATAATGGCAATTTCGTAAATAAAGATTCCAAATCTAACAAGCATGAATTCTAAGTAATATCTTGATGAATGAACTAGCATAGGTTAACATGTAGTAAAGTGGATATCAAAACTTTATGAACAATGGATCTACATGCAGACTTAAGGAAAATGCATGAAATCACTATCTTTAACAAACAAACAAACCACCAATCCAATATACTCCTTTGGGTCCGTGTGAGAGATAACCAAAACTCACCGAATCACCTAAACGCTTCAAAAGCAACTAACTTCAGATCCGGACAGCAAAGGATCTAGCTTGATCCGACAAGATTTCCCTTCAACGATGAAATCTCTCTTCGATGGATGTATATCTTCAACTATGGCTCTTGGATCTTCGATTTAGATGGATGGAAGCACAAGATTAAAGTGGATAAATGAAGTGAAGAAGTGTTGTAGTCGAGTCCTCAAAATAGCAGCACTTCGTCGCCTCAAAATCCGGATCCCAAAAAGTGAGATAAGGCCGTATATTTATAGGCCAAACCCTTAAGTCGTTCGCCCCCCTTAAGTCGGTCACGACTTAACAAGGCCCCACGACATACGACTCATCAACCCCACGGCCTACCGACTCAAGCCTCTACGCAACCTAACTTAGACATGGCTCAACACACACGTGACCTAACACAAACACGGCTCAACACACACACGACCTAACATGCAAGCCGCGTCCCTCCCTAAGTCGTCTGGACGACTTAACAACCTACCGACTCACGACTCAACGACTCAATGACCTAGCGACTCAGCAACTGAACACAGGAGAAGACCTAACTACATAGCCGACCCAACGACTTAACCTATTACCTTAAGTTGCTCGAACGACCTAACTATAACACGGCATAGCCGACCTAACCTTAACTCGTTCACGACCTATCCCATTAAGTCGCTCACTCTTATAGGTCGCTCCAACTCCTAAGTCATTAGTTCCCTTAGGTCGGCCAAACCCCTAAGTCACTCATTCCTATAGGTCGGTCACTCCTATAGGTCGGTCACTCCTATAGGTTGGTCTCATCCCTTAAGTCGGTCAAATCTCTTAAGTCGCTTACTTCTATAGGTCGGCAAACACCTTAAGCCGTTAACCCTTAAGTCGGCAACCACTACCACTAACTCCTCTAAGTCGTCTAATACCTTAAGTTGCTCACCTCCTTAAGCCGTTCACTTTCCCTAGGTTGCTCCATCCCCTAAGTCGCTCCATCGACTTATTCTACGACATGACCTAACCCTGGACGACTCATATCTGGACGACTTAAGCTCCAAACGACTTAACAACACCAACAACCTAATGACAACAGTTCTACGATTCCTCGATCCATAAAAATACGGGTCGTTACAAATATATTGAAGATATTGATTTTCAACCTGCTATTAAATTCACGTGTTAAAGTATTACTTTTGTTATAAAGAAATTTAAAAGAATAAAAATCAACTTCTCTTATTAAAATTGGAATACAGATAAATCTTAATTTTATTTTAAAACTAAGATTCAAACCAAACTTGAACCAGGCATAAACTTGACTTTAAATTTTTTTTTTCTCTTACTACATTGCTTTTCTTTTAAACTAAGCTTTCAAATTTTATTAAAAATTTAAAACTTGGAAACAGGTTTCAAAAAAACCTGTAGCCAAAAAGAATCGACCCGAGCCATACACGTTATTACTTCGAGACAACACTTGAAAAACTTCGAGTGTACACTCGAGCAAACACGCGAATTTACCCAGCACCCAGATGAACAACCCCAGATCACCAATGATGCCCCCGTGCATGTGCCCGTGGTCGCCGACCATCTTCGATCATCGCCAGAACATCGAACATGTCGACGATCGTTCCCAAACCATCCCTCGATCATCAGAAATCCCATCCACCTCACAAATTGGAATTCGAGTTTAAACTCGAAAACTTGGAACAGGTAACAGTAAATACCACCAAGCCTTTCAATGCACCATTCTCGACACCTCGACCACCAGAGGTGCTGAAATTCCGGTCACGACTTCGTCATCCACTTAGCCACCATTACCCGAGGGCATGAGCAACTCGATGCACTAAGGAGGTCGCGGCAATCAAAAAATTCAACCACCATAAAATTTAGGTTTACCAACTAAAAACGTATGCCACCGTCGCCACCGTGGACGATGCCACCTTCGACCATTTTTCCAACCAACACCGTAGGCTCCTCCGTCCCCAGCCAAAGCCCCAACCCTTACAACTCTTTCGATCACTAGAATTCACCAAAACAAGGAAAAACAGGCAAATCCAAATGGCTCCTTCAATCTCCACTTAAAAATTTTAGTTTAAGCTTTAAAAATCGAGTTAAAGCATACAAATTCGATCTGCATGACTGAATTCAAGAATTGAGAAGTTGGAATTTTGATGAATTTAAAATTGTGCACAATTACATTGATTTCCAGAACTAATACTAATTTATGTTGACATAAATAGATTTTTAAGTTAAAGCTTATAATAAAACAACCAAGCTTTATTTAAATATTGCATCCAAATCCTTCCTTAATCAAGAGGAAATGATTTTTAAAGTTAAACTGAAATTGGACAATGGGTATGATGTCACTGGAAACAGCTTAGCACACACATACATCCATTATTTTAAATATACAGAGAGGACTTATATATGTATACAATTATACTTATCCACAGATATACAAGCAACATATGCCTATTTTTAAAATTTTAACACAAGTGTTACTCACCTTGGTTTTCCCAGAAATGAACAGAGATTGACACAGGTGTTAACTCCGCCTTGACCATGACTCACCGATCTAGTGCATCAAGAGGTTCCGACCTAACAGTTAGAAGCCTACCGACCTAAGGCCTAAGGGTTATGCCGACTTAACACTTCAACGAGGCTACCGACTCAACATAAATACCGACCCAACAGCCTTAGCTCATTGCCGACCTAAAATGAATGGCGACTCAATGGTTACCGACTTAATGACTCAGAAGGGACAGCGACTCAAGGGAGACCGACTTAAGATTCAAAGGGTTACCGACCTAGTAGGATTGAGAGGCATACCGACTTGAGAAATACCGAGTTAAGGCTAAAACAGTTGCCGACCTAACGTGGGTACTGGCCTAAGACTCAGAGGATACCGACTCAGTGACTTAACCGAGTTACCGATCTAATGCCCTACCAAGCTGGCGACCTAGAATAGTTGCCGACCCAAGTCACAACCAATCCAGCTCCCCAGTTATCTCGTTCACGATCCAGGACTTATCATTTGGACCGTGACTTGCGACCTACCAAGTTAACTCGTCCACGACCTAATATAAGCCCGATGCCATGTTACTGAGAAGAGGTGGTGTTGACTCGGAGGCGACCTTAGACCGGTCACGACTCACCTTAAGTCAGCTGCGGCTTAACTTGAGTCGGCCACGGTTTAGGACTTGGCAAAAATTTCAGAATCAGAACTCTCTATAAATAGGCAACCACCTCCAACATTCAAAGGACTTTTTGGCACATTCTCTTCATACACCGTTACCTTGCTGCACTGAGAACTTCATCAACACTTAGAGCTTTCAAGATTAGAGGAATACATCAAAGAAATTCACGAAGAAACCACACATCTTCAACATGAATTTAAGGACTTTAATCGACATTGAAGCTTAAGACTTGTTCCAAATCACTTGTAACTTGAAGTATATTGTACTTGAGAAGAATTGTATCAGCTTGTAACGGGATTATTAATAAAAGTACTTAGAGTGGACGTAGGCTATACCCTTAAGCCGAACCACTATAAAATTGTTGTTGTTTACTGCTTTTCTGCTATTACTTGCTTGTAATTCTTTCCCGATCTATCGGGTGGTGCTTTCACAACTACACTTCACACACCGGGGTGTTAGCGTTCACATTTTAGCGTTAACATTTTTGGTGCTTTCACTGAGAATTGAACTCAGGAAAACTGTCATCATTGCTTCAAAGAGATTTGAAGAAAGAATTTCCTTAAAAACCAGAAGTCTATCTGAGATTATGGCTCCTGGAAGGAAAAGTAGATCTGTCAGATCTGGAAACATTCAAGAGGGAACCTCCGCTTCCCCTGTACCTAATCAACCCACTCCGTCTGTTGGAGTTACGAAAGCGGAGTTGGATGCTGTGATTCTAGGGCTAAACCAGCAGATAAACGCCCAAAATGCACAATTAGAGGCTCAAAGTGCCCAGAATGCTCTAATTCTGAATAAGTTAAACGACTTACTTGGGGCAAACAATCAACCGGCTGGTAATGAAAGGAATTATGCTGGCAACGTTCATGATGTTAATGAAAGGAATGCTCCTGAAAGGGCTACTAGTCCCTTTGAGCAGGCAGTTCCTGAGGCTGGTGGATCTAGAACTCGGCATGATGAGGAATATCTTTCCGGAATGGTCCGGCAGATCATGAAAGAAAGTATGCAAAGGGTTGAAGATGAGAAGGAATGGGGTTTCGCCCCAAGTAAAACTCCGTTTACTGAAAAAATCTTGAAGGCGGAATTTCCAAGGAAGTTTGTCCCTCCGACTATTCCAGCTTACAAAGGGACAAGTGATCCGAATGAGTTCTTGTATAAATATGATTGGCACATGACAGGTGCCAGAGCCTCTGACGAAATAAAGTGTCGATATTTCCCCGTATACCTGGAAGGTGTGGCTCTACTATGGTTCACCAAGTTGCCAGTTCGATCTATCGATCAGTTTTCAGACTTGACCAGAAAATTCAAGGAGCAGTTTAGACTATATGCTTCGAAGACCAAGGACATTATGTCACTGTCGAGTTTAGAGCAGAATCCTGGTGAGTCTATCAGATCCTTCTTGAACCGCTTTAATATAGCACTGGCTGAGGTGGACAATGCTGAACCACGAATGATATTGACTTATCTGATGAGGGCTATTGATAAGTCAAGCGAATTTGGGAAATGGTTAAATATGAAGGAGCCAACCTCTCTCGAAAAGTTCTACAAAAAAGCAGATGAATTCATTCGCTTGGAAAGCCGTCCTTTACCAGTAAAGACAGTGTTGGAGAAAGCAGAAGACAACACTGTCGCTCCACGCAAGAATGAATCGGTGGGGCAAAAAAGGGAGAATAATAACGGGAAGAAACAGGGTAATCTGAAGAAGCCCCGATCCTTCAAGCCATCAGAATATACTCCATTATCACATACGCCGGAGCACATCTACCTTGCCACTAAAGATTCCGTCGATTTCCCTAAACCTATCCCTTTGAGAACCGGGAAAAAAGCCATACAGAGTGGGAAATTCTGCCGCTTCCACAATCAACCCGGTCATGAGACTGATGAATGCCGCCAGTTGAAAAATCTGATTGAAGAGTTGCTAAGAGAAAACAAACTGCAGCAATTTGTGAAGAAGAATAGCAACAATCCTGCATCGTCAAGTCAGGGGCAACAGGTTCCTGTTCATCAGCCTAGGACAGGTGAGAAAGCTACGGGACATGAATCTGGAAGGCCCGTTATCAATGTCATTACAGGAGGGCCTCACCCAGCTGGCAAGAGCTGGGGTGAGATGGAGAGATATTCCAGGGCTTTGAAATATGCTCCAGCCGAAGAAGACGTCTTTGTTTCAGAAGACACTACGCCCCTGAAACAACAGAAAACTTTCAGCGATAATATTGTTTTCAGAGCCAGAGATTCCACAGGTATAGAAGCTCCTACCCTAGATCCCTTGGTCATCTCGGCTGGTATTGGACCGGCCATTGTCAGAAGAGTCCTCATCGACTGCGGAGCATCATGTAATATCCTCTTCAAGAAGACATTTGACCAGATGAAAATCCCTATGATCGATGTACAAGCCTCATCACAGAAGATCGCTGGCTTCACTGGGGAGCCAAAGCAACCAATTGGGACCATCGATCTGCTTGTAGAACTTGGGGAAGCAGAAAGGAAAGTGGTCCGCAAGCAAACATTTGTGATTGTCGATGAGTTTTCTGCTTATAATGCTTTTCTTGGCCGTCCAACGCTCGCAGCATTCAAAGCTATCCTAGCCCCGTGGTGCCTCACTATTAAATTCCCTACTGACAATGGAGTAGGAGTTATAAAAGGGGATCAAAATGCTGCGCGAGAGTGCTATTTGACAGAGCTGCGAGAGTCAAGAAAAAGAGAAATGGGAAAGGATGCGGCAACCCTAGTCCGCATCAAGGAACCAGCCTTGTAGCAATTACGGGGCGGACCCTGCACTGGAGAGCACAGCGGGGCACGGAAAGAAATGGATCCCAGAAAAGCCAGTGCAGGGGAGAATAGAGTGGTACCGGTGGAAACGACAGTTCCGGTATCTGTTGACCCGAAGGACCCAAATAAGGTGTTGAATGTGGGTTCACAGCTTAATGTGTCAATTCAGAATATCTTGATATCTTTCCTGAAAGAAAATCTGGATGTCTTTGCTTGGACTCATGCCGATATGTGTGGAATATCTCCAGAAGTTGCAGTACACGCTCTGAATATTGACCCAAAGTTTACGCCAGTTAAACAGAAAAGAAGAACCCAAGGTCCAGAAAGGTCAGCAGCATTAAAAGAAGAAGTTGATCGACTCATGGAAAATAACTTCATCAAAGAATCTACATATCCGAATTGGGTTTCAAATCCTGTGCTGGTCAAGAAAGCTAATGGAAAATGGAGAGTGTGCATCGATTTTTCTGATCTAAACAAGGCTTGCCCCAAAGATTGCTTCCCGTTACCCAGGATCGATCAACTGGTAGACGGAACTGCGGGACATGAATTGTTATCTTTCATGGATGCCTACTCCGGTTATAACCAAATCATGATGCACGAGCCGGATCAGGAGGATACAAGCTTTATCACAGATGTTGGACTTTATTGCTACAGAGTTATGCCCTTCGGATTGAAAAATGCAGGGGCAACTTACCAAAGACTTGTTAATGCTATGTTCAAACCGCAATTGGGCAAAACTATGGAAGTCTACGTCGACGACATGTTAGTGAAGTCCAGGAAAGCAGCAGATCACATTGAACACTTAGCAGAAATGTTCGCAGTCCTTCGAAAATACAGAATGAAACTTAACCCTCTGAAATGTACATTTGGGGTCGAGTCCGGAAAGTTCTTAGGTTTCATCGTCAGTGCCAGGGGCATTGAGGCTAGTCCAGCTCAAATTACTGCCTTGAAAGAAGTTAAAGCTCCTAGAACGAAGAAGGAATTGCAGAGTCTCAACGGAAAGGTCGCCGCCCTGAGTCGGTTCATTTCCAAAGCCACTGATAAATGCATCCCATTCTTTGACGCCCTGAAGAAAGGAAAGAAGAATTTTGAATGGACTTCCGAATGCCAAAAAGCCTTCGATGAGTTGATCCGTCATATGGAAACGCCTCCAATACTTTCTAGGCCAGGCAATGGTGAGGATCTTCTTATATACTTGGCAGTATCATCTCATGCTCTAAGTGCAGCGCTGATACGGGAAGACAAAAGGATTCAACATCCGGTTTACTATATCAGCAAAAGACTCACTGGGGCAGAGCTGAATTACTCCAAGTTGGAAAAACTTGCCTATTGCCTACTAGTTGCATCTAGGAAACTGAGGCAATATTTCCAAGCTCATCCTATCAGAGTACTCACTGATCAACCTCTAAAGCAAGTCCTATTTCGCCCTGAAACTTCGGGTCGCCTTCTAAAATGGAACATTGAACTCAGTCAATATGACATCACTTATCACCTCCGAAAAGCAATCAACGGACAAGCTTTAGCTGATTTCATTGCAGAATTCACAGAGAAGGATAATGGTGAGGATGAAGCGATCAATGATTCCCCAATCCAGTGGAAGATGTATGTTGATGGCGCAAGAAATGACTACTGTTCTGGAGCCGGAGTGGTACTTGAAACTCCTGAAGGTCGATCATTATGTTATGCACTAAGATTGGAATTTCCTTCAACAAACAATGAAGCAGAATATGAAGCTCTTATTACAGGTCTGAAAATCGCTAAAGAGCTAAACATTCGAGCATTACAGATCTTCAGTGATTCTCAGCTTATTGTATGCCAAGTCAAGAAGGAATTTCAAACAAAAGGTGGAAACTTGCCTTCCTACTTGTCAAAGGCTTGGGAACTCCTATGTGAACTCGATCATTATTCAATAAGCCACATTCCTCGGGAAGAGAATATGAAGGCAGATTCCCTCGCAAAGTATTCAAGTTCTGGTGAAGCTCAACTATTGGGATTGGTCCCTGTAGAAATCCTTTCAGCACCAAGTATAGACGAGATGGATATTGACTGGATTATGAATGTATCTCAAGAACAAGAGTCATGGATGACTCCAATACTGGACTACCTACTCAGAGGTTCTCTGCCAGAAAATTCGATAGAAAGACGAAAGCTACTAAGGAAAGCCTCTCGCTATGTAATTCAGGATGGCCGATTGTACAGACGGGGATTCTCAATGCCATTGCTTAGATGTGTATCCCGGGAAGAGTCCAAAACAATCCTAGCTGAGGTGCATGGAGGAGAATGTGGTGATCATTCAGGTGGTCAAACATTAGCAAAGAAAATTCTCCGATACGGATATTTTTGGCCAGAAATTAATCGAGATGCTGCAGATTACTCCCGAAAATGTGACAGATGCCAAAGATTTGCCAAAATTCCTAGAGCACCTTCTACCAAACTCACACAGATGGTCAGTCCATGGCCGTTTGCGATTTGGGGAATGGATCTCATTGGGCCGCTACCAACTGCCAAATCAGGGATTAAATATGCTATTGTTGCAGTTGATTACTTTACTAAATGGGCTGAAGCTGAACCATTGGCTACTATCACTTCTAAGAAAATGATAAGCTTTGTGACCAAGAATATCATTTGCAGATACGGTGTGCCTCAGAAAATAATCACAGACAATGGTACTCAGTTTGAAAGCGAGGAATTCCAGGATTTTTGCAAACGATTCAAAATCCAGAAAGGCTTTTCGGCAGTAGCTCATCCGCAGGCAAACGGGCAAGTGGAAGCAGTGAACAAGATCATCAAATCAACCATCAAAAAGCAACTCGAAAGAGCAAAAGGTGGTTGGGTCGATAAACTACCACTTGCACTATGGGCATACAGAGCTACTCACAAAACTGCGACTAGGCATACTCCTTTTTCGTTAGCATACGGATCGGAAGCAATGATCCCGGTTGAAGCAGAGGTCCCTTCACACAGAAGAATCCATTTCAATCAAGCAGAAAATGAAAAGCTACAACTTGAAGCGCTAGATCTCCTTGATGAAAAAAGAGACGAAGCTAATCTCAGAGTTGCAGCTCATCAGCAAAGGATAGCCAGACATTTCAATTCCAAAGTTCGTCAACGCAGCTTTGAAATTGGAGATCTAGTCCTGAAAAGAATTATGACCGCGACAGGTGTGTTTGGGCCCAATTGGGAAGGACCATATGTGATAGGTCAGAAGCTTCTTGACGGCACATTCAAACTCACCACTGTTGAAGGAGTTCAAATTCCAAGGGCATGGAACAGCAATCACTTGCGTCCATATTTTACTTGAAAATTTTGTTGAAATAATGTAAAAGAGTTGTGGATGTATGATTCTTGTAATTGAGAGCAATTGTAAAACTAATGCAAGTGAATAATGAATGAATATAAAGTGGACGTAGGCCCAAATTCCTGGCCGAACCACTATAAATCTTGTGTTCCTTATTATTATTACATGTATGCTTTATTCTCGATATAAAAGTACATAAAATGTATTGCTGAAATGTCGATTTAAATTTTTGCAGACAATGGAAATAAAACTTGCTCATAATAAGACCGAGTGATTCTCACCATCATTCAACAAACAAATTTCAAGTCATAAAGGCCCCGAATTCAAATCCTAGATAGGAAATACTTCAATTGAACGGCTTATGATTTCGATAGAAACGAGCCCTTGCTAATAAATTGAGATTGTTTGAATGAACAAACATCCAATTAGGAAGCTAGTGCCCGTTCTCACGAACTTGCCTGTCAATGAAGTACACTTCCTTGGATTAAACAAGCTACTTGCGAGAAAAGGGGAATGAAAACTTGAAAAGGAAAAAAGAGGATCGCTGAAAAGGCATAAGCAAGAAGACAAGAATACAACCAAAAACCATCATTGGCAGCACAAGTCCTCTTCGGAGGCACAACTCTTCGGAGGATAAAGACCTCTAATGGGTCATATGCCACAAAAAAGAAAGTTCTCTACTCAACAAAAAAGATTGGAGGAGTCATGACCCTCCAACCATGAGAGAGTAACTTCCAGGCAATGAAAACCCTCTTTGAGGCACATTTCACCAGGAGTTGAAGTGTAACAGCCGCTCTTCGGAATTTCACTTCACCAGAGTTGAAATGCAAACAAAAGAAAGACCTCTTCGGAGGCACATTTCACCAGGAGTTGAAGTGTAACAGCCGCTCTTCGGAATTTCACTTCACCAGAGTTGAAATGCAAACAAAATAAAGACCTCTTCGGAGGCGCAATTAAGAAGAAAGACCTCTTCGGAAACCTACGTTTCACCGAGATTGAAATAAAACTTCCAAGTGTTGAAACGTGAAAAGGATTTCTAAGGCATAACTCTTTGGAGGTACACGTTTCACCGAGATTGAAATAAAACTTCCAAGTGTTGAAACGTGAAAAATCCCTCCTCAGAGGTACAACTTTCTATATATATATAAAAAAAAATCCTCATCAAGAGCATACTTTAACTTCCAAAGGAAGAGTAATTTACCTATTATGGAGAATGATCTTCCTCAAAAAAAAAGGGGGGGTTAAAGTACATTCAGAGGTCCGCTTTGCCACATAGAAGAATTCACTTGGCAAAATATATACATACGCAAAAGGAGAAAGTGATTTCTTCGATGGACAAAGCATAGAAACTTATATGAAGGAAGTTGCACTCTACGAAAATTCTTCTCGAGAATGAAGTAATTATTCTTTAGAAAACGAGAGTGCAAGTCCCCTTAAAGTATACGATATTGCAGTAAGCTCATGGTATAGGGGCAACATGGTATAGTTACATACAAAGCGGTATAACTATGTCGGTAAAGTACGCTCAAACAACATACCACAAGCTCACCGCAACATCGTATAAATAAAACTTGTGCAAAAAAAGAACTTATGCAAAAATGAATAATAAATGCATTCTCAAATTCAAACAAAAGTCTGTACAAATAAAGAATCACTTTATTCAATTGCAGATATTGCAGATACAGGTTTCAAAATAAAAAAGCAGGGGCCGGTGCCTGCACAACATCCGACCATTACACAAAAAAGGAATCAAAAAGCTCAACTCTTCATTTCTTCTTGCCGCCTTTAGACCCTTTACCCGGCCGAGTGGTTAGCTTTTCGGGTCTTTCAGGTTGGTCTGAAGGCATAAGGGAAGAAGGGGAGGGAGGTGCAACTGGCGCCATTTCCGGTTCCTCTTCAGTGGTTATAATTTTCTTCCCCCTCCTCTTCGATGTCCCATGCTTCTTTCTTCTCTGCGAAGAAGACTCACTCCCCGGAGTAACGAGAGCGGACAAAACTACGTCGTCAGAAGGAGTCCGCTCCGGAGAGATCTCGCCTCCTTCGAGTCCCTCATCTTTTTGCTCCTACGAGGCAACAGGGTCATCCAAACCATGAAGAGCCTCAATTTTCTCCTCTTGTGACCCAGGTTGTGAAGCAGAAGGAGGAGTCACCTGAAGAGATGGAGGAGGAATAACCAGAGAAGGCGAAGTCTGCACGGCACTTGTTATTTCAACTGCAGAAGAAGAAAAATTGAAAATGTTAGTGTCTTCCCGAAAGAGGGGAGATATGGGTTCATCGAGATTCAAGAGGCAATCGAGAAGCTCATCAAATTTTTGAGGAATAAGCAGGCAATCCACCTGAATCGGACCAATGTCGAAATTACCTGAAGATGTTGGCTTCGTCAGTTCAATCTCATAATTCTGAGCCCCAATGTCCTCCAAAGCCTCTTCATCAGTAGGGGTGATTACCCCAGTTCTTGTAGGAGGCGGCAAATGAGCACTAGGGCCTGTAATGTCCACCCCGGGAGAAACTAGAGGACGTTCAGAGATGGTAGGCGGTACTTCTTTTTCAGAACGCTCCTCTTCCGCCATCCCGGCCCGCGCTCTGGCAAGCTGCTCCTTACCCTTGGGAAGAGCGGCACGGGCTTCGTCATCAAGATAATGCTCTTCAAGGGCTGACTCAGCATATCCAGCACCTTTACCACCGAGCATATCAAGTGCTACCTCCCAAACTTCAGCCAGTGTGATTTCATACTTGGGGCCTAGAAAGGCAAGGCTTCCACGCCACAAGACGCTGTGCAAGTAGAAGTCGAATAATGTTGAGCTGATGCTGTTTTTGGTCGCCTCATGAGATTCTTCAGCTGCGATTCTGCCGGCGACAGCCTCATCACGCTCCCTTTCAGTTTTGGCAAGCTGAAGCTTAAGCATTTGTATCTCCGCCTCCTGGGAGTTGTTTTTCTTTCGGAGCTCAGCAATATCAGTAGCATAGCCTTCACTGATTCTTTTTTGTACTTCGAGCCTGTCTTCGGCATTCCTTTGGCTAGCGTGAGCGTCTCTCACTTGTTTCAGGAGCACTTCTTCTTTTTGAGAATAGGAAGTAGAGGAAGCAGCAAGCTCATGTTTCAATTCCTCGACTTTTGCTTCAAGCTCCTCATTGTAAGAAGCAATGCTCCTCATTTCGGTGTCGTGTTGCTCAACGACCTTTTGCCATTCGGCCTTATCATTTTCCATAGTAAGCATGGCCTCTATGTTGGCACGGTTAACCCTTTGAAGCTCGTCAACAAGTTTTTGCCAGTTCGACATCCTCTCAATATCGAGCTTGACGGCATCAAGATTGCGCAACATGGCAGACTTGTCGATGGGGACCAAGTCTAGGTCGAACCTCACTCCCTTAAGGCACCATTGAGGAAACCGGCTCTGCAGAGTGGCAGGACCCGGTCCAACTTGAAATTTGGGCCTGCTAATTATCGTTTGAATATCTGATTTCCCAAGAGCGGGAGAATCAGAAGGAATGTCGAGCGAGGCAGGAGTAGTAACTTTCTCAGGAGTAGTAGAGGCCTGCTTCTTACTGTGACGGGCTCGTTTGCTTAAGTCTTCACCCATGTGACCTTTTCCTCGATCGTCATGAGATTTTCTCTGGTGGGAGTCATCACCTTTTTGCCAAGAATCATGGCGCTCTTCTCTCTCCCTTCTTTCACGACGTTCTTCTTCAGTCCTCCTTTCATGAGCCTTTCGGGCAGCCCTCTCTTCATCCGACTCTCTGTAAGAAGGAAGGTAACGCCTGTAATCATACTGGCTACGCCTCCCGTAGCGCTGGAAATCGTCATAGTACGAGCCGCTGCGCCCCATAGGAGAATCTGGAATTAAAATAATAAGCTTTAGAAATCTTTAAAGTACAAGAAGATAAGTGCATAGAAGTGATGAGAAATTCTAAGTGTGTGTGTTGCGCAAACTACGCGCATTAATCTACGAACCACTCTTTATTTGGGGAGTGGTTGTGGGTGTAATAGTTAACGTCAACTCTTGAGTCGACGACGACTGTTGCAAAATAGAAGTAGCTTCAACTACTGAAGAAGAAATCCCGACAGTAGTAGGGTCGTCTTTGAAGATCTCTTGTGAAGTAGCGAAGAGGTCGCTCAATCCTTCGAAGGTATCGTCCCTGCTTTGCTTGACAGGACTGGATTTCTTAGCCTTTTCACCAGATTCTTGTGAATGGTGAGAGGATCCCTGAGGCTCTTCTTCCTCGATAACCGGGGCAAGTTTACCAGATGGCCCCGCAACATCAACAGAAGTGGAGCACTTCACCAGCGAAGATTCAGGAGTCTTTATCGGAGAATCGGGGACTTCCGTTGGAACTTCATGAGCATGCATAGAGCGAGAAGTGTGTAGAAGCCCATGTTGATGTAAAAATTCATCCCTCAACAGAAATTTTATGCTCCTCTCTTCTGTGGCCACGGCACTCAACCTCTCAAAAACTTGCTTATGAATTGGGTCTCTAGAAGGGAGAGGAAGTGCTGAAAGGAACAAAGAATGAAATTAGCAACTGAAAGTTCGGATCTCGAAAAAGTTTCAAAACGGAAAAAATAGAAACACTAATCTTACTTCCTACTCTCCAGATGGCATAAAACCCTGGGGGACAGCGGGCAAAGAAAAACTGGTTCAAAAATCCATGAACACTTTCAGTAAGATCGGAAATGAGCTTGCGGTTTCTGGCACTTCTCACAATAATAAGGGAAGGATGATCTTTACTCTTTGCAAACGAGCACAGATAACGAATTTCTTCAAAACTCGGTAGGCGATCAAGAGTTCTTCTAAACAAAACACATAACCCCATCAAGATGGCATAGCCATTGGGATGAAGTTGAAACGGAGAGATTGTCAACCGAAGGAGAAGAGTTCGAAGGAAGTCGTTAAAAGGAGAAATCGCCCCACTTAAGCACATTTGGTGATTGACTGCAACAAAACCATAGGGAGGATTGTCAGCAGTATCACTTGGCCCAGGGAGAAGAACATCACTTTCAGCAAAGCCAAATTGAGTGCGCAGCTGGATAAACGCTCTCGAAGTTAGAATAGTCGAGGTTCTCTCCGGAGGATTCTCTATGGGAACAGCTATCGGAAAAGTTTCTTCCTCTTGAGTTACCACTTCTTCTTCTCGGTGGGAAGTCATTCTACATAAACAACTGGGTATTCAAACATGAAGGTGCACGTTTCCTAAAGTGTGTGAAGTGTTGTGTAAAATCAATCAAGCAGTGAACAAATATAACTGGAATGAAAACTAGCAAGCATTTGTTAGTTATGAAATTCAGGGACTATTGTTTTAAGCCTAAATATGCAAGTAAGATGTTGATGCAGATAAATCAGTTCAGATTATTGATACTTTGCATTAATGTTTAACTTTAATTGATTGATTCACAAACATTTCATGCAATATAATTAAGTTGCTTGTCTTGTCTTGACTAATCTGTCATCTGACATGGGCAGTCAATGGCAGTATTTTCGCCTCGGTTTTCTTTGTTTGTTATTTTCAGCAGGTTAGCAGCTTATAAGTTAATGCGATCTGTGAAATAATACAATGAGATTCAAGCAAATTTAAAGTTGGGGCAGTTCAAAATTTAGGCAACTTAGTTTGGCAGTTCAAGTTAGAAACTCAAAGTGGATCTATGCTCTCAAAAAGTCAGCATGCCCAAAGCTTAAGTGTTAACTCGGCAGCGGTTTAAGAGCCAACTCGGTCACGGTTTAAGGGTTTAACTCGGCCACGACTTAGGGATTAACTTGGCTGCGGTTCAAGGTTAAATCGGTAGAAGGTTAAATCGGCAGATTTCCCCAAGGATTAACTCGGCCACAGTTTTAAGGCTTAGATCGGCAGAAGGTTAGGTCGGTAGATCTCCCTCAAGTGCTAGCACGGCCACGATTTAAGGATTGGGTCAGCCAAAAGCCAAGCCCCCTAAAATCACCAGGTCATATCTGAATCAATGCCTCGCCCCGCTCAACCTGTTAACCCGTTAGCTACTCCCTCAACCAAAAAATTCTCACTTCATTTATCCTATTTCATGCATTCGGATCATCCAAGACATCAATTCGAAACCTCTTCAAAGTCAGCGCCTTGCAATCCTAGCACGAATCAAAAACAGCTAGCCTAAATCAGTAAACCATCTTCATCGTCCCATCGATCAGTCGAAATCGAACCGAGCAACCTAAACTTCACCAATTACGAAAACGATGGTATTCTTGATGGAGCATCACATAAAGAGGCGATTCGTGTTTGAGCGACAGGATTCATGAATCGACAAGTAATCTACGATCAAAAGAGAAATAGAATCACTTACGCAATGGATGGTAGAGATTATCGGTGATTAGTTGGAAGGAAATTGCTTCTAGGAATTTGAGAATACTTTAATGGCGGAATCAGGCAAGAGAGTAAGTGACGAAGAAAGAGGAAGAAAGTTAACTTATACCCTGCAGTGGAAAGTTTGGAGCAACACACACGGTCTAACTGTTAGGTCGCATACGACCTACCGACCTAAGAGGGGACGGGTTAAGGGCTATCGAAGCACACGACCTAACATTTAGGCGTATACTTTGAGGGGCAAATGTTAACTCCGCCTTGACCATGACTCACCGATCTAGTGCATCAAGAGGTTCCGACCTAACAGTTAGAAGCCTACCGACCTAAGGCCTAAGGGTTATGCCGACTTAACACTTCAACGAGGCTACCGACTCAACATAAATACCGACCCAACAGCCTTAGCTCATTGCCGACCAAAAATGAATGGCGACTCAATGGTTACCGACTTAATGACTCAGAAGGGACAGCGACTCAAGGGAGACCGACTTAAGATTCAAAGGGTTACCGACCTAGTAGGATTGAGAGGCATACCGACTTGAGAAATACCGAGTTAAGGCTAAAACAGTTGCCGACCTAACGTGGGTACTGGCCTAAGACTCAGAGGATACCGACTCAGTGACTTAACCGAGTTACCGATCTAATGCCCTACCAAGCTGGCGACCTAGAATAGTTGCCGACCCAAGTCACAACCGATCCAGCTCCCCAGTTATCTCGTTCACGATCCAGGACTTATCATTTGGACCGTGACTTGCGACCTACCAAGTTAACTCGTCCACGACCTAATATAAGCCCGATGCCATGTTACTGAGAAGAGGTGGTGTTGACTCGGAGGCGACCTTAGACCGGTCACGACTCACCTTAAGTCGGCTGCGGCTTAACTTGAGTCGGCCACGGTTTAGGACTTGGCAAAAATTTCAGAATCAGAACTCTCTATAAATAGGCAACCACCTCCAACATTCAAAGGACTTTTTGGCACATTCTCTTCATAAACCGTTACCTTGCAGCATTGAGAACTTCATCAACACTTAGAGCTTTCAAGATTAGAGGAATACATCAAAGAAATTCACGAAGAAACCACACATCTTCAACATGAATTTAAGGACTTTAATCGACAATGAAGCTTAAGACTTGTTCCAAATCACTTGTAACTTGAAGTATATTGTACTTGAGAAGAATTGTATCAGCTTGTAACGGGATTATTAATAAAAGTACTTAGAGTGGACGTAGGCTATACCCTTAACCCGAACCACTATAAAATTGTTGTTGTTTACTGCTTTTCTGCTATTACTTGCTTGTAATTCTTTCCCGATCTATCGGGTGGTGCTTTCACAACTACACTTCACACACCGGGGTGTTAGCGTTCACATTTTAGCGTTAACAACAGGCTTAAGAAACTGCTGCTGAAGCTTCCCTTTCTTGATCTCTGATTTGTATGAATTTGTTAGATGTTTTAAGTTGAACTTTTTGTTTAAATTTTAAGATGGTATTTACTTCCAAAGTTACTCAGTCATGAATGGACACAACTGAGATATGAAGCTTGATATAAATGAAAAGAGTTGTACAGGGTGATATTTTTTTTGTTTGTACAACACTAAAGATTTTTTTATTTTTTTTGCCAGGCAAGATCTTGGAGGATGAAAACATTTTATACATTTTCTAATTGACTTTGGTGTGTTAGAGAGATCTTGCATTAATTACTAAGTACTTTGTGTTTCTACTTGTGATATTTACATTTTCTTTCGCCTTGTTGCTGTGTTGTTTTCAAGTTGATAGATATATTACTTTAGTCTTTAGTCTTCTTATTATACTATGTACACTTGATTTTGTTTTTCTCCTCTTGCCTACTTGTTTTCGGCTGATATGATATTGCATTAATTAGGCTTGTCTTCTCTTTGTAAAAATCTACATACTTATTTATTTATTTGTTTGTACATAGATATTTTCTTTTGCTTTGCATTTCAAAACTTCACATATAAGATTCTACTTATTATTTATATAGTTGAATGTAAGCTGTCTGTATTTTCTTTTCTTTGGCCTTATTACTTTGGAATATAGATGTTATATTTTTTTTATATGTTGTTAGATTTGCTATGTATTAACTTTATATTTTATAAAGTTCTAGTATATTTTGTTCTTTACATTATTCATAAATTCCAATTCAAATTTAATTCAAATACATTTTTCCAAGTAATTCATAATTTAACTAATATTTTATATCAATTACCAATTATTTCACAATCGTTATTCAAAAAATAAAATTAATTAACAATTTAAACTTAGTAAAAATCCGTGATCGTTACAGATTCCCCCTTAAGAAATTTCGTCCCCGAAATTTTCCAGGGCGACAATAAAGATAGATGAAGATTGTTTCATCGAATCAAACTGAATATCAATTCTGCATTTGGTTACCAAATCATAATATCAACAATAGATACAAGAACGAATCTATTTAACACTTCATAAGATACTCGGGTTATCCGGATCTAGGAAATATGCAAGGCACTTATTAGTTCGAAGGGACAACAAACCATTAGTAGAATTATCGAACCTCAGATAAATAGATTCAATCCCTACAATTTCTCAAACGCAAGATATGGATTCCAAATCCAAGTCGAAATATCCCAATGTTTATACCAACCCGACCCTCTTCGGACTTCGATATTCACAAGAAATTACAATAGAATTTCAAATTCGGTTTTAAACGATATCATTTAATTGATTCAATTCAAATTTATCCTTCATATTCTATTAATCAAGTTAACTCAAAAATTTCCAATTTATTTAAAATTTCAATTCCAAATTTCCAATTCATATTCATTAAGGTTTAAATCAAAAACTGATAAGAAACCAATGAAGATACGAAGTAAGGATTTTCGTACAACGATTCGTAGGGCCATCATCACATCGAAACTTCTTTCTGAAGCTGTCACGAAGCAAAAAAAAAAGAATTTGGAAAGACGTATCAAAGGAGATTGGGAATAAAATTGTTTCCACTGTCGCAGGGTATTGACAATTTATTTTTATAGTCGTATTCCCCTGTCCCCTATCTCATCCTCTTCTCCCACTCATAATTACTATCGGTGAATAGTAAGAGAATTTACTTAGGCATTCGAACGGATATCTTAGGGATACTCATTCTAGGGTATACTACACCCTATCTCTAATGAGCTACTTATTGTGTTATACTCCTAAGTTAAAGTTTTAACCCTCAGCTCTGATACCAAATGTAACGATTCAAGACAGCGGCGACCGGTAGGCTTTGCGACCATCCCAGACCCACCGTGGCTTGCACTGGTACCCGAAACTTGCTTTTACGGCCAACCTTTCGACAGTCACGGGTTTCGCCTAACAACCCCGTAAAGAGGATGTGTAGGGGTAAGAGTCTACCGTTCTCCACCTAACGCGAAGCGAGAACGCCTCATCGCATTTCACTAAGACAAGCAAGTCTCGTCTGCAAAGCTACGCTTTTCAAAAAAGCCACGCTTTGATCAACAAATGACCAGCAGCACTCGACATGCCACATTACCAAGTTGGGAATATATTACTGATAACCTTCAACTACATAACCTCTGAGCTCGTACATCTCAGAGAAGGGTGTTAAACTAAGAGAATAAATTCGCCGCCACCAATAAAAATGTATTTGAAAGAAATCTGCTCTATATCTCAAAATGTAATGTCAGACATACAATCCATACAAGTCTGTTCTGGGTTCAAATAGAACCGAAGGCACTTCCGAAGAAGCCCTTGCAAATCCGGGTATTCACAATCCCGATCGGACTCCCCATCACATATGGAGAACTCTGTACCGGAGCAACACAGTGTAGAGTCAATCGATAGGTTATCCTATCGTTCTTATAAATACCCAGTCTTCGACACCGGTCTTCAAATGCTATCCATAACGTCGTGTCACTATTCGGAATGGGTTATATGACACAAAGTTCCTCAACCGGCTAATCCGAATAATGAACGCAATATTTTAAAACATATGGATATTGGGATTTCAATTAAGTCATAACTTATTACCCAAGACAAATTGTTTAAACAAATTACCATTTACAATTTTTTAAATGAAAAGATTCATTTCACAAAGTTTACCCAGTTTCACAAAGATCCATTCTTAGATTTTCAAATCAATTTCCATTTCGATTGGATTAACTCATTAAATCTTTAAATCAAGAATTCAACTTATAGCTTTCGAAACTCGTTTCCAAAGATTTATCCATAACTTGGAAAAACCATTTCAATTTTGAAATCCTTTTATCACAAATTGGAAATTCATTCCTTATATGAGAGCTTTTATTATTTGAAAAACAATAGGTTTCCATTTCGGACAATTCCTATTTCATTTATACATGTCAAAGTTATTGGGTTAAATTCAAATTCCCAAACAATACTTTAAAATGGTTCAAAACCATATAACACCTTTATAACTTGTATAATCTTTTTAGACTATAATTTCCAATCATTTAATTTCAAATATTGAATTCAAATTTAGATCAAATTATTTAATTTTCAAGTTTTTTAAGTTATTCAAAATAACTTTTATTTTTGAAACTCATTTTCAAAAACTCTCAATTCCAATTCCAAAACTATTTTGGATTCAAGAATTCAATTTCTAAAATTGTTAAAAATCTGTGACTTAACCGATTTCCTCGTGAAATCCATATTTGCGTGTGTATAGTGTGGTCCAAGGGTTTTACATAATAGTGCAACATCATTCAATCATCACATATCAAAATGCAAAAATATAGTTGATAAGTGGTATAAACTATAACACTTATCGTTTATTCACAGGTTCACATATAGTAAACAAATGTATCACAAATAGCTGAATAAATCATACACAGCTCAATCCACAGAACAAAATATCATAGATCAGATAGGACAATTAATTCAAGGCATCTTATACAATACAATCATTCATAAGTAAGGTCAAGCATTCAATAAAAATTTATAACCAGGATTAATTAATTGTTTAATCGTAATAATTCAATTTATTTCCAATCAAATTTATCCAATTCTGATTTATTAATTACAAACCATTTGATATAAATTTATTTATCAAACACTTTAATTTATTAAATTATTCTTAATTAATCATATTAATTAAATTAACCTCTGAACCAATTACATAATAAATTAACCCCTTAACTAATTATTTTAAGAAATTAAACCTTTAATTACTTACCTTAAAGTAATTACACTTTCACAATTTCATAAATGATTATCATTAATTAATTAATCTAATTAATTGTTAAAATTAATCACATAAATTAATATTTAAATAATCTTAGTTAATGACCGTCATTAACTAATAAAAATTCTTTAATTATTTTGCTAAAGAAATTATTTACATTAATCATTATTGCTTAAAATTTATTAACCATTAATAACTCATTAAATAATCCTAATTTGTTAATTAATTAAGTGTTAATTGTAACATAATCAGTTCTTAATTACAATCAATTAATTATTCCTTAATTAAATTAACTTTAATTAATAAATTTTAAACCTGTAATTACTAAGTTAACTAATACAAAACATTAATTATCCATTCTACTTAACATAATAGTTAATGAATTACAAATCATTCTGTCTTTGTTTACTTAAGTAAAACTCATATTTAATAGATAAAGTATTACTTTTGTTATAAAGAAATTTAAAAGAATAAAAATCAACTTCTCTTATTAAAACTAGAATAAAGATAAATCTAAATTTTATTTTAAAACTGAAATTCAAACTAAACTTGAACCAGGCTTAAACTGGACTTTAAACTTCTTTTTTCTTTCTCTTCCTACTTTGCTTTTCTTTCAAACCGAGCATTCAAATTTTATTAAAAATTTAAATCTGGGAAACAGGTTTTTGAAAACTTGTCGCCAAAAAGAATCGACCCGAGATATACACGTTATTACTTCGAGTCAACACTTGAAAAACTTCGAGTATACACTCGAGCAAACACACGAATTTACCCAGCACCCTGATGAACAACCCCAGATCACCAATGATGCCCCCGTGCACGTGCATGTGGTCGCCGACCATCTTCGGCCATCGCCAGAACATCGAACATGTCGACGATCGTTCCCAAACCATCCCTTGATCATCAGAAAACCCATCCACCTCACAAAATCGAATTCGAGTTTAAACCCGAAAACCTGCAACAAGTAACAAGAAATACCACCAAGCCTGTCAACGCATCATTCTCGACACCTCGACCACCGGAGGTGTTGAAATTCCAGTCACGACCACGCCATCCACCCAGCCACCGTTACCCGAAGGCACGAGCAACTCGATGCATTGAGGAGGTCACGACGATCAAAAAATTCAACCACCATAAAATTTAGGTTTACCAACTAAAAACGTATGCAGCCGTCGCCACCGTGGACGATGCCACCTCCGACCAGTTTTCCAACCACCACTGTAGGCCCTCCATCCCCAACACTTACAACTCAGTTGATCACCAGAATTCACCAAAATAAGGAAAGACAGGCAAACCCAAACGGCTCATTCAATCTCCATTTAAAAATTTTGGTTTAAGCTTTAAAAATCGAGTTAAAGCATACAAATTCGATCTGCATGCCTCAATTCAAGAATTGAGAAGTTGGAATTTTGATGAATTTAAAGTTGTTCACAATTAAATTGATTTCCAAAACTAATACTAATTTATGTTGACTTAAATAGATTTTTAAGTTAATGCTTATAATAAAACAACCCGGTTTTATTTGAATCTAGCTTCCAAATCCTTCCTTAATCAAGAGGAAATGATTTTTAAAGTTAAACTGAAATTGAACAGAGGGTATGATGTCACTGGAAACAGCTTTGCACACACATACATCCATTGTTTTAAATATACAGGGAGGACTTATACGTGTATACATTATACTTATCCACAGATATACAAGCAATAGATGCCTATTTTTAAAATTTTAAAACAAGTGTTACTCACCTTGGTTTTCCCAGAAATGAACAGACATTGACACAGGCTTAAGAAACTGCTAGCTGAAGTGTAACGACCCACAAATCCGTGTCCCTTGAGTCAACACTATTTTACCTAAGTCAACTCAAGTTGTACAGAAATACGAACCATTTGGGTTAAAGATGAAGAGGTAGAAGAAGAAAACAGAAAACAACAACAGAACCTAACCATCGCAGCGGAATAAAATATAATAGATATTAACGTATCTTTACACCAAAAAACATAAATGACTTTATATATTACATCATCAGAGTACATCAGTCACAGTTTAACATCAATGTCATACAAATGCATACACAACAACTCAACACAGCGGAATATATATATATATATATATATATATATATATATATATATATATATATATATATATATAAACAAGTACGGGAGTACGTATCGTCATCATGCTCGTCTCCTGAGCTCCACAGCATCACATCCTGTATCATATAATACTCGGTCTGACCCGAGCATTACAGTTAAATAACACCCGAGTCAGTCTGGAATACCAGCGTGAGAAAATCACACCCAAATTATTATTATTGTTTCAAAAATCCTCGGAAAACAAAAGCATCTCGTAAGAGCACGCCACAAATAAACATGTCGGGTTTTGACCTTACGATAGCTAAAACAATTTTTATAGAAATCCTTTGATATTATCATAGGGTCTATATACAAATACTTATAAAATAGCCGAAATTGCTACATTATTAAATTCCCGCTACTAGCCGTAGAGTGGGTAATACAAACAAAACTCATACAAGGCTCGTAGGGAGGATGGATTTCCAACTAATGACTAGGCACTGGGACACCACCTGTCACAGTACGTGGCCTATATCACAGTACCGAGGAGTAGCCCGCTCCACTGCAACACAAGACCGGGACTACCCCTTACTGGATAATCCCGAATGAGATCACCCCACGGTTGGGATCAGCAACCGCCCACAAAGCTGAAATAAAAGGGACATCTAGACAGGGATGACCTCACCCTGCTTGGGTGCTACCCACCTAGCCTTGCTGCATAACCCCTGATTTTCAGTCATTCCCATTTGATGAGGCTTGAGGCTAAGTGTTACCATTTTAGAACGTATCCCTTAGAATGCCCATCGTCCACCTGACAATGTTTCGCAAGCATTCATCCATACAAGTCCGTCCCGGGTTCGAACGGAACCGAAGGCACTATTCCTACTACATCCATTTTGGAAATATGCTCAGGATTAGTAGCGACTAGCCCTTGCACTTCACTGCTCCATCTTCGAATCCAAACCCGTTTTCCACGAAAACGTATAAAGCAGATCGAAGTGGTTTTCGAGAAATAAATCTCGATCCCGGTCTCTTCGAAACGATCAACGCAGTTGGCCAATATTGATAGTCGGCTATTTAACTATCAATTAATATTCACAAACAACCATCCAACAATAAATAATTTCCCAAATTATTTATTAACCTCACAAATATCTTCACAAGATATATTTCTATTTTCAACCTTTTGAAAATAGTTTTCAAATCATCTTTCTTTTTAGAATAAACTTTCCCAAATATTTTCTTTCTCCACTGAAATCACCAAGCACAAAACTAGATTTTCAAAATAATTCAAAACACTTAACCTTAAAAGATACTTTAAAGTATTTAAGGTAAAATTACTTCAATAATTTGTCAAAATACATATTATATGAATATTTGAAAATAAGGTTATTTAATAAAATTTAAGAACTAGATTTTTACTTTTAAAAACAAGATACTAAATCACTCTTTAAATAATTATTGCTATAATAGATTAAAGGAATTACTTACTTTTAGAATTTAAATATTTAGAAATAATAAATTTTTCAAAACATACTTCATAAAACAACTTTAAACTTTTAATTTATATTTAAAAATTTACTTTGAAAACGTACCTGGTTATTCAGGGAGAAATTTCCAATCTCAATTACTTAAATCAATTTCCCAAATTGATTTCCAATTTATACCATTTGAAATAAATTTCTTTACTTCTCAGTTCATTTCCAAAATTCATTAATTATGGATTTTATTATTATTGTTATTATCTTCCGTATGATTTTAAATCTTTTAACTGAAATATACAAATTTCAGCTTCTTCCCAATTTCTTCTTTATTCTTTCAATAATTTAAATCTTAAAATTTAAATAAATGTTTTGTTCTTTTAATATAATAATAATGAAGTTTAAAATTCATTAATCTTCTGATTATTCAAAATTTCCCTTTCTATACTCAAGATTTATTTATTAGAAATTTTTATGCCACTTTATTTCTTTCTGCGTTCATTCTAAAATTTATTCTAATTTCCATAATTAATTACTTGCAAATTCACTTCTTTTATTTTCTTTTAAAAATCCAATTTATATATTTTTGGAAATTCAATATACCCAATTATATCCAATCGAACCATAGCATTCAATGTTCCAATCTAATCCATCATAAAATATCAAATAATCACAACAGAGGGAAATAAATAAATTTAAATAAATTTTGAGGGGTCCAGTTGGATCCCTTCAACCTGTTTTCCCTGCATCCAGAGGCATTAGCACAATATAAAATGTCAATTCCAAAATATACCATACCATAGCACATCAATAAATTCAACCATTCAACCAATTATTTAAATTTGATCATTTAATATTTAAATTAAAGTTCAATCGAGCGAGATTAACTCACCTTTGCTTTTCGTTTGCAGTCCATTACCGTCTCGACCCATTTTCATGACTTTTTACCTTGAATAAACTTTGGATTCATTTGTTAATATTCGAATAAATCGAGCAAATAATTTCCATTTGCTAAATTTAATTTAATTAACAAATAATTTTATTTAAAATAATTTTCGTTTAATAAATTAGTTTTAGAAACTAAAATAAATTAAATATGTTAATAGAACAAACTAATCACCTTAGTAATTTATTTTCAACATAGACCAGTAAATTAAAATTTTTGCCTCCTCAATTTTTAACTAACTTTTTTCCAGTTTTCTGTATTTGCTTTTCACTCTAATTATAAATTAAGTTAACTGCCAGTTAAATTTTTTCTTATGTATATAAATTGGGAAACAAAAGAATTATACCTTACTGCTTATAAATTTCCTGACCGATATATTTATACATTCCAATTTCAACTGAAATAAATATATTGTATACACCTATTATCTAAATCCAAATGAGAATAAAATTTCCTTCTACTGTATATAATAACCAATTTAAATTTGAAAAAGAAACGAATACATACTGCCTTACCGAACGAGATCCAAATCTTGCGACCCTCGCCTCGCTCGTTGCACCCGATTCACAACCTAATAGCCTCCACATCAACCTCGGCCACGTCCAGAACGAGCCTCCTTCTACCTGCTCCGAGAACAACACTGAACACGCCCCATACCCCGAAGCCCTAAACCAGCTCGAATCCATCGGCGACCACTAGTGCGAATCCAAATCGAGCTCGACGTCGAAGCCGTCGGCCTCTGCCCTAGTATGCTACTACGTGCGCTACTGCCAATGCCATCGTGACTCAATTTATCACGCGCCCTCCCCCTTTTCTACCTTCGAACGAAAAAGGATCGGCTATCATACAAGTCGCGAATTGTAAAAATAAATAAAATGAAGAGGAATTTTCGATACTCTGATTAAACTGAGAAAAGAGAAGAGGGAAAAAATTCATGGATTTAGACCGAAGGAAAGGGGAATTTCGTTCGGCCATTATTTGTTCTCGATTGATTTTGACAATTGTGTGATGTTCTTTAAAGAGGGAACAAGATGTGATGTCGATCACAAAATGGCTTGCTAAAGAAGGCTATAGTGACATCAAAAGTTAAGATGTGACAGAATACACTGAAAGTTTGATTAGTATAAATATTTAATTTAAATTCAAATCCAAACCCTTCCGATAAATGGAACCTACAATTTCGAATACCTATCGAGGCGTGCCGCTAGGCGTTTGTAAAGTTATACCCATATTTCGAACGCAATGGAAAAGGTTTCGAGTCCAAATTCGACCATATGGAGAAGATAACCTTTTTAAACCCAACTATTATATTAAATTTTCGATATAAATTTTCAGTGTGTTAATATATCGTACGCTCACACAACAACTCCAATTGCTAGGAAAATTGAAATCAATTTATTTGAATCCTATCGATTCATAATTTTTTTAATCACCTTCATTTACATCAAATAATAATTTATTCTATGCGATTTGACGAGATCTATGTGAATAAATAAATATTTATGTTTTATAACCAATTTAAATTGATTTCAACTCAATTTATACTTAATTCTATTCTATTTTTTTAAATTTATTCACAATCCATATATTCTCATTTTCATTGCATTTTAGATTTGAATCCATTCACTTGCATTTCATTTCATTAATCAAACTAGTTTCGTTATTCAAAAAGGTTCCATTCAAAACCATTTAATCTAGCTCGACACATTCTGTTTAAAATTCCTTCATTATACATTCATTTACAATTCATTCCAAAATTGTTCATTCCAAACTATTTTATTTAGCTCGAAGACAATCCAAGCTATTTCATTCAATAACCATTTCAATTTTATTCACGATCTATTCATTTGCGATTCATTTCTTATCCGTATTCATTTAAATCCATTCTATGAACTTAGAAACATTCTATTTTTCTCATTGTCTCTAGTTATTTCAATCCTTAACAATTTAAATGGTTTACATTATTTTTTTAAGAATTTCATTCCATTAAATATTATCTGTAACTCACCTATTTCGATTAAAATTTATTTTCACTTGATTTATATCCAATCCAATATCATTAAACTTAGTTTAAGTTGAATTCAATTCAACTCTCTTCCATCTATTCAGCTTAAGTTAATTATTAATTTATTCAAAAAAAAATTATACTTAAGCTCATTACCATTTTACAAGTAAATTTTTCTTTTCTATTCATATTAATTCTATCTCAATTAAATCTCATTTTAAATCTACAATTTCTTTTGATTAGTTATTATAAAATTTAACTTTTCAGATTCAACTCATTCAATTGATTACAAGGCCATTTTCAATGTATTTCTACTTATTTGGATTTTATTTGCAATTCAAACCATCACTGTTAACGCTAAAATTGAACGCTAACACCCCGGTGTAGGTAGAGATAAAGTGAAAGCACCACCCGTTAACACGGGAATTTGAAGTAAGTAGAAAAGTCACAGAAAAAACAGTAAAGAGACAACAGTTTTATAGTGGTTCGGCTTCAAGTTTAGCCTACGTCCACTTTAATCTTCTTTATTGCTGATTCAATTACAACTTATACAACAATCTCCGATTACAACACCACTTAGACAAATAGCTAAAACTCCGATGTAGGAGAATCCTTCAAATTCATGTTGAATGTATTAGATCTCTTCTTGAAGTTCGTTGAAGTATCTTTCGTGTTTGAAGTGTCGGATGAGTCGAGAAATCAGCAGAGTATAGGCGTTCCATAAATGAGCCAAAGTCCCTTTTCAGTTGGAGTAGGTGGAGTATTTATAGGGAAAATCCGGGCTAAGTCGTAAGTCGCGAACGACCTAAGGGTAGGTCTTAGGTCGCTAGCGACCTAAGGGATACGAGCTATGGCTTTTCCTTGTTGCATTTGGTCAATTTGAGCGGGGTAGTAGGCCGTAGTGACTTAGGGAGAAGCGGCATAGGAAGTTGCGGCATAAGGAATTGTCTTGGTTTATCTAGGTCGCTAGGTCGCTAATCTGTCGAATCTTTGGAGTCTTTCTCTTGCAATGTACTATTAGGTCGCTAGGTCGCTTACTATATTAGGTCGTTAGGTCGCTTCCTATATTAGGTCGTTTGGTCGCCTACTATATTAGGTCGTTAGGTCGCTTCCTATATTAGGTCGTTAGGTCGCTTCCTATATTAGGTCGTTAGGTCGCTTATTATATTAGGTCGCTTACTATATTAGGTCGTTAGGTCGTGAAATAGAACGATATTAACACTTGCCCCTCGAAGTACACGCCTATGTCATAGGTCGTGTGCTTTGATGTACTTGCTCTAGGTCGTGGGCGACCTAACGAGCTAATTAACTTACGACCGATACGCCTTCTTCCTTCCTACCTATATAATTCATTAGCTCGCTTCTCCTTCCTCACTAAATTGTTTGCCTCTGCTGCCATTGATACACCAGAGCTCAGAGCCTTAGCATAAAATCTTCTCCTTTTTCATCTCCAATCGTTAATTCCACTAGTAATTTTAGGTAATCTCGAGCATTTATTCACCGCATTTGCCACCGATTCCCCATAATCACCTCCATACAATTTTTATTGTTATGTTGCAAAATTGCACTCGGATTTGCCCTTCGGTTCTTGTCAATTTGTTAGCAACTGCTGTAGAAACGAATCGGCCTAGGGTTTTATGAAGTTTCTGGAAATTTGGAGGAGATGATGAGGTTTTAGGTTAACGGGTTATTGGATTTTTAGGTTTAGTCACGATGCTTCAAGCGATGCAATGGTTGGTGGACACGTGGCAAAGTGTAATTGGAGAGCAAGGCATAGCGGTTTTGACGGGAGATAGCTTGAGATAGCTGCGTTACTTCAGAAACGACCTAGTGAATCTGAGCGACCTAAAGACCTTCACGATCTAACAGATTTGGCCGACCTAACTGCCTTTGCGACCTAACTTCTCGTGGCATTACCCTTTGCGACTTAACTCTTAGCGACTTAATCTTTAGGTCGCGTAAGTGACTTAGTACTTAAACAACTTTTCACTACCGAGTTGCTTTTTGCGACATAAAAAATTTACGATCTAACAAATTTTCGACCTAACAAATTTGCGACCTATCCCTTGCGACTTAAACCGTTTTCGACCTAACTTTTTAGGTCGCGAGCGACCTAGGACTTAGCCAAATTCGCACTGCTTTGACCTGAAGCTTTAACCTGTGTCATAACTTTTAACTGGTGGAAACATGATACCGCTAAACTTTTTGACTTGAACAATGCAACTTTAAGAATCTTCGACCTATGCCAAGTCGTTTGAGCTTGACCACTTGTAAAAATTGGACAGCATTTAACTGAATTTTTAACTTGAACTATTGAGATAAATTGCCTGAACTTGTTGCACTTCTTTACAGATTATATTAACTTTTGAAGCTAATAACTGTTAAATACAGCATTTGCAGAAAACTAGGGCGAATATACTGCCACTGGCTGCCCACATCGAATGACAGATTAGTCGATAAAGAATGATCAACTTAAAGAAATTATACGAATGAAGTGTTATGAATCAATAAATTCAAGTGAAGTATTAACGAAAAGCAAAATTAATTAATTAAAGCTGATCTGTTTGCATCAACACTGCACTTGTATTTGGACCCAAAATAACAAGCCCTGAAATTCTATAATCGACAATTGCCTATTAGTTTAATTTCAGTTATATCTGCTTGTTATTTTATTGGTTTTGCAAAACACTTCACACATTTAGGAAACGTGCAACTTTATATTTGAATATCCAGTTCCTTGTGTAGAATGACTTCTCAAGAAGAGATAGTAGGACTAGTTGGAGAGGTCTTCCCAATAGCTAATCCCTTGGATGATCCCCCGGAAAGAATTCCAACTACTCTGAATCAACGGGTGTTTAGCCAGTTATGCACTCAGCTTGGTATTGCCAAAACGGACGCCCTGCTTCCTGGGGTTAATGACAGTACTGACAGGCCACCTCTAGGTTTTATCGCAGTTAATCATAAAATGTGCTCGAGTTGAGCTATTCCTTCCTTTAACGGTTTTCTTCAACAGCTCCTTCTCCGATTGACTATCTCTCCCTTCCAGTTGCATCCCAATGGCTATGCCGTCTTGATGGGACTGTGTACTTTTCAGGAGGGCACTCGACAGTCTTCTAAGCTTTGAAGAAATCTGTTACTTATGCACATTCGCGAAGAACAAAGATCACCCTTCTATAATACTTGTGAGAAGCGCAAGGAACCGGAAATTGATCACCAATCTTCCCGAAAGCGCCCACGGGTTTCTGAATCAATTTTTCTTCGTCCGTTGCCCCCAGGATTTTACAGCATTTGGAGAATAGGAAGTAAGCTTTCCTGTCTCCGTTCTTTCCGTTTCTGAACTTTCCAAGATCCGAATTGTTAAATGCTAACTTCATTCTTTACTTTTACAGCACTTACTCCCCCTTCTAAAGATTCAAGCCATAAGCCGAATTTTGAAAGACTAAGTGCTGTGGCGGTTGAGGAGAGAAGCATCAAATTTTTGCTAAAGGACGAATTTTTGCATCAATTCGGACTTTTGCACCCCTCTCGATCTACTCAGCTTCAAGATGCCACTGGTTCTCAAGCGGAAATATCAGATGCCCCAGTTTCTGTCGAAGAACATGCACCGAAGGAACTTACTGCTGAGGCTTCATTGATAAAATGTTCTGCTTCTGTTGACGTCGCGGGGTCATCCGGCAAATTGGTACTTCCCTCGGTTATCGAAGAAGAGGAACCTCCTCAACACTCCGGGAAGGTTGCTGATGAAGGAGCTGAGAGAAAGAGTCCCGCTGGGCTTGACGGTGACGATATTTTTGAGGGGTTGAACGATTTGGTGGTTACTTCACGTGAACTCTTCAAGGATGATTCTACCGCTTCTAGACTTGCTACTCCAGCGGTTGAAGTGACATTAGTTTTGCAAACAACTCCATCAACCCTAGAGATAACTCTTAAGCCGAAGAGTGGTTTGTAGGTTCATGCGCGTAGTTCACAAGCCACACACACTTAGGATTTTAGCAGCTTTGTGCACTTAATTTCCTTGCTTTGAAGATTTCTGAACTTGTCTCTTCTTCATTTTCAGGTTCTCCAATGGGACGTAGCGGCTCTTACTATGATGATTTTCAGCGTTATGGAAGACGCGACTCTTATGATCCAAAGCGCTATCTTCCTACCTCTAGGGAGACTGACGAAGAAAGAGCCGCAAGAAAAGCTTGCGAGAGGTGGGCTTATGAAGAGCGCTATGGGAGAAGGGATGAGCGACATGATACTTCCCAGAGAGGTGATGATTCCAACAAAAGAAAATCTCATGATGACAAGGGGAAAAGTCACATCGCTGAAGATCCAAGTAAACGGGCCAAGCTTAACGAAAGGTCGGAATTTGCAATTTCTAAAAAGCCCGATACTCCCATCTCTTTGGAATCCCTTCCAGCTCTCCTGCCCTTCAAAGAGCTGATATTCAAACGATCATCAGTAGGCCTTCGTATCAAGTTGGACAGGGTCCGGCTACTCTTCAAAGCCGGTTTCCGCACTGGTGCTTAAAAGGAGTGCGTTTTGGTCTTGATTTGGTCCCAATCGACAAGCAAGCTATGTTGTGAAATCTTGATTCCGTCAAACTCGATATTGAGAGAATGACTGGTTGGAAAAAACTTGTTGATGAGCTGCAAAAAGTAAGCCGCGCAAATCTTGAAGCCATGCTGACTATGGAAAACGATTAATCCGAATGGCAGAAAACTCTCGACCAGCATGATGCAGAGATGAAGAGCATCGCCGCTTACAATGAGAAGCTTGAAGCAGAAATTGAGAAACTCAAATAAGAGCTTGCCACATCTTCCACTTCTTATTCTCAAAAAGAAGAAGTGCTTCAACAGCAGGTGAGAGATGCTCATGCCGGACAAAGAGACGCTGAAGCTAAATTCGAAGCACAGCAGCAAGTTGTAGAAAGCTACCGAACTGACGCTGCTCAGTTGCGAGAAAAAACCAGCTCCCAGAACTTGGAAATTGAAATGTTAAAAGCTTGACTTTCTGAAGTTGAAAAAGAGCATGATGAAGCTATCGTCGGCAAAGCAGCAGCCGAAGAATCTCATAAAGCGACCAAGGCCAACATCATCTCTACCTTATTCGAGTTTTACATACATAGTGTTTTGGGGCACGGTAGCCTTTCATTTTTGGGCCCAAAATACGAGATTACTTTGGCTGAAGTGTGGGAGGCTGCAATTGATATGCTTGGAGGCGCTGGCTATGCTGAAGCAGATCATGAGGCACACTATCTGGACGATGATGCACGTGTCGCCCTTGCCAAGGGAAAGGAGCAACTTGCTAAACAGCGAGCTGGAACGGTGGAAGGAGAACCTTTAGGGAAGGCACATTCGACCGACCCGACTCTTCCTTCGGTTTCGGTCGACATTGATATCATTGGCTCCAGTTCCCGTTCCTCGCCACCTGCCAAAGCAGACATTGAAATTGTAACCGCTCATACTGGAGATGAGGCTCAAGAAAGCGTTGAAGAACAAGGCTTTGAAGTTGACGTGATAAAGCCAACTTCTCCAGGTAACTTCAACGTTGGTTTATCTCAAGTGGACCGCTTGTTCGCTTCTAATGAGCTTGATGAACTTTTTTATTATTACTTAAGTCTTGACGTGCCACTATCTCCTCTCTTTGCGGGGAATACTGACTTTAACTTCTCTTCTTCTGTAGTGAAAACGCCAAGTGCCACGTAGACTTCTCCTCTTCCAGCTGTTCCACCTCCGTCTCTTCAAATTACTCCTCCTTCTGCTTCTGAATCGGGGTCGCAAGAAGAATTGATAGAAGCTCTTCAAGGCTTGGACGACCCGGCTGCTTCGCAAGAGCAGAAGGCTGAGGAACTTGAAGAAGGTGAAAAGACTCCGGAATAATTTCATGATGACACAAAACTGTCTGCATTTACCACTCGGGGCAGCGAGTCTTCTTCAAAGAAGAAGGGGAAGCGTGCAATTTCAAAGGGGAGAAGGAAAAGCACTTCTGCTGGCGAAGAGAAGGCGGAAGTAGACCTAGCTGTAACTCTATCTCCTTTTTCCCCGACTCAACCAGGCCGACTCCCAAAGTTAACCATTAGGCCATGCGAGGGCTCTAAAGGTGGCGGGAAGAAGAAATAATGAGTCTCGTTCCACCTTTCTTGTTTTGCTTTTTGTTTGTACTTAAAGGCTTGTATTGACCGGAATTTGTGCGGGCACCAGTCCCTGCTCTTTTGAAACCTTCACATGTATAAAAAATTTATAGTATGGAATGAAATGATTCTTTTTACTTGTACAATATTTTGACTGTATTTGTGAATGCATTTATTCCTTATTTACGCATAAATTTCTTCACTGTGATATTGCAATAAGTTTGTGGTATGCTGCTTGAGCGTTGCTTTTATTAATGTAGCTATATTATATTGTATTGCCCTCATACCATGACTTATTTTCATTTCTTGTATTTGGTAAAACTTTGGAGAATAGTTCTTCGGCTTCGAGAAGACTTGTACTCTTAAGTTGGAGAGCAATTCTTCTGTTTTGAGAAGACTTGTACTCTTAAATTGGAGAACAATTCTTCTGTTTCGAGAAGACTTGTACTCTTAAATTGGAGAACAATTCTTCTGTTTCGAGAAGACTTGTACTCTTAAGTTGGAGAACAATTCCTCCATTTTGAAGAGGCTTGCACTCTTTCTTTTGGAATAATTTTTCCATTTTGAGGAAATGTTATTCTGCTTTAGTAGAGTGTGCCTTGTATTGGAGAATTCTTCTCTCTCTTTTGTTTGGAAATATTATACTTCACATTCAGAGATAGTCACTTTTATTTTTTGATAAGTGTACTCTCCTACACGGTGAAGCGAGTTTTTCAATGAAGGCTTTGAATTGGCACTACAACTTCTGCGGAAGAATATTTTCAAGATGGGAAAATCGATCTTCCTTTGATAGCTGCAGTGTGCCTCCGAAGAGGTCTTTCTCGTTTTCTTTTTTTATTCTTGTTGTGCCTCGTTGGAGGGCTTTTTTGCTTCGTTCACTTGAAAGTGCTTTTCTTGGGACGTGCCTCCGAGGAGATCTTGTGCCTCCGAAGAGGTCTTGTGCCTCCGAAGAGGTCTTGTGGTGCCTCGGGAGAGGTCTTCTGCCTCCAAAGAGGGCAGTTGTGTGCGTTTGGTGAAGGCGAGTGCCTTCGAAGAGGGCTTGTGGTGCCTCGGGAGAGGTCTTGTGCCTCCGAAGAGGTCTTGTGCCTCCGAAGAGGTCTTTTGCCTCTGAAGAGGTCAATTGATTGCCTGGAAGATACTCTCTCATGGTTGAGTGGATTCATGGGGCAGACGCAAGTTACTTAATTGGATGTTCGTTTGCACAAACGATCGCAACTAGTTAACAAGGGCCCTCGGTGATTCCACCAATATTTTTTTGTTCAGTAGAGAACTTTCTTTTTTCGGCGTGCCTCGTTAGAGGTCTTTATCCTCCGAAGAGTTGTGCCTCCGAAGAGGGCTTGTGCCTCCGAAGAGGTCTTTATCCTCCGAAGAGTTGTGCCTTCGAAGAGGGCTTGTGCCTCCGAAGAGGTCTTTTGCCTTCGAAGAGATCTTTGGGGTGGTTGGCTTGCCATGAAGGTTGCTTCTCACGGTTTTGTGGATCCATGGGGTAGACGCAAGCTATCCAATCGGATGTTCGTTTGCACAAACGATCGCAACTAGCTAGCAAGGGCCTGGTGCCTTCGCTTTGGGAAGTTGCCTCTCCAGTGGTTCCTCCAACCTTTTTGTTGAGAAGAAGGACTCCTTTTTGGCTGTTTTCAGTTTGCTCACCATGTCTGTTCGTCATTTGCTCATTATTGGTTCCCTGTTCTCATTTTCCAAGCACATGTTCCTTTCTTTGCAAGTAGTTTGACTTATCCAAAGAAGTGTACTTCACTGTTAAGCGAGTCCGACGGAATCACTAACTGTTTTCATGAAGCACTCCTTATATAGTATTTGGAATCTGGAATGTTTGTGGCTTGACATTTGTTTATTGAGTGATTTCAAGGATCGCTTGGCCTTGTGATAGGTAAGCTTTGTTTTAAGGGTCTGCAATGTTAAAACGACATTTTAGCAATACATTTAAAGTATTTACACATCGAGACAAAACAGGCATTTTGTAATAGTAGAGAACACAAGATTTATAGTGGTTCGGCCAAGAACTGGACCTACATCCACTTTATAGTTCTTATTATTCATTCATACTGCTTTTACAATGGTTTACAATGCAAGAATGATACATCCATAATCATTTTACAAACTTAAGAAAAGCTTTTAAGTAAAATATGGACACAAGTGACTACTATTCCAAGCTCTTGGAATTGGATCTCCTTCGACAGTTGTCAGTTTGAAAGTGCCATCAAGAAGTTTTTTTCCTATGACATACGACCCTTCCCAGTTTGGCGCAAACACTCATGTTGCTGTCATGATTCTTTTCAAGACTAGATCCCCAATCTCAAAGCTGCGGTTGCGAACTTTGGAATTGAAGTGCCTGGCAATCTTTTGCTGATGAGCTGCGATTCTGAGCTGAGCCTCTTCCCTTTTTTCATCGAGGGAGTCAAGTGCTTCAAGTTGCAACTTTTCATTTTCAGCTTGGTTGAAATGAATTCTTCTATGCGAAGGGACTTCTATTTCCACCGGAATCATTGTTTCTGATCCATATGCTAATGAGAATGGAGTGTGCCCATTCGCAGTTTTGTGGGTAGTTCTGTATGCCTATAGTGCTAGTGGCAGCTTATCGACCCAACCACCTTTTGCTTTTTCCAGCTGTTTTTTGATGGTTGACTTGATAATTTTGTTT
Organism: Allium cepa; assembly: GCA_030765085.1. Taxonomy (NCBI): domain Eukaryota; kingdom Viridiplantae; phylum Streptophyta; class Magnoliopsida; order Asparagales; family Amaryllidaceae; genus Allium; species Allium cepa. The sequence goes on along the minus strand of CM060938.1, from coordinate 947,084,034 downwards.
ACTGCTTCCACTTGCCCGTTTGCCTGCAGATGAGCCACTGCTGAGAAGCTTTTTTGGATCTTGAATCGCTTGCAAAAATCATGGAACTCTTCGCTTTCGAATTAGGTACCATTGTCTGTGATTATCTTTTGAGGCACACCATACCTGCAAATGATATTCTTAGTCACAAAGTTTATCATCTTTTTAGAGGTAATAGTAGCTAATGGTTCAGATTCAGCCCATTTAGTAAAATAATCAACAGCAACAATAGCATACCTAATTCCGGACTTGGCAGTTGGAAAAGGCCCAATGAGATCTATTCCCCAAATAGCAAATGGCCATGGACTAACCATCTACGTTAGCTCGGTGGAAGGTGCTCTTGGGATTTTTGCAAATCTCTGGCATCGGTCACACTTTCGGGCATAGCTAGCAGCAGCATGATTAATGTCTTGCCAAAAATACCCATAGCAGAGAATTTTCTTTACTAGAGTTTGACCACCTGAATGATCCCCACACTCTCCTCCGTGCACTTCAGCTAAAATTGTCTTAGCTTCTTCCTTGGTTACACATCGTAGTAATGGCATTGAGAATCCCCGTCTGTACAATCGACCGTCTTGAATTACATATCTTGAGGCTTTCCTCAATAACTTTTGACGCTCCTTTGAACTTTCGAGAAGGGAGCCGTTAAGTAAATATTCCTTGATTGGAGTCATCCACGACTCCTGCTCTTGAGAAACAGTCATGATCCAGTCAATCTCCATTTCATCAATACTTGGGGCTGACAAGACTTCTACAGGAACCAATCCCAGTAATTGAGCTTCGCCAGTGCTTGAATATTTTGCAAGAGAATCTGCCTTCATGTTCTCTTCCCGGGGTACATGACTTATCGTGTAATGATCGAAATCATCGAGAAGTTCCCAGGCCTTTGACAAGTAAGTGGGCAGATTTCCTCCTTAAGTTTGAAACTCTTTCTTGACTTGGCATACAATAAGCTGTAAATCACTGAAGATCTGCAACACTTTGATATTGAGCTCTTTAGCAATCTTCAAGCCGGTAATAAGAGCTTCATATTCTACTTCATTATTTGTCAAAGGAAATTCCAATCTCAATGCGTAGCACAATGATCGCCCTTCAGGGGTTTCAAGCACAACCCCGACTCTAGAACAATAGTCGTTTCTTGCGCCATCAACATATAATTTCCATCGGATTGGGATGTCCTCAGTAACTTCTTCCTCGATGTCACCTTTATCTGTGTATTCTGCAATGAAATCTGCTAAAGCTTGTCCATTAATTGCTCTTCGAGGATGATAAGTGATATCATATTGGCTGAGTTCAATATTCCATTTCAGTAGACGACCCGAAGACTCAGGGCGAAATAGGACTTGCTTAGAGGCTGATCGGTGTGGACTCTGATAGGATGAGCTTGAAAATATGGCCTCAACTTTCTGGAAGCTATCAGTAGGCAATAGGCGAGCTTTTCTAGCTTTGAATAATTCTTCTTTGCCCAAGTAAATCTCTTGCTGATGTAGTAGACCGGACGCTGAATTTTTGCATCTTCCCATACTAATGCTGCACTGAGAGCATGAGACGAAACTGCTAAATATATGAAAAGTTCTTCACCGCTGCTAGGCTTAGAAAGAATTGGAGGCGCTTCCATATGACGAATTAGTTCATCGAAAGCTTTCTGACATTTCGGAGTCCATTCAAAAAAATTCCTTCCTTTCTTCAGAGCGTCAAATAATGGAATGCATTTATCCGTGGCCTTGGAAATAAACCGACTTAAAGCAGCAACTTTCCCATTGAGGCTCTGCAATTCCTTCTTTGCTCTAGGGGCTTTGACTTCTCTCAGAGCAGTGATTTGAGCAGGATTAGCTTCAATGCCCCTAGCACTCACAATGAATCCCAAGAATTTCCCGGACTCTACCCCGAATGAACATTTCAAAGGATTAAGTTTTATTCCATACTTTCGGAGGACCGTGAACATTTCTGCCAAGTGATCCATATGGTCCACTGCCTTCTTTGATTTCACCAACATATCATCAACGTAAACATCCATAGTTTTTCCAATCTGTGGCTTGAACATAGCTTAACAAGTCTTTGGTAAGTTGCCCCTGCATTCTTCAGTCCAAAGGGCATGACTCTATAGCAGTAAAGACCGACATCGGTGATGAAGCTCATGTCCTACTGATCTGGCTCATGCATCATGATTTTGTTATATCCGGAGTAAGCATCCATGAAAGACAACAATTCATGCCCAACCGTTCCATCCACCAACTGATCAATCCTGGGTAACGGGAAGCAGTCTTTGGGGAAGGCTTTGATTAAATCTGAAAAGTCAATGCAAACTCTCCACTTTCCATTTTCTTTTTTGACCAGCACCTGATTAGAAACCCAATTCGAATAAGTGGACTCTCTGATGAAGCCATTCTCCATGAGCCGATCTACTTCTTCTTTCAATGCTGTTGACCTTTCTGGACCCTGGGTTCTTCTTTTCTGCTTCACAGGTGTAAATTTCGAATCATTATTCAGAGTGTCTACCGTGATTTCTGGAGATATTCCACGCATATCGACATGACTCCAAGCGAATACATCCAGATTTCCTTTCAGAAATGATATCAAATTATTCTGAAACTTCACACTAAGTTGCGAACCCACATTCAACACAATGTTTGGATCTTTCGGGTCAACAAGTACTGGCACCGTTACTTCCACTGGCACCGTTACTTCCACTGGCACCACTCTATTCTCCCCTGTACTGGCTTTTCTGGGATCTATTTCTTTTCGTGCTCCACTATGCTCGACAGTGTAGGGTCCAACCTGTAATTGCTGCAAGGTTGGTTCCTTGATGCGGAGTGTAGCTGCTGTATCCTTTCCCATCTCTCTCTTCCTTTCTTCCCGCAACTCTATCAGTTAACATTCCCGCCCAGCATTCTGATCCCCTTTAATAACACCAATGCCACTATCTATGGGGAACTTCATAGTGAGGCACCACCGGGCGAGATTTGCCTTGAATGCTGCAAGAGTTGGCCGACCTAGGAAGGCATTGTAAGTAGAAAATCCGTCAACAATCACAAAAGTCTGCTTTCGAACCACATTTTTCTGCCCCTCTCCAAGTTCAACAAATAAGTCAATAGTTCCAATTGGCTACTTTGGTTCCCCAATGAACCCAGCAATCTTCTGCGATGAAGCCTGAACATCAGCCATAGGAATCTTCATTTGATCGAATGTCTTTTTGAAGAGGATATTGCAAGAGGCGCCGCAATCAACAAGCACCCTTCTTACAATAGCATGCCCGAAGCCTTCAGAGATGACCAAGGGATCCATGGTAGGAGCTTCAACACCCATAGAGTCCCTGGCCCTGAACACAATATCATCATTAAAAGTTCTTTGCTGCTTCAAAGGTGCAGCGTCTTCCAACACAAAAACATTCTCTTCTGCTGGGGTACATTTCAAAGCACGAGCATATCTTTCCATCTTGCCCCAGCTTCTGCCTGCCGGTTGAGGACCTCCCGTGATTACATTAATAACAGGCATTTCTGATTCATGTGTAGTACTCCACTCACCCGAGCCAGATGGATGAGCAGGAAGTTGCTGGCCCTCGGTAGATGAAGTTGGGTTGTTTCTATTTCTCTTAACATATTGTTGCAACTTGTTCTCTCTCATCAGTTCTTCAATCAAACTTTTCAAATGACTACATTCGTTAGTATCATGATCGGGTTGGTTATGAAACCGACAAAATCTCCCACTTTGAACATCCTTTTTCCCAAGCTTTATCACAAATGGTTTAGGATATTCCACGGTATCTTTAGTAGCGAAAAAGATATTCTCCGGATTATCAGTTAAAGGAGTGAAATCTGAAGGCTTTGACAAGCGAGGTTTCTTCACATCCTTCTGCTTCTTCCCACTTTTATTCTCCCTCTTCTGATCTCCGAATTCCTTTTTGGTAGGAGCAGCGGTGTTATTCTTAACCTCCGTCAATGCCACTTTCGCCGGTGCATGAAGGCTTTCCAAGCGCATGAACTTGTCAGCTTTCTTGTAGAATTTCTCAAGCGAGTTTGATTCCTTCTTCTTCAACCATTTCCCAAACTCACTCGATTTGTCGATAGCCCTCATAAAGTAGGTCAACACCATTCGTGGCTCTGCATTGTCGACTTCAGCCAAGGCTATGTTTAAGCGGTTTAAGAAAGATCTAATAGACTCTCCAGGATTCTGTTCCAGGCTAGACAATGACATAATATCCTTCGCCTTTGAAGCATATAACCTTAATTGTTCTTTAAACTTCCGAGTTAAATCGGAGAAATGTCTACAGATCGGACCGGTAGCTTTGTAAACCAGAGTAGAGCCACTCCTTCCAAGTATACGGGAAAGTACCCGCAATTGATCTCATCCAATGCCCTAGCACCAGTCATGTGCCAGTCATATTTATATAGGAATTGGTTAGGGTCACTTGTTCCCTTATAAGCCGGAATGGTGGGGGGAACAAACTTCCTTGGGAACTCCGCTTTCAGAATCCTTTTGGTGAACGGAGTTTTGCTTGGAGCGAACCCCCACTCTTTTTCGTCTTCTTCTCTTTGCATACTTTCTTTCATAATCTGTCGAACCATACCTAAGAGATATTCTTCATCGTTCAGAGGCTCTGCGGGATAGACTTCAGCCATTTTCTCGGAAGTTTGCTTGGACAAACGTTCACGGAGAGTCGGCTGTGGCCTTGATCCTCCAGCCTAGGGAGGTGCCTCTTCAGCGGGGCTAGCTGCCTTTTGAGGAATATTCCTCTCTTCAGGATTATGAATATCATTAACAAAGTTTTCTTCATTATTCACCGGTTGACGGTTAGCTCCAAGCAAAGTATTCAACGCATTAAAGCGTTCCGGGCTTCCATCTGCTGATATAACCCAGACACTACAGCATCCAACTCTGCCCGTGTAATTCCAGCACTTGGAGCTGCTTGACTTGATGAAGGAGAAGTGGTAGTATTTTCATGGACATCACCGGGTCTAGTAGATCTGCGCTTTCTTCCAGGAGCCATAATCTCTGGTAGACTTCTTGTTTTGAGAGAGATCCTTTCAACAAACTTTTGCGAAGCAATGATGAAAACACCCTGAGTTCAATTCTCCGTGAAAGCACTAAAAATGTTAACGCTAAAATTGAATGCTAACACCCCATTGTAGGTAGAGATAAAGTGAAAGCACCACCCGTTAACACGGGAATTTGAAGTAAGTAGAAAAGTCACAGAAAAAACAATAAAGAGGCAACAGTTTTATAGTGGTTCGACTTCAAGTTAAGCCTATGTCCACATTAATCTTCTTTATTGCTGATTCAATTACAACTTATACAACAATCTCTAATTACAACACCACTTAGACAAATAGCTAGAACCCCGATGTAGGAGAATCCTTCAAATTCATGTTGAATGTATTAGATCTCTTCTTGAAGTTCGTTGAAGTGTCTTTCGTGTTTTAAGTGTTCGATGAGTCGAGAAATCAGCAGAGTATAGGCGTTCCAGAAATGAGTCAAAGTCCCTTTTCAGTTGGAGTAGGTGGAGTATTTATAGGGAAAATCCGGGCTAAGTCGTAAGTCGCGAACGACCTAAGGGTAGGTCTTAGGTCGCTAGCGACCTAAGGGATACGAGCTACGGCTTATCCTTATTGCACTTGGTTAATTTGAGAGGGTTAGTAGGCCGCAGCGACTTAGGGAGAAGCGGCATAGGAAGTTGCGGCATAAGGAATTGTCTTGGTTTATCTAGGTCGCTAGGTCATTGATCTGTCGAGTCTTTGGAGTCTTTCTCTTGCAATGTACTGTTAGGTCGCTAGGTCGCTTACTATATTAGGTCGTTAGGCCGCTTCCTATATTAGGTCGTTAGGCTGCTTCCTATATTAGGTCGTTAGGTCGCTACTATATTAGGACGTTAGGTCGCTTCCTATATTAGGTCCTTAGATCGCTTCCTATATTAGGTCGTTAGGTCGCTTCCTATATTAGGTTGTTAGGTCGCTTATTATATTAGGTCGTTAGGTCGCTTACTATATTAGGTCGTTATGTCGTGAAACAGAACGATATTAACAAACACTATTTTAATCCATTTACATTTTTATTCGATACATTTCAATTATATTTAATTTTTTTACACTTAAAGTTAAATTTTAATTTTTAACTCAAGTTCTGAATCCACTATCCATTTTCAATTTACCACCCAATTTCATGGACTCACAATTCAGTTACATTTACTTCACTAACAATTCAAGTCGAATTGGATTTATAACTCGTGTTTTATTTCCAATCATCTTTATTAATTCACAATTCAGCTTTGTTTAACATTTCATTAACTAATTTATTAACAAATTAGATCTCCCCTATTTATAGTTCAATACTTTATTTTTAATTCCATGTATCACTTCATTTAATTTTCTTAGTTCAATTTATTTTATAATCAAGTTTGGATTTTCTTTCGTTTTATTATCCAAAACATCAAAAAATATTTATTTTTGATTTTGCATTCCATTTTCAATTTTATAAGTCACAACTTATTATTTACACAATTCCATTCATCCTAGGCTTGAATATATTCATTTTTTTATTTTTAACTCAAGCCTTATGCTAATTTATAACCCAAGCATATTTGTATTCCATGCTTTTTATTCTTTTATAAGTTATTCTGGTTTATTTATTTCAATCTAATTCTTATCCAAATTATTTCTTATCCAACTTATTTCTATTTGTTTTGATAAGAACCTAATTCAATTCTATACTTCAATTGAATTTTTATTCCAATTTAATTTTATTTAAGCTCGGATTTATTTAACTCAATTCGATTTCAACTTAATTCGAAACATCTGGATATTATTTTCAACCTATCCAATTAATTTCAATCCAGTCAAATTTTTATTCCCTAATCCAAGTTAATTTCATTTTTTTCACTTTTCACTTTAAATTAAATTCCCAACATCCAAAGCTTGTATTTCCCTGATTTAAGAATCATCTTAATTTATAAGCTTACCACCTATCTCTTCAGGATTTTTAAACTCCCGGCTTTTGGTTTCAAATCACTTTGAAATCTCCAACATCTCAAATCTCATTTTCTCAAAAGTCAAACAAATCCCGGCTTTATTCCCAACAAATTTCCTTTGACATTTTCAAAAACAACTAGCTTTTCTGAACAAATCAATTTGGTAGCAATCCGTCACTTAGAAATTCGAAAATGAATACTGATGATGCGGCCGTCATCATCAGAATTATTTTCCAATAATCCAAGTGATTCCAATGCTATATCACTTTCAAAATCCATTTAAAACAAATTTCATTTCCAAAATACCACCAAAACAATAATGCTTTTATTTATCTTCAAAATACTTCCAAATCTCCAGGATTTAAATTTCCAAATCCTGCTTAAATCAAATTTTAACTATAATTCATTTGTACAGCTTATGCTCATAGAAATTCTCGTTTGATTGTATGTCAATTTATAATTTACATTTATAATTCATATTTATGAATTTCATTTTATAATGAATTTATTCCTTTAAACTTTGGTTATATTTTCAATTTCTAGTTAAATTTTTACACAACGATGATAATAATTTAATATTATCATCTCTAACATCCAAGCAACCATATATTAACTAAAATAGTTTACAGAACTATTCTTTATATCAAAATATATTTTTGGGTAAAATTATTTCATTTACCTACATTTAAAACAATACCGTGTCGATTATTCTATTCAAGTGTTTAGAAACCCCTTCGATACAGTTGTACAGATTGTGCCGATGAAGGTTCATATGCCACTCAATAAACTAATTAACACAATATTAAAACAATTTATATTCACTAATAAATACGCGCTCATATCTATCAATACGCTCAAACTCATTCTAGAGTACCACGGAGTCTAATTGAAATAAGTAGTTCCCACCAGAGCCAAGGTTATCACCAACCTGTGCTCTGATACCAACTGTAACGACCCGCAAATCCGTACCCCTTGAGTCAACACTATCTTACCTAAATCAACCCAAGTTGTATTGAAATACGAGCCATTTGGGTTAAAGAAGAAGAGGTAGAAGAAGAAAACAGAAAACAATAGAACCTAACCATCGCAGCGGAATAAAATATAATAGATATTAACGTATCTTTACACCAAAATAAAATAAATAAGTTTATATATTACATCATCAGAGTACATCAGTCACAGTTTGACATCAATATCGTACAAATGGATACACAACAACTCAACACAGCGGAATATATATATATATATATATATATATATATATATATATATATATATATATATATATATAAACAAGTACGGAAGTACGTATCGTCATCCTGCTCGTCTCCTGAGCTCCACAGCATCATATCCTGCATCCTATAATACTCGGTCTGACCCGAGCATTACAGTTAAATAACACCCGAGTCAGTCTGGAATACCAGCGTGAGAAAATCACACCCAATTGATTATCAAAGTTGCAAAAATCCTTTGAAAACAAAAGCATCTCGTAAGACCATGCCACAAATAAACATATCGGGTTTTTACCTTACGATAGCTAAAACAATTTTTATAGAAATCCTCTGATATTATCATAGGGTCTATATACAAATACATATAAAATAGCTTAAATTGTTGCATTATTAAATTCCAACTACTACCCACAGAGTGGGTAATACAAACAAAACTCGTACAAGGCTCGTAGGGAGGATGGATTTCCAACTAATGACTAGGCACTAGGGTACCACCTGTCACGGTACGTGGCCTAGATCACAGTACCGAGGAGTACGCCCACTCCCCTGCAACACAAGACCGGGACTACCCTTACTGGATAATCACGAATGAGATCACCCCGTGGTTGGGATCAGCAACCGCCCACTAAGCCAAAATAAAAGGGACATCTAGACAGGGATGACCTCACCCTGCTTGGGTGCTACCCACCTAGCCTTGCTGCATAACCCCTGATTTTCAGTCATTCCCATTTGATGAGGCTTGAGGCTAAGTGTTACCTTTTTAGAACATATCCCTTAGAATGCCCATCGTCCACCTGACGATGTTTCGCAAGCATTCATCCATACAAGTCCATCCCGGGTTCGAATGGAACCGAAGGCACTATTCCTACTACATCCATTTTGGAAATATCCTCAGGATTAGTAGCAACTAGCCCTTGCACTTCACTGCTCCATCTTCAAATCCAAACCCGTTTTCCACGAAAACATACAAACCGGATCGAAGTGGTTTTCGAGAAGTAAATCTCGATTCCGGTCTCTTCGAAACGATCAACACAGTTGGCCAATATTGATAGTCAGTTATTTAACTATCAATTAATATTCACAAACAACCATCCAACGATAAATAATTTCCCAAATTATTTATTAACGTCAAAAATATCTTCACAAGATATATTGCTATTTCCAACCTTTTGAAAATAGTTTTCAAATAATCTTTCTCTCAGAATAAACTTTTCCAAATATTTTCTATCTCCACTGAAATCATCAAGCACAAAACTAGATTTTTAACATAATTTAAAACACTTAACTTTAAAAGATACTTTAAAGTATTTAAGGTAAAATTACTTCAATAATTTGTAAAAATACATATTATATGAATATTTGAAAATAAGGTTACTTAATAAAAATAAAAAAACTTGATTTTTACTTTTGAAAACAAGATACTAAATCACTCTTTAAATGATTACTGTTATAATAGATTAAAAGGAATTACTTACTTTTAGAATTTAAATATTTAGAAATAATAAATTTTCAAACATACTTCTTAAAACAAATTTAAACTTTTAATTTATATTTAAAAAATTACTTTGAAAACGTACTTGGTTATTCAGGGACAAATTTCCAATCTCAGTCACTTAAATCAATTTTACAAATTGATTTCCAATGTATTCCATATGAAATAAATTTCTTTACTTCTCAGTTCATTTCCAAAATTCATTAATTATGGATTTTATTGTTATTGTTATTATCTTTCGTTTGATTGTAAATCTTTTAACTGAAATATACAAATTTCAGCTTCTTCCCAATTTCTTCTTTATTCTATCAATAATTTAAATCTTAAAATTTAAATAAATGTTTTGTTCTTTTAAAATAATAATACTGAAGTTTAAAATTCATTAATCTTCTGATTATTCAAAATTTTCCTTTCTATACTCAAGATTTATTTATTAGAAATTTTTAAGCCACTTTATTTCTTTCTCCATTCATTCTAAAATTTATTCTAATTTCCATAATTATTTACTTACAAATTTACTTCTTTTATTTTCTTTTAAAAATCCAATTGATATATTTTTGGAAATTCATTATACCCAATTATATCCAATCGAACCATATCATTCAACGTTACAATCTAATCCATCATAGAACATCAAATAATAACAACAGAGGGAAATAAATAAATTTAAATAAATGTCGACGGATCCAGTTGGATCCCTCTAACCTGTTTTCCCAGCATCCACGGACATTAGCACAATATAAAATGTCAATTCCAAAATATACCATACCATAGTATATCAATAAATTCAACCATTCTACCAATTATTTAAATTTGATCATTTAATATTTAAATTAAAGTTCTACCGAGTGAGATTAACTCACCTTTGCTTTTCGTTTGCAGTCCATTACCGTCTTGACCCGTTTTCATGACATTTTGCCTTGAATAAACATTGGATTCATTTGTTAATATTCGAATAAATCGAGCAAATAATTTCCATTAGCTAAAATTTAATTTAATTAACAAATAATTTTATTTAAACTAATTTTCGTTTAATATGTTAGTTTTAGAAACTAAAATAAATTAAATATGTTAATAGAACAAACTAATCACCTTAGTAATTTATTTTCAACATAGACCAGTAAATTAAAATTTCTGCCTCCTCAATTTTTAAATAACTTTTTTCCAGTTTTCTGTATTTGCTTTTCACTCTAACTATAAATTAAGTTAACTGCAAGTTTAAATTTTATTATGTAAATAAATTGGGAAACAAAAGAATTATACCTTACTGCTTATTTCTTGACCTATATGTTTATACATTCCAATTTAAGCTGAAATAAATATATTGTATACACCTAATATCTAGATCCAAATGAGAATAAAATTTCCTTCTACTGTATTTAATAACCAATTTAAATTTGAAAAAGAATCGAATACATACTGCCTTACCGAACGAGATCCAAATCTTGCGACCCTCGCCTCGCTCGTTGCACCCGATTCACAACCTAATAGCCTCGACATCAACCTCGGCCACGTCCAGAACGACCCTCCTTCTGCCGGCTCCGAGAACAACACCAAACACGCCCCATACCCCAAAGCCCTAAACGAGCTCGAATCCATCGGCGGCCCCTAGTGTGAATCCAAATCGAGCTCGACGTCGAAGCCGCCGGCCTCTACCCTAGTACGCTACTGCGCGCCACTGCCAACGCCATCGCGACTCAATTTATCGCACGCCCTCCCCCTTTTCTACCGTCGAACGAAAAAGGATCGGCTATCATACCAGTCGCGAATTGTAAAAAAAATAAAATGAAGAGGAATTTTCGATACTTTGATTAAACTAAGAAAAGAGAAGAAGGAAAAATTCGTGCATTTAGACCGAAGGAAAGGGGAATTTCGTTCAGCTATTATTTGTTCTTGATTGATTTTGACAATTGCCTGACGTTCTTTAAAGAGGGAACAAGATGTGATGTCGATCAGAAAATGGCTTGCTAAAGAAGGCTACAGTGACAACAAAAGTTAAGATGTGACAGAAAACGGCTGAAATTTGATTAGTATAAATATTTGACTTAAATTCAAATCCAAACCGTTCCGATAAATGCAACCTACAATTTTGAATTCCTATCGAGGCGTGCTGCTAGGCGTTTATAAAGTCGTACCCATATTTCGAACGCAATGCAAAAGTTTTTGAGTCCAAATTCGATCGTATGGAGAAGAGAACCTTTTTAAACCAAGTTATTATATTAAATTTTCGATATAAATTTTGAGCGTGTTAAAATATCGTACGCTCACACAACAACTCCAATTGCTACGAAAATTGAAATCCGATAATAATTCAATATTACGGATTCAATAGAACTGGTTTCCTTAAATTCCAATACTCTGCCTCGGAAGGCTATTTTAAAATTCAATTTAAACCATAAAATTCCAAAACTGAACAAATCACTGTTAAATTCAATTTTAACACTTCTATTATCCTCAGTATTATCAATATTAATTTTTCAAGCGTTCAAATTATTTTTAATAGGCTTAAAACACCAGATTCAACAATTTACCCAACTTCACTTGTTTAATTTAATAATTCAATTATCAAATAAATTTTGATATTCATAATTCAAGTTAAAATTACTCTACTGAATATTTAAAATCAATTAAATATTCTGATTTTAAATGCTCGAAAATTCCGTTACACGACCTGACTTTCTTCTCCCAGAAAATCGCATCATGAATTAAGAAAGAATGGGATAGAAGAAGAAAAGAAAGAAGAGAAAGAAGAAACAACACTAGAATCTCAACACGGAACGAATAAATTATATTGATAACATAAGTATTACATAATATACAATATCAATCAGAGATGCACAGCATACACATCACATATACTAGACAGTTATAAACACCTGTCTAGTATTTACAACTTAATACAAATACAACATAGACAATACACAGCAGAAACTAAATATCTATGTCGCAGAAGCCTCCTGCTATATTGCTCCTCCAATATTCTTCAAAGCCAACCTGAATCCCTTGGCTACTCGTAAAAAGTAGAGTACCAAGATTTTAAGAAAACAAAGATAAACTCTGGGTCAGACATGGGTTTGGTGTGATTAACAGGTTAAGGTTGCTTAACTTTAAAAACCTTTTGAAAAGAAAGGTACCACGTAAGACTTCCCAGATATAAACATGGAAAAGTTTTTACCTTACGCTAACCAAAACATTTGATAGGAAATCCGATGATATTAAAATAGTGTCTAGGGTTTTCAAGTAAAATGCAGAAATAGCTGGAATGATTACATCTCACGTTCCAACATAGTTGGGCACAACTAATACGTACGGCACTTATTAGATTTCGGATTCCATACAATGGCAGGGCTACTGGGGTACCGCCTGTCACAGTACATGGCCTAGATCACCGTACCGAGGAGTACGCCCGCTCCCTTGCAACACAAGGCCGGAACCATTCCTTACTGAATAGTTCCGAACAAGACAACCCCGGTAGTTGTTGCAATCAACTGCCCGCACATCCGAATATAAAGGGACCTCTAGACAGGGGTAAATCTCACTCTCAAGTGGGGGCTACCCACGAAGCCTTGCTGCACCTCCCCTGTTTTAGCCATTCCCGGTTGATGAGGCTTGGGGCAACGATTACCTTCAGAGAACACATCTCTTAGAATGCTCATCGTCCACCTGACGATGTTCTGAAAGCATTCAATCCATACAAGTTCATTCCGGATTCGAACGAAACTGAAGGCATTATCTCGTTACACTCATTTTGGAATCACCCTCAGAGTTAACGACGACAACCCTTGCACTCTGAATCTCCATCTTCACTTCAGATCCACATCAAGCAATTAATCATTCTTGATTAATCATTCTTGATTAATCACATCAAGCAATTAATTACATTAAATTAATTACATCTCTTTATTATCTTCAAATAACTCAATTATCAAGACCCTAAATTAATTACGCTAAGTAATTAATTATTAATTACTTACTTTAAGTAATTATTCTACATACAAATTACATATTAATTACACACGGTAATTAAATTTCAAAACTCCTCCATTATCCAAGCATCCTTCAATTAAATTACATCAAGTAATTTATCTTCTTAATTACTTCACTAAGTAATTATTCATTTTTAATTACATTGGTAATTACTTCTCCAATCAACCAGTGATTAATAAAAATTAATTAAACTTAACTAATTAACTTAATTAATCAAAATAAATTTAATTAATTACAATCAGTAATTAATTTTCTTAATTACTTCCATTAAGTAATTATACTTAAACAATTCAAATGATTATTTTAAATTAATTAATCCAATTAATCATTAAAATTAATTACATTAATTAATTATAAAATAATATTAAGTTAATGACCTTCATTGATCAATAACAAAACATTAATTACTTTTCCAAAGTAATTAACTGTAATTAATCAAGATTAATTACAAATTTAATTATCTATAAAACTCACTTAATTAATCTCTAATTTATTTAATTAATCAAGTGACAATTAAAAACTTAATTAATTATTAATTACTTGATTAATAAAATCCAAATCATTAATTAAATCAAATCAGATATTATTTAAATTAATGATTTCTTAATTACAATTTAATCAATTTTATTTAACTTACTTAATCCTTTAATTAATTAAATAAAACCCTTAACTATTTAATTAAGTAACCTAATTATTAATTAATTAAATTAATTAATTAAAATCTTAATTACCTTGATCAATTAAATTATCAAGTTCAAATCAACTTAATGATAATCATTAATTGTTATTAATGATTTAATTATCACTATCAAAGTAAATTAAAAATAATTTACTTTTAAATTTCTCTAAATTCCATTTTAAATAAAAATTAAAATGAAATCAAATTTAAACTTAAACAAGGTTTAAGTATTCCAAAACCTTTTAAATTTCAGTTTAAAGAATTACCTAAGGTGAAATTTAAAAATGGTTTAACCCATAATAATCCATTTAAATAATTTAAATCATACTTTAAATATATTCAAGTGATTCTGAAACTTTTAAATTCAAAATCTTATTTCATTTCAAACTAGAATTCAAATTGTGTTTCAGTTTCCAGATTCAAAATTTTAAATTTTAAATTCGATTTTAAAATCTCATTTAAGATTTATAAAATATATGTTATAAAATACTAAAATATTCAAACCGGATTATAACATTTGAATTTATCAACTTATTTCCTTTTGAAACTTTCAGATTCAAATTTCAAATTTGGATTCAGGATTTCAAATCCAAATTTCAAACATAAATTTTAAATCTTGTTTTAAAATCTTATTTTCAGATTTATAAATCATTTTATAAAATACTGGGCATGTTTTAGTTTTTAAACATTTCATATTTTATAAAATTTCTTTATTTGAAAACTGGAATTCAAATTCATTTGAATTCAAAATTTAAACTTGCTTCAATTCTTAGTTCAAATCTTGCTCTGCTATCCTTATTTAAATCTTGTTTAAATTTTGCAAAAAACCTGAAATAGTCAGGTTTTAGAAATCAAACCTGAAACAATGAAAATAAATCGAGCTTAACTTATTTTACTTCGAGTCATGAACCATCTATCTTCGGGCAAACGCCCAATTGACTCGAGTACTTACTCGAGTAAAATCTGCATTTTCCCAAACTTAACAAACATCCAAAATCTTTGATCATCGGCATCTATGAGCACCATGCACATGCACGGTGGCTCTGACCTCCTCCAGCCAACCCCGACAACGTCAATACACCAAAATACAACCCCACTCATCAACACAATCATCAAAACAATCCCATTCACCTGAAAATCAAAACCAGCCTCTCTTCACAAACCTGGAAACATAGTGCAAACCCAAACCCCAAAACCTGTCAACGACGAATTCTTCCCCCTCCGACCATCATATGAGTTAAAACTTCGGCCACAACCTTGTCATAGTCCCAGCTACACTTCCCCAATACAGCTTCACACTCGAACAATCCTAGAGGTAACGATGATCGTATTTCTTACTTTGTTAAAAACTTAGGGTTACAGAACAATTTTGAACACCGCTGTCTCCGTATCAATTTGATCACTGTACAACTATTTTTCCTCGATTCCCTGGTCACCCATCTTCCTTCATACATAAGCACAACCACCATTTCCACTTGTATCACCAAAGACACCCTCAAAACCCAATTCTGATCAACACCCATTTGTACAGACAAACCCAGTTTAGAACTCATGATTTTATTCTTAAAAATCATGAATTTGTCTAAGGTTTTGATTTGTGTACCTGAATTGGACAATCATCAGGTTTGAATTTTTAACAGAGACTTGTTTTTCCCTTTTTAAATTTTATTTCCCGAGCAATTTCAGTTTTTATTCAAGTTAAATAAATTTTTAAAAATCTATTTTATAACCTAAACAAACAATATTATTTAAATCCTAAGTTTTTAAATATTAATGTCAAAGAGGAATGATTTAAGTTGAAACCAGACTTGAAATTTTAGAACAGAAATGTTCTTCAGGCATTTCAAAGTATTCATGTAACTCACATCACAATTGCACAAGAGTTGTCAACAAGTATTCAAATAAAACTTATTTAAAACATGATTTAAACAACTAGATTTTCCCCAAAAAAATTTAAAAAAATGTACTCACCTTAAATCTGAAGAACAGAGCAGTTTTCCCAATCTTGAAAAGCTTTTGAATTCTGTTGACACACATGCATGTAGGTTTGTTCTTTTAAAATTTGAAAGAGATGTAGACTAACCTCCAGGTTGCTTGCAATTTAAAACTTTGTCCAATTTAGATGCATGCATGCCTGATTTCTAAAGTTGATTCCAAATATTGAAAATGCTGATGATCCATTCTAGAGAAATGCAGTGATCTTTAGGTTGATTTATTTTTTCCTTTTGCAGGAACTTGATATGTAGGGTTGTAAAGAAATGGAGTTGAAATTTTGAGGAGTGATTTAGATACGCAAACAGTTGATTTCCAGAGATGAAATGCAGGTGATCAACAGATTGATTATATGCAGGAATTGATTTCAGGAATTCCAGATTTAAGTGTAATGGTTTCTTCTTGTTTTCCACTAGCTATTGATTTTAAAAGAGAATAAAGGAAAGTGAAAAATGTTTTGAAAGAACCAAAATAAAATTTAATAAAAATAAAGAAAAGATTAAAATCAAATGACACTTGTTATTTTGTTCGTTTTACTACTTAACACAAGTATTTAAGGTTACTAATATGTTAACACTTGTCTTTATTTAACTAAGTTATATTTTTAAATGTTTGTAATGGGTTTTCTTTAATTTATTCATACTCATGTAAATTCCTTATTTTAAAGAAAATGTAAATATAACAAATTATAAATTAAAACTTATACAAATATTTCTAAGAATCTATTTATTTGAATTCATAATAAAATTCCAAATTCAAATTGATCCCTTAAATTCCAAATTAAAATCAATTTATTCAATTTAAAATGATAATACTATTTTCTTATTTTAAATTCCTCTTTATATTTATGGGAAAATAATACATTTATTATTATGGCTTGAAAATAACATTTTAACAAATTTTATATGATTTATAAAAAGATTATAAACCACTTTTATTATTAAATGAATTTAAATCATATGCTATCTTATATTTTAAACTTATATAAAAAATTTCCAAGTCATATTAATCAAATAATATTTAAAAAGAAATAAAAATCAATTTTTATTTAAATTAAAACAAAAATTCAGCTAAGATATAATTTTAAACAATATAACATTTATTTTAAATATTATTAAACCATATAGTTATTATTTTAAATAATTTGAGAAACTTAAAATTAATTTAGAACATGTTTTCCCAATTACTAAATATATTATTAGAATTTAAAAACAAAACTTTATTTATTTATTATATCCAAAAACAAAGATTATCTATAATATATATACACAAATATATATACATTATAATTTAAAACACTTTTATTAACTTTTAAAAGATAAAAATCACAAATTAAATATTTATTTAATCTGATTATTAGACCAAATCATATTTTATTAATCAATATTGCCAATATCAATTTAATTTAATATAAAGATTATTAAATTGATATTGTCAAAAATTCCGGGATATCACATTCCACCCCCCTTAAAAGAATTTCGTCCCCGAAATTTAAAGCAAAGGTAATTTAATAACCTATTCAAGATTTTAATTTTTAAAACCAAGCATATATCAAACATATGCTAACAACCATAGCAATTAATTCATCCAATCAAACAAATTTAACTATCCAGACAAAATTCTGGATAGAGTTTCCTCGTGTTTCCCAAGTAAACACCGGGTTACTCGCTCTATAAAATCCAAACAATCAACTTTACTAAGTTACAGAACTCCTACTCATCTAGATCTATAACTGAACAAGACATCAGACTACAGACAAGTCCGACTCAACCACTAAAATCTCCCAGAACAGCTGATTCCAAAACTAGAGATAGATCATACACGTACTCCCTCAGAGATACGTGAAATACATCGAATTCCAGTTGTCCAAACTAGCAATTCAATTTAGAAAATTAAAAATTTATCCAAAACAGAACAAAGAAGAAATCCAAAGCATCATGGAGCTAGCTTACCCAACCTTACCAAAATTTTATAGCTCCTAAAAACTGAGAAACTTATCCAAAATCAGATTTCCGACTTCAGATTCACAAAACTCTTCGGACTATCTTACGCTGCCTACATCCTACCTGATCAGCTCAATCCTTGCTGATGTCTCAAGAAATAAACTGTACCAAACTCAATCCACCAGAATGATCCTCCCCGATCAATCAAGAACAAATTACACTCACAACCATCAGAAGAAAACAAACTTTTCCTATCCGGAAAAGAAAAGAAGATGCACTCCCAAACTGCTTCCGCTGCACAACTCTGATCTGGAGTAGAAAAGAATGCTGTTGAAGAACACAAGCACAACTGGACAGCATAACCAAGAAGATCTCTGATAACCCAAAGAAAAATTCATAAGTTCCTCAAACCCTAAGTTGCTTCAACAAACTCCATCTCAAGGAACCAACCTTCAATTAGTTGAACCATCGGAACCACACTTGGAATCCTGGTCGGTAAGAAAACTGAATCTCCAGATGCGGACAACCTTGACTTCTCTGAAAATATCCAAAAAAATCTCCAACAATCCAAGAGAATACCCATTTATCGCAAGTCGCTTTTGCGATCAATCCACATTAAAATCCAAAGAAAACTGTTCTCTCTTTACCAATCAGAACAGCTTATGCTGGTCTTGCCAATCCATCAAAGAAATGGATTCTACTCCACTGCTCCTGAATTCCATCTCTAGAAAAACTACTAAGCCAGAAAACTCAGCCGACACACTGAATACTCCGAGCTGCATTGCTGACACCAACGCCAAAGAATTTCCCATCCAAAGCTCTTTAAGAAACTCGTACTTCAGACCAAACAGAGACATCCTGCTGAACTCAGCCACAACACCGAAGCAGACCTACTTCCTGAGATAAGAAGATATCGTCACTCGCTTCTGTTCAACCAGTAGATTCAAACTCTACTCATCCAACTTCAAAGATAAACTCTGAACCTTAACAGGTTACCTTCAAAGATCAATGAAGTCCTGCACCACTGCAAAAATCACTCGAGATGGTATTATATCTACAGTCTCGACCGATACACTTCCAACCAAACATACAAACTCCAACCAATGGTGGTCGTGTTATACACACCACTACCTCAATCTACCTTTATAACCCATATTTGAAAACCCAAACGGGTAACCCAACAGATAGGTAGAAATAAATAAATATATATAAACATACTAAAAATTACAAATACGCTCTCTCAAGATAGACACCACTCCAGAGCCTAGGTATTCACTCAACCTAATGCTCTGATACCCACTGACACGACCCGACTTTCTACTCCTAGAAAATCGCATCATGAATTAAGAAAGAAAGGGATAGAAGAATAAAAGAAAGAAGTGAAAGAAGAAACAACACTAGAATCTCAACAAAGGAACGAATAAATTATATTGATAACATAAGTATTACATAATATACAATATCAATCAGAGATACACAGCATACACATCACATATACTAGATAGTTATAAACACCTGTCTAGTATTTACAACTTAATACAAATACAACACAGAGAACACATAACGGAAACTAAATATCTATATCGCAGATGCCTCCTGCTCCATTGCACCTCCAATATTCGTCAAAGCCAACCTGAATCCCTTGGCTACTCGTAATAATTTGAGTACCCAAGAGTTTAAGAAAACAAAGATAAACTCCGGGTCAGACATGGGTCTGGTGTGAGTAACAGGTTAAGGTTGCTTAACTTTAAAAACCTTTTGAAAAGAAAGGTATCACGTAAGACTTCCCACACATAAACATGGAAAAGTTTTTACCTTACGCTAACCAAATCATTTGATAGGAAATCCGATGATATTATAATAGTGTCTAGGGTTTTCAAGTAAAATACAGAAACAGCTGGAATGCTTACATCTCACGTTCCAACATAGTTGGGCACAACTAATACGTACGACACTTATTGGGTTTTGGATTCCATACAATGGCAGGGCTACTGGGGTACCGCCCGTCACAGTACGTGGCCTAGATCACTGTACCGAGGAGTACGCCCGCTCCCCTGCAACACAAGGTTGGAACCATTCCTTACTGAACAGTTCTGAACAAGACAATCCCGGCAGTTGTTGCAATCAACTGCCCACGCAGCCGAATATAATGGGTCCTCTGGACAGGGGTAAATCTCACTCTCAAGTGGGGGCTACCCACGAATCCTTGCTACACCTCCCCTGTTTTAGACATTCCCGGTTGCTAAGGCATGAGGCTACGATTACCTTTAGAGAACACATCTCTTAGAATGCTCATCGTCCACCAGATGATGTTCTGAAAGCATTCAATCCATACAAGTTCGTTCCGGGTTCGAACGAAACCGAAGGCATTATCTCCTTACACTCATTTTGGAATCACCCTCAGAGTTAACGACGACTACCCTTGCACTTTGAATTTTCATCTTCACTTGAGATTCATGACCTATCGTAAATTTAGATCGATGTGGTTTTCGGATATCCAAATATGGAAACCCGATCCCGGTCTTATCGAAATCCAAAACGTGTCTTTTAGGTCCAAGTTGTTTTAAAGCTTAAAACAATTCAATTCAATATTATCTATATACACACAGATAGATAATTCTCAACATCATAATAGATAACCCATATTATCATCACATCAGATAATCCATATTATCACCCCAAACAGATAATTCATATCATCAACTCAATGCAACCATAGCATCCAAATCACACAACATCATTTATCTCATAACTGAGATCTCAACCATTCAGGGTAATCAGCGTCAATCAACATTCATAAGCAATGACTTATTAATCATTCTATAATTAATTTAAAATGAATTAAATTAATTACTTCTTCCTTAATTAATTTAAAATGAATTAAATTAATTACTCGTCCATATAAATCTTGCTTATATATCCCTTAATTATTTATAAATCAATTAATTAATCACCCTGAAATAAATTACCCTAATTATTCATCTTGATTAATTATTCTTTAATTACATTTAAGTAATTAACCTCCAGTTAATTTCATAAATTAATTATTCCAAACCAAATCAGTAATTAACCTGTAATTACTTCATTAATGAATTAATTATAATTAATTACATAAATCCTTAAAAATTACATTAACTAATTCCTTTATTTATTAATTATTCTTAATTAATCCATCCTTAATTACATCATTAATTATTAAATTAATGATCCCAAATTATTTATAATTATTCTATTAATTAATTATCAAATATCCTTATTGATTAATCATTCTTGATTAATCACATTAAGCAATTAATTACATTAAATTAATTACATCTCTTTATTATCTTCAAATAACTTAATTATCAAGACCCTAAATTAATTACACTAAGTAATTAATTATTAATTACTTACTTTAAGTAATTAGTCTACATACAAATTACCTATTAATTACACAAGGTAATTAAATTCCAAAACTCCTTCATTATCCAAGTATCCTTCAATTAAATTACATCAAGTAATTTATCTTCTTAATTGCTTCACTAAGTAATTATTCATTTTTAATTACATTGGTGGTTACTTCTCCAATCAACCAGTGATTAATATAAATTAATTAAACTTAATTAATTAACTTAATTAATCAAAATAAATTTAATTAATTACAATCAATAATTAATTTTCTTAATTACTTTCATTAAGTAATTATACTTAAACAATTCAAATGATTATTTTAAATTAATTAATCCAACTAATCATTAAAATTAATTACATTAATTAATTGTAAAATAATATTAAGTTAATGACCTTCATTAATCAATAACAAAATTTTCATTACTTTTCTAAAGTAATTAACTGAAATTAATCAAGATTAATTACAAATTTAATTATCTATAAAACTCATTTAATTAATCTCTAATTTATTTAATTAATAAAGTGACAATTAAAAACTTAATTAATTATTAATTACTTGATTTATAAAATCCAAATCATTAATTAAATTAAATCAAATCTTATTTAAATTAATAATTTCTTAATTACAATTTAATCAATTTTATTTAACTTACTTAATCCTTTAATTAATTAAATAAAACCCTTAACTATTTAATTAAGTAACCTAATTATTAATTAATTAAATTAATTAATTAAAATCTTAATTACCTTGATCAATTAAATTATCAAGTTCAAATCAACTTAATGATAATCATTAATTGTTATTAAAGATTTAATTATCACTATCAAAGTAAATTAAAAATAATTTACTTTTAAATTTCTCTAAATTCCATTTTAAATAAAAATTAAAATGAAATCAAATTTAAACTTAAACAAGGTTTAAGTATTCCAAAACCTTTTAAATTTCAGTTTAAAGAATTACCTAAGGTGAAATTTAAAAATGGTTTAACCCATAATAATCCATTTAAATAATTTAAATCATACTTTAAATATATTCAAGTGATTCTGAAACTTTTAAATTCAAAATCTTATTTCATTTCAAACTAGAATTCAAATTGTGTTTCAGTTTCCAGATTCAAAATTTTAAATTTTAAATTCTGTTTTAAAATCTCATTTCAGAATTATAAAATATATGTTATAAAATACTAAAATATTCAAACCTGATTATAACATTTGAATTTATCAACTTATTTCCTTTTGAAACTTTTAGATTGAAATTTCAAATTTGGATTCAGGATTTCAAATCCAGATTTTAAACTTAAATTTTAAATCTTGTTTTAAAATCTTATTTTTGGATTTATAAATCATTTTATAAAATACCATGCAGGTTTTAGTTTTTAAACACTTCATATTTTATAAAATTTCTTTATTTGAATACTGGAATTCAAATTCATCTGAATTCAAAATTTAAACTTGCTTCAATTCTTAGTTCGAATCTTGCTCCGCTATCCTTATTTAAATTTTGTTTATATTTTGCAAAAAACCTGAAACAGTCAGGTTTTAGAAATCAAACCTGAAATAATGAAAATAACCCGAGCTCAATTTATTTTACTTCGAGTCATGAACCATCTATCTTCAGGCAAACCCCCAATTGACTCGAGTACTTACTCGAGTAAAATCTGCATTTTCCCAAACTTAACAAACACCCAAAAATTTTGATCATCAGCAACTATGAGCACCGTGCACATGCACGATGGCTCTGACCACCTCCAGCCAACCCCGACAACGTCAATACACCAGAGTACAACCCTACTCATCAACACAATCATCAAAACAATCCCATTCACCTGAAAATCAAAACCAGCCTCTCTTCACAAACCTAGAAACACAGTGCAAACCCAAACCCCAAAACCTATCAACGACGACTTCTTCCCCCTCCGACCATCGTTTGTGTCGAAATTTCGGCCCCAACCTTTTCATAGTCCCAGCTACACTTCCTCAAAACAACTTCACACTCGAACAATCCTAGAGGTAATGATGATCGAATTTCTTATTTTGTTAAAAACTTAGGGTTACAAAACAATTTTGAACACCGCTGTCTCCATATCAATTTGATCACTGTACAACTATTTTTCCTAGATTCCCTGATCACCCAACTTCCTTCATACTGAAACACAACCACCATTTCCACTTGAATCACCAGAGACACCCTCAAAACCCAATTCTGATCAACACCCATTTGTACAGTCAAACCCAGTTTAGAACTCATGAATTTATTCTTAAAAATCATGAATTTGTCTAAGGTTTTGATTTGTATACCTGAATTGCACAATCATTAGGTTTGAATTTTTAAAAGAGTCTTGTTTTTCCCTTTTTAAATTTTATTTCTAGGGCAATTTCGGTTTTTATTCAAGTTAAATAAATTTTTCAAAATTTAGTTTATAACCTAAACAAACAATATTATTTAAATCCTAAGTTTTTAAATATTAATGCAAAGAGGAATGATTTAAGTTGAAACCAGACATGAAATTTTAGAACAGAAATGTTCTTCAGGCATTTCAAAGTATTCTTGTAACTCGCATCACAATTGCACAGGAGTTGTCAACAAGTATTCAAATACAACTTACTTAAAACATGATTTAAACAACCAGATTTTCCCTAAAAAAAATTTTAAAAAAAAATGTTGCTCACCTTAAATCTGAAGAACAGAGCAGTTTTCCCCATCTTGAAAAGGTTTTGAATTCTGTTGACACACATGCATGTAGGTTTGTTCTTTTAAAATTTGAAAGAGATGCAGACTCAACTCCAGTTTGCTTGTAATTTAAAACTCTGACCAATTTAGATGCATGTAGGCCTGATTTTTAAAGTTGATTCCGGATATTGAAAATGCTGAAGATCCATTCCAAAGAAATGCAGTGATCTTCAGGTTGATTTATTTTTTTCTTTTGCAGGAACATGATATG
This sequence comes from Allium cepa, assembly GCA_030765085.1. NCBI lineage: Eukaryota > Viridiplantae > Streptophyta > Magnoliopsida > Asparagales > Amaryllidaceae > Allium > Allium cepa. The sequence continues at coordinate 947,059,398 of CM060938.1, read as the reverse complement.
TAGGGTTGTAAAGAAATGCAGTTCAAATTTTGAGGAGTGATTTAGATATGCAAACAGCTGATTTCCAGATATGAAATGCAGGTGATCAACAGGTTGATTATATGCAGGAATTGATTTGAGGAATTCCAGATTTAATTGCAATGGTTTCTTCTTGTTTTCGACTAGCTTTTGATTTTCAAAGAGAATAAAGGAAAGTGAAAAATGTTTTAAAAGAACTGAAATAAAATTAATTAAAATCAAGAAAAGATTAAAATTAAATGACACTTGTCATTTTATTTGTTTTACTACTTAACACATGTATTTAAGGTTACTAATATGTTTACACTTGTCTTTATTTAATTAAGTTATATCTTTAAATGTTTGTGATGGGTTTTCTTTAATTTATTCATACTCCTGTAAATTCCTTATTTTAAAGAAAATGTAAATATAACAAATTATAAATTAAAACTTATACAAATATTTCTAAGAATCTATTTATTTGAATTCATAATAAAATTCCAAATTCAAATTGTTCCCTTAAATTCCAAATTAAAATCAATTTATTCAATTTAAAATGATAATACTATTTTCATATTTTTAATTCCTTTTTATATTTATGGGAAAATAATACATTTATTATTATGGCTTGAAAATAACAATTTAACAAATTTTCTATGATTTATAAAAAGATTATAAACCACTTTTATTATCAAATGAATTTAAATTATATGCTATCTTATATTTTAAACTTATATAAAAAATTTCCAAATCATATTAATCAAATAATATTTAAAAGAAATAAAAATCAATTTTTATTTAAATTAAAACAAAAATTAAGCTAAGATATAATTTTAAACAATATAACATTTATTTTAAATATTATCAAACCATATAGTTATTATTTTAAATAATTTGAGAAACTTAAAATTAATTTAAAACATGATTTCCCAATTACTAAATATATTGTTAGAATTTAAAAACAAAACTTTATTTATTTATTATATCCCAAAATGAAGATTATCTATAATATATACACAAATATACATACATTATAATTTAAAACATTTATTTTAACCTTTTAAAGATAAAAATCACAAATTAAATATTTATTTAATCTGATTATTAAACCAAATCATATTTTATTAACCAATATTGTCAATATCAATTTAATTTTATATAAAGATCATTAAATTGATATTGTCAAAAATTCCGGGATATCACATTCCGCGTCGTCACATGAAGCTTCCCTTTCTTGGTCTCTAATTTGTATGAATTTGTTTGATGTTTTAAGTTGAACTTTTTGTTTAAATTTTAAGATGGTATTTACTTCCAAAAGTTACTCTGTCTTGAATGGACGCAACTGAGATATGAAGCTTGATATAAATGAAAAGAGTTGTACAGGATGATATTTTTTTTGTACAACACTAAAGAATTTTTTTTTTCATTTTTACCAGGAAAGATCCTGGGGGCTGAAAACATTTTGGACATTTTCGAACTGACTTTGGTGTGTTAGAGAGATCATGCATTAATTACTGAGTACTTTGTGTTTCTACTTGTGATATTTACATTTCTTTTGCCTTGTTGCTGTGTTGTTTTCAGGTTGATATATTTTACTTTAGTCTTTAGTCTTCTTATTATACTATGTACACTTGATTTTTGTTTTTTTCCTCTTGCCTACTTGTTTTCGGCTGATATGATATTGCATTAATTAGGCTTGTCTTCTCTTTGTAAAAATCTACCTACTTATTTATTTATTTGTTTGTACAAAGATATTTTCTTTTGCTTTGCATTTCTAAACTTCACATATAAGATCTACTTGTTATTTATATAGTTGAATGTAAGCTGTCTGTATTTTCTTTGCTTTGGCCTTATTACTTTGGAATCTAGATGTTATATATATATATATATATTGTTAGCGCCAAAATTGGTCACAACACTCGTCGGGAGTCGTTGAAGAGATAATAATGAAGAATGTAGATTAAAAATGAATATTATCTAACAAAAACTCCAATCAACAGTAAAGTAAATGTGTAGACAAGCGATTTATAGTGGTTCGGCGTGTTGCCTACATCCACTGTGAAGTTTTTTGGTGTTTTATTGATTATCTTTCAATGGTTACAAGTTGTTGCAGCAATCAACACCAAGTTACAACTGGAAATTCGAAAACAACAACAAGAATATGATGTAGGATGATGGAGTTCTCGATCCGGCAGAGTCCAGGCGCTTGAGAAATCAAAGATCCCTTTTCTGTTGGCTCTGGGGCTCTATTTATAGGCGTAGGATGCTGATATTTCGCTGAAAACTCGGGAGACCACTTCCGGCACGTGAGGGGGCCCACGCGCCCTGCCTCAGGAAGTTTGGGCCCACTTTGGCATCGATTCGAACTCCATTCGAATGGATCATAAAATCATCCAATCGCGGTGAAATTTGGTGTGGACATTCTTCAACATGTATGCAAGCTTCTGTGAAAATTTCGTACCATTTGGATCAGTAAATTGAGAGATATGATGGGTTCGAGATGACTTTCTTCGAAGTGCTTGTTTGGTTCGAAACCATCCATTCGAACCGATGGTTTCGAACTGATGGTGGCACGCGCCTTCGTGGTGACGTGGAGCGCGAACTTCGAACCGATCTGATCTTCACTCCGAGTTGACCGCTTCGAATCCATGTATCTTGGCGCATTCGAACCGATGGATGGCACGTCATCGTGACCAATTTACCTAGTGGATTCGAACGAAGCTTCACAGATGGGTTCGAACAAGGCTTCATGGATGGGTTCGAACAACTGATGCTTGGTGGATTCGAACAAGGATTTATTGATGGATACGAGCTTTGCAACCTCTCCATGGACATGAGGCCCACCGATACGAACTAGATGGATTCGAAGTTGATAGAGTCGAACCGAGGCACTCCGATGGGTTCGAGGTCCATCGATACGAGGATGATCGGTTCGAACGGTTTTCTATGGTGGGTTCGAAGACACCTACCATGATGGATTCGAAACCAGTGTCTTTGCCTTCAGGTTGAATCGATCATAACTTGAGCGTATGAACTCAGATTGACTCGAAATTTGAGATGACGACTTCTATGATCTTTCTTGTTATGTCCTATCCATTATAGCTCAATCTGGGCTCGGACAAAATTCAGTGATATCCATAGCGAAACGAAGTATGACCAATCTTTGAGACGAATAGTTCTCCGTTTTCGATCGACCTATTGGTATCGCGGCTTTGCCAAAAAGAGAGATAACATTTTGCCCCCCAAAGTACGTCTTGTGGGAACATGACGTGCTTTGAATAGCTGCAATTTCTCTCTGAACAATCATTGCTCTCTTTTTGTTAAGACTCGTACCCTGTATTGCTGTAACCTTGCGTTGATATGGTTGATTATTGTATGATGGCGATTAGCCGTTGGCTGTTGCATTTGTAACTAGATGAATATTCGACCCCTGTAAACGTTTAAAATCGAATGTTAGTTCGACATATATGCACATATGTGCGTTTGACCCTTGTTAACGTCGTGCGTCCACGAGTCGTTGTCAGTTTGGTTTGCTATTGAATTTCGTATCATTTCTCTCCTGAACCGATTTGAAAATTCGATTCGAGGCAACGCTTGATGGTTGTTTTGAAAGGTCTCTTCGTATCGATCCTCTCCTGAACCGATATAGAAGGTCGAAGGAAACTACTTTGGGTTGCGCGAATGTAATACTTCAAATCGATGTGTTGGAGCATTGATGGATTCGAAATCTACATTCGTATGGATGGAGTACGCTTATGTTATGATGAGTAGGAATCTGACATTCTAACCGATAGCTTGGACGAGTATGAAACGTTCATTCGCACCGATGAGAAAGAATGGATACGAAATAGTAGTTCGCATCGATAGGAAATAATGGATACGAAACAGTCGTTCGTATCGATAGGTTGTGATGGATACGAAATCTCTGTTCGTATCGGTAGGTTGTGGATGGAGTTGTGGATTTGCTGATGTGAACAGGGTTTTCAAATCAATGTGCCTACTGTTTGTTTCGCATCGATGCGACTCGATGTTTTGCCATGTGCTTCATGCCAATGAAATATGAGGTTAACTTTGAACCCACAAGGCATTAGGCAAATGGTTTCGAATGGAGATTTCGAATCGATCCACACTTTGACTGGTTGCGACCGGTCAAGTTTACCGGAAGGGGAATCGTCTCGGTCGCCCTCAATGCTCCATATAAATAGCAGTGGGCTTGGCACTTTTTCACTTTTTACTTTTTTACTCTTGCCTTGCGTTTACTGCATTCTGCATCGTTTCGAAGCTCCATAGAAGAAGGCACTGTGTTACGTAATCGAACCATTCAAGATCCAAGCCTCTAATTCCTCGAATCCATTACTCAAATTAGGTAATTAGCCACGAATCCAAACGGCAAAGTTACTTCGAACCCATCTCTTCTTCATCAATTGCACACTCCGGTGATTGGCAAAACCAGATCTGGTTTGGGAGGACATCGAATCGATTCGTGGACTCGAGTTCAAATCGATGATGGCGGCGTCATTTTCCCTTGGATTTCGCATCGATCCCTAGAATGACTTTATGGGGGTGACGCAGTTCGCACCGATTGACCATCTCTGATGGGTCCATTCGAATCCATGGTTTCGAATCCATCAACTATCGGTTCGAAGTTCTCAACTATGCATCGATACGGAGGGTATCGATTCGAACGTGGTTGATGTTAAGTTGGGGGTTTCCTTATCGGTTCAGACTAGTTAACCAAGGATCGATTCGAAGTCATCCTTCATTGATCGATTCGAACTTGACACCTGATCATCGAGTCGAAGCGCGCCTTCCTGCATCGATTCGAAGTGACGTTAGGATGGGTTCGAATGAGTTCCCTTTGTTCGATTCGAACCCTCTATGATGGATACCAAAGTTCGACATTTTCTAAGCATAATGCCGGCGAGCTTCATCTTTGCATATTTGGACTTGATAATCACACTGCATACTTGACCACCTTTCGAAGCTCGTCGATGGAACCATAACAACTTCTATCCAAATAAAATTCCATCACACAAACAGTTTAGTGATGACGGTCAGCGATGACGGTCATTATAACTGGGGAAATTAGCTTTGTCGTTTGCATATTTCCTTTAACTTTGTGACACTTATTCAAGTAACGCATGGCACTGTACATACATTCATAAACTTTACACTGGGGAAATGCACGGGTCTTTTGTCGTCTAACGATGGTTTCTCATGAGTTAGCTAGTTATGGAACCTTCAAGTTCATAGCAGCAGGGGATTCAAAGTACAGTTACCCCGAGACTAGAGGTCCCAAACATTGAACCTGAGATCATCGGTCCAGCTCCGGACGAACTTCCCAATGCGTTTTTCATTTCCAATCCGTCGGATTCCGTTCAATCCAATATTTCTGAAGATATGTTGGGGAAAATATGCTTGAGGCATGGCCTGTCACTGGATAACGTGTTATTGCCGGGCCGAATGATAGACCACACAACCCGCCGGAGGGATATACAGCATTTAATCGCCACACATGCACGGCTGGGACGCTTCCTCCGTTCAACGAGTACATAAGGGAAGTGTTGTCTTTTTTGAGGATCGCTCCATCTCAACTACACCCGAACGGATATGCTTTCGTGAATAGTTTATTCATCGTCTTCATGGAGTACCTTCATAGACCATCGATCCCGACCGAGATCAGATATCTATTTAATTTCAAAACTAGAGGTGATTACCCTTCCTTCACATTTCTGGATGCGGCGAGGAACTGCTAAGTGGTCACTGGGTCCTGGACCAGGTTGAGTTATTACAGGATGGAGTGGTTCTATGTCAGGTGTCCTCCAGGGTTTGCGCGGCGATGGTTATTCAGACGTGAGTATAGCTGAGTTATCAAGTAATTACTAAGGCAATTGCGGTCAAAGTGAAACTTATATTTTTTCTTTTTACAGCAACGATTCAGCGACCTGAAGGGGAACGATTTAAGGAGGTAGTAAGAATACTCCGGGGAGTCCCGGGTGAAGATAGGGATATCGAGCTGCTCTTGACGGATAGGAATCTCCGGACTTGCGGGTTGATTGAACGAGGGCAGAGCATACAGTTTGACGGGGCGCTAAGGACTGTCTCGAAAAAATGAGTCCAGCACAAGAAGCCCAAAGTTATTATAGTTGAGGAGGCTGATTCTGAAAGAACCCATACCGATGATGAGCCGCTGACCGAGCCTACGGATGTAGTTCAGGATGTCGCGGAGCAGAGAAAAGGCAAGGCAGCCGTCGTCACGTCAACTAAGAAGGGGAGATGGAAATCGGTTGTCACGGCCCGATCCTCTCCCGGAGTTAGAATTTCGGAGATGTCTCCTCCGAGAACTGTAAATCTTTATGAAGGGCTCGCCGATATTCCAATTCCGGACGATGTGTCCCTGCAGCATGATGCCGGATAGGAAGAACTTTCAGAAACTTTAGTTTTGAGCGACTCTTTTCCCACTGGTGTGGCAGACACATCCGGTTGATCGAGGGGTTACACATTCATACATATTTCACAACACTGCATAACCTTTGACTATAAACTACATGTTTCGAAAGGTGATTAATTCTATTTTATTTTGCTCTGCAGATACTATGTCTAGGCGAGGTTCGATGTTAGGGAGTCTTCGACAGGCCTGCAAGTCTTCATATTATGATTCGCACAGATGAGAAGGGGATAGAGACTACGACCAAGGACGCTCTGGGTACTCTGGTCAAGAAAGATATGATACAGACAGAGGTTATAAGCGTCGATCTCGAACGCGTACTCCTCCTCCTCCCAGAGATCCCATACAACCTCCTGCTCATGTCTCTCGTCCTTCTGAATCTTCACATTACACGTCGGCCTCTCAATCTTCTAGGCTTGAATCCCGCCGTTCTAGGAGCGAAACAATAACTATTGCCGTTACGGAACAGCCCCCCGTGGAAATTTCAGGGGAAGGAGCAATCAAGCTTGCTCAGTTGAAGAGAGATTTCCCAAACATCTGCTCCAACAACTATATCTTTCCTCCACATTTAAAGAAGATCCCGGAGGAAGCTGAGAAACTGGTACATGACTACGTACACGATTTTTATGCTCAGTATAAAGCATGGTCAAAAGCAGCTGATAAAACGTCGGCATTGGCCTTTGAGCGTGGGGCCACCGTCGAGAGATTGCAGGCTGAGTTAGCTCAAAAGAGCCGTATTATTGAGGTGCTAAACACTGAAGCCGAGTCTTCTCGAAAATCTAAAATGGAGGCTATCAAAAAAGCCGACGAAGCCCTACCAACGATGGATAGGATGAAACGTGATCTTCACGCCACGGTAGAGGATATGGGCCATCGAAACACCATGGTCACTGCCGAAAGGGACGCAACCCTGAAGGATCTAAATGAGCTTAAGTCCAAATTTTCCAAAATCGCCAAGGATAGGGATGATGCGAACAACGCAGCCCAGGAGGAGTGTGAACAAGCCATGATTCTCCGGACTGAACGGGATGCGGCAGTAGCCAAGGTCCAGGCGGTCGTGACGGAGGTTGAGGAGAAAGTTCAACAAGCGGAGGCCAGGCTGGAAGCCGATATTGAAGATTTTCTCATCACTTACAATGCCATTGTGTTGAGACACAGAAATTTGGCCTGGCTCCAAGATTAACCAGTACACCTCCGCAGCGCTTGGGGACGATTGGTTAAGGAAGAAGAAGAAGCGCATCCGGATGAATCGGTCGACCGATTTGAACTCGAAAACCGGTTGCTGACAGATGATGAGAGGAAGATCCTCCATGACGCTATTATTGCTCATGAGAAGGAGATGATTGGCGGCCGATCTCTGGAGTTTGTAGAGGGATCAGGTGTTGAGCATCACTCTACTGTTCTTGAATTCACCGCTCCACCTCCGTTAGAGCCCGTATCTATGGTTGTTTCACAATCCGTTCCCGCTTATGACCCAGAACAACCACAGTTATCTCCTATTCAGGAGCACACTTCTAAGGCCGCTCAGTCGTCCGCAAGCCAAACTGGGGAAGGTATTCCGAACTTATCTCAAGTGTTTTCCGAATAGAGAGTTTGTTCTGAAGCAGTTACTAATAACTTCTTCTTATCTTTGCTTAGTAACCGAGACTACTCTGGCATCTTCGGCTCAGGAGTCTATTCAAGGGCCAAAAGCCATCACCACTGAAACGACTGTCGTGACGACGACAGTGTCTACCGAGATGGCGCATGGGAGATCCTTATCTCTTGACGAACAAATGGTGAGTGAGCTGCTTGGACAACAGGGTGACCCTTTTAAAGACTTGCCATTTATTATTAGTGACCTCCCGCCAACCTCAAGCTCTTCAATGCAGATTGCGGATGCCCCCAGCCAAGCCCAAACGATTCATGACCGATAGATCTTAGCCGAGATTCATGCAGAATTAGAAGCTGCGGGGCAAAGTAGTAGTGTTGGCGGCAGTACGGTGGCGCATAGCCCATCGCGTTTAAGGACAACAACATCAGGTGCCGCTATCCCATCTTCCATTGCGGGTCCGGTCCCTCCTACACCTCCAGCAGGGAGCCTTCATTTAAGTTCAAGTTCTGAGGAGGACGTGGACATTATGCCCCCGGCCGAAGAGCGGCCACCGGAGAGGAGACCCTCTAAGCGAAGGATTTCTGTTCCTAGTGATTCCGACGAAGAACCACTAATAAGAAGGTCAAAAAAGGAGAAATAGATCGGCCTCTCAAGCAGATGTTTTGGTAGACAGGAACTTGTTTTCGTTTTTTGTTAGTAGGTCGTGTATAGATGCAGGTTCGGCCCCTGCTTGTAGGGATTCATTTTTGGGAGAACTTATTTGCATGTAAGTGCTTGTCTTCAGTTAGTTGAAATAAAATTCAGTTTCTTTGTTTCAATTCTCATTTCTTTTATGCTTAAGTGTTTGAAGTGTTTTGTTGTCAGTCCGGCGTACTTGCGGTGTTTTTACCGTCAAGTATAGTTCGTTTTATTTGCCAAGTATGAGAATCTTGGTCGCAAGTTGTGATCGATGAATAATTGAACTTCAGACATTGTATCACTTTAGTTAGTGATTAACACTTAGCTTTTATGTCCCCTAGTCTCGGGGAATAACATTTGTATTTTGGTGTTTGATCGCGTATATTGCAAACCTTTAGCATACGTCCACATTCTGGGGACTTAGGATAATTCGAGATCGATAATCCGGTTCGCATTCCGGGAATTTGAGAGTTATCGATATCTGTAACACAGTTCGCATTCCGGGAACCTGGAATTGATGTTTATACTCCGCTTCACGCTCCGGGAATCTGGAGTTAGTCGCTGGATGGTCAGTCACATCTATTTGGGCTTTTTAGCAGACCGTTCACACTTTGGGAACGGCGAATTTGACATTTATACTCCAATTTACGCTCCGGGAAGTTGGAGTCCGTTCGCACTCCGGGAACGAGTTGTTGAATGTTTATACTCCAATTCACACTCTGGGAAGTTGGAGTCCGTTTGCATTCTGGGAACGAATGATTGAATGTTTATACTCCAATTCACGCTCTGGGAAGTTGGAGTCCGTTCGCACTCTAGGAACGAATTATTGAATGTTTATACTCCAATTCACGCTCTGGGAAGTTGGAGTCCGTTCGCACTCTGGGAACGAATTATTGAATGTTTATACTCCAATTCACGCTCTGGGAAGTTCGAGTCCGTTCGCACTGTGGTAACGAATTATTGAATGTTTATACTCCAACTCATGCTCTAGGAAGTTGGAGTCCGTTCGCACTCTGGGAACGAATTATTGAATGTTTATACTCCAACTCACGCTCTGGGAAGTTGGAGTCCGTTCACACTCGGGGAACGAATTATCGAATGTTTATACTCCAATTCACGCTCTGGGAAGTTGGAGTCCGTTCGCACTCCGGGAACGAATTATTGAATGTTTATACTCCAATTCACGCTCTGGAAAGTTGGAGTCCGTTCGCACACCGGGAACGAGTTGTTGAATGTTTATACTCCAATTCACGCTTTGGGAAGTTGGAGTCCGTTCGCACTCGGGGAACGAATTATTGAATGTTTATACTCCAATTCACGCTCTGGGAAGTTGGAGTCCGTTCGCGCTCTGGGAACGAGTTGCTGAATGTTTATACTCCAATTCACACTCTGGGAAGCTGGAGTCCGTTCGTGCTCTGGGAACGAGTTATTGAATGTTTATACTCCAATTCGCGCTCTGGGAATTTGGAGTCCGTTCGCGCTCTGGGAACGAGTTGTTGAATGTTTATACTCCAATTCACACTCTAGGAAGTTGGAGTCCGTTCCCGCTCTGGGAACGAGTTGTTGAATGTTTATACTCCAATTCACACTCTGGGAATTTGGAGTCCGTTCGCATTCCGGGAAAGAATTATTGAATGTTTGTACTCCAATTCGCGCTCTGGGAATTTGGAGTCCGTTCACGCTCTGGGAACGAGTTGTTGAATGTTTATACTCCAATTCACACTCTGGGAATTTGGAGTCTGTTCGCACTCCGGGAACGAATTATTGAATTTTTATACTCCAATTCGCGCTCTGGGAATTTGGAGTCCGTTTGCGCTCCGGGAACGAGTTCCTGAATGTTTGTACTCCAATTCACACTCTGGGAAGTTGGAGTTTGTTGTAGGACTGTCGTGTGTTGGTCCAGTTCTTCCTTTGATGTGATGGCTTGCCCCCGAGATGGGGTTTCACTAAGTGAGTGGCCGGTCGTATCACAGTCATTCGCTATTTGAATAAATTCCATTGTTTGATGGGATTTAGCTCTTCGTGTGTCGTGATTGTTGAATGTTGTATTCGGTGAATCACAACTCTAGCTTGAAGAGATAGTATTTTATTGCTGAAATAAGAAAATATGGCAAAGTCAGTGCCTTATTACAAATTCAAATTTCAAAATGTAAAGGAAATTGCAAAGTATTCATAGATTGAATGAGCCTGTCATGTGTGACAGTGACGAGGATCTTCGTCGTTCCAGGCTCCTGAGTAAGTTGGTCGGCTACTGATGGCGTTTATCACCAATCTTCCACGGGGACAAGTCGAGTCCTCCTGTCTCGGTCGATTGGGTTCATTGTTTTGATTTGATGGGCCCGCTTCTCTAGGTTGCGGTGTCCGCACAAACTGTTCCAGCGTCCTTTCTCTGATCAGTTTTTCAACGAGGTCTTGTAAGTGACGACACTCATTCGTATTGTGCCCGTAGCTTTCATGGAACCTGCAAAATTTTCCCGTCATTATTTGCCTCTCTGACGACGGCTTTGTTGCAGGTTTTTGGTACTGAATTGTATTATACATTTGTAAGCACACGTCCTCTAGTGATGTATTCAGAGGAGTGTAACTGTCAAGCATTGGATTCTTGCGCTGCGGGCCACGATTTTGATCTCGTTTTCTAGTTTGATTCACGCTCTCTCTTCGCCGAGCTTGTTTATTTTTGACGTTCAACTGAACTTTTCTGGAGCTCTCACCGGACTGTTTGATTGCAACATTGCTTTGGATCCCTTCCGTATTGGGTCCTGCATCAGTTTGCTTCCTAGACTGTTTCGAGTCTTCCCGTCTCAGGAATTGAGCCTCCTTGCATGGAAACGGTCCAATGATGCAGGTGGTTTTCTAGCTAACCAATTGCCGAACTCAGAATCGTGGTCGATCCCCTTAGTCAACGCCATAAGGATGGAGTTATCGTTTGGATTACTGATCTCCGCACATGCAGTATGGAATCTCTCTAAGTAGTGTCTGAGTGTCTCTCCGGGAGCTTGAGTGACACTAGACAGAGTGTTGACATCTTTTGGCCTTGCGACGTGCATGCGGAATTGCTCAACGAATTTTGTGGCCAACTGGTCGAATGAAGAGATGGATCGAGGTGGCAATCGAGTGAACCACATGGTAGCGATGCCCCCCAAGGATATGGGGAAACTACGACATTTCACTGCATCGTCAGCTCTGGCAGCGGTCATTGACCATTCATATTTCAGAATGCGTTGATTGGGGTCGGAATTTCCCTCGTACATGGGTAGAGTTGGCACTCGGAATCGCCGTGGGGGTTCAGCAATAAGGATATCGTCCGTAAAAGGAGTGTGGCTCCGAGAGACTCCCCAATCTTCATTTTTGAATCCCTGGCTCTCACGGATCATCTGACGTATCATAGTTGAAAGATCCGGAATTTGCACCGGAGTATGATCACGTTCCATACTTTGGTTTTGAACCGGATATCGTCGACGGTCCAAGTCTTGCCTTCTTGGCTCATACATCTGGGACGTATGGTTCAGGAGTACGTCCGCTATGACGACGGTCCTGGTGCGGCTGATCTTGGACGTTGACCCCTGGCTCAGCCGCAACGTTAGTGGTGCGGTATTCTACTGTATGGTGAGGAGCGACACCTCCTCGGCAGGTGGGTCCGGTTTGGAAACTGGCTGATGGACCAACCCTCAGTTGTCCAATGGTTAGTGTCGGTTGATTTCCAACGGGTGGCATACGACTCCCATCTAGCCGGGGTCGTGGAGGCCGATTATGATAATCAGAAGATGAAGAACTTTCGCTGGAGGAGCGAGAAGCACGATGTCTCGAGGATCTCTTTCGTTTGCGATCCAGCTTGTTGATTAGCTCAGCGTTAGCGCGTAGCTGTTCTTCTACTTGCTTCCAACTCTGGGTCAGCTCTTGGAGTAGCAACTGCAACTCTTGTCGAGTAACCGGACCGGACGGTTCAGAGTGCCCAGTAGCACCCTGATTAGATGGAGGTGGGTGCACAGGATTCTGTCTATCCTGTTCTTCTTGATTGACAGCGTTTGAGGTGGTTCTTGTGCTAACCATCTTGAGAATTGAATTCCTTTCCTAGACTTTATGCAAATCTGAATATAAGGGAAGGAAGTTGGATTTAATGATCTGGATCTTTCTCTTAGATCTATTCAATCCGGTATAGATGACAAATCCAAAGAGCGGAAGAAAATTTGGGTTTTCTCAGTGAAAGCACCAAAGTGTTAGTGCCAAAATTGGTCACAACACTCTTCGGGAGTCGTTGAAGAGATAATAATGAAGAATATAGATTAAAAATGAATATTATCTAACAAAAACTCCAATCAGCAGTAAAGTAAATGTGTAGACAAGCGATTTATAGTGGTTCGGCGTGTTGCCTACATCCACTGTGAAGTTTTTTGGTATTTTATTGATTCTCTTTCAATGATTACAAGTTGTTGCAGCAATCAACAGCAAGTTACAACTGAAAATTTGAAATCAACAACAAGAATATGATGTAGGATGATGGAGATATCGATCCGGCAGAGTCTAGGCGCTTGAGAAAACAAAGATCCCTTTTCTGTTGGCTCTGGGGCTCTATTTATAGGCTTAGGATGCTGATATTTCGCTGAAAACTCAGGAGACCACTTCCGGCACGTGAGGGGTCCCACGCGCCCGGCCTCAGGAAGTTTGGGCCCACTTTGGCATCGATTCGAACTCCATTCGAATCGATCATAAAATCATCCAATCGCGGTGAAATTTGGTGTGGACATTCTTCAACATGTATGCAAGCTTCTGCGAAAATTTCGTAGCATTTGGATCAGTAAATTGGGAGATATGATGGGTTCGAGATGACTTTCTTCGAAGTTTTTGTTTGGTTCGAAACCATCCATTCGAACCGATGGTTTCGAACCGATGGTGGCACGCGCCTTCGTAGTGACGTGGAGCACGAACTTTGAACCGATCCGATCTTCACTGCGAGTTGACCGTTTTGACTCCATGTATCTTGGCGCATTCGAACCGATGGATGGCACGTCATCGTGGCCAGTTGACCCAGTGGATTCGAACGAAGCTTCACAAATGGGTTCGAACAAGGCTTCATGGATGGGTTCGAACAACTGATGCTTGGTGGATTCTAACAAGGATTTATTGATGGATACGAGCTTTGCAACCTCTCCATGGACATGAGGCCCACCGGCACGAACTAGATGGATTCGAAGTTGATGGAGTCGAACCGAGGCATTCCGATGGGTTCGAGGTCCATCGAATCGAGGATGATCGGTTCGAACGGTTTTCTGTGGTGGGTTCGAAGACACCTACCATGATGGATTCGAAACTAGTGTCTTTGCCTTCAGGTTGAATCAATCATAACTTGAGCGTATGAACTCAGATTGACTCGAAATTTGAGATGACGACTTCTATGATCTTTCTTGTCATGTCCTATCAATTGTAGCTCAATCTGGGCTCGGACAAAATTCAGTGATATCCATAGCGGAACGAAGTATGACCAATCTCTGAGACGAACTGTTCTCCGTTTTCGATCGATCTTTTGATATCGCGGCTTTGCCAAAAAGCGAGATAAGACACACACACACACACACACACATATATATATATATATATTTGTATGATGTTATATTGGCTATGTGTTAACTTTATACTTTATAAATTTCTAGTATATTTTGTTCTTTAGATTATTCATAAATTCCAATTCAGATTTAATTCAAATACATTTTTCCAAGTAATCCATAATTTAACTAATATTGTATATCAATTACCAATTATTTCACAATCTTTATTCAAAAAATTAAATTAATTAACAATTTAACCTTAGTAAAAATCTGGGATCATTGCAAAATTGGTTATTCATCAATGCCATTAACATTACTACCTTAATTTACATACAGTTATTATTAATCAACGTATTGTTCCATCGGTAAATTAAATGCCAACTTTTATTTACTTATATTTTAAATTTTATACCCAAATGCAACAAATTTACACTTTCCATTATTATATAAATTTGAATTCCATTCTAGTTAATATTTTTATTGGTAATTCACAAATTCAACATGCCCATTTGTTTCTTATATTGAACTTATAACCAAGTATGACAATTTACACTATTTCAATTAATTGCAATATAAATTTTAAATTGTTGATTTTAATTACAATTGATGCATCTAATTCCTACATTTGCTCTCATATAAATTATAATATTTTTATTTCTTTCTAAATTTAAATTAAAAATCTTATTAATTTAATTCATTTTAACATCGAATTTTACGGGTCGTCACAGAAATTCTCATAATGCCCTCTTCCACCAATAGAATCTCACTATTGGTTTACAATCTCAACCATCATTCTCTTCCCGACCACCATTCAATGGATTTCACTGTCAATTTGCAACCACCACCATCTACTTGGAATAAAAGATTTGCGACCACCAAAGATTTTGTATTTATATCACATATCCATCAATTAATTTTTTGTTAAACAAAAACTAAATATCCTTAGCTGTTAAATGCACATGCGTGCGATGTATACTAGTGTGTGTGTATAAACGCATATGCATTCACTCATGTATACATATATCCAGACAGTTTTCTAAAGAAAATTAAGTTCAGGATTAAAATGGGGAACAAAATTCGAATGTAGTCGAGGTCACTGATTATTAGCTAAATCAATTTCATCTTTCTATTCATATTCATTTTAATTTCTATCCACTTATTCACAATTGTTTAAATTCCATTTGGATTATCACTTTAATCCTTATCTCAATTGGTAATTAATCATAAACAGTTTGAACACTGTCCAGCTTAAATTTAGAAAATATCTTAAAAAGTTAAAAATAGATAAGTAGTTGAAAAATAATTATTAGTTTGTAAAATAGCTATAAAATAGTTAAGTAATTGTAAAATAGTTATAAAATAGTTAGATAATTGCAAAATAGTTGTAAAATAGTAATTAGTTATAAAGTAGTTGAAAAATAGTAATTAGTTTATAAACCATTGTAAAATAGTTAAATAGTTTCAAAAGTAGTTGTAAAATAACTATAAGATAGTTTTGGGTTTTAAAAAGAAAAGTTGTATAGTAAATAGTTAGGAAAATAGATTTAAGACAGTTTATATTTGTTAACTCCTCAATTTCATGACTCAACGACCTAAGAAAGTAAGCGTCCTAAAGCTGAAGCGGGTTAGCGACCTAACCGATGAAGCGACCTAGCGACCTAACCGATGAAGTGGGTTAACGACCAAACCGATGAAGCGGAGTAACGACCTAAAAGGTATCGCGACTTAACGACTTACAGAAGACAGCAACCTAACGACTTAACCTGTTAAAGGACTCAACGACCTACAACTTAATGGCTAAAGACTCTAGTGATTCCATGAGAGGTGCGACATAGCGACCTAGCGAACTAACGGGTCAAGACAGTGTGAGGCTGCATACATACTGCTTCTTCATTAGGTCGCGCACGACCTAAATAGGCCAAGGTAACTCCATAGCTCGCTCAGGGCGGCCTCACTAAGTCGTAACTTCTTATGCCGCTTCCCTCCTAGGTCGCTATGAACTATCAGATTACTCAGAGGATCAAGTCCAACCCTGTTAGACCGTAACCCATGTTCCCTAGGTCGCCCACGACCTACTTATCCGCTCAGAGAAGACCAAGTGTAACCAAGATAAGCCGTAGCTCGCATCTCTTAGGTCGTTGACGACCTACAACCTACGACCTACGACTTACTCCAGAAATTTCCTATAAATACCATGCCTACACCATCGAGTAGGGGATCTTTTGGCTCATTTCTGGAACACCTATACTCTGTTGATTTCTCGACTCATCCGACACTTCAAACTGGAAAGACACTTGAACGAACTTCAAGAAGAAATCTAACACATTCGACATGGATTTAAATAGTTCTTCTACATCGGAGTTCTAGCTATTTGTCTTAGTAGTGTTGTAATTGAAGATTGTTGTAAAGTTGTAATTGATTCAGTAATAAAGAAGATTAAAGTGGACGTAGGCTTAACTTGAAGACGAACCACTATAAAACTGTTGTCTCTTTACCATTTTTTCTGTAGTTTCTGCTTGTTTCTGATTCCCGTATTAACGGGTGGTGCTTTCACTTTTTCTCTACTTACACCGGGGTGTTATCGTTCAATTTTTAGCGTTAACATTTTTGGTGCTTTCACTGAGAACTCAACTCAGGCTACTTTTCTTCATTACTTCGCAAAAGTTTGTTGAAAGAATCACTCTCAAAACCAAAAGCCTATCAGAGATAATGGCTCCTAGAAGAAAGCGCAGATCTACTAAAACCAATGTTGTTCATGAAAATACTGCCACTTCTCCTTCGTCAAGTCAAGTAGCACCAAGTGCTGGAATTACACGGGCAGATTTGGATGCTGCAGTATCTGGGTTATACCAGCAGATGGAAGCCCAGAATGCTTTAATGCTTGATAGGTTGAATGCTTTGCTCGGAGCTAACCGTCAACCAGTAAATAATGAAGAAAACCTTGTCGATGATGTTCATAATCCTGAAGAGAGGAATATTCCTCAAAGAGCAACTAGCCTCGCCAAAGAAACACCTCCCCAAGCTGGAGGATCGAGACCGTAGCGAACTCTCCGCGAACGTTTGTCCAGACAAACTTTCGAGAAAATGGCTGAACTCTGTCCTACAGAGCCTTTAAATGATGAGGAATACCTTTCGGGCATGGTGCGACAAATCACGAAAGAGAGCATGCAGAGGGATGAAGATGAAAAACAATGGGGATTCGCTCCGAGCAAAACTCCGTTCACGGAAAGGATTCTAAAGGCAGTATTCCCAAGGAAGTTTGTTCCCCCTACCATTCCGGCTTATAAGGGAACAAGTGACCCTAATCAATTTATGTATAAGTATGACTGGCACATGACTGGTGCTAGAGCATCTGATGAGATCAAATGCCGGTACTTTCATGTATACTTGGAATGAGTGGCTCTACTATGGTTCACAAAGCTACCGGTCCGATCCATAAACCAGTTCTCTGATTTGACTCAGAAATTTAAAGAACAATTCAGGGTGTATGCTTCAAAGGCAAAGGATATTATGTCACTGTCCAGCCTAGAACAGAATCCCGGGGAACCTATTAGATCTTTCTTGAACCGCTTCAACATAGCTTTGGCTGAAGTGGATAATGCAGAGCCACGGATGGTCTTGACATACTTGATGAGGGCAATCGACAAATCAAGTGAATTTGGGAAGTGGCTGAAGATGAAAGAACCAAACTCGCTTGAGAAATTCTACAAGAAAGCTAATGAGTTCATGCGCTTGGAGAGCGTTCATGCACCGTCAAAAGTGGCATTGACAGAGGTTAAGAATGATACTGCTGCTTCTACCAAAAAGGAATCCGGATGTAAGAAAAGGGAGAATAATGGTGGGAAGAGGCAGAAGGATGTGAAGAAACCTCGCTTCTTAAAACCTTCAAATTTCACTCCTTTGACTGACACCCCGGAGAATATCTTTTTTGCTACCAAAGATGCGGTGGAATATCGTAAACCACCTGAGTTGAGAGTTGGGAAAAAGGCTGTTCAAAGTGGGAGATTTTGTCGGTTTCATAATCAACCCGGTCATGATACTAACGAATGTCGCCATTTGAAAAGTTTGATTGAAGAACTACTGAGAGAGAACAAACTGCAGCAATATGTTAAGAGAAATAGGAATGACCCAACTTCTTCAACTCAGGGGCAACAAGTCCCTGTCCATCAACCCAACTCGAGTAAGAGGGCGGCAGCGCATGAATCAGAAAGTCCTGTTATTAATGTGATTACGGGAGGTCCTCACCCAATAGGCAGAAGCTGGGGAGAGATGGAAAGATATGCCCGTGCCTTGAAGTATGCACCAACAGAAGAGAGTGTTTTTGTGTTGGAAGATGCTGCACCTTTGAAGCAGCAGAAAACTTTTAATGATGACATTGTGTTCAGAGCCAGGGACTCTATGAGCATTGAAGCTCTAACCATGGATCCCTTGGTCATCTCTGCAGGCATTGGGTCGGCTATTGCAAGGAGAGTGCTTATTGATTGCGGCGCTTCTTGCAATATTCTCTTCAAAAAGACATTCGATCAAATGAAAATTCCGATGGCTGATGTTCGAGCTTCATCGCAAATAATTGTTGGGTTTACTGGGGAACCGAAGCAGCCAATTGGAACTATCGACTTGTTCGTGGAGCTTGGAGAGGGGCAGAAAAAGGTGGTTCGAAAACAGACTTTTGTAATTGTTGATGAATCTTCTGCCTACAACGCCTTCCTAGGCCAACCAACTTTTGCGGCATTTAAGGCTATTCTCGCCCCATGGTGCCTTACTACGAAATTCCCCATGGATAATGGAGTTGGTGTTATTAAAGGGGATTAGAATGCTGGGGGAGAATGTTATCTAATAGAATTGCGTGAAGCAAGGAAGAGAGAGATGGGAAAGGATGCGGCAGCCCCAGCCTGCATCAAAAAACCAACCTTGTAGCAATTAAAGGGTGGACCCTGCACTGGCGAACATAGCGAGGCACGAAGGGTGTTAACGCTAAAATTTGAACGCTAACACCCCGGTGTATGAAGTGTAGTTGTGAAAGCACCACCCGATGATTCGGGAGCAGAGTATAAGCAGAAAATTATAGAAAAAGCAGCGAATAACAACGATTTTATAGTGGTTCGGCTCAAGGCAAGCCTACGTCCACTTTAATTCTCTTTATTTCTAAACCGATTACAACTTTACAACAATCCTCAATTACAATTATGATGAGACAAACAACTAGAACTTTGGTAGAGAAGAATTCTTCGAATCCATGTAGATTGCGTTAGATTTTCCCTTGAAGTTAGTTGAAATGTCTTTCGAACTTGAAGTGTCGGGTGAGTTGAGAATTCAGCAGAGTATTGGCGCTTGAAATGATTGGCCAAAAGGTCCCCCCTATGTTGGAGCACATGTCGTATTTATAGAGTTTCCTGGACTAAGTCGTATGCGACTTACAGAACTTCACGGGTTAGCTTAACCCGGCCGCGACTTAAGGCAAGTTTTCACGAGGTCAAGGATTTTACGGGTTAGCTTGACTCGTTTGCAACTTAGAGTAAGTCTTCGCGAGTTAACGTGTTACAGGGATACGGGTTAAGACTTAGCAAGTCGTGAATGACTTAAAATCAGTAAGCCACTTAGTGACTGTTTCGGGTTAATTTAAGTCGCTTGGACCTCCCTCAGTTAGGTTGTTCATTTCCTAACACGTGAGCTTGTTAACTCGCTAACCCGCTGGCTTATTAACTAGTTAACTCGTTAGCTTTCTAACTCGTTAACTTGCTATACTTGCTAACTCGCTAACTCGTTAGCTGCTGTAAACTCTAACTCGCTAAGTCGCTGAGTGCATTAACCCGTTAAGTCGTTGAACATAGGAGGGTTAACATTTGCCCCTCGGAGTATACGCCTAAGGGTTAGGTCGTGTGCTTCGACATCTCTTTACTCGTGCTACCTTAAGTCGTTGAGTCGTTAGCGACTTATGAGAGGCTTGAGTCGTTCGTATCGATTCGAGTCCCTCCGCTTGCGTATATAAGCTGGTGAGATGCCTTCTTCTTCCCTTTTACTCACATTCATATCTTAACTGACTTAGCAGATTCCCAAGCTTCCTAAAGAAGAATTCGAATCAACTAGCTCCGATCCACCAATTATTCTCACAACGTAAGTGATTCCAATCATTATCGAACCACGATCTCGGTTGGACCGTGAATCTTCCAATATCTGTTCCTATCTCGATTCCATTGAACCATGACTTTCACGACCTCCATTTACTCCGCCGCTTCCTTTCGCTGTGAATCATAACGTTTAATCATTGATAAACGCGTCGTTACTGCGATTCGCGAGATCGCACTAGGCTTATGATGGATTGGTGGTGACTTGATTTTTAGATGGTTTGGTGGCGTGGAGGAATGATGAATTTCATGGAGAGGATGGTGAATTTCCTTATGCAGCTGTTAACGGGTTATCGGGTTGCAATTAGAGATAGTGAAATGTTACGTGGAGGAGAAGTTAGTGAGTGAGCAGATCTGAACGACTCAGGGATCTTGAGCGACTTAGCAAATCTGAACAGTTCTGGAGTTTTGAGCGACTTAGCATGCTAAGCCGTGCTCGACTTAGGAGTTAGGATCTTTGAATAGCTTGGTCTTCCCAACGACTTAGTAGCTTAGGACCTTCTAATGACTTGTTAAGTTAAGTCTTGTTCGACTTAGGACTTAACCAATTTTTTCGCTGCTGCACAGCCTTGTTTCTTGTGACCTAAAACTTAAGCAATCTTGCTTTTCCTTGATTTGAAGCATCGAACTTTGACCCCTTAACTCATATTGTGAATTAAAGACTTACATCAAGCTTGAAAACTTCAGGATTTTGACAAAACTTGAACAAGTTTCCAAACTGAACAGCTTGAATTCGTTTATAAATTGCACCAACTTGTAAGCTAACAACCCGTCAAACACAATTTCTGCAGAGAACAAAGGCGAATATACTGCCATTGACTGCCTATATCAAATGACAGATTAGCCGATAAAGAATAACTATTTCAAATGAATTATGTGAATGAAACGTTGTTAATCAATCAAACTCAAATGGCATATTAGAGCAAAGTTAAAACAATCAACTAGAACTGATTGGTTTGCATCAATACTGCATTTAAACTTTGAGACAACAAGCTTTGAAACTTAATAATCGATAAGTATCGACTAATTTGATTTCAGTTATATTTACTTATCATTCTTATCAGTTTTGCACAACACTTCACACACTTTTAGGAAACGTGCACCTTCACATTTGAACATCCAGTTGCTTATGTAGAATGGATTCTCAACAAGAAGAATCGATGGGCCAGGCTGAAGATGTCTTCCCAATAGCTAACCTATTAGATAACCCTCCGGAGAGAACTCCCACTACTATGAATCAGCGGGTGTTCAACCAACTGCGCATCCAGTTTGGTATTGCTGAAGATGATGCCTTACTCCCGGGACCAAATGACACTGCAGATAGGCCCCCTCTCGGCTTTATCGCCGTTAATCGCCAAATGTGCTTGAGTGGAGCCATTCCTCCTTTCAATGACTTCTTACGACAGCTTCTTCTTCTCTTTACTATCTCTCCATTTCAATTACACCCAAATGGTTATGCCATTTTAATAGGGCTATGCGCACTGTTCATGAGGACATTTAATTGCTTTCCCAGCTTTGAGGAGATTTGCTATTTATGCTCATTCATAAAATCTAAGGACCATCCCTCTATTACACTCGTGAGAAGCGTGAGAGGCCGTAAATTGATTATGGGTCTCTCTGAAAGTGCTCATGGGTTTCTGAATCAGTACTTCTTTGTTCGTTGCCCCCCTGGGTTTTATAGCATCTGGAGAGTTGGAAGTATGTTTTGTTCTTTCCATTTGGGCTTTTCCGAAATTCCAGTTGTCGAGTGCTAACTTTTGCCCTTTACCTTTGCAGCATTTCCTCCTCTTTCAAGAGATTCAAGGCATAAGGCGACTTTTGAAAGATTGAGTGCTGTGCCAGTGGAAGAGAGGAGCGCTAGGCTCTTACTGAGGGATGAGTATTTGCACCAACACGGGCTTCTACACCCTTCTCGATCTATCCATCCTCGCGAAGTCCCTGATTCTCCGGCTGAAGCATTAGATGCCCCAGCTCCCATTGAAGAGCCTGTGCGGAATGAAACTGCTATCGAGGCTTCACTAGTGAAGTGTTCAACTCCGAAGGATGCTGCAGGGCCGTCTGACAAGTCTGTACTTGCCCCAGTCATTGAAGAAGGAGAGCTTCCGCATCGGGCAGAAAAGACCATCGAAGAAGGAGCTGATGGAAGGAGCCTTGCCGGGCGTGATGGTGAAGACATCTTTGGGAATTTAAGTGACATAATAATCACCTCTCAAGAACTCTTTAAGGATGACTCTACCACTGCTAAAATTATATCTTCGGCGGCCGAAACGACCTCTGCTCTTAAGCAAACTCCTTTAGCACAAGAACTGCCATTAGTTACAAAGCCTGTCACTACCCCTCGACTATCGAGCGGTTCGTCGTTCGGCGCGTATAGTTTGCACGTCACACACACCTTAGGATTTTTCAGCACTTCTATGCACTTATCTTCTTATACTTTAAAGATTTCTAAAGCTTATCTTTTTATTTCAGATTCTCCGATGGGATGCAGCGGATCCTATTATAAAGACTTTCAGCGCTATGGAGGGCGTGGCAACTATGATTATAGACGCTACCTTACTGGTCCCAGAGAAACCGATGAGTAGAGAGCTGCTCGAAAAGCTAGAGAGAGGAGAGAATATGAAGAACGTCATGAGAGGATAGATGTGCGACATGAGTCTCCTTCAAGAGGCGATGACTCTCACAAACGTAAAACACATGATGGTCGGGGGAAGAGCCACATTGTTGAGGACCCGAGCAAGCAGGCCAAACCTAGTGAGAGGCACGCATCTGCAATATCTGAAAAGCTTGACGCTCCCATCTCTATCGACATTCCTTCCAAATCCCCTGCTCTTGAAGGAAGCGCTATTCAAACACTTCTTAATAGGCCTTCATATCGTGTTGAAAGGGGCCCACCGACCCTACAGAGCCGATTCCCGAATTGGTGCTTGAAGGGGGTGCACTTCGATCTTGATTTAGTCCCCATTGATAAAGAAGCCATGTACCAAAATCTTGATGCCGTCAGACTTGATATTGAAAGAATGTCTGGATGGCAAAAGCTTGTTGATGAACTCTAAAGGGTCAATCGGGCCAATATCGAGGCGATGCTAACTATGGAGAACGATAAGTCGGAATGGCAGAAGATTCTTGACCAGCAAAACATCGAGATGAAAAACATAACCGAGTATAACGAGAAACTTGAAGCTTAAGTCAAGCAGCTTAAAGACGATCTTACCACCTCTTCTAACACTTACACTCAAAGAGAAGAGGTGCTACAAAAACAAGTGCGGGATGCACATGCTGGCCAAAGAGATGCCGAAGCTAAAGTTGAGAGGCTAGAGGAGGTCGTAGAGAATTACCGCACTGATGTCGCTCAGTTGCGGAGTAAAATGAGCGCCCAAGACATGGAGATTGAAGCGTTAAAAGCTCAACTTGCTAAAACTAAAAAAGAACGTGATGAAGCCATGGCTGGTAAAATCGCAGCTGAAGAATCTATTCAAGCCATGGAAGCCAACGTCAGTTCAAATCTATTCGACTTTTACTTGCACAGCGTCTTGGGGCACGGCAGTCTCTCTTTTCTCGGCCCTAAATACGAAATCACCTTGGCTGAAGTGTGGGAAGCCGCTCTTGACATGTTCAGAGGCGCCGGGTATACCGAGGAAGAGCTTGAGACGCGCTATCTAGATGAGGAAACTCGTGCTGCTCTTGCGAAGGGAAAAGAGCAACTTGCACAATTAAGAACTGGAGCGACAAAAGGGGACCAGTTGGGAAAAACTACTTCAACTGCTCCAGTCCAGCCTCCTTCTTCGTCTGAAATCAACATTATTGGTTCCAGTTCCTATTTTGCATCTCCTACCAAAGTTTCTACCGAGATTACAAGCATACAGGGTGGAGATGAAGGTGACGAGAGCGCTGACGTGCAGGCTTATGAGGTTGATGTCAGGAAACCAACTTCTCCAGGTAACTCCACCGTTAATCTCGCTACTGTAAACCTCACTCAAGTAGACTGCTCGCTTGTTTCTTATGGGTTCAATGAGCTTCTTGACTATTTTCTGAATCTTGACGAGCCTTTATCTCCTCTTTTTACTGACTTTACCCTCTTTTCTCCTGTAGAGAAAGTATCGAGCATCTTTCAGACTTCGCCTCCTCCGGTTATCCCTCCTCCGTCTCTTCAGGTGGCTCCTCCTTCTGCTTCACAGCCCGGGTCACAAGAGGAGCAAATAGAGGCTCTTCATGGCTTAGATGATCCTATCGCTTCGCAAGAGCAGGAAGACGAGGGACTTGAGGGAGGTGAGATATCTCCGGAGCGGACTCCTTCTGATGACATAATTTTGTCTGCTCTTGTTACTCCAGGGAGCGAGTCTTCTTCGAAGAGGAGAAAGAAGCACGGAACATCAAAGAGGAGGGGGAAGAAAATCATTGCTACTGAAGAGGAACCGGAAGTTGGACCAGTTGCACCTCCCTCTCCTTCTTCCCTTATGCCTACAGACCGACCTGAAAAGCTAACCATTCGGCCGGGTAAAGGGTCCAAAGGTGGTAAGAAGAAATGAAGATTCCAGCTTTTAGCTTCTTGTCTTTTGCATGTACTGGTCGAGAATTGTGCGGGTACGGGCCCCTGCTTTTTTATTTTGAAACTTGTATCTGCAATACAATTGAATAAAATGATCCTTTATTTGTACAGATTCCTGTTTGAATTTGAGAATGCATTTATTATTCATTTTTGCACAAGTTTATTTATATGATATTGCAGTGGGCTTATGGCATGTTGTTTGAGCATTACTTTCGCCGATGTGGCTATACCATATTGTATGTAACTATACCATTTTACCCCAATCCATAAGCTTGCTGCAATATTTTATACTTCGAGGGGACTTGCACTCTTATTTTCTGAAGAATAATTATTTCATTCTTGAAGAAATTTTTCGTAGAGTACAACTCCCTTCATATAAGTTTTTACGCTTTGTCCTTCGAAGAAATCACTTTTTTCTTTTGCTTATGTACACATTTTACCAAGTGAATTCTTCTATGAGGTAAAACGGGCCTCTGAAGGGTACTTTAACTTTTTTTTTTTTTTGAGGAAGATTATTTTCCAGAATAGGTAAATCACTCTTCCTTTGAAAGTTAAAGTGTGCTTTTAATGAGGATTTTTTTTTTAAAAAAACATAGAAAGTTGTACCTCTGAGGAGCGATTTTTCACGTTTCAACACTTGGAAGTTTTATTTCAATCTTGGTGAAACGTGTACCTCCAAAGAGTTGTGCCTTTGAAGAAAGCCTTTTCACGTTTCAACACCTGGAAGTTTTATTTCAATCTCGGTGAAACGTGGGCTTCCGAAGAGGTCCTTCTTCTTAATTGTGTCTCCGGGAGGAGGTCTTTATTTTGTTTTGCATTTCAACTTTGGTGAAGTGAAACTCCGAAGAACGGTTGTAACACTTCAACTCCTGGTGAAATGGGCCTCCGAAGAGGGCTTTTATTTTGTTTTACATTTCAACTCTGGTGAAGTGAAATTCCGAAGAGCGGTTGTAACACTTCAACTCCTAGTGAAATGGGCCTCTGAAGAGGGCTTTTATTTTGTTTTACATTTCAACTCTGGTGAAGTGAAATTCCGAAGAGCGGTTGTAACACTTCAACTCCTGGTGAAATGGGCCTCCGAAGAGGGCTTTTATTTTGTTTTACATTTCAACTCTGGTGAAGTGAAATTCCGAAGAGCAGTTGTAACACTTCAACTCCTGGTGAAATGGGCCTCCGAAGAGGGCTTTTAATTTGTTTTACATTTCAACTCTGGTGAAGTGAAATTCTGAAGAGCGGTTGTAACACTTCAACTCCTGGTGAAATGGGCCTCCGAAGAGGGCTTTTATTTTGTTTTACATTTCAACTCTGGTGAAGTGAAATTCCGAAGAGCGGTTGCAACACTTCAACTCCTGGTGAAATGGGCCTCCGAAGAGGGCTTTTATTTTGTTTTACATTTCAACTCTGGTGAAGTGAAATTCCGAAGAGCGGTTGTAACACTTCAACTCCTGGTGAAATGGGCCTCCGAAGAGGGCTTTTATTTTGTTTTACATTTCAACTCTGGTGAAGTGAAATTCCGAAGAGCTGTTGTAACACTTCAACTCCTGGTGAAATGGGCCTCCGAAGAGGGCTTTTATTTTGTTTTACATTTCAACTCCGGTGAAGTGAAATTCCGAAGAGCGGTTGTAACACTTCAACTCCTGGTGAAATGGGCCTCCGAAGAGGGCTTTTATTTTGTTTTACATTTCAACTCTGGTGAAGTGAAATTCCGAAGAGCGGTTGTAACACTTCAACTCCTGGTGAAATGGGCCTCCAAAGATTGCCTGGAAGTTACTCTCTCATGGTTGGAGGGTCATGACTCCTCCAATCTTTTTTGGTTGAGTAGAGAACTTTCTTTTTTACGGCATATGCTTCGTTAGAGGTCTTCATCCTCCGAAGAGTTGTGCCTCCGAAGAGGACTTTAGTTGTTCCTTGTCCACTTGCTTATGCCTTTTCAGTGATCCTCTATTTTATTTTTTCAAGCTTGCACTCCCTTCTCTTACAAGTAGCTTGTTTAATCCAAAGAAGTGTACTTCATTGCTAGGCCAGTTCACGAGAACGGACATAAGCTTCTTAATTGGATGTTTGTTTGTTCAAACTTCTCAATTTATTAGCTAAAGCCCGTTTTCGGCGAAATCATTGACCGTTCAATTGAAGCACTTCTTATCTAGGATTTAAGCTCGGGAATTTTGTGACCTGGAATTTGTTTGTTGAATGATAACAAGAATCACTTGGTCTTGTAATGTGCAAGTTTTGTTTTCTTGCCTGCAAAAATTTAAATGAACATTTCAGTAATACATTTAATGTACTTTTCATATCGAAAATAAAGCAAAAATGTAATAATAATAAGGAACACAAGATTTATAGTGGTTCGGCCAAGAATTTGGGCCTACATCCACTTTATAGTCTTTCATTATTCGCTTGCATCGGTTTTACAATCGCTTTCAATTACAGGAATCATACATTCATAATTCTTTTTACAATATTTCAACAAAGCTATCAAGTAAAGTATGGACGCAAGTGATTGCTATTCCAAGCTCTTGGAATTTGATCTCCTTCGACAGTAGTGAGTTTGAATGTGCCGTCCAGAAGCTTTTGACCTATGACATATGGTCCTTCCCAATTTGGCCCAAACACACCTGTCGCTGTCATAATTCTCTTTAGGACTAGATCTCCAATTTCAAAGCTGCGTTGGCGAACTTTGGAATTGAAATGTCTGGCTATCCTTTGCTGATGAGATGCGATTCTGAGCTCAGCCTCTTCTCTTTTTTCATCAAGGAGATCTAGTGCCTCAAGCTGTAGTTTCTCATTCTCCGCTTGATTGAAATGGATTCTTCTATGTGAAGGGACCTCTGTTTCTACCGGAATCATTGCCTCTGATCCGTATGCCAATGAAAACGGAGTATGCCCAGTCGCAGTTTTGTGGGTAGTTCTGTATGCCCATAGTGCTAGCGGTAGCTTATCGACCCAACCACCTTTTGCTCTTTCAAGTTGCTTCTTGATGGTTGACTTGATAATTTTATTTACTGCTTCCACTTGCCTGTTTGCCTGCGGATGGGTTACTGCTGAGAAGCTTTTTCGGATTTTGAATCGTTTGCAAAAATCTTGGAATTCTTCACTTTCGAACTGAGTACCATTGTATGTAATTATTTTTTGAGGCACACCGTATCTGCAAATGATACTTTTAGTCACAAAACTTATCATCTTTTTTGAGGTGATAGTAGCCAGTGGTTCAGCTTCTGCCCACTTAGTAAAATAATCTACAGCAACAATGGCATATTTAATTCCAGATTTGGCAGTTGATAACGGTCCTACAAGGTCTATCCCCCATATTGCAAACGGCCATGGACTGACCATCTGTGTGAGTTCAGTGGAAGGAGCTCTAGGAATTTTGGCGAATCTTTGGCATCTGTCACATTTTCGGGAATAGTCTGCTGCATCTCGATTAATTTCTGGCCAAAAATATCCGTATAGGAGAATCTTTTTCGCTAAAGTTTAACCACCTAAATGATCACCACATTCTCCTCCATGCACCTCAGCTAGGATTATTTTGGACTCTTCCCTAGATACACATCGAAGTAACGGCATTGAGAATCCCCGTCTGTATAACTGGCCATCCTGGACTATATAACGAGAGGCTTTCCTCGGTAGCTTCTTTCGTTCTTTTGAATCTTCCGGTAAAGATCCATTGAGCAGATATTCTGTTATTGGAGTCATCCATGATTCTTGCTCTTGAGACACGCTCATGATCCAATCAATATCCATCTCATCAATGCTCGGAGTCGACATGACCTCCACTGTAGTTAACCCCAGAAATTGAGCTTCACCTGTGCTAGAGTACTTTGTGAGAGAATCTGCTTTCATGTTTTCTTCTCGAGGAATATGACTTATTATGTAATGATCGAAATCACCCAGGAGTTCCCAAGCCTTTGACAAGTAGGCGGGCAGATTTCCCCCTTTCGCTTGGAATTCCTTCTTGACTTGGCATACAATAAGTTGAGAATCACTGAAGATCTGTAACGCTCGGATGTTTAGTTCTTTTGCAATCCTTAAGCCAGCGATAAGGGCTTCGTATTCTGCTTCATTGTTTGTTGAAGGAAATTCCAATCTTAGTGCGTAGCATAATGATCGACCTTCAGGGGTCTCAAGTACAATTCCGGCTACAGAACAGTAGTCGTTTCTCGCGCCATCGACATATAACTTCCATTGGATTGGGGAATCGTCGATCGTTTCCTCCTCACTGTTACCCTTATCTGTGAATTCTGCGATGAAGTCCGCTAAAGCTTGTCCGTTGATTGCTTTTCGGGGATGATAAGTGATGTCATATTGACTGAGTTCAATATTCCACTTTAGAAGACGACCCGAAGTCTCAGGGCGAAACAGGACTTGCTTTAAAGGTTGATCAGTGAGGACTCTGATAGGATGAGCTTGGAAATATTGCCTCAACTTCCTAGATGCAATTAGTAGGCAATAGGCGAGTTTTTCCAACTTAGAGTAATTCATCTCTGCCCCAGTGATTCTTTTGCTGATATAGTAAACTGGATGTTGAATCCTCTTGTCTTCTCGTATCAGCCCTGCACTTAAAGCATGAGATGATACTGCCAAGTATATAAGATGATCCTCGCCATCGCCAGGCCTAGAAAGTATTGGAGGCGTTTCCATATGGCAAATCAATTCATCAAAGGCTTTTTGGCATTCGGGAGTCCAATCGAAGTTTTTCTTTCCTTTCTTTAGGGCGTCAAAGAATGGGATGCATTTATCTGTGGCTTTGGAAATGAACCGACTCAAGGCGGCGACTTTTCCATTGAGACTTTGCAATTCCTTCTTTGTTCTAGGAGCTTTGACTTCCTTTAAGGCGGTAATTTGAGCTGGACTAGCCTCAATGCCCCTAGCGCTCACGATGAAACCTAAAAACTTGCCGGATTCCACTCCAAATGAACATTTTAAAGGATTGAGCTTCATTCCGTATTTTCGGAGGACTGCGAACATGTCTGCTAAGTGTTCTATGTGATCCACTGCTTTCTTAGACTTTACTAACATGTCATCGACGTAGACTTCCATAGTCTTGCCCAACTGCGGTTTGAACATAGCATTAACAAGTCTTTGGTATGTTGCCCCTGCATTCTTCAGCCCGAAGGGAATAACTCTGTAGCAGTAAAGACCAACGTCGGTGATAAAGCTTGTGTCCTCCTTATCTAGCTCATGCATCATGATCTGGTTATATCCGGAGTAGGCATCCATAAAAGATAACAATTCGTGTCCCGTTGCTCCGTCTACCAGTTGATCGATCCTGGGTAATGGGAAGCAGTCTTTGGGGCAGGCCTTGTTTAGATCTGAAAAATCGATGCATACTCTCCATTTTCCGTTGGCTTTCTTAACCAGCACTGGATTTGAAACCCAATTCGGATAGGTAGATTCTTTGATAAAATTATTCTCCATGAGCCGATCAACTTCTTCTTTTAACGCTGCCGACCTTTCTGGACCTTGAGTTCTCCTTTTCTACTTCACAGGTGTGAATTTTGGATCAATATTTAGAGCGTGTACTGCGACTTCTGGGGATATTCCGCACATATCGGCATGAGTCCAAGCAAAAACATCCAAATTTGCCTTTAAAAAAGATATTAAGATATTCTGAATTGACACATTAAGTTGTGAACCCACATTCAACACCTTGTTTGGGTCCTTTAGGTCAACAGGTATTGGTATTGTTGTTTCCACTGGTACCACTCTATTCTCCCCTGCACTGACTTTTCTAGGATCCATCTCTTTCCGTGCTCCGCAGTGCTCGCCAGTGCAGGGCCCGCCCTGTAATTGCTACAAGGCTGGCTCTTTGATGCGGACTGGGGCTGCCGCATCCTTTCCCATTTCTCTTTTCCTTGCCTCTCGCAGCTCTGTCAGATAACACTCCCGCCCAGCACTTTGATCCCCTTTTATAACTCCCACTCCATTATCTGTGGGAAATTTAATGGTGAGGCACCATGGGGCTAGAACAGCTTTGAATGCTGCGACAGTTGGACGGCCAAGGAAAGCATTATAAGCAGAAGATTCGTCGACAATCACAAAAGTTTGCTTGCGGACCACTTTTCTTTCTCCTTCTCCAAGTTCCACAAACAAATCAACGGTTCCTATCGGCTGTTTTGGCTCCCCAGTGAAGCCAGCGATTTTCTGCGATGAGGCTTGCACATCAGCCATAGGGATCTTCATTTGGTCGAATGTTTTCTTGAAGAGGATATTGCAGGATGCGCCACAATCAATGAGAACTCTTCTGACAATAGCTGGCCCGATACCAGCCGAGATGACTAAGGGATCTAAAGTAGGAGCTTCAATACCTGCGGAATCCCTGGCTCTGAACACAATATCATCATTGAAAGTTCTTTGTTGCTTCAGGGGCATAGCACCTTCCAAAACGAATACATCTTCCTCGGTCGGTACATACTTCAAAGCTCGGGTATACCTTTCCATCTCACCCCAGCTCCTGCCTGCTGGGTGAGGTCCTCCCGTAACAGGCCTTCCGGATTCATGCCCTGCAGTCTTTTCACCTGTCCTGGGTTGATGAGCAGGAGCTCGTTGCACCTGACTAGTCGAAGCGGGATTGCTGCTATTCTTTTCCACAAATTGCTGCAGCTTGTTTTCCCTTATCAATTCTTCAATCAAATTTTTCAATTGGCGGCATTCGTCGGTATCATGACCAGGTTGATTATGAAAGCGACAGAACTTCCCACTTTGCACAGCTTTTTTCCCGGTTCTCAGAACAGGAGGTTTAGGATATTCAACAGAATCTTTAGTGGCAAGGTATATACGCTCCGGCGTATCTGATAAAGGAGTATATTCCGATGGTTTGAAGGAACGGGGCTTCTTCATATTTTTCTGCTTCTTTCCATCGTTATTTTCCCTTTTCTGTCCTACAGATTCACTCTTGCGTGGAGCAGCAATGTTATCTTCAGCTTTTTCTAACACTGCCTTTACCAGTACAGGACGGCTTTCCAGGCGTATGAACTCATCTGCTTTCTTGTAGAATTTTTCAAGGGAATTTGGTTCCTTCATGTTTAGCCATTTTCCAAATTCGCTTGACTTGTCGATGGCCCTCATCAGATAAGTCAAGATCATCCGTGGATCTGCATTGTCTACCTCAGCCAGTGCAATGTTAAAGCGATTCAAGAAAGATATGATAGTCTCCCCTGGATTCCGTTCTAAACTTGACAACGACATAATATCTTTGGCTTTTGAAGCGTATAGTCTGAACTGCTCCTTGAATTTCCGGGTTAAGTTAGAAAACTGATCTATAGACCGGACTGGCAGCTTGGTGAACCAAAGCAGAGCTACACGTTCCAGATATACAGGAAAATATCGGCACTTTATTTCATTAGAAGCTCTGGCACCTGTCATGTGCCAATCATACTTATACAAGAATTCGTTCGGATCACTTGTTCCTTTGTAAGCTGGGATAGTTGGAGGGACGAACTTCCTTGGGAACTCAGCCTTTAAGATTCTTTCGGTAAACGGGGTTTTACTTGGAGCGAAACTCCATTCCTTCTCATCTTCATTCCTTTGCATGCTTTCCTTAATGATTTGTCGAACCATTTCAGAAAGATATCCCTCATCATTTCGAGCTTTAGATCCACCAATTTCAGGAAATGTCCGCTCAAAGGGGCTCGCAACCCTCTCAGGAATGTTTCTTTCTTCATCCTCATGAATGTTGCCAGCAAAGTTCCTTTCATTACCCGTTGGTTGACGGTTTACCCCAAGCAAGTCATTCAACTTATTCAAAATTAGGGCATTTTGGGCGTTCTGAGCTTCCAATTGTGCACTTTGGGCATTAATCTGCTGGTTCAGCCCTAAGATTACAGCATCCAACTCCGCTTTTGTAACCCCAACAGGTGGAGTGGCTTGATTAGGTACTGGGGAAGCGGAGGTTCCCTCTTGAGCATTTCCAGATCTGTTAATGAATCCTAGAAAAGCTAGTGCAGGGGAGAATAGAGTGGTGCCAGTGGAAGTAACGGTGCCAGTACCTGTTGACCCGAATGATCCGAACAAAGTGGTGAATGTGGGTTCGCAACTTAGTGTGACGGTTCAAAATTCCTTGATATCATTCTTGAAAGCAAATCTGGACGTATTCGCTTGGACTCATGCTGACATGTGTGGAATATCCCAGAAGTTGCAGTACATACTCCGAATATTGATCTGAAATTTACACCGGTAAAGCAGAAAAGAAGAACCCAGGGTCCTGAAAGGTCAGCCGCATTGAAAGAAGAGGTAGATCGGCTCATAGAGAATGATTTCATTAGGGAGTCTACTTATCCGAATTGGGTTTCAAATCCAGTACTGGTTAAGAAAGCTAATGGAAAGTGGAGAGTATGCATCGACTTCTCAGATTTGAACAAAGCCTGCCCCAAAACTGCTTCCCATTACCCAGGATAGATCAGTTGGTGGATGGAACAGCGGGGCATGAATTGTTATCTTTTATAGATGCTTACTCCGGATATAACCAGATCATGATGCATGAGCCAGATCAGGAGGACACTAGCTTCATTACCGATATTGGTCTCTACTGCTGTAGAGTCATGC
Organism: Allium cepa; assembly: GCA_030765085.1. Classification (NCBI taxonomy): domain Eukaryota; kingdom Viridiplantae; phylum Streptophyta; class Magnoliopsida; order Asparagales; family Amaryllidaceae; genus Allium; species Allium cepa. The sequence continues at coordinate 947,025,926 of CM060938.1, read as the reverse complement.
CCTTTGGACTGAAGAATGCTGTGGCAACTTACCAAAGACTTGTCAATGCTATGTTCAAGCCACAGATTGGCAAAACTATGGAAGTTTATGTCGACGGTATGCTGGTGAAATCAAAGAAGGCAGTGGACCATATGGATCACGTGGCAGAAATGTTTGTAGTCCTCCGAAAGTACGGAATGAAGCTTAATCCTTTGAAATGTTCATTTGGGGTGGAGTCCGAAAAGTTCTTGGGTTTCGTTGTCAGCGTTAGGGGCATTGAAGCTAATTCTGCTCAGATTGCTGCCTTAAGAGAAGTCAAAGCTCCTAGAATGAAGAAGGAATTGCAAAGTCTCAATGGAAAATTCGTTGCCTTGAGTCGGTTCATTTCCAAAGCCAATAATAAATGCATTCCATTCTTTGATGCTCTGAAGAAAGGAAGGAAAAACTTTGACTGGACTCCTAAATGCCAGAAAGCTTTCGATGAGTTGATTTGTCATATGGAAACGCCTCCAATACTTTCTAAGCCCGACAATGGTGAAGATCTTTTCGTATATTTGGCAATTTCATCTCACGCTCTCAGTGCAGCGTTGGTACGGGAAAACACAAAAATTCAGCGCCCGGTTTATTATATCAGCAAAAGATTCGCTGGGGCAGAGATGAATTATTCAAAGTTGGAAAAGCTCGCCTATTGTCTACTGATTGCATCAAGAAAATTAAGGCCATATTTCCAAGATCATCCTATCAAAGTCCTCACTGATCAACCTCTGAAGCAAGTCCTGTTTCGCCCAGAGACTTTGGGTCGTCTTATGAAGTGGAATATTGTACTGAGCCAATACGACATCACTTATCATCCCCGGAGGACAATCAATGGACAACCTTTAGCAAATTTCATCGCAGAATGTACAGATAAAGGTGATAGTGAGGACGAGGTGACTGATAATACCCCAATTCGATGGAAATTATATGTTGATAGTGCGAGAAACGATTACTGTTCCGGAGCTGGGGTTGTGCTTGAAACCCCTGAAGGGCGTTCATTGTGCTATGCATTGAGATTGGAATTTCCTTCGACAAATAATGAAGCAGAATATGAAGCTCTTATTGCCGGCTTGAAGATTACTAAAGAACCGAATGTCAAAGTGTTGCAGATCATCAGTGATTCACAGCTTATTGTATGCCAAATCAAGAAAGAGTTTCAAATGAAAGGAGGAAATCTTCCCGCTTACTTGTCAAGAGCCTGGGAACTTCTCGATGATTTCGATCATTATACGATAAGTCATATACCCCGGGAAGAGAACATGAAGGCAAATTCTCTCACAAATTACGCAAGCACTGGCGAAGCTCAATTACTGGGATTGGTTCCTGTAGAAGTCTTGTCAGTCCCAAGTATTGATGAAATGGAGATTGATTGGATCATGACTGTTTCTCAAGAGCAGGAGTCTTGATGAATCCAATCAAGGAATATCTGCTTAACGGCTCCCTTCTCGAAAATTCAAAGGAGCGTCAAAAGCTGTTAAGAAAAGCCTCTGGATATATAATTCAAGATGGCCGATTGTACCGGCGGGGATTCTCAATGCCATTACTCCGATGTGTGACCAAGGAAGAGGCTAAGACAATTCTAGCTGAAGTACACGGAGGAGAGTGTGGAGATCATTCTGGTGGTCAAACTCTAGCAAAGAAAATTCTCCGTTACGGGTATTTTTGGCCCGACATTAATTGCGATGCTGCTATCCATGCCCGAAAGTGTGACCAATGCCAGAGATTTGCAAAAAATCCCAAGAGCACCTTCCACCGAGCTAACACAGATGGTCAGTCCGTGGCCATTTGCTATTTGGGGAATAGATCTCATTGGGCCTTTGCCAACTGCCAAGTTTGGAATCAGATATGCTATTGTTGCTGTTGATTATTTTACTAAATGGGCTGAATCTGAATCATTAGCTACTATTACCTCTAAAAAGATGATAAACTTTGTGACTAAGAATATCATTTACAGGTATGGTGTGCCTCAAAAGATAATCACAGACAATGGAACCTAATTCGAAAGTGAAGAGTTCCAAGATTTTTGCAAGCGATTCAGGATCCAAAAAAGCTTCTCAGCAGTGGCTCATCCGTAGGCAAACGGGCAAGTGGAAGTAGTAAACAAAATTATCAAATCAAACATCAAAAAACAGCTGGAAAAAGCGAGAGGTGGTTGGGTCGATAAGCTACCACTAGAACTATGGGCATACAGAACTACCCATAAAACTGCGACTGGGCACACTCCATTTTCATTGGCATATGGATCAGAAGCAATGATTCCGGTGGAGACAGAAGTCCCTTCACATAGAAGAATTCATTTCAATCAAGCTGAAAATGAAAAGCTGCAACTTGAAGCATTAGACTTCCTTGATAAAAGAAGGGAAGAGGCTCAGCTCAGAATTGCAGCCCATCGGCAAAGAATTGCCAGGCACTTCAATTCCAAAGTTTGCCAACGCAGCTTTGAGATTGGGGATCTAGTCCTGAAAAGGATCATGACAGCAACAGGAGTGTTTGCGCCAAACTGGGAAGGGCCGTATGTCATAGGCAAAAAACTTCTTGATAGCACTTTCAAACTGACAACTGTCGATCCAATTCCACGGGCTTGGAATAGCAATCAATTACGCCCATATTTTACTTAAAAGCTTTACTGAAATACTGTAAAAGAATTATGGATGTATGATTCTTGTATTGAAAGCCATTGTAAAGCCAGTGCAAGTGAATAATAAGAACTATAAAGTGGATGTAGGCCCTGTTCTTGGCCGAACCACTATAAATCTTGTGTTCTCTGCTATTACAAAATGCCTGTTTTATTTCGATATATGTGAAGTACTTTAATTGTATTGCTAAAATGTCGATTTAATATTGCAGGCCACTAAAACAACGCTTTCCCATCACAAGACAAAGCGATCCCTGACATCACTCAACAAATGAATGTTAAGCCACAAAAATTCCATACTCAAATCCTATATAAGAAGTGCTTCAAGAAAACAGTTAGTGGTTCTGCCGGAGGTGGGTCCTTGCTAACTAATGGTGATAGTTTGTTCAAATGAACATCCGATTAATTAGCCTGTGTATGCCCCTGCAAACTCACTTAACAATGAAGTACACTTCTTTGGATAAAATAATCTACTTGCAAAAGAAAGGAATGTGTGCTTGAAAATGATAACAGGGAGTCTCTGATATGAGCAAATGGCGAAAAGACATGGGCGATCAGGTAGGAAACAGCCAAAGACCTCTTCGGAGGCACAAGCCCACTTCGGAGGCACAACTCTTCGAAGAATAAAGACCTCTAACGGGGCTTACCAGAAAACGAAAGTTCTCTTTCTCACCAAAAAAGATTGGTGGAATGACCGGAGGCACCTTCCCAAGTGGAAGGCACAAAGAACTCGTTAACTAGTTGAGATCGTTTGTGCAAACAAACATCCAAGTAACTTGTGTCCGCCCCGTGAATCCATCCAACCATGAGAAAGAAACTTCCAGGCAAAATCCCTACTTAAAGGCACACATTTCACCGAGATCTGAAATAAAACTTCACAAGAGTTGAAATGTCCAAAGCCCTCTTCGGAGGACCATTTCATCAGAGTTGAAGTGCAAATAGGTCTCTTTGGAGACACACTTCACAAGAGTTGAAATGCTAAAAGACCTCTTCGGAGGCATACATTTCATCGAGATCTGAAATAAAACTTCACAAGAGTTGAAATGTGCAAAGCCCTCTTCGGAGGCCCGTTTCACCAGAGTTGAAGTGCAAACAGCTCTCTTCGGAGACACACTTCATAAGAGTTGAAATGCTAAAAGACATCTTCGGAGGCATACATTTCACCGAGATCTGAAATAAAACTTCACAAGAGTTGAAATGTGCAAAGCCCTCTATGGAGGCCCATTTCACCAGATTTGAGGTGCAAACATCTCTCTTCGGAGACACACTTCACAAGAGTTGGAATGTGAAAAGCCTCTTTGGAAGCGTACTTCTACTTTCAAGAAAAGATCAATTTATCCATAATGAGAATATATTTCTTCGAAGATTGAAGTACCAAATCAAAGCCTTCTTTCGAAGCCCACTTCACCGTACAGGAGAATTCACTACTTTTCTTTTAAATAAAAAGAAGAAGAGAGAAAGTAGTGATCATCCCCAAAAGTTGAAGTGTAAAACAAAAAAAAAAGAAGACTTCTCCAATACGAGGCGCATTCTACTAAATCAGAGAAATATTTCCTTAAAATGGAAAAATTATTCTCTAAAGTACAGATGCAAGCCTCGTTCAAATGGAAAAGTTGTTCTCCAAAGTAAGAGTACAAGTCTTATCGAAACAGAAGAGTTGTTCTCTAAAATTTTGCCAATCTGAAAGAGATTGCAATAAACCTTAGTACGGGGGCAATATAATATAGTTACATTCATAAAAGCAATGCTCAAGCAACATACCACAGGTTTACTACAACATCACATAGAGGAAATAAAGAAACTTGTATGAAAAAGAAAAATAAATGCATTCTCAAATACAGATAGAAGTTTGTACAAGTAAAAGAATCGTTTTATTCCATACTACGAAAATTTTATACATGTGCAGGTTTCAAAATAAAAGAAGGCGGGGACCAGTACCCGCAAAATCTCCGGTCAACACAAGCCTTTATATATACAAGCAAAAAAGCAAAAAGCGAGATAAAAAGCATAGGACCAAACCCATCACTTCTTCTTCCTGCCACCTTTTGTGCCCTCGCCTGGCCGGATGATTAACTTTTTGGGTCGGCTTGTAAGAGTAGGGGAAGAAAGAGGAAGGGGTGCAATTGGATTTTCTTCTGCTTTTTCTTCGCTAGCAGAAGCTTCCCTCTTTTCCTTTGAGACTACACGCTTCCCCTTCTTCCTTGAAGACGACTCGCTGCCCGGAGTGAAAAGTGCAGACAACTTTATGTCATCAGAAATAGTTTGCTCCGAGGTTCTTTCGCCTTCTTCAGGTTCCTCGGCCTTCTGTTCTTGTAAAGATATCCGGTCATCCAAGCCTTGAAGAGCTTCTATCTGCTCCTCTTGTGACCCCGGTTGAGAAACAGAAGAAGGAGTAATCTGAAGAGGTAGAGAGGGAACCGCTGGAAGAGGGGAAGTCTGAACAATACTTGGCACTTTCACTACAGGAGAAGAGAAGTTAAAATCAGTATCTCTCATAAAGAGAGGAGAAAGTGGCGCATCAAGATTCAAGTAATAATCAAAAAGTTCATCAAGCTCATGTGAAGTAAACAAGCAGTCCACTTGAGCAAGATCAGCAATGAGGTTACCTGGAGAAGTAGGCTTTATTACGTCGACTTCAAAGTCTTGTGCTTCAGTGCTTTCTTGTGTCTCATTTCCAGTGTGAGAAGATGCACTTTCAATGACAGCTTTAGCAGGAGGTGGATAATGGGAACTGGAGCCACCAATATCGATGTCGGCCGAAACCGAAGGTTGAACTGGGTCGGTTGAGGTTGCCTTCCCTAAATGTTCTCCTTCTGCCATTTTGGCTCTCTCTTTAGCGAGTTGCTCCTTTCCCCTGGCAAGAGCAGCACATGCATCGTCATCTAGATAGTGCGCCACTAAATCTTCTTCAGCATATCCAGCTCCTCCAAGCATATCTAGTGAGGCTTCCCACACTTTGGCCAGAGTGATTTCGTACTTCGGTCCCAAAAATCTAAGGCTACCGCGCCCCAAAACACTGTATATGTAAAACTCGAATAAAGTAGAGCTAATGTCAGCTTTAGTTGCCATATGGGATTCTTCGGTTGCTACTTTGCCGGCAATAGCTTCATCACGCTCTTTTTCAACTTCAGAAAGTCAATCTTTTAGCATTTCGATTTCCAAGTTCTGGGAGCTGGTTTTTTCTCGCAGCTGAGCAATGTAAGTTCGGTAGCTTTCTACAACTTGCTGCTATGCTTCAAATTCAGCTTCAGCGTCTCTCTGTGCAGCATGAGAATCTCCCACCTGTTTTTGAAGCACTTCTTCTCTTTGAGAATAGGAAGTGGAAGAAGTGGCAAGATCTTCTTTAAGTTTTTCAACTTCCGCTTCAAGTTTCTCATTGTAGGTGGCAATGCTATTCATCTCTGCATCATGCTGATCTAGTGTTTTCTGCCACTCGAATTTATCATTTTCCATAGTCAGCATGGCTTCGAGATTTGCACGGTTTACTCTTTGAAGTTCGTCAACAAGTTTCTGCCAACCAGACATTCTCTCAATATCGAGTTTGACGGCATCAAGATTTCATAGCATAGCTTGCTTGTTGATTGGGACCAAGTCAAGTTCAAAACGCACTCATTTTAAGCACCAGAGTGAAAACCGACTTTGAAGACTAGCCGGACCCTGTCCAACTTGATTCGGGGGCCTACTGATGATTGTTTGTATATCAGCTTTTGAAGGGCGGGAGAGCTAGAAGGAATTTCCAATGAGACGGGAGCAGCAGGCTTTTTAGAAATTTCAGATGCCGGCTTTTCGCCAAGTTTGGCCCGTTTACTCGGATCTTCAGCGACATGACTTTTCCCTTTATCGTCACGAGATTTTCGTTTGTGGGAATCATCCTCTCTTTGGGAAGAATCAAGTTGTTCGTCCCTTCTCCCGTAGCGTTCTTCATAAGCGCGACTCTCACGAGCTTTTCTTGCAGCTCTTTCTTCGTCTGTCTCCCAGGAGGCAGGAAGATACCTCTTGGGGTCATAATAGCCGCGTCTTCCATAACGTTGAAAATCATCGTAGTAAGAGCCGCTACGTCCCATTAGAGAACCTAAAAATGAAGATAAGACAAGTTCAGAAATCTTCAAAGCAAGGAAGTTGAATGCTTATAAGTGCCGAAAAATCCTAAGTGTGTGTAACATGCAAACTACGCGCGTCAAACTACGAACCACTCCTCGGTTAGGGGTGATGACAGATTTTACAGCAAGTTTCGACTCTTCGGCTGACGGAGTTTGTTGCAAGACAGATGTCGCTTCAACTACTGGAGGAATAACTTTAGTAGTAGTGGTATCGTCTTTAAAGAGCTCCTGTGAAGTAATCATCAAGTCGCTCAATCCCTCAAAAATGTCGTCACCATCGTGCCTAGCGGGACCCTTCCCCTCAGCTCCTTCATCAGCAGTCTTCCCAGATTGGTGAGGAGGTTCCTCTTCCTCAATGACGGGGGCAAGTGCAAGTTTGCCGGATGACCCCGCATCGTCAATAGAAGCAGAACACTTCACTAGTGAAGCCTCAACAGTAGGTTCTTTTGGTGTAAGTTCTTTGGCGGAAACTGGGGCATCCGACGTCTCTACTGGAGAATCAGGGACTTCATGAGGCTGAGTGGAACGGGAAGAGTGCAGAAGTCCGAATTGGTGAAAAAATTCGTCTTTCAGCAAAATTTTAATACTTCTTTCCTCAACCGCCATGGCACTTAATCTTTCAAAAGTCGGCTTGTCGCTGGGATCTTTAGACGGAGGAGGAAGTGCTGTAAAAGTAAAGAATGAAGTTAGCACCTAGCAACTCGGACTTTGAAAAGCTCAAATGGAAAGAACGGGGATAAGCAATCTTACTTCCTACTCTCCAGATGGCACAAAATCCTGGAGGGCGATGAACGAAGAAGAATTGATTTAAGAACCCGTGGGCGCTTTCCGGAAGGTCGACGATCAATCTACGGTTCCTGGCGCTTCTCACGAGTGTGATAGAGGGATGATCTTTGTTTTTTTGTAAATGTGCACAAGAAGCAAATCTCCTCAAAGCTCGGAAGACGATCAAGTGTCCTCCTGAATAGTACACATAGTCCCAATAGGATGGCGTAGCCATTCTGATGCAATTGGAAGGGAGAGATAGTTAATCGGAGAAGGAGTCGTTGAAGAAAATCATTAAAAGGTGGAATAGCACCGCATAGGCACATCTGACAATTGACAGCGATAAAACCCAGAGGTGGCCTATTAGCAGTATTGTTTGGCCCTGGAAGTAAAGCATCTACTTCAGCAATACCAAACTGAATACATAGTTGGTTGAATGCCCGCTGAATCAGGGTAGTTGGAGTTCTTTCTGGGGGATTATCCAATAGATTGGCTATCGGGAAGACCCCTTCGGCTTGCTCTATTATCTCTTCTTGAGAAGACATTCTACACAAGGAACTGGATATTCTAATATGAAGGTGCACGTTTCCTAAATGTGTGAAGTGTTGTGCAAAACTAATAAAACGACAAGCAAATATAACTGAAATTAAACTAATAGCCATTTGTCAATTATAAAATTTTAGGGCATGTTGCTTTAAGTCCGAAAACAAGTGCAGCGTTGGTGCAAACAAATCAGCTTCAATTAATCAAGATTGCTTTGCTTCAATACTTCACTTGAATTTTTTGATTCACAACATTTCATATAATTTCTTTAAGTTGATTATCCTTTATCGACTAATCTGTCATTTGATGTGGGCGATCAGTGGCAGTATATTTGTCCTATTTTTCTGCAAATGTTGTGTTTAACAGGTTATTAGCATTAAAGTTAATATAATCTGTAAAGGGGTACAACAAGTTCAGGCAAGTTATTTCGACAGTTCATGTTGGAATTCAAGTTAAGTGATGCCACATTTTTGCAAGTTTTCAAGCTCAAGCGACTTAGCATGGGTCATATTTTCATCAAGTCGTTCTGTTCAAGTCAAAAGTTCATTATTCATGCTCCTACAAGTCAAAGTAATGCTTCAAGGCAAGACAGTGTGGATCTGGCAAAGTCCTAGGTCGCTCGCGACCTAACAAGTTGGGTCGAAATTGGTCTAGGTCGCAAGAAGCAATTCGGCAGTGAAAAGTTGTTTAAGTGCTAAATCGCTCACACAACGTAAAGACTAAGTCGCTCACACGATCTAAAGATTAAATCGCTATGAGTTAAGTCGCTCAGTTCATTTTTAGGTCGCAAGGATTCTTAAGTCGGTCAGTTTGTTTGGTTGGTCAAATCTGTTATGTCGAAAAAGGTTATGTGTTGCTCAGATTCAATAAGGTCACTTCTGGCATAACTCAGCAATCTCGAGCTATTCCCTATCAAACCCGATGTGCCCTACTTTCCTTAACCCGCTAACTCTTCACCACTCAATAGCTCGCTGCCACGTTAACTCGTGATCCGATAACCCATTATCTCCTACACAATGAAATCCACTATCTCTCCATATCACCAAATCACCCAGAACTGATTCAAGTCATCGCAGATCCATCATACTGTCGTGCTCTCATGAATCGCAACAACAACATAGCTAATGGCGATCGAAAATCAATCGCAACATGGCTCAAAAGTGACACGCGACGTACAGAGTTGAACTGAGGTCAGAAAATGGGGATTCGCAATTCGGTGATGAACATAGTTGGATAAAGATCAAATTCACTTACGCAATACGATGGAAAAGATGAATTGATGACTGGTTAGATTGAACTCGCCCTTGGAAGCTCGAATGATCGTTAATGGCGGAGCAGGTTGTAAAAGCAGTTAAGCAAGAAAAAAGAAACGACCTAACAGCTTATATAGGGGAGAAAGAGGAAGACGTATCGGCACGCGAGCTAGCAAGCCAGTTGAGTCGCTCACGACTTAGAGCAATTAGATCGAAGCACATTACATATGGAATAGGCGTGTACTTCGAGGGGAAAATGTTAACTCCTAAATTTCATGACTCAACGACCTAAGGAAGTAAGCGACCTAAAGCTGAAGTTGGTTAGCGACCTAACCGATGAAGCGACCTAGCGACCTAACCGATGAAGTGGGTTAGCGACCTAACCGATGAAGCGGAGTAACGACCTAAAAGGTGCCGCGACTTAACGACTTATAGAAGACAGCAACCTAATGACCTAACCTGTTAAAGGATTCAACGACCTACAACTTAACGGCTAAAGACTCTGGTGATTCCATGAGAGGTGCGAGCTAGCGACCTAGCGACCTAACGGGCCAAGACAGTGTGAGGGCGCATACATACTGCTTCTTCATTAGGTCGCTCACGACCTAAATAGGCCAAGGTAACTCCATAGCTCGCTCAGGGTGGCCTCACTAAGCCGTAACTTCTTATGCCACTTCCCTCCTAGGTTGCCACGACCTATCAGATTGTTCAAAGGATCAAGTCCAACCTTGTTAGACCGTAACCCATGTTCCCTAGGTCGCCCACAACCTACTAATCCGCTCAGAGAAGACCAAGTGTAACAAAGATAAGCCGTAGCTCGCATCCCTTAGGTCGCTGACAACCTACAACCTACGACCTACCCTAGGTCGCCCACGACCTACGACTTACTCCAGAAATTTCCTATAAATACCATGCTTACACCATCGAGGAGTGGATCTTTTGGCTCATTACTGGAATGCTTATACTCTACTGATTTCTCGACTCATCCGACACTTCAAACTAGAAAGACACTTCAACGAACTTCAAGAAGAAATCTAACACATTCGGCATGGATTTAAAGAGTTCTTCTACATCGGAGTTCTACCTATTTGTCTTAGTAGTGTTGTAATTAAAGATTGTTGTAAAGTTGTAATTGATTCAGCAATAAAGAAGAATAAAGTGGACGTAGGCTTAACTTGAAGCTGAACCACTATAAAACTATTGTCTCTTTACCGTTTTTTCTGTAGTTTCTGCTTGTCTCTTATTCCCGTATTAACGGGTGGTGCTTTCACTTTTTCTCTACTTACACCGGGGTTTTAGCGTTCAATTTTTAGCGTTAACAATATTAAAATAATTTTTTTCAAAATAGTCCAGAGCTAAACTGTTCAATTTTCAATTCTCCATTTCCAATCAATTTTCAATTTCCAATTTAAATTTCCACTTTCATTTAAATTGACTAAATTCCAATTTAAATAACTTCAGTTTCCATTGAAATTGATTTAATCCCAATTCAAGTTGAATTAACCTCAATTCTTTCCAAATTTAAATCCATTTGAATTTGAAACTATTTAACTTCAATTTCATTTCACATTAAACCAATTCAAATTTCCCATTTGAATTTTAAACTTATCCATCTTCAATCACAATTCCCATTAATTCAAATCAAATTCAATTTGAACTAATTCAATTTAAATCTCAACTTTAAACCATCTCGAATTATATAAATTCGAGTAGAATTTTAAATGTTGACTTAAACCCTTAAATCAAATAGACCTTTATTTTTACATCAACAATCTAAATCTTTAAACAATTTAATTATGAGTTAAAATTTCAAAACTCCTTTTTAAATTTTCTTCATAATAATAGATATATCCAATTTATTACCCAATTTCAATTTTGAAACCAATCCTTAACAATTTAAATTTCCAAGTTCCTTTTGAACATTTAAATCTTAAATTCAAAGTGATTTCATCTCCTTAATTTCAAATTTTAATTTCCCTTTATATCTCAATAATGGATATATTACCACACTCCATTTCTTAACTCGATAAAAAATCCAATTCACAGTTTCAAGGATTATTAATAAGAACAGGATAATATTATCCAAATTATTTTACAACATCTATCCATTTCCAATTTCCAGATCTCAAACCATTTTGAGATCAATCAAACTTCGAATTCAAATCAACCATTTGATTTCCCAAGTTAAATCTCAATTTCATCTTGAAATTTCTAATTCAGGTTGTTTGTTCTAAACATATTTAACTTCTTCTAAATTAAATACAATTTAATCCCATTAATCCCACTTAAATTTGAATTCTCCATTTTAAATTTCGAATTTCTATCTCTTAAAAGTTCAAAAACTTATTTTACTCTGATTTTTAATCACACTCTTGGAAAAATCAAAAATCATTGCTTCAGATTTTATTTCTAATTATCTATGACATTATATATATCCACACACACACACACACACACACACACACATATATATATATATATATATATATATATATATATATATTTACTTCTTGGCCCACCAAGCCAAATTTTAAAATTTAAACCACCCTTGTTTTAATTCAACACAGATTTCTTTAATGTTTTCAAACAACATCTTATTTTAAAATAAGATCACATTCAAAATAGTCTGAATAATATTATTTATTCTTTTCTTTCAACACTTTGAAATAGTTCAAATGTTTCTAGACTTAGGTTTTAAAACTTCACAATTTAAAACCTACTTCAATTTATACGTTATACTCATCATGCAAGTTTACTTCATTTGGCTTACCTATTAACAATATATGATTATTAAACACAATAACTATTTATGATAATACTAAGATTATCATATTTGAATACCCATTCATTTTTATCTTATTCTTACTTCTATTCAGGATTTTAGTTCCAGTTTGGATCTATTTCAAACTTATCTTCATTTAATTTCAATTTGGTTGTATTACTATTACCACTTAATTCTCATTATTTGATTTTCAAATAATACAAGAACCAATTACCTTAATATATAATGGTTAGAAGAATCATTGCTTTATATATAAACTTATATAAAATCATTTACTTTTAAAACCATTATATAAGAAAATAACAAGTACGCTCTCTCATACATATTACATTCAACTTATTCTAAGGTACTATTGACCCTATCCTTAATGAGTACACCCACCAGAGGCAAGGTTCTCACTTAACCTTCAGCTCTGATACCAACTGCAATGACCTAGAATATTAGATTTTGAAAATTCCAGATAGTTAGAGAAAAGAAGAAAAGAGATAGAAGAAGAAGAAGAAACAGAAACACCAAAACACTGATTCTGACATTTGCAGCGGATCAAAATATAATATCAAACAATAACAGTTATACAAAAGTAAACTGTATCTGTTATTTTACATACATTTACATCAGAGTTACTACACTATCACAAAACACTGGACAGATAAAAATCAACATGTCCTAGATAATCTACAATATCACAGTTGATAATACTCCATACGTTCCTGCCATCCAACTCGCCTCTTGAGCACTTGAACGTCCTTACAAGGAAATCTGTAATACTCGGTCTGACCCAAGCATTATATCAAAGTAACACCCGGGTCAGGCTGGAAACCAACGTGAGTAAACCCATCTAACATGGAATACAACAGCATAATACTTACATAAAACCCGGGGTAATTCGTGTCAATTACAAATTCACAAATTGGGTATAGGCAACACTTATTACACACATCAATTTCTAAGTACCAAAACTTAGATTAAGTGGTCTAATTGACTTAAATCATTCCACTCCAGCCTATTGATTTCACGTATCTAATCTGTACAGAATTATTATAGATTACAAATCGAAGTGGTTTTGGGTATTTACTAATACCTGACTCTGGTCTCTTCGAATTCAATATTATCTTAACCCACATTATTCAAGTGAAACACAATTCAACCATTAAATACAAGATGTCACTTTTTATACAATAATTCATCATCGAAAAATAACCACATAATCACTGTTCAAGACAAACATATCATATCACAAACATTTCATATCAGAAATATCAACCAATTATTCATAAGCAAGATTAATTAGTCACCCATTCCTAATTAAATCAAATTAATTACTTTAATCACTTTTAATTTTGCTTACTTAACAATAATTCATTACAAACCATTGATTAATCATCCCTTAATTATCCTCTCTAATTACATTCGGTAATTAGCCTTTAATTAATTTACCGCATTCATTAATCAACCTTGATTAATCACATTCAGTAATTAATTATTCTTAATTAATTACATTAATTAATTAACCTCTCAATTAATTAATAAATCCATTAATTTATTACACTGAGTAATTAATACTTAATTACTTTCGCTAAGTAATTATTCTTTAATTGCTTTCCATCAACTAATTACCTATTAATTAAATACATCCTATAATTATCCATTAATTACTTCACTAAGTAATTACACTTCATTAATTACATTAAGTAATTATACTTAACCCAAACTAATTCTTAATTAACAATTAATTAATCCTTAAACCTTTATAAGTTAATTAATCCTAAATTATTAATTAATTCAACTTTAATTACCTTTTTAATTTAAGTAATCTTTAATCATAAAAACTTAACTAACCTTCAAGATAAAACAATTACCATTAATTACCTAAAATTAATACATGTCTTAAAAACATTTAATCTTTTTAATTTATGCCTAGTTACGTTTAAAAATTTAGTTTTTTTAAACACTTATACCTTACTCAAATTAAAGCATAAAACTTTTAAATCAAAATAGTTTTTTTTTAAAAACGTTTATCATCAGATAGTTAAACCAAATTTTGATTTTAATTTTAAAACTAGCTTTTCAAACTTCTTAAAAACATTTTCACATTTACTTTGGGTTCAATCTGTTCCTGACTCGAGTGCCAACTCAGGTTCCTAATTCATCTTCCCCTTTACCCTTTTTTTCTAGTTTAAGGTTTAAGTTAAAAACATAACTGGGAAGGCTACACTCACGAACTCGGATTCCAACCCAAGATAACCGTCTTACCACTCGTGTACCCCTTTGAGTCTCACAAATCCAAACTCCCTGACAGGAAACCGACGCCGCTATGCACATGCACAGATCAACCATGTCGCCGTTACCTTCGACGACACCACGCACACCTCAATGATCATCCACACGATCGATTCCAACCATCAATCAAACGTCACGAAGCCCAAAACAAAATCGAGTCTTCTAATCGAAACTGGAAACTCACATACTCATCAAAAACCACCTCGTCAAAGCAATTCCGACCACTAGAACCACCGTGACTTCACCCACATCGACGTCCATGCCTCGGTACGTCCCCTTCAAGTCAGGCCCTGCTCGATGCGTCGATGATGGCGAATAACCCCAAAACCAGACACTCAACTTCGAAACCATAAAACCATATTTTCCTCTACGGCCGACGCCATGACCATCGAACACCACTTCTACCATTTTTCCCAACTTCGACGATCACCAAGCTAACTCCAGCCAAAGCCCTGACCTCCAGAATCATCCTAGTCACCAGAACTTGCTCGAAAAACAATATCTGGTAATCCCCCAAACGCAAACCCAGTACCAAACTAAAATTCGTGATTTTTGCCTTAAAAATCACATTTTCCAGAGATGATTCTAGTTGCATGCTTGAATCTATAAATTAAATTGTTTAATTTTTATCATTTTTATAGATCTTACTGTATATACTCAATTTCAGAAGATTTTCAAACTTGATATACTTAAACATGTTTTTAAAACCTAATTTGTGTTTTCACAAATCTATTTTGTTTAAAACTCTAAGCCTAATTGTGATTGGATAAGAAACTTCGAATTTTCGAATTGTTTTTAAACTCTTTTCTTTTGGAAATAGAGAAGAACAGTGCACAACAACATGCACAGATCAAATACAAACATATATTCAGAGATTCATACTTATACATACACATGCAACACATAAATTTAAATCAAAAATTATATGCACAGATTTAGATCTACTTAAGCTTTTTAAAATATATTTTTACTCACTTGCTTTTGAGGACAATAGAGAAGTAGGCTTCGTTGATTCGAAAACTGGAAAATTTGATCTCTTAAAGACTGAAATTTTGCTAAATGCTTGAACTTGTTTAACTATAAACTCAAATTGCTTTTGATCTCTGAAAACTTGCATTTGCAGAAGAAAAATGCTTTGAAACATTGATTTACTTGAGGTTTTCTTGCTTTGTTGAAATGTTGCTGGTTGAGGATAAATGTTTATAGGCTGTTTTTGGTTTGTAAAGTTTTATAGATTTGTTTTTATGTTTTTCTTGCTTTTGCAATGAGAAGATAGCAAAAAGAATTGAAGAATGGAGATAGATTTTTATATAGATTAATCAGTGATTTATTAAAAATTTAAAGAACATGAAAATATAAAGATGACACTTGTTGAAATTATTAGCACTTGTAATTACATTTTATAATTTGTTTGCACATGTTATAAAGCATGAAGAATTAGTTTACATGTGTCTTTTATGTTGTATTAATATGTTATATATCTTTTTTCATATATATATATATATATTTATATTATACTTATATTACATTAAAATTTATTTTTATACTTAAAAATATCTTAAGTGTATTAATATTTAAACTGCCTCTTTTATTCACCAATATACAATTTAAAAAGAAAATGAGGAAAATATATATATGTTTATATAGATTAAATTTAGTTTTTATTATTAAAGATAAAAGGAAAATGAAAATAAAATGACACTTGTTAAGAGACTTAACACCAGTCTTTAACTACTCTTAATTTATTTACACATGTCATTAATGAGATTCAAGAGCTAACACATGTAAATTTGCATTCATTAATTAATTTTAAAATGTTTATAAAGCTTTTGTATTTATTTACTAATTAACAAATACTTTTCTAAATACATATATATAAATAAAATTCTTTTAAAGAAAATAAATAAAAACCAAATATTTTCAAAATAAAATCATGTATAATATATTTAAATCAAACTATATTTAAGATATACTTCTTTTAAATTTTCAAATTTGAATTCAAATTCAAGTCTAATCAAATTTAAAAATCAATTCAAACAATACATATATATTTTAAATAAACCCAAATTCAATTTGTAATTAATAATTCAACTTAAAATTTATTTATCTATATTTAAAACAACTCATTATCATTATTGTTTGAAAATAACAATTTTGTCAAATATAAATAATTTATAAAGGAGATTATCACATTTATTTGTCCAATCTATAACCCAGTATTTTAATAGTTAATTCAGATAATTATCCAAATATCCGATGCCTAAAAATCCCGGTTATCACACAAAATCGAACGGTAGAGCAAAACACAACAGACGAATTCAAAATTATATTCGAAAGATAATTAAGGGAATTGAACCCTATTTAAACCCAATCATCATCGGCAAATCAAAATCAGTCGAGTTCAAGCATATCAACAGAGTAATAAAGGAAATCACATGCCAATTCAAATCGAACTCGACGAACTGATGCAGCCATGTGCAAGTCAAAGAGATGATCGATTGACGAAGCAATGAATGCTAAATATCTATTAAATCGATCAACTTGTGACGACCCAGGTTTATGGCCTCAGAAATCTGTATCATCCTGAAGAAAGAAAGGGGTGAGAAAATAGAAAAGATAGAGAAGGGAGAACAACAACATCAGAATCTCACAGCAGATCGAATAAATTATATTAATCACATAAGTATTTACATAATATACAACATCAATCAGGGTTATACAGATCATACAACACATACTAGACAGTTATAAACACCTGTCTAGTTATTACAACTCAACACAATACAACACAAACAATAAGACTCAGAGATACCAACACAGCGGAATACTAATATATCTACAACGCAGAAGCCTCCTGCTCCATTGCTCCTCCATAATTCGTCAATGCTAACCTGAATCTCTTGGCTACTCGTAAAAATTTGAGTACCCGAGAGTTTAGGAAAAACAGAAATAAACTCCGGGTCAGACATGGGTCTGGTATGAGTAATTGGTTAAAGTTGCTTACTTTTAAAAATCCTTTGAAAACAAAAGGTATCACGTAAGACTCCCCACAAATAAACATGGGTAAGTTTTTACCTTACGCTAACCAAAACATTTGATAGGAAATTCAGTGATATTATAATAGGTCTAGGGTTTTCAAGTAAATAGAAAATAGCTGAAATTGTTACATGATTAAATTCCAGCTACTAGCCACAAAAGGGGGTAATACAATCAAAACCGTTGGCACTTCTTGGATTTTGGATTCCATACAATGGCAGGGCTACGGCGTACCGCCCGTCACAGTACGTGGCCTAGATAAACGTACCGAGGATCACTCTCGACCCCCAAGAATACAAGGCTGGAACCATTCCTTACTGAGTAGTCCCGAACAAGATAACCCCGCGGTTGGTGTACATCCAACCGCCCACACAACCGAAATAAAAAGGGACATCTAGACAGGGGAATATCTTGTCCTGCTTGGGCATGACCCACCTAACCTTGCTGCACCTCCCCGGTTTTAGCCATTCCCGGTTGATGAGGGTTGAGGCTGCGATTACCTTTAGAGAACACATCTCTTAGAATGCTCATCGCCAACCTGACGATGTTCTGAAAGCATTCAATCCATACAAGTTCGTTCCGGGTTCGAACGAAACCGAAGGCATTATCTCGTTACACTCATTTCGGAATCACCCTCAGAGTTAACGACGATAACCCTTGCATTCTGAATCTTCACTTGAGAATTCACGACCTAACGTTTAATTTGGATCGATGTGGTTTTCGGACTTCCAAAAATGGAAAACCCGATCCCGGTCTCATCGAAATCCAAAACGTGTCTTTTAAGGCCAAGTTGTTTAAAGTTTAAAACAATTCAGTTCAATTATCCATATACACACAGATAGGTAATTCACAATATCATAATAGATAGTCAACATCAACATAAACAGATAATCTATATTATCATCACAACAGATAATCCATATTATCATCATACTTAAATCAGAGCATACCTAGCACATATCATTCATTAACCTCATATTTGAGATCTCAACCCATTCAAAGTAAGCAATATCATCAATCCATATATAAGCAATCATATCTGCTATAATTAATTTAAAATGAATTAAATAATTATATCATCTCTAATTAATTTAAAGTAAATTAAATTAATTACTTCACCATTTTAAATCTTGCTTATATATCTATAAATAAATTTTCCATCAATTACTTTATCATCGTCCAATTATTCAATTTAATTAATCACTCTTACATCCTAATAATTATCCTTTAATTTAGTTTCACAAATTAATCAACCTTAACTAAATACAGAAATTAACCTATAATTTCTTAATCAATTGATTAACCATAATTAATTGCTTAAATCTTTAATTACTCTAATTAATTGCTCTTAATTTACTTATTATTGGTTAATTTATCTTAGTTGATCAATTCTTAAATTCATCATTTGATTATATTTATAAATGATTTCTAATTCATCTTAATTAATTACCCTTTAAATCAATTACCTTAAGTAATTAATCTGAATTAAACCACATTTATTAATCACCCCTGATTAATACCATTCACTAATTAACTTCCCTTAATTACTCCATCAAATAAATTAATTACTCCTAAATTAGTTTGCTTTAAATTAATCCCTTGATTCATTATGCAAAGTGATTGTATTCCAATTACTTTCATTATAAAATCATATTCAGTTAATTACATCAAGTAATTATCATTAATTACTTCCCTAAGTAATTATACTTATCTCATCATTAATTAAACTTAATTAACTAACTTAAACAATTCATATTAAACTGAATTAATTACAATGAGTAATTAATTCCTCAATTACTTCCATTTAGTAATTTTTCTTAAAAATCCACAATTGCTTATTTTAAATAATAATTTAACTAATTATTAAAATTAATCCCGTTAATTGATTATTTCATAATCTTAGTTAATGACCTTCATTAACTATTTATAATTCTTTAATTACTTTCCCTAAATTAATTAACTAAGATTTATTATCAATTTCATTTTAATAAATATTAATCACTCATTAATTAATCCTTAGTTAATTCATTAATTGATTACCAATCATTAATTAAAAATTAGACCTTATTTAATCAATGATTCTTAATTACCAATTGATTTACCTTAAATTAATTAACTTATATCTTATTTAAATAAATTTAAACTCTTAATTTCTAAGTTAATTAATTCTAGTCGTTAATTATCCATTTAGTTAACTTAGTAATTATAGATCCTTAAATCTTAAAAACCTTTTTCTATTTAATGATCAATTTATCATTAACAAGGTATTTTAAAACAGTTTACTTTACATTTACTTTTAAATTTCATTTTAAATTTAAGATTTAAAATGAAATCAAATTAATCTTAACAATTTTAAAACAATTCCAAACTCCTTTTTATTTTACAACTTAAAGAATAATTATCTTAAAATAGAAGATTAAAAGAATTTAAACATGATTCCATTTTGAATTCAAATCAAATTTAAAAATTCACTTTATCATTCAAATTTGTTTAAAACAATTTAAAATCTCCCTTTTTATTTCAAATTTAAGATTCAAATTTATATTGAATCTAAGTTTAACTCTTTAATTTTAAACTCCACCTACAATTTAAAGCTTCACTTTAAAATCCAAACTACTTAAGCTTTTCTTTTTATAAGTAGTTACAACAATTTAAATAAAAATTTATTTATTCTAAATTAAAGTTCAAAACTAACTTGAACCAGATAAATCTTGGGTTTAAATCTCATCCTTAATCTTTACCTATCATTTGAACTTAGCTTTTATACTTTATTTTAAAAAAACAGAACATCTGTTTTCTGCAAAACCTGTAACCAAAAAAAAGTTACCCCGAGGCTCCACTTCTTTGCTTCGAGTAAAATTCGAACGCGCTTCGAGTTCGACGTGAAGCTTCCCCGAGTCAATTCCTTAAAGACTCGAGTACCCCCTGCTTCAACAAACTCCTCCAGGCACAACACAATGCACCGTGCATATGCACGGTACCGATGGTCGCCGCTGATCATCATTGATGATCCTTCCCCACCATCCATCACCCAAACACCCCCTCGCAAGCATCAACATGACATTTCCAACTCGAAAACAAAAACGAGGGTTCGAGCCACAACCTGGAAACACAGACAACCCCAAATTCCAAAACCTGGAAGTTCGCCGTCTTCACCACCTCGTTCACCGGAGACGCTAAAATTCTGGCCATCACCACGTCTATGTCTCCTCTACCTCCCCTCAAGAGCACGTAACGCTCAATCGCACCAAAAATGAGAACGAATCGAAGTTTCAACTTGATAAAAATTTAGGGCTACAGAAAAAAAAACGTCGCCCGCGCCACCACGTCCCTCTGACAAACCTTACACTATTTTTCCCCACCTCGATGATCGATCCTCCATCTCCAGGAAAGTCCACGATCTCACCAACCCACTTGATCACGAGTAAAACCCAGAAATACATTTCCAGTAAAAACCCAAACCCCACCTTCAATTCTAAACTATAAATCCTAATTCTTATGTTAAAAATCATATTTTGTATAAAGTTTTCGATTTGTAATGCTGGAGTTATAATTTAAATAGTTTGAATTTAATTATATTTCGTATACTCAGTTGTTTGTAATCTTTCTAGAGACAAACAACTCAATTTTTAACTAATCTTAGATTTAAACAATATTCTATTTGAATCAAACAATATTGTTTTGATAACCAGATCTTATCATGAACAAGATCATGTGAAAGGAATTTTAATTAAAATTTTTAGCCTGGGAAACATTGCAGAGCACAAACAAAATCACAGTATTGCACACATATATATATAGGGGCCTATTTATACATAAACATCACAAACACATTCTCATAGATGAGTATGCAACAGAAATTTATAATTCAAACTTTTTAATTTGTGATTGTTATTCACCGATTCGAAGAATGAAGACAGAGCTTTGAAAACTATTTTGAACTTCTGAAACTGTAAAATATTTTTGCTTTGATCTTCCTCTTTATTTCATCTTGTTTGCTTATTGTTGAATAATGTTTTCATTTTATATTTTAGTTTGTATAAAAAAATGAAGAGGCTTGCAATACTATTTTCCTCTGGTTTGATATATTTAGAATGAATAGGAAGGTATGTATATATATAGAAAGATAAGTTTGTATAGGGAAGGGGTTTACCAGGTATAAGCTTATCTTCTTTTTGTTTTATCAGGCAGATTTTTTTCAAAAGGAGGCTGAAATGATCCTTATATATTTTGAATTGACTCAATAGTTAGCTAAGATCATAAAAAATTTAATGCAAATGTACTTTATGTTACACCCTTTCCTTATTAGTGTATGTTGATATTACACTTTGCAGCATATCTAATCTTCATATAAGATTCTTGCCTGATTTGGCTTTATATTTTACTTTGTTTATGTTGATACATTTCACTTGCCTGCAAATCAAATCTTACAGCTACATATATACAAAGCCTGGCACATCTCTTTTATTTTATAAACATATTTTATTTTCCTTTGTCCTTATACTTAACAGGTGACGCAGCGGATAATAATAAACGATATAGATCGATGAAAGTAGCAAACGGTGGATTGAAGATACTGAAATGCCCAAATTCGTTGATCATAAAGATACCGAATTCTAGCTATCTTCGACACGTTGATCGCGCACGATACCGTGAAAGAAGATCTACAATTCTTCAAACGTTGATCAAGCGCACTTGATACTGTGAATTGGCTTCAACGATCGTTGATTCGAGCGCACTCGAATAACCGAAAGTGGATATAGGAGATCACACTCAACTACCAATTTAGATGAAAGCACACAGCAATCAAACAAAGTTTTCATTCAAAAAAAATCCACCTTTTGAAAATGTACAACACACTCCCTATTTATAGCATTTCACAACCGGTGCCTTAAGTCTTACACGACATACGACTCACGACTCACGACTCATCAGCAGTGACTCAGTATAGACGACATACGACTCACGACTCATGACTTACGGCTTAACATCACGACTTACGACTTATCACTAGACGACTCAACCCCCTTACAACACAGCACACCGTCGGCCGACTTATCTACATGCCGACCTACGACTTATCACAACACAAGTTACAACGACTTAAGCAATTACAACACACAGTCAATGACTTAACAGTATATACAATACACGACATAAGCAACAGACGACTTAAGAACATAACGACTTAATGAATACAACGACATACGACTTAAAAATAACACGGCTTAACAGAGTAGCTTCTGCACTGCTTCACGCGACTTAACTAGGTTGTAACTCGTTGCAGCGACTTAAGATATATCTTCAGGCCAATCTTCATGCGACTTAGCTTAGGTCGTAACTCGTTTGAGGCTTAAGGAAACAGTGATATCTGTACGACCTACGTTAGGTCATTCACAGTCAGCGACCTTGGCTTAGGTCGTACGCGACCTAAGACTCTGTTAACTCGTGCCGCCTCTTCGTTAGCTCCCGTTGCTTCTCCCTTAGCTCCTATAGCTATAGGTCGTGAACGACCTAAAGTAACCCAACGAATCAAGCCTTTGTTAGGTGGTAGACCTTTTTCCCGAGCTTTGTTAAGTCGCAGCTCCTTATCTCGTGACCCGTTAGGTCGTAGATGACCTAAAATACTTTTCTTAAGTCGTGTGTGACTTATTTCTTCCTTAAGTCGTGTGCGACTTATCCCTTCCTTAAGTCGTGTGCGACTTATCCCTTGGAGAATTATGGGTTACGTATTTTCATCTCTGGCCTGAGCTGCATCTTCCTCCCCAGGTTGAGAAAAATTCGTCTTCGAATTTGTAAATTCTTCCACATCGGATTGTTCATTCCCATAATATGGCACGAGATGTTTAACATTGAACACATCAGAAGTGTACACATCTTCCGGTAGCTTCAACTTATAAGCATTTTCATTGATCCGTTGCACAATTTCCACAGGACCTATTTTTCTGGCTTTCAACTTGTTATAAGCACCCGCTGGTGAAAACGATCCTTCGTTAACACAGCGTACACTAAGTCTCCTTTATTGAACTCAACATTTCTTCGTTTCAAGTCTGCGGATCTTTTATACTTCTCATTCGCCTTCTCCAATCGTTCCTGAACGATTCTATGACACTCCTTCAAAGCATCAACAAAATCAGTAGCTCGTTTAACGGTCCCCTTTGGTTGTGGAACTACCGTTAAATCCAACGGCCCCTTTGGCTAGTTTGAATAAACAATCTGAAATGGACTGAAACCTGTACTACGATTCACCGCATGATTATGAGCAAACTCTGCTTGACATAACTTCACATCCCAACTTTTCAGATTATCTTTCACCAAGCATCTCAATAAATTCCCCAACGATCTGTTCACAACCTCCGTTTGTCCATCTGTTTGCGGATGGTAAGCGCTACTAAAATTCTGCTTCGTTCCGACCATCTTCCACAAACTCAACCAAAAATGGCTCAGAAAACGAGTATCTCTATCCGAAACAATAAATTCAGGTAAACCATGAAGTTGATAGATCTCCTTGAAAAATAACTTAGCAACATGAACAGCATCCGCCGTCTTCTTACAAGCAATAAAATGTACCATCTTCGAGAAACGATCCACCACAACATATATAGAGTCATTCCCGCTTGAGTTCTCGGCAAACCCAACACGAAATCCATGCTAATGTCTACCCATAGTTTTGTAGGAACAGGTAATGGCATATATAATCCCGCATTTGTAGCTGTCCCTTTCGAAACCTGACAAACATGACATCTACGCACAAACCTTTCAACTTCCCTTCTCATTGACGGCCAATAATAAGACTGAGAAATCAACTGCAATGTTCGATCTCTACCCACATGTCCTTCTTCGTGCAACTCTTTCACAATTTTCATTCTCAAGCTGCAATCTGGTACACATAATTGATTCCCTTTGAATAAGAATCCATCTATCAACACAAATTCATCAGTACTCCGTCCTTGACTTTCTCAACGAACTTCGTAAAGTAAGGATCTTCTTTAATTAACTCTGGCAATATTTCAACCCCCGTCACTTCAACTTTCATGGTCGTCAACAAATGATTCCTCCTGCTCAATGCATCAGCTACACGATTCGTCACTCCTGACTTATGTTTCACAACAAACGTAAATTGCTGCAGATAAGCAATCCATGCCTTGCTGAAATCATATCTTGCCCTTGTAAGTGCTTCAAAGCTTCACGATCCGTATATAGAACAAACTCCTTCTGAAACAGATAATGTCTCTAGTGCTTCACAGCTTGAACAATTGCGTAAAAATCAACATCATAAGTGCTATATCTCAACTTAGCTCCAGATAACTTCTCACTGAAATAAGCAACTAGTCTTCCCTTCTGACTCAAAACTCCACCAATCCCAACCTTCGATGCATCAGTATGTAATTCAAACAATAACTGAAAATCCGGTAAAACTAGAATTGGCGCTGTCGTCAATAGTGTCTTGATTTTCTCAAAAGTAACCTCTGCTTCCTCTGACCACTCAAACTTCTTTCCTTTCATGCAATCGGTTATAGGTGCCATCACACTACTAAAATGTGGAATGAAACTTCGATAGAAAGATACCAATCCATGAAAACATCGTACTTCAGTAATTGTCTTCGGTTGTGGCCATCTCCTGACAGCTTCTACTTTACTTTCATCCGCTTGAATTCCTTCTTTCGATAGAACATATCCCAAAAACAAAACACTGTGCGTCATGAACACACACTTCTTTGTTGCTGCATAAAATTTCTCCCGTCGTAGAGTCAATAGTACTTCACGCAAATGCTGGACATGCTTTTCCATACTCCCACTGTAGATCAAAATATCATCAAAGTAAACTACCACATACTTCCCAATGTATGGTCTGAAAATCTGGTTCATCACTCTCATAAAAGTACTCGGTGCATTCGATAAACCAAATGGCATAATCAACCATTCATATAAACCTTCCCTGGTTTTAAAAGCAGTCTTCCACTCATCACCCGGTCTAATACGAATCTGATGGTATCCACTCCTCAAGTCAATCTTTGAGAACACAACAGCTCCACTCAACTGGTCAATCAAATCATCAAACCTCGGAATAGGAAATATGTATCTCACAGTGATCTTATTCAGAGCCCGACTATCCGTACACATCCTCCACGAACCATCCTTCTTGGGCACCAATAAAGCAGGCACTGAACAAGGACTCAAGCTCTCCTGAACACGCCCCTGTTCTAACAACTCCTCAACTTGCCTCCTTAGTTCTTCATGCTCCTTGGGGCTCATTCGGTAATGTGGTCTATGAGGTAACACTGACCCTGGCACAAGATCAACCTGATGCTGAATATCCCTCAACGGTGGTAACTCCGTTGGCAACTCTTCAGATAACACATCACTGAATTCTTCCAATACTTGCTTTACTTCCTCTGGAACTTCTACAGATTCAGTTGCTTCATGTCCAATCAACAAAAAAACCTCTAGACTCTCCTCTACTTCTCCAATAAATTCCTTCAAATTCAACAAAGTCTTGAGCTCCTTAATCTCCTCTGACTTGCTTTCTTCTTGTTGTCTCTTCTTTGGATCCAAAATGATCTTAACACCTTCAAACATAAAGCTGTAGCTATTGGTCCGACCGTCATGCTGCACTGCTCGATCATACTGCCATGGTCTTCCCAAAAGCAAGTGACAAACATCCATCTCCACAACATCACACCAAATATCATCTTTATATTTCTTCCCAATAGAAAATGGAACTCGAACTCGCCTATCAACCTTCACCTCTCCTCCTTTTCTCAACCACGCTAACTTGTAAGGATTTGGATGCTTCTCCGTTTTCACCTTCAATTTTCTCACGGCTTCGGTAGAAAGAATATTGTCGCAACTTCCTGCATCAATCACAAACTTACAAACCTTTCCCAGAATAGTGCATGTTGACTAAAAGATGTTACTCCTCAACCAACTAGCTTCTTCTTCCTGCTTCGGTATTAAACAAGACCTCCTCGTCATTAGATTACATCCTTCATCTCCTGACGCAACATCTTGTTCATCCTCCTCAGCTGGACTAGAATAACTTTCCCCAACATCCTCACCTTCAACTTCAGCAATCATAGCTCGTTTCTTCGGCTTCGGACATTCATTACTCTTGTGACCCACTTCCTGGAAATTATAAAATTTGAAACTGTTGTTGACCTTTGCCTTCGCAACTTCATTCACAACTGGTTTACTAACAGTTTTCGAAACATTGGAACTCCCACTAGCACCTTTGCTCTGAATATTGGAACTTGTAAACACACCACCTCCACGTCTTCCCTGCTTCTCCCAAGCCAATGCTTTCTGATGTGCTTCTACTACAGATCGAGGATCAAACATATTCACCATATCTTGAATCTGCATCCTTAACCCTCCAACAAATCTAGCAGTCAGCTGTTCCTCTGTCTCCATAATGTCATTTCGAGCAATCAGTTGATAAAATTCGTCAGCATAATCATTAACAGTCTTCGTTCTCTGCCTCAAGTTATGTAACCTCTGATACATAAGTGATTGATAATTGTAAGGCAAGAATGTAGCCTTCATCAACTTTTTCATCTTTTCCCATGTAACAATCTTCGACTTCCCCATCCGTTCTCGTGTAAGTTTGGTTTGCTGCCACCATGCCATAGCTCTCCCCCTCAACCTAGTAGCAACCAACTTCACTCGACGATTCTCCGGAACCTCTTTGAAATCAAAGATCTCTTCAACATTAGACAACCAATCAAGAAATTCTTCAGCAACCATTCCTCCCTTTAACTCGAGAAATTCCATCTTCATACCCGATTCCCATCGACGATCATCATCTACATTCCGATATGAATTTCGGACTTGGTCTCGATCTCGATAATGAATGCTAGCTCCATCACCCTCTTCATCATAATCAAATGTAGGTCCATATCGATCTCGACCATCAACATCTCTTCGATCACGCATGTCTCTTCGACTATGTCTCTCTTCACCTCTATATGGCTCATCTTCAAACTCATGTGGAGTTCTTCTCTCTTCATGTCCATAGTCATGGTGATCTCTCCTTGATGAAATTGATGTTTCTCTTCTTTCTCTAAAAGATTGCGGTGATACCCTTCTCGCTTCCGTAACCGGTGGCGAAACTCTGTTTCCTCCATGGTTCGAGATTGGTGATCTCATCCTTTGATTTTGATTCAAATCATTCATCAACTTCTCTAACTTTCCAATGCCTTCATCAAATTTCTCATTAATACGTTGTTCCATTTGCTCGGCTTCTTCTCTTCTATACAATGCTTCAACATTTTGATGACGATTAGCTCTCCTTGGTGGCATGATTGAATCAAACACAAATACTTCACAATTCAAACTTCAACTCTAACTTGTACAACAAGTCACGGCCTTCACTTAACTCGGCTCAACTCACTTCAACTTCAAACTTCAAACTCTCGGCTTTAACAAGTGAAGCACGGCTCTACCCAACTCGGCAATAGGCAACGACCTAAGGCTTAGGTCGGCTCGGCTTCAACAAGCACGGCTTCAAGCACTTTACTTTCAAACTTTGGCGCGCAAAATCTCACGGCCAAATTCAAACAACTTCCACACTTTGATCCAAAAGAATATGGATCGAAAACTTCTAACTTGTTGTAGCTTCAAGATGAACACGATAAACACCAACTTCAAACTCCTTGGCTCCAAGACTCGGCTTAGCTATGATTGGCTAAGTCTAGCTCTGATACCAAAACTGACGCAGCGGATAATAACAAACGATACAGATCGATGAAAGTAGCAAACGGTGGATTGAAGATACTGAAATGCCCAAATTTGTTAATCACAAAGATACCGAATTCTAGCTATCTTCGACACGTTGATCGCGCATGATACCGTGAAAGAAGATCTACAATTCTTCAAACGTTGATCAAGCGCACTTGATTCCGTGAATTGGCTTCAACGATCGTTGATTCGAGCGCACTCGAATAACCGAAGTGGAGATAGGAGATCACACTCAACTACCAATTTAGATGAAAGCACATATCAATCAAACAAAGTTTTTATTCAAAAAAATCCACCTTTTGAAAATGTACAACACACTCCCTATTTATAGCATTTCACAACCGGTGCCTTAAGTCGTACACGACATACGACTCACGACTCACGACTCATCAGTAGTGACTCAGTATAGACGACATACGACTCACGACTCACGACTCATCAGTAGTGACTCAGTATAGACGACATACGACTCACGACTCACGACTTATGGCTTAACATCACGACTTACGACTTATCACTAGACGACTCAACCCCCTTACAACACAGCACACCGTCGGCCGACTTATCTACATGCCGACCTACGACTTATCACAACACAAGTTACAACGACTTAAAGCAGTTACAACACACAGTCAACGACTTAACAGTATATACAATACATGACATAAGCAACAGAGGACTTAAGAACATAACGACTTAATGAATACAATGACACACGACTTAAAAATAACACGGCTTAATAGAGTAGCTTCTGCACTGCTTCACGCGACTTAACTAGGTCGTAACTCGTTGCAGCGACTTAAGATACATCTTCGGGCCAATCTTCATACGACTTAGCTTAGTTCGTAACTCGTTTGCGGCTTAAGGAAACAGTGATATCTGGACGACCTACGTTAGGTCGTTCGCAGTCAGCGACCTTGGCTTAGGTCGTACGCGACCTAAGACTCGGTTAACTCGTCCCGCCTCTTCGTTAGCTCGCGTTGCTTCTCCCTTAGCTCCTATAGCTATAGGTCGTAAACGACCTAAAGTAACCCAACGACTCAAGCCTTTGTTAGGTCGTAGACCTTTTTCCCGAGCTTGTTAAGTCGCAGCTCCTTATCTCGTGACCCGTTAGGTCGTAGATGACCTAAAATACTTTTATTAAGTCGTTTGCGACTTATTTCTTCCTTAAGTCGTGTGCGACTTATCCCTTCCTTAAGTCGTGTGCGACTTATCCCTTGGAGAATTATGGATTGCGTATTTTAATCTCTGGCCTGAGCTGCATCATCAGGCCTACACATTTTTACTTTGTTTATAAATTTTTTTTTTCTTGCCTTGGATTTCTTTTTACTTCACTTTGATTCCTGCCTGCATATTCACTTAATGGTTTTACTCCTATTTATACAACCTGGTTTGCCTTTTTACTCTTTGTTCATTTTTATCTTCACTTTTATTTTTAAACTTAACT
The DNA here is from genome assembly GCA_030765085.1 of Allium cepa. NCBI lineage: Eukaryota > Viridiplantae > Streptophyta > Magnoliopsida > Asparagales > Amaryllidaceae > Allium > Allium cepa. The sequence continues at coordinate 946,996,333 of CM060938.1, read as the reverse complement.
ATCAATACTTAATTTACTAATAATTTATTTACATAGTTATGTTAACATTTATAAAATTTATTTTAAATATTTTTGAAAGATTTTATTTAAAATTTCAAACCATAGCTTCCCTTTATAAATAAATTTTAAAATAGCAATCTCCTTTGAATTCATTTGAAAAAAAACGTTACACTAAATTATTTAAGTATAGCTCATCATTAAATTAAAATAATTCATAAAAGAATTTGTCTTCTTATTTAATAAATTACTTATTCTATTAGCTACATAAAAACAAAACAAACCTTTTTATTTAAATTTAAACTTAAGCTAAAATCAATTTTAAATAATCAAGTTTTTATCTTGAGTATTAAAATCATATGGTTATTTATTTAATAGCTTAATATCAAATTGAATCCAATTTTTAATTTATCAAAAATATTAGAATAAGGAAACATGCCTATCTATATTAAATTTAAAACAAAGATTATCTATTTATAATATATACAGATTTGTATACATTACAAATATAAAACAATTTATTAGCCTTTAAAGATAGATTATCAGTTTAAATATTTATTTTAAAGAAGATTATTAAATTTAATTCAACTTTATTATTAACATTATTGTCACATCAATTAAATTTTGACATAGATTATTAAATTGTTATTGTCAAAATTTCCGGGATATCACATTCCTCCCCCCTTAAAAGAATTTCGTCCCTGAAATTAAAACAAAGGAAATTTAATAATCTAATTACAGATTTAAGTTTGAAACACAGGCATATATCAATCATATTCTAGCAATCATAGCAACCAATTCATCCAATCTACAAATCTAGTTGTCCAGATAAAATTCTAAATAGAATTTCCTCGAGTTTTCCCCAAATATAAATATTGGGATACTCTCTTTACAGAATCCCAAACAATCAATATTACTAAGCTACTGAGTTTCTACTCATCTGGATCTACAAAACAAATCAAAATATCAGACCAAACTCAAGTCCGACTCCACAACCGAAATTCCCTGAACTGTTGGTTCTATAATCAGAGATAGTTCATACACGTACTCTCTCAGAGATACGTGAAACACAACGAATTCCAATTATCCCAACTGACAATTCAATCTTGAAACCAAACACTTATCCAAAATCGAATCTCCAACTTCGGAATCCAAATTCTCCCATCTCTTATCTACAAAACTCTTCAGACGATCTTGGGCTGCCTACATCCTTCCTGATCAGCACAACACTTGCTGATGTCCTTAGAAACAACTGAAACAAAGACAATCCAACAAAATGATCTTTCCAAGATTAACCAAAACTCAAAACACAAACTCTATTCCAAAATCAGAAGACAGATCTCATTTCCCCCATCTAGAAAAGATAAAAACAGGTGCACTCCCAATCTGGCCTCAGAATCCTGAAAAGTTTCCTGTAGAAACCCTCCAATCCAAACAATGCAATTCCCAGTTGCTTCCACTTTAAACTAGCTGCCACCATGCTTCCATTGCGCAACTCTAACCAGAGCAGATGAAAATTCTTATGATGAACTCAAGCACAGACTGGACAACACATGCTAAAAATGGGGTTCAACATATCCAAAAGTAAAACTCAGAAGTTTCTCCAAAACCCGAGCTGCTTCACCAACTTATCCTCCAAAAATCATCCTACTACTAGGCTGAACCAACGGCTTCTGGAATCCAGTCGATACCAAACTCAATCTTCAGACACGGACAAAACTCATATCCAGAAAAATTCTAAACTCAAGAGAAACTCAACAATCGCAAGTCACTTTTGCGATCAATCTAACCCAATACCAAAGAAAAACTGTTCTCTCTTTACCAAACAGAACAGCCTACGCGTAATTAGCCAATCCCTCGAAGAAACGGGACCACATTGCTGCTTCTGAAATTTCTTCAAGAAAAGTGCCAAACCAGAAGATCTCCTTGATGGCATCTAGAACACTCCGAGCTGCACTGCTGACTTAGATGCCAAGACTTCCTATCTAAAGCTCTTCGAGAAACTCGGACCTCAAACCAACAGAAACATCTTCGGAGACTTCCAAAGTCACTGTGTCTCATCGCACAACTACTACATCTTGAGGTAAGATATCCGGACTTGCTCATGCCAAACCAATAGGTCCAAATTCTAGCTCATCCAAACTTACGCTTCAAAAATGAACTTCGAACCTTAACAAGTCTCCTCCAGAGATTGATGAAATCCTTACATCACCCAAAGCGCACTCGAGACGGCAATAGGTCTACAGTCTCGACAGATACACTTCCAACCTCAAATATTCAAACTCCAACCATTGTAGTCGTGTTACACACACCACTACCCTATCTACCTTTATAACTTATATTGGATAACCCAGACAGGTAACCCAACAAATAGGTAGAAAAAAATATAAATATATTTATATATCAAAATTACAAATACGCTCTCTCAAGATAGAAATCACTCAAGAGCCTAGGTATTCACTCAACCTAGCGTTCTGATACCAACTGTGACGACCCGGGTTTCTGACCCCAGAAATCCGTATCATCTTGAAGAAAGAAAGGGGTGAGAAAATAGAAAAGATAGAGAAGGGAGAACAACAACATCAGAATCTCACAGCGGATCGAATAAATTATATTATTCACATAAGTATTTACATAATACACAACATCAATCAGGGTTATACAGATCATACAACACATACTAGACTGTTATAGACACCTGTATAGTTATTACAACTCAACACAATACAACTCAAACAATAAGACTCAGAGATACCAACACAGCGGAATACTAATATATCTACAACGCAGAAGCCTCCTGCTCCATTGCTCCTCCATAATTCGTCAATGCTAACCTGAATCTCTTGGCTGCTCATAAAAATTTGAGTACCTGAGAGTTTTGGAAAAACAGAAATAAACTCCGGGTCAGACATGGGTCTGGTATGAGTAACAGGTTAAAGTTGCTTAATTTTAAAAATCCTTTGAAAACAAAAGGTATCACGTAAGACTCCCCACAAACAAACATGGGTAAGTTTTTACCTTACACTAACCAAAACATTTGATAGGAAATTCAGTGATATTATAATAGGTCTAGGGTTTTCAAGTAAATAGAAAATAGCCAAAATGGTTACATGATTAAATTCCAGCTACTAGCCACAAAAGTGGGTAATATAATCAAAACTGTTGGCACTTATTGGATTTTGGATTCCATACAATGGCAGGGCTACTGGGGTACCGCCCGTCACAGTACGTGGCCTAGATCAACGTACCGAGGATCACTCCCGCCCCCCTACAACACAAGGCCGGAACCATTCCTTACTGAACAGTCCCGAACAAGATAACCCCGCAGTTGGTGTACATCCAACCGCCCACACAGCCGAAATAAAAAGGGACATCTAGACAGGGGAATATCTTGTCCTGCTTGGGCATGACCCACCTAACCTTGCTGCACCTTCCCTATTTTAGCCATTCCCGGTTGATGAGGCTTGAGGCTGCGATTACCTTTAGAGAACACATCTCTTAAAATGCTCATCGCCCACCTGACGATGTTCTGAAAGCATTCAGTTCGTACAAGTTTGTTCCGGGTTCGAACGAAACCGAAGGCATTATCTCGTTACACTCATTTGGAATCACCCTCAAAGTTAACGACGATAACCCTTGCATTTTGAATCTTCACTTGAGAATTCACGACCTAACGTTTAATTTGGATCGATGTGGTTTTCGGACTTCCAAATATGGAAAACCCGATCCCGGTCTCATCGAAATCCAAAACATGTTTTTTAAGGCCACGTTGTTTAAAGTTTAAAACAATTTAGTTCAATTATCCATATACACACAGATAGATAATACACAATATCATAATAGATAGTCAACATCAACATAAGCAGATAATCTATATTATCGTCACAACAGATAATCCATATTATCATCATACTTAAATCAGAGCATACCTAGCACATAGCATTCATTAACCTCATATTTGAGATCTCAACCCATTCAAAGTAAACAATATCATCAATCCATATATGAGCAATCATATCAGCTATAATTAATTTAAAATGAATTAAATTAATTACATCATATCTAATTAATTTAAAGTAAATTAAATTAATTACTTCACCATTTTAAATCTTGCTTATATATCTATAAATAAATTTTCCATCAATTACTTTATCATCATCCAATTATTAAATTTAATTAATCACTCTTACATCCTAATAATTATCCTTTAATTTATTTTCACAAATTAATTAACCGTAACTAAATACAGAAATTAACCTCTAATTTCTTATTCAATTGATTAACTGTAATTAATTACTTAAATCTTTAATTACTCTAATTAATTTCTCTTAATTTACTTATTATTGGTTAATTTATCTTACTTGATCAATTCTTAAATTCATCATTTAATTATATTTATAAATGATTTCAAATTCATCTTAATTAATTACCCTTTAAATCAATTACCTTAAGTAATTAATCTCAATTAAACCACATTTATTAATCACCCCTGATTAATACCATTCAGTAATTAACTTCCCTTAATTACTCCATCAAATAAATTAATTACTCCTTAATTAACTTGCTTTAAATTAATCCCTTGATTCATTATGCAAAGTAATTATATTCCAATTACTTTCATTATAAAATCACATTCAGTTAATTACATCAAGTAATTATCATTAATTACTTCCCTAAGTAATTATACTCATCTCATCATTAATTAAACTTAATTAACTAACTTAAACTATTCATATTAAACTGAATTAATTACAATGAGTAATTAATTCCTTAATTACTTCCATTTAGTAATTATGCTTAACAATCCACAATTGCTTATTTTAAAAATAATTTAATTAATTATTAAAATTAATCCCATTAATTGATTATTTCATAATCTTAGTTAATGACCTTCATTAACTATTTATAATTCTTTATTTACTTTCCCTAAATTAATTAACTATGATTTATTATCAATTACATTTTAATTAATACTAATCACCCATTAATTAATCCTTAATTAATTCATTAATTGATTACCAATCATTAATTAAAAATTAGACCTTATTTAATCAATGATTCTTAATTACCAATTGATTTACCTTAAATTAATTAACTTATATCTTATTTAAATAAATTTAAACTCTTAGTTTCTAAGTTAATTAATTCTAGTCGTTAATTATCCATTTAGTTAACTTAGTAATTATAGATCCTTAAATCTTAAAAACCTTTTTCTATTTAATGATCAATTTATCATTAATAAGGTATTTTAAAACAGTTTAATTTACATTTACTTTTAAATTTCATTTTAAATTTAAGATTTAAAATGAAATCAAATTAATCTTAACAAGTTTAAAACAATTCCAAACTCCTTTTTATTTTACAACTTAAAGAATAATTATCTTAAAATAGAAGATTAAAAGAATTTAAACACGATTCCATTTTGAATTCAAATAAAATTTAAAAATTCACTTTATCATTCAAATTTGTTTAAAACAATTTAAAATCTCCCTTTTTATTTCAAATTTAAGATTCAAATTTATATTGAATCTAGGTTTAACTCTTTAATTTTAAACTCCACCTACAATTTAAAGCTTCAATTTAAAATCCAAACTACTTAAGCTTTTCTTTTTATAAGTAGTTACAACAATTTAAATAAAACTTTATTTATTTTAAATTAAAGTTCAAAACTAACTTGAACCAGATAAATCTTGGGTTTAAATCTCATCCTTAATCTTTACTTGTCATTTGAACTTAGCATTTATACTTTATTTTAAAAAAACAGAACATTTGTTTTCTGTAAAACCTGTAACCAAAAAAAAAAGTTACCCCGAGGCTCCACTTCTTTGCTTCGAGTCAAATTCGAACGCGCTTCAAATTCGACATGAAGCTTCCCCGAGTCAATTCCTTAAAGACTCGAGTACCCCCTGCTTCAACAAACTCCTCCAGGCACAACATCGTGCACTGTGCATATGCACGGTGCCGATGGTCGTCGTTGATCATCATCGATGATCCTTCTACACCATCCATCACCCAAACACCCCCTCGCAAGCATCAACACAACATTTCCAACTTGAAAAAAAAACGAGCGTTCGAGCCACAACCTGGAAACATAGACAACCCCAAATTCCAAAACCTGGAAGTTCGCCGTCTTCACCACCTCGTTCACCGGTGACGCTAAAATTCGGGCCATCACCACGTCTATGTCTCCTCTACCTCCCCTCAAGAGCACGTAACGCTCAATCGCACCAAAAATGAGAATGAATCGAAGTTTCAACTTGACAAAAATTTAGGGCTACAGAAAAGAAAACGTCGCCCGCGCCACCACGTCCCTCTGACGAACCTTACACTATTTTTCCCCACCTCGTTGATCGATCCTCCATCTCCAGGAAAGTCCACGAGCTCACCAACCCACTTGTTCACCAGTAAAACCCAGAAATACATATACAGTAAAAACCCAAATCCCACCTTCAATTCTAACTATAAATCCTAATTCTTATGTTAAAAATCATATTTTGTATAAAGTTTTCGATTTGTAATACTGGAGTTATAATTTAAATAGTTTGAATTTAATTATATTTAGTATACTCAGTTGTTTGTAATCTTTCTAGAGACAAACAACTCAATTTTTAACTAATCTTAGATTTAAACAATATTCTATTTGAATCAAACAATATTGTTTTGATAACCAGATCTTACCATGAACAAGATCATGTGAATGGAATTTTAATTAAAATTTTTAGCCTGGGAAACATTACAGAGCACAAACAAAATCACAGTATTGCACACTATTTGTGCCAAAATTGGTCACAAACCCCGAATACCGTGAAAGCACCAGTGTATGAATACAAATCAATAATATTCAAACAAAAATTTCAGATCTCAGCAAATATTAAACAGCAATCCCAAAGTAAAGATCAGAGACACAAGTTTTATAGTGGTTCGGCTATCTCCGGCCTACGTCCACTCCAAAGTTTTTATCCCTTTATTGATTATCCTTGATGATTACAGATGATTAGAGCAGTTACAAAGTCCAAAATCTGAAATAAATAGTAGCAATGATGATATGGAATGATTCTGGCAGCGTTCGAGCATGCTTTCTCTCTCTAGAATCTCCGACCCCTTTTCTGAATGACCAGGGGCTCCATTTATAAGCGTAGGAGGCTGATATTTCTCCTAAAATCTGGGATGACCGCTTCAGGCACGTGAGGGGGCCCACTCGCCCGAAATCTGGAGGTCCGGGCCCACATCAGGATCGATTCGACCCTTGGTTTGAATCGATCAAGGAAATGTCCAATCAAGGTGAAATTTGGTGAGAACATTCTTCAATATGTATGTAAGCTTCTGTGAAAATTTCATAGCATTTGGATCAACGGTTTGGAAGATATGATCGATTCAAGTTCAAAGTTTCGTGTGCTCTGCCTGGTTCGAACCCATGCTTCGAACCCACCTCCTTCGAATCCATCTCCTTCGAACCCACATCCTTCGAATCCATCTCGTGCGAACCCACCTCCTTCGAATCCATTGCTTCGAGTCCACCTCTTTCGAATCCTTTGCTACGAGCTAACCTGTGTACACCATATGGATACGAAGGAGATCCATGCTGCGATCGAGTCGAAGTCTATCTGTTCTTCATCTTGTTTTGCCTTTGATACGAACACCATGAAGTCGAATCCATATTGATCGATACAAGCAGCATCGATATGAAGTCCTCGCCTTTCGATCGATACGAAGTAGCCGTGTCAATAACTCGATCAATTCGAAGCCTATCGAGTCGAACCAACATCTAGCGCGAACTTCTCAGGGCCGAATCCATACCAATCGATACGAATCGTATCGATTCGAACCATCCATGTGCCTTTCCTTCGATCGATACGAAGTAGCAGTGTCGAACCCAGGTCGATCGATACGAAGTGTATCGGTTCGAAGTGAGTGCTACCCCTGATCGATTCGAACAGCATGCCTTTCCTACCTTGAATCTATCATAACTTCTCCATACGAACTCCGATTAACCTGAAATTTGAAACATAGCCTTTCCTAATCCTTATCATCATCTCCAATTAATTTCGTCCTGATCGGAGTTCAACCAAATTTTGATGATATTGATCGTAGCCTTGATTCCAACCGATCTCCAATCCTGATATCCATAATTCCTTGCCAATTTGTTGATATACCAGTTTTGACCAAAAATGGGATAACACTTTGCCCCCCAAAATATGCCTTGTGATAACAAGGCGAGTTTTGAATAATATCCGCAGTCCATAGCCATATTGCCAGAGCATATCATCCTTGACTTTTCCGAGTTGATGTCCAATTCCAAATCCCATAACCGAAGCCTTAGTCAATTCCATATCCATTCGAACTCGACAGCCGAGTCCTAATCCATCCTTATCCAATAGCCAGTAACCAGATCCAGGACCTCTCCTGGTCGATATCCGAATCCATAACCTCTCTGGGTACTTGCCAGGCGTAATCCATACCTGATGACCGTGGTCCAGTGTCCCTAGACGTTGAGCTAACCTCTCCGGGTTCCTGCCAAGCGCAATACACACTTGACGACCTTGGTCCAGTGTCCCTGGACGTTGTGCAATGCCATGGCTTAAGTCCTAAGCCGAATCCTGGTCTCTCCGGACCCTTGTTGAGCATAGTCCATACTCAATGACCTGAAAACAACAATTGATAATACAAGGCCTAAGTCCTAGGCCGAATCCTGGTCACTCCGGACCCTTGTTGAGCATAGTCCATACTCAACGACCTGAAAATAACAATTGATAATACAGGACCTAAGTCGTAGGCCGAATCCTGGCCACTCCAGACCCTTGCCGAGCATAGTCCATACTCGACGACCTGAATGAGTCAATCTACCACGGTCGGGCAAAGTGACTCACCCCTTTCCAGGCATAATCCATACCCGACGACCATTTATCAAAAACTAGATGAAAATCCAATCAAAATCCAATCCAACATCCAAACCCAAAAATCCAAATCCAAAACACGAAAACCAGAAAACCAAACCAGCATCCAAAACCGAAAACAATCATCCAAAGAAAAATCTAAATCAAAAGAAAGAAAAACAAGGAGCTCGATCCAAACTCCAAAACCAAAATCTGAAAAGAAAAGCAGTGTCCAATCCAAAAGCAAAAGATAGATTTCACAAACCATAGCGTTGCAGTTTATCATCATTCAGAGCATGCCTAGGGGCTATCTCCGTCCCCGTACATGTGTAAATGACTTGGTTGCTTGCTAATAGCTTGCTACTTATTCCATATTATCCTGGTCAATGAATGATCAATCGACCATCGTCCCTGGGCCTCACATCATCACGGCGTGAGGTGGTCGGTGGTTGCTCCTGCTCCACCGTTGTGTTCCGTGTTCCGACGTATTACCGTAACTGTCCATTCCTTACATGCTCCTCGATTATATCCTTTAAGTGACTGAAGCTGTTGGTATCGTGTCCATCTAAATCATGGAAGAGGCAGTGCCTTCCTGATGTCCTTTCCCGTTCTGTTGGTTCTCTCCTAGCCGGCCTCCGGTAAGGAAGGCGATTCCAAGTATCCATGTATATCCGCTCTAGCGTCTCGTTCAATCCTATGTATGTTGAAAACTTTGGATCCTTCCATCGCTTTCTGGCCTTTCCTGAGTCGTCATCCAGCTTCCTCTTTCCCTTATCCTTATCCGTGCTTCTATTGGATGGTCCTCCACCCTCGGTCACATTTACTTCCCTTAACTTTAAATCCATACTTGCGTCTTCTTGCCGAAGGAACCTTTCTGCCTCGTGAAAGAATTCGTCGAGATCCTATGGGGGATCTCGTATCAGAGACACCTTAAAATCCGAGTACTCCCTGACTCCTGATACTGCTGCCATTAAAACCATCGATGGATCAGGCCGATCCACCGAAGCGACTGGCGTACTGAATCGAGTTAGAAAAGCTCTAAGTGATTCATCCACCCTTTGCTTCACCGATGTCAATGTCATCACATTCTTCGGTCTCTTGACATGAACCCGAAACTGTCCCAAAAACTTTTCCACCAATTCCCTCCAAGTCCTTATAGATCCTTCTCCCAGCTGCCTAAACCACATTGCAGCTAAGTCTGTCAAATATAAAGGGAAGCATCAAGCCATCACTTCCTCCGATGCCCCCAGCACCTCCATGTGTCTGGTGTACCTCATCAAGTGATCTGTTGGATCTGCCTTGCCATCATAAACCTCCACGCTAGGTAGCTTAAACTTAGGTGGATTCTGAGCCATCCTTATTTCCCGAGAAAATGGACTCCTATTCACTCCTTCCAAGTCTCCGTTGGACCAACCACCTCGCACAGTTCTTCTGATGATTTCTACTAATCCGGTATTGTATGTTGGGGGTTGCCCTCAATGCCCCCAAGGGAACTCTGGCACATATTCCTCGTGTGGTTCACTAGCAGCAACGTTAGCTCTAGCCTGTTGAACTCCTTCCAAAGGTCCTCCTGTGTTGGATCCTGTGGACCTGCCCCCAAGCCCTTGTTGATTGCCTTCTGGCTCCGTATCTCATCCTCCATTGGGTTCCACGACCCTAGTCCCCTGTCCTGCATCCACAGCGGCTGTAGCTGTTCCTAAGTTCTGCATCCCTACAGCTCTCATTTGCACGAGGAAAGTTTGCATCATTTCCTGTTGGCTCTTCAATAATCTCTCTTGCAAAGAATTTGACATAGCCTCCATTTCATCCCGAGTTATGTAGATTGAAGCCTGTCCTTCCCCAGCTCGGGAGGATGCTTGTTGACTTCCTTCTTGTTGGCTTCTCTCAGCCCTTTGCCTTCTACTATTTTGTCTAGTCATTGCCTTCGGACCGAAACTCCGCAAACTTCTTTAAATCCAAACTTCAAATCTGATGTAGCGGGTGCTAGTCCTTCTCAGTGAAAGCACAAAAGTGTTTGTGCAAAAATTGGTCACAAACCCCGAATACCGTGAAAGCACCAGTGTATGAATACAAATAAATAATATTCAAACACAAATCTCAGATCTCAGCAAATATTAAACAGCAATCCCAAAGTAAAGAACAGAGACAAAAGTTTTATAGTGGTTCGGCTATCTCCGGCCTACGTCCACTCCAAAGTTTTTATCCCTTTATTGATTATCCTTGATGATTACAGATGATTACATCAGCTACAAAGTCCAAAATCTGAAATAAATAGTAGCAATGGTGTTATGGAATGATTCTGGCAGCGTCCGAGCGTGCTTTCTCTCTCTAGAATCTCCGACCCCTTTTCTGAATGACCAGGGGCTCTATTTATAAGCGTAGGAGGCTGATATTTCTCCTAAAATCCGAGAAGACCGCTTCAGGCACGTGAGGGGGCCCACTCGCCCGAAATCTGGAGGTCCGGGCCCACATCAGGATCGATTCGACCCTTGGTTCAAATCGATCAAGGAAATGTCCAATCAAGGTGAAATTTGGTGAGAACATTCTTCAATATGTATGTAAGCTTCTGTGAAAATTTCATAGCATTTGGATCAATGGTTTGGAAGATATGATCGATTCAAGTTCAAAGTTCCGTGTGCTCTGCCTGGTTCGAACCCATGCTTCGAACCCACCTCCTTCGAATCCACCTCCTTCGAACCCACATCCTTCGAATCCATCTCGTGCGAACCCACCTCCTTCGAATCCATTGCTTTGAGTCCACCTCTTTCGAATCCATTGCTACGAGCTAACCTGTGTACACCATATGGATACGAAGGAGATCCATGCTGCGATCGAGTCGAAGTCTATCTATCCTTCATCTTGTTTTGCCTTTGATACGAACACCATGAAATCGACTCCATATTGATCGATACGAGCGGCATCGATACGAAGACCTCGCCTTTCGATCGATACGAAGTAGCCGTGTCAATAACTCGATCGATTCGAAGCCTATCGAGTCGAACTAACATCTAGCGCGAATATCTCAGGGCCGAATCCATACCAATCGATACGAAGCGTATCGATTCGAACCATCCCTGTGCCTTGCCTTCGATCGATATGAAGTAGCAGTGTCGAACCCAGGTCGATCGATACGAAGTGTATCGATTCGAAGAGAGTGCTACCCCTGATCGATTCGAACAGCATGCCTTTCCTACCTTGAATCGATCATAACTTCTCCATACGAACTTTGATTAACCTGAAATTTGAAACATAGCCTTTCCTAATCCTTATCATCATCTCCAATTAATTTCGTCCCGATCGGAGTTCAACCAAATTTTGATGATATCGATCGTAGCCTTGATTCCAACCGATCTCCAATCCTGATATCCATAATTCCTTGCCAATTTGTTGATATTCCAGTTTTGACCAAAAATGCGATAACACACACATATATATACAGGGGCCTATTTATACATAAACATCACAAACACATTCTCAAAGATGAGTATGCGACAAAAATTTATAATTTAAACTTTTTAATTTGTGATTGTTACTCACCGATTCGAAGAATGAAGACAGAGCTTTGAAAACTGTTTTGAACTTCTGAAACTGTAAAATATTTTTGCTTTGATCTTCCTGTTTATTTCATCTTGTTTGCTTATTGTTGAATAATGTTTTCAGTTTATATTTGAGTTTGTATAAAAAAAATGAAGAGGCTTGCAATATTATTTTCCTCTGGTTTGATATGTTTAGAATGAATAGGAAGGTATGTATATATATAGGAAGATAAGTTTGTATAGGGAAGGGGTCTACTTGGTATAAGCTTATCTTCTTTTTGTTTTATCAGGCAGATTTTTTTCAAAAGGAGGCTGAAATGATCCTTATATATTTCGAATTGACTCAATAGTTAGCTGAGATGATAAAACATTTAGTGCGAATGTACTTTATGTTACACCCTTTCCTTATTAGTGTATGTTGATATTACACTTTGCAGCATATCTAATCTTCATATAAGATTCTTGCCTGATTTTGCTTTATATTTTACTTTGTTTATGTTGATACATTTCACTTGCCTGCAAATCAAATCTTATAGCTACATATATACAAAGCCTGGCACATCTCTTTTATTTTATAAACATATTTTATTTTCCTTTGTCCTTATACTTAACAGGCCTACACATTTTTACTTTGTTTATAGATTTTTTTTCTTTCTTTCCTTGGATTTCTTTTTACTTCACTTTGATTCCTGCCTGCATATTCACTTAATGGTTTTACTCCTATTTATACAACCTTGTTTGCCTTTTTACTCTTTGTTTATTTTTATCTTCACTTTTATTTTTAAACTTAACTATCAATACTTAATTCACATATAATTTATTTACATACTTATGTTAACATTTATAAAATCTATTTTAAATATTTTTGAAAGATTTTATTTAAAATTTCAAACCATAGCTTCCCTTTATAAATAGATTTTAAAATAACAATCTCCTTTAAATTCATTTGTAAAAAAAGTTACATCACATTGTTTAAGTATAACTCATCATTAAATTAAAATAATTCATAAAAGAATTTGTCTTCTTATTAAATAAATTACTTATTCTATTAGCTACATAAAAATAAAAAAAACCTTTTTATTTAAATTTAAACTTAAGCTAAAATCAATTTTAAATAATCAAGTTTTTATCTTGAGTATTAAAATCATATGGTTATTTATTTAATAGCTTAATATCAAATTGAATCCAATTTTTAATTTATCAAAAATATTAGAACAAGGAAACATGCCTATCTATATTAAATTTAAAACAAAGATTATCTATTTATAATATATACAGATATGTACACATTACAAATATAAAACAATTTATTAGCCTTTAAAGATAGATTATCAGTTTAAATATTTATTTTAAAGAAGATTATTAAATTTAATTCAACTTTATTATTAAGAATATTGTCACATCAATTAATTTTGACATAGATTATTATATTATTATTGTCAAAATTTTCCGGGATATCACACAACTAGAATCGGCAGTGCTCAATTTCCAGAAGCCTTAATTTCTCGAAGAGAAACGAAGATAGATCGAAGAAGAAACGAGGCAGCCCTTTTCACAAAGCAAGGATAGAGGCCGAAGAAATAAAAGAAAAGGGGAATATTTTTTTATCACTTAGTTTTTGTTTTTGGGCTGGCAAATAATCATACTTTGGGCTTTTATTTTAAACTAGGATTTCAATTTTTTTAGATTTTTTTTATTTTGTGTTTCTCTTTTAAACTTTTGTAAAGTGTAGTCGTGTGACTAGGGGACGAACTACAGTGGTGTAGCTTAAGAACTCACAACTCAATGGCTAAGTTGTGGAAGGGTTTTGAACACAAAGTTAGGTTAGTCGATAGAGGTTGTCACGAGTTCACTTGTGTAATCGTCCGACTACTTAATTTCTATTAGAAACCTTCGGAGAAATATGTAGGTGGGGTTTTTCCGAAGCTAGGTAAATCTGTGTTGTTCTATTTCTACTTTTAATATTCTACTATTATCTGTGCTGCTATTATTCTGCTATTATCAATGTTGCAAGTATTTTATATATTTCTGCATTAATTTTTATAATTATTAGTATCACCCTATTCACCCCCTTCTATGGTGAAATCAATCCAACACCCCCTCTTCTTTAGGTTCATGTAAGATAAACCATGTTTGTCCACTTTTGATCTACTTTCATAATCCAAAATTAAAGAATTATACAGTACAAATCTCAATTTTTTTACTAAAGTACTCATTCTGAATAAAATTTTCCATTAACTTGAATCCTAATTTGAATTCATATTTTTTTTCAAGAAAAAATATATCAAAAAAATCAATTTGCCTTTGTAAAACATTTTATTCATTTATTTAGTTTGAAAATCATTTCCTTTAAAAAAATAGTTTTTGCATCAAAAACAATTAAACATCTCAATTAGAGATCCAGTAATGTGTGGAAACCAGTAATGTGATTCTAGCGTTAGTTTTTAAGATGGATTAGGTCTCTCACTAATGGAAAACTGTTCTAATTCTTTTATAATTTCCAGACAATAGAAAACATGAGAGAAATGTCAAGTACTACTTTAAATCAGACACAAAATAAGAACCAATTTATACTAGAAAGCTAGAATATAAAAACGAAATGACAATACAGAAAAATTAAAAAATGCATAATATACTATGGTGGTCCATTAATCTTGGAACGACTTAGAATTTTAGTCATTTGAACTTAGGATATTTAATTTATTTTAAATATTGAAAATTTATTTTTATAAGTTAAATAACTTGGATTTCAAATACAACGATTTATTTGATAATTTAATTATAAAGTTTAATATTTGAAATTGCTTAAATACTTGAAACTTGAATTTTAAGTGAATGAAAAAGATTTCTAAAATTATTTTAAATTCTACATAAATAAGAAGAAAGGAAGTAAACTTTTAAATTTGGTTTAAAAGTGCGTTAATTGATTTTAGAAATTGCTCGTTTTAATTAGCGTGTAAAAATTGCTTTTTGGGGCACTGTCTTGGATTTCAACGAAATCAGTTTCATCAGACCCCCGTAAAAGCGAATTATTATATATCGTCGAATTTCATGATGATCGGACATATCGTTTGGTCATGCGGCTTCGAAACGCATGAAATTAATTTAATAAATTTATATAATAATTGGGTTTAAGAAGCTATCTTCTTCATATGATCAAATTAGGTCTCAAACTAGTTCCATTGTGTTCGGAATAGCGGTATTACATATAGAATGCTTGGCGGTATGCTTTGTTTGTAGTTTGAAATTTTCATGGATGAATAGTAATGTGAAAAATTTTATATAAGGACTTTAAAATTTTAGTTTTGCGATACAAAACACAAGTTTCTATCACTCACCACTTTAAAATTTCAATGGCAGAAAATCGCTGGCCTTTCTTCCTCGATTTCTCTCCATCCACGGCCTTTTATGCTTTGACTTTAAGTAGGAAGATGAAGAGCTCGATGGGCTCTACAAGATCAACGGTTCGATCGAGTTAATTGGCGACGAGGCAGCAGCCAAGCTCACTCAAACGAGCATCAATTTGTGGGTTCTGGCTCGATTTCATGGCATATATGTGCACACTAGCCTGGAGGAGGGCGGCACAGTTGTAGGCGAGGGTGGCGTGGTGGCTTTGGTCAGGCGCGATTTGATTACGAGATTAAAAAAAGAAAAGAAGATGAAGTATATGCGAGCGTGCCTAAAGGTGTGAATGGGAGGGGAGAGATAAGGTTTAATAATTTCAAACTTGTTTAATTTATTTATTTAATTTTAATTTTATCAAATGTAAATTAATTCATAATTTTTTCACACGAGGTCCGTTTCAAGCGCGACAAGTTACGTTGCGTTCGTATCAGCAAGTACCACATTATTACGTTAGATTGGACAGATTCAGAGCTAGTTGGAATTTTGAATTAAAATTGAATGTCCATTCAATTTTAATTCCTAACGGAACGTTTTGATGTCTATTATAAAGCAATGTGAGTTAATCTCACCTTGTTGGTCAATCAAATATATATTTTTAATAGATAAAAATTATCTGTTGGATGTTTGGATATGTTATTATTGACAGTTATTGAGTATTTGGATAATTTACTATATTTATTAGTTAGATTCCGGCCTATTGGAGCGGATGAGACCCTAGTACGTTCTCATGTAAGAGAGGATGATCATTTGTATACGAATCCCACCTCAAAGTGGATGATTTATATTTATATAATTATATACTATATGTGATGCAGGGAGATAGGTTGGAGGGGTCCAACGGGATTCCTCACACAATTGATTTTATTTTCATATATGTGGTGATGTATGATTTTTTGAATGCCATATTGATGACGTGCATATAATTTTGCTTAATTAGTGCTTTAGTATAACCGGACTTCATTTTTGGTATTTTAAAATGCTATAAAATAGTGATTTGATTTAAAAGGGTTCAAAGAAATTTTCAAAATTATATATGTTTTGAATATTTAGTCTTAAATTATATAAAGGAGTAATTTTATTTAAAAATCAAAGCTATGATTTTTGGTTAATATAAATTGTTAGATTTATAAAATATTTAAAATAGAGATTTTCGACTTTAAAATAAAGATTTTTGAAAATCCTTAAATAAGTCCGTCTTTTATAATGAAGGGGCAGGGTTAAAAGGACATTAGAAATATTTTTACATTAATATTTAATGACCATTTTAGACAAAGTAATCACATTTTGTATGTGTATGCGCACATATATGAAAGATTAATTACAAATGTGTGATTTGTAAATGTGATAATTTATAAAAGTAATATATTACGAATGAAGTGAAGATATTTAAAATCGTATTTGTTAATCTAAGCATGAATTTATTAACAGGGTTTATAAATTTAAGGAGACTATTGTCGTTTAATAAATTAGAGAATAAATCAAGTGGTGGATTTATTATAAGATTCGAAATGATATTTCTTACAACCCATATTTTAAGTGGTAAAACATAGTTTTGTTCTTTTGGGAAAAAATATTTGCGGACAAATTACCGAGGTAAAATATTGAGAATTTGTAAATACCGTCCAAGGTAAAATGTCAATAAAATAGCCGAAAATCGTTTTATCAATAAATTTGCTTTTATATAGTAAGAATCATGCATGGCTCTGGATACATACATAAATATATGTATTCAAACAAGATTATGAAATGTAATAATTTATTTTATTTTTGGAAAATAAAATTTACTTATGACATCGACCGTTGATATCATCGGTTTTATATATTTCTCTCGAAATTCAAGCTAAGTTTAAATAATATCTAGATGATTTTTTATTAACAAAGTCTATTATAATTATTAAGAAAAATGGTAAAATCATGTGTAACAACCCGCATATTTAACGATTTTATGTTTAAATGTTTTATTTAAATATAGCGTCGTTGGTCGGATTTTTGGATCCGAAATGTTACGTTTTGCAAACGACCGAATTGGGGCTTGATACCACTTCCATTGAGTCCAAAATGGCGTTTGCGATCTTTTTGAGTATAACCTTTGATATGTTTGGAGTAATTCGAGTTTTGCTACCTTTTCTAGTTGGGTTTTGGGTTTGGATTCTGCCCACTAGCTAACTAAATATCCAAACTCAGTCCCTCTCCTTCCATTCACTCATTTTCCATTCTAAAACTCAAGCTAAAACTGAAAATGGGGGAAAGGAAGAAAAATTAGAAATTCCAAGCCCTAGTTTACTTTGCCAACTTGAATTCTTGCTCCAAAATCAAAGTGAAACTATTGGTAAGCCTTCTCTTCATCTTCTCCAACTCTTTCTTCCTTCAATTTCAGAAAGTTTCCTAAACCTAACTTAGGACATACTTGTTTTGATCTTAGATTGAATCTAGTAGAGTTAAAGTGGAGAGTGGTTGGTCCTTTCTTTGCAATTGAGCTTCTTCTTCTTTGTTTGTGAGTTATAAGGTGAGATTTTTATCTCACATCTATGCTTATATCTATCTTTAAATGTTGGGTATGAATTCCTAACACTTATTGATGTGCATTTGCTTTTGGTTTGGATTGAATTGGTGAATATCCCAATTTTTAGTGTTTTGGGTTCAAATCTTTAAAGATCCTAACATTGATGTTTGAACATGTTTTTGGTGGCAAATCGGAGAGCCAATGGGGCTGGGTTATCGATTGGCAAAAGCCCCTTATGTCCATTGCTCGACCGGTTGCGAATTGAGTGTGTTTGCACTTTAATTAATAGGGCGTAAAATTGCTGGGCATTAGGTTCGGCCGACCGACCTCTCTGAGCCAGTCGACCGAGCTGGAGCCCGAAACATTCTGGCCTATTTCGGTCGGCCGAACTCAGAGTCCGGTCAACCGACCTGCTCTTGTTTACCTGTTTTGCCTAGTTTGCCTATTTGTTTGTGATTCCAACTTTTATCGATCTACATCGATTCCAATTAGTTGTTTATGCTTATTTGACCTTGATGATTCCTTTTTGATTTCATCCACGGGTTTTATAAAATAATCTTTAAAATTGTATTAAAAGCTTGCCTCTCCAATTTATAAATCTTATTTTAAAAAGCACACACACAATTTCGCACTTCGAGCGGAGTGGAAGGAAGATTAAATAGTTAGTTAAAACACGGACCATGAATCCGTGCGTTTATCTTTCCAATTAATCCCCGACCTATTCGATTGATCGTTTTGGCCTTTTGGTCTGGTTTACCGATAAGATGAGGTAAACTTTGTATTGCTTTAAGTGTGAAATTAACTAACGGATAGTAAACCGTTTAGTGCGAACGAGTGGTTATGGGACTCACGTTACCACTTTTCGGATTCCTTTTTGAGAGTTATGACACATTCTGCCAGTTAGTGGTGTCCAATACTGGGCCTTCGGACCTTCACCACTACGGTTTGTTGCCTTTGAGATAGTGTCTTCGGACTGTCTCCTTCAGGTTTATTGCCTTCGGGTATGTTGCCTTCGGGTTTGTACCTTCGGGTTTGTGCCTTCGGGTTTGTTGCCCTATTGTATCGCTTTCGGAGTTGGTCATTCGTCACCGCTCGAGTGATATTGGGTTTGGAGTCTTCGGGCTCATGGATCCTTGTTTATACAGTACTGAGCACGTGCAAATTTTCTGATGTTTCATTGATATGTATGTTCCCTAGGTATCGCCCTTCGGTGTTGGTCTTTTTGAGCCGCACGATATATAGCGGTTACCTTGTGGAAACTTGTGTTACCTTAATTGGTATTTGTTATTGCCCTTATGGCTTGTTTTGGGATATCCGTATCCTTTGTTTATTTGTGTTCCCGATGATATGAGGCTTGTTCTGTTATGATTCATCTTTTGTTAGATGATTGTGCTATCTCTTTTAGAGATATTTGTTATACTTTATGACTTTGCAGGTTATTGATGTTCAGTTTATCTAACTGATTTGTTTAGCTAGACTGACCCGTGTATTTATACTCGGGTCAGACTGAGATGTTTCAGGTTTGGTGCTTTTGGACTTAGCCTACTTTGCTTCCACATGGACTATTCAGCTTGCTCCTTTTTGTTATAGCTTTTGGGTAGTCCTTTTTGTTGTAACTCTGATATGTATTCTTTTGGATTCGCCTGTATATTGTGGTTTGCTATACCACTTGACGTGTATGAGTTTGTATACTCTGTTATGTATCTATATGTGCATATGATGATCTACTGTTCTGTGCTGTATACTACATTTGAGTTGTTATATTCTGTTCTGATAGATCCTCCAACCACCTATGGTTTTGTTTTAAGTATTCATTGGATATGTCGACCTGCTTGGTATGTCTATTGTCGATGTATTCAATAGATAGTTAGAGCAAGGCTATAGATGGTCGCTCCTAACCAGCCTTATTCTCCGTGTTAGTTGACGGCATTACACTATAGTGTCCTTGGCTAGCGTGGGTATAGAAGTGGGGCGTCACATCATGTTTAAAATTTGTTTACCAAAATATATAGCTCATAGAAAAATAGAAAATGTGATCGAATAACGTTTTCCAGAATTTCGACTTTTCGACACCGAAAAGTTATTGGGAACGCTGTTCGTCTTTGTGCACTGTACACATATTTATAAGAGTTATTTAACCAGGCAATAATAATATAGTAATAGCATATTATCTTATGTTAATTATGTTCAGCAAGTGATGTGACTAGTTGTGGTGTTAAAAATAATAACACACACACACACATATATATATATATATATATATATATATATATAATTTATATAAGTATATATCATTATTTCTTGTCATATCTTAGCATTATCATCATTATCCATCATAACCTAGAGGATATGACCAGAGAGAGGGGGATGTGACATATGAGGGGGAGGAAGGTGGTGATGTGACTTGTTAAAATAATGACATGTTAGGATATTTCAATCTAAGATTAGTTTTGTAATTTTCGACTTTCTTTCATCTACACATACATGTTCGTTTCACCATATTTTCGTTACTTCTATATTTTCATTTCCCTAAAGCTTTCTTCATGTTTCATGGCTTCTTATGTTAGTTTATGTTTTCTTTGAATCAAAAGATTTAAATTGTTTTAAAGATGCAAACTTGTTTTTAAACTCTTGCTTCTCCATTTTCCCCTAGTTTATTTGGCCATAACTTCCTCTATTTTAAACCAATTAAAGATTTCAATTTTTTCAAATCGTATAAAGTTTCAATAGCTACAACTTTCTATTTTACCCCATTTCTAATGTCAAGCTTAGATATGAAAAAATCTCATTTCTTTGCAGCACACTTTTAAACTTAGAAATTTAGGTATGAAAATAGCTCTACTTCTTTCTACCATATCTACCTTAAATTTTTTGATTTGAGCGAGTCTTCTTTTTTAATTGTAGAGAAAATGTTTTACAAAACATCCCTTCTGTTCATTTTTTCAAATCTGATATTAATATGTCTAAAAATCAAATGGAAGATGACATATTTTTAGGGTGATTTTTGGTGCATCTAAGGCATTTTAGGTTTCAAAGATTTTCGGTGAGTAAAACTACATTGTATTGGAAAGGTTTCTGAATTTATTATGACGTATTATTGTGGAGATAATGTGATGAAAAATTAAATGGTTATCATGTTGGTCGATGGTGATTTGACGGATGTTATGTTGGTATTGAATTTGAGATTTGAATGTGATGTTGTAGAGTTAGTAAGCATTAACCTTATGTTTATATGTGTGCTTCATTGTGATGTTAAGAGCATGGTGGTATGGATGTATGGTTTTGATTGAAGAATCAAAGTATGTTGAGTTGAAACAAAGTTAACAACATTGTGTGTAGCGATGGACGTGCGATCCGATTTGAAATCAAGACTATAATTTCTACTTCCAAAGTTTGGAAATGGTTTTAAGTTTTATCTTGGTTTAAGGTTTCAAAGCCTTTCTAATTATTATTTCAAAACAGATTGGAGCAAGAAATTAAGTGAAGTATTTCACTTGAAATAGGTAGAGCGAATTGCGCTCATAGCGATAGTCGTTATGGATGCAATTCGGCAAAAATTCACGATTGTCATCTTTAAGTGATTCATTTTGGAATTATTTGCAAAAGTTTTCCAAACTTATTTAGTAACATAAAAAGAGTTAAGTTTAGATAATTTAGTAATTTATTTTTTTAATAAATTAATCCAAAGTAACTAGTACTTAGTTAGTAATTAGGTAAGGGATTAAGGTTTAAGTAATACTTAAAAAAGGTTAATGACTAATTAGTGATTATTAATGTTTTAATTAGTGATTAATGAAGAGAAGATGTAAATAATTAATTATTATTTAATAAATTTAATTTGTCGATTAATTGTTATTTAGGTAAGTGATAATTACATTAATTTTTAATTAGTTAGGTTTGATTAATAATGAATTATTTAAACCTTAACTAAGATACATCAAGAAGTTAATTTGGAAATAATTATGTTCATTAAGTTAATTATGAATTAATCTTGATTTAATTAAGACATAATTAGGATTTAAGCTAATTGCATATACTTTAATCTTTCAAGAGCTATTTTTAAACTTAATCGATTATGTTTTAAATCAATTTTATTTTTAAGATTAATTGATTTTAAATCAATGGATCTCTCGCTCGGGCCATTAAGTAGCCAAATGAATTAAAGTAGTAATTATAAAACGTTGACACATTACATAGAAAGTAAATGACTTGTGTTTATCCCAATGTGGAATATTGTTAACGTGATAGACATAAGGAGGTTAGTTTCAATAAGCTGGTCATGATAACATAAGTATATGGAATATACGACCATATGTAAAAAAAATTACACCCGATTATGGATGTATCTATAATTGTAACTTGGACAACTGTGAGAAGTGCGGATTACAGATCTTAAGGATGTACACTAGAGGGGGGTTGAATACTGTTCTATGGATTTTCTAAATCATTTTGAAACTTATGTAATTTAATCACCAACAAATGCAATTCATAGACACAGATATAATCATAGAATTAGACACTGATGCGAATACTAAATAAAAGCAGTAAAGGAAAGAACACACCAGGATTTTACACTGGTTTGGAGTTACTCTACATCCAGTCCTGTGCAATCGTATAGATTTCTTATCAAAATAATCTTTCAGATTACACCCTCTGTTTCAAGGGTGCGAGGTACACCCTCCTGTATTTGAGTCTATGGCAAACTGTCTTGATTTTACCAGGCTACAAGATCACCTAGTTGATTTCCGGGACTACATTCACTCCCAATTGATTTCAAGGTTCAACCGCACCTTTTACTTAACAATTTGATTTACAAATGATTCAATAACTCTGAATAGCACTGAGATCTTATAGAGAGAGTGGCAGAGAATGAAACAAGAGTTAATAAAGTTTGATTCACTTGGTATTTTGGCAAAGTATAGTTTAGGATTATTTAGAATGAATGTAGAAGATGAAGAGGAGAGAAAATAAATGAAATATGGTAAAAAATTCGTTTAGAACTTACTAGTATCTATAGCAGAGCAACAACCATATCTATTCATGAAAGGATACGACGAAATGACATTTCTTTTGAAAATTGAAATTTGAAAATAACGGACACCATGTAGACATGGGGGGATGAGGGATGTCGACATGCTCAAGGCAAAATTGATGTTTTGATTTTCTTATTAAAATTGGTTTCTATAATTTGTCAAAACTATTTCTAAACTTTGTATTAATTGTAGTTTAAACATATAAAAGAGCTAAGAAATTAATTTTTAATATATATAAGTTAATCTATAAAGTGATTTAAAATCTGAGTATATAAATATTTTAAAGCAAAATATTTAAAACAAGAGATGGTTTAAAAACAAGGACAATTTTAAAATAAAAATATTAAAAATGATAAAAACTGTTTTGAGGCTAAAATATTTAAAATCAAGAGAGATGTATTTTTGAAGAGAAAGTTTTGAGAACATTTTTTTAAAAAACAAGAGATATTTTTGAAAACATTTTTATAAAATTAGTGGATATTGGAATAGGACCACTTATGTTCCACTAGATATTATCGCGGGTTCCATCCCACTAGGGTTCCATCCCTTTAACAGGCTCGAAGTGGATTCCATTCCACGAATAAATTTCGAATAAAGATGTAAGTGCTTTCAAGAAGTTTTGACATAATTATAAGCTCAATACTTATCTTGTACTATTGAAATCTTGAACTCTTGATAACTTGATTTCTTTATACTCATGGGTCTTCAATCTTGATATCTTCGATCTTTAAATTCATCAGTCTTGTATCTCTATACGGTACAGTCTTCATTCTTAGTACCTGCATATTTACATTCTGCATATACATACATATATACATACATATATATATATATATATATGTATTGTGAAGACCCGAAAGTTTTGATAAATTAAATTGGAATAATTAATTGATTTTAAAATATTTAAAAGTTAATTTTAACTTGAATTTCAAGATATCAATATTTACTTGATAATTAAATCATTGAATTGTATAGTTTAAATATTGAATTTAATAATTGAAATTGGGTAAATTGTTGAATCTGAGATTCTAAGCATGTTTAAAATAATTTGAAGGCTTATAAAATCTATAATGTTGACACTGAAGATAATAGAATGGTTGAAATTTAATGTAAAGGTAATTATTTCAATTTTAATAATATATCGTTTAAATTGGAATTTAAAAAAAAAATAGCCTTTCGAGGCACAGTCTCGGAAATCGACGAAACCAGTTTCGTTGGATCCATAATAGTTAGTTATTATCGGATTTCAATTTTCGTAGCAATCAGAGTTGTCGTTTGACCATGGCAGTTCAAAACGCTTAGAACTATTTTAATCGATTTAATTTAGATTTGATCGTTTTCTTCTGTAACTCGCACATACGATTGAATTAGCCTCTGGAACACGTTCCATTGTGTTCGGAATGCGGGTATAACCTTACGAATGTCTGTCGGCTTGTCTGATTCTGGGTTCGAATTTTTCGATGCAACGTGAGATGTTTTTCAATATTTAATTATAATATCAAGCGTACTCTGTAAGCCATTTCCAAACCCCTATTTTATCTCCGTCTTCCTCTGTAATTTGCAAACAGAAATCGATCTTAAAAAAAAAGCAAAGATATAATGGCCGAATTTTTCTTTCCTTCATCTCCTCCCTTCTATTCGATTTCAGAAAAAAATAAATAAATAGAACATCGTGTCTCCAGGGCGTGCGATTGATTTGGGCGAACTGAAGTTATCGATGCTCTCGTCTAGGAGTGATCGCGACTTGAACTCAATATTTGTTATGGTTAGGGTTCCGTGTTTGAGGCCATGGCAGGGGACGTGATCGACGTTGATTTCGAGATGTGGGTCTGCGATTTGGGGTTCCTTGAGGGGCCGTGACATCGAGATCTGGAAGTCGAATTTTGCCGTGGATTTGTAGTTGATGCTGGGGGAACGACGTTGGTTTGGGGGAGCATACGCGACACTGTAGGGATAATGTTGTTTTGGCTGGGTGTCGCGAGCGTAGAAGCCGGAGTATGGGGGGTTGGTTGATCTTTGTCGAGCTATTTTGGTGTTTTCTGGTATATTATCTAACCTCGAAGGCACATGGTCCTGGACAACGAAGGCGATTGACTAGGAGAATGCATAGTGTTTGGACGTAGCGATGGTGGTTGCGTGTATGGAGGACAGGCGTGTTGATTTGAGGTGAGTTTTTTTTTTATTTGTTTAGCATATTGTTTTATTAAAAATAGCTAATTAAAATGTTTTACCATTAAAAGTTAGAAACTCTACCATACAGAATATGTTGTTTAACGTGCAAATTCAAAAATTTATTAAATCTACCTTAGTTTGAAATCAATAACAATAAAGGAGGGTATGATGTAAACAGTAAAAATTTATTTAGCAAAAGAAAAGGGTTTAAATGAAATTTGGGTTAATTAAATTATTTTTTCGGTTAGTTCAAGTATTAATAATCACCTAATGTTTATACAAGGTCCATATGTTGTGGAGAAAATAGTCGGGATTGAAGTGGATTGCAAACCAAAATCAAAGGTGAGTAAATCTCACTTCGTTTGATTTCTATTTAGATTTAAAAGGCTAAATTTAAAATAATTGGTTATGTGATTGAGTTGATTGAATATGTGTTGAAGATCTGGTGGCCTTGGTTTTGGGTTGATTCTCGAGTTGATTGTTGTTTGACTTGAAGCGTTTGGGTTTTAAATGGTTTTAAACTTAATCGTAAATGAGGAAATGGTTCAGATTAAAATCAATAAGGATTTAATGGTTGGTGATTCATTGAATAAAAAGTATAATTTAATGAATAATTAATTAATTATTTTAATTTATGATTTGGATTAATCAATTGGGTTTAAATTAATTAGAATGATCGTTGGGTGTTTTGATAAATAATTACTTAATGAAATAAAAAAAAATGTATATATATAATTACTTTGTGTGATTAATCGAGTGGTAAATTAAGATAATTAATTAAGGAGAATTAATTTATTTAATGAAGTAAATAAAATTTAGATAATTTCGGGTGGAAACAAATCAAGTATGATTATTGTTGTTTAATTAATATAATTAATTTAAGTTAAGATAAATTGAAATATAATTGGAAATCATAAGCTTATATAATTTACGATATAATTAAAGATTGATAATTTAGAATTGATTAACCCATAATAAGTGATGTATGAAGAAATAATTGATATAAGTACTTAAGAATTAATGTAATTAATATAGTTAATTAATTCATGAAGAAATTAAGACTATTTATTTATTTTGGTTAAGTATAATTAATATTGTGAAGTTAATTTAGGATAAATGCTTGAATGAAATTGAAGGATAATTAATCCAGGTTAATGAATTAAGATGAATATTGAAGGGATGATTGAATTTTTCGATTTGTAATTAATTAATTGTCAAGTAGAGAAATCTATGCGATTGTGGATACAAATTCAATTAGAATTAATTGAATTAAATTGGAAGTGACCAGATTTGTTGTGAATGATTGGATGGTATTGGAAGCTTGAATGGGTTGATATCTATAATAAAATATTGTGTATTTCATTTTGATAACTTGGGTTAGGATGACATGAGACTCGAAGAGGCTGGGATCGGGTATTGGGAATACCCAAAACCACTTCGAATTTTTATGGATCGTTATGTAAAATCGATATACTGGAGTGAAGTGATTTGGAGGTATTGGACTGTTTTAAAATCTAAATCTTTGGTATTTAGAAATTTAAATGTGGACTAAGTGTTGTCTATAATAATTTGTGGCTTGTGAATTGATATATGTTACTCGGGTTTATAAAATTTATTGCTTGGTATTCCATGTTAGTTGGTTTTACTCACGCTGGTTTCCAGCCTGACCCGGGTGTTACTTTGGTGTAATGCTCGGGTCAGACCGAGTATTACAGATTTTCAGGTAGGTACGTTATGGAGCTCAGGAGGCAAGCAGGATGGCAATATCGTTTAGAATATTTCCGCTGTAATTATATTATTGTAATTCTGTGATAAATTGATTGTATATGCCCAGCATTTGAATATATGTGAAACTCTGATGTATTGAAATGTAATCGACAGATATAGAATCCTTTTGTAAGCTATTATTATTTATTATTATATTATATCTGCTGCGAATGTGAGATGTTTGGTGTTTCTGTTTTTCTTCTTCTATCTCTTTCTTCTTTTCCATAACTATCTGGAATTTTCGGCTTCGAAAATTTCGAGTCCTTACATTTGGTATCAGAGCAGAAAGGTTTAGCGAGAACCTTGGCTCTGGTGGGGATTACTCATTTAATAGAGTCTGTAGTACTCTAGAATGAGTTGAGTATGTGTGTGTGTGTGTGTGTGTGTGTCTATATATATATATATATATATATATGAGTGCGTACTTGTTATTTTCTTATATAATGGTTTTAAATGAATTTATATAAAAGTATATTTTGATATATAAAGCAATATTTCCTTCTAATAAATATAAAGGTGATTGGTTGTTAATTATTGGAATTAAAATTTAGGAGTAATATAATACGACCAAATTGAAGTCTTGAATTAGAATTAAATGAAGTAAAAACAGAAATACAACCAAATCGAAATTTAATTAATTGAAAATGAAATTCTAAAATTAGAATTCAGGAATTAAATTATTTAAAAGCTTTAAATAAATGTAAGTATGAAATGGGATTCAAACTGAAATTTAATCTTGAAATTGTAATATAAAAGGGAAATGAGACTTGTTGAAAACAATGGGTTGTTTGAAATTTGACTTGAATTTAAAACCAAGGGTGGTTTAAAATTGTAAACCATGGCTGGAAGGGCCAAGAAATAAATATGTATATATGTATGGATATACATGATATCAAAGATAATTTGAAATAAACTCTAAGAGGTTGAGTTTTGATTTTTCCCTGAAGTGTGATGTAAAATAAAAATAAAAAAGAATAAAGCCCAAAGTGATGCAAGTTTGTTAGTGGGAAGATTATTATTGTGAAGTTTAAGGATTGAATGAGGTTGACTGGATTAAGTAAATTGGAATTTAACTTTGGGAAAGTTAAATAAATGTAGAAAAAGCAACCTGAATTGGAAATTGCAAGATGAAATTGGAATTTAACTTGGGAAGTTAAATGGTTGATTTGAATTAGGAATTTGTGTGATCTCAAAACGGGTTTGAGATTTAAAGATTGAAAATAGATGGACGTTTTATAATAAATTGGATGATATCATCCTATTGTTAGTGAAAATCTTTAAAATTGAGAATGGTATTGTATAAATAAAATAAATTTGAATAATTGAATTGTAAATTAAAATTGTATTGAGCTCTTATTTGAATCTTGAAATACATAAGTAAAGATAATTTAAAATCAAATGGAATTTGAGAAGTGAACTCAGAAATTAAATTGATTAGAAACTTTGAATAAAAGTTAATTTGGTTTAAAAAGGTGAACCAACCTTTGAGAGTTTAACTCGAATTTATATAATTCGAGGTAGTTTAAATTCAAGATTAAAATTGAATTTGGTTTGAATTAATTGGATTGGTGATTGAAGATGTATAAGTTTAACATTTTAAATGGGAAATTGAATTGGATTAAATTGGAACAATTTGAATTTGAAATGGGTTCAATTGATAATAATTCAAATTGATTGGAATAATATGAAATTATAATTAAAGTTGAACAGGATTAAAATCAAATGGAATTTGATTTAAATTGGGAAAGGAATCAAGATTGATTCAACTTGAATTGGGAATAAATCAAGTCCAAGGGAATTTGGAGTTATTTGTTTTGGAATCGGGTCAATTCAAATGGAAATTTAAATTGAATTGTTGGGGAAGTGAACAGTTTGACTCTTGACTATTTTCAATATAAATAGTTTTCATATAAACTTATTTTTCTAAGCTCTTAAATATATATAACCTTTCTTTCTTAAAGCCAAATTATTTTATACTTGTTTTGCAATTATTTTTGAAGCTATTTAACTATTTTTCAACTGTTTTATAAACTAATTACTATTTTTCAACTTTTTACAAATAAATTACTATTTTGCAATTACCTGAAAATTTCTGGAACTATTTAACTATTTTTCAACTATTTTACTATTAGTTAACCATTTTAAAGCTATATTGCAAAGTATTAATTATTTTTCAACTACTTATCTATTTTTAAAATTTTCAAGCTATTTCCTAAATATAAACTGGTAGGAGTTCAAACTGTTATTAGTAAAATACCCAACTGAGATGAGAATTGAAGTGATAATCCAAATGGGGACTAAGGTAAATGTAGATAAGTGAATGAAAATTTAAGTGAATGTGAATGGAAATGAAATTGATATTGGAAAGAGTAATCAAATTTGAATATTTGATTTTGAATAAACAAAGTTATATATCTTTGTTATATAAGAAAAATCTTTCCTTGTTAAATCTATTGCCGGAAGAAAAGGATTTATGAAGGTGTTTGAAGTATAAAAGGAGTTTTATACAAGTTTGAAAAGATCCAAAGTTTCAAAAATTATATATATCTGTATATATGTATAAAGGATCTTATGAGGATTTTGGAAAAGGTTTTGAGAACCTTTGGATTTGGAAAGGCTTTTGGATTTTGGGTAAAATCATTATTGAATTGGGAAAGCCTAGTTTGAGAATTATCGATTTTGGGATAATCGATTTTGTGTAAAGGAGCTTTGTATGATATCATACTAGGTGTATGATTGAAGATACTATATGTATAGTATAAAATGTTTTGATGATGGCTCTGGGGAAAAAGGCGCTCCCTTGAAATGAACTTCTCGGGAGTGCCACCGGGTGGTGCTGCCTCGAGCCCCAGGGGGGTTCTAAAGTTGATCATGTGAGGAGTCCGGACAAAACTAGTTCCTGAGGATTATTGGGTAGCGAAAGTCGAGGGCGCTTATGCCTAAAGAGGCATTTGGGTTATGCTGTGATGACAGTGTAACACGATGTCGCTGCGATCTACTGTGGGGACCATAGCGAAATCGTGTGGAGGATGAGTGCCAACAGTCTACAATTTATTTTGCCAGGAAGGCCACGCAACATCGGTAGACTGCGATCTATGGTCAAGTGGAGTGGAGAAGTTTCATTTTGGCAGCGAAATTCAATGGCGCTAATGCCTACTGTTATATGGATTTTTGCTGTGATGGCTACGTAACCCCAGTTGTAGCTGCGATCTGTCGTGGGTTCCATGGTGTAATCGAGGGGCGCGGAGGCCTACAGTTATCTATGGATTTTGTCAGGACGGCAACGTAACCATCGGGTTAACTGCGACCATGGACGGGGTGTTCATTTCCAAAGCGTTCTCACCCAAGATGTTTCATCTATTTTCAAAAACTATTTTCTATATTTCAATAAAATTATTTTTCAAGTATTTTCACTGGGTGTTGAAAACGAGTTTACCAAGTACTTATAGATTTTCAGTCCTACGCCTGATCAACGTATGACTGAATTTCTGTGAGAACAAGGATGGACTGGTTGAGACATCGAGTTATAAATAGTATTTTTATAAAGAGTTATTTTAATAGTATTATGTGACTTTAAAAGCTTTTATAAAATTTTGAAATAAAGGTGTTGGGATTTTGGAAAATCAAAGGAAATCCAAACTGAAATTATAAAATTAAAACTCGGGAAAATTTAATGAACTGATTCTTTATAATTAAAGGAAATCGAATATTAAATTAAAAGTGAAAGTAAACCAATCTGCTAAATAAATTATTTAATAGTGTATGTTAATAAAATATAACTTGGGTAAACAAATGGTTGTAAATTAATAATGAAATTTGGTAATGAATTCGAATTGTAAATAGAATTTGACTTGGATTTGATAATGAATAAATAAGAAGAGATGTTGTAAAATAAAAAAATAAAATAGAGTTGGATTGAAAATGTGATGGTTTGAATTACAAATAAAATTCAAGGGTGATTTAAATAATGTTCAATGAAATTTGCAAGAAAATTGGATATAAGAAAAGTGATTATAATAGCAATGTTTTGAGTTGCAAAACAAAACCCAAGTGAATAGAAATAAAATGAGAGTGGCCTTGTATTAATAAAATAAATTCGATAATGAATTAAGTAAGCAAATTAAAATTTTAAAACGGGTTAATTGAGTTAAATGATAAATGGATGAAATCTGATTGAATAAAAACTAAATCAAAGCTGTGATTGGAATTGGATTATCAGACTGAACTTAAATTTGGTGGTATATTAATTTGAAGTATAAATGAGTTCAGTATGTGGTTGGATATTATTTTGATAAATTGAGAAGATGAATTAAAATTAAAATTAAAATGGATGGGCTTACTGAATTTAATGTAAGTTGATTAAATGAGAATCAAATAAAAGTAAACTTAATTTTGATGTTAGAATAAATTAAAGTAAATTAACTTAAGTTAAAAATTTATGGAAGCTTGGCTTCGAATAAGGGTGGAAGCCCATTCAATAAAAACTTAGATTGAATTAATTTGGGAAATGGTTATTAATTTATAAGTATTGAATGTGCCAAGCTTAATAAATTGTTTTGAATGAATCCAATGTAGGGAGGAAATAAAATGCAATGTACGGTTGATAAATAAATTAGGAATGAAATGAAAGTAAATTCAGAATGAGTTGAAAATTAATTTAAGTAGATTATAAAGTGAAATAGATACTCTTTTAAGCGAGTATCGCCGATTATATATAAAAACAATTGTCGTTGTTGCAAACAAAAGAAATTAAAATTCTTTGGTTTGAGAAAGATTAAATAAAATTGGTTTTAAAATTAATTGAAGTAAATATGAGCTCATTTGGGTAAAAAATCAATGGAATGAAAGAAATTGAGTTGCAAACCATTGAAATTAAATGAAATGGTTTATAAATTGGTTGAAAGCAATTGAATTAGCTTTAAGATTATATAAATAGCTTAAGGGAAGCGTTTTGGTGCTTGTTGCTTATGACATATATGTGTTTAGCTATTGAATATAAGTGAAATGCTTGTGTTTAGCCATTAAAATAAGTGCGATGCAAATAGATTTTCTTATATGGCACTTACATATTTAAATTGAGTAAGTACAGGTACCTGAAGGCCGTTTGGCTGGATTTGGTTGCGCTTTTTGATAAAATTAATAAGCTGCTTGCTTAAAATGCTAAATAAGGTACGCCTATGAACAAAAATAGGAAATGTGAACTGTTTTTGCTTTTTCCGACCGTGTGCGTCGATGTATATATATTTATATCTCTTGTCAAACTGCAAAAGCTCCTCCCTACAAAGGAGACTCTGCCAAAATTTTCCGAAAATTTTGGGAGTTAGAAAATTTTTGGGAAAAATTTTCTTAACGACAAAACAATTTCAAATGGAAAATTAAAGTAAATTAGTAGATGAAACTACTATGAATCAGTTATAAATGAAACTTAAAATTCAATGCTCAAATTAAAGATGAATTGAATTCATATGAAAATGGGAAAGACTAATTTTAAATAGGTATGAAACCTATATAAGAGAATGTATAAATTGATTTGTAAAGTTTTGATTGAATATTGTTGCTAAACAAGATATGCAGGTAATAAAGGGGAAAAGAAATTGGATTTGATACCAAAGGATAAATTTGTATTACACGACAAAAAGGTATGTATTTTAAATTTTTAGATGAAATTGGATTGGGTTTTGATGTAACCACTTGGCTTTTGTTTTCTTTTGGAATTTGGGAGCCCGTAGAGGCCTTTTGTAGTTGTACCAAGCTAGCCGCGCAAAGGAGACGCTGGCAATATTTTTCGGAAATTTTGGGAGTTAGAAAAATTTTGAGAAAATTTTGATAATTCAAAATTGGTTTTAAATTGAAATTTAAATGATTGAGCAAGAGGGTATTGTATGAAACCACAAGAGGTTTTGGGAAATTGGTTAAGGTGATAGTGGGTTGTTAATAAAAAGATAGTTGGTAGGGTGTTGAATTGTGGGTTTAGTAAAAATAAACGAGTATTGGACCATTCTTCCTAACTAGTAATTTCGGGGACGAAATTCTTTTAAGGGGGGAGGAATGTGACGACCCGGGAATTTTGACAAATGAAATTGGAATAATTAATTGATTTTAAAATATTTAAAAGTTAATTTTAACTTGAATTTCAAGATATCAATATTTACTTGATAATTAAATCATTGAATTGTATAGTTTAAATATTGAATTTAATAATTGAAATTGGGTAAATTGTTGAATATGAGATTCTAAGCATGTTTGAAATAATTTGAAGGCTTATAAAATCTATAATGTTGACACTGAAGAATAATAGAATGGTTGAAATTTATTGTAAAGGTAATTTGTTCAATTTTAATAATATATCGATTAAATTGGAATATAAAAAAAAAGCCTTTCGAGGCACGGTCTCGGAATTCGACGAAAACAGTTTCATTGGATCCGTAATAGTTAGTTATTATCGGATTTCAATTTTCGTAGCAATCAGAGTTGTCGTTTGACCATGGCAGTTCAAAACGCTTAGAACTATTTTAATCGATTTAATTTAGATTTGATCGTATTCTTCTGTAACTCGCGCATACGATTGAATTAGCCTCTGGAACACGTTCCATTGTGTTCGGAATGCGGGTATAACCTTATGAATGTCTGTCGGCTTGTCTGATTCTGGGTTCGAATTTTTCGATGCAACGTGAGATGTTTTTCAATATTTAACTATAATATCAAGCGTACTCTGTAAGCCATTTCCAAACCCCTATTTTATCTCCGTCTTCCTCTATAATTTGCATACAGAAATCGATCTTTAAAAAAAACGAAAGCAAGGAATTAATGGCCGAATTTTTCTTTCCTTCATCTCCTCCCTTCTATTCGATTTCATGAAAAAAAATTAGAACATCGTGTCTCCAGGGCGTGCGATCGATTTGGGCGAACTGAAGTTATCGATGCTCTCGTCTAGGAGTGATCGCGACTTGAACTCGATATTTGTTGTGGTTAGGGTTCCGTGTTTGAGGCCATGGCAGGGGACGTGATCGACGTTGATTTCGAGATGTGGGTCTGCGATTTGGGGTTCCTTGAGGGGCCGTGACATCGAGATCCGGAAGTCGAATTTTGTCGTGGATTTGTAGTTGATGCTGGGGGAACGGCGTTGGTTTGGGGGTGCATACGCGACACTGAAGGGACAATGTTGTTTTGGCTGGGTGTCGCGAGGGTA
This sequence comes from Allium cepa, assembly GCA_030765085.1. Taxonomy (NCBI): domain Eukaryota; kingdom Viridiplantae; phylum Streptophyta; class Magnoliopsida; order Asparagales; family Amaryllidaceae; genus Allium; species Allium cepa. The sequence continues at coordinate 946,961,858 of CM060938.1, read as the reverse complement.
GCAGCAGGAGTATGGGGTGTTGGTTGATCTTTGTCGAGATATGTTGGGGTTTTCTGGTATATTATCTAACCTCGGTGGCACATAGTCCTGGACAACGAAGGCGATTGACTAGGAGAGTGCGTAGTGTTTGGACCTAGCTATAGTGGTTGCGTATATGGAGGACAGGCGTGTTGATTTGAGGTGAGTTTTTTTTTGTTTGTTTAACATATCGTTTTATTAAAAATAGCCAATTAAAATGTTTTATCATTAAAAGTTAGAAACTCTACCATACAGAATATGTTGTTTTACTTGCAAATTCGGAAATTTATTAAATCTTCCTTAGTTTGAAATCAATAACAATTATGATGTAAACAGTAAAAATTTATTTAGTAAAAGAAAAGGGTTTAAATGAAATTTTGGGTTAATTAAATTATTTTTTCGGTTAGTTCAAGTATTAATAATCACCTAATGTTTATACAAGGTCCATATGTTGTGGAGAAAATAGTCGGGATTGAAGTGGATTGCAAACCAAAATCAAAGTTGAGTAAATCTCACTCCGTTTGATTTCTATTTTGATTTAAAAGGTTAAATTTAAAATAATTGGTTGTATGATTGAGTTTATTGAATATGTGCTGAAGATCTGGTGGCCTTGGTTTTGGGTTGATTCTTGAGTTGATTGCTGTTTGACTCGAAGCGTTTGGGCTTTAAATGGTTTTAAACTTAATCGTAAATAAGGAAATGGTTCAGATTAAAATCAATAGGGATTTAATGGTTGGTGATTCATTGAATAAAGAGTATAATTTAATGAATAATTAATTAATTAAATTAATTTATGATTTGGATTAATCAATTGGGTTTAAATTAATTAGAATGATCATTGGGTGTTTTAATAAATAATTACTTAATGAAATAAAAAAATGTATATATATAATTACTTTGTGTAATTAATCGAGAGGTAAATTAAGGAGAATTAATTTATTTAATGAAGTAAATAAAAGGTAGATAATTTCGGGTGGAAACAAATCAAGTATGATTATTGTAGTTTAATTAATATAATTAATTTAGATTAGGATAAATTGAAATATAATTGGAAATCATAAGCTTATATAATTTACGATGTAATTAAAGATTGATAAATTAGAATTGATTAATCCATAATAAGTGATGTATGAAGAAATAATTAATATAAGTACTTAAGAATTAATGTGATTAATATAGTTAATTAATTCATGAAGAAATTAAGATTATTTATTTAATTTGGTTAAGTATAATTAATATTGTGAAGTTAATTTAGGATAAATGCTTGAATGAAATTGAAGGATAATTAATCCAGGTTAATGAATTAAGACGAATATTGAAGGGATGATTGAATTATTTGATTTGAAATTCATTAATTGTCAAGTAGAGAAATCTATGCGATTGAGGATACAAATTCAATTAGAATTAATTGAATTAAATTGGAAGTGACCAGATCTGTTGTGAATGATTGGATGGTATTGGAAGCTTGAATGGGTTGATATCTATGATAAAATATTGTGTATATCATTTTGATAACTTGGGTTAGGATGACATAAGACTCGAAGAGGCTGGGATCGGTTATTGGGAATACCTGAAACCACTTCGAATTTTTATGGATCGTTATGTAAAATCGATATACTGGAGTGAAGTGATTTGGAGGTATTGGACTGTTTTAAAATCTAAATCTTTGGTATTTAGAAATTTAAATGTGGAATAAGTTTTGTCTATAATAATTTGTGGCTTGTGAATTGATATATGTTACCCGGGTTTATAAAAGTTATTGCTTGGTATTCCATATTAGTTGGTTTTGCTCACGCTGGTTTCCAGCCTGACCCGGGTGTTACTTTGGTGTAATGCTCGGGTCAGACCGAGTATTACAGATTTTCAGGTAGGTACGTTCTGGAGCTCAGGAGGCAAGCAGGATGGCAATATCGTTTAGAATATTTCCGCTGTAATTATATTATTGTAATTCTGTGATAAATTGATTGTATATGATCAGCATTTGAATATATGTGAAACTCTGATGTATTGAAATGTAATCGACAGATATAGAATCCTTTTGTAAGCTATTATTATTTATTATTATATTTTTTCCGCTGCGAATGTGAGATGTTTGGTGTTTCTGTTTTTCTTCTTCTTCTATCTCTTTCTTCTTTTCCATAACTATCTGGAATTTTCGGCAACGAAAATTTCGGGTCGTTACATATATAAACAATAACGTTAGTATTTATATTTTATAACAAGTCCTAAGGTTGTTGTCGTCAAAACCATCATCTCAGTGACTAACAATCTCTCCCATTTTGATGATAACAATCTATGTTTATAAAATGTACTTCTTCAAATAACTCCTCCTAAAACTAATAGCTCTCTCTTAATCTAAGCCTAACTACTCTATTTTATATTTCTCCCCTTTGTCATCAACAAAAAAACTTATCCTAAACTAATATAACTCCCCCTTAATCATATACTAGATGACAAATTTGAAAGCTTAAACCCAATAAGTATATATTATGTTTCATATAATGTTATACAATCCACTCAAACTAAATATATTCTAATCAAATCAAAGAAAATCAAATCAAATTATATTACATAATTCAAAAACAAGAAATTCAAACCATAAGGAGATCAAATATTTCTAGGAACTTCAACCCATCCTTCTTCCCCAAAAATATGATCCTTTTTAATAACTTCCTAATCTTCATTATCTTGAATCGAAGTTCCTATAGGATTTGTATCGAGATCATCATTGTTGAGGGCGGAAATCATCCAATAGAGGGCATCGAAATGCTTCTCTTGTTCTTTTATCATCTGCATTTGACTTAGTTCTAAGTACCTTTGATTACGGAGAATAAAAGTAAGTACATTCTTAAACAAATTGAGAGTTTCTTCAAGATTATCACTTAGGGTTTGAGAAGTGGAAGCCATTTATAGATAAGTAGTGAAGAGATGCAAATAGAGATAAGTGGAAATGAAAAGATCACAAATTTTTGAAAGAAATAGGTGTTTATATATGCAGAAATTCTTTTAAAATGAATATATACTAGTTAGTTATTTTAATTTCAAAATTAAAAAATAATCAAATCTGATAGTTATATGTCGACATAGGGGGTAGAGGCATGTCGACATGGGTCTGTTAATTTATGTGCCTTATTTATTTTGTGAATAATCATGTATATATAAAAACTTATATACTATACTAACATTTATTCCAGAGACATTTATTCCAGAGACACGATAAGGTAGAAAAACATAAGGTAGAAAAACATAAGATAGATGATTTTTTACAAATGGTTGAGATGATACATAAGATACTAAATAATATGATAAAAAGAACAATATAAGCTCACACAAAACATACTAATACATCACAACCTAATTCTTAGAATGTGCTAAAAGATGAGGAGGACGATTGGTAAGCCAAGTTTTCGACCAACTTTAGCAAAGAATTTGTTCATATTAGTGGACATTTTGTCCAATTTCTTACTAACAGATCTTTTGATAATCCGTTGATTTTCCACTATAATCTTTTGATTTTTGAAGAGAGATTTTTTGGAAGGATTTTTAGTATTGGTGGGATATTCAATACTTTCCAAGGAGGTTTCTTCACTATCTTCTTCAATTTCCATTTCCTCTCCTTCTTCATCTTCTTCATAGTCTTCCTCCATGTCTTCATATGCCAATCTTTCATCCTTTTCGGCAAGAGATTCATATTGTTGAAATATCAAAGGAATTTTCATAAGAGAAATGTTGGCATGATTAAATACTTTTCTTGAAACAAATTCTTCCCTTTTGTAATCAATGCCGAAATAATTAAAAATTTGAGTGAGCTAGATTCCATGGTATAAGGTATTCTCACCCATTTCAAAATTCTTACGACGAAGTTCATCCGTAATTACTTGCACGCAATTAATGTCATAATGACCAATGATAGCAAAATGATTTTACAAACTTTTAAAATCTGGCTATTGAAATTTCCCGATCTAGGAGTGATTGTGTGTTGCTAAAGAAGATTGACAATACGTGCTTTCGGACGAAAGTTACAACTTTTAAATTTAAAGTTGTCATCTCCTTCGAATATGATATGAAATGTCTCACGATCATGTGCATCAATATTGAAAGTAGAAAGATCTATTCCCTAATTCTTGCAATTGAGAATGCTGCCCAAAATTTCACAATTTTAGCGCCTTTAACACTAGTCCAAATTTCATCTTCATTTCCTTCATAAAAATCGTGATTCAAATTCGCATAAAATTTTTTAACAAGATTTTTGTAACAAACAAAATCATTTTGAGAATTGTCAAAACGACTAAGGATATGATTTTCTTCAAGAAGTGTATTGATTTCATATGTAGAGAAGTCGCTAAAGATAGAAAACTTTCCCGTACGAAATTTTCCGAAATTAGCATAACTTATATAAGCCTTGATTGCTTCCGGATCGATATAGAGATATTCTTTAATGGTTTTAGACAGCCTCATTGTGGATGGAGTGCTTGAAGTAACCATTCTTGATGAGAGTAGAAAGTTTGAAAGAGTGAAAGAGAGTTTTAATTTTAAAATGGAAGTGAAAAGGTATGATAAGATAATGGAAATAAATAGATATCCAATGGACATGTTCTCTGGTGAAGATGTACCTTTCTAGAACATTGGGTTTGGTGAAAAGTGGAGGAAAATTCAAAGACTTGAATTCAAATTTGAATTTCAAATTTCTGACAGGGATGTCGACATCATGGGTAGGTCCATGTCGAGACGGCTCAGAGAATTTATGTGGTTTATATTTTCATATATACTTTAATATTTGTATAGATATGTTGTTTTTAATGTCTATATATTTTCTACAGTAATATTAAATATAATAATACTCTTTTAATAAAAATATTATAATATTAAAAATAAAAATAAACATAATAATAAAAAATTTAAAATTCAAACAACACATAATTTCAAAAATAATCAAACAATTCTAAGCAAACAATTTCAACCAATATATTATAAACGTGTACCTTTTTTAGATACGTATCTCTGAGATCATCAGAATCATGAATAGCCTTAAAGCATATATCTTAATTTTCCATGATCATCAGCGCTTGATGTGTTTGAGTCTGAATTTTCTAGTGTAGCAACATACACTCTTTTCTTTTTCTTTGTATAACCATTGCTTGTAGGAAACTTTTGCTTATCAAGATGTGGACTGTCTCTTTTGAGACGTCCTGGTTCGTCACAGTTGAAACATTTGACGTGGTTTCGTACTCCATTATGGTTTTTAGAATTCTTGTAATCATTCTTTTTGAAGTTGTTGATCTTTCTGTATCTCGGAAACTTCCGCAAATTCTTTGTCGTGAAAGCTATTTCTTCATCATCACCACTTCCCGAGTCTGATCCATATGTTAATGCATTGAACGCAATTGACCTCTTTACGAATGCCTTTCTATCTCGTCTCCCTTTCATTTGTACTTCGATTGATATTAGATTTCGAATCAATTCTTCAATCTTTAATGTACTGATATAATTTGCTTCTTCGATTGCAAGATTTTTCTGATCCCGTTATGGAGGAAGAGAACTTAGAATTTTTCTGACTTGATCTTCCCCGGAAATTTTTTTCCCAATTATATTAGAGAATACAAAATCTCCTGAAATTTACTATACATATCTGAAATGGAATCATTAGAATTCATATTGAATAAATGAAACTGATTTGTGAGTATGGATATTTTGGTCTGTTTGACTTTGCTTGTTCCTTCATGAGTAACTTGCAAAAAATATCATATGTAGACTTATATGCAGATACTCTATTGAATTCATTCCTATCAAGTGAGCAAAATAAAATATTCATGGCTTTGGAATTATTTTATGCAATAGTCTTTTTCTCAGCAGTCCACTATATAAAACTAGTTGTAGGTTCAGAATATTCAGTTTGTGTGATATTCCAAGTGTCTAATCCTATTGACTATAAATATATTTTCATTCTACACACCCAATATGCATAGTTACTGCCATTAAAAAGTGGTGGTCTAGAGGTAGACTGACCCTCTAAAAATGAAATAATGAGTGTTAACAAAACCAGTGTTGGTAGCCATTTTTAAAACTTTTCAAAATTCAAATTATGAAAACTTTAAAAACCTGGCTCTGATACCGAATATGAGAAATGCGGATTACATATCTTCAGGCTGGAATAGCACTAGAGTGGGTGAATATTGTTTTATGGATTTTATAAATCTTTTTGAAACTTATGTAATTTAATCACCAACAAATGCAATTCACAGACACAGATATAATCACAGAATCAAACACAGATACAAATGCTAAATAAAAGCAGTAAAATAAAGAACACATCTGGATTTTATACTAGTTCAAAGTTACCCTACATCCAGTCCCGTATAATCGTATATATTTCTTATCAAAGTAATCTCCCAGATTACACCATCGGTTTTAAGGCTACGAGATACACCGTTCTGTATTCGAGTCCAGGGCAAATTCTCATGATTTAACCAGGCTACAGGAACACCTAGTTGATTTTCATGGCTACAATCACACCCAATTGATTTCAAGACTCAACCGCACCTTTTACTTAGTAGTTTAATCTACAAAAGATTCTATGACTCCGAATAGCACTGAGATCTTATGGAGAGAGTGCTAGAGAATCAAACAAGAGATTATCAATTTTGATTCACTTGGTATTTTGGTAGAGTATAGTTTAGGATTCTTTAGAATAAATGTGGAAGATGAAGAGGGGAGAAAATAAATGAAATCTGGTAAAAAAAATTCAGTTGGAACTTAAGGGTATTTATAGTAGAGCAGCAGCCATGTCTATTCGTGAAAGGATACGATGAATAAACACTTATTTTGAAAAATAAAATTTGAAAATAATGGATATCATTTCGACATGGGGGGCTGAGCGATGTCGTGCTCAAGGAAAAATTGATGTTTTGATTTTCTTATTAAAATTGGTTACTAAATGTTAATTGGTTCTGTATCAAATATAATTTGTAAGAACAAACATAGAGGAGAAAGCAAAAGCAACTTATTTTATCTATCCCATATCATTCATATACAAGAAGAGTGTTTATATATCACACCAAATAGTTAAACAAGGAAAGTTTATAATAGGAAAGTTTATAATAGGAAAGTTTATAAAAGGAAATGATTACACCCTATATTTAACACTCCCCCTCAGGTTGGAGCATAGATGTTAATCAGGCCCAACTTGTTACACAAGTAATTAATTCTCACTCCATTCAAAACTTTGGTGAAGAGATCTGCAATCTGCTCTTCAGTCTCCATATACTTTGTAGACATTAAACCATCTTGTATTTTATCCCGAACAAAATGACAGTCAATCTCTATGTGTTTGGTTCGTTCATGGAACACAGGATTAGATGAAATATAAATAGCAGCTTTGTTATCACACCATAATTTAGCAGGAATAATAGTTTTTAGTGCTATTTCATTCAAGAGTTGATATATCCAAACTATCTCACACAGATTTTGCATAGCTCGATACTCTGATTCTGCACTTGAACGTGAGACAACATTTTGCTTCTTACTTTTCCATGAAATTAAGTTTCCTCCAACAAAGACACAAAATCCCGTTGTAGATCTTCTATCTATCTTAGAACCTTCCCAATCAGCATCTGAAAAGCATTCAACCCGGTTATGTCCATGATTTGTATATACAATACCAAGCCCAACTGTTCCTTTTAAGTAGCATAAAATCTGTTCTAAAGCACTCCAATGATGAACTGTTGGAGATGACATGAATTGACTTACAACACTAACAGAATATGCAATGTCTGGACGAGTAACAGTAAGATAATTCAATTTTTCAACCAATCTTTTATACATTTCTGGATTTTCAAGTAATTTGCCTTCTTTTGTTAGTTGCATATTTGGAATTATGGAGTACTACGTGGCTTTGATCCTAGCTTTCCTGTATCTTTTGGTAATTCAAGCACATACTATCTTTGAGATAAATGAATACCTTTGTTACTCCTTAAAACCTCAGTACCTAAAAAATATTTTAGTTCTCCCTAATCCGTTGTATGAAATTGAGTGTGAATAAATTGTTTAAGAGACACAATCCCTTCTTTGTTGCTTCCTGTAATAACAATATCATCCATATAGACAACTAGCAAAATAATTCCATTCTCTCAAATTTAATAGAATACTGAGTGGTCTGCTTTGCTTTTCTTCAAACCAAAATTCTCAATTGCTTGGCTAAATTTTCCAAACCAAGCACGAGGACTTTGTTTTAGTCTGTATAGAGTTTTTTTAAGGCGGCATACTAAACCATTCTCCCCCTGAGCAACAAAGCTAGGTGATTGCTCCATATATACTTCCTCTTTAAGGTCGCCATGAAGAAAAGCATTTTTAATATCAAGTTGATGAAAAGACTAGTCATATGTAGCAGTAAGTGAAATAAATAATCATATTGTCGTTAATTTTGCAACAGGAGAAATTGTTTCAGAATAATCCACTCCATAAGTTTGAGCAAATCCTTTCGCAACTAATTGAGCTTTTAAATGAGCAACTGATCCATTTGGATTAATTTTCACAGAGAATACCCATTTGCATCCTATAGCTTTTTTACCAATAGGTAATTTTACTAAATCCCATGTATTATTAAACTCCAAAGCATTCATTTCATCAACCATTGCATTCTGCTAACATGGAATAGATAGGGCTTTAGTAACAGATGTAGGAATTGAAATTGAGTCAGGAGAAGTGATGAACAAATATGAAGAAGTGGATAAGTTATTATATGAGACAAACGATGAGATAGGGAAAGTACATTTGCATTTCCCCTTTCTTAAAGAAATTGGGAGATCTAACTCAGAGGAAGTTATTATGTTTTGTTCTGTAATGGGATCAATTGGAGAAGATATATCTATATTTTGGTCGGAAGATGTTTCAAAGTTTTGGATGAATGGGTCAGTAGGAACAGTTTGAGTAAAATATATAAGAAAATCATCACTGTCTTGAATAGTAGAGGTAGTGGTAGAATCAGATTTTGAAAAGAAAGGTGTATTTTCGAAAAGATTGACATCAACGGAGACTATATGTTTATTAAGGCTAGGACAAAAACAACGATATCCTTTTTGAAGTCATGAGTAGCCAACAAAAATACATTTTAAAGATATTGGATCAAGTTTAGTTATTTGTGGCCTTACATCTCTAATAAAGCAAGTACTAGCAAAAATTTTAGGGCTAACAGAGAATAATGGTTTGTTGGGGAACAAAACTTTATATGGAATTTCCCAATTAAGTATAGAAGGTGGCACGATTTATGAGAAAGCAGGCCGTAGAAACTGCATCTGCCAAAAAATTTTTAGGAACATTCATCGAAAATAAAAGAGCGTGCAGTTTCAAGAAGATGTCTATTTTTTATTTCTGCCACACCATTTTGTGATGGAGTGTCAACACACGATGTTTCATGAAGTATTCCATGTTGAGTCATATAAGAGTGAAATACAACAGATGTATATTCTTTAGCATTATCACTTCGTAGTGTACGAATGCAAGTATTAAATTGATTTTTGATTTCGGCACGGAAGCCAAAGCATATAGAAAATAATTCAGATCGATTTTTTATAAGATAAAGCCAAGTTGTACGAGAATAATCGTCTACAAATGTAACAAAATATCTGAATCTAGATTTAGACAGAATTGAACAAGGGCCCCAAATATCAGAATGTACATGTTCAAAAGGAGCACTAGCACTTTAATTAATTCTTAGACTTGTACTGTGACGATGATGTTTAGTAAACTGACATGCTTCACAATCTAGTGTAGACAAAGAACTATATTGAGGACAAATCTTATTGAGGAGAGAAAGAGATGGGTGACCTAACTAGTAATGAATCTTGAGGGAAGACGTGATACTTGAACAAGTTATGGAAGGTAACGAAGCAAGAATATACAGCCCTCCAGACCATGCCCCTTACCAATAATTTGCTTCGTCGTTAGGTCTTGAAAAATACAATGATTCGCAAAAAATGATATAGAACAATTTAGATTACGAGTGATCTGACTAACAGAAAGTAGATTAAAAGACAATGATGGCAAATGTGAGACAGAGGGTAAAGAGAGAGTAGGAGTATGGTTAACAACTCCAGTTCCTTGGACATGAGAAAGAGATCCATCGGCTAAAATAACTGAGCGATTGTAAGCGTTTAAATGATAGTTCGAAAAAAGTGAGGAGTTACTTGTCATATGTTCAATTGCGCATAAATCAATGACCCATCTATTTCCTAAATTAGCTAGAGCAGTTACCGATGAAGAGTCCTTTGAAGTTCCTTGATGTTTTAGGAATTTAGCAAATTCATCGATGTAATCAAGCACTATCTTATTACCAGATGTTCCAGGGGTATGATCATTAGTTCCCAAAGTTTGACTGGCCCCAATATTTGTTTGTCCAGCATTCACGTGATCCAAGTTATTACCACCATCAAAATTTAAATTTGCAATTTGCCTATTTCCTCCAAACCGCCCTGTTCCAACCTGACTTGAGCCAGTGGCGATCAATTGCCTCTGTATATTTTTATATTGAAGTTTTCTTCATTCCAACTTAGTATGCCCAGATTTCTTACAGTAGTTGCATAGAATATTTCGAGAGTCAGGTTTGCCTATGTTCTGATTTTTCCAGTTCATATTCCTAGGTACAAGGGCATTGTTGTGAACAGAGCTACTACTTGAAGTAGCTACGTTTTCTGCTCGAAGAAGTCGGCTAAACACATCATGTAGTGAAGACATGTCAGTTCCAGACAGGATTTGTGTTTTAGCAGAATCAAACTCAGAAGGCAATCCACTAAGAAAACTCATTATCGTCATCGGCTCGCGCTGTTTTTGTTGAACCTTTACGTCTGAACTTAAGGGAAGAAGCAAATTAAACTCTTTATAGGTCTTCTTGAAATTCATGAAGTAAGTCATCAACGATTGTTCATTCTTCCCGACTCGGTTAAAAGATTTACAGACCTCATACATACGAGACAAATTTCCTTTACCAGAGTACAAAAATTCCAGATAATCCAATAGTTCTTTAACGAATTCACAGTGGTTGATTAAGCCAATTATCTCATTATCAATCGAATTTTGAATTTGAAGGAAGAAGCGAGCATCATCACGAAGCCAATTCAGGTGGGCTTTCTAAGTTGAATCTGGTTGCGGTGGGTCGTCGCTTAGATGATTATCTTTCTAAATGCTCCTGAGATAGATGCACACAGTTTTGCTCCAATCTACGTAGTTGGCTCCGTTCAACTTGTGGTCAGTGATTTTTGATAGTATCGCTACAACGTCTACCATAGTCGATACCTTTTCTTCACCCATTTAATCCAAGAAGAATACAAAATACTTGATACGATATCCCAAAATTGACGCAGAGGAGATCTGAGAGGGGCAAGTTAAAACACTTCGATTAAAATCACCAAAACAAATTCCCAAACATAAAATCAAACACCATTCAAAATATACTGCTCCTCCTCTTCTCACACGAATTCCCAATTTAAGAAGTCTAATCAATTCCAAAATTCAAACCTGTGAATAATTCAGATCAATGATATTAAAAATTCGAAAACTTAATTGAGTTTGTGACGTGGCTTCTAGTACTTGGTTAGGGTTTGTTTCATCGATTCGAAGTTATGATAAAGTGCTCGGGATGATGAAGCGTGGATGAATTTCTCAGCGATGCTAACTGTTAGATGTTCGACGATGGAAGTTTGGATGAAGTTGAGGTTGAATTGGTGGTCGCGGTGGTAGTTTGTTGATGATGGAATTGGATTCACGGTTTATGGCAATTGCAGTGGAGTTCGCAATTAGTTTCTGGTTGGAGGGCTCTTGCGATTTGCAGATCTGGTTATTTATTTGGATAAGGATGGTTGTGGTTGTTCGCGAAGTTCGCTGGAATCGGTGGTGATTGGATGCCGTGGTTTGGGGTGTTGGATAAAGTAGCGAATGGTTGTTCAAGGGTTGTGAATTTTGAAGGCAGAGGTGGTGAACGCAGAAGGTTATGTTGCAACATGATGTGGGGATGGAGAAGGCGATAACTTTCTGATTTAAAGAAGGGAAGGAGTATGAGATTGAGTTTTCTGATTTTCTGGCTCTGATACCATGTTAATTGGTTCGGTATCAAATATAATTTGCAAGAACAAACATAGAGGAGAAAGCAATAGCAACTTATTTTATTTATCCCATCTCGTTGATATACAAGAAGAGGTGTTTATATATCGCACCAAATAGTTAAACCAGGAAAGTTTACAATAGGAAAGTTTATAATAAGAAAAATAATAAAAGGAAACAATTACACCCTATATTTAACACTATAATTTGTCAAAACAATTTATAAACTTTGTAAATATATTTGAATATAGTTTAAATATATAAAAGAGTTTAGAAAGTAATTTTTAATATATATAATCTTTATCTATAAACTGATTTAAAATTAGAGTATATAAATTTTTAAAGCTAAATATTTAAAACAAGATGTGGTTTAAAAACAAGGATAATTTTGAAATCAAAATACTAAAAATGATAAAAATATTTTTGAGGCTAAAATAATTAAAACCAAGAGAGATGTCTTTTTAAAAAGAAAGTTTTGAAAATATTTTTTAATAAAACAAGAGGTATATTTTTGAAAAACATTTTTATAAAATTATTGATATCAAAATAGGACCACTATATGTTCCACTAGATATTATCATGGGTTCCATCTCACTAGAGTTCCATCCCTTTAACAGGCTCGAAGTGGATTCCATTCCAAGAATAAATTTAATAAACTTTGAATAAAGATGTAAGTGCATTCAAGAAGTTTTAACATAATTCTAGTGTAACGATCCCCATTTTTAGTTGAATTAATTTGATAATTAATGTTAAATTTGGAATTTAATAGTGAATTAATTCAATTTTTTTTCCAAATTTTATAAAGATATGCGTTTTGTTTGTTTTTATATAAGTAAATAATATTTTGAAATTCAAATGTTAATATATTGAAATTTAATTATATCTAAAGAAAACTTTATATTTGGAACAAAAATAAAATAATCATTTTATCTTAAGTTTAAAATATAAATGTATTGAAATATAAATTGGATGTAAAACTATAAATAGGCATTTTGATTTAGAAGTTATGAATTAAATTTAATATAATAAATTTCCAAAAACTATCTAAAGAATAAATTCTAATGTATGTACATATGTACACATGTTTGTTTATTTAAATAGATGAATATTTATTTAAAAATTTAATAGTTTGAAGATGAATAAAAGTATTTAATACTTTCTTTTTAAATTATATATATACATAAGGAAATACATTTTATAATTTATAATAACATAAGGTTTAAAATAAAATTTTAAAACTAATTTAAATGAAGGTCTAAAACATAAATTTACTTGTTTTAGGAAAATGTAGGCAAAAGGAAGTGTATAATTTACAAGTGTTAGTTGTAATCATACAAGTGGCAAAAATAAAAGAAAAAAAAATGAACAACGAAATAAACAGGCTAATACAATTCATCCTCCTTTCCAATTTCGTTTCCATCTTCAAACTGAGAATTAAAAACCAGAATCATCTCTATATTCAAACCAAACAAATTTGTTCAAAAACGAATAAACCAGATTTAAGAATAAAATAAGAGCAAATCAAAACTAAAATCTGGAAACCCTTTGCAAAGAAAAATATGTTTCAACCTGGAAATCAAAGTCATAGATCAAGATCAAAAGGAATCAGTTCAAAACTAAAGATTAAAACAAAGAAACGATCAAGTTTGAATATGAAGCACGAGGATACAATCAAGTTTCAAGTTTGAAACATGAACCTGGTCTCTGCCTTCGGAATGGTGAGCAAATTTTCAAGCTATAATATACTTTGTTGACTGTGAGTAGAAATTCATTTCTCCTCTTGATTTCTAATACGTGCGATGATGACGACTTGGAAGTATGTTTGTATAAATGGGAATGTGATGTATGTATACATATAAATACATATGCACGGACTGTGTGCATGCCTGAATTGATACAGGCCTCTGGTTTAAATTCCCATAGGCTAAATAAATTTAGAAAAAAAGTCAAATTTCCTTCTTTTCAATCATTTTAGGGATTCGTTCTTTAAAAGGAAATATGAAAGAGTAAACCAGACTTGATTATTTTTAAAATTGTTTTAAAAAAATTATTATGTAATTATTTTTAAAACAGGAAATTTCAGTAGAAAAGAATTCAAGTCAGGAATTCGACATTTAGAATTTTCAATTTTGATTACATAAATCGATTTGAGTTTGAATATGGTGATTTTTGATGTTAGAAATAAGATTTTTAAGTTCAAGAATCATGCAACTTTTCGAGTTGAACGAGAAGAGAAAAATAGGCAAATTCTGTTGATCAATGAGGTATTGTTCGTCGCGATCAGGGTTGAAGCGGGCTGAGATATCAGGCATCATCGGAAAAATGGAATATAGAATTTTAGTTAGTCATGGTGTTTGATCGGTGGCAATTTAGGGCTTTAACCTCGTATTTTGTCAGTTGTATTCATGAGGCATTATTGTCGTCGTCAAAGCTTTATAATCGATCGAACCTAGGGGAATGTGATTGTTGTTGGGTGGCGAAGCTTTGATTGTAGAGGAAGGTTGATTGGTGGTCTGAGTCATCGACACGATGAGATTTTGGGTGATCGGTTTTGCCTCAGTGGGTTCGTTTTGCTCAATCTTGGGGTCATTACTAATTCAGGGATCTGGGTGGTTATGGTGATCGGAGGAGGTCATCGGGATGTGTGGATGACCACGGCGATGGTCTATGATCGTGCACACGCACGGGCAAGAGTATATATCAGTGTCATTGGTAAAATTTGGGAAGATGAAGAAGCTCGGTGATGATCTCGAAAAGATGTACAAAATACTTGAAGAAAGTGGAAAACTGAATAACCCGAAGTTGGGTTCGGGAAATCTTCGTAAGGGTTCGGGTTTATCTCGTATACTATCAGGTTTTAAATTAAAGGATAAAACCAGTTGTAAAGATTTGAATTTAATCCAGATTAAATGAATTCCTAATCATTTTTTTCCTTTATAAAACTTGTTTCATTTAAGTTAAAACTTAGTTAAAGGTTTTAAAATATTTTTTTTAAATCAACCAAGTTTGAAAGAGTTTTAGTATATATATCTATAACCTTTGTTTTTTTGAATTTTTATTTTAAATAAACTTAATATGGTGATTAAGTAGATGATTAAAAAGATAATTACTTAAAAATTTCAAAACGTTAACTTAAAAGTGAAGTTAACTTATATTAAAAATGATTAATTGCAAGGTTTATTAATTAAAGATTCAATGATAATTCAAAGATTAATGATTTTTGTAATTGCTAAATAATTAAAGAATAATTATTTAAAGATTAATTAATTATTAATTTAAGGATAATTAATTTAAGAATAATAAATGATTAGGGAATAATTATTTAATGATTAGTGATTAATTTATTTTAAGGTTAATTAATTAGTAATTAATGGTAAATTAATAAATGATTAAATTTAATTAATTAAAAAATTGGTTTGTAATTAATGAATATTAATTAACCAGGATTAGTAAATTTGTCATAAGTAATTAATCTGATTTAAATTAATCAGACAATTAGCTGATCTTACTTATGAATGTTTGGATTGAATTAAATACTTTGAATTGTATGATAACCCTGATATATGATGTTCTGTGATCTGATTGATCTGTGAAATGTAACTTATGATCTGTGATGAATGTAGTTTATTTACTTGCGATGTACCCATGTTATTTATCTGTGATCTACGAATAAAGATAAGCGTTATAGTCTACACCGCTTATCAAATATATTGTTGTACTTCAATCTGTGCTAATTGATGATCTTGCACTATTGTGTGTAAAACCCCTGGACCACACTATACACACACAAATATGGATTCCATGAGGAAATTGGTTAAGTCACATATTTTTGAAATGGTTTTAAAGTTTGATTTTGAATCCAAACGATTTTGGAAATGAAATTAGGTTAAAAGCTTTTGAAAAGGAGTTGAAGATGAAAAGTTATTTTGAATAACTTGATAAAATTTTCAAATTTAAATAATTTGATTTGAATTTGGATTCAAGTTTTGAAATTGAATTCCATGTTGGAAATTATGGCTTAAAAAGGTTATTCTATAAATGTGTTTTTAAACCATTTTAAAAGCATTGTTTCGGGAATTTGAATTGAACCCAAGTTTTAGACTTAAAGGGTTTTAACTCGTATTGAATTTTTCCAAAAACGAAAACTATTTGTTTTCAAACAATAATAGCCTTTATGTAAAGAAAGGATTTCCAATTTGTGAAAGATTGTTAAGCTATGTTTTGGAATCAAAGTGGATTCTAAATGGTGTATCTTTTATATATAAAATATTTGAAATTGGAATTTGTGTTGAGAGTTATGAATGGATCTTTTGAAATAGTTTAAAAAGCTATTAAATGAATCTTTGATTTAAATATTGGGTGAGTTAATCCAATTTAAAAGGGAAAGTGTTTTGAAGGAATATGAATGAATCTTTAATAAAGATTGGTATACTTTTCAAATTGAAAAGTGATCTTTAAAATGTATCTTTTCTATAAAGGATTTGGAATAGAAATTGTTTTTGAAATCTGTGAATGATTGTTTATGAAAGATGGGTGAACTTTATGAAGTGAATCTTTTTGTTTAAAATGATTTGAAAATGGTAATTTTTTTTAAACCATTTAAAAGTAAAGTTTTGGGTAATAAGTTGTGACTTAAATAAGATCCCATATATCCATATGGTTTTCAAATATTGCGCTCATTATTCCGTTTAGCTGGGAGAGGACCTTGTGTCATATTACCCATTCTGAATAATGATACGACGTATATGGATAGCATTTGAAGACCGGTGGTAAAGACCGGATATTTTCGAAAGCGAAAGGATAACTCGTCGAATGTCTCTGCACCGGCTGATCCCCGGTATAGAAATTTGATCGCCCTTTGTGATGGGGAGTCCGGACGTGATAAGGAATTTTTCGGATGTCCAAGGGCTTCTTTGCGAAGTGCCTTCGGTTCTGTTCGAAGCCAGAACAGACTTGTTGTAACATCCTGCCTTTTCGTACGCTTTAAATTGACACACATGCCGATCCAAACCATACGGAAGGGCGGATTGTTATGGGGTAAATCATAAAAACAAGAAAGAAATAAAACAAAATAGAATCTCACAGCGGAAGGATAAAATATAATAATCAAATATACAGTTTATAAAGCTGTTTTACAAATATTTGATTATACTTAGAACATTTATCAGAGTTACACATGCCAATAACAATGCAGCGGAACAATATGAGTGTAATGGAATATAATAAATAATAATAATAGAAATCTCCGTCTTCGTCCTCTAGAGCTAAAGTCTTCGATCCTAAAACGGTCGGAATGACCCGAGTGAATTGAAAAGACAAAACACTCGAGTCAGAACTAAAAGATCTTATATAAGTTAAATCAACAGAAATAAACATGAGTTCAGTAACTCAAAAGATGCTCGGGATTCACATCTCTTAAGGATCCGTTAAACTATTCACTATGTAGTATATTTTGCTATTATAATAGTGTCTAATTGTAAAATAACTTTTTTCTTAGCATTAAGGGGTTACCCATATAGCCCTTAACATGTAATAGTCCCAGTAGTCCATCCAATATCAGCGCATCTCCAGATCGGGAGACTACCTAAATATTCCTCGGACTACGGGAGAAAAACAAACTCGTACAAGGCGCGATAAGGTAGGTGACATGGCACAACTAGGCAATGCCAGGGTAGATATACCGACTATGCTTCCGGGTCGGTGGTAACGCGTAGCCGCAGCTACCGCCCACCTCGAACCGCACTCCCAAATAAAAAATCAAAAGTGGCCACCGAATCAATCCAAAAGTCAAAGTATAATATCGAAGGGATGTGTCCAATCAAAGGTGCTACCTCAATTAACCCGTCAATCGCTCATGTTTTAGCCACCTTGTGCCAACTCACGGGAGTTGGGTACACGTATTTACCTCAAAGGAAACTCCGCCGCCATCCTACTTCATTCTGGAATCTCCACCACGTACACGGTTGTTAAAGTGGTTTTCGAAATTGGCAGAGAGTATGAAAACTTTCAATCCCGGTCTCTTCAACAACCAAACATTATTGTAACACCGCGGTTAATTCAAAATAATTTATACCTTTTAAAAAACCCAGAATAAAATATTCATTTCAAAACTAAATAAATACGATATCATTTATATTTTAAAGACCCAAATCCATATGATATCAAATATGTCTTTTTCAAAAATCATAGTCTTTTCAAATCTGTATACCTTGAAACCGTAGCTTTGAAACATAACCTTTAATACTTAATGGTTTAAATACTATATTACTTTACATAATAAAATAGTTCTATAAATTTCACAATGAAATCCCAATATCAATTTGATCCTCCAAATAAACCATTTTAATTCCGATATATTTCACAGCTTAAATATTCTATATTTCAAAACTTAAATTTTTATGGTTCATATATTTCACTCTTTAAATATTCCACTATTTCAAAATGGATTCTTTGAAAATTATATATATATCAAATCCAATTCCTAGTATTTAAAATTTGAAATGTATACTTAATAGAACAAATATTATTTAAGTAAAACCCTTAAACTTCAATAACAGGATATTCTTTTTAATTAAATTAACATGATAATATTCTTTAAATCAATTGGATATTCATTTAAATTCTCAAATCAAAATCAAGTTATAAAATCATACCCTTCAAATCTTAATTTATTTACATTTCCAAACAAATTTTTCGAAGATAATTCTTAAATACTTTAATTCAAATCATATTCAAATTTATCTTCAACCTTACTTTTATTTGAGTTATTATAGACTCTATATACAATAGAATTTTTAAATAGATACTTAACCATATTTTATAAAAGAAATCAAACTTCATTTTTTTAGCTTATTTTATAATTCAAAACAAATTTATACATAGCCAAATTCAATTTTAAGATAGCATTTATAAAATATTTAAAAATTTATATCTATATACTCATATATTTCTTTGCAAAACCACAGAAATCATTTTAAAAATAATTTTACATATAGACCGCGGTGTCTGTATATAATTTTATATCCCATGGTCAAGTGATACGGATATTTATCATTTCAATCCGCAATTTAAAAATAAAATTTACGGTTATATATCATTTCAAACCGCAAACCCGAATGAGATGAAAATGCATAATAACTTGCAAATTTTTACCATAAAAAAATTTCAACATCCATTCGTACAATATCAACCATCAACCATTTATTAAAATCATCATCCAATTTAAACAAACCTCAGTAGAGAGCATATAAAATATAATAGGCATCAACGAACAATTTATATTCAAAAATAAATTAATAATTGTTTAACTGACAATTTATATGCAATAATAAATAAATTTAACTAGCAATTTATATGCAATACTAAATAAATTCAACAGTCAGTTTATATGCAAATTAAAATTAAATAACAATTTAATTTGAATAAATGCAATTTAACTGAGATGATGATTAATAATATGCCAAACAATCATAAATAAATTTAAAATCACATCATATATCAATTTAACAAACATAAGAAATTTTAGAAGTTGTGAGTGGGTTAAAACACTCACCTTTAGAATTTAAATTGAATTTATATCCAACTTAAACCTAAAAATTTGACCGTCTCAGAATTCGCCCAAACCAGCGTCATCAAGTCCGGAATTTCAGTACGATCCCAAAACAAAAGCCACGTCATCATAATCTTCTTCCAACAAACAGAGAACGCACGCAACCCCAAATTCATGCTCATGTTCCTCCCACGCGAACCACAACAAACAAAACACGCCCTGCCTCGGGACTTTGACCACGTCGTGCCTACTCTACCGGCTGCCACTACCATCCTTTAAGCACCGCCCCTCCCCTCGGTTCCAACACCGAACTGCGACCACCCAATTTGCAGCCACCGCCATAAAGACAACGAAACCCTAATTGATAATTGCTCCACATCCAACCGTTGATTCTCGAAACAAACTACATAGATCGACTCCCCTCAGTCCCCTCTGCAAAACCCGGAAAGGATTTGTCGATCCGACAACTTTCACCGACGCGTGATGGACGCCTGAGACTTCTTCGATTTTTACCGGTCAAACGACCAGCTGAATCTAAAAACGAACACCACCACTGAATTACACTAGTCGAGTGCTTCAACATATATTTTTTTCAGATTTTTCTGAGGACTTTGAATTTTAGGCTTTGGATTTGATTTTTGAAATTGAAATTGGATCTAGGGTTTGCAGCCATTGGAAGAAAAGGAGGAGCTGATGAAATTTTATGTGCAGACAAATGAGAATAGGCGGAGGTTAGGGTTTAGTAGGGTATTTATAGATAAAGATGGAATGGACAGATGGATCTGAATTATAGCGTGCTAAACCATAATTGGCCCAAAAAGCCCGTTCTGACTCCGTAACGAAATTGGGTCAAACCATATATCAAAATAGACATTTTAAAATATTCTGAACACGATGGAAAAAGTTTCACGTTCAAATTTCGTCGTATGAAATCAATATTTTTCAAATTGATTTCAATTGATTTAGATTTCGATTTCAAGGCGTTTCGAGCCCGTACGATCAAACGACAAGTCCGATCGCTACGAAACTTGAAATCCTACAATAATTCACCGTTACGGATCCGATGAAACTCGTTCGTCGAAATCCGAGTTAGTGGCCAAAATGGATATTTTTACATTAATTAAATAAATTAATAATTAATTAATAAAATCCAAATTTTTAATTCAATTCTAAAATTGACCAATTTTATCCTCTTTATATTTCTCAAACATTTACAATGGTTCAAACAAATTTATATGTCACTTACATGTTGGTTCAATCATCAATTTCAGCGTTAAATTCCAATTTCGTTAAATTTAGAAATTATAAATTAAAATTTCCGTAATTCCTTTGAATTAACTTTTCATTCATATTATTCAAATTCATTATTACAACTAGATGAAATAAATATTGGAATCAAAATCCATTATATTAACATCCTCAACTTTCATCTAAATCCTCATTTATGTAATATTTTAATATTATATTCCACTTAATTGCAATAAATCCACTTATTATATTTCAAATTGTAAATAAATTAACAAATCTTGGTTTTCACTACTTAAATCAACCGGTCCTCATATTATAAATAAAAGTAACATTGATAACACCTTATAGAATTAACCATTTTTAATGACAAATCAAATCTATCCTAACTGCACAAATTAGGGCAATTAATAGCAATTGATTTCACATTACTTCATTGATTATCAGTAGAAATCTCGATAAAACTGTCTATTTATTTAAAATCTTGAAATTCAATAAATTGACATTTTATGGATATAATTCACATTGAATTATCAAATTACAGTTTATCCCTTCTTTCCATCAATAAATTGTAACTTTGAATTTATTCCCATTTTACAGATTTCAAATCAATTACAACTTTACAGTTTTTCCAGGTAATAGGTGTGATATCCCGGAAATTTGAGGCAATATCAATTTAATAATCTGTGATAAAATTAAATTGATTTAATAATATTTGTTAATAATAATTGGAATTGATTTAATAATTTTCTTTTAAATAAATAATTAACTGATAAATTATCTTTTAAAAGCCAATTAAATTGTTTTCTATTTATAATATATATATCTGTATATATTGTAAATAGGTAATCTTTGTTTTAAGTTTAATAAAATAAAGACATGATTTCTAACTCTAATATTTTGGTAAATTAGGAATTTAATTTTATTTAATATTGAATAAATAATAATATGATCTTAAAATACCCAAGATAAATTTAAATTGTTTAGAAATAAAATTTAGCTTAGAGTTTAAATTTAAATAAAAATTTGTTTTGTTTTATAGCTTGATAAAATAAGTGACTTGTATTATAGAGAATAGTTCTTTTATAAATTATTCAATAATAAGTTATATTTAAACTATATCAATATTGTAATATCTTTGAAAATGGGTTTTATAAATTGAAGTTGATATTTTAATATGTGTATATTTTTGAAAGAAGCTATGATTTGTAAATTTAAAATTAAGTCTTTCAAAAATGTTAAATAAAATAATACTTTATAAATCTTAACATAAGTATTTAATTATTTAAGTTTTAAAATAAAGTAACCTAAAAGTAAAATAAATATAAAGGTAAGAACAAATGTAAAGAAAAGAAAATGTACATGTACATAGGTATAAAAGTAAGCTAGACAAGTAAGTTTTATATGATGTAAGGTTTAATATCCAGGTAAGCAAATATGTATGCAATCTGTAAAGACAAATAAACAAAGTAAGAAAAGAAAATTATCTGAATACAAAATAGGTCTGTAGCTTGTAGATTAAGAATTAGACAGGCATAAACATAAAGTATAAAACAAAAATACAGTATGCAGGTTAGAGAAAAGAAATGGTAAGCTAACTAAAATATCTACATATGAAATGATTAAGTTAGCTAATTAGGAAACATAGAGTACATTAACAATTAATGCTCACTTTTACTTAGCACAACCTTATGTCCATTCGAAATTTGTTCAAATCTTTTCAGCCTCCATAATAAAGCATATGGCATGATACAAACAAAAGTAATATTGTACTTGCATGTGTTTAACCAGATAACACCTACCCTATACAAAGTTATTTTTCTATTTATACTTATCCTCCAATTCATTTTAAGCATATCAAACCAGAGTAAGATTTTATAACAAGCTTCTTCATTTTATTTTATTTCTCATACAAACTCTAATATAAAACTTGAAACACTTTTCAACAAAAACAAAGAGGTTTGGAAGGTTTACAGCAAAATTGTTCCCGGTGTTAAAGATTAGGCTGTTTTAAAGCAAATGGTGCTCTGTCCCTTCTTTTTAATCAAAGTGAGTAACAACTTTCATTTTAAATACTTAAGCATATATATATGTTGTTAAATTTTGATCTGATATGAGCATATATATTGATGATTTTCTGTGTTTACATGTTACTGCATGTATATGTGTTTGACATCCTATAATCACCTCTGTTTTAAGGATAGCAACATCAAAAATTTAATGATTTAAGTATATTTTGTCTGTTGCAAATTCTTCTCTGAAACTTAGTTGTATTGCTATGTGATAAGTATGAGTACTGTATTATGTATCTCTGGGTTCTCTCTGTTTTAGTTTCAGGTTTAAAAATCCTCAACCAAATTCCCTTTTGTTCTTAATTCCAGCTTAACAAGACATAGGTTAACATAAACTGTTTGTATGAATGAAGACTTGAATTTAAATATTGTGTAAGAGTAAAACAATGTTCTTTGTTCTGGAAAACATAATATTACAGGAGAAAACTAAATTTAAGTTAAAACTCAATGGATTTAATTCATGAATTCAGGGTTATGGATCGAACATACATACCATAATATGATTTTTAAAATGAATATCATGTTTTCTAGTCAAGTATTTTAGGTGCAGTTTACCTTTGTTCAAAAATTGGTTTTTGGGTGATTCTTGGTGTTCTATGCAACTGGAGGAGGTCAGGTTGGGTGAGAAGGTGGAGGAGCTTACCAGGGTGTGGGGAAAAATGCTCGGTGATGGGTCTAAACACGGTGGCGATGGTGGCGTTGATTTATTGTCTGCAACCCTAGTTTTTAGGGTGTTTGAATTTTTGATCGCTGTGGCCTCTACTGTGCATCGAGTTGCACGAGACTTCGTAGGGTGGTAGATTGGTCGAAGGCGAGTCCATGGCCGGAGTTATGGACCATCTGGTGGTCGGGGTTGGCAGAGGGAGGCGATGACAGGTTTGGTAGGGGATGTGGTGTTTTAATTCTAGGTTCTGGTTTTTCCACTTTTTAATTTGAGGTCGTGGCGTTGGATTCTGTGGGTTGTGGTGGAGTTTGGTGGTAGTCAGTGGCATGGTGGAGCATATGAGGGTGGTCGGAGATGGCTGGGGCCACAGTGCATGTGCACCGTGCCAGTAAAGTGTGTTGGGTTTTTCTTTGGTGGTGAGAAGGATTTTAACTCGGGGAGATGCGAGTTTATTCCAGGGTTTGACGCGAAGTAGAGGTAGGGGAGACTCGAAGCAGTTTTTGCATCTCTCGGGTCAGATTTGTTTTCCAGTTTTTCTATAAACCTGCAGTAGCATTGTTTCAAAAACAAATTCAACTGGAACCTATTTATAAATAAGTAATGGAAGTAAATAAAGTGTAAATCTAGATGAAGTTTGAAAACAAATTTACCATTGAATTCAAATTTAAATGAAAATAAAGTTTAAAACAATCAAATATGAGTTTCAACCTGACAGTTTCAAGTTTTAAATGTAATTTAAAATCTGAATCAAAACTTAAACTGTGTTTGAAGTTAAAAGTTCAAAAATATAAATTCAAGTGAACTTTTGAATATAAGTTTTAGAAACGAATTTGGATTTTTTTTTAAATCAAGAATTACAAATCAAGTTTTCCAAAAGCAAGTTAAACCCAAATTTTAAATTCAAAGTTAGACTAATGAAATCAAAAGTGTTAAACCCAAATCAAATTAATGAACTCAAAACTGAAAAATAAATCAGATTTAAAATCTAAATGTATAAAGAAAAATTAAATTCAAATAGTTCGTCTTAAAAGTGATTGTTTCCAAATAAATGTTTGAATTGGTTTTTACAAAGGTCTTTTGAATGGGAGTTAAATAAATTGTTTTAACTTGGGAATTTGCAAGTTTAAATTTAAATTAAGATTCAAGCAGTTGAAGTTATGGGTCTTTCCTATATAAGTCTATATATGAGAAGTAAATGTTATTTATAGGATTCTAAATTGAATTAAAATTTGAAAATGTTTGAATAAGAACCATTTTGAATCTTAAATTCAAAATGAAATTTTGAATTTAAATTTGAAATGTAATGTTCTGAAATACTTAGATACTAATAAAGTCATAAATAAAGAAATGAATTATGTTAGGGATAATTAAGATATTTAAAATAATCAAATGATAGGTTAATTAAGAATGACTTATGTATTTAAGTTATAAATTAATAATTTAGATTAAATTATAATTAGAGATCAAGTAAGAAGTAGATTAAGAAAAGTTATAAATTAAAGAAGATAATTAATTAAGTTATTAATTAATTAATATATGTGATTAATTTTGGATAATTAATTAGATTCATTAATTAATCTATTATAAATTGATAAATGTAATTATTTGATAAAAGTTATGAAGAAATTAATTACTTATTGTAATTAATTTGATAAAATGATTTATTTAAGTTAATTTAATTAATTTAAGAAATCGTTTGATGATTTGATATGTGTAATCACTTAGTGTATTCAGTGGAGCATAATTACTTGAGGAAGTAATTAATATAATTACTGAATGTAATTAGTGAAGAGGATGTGTTAAAGAAGTAATTGGGATAATTACTTTTGTAATTAATCAAGGGATTAACTAAATGGAGATAATTAGTTATGGGATAATTAATTTGGTAATAAGTAATTAAGGGTAGTTAATTACTGGTTGATATTAATCAAGGTGATTAATAATTGCGTTTTATTAAGAATTAATCACTTAATGTAATTAAATTAAACAAAGTAATTTAATTTAAATATAAATTAGAGATCATTAATTAATGTAATTAATGATGAAATTAAGAATACTTTAATTAAGAAATAATAAATAATGTAGCGATTAATTAAAGAAAATGTAATTAATTGTATTTAATTATAAATAAAGTAATTAAATGTCAATTACTATAAATGATTTAGAATAATTAATTTGTAGAATTAATTAAAGACTAATTACTTATTGTAATTAGACGGTGATTAATTGAAGAAGTTAATCAAGATAAATATCTAGAAATTGATTAATTAAGTTGATTTAATTTAATAGTTGTATAAGCAAGATTTGTAGATGAAGTAATTAATTTGATTTACTTTAAATCAATTAGAAATAGAAGTAGTTAATTTAATTCATTTTAAATTAATTACGAAATGGTATGATTATAAATCATTGCTTATGGATGAATGATAGTGATATTTTATTTGATGGTTGTGCATTCAGATCTGACTTGAATAATATCTATGTGATATGGATGCTTGATTTAAAGTATGATAATATTTAATTATCTGTTTTGATGAAAATATGAATTATCTGTTTATGATGGTGTGATTATCTATTGTGATATTATGAATTATCCATATGTGTGTATATTGATGATATTGAATTAAACGGTTAAGACTAAATAGACAACTTGGCCTTAAAAGACACGTTTTGGATTTCGATGAGACCGGGATCGGGTTTTCCGCATTAGGAACATCCGAAAACCACATCGTTTCCAAATTAACGATAGGTCGTGAATCTGAAGGAAGATGAAGTTTCAGAGTGCAAGGGTTATCGTCGTTAACTCTGAGGGTGATTCCAAAATGAGTGTAACGAGATAATGCCTTCGGTTTCGTTCGAACCCGGAACGAACTTGTAATGATTGAATGCTTTCAACACATCGCCAGGCGGGCGATGAGCATTCTAAGAAATGTATTCTATAAAGGTAATCGTAGCCTCAAGCCTCATCAACCGGGAATGGCTAAAACAGGGGAGGTGCAGCAAGGTTAGGTGGGTCATGCCCAAGCAGGACAAGGATATTCCCCTGTCTAGATGTCCCTTTTTATTTCGGCTTAGTGGGCAGTAGCGACGGCTATCTGCGGGGTTATCTTGTTCGGGACTGTTCAGTAAGGAATGGTTCCGGCCTTGTGTTGTAGGGGATGATGGGAGTAATCCTCGGTACGGTGATCTAGGCCCCGTACTGTGACGGGCGGTACCCCAGTAGCCCTGCCATTGTATGGAATCCACAATCCAATAAGTGCCAACGGTTTTGATTGTATTACCCACTTTTGTGGCTAGTAGCTGGAATTTAATAGATGTAACAATTTCGGCTATTTTCTATTTACTTGAAAACCCTAGACCTATTATAATATCATAGAATTTCCTATCAAATGTTTTGGTTAGCGTAAGGTAAAAACTTTTCCATGTTTATGTGTGGGGAGTCTTACGTGATACCTTTTGTTTTCAAAAGATTTTCAAAGTTAAGCAACTTTAACCTGTTACTCATACCAGACCCATGTCTGACCCGGAGTTTATTTTTGTTTTTCATAAACTCTCGGGTACCCAAATTTTTTACGGGTAGCCAAGGGATTCAGGTTAGCTTTGACGAATTCTGGAGGAGCAATGGAGCATGAGGCTTCAGTGTTGTAGATATATATATTTATGGTTCTGCTGTGTTGATATCTCTGAGTCGTATTCTCTGTGTTGACTTGTATATTGAGTTGTATAACTAGACAGGTGTTTATAACTGTCTAGTATGTGATATATTGTTTGTATAACTCTGATTGATGTTATATATTATGTAAATACTTATGTGATTATTATAATTTAATCGTTCCGCTGTGAGATTATGATGTTGTTGTTCTTTCTTCTCTATCCTTTCTATTTTCTCACCCCTTTCTTTCTTCAAGACAAAGCGGTTTTCTGGGCATAGAAAGCCGGGTCGTCACAGTTGGTATCAGAGCGCTAGGTTGAGTGAATACCTAGGCTCTTAAGTGTTTTCTTTCTTGAGAGAGCGTATTTGTAATTTTGATATATATATATATATATATATATATATATATATATTTCTACCTATTGTTGGGTTACCTGTTCAGGTTTTCCAATGAGTTATAAGGGTAGATAGGGTAGTGGTGTGTGTAACACTTACTACCAATGCTTGGAATTTGAATGTTTGAGGTTGGAAGAATAATTGTCGAGACTGTAGACCTAATACCGTCTCGAGTGAGTTTTGGATGGTGTAAGGATTTCATTGATCTCTGAAGGAAATCTGTTAAGGTTCAGATTTCATCTTTGAAGTGTAGTAGCTGTGTGATGAGACACAGTGACTATGGATGTCTCCGAAGATGTTTCTTTGGGACAAGTTAATGAAGTGTATCTGTTCGATGTTGTCGCTGTGTTCAGTTGGGTGTTCTTGTTTGTTTTGGAGTCCAAGTTTCTCGAAGAGCTTTGGATTAGGAAGTCTTCTGGCTTAGCAGTTTTTCTTGAGATAACTTCAGAAGCAGCAGAGTAGCTCCATTTCTTTGATGGGTTGGCCACTTAAGTGTAAGCTGTTCTGATTGGTAAAGGGAAAGCAGCATCTTTGAAATTAGGCTGGATCAATCGCAAAAGTGACTTGCGATGGTTTGAGTATTCTCTTGTGAATTTTTTTCTGGATGTCTTCAGGAAGTTAGAGTTTGTCAGCATCTGAAGATTGAATTTGGTATCGACGGAATTTCAGAAGTGGTACCGATGGTTCAACTAAGTAATAGGATGACTTTTGAGTTTAGTAAGTAACCCGGATTTTGGAATGTGTTGACCAGTCTATGCTTGAGTTCATCATCAGCATTTTCATCTGCTCAGTCAGAGTTGCGCAGTGGAAGCATGGTGGTAGCTGTTTTGGTTTAGAAGCAATTGGATGTTGCAGTGTTTGATTTGGAGAGTTCTACATAAATTTTTTTCAGGATCTGAGGCCAGATTGGAGTGCACCTGTTTAATCTTTTCTAGATGCGAGAAGTGAGTTCTATTTTCTGATTTGGAATAGAGTTGTGTTCTGAGTTTGGATGAGATTGGAAAGATCATTTTGTGGATGGTATTTGGTCCAGTTTGTTTCTAAGGACATCGGCAAGAGTTAAGCTGATCAGTAAGGATGAAGGAAGCCCAAGATCGTCCGAAGAGTTTAGTGGATAAGAGATAGCAGAATTTGGATTTCGATGTCGGAGATGTGATGCTGGATAAGTGTTTGGTCTTCAGGATTGAATTGTCAGTATGGATAACCGGAATTCGTTGTGTTTCACGTATCTCTGAGGGAGTACGTGTAAGATCTATCTTGATTTTAGAACCAGCAGTTCAAGGAGTTTTAGTTGTTGATTCAGGCTTGTCTGTGGTTTGATATCCTGTCTTGTTTTGTAAATCTAGATGTGTAGAAGTTCTGTAGCTTAGTTGTATTGTTTGTTTAGATTCTATAGAGCGAGTATACTTGGGGAAACTCGAGACAACTCTATCTAGAATTCTGTCTGGATAGTTAAATTTGTTTGACTGAATGAATTGGTTGCTATGGTTGTTAGCATATGATTGAAATATGCTTGTGTTTTAAAATTAAATCTTAAATTGGATTATTAAATTACCTTTGTTTTAAATTTCGGGGACGAAATTCTTTTAAGGGGGGAAGAATGTGATATCCCGGAAATTTGAGGCAATATCAATTTAATAATCTGTGATAAAATTAAATTGATTTAATAATATTTGTTAATAATAATTGGAATTGATTTAATAATTTTCTTTTAAATAAATAATTAACTGATAAATTATCTTTTAAAAGCCAATTAAATTGTTTTCTATTTATAATATATATATCTGTATATATTGTAAATAGGTAATCTTTGTTTTAAGTTTAATAAAATAAAGACATGATTTCTAACTCTAATATTTTGGTAAATTAGGAATTTGATTTTATTTAATATTAAATAAATAATAATATGATCTTAAAATACCCAAGATAAATTTAAATTGTTTAGAAATAAAATTTAGCTTAGAGTTTAAATTTAAATAAAAATTTGTTTTGTTTTATAGCTTGATAAAATAAGTGACTTGTATTATAGAGAATAGTTCTTTTATAAATTATTCAATAATAAGTTATATTTAAACTATATCAATACTGTAATATCTTTGAAAATGGGTTTTATAAATTGAAGTTGATATTTTAATATGTGTATATTTTTGAAAGAAGCTATGATTTGTAAATTTAAAATTAAGTCTTTCAAAAATGTTAAATAAAATAATACTTTATAAATCTTAACATAAGTATTTAATTATTTAAGTTTTAAAATAAAGTAACCTAAAAGTAAAATATAAAGGTAAGAACAAATGTAAAGAAAAGAAAATGTACATGTACATAGGTATAAAAGCAAGCTTGACAAGTAAGTTTTATATGATGTAAGGTTTAATATCCAGGTAAGCAAATATGTATGCAATCTGTAAAGACAAATAAACAAAGTAAGAAAAGAAAATTATCTGAATACAAAATAGGTCTGTAGCTTGTAGATTAAGAATTAGACAGCCATAAACATAAAGTATAAAACAAAAATACAGTATGCAGGTTAGAGAAAAGAAATGGTAAGCTAACTAAAATATCTACATATGAAATGATTAAGTTAGCTAATTAGGAAACATAGAGTACATTAACAATTAATGCTCACTTTTACTTAGCACAACCTTATGTCCATTCGAAATTTGTTCAAATCTTTTCAGCCTCCATAACAAAGCATATGGCCTGATACAAACAAAAGTAATATTGTACTTGCATGTGTTTAACCAGATAACACCTACCCATACAAAGTTATTTTTCTATTTATACTTATCCTCCAATTCATTTTAAGCATATCAAACCAGAGTAAGATTTTATAACAAGCTTCTTCATTTTATTTTATTTCTCATACAAACTCTAATATAAAACTTGAAACACTTTTCAACAAAAACAAAGAGGTTTGGAAGGTTTAAAGCAAAATTGTTCCCGGTGTTAAAGATTAGGCTGTTTTAAAGCAAATGGTGCTCTGTCCCTTCTTTTTAATCAAAGTGAGCAACACCTTTCATTTTAAATACTTAAGCATATATATATGTTGTTAAATTTTGATCTGATATGAGCATATATATTGATGATTTTCTGTGTTTACATGTTACTTGATGCAGCAAGGCATATAGGAATTCATAAGTTAAACCATATTCAATCGTGCACGAATCAAGGAGCTTCGGATTTAACTCCTGAGTCGGCATGCTTGTTGAGTCGGACACGAGATAAAGGAAGCATGAGTCGGAGCCGGTTTAACAAAGCTTGGAAGAGTTCGAGTTGGATGAGTCGTTCACGGGTTAATAGATGCATGAGTCGTTTCCGACCTAACGAAACTTGGAGGAACGAGCTACGACTTAACAAAAGGGGAGATGAGGCATCGAGATTGAGTCGTCTACGACTTAATGGGGCACGAGATAGCAAGGTCCGAGTTAACAACAATTCAAGCTGTATAAAGGAGGCAGATTTGAGTCGTATACGACTTAACGAAGAGGGCTTGAGTCGTATACGAGTTAACCAAGATCAGGAGAAGATGCTACGACCTAAAGACATTCGCATAAGTCGTCTACGACTTAACAGGAAGCGGCAAGGAGATGAGTCGGCCATAGAAGCAGATGGTTGTTGGCCTTGAGTCGTTAGGTCGGCAACGACCTAACTGCTGTAGTTTGAGTCGTGAGTCGTTATGTTTTTCTTGAGTCGTATGTAGTGAGTTTCTTAAGTCGGCATGTATGATGAGTCGTACTTGGTTGAGTCGGTCACTTTGTACAGTGTTGTAATGTGTTGAGTCGTCGGGTCTTGAGTCGGAGGAGTTGTATTGGTGTTGGGCTTGCTGAGTCGTGTAAGCGGAGTGGTGTAGTTAAGTCGGTGCCGACCTTGTATGAGTCGCTTGTAGTTCGGTCTGTTGTAAAAGGGTGGAGGCGCATGTGTTAAGTCGGTCACGACTTAAGTTGAGTCGTAAGTCGCTTGCCGACTTAAGGCACTGGGTCAGAAAAGTCTATAAATAGCGTATGTGTTGTACATTTTTTTTGGTTGTTGATTTTGAATAAAATTTCTCTTTTGTTAGCTTTGTGCTTTCATACCAATTGGTAGTTGAGTGTAATCTCCTATCTCCTCTTTCGGTTAATCGAGTGCGCTCGATTCAACGATCGTAGAAGCCGATTCACGGAATCTAGTGCGCTAGATCAACGTGCGAAGAATCGTAGATCTTTGAACACGGTATAGTGCGCTATCAACGTGTTTGAGATAGCTAGAGTTCGGTATCTTTGGATCAACGAACTTGGGCATTTTGGTATCCTCAACTCACCGATTGCTACATTTCATCGATTGAAGTTTTGTTCGAATTATCCGCTGCATCAGTTTTGGTATCAGAGCCATACTTAGCCAATCATAGCTAAGTTTGATTCTTGGAGCCAAGTTTTTGAAGTTTTTGAAGTTGAAGGAGTTCATCGTGTTCATATTGAAGTTGCATCAAGTTAGGAGTGTTTGATCCATTTCATTTTGGATCGAGGAGTTGGACTTTGTTTGGATTTTGACTTGGAGTTTTTGCGCGCCAAGGAGTTTGAATTTGAAGAAGGCCGTGTATACTTGGGAGTAGCCGTGCCTTGTTGATTGCATTTAAGTGTTTGTAGTAGGTGGCCAAGACAAGTCATAGCGAGTCAAAGTAGAGCCGACCTAACTTGAACCGAGTTAGTGTGAGCCGTGAACATCTATTGCCGATCTAAGGTTGAGCCTAGATTGCTTTATTGTGTGAAATTTTGAAGTATTGTGTTCAATTTGTTGAAGTTTGTGAAGTTTACAACCATGCCACCAAGGAGAGCTAACCGACATCAAAACGTTGAAGCTTTGTATCGTAGAGAAGAAGCCGAGCTTATGGAACAACGTATTAATGAAAAGTTTGATGAAGGCATTGGTAAATTGGAGAGATTGATGACTGATTTGAATCAAAGGAGGAGATCACCAAACTCGAACCATGGAGGAATCCGAGTTTCGCCATTGGTTACGGAAGCGAGGAGGGTATCACCACATTCTTGTAGAGATAGAAGAGAAACATCAATTTCATCACGAAGAGATCATCATGACTATGCACATGAAGAAAGAAGAAGTCATCGAGAATTTGACCATGAAGCATATAGAGATGAAGAGAGACATAGTCAAAGAAGCATGCATGAGAGAAGGGATGATGTTAGTCGAGATCGATGTAGGCGTACCTTTGATTTTGTTGAAGAGGGTGATAGAGCAAGTATTCCTTATAGAGATCGAGACCAAATTCGAAATTCTTATCGAGATGTTGAAGATGATAGACGATGGGAATCGGGTATGAAGATGGAGATTCCGGAGTTTAAAGGCGGGATGGTTGCTGAGGAGTTTCTTGATTGGTTGTCTAATGTGGAGGAGATCTTTGATTTCAAGGAGGTGCCGGAGAATAGAAGGGTGAAGTTAGTTGCTACAAGGCTGAGGGGAAGAGCATTGGCATGGTGGCAGCAAACTAAACTTACTCGAGAACGAATGGGGAAGTCAAAGATAGAATCTTGGGAGAAGATGAAAAAGTTGATGAGATCTACTTTCTTACCTTACAACTACGAGTCACTTATGTACCAAAGGTTGCAGAATCTGAGGCAGGGGACAAAGTCTGTTAGTGATTATGCTGATGAATTTTACCAACTCATTGCCAGGAATGATATCATGGAAACAGAAGAACAGCTAACTGCTAGATTCATTGGGGGCTTGAGAATGCAGATCCAAGATATGGTTAATATGTTTGATCCTAGATCAGTAGCAGAGGCACATCAGAAAGCGTTAGCTTGGGAGAAACAAGGAAGGCGTGGAGGTGGTGTGTTTACTAATTCCAATAATCAAGCAAGGGGCGTTGGCGGAAGTTCTAGTGTTCCTAAACCTGTTACAAAGCCAGTGGTGAAGGAGGCAGAGAAAGCGAAGGCTAGTAGTGTTTTCAAATGTTATAATTGTCAGGAGTTGGGTCACAAAAGCAACGAATGTCCGAAGCCGAAGAAGAGAACCATGGTTGCAGAGGTTGAGGCAGATGATGGTGAGGAGGCAGAGTATTCAAATGTACCTTATATTGAGGAGGAAGAAGAAGTGTCGGGAGATGAAGGATGTAATCTTATGATGAGGAGAAGTTGTTTGACACCAAAGCAAGAGGAGGATTGTAGTTGGCTGAGAAGCAATATTTTCCAATCGACATGTACTATTCTGGGAAAGGTCTGCAAGTTTGTTATTGATGCAGGAAGTTGTGATAATATTATTTCTACAGAAGCAGTGAGAAAGTTGAACTTGAAGACCGAGAAGCATCCTAAACCATATAAGCTAGCATGGTTAAGGAAGGGAGGTGAAGTAAAAGTGTGTCGAAGGGCTTGTGTTAATTTTTCGATTGGGAAGAAGTACAAAGATGAAATCTGGTGTGATGTCGTAGATATGGATGTTTGTCACTTATTGTTGGGCAGACCATGGCAGTTTGATAGAGCAGTTCAGCATGACGGTCGTGCCAACAGTTACAGTTTCATGTTCGAGGGTACTAAAATCACTTTGGTTCCTAAGAAGCAACAGCAGAAGGAGAACAAACTGGAGGAGATTGAAGAATTGAAAACTCTGTTGACTTTGAAGGAGTTTGTTAAAGAAGTGGAGGAAGAACCGGAAGTATTTTTGTTGATTGGGAGAGAGAGTAGTGAAGAAGTTGAGATTCCCGAAGAAGCAAAGCCAGTTTTGGAAGAGTTTGAAGATGTCTTTCCAGAGGAGTTACCAAAGGAGTTACCACCACTTAGAGACATTCAGCATCAGATTGATCTTGTTCCGGGGGCAGTGTTACCACATCGACCACATTATCGTATGAGTCCGAAGGAACATGAGGAATTGAGAAGGCAGGTGGAAGAGTTGCTTGAACAGGGTCGTATTCAGGAAAGTTTGAGTCCATGTGCTGTGCCAGCATTGTTGGTACCCAAGAAGGACGGAACTTGGAGGATGTGCACTGATAGTAGAGCTTTGAATAAGATCACTGTTCGTTATAGATTCCCTATGCCGAGGTTGGATGATTTGCTGGATCAGTTGAGTGGGGCAACTATATTCTCGAAGATTGATTTGAAGAGTGGTTACCATCAAATCCGAATCAGACCTGGAGATGAATGGAAGACAGCTTTCAAAACAAGAGAGGGGTTGTACGAATGGTTGGTTATGCCATTTGGTTTGTCAAATGCACCTAGTACATTCATGCGGGTGATGAATCAAATCTTTAGACCATTCATTGGAAAGTTCGTCGTGGTTTATTTCGATGATATTTTGATTTATAGCAGGAGTACGGAGGAACATGTTCTACATCTGAGAGAAGTGTTGTTTATTCTTCGTGAAGAACAATTTTATGCTGCTACAAAGAAATGTGTGTTTATGACACCTAGTGTTTTATTCCTGGGGTATGTTGTTTCAGGGAAAGGTATTCAAGTTGACCAGAGCAAAGTTGAAGCAGTCAAGAATTGGCCACAGCCAAAGACAATTACAGAAGTGAGAAGTTTTCATGGGCTAGCGTCATTCTACCGAAGATTCATACCACACTTCAGTAGCGTGATGGCTCCAGTGACTGATTGCATGAAAGGGAAACAATTTGTGTGGTCAGAAGAAGCGGGGGTTGCCTTTGAGAAGATCAAGGAATTGTTGACGTCTGCACCAATTCTTGTTTTACCGAATTTTCAGTTATTGTTTGAATTGCATACTGATGCTTCGAAGGTTGGTATTGGAGGAGTTCTGAGTCAGAATGGGAAGCCAGTTGCTTATTTCAGTGAAAAGTTGTCAGGGGCGAAGATGAGATACAGTACATATGACGTTGAGTTTTATGCTGTTGTACAGGCTGTTAAGCATTGGAGACATTACTTATTTCAGAAGGAATTTGTTCTGTACACTGATCACGAAGCTTTGAAACATTTACAGGGGCAAGATAAGATTTCAGCAAGACATGCATCATGGATTGCATATTTACAGCAGTTTACTTTTGTCGTTAAGCACAAATCTGGGGTGACCAATCGAGTAGCTGATGCTTTGAGTAGGAGGAGTCATTTACTAACGACAATGAAGGTTGAAGTGACGGGGTTTGAAATGTTGCCAGAGATGCTTGAAGAAGATCCTTACTTTGTGAAATATGTTGAAAAAGTGAAGGATGGGAGTACCGATGAATTCATGTTGGTTGATGGTTTTCTGTTTAAAGGAAATCGATTATGTATTCCGGATTGTAGTCTGAGGATGAAAATTGTGAAGGAATTGCACGAGGAAGGACATGTGGGCCGTGATCGTACTTTGCAGTTGATTTCACAATCTTACTTTTGGCCATTGATGAGAAAAGAAGTTGAGAGATTTGTGGAGCGATGTCATATTTGCCAAGTTTCAAAAGGAACAGCAACGAATGCGGGGTTGTATATGCCATTACCAGTACCATCCAAGCCATGGGTTGATATTAGCATGGATTTCGTTTTGGGTTTGCCGAGAACTCAAAGGGGAAATGATTCGATATTTGTTGTGGTGGACAGGTTTTCAAAAATGGCACATTTTGTTGCTTGCAAGAAGACAGCAGATGCAGTTCGAGTAGCGCAGTTATTTTTCAAGGAGATTTATCGACTTCATGGATTGCCAGGATCTATTGTTTCTGATCGAGATACTCGTTTTCTGAGTCACTTTTGGCTGAGTTTGTGGAAAATGGTGGGAACGAAGTTGAATTTCAGCAGTGCTTATCATCCACAAACCGATGGACAGACAGAAGTTGTTAACAGGTCATTGGGAAATTTGTTGCGTTGTCTTGTACAGGATAATTTGAGAAGTTGGGACCTGAAACTATGTCAGGCAGAATTTGCTCACAATCATGCAGTTAATCGAAGCACAGGATTCAGTCCGTTTCAGATTGTTTATTCATGTTTACCCAGGGGACCGTTGGATTTAGCAGTTGTACCACAGTCAAAGAAAACAGTTAAACGAGCTGCTGATTTTGTTGATGAGCTGACGGAATGTCATAAAGTCGTTCAGGAACGATTGGAGAAATCGAATGAGAAATATAAGAAGTTTGCAGATTCGAAACGACGAAATGTTGAAATTAAAGAAGGTGATTTAGTTTATGCTGTGTTAACAAAGGATCGATTTCCAGTGGGTGCTTATAACAAGTTGAAAGCGCGAAAAATTGGTCCAGTTGAAGTTTTGAAGAAGATTAACGAGAATGCTTATCGATTACAATTACCAGATGATGTTTATACTTCTGATGTGTTTAACGTTAAACATTTAATTCCGTATCGTAGAAATGAACATTTTGATGAGAAAGAATTTGCAAATTCGAGGTCGAATTTTTCTCAACCAGGGGAGGATGATGCAGCAAGGCATATAGGAATTCAGAAGTTAAACCATATTCAATCGTGCACGAATCAAGGAGCTTCGGATTTAACTCCTGAGTCGGCATGCTTGTTGAGTCGGACACGAGATAAAGGAAGCATGAGTCGGAGCCGGTTTAACAAAGCTTGGAAGAGTTCGAGTTGGATGAGTCGTTCACGGGTTAATAGATGCATGAGTCGTTTCCGACCTAACGAAACTTGGAGGAACGAGCTACGACTTAACAAAAGGGGAGATGAGGCATCGAGATTGAGTCGTCTACGACTTAATGGGGCACGAGATAGCAAGGTCCGAGTTAACAACAATTCAAGCTGTATAAAGGAGGCAGATTTGAGTCGTATACGACTTAACGAAGAGGGCTTGAGTCGTATACGAGTTAACCAAGATCAGGAGAAGATGCTACGACCTAAAGACATTCGCATAAGTCGTCTACGACTTAACAGGAAGCGGCAAGGAGATGAGTCGGCCATAGAAGCAGATGGTTGTTGGCCTTGAGTCGTTAGGTCGGCAACGACCTAACTGCTGTAGTTTGAGTCGTGAGTCGTTATGTTTTTCTTGAGTCGTATGTAGTGAGTTTCTTAAGTCGGCATGTATGATGAGTCGTACTTGGTTGAGTCGGTCACTTTGTACAGTGTTGTAATGTGTTGAGTCGTCGGGTCTTGAGTCGGAGGAGTTGTATTGGTGTTGGGCTTGCTGAGTCGTGTAAGCGGAGTGGTGTAGTTAAGTCGGTGCCGACCTTGTATGAGTCGCTTGTAGTTCGGTCTGTTGTAAAAGGGTGGAGGCGCATGTGTTAAGTCGGTCACGACTTAAGTTGAGTCGTAAGTCGCTTGCCGACTTAAGGCACTGGGTCAGAAAAGTCTATAAATAGCGTATGTGTTGTACATTTTTTTTGGTTGTTGATTTTGAATAAAATTTCTCTTTTGTTAGCTTTGTGCTTTCATACCAATTGGTAGTTGAGTGTAATCTCCTATCTCCTCTTTCGGTTAATCGAGTGCGCTCGATTCAACGATCGTAGAAGCCGATTCACGGAATCTAGTGCGCTAGATCAACGTGCGAAGAATCGTAGATCTTTGAACACGGTATAGTGCGCTATCAACGTGTTTGAGATAGCTAGAGTTCGGTATCTTTGGATCAACGAACTTGGGCATTTTGGTATCCTCAACTCACCGATTGCTACATTTCATCGATTGAAGTTTTGTTCGAATTATCCGCTGCATCATTACTGCATGTATATGTGTTTGACATCCTATAACCACCTCTGTTTTAAGGATAGCAACATCAAAAATTTAATGATTTAAGTATATTTTGTCTGTTGCAAATTCTTCTCTGAAACTTAGTTGTATTGCTATGTGATAAGTATGAGTACTGTATTATGTATCTCTGGGTTCTCTCTGTTTTAGTTTCAGGTTTAAAAATCCTCAACCAAATTCCCTTTTGTTCTTAATTCCAGCTTAACAGGACATAGGTTAACATAAACTGTTTGTATGAATGAAGACTTGAATTTAAATATTGTGTAAGAGTAAAACAATGTTCTTTGTTCTGGAAAACATAATATTACAGGAGAAAACTAAATTTAAGTTAAAACTCAGTGGATTTAATTCATGAATTCAGGGTTATGGATCGAACATACATACCATAATATGATTTTTAAAATGAATATCATGTTTTCTAGTCATGTATTTTAGGTGCAGTTTACCTTTGTTCAAAAATTGGTTTTTGGGTGATTCTTGGTGTTCTATGCAACTGGAGGAGGTCAGGTTGGGTGAGAAGGTGGAGGAGCTTACCAGGGTGTGGGGAAAAATGCTCGGTGATGGGTCTGAACACGGTGGCGATGGTGGCGGTGATTTATTGTCTGCAACCCTAGTTTTTAGGGTGTTTGAATTTTTGATCGTTGTGGCCTCTACTGTGCATCGAGTTGCACGAGACTTCGTAGGGTGGTAGATTGGTCGAAGGCGAGTCCATGGCCGGAGTTATGGACCATCTGGTGGTCGGGGTTGGCAGAGGGAGGCGATGACAGATTTGGTAGGGAATGTGGTGTTTTAATTCCAGGTTCTGGTTTTTCCTCTTTTTAATTTGAGGTCGTGGCGTTGGATTCTGGGGGTTGTGGTGGAGTCTGGTGGTAGTCAGTGGCATGGTGGAGCATATGAGGGTGGTCGGAGATGGCTGGGGCCACGGTGCATGTGCACCGTGCCAGTAAAGTGTGTTGGGTTTTTCTTTGGTGGTGAGCAGGATTTTAACTCGGGGAGATGCAAGTTTATTCCAGGGTTTGACACGAAGTAGAGGTAGGGGAGACTCGAAGTAGTTTTTGCATCTCTCGGGTCAGATTTGTTTTCCAGTTTTTCTGTAAACTTGCAGTAGCATTGTTTCAAAAACAAATTCAACCGGAACCTATTTATAAATAAGTAATGGAAGTAAATAAAGTGTAAATCTAGATGAAGTTTGAAAACAAATTTACTGTTGAATTCAAATTTAAATGAAAATAAAGTTTAAAACAATCAAATATGGGTTTCAACCTGACAGTTTCAAGTTTTAAATGTAATTTAAAATCTGAATCAAAACTTAAACTGTGTTTGAAGTTAAAAGTTCAAAAATATAAATTCAAGTGAACTTTTGAATATAAGTTTTAGAAACGAATTTGGATTTTTTTTAAAATCAAGAATTACAAATCAAGTTTTCCAAAAGCAAGTTAAACCCAAATTTTAAATTCAAAGTTAGACTAATGAAATCAAAAGTGTTAAACCCAAATCAAATTAATGAACTCAAAACTGAAAAATAAATCAGATTTAAAATCTAAATGTATAAAGAAAAATTAAATTCAAATAGTTCGTTTTAAAAGTCATTGTTTCCAAATAAATGTTTGAATTGGTTTTTACAAAGGTCTTTTGAATGGGAGTTAAATAAATTGTTTTAACTTGGGAATTTGCAAGTTTAAATTCAAATTAAGATTCAAGCAGTTGAAGTTATGGGTCTTTCCTATATAAGTCTATATATGAGAAGTAAATGTTATTTATAGGATTCTGAATTGAATTAAAATTTGAAAATGTTTGAATAAGAACCATTTTGAATCTTAAATTCAAAATGAAATTTTGAATTTAAATTTGAAATGTAATGTTCTGAAATACTTAGATACTAATAAAGTCATAAATAAAGAAATGAATTATGTTAGGGATTATTAAGATATTTAAAATAATCAAATGATAGGTTAATTAAGAATGACTTATGTATTTAAGTTATAAATTAATAATTTAGATTAAATTATAATTAGAGATCAAGTAAGAAGTAGATTAAGAAAAGTTATAAATTAAAGAAGATAATTAATTAAGTTATTAATTAATTAATATATGTGATTAATTTTGGATAATTAATTAGATTCATTAATTAATCTATTATAAATTGATAAATGTAATTATTTGATAAAAGTAATAAAGAAATTAATTACTTATTGTAATTAATTTGATAAAATGATTTATTTAAGTTAATTAATTTAATTTAATTAATTTAAGAAATCGTTTGATGATTTGATATGTGTAATCACTTAGTGTATTCAATGGAGCATAATTACTTGAGGAAGTAATTAATATAATTACTGAATGTAATTAGTGAAGAGGATGTGTTAAAGAAGTAATTGGGATAATTACTTTTGTAATTAATCAAGGGATTAATTAAATGGAGATAATTAGTTATGGGATAATTAATTTGGTAATAAGTAATTAAGGGTAGTTAATTACTGGTTGATATTAATCAAGGTGATTAATAATTGCGTTTTATTAAGAATTAATCACTTAATGTAATTAAATTAAACAAAGTAATTTAATTTAAATATAAATTAGAGATCATTAATTAATGTAATTAATGATGAAATTAAGAATACTTTAATTAAGAAATAATAAATAATGTAGCGATTAATTAAAGAAAATGTAATTAATTGTATTTAATTATAAATAAAGTAATTAAATGTCAATTACTATAAATGATTTAGAACAATTAATTTGTAGAATTAATTAAAGACTAATTACTTATTGTAATTAGACGGTGATTAATTGAAGAAGTTAATCAAGATAAATATCTAGAAATTGATTAATTAAGTTGATTTAATTTAATAGTTGTATAAGCAAGATTTGTAGATGAAGTAATTAATTTAATTTACTTTAAATCAATTAGAAATAGAAGTAGTTAATTTGATTCATTTTAAATTAATTACGAAATGGTATGATTATAAATCATTGCTTATGGATGAATGATAGTGATATTTTATTTGATGGTTGTGCATTCAGATCTGACTTGAATAATATCTATGTGATATGGATGCTTGATTTAAAGTATGATAATATTTAATTATCTGTTTTGATGAAAATATGAATTATCTTTTTATGATGATGTGATTATCTATTGTGATATTATGAATTATCCATATGTGTGTATATTGATGATATTGAATTAAACTGTTAAGACTAAATAGACAACTTGGCCTTAAAAGACACGTTTTGGATTTCGATGAGACCGGGATCGGGTTTTCCGCATTAGGAACATCCTAAAACCACATCGTTTCCAAATTAACGATAGGTCGTGAATCTGAAGGAAGATGAAGTTTCAGAGTGCAAGGGTTATCGTCGTTAACTCTGAGGGTGATTCCAAAATGAGTGTAACGAGATAATGCCTTCGGTTTCGTTCGAACCTGGAACGAACTTGTATGGATTGAATGCTTTCAACACATCGTCAGGCGGGCGATGAGCATTCTAAGAAATGTATTCTATAAAGGTAATCGTAGCCTCAAGCCTCATCAACCGGGAATGGCTAAAACAGGGGAGGTGTAGCAAGGTTAGGTGGGTCATGCCCAAGCAGGACAAGGATATTCCCCTGTCTAGATGTCCCTTTTTATTTCGGCTTAGTGGGCAGTAGCGACGGCTATCTGCGGGGTTATCTTGTTCGGGACTGTTCAGTAAGGAATGGTTCCGGCCTTGTGTTGCAGGGGATGAAGGGAGTAATCCTCGGTACGGTGATCTAGGCCCCGTACTGTGACGGGCGGTACCCCAGTGGCCTTGCCATTGTATGGAATCCACAATTCAATAAGTGCCAACGGTTTTGATTGTATTACCCACTTTTGTGGCTAGTAGCTGGAATTTAATAGATGTAACAATTTCGGCTATTTTCTATTTACTTGAAAACCCTAGACCTATTATAATATCATAGAATTTCCTATCAAATGTTTTGGTTAGCGTAAGGTAAAAACTTTTCCATGTTTATGTGTGGGGAGTCTTACGTGATACCTTTTGTTTTCAAAAGATTTTCAAAGTTAAGCAACTTTAACCTGTTACTCATACCAGACCCATGTCTGACCCGGAGTTTATTTTTGTTTTTCATAAACTCTCGGGTACCCAAATTTTTTACGGGTAGCCAAGGGATTCAGGTTAGCTTTGACGAATTCTG
The DNA here is from genome assembly GCA_030765085.1 of Allium cepa. Classification (NCBI taxonomy): domain Eukaryota; kingdom Viridiplantae; phylum Streptophyta; class Magnoliopsida; order Asparagales; family Amaryllidaceae; genus Allium; species Allium cepa. The sequence goes on along the minus strand of CM060938.1, from coordinate 946,919,385 downwards.
GAGGAGCAGTGGAGCAGGAGGCTTCAGTGTTGTAGATATATATATTTATGGTTCCGCTGTGTTGATATCTCTGAGTCGTATTCTCTGTGTTGACTTGTATATTGAGTTGTATAACTAGACAGGTGTTTATAACTGTCTAGTATGTGATATATTGTTTGTATAACTCTGATTGATGTTATATATTATGTAAATACTTATGTGATTATTATAATTTAATCGTTCCGCTGTGAGATTCTGATGTTGTTGTTCTTTCTTCTCTATCCTTTCTATTTTCTCACCCCTTTCTTTCTTCAAGACGAAGCGGTTTTCTGGGCATAGAAAGCCGGGTCGTCACAATAGGTATTCCATATTCAATGCTAATTTTATTTATTACGTTAATATACGCCTATTTACATTTTAATTTGAATGAATATTACGTTTTTAAATGTGTACTTCTATCCATTGAACACATTAATTAAGGTTTTTAAATACTTTACATTCTATAAATTTTCAACATTAAAATTTTCATTCTATAAATTTCTATACATACTTTACGTATTAATTAATTAACATAATTTGAACTTTATTTCAAATAAATTCATTGACCAATTAATTAGGTAATTTATAATAGTTGTATCCTTAACTTTATTTCCAAATATCGTACTACCTAATTTCCTTTAATTGCAATTTGATTTCCAAAACTTATGAAACATACTAAAGAAATAAATATATATATTGATTGATTCATTTTTCTCATTCATTACTTTAATATACCCCTTTTAACAACTCCTAACCATTGTCTTTACATTTCACACAAATGTAACATTTAATTACATTTATTACAATTTGATGTTGGCATTTATTTCCATATTACTGATTGCATTCACTTATATTCTATCCTTTTACTTTACTTTTTACTTCTTACAACCTTTTTCTTTTATTCATTGGTTTAAATGGTTATTTTAGTTATTCCTTTATTACTTACAAATCTTATTTCATTCATGAATGCCATCATTTATCAATCATTACATAATTTCATTTATTAATATTCATGTTATTCGTATCATTCATGTTTAATTGAATTTCTTTGCATATTAATTCATTTACTAAAGTTTACAATCATTTATTTATATTACATACCTTCTTATTATATTAAATTAGCAGCATTTCAATTATACTTCTGATTATAACATTTCATTAATTAATTCAATATTCTCGTTTGTTTCTTTTATTAAACTTATAACCAAGTATGACAATTTTCATAATTTCAATTGATTGCACTTACATTTTGAATTTGTAAATCATAATTTCAATTGTTATATTTAAATTTATAACATTTGCTTCATTATAACTTCCAATATTTTTATTTCTTCCCAAATTTAACTGCAAAATTTAAATTAAACTAACAAATTTATTAAACAAAATTTACGGGTCGTTACACTCTCCCTCACTCCAAACTTTTCGTCCCCGAAAAGACAAAGGAGGGAAAAGAATAATTAAATAAACAATACGTCTTATTCAAAATATTAACTTTATAAACAAATAATGTACAAAATTTATTACTTTAAATAAAATATACCTATTTTATAACCATTAAATCTTTTATACTTAAATAAATAAAGTTTGGAAAACATTTTCAAAAATTTTCTAAGTCCAAAATTTAAGGAAAATTTTGGCAAAGTCTCCTTTGTACGGGGAGGCTCAGGAGAAAATATAATATTAAATATTACAGTATATAACATATAATATCCAAAATATTATATCCCAACACGGGAAACAATATAATAACGCTATAAAACGTAATCCAAAAACATACCTATTTGTCGGGCAATAACGCTTTAATTATGAAACCAAAAGCAGTAGCAATTGTTTCCATAACCTGTATTTCACTTATATAATCCAAAAGAGTTAACAATTATACAATTAAAATATTAAAGTTGTTTCACCATAAACAAATAAATCAATACAATCCAACAACTACTTGCAACAAGGCATACAACTATCACATAAAATTTTACACAAATCAACATTCATTCATATCAAACGAACAATTTGTTGTTCGGGTTCAACTTTAAATTGTACAGAATGAGGAATAAACTATCAAGTGCATCATTTACTCAACAGTCTTAGATGAAACAAAATAGATTATTTATTCATCCAAATAATTTTAAATTTCCTTACCCAAACAACCATAACCAAAACAACAACCATTAGTTTATTCTTATTAATTCTATTCATTTTCATTTATTGCGTACAATTATTCATTTTCATTTATTTTTTTGCATTACAATTATGCATTTCACAATTTCATTTATTTATTTAATTCTTACATTTCTATTGTATTTAATTTATAGTAACATTTTAATTATAGTTAAATTTATAACTTTATAACATCAATTCTTATAAATAAAGAATTTCATTAATTACTTTCATTACCTCAAGTTAATTACTTGTATAATATCTATTACCTTTTCTTATTAACATTTTCAACTTTTTATATCTTTTAGTAAGTTATATATATGCCTTTAAGAATGTAATTGAAAGTTATACAAGTTTTTCTCAATTAATTAATGGTTCAAAAATTATATCTTTCGTTTTATAAGATTACAATTTCTTTTTATTTATAACTTAGCATTAAATCTCTTGTTTTCTTTAGAGGTTTCAATTACTATTTTCTTACGTTCAAATTCACTACAATAACTTAAACTATTAATTAATGGAAACTTAAGAATTAAATACCGGGTTTTATTTAAAAATCATTTTAAAATAATAGATAAACATATGCTTTCACTTAATATATCCAAATATATTTAAAACAATTTAAAATTTATATTTATTTATCAAAAATGGATCTATAGTAAACTAATACAGTGGTCTTCCCACTTCGAAACTCGAAAATGAATGTCGATGATGCGTGCACTCATCACCGAAATTATTTTCCAGCAACAGAGAGGGGAGTACAACTTATTTCTTTCCAAAATTTCTTTTAAAACATTTCTTTCAAATTATATTGAAATATTTATATCATAAATGTAACGACCAGCCTTTTTGGACAGTTTAAACCGACGATCAAATACCCATGTCGATTCCAAACCATTAAAAGGGCAGATAGTTATTGGGGTAATTAAGAAAAGAAAAGGAAGGGGAATAAAGGAAATGAAACAACACAGAATCTCACAGCGGAAGGCTAAAGTATAATAATAAAATAACAGTTCATGAAGCTGTTAATTAAATGAATACATTTGAAATGAATACATTTGATTATTATTATACAATATTTATCAGAGTTACATACACAGCAAATATCATACAACAATGCAGCGGAATGGAATGAATATAATAGTAGTACATAATATACCAAATCTTCGTCTTCATCCTCCAGCAATAGATCCTCAAAAATCTGAAAACTCAGGACTGACCCGAGCGTAATGAAAAGACAAAACACTCGAGTCAGGACTAAAATATCCTTATGAAAGTTAAATCAATCGTAAATAAATATGAGTGTAACGGCGTCAGAGATGTTTACGGGGTTTGACATCTCATATCCAGTGTCAACGTGCGTGCAATAACTTAAGAGATGTTACGGGATTTTCCATCTCTCAAGGATCCGTGAAACTATCTACTATGTAGTAATATACGCTAAGTAGATAATGCCTATTAGTAATATAAAGTATCAAAATAGCGTTAAGGCGTTACCATAATCCCCCTTAACACATTTTATATTCCCAAAAGCATATACAAAACCGTAGTTTCCCCAAAACCGGAAGTCACCAGAGGGCAATCCATATACTCAAGGTACAAATCAAAACGTAGTGGTCGCGAATAGGATAATCAGTATGACAAGGTACATGAGGCAATACCAACTAGGATACTAGTAGTTGCGTGATCCGGACTGATGCTGGGCATAGCCAGCAGCTACCCCAACACCGCGAAACAACACTCCCAAATCAAGGGGTGCACCCAAATCGCATCACAAATGTAATAGATATGGTATCGAAGAAGTGTGTCCGCTAGAGGTGGCGAACCTCAATGGCCCGGCGCGGCTCCTGTTTTAGTCATGTCAGGGGTCATCCAATAATCGTTCTCTTTCTTCAGTCAACGCGTTCACCATACCATCCACTTCATTCTGGATCATCACTCCGCGAATAATAGTTATTAAAGTGGTTTTCGGTATCGACAGAGAGTATGTCCATATCCGATCCCGGTCTCTTTAATAACTACGTATTATTACACCTTTGGCTCTTTATATTTCAAATCGATTCATAATTGATATCAAAATATCATATTCGCTTCAAAAATCAAATCCATTCAAATATCATCGTATCTTTCAAAATATCAAATTTCATATTTAAATTCAAGATTTAAATATAAACATTTCACCTTATTGACCAACTTAGGATTTTAGAAAAATAGTTTTAAGTAGTTTAAAAGTAGTTTTAAATAATTAAAATAGTTAAAAACACTTAAAATCTTTAAAATGGATTTACAATAGATAAATTAGTTTAAAATAATTTAAATTGGGTTAAGTAGATTTAAAATAGATTAAAATAGTTTAAGTATTCAAAATGGTTTATATAACAGAGTAATTTGGAAAACAAATTAAAACAGCTTCAAAATCAATCCATTTCAATTATAACTTCCCAATTCAAATCAATTTCAATTTCCATTCTACCGATTCAATTTCGATTTCAATTCAAAACAATGTCAACTTTTACTTCAAATCAATTCAATTCTACATTCACCTTTAACTAATTCAATTTCAATTTATATCGATTTGGAGCTTGATTTCTCAAAATATCAATTTATAACACTTAACAAAATTTCCAACAATATTCAAGTTTAAATCCAAATTCCAAATATGATTCAATTCCAAACTCGATTTCACAATATCATTTTCATATCACTTTTACTTAGTAATATTCAAAGCTCGAAATAATGTTCAATCTTTAAAACAAATAAATTTTAGAAATTCAATCATATCCCAATTTTAATTCCAAAGTCTCAACTTAATTATTTAACAAAATTCCTTCAACCAAAATTTATTTCAACATCCCAAACTAAATTTTTCGATGAATTCAATTTCTATAAATTGATTTCTATTTATACCTTTTAAATCAAAACATTTAAATAAATTTCAAATCGACGATTTTAAAATTTATTAATTTAGCCAATTCGGTGTCCGTATATAATTTTCTATCCTATGGCCAAGTAATTATTTATTTCAATTGAATGTCAGGGATGAATATATATTACTTAATTTAAATCACAGTATCATATGTATGCATAACAGGATATATATAAGCAAGTAAACATCCAAACATTCAAATATCAACCAATAACATCCATCGACATACATCATCCAATAAACAATACAATTCATAGCAATTTCATAGTTATCAGTGTCAGGTAATTTAATCGCAATTCAATTTCAATTTCAACTTAAATTTAACTGTCAATTTAATTTCAACGATTAATTCAAATGACAATCTATATGACAATTAAATTTTATCAAACAATGACAAATAAAAACATAACACTTCATAATGTCAATTTAACTAGCATAAAGATATTTAGTACGTTGTGAGCGTTATAAAACACTCACCTTGATTTTCCGATTTTAAATCAAATCGAACGACGTTCGATTTAACCCAAAATTTTCTCTAGCTCCAAACGACTCCAATCGACTCCAATCCAACTCCATAGCGTAGAGCTCGTTGTTACGATTCCACCGCAACTGATTTCGCATTTTTCCGATCTCGTATGAAGAAAATACAGCAATTTAAATATTACACAATTTAAATTACAATTTTATATTACAATTTATATTTTGTTTTCACCCTTAACTCATCGTAGCCGTTCGCTTGAAAATCTCCAGATCTTGGTCGCGTTGTGTTCTTCTTCTCACGCGTGAACCCTACGTTATTCCCAGACCAACCAACCCACTTGCCACCGTTAGGGTTTCAATTTTTCGAGCCCCTCCGAGCCGCTTGAAGGTGATCAAGGACCACCATGCTAAAGGCCATTGCCTCCTCTATCAACGCCAAGAGCACCATCGAGCTCGGCCTCGCCAATGCACGGGAAAACGTGCTTGAAACCCACACGAACGCGCCAGCCTCCCTCCCTCTACGCTCCATAAAACTCGATCATGACCGTTTATCCTATAGAACTCACGTAGCTCAATAATTCCCTAGTTGATAACTTCTCGATTCGACGCATAGATTTGGAGAAAATGAGGGATGAAGGGGATTGATTTTCGGCCATCAATATGAAGTGGCGGCTGAAGTTATTTGCTAGGGTTAGGGTTTTAAAAATAATAATATAATGAAGCGCTTTTATAGAGACGACGAACACTATTCATCCCGGGTTTTCCGAACTCCGATTTACGCGCGGTGACCGGCGTTTCTAGGGTTTATCCCACGTTCCGGACACAATGGAATAGGTTTCGAAAGCTAATTCGATCGTATGTGTGAGTTACGGCAATAAACGATCAATTTTAAATTAAACCGATTAAACGAATTTCTATGCGTTTTGGCTTGCCCCGGACAAACGGTAAATCCGTTTGACTTGAAATTTGAAACCTTACAATAATATCACATTACGGATCCAATGAAACTGGTTTCGTCTAAATCCGAGATCGTTTGAAAAATGACTATTTTAACCCGCCAAATTAATATTAAAACAATTTCAACGCGTTTCGAGCTGCCATGGTCAAACCGTAATTCCGATTGATACGAAAATTGAAATCTGGTAATAACTAACTATTACGGACCCAATGGAACTTGTTTCGTTCAATTCTGAGACTGTTCAAAAATTAGCTATTTTACAGTCGATAATTAAATATTAAAATATTCAATTTTCACAAATTAACTCAAAATTTAATTTTAAAATTTCTATAACATTCTTATAACTCCAATATGATAAGATAAAATTTTACAAATCATTTCAATCATATTCAACTCGATTTTCAATTATTTCTGAAATTTAACTTATTAAATTATCGATTTAATTACCTAATTAAATCCAATATTCGAAAGGTAAATTATTCGACTGTTTAATTTCAATATAAAATTCCCAATTTTATATTATTAACTTTTAAATCAAATTTCAATTGTTCACAAATCCTATTTTTAATTTCACAGTAATTAACAATCTTTTACAAGGCAGTTTTCCATTATAGATCCAATATAAAAGATTAGATTAGATTCAGCGTTCAATTATATTGTAATTCAAATTCAAGTTATTTAATTTCAGATGAATTCTTTTATTTCGATTTACACTTTCATAAATGAATCAACCATTTACTTATGCATTATTATCAATGGTTTATAATTCATTTACTTTCATTTTCTTCAGCAATCATCTTATTTAAATTCACAATAATATTAAATTATATTCATTTACGTTGATTTCCATATTATAACTTCAATATTAAATGTAACATTTTATTTATCCTTTGTTTACAATCATAACCAATTTGGTTTACAATCACATTCAATTCATTATCTATATTCACTATAAGTCAACATCCATATTTCATTTACAAATAAGTTATTTCAGAATTCAGTTTTGTATTTTAACTTGTAATTCACATTTAACAACACAAAATTTTATTTCCTTCGGGTTTTGTTTTTCTCTATCAAATTTTTTTTTTTTTTTTTTTATTTTAATTCGTATTTTTAAAGTGTTAAAAATACGGGTCGTTACATTCTCCCCCACTTAAAACTTTTCGTCCTCGAAAAGGAACGGAGAAGGGAAAAGAACTAAGTATAGAATTCAACATTAGATGTATTATATTCGAAATTCTCTACTTATAAAATAATGAAATTCCATTTATAAAGTCATTACTACGCTTTTACTAAGTTATTCCAAACTCCTTTTAACTTTAAACGTTAGTTATCAAAACAAGTTATAAAAAAAAAATTTAAATCTTGAAAAATTTTCTAACACCCGGATTTACGGAAAATTTCGGCAGCACCTCCTTTGCGCGGCTAGGACCGAAAAAATTTCACAGTGGTAAAATTGCATGATGTACATCTCATTACAAGAATGAGGCATCCCAAAACATGGGGAACACAATAATATACCAAAACATAAACCGAAATCCGAGAACGTACCTTTTATTAAGCGTTTATTAGCAATTTAACTTACATTTTGCATTTTAGCGCAGAAGCGAGCTCCACAAGCGAAGCGCAACCCCTTTGCTACCTACTAAAATGCTCAATAACCAAGTTAGAACCATGCATATAAAGATAGATCAATACACTTAGCATAAACAACATACATATAACATGTTTAGCTCCAAAACTTAAATTCCAATTCCAGGACAGCAACGAAACTCAGTTTTTTTTTGGTCAGCAAAACGATAAAGTTTGACAATGGAATGTAAACAAAAGTTGTTGCATTCGTTTCAGGCTTTCCGGAATGTCCAAAATTATCAAATTCGGACCATCCGTCCAAAAGTTACGGCCGTTTTACTAAAATGATACGCTTCAGCCCCGAGCAATTAGTGCAGGCCTGAAATGTAATTTCAGATTTTCGACCTCTTAAATGACAGAAATAAGAAAAGCTTATAAAATAAAAGTTGGAGCTTAGGTTCTAAGCTTTCCAGAAAGTGCAAGATCGTCAAAATCCGATATACCAGTAAAAAGTTATGGTGAGAATACTAAGGTGCTTTAGATTTCTACTTCGCCCAGGCCAGCGACTAATATTGGTGTTTTAAGCCTAGTGGATGAAGGTATTTATCAAAACATTCTAAACAAAAGATGTAGCACAGTTTCTAGGGTTTCCGAAAAGTCCGAGATCGTCGAATTCCGTTTAGCCATTTAAAAGTTATGGTTGTTTTCGTTTCAGCATATACTGGACAATTTTGGTTTTTTTTTTTTCAAAAATTTTCTTTTATTATTTCAAAGTACAACCCATCAAAACTTCAAATTTTCTAAAGAACAATCGTAACCACAAAGTCATTTATTTTCTTATTCATCCATGCAATATGTTTACATTCAAATTTTTTTTCCGGTTTATTCTAGTTTGTTTCATTCACATTTTTAAATTCAAGTCAATTTGCTTCAATTTAAATTGAATTCAATCATATCTATTTCACTTTGCTTCAAATTTGAATTTAATTATTTTAAAATTTTATTTCATTTATTTAATTCCATTAACACCAATGAATTCTACTTAATCAATTACCATCCATCTAACAACCAATGCATATCAAACATTAACATCCATCCAAAATCTACACAAAATCAATTATACATATCCAAGTCAAATTTTAATTTCACACACTTCCAAGTTTATTAACATTTAGTTATATTCAAATTTAATTATTTTCCATTTAAAATTTTTATATTTCATTAATTTTAAACTTTTTTTTTCATACACTTGTATATATCATTCATTTTACCGCTTAAATTTCTTTTATATTTACAACTATCAATTAGATCTTCACATTTTATTTTTCACTCTCTCACTGGTATATTATTTCTCTACTTATCCTTATTAGCATTTTAAACCTTTTAAGTATTTGGTAAGTTATAGTTATGCAAATAGAATGTAGTTAAACAACATACAACTTCTTTCCATTTAAAGTTGAATTTTCAATTTATTAATTCTTAAGTCATTACTTAAATTTCACTATAATTTAATTTCACATTTACATTCACATATAGTATTTCCATTTTATATTAACATAATTGTGAATCTCCTTTAAATGTTAATTTAAATTCCAATCATTTACTAACAATTTTATTTATATTTGCAAACCATTAATTAAATGCACATTTCATTATTCAAACCTATACTCGTATATTATCCAATTAACAATCCATATAACATTTTGAACTTCTTAAGTATTTTGGTAAGTTATATCTATGCTATAGAATGAAATTTAATACTATGCGAGTTTTACAGTTTCAATTTTATTTTAAGTTCATAATTTCCTAATTCTAAGGATTTCTACTTCAATTGATATTTTCACTTAGCTCTTAGGTTCATTTCTCATTTCGCAATTCAGAAGTTCCTTAATGATTCAAGTCTAAATTCATTTCAATCATAAAAAAATCATTAATTATTAAAGAACTTAAGAATTCCAATCCCGGTTTCATTTCAAATCAAGGTTTGAAATAATATATACTTATATAATTTATATATCAAATCATACTATAGAGAATGCAAAACAAAATAAAATTTGAGTCAAAACAAGGTTTAGACAAGCTATTAAGTGGTCTCCCCCACTCGGACTCTCGAAAATAAACGCCGATGATGCGTGCACTCATCACCGAAATCATTTTCTAGCGTCAAGAGAAGGGAATATAACACTTATCATAAAAAAAATCCTTCGAAAACAATTTCAACTCAATTATACTATCATATAATACTCATATTATGTTTTTCATATTCTTGTAAGTCAATTTCAAGCACCAGAATTTAAATTCCCAAATCCAAGTTAAAATTCATTTATATTCATTATCAATTGTGTTTACAAGATTTCATTTTCCTAAATCCATTGTTATTTAATCAATTGTTGTAAATATTGACTGATCAAACAATAACGATAATAATCTAATATTATCATCTCCTAACAATCAATTCAATCAAAATGAATAAATATTCAAATAATTCTTTTATATAAAATATATTCCAAAACGATATTGTGTTGGTTTGTCCTATTCGAGTGTTTAGAAATTCCTATCGATGCCTTGGCGTCCCAAGTATTGACTAGAATTCATAAATACTCAACGGAACAAATTAACACAATATAAAACCATTTTATATCAAATAACAAGTACGCTCTCCCATATACACTCAACTCATTCATATAGTTTACCTCTATTTCAATGAGTTATTCCCCACTAGAGCCAAGGTTTATCGCTAAACCAAAGCTCTGATACCAACTGTAACGACCAGCCTTTTTGGACAGTTTAAACCGACGATCAAATACCCATGTCGATTCCAAACCATTAAAAGGGCAGATAGTTATTGGGGTAATTAAGAAAAGAAAAGGAAGGGGAATAAAGGAAATGAAACAACACAGAATCTCACAGCGGAAGGCTAAAGTATAATAATAAAATAACAGTTCATGAAGCTGTTAATTAAATGAATACATTTGAAATGAATACATTTGATTATTATTATACAATATTTATCAGAGTTACATACACAGCAAATATCATACAACAATGCAGCGGAATGGAATGAATATAATAGTAGTACATAATATACCAAATCTTCGTCTTCATCCTCCAGCAATAGATCCTCAAAAATCTGAAAACTCAGGACTGACCCGAGCGTAATGAAAAGACAAAACACTCGAGTCAGGACTAAAATATCCTTATGAAAGTTAAATCAATCGTAAATAAATATGAGTGTAACGGCGTCAGAGATGTTTACGGGGTTTGACATCTCATATCCAGTGTCAACGTGCGTGCAATAACTTAAGAGATGTTACGGGATTTTCCATCTCTCAAGGATCCGTGAAACTATCTACTATGTAGTAATATACGCTAAGTAGATAATGCCTATTAGTAATATAAAGTATCAAAATAGCGTTAAGGCGTTACCATAATCCCCCTTAACACATTTTATATTCCCAAAAGCATATACAAAACCGTAGTTTCCCCAAAACCGGAAGTCACCAGAGGGCAATCCATATACTCAAGGTACAAATCAAAACGTAGTGGTCGCGAATAGGATAATCAGTATGACAAGGTACATGAGGCAATACCAACTAGGATACTAGTAGTTGCGTGATCCGGACTGATGCTGGGCATAGCCAGCAGCTACCCCAACACCGCGAAACAACACTCCCAAATCAAGGGGTGCACCCAAATCGCATCACAAATGTAATAGATATGGTATCGAAGAAGTGTGTCCGCTAGAGGTGGCGAACCTCAATGGCCCGGCGCGGCTCCTGTTTTAGTCATGTCAGGGGTCATCCAATAATCGTTCTCTTTCTTCAGTCAACGCGTTCACCATACCATCCACTTCATTCTGGATCATCACTCCGCGAATAATAGTTATTAAAGTGGTTTTCGGTATCGACAGAGAGTATGTCCATATCCGATCCCGGTCTCTTTAATAACTACGTATTATTACACCTTTGGCTCTTTATATTTCAAATCGATTCATAATTGATATCAAAATATCATATTCGCTTCAAAAATCAAATCCATTCAAATATCATCGTATCTTTCAAAATATCAAATTTCATATTTAAATTCAAGATTTAAATATAAACATTTCACCTTATTGACCAACTTAGGATTTTAGAAAAATAGTTTTAAGTAGTTTAAAAGTAGTTTTAAATAATTAAAATAGTTAAAAACACTTAAAATCTTTAAAATGGATTTACAATAGATAAATTAGTTTAAAATAATTTAAATTGGGTTAAGTAGATTTAAAATAGATTAAAATAGTTTAAGTATTCAAAATGGTTTATATAACAGAGTAATTTGGAAAACAAATTAAAACAGCTTCAAAATCAATCCATTTCAATTATAACTTCCCAATTCAAATCAATTTCAATTTCCATTCTACCGATTCAATTTCGATTTCAATTCAAAACAATGTCAACTTTTACTTCAAATCAATTCAATTCTACATTCACCTTTAACTAATTCAATTTCAATTTATATCGATTTGGAGCTTGATTTCTCAAAATATCAATTTATAACACTTAACAAAATTTCCAACAATATTCAAGTTTAAATCCAAATTCCAAATATGATTCAATTCCAAACTCGATTTCACAATATCATTTTCATATCACTTTTACTTAGTAATATTCAAAGCTCGAAATAATGTTCAATCTTTAAAACAAATAAATTTTAGAAATTCAATCATATCCCAATTTTAATTCCAAAGTCTCAACTTAATTATTTAACAAAATTCCTTCAACCAAAATTTATTTCAACATCCCAAACTAAATTTTTCGATGAATTCAATTTCTATAAATTGATTTCTATTTATACCTTTTAAATCAAAACATTTAAATAAATTTCAAATCGACGATTTTAAAATTTATTAATTTAGCCAATTCGGTGTCCGTATATAATTTTCTATCCTATGGCCAAGTAATTATTTATTTCAATTGAATGTCAGGGATGAATATATATTACTTAATTTAAATCACAGTATCATATGTATGCATAACAGGATATATATAAGCAAGTAAACATCCAAACATTCAAATATCAACCAATAACATCCATCGACATACATCATCCAATAAACAATACAATTCATAGCAATTTCATAGTTATCAGTGTCAGGTAATTTAATCGCAATTCAATTTCAATTTCAACTTAAATTTAACTGTCAATTTAATTTCAACGATTAATTCAAATGACAATCTATATGACAATTAAATTTTATCAAACAATGACAAATAAAAACATAACACTTCATAATGTCAATTTAACTAGCATAAAGATATTTAGTACGTTGTGAGCGTTATAAAACACTCACCTTGATTTTCCGATTTTAAATCAAATCGAACGACGTTCGATTTAACCCAAAATTTTCTCTAGCTCCAAACGACTCCAATCGACTCCAATCCAACTCCATAGCGTAGAGCTCGTTGTTACGATTCCACCGCAACTGATTTCGCATTTTTCCGATCTCGTATGAAGAAAATACAGCAATTTAAATATTACACAATTTAAATTACAATTTTATATTACAATTTATATTTTGTTTTCACCCTTAACTCATCGTAGCCGTTCGCTTGAAAATCTCCAGATCTTGGTCGCGTTGTGTTCTTCTTCTCACGCGTGAACCCTACGTTATTCCCAGACCAACCAACCCACTTGCCACCGTTAGGGTTTCAATTTTTCGAGCCCCTCCGAGCCGCTTGAAGGTGATCAAGGACCACCATGCTAAAGGCCATTGCCTCCTCTATCAACGCCAAGAGCACCATCGAGCTCGGCCTCGCCAATGCACGGGAAAACGTGCTTGAAACCCACACGAACGCGCCAGCCTCCCTCCCTCTACGCTCCATAAAACTCGATCATGACCGTTTATCCTATAGAACTCACGTAGCTCAATAATTCCCTAGTTGATAACTTCTCGATTCGACGCATAGATTTGGAGAAAATGAGGGATGAAGGGGATTGATTTTCGGCCATCAATATGAAGTGGCGGCTGAAGTTATTTGCTAGGGTTAGGGTTTTAAAAATAATAATATAATGAAGCGCTTTTATAGAGACGACGAACACTATTCATCCCGGGTTTTCCGAACTCCGATTTACGCGCGGTGACCGGCGTTTCTAGGGTTTATCCCACGTTCCGGACACAATGGAATAGGTTTCGAAAGCTAATTCGATCGTATGTGTGAGTTACGGCAATAAACGATCAATTTTAAATTAAACCGATTAAACGAATTTCTATGCGTTTTGGCTTGCCCCGGACAAACGGTAAATCCGTTTGACTTGAAATTTGAAACCTTACAATAATATCACATTACGGATCCAATGAAACTGGTTTCGTCTAAATCCGAGATCGTTTGAAAAATGACTATTTTAACCCGCCAAATTAATATTAAAACAATTTCAACGCGTTTCGAGCTGCCATGGTCAAACCGTAATTCCGATTGATACGAAAATTGAAATCTGGTAATAACTAACTATTACGGACCCAATGGAACTTGTTTCGTTCAATTCTGAGACTGTTCAAAAATTAGCTATTTTACAGTCGATAATTAAATATTAAAATATTCAATTTTCACAAATTAACTCAAAATTTAATTTTAAAATTTCTATAACATTCTTATAACTCCAATATGATAAGATAAAATTTTACAAATCATTTCAATCATATTCAACTCGATTTTCAATTATTTCTGAAATTTAACTTATTAAATTATCGATTTAATTACCTAATTAAATCCAATATTCGAAAGGTAAATTATTCGACTGTTTAATTTCAATATAAAATTCCCAATTTTATATTATTAACTTTTAAATCAAATTTCAATTGTTCACAAATCCTATTTTTAATTTCACAGTAATTAACAATCTTTTACAAGGCAGTTTTCCATTATAGATCCAATATAAAAGATTAGATTAGATTCAGCGTTCAATTATATTGTAATTCAAATTCAAGTTATTTAATTTCAGATGAATTCTTTTATTTCGATTTACACTTTCATAAATGAATCAACCATTTACTTATGCATTATTATCAATGGTTTATAATTCATTTACTTTCATTTTCTTCAGCAATCATCTTATTTAAATTCACAATAATATTAAATTATATTCATTTACGTTGATTTCCATATTATAACTTCAATATTAAATGTAACATTTTATTTATCCTTTGTTTACAATCATAACCAATTTGGTTTACAATCACATTCAATTCATTATCTATATTCACTATAAGTTAACATCCATATTTCATTTACAAATAAGTTATTTCAGAATTCAGTTTTGTATTTTAACTTGTAATTCACATTTAACAACACAAAATTTTATTTCCTTCGGGTTTTGTTTTTCTCTATCAAATTTTTTTTTTTTTTTTTTTTTATTTTAATTCGTATTTTTAAAGTGTTAAAAATACGGGTCATTACAATAAAATACTTCTAACAATATTATTATTATATTCCAAAATCATTTGAAGAAAATTTTCAAAATCCCGGAATTAAGTTCTAACATTTCCAAATTTTCATTGATTTTATTTCCTATCTCATTTCACCTATTATTTATAAATTTCACTACCTAACAACCAACATATTGCAACCAAATATAATCTTTAAAAAAAAATTTATATATAGAAAATATAAATGGCAAAATTATTTCATTCACCTATATTAAAACCAAATATTATGTCGGTCTGTCCTATTAAGTGTTTAGAAATCTCTATTGATGTCACAGCGTCCCATGCATCAACCAGAATTTATAAATACAAAACGGAACAGATTCACACAATATTAAAACCTTTTTATCATACTAACAAATACGCTCTCTCATATATACGCTCAACGACTCCCATAGAGTATTATTACCCTATTAGTAAAGAGTCAAACCCCACAAAGCTAAGGTTTATCGCTAAACCAAAGCTCTGATACCACATTATAACATCCCGCCTTTTCGTACGCTTTAAACTGACACACATGCTGATTTAAACAAACGGAATGACGGATTGTTGTGGGGTAAATCAGAAAAACAAGAAAGAAATAAAATAAAATAGAATCTCACAGCGGAAGGATAAAATATAATAATCAAATATACAGTCTATAAAGTTGTTTTACAAATATTCGATCATACTTACAACATTTATCAAAGTTACACGTACCAATAAAAATGCAGCGGAACAATATGAGTGTAGTGGAATATAATAAATAATAACAATAGAAATCTCCATCTTCGTCCTCCAGAGCTAAAGTCTTCGATCCTGAAATGCTCGGACCGACCCGAGCGAATTGAAAAGACAAAACAGTCGAGTCAGAACTAAAAGATCTTATGTAAGTTAAATCAACAGAAATAAACATGAGTGCAGTAACTCAAAAGATGCTCGGGATTCACATCTCTTAAGGACCCGTTAAACTATTTACTATGTAGTATATTTCGCTATTATAATAGCGTCTAATTGTAAAATAAACTTACTTTTTTCTTAGCATTAAGGGGTTAACCATATAGCCCTTAACACGTAATAGTCCCAGTAGTCCATCCAATATCAGCGCATCTCTAGATCTAAATATTCCACGGGCTACGGGAGAAAAACAAACTCGTACAAGGTGCGATAGGGTAGGTGACACGGCACAACTAGGCAATGCCAGGGTAGATATACCAATTACGCTTTCGGGTCGGTGGTAACGCATAGCCGCAGCTACCACCCACCTCGAGCCACACCGCCTAATAAAAAATCAAAAGTGGCCACCGAATCAATCCAAAAGTCAAAGTATAATATCGAAGGGATGTGTCCGATGAAAGGTGCTACCTCAATTAACTCGTCAATCGCTCTTGTTTTAGCCACCTTATGCCAACTCACGGGAGTTAGGTCCACGTATTTACCTCAAAGGAAACGCCGCCACCATCCTACTTCATTCTGGAATCTCCACCGCGTACACGGTTGTTAAAGTGGTTTTCAGAGTTGGCAGAGAGTACGACAACTTCTGATCCCAGTCTCTTCAACAACCAAACGTTATTATAACACTGCGGTTATTTGAAATAATTTATACCTTTTAAAAAAACCCAGAATAAAATATTCATTTCAAAACTACATAAATACGATATCATTTATATTTTAAAGAGCCAAATCCTTATGATATCAAATACATCTTTTTCAAAAATCATAGCCTTTTCAGATCTGTATACCTTGAAACCATAGCTTTGAAACATAACCTTCAATACTTAATGGTTTAAATACTATATTACTTTATATAACGAAATAGCTTCTTTAAATTTCACGATGAAATGCCAATATCAATTTGATCCTCCAAATAAACCATTTTAATTCCGATATATTTCACAGCTTAAATATTCTATATTTCAAAATTTAAATTTTTATGGTTCATATATTTCACTCTTTAAATATTCGACTATTTCAAAATGGATTCTTTGAAAATTATATATATATATATATATATATCAAATCCAATTCCTATTATTTAAAATTTGAAATGTGTACTTAATAGAACAAATATTATTTAAGTAAAACCCTTAAACTTCAATATAGGATATTCTTTTTAATTAAATTAACTTGATAATATTCTTTAAATCAATTGGATATTCATTTAAATTCTCAAATCAAAATCAAGTTATAAAAGCGTACCCTTTAAATCTTAATTTATTTACATTTCAAAACAAATTTTTCGAAGATAATTCTTAAATACTTTAATTCAAATTATATTCACATTTATCTTCAACCTTACTTTTATTTGAGTTATTATAAACTCTATATACAATAGAATTTTCAAACAGATACTTAACCATATTTTACAAAAGAAATCAAACTTCATTTTTTTAGCTTATTTTATAATTCAAAACAAATTATACATAGCCAACTTTAATAATAAGATAGCATTTATAAAATATTTAAAAATTTATATCTATATACTCATATATTTCTTTAGAAAACCAGAGAAATAATTTTAAAAATAATTTTACATATAGACCGCGGTGTCTGTATATAATTTTCTACCCTATGGCCAAGTGATACGGATATTTATCATTTCAATCCGCAATTTAAAAATAAAATTTATGGTTATATATCTCTTCAAACCGCAAACCCGAATGAGATGAAAATGCATAATAACATGCAATTTTTTACAATAAAAAAATTTCAGCATTCATTCATACAATATCAACCATTTATTAAAATCATCATCCAATTTAAACAAACCTCACTAAGAGCAAATAAAATATAACAGGTATCAACGACAATTTATGTTCAAAAATAAATTAATAACTATTTAACTGACAGTTTATATGCAGTAATAAATAAATTTAACTAGTAATTCATATGCAATACTAAATAAATTCAACTGTCAATTTATATGCAAATTAAAATTAAATAAAAATTTAATTTGAATAAATGCAATTTAACTGAGATGATGATTAATAATATGCCAAACAATCATAAATAAATTTAAAATCACATCATATATAAGTTTAACAAACATAAGAAATTATAGAAGTTGTGAGTGGGTTAAAACACTCACCTTTTGAATATAAATTGAATTTATATCCAATTTAAACCCAAAAATTTGACCGTCTCAGAATTCGTCCAAACCAGCGTCATCAAGTCCGGAATTTCAATACGATCCCATAAAAAAGCCACGTCATCATAATCTTCTTCCAACAAACAGAGAACGCACGCAACCCTGAATTAACGCGCGTGTTCCTCCCACGCGAACCATAACGAACGAAACACGCCCTGCCTCGGGACATTGACCACACCGTGCCTACGCTATCGGCCGCCACTACCATCCTTTGAGCACCGCCCCTCCCCTGGGTTCCAAAGCCGAACTCGCGACCACCCAATTTGCAGCCGCCTCCATAAAGAAAACGAAACCCTATTCGATAATTGCTCCACATCCCACCGCTGATTCTCGAAACAAACTACATAGATCGACTCCCCTCAGTCCCCTCTGCAAAACCCAGAAAAGGTTTGTCGATCGGACCACTTTCACCGACGCGTGATGGATGGATGAGACTTCATCGATTTTTACCGGTCAAACGACAAATTGAATGTAAAAACGAACGCCACCAGTGAATTACGCTATTCGAGAGCTTCAAAATATATATTTTTTTAGATTTTTCTGAGGACTTTGAATTTTAGGCTTTGGATTTGATTTTTGAAATTGAAATTGGATCTAGGGTTTGCAGCCATTGGAAGAAAAGGAGGAGATGATGAAATTTTACGTGCAGACAAATAAGAATAGGCGGAGGCTAGGGTTTAGCAGGGCATTTATAGATAAAGATGGAATAGACAGATGGATCCGAATTATAACGTGCTAAACGATAATTGGCCCAAAAAGCCCGTTCTGACTCCAAAACGAAATTGGGTCAAACCGTGTATCAAAATAGATATTTTAAGATATTCTGAACACGATGGAAAAAGTTTCACGTCCAAATTCCATCGTATGAAGAAGTTATGCTAAAATCAATATTTTCCAAATTGATTTCAATTGATTTAGATTTCGATTTCAAGGCGTTTCGAGCCCGTACGATCAAACGACAAGTCCGATCGCTACGAAACTTGAAATCCTACAATAATTCACCGTTACGGATCCGATGAAACTCGTTCGTAGAAATCCGAGTCAGTGGCCAAAATGGCTATTTTTACATTAATTAAATAAATTAATAATTAATTAATAAAATCCAAATTTTTAATTCAATTCTAAAATTGACCAATTTTATCCTCTTTATATTTCTCAAACATTTACAATGGTTCAAACAAATTTATATGTCACTTACATGTTGGTTCAATCATCCATTTCAGCGTTAGATTCCAATTTCGTTAAACTTAGAAATTATAAATTAAAATTTCCATACTCCTTTGAATTTAATTTTCATTCATATTATTCAAATTCATTATTACAACCAGATGAAATAAATATTGGAATCAAAATCCATTATATTAACATTCTCAATTTTCATCTAAATCCTCATTTATGTAATATTTTAATATTATATTCCACTTAATTGCAATAAATCCACTTGGTAAATTTCAAATTATAGATAAATTAACAAATCTTGGTTTTCACTCCTTAAATCAACCAGTCCTCATATTATAAATAAAACTAACATTGATTACACCTTATAGAATTAACCATTTCTAATGATAAATCAAATTTATCCTAACTGCACAAATTAGGACAATTAATGGCAATTGATTTCACGTTACTTCATTAATTATCAATAGAAATCCCAATAAACCGTATATTTATTTAAAATCTTGCAATTCAATAAATTGACATTTTATGGATATAATTCACATTGAATTATCAAATTACAGTTTATCCCTTCTTCCATCAATTAATTGTAACTTTGAATTTATTCTCATTTTACAGATTCCAAATCAATTACAACTTTACAATTTTTCCAGGTAATAGGTATTCCATATTCAATGCTAATTTTATTTTATTACGTTAATATACTCCTATTTACATTTTAATCTGAATGAATATTGCATTTTTAAATGTGTACTTCTATCCATTGAACACATTAATTAAGGTTTTTAAAAACTTTATATTCTATAAATTTTCAACATTAAAATTTTCATTCTATAAATTTCTTTACATACTTTACGTATTAATTAACTAACATAATTTGAACTTTATTTCAAATAAATTCATTGACCAATTAATTAGGTAATTTATAATAGTTGTACCCTTAACTTTATTTCCAAATATCGTACTACCAAATTTCCTTTAATTGCAATTTGATTTCCAAAACTTATGCAACATACTAAAGAAATATATATATATATATATATATATATATATATATATATATATATATTGATTCTTTTTTCTCATTCATTACTTTAATATACCACTTTTAACAACTCCTAACCATTGTCTTTACATTTCACACAAATATAACATTATATTACATTTATTACAATTCAATGTTGGTATTTATTTCCATACTACTGATTGCATTCACTTATATTCTATCCTTTTACTTTACTTTTTACTTCTTACAACCTTTTTCTTTTATTCATTGGTTTAAATGTTTATTTTAGTTATTCCTTTATTACTTACAAATCTTATTTCATTCATGAATGCCATCTTTTGTCAATTATTACATAATTTCATTTATTAATGTTCATGCTATTCATGTTTAATTCAATTCCTTTGCACATTAATTCATTTACTAAAGTTTATAATCATTTATTTATATTACTTACCTTCTTATCATATTAAATTAGTAGCATTTCAATTATACTTCTGATTATAATATTTCATTAGTTAATTCAATATTCCCGTTTGTTTCTTTTATTAAACTTATAACCAAGTATGACAAATTTCACAATTTCAATTGATTGCACTTACATTTTGAATTTGTAAATCTTAATTTCAATTGTTATATTTAAATTTCTAACATTTGCTTCATTATAATTTCTAAGATTTTTATTTCTTCCTAAATTTAATTGCAAAATTTAAATTAAACTAACAAATTTATTAAACAAAATTTACGGGTTGTTACACTTGTATGGATGTATGTATGACATTACACTTTGAGATGTTTAGCTGATTTCTATCAAATGCATTTCTGTTTGGTGGCAGAGATTTATTCTCTTAGCTTAACACCCTTCTCTGAGACGTACGAGCTCAGAGGTTATGTAGTTGATGGTTACTAGTGATACATTATCAATTTGGTAATGTGGCATACGAAGTGCTGCTGATCATTTGTTGATCGAAGCATGGCTTTCGTGAAATGCGTAGCTTTGTGGACGTGACTTCATCGAGCCTCACAACCCGAAAATGGTCGAAACAGGAATGATGCAGCAAGGTTTTTAGGGGTCGCGCCCCTAGGGTATGTCCATTTCCTTCTGGATAAGAGGTGGTATCATGGTATGGAGCCCAGATATTTAACCTATGCGGTTACTGCAAATTTATTACTTTGTGGTTGTTGGTATCGAGGCCTTGGATAAAGGACGGTAACGACCGGGGATGGCATAGCTTGTGTTTTAGTTACCTATGTTATAGCTTGGTTAAAGCGTAAGGTAGCGACGGCCTTGTTAGTAGAGATCTGGTTAGGTTCTCGGTGGCGTCCATCCAGCGGCGTTCCTATTTCGGTAAGGTAGTTCCTTAGCCTGACCATTTGTTGGAAATCCAATCAACCAATACGCGCGTTGTACGGTTTTAGTTGTATAACCTACCATTTAACATGGTAGCTATAGTAGGCATATGACGAAATGTGGTATGCTTGCTAAGATTGATATTATACTTTCAAAATTTTAGCTGCACTATGCACTAATAATAATATCAAATGGCTTTTGCGTATCAAGCATTTTTGACTGTCATGAGGAGAAATCTCCTCCAAGTATGCGCTTGCACTGTTTGTGTGGCGGGAGGCCTTATGGCAATTTTATTTTCCAAAAAGCATTGCGGTTTTCAATGTTTTAAATTCTTTTGTTGTTGTTTTAAAGATAAACTATTTTTGTTTTCTCATACCAGTCCCATGACTGACCCGGAGTTTATTGTTCCCTTCCTAAACTCTGGGTGCCCACAATTTTACGCATGGGCAGTCTAGAGTTTGGTTTTTCTGATAGTCAGATAGTAGATATCGATTTGGTAGCCTTCAGCGTTTTGTTTGGTATTCTATGGAGTCTTTGGAGTGCATGGGCTGGACTTGCTTATCTTTGTGCAACCTTGATGGTGGTTCGAGCTAGTGGTTTGGAGTTTTGGCTTTGGAGCGTTGGATTGGAGTTGTAGTTTGATATTGGAGTTATCTCTTTTGCTGTTTGTTTTCCGCTGTTGTTTATTGTCTCTGATATTCTTGTATCATATTGATATCATTTTTGTATATCATTGGATATTGTATTCATTGGAGTTGTATATGAAATTCATTTCTATTTCTTCCGCCGTGTTGTAGGACTTAATGTGTTATAAGCTCTAGCGAACCAGATTCGACGTTTGGATTTGCTGCATTTGAATACTAGTGTCGTATTCGGTGCCGATTTTTGAAGGTCGAGTCAGGGTCGTTACGTCTAGACTCAATAATTATCTTGCACTGTTGAAATCTTGAACTCTTGATAACTTGATTTCTTAATACTCATGAGTCTTTAATCTTGATATATTCGATCTTTAAATTCATCAGTCTTGTATCTCTATACTGTAAAGTCTTCATTCTTGGTACCTGCATGTTTATACTCTACATATACATATATATCAAACCATAACATTAGTATTTATATTTCATAACAATTCCTAAGGTTGTTGTCATCAAAACCATCATCTCAAGGACTAAGAACATCTACCTATGATTGATTGTATGTTATGTGTGAATTCGTTACATATCTAATGTTAGGCAATACCCATTGTGACGACCCGGAATTTTCGAGCATTTAAAATTGGAATATTTTATTAATTTTAAATATTCAATATAATAATTTTAAATGGAATTAAAAATATCGCTATTTTTTTGATAATTAAATAATAGAATTTAATTATTAGAAGTTGAGTAAATTGTTGAATCTCGAATTTTAAGCCTATTAAAAATAATTTAAAGGCTTGTAAAATTTATATTGATAACACTGAAGATAATAGAAGTTGTAAAATCAAAATTAACAGTGGTTTGTTCAATTTTAAAATTTTATTGTTTAAATTGAAATTCAAAATAGCCTTCCGAGGCGCAGTCTTGGAATTCGACGAAACCAGCGCCATTGGATCCGTAGTGTTTTATTATTATCGGATTTCAATTTTCACATTGTTTGGGATTACCGTTGGGTCGTATGATCGATTTATGCCTAGAATAATCAATTTGAATTTAAATTAATAATCGAATCTTTTCTTTTACGCCAACGTTTTCCCTTATCTTCTCGTATACGCCTTTGTTCTTCTAACAGGAATCTAATCTCGTTTCTTTTCAACGAAACCCTTCTTCTTGAAAAAAAATAAATAAACAAAGAAAACAATGGCCGATAACAACGGTCTCTAAAAAAAATAAGGTGATAAAGCAGCTTTAAGCATGGCCGCGTATCCATCTCACTGTTTGTTTTCCCCAAATCGACTCAGAGAAATCAATTCGATTCTCATTAAAAAAAAGAATAATGGCCGAATTCAAACTCAAGGATAATCGCCTACTCAACGACATCGACTTCGAACTTCGGCTTGAGGAAGGCAAGGGTTTAGAATTGCCGCAATTTGAAGTCGCGGTTTGGGGGTTATCGATAAGTGAGTCGTCGCATAGGCCTCGGTCGCAGCAGGGTAGCGCGTAGTGGAAGGAGGTTCGAGATGGCGGACTGCAGCGCGGTGGACGGTCGATGAAGCATAGAGATGCGAAGTCGCGTTAGGGCACGGCGATGGAAATCGATCGAGGAAAGCTCGGTAGCGAGCAACGTCGCGGTGATGGGAGCATGTTGGAGTTGCGGCAGCTGATGAGATTGATGGTAGCAGTTCGGTTTGGGTTATTGAGCTAGTGAGGTATTGTCTTAAAATTCGTATATATTTATATTAACTGTAAACAGAGAAAAAAAAATTTATTAAGGAGATTTTATAGTGATAACTTATTAAATTATTTTAGTCATTAAGGATTGTGTAAAAGGAGAATTTAGTTTAAAAAAGATCAAGTTACTAGTTATGACCAAATTGTTAATTTAAAATTAACTTATTTAAATAGTAATAAATTGTTGATTAGCTAAGTAAATTTATCTAGAAGGGAAGTTGGTAAGATTAAATAATTGGTTTAAAACCAAATGATTAGTTAAATTAATTGTTAAGTGGAAAATTGATTTTTAGATTAACTCGGATATTGGTAAACCATATCAATGTTTATTTAAGGTCAAAAATCGAGAAACCAAGCCAATGTTGAAGTGGAGTGCAAATAAAATCGAAGGTGATTTAATCTCACTCAGTTAATTTAACTTTGAATTTAAATGATTAAATTTAAATAATTGATTGTATGGTTGAGTTGATTGATGTGATATAGTATAGTATAATTTGCAATTGGCATATTGTGTGAGGCTAACGTCTGTGGATGCAGGGAAACAGGTTGGAGGGATCCAACTGGATCCCTCAACATTTATTTAAATTATTTAGATTACCCTGATATGATGATTTGATATTTTATGATGGATTATGTTGAAATATTGAATGCTATGGTTTGATTGGATAATTGGGTATAATGAATTTCCAGAAAAATATATAACTTGGATGTTGGAAAGAAAAGAAAGGAGGTGAATTCGTAAGTAAAATAATTATGGAAATTTTAATAAATTCAGAATGAAATAAAAATAAAATAAAGTGACATAAGAATTCTAGTTAATAAATCTTGAATATGGAAAAGAGATTTTTGAATTAATAGAAAGTTAATGAATTATAAACTCCAATGCCAATATCTAAAAGAACAGAACATTTATTTTAAATTTAAGATTTTTAATTTTGAAAGGAATAAAGAAGAAAATGGAAAAAGCCTGAAATTTGTATATTTCAGTTAAAAGATTTAAAATCAAACAGCAAAATAATAATAACAAAAATAAAGTCCATTATTAATGAATTTTGAAATGAACAGAGCAAGTAAAGAAATTTATTTCAAATAGAATGAATTGGAAATCAATTCGGGAAATTAATTTAAGTGCTTGAAGTTGGAATTCTCTCTGGATGGCCAAGTACACGTTTTTTTTAAAAGTAAATTTGTAAATATAAATTAAATGTTTTAAATTTATTTTTAAAGAAAGCAAGTTTTGTAAAAATTTATTATTTCTAATATTTAATTTCTAAAGCAAGTATTTCCTTTTAATATCTTATAGCATTAATTATTTAAAAAGTGACTTAGTATTGGTTTTAAAGGTGAAAACCTGTTTTTTTAATATTTTATAAAGTAACCTTATTTTCTCAAATTCATATAGTATGTATTTTAACAAATTATTTAAGTAGTTTTATCCTAAATGTTTTAAAGTATATATTTCAAAGTAAAGTGTTTTAAATTATTTTAAAATCTAGTTTTGTGCTTGGTGATTACAGAGGAGATAGAAAATAATTGGGAAAGTTTATTTTGAAAGGAAAGATGGTTTTGAAACTGTTTTCAAAGGATTGAAAATAGAAAAATATCTTGTGAAGATAATTTGAGGTTAATAAATAATTTGGGAAATTATTTATTGTTGAATGGTTGTTTGTGAATATTAATTGATAGTTAAATAACCCACTATCAATATTGGACTAATGCGTTGATTGTTTCGAAGAGACCGGGATCGGGATTTATTTCTCGAAAACCACTTCGATCCGGTTTGTACGTTTCGTGTAAACGATTTTGGATTCGAAGATGGAACAATGAAGTGCAAGGGCTAGTCGCTACTAATCCTGAGGATATTTCCAAAATGGATGTAGTAGGAATAGTGCCTTCGGTTCCGTTCGAACCCGGGACAGACTTGTACGGATGAATGCTTGCGAAACATCGTCATGTGGATGATGGGCATTCTAAGAGATATATTCTAAAAAGGTAACGCTTAGCCTCAAGCCTCATCAAATGGGAATTGCTGAAAATCAAGGGATATGCAGCAAGGCTTCGTGGGTAGCCCCCACTGGAGGGTGAGGTCATCCCTGTCTAGATGTCCCTTTATTTCGGCTTAGTGGGCGGTTGCTGATCCCAACCGTGGGGTGATCTTGCTTGGGACTGTCCAGTAATGGATGGTTCCGGTCTTGTGTTGCAGGGGAGTTAGGGTGGCTCCTCGGTACGCTGATCTAGACCAGATACTGTGACAGGTGGTACCCCAGTGCCTAGCCATTAGTTGGAATCCATTTTCCCTACGCGCCCGTACGGTTTTGATTGTGCCCAACTATTGCTGAAACGTGAGATGCAAGCATTTCAGCTAGATTCTATTTACTTTCTATATACACTATTATAATATCAGAGGACTTTAATAAAAATGTTTTAGCTATCGTAAGGTAAAAACCCGACATGTTTATTTGTGGCGTGGTCTTACGAGATGCTTTTGTTTTCAAAGAATTTTTGAAACTTTAATAATCAATTGGGTGTGATTTTCTCACGCTGGTATTCCAGACTGACGCGGGTATTATTTAACTGTAATGATCGGGTCAGACCGAGTATTATAGGATACAGTATTTGATGCTGTGGAGCTCAGGAGACGAGCTTGATGTCGAGACGTACTCTCGTACTTGTATATATATTTCCGCTGTGTTGTGTAGCTGTGTATCCAGTTGTATGTTATTGATGTGAGCTGTGGTTGATGTACTCTGATGATGTAATATATGTAAACAGATATGTTTGATTTTGAGTAAAGAGTATTTATTATCTACTATATTTTACTCCGCTGCGATGGTTAGATTCTGTTGTTGATTTCCATTTTCTTCTTCTACCTCTTCTTCTTTAACCCAAATGGTTCGTATTTCTGTACAACTTGAGTTGATTTTAGTAGAATAGTGTTGACTCAAGGAGTACGGATTTGCGGGTCGTTACACTTGGTATCAGAGCAGAGGTTGGTGATAATCTTGGCTCTAGTGGGAATTACTCATTTAAAATAGAGTCTATAGTACTCTAAAATGAGTTTGAGCGTATAAATAGATATGAGCACGTATTTGTTAGTGAATATAAATTGTTTTAATATTGCGTTGATTGATTTATTAAGTGGCATATGAACCTTCGTCGACACAGTCTGTGCAACTATATTGAAGGGGTTTCTAAACACTTGAATAGAACAATCGACACGGTATTGTTTTAAATATGGGTAAATGAAATAATTTTACCCAAAAACATATTTTGATATAAAGAAAGTTTTTGTAAACTATTTATGTGACGCCCCACCTCTATACCCACACTAGCCAAGAACATTACGATGAATGCTGTCAACTAGCACGGAGAATAAGGCTGTTGAGGAGCGACCATCCGTGTAATTGCTTTGTGCGAGTATCGATATGTCAGATAGTATAGCATGCAATTATTTTCAAGTGGAAATCCGACCTGCCGACACAAACTAAAAGCTACTACACAGTGGCTATAATATCTTCAGAGACAAATATAGAAATAAACATACCACAAATCAGTCACAGACAATTCATATCACAAAGGCGGAAATAGATATGAATATTACACATAAAAGTGTACATCAAAGTAGTGGTCTAAAAAGATCCACAATATCACAAAAGAATAGTTTCACGAACTACACAAAAGAATAAGTATACATTATGGAGTCTACATCTCAAATGTATACAACAAAATAAACTACTAATCTAAGTAGTTTGCCAAAAGTCAGAGAAATGAATCCCAGGGGAGAAGTCAAGCAGAAGCACCTGCAACATCTCGGTCTGACTCGAGTATTATTTAATAAGAAAATAATAAACGGATCAGTCTAACTATAAATATCATATGAAATGATATAGAATAAGAGATATGACTAAACACATAATAATCACAATGCCAAGCTGTGACATATAAGTAATTGAAAATCATAAAGGGATTATTCAATGTCACAAAATCTACACAAGAATCAAAGGAAATGTCATACTCCATATTTCGTTCATAAAACCACAAATATTGACGATTATATCAAAGTCAATCACAAAAGTTAATGACACACAAATTCACCAATACACAAATATTGATAAAACTTATCAATGGAAATCACGAAAATTGGTGAAGCACAAATTCTAGAAATCATCTCAAGAAATCCAGTCAATGACACACAAATTCACCAATACACAAATATTGATAAAACTTATCAATGGAAATCACGAAAATTGGTGAAGCACAAATTCTAGAAATCATCTCAAGAAATCCAGTCAATGACACACAAATTCACCTATGCACAAGAATTGATAAATCATGTCAATAGAAATCACAAAAATAGGTGAAGAAGAAAATTCCAGAATTCGACACACGAAAACCAGAAATCACACAAAATAGGGGGGAAGGCCTATCACATGAACGGGAGTATGAAAACTCACCAACAGCTGTAACACACGAACGAGAAGCTATCTCATGGTAGCTAGCCATTAATTTGACACACGAATGGTCCGAAGACCTGACACACGAATGGTCCGAAGACCTGACACACGAATGGTCCGAAGACCGTGGGTTGCTACCCCACCAATTTGAGTCGAAACTCCACAAAACGGGGTTTAGTCTCCCTTGCACACAAAGAGACATCGCACATTGCTAGTCTAAATCACAAAAATGATCGTCATGATCAACGAGAAGTGTCGATTACAGTTAGCTAGTAAATATATGAGCTTAGCATCATGTCCCATAACCACTAGCTTAACTTAAATATTTACGAACAAATTGTAGATCTCCACTAGAAAATTGTCACAAGAGATTCAATCGAACAAGTCCAAGAATTAACCGACGAAGTAAACGCAAGCGTTTCATACCACTCGTTTTACTAAGCGTTTAATTAGATTTCTCATACGAGTGAGGTAAAGGTTTATATATACTAATAGATTGGAAAACGGTTTTATAAACGCATTTGGTATTAAAATAGTATTGAAATCTTTTGAGGAAAGAGTTTTGATATTTACTACTAGTATAGAAAACCTTTATATTTTTAAAGTGACAAAACACAAAGAAGATTGTAGGAACAATCAATCACTAAAATTCACATACAAAGATGTGAATAAAAATCCAACGAAACCAGTAAAGAATCCATCAAAATGGATACTCAAAAATCCCTAAAAAGGAGTCATCAAAGTCATAACAAATGATAACAATAAATAGGAAACAACACGAATCGATTTAAGTTGGAAATTCAAGCAACTAGGCGAAGTAGGCCAAAAAACATCAGGTCGGTCGGCCGGCATACAGTGCTCGGTCGACCGAACCTTGTTTTGAAAAACTCCTCGGGCATCAGGTCGGTCGACCGAACCAGGGGGTTCGGTCGGCCGAAACAAAAACAGAGAAGTGCCCTGCACTTTTATTAGCAGGTCGGTCGACCGGACCAGGGGGGTCGATCGGCCGAACCTGATGCTCTGCAATTTTATGCCCATAAATTGATGTGCAACCCCCATCAATTCGCAACCGAACGAGCACGGACGCAAGGGAATTATGCCTAACGGCTACCCGGCCCTATTGGCTCCTCGATGCATCACCAAAAACACATTTGATCCTCAAAGCTATGATTTTTAAGGATATGGCTTTCAAACACTAAAATTGGATTATTCTCAAAAGCAATCCAAATCGAAAGCAATTACACAAGAATAAGTGTTAGGAATTCATACCTAACAATCAAAGATAATTCATAGACTTAGATGTGAGATTAAAAATCTCACCTTTTCACAAAATCAAACAAGAAGAAGCTTGAAAGCAAATGGAGAATCAACCTCTCTTCAACACAACCCAAATGAGCTTGAATCTATGCTCAAAACAAGAACATTCCCAAAATTAGGTTTAGGAATTTCTTAAATTGGTAAGAGATTAAGTTGGAGAAGAAGAAGAGAAGCTTACCAATGGGTTCTTCTTGAGTTTGGAGTAAGGAATTTGAAGTTGCAAAAGGAACTAGGGTTTTGGAGTTTTAATTTCCAATCTCTCCCACCATTAATGCTCCAAAAACTGAAAAGAGAAAGAAGTGAGGGAGAATGGAGAGGAGGGGTTCAGTTTTTAAGTATAAGTTGGCTAATGGCTAAACCCAAACTCAAACCCAAAGTGAAAAGTAGCAAAAATCAACTTTCTCCAAACATATCGAAGCTTATACTCAAAAAGGTCGCAAACGACATTTTAAACTCAATGGGAGTGGTCCCGAGTCCTAATTCGACCGTATGCAAAAAGTAACTTTTCGGACTAAAATCCGACTAACGATAAAATATTTAAATAAAATATTTAAATATAAAATCGATAAATATGCGGGTTGTTACAGACTCCCCTCCTTAAAGAAATTGCGTCCTCGCAATATTTAAGAAGAGAACATAAAGTAACAACCATAAAAGCATATTGAACACAAAAGAAATTTGAAATAAAAGGTTCACCTTAATGAGCACGGGAAAGTAAGTCCGGATGTGTTCGCTCGATGAACTCTTTAAATTCCCAAGAAAAATCCTTAGGATTTGAAGACCATTGAACTTTAACAAGCGGAACATCTTTATTTCGAAGTCGTTTGACCTCCGAAGCAATGATACGAATAGGATGTTGCTCATAAGTTAAATTAGGCGAAACTTCAATCTCTTCCACAACACCGGGCTCAAGAATAGAATCGGAATCTTGAAGACATTTCCGTAATTTAGAAACGTGAAACACGTCATGAATAGCAGAAAATTGAGCCGGTAATAAAAGGCGATAAGCCATGGAACCAATACGTTCAGTGATAGGAAATGGCCCAATATATCGAGGCGCCAATTTTCCCGATCGACTGAAACGTACAACTCCTTTCATAGGTGACACACGAATGAACACAAGATTTCCCATAGAAAATTCTAACTTCCTTCTCCGGTTATCGGCATAGGATTTTTGTCTACTCTGGGCTTCTTTCATCCTATGTCGAATAAGTTCAATCTTTTCTGTGGAATCACGAATAAAATCTGGACCTAAAACCAGCCTTTCACCGGTCTCAAGCAAACAAGAAGGAGATCGGCATGGCCTTCTGTAGAGTGCCTCAAAAGGTGCCATACCAATACTTGATTGGAAGCTATTATTATAGGAAAATTCAACAAGTGAAATATGATCTTCCCAACTTCCACCAAAATCAAGCACACAAGAACGAAGAAGATCTTCAAGAGTTTGATTCACACGCTCAGTTTGTCCATCGGACTGGGGATGATAAGCGGTGCTAAAATTAAGCTTCGTTCCCAAAGCTTTTTGAAGACTCTTCCAAAATCCACTAGTAAACAATGGATCACGATCGCTAACAATAGAAGTAGGAACCCCATGCAATTTAACAATCTCTTTGATAATGAGCTTGGCCAAAAGAGGAACGGTTCGGTTAGACCGAACGGGAATAAAATGGGCAGATTTAGTAAGCCTATCAACAATCACCCATAAGCTATCATGACCCGAACGAGAACGGGGAAGGCCATCTATAAAATCCATGGAAATTTGGTCCCACTTCCAAATTGGAATTACTAAAGGTTGCAATAGCCCACCGGGCCTTTGATGTTCGGCCTAAACGAGTTGGCAAGTCATGCAACACTTAACAAAGTTAGCAATATCGAATTTCATTCCCTCCCAATAATATAGTCGCTTCATATCCGCATACATTTTACTACTTCCGGGATGAATGGTAAACTTAGAATGATGAGAATCTTCTAAAATATCTTTACGAAGATCACTAATATTTGGTACGATAAGTCTACCAAATCTTCGAATGCCGCCACGAGAATCGATATCAAAGTCTTTCAAACCTTCAATATCAATTTTATACCTAATATTTTGGCCAAGAAGAGCCATTTCGGGATCTAGCCTTTGAGCTTCAAGAATGCGGTCTAAAAGAGAAGGATGAGCCTCAAGGCTACATAAAACAAATGATGAGCATAAATCGGATATGCGCTCTCGAATCTCACAACTGGATAAGATCTCGAGATCGTTCCATTCAGATATCATCATAGAAACAACAGCTTGTTGTTTTCGGCTAAGAGCATCGGCGACACGATTACCCTTACCGGGTGTATAAAGAATATCAAGATCATAAGGAGCAAGGAACTCAAGCCAACGTTGTTGACGCTAATTAAGTTCCTTTTGAGAGAATAAATACTTCAAGGACTTATGATCGGTATAAAGAACAAATTTCTCTCCTAAAAGATAATGACGCCAAATACGAAGGGAGAAAACAATAGCCGCGAGCTCTAAGTCATGAGTGGCATATCTAGTCTCAGCAGGCTTCAGTTGCCTAGAAGCATAAGCAATAACATGTTCTCTTTGCATAAGAACGGCACCCAAACCAACGCGACTAGCATCGGTATAAACAACGAAATCTTGATTCCCCTCGGGAATAACAAGAATAGGAGCATCAGAAAGGAGTTCTTTTAATTTCTGAAAAGAAGCTTCACATTTGTCCGACCAAATGTATTTAACACCTTTCTTAGTCAAGCTAGTGAGAGGCACGGCAATCTTAGAAAAGTCTTTGATAAAACGACGGTAATAGCCCGCCAATCCGAGAAAACTACGAATCTCTGTCACACTCTCTGGTCTCTTCCAATCTTGAATCGCTTCAATCTTTGAAGGATCCACGGAAATTCCGGATTCGGAAATAATATGACCGAGAAACTTCACACGAGATTGCCAAAAGTGGCATTTAGAAAATTTTGCCTTTAATTGGTTACTCCTAAGAGTCTCCAACACAATCCGAAGATGTTTTTCATGCTCCTCCTCGGTTTTAGAATACACAAGAATATCATCGATAAAGATGAGAACAAATCGGTCGAGAAAATCTTTGAAAACCCGATTCATAAGGTCAACGAAATATGCCGGAGCATTCGTCAAACCAAATGGCATAACAAGCCATTCATAAGATCCATACCGAGTACGGAACGATGTCAAAGGAATGCTATCCTCTGCAATACGAAGCTGATGAAAACCAGTAGCCAAGTCCAATTGTGAAAAGACTCTAGCACCACTAAGTTGGTCAAATAAATCATCAATCCGAGGTAAAGGATATTTATTTTTGATAGTAAGATCATTAAGCTTGCGGTAGTCAACGCAAAGCCTAAGTGTACCATCGGATTTCTTCACGAAAATAGCCGAAGCTCCCCAAGTCGAGGAACTAGAGCGAATAAATTGCTTCGTCTCCAATCGGATAATTGTTTACGCATCTCCTCGTTTTCTTTATTGGACATACGATAAGGAGGACGGGTAATAGGTTGAGCTCCAGGAATAAGATTGATTTTGAACTCAATTGCTCGCTTAGGTGGTAATCCTAAAACGGGCTCGAATATGTCGGAAAATTCACGAACGACGTGAATAAGAGAAATAATATCACCCTCATCATCATCATCATCGTCATCACGAGGATTTAAAGAATATAAAGATGCGACCAAGCTGGAAACTGAATCTTGAAGATTAATAGAAATCTGCTTAACAGATTGAGGATGTCGAAGATGAATAGTTCGCTCAGGACATAGGATATGAGCTTCATAACGGTTAAGCCAATCCATTCCCAAAATCATTCCAAAGCATAAATAACGCATGACATGCAAATCGGCCAGGAAAGGAAAATCACACAAAATAATCTCGACATCTTTACACAATAAACTGATTGTCGCGGATCCACCAACCGGATTCGCAATTCTCAAAGAAGACATTAAACACAAAACATCTAAGGAAAAAGTATCAACAAGTTCTTTTGATATAAAAGAATGGGACGCACCCGTATCAAAAAGAACTCGAATAGGATGATCACGAAATAAAATAATTCCATCCAGAGTAGAATGAGAAATACCTTGGCCATGAGATGTGTTGCCAGGGGCTTGAGCAACATTAAGCTTTCCCTCCTTCCTATTTTCAAGTTTGGGACACACATGCATAAAATGGTCCGGGCTTTTACAATAGCGACAGGTACGAGGCTTTGAACACTTGTTCGCAAAATGGTCTCTGGATCCACAGTTATAGCATTTCCCTTCAGTAGAGGAAAAGGTCTTTGCAGCAGGAGTTGCTTGCCTCCCTTTCTTATTGGGATAAGGACCTTTGAATTTTCTTGGCCTCTTCTTGTTGTTGAAGTTTGGTTTGGAACCCACCACTTCAACATCATTCTCCCTATCCGCCTCTTCAAGTCGAAGAGCGATGTCAACGAGTTGATCAAAGGAAACTTCTAACTTTAGAAGTAATGGTTTCTTGAGATTTTTGTTTAAGCCATAAACAAATCTCTGATTCTTCTTCAGAGGGGTGTTGATGTATTCAACCCCGTATTTAGAAAGCAACTCGAAGGAGGCGACGTAATCAGTCACGGAGGACTCACCTTGAACAAGGTCTATAAATCGTCGAGCCAATGTCACTTTCTCAGCTTCCGGTACGAATTTCAGCTCGAAGCGTTCTCGGAATTGCTCACAGGTGAGATCCGCTTCATTAATCTTAGAAATAAGAAGCTCGTACCAGTCCAATGCTCTTTCTCGGAGCATACTAGAGGCCACCTGAACTCGGTGAAGGTCAATAAGATTCATGCGAGAAAAGATTCGATCGCATGACCTTAGCCAGGCTTGTACTTCAATTACAGTTTTGGAACCTTTAAATGGCTCCCCACCCAAATTAGTGTAATCGCTACACAAGCGTGCAAATCCCGACTTTGGGTGAGTAGGTTCCGGGTTAGCTCCAGCTGCTTGAGCATTGGTCACTAAATCAAGAAGCTGTTGAGCAGTCATAAAAACTCCATCCTGGGGTGGAGTGCTAGATGGCACGGCTCTAGGGCGGCCTGGTCTAGACATTTCTCTTCC
Organism: Allium cepa; assembly: GCA_030765085.1. Taxonomy (NCBI): domain Eukaryota; kingdom Viridiplantae; phylum Streptophyta; class Magnoliopsida; order Asparagales; family Amaryllidaceae; genus Allium; species Allium cepa. The sequence continues at coordinate 946,883,927 of CM060938.1, read as the reverse complement.
TTTAGAAAGAAAGAAGAAGAAAAAAAAGGTTATTCACCAAATTGAATATCAAGCAATCTTGATAGATAAACAAGGAATCATAAGGAAAATAGGATGAATCGGTACGAGGACTCGAATTAAATCCTAAAGCACGACTCCTAAGATGGACTTAGGACGATGATCCTTGTTATAATATTACATATTGTTCCGAAGTTTGGCTCTGATACCAACCTGTGATGCCCCACCTCTATACCCACACTAGCCAAGAACATTACGGTGAATGCTGTCAACTAGCACGGAGAATAAGGCTGTTGAGGAGCGACCATCCGTGTAATTGCTTTGTGCGAGTATCGATATGTCAGATAGTATAACATGCAATTCTTTTCAAGTGGAAATCCGACATGCCGACACAAACTCAAAGCTACTACACAGTGGCTATAATATCTTCGGAGACAAATATAGAAATAAACATAACTCAAATCAGTCACAGACAATTCATATCACAAAGGCGGAAATAGATATGAATATTACACATAAAAGTATACATCAGAGTAGTGGTCTAAAAAGATCCACAATATCACAAAAGAATAGTTTAACGAACTACACAAAAGAATAAGTATACATTATGGAGTCTACATCTCAAATGTATACAACAAAATAAACTACTAATCTAAGTAGTTTGCCAAAAGTCAGAGAAATGAATCCCAGGGGAGAAGTCAAGCAGAAGCACCTGCAACATCTCGGTCTGACCCGAGTATTATTTAATAAGAAAATAATAAACGGATCAGTCTAACTATAAATATCAGATGAAACGATATAGAATAAGAGATATGACTAAAAACATAATAATCACAATGCCAAGCTGTGACATATAAGTAATTGAAAATCATCAAGGGATTATTCAATGTCACAAAATCTACACAAGAATCAAAGGAAATGTCATACTCCATATTTCGTTCATCAAACCACAAATATTGACGATTATATCAAAGTCAATCACAAAAGTCAATGACACACAAATTCACCAATACACAAATATTGATAAAACTAATCAATGGAAATCACGAAAATTGGTGAAGCACAAATTCTAGAAATCATCTCAAGAAATCCAGTCAATGACACACAAATTCACCAATACACAAATATTGATAAAACTTATCAATGGAAATCACGAAAATTGGTGAAGCACAAATTCTAGAAATCATCACAAGAAATCCAGTCAATGACACACAAATTCACCTATGCACAAGAATTGATAAATCATGTCAATAGAAATCACAAAAATAGGTGAAGAAGAAAATTCCAGAATTCGACACACGAAAACTAGAAATCACACAAAATAGGGGGGAAGGCCTATCACATGAACGGGAGTATGAAAACTCACCAACAGCTGTAACACACGAACGAGAAGCTATCTCATGGTAGCTAGCCATTAATTTGACACACGAATGGTCCGAAGACCTGACACACGAATGGTCCAAAGACCTGACACACGAATGGTCCGAAGACCGTGGGTTGCTACCCCACCAATTTGAGTCGAAACTCCACAAAACGGGGTTTAGTCTCCCTTGCACACAAAGAGACATCGCACATTGCTAGTCTAAATCACAAAAATGATCGTCATGATCAACGAGAAGTGTCGATTACAGTAAGCTAGTGAATATATGAGCTTAGCATCATGTCCCATAACTACTAGCTTAACTTAAATATTTACGAACAAATTGTAGATATCCACTAGAAAATTGTCACAAGAGATTCAATCGAACAAGTCCAAGAATTAACCGACGAAGTAAACGCAAGCGTTTCATACCACTCGTTTTACTAAGTCGTTTAATTAGATTTCTCATACGAGTGAGGTAAAGGTTTATATATACTAATAGATTGAAAAACGGTTTTATAAACGCATTTGGTATTAAAATAGTATTGAAATCATTTGAGGAAAGAGTTTTGATATTTACTATTAGTATAGAAAACCTTTATATTTTTAAAGTGACAAAACACAAAGAAGATTGTAGGAACAATCAATCACTAAAATTCACATACAAAGATGTGAATAAAAATCCAACGAAACCGATAAAGAATCCATCAAAATGGATACTCAAAAATCCCTAAAAAGGAGTCATCAAAGTCATAACAAATGATAACAATAAATAGGAAACAACACGAATCGATTTAAGTTGGAAATTCAAGCAACTAGGCGAAGTAGGCCAAAAAACATCAGGTCGGTCGGCCGGCATACAGTGCTCGGTCGACCGAAACTTGTTTTGAAAAACTCCTCGGGCATCAGGTCGGTCGACCGAACCATGGGGGGTCGGTCGGCCGAACCAGAAACAGAGAAGTGCCCTGCACTTTTATTAGCAGGTCGGTCGACCGGACCAGGGGGGTCGGTCGGCCGAACCTCATGCTCTGCAATTTTATGCCCATAAATTGATGTGCAACCCCCATCAATTCGCAACCGAACGAGCACGGACGCAAGGGAATTATGCCTAACGGCTACCCGGCCCTATTGGCTCCTCGATGCATCACCAAAAACACATTTGATCCTCAAAGCTATGATTTTTAAGGATATGGCTTTCAAACACTAAAATTGGATTATTCTCAAAAGCTATCCAAATCGAAAGCAATTACACAAGAATAAGTGTTAGGAATTCATACCTAACAATCAAAGATAATTCATAGACTTAGATGTGAGATTAAAAATCTCACCTTTTCACAAAATCAAACAAGAAGAAGCTTGAAAGCAAATGGAGAATCAACCTCTCTTCAACACAACCCAAATGAGCTTGAATCTATGCTCGAAACAAGAACATTCCCAAAATTAGGTTTAGGAATTTTTGAAATTGGTAAGAGAATAAGTTGGAGAAGAAGAAGAGAAGCTTACCAATGGGTTCTTCTTGAGTTTGGAGTAAGGAATTTGAAGTTGCAAAAGGAACTAGGGTTTTGGAGTTTTAATTTCCAATCTCTCCCACCATTAATGCTCTAAAAACTGAAAAGAGAAAGAAGTGAGGGAAAATGGAGAGGAGGGGTTCAGTTTTTAAGTATAAGTTGGCTAATGGCTAAACCCAAACTCAAACCCAAAGTGAAAAGTAGCAAAAATTAACTTTCTCCAAACATATCGAAGCTTATACTCAAAAAGGTCGCAAACGGCATTTTAAACTCAATGGGAGTGGTCCCGAGTCCTAATTCGACCGTATGCAAAAAGTAGCTTTTCGGACTAAAATCCGACTAACGATAAAATATTTAAATAAAATATTTAAATATAAAATTGATAAATATGCGAGTTGTTACAATTTAGCTAATATATGGTTGCCTGGATGTGAAGAATAATATTAAAGTATTGTCATTGTTAAGTGGAAATTTAACAAGAAATTGAAAATATAACCAAAGGATAAAGGAAATAACTTCATTATGAAATGAAATTTATAAATATAAATTATGAATGTAAATTATAAAATTGAAATATAATCAAATGAGAATTTGTATAAGCATAAACTGTACAAAAGAAATATAGTTAAAACTTATTTAAGAAAGATTTGGAAATTTAAAATTCCGGAGACTTTGGAAGTGTTTATTGAAATGTTCTGAAGACAAATGTTAGCATTATGGTTTTCGAGATAAATAATAATATTGTTGTTTGGAGGTATTTCTGAAAGGAAATTTGTTTGAAATGGATTTTGAAAGTAATATAGCATTGAAATCACTTGGATTATTGGAAAATAATTCTGATGATGACGGCCGCATCATCAGTATTCGTTACGAATTTCTAAGTGATGAATTGCTGCCAAATTGATTTGTTCATAAAGCTAGTTGTTTTTGAAAATTCAAATGGAAATTTGTTGAAAATAAAACCAGGATTGGGCTGGCCTTTGAGAAAAGTGATTTGTGATGTGGGAGATTTCAAAATGATTCTAAACCACAGCCGGGAGTTAAAAATCCTGATAGGATGGGTTGTAAGCTTACAAATTGAGTTGATTTTCAAATCAGGAATGGGATATAAGCTTTGAGGGTTGGAGTTTAAATTTAAAGAGAAAAGTTGAAAATGAAATTAACTTGGATTGATGAAATAAAAATGTAACTAGATTGAAATTAATTGGATAGGCTGAAATTAATATCCAGTTGTATTCGAAGTAAGTTGAAATCGAATTGAGTTAAATAAATTGGAGTAAAATTAGATTGATTTGGAATAAGAATTCAATTGAACTATGAATGGAATTATATTCTTACTTAAATAAATAGAAAATAAATTGAATAAGGATTGGAATTGAAATAAATAAACCAGAATAACTTATAAAAGAATTAAAATGCATGAATAAAATATGCTTGGATTATAAAGAAGCATACAGCTTGAGTTAAAATAAAAGAAGAATATATTCAAGCTTATGATGAATGGAATAGTATAAAACAATAAGTTGTGACTTATTAAATTGAAAATGGAATGCAAAGCCCCAAAATCAATTTTTTGATGAATTAGAGAATAAAATAAAATCAAAACTTGAATTATAAACTAAGTTGAACTAAGAAATTAAATGAAGTGATATTTGGGATTAAAATTCAAGAGTTGGATTATAGATAAGGGAAGAACTAATTGATAATAAATTAGTTAATGAAAGCTGAATTGGTGAGTTAATATTGAAGTTTGAAGATAAAACTCAAGTTATAAATCAAATTCAACTTGAATCATTAGTGAAGGAAATATAATTGAAAGTAGTCTTGCAATTAATTAAATGAATTGAGAATGTAATTGCATTGTAAATTCATAAAAGTGAATGGTGAATTGAGAATGGCTAGTGGATTCCGAACTTGAGTTATAAATTAAATTTAGTTTGAAGTGTTAACAAATTAAATATAATTGGGAATCTATAGAATAAAAATGAATTTGGATTGAAATAGTAATGGTTTGAATTGCAAATAAAATCCGAATAAGTGGAAATAAATTGGAAATGGCATTGTAATAAATTGAATGAGTTAAATCTGGAAAGTTAAATTTTGCAATAACTAATCAAATAAAGTTGTAGTTGGAAATGGGATTGGATTAAAATAGAATCAAGATAAATTGAAAAGAGAACTTTGTTTGCAAAATGAGAATGAGCTTAAGTGTAAAATTTGAATAAATTGGAGTAAATTGACATAAGCTAAATGAAAGTAGGAGAGTTGGATTGAATTCAGCTTAAATTAAGTTTAATAATAGTAGATTGGGTTTAAATCAAGATAAATAAATTTTAAATTGAAATAAAATTTGGTGAGTTGCCGATAATATTTGATGGAGTGAAAATGCTTAAATAAATAATTGTAAACCATTTAAATTATTAAGGGATTGAAATAACTTGAGACAATAAGAAAATAGAATGTTTCGAGTTTATTAGAATGGTTTAAGTGAATGTGGATAAACTAATTATATTGAATAAATAAATAAATAAATGATGGAATAAATAAGTATCAAAGGAAATGTGGTTTAAATAAGTTGAGAAATGGTTATTGAATGAAATAGCTCGGATTGTCTTCGAGCTAGATAAAATAGTTTGGAATAAACTAACATGGAATGAGATGTAAATAAATGGATTGTAAATGAACTTTAATGGAATTTGTCGAGCTAAATAAATGATTGTGAATGGATTAAAATAAAAAGGAAATTTAATTGGTAATGGAGATGGAACCTAAGTTGTTAATGGTTTTTGAATGAACTAATTTGGTTAATAAAATTGAAATGCAATGAAACTGAGAATATATGGATTATGGATAAATTTAAAAATGGAATAGAATTAAGTATAATTGAGTTGAAATCCACTTAAATTGGTTATAAAAATAAATACTTATTTATTCACATAAATCTCGCGAATTGCATAGGATAAATTATCATTGGATGTAAATGGAAGTAACTAAAAATTCTTTGGATTGATAGGAGTAAAATAAATTGATTTTGAAAGCAATTGAATTAAATATGAGTTCAGTTTGCTTAAGAATAAATTAAATGTAAGCAATTGAGTTTTAAACCATTCAAATTGATGAGACTGTATATGAATGGATTGAAAACCCTTCAAATTGAATGAAAATGGTTTGTAAATTAATTGAAACAGTTGAATTGGTATGACAACTATATAAATTGCTTACAGAAAAATGTTTGGTGTGAATTTCTTTTAGAATTCATATGTTTAACCATTACAACTAAGTGAAATATAGTTGAACTGCATATATTTGGCACTTACATGTTTAAATTGAGTAAGTACAGGTACCTGGAAGCCGTGTGGCTGGATTTGGTTGTGCTATTTGCTAAAAATAATTAGTTGCTTGCTTAAAATGCTAAATAAGGTACGCCTACGCAATAAAAATAGGAAATATGAACTGTTTTGGTTTTTCCGACCGTGTGGGTCGATGTATATATATTTATCTCTTTTGTCAAATTGCAAAAGCTCCTCCGTACAAAGGGGACTCTGCCAAAAAATTTCAGAAATTTTGGGAGTTAGAAAATTTTAGAAAAACTTTGGAAAATTGTGTTAACGACTAGCGAGTTCAAATTAGAAACTAAACTGAATTAGTAAATGAAACTAACTAAAATAATGACATAACTTAGTTATAAATGAAAAACATGATTTATATATTCAGAGTTAAAGATAAATTGGATTCATATGGAAATGAAAGAATCGATTTGAATAGAAATAGATATAAACTAAAGTCGGAGTGAAAACGAACAAAGGAAGCATATAGAATGCTTTTACTAAACTTAAGTAAGGAATGGTGAATTCTTAATTGGAGTTTGATATTACAATATATTCTAAGTTGATATTTGGATGAATAGTGACATTGGGTAAGGAAGTCGATAAAATGTTTTGTAATGCTGTGGTTGGATAGTAGTGCTAGCAGGATATGCAGGTAATATAAAGGGAAAAGAGATTTGGTTTTGATTTCAGAAAGATAAATATAAATTGCCCGACAAAAGGTATGTATTTTAAATTTGGTATGAAATTTGATTGGGATTTGGGATTTGGATTGAGCCACTTGGCCTTTTGTTTTCTTTTTGGATTTGGGAGGCCGTAGAGCCATTTTGTAATTGTTCCAAGCTAGCCGCGCAAAGGAGACGCTAGCAAAAAATTTTGAGAATTTAGGGAGTTAGAAAATTTTTTGAGGAAATGTTGATAGTTCAAAATTTAGTTTGAATTATAATTTGAATAGCTGAATAAGAAGTTTTCTGAAAACTATAGAAGGTTTTGGAAAAGTTTGGAAAGTTAATAAGAATATTAATGGGTCTTTATAAGAAGATCGTTGGTGAGACGTTGAATTGTTAGAAACTGTTTGATTTTAGGGAAATAAGTAAACGGGTATTGGATCATTCTTCCTAACTAGTAATTTCGGGGACAAAATTCTCTTAAGGGCGGAGGAATGTGATGACCTAGAATTTTCGAGCATTTAAAATTGGAATATTTTATTAATTTTAAATATTCAATATAATAATTTTAAATGGAATTATAAATATCGCTATTTGTTTGATAGTTAAATAATAGAATTTAATTATTAGAAGTTGAGTAAATTGTTGAATCTCGAATTTTAAGCCTATTAAAAATAATTTAAAGGCTTGTAAAATTTATATTGATAACACTGAAGATAATAGAAGTTGTAAAATCAAAATTAACAGTGGTTTGTTCAATTTTAAAATTTTATTGTTTAAATTGAAATTTAAAATAGCCTTCCGAGGCGCAGTCTCGGAATTCGACGAAACCAGCGCCATTGGATCCGTAGTGTTTTATTATTATCGGATTTCAATTTTCGCATTGTTTGGGATTACCGTTGGGTCGTATGATCGATTTATGCCTAGAATAATCAATTTGAATTTAAATTAATAATCGAATCTTTTCTTTTACACCAACGTTTTCCCTTATCTTCTCGTATACGCCTTTGTTCTTCTAACAGGAATCTAACTCTCATTTCTTTTCAACGAAACCCTTCTTCTTGAAAAAAAAAATAAACAAAGAAAACAATGGCCGATAACAACGGTCTCTAAAAAAAAAAGATGATAAAGCAGCTTCAAGCATGGCCGCGTATCCATCTCACTGTTCGTTTTCCCCGGATCGACTCAGAGAAATCAATTCGATTCTCATTAAAAAAAAAAAGAATAATGGCCGAATTCAAACTCAAGGATAATCGCCTACTCAACGACATCGACTTCGAACTTCGGCTTGAGGAAGGCAAGGGTTTAGAATTGCCGCAATTTGAAGTCGCGGTTTGGGGGTTATCGATAAGGTGAGTCGTCGCATAGGCCTCGGTCGCAGCAGGGTAGCGCGTAGTGGAAGGAGGTTCGAGATGGTGGACTGCAGCGCGGTGGACGGTCGATGAAGCATAGAGATGCGAAGTCGCGTTAGGGCACGGCGATGGAAATCGATCGAGGAAAGCTCGATAGCGAGCAACGTCGCGTGATGGGAGCATGTTGGAGTTGCGGCAGCTGATGAAATTGATGGTAGTAGTTCGGTTTGGGTTGTTGAGCTAGTGAGGTATTGTCTTAAAATTCGTATATATTTATATTAACTGTAAACAGAGGAAAAAAAGAATTTATTAAGGAGATTTTGTAGTGATAAGTTATTAAATTATTTTAGTCATTAAGGATTGTGTAAAAGGTGAATTTAGTTTAAAAAAAAATCAAGTTACTAGTTGTGACCAAATTATTAATTTAAAATTAATTTATTTAAATAGTAATAAATTGTTGATTAGTTAAGTAAATTTATCGAGAAGGGAAGTTGGTAAGATTAAATAATTGGTTTAAAACCAAATGATTAGTTAAATTAATTGTTAAGTGGAAAATTGATTTTTAGATTAACTCGGATATTGATAAACCATATCAATGTTTATTTATGGTCAAAAATCGAGAAACCAAGCCAATGTTGAAGTGGAGTGCAAATAAAATCGAAGGTGAGTTAATCTCACTCAGTTAATTTAACTTTGAATTTAAATGATTAAATTTAAATAATTGATTGTATGGTTGAGTTGATTGATGTGATATAGTATAGTATAATTTGCAATTGGCATATTGTGTGAGGCTAACGTCTGTGGATGCAGGGAAACAGGTTGGAGGGATCCAACTGGATCCCTCAACATTTATTTAAATTATTTAGATTACCCTGATATGATGATTTGATATTTTATGATGGATTATGTTGAAATATTGAATGCTATGGTTTGATTGGATAATTGGGTATAATGAATTTCCAGAAAAATATATAACTTGGATGTTGGAAAGAAAAGAAAGGAGGTGAATTGGTAAGTAAAATAATAATGGAAATTTGAATAAATTTAAGAATGAAATAAAAATAAAATAAAGTGACATAAGAATTCTAATTAATAAATCTTGAATATGGAAAGGAGATTTTTGAATTAATAGAAAGTTAATGAATTGTAAACTCCAATGCCAATATCTAAAAGAACAGAACATTTATTTTAAATTTAAGATTTTTAATTTTGAAAGGAATAAAGAAGAAAATGGGAAAAGCCAGAAATTTGTATGTTTCAGTTAAAAGATTTAAAATCAAACAGCAAAATAATAATAACAAAAATAAAGTCCATAATTAATGAATTTTGAAATGAACAGAGCAAGTAAAGAAATTTATTTCAAATACTATGAATTGGAAATCAATTCGGGAAATTGATTTAAGTGCTTGAAGTTGGAATTCTCTCTGGATGGCCAAGTACACTTTTTTTTGAAAGTAAATTTGTAAATATAAATTAAATGTTTTAAATTTGTTTTTAAAGAAAGCAAGTTTTGTAAAAATTTATTATTTCTAATATTTAATTTCTAAAGCAAGTATTTCCTTTTAATATCTTATAGCATTAATTATTTAAAAAGTGACTTAGTATTGGTTTTAAAGGTGAAAACCTGTTTTTTTTATATTTTATAAAGTAACCTTATTTTCTTAAATTCATATATTATGTATTTTAACAAATTATTTAAGTAGTTTTATAATTAATGTTTTAAAGTATATATTTCAAAGTAAAGTGTTTTAAATTATTTTAAAATCTAGTTTTGTGCTTGGTGATTACAGAGGAGATAGAAAATAATTGGGAAAATTTATTTTGAAAGGAAAGATGGTTTTGAAACTTTTTTCAAATGATTTAAAATAGTAAAATATCTTGTGAAGATAATTTGAGGTTAATAAATAATTTGGGAAATTATTTATTATTGGATGGTTGTTTGTGAATATTAATTGATAGTTAAATAACTGACTATCAATATTGGACTAATGCGTTGATCGTTTCAAAGAGACTGAGATCGGGATTTATTTCTCAAAAACCACTTCGATCCGGTTTGTACGTTTCGTGTAAACGATTTTGGATTCGAAGATGGAACAGTGAAGTGCAAGGGCTAGTCGCTACTAATCCTGAGGATATTTCCAAAATGGATGTAGTAGGAATAGTGCCTTCGGTTCCGTTCGAACCCGGGACGGACTTGTATGGATGAATGCTTGCGAAACATCGTCAGGTGGACGATGGGCATTCTAAGAGATATATTCTAAAAAGGTAACGCTTAGCCTCAAGCCTCATCAAATGGGAATGGCTGAAAATCATGGGATATGCAGCAAGGCTTCGTGGGTAGCCCCCACTGGAGGGTGAGGTCACCCTGTCCAGATGTCCCTTTATTTCAGCTTAGTGGGCGGTTGCTGATCCCAACCGCGGGGTGATCTTGCTCGGGACTGTCCAGTAAGGGATGGTTCCGGTCTTGTGTTGCAGGGGAGTTAGGGTGGCTCCTCGGTACGCTGATCTAGACCAGGTACTGTGACAGGTGGTACCCCAATGCCTAGCCATTAGTTGGAATCCATTTTCCCTCCGCGCCCGTACGATTTTGATTGTGCCCAACTATTGCTGAAACGTGAGATGCAAGCATTTCAGCTAGATTCTATTTACTTTCTATAGACACTATTATAATATCAGAGGACTTTAATAAAAATGTTTTAGCTATCGTAAGGTAAAAACCCGACATGTTTATTTGTGGCGTGGTCTTACGAGATGCTTTTGTTTTCAAAGAATTTTTGAAACTTTAATAATCAATTGGGTGTGATTTTCTCACGCTGGTATTCCAGACTGACTCGGGTATTATTTAACTGTAATGCTCGGGTCAGACCGAGTATTATAGGGTACAGGATTTGATGCTGTGGAGCTCAGGAGACGAGCTTGATGTCGAGACGTACTCTCGTACTTGTATATATATTTCCGCTGTGTTGTGTAGTTGTGTATCCAGTTGTATGTTATTGATGTGAGCTGTGATTGATGTACTCTGATGATGTAATATATGTAAACAGATATGTTTGATTTTGAGTAAAGAGTATTTATTATCTATTATATTTTACTCCGCTGCGATGGTTAGATTCTGTTGTTGATTTCAATTTTCTTCTTCTACCTCTTCTTCTTTAACCAAATGGTTCGTATTTCTGTACAACTTGAGTTGATTTTAGTAGAATAGTGTTGACTCAAGGAGTAGAGATTTGCGGGTCGTTACACCCATGATATAACTTAGATAAGTAAACCCAAATTTAATGATCCATTGTAATCATCGAGCCTCCATTTGGTTTGGGTCTTTATGGTTATTCTATTTTGAACGAGATATTTGAAGAATAATTTGACAATTATTTTGAATATTATATAAAGAAGTTTATGAATAATTTTGGGGTATTCATACATAGAGTTTTAGAAATACTTTTGAATGTTCATAAAAATATTTTATAAATTGGTTTGGATGTCTATAAAGAAAAGTTTAATATAAGGTTTGAAAGTTTATAAAGAAGTTTATATAACCTGGTTTGAATATTTATAAAGAGTCTTATAAATGAGTATGAAGGTTGATAAATGTTTGGTAAACGGGTTAGGTTAATGCAAAAAGGATTTCATGGATACAGAAACTTGTTAAAGCATTTATTAGAATTAATTACAACAGTAATTCAAGGTTTGGGTCTCTTAAGGCTGACCTTTTAGAAAATTGTGATATGGAACATCCGTTCCATACTTTATATCGAAGAAATAGTGCTTCGAATTATCCTTTTCTCTAATTTAAATAATGTAGTTGAATCCTTTTTAGAGATTTGGTAATAGGAAATCATACTAATGTTTTTTGAATATACTTATCTTAGAAAGATAGGCATATGAATGTTTTTGAAAGAGATTATTAAACAAAGATATGTTTTGAGGGTTAATGGTTGATATGGATAAGTAAATCTCAAATGGAATTAGTTGTTGTTCGTTTATTTGATATTTGAATAACCGGCTATCAAGTTTTACCCAATTTGACTTAGGAAGTGTTAATGTGAATTCGAGTTTCCCGACGGGACTCGAAAACTTACTCCTAAAAGAACTGGGAAAGAGTCAACCAAAAATTATCGGTTGTTGAAACGGAGAAACCGGATTGGATCTATTTTGGTTTAATTAACATGATAGGGGGTTCTCACTTCTTGTTTGGTGGCGAGCAAGAGACTATTTCCCCTACATGTCTCAAAGAGGTAGTATAAGGCATTGATGGGTTGTTTGTTAGGTGCTTATAGTCGCGAGACTAATAGTAAAATCAAATTCGAGGTAATAGTGTATGCCAAGTTGGTGCTGATGTGGTTGAAAAGCCTACTGGTCATCACCATCGGATGGTTGAAATGCCAACAGTTGTTGCATTTGGTATCAGAGCTGAAAGTTTAGCGAGAACCTTAGCACCAGTGTGGTAAACTCATTTGGAATTGGGTAAATGAGACCATAGAATGAGCCTGAGTGTATTATAAATATGAGTGAGTATTTGTTAATTAGGAAGAATGTTTTATATTGTTTTGTTTGATCTGTTGAGTGGCCTAAGAATTCTGGTTGGGGCCAACGTTATCGATAGGGATTTTCTAAACACTTGACAAGTCCAATTGACACAATATTGTTTTAAAATTGGTAAACGAAATGATTTTAATTAGGATATTATATATATATATATATATATATAAGAGAATGATTTTCAAAAATCTATATAGTTATTGAAGAGATGTATGGTAAAACTAGATTTAGAATAGAATGTGTTTAATTAAAAGAAAATATTATATGACCTTATAAAAATGAAAAGAATTGTGAGAATATTAAATCGTAGTGGATTTGATAAAGATTTAAATGATTTTGGAAAAGTTGTAGTAATTGCACTTAAATATATTTTAAAATATAAATACTTTAAAATGGATTTGAAAGTAAAAAAATTTTTTGACAGATTGGGAATGAGTTTCGATCTATTAGTGATAATCAGAATAATCTTCTAAGTGACAATCGAATGTTTGCTTAGGTGGATATGATAGTGCACCTAATAAATTATCCTTTTTGTTATTGTACAATCGAATGACTTCGAATCTGAATGAATCCAAAGCAAATGGATGATTTTATTAAAGAACTATTTATCTATAAATAGTATAGTTTCAAAATGGAATTTGAGAAGAAAGAATTTTTTTTATGATTAACTAGCTTGAATGTCTTGGAAATAATTAAAAACGGGTAAGTGATGTGTTTGAATGGTAAACACTTCTTTTGAGTATTTCCCTAATAAGTAAAAGGGATTTATAATACTATTTGGAAGCGCCCGGTTCCTTGATATCATTTTAGAGTTACTCGGGCTATATATTATGTTTTCAAAAGGGTTAAATATAAAGTATCATTTCGAAAGGTTTTTTGAAATAAAACCCAAATATTGTGTTCACAAATCCCTTAAAAGAATATATTTTTCAATATAAAAAGTGTTTTGATTAAGAGCGGGTTAAGAAATAAAGTTTTACATTTGTTGAACTTCCTAGGTTAAGTAATATCAGTTTAAGATTTGAAATTGTATACACTCTTTTGGATATAGAAGGTTATCATACTAAAATGAATTTGAGTTATAGAATGTTAATAAACTTAAGTAATGTTCTTATGTAAAATGATGATTCTTTAAAAAGGGTAATTATAAAACTGGGAAATAGTAACCAATGGGATTAGTATGTAGGTTGTACGTAGATCATTTCCCCTTTTCACGTAGTTCTCGATCCCAGGTTCAAGTGCATGACTCGAGGTGTTTAACACCATTCCAAATAGGGATTTATCACCAGATTTTTGATGGCGAGCATTGATGAGTGTTCTTATATGGAACCAATGGTTGTTTATCATAGTTAATGGCTATGCAAGAACAGAAGATTCTAATTAAGAAGCTTAATCAATGTCCACACTAGGAAGTCAAGTAAGCGATAATAGTCCGAAAATGAAGTTATGTATTTGAGTGGGTGATCGAATCAGATTTTACATAGGAATTATCTATGTACATCATACGGTTTGATGAATAGTTTTAAGTATTTCTGCAAATAGGGTTGTGGTACAATTTCAAGGACCTAATTCTTTTAAGGAGGAAGAATGTAACAGCCCATAACTTTATCACGTTTTAAGTTGTAAATAATTATATTTATTTTGTTTTGGAAAAATATATATGAACAAATTACCAAGGTAAAATATTGAAAATTTGTACATATCGTCCTAGGTAAAATATTGATAAAACAGTTGGAAATCGTTTTATTAAAAAAACTAATTTTAAACAATAATAATCGTGCATAGCTCTGAATACATACATAAATATAAGTATTCAAACAAGATTATGAAATAAAATAATTTATTTTATTTCTGGAAAATAAAATATATTTATGACATTGACCGTTAATAACATCGGTTTTATATATTTCTTCGGGAATTCAAGTTATGTTTAAATAGTAGATATATAGGTTTTTGTTACAAAAGAAACCTATAATAATTATTTAACAATGCTAGTACAATCATTTTCAAAATATTTACAAAAATATGTAGTTCGTAGAAAAATAGAAAATATGACCGAATAACATTTTTCGGAATTTCAAATTTTCGGCACCGTAAATTGTCGGGAACGTTGTTCGTCTTTGTGCACTATATATACACATATATAAGAGTTAATTAACCAAACAATAATAATAAAGTAATAGTATATAATCTTGTGGTAATTATGTTTAGCATGTGATGTGTCAAGTCATAGTTTTAAAAATTGCAACGACCCGTATTTTTTAACTATTTTGAATTATTAAATTTAGTATGATTATTGAATAAAATGGTTGAAAAAAATTAATGTTTTATTTTGTAAGTTATTGAAAGTGAACTTGAATAAAATCTTGAAATAATAAACTTCAATGATTTTGGTAGTAATAAGTTTTGAAATGAAATTCTATGTACAGGAAGTGTATAATCAATAGCAAGAATAGGATAATAAATGTTGTATTGTTTAGATGTTGAAAGTTAAAAATCATTTGAAATTCAATGATGTATTAATATCAAATTATTAATTAAATTTTTAAATTTAATATTGGAAATTATTTAGACAATGGAATTCTGAATCAAATATAATTAAAACTAATGGCGAAAGTCGATTTAAATCTTATTTAAATAGCAACGAAGATTGTTAAACTTAAAAATTGATTAAATGAAAATTTGAAAATATTTCGTTTTAATTTACATGTAAAAATAACCATTTTGGCCATTGTCTTGGGTTTCGAGAAGACCCATTTCGCTGGATCCGTTAAAATTGAATTATTGTATAATTTCAAGTTTCGTAGCGATCAGACTTGTCGTTTGGTCAAGCGAGCTTGAAACGTGTCGAAAATAGTTAAAGGAATTTAATTAAAATTAATTGATTTTGAAAGCTATCTTCTATGGATGATTGAATTAGGCCTCGAGATCAGTTCCACTACGTTCGAAGTGGGGGTAAAACATTATGAACATTAGCGGCATGCTTCGTTTGGAGTTTGGAATTTTCGTCGGTCCATTGGGTCAGAAATTTGTGTAATAAGATGCGTTAGTTCATTCATTCCTATCCCTACATTTTAAACGCCGCCTCCACTAAGAAACTAATGGCCAATAGAATCCCGCCTTCTTCCCTCGATTATGCATCATCCATTCGGTTTCACGTCTTGGCTTTAACTAGCAAAACGGAGAGCACGATAGGAAGCGGCGATCCAACAGTCGTATCGAGCCACATCGACAAAATGAGGTCGGAAATCCTTCTTGACCGTCGTGTGTTGGGTGGGCTTGTGCTCGATGCTAGCGGTGTCAGAGGGCATGGGACCGGACCAGATACTCGGTCCGGTATACCATAGGATGTCGGACCAAACATCTCGTTCAGCATGCCGGTCATATATTTGGTTCGGTAATTATATCCCCTATACCACTGCATGTCTTTACTTCATTCTTTTTTCGTTTTTCAGAAAACCAAGCCAATAGTATCGTTTGTAATCGTGATACTATTTTCATGAGTAACTTTTGGAAAACCCTTCAAGATTTATTGGGTACAAAGTTGAATCCGAGTATGGCCTATCACTCACAAACGAATGGCCAAACCGAACGGATCAACCAAATTTTGGAGGACCTTCATGCTCGTATTTTGGATTTCAATGGTTCTTGGGAAGACCATCTTCATCTTTTCGAATTCGCATATAATAATAGCTACCAAGTAGAAATTTGTTAAATAAATTTGAATTTAATATATATGTAAATGAACCTTTCCGTAGTTCGAATCTTTAATTCAGGCTAGTATCGACATTGCACCATTCGAAGCTCTTTACGATGTCGTGTAGATCTCCATTTTGTTGTATTGAAACTGGAGATAGACTTGTTCCTGGGCCTGAGATTATTTTGGAGGCTTCTATGAAGGTTGAAGGGATTAAGAGAAAGATGAAAACTAAACAGGATAGGCAGAAGAAGTTTGCCAATAGAAAACGAAAGGAGTTGGAATTCGCAGTTGAAGATCTTGTTTATCTAAAAAAATTGTCAGTGAGAAATGTAACTCGGTTGGAAAGAATGGGAAGTTGGCCCTAAGGTTTATTGGTCCTTTCCATATATCTAAAAGGATTGGTAATCTAGCTTATAAAGTTGAGTTGCCTGAAAAACTATCTGGTGTTCATGATGTATTCCACGTCTCCAACCTCCGTAAGTATATTCATGACCCGTCAGCGATAGTTCAGTCCACGTAGCTTGATGAACTAGAGATTCAACTTGAACTTACTATTGAGAGGAAGCACATTCGGATTCTGGATAAGAGTATGAGGAAGTTGAGAAGAAAATCGGTCAATCTCGTTAAAGTTCAATGGAGCGATGACGATCGAGATTGTACTCGGGAAACCGAGGAGAGTATCCGTGCTTCCAATCCTAAATTATTTGATACAGGTATGCTTTTTAATCTTAATCTTTCTTTTGTTTCTTGTTATATGTGATAACCTGGATTTTTAAAAATCTATTTATTTGTAATTCAACAGGATTAAATTTATTTAGAATACTGATTTATATGATTAAAAAATTAAATTCTGATATCTGGATATATAAATGGATTTGAAACAATAATAAAAGTTGAATTTAAAATATCTGGAAATGATAAATCTTAAAATATATATGTTTGTACAAACCTTATAATATTGAAAATTATAAGTATATATATATTATAATTAGAATACAATCTAATATATATATATATATATTAATTGGGAGTTATGTTTTGACTTTAATATAACAATTTTCAAAAGCTATTTAAAAGATAAATTCTATATTTTAAAGACTCATATTATATATATATATATATATATATATCTGTGTGTGTGCGTGTTTATTTATAAATGTATAATTAAGTTTTAAATCATTTTCTTTTTATATATGATATAGATATGGTTTGTAAATATAAATAAATATTAAAAGCAAAAGAATATATATATAATTGATTTTAACATATGTTAACATAAAAAGGAAATGCGTTAATTAAAAATGAAAATATAAAGCATATATATAACTAAATTGAAAATATAGTTTGAAATTATAATTTAAAATTTATATAAACGTATTAAAAACATTAATTAGCATGCAAAGACGTGTGTAAGTATTTTAAACACGAAATAAAAAAGTGTAACAAATCTTAATATACATTAAAAAAATGTAACAATATTAACATGCAAAAATAACAAATGTCATGTTTGATTTATTCTCTTTTTATTTTTTTAAAAATTAATGAATAAAGAGGAAACCAATTATGAATACATCTACCTCCTTTCTTCTCATTTTCTTCCATACTTTTCAAAACTAAAACCAGTAAAACAAACTTGAGCAAATTCCAAATTCAAACTGAAGACAAAAGTTCAATTCAATCTCAAAACAAAGATTAGATCATATCAAACTCAAAGCAACTTGTAACGACCCACTATTTCCAACCATTTGCATCCGCACATGTCGGACCTGAGTTGCTCAAAATATTAGATTGTTAATTTAAATTTGGCAAAACTCAGCATATATAGTAAATAAATTAATCACAGAATCACAGACACTGAGTAATATAATAATAACGCAGCGGAATCGATAAATAGTAGTTCATGAAGCTATGATATAAACATCAGAATTAGAAATAAAATATAGCAGAATATCTCAAATATGATGATGTCTCCTATACAAATCGATGACCGCTCTGAACAAATCAACCGAAAAGCTGAAAGCTGAACCAATTGTTGGATCTCCAAGCGAAGCATCAAACTCCAAGGTCGAGTCCCAAATGCTGAATTATTCAGTCTGACCCGAGCATAAAGCAAAACACAAAACACTCGAGTTACGATTAACATTCATATATCAATAAATCCAACTTAAGTGAAATATCAACAGAAATTCAAGTAACTTAAAGGATGTTTGGGATAACCATCCTCTAAGGATCCGTGGAACTATTTACTATGTAGAAATATACACTATAACACCGTGATCATTTCAGATTAATTTATACTTCAAAACCAAGATATCATTTTCATTTCAAATATACCTATTCTCCAAAATAGTGTGTATATATATATATTGAATAATTTATAAAGTAAAGTATTTGCAATTTCATCAAATTTCACAAATCACTCCAAAATCAACTCGACTTTCCCATTCACATCAATTTCAATCTCACTTTATCAATTTCCATTCAATTCAGTTTTTAAAATAACTAATTCAAATTATATTGATTTCAAATACGGATCTAAATCAAAAATAAACCATTTAAATTCCAGTATATTTCAAAGCTTTAATATTCAACCTTTCAAAGTTCAATTTAACAGTTTCATATAGATCTCAACTTAACCTCATTATTATTTAGTCTTGAAATATTCACTTAATAAATTAAGTATTATTCAAATAACTTAAATTTACCTTTAAACTAAATATTTCTTTCGATTTGTTTAAACTTGAAATATCCATTTAATCACTTTAAATCAAAAATCAAGTTAACTTCAAATTCAATAGTTGACACTGATTTAATTAGGTAGAATTCTTAATTAGATACAATTTTACTTAATTCAACTTTATCTTCCTCAACTTATACAAATCCTTGAAAAATCTATTCATAGATATAACACTTAGACATATTATATTAATTAAATCAAACTATATTAGATTAAAGTTTATTATTAAATCTACTTTATATAAAAACTTAAAAATATTTCCAATATTGAATAAAACAATATATATATTCCCTTTCAAACTATAGAAATTATATTTAAAATTTATATACAGACCAATGGTGTCTGTATATAATTTCCTATCCTATGGTCAAGTGATACGTATATTTATCATTTCAATCCGTAATTTAAACATATACGGGTAGGTGTCATTTTGACCCGCAATCCCAAATTGAATTCAATGAAAATCGCTTGGATTTATCATTCGACCCATAATGACTTTCTCCCATTCTACAGATCGTTCAGGAATGTATTATTTCAACCTATAGTGAAATCTATACTATCAGGGAACTTGCAGAGTGATAATAGATATGAAAATAATATAACAGGCATGTATATCAGCAACAACAATTTAATATAAACAACGGGATATGGTGTCATATCCCACAGGTGAACAGTTACACATAATAGCATATATAACAATTTAAACAACTAACAACAGCATATTTCAATTGTCGTTTTAATTGAAAACAAATTTAATAAATATAAGAACGTTAAACGTGAGTGATTGCTCACCTTTCGAGGTTAGAGACGAAGGAGGATGAGACGAGTAACGAATCCAGGCATGAATCCCAAAACAACGCTAGACTAGGCACGATTTGACGAACAAAGCTGATAGATAGGAATAGAAGAAATCAAATCAGTATTGTATCGATGAAGATACATGATATCAGTGAACACACACACACACACACACACACACACACATATAGTTACATATCTATAAAGTCATATTCTAAATTTAAGTATATATTAGATTAAATATATATGTTTTAAAAATCTATTGTTTCAAATTAAACACATATACATTAAATTCAACATATATACATCATATAATTTGGGATACTACTTATAGATATAGCTAATATATAGCTTACCATTAAAGATGATATAAAATTGTCAACCACAACCTATGAAACAAAGACTTAAATCTAAACAGCATCTTACACATTCTATATATAATTTATCTGAATATAATACTAATTTATATTACTGTAATATCTACAATTTTTTTATAAATAGAATAATACTAATAAAACTGATGTGCTTATATAAACAAACAGTTTGTAAGATTTTTATTATTATCAAACTGTTTCAACCGATAACATACTGTATTTTATATTTATATATAAGCCACGATGTAAATAGTCCTACATTCATATATATATTTGTCGCAGCACAAACAATATATACATACTCAAATCAGATTGAATTTAAATATACATATACATGAGATATATTCATAACCGAGACCAAAGAATAGACAATTACATAACATAGTTTTCAACACACGCAACCCATATAACAATTATATATATATATATATATATATATATATATATATATATATATATATATATTTGACACAAAGTAAACTATGTGTATTTATAAATATTGAAATATGCACCACCTTATGCTTTGTAGCTACAACTTTATATATAGGTAGATATGTAATATAATACATCCACTTACATAACTTTGTATAATATATTTGGAAACCAAGTTATGCGAATATATACACTGACATTTTATACTTATAAATATAACCTTTACAAGCTTGAAACGTTCTATATTTATAAATCTATATATATAGACACATTACACCACATATAACGAATAAAAAACATATATGCGTACCTTAACCATCACGGGCACGCACTAGAAGAAGAGAGAGAGAGAGAGCGAAGCAGGGGAGGGGAGAAGATAAGTGGGTTCGGCCGGATCTGGAGCGAGCTCGGCTAGCTGCGCTCTTGATGGGTGATAAGCGAAGGTGGCTGGAGATGCACGCTCGACATGGGGAGGAGGCCGAGAGAGGGGGAAGAATGCGAAGGTGGATTAGGAGTAGTGATGAGCTCATGAGGCTCGGGTTTGCTATCTGGGTGATGGAAAACAATGGGGAAAGCAAACCAATATAAATTTTTTCGTATATAGTCCTTATAAATGAAACAGAGGGAGATGAGTGGCTGAAAGAAAACAAATGAACCATCATATAGTAAGTTGATCGTTGGAACAGGCAAAGGCCATGAGAATTTATGATGTAATGAAAGCAAATGAACGTTGGTTTTCAAACGTTTGAAAATTTGAAAGGTCACAACTGTTACAGAACTCAAAATGTACCGATACGGTGAACCGTTATGCGGGTTCCGCCGCGTACCGGACACCGAAACATAGAAATCAATATACCACAACGATCAGCACGACAAGACGGTCAAAACGGTATATAGGGATCAATGGTATGATCATCCGATAAAAAGCCGATATCGGACACTGATATACGTTGCTATTCCGTATGGAAAAATCCAAACGAAGCTAGAATCGTCCGAATTTTGCAAAATGAATTTCATAGTGTAACGTTAAAGATTTTCGACTCATGAAAGTCGACATTAATATGTCCATTGTATCAACTGCCGAGCAATCGAAGTTCGGAAAACTGAACTGTTAGGGTTAAAAAAGAGGTGGAAGATAGAAGAAGAAAGAAAGAAGAAAACAGAAACAATCACAGAATCTCACAATCGCAGCGGAACAACACATAATAGATAAATGAATAATCTTTAAAACAATGAATCATATCTGTCATTACATCACATTACGTTACATTATCAGAGTTTACAATAACAAACAGCGGAAAAGAAATACTATATAATAGTTGATACGCCATGCCATCCAGCTTGCTCCTGATCTCCACAGCAACTCCTGAATTTCCATAATGACCTGATAACCTAACTCTAGACTGCCCATGTGAAAATTGGTGGGCACCCAGAGTTTAGGAAGAGAACAATAAACTCCAGGTCAGTCATGGGACTGGTGTGAGAACTTAAACAGTTTATCTTCTAAAAACAAACAAAGAAATATTTTAAGGTAGATCCGCAATGCTTTTAGAAAATGAGACTACCATAAAGCCTCACACAAACACACACAATGCAAATGCAGAATCGGAGGATATTTCTCCTTATGATAGTAAAACATGCTTGATACGTAAATTTCTTTGATATTATTACTATAAGTACAAAGTGTAGGAAAACATTTCAAAAGTATAATATAAATCTTAGCCAACATAGGCATTTCGCACTATGCCTGCTATAGCTACCATCTAAACAGTGGTGACCGCCATAAGTAAATGGCATGTAATACAACTAAAACCGTGCAAGATGCGTATTGGAGTTTGGTTTTCCGACAAATGGTTAGGCCAAGGAACTACCCATTGCCACATGGGTACGCCTCTGGAAAGACGCCCCGAGAACCAAACCGGATCTCTGCCAACACAAGGCCGGGTTACCCCTAGTTGGGTAACAACTGACACGAATATGCCATCCCCTGGTCGTAACCGACCTAAATCACGGGATTCACCAATAACCACAAAATAATAAGTTTGCAGCAACAACATAGGTTAAGTATCAGGGTTCCATACCGTAATACCACCTCTATCCAAAAGGAATGACATACACTAAGGGGGCGTTATCCCCTAATAACCTTGCTGCATCTTTCCTGTTTTGACCATTTTTGGGGTGTGAGGTCCGACGAAGTCTCGGCCACAATGCTACGATTTTCATAAAAGCCACGCTTTGATCAACAAATGCTCAATAGCACTTCGTATGCCACATTACCAAATTGGGAATGTATCACTAGTAACCATCAACTACATAACCTCTGAGCTCGTACGTCTCAGAGAAGGGTGTTAAGCTAAGAGAATAAATTCTCCGCCACCAACAGAAATATATTTGATAGAAACTAGCTTTACATCTCAAATTGTAACGTCAGACACACATCCATACAAGTCTGTTCCGTGATCGAACGGAACCGAATGCACTTCCAAAGAAGCTGATGCAGCGCAATCTCGCTCGAAGGTCCTAGGTCGTTCACGACCTAACAAGAAGGATGATGAAGTGTACCTGCGACCTAAGGAGTTGGGGTTTCAAACGTGCAAACGACCTAGCGACTTACGACCTTATGAGATACAAAGGAAGGAAGACACAGTGATGCTTGATATGCCGCTTTCTTTAAGTCGCCAACGACCTACGACCTAATGTGTTAGGTCGCTCAGTTCCAGCTTAGGTCACGGAGCCTTAGGTCGTTACATTCCTGAAGTCACACAAGTAGATAGGTCGCTCAAGCTTCCTGTGGCCGTGCTTTTGTTAAATCGTAGGTCGCATGATGTAACTCATATTGTAACCCGTGTTGTACATACGTCATATGTTGTAATTAGGTCGTAAGTCGTTTGTTTATTTAAGTCGTTACAGTCACTGTGTTGTATTTGTGTGTTCTTAAGTCGTGTTGGTTAGGTCGTTAATGACCTATGTTAGGTCGGTCGTGAATTTTGTGATGTTAGTGTGGGTTGTGTGAGCCTATAAATATGGGTCGTGTCATTTGTAAAACTTGGTTGATTTTCGAATGAAACTTTGTGTTTGAGTGCTTTGTGCCTCTTTAAAATTGGTAGTTGAGTGTTATCTCCTATCTCCATTTGCGATATTCGAGTGCGCTCGAATCAACGGATTTGAAGCCGATTCACGGAATCTCGTGCGCGATATCAACGTCAAAGAATCGTAGATCTTTTAACACGGATCGTACGCAATCAACGTGTTGGAGTTAGTTAGAATTCGGCATCTTTTGGAGATCAACGAATTTGAGCATTCGGTATCTTTCAATCCATCAATTTATATTGCTTCATCTAATCGTTCTTCGATTAGTTTGACACGAAATCTTCATTTCGTCGTCATCCGTAATAATTCGCTGCATCAGTTTTGGTATCGAAGCTAGACTTAGCCAATCATAGCTAAGCCGAGCCTATTGGGAGAAGAGTTGAAGTTTTTGAATCAAGGCCGTGAATTGAAGTATAAGCCGAGCTTGTTCCAGTTTGTGGGAGATTTGTTCAAGTTGAAGCCATGCATCACTTTGAAGAGTTCAAAGCAGAGCCGAGTTAAGTTGTGAAGGATTAATCATGCCGCCGAGGAGAGCTAACCGTCATCAGAATGTTGAAGTGTTGTATAGAAGAGAAGAAGCTGAACAAATGGAACAACGCATCAATGAAAAGTTTGATGAAGGTATTGGAAAGTTGGAGAAATTGATGAATGATTTGAATCAAAGTCAAAGGCGAAGGTCAATAATCTCGAACCATGGAGGAAATAGAGTTTCGCCATCGGTGGCGGAAGCGAGGAGGGTGTCACCACAATCTTGTAGAGATCGAAGAGAATCATCAGTTTCCATGAGAAGAGATCACCATGAGCATAGATACGAAGAAAGAAGAACTCCAAATGAGTTTGGAGATGAGCCATATCATGATGTTGAAAGACATAGTAGAAGAGATATGCGTGATTATAAAGATGTTGATGGTCGAGATCGATACCGAAGTACATTTGATTATGATGAAGATGGTGATAGATGTAGTGTTCATTATCGAGATCGAGACCAAGTACGAAATCATTATCGGGAGGTAGAAGATGATCGTAAATGGGAGTCAGGGATGAAAACAGAAATTCCAGAATTCGAGGGTGGAATGGTAGCTGAAGAATTTCTTGATTGGTTACCTAATGTTGAAGAAATTTTTGACTTTAAGGAAGTTCTTGAGCATTGCAGAGTTAAGTTAGTTGCTACTCGTTTGAGAGGGAGAGCTTTAGCATGGTGGCAGCAAACTAAACTTACACGGGAGAGAATGGGAAAGTCAAAGATTGAGTCATGGGAGAAGATGAAAAAGTTGATGAGAGCTACTTTCTTACCGTATAATTATCAATCTCTTATGTATCAGCGATTGCAGAACCTGAGACAGGGAACAAATTCTGTGAATGATTATGCGGATGAATTTTATCAACTGATTGCTAGAAACGATATCATGGAAACAGAAGAGAAATCGACAGCTAGATTTTTTTGAAGGGTTGAGAATGCAGATCCAGGACATGGTGAATATGTTTGATCCGAGATCTGTTGCAGAAGCACACCAGAAGGTGTTAGCTTGGGAAAAGAAAGGCAGAAGAGGAGATGGTGTGTTTACAAATTCCAACAATCAAGTGAAAGGGGCTAGTAGCAATGCGAATGTTTCCAAGGCAGTTGCGAAACTAGTTGTTAATGAAGTTGCTAAGACCAAGGTCAATAGTGGTATCAAATGCTTTAATTGTCAGGAGTTTGGTCACAAGAGCAATGAATGTCCAAAGCCAAAGAAGCGAGCGATGGTTGCTGAGGTTGAGGATGAGGATGCTGAAGTAGAATATTCTAATTCACCACATGTTGAGGAGGATGAATTATTGTCGGGAGACGAGGGACGTAATTTGATGATGAGGAGATCTTGTTTGACACCAAAGCAAGAGGATGATTCAACTTGGTTGAGGAGTAACATCTTTCAGTCAACGTGTACTATCTTGGGAAGGGTGTGCAAGTTTGATATCGATGCGGGAAGTTGTGACAATATCATCTCTACAGAAGCTGTGAAGAAATTAGAGCTAAAGACAGAGAAGCATCCTAAACCGTACAAGTTAGCATGGTTGAGGAAAGGTGGTGAAGTGAAGGTTAATGGGAGAGCTTGTGTAAATTTTTCGATTGGAAAGAAATATAAAGATGAGATTTGGTGTGATGTTGTGGATATGGATGTACGTCATCTATTGTTGGAGAGACCGTGGCAGTATGATAGAGCTGTGCAACATGATAGTCGTACTAATAGCTACAGTTTCATGTTTGAGGGTACTAAGATCATTTTAGTTCCGAAGAAGAGAGAGCAAGAAGAGAGCAAGTCAGAAGAGATTGAGGAACTGAAGACTTTGTTGATTTTGAAGGAGTTTATTGGAGAAGTAGAGGAGAGTCCAGAGGTGTTCTTGTTGATTGGACATGAAAATGCTGAATCTGTTGAAGTTCCAGAGGGAGTAAAGCCAGTATTGGAAGAATTCAGAGATGTGTTTCCTGAAGAGTTGCCAAAAGAATTACCACCTTTGAGAGATATACAACATCAGATTGATCTTGTTCCAGGAGCAGTGTTACCACACAGGCCACATTGCAGGATGAGTCCTAAGGAGCATGAGGAACTGAGAAGGCCGGTGGAGGAGTTCTTAGAACAAGGGCGTGTTCAGGAAAGCTTGAGTCCTTGTGCAGTGCCAGCCTTATTGGTACCCAAGAAGGATGGTTCGTGGAGGATGTGCACGGACAGTCGGGCTCTAAACAAGATCACTATGAGATACAGGTTTCCTATGCCGAGGTTCGATGATTTGATTGATCAGTTGAGTGGGGCTGTTTTGTTCTCAAAGATTGACTTGAAGAGTGGATACCATCAGATTAGTATTAGACCGGGTGATGAGTGGAAGACTACTTTTAAAACTAGTAAGGTCTATACGAATGGCTGGTTATGCCGTTTGGCTTGTCAAATGCTCTTAGTACTTTTATGAGAGTGATGAACCAGATTTTCAGGCCATTTATTGGGAAGTTCGTAGTAGTTTACTTTGACGATATTTTGATCTATAGTGGGAGTATAGAAGAGCATATCCAGCATTTGCGAGAAGTGCTGTTTATTCTACGACAGGAGCAATTCTATGCGGCAGCAAAGAAGTGCATGTTCATGATGCCTAGTGCATTGTTTCTGGGATACGTTCTGTCAAAGGAGGGTATTCAAGTGGATGAAAGCAAAGTTGAAGCTGTCAGGAGTTGGCCACAACCCAAGACAATTACCGAAGTAAGGAGCTTTCATCGGTTGGTATCTTTTTATCGAAGATCCATTCCACATTTTAGCAGTATGATGGCACCAGTTACTGATTGTATGAAAGGA
This sequence comes from Allium cepa, assembly GCA_030765085.1. Lineage (NCBI taxonomy): Eukaryota > Viridiplantae > Streptophyta > Magnoliopsida > Asparagales > Amaryllidaceae > Allium > Allium cepa. The sequence goes on along the minus strand of CM060938.1, from coordinate 946,856,726 downwards.
AAGCAATTTTCATGGTCGGAGGAAGCAGGATTTGCTTTTGAGCGAATCAAGGAACTTTTGACGACAGCACCTATTCTAGTTTTGCCGGATTTCTGATTGTGGTTTGAGTGACATACTGATGCATCGAAGGTTGGGATTGGAGGGGTATTGAGTCAGAAGGGGCGTCCAATTGCATATTTCAGTGAGAAACTTTCGGGAGCAAAGAAGAGATATAATACATATGATGTGGAATTTTACGCTATTATGCAAGCCGTGAAACACTGGAGACATTACTTGTTTCACAAGGAGTTTGTTCTTTATACTGATCATGAGGCGTTAAAGCACTTGCACGGGTAGGACAAGATTGCAGCTAGGTATGCATCGTGGATTGCATACTTGCAACAATTTGCATTTGTTGCGAAACACAAATCGGGAGTTACAAACCGTGTTGCAGATGCATTGAGTAGAAGGAATCATTTATGGACTACAATGAAAGTTGAGGTGACCAGGTTTGATGTGTTGCGAGAATTGCTTGTGGATGATCCTTACTTTGCTAAAGTCATGGATGAAGTCACAAAGGGGAAGATGGATGAGTATATTTTGGTGGATGGTTTTCTGTTCAAGGGAAATCAATTATGTATAACCGAGGGAAGTTTGCGAATGAAGATTGTAAAGGAGTTACATGAAGAAGGCCATGTAGGTAGAGATCGTACTTTGCAGTTGATTTCTCAATCTTATTTTTGGCCTTCCATGAGAAAAGAAATTGAAACATTTGTGGAGAGATGTCACATATGTCAAGTTTCCAAGGGAACAGCTACGAATGCGGGATTATATATGCCATTACCTGTGCCTACCAGACCATGGGTTGATATCAGCATGGATTTTGTGTTGGGTTTGCCAAGAACTCAGCGAGGAAATGATTCCATATATGTGATGGTAGATAGATTTTCAAAAATGGCACATTTCATAGCTTGTAAGAAGACAACTGATGCCGTCCGAGTTGCTCAATTGTTCTTTAAAGAGGTGTATCGATTACATGGGCTACCTGAATTTATTGTTTCTGATCAGGATACTAGATTTCTAAGCCATTTTTGGTTGAGTTTGTGGAAGATGGTTGGAACGAAGCTGAAGTTTAGTAGCGCCTATCATTCGCAAACAAATGGGCAAACGGAAGTGGTGAATACATCGTTGGGAAACTTATTGAGATGTCTTGTGAGAGACAATTCGAAAAGCTGGGATGTGAGGTTGTGTCAAGCATAATTTGCACATAATCACGCTGTTAATCGAAGTACTGGATTCAGTCCGTTTCAAGTTGTATATTTAGCAATTCCGAAGGGACCGTTGGATTTGACGACAGTGCCATATCCGAAGGGAGTTATTAAGCGAGCTTGTGATTTCGTGAATGAGTTGCGGGAGTGCCACAGAACTGTTCATGAACGATTGCTTGCATCAAATGAGAAGTATAAACAACTGGCGGATAAGAAGCGAAGAAGTGTGGACTTCAAAGAAGGTGATTTGATTTACGGCGTTTTGATGAAAGATCGCTTTCCAGTGGGGACTTAAAACAAGTTGAAATCTCGAAAAATTGGTCCAATGGAAATCTTGAAGAAGATCAGTGAGAATGCGTATCAGTTGAGGTTGCCGCATAATATTCATACTTCTGATGTTTTCAATGTCAAATACTTGGTTCCGTATCATGGGAATGAACTTGTTGTGGAAGAGGAAGGTACAAATTCGGGGTCGAATTTCTGTCAACTGGGGGAGGATGATGCAGCGCAATCTCGCTCGAAGGTCCTAGGTCGTTCACGACCTAACAAGAAGGATGATGAAGTGTACTTGTGACCTAACGAGTTGGGTTTTCAAACGTGCAAACGACCTAGCGACTTACGACCTTATGAGATACAGAGGAAGGAAGACACAGTGATGCTTGATTTGCCGGTTTCTTTAAGTCGCCAACGACCTACGACCTAATGTGTTAGGTCGCTCAGTTCTAGCTTAGGTCGAGGAGCCTTAGGTAGTTACATTCCTGAAGTCACACAAGTAGATAGGTCGCTCAAGCTTCCTGTGGCCGTGCTTTTGTTAAGTCGTAGGTCGCGTGATGTAACCCATGTTGTAACCCGTGTTGTACATAGTTCGAATGTTGTAATTAGGTCGTAAGCCGTTTGATTTTTTAAGTCGTTACAGTCACTATGTTGTATTTGTGTTTTCTTAAGTCGTGTTGGTAAGGTTGTTAACGACCTATGTTAGGTCGGTCGTGAATTTTGTGATGTTAGTGTGGGTTGTGTGTGCCTATAAATATGGATCGTGTCATTTGTAAAAGTTGGTTGATTTTTGAATGAAACTTTGTGTTTGAGTGCTTTGTGCCTCTTTAAAATTGGTAGTTGAGTGTTGTTTCCTATCTCCATTTGCGGTATTCGAGTGCGCTCGAATCAATGGATTTGAAGCCGATTCACGGAATCTCGTGCGCGAGATCAATGTCGAAGAATCGAAGATCTTTTAACACGGTATCGTGCGCGATCAACGTGTTGGAGATAGCTAGAATTCGGAATCTTTTGGTGATCAACGAATTTGAGTATTCGGTATCTTTCAATCCATCGATTTATATTGCTTTATCTAATCGTTCTTCGATTAGTTTGACACGAAATCTTCATTTTAAGTGTAGCATTCAAATTCAAGCAAATCACAACGAAATACCCATTTAAAGGTAAATATTGATAGTCTGTTATTTAACTATCAAGGCCAACAAACAAATATCCAGCACCATAACCATCACTTGGCCCTTTTTATTAACCTTCCATAAATTAAACAACTTGCCAGATATTCACTTCAATTAATCTTTAAAAAGATATATCTCAAAACATTTCACTTCATATTGGAAAAACATTTCCAAATACTTATTTAACAATAAGTAATTCACAAATCTATTTATTTTCAATACTTAAAAAATATTCAATATACTTAAATTACAATTAAGTATATAATTTATTCTTTAAGGAAAACATTCTCTTAAACACCACCATTTAGAAAAGGATTATCCACTGTAAAAAACGTGGATATATCTCCTTTAATAAGCTATAGTAATTTACTTATCAAAATAAGTCAATTTCGGATTTATAAAAAAAGGTTTATAAATTCCATTTATATTTTACAACAACTTCAACTTATAAAAGCACTTTATTAACAGAATCTATCCATATCACATTTACACCCCAAAATCCAATTTATAAGTAAATTACTTATAATTCTCTATTTACAAATTCATTCATTTTATAACTTCACAAATCATAGATTCTATTCTTTTATAAAATCCATTCATAACATCATTTTAAAACGACTTTAAATCTCCTTTATAATTTCATCATTTTGATTTATAAAAGTCTAATTTTATAAATCTTATATATAAAGCTTTTATAATAAATTCAAAAATCTCTATTTAAACTATTTTATAAAATCATTAACTCCATATTTTCAAAAATCAATTTTCAACTATATTTCTCAACAATCATAATTTTTATAACATTAAAATTATAACTTTTATTTATTTAACATCAATCAATTCCAAAATTTAATAAAACGTATACTATCGAAAATCACTTTAAAAAAAGTCCTTTTAAATTTGAAATCGTTACTTTAACATTTTTAAAACTCCAAAATAGGCCCAATGCTGCAACAACACTAAATATAACAATCACGGCATCCCAAAATCATATATCATATGATAACAGAATATATCACAATATCTGTAAACAAATCAATACGGTTGAGGAATCCAGTTGTATCCCTCCAACCTGTTTCCATGCATCCATAGATGATAGCACAATACCAATTCCGTTCCAATACGGAATATCGCGGTATATGGGTTTATATAAAATATTATCCGCTATTATGCGGCGCAATAGGGTCTCGTCCGCCATATAATGTGGGAAAATCAACTCCAAGTACATATATAATACAAATTCCACATCGAGGTGAAATATCGCGGTATACGTTTTTAATAACTAATATCCACTTAATATACGGCGTATAGGGTCTATTTCAATACAATAGATAATAATTTATCATCCAATCATACAATCAAGTAATTTTAAATCTAACTATTTAAAATTAAAAATCGAAACAATTTCGATTGAGTGAGAAGTTCTCACCTTGCTTCCAATAACAGTTTCAGTGTTTTATTTTGAATAAAATTAAACGTGGGTTTAGATTTACCCAAAATTTACACTAGCTCCAATCAACTCCAATCCAGCTCCATCGCGTAGTGTTCGCGAATACGAACCCAACGCAAGTCGTTTCGTCTTTTTTTGACCTCGTATGAACAAGATATGGTATTTTAAACATCGTACAAATTTATAATATAAAACAAATTATAATTTCTTTTATTTTAAGCCTTCTTCCAATCTCTTCCGTTGATTCCTTTCCCCTAAAATTTTGGCCGCATACTCCTTTTCCCCCCTTCAGTTAAAACGCGCGACCTAAACCCATCAAGCCGCCGTTGCTTCTAGAATTGTCGTGACCACTAGCGACGTCGAGGAGACGATCGAACACCACCAGGACGTGCGCCATCAAACCACGCCCCCACGACCCTAGCGACGATCAACTCGGTCGCTCTCCTGCCTAGAAAATCAAGCCTGACCTCCAAGACTTTGAACGCAAATTGCCGATGATCTACGGCGTTAAATCCCATCATGACCGTTGGATACGAAGGTCTTGTGATGATCTACAAGATTGTAGTTGAAGAGTTTTGCTAATTATCGATGGATTGTGAGATATTAGAGGAGAAAGAAGATATATTTTCGGCCATTAATTATAAACAAGCGGCAGCTGTAACCCTAGTAGGGTTTTGTGCAAAAAGAATGAACCTGGGTCCTTTTATAGAAAATTTACGAAACACTATTCATCCCGAAATTTTCCGAACTCGAAACGAAGCGTGCCATCTGGCGATTATAATGTTTGCCCCCATTCCGACGCAATGGAATATATATTGGGAGCCAATTCGATCAAATTCTGAAGATAAGTTTTTGAATCGACTATTTAAATTCAAAATTCACTCGAATCGATTTCTACGCGTTTTAGCTTGCCCCGGACAAACCGTAAATCTGATCGACACAAAATTTGAAACCATTCAATAATATAACAGTACGGATCTGATGAAACTGGTTTCGTTAAAATCCGAGACTGTTTGAAAAATGGCTATTTTTACTCGTCAATTAAATATTAAAATATTCAATTTCCACAAATTAACTTTTAATTCAATTTTAAAAGTTCTATAACATTATTCTAACTCCCACATGCTTTAATTCAACTTTACAAATCAATTTTAATCAAATTAAACCCAATTTCCAATTAATTCTGGAATTTAAAATATTAAATTGTCGATTTAATTATCCAATTAAATCACTATATTCGAAATAAAATTTATTCGACTTACAGATTTTACTTGTTGATATTTAAAATCAATTAAATATACGAATTTCAAATGACAGAAATTCTGGGTCGTTACAAACTTCCCCTTTAAAAGAATTTTGTCCTCGAAATTACCAAGTAAGAAAAAGTCTTGAAATCCATTAACTTTTCAAAACAAATTATTCAAATTGAATTTCAAATTCACTTAAGTGTTTAACTTTCCCAAAATTCGATAGTTAAACTTCTGGCAATAACATTACTAAGTTTTCAAATCATACTTAGTTATCTTTTCAAAACCAACTATATCGTTTAACTTCTCACTCCAAAATCAAAGTTATGGTTTTCTCAAATTTTCCCGATTTTCTCAAAAATATTCTAACACCTTAAACTTTCAGAAAAATTCGCCATAGTCTCCTTTGTGCGGCTCGATCTAAAAAAAGGCAATATATATATATCACAAATATACATCCCATCAAGTAATGAGGCATCCCGTAGGGAAAAAGGTGTAAAGGTACGATATGTATTCCGACATATGCACCTTATACATTATTAGCGAGCATTTACGGCTAATATAGCGTGAAAGCGAGCTCCAAAAGCGAAGCAAGCGCAATCCACACCTACTAATCACTGAACAAACCATGAGAAACATGTATATATGAAAGTAATATTAATCTACAACATATATCACTGCAACAACTACATATGCCAATATAGAAAATGCCACAAAAGAAAAAAATTCAACCATCAACCAACTATCATCCAACTAACATTCATAACCAAATCAATATACATTCATTTTCATTAATATTCATTGAATTGGCTTTTCAATTAATCACATTTGATTCATTAACATTGGACTTTACTAACATTCATTTTCAATTAGTTTATATTCACTAATTCACATTCAAGTTAGTTCACTTCGACATTCAAATCGAATTTCATAGCTTTAACTTTTCATTAATTCATTTTCATATGGATTTCTATACAATCAACTAACCCTCATCTAACAAACAATGTATATCCAACATTACCAAATTTCTTTACTTTGCTTACATTCATTCAATTTGGTTCATCACTTTTAATTAGCTTTAATGAATTAACGCTTACATCCATTATTTCATATCAATTTATTTACATTCAATTGATTTAAATTCAATTCAATTCATTAATTCAATTGCTAATTCATTTAACCATTTTATTATTTGGTTTCACTTGCATTCAACAATTAAAACTTGGATTTTAATTTCAAATTTGTTTATCACAACTAAACTTCAATTTTCAATTTACTATGGTAGCAAATCCATCACACAGAAACTTGAAAATGATAATGGTGACGTTGCAGTCATCACCTTTACTAATTCCCAGTAATAGTAGTGAATTCAATGCTTAATATTCTTTAAAAAAAAATCCTTTTTACTAATAACTCACATTTATAGATCTTTTCTTATATAATTTCACTATTTTCTCTTTACTTATATAAGATCATTTCACAATTGTAAATCACATTAATTATAATTCCACTCTTAAAAATTCAATTGCTTATACAATTTATTCTTTTATTTAGATTATTCAAACATCTTTTAATTAACTTAAATATATATTCTTACATTTTCAACAACCAACAATCAATTTATATACACTATAATAATTTCTGAAAAATTATTTCCTTTATATATAAAATATAATCAAGGTAAAATTATTTCATTTACCCAATTTAAAATGATACTATGTCAGTTTATCTCGTTTAAGAGTTTAGAAACCCCTATCGAAACAGTTAGCCAACTGCACCGACCAGAATCTATAAACAATCAACTAATAAGTCAACACAATACAAGACAATTTCATGTTCACTAACAAATACGCGATCATATCTATTATTACACTCACACTCATTCTAGAGTACTACTGACTCTATCTCTAATGAGTTATTCCCAACAGAGCCAAGGTTGTCGCTTAACCATATGCTTTGATACCAAATGTACGCTAAAGATTTTCAACTCACGAAAGTCGACATTAATACGTCCACTGTATCAACTACAGAGCAATCGAAGGCCGGAAAACCGAACCGTTAGGGTTAAAGAAGAGGTAGAAGATAGAAGAAGAAAGAAAGAAGAAGAAAACAAAAACAATCACAGAATCTCACAATCGCAGCGGAACAACATATAATAGATAAATGAATAATCTTTAAAACAAAGAATCATATCTGTCATTACATCACATCACATTACATTACATTATCGGAGTTTACAACAACAAATAGCGGAAAAGAAGTACTATACAACAGTTGATACGCCATGCCATCCAGCTTTCTCCTGATCTCTATACCAACTCCTGAATTTCCAGAATGACCTGATAACCTAACTCTAAACTGCCCGTGTGAAAATTGGTGGGCACCCAGAGTATAGGAACAGAACAATAAACTCCAAGTCAATCATTCAACCGGTGTGAGAACTTAAACAGTTTATCTTCTAAAAACAAACAAAGAAATATTTTAAGGTAGATTCGCAATGCTTTTAGAAAATGAGACTACTATAAGGCCTCCCGCACGCACACATAATGCAAACACAGAATCAGAGGAGATTTCTCCTTATGATAATCAAACATACTTGATACGTAAATTTCTTTGATATTATTACTATAAGTGAAAAGTGTGGGAAAACATTTCGAAAGTATAATATAAATATTAGCCAACATAGGCATTTCGCACTATGCCTACTATAGCTACCATCCAAACAGTGGTGACCACCATAAGTAAATGGCAGGTAATACAACTAAAACCGTACAAGGTGCGTATTAGATTTTGGATTTCCAACAATTGGTCGAGCCAAGGAACTTCCCATTGCCTCATAGGTACGCCTCTGGAAAGACGCCCTGAGAACCTAACCGGTCTCTGCCAACACAAGGCCGGGTTACCCCTAGCTGGGCAACAACTGACACGAATATTCCATCCCCCGGTCGTAACCGACCTAAGTCCCGGGATTCACCAACAACCACAAAATAATAAGTTTCCAGCAACAACATAGGTTAAGTATCAGGGCCCCATACCATAATGCCACCACTATCCAGAAGAATGACATACGCTAAGGGGGCGCTATCCCCTAATAACCTTGCTACATCTTTCCTGTTTTGACCATTTTCGGGGTGTGAGGTCCGATGAAGTCTCGGCCACAAAGCTACGCTTTTCATAAAAGCCATGCTTTGATCAAAAAATGCTCAACAGCACTTCGTATGCCACATTACCAAATTGGGAATGTATCTCTAGTAACCAACAACTACATAACCTCTGAGCTCGTACGTCTCAGAGAAGGGCGTTAAGCTAAGAGAATAAATTCTCCGTCACCAACAGAAATATATTTGATAGAAACCTGCTTTACATCTCAAATTGTAACGTCAGACACACATCTACACAAGTCCGTTCCGGGATCGAACGTAACCGAAGGCACTTCCAAAGAAGCCGTTGCAATCCGGATATTCACTAATCACGACCGGACTTCCCATCACAAAGGGTGATAAAATCCCTATATCGGAGATCAGCCGATGCAGAGTCATTCGACGGTGATCCTTCTGTTTTCAAAAATATCCGGCCTTCAACATCGGTCTTCAAATGCTATCCATTACGACATATCACTATTCGGAATGGGATTTATGACCCAAAGGTCCTTTCCCGGCTAAACCGAATAACGAGCGCTTATTTTCAAAATAATTGTAGCATTCAAATTCAAGCAAATCACAACAAATAGCCATTTAAAGGTAAATATTGATAGTCGGTTATTTAACTATCAAGGCCAACAAACAAATATCCAACAGCGTAACCATCACTAGGCCCTTTTTATGAATCTTCCATAAATTAAACAACTTGCCAGATATTCACTTTAATTAATCTTTAAAAAGATATATCTCAAAACATTTCACTTCATATTGGAAAAACATTTCCAAATACTTATTTAACAATAAGTAATTAACAAATCTATTTATTTTCAATACTTAGAAAATATTCGATATACTTAAATTACAATTAAGTATACAATTTATTCTTTGAGGAAAACATTCTCTTAAACACATTCATTTGAGTCAAAACGAATGTTGCGTAAAACATCGTTACGACAACCCAAAATCACTAGTATAGGGATTCAAAATTTAGATAGATATATAAATCCCAATACTATATAAAACATTTCCTTTCGAAAATCATTTACTATAACAACAGTGTTATAGTCCACTATTTCCTTTTATTCCTCGAAAACGTCTATTTCAACAATGAATGTTGAAATCTATGGTATCGACACTTAATATATTTTAAAACAACTTCAAATCGTTTTAATTCCATTTAAAAGATCACTTCCTAAAACATTTCTTTAATATATTATTCACTATCCAAAATCGTGAATATACTTCATTAACCAAATTCAACGTTTCTACACATTTTATTTAAAGGATTATCCACTGTCCAAAATCGTGGATATGTCCACTTTAATAAGCTATAATAATTTACTTATCAAAATAAGTCAACTTCGGATTTGTAAAACAAGGTTTATAAATTCCATTTATATTTTATAACAACTTCAACTTATAAAAGCACTTTATTAACAGAATCTATCCATATCCCATTTACACGCCAAAACCCAATTTATAAGTAAATTACTTATAATTCTCTATTTACAAATTCATTCATTTTATAACTGCACAAATCATAGATTTTATCCTTTTATAAAATCCATTTATAACATCATTTTAAAACATCTTTAAATCTCCTTTATAATTTCATCATTTTGATTTATAAAAATCCAATTTTATAAATCTTATATATAAAGCTTTTATAATAAATTCAAAAATCTCTATTTAATCTATTTTATAAAATCATTAACTCCATATTTTCAAAAATCAATTTTCAACTATATTTCTCAAAAATCATAAATTTTATAACATTAAAATTGTAACGTTTATTTATTTAAAATGAATCATTTCCAAAATTTAATAAAACGTATACTTTCAAAAATCACTTTTAAAAATATCCTTTTAAATTTGAAATCGTTACTTTAACATTTTTAAAACTCCAAAATAGGCCCAATGCTACAACAGCACTAAATATAACAATCACGGCATCCAAAACATCATATATCATATGATAATAGAATATATCACAATGTCTGTATATAAATCAATACGATTGAGGAATCCAGTTGGATCTCTCCAACCTGTTTCCCTGCATACACAGATGTCAGCACAATGCCAATCCCGTTCCCATACAAAATATCGCGGTATATGGGTTTATATAAAATATTATCTGCTATTATGCGGCGCAATAGGGTCTCATCTGCTATATAATGCGGGAAAATCAACTCCAAGTACATATATACTACCAATTCCACATCGAGGTGAAATATCGCAGTATATGTTTTTAATAAATAACATCCGCTTAATATACGGCGTATAAGGTCTATTTCAATACTGTAACAGCCCGTAAATCCGTGCCCCTTGAGTCAACACTATTCTATAACAATCAACTCAAGTTGCACAGAAATACGAACTATTTGGTTTAAAGAAGAAGAGGTGGAAGAAGAGAATAGAAATCAACATCAGAATCTAACCATCACAGCGGAATAAAATATAATAGATAATAAATAATCTTTACTCAAGAATCAAATATATCTTTTACATATATTACGTCATCAGAGTACATCAATCACAGTTCAACATCAATATCATACAATGGATACACAACAACTCAAACAGCGGAATATATATATATATATATATATATATATATATATATAAACAAGTACGAATGTACGTATCGTCATTCAGCTCATCTCCTGAGCTCCACAGCATCATATCCTGTATCCTATAATACTCGGTCTGACCCGAGCATTATAGTTAAATAACACCCGAGTCAGTCTGGAATACCAGCGTGAGAAAATCACACCCAATTGATTATTAAAGTTTTAAAAATGCTATTGAAAACAAAAGCATCTCGTAAGACCACTCCACAAATAAACATGTCGGGTTTTTACCTTACGATAGTTAAAACATTTTTATTAAAATCCTCTGATATTATAGTAGTGTCTATAGAAAGTAAAACAGAATCTAGCTGAAATGCTTGCATCTCACGTTTCAGCAATAGTTCGGCACAATCAAAACCGTACGGGTGCGTAGGCAAAATGGATTCAAACTAATGGCTAGGCACTGGGGTACCACCTGTCACAGTACCTGGTCTAGATCAGCGTACCGAGGAGCCACCCTAACTCCCCTGCAACACAAGACCGGAACCATCCCTTACTGAACCGCCCACTAAGCCGAAATAAAAGGGACATCTAGACAGGGATGACCTCACCCTCCAGTGGGGGCTACCCACGAAGCCTTGCTGCATAACCCCTGATTTTCAGCCATTCCCATTTGATGAGGCTTGAGGCTAAGCGTTACCTTTTTAGAATATATCCCTTAGAATGCCCATCGTCCACCTGATGATGTTTCGCAAGCATTCATCCATACAAGTCCGTCCCGGGTTCGAACGAAACCGAAGGCTTCCTACTACATCCATTTTGAAAATATCCTCAGGATTAGTAGCGACTAGCCCTTGCACTTCACTGCTCCATCTTCGAATCCACACTCGTTTTTCATGAAAACGTACAAACCGGATCGAAGTGGTTTTCGAGAAATAAATCTCGATCCCGGTCTCTTCGAAACGATCAACGCATTTGGCCAATATTGATAGTCGGTTATTTAAATATCAATTAATATTCACAAACAACCATCAAACAATAATTTTTCGAATTATTTCTTAATCCCAAAAATATCTTCACAAGATATATTTCTATTTTCAACCCTTGAAAACAGTTTTAAAACCATCTTTCTTCTCAGAATAAACTTTTCCAAATATTTTCTATCTCCTCTGAAATCACCAAGCCCAAAACTAGATTATTAAAATAATTTAAAATACTTTACTTTGAGACATATTTTTTAAAACATTTAAGGTAAAACTACTTCAATAATTTGGTAAAAATACATTCTATATGAATGTTTTGAAAATAAGGTTTCTTGATAAAATATAAAACTAGATTTTCACTTTTAAAACAAAATACTAAATTACTCTTTAAAATAATTACAGCTATAATTGACCAAAAGAAATGCTTACTTTAGAATTTGAATATTATAAATAATAAATATGTCAAAACATACTTCTTTAAACAATTTTAAACTTTTAATTAAAAAAACTTACTTTGAAACGAACTTGGTTATTCAGAGAGAAATTTCCAATCTCAATCGCTTAAATCAATTTCCCAAATTGATTTCCAATTTACTCTATCTGAAATAAATTCCATTACTTACACAGTTCATTTCAAAATTCATTAATTATAGACTTATTATTATTGTTATTAATTTCCATTTGATTTTAAATCTCTTAGCAGAAATATATAAATTCAGGTCTTTCCCAATTCTTCTTTATTCCTTTCAATAATTTAAATCTTAAATTTTAGATAAATGTTTTGTTCTCTTAAATAATAACACTACAGTTTAAAATTCATTAACTTCCTGTCATTCAAAATTTCCTTTCTATATTCTAGCTTTATTTATTAAAATTTTAAAGTCACTTTACTATTATTATTATTTTTATTTTTTTTCCATTCATTCTTAAACTTATTCAAATTTTCTATAATTATTTTCTTACAAAGTTACTTCTTTTAATTTCCTTCCAAAATCCAATTTATATATATTTTTGATAGTTCATTATACACAATTATATTCAATCAAACCATAACATTCAATATTTCAATAAAGTCCATCGTAGAATATCACATAATCACAACAGAGGGTATTAAATAATTTTAAATAAATGTTGAGGGATCCAGTTGGATCCCTCCAACCTGTTTTCCCTGCATCAACAGACGTTAGCACAATATAAATATCAATCCCAAAATATACCATACTACAGCACGTCAATCAAATCAACCACTCAAACAATTATTCAAATTTAATTATTTAAATTTAAATTCACTGAGTGAGATTGACTCACCTTGATTTGTTTTGCAATCGACACCAAACAGGCTTGTTTTTCTTCATGTTTTCTGACCTTGTAGAAACATTATGGGTTTTATTAATATTTGGAATAATCAAATTATAAATTATCATTAAATAAAATTTGAGTAACCAATTATTTATTTCAAACTAATTTTCCAAAAGTAAATAATATTTCTTTTCCTTTGAAATCCATATACTATAAATATATTAAAATTGTTTGCGAACCTATATACATATTAAAATCAAAACTTAACTCACTATTACATTATTAAACAGATTTCCCTTAAAAAAAACTTACTGTACAAATATTACTTTTTTTCAATGTACTTTGAACTTCCGTTTGTTAAAAAACTTTTATTATATCGCTCTTTGATAAAATTAACTAAACCAATATTTTTTTAAAAAAAAACTCAGTAAGTTACAATAGGAGTATTATTTTCTACATATATAAATTTTTTTATCAATTCAAAACTTGCAGAAACAAAATGTGAACCTCGCTGTTAGCTCGAGAACCCCATCACCAAATCGCGATCGACTGCGAACCCACTGCCATCAACATCGGCCTCATAACACCCACGTCACGCCACACATCGATCGAAGTGTCACCGCACTCGCTCGACTCCCCTTCAAAATCGAATCGGACCCAAGTACTTCATGTTGTCATGCGATTAAATCGCAACCCTCGAATCGCGATTTCCAACCAGGCCAAGGTCAAATCGCGAAGCTGATCTCCCAAACCCTAGCGTCGCGACTTCCATAAACTGCAACCCAAAACCCTAGCCCCTATGAAAACTCAACTCGCGGCCATCGATGATGGTGACGCGATTTTCTCGCGTTCTTGAGCATGCGATTCCCCCCCCCCCCGGTTCCCCCTTTTTTTTATATTAGGGTATTGGATTTGAATTCGATGGAGGGGGAGGGGGATTCGAACCGAAAAGAAAGGAAAGGGAATAAACAAGGTAGTCGGCCATTATCTGATTTTTTTTTTCGTTGGAAGGAACGAGAAGGAACTTCTTGATGTGAACAAAGGAATAGGTAGCAGGTTTAAACGAGTATAGGATGGCGTATAAGAGAAGCTTGACTCAGTAAATTATTATTAATTAAGTTTTTTTTATTTTCAGCGCGTTATTTTATCGTACACTCACACACTAGCTCCAATCAATACGAAATTTGAAATCCGATCATAATTCAATATTACGGACCCAATGGAACAGGTTTCGTGTAATTCCGAGACTGTGCCTCGGAAGGCTATTTTTAAATTCAATTTAAACGATGAAATTTCAAAACTGAACAAACCACTGCTAATTTCAATTTTACAATTTCCATTATCTTCAGTATTATCAATATAAATTTTACAAGCCTTCAAATTATATTCAACAGGTTTAAAACTTCAAATTCAACATTTAGTTCAACTTCCAATTATTGAATTTAAAAATTTAATTATCAAATAATTTGTGATATTCGTGATTCAAGTTAAAATTACTCTATTGATTATTTAAAATCAATCAAATATCCTGATTTTAAATGCTCGAAAATTCCGGGTCGTCACATTCCTCCCTCCTTAAAAGAATTTCGTCCCTGAAATTTACTAGTTAGGGAGAAATGATACAATACCCGTTTACTTTCCTCAAATCCAAACAGTTTAATTAACTTGCCATAGCATATCCTTTTTATTATAGACCCACTATTACTTCAACTAACTTCCAAAACCTTCCGTAGTCTCCAAATAACTTTACTTACTCAAATATTATTACTTGCTCATTCATTCAAATTAGAATTCAAAACTAAATTTTGAATTATCAAAATTTTATCAAAAATCTAAATTTTCGAAAAATTTCGCCAGCGTCTCCTTTGCGCTGCTAGCTCGGTACAACCACAAAATGGCTCTACGGCCTCCCAAATCCAAAAAGAAAACAAAACACCAAGTTGCTCGATCCAAATCCCAATCAAATTTCACACCAAATTTAAATACATACCTTTTTGTCGAGCATTTCAAATTTATCTTCTGAAATCAAAATAAGTTCTCTTTTCCCTTTATATTACCTGCATATCCTGCTTAGCACTAATATCCAATCGCAAAATTCCCAAAACATCATATCAACTTTCTTACAAACCGTCGGTATTTATTCATTCAAATATTAACTTAGATTATATTTGTAGTATCAATGCCCAATCAAGAATTCATCGTTCCCTTCTTAAGTTAGTATAAGCATTTTACATGTTTCTTATATTTATTTTCATCTCCTACTTTAGTTTATATCTATTTTTATTCAATTTTGATTCTTTCATTTTATATGAATTCAATTTATCTTTAACTCTGAATATTTAAATTTTATTTTTCATTTATAACTAATTCATGTCGTTACTTTAAATTGGTTTCCTTTACTAATTTATCTCAATTTCCAATTTGAAATCGTTTCGTCGTTAACAAAATTTTCCAAAAATTTTCAAAATTTTTCTAACTCCCAAAATTTCTAAAAATTTTTGGCAGAGTCTCCTTTGCACGGAGGAGTTTTGCAATTGGACAAAAGATATAAATATATATACATCGGCCCACACGGTCGGAAAAACCAAAAACAGTTCATATTTGCTATTTTTATTGCGTAGGCGTACCTTATTTAGCATTTTAAGTAAGCGGCTTATTATTTTTAGCAAATAGCACAACCAAATCCAGCCACACGGCTTCCAAGTACCTGTACTTACTCCATTTAAACATGTAAGTGCCAAATATATGCAGTTTAACTATATTTCACTTAGTTGCAATGGTTAAAACATATGAATTCTAAAGAAATGCATATCCAACATTTTCCGTAAGAAATTTTTAAAACTTTCATACTAATTCAACTGTTTCAATTAATTTATAAACCATTTTCATTCAATTTGAATGGTTTTCAATCCATTCGTATACCACTTCATCAATTTGAATAGTTTAAAATTCAATCGCTTACATTTAGTTTATTCTTAAGCAAACCGAACTCATATTTAATTCAATTGCTTTCAAAATCAATTTATTTTACCCTTATCAACACATAGAATTTAATTACTTCCATTTACATCCAACGATAATTTATTCCATGCAATTCGACGAGATTTATGTGAATAAATAAGTATTTATGTTTATAACCAATTTAAATTGATTTCAACTGAATTTATACTTAATTCTATTACATTTTCAATTTATTCACAATCCGTATATTCTCATTTTCATTGCATTTTAGATTTGAATCCATTCACTTACATTTTATTTTATTAACCAAACTAGTTCATTCAAAACCATTAACAACTTAGATTCGTCTTAATTACCAATTAAATTTCCTTTTTATTTTAATTCATTCACAACCATTTATTTAGCTCGACACATTTCCAAACTTGCATATTACTACCCATTCCCGAATTAATTTAAACCAAGCTTTAATTTAATGGTCTTCCAATTTTACTCGTAGTCGAGCTTCTAATTATTCAAAACTTAAGTTAATTTACTCAATTTATTTCACTTCAAACTTAAGTTCACTCCATTTGATTCTTATTTATTCCATCCATTTATTTATTCAACACAATTAGTTTATCCACATTCACTTAAACCATTCTAGTAAACTTGAAACATTCTATTTTTCCTTATTGTCTCAAGTTATTTCAATTCCTTAATAATTTTAAATGGTTTGCAATTATTTATTCTAGAATTTCATTCCATTAATATTATTTATAACTCACCGAATTTTATTTCGATTAAAAAAAATTATTTTCACTTGATTTAAAACCAATCCAATATTATTAAATTTGTTTAAGTTGAATTCAATTCAACTCTCGTTCATTCATTTAGCTTAAGTTAATTTCCTTCAATTTATTCAAATTTTATACTTAAGCTCATTCTCATTTTGCAAACAAAGTTCTCTTTTCAATTTAACTTGATTCTAGTTCAATCCAATCTCCTTTCAAACTACAAATTTGTTTGATTAGTTACTATAAATTTCAAATTTCCAAGTTCGATTCATTCTCAGTTCATTAAATAAATTACAAGGTCATTTCAATTTAGTTCTACGTATTTGGATTTTATTTGCAAACCATACCATTACTATTTTAATCCAATCACATTTTTATTCGATACATTCCCAATTATATTTAATTTGTTAACACTTCAAATTAAATTTTAATTTATAACTCAAGTTCTGGATCCATTATCCATTTCAATTTACCATTCACTAACAATTTAAGTCGAATCTTATTTATAACTTGAGCTTTATTTCCAAACTTCACCATACATTCACAATTCAGCTTCTATTAAACAACATTAAGTTCCCATTTACACATTTTATTAACTGATTTATTATCAATTAGTTCTTCCCTTATTTATAATCCAACACTTGAATTTTAATCCCAAATATCACTCCATTTAATTTTTCTTAGTCCAATTTAGTTTATAATTCAAGTTTTGATTTTTATTTTATTTTCCAATTCATCAATAATATTTATTTTGGGTTTTCTATCCCATTTTTCAATTTATAAGTCACAACATATTATTTTACACATTTCCATTCATTCTAGGTTTGAATAAATTCATCTTTTATTTTTAACTCGAAATTTACACTTATTTATAACTTAAGCATATTTTATTTCCATGGATTTCTAATTCTTTTATAAGTTATTCTTATTTATTTATTTCAATCCAATCCTTAACCAACTTACTTCCATTTATTCAGGTAAGAATCTAATTCCATTTGATAACTCAATTGAATTTTTATTCCAATTCCATTTGATAACTCAATTGAATTTTTATTCCAATTCCATTTGATAACTCAATTGAATTAAGTTCACTCCAGTTAAATTTTATTTCCCAATCCAAGTTAATCACATTTTTAACCTTTCACTTCAAATTTAAATTCCAACATTCAAAGCTTATATTTCCCTGATTTAAAAATCATCTCAATTTATAAGCTTACAACCTATCTCATCAGGATTTTTTAAACTCCCGACCTTTGATTTCAAATTATTTTGGAATCTCTAAACTTCTTAAATCACATTTCTCAAAAGTCAAACCAATCATGGTTTTACCCTCAACAAATTTCCTTTGAAATTTTCACAAACAACTAGCTTTTCTGAACAAATCAAATTTTGGCAGCAATCCGTCACTTAGAAATTTGAAAATGAATACTGATGATGCGGCCGTCATCATCAGAATTATTTTCCAATAATCCAAGTGATTTCAATGCTATATCACTTTCAAAATCCATTTAGAACAAATTTCTTTTCAGAAATACCCCCAAAATAATAATGCTATAATTTATCTTCAAAATACTTCCAAATCTTCGGAATTAAATTTCCAAATCCTGCTTAAATCAATTTTACTACAATTCATTTGCATAGCTTATGCTCATACAAATTCTTATTTGATTATATTTCAATTTACAAATTTCATTTATAATTCATATTTATAAATTTTATTTTATAATGAATTTATTTCCTTAACTTTGGTTATATTTTCAATTTCTAGTTAAATTTTTACTTAACAATGATAATAATTTAATATTATCATTCCTAACATCCAAGCAACCATATATTAGCTAAAATAGTTTACAAAAACTTTTATTTATATCAAAATATATTTTTTTGGGTAAAATTATTTCATTCACCCACATTTAAAACAATACCGTGTCGATTGTTCTATTTAAGTGTTTAGAAACCCCTTCAATACAGTTGCGCAGACTGTTCGACGAAGGTTCATATGCCACTCAATAAACTAACCAACACAATATTAAAACAGTTTATATTCACTAACAAATACGCGCTCATATTTATTAATACGCTCAAACTCATTCTAGAGTACTTCGGACTCTAATTTAAATGAGTAATTCCCACCAGAGCCAATGTTATCTCCAACCTAAGCTCTGATACCAACTGTAACAGCCCGCAAATCCGTGCCCCTTGAGTCAACACTATTCTATAACAATCAACTCAAGTTGCACAGAAATATGAACTATTTGGTTTAAAGAAGAAGAGGTAGAAGACGAGAATAGAAATCAACATTAGAATCTAACCATCGCAGCGAAATAAAATATAATAAATAATAAATAATCTTTACTCAAGAATCAAATATATCTTTTACATATATTACATCATCAGAGTACATCAATCACTGTTCAACATCAATATCATACAATGGATACACAACAACTCAAACAGCGGAATATATATATATATATATATATATATATATATATATATATATATAACAAGTACGAATGTACGTATCGTCATTCAGCTCGTCTCCTGAGCTCCACAGCATCATATCCTGTATTCTATAATACTCGGTCTGACCCGAGCATTATAGTTAAATAACACCCGAGTCAGTCTGGAATACCAGCGAGAGAAAATCACAACCAATTGATTATTAAAGTTTCAAAAATCCTATTGAAAACAAAAGCATCTCGTAAGACCACACCATAAATAAACATGTCGGCTTTTTACCTTACGATAGCTAAAACATTTTTATTAAAATCCTGATATTATAATAGTGTCTATAGAAAGTAAAATGGAATCTAGCTGAAATGCTTGCATCTCACGTTTCAGCAATAGTTGGGCACAATCAAAACCGTACAGGCGCGTAGGGAAAATGGATTCCAACTAATGGCTAGGCACTGGGGTACCACCTGTCACAGTACCTGTTCTAGATCAGCGTACCGAGGAGCCACCCTAACTCCCCTGCAACACAAGACCGGAACCATCCCTTACTGGACAGTCCCGAGCAAGATCACCCCGCGGTTGGGATCAGCAACCGCCTACTAAGCCGAAATAAAAGGGACATCTAGACAGGGATGACCTCACCCTCCAGTGGGGGCTACCCACGAAGCCTTGCTGCATAACCCCTGATATTCAGCCATTCCTATTTGATGAGGCTTGAGGCTAAGCGTTACCTTTTTAGAATATATCCCGTAGAATGCCCATCGTCCACCTGACGATGTTTCGCAAGCATTCATCCATACAAGTCTGTCCCGGGTTCGAACGGAACCGAAGGCACTATTCCTACTGCATCCATTTTGAAAATATCCTCAGGATTAGTAGCGACTAGCCCTTGCACTTCACTTCTCCATCTTCGAATCCACACTTATTTTTCACGAAAACGTACAAATCGGATCGAAGTGGTTTTCGAGAAATAAATCTCGATCCCGGTCTCTTCGAAACGATCAACGCATTTGGCCAATATTGATAGTCGGTTATTTAACTATCAATTAATATTCACAAACAACCATCAACCAATAATTTTTCAAATTATTTCTTAATCCAAAAATATCTTCATAAGATATATTTCTATTTTCAACCCTTGAAAATAGTTTTAAAACCATCTTTCTTATCAGAATAAACTTTTCCAAATATTTTCTATCTCCTCTGAAATCACCAAGAACAAAAGTAGATTATTAAAATAATTTGAAATACTTTACTTTGAGATATATTTTTAAAACATTTAAGGTAAAACTACTTCAATAATTTGTTAAAAATACATTCTATATGAATGTTTTGAAAATAAGGTTTCTTGATAAAATATAAAACTAGATTTTCACTTTTAAAACAAAATACTAAATTACTCTTTAAAATAATTACTGCTATAATAGACTAAGAGAAATACTTACTTTAGAATTTAAATATTAGAAATAATAAATTTGTCAAAACATACTTCTTTAAAAAATTTTAAACTTTTAATTAAAAAAATTACTTTGAAACGTACTTGGTTATTCAGAGAGAAATTTCCAATCTCAATCACTTAAATCAATTTCCCAAATTGATTTCCAATTTACTCTATCTGAAATAAATTTCATTACTTACATAGTTCATTTCAAAATTCATTAATTATAGACTTATTATTATTGTTATTAATTTCCATTTGATTTTAAATATCTTAGCAGAAATATATAAATTCAGGTCTTTCCCAATTCTTCTTTATTCCTTTCAATAATTTAAATCTTAAATTTTAGATAAATGTTTTGTTCTCTTAAATAATAACACTATAGTTTAAAATTCATTAACTTCCTGTCATTCAAAATTTCCTTTCTATATTATACCTTTATTTATTAAAATTTTAAAGTCACTTTATTATTTTATTTATTATTTTTTTTCCATTTCATTCTTAAACTTATTCAAATTTTCTATAATTATTTTCTTACAAATTTACTTCTTTTATTTTGCTTCCAAAATCCAATTTATATATATTTTTGATAGTTCATTATACACAATTATATTCAATCGAACCATAACATTCAATATTTCAATAAAGTCCATCATAGAATATCACATAATCACAACAGAGGGTATTAAATAATTTTAAATAAATGTTGAGGGATCCAGTTGGATCCCACCAACCTGTTTTCCCTGCATCCACAGACGTTAGCACAATATAAATATCAATCCCAAAATATACCATACTACAGCACATCAATCAATTCAACCACTCAAACAATTATTTAAATTTAATCATTTAAATTTAAATTTAAATTCACTGAGTGAGATTAACTCACCTTGATTTGTTTTGCAATCGACACCAAACAGGCCTGTTTTTCTTCATGTTTTCTGACCTTGTAGAAACATTATGGGTGTTATTAATATTTGAAATAATCAAATTATAAATTGTCATTAAATAAAATTTGAGTAACCAATTATTTATTTCAAACTAATTTTCCAAAAGTAAATAATATTGCTTTTCCTTTGAAATCCATATACTATAAATATATTAAAATTGTTTTGCGAAATTATATACATATTAAAATCAAAACTTAACTCACTATTACATTATTAAACAGATTTCCCTTAAAAAAAACTTACTGTACAAATATTACTTTTTTTTCTTTTTTTTTTCAAAATACTTTGAACTTCCGTTTGTAAAAAAAAATTATTATATCTCTCTTTGATAAAATTAACTAAACCAATATTTTTAAAATAAAATAAAAACTCAGTAAGTTACAGCAGGAGTATTATTTTCTACATATATAAATTTTTTTATCAATTCAAAACTAGCAGAAACAAAATGCGAACCTCGCTGTTAGCTCGAGAACCCCATCACCAATTCACGATCGACTGCGAACCCACTGCCATCAACATCGGCCTCATCCCACCCACGTCACGCCACACATCGATCGAAGCGTCACCGCACTCACTCGACTCCCCTTCAACATCGAATCGGAACCAAGTTCTTCATGTTGTCACGCGATTAAATCGCAACCTCGAATCGCGACTTCCAAGCAGGCCGAGGTCAAATCGTGAAGCTCATCTCCCAAACCCTAGCGTCGCGACTTCCATAAACTGCAACCCGAAACCCTAGCCCCTATGAAAACTCAACTAGCGGCCATCGATGATGGTGACGCGATTTTCTCGCGTTCTCGAGCACGCGATTTCCCCCCTGTTCCCTTTTTCTTTATATTAGGGTATTGGATTTGAATTCGATGGAGGGGGAGGGGGGCTTCGAACCGAAAAGAAAGGAAAGGGAATAAACACGGAAGCCGGCCATTATCTAATTTTTTTTTTCATTGGAAGGAACGAGAAGGAACTGCTTGATGTGAACAAAGGAATAGGTAGCGTGTTTAAACGAGTATAGGATGGCGTATAAGAGAAGCTTGACTCAGTAAATTATTATTAATTAAGTTTTTTTTTTCAGCGCGTTATTATATCGTACACTCACACACTAGCTCCAATCAATACGAAATTTGTAATCAGATAATAATTCAATATTACGGACCCAATGGAACTGGTTTCGTCTAATTCCGAGACTTTGCCTCGGATGGCTATTTCTAAATTCAATTTAAACGATAAAATTTCAAAACTGAACAAACCGCTGCTAATTTCAATTTTACATTTTCTATTATCTTCAGTGTTATCAATATAAATTTTACAAGCCTTCAAATTATATTCAACAGGTTTAAAACTTCAAATTCAACATTTAGTTCAACTTCCAATTATTTAATTTAAAAATTTAATTATCAAATAATTTTTGATATTCATGATTCAAGTTAAAATTACTCTATTGAATATTTAAAATCAATCAAATATCTCGATTTTAAATGCTCGAAAATTCTGGGTCGTCACAAATACAATAGATAATAATTTATCATCAAATCATACAATCAAGCAAATTTAAATCTAATTATTTAAAATTAAAAATCGAAACAATTTCGATTGAGTGAGACGTTCTCACCTTGCTTCCAATCACAGTTTCAGTGTTTTATTTTGAATACAATTAAACGTGCGTTTAATTTATACCCCAAATTTTCACTAGCTCCAATCAACTTCAATGCAGTTCCATCGCGTAGTGTTCGCGAATACGAACCCAACGCAAGTCGTTTCGTCTTTTTTCGACCTCGTATGAACAAGATATTGTATTTTAAACATCGTACAAATTTATAATATAAAACAATTTATATTTTCTTTTTATTTTAAACCTTCTTCCAATCTCTGCCGTTGATTCCTTTCCCCTAAAATCTTAGCCGCATACTCCTTCTTCTCCTCCCTTCAGTTAAAACACGCGACCTAAACCCTTATAGCCGCCGCTGCTTCTAGAATTGCCGTAGCCACCACCGACGTCGAGGAAACGATCGAACACCACCAGGACGTGCACCATCAAACACACCCCCACGCCCATAGCCACGATCAACTCGGTCGCTCTCCTGCAAAGAAAATTGTGCGCGACTTCCATGACTTTGAACGCAAATTGTCGATGATCTATGGTGTTAAATCCCATCATGACCGTTGGATACGAAGGTCTCGTGATGATCTACAAGATTGTAGTTGAAGAGTTTGGCAAATCATCGATGGATTGTGACATATTAGAGGAGAAAGAAGATGGATTTTTGGCCATTAATTATAAACAAGCGGTAGGTGTAACCCTAGTAGGCTTTTGTGCAAAAAGAATGAACCTAGGTCCTTCTATAGAAAATTTACGAAACACTATTCATCCTGAAATTTTCCGAACTCGAAACGAAGCGTGTCGTCTGGCGTTTATAATGTTTTACCCCCATTCCGAATGCAATGGAATATACATCGCGAGCCAATTCGATCAAATTTGGAAGATAAGTTTTTGAATCAACTATTTAAATTCAAAATTCACTCGAATCGATTTCTACGCGTTTTAGCTTGCCCCGGACAAACCGTAAATCCGATTGACCCAAAATTTGAAACCATACAATAATATAGCATTATGGATCCTATGAAACTAGTTTTGTTGAAATCCGAGACTATTTGAAAAATTGCTATTTTTACTCGTCAATTAAATATTAAAATATTCAATTTCCATAAATTAACTTTTAGTTCAATTTTAAAAGTTCTATAACGTCATTCTAACTCCAACATGATTTAATTCAACTTTACAAATCAATTTTAATTACATTAAACCCAATTTCCAATTATTTCTGGAATTTCAAATATTAAATTGTCGATTTAATTATCCAATTAAATCGCTATATTCGAAATAAAATTTATTCGACTTACAAATTTTACTTGTTAATATTTAAAATCAATTAAATATACGAATTTCAAATGACATAAATTATGGGTCGTTACACGTAGTCTTATACAGAGTGTTCTAAATAAATTTTCTCATGTTGACATATTCAGGTTACGGAACACTTTTAAATTTAATTGTTATCAACTGATTTAAATTGAAATAAAATTTCACAAGAAATTAAACTTCAATATTATTAGATGAAAATTTATCAGTTGCTATGTTAAATAGACGTATTCCAAATAATAAATTTTTATTTTCAAATTTTATTGTTTAAAATTTCACCAAATTTCAATTAATTAAATAAATAAAATCACTAAAAAAAATTGGGTCGTTACACAACTCTAGTTCAACACAACAAGTTCAAGTTCCAGATAAAAATAAACCAATTCCAGATCAAATGCAAAACCCTATAGCAGACGCAAGGCTAGGAACTTCTAAAATATGGGTACTGTTCTCTGTTCAACTCAAATTAAGGTGAGTAAACAAACTACATTCTATTTTAAACTTGATGCATGTGATGATCTTTAAATGTTATGGTGTGAATTGTGCTTTGCATGTATGTATAAATGTGATTCCTATATATATATATACACACACACACACACACACGCATATGTATATGATGTAAGTGTGCATATCTGTGTTGCTCTGTTCTTTGTTCATAGGTTTTTAAAACAAAGTAAAAA
The DNA here is from genome assembly GCA_030765085.1 of Allium cepa. NCBI lineage: Eukaryota > Viridiplantae > Streptophyta > Magnoliopsida > Asparagales > Amaryllidaceae > Allium > Allium cepa. The sequence continues at coordinate 946,831,163 of CM060938.1, read as the reverse complement.
TTTAAATCTCTTCATTTAATCTCTGATAGGCTGAGAAATACAAACTAGTTATCTTTGTTTAAATGTAAACTAAGTTTTAAAAATATATTTAAGTAAAATAATTTTGGATATTATCTAGCAATTAAGAAAAATAGTGGAAAATTAAAAAAAAATGAAAATTCAAACGTCATGATTTGCCGATTCTGTATAACCTGAATCGTCTTTGGAAACTAGGATTTTTAAAAGAAAAATTATGATTTTTAAGTAAGTAATTCGTGAGAAATTTGTGGTTGAACGGATTTGGTGTTTTGAGCTTTTTCAGGTGATCAGCGGGCTCAGGGTTGTCGAGGTCTCTGCTAGTCGACAAAGGTATGGACGGAGGTTCGCGATCTATGGTGGTCGACAACGTCGAGACTAGGTAGTTATTGGTTGATGGTTGGCTATTCCAGTTCGATCGAGTAGCTCGATTTAGATTTTGGGTTTGGGATGAAGTCGGGGTGGTCGGGATCGAAGTTGTAGGTGAATAATAATGTGTTGGTGGTGGTCGAAGTCGCCTCGATCAATGGTGCACGTGCACGAGGCTTGGGTGTCAGTGTTTTGGAGAGAGAGGTTTATGTCTCGGGGTGGGTCATGGGGTGGAGGCGTAGTGGCTCGAGTACGGTGTCGGGTTGGTCGCGTGAGAGTGTGTCATGTTAACAGTTTATAAATTTAAACTATGACTAAATTTTTGAAAGTGAAAGAGGAAGTTCTTCTCTGGTATGACTCAGGGTAGATACCTGGTTGAACCCGAAGTAAGTATTTCAACAGTTTTAAAATATAAATAAAAGCAAGTTTTAAGACTTTAAGTAAATCAAGTTTAAACTAATTTAGAAAACAATTTCATTGTATAGTAATGTTTTTTAATATTGGTTTAAGAAGTCGTATGATTTATTTTACTTAAATTAAAGATCATAAGTTTATTTTAAACTTAATTTAAATATGTAGTTATCTAGTTAATTAAAGGAGTAATATGTTTTTAATTTATATGTAATGATAAGTGATTTCAAGATTTATTAAATAAGATTTTTATAATGATTTAGAAATGAATAGTGATAAGTGTTTTATCTTAAAATTTATTTAAGGTCTTGGGTAATTAAAGATTAATTACTTAAAGAAATTAATTAAAACGTAATTTCTTAATGTGATTAATTATGCTATAATTAATTAATGAGAATAATTAAAGGGTAAGTAATTATGGTATAATTAATTCATATTAATAATTAAAGGTTGATTAGTTAATTTCATTAACTAATTGAAGTAATGATAAATGGTTTGTAATTAATTAATGATTAGGGAAGCAAGATTTAAAGGTAATTAATTTAATTAATTTGCAGGTTAAATTAGATTTTTGAACAACCAATTAATCTTTCTTATGGATGATTAATTATATTGAATGCCTTGGATTATTTGATATCTCTTGTATGCGATTTGTGATGCTATGTGAGATGATATGTTTAGGTTGAACTGTGATAATATGGATGTAACGACCCGAAATTTTTTATAATTAAAATTCGTGAATTGAATAAAATTTTGGGTAATCTAATAATGATGAAATAAAATTTTTGTAATTTAATAACGAAATGAATGCTAAAGTGAAACACAACCATGGAAATTTAGGCCTAGTATTAACAACTGAAATGAAATTATGATTAATTGAAGTAATGTAAATTTTTATACTAGGCCATAAATTGAATATAAGGAAACAAACGTAAATATTGAAATAATTAGTGAATTAATATTAATAAATAATAATTGAGAAAAATCAATGTCCTAAGAGTAATTGTAATATTTTTTGGAAATGATAACTTTTAAAATATGATTAAGAGTTAGTGGCAACAATTATTAGAAGTTACGGTATATTTTAATCCATTAAATTGAATTGGAATCAATTGCAATAAATCTAAATAAATTATTACGCTAATGTTAATTAAGGTAAGATTTGAAAATAATGTTAATATTGTCCATAAAAGGACAATTTGTTGAATTTGGAAGAATGGAAATGAAGACTCATCAATTTAATGGGATTTGAGCTATAGTAATTGGATTTAATTGCAAAAAAATGTAATTAAATATCTAATTATTACGTTAATTAAAATGAAGACGGAATGTGAGAATATTAATGTACTAGATTTTGAAACCAATATTAATTTCATCCGTTTGATAATAATGAATTGAATAATAGAATAAAAAGTAAATTTAATGGAATTTTTGGAAATTAAATTTATAATTTTGAATTAAATGAAATTGAGGTTAATACTGAAATTGATAGATTTATTAACTCTAGTTTGTCATTTAAAATTGTTTAAATCATTGTAAATAATTAAGAAATTTAAAAATGATTAAAAATTGTCAATTATAGAATTGAAATTGAAAATTTGATTTAATTAATTAGTTATTAGTTTATTTAATTAATGAAAAAATAGCCATTTTGGGCACTGACTCGGATTTCGACGAAACTAGTTTCGTCGGATCCATAACGATGAATTATTGTAGCATTTCAAATTTCATAACGATCAGGGTTGTCGTTTGATCGTACGGGCTTGAAACGCCTTGAAATAGATTAATTGAAATCAATTTGAAATAATTTGATTTTGTCATAACTACTTCATACGATGGAATTTGGACTTGATACCTGTTCCATCGAGTTTAAAATATTTATAAACATCTATTTTGATATATGGGTTGACCCAATTTCGTTCCGGAGTCAGAACGGGCTTTTCGGGCCATTTTATCGTCCAACGGTCCAAACCAATCTGATATGTTATTTTTATTTTCAACCCCGATTATATATACCCTATTATAAACCCTAGCCTATTTCTTGTTCCTCATTTCTGTACGTACCATTCAATTGTCTCTCCTCCTCAATGGCAGACAATCAAATTCTAGATCCAATTGCAATTCAAAATCGAATCAAAATTTCAGACTCCACAAACTATATCGAATTATATGTGGATTTGAAGCTCTCGACGAGCGCAAGTCAAATATATGATTCGTTTTTCAATCTGGTTTTGGTTGTGGCCATAAATCGATGAACTATTCACGGCTGTTCATCACGTCGAAATCAAACTAGAGGTTTTGTAGAGATTCCTGTGCGCTGTCCATCGGTATGGTTCATCAAAGGAATGAACGGCTAAATCGTCAGCAAATCACTGTTTAGGGCTTGATTTTTTAGGCGACTGCTGCATATGGAGGCCTCGATCGGTGTACTGTGTGTCGCCTGGGGATGTGGGAGGCTACGGCGAAGTCTATGGTGGTAGTCATATGTGGGTTCGACGCTGGCATCGTATGCGATCGAGTGGAAGGTGGCGGCGCTGCGGTGTCGTATGTGTTCGGTTTTCCTGGTTGGGTTCAGTTGCGAGCGTTTTGGGAGGGTGACGTGTGCTGTAAGTGACGTTCTGTTATTTGTTTTATTTTTATTTTAATTTAAATCTCAATGCGTTCTAATCACAATAACTTTTGCCTTACTTGGTCTATTTTACGTGCAGTTTTGTCCGCTAGGTTCGTATTAGAATTCTGGACATTTTGACGCTGGTTTGGACGAATTCTAAAATTGTTCAATTTTGGGTTTAAATTAAATTTAAATTCAAAAGGTGAGTGTTTTAACCCACTCACAAATTCTAAAATTTGTCATGCTTGTTAAATTAACTTTTGATGTGATTAGAAATTTATTTATGACAATTTGTCATATTTTTAATCGTCATCTCGGTTAAATTGGATTTACTGGATTAAATTGTTTTTTAATTTATTATTGCATATAAACTTCCAGTTAAACCGTTAATTAAATTATTATTGAATATAAACTGCCAGTAATTACCTGTTGTTTATTACCTGTTATATATTTATATTATTGGATGATGATTGTGATAAATGGTTGATGGTTGATATTGAATGAATGGATATTGTATTTTATATGGTTATAAATTGAAATTTGTTATGCATTTTTATTTCATTTGGGATCGCGGTTTGAAATGGTATATAACTATAATTTTATTTTAAATTACGGATTGAAATGATAAATATTCGTATCACTTGACCATAGGGTAGAAAATCATATACAGACACCATGGTCTATATATATGAAATATTTTTAACTGATTTTCTATGGTTTTTTAGAGAAATATATGATTTTATAAGATATTGATTTGGATATTTTATAAATGTTATTTTATGTAGTTAAATTCTTGGTTTTAAGCTATATATAAAATTGGTTTAAAGTATAATAGAAGTTTAATAATAAAGTTTGATTTTATTAAGATATAATATGGTTAAGTATTTATTTAAATTATATTTCTGGAGTTTATAATAGCTTAGATGAGAATAAGGTGGAAGATGAATATGAAATCGATTTGAAATTTAATAAAATTGAGATTTTAAAGGTATGATTTTATAACTGGATTTTTGTTTAAGATGAATTAAATGAATATTTCAAGTATAAATAAAGTGAAGGAAATATTTGATTATTTGTAATTTGAGTTTTATTTAAATGATAATGGATTTATTATGCAAATATTTCAAAACTAAATAATAGAACGTTGAATTGCCGAATCGTAAATTCCAACCTTAGTTTTGAAATTGTCTAATACTCAAAGTTTGAGATATATTAAAATTGAAATGGTCTATTGAAACTAAAAGTGAGTTGAAAGTTACAAATTGAGATTTAATTTAAAGTGAATAAAATTGTGAAGTTGAGGAAATTATTTTACTTGAACTATTTTATTTTATATACTGTTTGAATATCCAAACCATTTAAGTTTAAGAAGTTATGGTTCAGAAGCCGAAATACGAAGTATTATGTTTTGAAAGGTATATTTCAAGCACTCGGTTTCGAGATATTATAAATTTGAAAGTGTTATGATTTTGGAAATGGGATATATTTGAAATAAAATGATATTATATTGATTTGGGTTTATTTAAAAATGATATCACAATGATTTGGTTTTTGAAATGGAAAGGATATCGTATTTATATGTTTTCGAAATGGACATTATATTCTGGTTGGAAGTATAAATTATTTTGAAATAACCACGATATTATAATAACGTTGGTTGTTGAAAAGATCGGGATCGGAAGTTGTCATACTCTCCGCCAACTCCGAAAACCACTTTAACAACCGTGTACGTGGTGGAGATTCCAGAATGAAGTAGGATGGTCGCGGCATTTCATTTGAGCAATATACGTGGACCCGACTCCCGTGAGTTGGCATAAGGTGGCTAAAACTGGAGCGATTGACGGGCTAAGAAGGTAGCACCTTTTATCGGACACACTGCGTTCATACCATTCTATTACTTTGTGATTGTTTGGGGCCCTTTTGATTTTGGGGTTGTGGCTCGAGGTGGGCGATAGTAGCTGCTACGCGTTACCACCGGTCCGGAAGCGTAATTGGTATATCTACTGCAAGACCCGAAATTTCCGAAGCCGAAAATTTCAGATAGTTATAAAAAGAAGAAAGAGATAGAAGAAATAAGAACAGAAACATCAACATCTCACATTCGCAGCGGATAAAATATAATAATAAATAATAACAGTTTATAAAAGAATATTATATCTTTCGATTACATTTTAATACATCAGAGTTACACATATTTACAGACACTGAATATACACAACAATCATGTCTCGGGTACACAATGATATACTATAGCGGGAATACTCTATACGTTCTTGCCATCCAGCTCGCCTTCTGAGCTCCAGAATGTCCTTACCTGAAAATCTGTAATACTCGGTCTGACCCGGGCATTACACCAAAGTAACACCCGGGTCAGGCTGGAAACCAGTGTGAGTAACCCATCTAACAAGAAATACAACAGCACACAACTTATATAAAACCCGGGGTAACTCGCATCAATTTACAAATTCACAATTTGTTATAGTCATCACTTATTTCACACTTCAATTCCTAAGTACCCAAAACTTAGATCTAAATGGTGAAATTCACTTTAATTATTTCCGCTTATAGATAACACATATCAATCTATAAGGAATCGAAGTAGGTCTCGGGTATTTGCTAATACCGACTCCGTTCTCTTGAATTCAGAGACATCCTAACCCAATTATTCAGTGAAATAAGATTTAATTTTAAATACCGAATGCTCTTTTACCCAGTAATTCATCATCGATAGTTACCTATAATTCACAGTTTTACTTACTTAACAATAATTGATTATAAACCATTAATTGGTCAACCCTTAATTATCCTTCCTAATTACCTTCAATAATCGGCCTTTAATTAATTTACCACATTCATTAATAAATCTAGATTTATCACATTAGTAATTAAATTATTCTTAATTACTTACGTTAATTAATTGATCCTTTGATTAAGTAATAAATTCCTTTATAAATTATACTGAATAACTACCCCTTATTTGCTTTAATCACTTCCTTCAAGTAATTACCCATTGATTTATTATTGCCTTTAATTATCCGTCAATTACTTCATTAAGTAATTATCATTAAATACATACATTGGGTAACCATCCCTTATTAATCAACTTCCTAATCAATTAATCCCCTTAATAAGTCAATACTTAAATGGATTTCACAAACTAATCAACTAATTACCTTAATAAGTCAGTTAATTACTTATTCATTTAACTGATTATCTTAAATCCATCAATCATCCTTATTAAATGTTTTATACTTTATTTCATGACATCATCTAAATCACTTCTTAAACAAATAGGAATTTACCTACTTATAAAAGTACTATAAGCACACAAATTTTATACATCATTGACACAAAATTTGATTATCAAATTTTTTTCAAACAATCGTATCAACTTTAATTATATTTAAACTTGATTTTACTTAGCTCTTAAGACTCAGAAACATTCCCCTTGGAAACAAAAATATTGTGTTTGAAATGAGTTTAAGGAAATAAATTCTAAAACCCATAGCAGGCCCATCGGCCCACTACCTAACCAACCGACCCTTACCTCATTCTCTTCTTCCTTAAACCCTCTTCTATGACCTACAGTGAAACACCGATACTACTGACAACCCTACCCTCTTGTGGACGTGCACACGGCGTCGGAGCCGTGCCGAACATCGCCGGCGTCGTCGCCAAGTCGCCAATGACCTCGACGTCCACCTCGGCTACCCTCTTCTCCACGAAATTATTCGAATCCCACTACGACATTTCACCATGACCAGAAAAGTACTCCCAGACTATCTCCGCCTCATACCACCGCCTTTCCGTCACCGGAACCCACGCCTCCTCGTCGAAAGCTTCGTCAGACACCCCTCTCTCTTTTCCTCCTCCACCGATCCATTTCGACACATACACGACGTCACACTTGCCAGGAAAACACCCTAAAACAGCCGAGCCCTAAAACCCTACCTTGCCTCCTCCACGCCACCACGATGACCTACAACCACGCCGCTATTTTTCTTCACGACCCATGGCACACGATCTCTCTCTGGCCTCCATTCCGATGTCCATAAGCCTCGCTACCACCATAAATCAATGCACGACGAATTCCTGATCAAATCCCGACATCCCATCAAACATCCCCCTAACAAATCGATTCGATACCACCAAAAATCGCCATTTACTAAGTAGGATCTACTTATATAAGTCTAACACGAGTTTAAGATAATTAATTTTTTTCGAAAATTTTCTCTTCCCACTTTAAATCTTTTCCCAGTGATATTTCTTCAATTTCTTCAAATGAAACCATTTTTATAAAATGAAAAACCCGACTACAAACACATTCACTTTAGCTATCTCAACATGTAAACATTTATATGGGGTGAAAATGATTTTTGACAGTTTGAGAACATGTTAAAAACAAAAGTAGGATTGATATGTATAAACAGATATTCACATGCTTCCACACTCAGGCATACATACTTCGCTTCTACACAGCATAAACTCAAGAACATTACCACCATTAAATCTTTACATAACTATGATATAAGTAAGATTAGACTTGGAAAAAGTTTACTCACCTCTGTAAGAATCAGAGAAGTCTATGCCTTCTCTAGACTTGAATTTGCTTTCTGAATAAAACCGTGGCTTCTAATTTCTTACTGCTTTTTTTTTCTATGAATCGAAATGGAATGAAGATGATATATATATATATATATATATATATATATAGAAAGAAAATTGTACAGGCTTTGTTCCTTGGTACAAAAAATTAGACAGAGGTTTTTTTTTCTTTTTTAGTATGGAGGCTGAGATGACATTTGTTGTGCTATCATTTATTACATTGGCTTATTTCACAAGCTCATACTTGTCACATTGCTTATTTTCATAAACAAATGGGTATTCCTTTCATATAGATATATATTTCTTCTTAATTACTCAAGAACTTCTTCACTGAACTGAAATGATTTTCCAACATTTTGAACTGACTGTTGTTGTTTGTGCTGATATGATGGTGTGTAAGGTAAATGTCTCTTCATAGTTTAATACTACATTGTACAGCTTATTGTTTATTGTTTCTTGTTTGATCTCCTAGCTTGTCTGTTGATTTGTTCTTGAAGATAATGTAGTTGCTGTGTTTAGTTCGGTTTTGCTATTTCTATAAAAAAATTCCTTTTTTGAATAATGTGATACTCAGTTTTAAAAAAATCGAAAGGACTTAAGGAATGATAAATATAAAAAGAAATGTGGACAAGTTTGTTGTTTGTACAGGAAGGTGTGTGGTACTAATAAGATTTATTTGTTTAATTTAATCAGAGATTTTTTTTTGGATGGTAGCTGATATGATATTATTTGTGCTGGCATTTATTATACTTGTCTTGTTTTAGAAGCTATTGATTTTATAATATGTACACTTAATTCATTTTAATGGATACACCCATATATATATATATATATATATATATATATATGACTTGTCTTATTTCTTGTTGCTAGTTCTGGTTTGCTTCTAAGTGACTTATAAAGTATTATATTTTTAAGATTCTTAAGTGTACAATTTGAAATTAACTTGACCATATTTATTTTAGATATTGTTTACATGTTATTAAATTTTGAGCAATTTATTTTACGTATATATATTTATTTTAAAATAATAAGTTGTATTTTAATTAACTAAATTAAATATTTATTAAAATAATATTGCCAAAAATCTCGGAATGTCACATCCCTCCCCCTTAAAAAAATTTCGTCCTCGAAAAGGATCGAAGTCAGAATTTATAAAAATGCTTAAAACCAGATAAATATTCGTTGATCATTTGTAAAATACTTTTGTAACTTGATGTTTCAACAAGTCCATCCTCGTTCCCATAGAGATTCAGTCATACGTTGATCAGGCATAGGACTGAAAATCTATAAGTACTTAGCAGACCCATTTTCAACATCCAGTGAAAATACTTGGAAAATAATTTTATTGAAAATATGGAAAACAGTTTTGAAAATAGGTATGATATCTTTAGTGAGAATGTTCTGGAAATCATCACCCCCATCCATGGTCGCAGTTAACCCGATGGTTACGTTGCCATCCCGACAAAATCCATAGATAACTGTAGGCCTCCGCGCCCCTTGATTACACCATGAAACCCACGACAGATCGCAGCTACAACTGGGGTTATGTAGCTATCACAGCAAAAACCCATATAACTGTAGGCATCAGCGCCCTTGAATTTCGCTGCCAAAAATGAAACTTCTCAACTCCACTTGACCATAGATCGTAGTTTACCGATGTTGCGTTGCCTTCCCGGCAAAATCAAGTGTAGACCGTTGGCACTCATCCTCCACACGATTTCCACTATGGTCCTCACAGTAGATCGTAGTGACATCGAGTTACACTGTCGTCACAGCATAACCTAAATGCCCCTGTAGGCATCAGCGCCCTCGACTTTCGCTACCCAAAAATCCTCAGGAACTAGTTTGTCCGGACTCCTCACAGGATCAACTTTAGAACCCCCCCTTGGGGCTCAAGGTAGCATCACCCAGTGGCACTCCTGAGAAGTTCATTTCAAGGGAGCGCCTTTTTCCCCGAAGCCATCATCAAAACACTTTATACTATACATATATAGTATCTTTCAAATTATACACCTACTATGATCTCATACAAAGCTCCTTTACACAAAATCGATTATCCCAAAATCGATAATTCTCAAACTAGGCTTTCCAAATTTCAATACTGATTTTACCCAAAAATCAAAAGCCTTTCCAAATTCACAGGTTCCCAAAACCTTTTTTTTTCAAAATCCTCATAAGATCTTTTTTTTTATATATAGATATATATAAAAAAAAATTTAAATTTTTTTTGGATCATTTCAAACTCGTATAAAACTCCCTTTTATACTTTAAACATTTTCAATAACCCTTTTTCTTCCAGCAATAGATTCGGCAAGGGGAGAAAATATATATAACTTTGTTTACTCAAAATCAAATATTCAAATTTGATTACTCTTTCCAATATCAATTTCATTTAACTCCGTACGATGTACACATATCATCCGTACGCTATACCAACCTGATCGCACACTCGATCACACAATTTCACTTCCGAACTAGTATCGTCCACCTGACTTCCTAGTGCGGACACAGATCTGGTTTCTTGATCAGAAACCGTCATTCTCCTTACATAGCTATAACTATGATAGAGAACATCCAGAACCAATCAACAATCCATATCCAGGCTCGCTGTTGAAAATCGAGTAAAAAATCCCAACTCGGATTGATATAACCATCTCGAAATTTTGTGCTCAAATCTGGATCCAATCACTATGCGAATAGAATAATATACGTACATCTTACGTATTTATCTTTATTGATTATTAACCAAATCAATTTCCTTTCCATTCACATTCACTTATTCACATTTACATCAATCCCCATTTGGATTATCACTTCAATTCTTATCTCAATTGGGTATTTAATCAATAACAGTTTGAACTCCGACCAGTGTATATTTAGAAAATAGCTTGCAAATTTTAAAAATAGATAAGTAGTTGAAAAATAATTAATAGTTTGCAAAATAGCTGTATAACAGTTAACTAATAGTAAAATAGTTGGAAAATAGTTAAATAGTTTCAGAAATTTTAGATAATTGCAAAACAGTTGTAAAATAGTAATTAATTCGTAACATAGTTGAAAAATAGCAATTAGTTTAGAAACAGTTGAAAAATAGTTAAATAGCTCCAAAAATAATTGTAAAACAAGTATAAAATATTTTGGCTTTAACGAAGAAGAGTTGTATATATTTAATAGCTTGGAAAATAAGTTTATATTAAAACAATTTATATTGAAAATAATCCAGAGTCAAAACTGTTCACTTCCCCAACAATTCAATTTAAATTTCCACTCCCATTTAAATTGACCCAATTCCAATTTAAATAACTCCAACTTCCATTGAAATTTATTTAATCCCAATTCAAGTTGAATCAATCTTGATACCTTTCCCAATTTAAACCAAATTCAATTTCAATCTCAATTTTAAACAATCTCGAATTATATAAATTCGAGTTAAATTCTCAAAGATTGGTTTACCCCTTTTAAACCAAATTAATCTTTATCTAAAGTTTTTAAACAATTTAATTTCTGAGTCCAATTCTCAAAATTCCATTTTAAATTATCTTTACTTATTTATTTCAAGGTTCAAATAAGAATTCAGTACAATTTTATTTTTAAAATTTAAATTATTACTCAATTTTATCTCCCAGTTTGAAGCCAGTTCTTAAACAATTTTAATTTACAAATTCAATTATTCAAATTTTTAGTTCAAAGTAATTCCATATCCTTAATTTCAAATTATTCCAATTCAAATTTTCCATTTTAATTTTTAAACTTATCCATCCTCAATCATAATATCAATTAATTTTCAAATTCCAATTCAAATAAAAGAAGGTGATTTATTAGATCATACCGCCACAAAATATTTCATATATGGATAGACTGCACATTAGCAGTTCAACATTACATCCATTCACCATAATAAAAGCCTTACAAAGTCACAATTAAGATGTTTCCACCATCACCTAGGTTTTAGAGTCCTAGCGTTTTTTTTTATCAGAATCCTTCTTATGGACTTCCTTCCAATGGGCAAAGCCCAAACATGCATTTTTCAATAGGATGTCCCCACTTATAGCATTTTCCACAAAAAGTTTCTACCCTCTCATCAATCTGGATGACCTCCTTGCTTCCTACATGATGTTCCACAATATTAATCTTCTTCTTCTGTCTCTTGGAACAATTTCTCACGATATGTCCCATCCCTTTACAATGATAGCAAATGGTTGACTCGTTGATCGGTTCTATTGGTTTACGCTTCACCTTCCTCACTTCAGGACAATGGTTAAGGAAATGTCCCTTTTTATGGCACTTAAAGCATAATATCTCGGAGCGAAATCGTTGGAATGTACCCTTTAATTCTGTTAACGCTAAAATGTGAACGCTAACACCCCGGTGTGTAAAGTGTAGTTGTGAAAGCACCACCCGATAGATCGGGAAAGATTTACAAGCAAGTAATAGCAGAAAAGCAGTAAACAACAACGATTTTATAGTGGTTCGGCTTAAGGGTATAGCCTACATCCACTCTAGGTACTTTTATTAATAATCCCGTTACAAACTGATACAATTCTTCTCAAGTACAATACACTTCAAGTTACAAGTGATTTGGAACAAGTCTTAAGCTTCAATGTCGATTAAAGTTCTTAGATTCATGTTGAAGATGTGTGGTTTCTTCGTGAATTTCTTTGATGTATTCCTCTAATCTTGGAAGCTCTAAGTGTTGATGAAGTTCTCAATGCAGCAAGGTAACGGTGTGTGAAGAGAATGCGCCAAAAGTCCCTTGAATGTTGGAGGTGGTTGCCTATTTATAGAGAGTTCTGGTCTGAAATTTTTGCCAAGTCCTAAGTCGTGGCCGATCTAAGTTAAGTCGTAGCCGACTTAATATGAGTCGTGGCCGGTCCATCTGGCCCCCTTCTGGCTTCACAGGAGTTCACTTGCACAAGTCCTAGGTCGCCTCCGAGTCAACACTACTCCTTCTCAGTAATATGGCATCGGGCTTATACTTAGTGGCTTTAGGTCGTGGACGAGTTAACTTGTTAAGTCGCAAGTCACGGTTCAACTGGTAAGTCCTGGATCGTGTACGAGTTAAGAGGCCACTGTGCCAAGTAGCTGCATTGAACTTACCTTCCTTTGCTTAGGTCGTGACCGACTTAACATTGGTCATAGGTCGGTAGTTATCTTGGGTCGGCGTTCCTTAAGTCTTAGGTTGGTATACATGCTAGAGCATCAGGTCAGCACCTCTCTTAAGTCGGTATCCCTTTTCGGCCTTAGGTCGGCATTCCTGTTAAGGCAGTTAGGTCGGCAACCAGTTAAGTCGGCAATCTCCCTAGACTGTTAAGTCGGTATCTATGTTGAGTCAGTAGCCTCATTGAAGTGTTAGGTCGGCAACCCTTTGAATCTTAGGTCGGCACCCCTGTTGAGCCTTAGGTCGGCATCTCCTTGAGTCGCAGAGTCTAAACCGAGGCGGAGTTAACAATTGCCCCTCGAAGTATACGCCTACTGGTTAGGTCATGTGCTTCGATAGTCCTTAACCCGTCCCCTCTTAGGTCGGTAGGTCGTACGCGACCCAACAGTTAGACCGCATCTGCCGCTTCAGTTCTCCCTACTGTAAGGTATAAAACATCCATCTTCTTCTTCCTTTTCATTACTTACTACCTTGCTCAATTCTGCCATTAAAATTCTTCCGGGCTCAAAAAAGACGATTTAATTCCAATCAACTACTGAAAACATCTGCTATTCATTGCGTAAGCGATTTCATTCTTTTTTCGATCATAGATTACCATTGATTCGTGAATTCTGTTGCCTAAACTCGAATCGCCTCCCTATATGACGCTCCATCACGAATCTCATCACGTTTATAGCTGATGGAGCCTAGGTTACTCAATCCGGCTTCAGATGATCGCTGATACAACGAAGGTGATTTATCACCTTAGGCTCGATGATCTCTGATGGCAGGGTATTGGATTTGTGACAACTTCGAACCGTTGTATTGGGTGATTCGATAGCATGAATGAAGGCTGTTGTTGATGGAATGGTTATCGGGTTAATGGGTAGATGGAGTGTGATGTTGGTTCGGGAGCGAGTCAGTGATTCTGGGTGGCTTATCCTTTAGCCGACCTGGCTCTTAGCAACCTTAAGTCGTGGCTGAGATAGTGCTTGAAGAACACTTGCCGATTTAAACTTTAAGGCCTGAATCGTGACCGAGTTAATACTTGGAAAAGTTCCTGTCTTTCGGACCGGAGCTTACATTCTTATCTCTCCCTTGCGACCTAGAGGACTGAGTTGCCAAATTAAAATGCTTAGACTCTGACCCGCTACCGACCTAGCCTTATCTCGCGAAAAACTTTTGAACCGTAGCCGACTTAATACTTGGGGAAATCTGCCGATTCAACCTTCTACTGATTTAACCTTGAACTGCAGCCAAGTTAACCCCTAAGTCGTGACCGAGCTAAGCCCTTAAACCGTGACCGAGTTAAGCCCTTAAACCGTGACCGAGCTAACACTTAAGCTTTGGGCATGCTGACTTGTTGAGAGTATAGATCCACTTTGAGTTTCTAACTTGAACTGCCAAACTAAGTTGCCTGAATTTTGAACTGCCCCAACTTTAAATTTGCTTGAATCTCATTGTATTATTTCACAGATCGCATTAACTTATAAGCTGCTAACCTGCTGAAAATAACAAACAAAGAAAACCAAGGCGAAAATACTGCCATCGACTGCCCATGTCAGATGACAGATTAGTCAAGACAAGACAAGCAACTTAATTATATTGCATGAAATGTTTGTGAATCAATCAGTTAAAGTTAAACATTAATGCAAAGTATCAATAATCTGAACTGATTTATCTGCATCAACATCTTACTTGCATATTTAGGCTTAAAACAATAGTCCCTGAATTTCATAACTAACGAATGTTTGCTAGTTTTCATTCCAGTTATATTTGTTCACTGCTTGATTGATTTTACACAACACTTCACACACTTTAGGAAACGTGCACCTTCATGTTTGAATACCCAGTTGTTTATGTAGAATGACTTCCCACCGAGAAGAAGAAGTGGTAACTCAAGAGGAAGAAACTTTTCCGATAGCTGTTCCCATAGAGAATCCTCCGGAGAGAACCCCGACTATTCTAACTTCGAGAGCGTTTGTCCAGCTGCACACTCAATTTGGCTTTGCTGAAAGTGATGTTCTTCTCCCTGGGCCAAGTGATACTGCTGACAATCCTCCCTATGGCTTTGTTGCAGTCAATCGCCAAATGTGCTTAAGTGGGGGCGATTCCTCCTTTTAATGACTTCCTTCGAACTCTTCTCCTTCGATTGACAATCTCTCCGTTTCAACTTCATCCCAATGGCTATGCCATCTTGACGGGGTTATGTGTTTTGTTTAGAAGAACTCTTGATCGCCTACCGAGTTTTGAAGAAATTCGTTATCTGTGCTCGTTTGCAAAGAGTAAAGATCATCCTTCCCTTATTATTGTGAGAAGTGCGAGAAACCGCAAGCTCATTTCCGATCTTACTGAAAACGTTCATGGATTTTTGAACCAGTTTTTCTTTGCCCGCTGTCCCTCAGGCTTTTATGCCATCTGGAGAGTAGGAAGTAAGATTAGTGTTTCTATTTTCTCCGTTTTGAAACTTTTTCGAGATCCGAACTTTCAGTTGCTAATTTTATTCTTTATTCTTTTCAGCACTTCCTCTCCCCTCTAGAGACCCAATTCACAAGCAAGTTTTTGAGAGTTTGAGTGTCGTGGCCACAGAAGAGAGGAGCATAAAATTTCTGTTGAGGGATGAATTTTTACATCAACATGGGCTTCTACACACTTCTCGCTCTATGCATGCTCATGAAGTTCCAACGGAAGTCCCCGATTCTCCGATAAAGACTCCTGAATCTTCGCTGGTGAAGTGCTCCACTTCTGTCGATGTTGCGGGGCCATCTGCTAAACTTGCCCCGGTTATCGAGGAAGAAGAGCCTCAGGGATCCTCTCACCATTCACAAGAATCTGGTGAAAAGGCTAAGAAATCCAGTCCTGTCAAGCAAAGCAGGGACGATACCTTCGAAGGATTGAGCGACCTCTTCGCTACTTCACAAGAGATCTTCAAAGATGACCCTACTACTGCCGGGATTTCTTCTTCAGTAGTTGAAGCTACTTCTATTTTGCAACAGCCGTTGTCGACTCCAGAGTTGACGTTAACTATTACACCCACAACCACTCCCCAAATAAAGAGTGGTTCGTAGATTAATGCGCGTAGTTTGCACAACACACACTTAGAATTTCTCATCACTTCTATGCACTTATCTTCTTGCACTTTAAAGATTTCTAAAGCTTATTATTTTAATTCCAGATTCTACTATGGGGCACAGCGGCTCGTATTATGACGATTTCCAGCGCTACGGGAGGCGTAGCCAGTATGATTACAGGCGTTACCTTCCTTCCTACAGAGAGTCGGATGAAGAGAGGGCTGCCCGAAAGGCTCATGAAAGGAGGACCGAAGAAGAACATCGTGAAAGAAGGGAGAGAGAAGAGCGCCATGATTCTTGGCAAAAAGGCGATGACTCTCACAAGAGAAAATCTCATGACGATCGAGGAAAAGGTCACATGAGTGAAGACTTAAGCAAACGAGCTCGTCACAGTGAAAAGCAGGCCTCTACTACTCCTGAGAAAGTTACTATTCCTGCCTCACTCGACATCCCTTCTGACTCTCCCGCTCTTGGGAAATCAGATATTCAAACGATAATTAACAGGCCCAAATTTCAAGTTGGACCGGGTCCTGCCACTCTGCAGAGCCGATTT
This sequence comes from Allium cepa, assembly GCA_030765085.1. Lineage (NCBI taxonomy): Eukaryota > Viridiplantae > Streptophyta > Magnoliopsida > Asparagales > Amaryllidaceae > Allium > Allium cepa. Next base: position 946,814,388 of record CM060938.1, on the reverse strand, counting down.
CCTCAATGGTGCCTTAAGGGGGTGAGGTTCGACCTAGACTTGGTCCCCATCGACAATTCTGCTATGTTGCGCAATCTTGACGCCGTCAAACTTGATATCGAGAGGATGTCAAACTGGCAGAAGCTTGTCGATGAGCTTCAAAGAGTTAACCGTGCCAACATAGAGGCCATGCTTACTATGGAAAACGATAAGGCCGAATGGCAAAAGGTCGTTGAGCAACACGACACTGAAATGAGGAGCATTGCTTCTTACAATGAGGAGCTTGAAGCAAAAGTCGAGGAATTGAAACATGAGCTTGCTGCTTCCTCTACTTCCTATTCTCAAAAAGAAGAAGTGCTCCTGAAACAAGTGAGAGACGCTCACGCTAGCTAAAGGGATGCCGAAGACAGGCTCGAAGTACAAAAAAGAATCAGTGAAGGCTATGCTACTGATGTTGCTGAGCTCCGAAAGAAAAACAACTCCCAGGAGGCGGAGATACAAATGCTTAAGCTTCAGCTTGCCAAGACTGAAAGGGAGCGTGATGAGGCTGTCGCCGGCAGAATCGCAGCTGAAGAATCTCACGAGGCGACTAAAAACAGCGTCAGCTCAACATTATTCGACTTCTATTTGCACAGCGTCTTGGGGCGTGGAAGCCTTGCCCTTCTAGGCCCCAAGTATGAAATCACACTGGCTCAAGTTTGGGAGACAGCACTTGATATGCTCGGTGGTAAAGGTGCTGGATATGCTGAGTCAGCCCTTGAAGAGCATTATCTTGATGACGAAGCCCATGCCGCTCTTGCCAAGGGTAAGGAGCAGCTTGCCAGAGCGCGGGCCGGGATGGCGGAAGAAGAGCGTTCTGAAAAAGAAGTACCGCCTACCATCCCCGAACGTCCTCTAGTTTCTCCCGAGGTGGACATTACAGGCCCTAGTGCTCATTTGCCGCCTCCTACAAGAACTGGGGTAATCACCCCTACTGATGAAGAGGCTTTGGAGGACATTGGGGCTCAGAATTATGAGATTGAACTGACAAAGCCAATATCTTCAGGTAATTTCGACATTGGTCCGATTCAGGTGGATTGCCTGCTTATTCCTCAAAAATTTGATGAGCTTCTCGATTACCTCCTGAATCTCGATGAATCCATATCTCCCTTCTTTCGGGAAGATACTAACATTTTCAATTTTTCTTCTTCTGCAGTTGAAACAACAAGTGCCGTGCAGACTTCGCCTTCTCTGGTTATTCCTCCTCCATCTCTTCAAGTGACTCCTCCTTCTGCTTCACAACCTGGGTCACAAGAGGAGAAAATTGAGGCTCTTCATGGTTTGGATGACCCTGTTGCCTCGCAGGAGCAAAAAGATGAGGGACTCGAAGGAGGCGAGATCTCTCCGGAGCGGACTCCTTCTGACGACGTAGTTTTTTCCGCTCTCGTTACTCCGGGGAGTGAGTCTTCTTCGCAGAGAAGAAAGAAGCTTGGGACATCGAAGAGGAGGGGTAAGAAAATTATCACCACTGAAGAGGAACCGGAAATTGCGCCAGTTGTACCTCCCTCCCCTTCTTCCCTCATGCCTTCAGACCAACCTGGAAGACCCGAAAAGCTAACCACTCGGCCGGGTAAAGGGTCTAAAGGCGGCAAGAAGAAATGAAGAGTTGAGCTTTTTGATTCCTTTTTTGTGTAATGGTCGGATGTTGTGCAGGCACCGGCCCCTGCTTCTTATTTTGAAACCTGTATCTGCAATATCTGCAAATGAATAAAATGATTCTTTATTTGTACATACTTCTGTTTGAATTTGAGTATGCATTTATTATTCATTTTTGCACAAGTTTATTTATATGATATTGCAGCGGGCTTATGGTATGTTGTTTGAGTATTACTTTACTGATGCAGCTACACTATTATACCATGTTGCCCCCATACCTTAAGCTTGCTGCAATATTTTATACTTCGAGGGGACTTGCACTCTTATTTGCTAAAGAATAATTATTTTATTCTTTAAAGAAAATTTTTGTAGAGTACAACTCCCTTCGTATAAGTTTCTACGCTTTGTCGTTCGAAGAAATCACTTTTTTTCTTTTGCTTATGTGCATATTTTACCAAGTGAATTCCTCTATGTGGTAAAGCGGACCTCTGAAGGGTACTTTAACTTCTTTTCTTTTTTTTTTTTTTTTTTTTAACGATCATTTTCCATAGTAGGTAAATTACTCTTCCTTTGAAAGTTAAAGTACGCTTTTGATGAGGATTTTTTTTTTTTTTTATACAAAGTTGTACCTCTGAGGAGGGATTTTTCACGTTTCAACACTTGGAAGTTTTATTTCAATCTCGGTGAAACGTGTACCTCCAAAGAGTTGTGCCTTTGAAGAAAGCCTTTTCACGTTTCAACACTTGGAAGTTTTATTTCAATCTTGGTGAAACGTGGGCTTCCGAAGAGGTCTTTCTTCTTGATTGTGTCTTCGAAGAGGTCTTTCCTTTGAATTGTGTCCCCGGGAGGGGGTTGTACCTCTAAGGAGGGATCTTTCACGTTTCAACACTTGGAAGTTTTATTTCAATCTTGGTGAAACGTGTACCTCCAAAGAGTTGTGCCTTCGAAGAAAGCCTTTTCGCGTTTCAACACTTGGAAGTTTTATTTCAATCTTGGTGAAACGTGTACCTCCAAAGAGTTGTGCCTTCGAAGAAAGCCTTTTCGCGTTTCAACACTTGGAAGTTTTATTTCAATCTCGGTGAAACGTGGGCTTTCAGGAAGGTCTTTATTTTGTTTTTGCATTTCAACTTTGGTGAAGTGAAATTCCGAAGAGCGGTTGTTACACTTCAACTCCTGGCGAAATGTGCCTTCGAAGAGGGCTTTTATTTTGTTTACATTTCAACTCTGGTGAAGTGAAATCCCGAAGAGCGGTCATAACACTTCAACTCCTGGTGAAATGGGCCTCCGAAGAGGGCTTTTGTTTTGTTTACATTTCAACTCTGGCGAAGTGAAATCCCGAAGAGCGGTCATAACACTTCAACTCCTGGTGAAATGTGCCTCAGAGAGGGTTTTCATCGCCTGGAAGTTACTCTCTCATGGTTGGAGGGTCATGACTCCTCCAATCTTTTTTGTTGAGTAGAGAACTTTCTTTTTTGTGGCGTATGACCCATTAGAGATCTTTTATCCTCCGAAGAGTTGCGCCTCCGAAGAGGACTTGTGCTGCTGATGGTAGCTTTGGTTGTTCCTCTGTTCACTTGCTTATGCCTTTTCAGCGATCCTCTCTTTTTTTTCTCTTTTTTTTTTTTTTTCTTTTCAAGTTTTCATTCCCCTTTTCTCGCAAGTGGCTTGTTTAATCCAAGGAAGCGTACTCCATTGTCAGGCAAGTTCGTGAGAACGGGCACTAGCTTCCTAATTGGATGTTTGTTCGTTCAAACAATCTCAATTTATTAGCAAGGGCTCGTTTCTATCGAAATCATAAGCCGTTCAATTGAAGTATTTCCTATCTAGGATTCGAATTCGGGGCCTTTATGACTTGAAATTTGTTTGTTGAATGATGGTGAGAATCACTCGGTCTTATTATGCGCAAGTTTTATTTCCATTGTCTGCAAAAATTTAAATCGACATTTCAGCAATACATTTATGTATTTTTATATCGAAAACAAAGCAAACATATAATAATAATAAGGAACACAAGATTTATAGTGGTTCGGCCATGAAATTGGGCCTACATCCACTTTATATTCTTTCATTATTTACTTGCATCAGTTTCACAATTGCTTTCAATTACAAGAATCATACATTCATAATTCTTTTTACAATGTTTCAACAAAATTTTCAAGTAAAGTATGGACGCAAATGGTTGTTGTTCCATGCCCTTGGAATTTGATCTCCATCAACAGTGGTGAGCTTGAATGTGCCGTCGAGAAGCTTCTGACCTATTACATACGGTCCTTCCCAATTTGGCCCAAACACACCTGTCGCGGTCATAATTCTTTTCAGGACTAGATCTCCAATTTCAAAGCCGCGTTGACGAACTTTGGAATTGAAATGTCTGGCTATCCTTTGCTGATGAGCTGCAACTCTGAGGTTAGCTTCATCTCTTTTTTCATCAAGGAGATCCAGCGCTTCAAGTTGTAGCTTCTCATTTTCTGCTTGATTGAAATGGATTCTTCTGTGTGAAGGGACCTCTGTCTCAACCGGGATCATTGCTTCCGATCCGTACGCCAACGAAAAAGGAGTATGCCCAGTTACAGTTTTGTGAGTAGTTCTGTATGCCCATAGTGCAAGTGGTAGTTTATCGAGCCAACCACCTTTCGCTCTTTCGAGTTGCTTTTTGATGGTTGATTTGATGATCTTGTTCACTGCTTCCACTTGCCCGTTTGCCTGCGGATGAGCTACTGCCGAAAAGCTTTTCTGGATTTTGAATCGTTTGCAAAAATCCTGGAATTCCTCGCTTTCAAACTGAGTACCATTGTCTGTGATTATTTTCTGAGGCACACCGTATCTGCAAATGACATTCTTGGTCACAAAGCTTATCATTTTCTTAGAAGTGATAGTAGCCAATGGTTCAGCCTCAGCCCATTTAGTAAAATAATCAACTGCAACAATAGCATATTTAATCCCTGATTTAGCAGTTGGTAGCGGCCCAATGAGATCCATTCCCCAAATTGCAAATGGCCATGGACTGACCATCTGTGTGAGTTCGGTAGAAGGTGCTCTAGGAATTTTGGAAAACCTTTGGCATTTGTCACATTTTCGGGAGTAATCTGCAGCATCTCGATTAATTTCTGGCCAAAAATATCCGTATCGGAGAATTTTCTTTGCTAATATTTGACCACCTGAATGATCACCACATTCTCCTCCATGCACCTCAGCTAGGATTGTTTTGGACTCTTCCCGGGATACACATCGAAGCAATGGCATTGAGAATCCCCGTCTGTACAATCGGCCGTCCTGAATTACATAGCGAGAGGCTTTCCTTAGTAGCTTTCGTCTTTCTATCGAATTTTCTGGCAGAGAACCTCTGAGTAGGTAGTTCAGTATTGGAGTCATCCATGACTCTTGTTCTTGAGGTACGTTCATAATCCAGTCTATATCCATCTCGTCTATACTCGGTGCTGAAAGGACTTCTACAAGGACCAATCCCAATAGTTGAGCTTCACCAGAACTTGAATACTTTGCGAGGGAATCTGCCTTCATATTCTCTTCCCGAGGAATGTGGCTTATTGAATAGTGATCAAGTTCACATAGGAGTTCCCAAGCCTTTGACAAGTAGGAAGGCAGGTTTCCACCTTTTGCTTGAAATTCCTTCTTGACTTGGCATACAATAAGCTGAGAATCACTGAAGATCTGTAATGCTCGAATGTTTAGCTCTTTAGCGATTTTCAGACCTGCAATAAGAGCTTCATATTCTGCTTCATTGTTTGTTGAAGGAAATTCCAATCTTAATGCATAACATAATGATCGACCTTCAGGAGTTTCTAGTACCACTCCGGCTCCAGAACAGTAGTCATTTCTTGCGCCATCAACATACATCTTCCACTGGATTGGGGAATCATTGATCGTTTCTTCCTCACCATTATCTTTCTCTGTGAATTCTGCAATGAAATCAGCTAAAGCTTGTCCGTTGATTGCTTTTCGGGGGTGATAGGTGACGTCATATTGACTGAGTTCAATGTTCCATTTTAGAAGGCGACCCGAAGTTTCAGGGCGAAATAGGACTTGCTTTAGAGGTTGATCAGTGAGTACTTTGATAGGATGAGCTTGGAAATATTGCCTCAGTTTCCTTGATGCAACTAGTAGGCAATAGGCGAGTTTTTCCAACTTGGAGTAATTCAGCTCTGCCCCAGTGAGTCTTTTGCTGATATAGTAAACCGGATGTTGAATCCTTTTGTCTTCCCGTATCAGCGCTGCACTTAGAGCATGAGATGATACTGCCAAGTATATAAGAAGATCCTCACCATTGCCTGGCCTAGAAAGTATTGGAGGCGTTTCCATATGACGGATCAACTCATCGAAGGCTTTTTGGCATTCGGAAGTCCATTCAAATTTCTTCTTTCCTTTCTTCAGGGCGTCAAAGAATGGGATGCATTTATCAGTGGCTTTGGAAATGAACCGACTCAGGGCGGCGACCTTTCCGTTGAGACTCTGCAATTCCTTCTTCGTTCTAGGAGCTTTAACTTCTTTCAAGGCAGTAATTTGAGCTGGACTAGCCTCAATGCCCCTAGCACTGACGATGAAACCTAAGAACTTTCCGGACTCGACCCCAAATGTACATTTCAGAGGGTTAAGTTTCATCCTGTATTTCCGGAGGACTGCGAACATTTCTGCTAGGTGTTCAATGTGATCCGCTGCTTTCCTGGACTTCACTAACATGTCGTCGACGTAGACTTCCATAGTTTTGCCCAATTGCGGTTTGAACATAGCATTAACAAGTCTTTGGTAGGTTGCCCCTGCATTTTTCAATCCGAAGGGCATAACTCTGTAGCAATAAAGTCCAACATCTGTGATAAAACTTGTATCTTCCTGATCCGGCTCGTGCATCATGATTTGGTTATAACCGGAGTAGGCATCCATGAAAGATAACAGTTCATGTCCCGCAGTTCCGTCTACCAGTTGATCGATCCTGGGTAATGGGAAGCAATCTTTGGGGCAAGCCTTGTTTAGATCAGAAAAATCAATGCACACTCTCCATTTTCCATTAGCTTTCTTGACCAACACAGGATTTGAAACCCAATTCAGATATGTAGATTCTTTGATGAAGTTATTTTCCATGAGTCGATCAACTTCTTCTTTTAATGCTGCTGACCTTTCTGGACCTTGGGTTCTTCTTTTCTGTTTAACTGGCGTAAACTTTGGGTCAATATTCAGAGCGTGTACTGCAACTTCTGGGGATATTCCACACATATCGGCATGAGTCCAAGCATAGACATCCAGATTTGCTTTCAGGAAAGATATCAAGATATTCTGAATTGACACATTAAGCTGTGAACCCACATTTAACACCTTATTTGGGTCCTTCGGGTCAACAGGTACCGGAACTGTCGTTTCCACCGGTACCACTCTATTCTCCCCTGCACTGGCTTTTCTGGGATCCATTTCTTTCCGTGCCCCGCTGTGCTCGCCAGTGCAGGGTCCGCCCCGTAATTGCTACAAGGCTGGTTCTTTGATGCGGACTGGGGTTGCCGCATCCTTCCCCATTTCTCTTTTTCTTGACTCTCGCAGCTTTGTCAAATAGCACTCTCGCGCAGCGTTTTGATCCCCTTTTATAACTCCTACTCCATTGTCAGTAGGGAATTTAATAGTGAGGCACCACGGGGCTAGGATAGCTTCGAATGCTGCGAGTGTTGGACGGCCAAGAAAAGCATTATAAGCAGAAAACTCATCGACAATCACAAATGTTTGCTTGCGGACCACTTTCCTTTCTGCTTCTCCAAGTTCTACAAGCAGATCGATGGTCCCAATCGGTTGTTTTGGCTCCCCAGTGAAGCCAGCGATCTTCTGTGATGAGGCTTGTACATCAATCATAGGGATTTTCATCTGGTCAAATGTCTTCTTGAAGAGTATATTGCATGATGCTCCGCAGTCAATGAGGACTCTTCTGACAATGGCCGGTCCAATACCAGCCGAGATGACCAAGGGATCTAGGGTAGGAGCTTCTATACCTGTGGAATCTCTGGCTCTGAAAACAATATCATCGCTGAAAGTTTTCTGTTGTTTCAGGGGCGTAGTGTCTTCTAAAACAAAGACGTCTTCTTCGGCTGGAGCATATTTCAAATCCCTGGAATATCTCTCCATCTCACCCCAGCTCTTGCCAGCTGGGTGAGGCCCTCCTGTAATGACATTGATAACGGGCCTTCCAGATTCATGTCCCGTAGCTTTCTCACCTGTCCTGGGCTGATGAATAGGAACCTGTTGCCCCTGACTTGACGATGCAGGATTGTTGCTATTCTTCTTCACAAATTGCTGCAGTTTGTTCTCTCTTAGCAACTCTTCAATCAGATTTTTCAACTGGCGGCATTCATCAGTCTCATGACCGGGTTGATTGTGGAAGCGGCAGAATTTCCCACTCTGTATGGCTTTTTTCCCGGTTCTCAAAGGGATAGGTTTAGGGAAATCGACGGAATCTTTAGTGGCCAGGTAGATGTGCTCCGGTGTATGTGATAATGGAGTATATTCTGATGACTTGAAGGATCGGGGCTTCTTCAGGTTACCCTGTTTCTTCCCATTATTATTCTCCCTTTTTTGCCCCACCGATTCATTCTTGCGTGGAGCGACAGTGTTGTCTTCTGCTTTTTCCAACACTGTCTTTACTGGTAAAGGACGGCTTTCCAAGCGAATGAATTCATCTGCTTTTTTGTAGAACTTTTCGAGAGAGGTTGGCTCCTTCATATTTAACCATTTCCCAAATTCGCTTGACTTATCAATAGCCCTCATCAGATAAGTCAATATCATTCGTGGTTCAGCATTGTCCACCTCAGCCAGTGCTATATTAAAGCGGTTCAAGAAGGATCTGATAGACTCCCCAGGATTCTGCTCCAAACTCGATAGTGACATAATGTCCTTGGCCTTCGAAGCATATAGTCTAAACTGCTTCTTGAATTTTCTGGTCAAGTCTGAAAACTGATCGATAGATCGGACTGGCAATTTGGTGAACCATAGTAGAGCCACACCTTCCAGGTATACGGGGAAATATCGACATTTTATTTCGTCAGAGGCCCTGGCACCTGTCATGTGCCAATCATATTTATACAAGAACTCATTCGGATCACTTGTCCCTTTGTAAGCTGGAATAGTCGGAGGGACAAACTTCCTTGGAAATTCCGCCTTCAAGATTTTTTCAGTGAACGGAGTTTTACTTGGGGCGAAACCCCATTCCTTCTCATCTTCAACCCTTTGCATACTTTCTTTCATGATCTGCCGGACCATTCCAGAAAATTATTCCTCATCATGCCGAGTTCTAGATCCACCAGCCTCAGGAACTGCCTGCTCAAAGGGACTAGTAGCCCTTTCAGGAGCATTCCTCTCACTAACATCATGAATGTTGCCAGCATAGTTCCTTTCATTACCAGCTGGTTGATTGTTTGCCCCAAGTAAATCGTTCAACTTATTCAGAATCAGAGCATTCTGGGCACTTTGAGCCTCTAGTTGTGCATTTTGGGCGTTTATCTGCTGGTTTAGCCCTAGAATCACAGCATCCAATTCCGCTTTCGTAACTCCAACAGACGGAGTGGGTTGATTAGGTACAGAGGAAGCGGAGGTTCCCTCTTGAATGTTTCCAGATCTGATAGATCTACTTTTCCTTCCAGGAGCCATAATCTCAGATAGACTTCTGGTTTTTAAGGAAATTCTTTCTTCAAATCTCTGTGAAGCAATGATGACAGTTTTCCTGAGTTCAATTCTCAGTGAAAGCACCAAAAATGTTAATGCTAAAATGTGAACGCTAACACCCCGGTGTGTAAAGTGTAGTTGTGAAAGCACCACCCGATAGATCGGGAAAGAATTACAAGCAAGTAATAGCAGAAAAGCAGTAAACAACAACGATTTTATAGTGGTTCGGCTTAAGGGTATAGCCTACATCCACTCTAGGTACTTTTATTTATAATCCCGTTACAAACTGATACAATTCTTCTCAAGTACAATACACTTCAAGTTACAAGTGATTTGGAACAAGTCTTAAGCTTCAATGTCGATTAAAGTTCTTAGATTCATGTTGAAGATGTGTGGTTTCTTCGTGAATTTCTTTGATGTATTCCTCTAATCTTGGAAGCTCTAAGTGTTGATGAAGTTCTCAATGCAGCAAGGTAACGGTGTGTGAAGAGAATGCGCCAAAAGTCCCTTGAATGTTGGAGGTGGTTGCCTATTTATAGAGAGTTCTGGTCTGAAATTTTTGCCAAGTCCTAAGTCGTGGCCGATCTAAGTTAAGTCGTAGCCGACTTAATATGAGTCGTGGCCGGTCCATCTGGCCCCCTTCTGGCTTCACAGGAGTTCACTTGCACAAGTCCTAGGTCGCCTCCGAGTCAACACTACTCCTTCTCAGTAATATGGCATCGGGCTTATACTTAGTGGCTTTAGGTCGTGGACGAGTTAACTTGTTAAGTCGCAAGTCACGGTTCAACTGGTAAGTCCTGGATCGTGTACGAGTTAAGAGGCCACTGTGCCAAGTAGCTGCATTGAACTTACCTTCCTTTGCTTAGGTCGTGACCGACTTAACATTGGTCATAGGTCGGTAGCTATCTTGGGTCGGCGTTCCTTAAGTCTTAGGTTGGTATACATGCTAGAGCATCAGGTCAGCACCTCTCTTAAGTCGGTATCCCTTTTCGGCCTTAGGTCGGCATTCCTGTTAAGGCAGTTAGGTCGGCAACCAGTTAAGTCGGCAATCTCCCTAGACTGTTAAGTCGGTATCTATGTTGAGTCAGTAGCCTCATTGAAGTGTTAGGTCGGCAACCCTTTGAATCTTAGGTCGGCACCCCTGTTGAGCCTTAGGTCGGCATCTCCTTGAGTCGCAGAGTCTAAACCGAGGCGGAGTTAACAAATTCCTTCCTTGTTTTACCACAGGTAGCTGCGTAATGACCCTTATTGTAACATCTATAGCAAGTGACATTATCATAAGGTCCTGGTCCATTTCTTTCCTTAATCCGATTTTCATACTCTTGAATTGCTATTTCCCATTCCTTACGTGCAGCTGCTCTTCGTTCTCTGCGCCTTGCCTTCCATTCTTCACTCTTAGGCATTTCTCTCAAAGACTGAATTTCTAAAGGGACTTCCCAACCTATAAATTAGACTTAATTAGAAAAATTCAACTCCTATATATCAATTTGCTTACCTAGACATACCTTAAGTTTAAAACCACCTTTGGTTTTAAATTCAAGTCCAATCTTCAAACAACCCATTGTTTGCAACAAATATCTTTTATCCAAATAATACTTATTTATTCTTTTAGCACTTTGAAACAATTTTTCAAATTTATGGACCTAGATTTAAAATTCCACAATTTAGGTATTTTCAATTTTACAAGTCATATTTTACTTAAATATTTACTTCTTTAGAATATTTCATTTTGCTTACCCATTAATACACATCTTGTTATTAAACACACAATAATCACTTATGATAATAACCAAGATTATCATACCTAAAACCATCCATTTCAAACTTATCTTTATTTAATTTCAGTTTAGTTGTATTATATTTCCTCTTAATTTCGTTCCAATAATTTAACATGCAATTTCCTTAATATTTATTAGAGTGAAATATTTCTTTATATATCAAAATATAATCTTGTATAAAATCATTTAAAATCTTTATATAAAAAAATAACAAGTATGCTCTCTCATATATATATACACTCAACTTATTCTAGGGTACTATTGACCCTAACCTTAATGAGTACACCCACCAGAGCCAAGGTTTTCGTTTAACCTTCTGCTCTGATACCAAATGTAACGACCCAAAATTTCCGAAGCCGAAAATTTCAGATAGTTATAAAAAGAAGAAAGAGATAGAAGAAAGAAGAACAGAAACATCAATATCTCACATTTGCAGCGCATAAAATATTATAATAAATAACAGCAGTTTATAAAAGAATATTATATCTGTCGATTACATTTTAATACATCAGAGTTACACATATTTACAGACACTGAATATACACAACAATCATGTCTCAGGTAAACAATAATATACTATAGCATAAATACTCTATATGTTCTTGCCATCCAGCTCGCCTTCTGAGCTCCAGAAGGTCCTTACCTGAAAATCTCTAATACTCGGTCTGACCCGAGCATTACACCAAAGTAACACCCGGGTAAGGCTGGAAACCAACGTGAGTAACCCATCTAACAAGAAATACAACAGCACACAACTTATATAAAACCCGGGGTAACTAGCATCAATTGACAAATTCACAATTTGTCATAATCATCACTTATTTCAAACTTCAATTCCTAAGTACACAAAACATATATCTAAATGGTCAGATTCACTTTAATTATTTCCTCTTATAGATTACACATATCAATCTATAAGGAATCGAAGTAGGTTTCGGGTATTTGCTAATACCGACTCCGTTCTCTTGAATTCAGAGACATATTAACCCAATTATTCATTGAAATAAGATTTAATTTTAAATACTAAATGCTCTTTTACCCAGTAATTCATCATCGATAGTTACCTATAATTCACAGTTTTACTTACTTAACAATAATTGATTATAAAACATTAATTGATCAACCCTTAATTATCCTACCTAATTACCTTCAATAATCGGCCTTTAATTAATTTACCACATTCATTAATAAATCTAGATTTATCACATTGGTAATTAAATTATTCTTAATTACCTACGTTAATTAATTGATCCTTTAATTAAGTAATAAATTCCTTTATAAATTATACCAAATAACTACCCCTTATTTGCTTTAGTCACTTCCTTCAAGTAATTACCCATTGATTTATTACTGCCTATAATTATCCGTCAATTACTTCATTATGTAGTTATCATTAAATACATACATTGGGTAACTATCCCTTATTAATCAACTTCCTAAACAACTAATCCCCTTGATAAGTCAATACTTAAATGGATTTCATAAAATAATCAACTAATTACCTTAATAAGTCAATTAATTAATTATTCTTTTGACTGATTATCTGAAATCCATTAATCATCCTTATTAAATGTTTTATACTTTATTTCATGACATCATCTAGATCACCTCTTAAACATATAGGAATTTACCTACTTATAAAAGTACTATAAACACACAAATTTTATACATCATTGACACAAAATTTGATTATCAAATCTTTTTCAAACAACCTTATCTACTTTAATTATATTTAAACTTGATTTTACTTAGCTCTTAAGAATCAGAAACATTCCCCTTGGAAACAAAAATATTGTTTTTGAAATGATTTTAAGGAAATAAATTATAAAACCCATAGCAGGCCCATCGGCCTACTACCTAACCAACCGACCCTTACATTATTCTCTTCTTCCTTAAACCCTCTTCTATGACCTACAGTGAAACACTGATAATACTGACACCCCTACCCTCTTGTGCACGTGCACACGGCGTCGGAGCCGTGCCGAACGTCGCCAACATCGCCACCAAGTCGCCAATGACCTCGACGTCCACCTCAACTACCCTTTTCTCCATGAAATTATTCGAATCCCACTACGACATTTCACCATGACCAGAAAAGTACTCCCAGGCTATCTCCGCCTCATACCACCGCCTTTCCGTCACCGTAACCCATGCCTCCTCGTCAAAAGCTTCGTCAGACACCCCTCTCTCTTTTCCTCCTCCACCGATCCATTTCGACACCTACACAACGTCACACTTGCCAGGAAAACACCCTCAAAACAGCCGAGCCCTTAAACCCTACCTTGCCTCCTCCACGCCGCCACGATGACCTACAACCATGCCGCTATTTTTCTTCACGACCCTTGGAACACGATCTCTCTCCGGCCTCCATTCCGATGTCCATAAGCCTCGCGACCACCAGAAATCAACGCACGATCAATTCCTGATCAAATCCCGACATCCCATCAATCCTCCCTCTAACAAATCAATTCGATACCACAAAAAATCGCCATTTACTAAGTCGGATCTACTTATATGAGTCTAACACGAGTTTAAGATAATTAATTTTTTTTCGAAATTATTCTCTTCCCACTGTAAATCTTTTCCCAGTGATATTTCTTCAATTTGTTCACATAAAACCATTTTTATAAAATGAAAAACCCTACTACAAACACATTTACTTTAGCTATCTCAACATGTAAACATTTGTATGGGGTGAAAATGATTTTTGACAGTCTGAGAACATGTTAAAAACAAGAGCAGGACTAATATATGTATAAACAGATATTCACATGCTTCCACACTCAGGCATACATACTTCCCTTCTACACAGCATAAACTCAAGAACATTACCACCATTAAATCTGTACATAACTATGATATAAGTAAGATTAGAGTTGGAAAACGTTTACTCACCTCTGGAAGGATAAGAGAAGTCTAGTCCTTCTCTGGACTTGAATTTGCTTCGTGATTAAAACTGTTGCTTCTAATTTCTTATTGCTTTTTTTTTCTATGAATCGAAATGGAATGAAGATGATATATATATATATATATATATATATATATATATATATAGAAAGAAAATTGTACAGGCTTTGTTCCCTGGTACAAAAAATTAGACAAAGGTATTTATTTTTCTTTTTTGTATGGAGGCTGAGATGACATTTGTTGTGCTATCATTTATTACATTGGCTTGTTTCAAAACTCATACTTGTCTCATTGCTTATTTTCATAAACAAACTGGTATTCATTTCATATAGATATATATTTCTTTTTAATTACTCAAGAACTTCTTCACTGAACTGAAATGATTTTTCAACATTTCGAACTGACTGTTGTTGTTTGTGCTGATATGATGGTGTGTATGGTAAATGTCTCTTCATAGTTTAATACTACATTGTACAGTTTATTGTTTCTTGTTTGATCTCCTAGCTTGTCTGTTGATTTGTTCTTGAAGATAATGTAGTTGCTGTGTTTAGTTCAGGTTTGCTATTTCTATATTTTTTTTCCTTTTTTTTATAATGTGATACTCAGTTTTTAAAAAATCGAAAGGACTTAAGGAATGATAAATATGAAAATAAATGTGGACAGGTTTGTTGTTTGTACAGGAAGGTGTATGGTACTAATTAGATTTATTTGTTTAATTTAATCAGAGATTTTTTTTAGATGGTAGATGATATGATATTATTTGTGCTTGCATTTATTATACTAGTCTTGTTTTAGAAGCTATTGATTTTATAATATGTACACTTAATTCATTTTAATGAATACACCCACATATATATATGACTTGTCTTATTTCTTGTTGCTAGTTCTGGTTTGCTTCCAAGTGACTTATAAAGTATTACATTTTTAAGATTCTTAAGTGTACAACTTAAAATTTACTTGACCATATTTATTTTAGATATTGTTTACATGTTATTAAAATTTTAGCTATGTATTTTACGTATATATATTTATTTTAAAATAATAAGTTGTATTTTAATTAATTAAATTAAATATTTTTTAAAATAATATTGCCAAAAATCCCGGAATGTCACATTTACCTTGGCATTGCCTAGTTGTGCCATGTCACCTACCCTAGCGCGCCTTGTACGAGTTTGGTTTTCTTCCGTAGCCTATAGAGTATTTAGGGTAGTCTCCCTATCTAGAGATGTGTTGATCCTGGATGGACTACTGGGACTATTACGTGGTAAGGGTTATATGGGTAACCCCTTATCGCTATTTAAAAGTAAGTTTATTTTACTATTAGACACTTTTATAATAGCGAAATATTACTACATAATAAATAGTTTAACGGATCCTTAGGAGATGTGAATCCCAAGCATCTCTTGAGTTACTACACTCACGTTAGACACTAGATAGGAGAGGTGAAATCCCGTAAACATTTCCGACGCCGTTTACACTCATATTTGACAATTGATTTGACTCTCATAAGATCTTTTAGTTCTGACTCGAGTGTTTTTCTTTTCAATTCGCTCGGGTCAGTCTGAGCATTTTAGGATACGAAGACTTTATTTCTGGAGGACGAAGACGAAGATTATATTACTATTATTTATTATATTATTCACAGCATCATGTACTCCGTTGCATTTTCATTGATTATTCTCTGGTATGTGTAACTGTGATATGTATTTGTTAAGTATAATGAAATGTTTTGTAAAACAGCTTCATGGACTATTTATTTGATTATTATATTTATCGTTCTGCTGCAAGATCCTATTTTGTTTTTCTTTCTCTGTTTTTCTTATTTACCCCAAAACAATCCGCCTTTCTGTATGGTTTAAGTCTGATATGTGTGTTTTATCGTCGATTTAAAGTGTATAAAAAGGCGGGATGTTACAATCCGGTATCAGAGCTTTTGTTTAGCGATAAACCTTTGTTTTATGGGACCTGACTCTTTATTAATAGGGTAGTAATACCCTATGATGAGCCGCTGAGCATATATATATATACGAGAGAGCCTATTTGTTAGTGTTATAAAAAGGTTTTAATATTGTGTTTATTTGTTCCGTTATGTATTTTTAAATTCTGGTTGGTGTATAGGACACTATGACATCAATAGGGATTTCTAAACACTTAATAAGACAGACCGACACAATACTGTTTTGAATATAGGTGAATGAAATAATTTTTCCTATTGTATTTTCTATATATATAAAATAAATTTTATAAATAAGATATATATTTGGTTGTATTATATTGGTTGTTAGGTAGTGAAATTTATAAATATAGATTGGAAACTAGAGTTGAAGAAATTAAAATAGGAGAAAAAGTTGGAAATTTAAAATTTAAGTTTCGGGTTTTGAAAATTGCTTTCACATGATTTCGGAATATAACAATATTGTTTATAAGTATTTTCTGATATATATATATATATATATGTATGTATATATATTTCAGTATGATTTGAAAGAATTATTTTAAAGAAATTTCGGAATAAATTATTTATGTACTCCCCTCTCCGTCGTTGGAAAATAATTTCGGTGATGAGTGTGTGCATCATCGACATTCCTCTTCGAGTTTCGAAGTGGGAAGGCCACTTTAGTAGTTTTACTTCAGATTTATTTTGATAAACAAACATAAATTTAAATTGTTTTAAATATGATCGGAATATAAATTGTAAGTATATGCATCTATTTATTACTTTAAAATGATTCGAAATTTAACCCGATATTTAGTTCTTAAGTTTCCATTAATTAATAGATTCAATTATTTTAGTGAAATGGAATGTAATTAATTAATAATTGAAACCTTTAATTAAAATAAGAGATAAAATGCTAGGTTGAAAATGAAATTACAAGAAAATTTGGAATGTGTAATCTCTAAGGCAAAGGATATGATTATGGAACATTCAATTAATTTAAAAACAAATGAGAAAAACTTGTATAACTTTCAATTATACCCTTAAAAGCATATGTATAACTTACCAAATGTTAAAAGTTGTAATGTTTAATAAGAAAATGTAATGGAAATAGTACAAGTAAACTTATGAATGAAAGTGTTCAATGAATTTCTTTTGTAGATAAGAATTTAATGTTCAAGTTGTCATAAACTTTAGTATAATTTAAATGCTACTAATGTAATAGAATAGAAAGGTAAGTATTATAAAAAAATGATAATAAACTTAAGTATATGGTTGAAGCTATCTATGAATAAAATAAGTAGAAAAGATGAAGGCAATAAATATATGGGTGTAGTCTTAAGTTAATGTATTAATATGCTAAGTAAGTGAATTGCACATGAATACTATAAACAAATGAATGTAAATAAATGAAGTTATGCAATATGAAATGAAAAAAAAATGAATTTTATGTAAGTATAAGTGCAAATAAGTGAAATAAACATTGAATTAATGGATGGAAATAAAAGTTTGTAAGAAATAAATGTAAATTAAAGGATGAATCATTGTATAAATGAAAAGTACATCGAACAACAAACCTTATGAAATGAGATTGATAATAAGTAAACTTGATTTATTGTTTGGAATTGTTGTTTGTGTGGTTTATGGTTGTTTGGGCAAGGGTACTTTAAAATTATTTGGATATATGAATAATCTGCCTAGTTTCATCTAAGGCTGTTGAGTAAATGGTGCACTTAGCAGTTTATTTTTCATTCTGGACAATTTAAAGTTTTGAACCCGAACAACTATTTATTTTATTTGATATGAATGGATGATTGGTTGCGTTGATTTCATGTGATGGCTATATGCCTTGTTGCAAGTGACTGTTGTTTATATTGATTGTTTGTTTATGGTTGAAACAACTTTAAACATTTCATTTTATATAATTGTTAACTCTTTTTGGATAATATAAGTGAAAGGCAGCTTATGGAAGCAATTGCTACTGCTTTTGGTTTCATAATTAAGCGTTGATTGCCCGACAAATAGATACGTTTTCGGATTACGGTTTATAGCATTATTATTTTATTTTCCCGTGTTGGGATATATTAATTTGGAGATTATATGTTATATATTGTTATATTTGATATTATATTTTCTCCCGAGCCTCTCCGTACAAAGGAAACTCTACCGAAATTTTTCATAAATTTTAAACTTAGAAAAATTTTGAAAAATGTTTCCAAACTTTATTAATTTAAGTATAAAATATTTAATGGTTACAAATTGATATTTTATTTAAATTATTAAATTTTGTATTTATTTGTTTATAAAATTAATATTTTGAATAAGATATATTGATTTCTTATTTCTACTTTTCCCTTCTTTTTCCTTTTCGGGGACGAAAAGTTTTGAGTGAGGGAGTGTAATGACCCGAAATTTTTGATAATTAAAATTCGTTAATTTAATAAGATTTTGGGTAATTCAATAATGAAGAAACAAAAAATTTGTAATTTAATAATGAAATGAATGCTAAAGTGTAACACAACCATGGAAATTTAAGCCTAGTATTAATGATTGAAATAAAATTACGATTAATTGAAGTAATGTAAATTTTTATACTGGGCTATAAATTGAATATAAGGAAACAAACGTAAATATTGAAATAATTAGTGAGTTAACAATAATAAATAGTGTAACAACCCGAATTTTGGAGATTACCGTTAATATTAAATTATAATACAAGTAATAATTTAATAATGTGACTACAAATGAATTAGAGGAATGAAATGTGAGTTATTTTTTATTTTATATTAACAATGTTTTAATGAATAAAACTTGGGTTTTTAATTTATGTGAGTTTTATCTCATAGGATGTTATTTCAACATATTGATGGTTGAAATAAATATAAACGAGTGAAAATAAGCTTAGAATATTTTATTTGTGAAATTGGGTTGAAAATAAATGATGTTAGTTATTTATTGAGTCAAAATGGGAAGCACTAGAATTTTATTCCAATAATAGCCTTTTATAGTGAATAAAAAGGGCAAATGAGAAGAAAATGAATTTTTCGAAGTGTATTAATGATTGAAAATCGTGTTGTAATATTTTAAAAAGTTTTAAAACATTTAATACACTTATTTGAGTTAAGAAATAATTTTTATTTGACTCAGATTGCTTAACTGTGGTTTTTTGTCTAAAAATAACAATATTGTCAAATATTGTGTAAACTAATAGTTTATTGGAAAAATAATATTTTTAAGTGTAAAACAAAATTATTGTGTTAATCATGTTTACCTTGTTAAAATATAAAGAATGCATTTTGTCTCATGTAAAAAGAAGTTAATATGAGAAAGTTATATTAAAAATAGTTTAAACCTATGTATATTAGCCTAAATAATTTTCTAAGTATTAGAAGACTAATTGGGTATAGTAAACATCCAATAGCCCAAATTATAGAGTTTTCTGATGAAGTGCGTTCCTTTTCTCCCAAAACTCATTATAGTAAAACCTAAATCAGAAAAGAAAAAGCTTCGAAGTACAAAACAATGGCTACCATCTTCAAAATTTAATCTTCCAAGCTCAATCGTTGAAAATTTAAAAGCCTGGTTCAAGTTAGAATAAAGAAGGTAATCTTCAACCTGTTCTATCTTAGAATCCATCTAAAACCCTAGAATTGTTTACTGTAAATTTTGTTTTGATCAATTACTTCTTTGCATGTATTGTTTTTTTCTATTTTTAGGCGTTTAGGGCTCCAACCTTATGCTAAAGGCTCAACCTTGCTTGCAATTCCTTACTTATTCACTGAAAATCAATAGGTAAGTGTAAAAGCTTACAAATGCTAGCAAAAGAAAGGTTTTGGGTTGAATTTTCGTATTAATAAGGTTACGTTTCGTCTTTATTATTTTCTGTTTTCTGTTGCCACATTGTTTTGGCCATAACTTTTTCATTTTTTGTCCAAATTTCATAATTTTGAATGGTTTTAGAAACTTAGACAATGGGCTACAAGTTACATGTTTTGAGATTTTTAAAATTTTGAAGTTTGCTTGATCAAATCGTGCTTGTTTGTTGCTGTCCCGAGAGCCAATGACAGCAACAACAATCACAAGTCTGAGACATTGGCCATAACTCATTCGTTTCTTAACCGATTTTGATAATTTTGGATGTTCTGGAGGAATATATCATGTACTACAACTTTCATACATTGAATTTTCTATGATTTTGTGGCTAGCTATGTCAAAATCGAATTTTTATATTGTTATCCCGAGAGCAAAATCAATATTTGCTCTGTCCTTGAAGCTGAAACGAAATTAGCCATAACGTTTTCGTTTGTTAAGTGATTTTGATAATTTTAGATGTTCCGAAAAGAATAAATCATGTGCTCAACTTTCATGTTTTGATCTTTTTGTAATTTTCAGGTTAGCTATGTCCAAATCTAATTTTTCTACTGCTAACCCGAGAGCAAAATCAATATTTTCTCTGTGTTTTAAACCGAAACAAATTTGACCATAACTTCTTCGTTTCTTAACCAAATTTGATAATTTTGGATGTTTCGGAAAGAGTAGGTTATGTGATACACGTTTTATTCATTGTATTTTCTAAAATTTTGAAGTTACTTGATCATAATTATGGTTGTATGTTGCTGTCCTGAGAGCAAAATGACAGCAACAACAATCGTTGACCTTGGATTGTATTAGCTCGTTTTTGCTCTCATTCTCTTTGGTTTTAATGATGTTTTTGAGATATTTTGAGATCTATGATGCCTACCAGTAGGCAAGTTATATTTGGAGAATTTGAAATTCAAATTTAAATGGAATTTGAATTGATTTTGGGTTAAATTTGAATTGAATTCGTATTGAATTCAAGTTATCGGTTTTGAGATATCCCTCTTAGTTTTCATCGCTTTCGAGAATGGCTTTCACTAAACCATTGTTGAAATACGTGGACATTTCAAATTATTATTACATAGTATTTTTTTAATTATTTTTCTAAATAAAGATTGATTTATTTCCTATAATAAAGCAATTTCAAATATTGGTTTTAATAATCGTTTTCGGAATATCGTTTTAAATTTCTATTTCTCTAATAAAATTATTTTATAAATAAAATGAATATTTTTATGAATTTTGGATGTATAAGAAGGACAAATAAACGGTAAAGTATAACATGTGGTATGGGACACATGGATTTACTTTATCGCTTAATATCGAACTTACACGATCGAAACCCTTTCGATGAACTATTTGAGATGATTTAAGATGTTATTTAATTTTGGGAAGATTACATGGTCCGAGAACTCCAATTTAGGAGTATATTCGATGACGGACCATTTTAAAATGTTTTTCTTAATCGCCGATTAAATGAGATGAATTAAGAGCTAGAAATTCCTATTAGGAATTATGGTTATAAATAACCATCTAGATGTTATTTTTACTTGCCAATGAGATAAGGTAAGCTTCACTATGATGATTTTACGATGTTGAGATTTATTATGATAGTTTTTACTTGTCGATCAGAAGGGACAAGTCACGATGCCCCCAGTACTCGTCAATGAGAAGAGACGAGCTTAGTATTGTATTTACTCGCCAATGAGACAAGGTCGAGTATATTTTCTTGATGTTTATGATCTTTTACTAGTGTGGTACCAACTAACGGCTAGTAAAACATTAAGGGCGAACTTGGGACGTACGTTAACACCGATTGGATTCCTTTCTGAGAAGTTGAGACACACTCACGATGTTTACTAGTACTACAAACCATGAGTACTCGATTGGAGTCATCACGATGTAGTTCCTACTCCGATCGTCACGATGTTATAGACTATAGTCATTCACGATGTTCACGATGTTAAGATGTTATTTGTCTCCAGTCAACATGTTGTTTACGGTACCAAATAGTAGTACTAGTCACGAAGTAGCATGCGCAGCATTGCTTCGGCATGCAATCGAGGATCTGGCCAATCCAGGATTTCTTTGAGTTTTGATGTTTAAGACTTCACCGTCTTTAGATGATTATTACATTGATAGCCTAGTGCCAAATGAGATGTATACATATATGGTGAAATCAATTATGATGTTACTCTTTTATTGAGTTATTTGCATTATGGATCGATGATTTGATGATTTTATACACTACTTGATGTTAAGATGGAGGTGAGATGTTTTTATACATTTATACCAATGAGATGAGGTATAAATGATTATGAAGAATCTTTTATGATGAGTTTTAGTGATGGATTTAAGATGTATTTATATTCATACCGATGAGATGAGGTATGAATAAGTACGATGCTTCTTTTATGATTGGGTTTTATATTTCCTTGAATGATCCTTGGGATGTGCCATTGAGATGTGACACATCCATATGCGTTTTATTCTATGTATGAAGGATATGTACCTTTGATGTATTTTTATATTGAAAACCACTTTTAAGAAGATAGTTAAATCATTTGAAGTCATTATCCATATTCCTTTATACTGCCGATGATATATGGAGAAAGTAATGTTTATTGAATCTTATCTTTAAATTTTTTCTTGTTTGTGTTCCACTTGCTTAAGTGTCAGTTATGCCACTTCAGTACGACTTTATCATCATTATCTCTTCTACTTGCCAAGAAGAGATGTTGTCCTTTCTTATGATGTTGAAACCCTATTTATGGCATGACATCCTTTAAGAAAAAGGATACCATAGCTTTCACCAACTTATCCTTATCGATTATTCTGTTTAACGGATGATTTTAGCTAGCCTGACCCGTGTGTTTTCACTCGGGTCAGACCGAGTTGTTTCAGGTATCATCTATCGGACTTAACTTGAAGTTCACGTTGGATATCAGCTCTTCTTTCACTTGAGTATTTTATTTCTTCCGCGTACTCTGATGTTTTTACATTTTATTTGATGTAAATGGTATGTTCATGTACCACCTTCATTGTATTCATATTGTATTATACTGAACGTGTATCAGTGTATATGTATATATATGATGTTGACTACTATTCTATGATGTGATTTACATTCATTTATTGTATTTTGTTCTGATAGATCCATTAGCCACCTATAGTTTTGGACTAAGCATTTATTGGGTATGTCGATCCACTTGAGTTGAAAAAAAATTTTATTACATATATCGACGTATTCAATAAATATTTAAGACAAAATTATAGATGGTCTCCCTTAACCAGCCCTATTCTCCGCTTTAGTAGACGGAATCACTTATTGATTCCCTTTGCTAAGATGGGTCTCGGGGTGGGGGTTTACTGCTTAGTATCAGAGCAGCGGTCAGAACATAGTAGAATAAACACAGAATAGTATGTATATCATGATACATCGAAGTACAATACGAGTGAATCATTGTCCCTTATTCAAGCTTGTTTTTGAATCGAGCCTTGATTCTTTTTTGAATTTTGGGATTGTTAAGATGGAATATATCTTGGAAAATAGATATATTGTATTCCGTAATATTCCATAATAGAGTTTGATGTCATCTTATCTTGTATAAAATCTTATTTGGGATTATTAGATCTTATTTTTATTGATACGAGTGAGTTCGTATCGATGGAGCAGATTGATTTCTTTGGGCATTCTTATTGCATTCCTTTGAGAGTCGTGAATCCTATTGAAGGGATCCACAATGATTGGCTTGTTGTGAGCATTCTGAGTTCTTTTTTTGTTGTTATTTTAGTGAGTATTTGTTTAATACTCACCATCATGAGATGTATCTAATTTGAGATGGATTGACTTATTTGATGTAAAGTCTAATCCTTTTGTTGTTATAGGCTCCTATATTTATTTTGGCATCCTAATTTGATTGGTCTATTATTTCTTTCACTCTGGAATTTCAATGATGATTTCAAAGTTTTTGAATTCACTCTTGAGTATCGATATGATGATCATCTTTCTCAAATTCTAGTCATGGTGACTTTGTTGAGTTTTTCGAGTCCGTTTGGATTTGACATCCAATCGGGCAATCGAGTTTTGAGATAACCTTATTCTTGGCTGTTAGTTCTTCGGTTATCCTTCCACGAGGATGTCCATTGAGGAATGAGGTGAGTTTCTAGATTATTCGAGTTTGATTGCGTTTATCATTCAGTTTCTTTGAGTTATCCTTTTTGGACACTCAATTGGTGTTATTCTTTATAGCATTACTTTGTTTGAAGTAATGATTTGTTGTTTGTGTGCTTCTTCTCCTTCGAGAAGAATATCTTGCTTATCATGTATCTTGATGACTTTTGGGAGTGGCTCGTGACATCGTAAGATTGACGATCACTCTATCACCTTCTGTTGATTTTGAGAATCGAGAATTCTGGTAATATCTCGATGCATTCTCTAATGTTCTTTGGTTTGAGTTTTGAAGCTATATAAATATGAGTGCTAAAGAGAAATTTGAGCTTTGAGATATGAAAAAAATCAAAGAATATTTTGAGAATATATTTATATGAGTAGTATTTCTTATATAGAAATAATTAGA
Source organism: Allium cepa (assembly GCA_030765085.1). NCBI lineage: Eukaryota > Viridiplantae > Streptophyta > Magnoliopsida > Asparagales > Amaryllidaceae > Allium > Allium cepa. The sequence continues at coordinate 946,790,065 of CM060938.1, read as the reverse complement.
GTGTTGGGTTGCCCATCGGGTAGTTAAGAGTTCTTGTCGATACGTCTGATCAACATTATCGATAGGAATCTCCTAAATGCTATGATGAGGCAATCAGACACGATGGTTTATGATTTAAAAATTGAGATTTTGAAAATAATATTTGAGATTAAGTATTATATTTATTTTTGAATGGTAATTGCAGCCATTGATTTTAGAGATGAGTAATAGAGTGGCGAGCCAGTTTTGATCGTTCGGTCAACTCTGCGGCGAACAGATATATTTATTTATTAGAGACTCAATGGCCTGACAATGCCATTTATTTATTTATAAATTATAAAGATGATAATATAAATGAGATTATTTTTTTTAGCCATGCTTTATTGGAAGTATATTTTGAGATTTTAGAATCTATATGGATGTTTTATGAGAAGAGTTATAAGAGAATTTGAAGATTGTTTTTTAAACTATTTAAGTGGTTTAACAAAAAGAGTAAAAAGAATTTAAACACTTAATTTATTTTGAGGAATATTATTATGGATTTACAAATTTCTTTGAAAATTAATTTTAAGTAAGAGTTAATTTGAGATTTAAATAACTTACTAAGTAATATAGTAAAAAGTTTGAAAATTTTCAAATGTTGAAAATTGAGATTAAAAATTTAAAAGATGTTGAGATTTAAAAATTATCAATATCTTGGATTAAAAGATAATTCGAGCTTATATCCTTATTCTTGAGTACATTCTATCTTTGAGCTATTATTAACGGCATGCATTTTTTGTGGTCGTTTGATTTGGTGGCCTTATGAGAAGCCATCTTGTGATTTATCAATCTTGCCTATTGTGTCTACCCTGTTATGAGGATGTTCTTTCCGTATATTTATGCGAAAAATCTTATTGATGATCTTCTTTATTGCTTAGAGTTTGGGTACAAGTGAGTTTCATCCCGACTCTATTCATAGAGTTTTGTGAAATCAATCATTTTTGATTGATTAATTATTGAGCATCTTATTCAGTTCTGATTCAAGACGGGAGATCTTCGAAATTCTTTCGAGTTGCTTGGAAAATTCGATGGTTTGCTAATCAATATACTAGCATATGATAGGCCATTGAATTAACCAAGTGATTCTTTTCTTGTTTCTTTCTACCATTCTATATTGGGAGCATGAATGGTTTAGAATTCGAGCTTGTCTTTATCCTTCGATGATTGTATCATTAGTGTTGTTTACATCCTTTTCCTCTAGAAATTGCGAAGACGCAATTTTGTTAAGGAGAGGAGTCTGTAACAACCTGGCTTTTGGAGATTACCGTCAATATTAAATTATAATGCAAATAATAATTTAATATTGTGATTATAAATGAATTAGAGGAATGCAATGGGAGTTATTGTTTATTTTATATAAACAATGTTTTGATGAATAAAACTTTGGATTTTAATTTATGTGAGTTAATTTATCTCATAAGATGTTATTTCAACATATTGATAGTTGGAATAAATATAAATGAGTGAAAATAAGCTTAGAATATTTTATTTGTGAAATTGGGTTGAAAATAAATGATGTTAGTTATTTATTGAGTCAAAATGGGAAGTATTGGAATTTTATTCCAATAATAGCCTTTTATAGTGAATGAAAAGGGCAAATGAGAAGAAAATGAATTTTTCGAAGTGTATTAATGATTGAAAATAGTGTCATAATATTTTAAAAAGTGTTAAAACATTTATTACACTTATTTGAGTTATGAAATAATTTTTATTTGACTCTGATTGTTTAAAACTGTGGTTTTTAGTCTAAAAATAACAATATTGTCAAATATTGTGTAAATTAATAGTTTATTGGGAAAATAATATGTTTAAGTGTAAAAAAAATTATTGTGTTAATCATGTTCACCTTGTTAAAATATAAAGAATGCATTTTGTCTCATGTAAAAAGAAGTTAATATGAGAAGGTTATATTAAAAATGGTTTAAAACCTATGTATATTAGCCTAAATAATTTTCTAAGTATGAGACTGGACTAATTGGGTATAGTAAACATCCAATAACCCAAATTCTAGAGTTTTTTGATGAAGTACGTTCCTTTTGTCCCAAAACCAATTATAGTGAAACCTAAACCAGAAAAGAAAAAGATATAAAGTATAAGACAATGGCTACCCTCTTCAAAATTTAATCTTCCAAGCTCAATCTTTGCAAATTTAAAAGCCCGATTCAAGTTAGAATCATAAAAGAAGGTAATCTCCAACCTATTCTATCTTAGAATCCATCTAAAATTCTAGAATTGTTTACTGTAAATTTTGTTTTGATCAATTTCTTCTTTGCATGTATTGTTTTTTCTATTTACAGGCGTTTAGGTCTCTAATCTTATGCTAAAGGCTCAACCTTGCTTGTAATTCCATACGTATTCACTGAAAATCAATAGGTAAGTGTAAAAGCTTACAAATGCTAGCCAAAAACAAGGTTTTGGGTTGAATTTTCGTATTAATAAGGTTACGTTACGTCTTTGATATTTTTTGTTTTCTGTTGCCACATTGTTTTTGTTTGCGTCAAAATTGGCCACAAACACCCGAAATCGTGAAAGCACCCATTTATGAACACAAATCGGCAATAATCAATATAAAGTTCAGATCTAAGCAACAGCAATCACAATAATTCGCAAATAACAATCACAACACAGGATTTATAGTGGTTCGGAGATCTTGCCTACGTCCACTCTGAAGCTTATGTCTTTATTGATATTCTTTTGATGATTACAGCGGATTACAGTTGATGATAGCTTTGAAATCTGAATACAACAGTGATAATGAAGAGTAGAATTGAATCCGGTAGAGTCTTGGCGCTTAAGAATTTCGATCCACTTTTCTGAATGACCTGGGACTCTATTTATAGCTGCAGGAGGCTGATATTTCTCCTAAAAATCCGATAGACCACTTCTGGCATGTGAGGGGGCCAACATGCCCGGCCTCAGGAAATTTGGGCCCACTTTGGATAGATTTGAACTCCATTCGAATCAATCAAGAAATCATCCAATCGAGATGAAATTTGGCGTGGACATTCTCCAACACGTATGTAAACTCTTGTAAAAAAATTATTGCATTTGGACTTATGAATCTCGAGATATCATCGATTCGAAGTGGGGTTCTTCGGTAGGTTGATTGCTTCGACTCGATCCAGTTCGAATCGATAGGGTCGACTCGACGGCTTCACGTGCTTTCGCGATGACGTGGTGCGCGTTCTTCGTGTCGATCCGCTTATTACTTTGGTTTGACTGGGTCGACTCCATCATTTTCGCTACTTTGATTTGGTGGATTCGAGGGAACGAATTCGAGGCAAGGTGCATTCGTACCAATCGTGGCCTATAGCAGTTGATCTATATGAAGTCGTCTCAACCGTATGGGTCCGAGGCTAGGCACAGGATGGGTTCGAAGTATAGTTGCTTCACAGACTCGAGGTACTTTGCCCTGATGGATTCGAAGGAAGGCCATGGGATGGATACGAAGGTGTCGATGCGAAGTCCATGGATTCGAAGTAGATGGAGCTCGATGGATTCGAAGGACTTCTAAGCTTGATGGATTCGAAGTAGATGGAGTCGAACCGATGGATGCAAACATGATTTCTGGCCATCGATTCGAACTATGGGGTATCCTATGGATTCGAACCGAACAAGGGCTACCTGGCGCGAACTGAATTCATCATATCTTGAGCATACAAACTCGGATTGACTTGAAACTTAAAACGTTGGCTCTCGTGGATTTGCTAGCCATGTCCTATCAATTGTAGCCTGATCCGGGCTCGGACAAAATTCATCGATATCCATAGTGAAGTAGTGTATAACCAATCTTTGAGACGAACTATCTTTCGTTTTTGACCGATCTTTTGGTATCACGGCTTTGCCAAAAAGCGGGATAACATTTGCCCCCCAAAATATGCCTTGTGGTAGGAAGGCGTGTTTTGTAATGCCATAAGCTGGATGTTCATATCCTGTTGATGTCCTGCAAAGGAATTTATCGTTTTATGCGACCTCAAATAACGACCGTTCGGGATCGAGATATTTGAGATGAAGTGCGACTGTTCATGGTCAAGCGCCTAACTTCAAATGATGATCGTTTGGGATCGAGCCAATTGAGGTGAAGTGAGACCGTGCGTGGTCAAGTGGCGGACCTCGAATGACGACCGTTCGTGATCGATCCATTATAGATGAGGTGAGTTGTGCCGTTCGGGGCGAGTTGTGACCGTTCGCGGCCGGGTGCCGTTCGAGGCAAGTTGTGATCATTCGTGATCGTGCGCCGTTCGAGGCGATTTTGTGACCGTTTGAGGTCGGGTGCCGTTCATGGCGAATCGTGACCGTTCGTGGTTGGGTGCCGTTCGTGGCGAGAAAGTGTGCCCGAGAGGGCTTCGTATACCAGGTTCACGTTCGAGTGGGTCCCTGGATCATTTGTCAGGGCGGTTTATCGCCATCTCAGAGCATGCCTAAGGACCGTTCGTGACCCCGTGCGTGTGTAAGTAGCCTAGCCATTTCAGAATTATCAAAATCAAATATCAATTCAACAAATGAGTTTTAAAATAGAAATGTCCAAACAAACAAAGTCCAAATGTCCAAATCAAAATGAAACAAAAGCAAAGCAAGGATGTCAAAGTGTAAGTCCCCACTACTAAATGGTCAATGATCATTCAGAGCATGCCTGGGGATCGTTCGCGATCTCGTACATGTGTAAATGAGTTAATTGTGTTAGTGGGAAGCTTACGACTTTTTCATCGTTATTTCAAACATTTGATGATCAAACGGTGTCCCGGTTCAGGGCCACCCCTAGCTGATGTAGACGGTGGTCGCTCCGGCTCCAATGCTGAAGCTCGCCTCCTCACATACTGAAGGAGCATACCATTCCTGATATGCCCTTCCACCTCGTCCTTCAGATGCCTACAATCATTAGTGTTATGACCGTTTAATTCATGAAATACACAAAACTTATCCGATCTTCTTTCGTCGGAAGTTGGATCTCTTCGCATTGGTCTACGATACGGAACCTGGTCCTTGGAATCCTGATAAATTCGTTCCAGACTCTCATTCAGCTCAGTGTAAGTGGTGAATCGTGGCTCCCTCCGTTGCCGCTTTGACCTGTCATTATAATCCTCAGCCTTTCGTTTTCCTTTATCCTTGCCTGAGTCCTTTTGGAAAGGTTTTTTATCTTTAAGCACATAAACTTCAATTCCCTCTCCTTCTTCTCTCTCTGCATTTGCATCCTCTAATCGTAAAAACTTCTCTGCCTCGTCGTAGAATTCCGCTAGATTCACATGCGGATCTTTGGTCAATGACTTTTGGAACTCTGTGCCCTCAGCTACTCCGGACACAGCTCCATCACCACCATAGATGGATCTGCTCGATCCACCGAAGTTGCTGCTGCATTGAATCGCGTTAGATAACTCCTCAAAGTCTCTCCGGCTTTCTGCTTTAAAGTTGCCAAAGTCATCACATTCTTGGGTCTTGTAATGTGAACCTTGGATTGCCTCATAAATCTCTCAATTAAATCATTCCATGTTCCGATGGATCCATTCTCCAATTGTCTAAACCACAATGCTGCAATGTCCGCCAAGTACAATGGAAAGCACCGGGCCATAACCTCCTCTGATGCCCCCCAACACTTCCATATGTCTCATATATTTTGTTAAATGAATCGTGGGGTCCGTTCTTCCGTCATACATGTCCAACGATGATAACTTGAAATCCGGTGGGTTCCTAGCTCGTCTGATTGCTGGAGTAAAAGGACTTCTATTAACATCCTCCAAATCTTTGTTTTCCAAACCGCCTCTCATAGCCCTTCTAACCATCTTCGCCAACCTGTCACTGTCTCCGCGATGCAATCTTTGTTCACCACTTTCGACCTGCCCCCTGAGTCCACGAGGGAATTCTGGGATCTGCCCCCTTGACTGAGCGTTCTCTCCTCTGCCACTCCCGGGTTGCGCAGATGCTCCTCTCTCTCTCTCTTCGAAATTGGATCAGCGTTCTCCATAGGTGTGCCTCATATTCCTGGTGCTATGCCGGATGGTTCTGCTCTATTCTGGACTCCATCCGCTTCTCTATTTTGTGCTCCAAGTTGTCCTATCTGCTGAAATAAACTCTGGATCATCTCCTCTTGTTTCTTCATCATTGTCTCCGTCTCGTCCCTAGTGATGAAGACCGATGCTTGATTCGCTCCTTAGAAAGCCTCTTGACTTCCTTGATGTTCACTTCTCTATGGTGTTCACTTCTCTCTGGTCTTTGTCTCTTACTTGTTTGTCTCGTCATGGTTCTTAGATCTAAATTCCTAAGTCTTCAAATTCAACTTTATCCTGAATCAGCTTTTCTCAGTGAAAGCACCAAAATGTTTGCGTCAAAATTGGCCACAAACACCCAAAATCGTGAAAGCACCCGTTTATGAACACAAATTAGCAACAATCAATATAAAGTTCAGATCTAAGCAACAGCAATCACAATAATTCGCAAATAACAATCACAAACACAGGATTTGTAGTGGTTCGGCGATCTTGCCTACGTCCACTCTGAAGCTTATGTCCTTATTGATATTCTTTTGATGATTACAGCGGATTACAGTTGATGATAGCTTTGAAATCTGAGTACAACAGCGATAATGAAGAGTAGAATTGAATCCGGTAGAGTCTTGGCGCTTAAGAATTCCGATCCCCTTTTCTGAATGACCTGGGGCTCTATTTATAGTTGTAGGAGGCTGATATTTCCCCAAAAATCCGATAGACCACTTCTAGCACGTGAGGGGGCCCACATGCCCGGCCTCAGGAAATTTGGGCCCACTTTGGATCGATTCGAACTCCATTCGAATCGATCAAGAAATCATCCAATCGAGATGAAATTTGGCGTGGACATTCTCCAACACGTATGTAAACTCCTATAAAAAAATTATTGCATCTGGACTTATGAATCTCGAGATATCATCGATTCGAAGTGGGGTTCTTCGGTAGGTTGATTGCTTCGACTCGATCTTGTTCGAATCGATAGGGTCGACTCGACGGCTTCACGTGCTTTCGCGATGACGTGGTGTGCGTTCTTCGTGTCGATCCGCTTATTACTCCGGTTTGACTAGGTCGACTCCATCATTTTCGCTACTTTGACTTGGTGGATTCGAGGGAACGAATTCGAGGCAAGGTGCATTTGTATCGATCGTGGCCTATAGCAGTTGATCGATACGAAGCCGTCTCAACCGTTTGGGTCCGAGGCCAGGCACAGGATGGGTTCGAAGTATAGTTGCTTCACGGACTCGAGGAACTTTGCCCTGATGGATTCGAAGGATGGCCATGGGATGGATACGAAGGTGTCGATACGAAGTCCAAGGATTCGAAGTAGATGGAGCTCGATGGATTCGAAGGACTTCTAAGCTTGATGGATTCGAAGTAGATGGAGTCGAACCGATGGATGCAAACATGATTTCTGGCCATCGATTCGAACTATGGGGTATCCTATGGATTCGAACCGAACAAGGGCTACCTGGCGCGAACAGAATTCATCATATCTTGAGCATACGAACTCGGATTGGCTTGAAACTTGAAACGTTGGCTCTCGTGGATTTGCTAGCCATGTCCTATCAATTGTAGCCTGATCTGGGCTCGGACAAAATTCATCCATATCCATAGTGAAGTAGTGTATAACCAATCTTTGAGACGAACTATCTTTCGTTTTTGACCGATCTTTTGGTATCACGGCTTTGCCAAAAAGCGGGATAACAGTTTTGGCAATAACTTTTTCATTTTTTATCCGAATTTCATAATTTTGGATGTTCTGGAAAGCCCAAACAAAGGGCTACAAGTTTAATGTTTTGAGTTTTTTAAAATTTTGAAGTTTGCTTGATCGTGCTTGTTTGTTGCTATCCTGAGAGCCAATGACAGCAACAACAATCACAAGTCTGAGAAATTATTTTGGTCACAACACATTTGTTTCTTAACCGATTTAGATAATTTTGGATGTTTCTGAAAGCTTAAATCCTGTGCTATAACTTTCATGTATTGAGTTTTCTATAATTTTGTGGGTAGCTATGTCAAAATCTAATTTTTATACTATTATCCCGAAAGCAAAACCAATATTTGCTATGTCCTTAAAGCTGAAACGAAATTGGCCATCACTTTTTCGTTTCTTAACCGATTTTGATAATTTTAGATGTTACGAAAGTAATAAATCCTGTGTTACAACTTTCGTGTTTTGAGTTTTCTGTAATTTTCAGGTTAGCTATGTCGAAATCTAATTTTTTTATTGCTAACTCGAGAGCAAAATCAATATTTGCTCTGTGTTTGAAACCGAAACGAATATGACCATAACTTCTTCATTTCTTAACAAAATTTGATAATTTTGGATGTTTCGGAAAGCTTAAGTCATGTGCTACATGTTTTATTCATTATATTTTCTATAATTTTTAAGTTTACTTGGTCATAATTATGGTTGTATTTTTCTATCCCGAGAGCAAAATGACAGCAACAACAATCGTTGACCTTAGATTGTATTAGCTCTCTTTTGCTCTCATTCTCTTTGGTTTTGATGATGTTTTTGAGATATTTTGAGAGCTGTGACGCCCATCAGTAGGCTAGCTATATTTGAAGAATTTGAAATTCAAATTTAAATGGAATTTGAATTGATTTTGGGTTAAATTTGAATTGAATTCGTATTGAATTCAAGTTATCGGTTTTGAGTTATCCCTCTTAGTTTTCATTGCTTTCGAGAACGGTTTTCACTAAACCAATTTGGAAATACATGGAAATTTCAAATTATTATTATATAGTATTTTTTAATTATTTTTCTAAATAAAGATTGATTTATTTCCTATAATAAAGGAATTTCAAATATTGGTTTTAATAATTGTTTTCGAAAAATCGTTTATAAATTTCTATTTCTCTAATAAAATTATTTTATGAATAAAATTACTTATTTTTATGAATTTCGGATGTATAAGAAGGACAACTAAATGGTAAAGTATAACACGTGGTATAGGACATATGGATTTGCGTTATCGCTTAATATCGGACTTACACGATCGAAACCCTTTCGATGAACTATTTGAGATGATTTAAGATGTTATTAAATTTTGGGTAGATTATATGGTCCGAGAATTCCAATTTAGGAGTATATTCGATGAAGGATCATTTTAAAATGTGTTTCTTAATCGCCGATGAAATGAGATGAATTAAGAGCTAGAAATTCCTATTTGAAATTATGGTTATAAATAACCATTTAGATGATATTTTTACTTGCCAATGAGATAAGGTAAGCTTCTTTATGATGATTTTACGATGTTGAGATGTATTATGATAGTTTTTACTTATCGATGAGAAGTGACAAGTCGAGATGCCCTTTGTTAATGCTAAAATTGAACGCTAACACCCCGGTGTCAAGTAGAGATAAAGTGAAAGCACCACCCGTCAATACGGGAATTAGAAGTAAGTAGAAAAGTCACAGAAAAAAACAGTAAAGAGACAACGGTTTTATAGTGGTTCGGCTTCAAGTTAAGCCTACGTCCACTTTAATCTCCTTCGTTGCTGATTCAATTACAACTTATACAACAATCTTCGATTACAACACCACTTAGACAAATAGCTAGAACTCCGATGTAGGAGAATTATTCAATTTCATGTTGAAGGTATTAGATCTCTTCTTGATATTCGTTGAAGTGTCTTTCGTGTTTGAAGTGTCGGATGAGTCGAGAAATCAGCAGACTATAGGCATTCCAGAAATGAGCCAAAGTCCCTTTTCAGTTGGAGTAGGTGGAGTATATATAGGGAAAATCTGGGCTAAGTCGTAGGTCGCGAACGACCTAAGGGTAGGTCGTAGGTCACGAGCGACTTAAGGGATACGAGCTACGGCTCATCTTGGTTGCACTTGGTCTTATCTGAGCGGCTTAGTAGGTCGTGGGCGACCTAGGGGAGAGTGGTAAGCGACTCAACCATGCGGAGGTACCTAGTGGAGCGACCTAGGCTAGTTGTGGGAGTAGTAGCAACTTAGTACCTGCTCGACCTATGACTGAGCGATATAACAGTGGGAAGTTCGTAGTTCGTTAAGTCGCTAACTCGTTAGCTCGTTAGGTCGCTAACTCGTTAGCTCACTAACTTGTTAGCTCGTTAGCTCGTTAGCTCGTTAACCCGTTAGGTTCTCTTGAATCTTTAGCTCGTAAGTCGTTAATCCTCTTTATTGTGATATGCTGTTGCCCTGTGCTGATAGTTAGGTCGTTAGGTTGTGATAACTTTAGTTCATTAGGTCGTGATATCTTTAGGTCGTTAGGACGTGATATCTTTAGGTCGCTAGGTCGTGCATATTTAGGTCGCTAGGTCGTTGTAGAACTTCGTCCCTGTTAGCTTGTTCACACTTTAATTCCTTCGTTCGCTTATTTCCTTAGGTCGTTGAGTCATGAAATAAAGGAGTTAACATTTGCCCCTCGAAGTACACGCCTATGTCATAGGTCGTGTGCTTCGACCTAATTCCGCTAGGTTGTGAGCGACCCAAGAGATTTGCTAACTCACATACCCATTCGTCATCTTTTCCTTGCCCTATATAAGTTGTTAGCTCGTTTCTTTCTCCTTAACTGCTGTGAAAATCTGATCTGCCATTAACAAACCTTCGAGCTCTCAAAGGCGAATTCAAGCTAATCAGTCGTCGATTCATCTCTACTATCATATTACGTAAGTGAATATGATATTTATCCAACCATGATCACCGCCGAATTGCGACTCCCCATCATCTGACCCTATTCCAAATCCATGCGTCGCGTTTCACTTCGAGTCAGGTTGCGATCGATTTTCGATCGTCGTTGGTTACGTTATCATTGTGATTCACGAGAGCACAGCAGTGCGTTGGATCTATGCTGGATCCGAGATGATTCGAATCAGTTTTGGGTGATTTGGTGGAGAGATATATATTTCACTAAGAGGATGATGGATTTCACTGTGTAGGTGATAATGGGTTATCGGATCACGAGTTAACGAGATAGCGAGCTATTGAGTGGAGAGGAGTTAGCGGGTTAAGGCAAGTGGGGCATAGCGGTTTTGATAGGAGATAGCTCGACATTGATGAGTTACATCAGAAGCGACCTAGTGAATCTGAGCGACATAACACCCTTTACGACTTAACAGATTTGGCTGACCTAACAAACCGACCGACTTAAGAATCCTTGCGACTTAAGGGAAGCTGAACAACCTTCAAATTCGCGACCTAGCTTCTTGCAACATCACCTTTTGCGACTTAATTTGCTGGAATAACATAAAGCTTAAAGCAGAGCGACTTAACAAATTAACGACCTAACTTCTTGCGGCATAGGTTTTAGATCGCGGCCGAGCTAGTACTTAGGCAAATTTGCATTATCTTGACCTGAAGCCTTATTCCTTAATATGCATCATAATTTTAACTTGTAGGAACATGAAAGATGAACTTTTGATTTGAACAGAACGACTTAATGGAACTTCGACCTATGCTTAGTCGCTTGAACTTGTTTACTTGCATAAATATGACAACATTTAACTTGAATCTCCAACCTGAACTATCGAGATAACTTGCCTGTGTTAAGAGTTGAGTTGATGATGTTTTGATGACAACAACCTTATATAGTTATTATACTTTAATTTATAAAATATATACTAACATTTCCATATATATATATCTATGTATGTATGTATGTATATGTATATAGGAAGTATATGCAGACTGATCAATATAAAGACTCAACCATCAAGATGAAGATTAGAGATTCAAGATTCAAGACTCTAGAGAATCAAGATTTCAAGATCTCAAGATAAGTATCTAGTATTTTGTTAAAACTTCATAATAGACTCTCATCTTTCTTCCAATTTTCTTTTGGGATGGAACCCAATTTCTATCGAAACCAGTGGCTTACAAACCCATGACAAGTAGCTTACAAACCTACGACAAGTGGCTTACAAACCCAAGAAAATCAAAATCATTTAAACTACTTTGTACAAGTTCTCGAATCGTATGGAGGAGCTCTGTAGGAAGGTTCTTGCAATTTCAGTTTGAATAGATTTTTCAAAATGTTTTTAAATCTGTTTTCAAAATGTTTTAGCTTTCAAAATCATGTTTTCAAAAATGTTTCAAACTTTGTTTTAGCCTTGAAATATTCCTCTATTCTGATTTTAAAAACTTCTATTTTTAAAACATCAAAACTTATTCTGATTTTAAATATTACATATATGATTGACGGTCTATATCAATTATATATATATATATATATATAAAATAATGTTTTATATTCATTCTCTATCTCAAAATATTGTTTAAACACTTTACTTTGCTTCATAGAAGTTTCGACTTGTTTTAAATTCAATTGTCTTTACAAAACAACATCTCTATAATTTTGAACTAAGGGATGTTGACATAAGGGGATACCCCATGTCGACATGGTGACAGTTGGATTCAAAATTCAATTTTCAAAAGAAGTGTCCATTCGTTTGAAAACCTTTCGCCAATGGTTATGACTGTTGTGCATCTATATAAAGGCTTCCAAAACGAATTTTTTTAATAACTACTTTCTTATTTTCTTCACTCTTTCTTCTCCACCATTCCATATCCATAAAACTTCATATTTTCAAGATCGTGCCATCATTCTGCCAAATTCTCAATAGGAAATCATTTAGATACTCTCTCTATTTGATTCTCCATTATTCTACTAAAGATCAAAGTTCTATTCAGAGTTATAGGATTAATTTGTATTCAAAAAGTCCATAGAGTCTATCCATTCAAAAGGATTGTTATTAGAAAGTATTAGGGTGATCTTGTGTCCCCAAAATCAAGAGAGTTTACCCCAGACTCGGAGATAGGAGGGTTCCTCAAGGCCTTAGAAATTGAGGGTTGTAATTTGGATATTGGCTTATAAAAATCTGTACAAGTATATTGCCTAGGTGCAGGACTGGATGTAGGAGGATTCCGAACCAGTATAAAATCCGGTGTGTTCTTTCCTTTTACTTGCTTTACTTTACTATTTGCATTTGTTATATGTTCTGTGATCATTCTGTGTTAGAATTCTGTTTAGATTTGTGTTGAAAGTTTTAATTTAGTCATATAGTTCATATATTCTTCAAAACACTATTCACCCCCCCTCTAGTGTTATTTCTGCTTTAAGATCCTTAATCTGCATCCCTAACAATTGGTATCAGAGCATTGGTTTTCATTATTTTCATAATCTGAAACTTGAAAAATATAAAAATGGCATTTTTGGAAAATTGTGTTAAAACTGTTTTGAATCTATGCATTTCATCAAAGTATCATAAGTCTGCATATAGTTATTTTGAAAAATCAAGTTATCTACCGAATTGGTGTGTTATGCAGGGACAGACATGTTATATGGCTTTTGACGAATCAACACCCAATGGACAAAATGTGCAAATTGAGAAAGATAAATGGATACTTGATAGTGGCTGTTGGAGGCACATGACTGGAAATCCCGAGATACTCAAGGACATTACTTATCAAGATGGTGGATTAGTCAATTTTGGTGACAACTCTAAAGGATATGTGGTTGGCGTCGGCAATGTCGGTAACTCTAAAACTTTTCTTATTTCTGATGTTTTATTAGGTAGGAACTTAAAACATAATCTGCTTAGTATAAGTCAACTTTGCGATAAAGGTTTTAAAATTAAATTTGGAAAAGATAAATGTCACATTGAAGATGATAAGTCTAATATAATTTTTGAAGGTATTAGGAAGAAAAATATTTATATCCTTCGTATGAAAATTTCAAATGATAATCTATGTCTTTTGGCTAATACAAGTGACCCTTGGATTTGGCATAAAAGATTTGGCCATTTGAATTTCAAATTATTATCTAGGATATCAAAACTTGACTTAGTTAGAGGTCTACCCATGTTAAACTTTAAAGTAGATAGTATTTGTGATGCTTGTCAATTAAGAAAACTTAAGAAAAGTTCATTTAAATTAAAAGATGCTATTTCTACCTCTAGTCCTCTAGAATTACTTCATTTAGATTTATTTGGTCCATCTCAAGTTCAATCAATTGACCATAGTAAATATGTTTTTGTTATAGTAGATGATTATTCAAGATATACTTGGACAATCTTTTTAAAACATTAAAGTGATGCTTTTGAAATATTTAAAAACTTTTCTAAAAGAATTCAAAAACAACATTCTTTCAAAATTAAAACTATTCGAAGTGATCATGGTGGTGAGTTTGAAAATGAAAATTTTGAGAATTTCTGTACTCAGAAGGGAATTACTCACAACTTTTCATTTCCAAGAACTCCACAACAAAACGGAGTAGTAGAACGTAAGAATAGAACGATTCAAGAGTGTGCTCATACAATGCTTTCTAATAGTAATTTACCTAAACATTTTTGGGCTGAAGCAGTTGCTACGACTTGTTATATATTAAATAGAATTTTAATTAGACCATTAACAAATAAAACTCCATATGAATTACTTTATAATAAGAAACCTATAGTTGCTTATTTTAAAGTCATTGGGAGTAAATGTTTTATACTAAATACAAAAGATAATTTAGATAAATTTGAACCAAAAGCTGATAAAGTATTCTTTATTGGTTATTCTAATAGAAGCAAAGCATTTAGAGTTTTTAATTTAAAAACTAATACTATTGAAGAAACTATGCATGTATCTTTTGATGAAAATCTTAACGATATTGTACAAATAGATGATGAAGAAGATTTTATAAATTTAAATCAATCTAATGAAACTATTAGTGAAATAAATCAACCTAATAAGAGATTTAAAATATCAAAAGATCATCCTATAGAAAATGTTTTAGGAAATATTGAATCTGTAGTAAAAACTAGAAATCAATTAAGTAGTATGAGTAATGTAGCCTTTATATCAACAGTTGAACCTAAAAATCCAAAGGAAGCATTGTCTGATGATTCATGGATTCTTGCTATGCAAGAAGAATTGAATCAATTTACCAGAAATGATGTATGGGAACTTGTTCCTAAGCCTGAGGATAAAAGTATAATTGGAACTAAATGGGTTTATAAAAATAAAATGAATGAACTCGGTGAGGTCGTAAGAAATAAAACTCGTTTAGTCGTGCAAGGTTATTGTCAAGAAGAAGGAATTGACTATGATGAAACCTTTGCCCCAGTAGCAAGATTAGAAGCTATAAGAATTCTACTTGCTTTCGCTAATTGTAATAATTTCAAATTATATCAAATGGACGTTAAAAGTGCTTTTCTAAATGGTTTTGTAAAAGAACATGTTTATGTTGAACAAGCTCCACTTTTTGAAGATAATAAATTTCCAAACCATGTATACAAGTTAAAGAAAGCTCTATATGGTCTAAAGCAAGCTCCTAGAGCCTGGTGTGAAAGACTAAGAACTTATTTACTTCAATCTGGTTTTGAAATTGGTAAAGTAGATACAACACTTTTTATTAAAAGAAATAATCAAGATATTCAACTGGTTCAAATATATGTAGATGATATAATCTTTGGATCAACTAATAACATAATGAATAAAGAATTTTCAGATATAATGACTAAAGAATTTGAAATGAGCCACATGGGAGAATTAAGTTTCTTCTTAGGGCTTCAAATTAAACAACTAGAAAATGGAATCTTTATAAGTCAAGAAAAATATGCTAAAGACTTAATCAATAAATTTGGTTTAAGCGCCTCTAGTGGGAAACCAACTCCAATGTCAACAAATGTAGGTTTAAGTAAAGAAGATAAATCAAAAAATATTGATCAAACTTTATATAGGGGAATGATTGGTTCGCTACTCTATATAACAGCGAGTCGTCCTGATATTATGCATAGTGTTTGTCTCTGTGCAAGATACCAATCACCACCTAAAGAAACTCACTTAAAAGTTGTTAAAAGAATTTTAAGATATGTAAAATACACTTTAGATTATGGTTTGTTTTATTCTAAAAATAATA
The DNA here is from genome assembly GCA_030765085.1 of Allium cepa. Lineage (NCBI taxonomy): Eukaryota > Viridiplantae > Streptophyta > Magnoliopsida > Asparagales > Amaryllidaceae > Allium > Allium cepa. Next base: position 946,774,191 of record CM060938.1, on the reverse strand, counting down.
CTTTTGATTTATTATCTTATTGTGATGCTGATTATGGTGGTTGTAAATCAGACCGAAAGAGTACAAGTGGAACTTGTCACTTTCTAGGACATTCACTGGTTTCCTGGTTCGGCAAGAAACAAAATACTGTTTCCTTGTCAACAACTGAAGTAGAGTATATATCTGCTGCTCTGGCCTGTTCACAAGTCATATATATGCAACAAACTTTAAAAAATTTTGGAATTAACATAAGTAAATCACCAATATATTGTGATAATACTAGTGCAATAAATCTATCTAAAAATCCAACTCATCATGCTAGAACTAAACATATTGATATAAGACATCATTTTCTTAGAGATAATATAACTAAAGAAATAATAACTCTAGATTATATAAATACTGGAAAACAAATTGCTGATATATTAACTAAACCATTAACCGAACAGAATTTTACTAAATTTAGAAGAGAATTAGGTATTTGTTCAAAATCTGAAATATAAAATAATATAATATAATAATCAATAAAAATTCAAAATAAAAAATTACACTTTTTTTAAGAACATGTCGACATGCCCCATCTCATGATGTCGACACACCCAACAAAAATTTGAAAATTGAATTTCCCTCCAAAGTTAGTTATTTGGTTATTTATCTATTTATTTCGTTTTCTCTGCTCTTTCTTCACTATATTCTCTGTAAATAAATTCTGAAACAATAAAATAATGGCCTCCTCTTCTACTAATGAACCCACTTCACCCATATCTCCTCATTCTGGTCCATTTCAATGAACTACGCATGCTCGAGTGATCAAATTGCAAGAGAAGATGAAAGATATCCTTCAATTAATGACTGAAATTCAAGTAAGTCAACTTAGGATGGCTAGAGAACAACAAAGGCAAGGGAATATTATTAGGAATGTACAAAAATTCCTTATGGATAACGGTACAAATCCTATTAATATTGAAGACTCTTCACAAGCCATGGAATCCGAGGAAGAAGAACCTATGGAAGAACCACAAGAAGACCAAGAGGAAGATCAACCTTTACCTCAACCCGAAGTCCCTATGAATACGGACGAGAGCGTTATTTGCGTTGGTGAGATCCTTATTGATACTAATGGAAACATAATTGAACAACATGGAAACTTTTGTCTCCACTACCCCAATTGTTCGATTCATAAGTCTCCTTTAGTTAAGGATCGCCATTAAAGCGTACTTTCATTTTATTCTTTGTTTTAAATTGTTTTGTTTGTTCGTGTTTATGTATGTTCTTATATATGTTGTAATAACTAAAATTTGTTCACTTATACTCATTGTTTCATGCTTGTTCTATACATATTATTTGTTCATACTAATCATTCTTGAATTCTTAAGTAGTTAATAGTTTTTGTTGATGACAAAGGGGGAGAAAGTTATAAAAATATATGTGCTTGGTGTAAGAGGGAGTCATGGAGTAAGGGGGAGTTGTAGTTTTAAGGAGAAATCACGCAGTAAGGGGGAGTTATGGTATGGTAAGAATATTTTATAAATAAAGGTTGTCATCATCAAAAAGGGAGATTGTTAGGAGCTGAGTTGATGATGTTTTGATGACAACAACCATATATAGTTATTATACTTTACTTTATAAAATATATACTAACATTTCCATATAGATATATATGTGTGTATATAGGAAGTATATGTAGGTATCATCGAAGACTGATCAGTATAATGACTCAAGCATCAAGATGAAGATTAGAGATTCAAGATTCAAGACTCTAAAGAATCAAGATTTCAAGATCTCAAGATAAGTGTCTAGTATTTTGTTAAAACTTCATAATAGCACTCTCATCTTTCTTCTAATTTTCTTTTGGGATGGAACCCAATTTCTATCGAAAGCAGTGGCTTACAAACCCACGACAAGTAGCTTACAAACCTACGACAAGTGGCTTACAAACCAACGAAAATCAAAATCATTTAAACTACTTTGTACACGTTCAAAAATGTTTTCAAACTTTGTTTTAGCCTTGAAATATTCCTCTATTCTGATTTTAAAAACTTCTATTTTTAAAACATCAAAACTTATTCTGATTTTGAACATTACTTATATAATTGACGGTCTATATCAATTATATATATATATATTTAAAATAATGTTTTATATTCATTCTCTATCTCAAAATATTGTTTAAATGCTTTACTTTGCTTCAGAGAAGTTTCAACTTGTTTTAAATTCAATTGTCTTTACAAAACAACATCTCTATAATTTTGAACTAAGGGAAGTCGACATAAGGGGATACCCCATGTCGACATGGTGACAGTTGGATTCAAAATACAATTTTCAAAAGAAGTGTCCATTCGTTTGAAAACCTTTCGCCAATGGTTATGACTTTTGTGCATCTATATAAAGGCTTCCAAAACGAATTTTTTTAATAACTACTTTCTTATTTTCTTCACTCTTTCTTCTCCACCATTCCATATCCATAAAACTTCATATTTTCAAGATCGTGCCATCATTCTGCCAAATTCTCAATAGGAAATCATTTAGATACTTTCTCTATTTGATTCTCCATCATTCTACTAAAGATCAAAGTGCTATTCAGAGTTATAGGATTAATTTGTATTCAAAAAGTCCATAGAGTCTATCCATTCAAAAGGATTGTTATAAGAAAGTATTAGGGTGATCTTTTGTCCCGAAAATCAAGAGAGTTTACCCCAGACTCAGAGATAGGAGGGTTCCTCAAGGCCTTAGAAATTGATGGTTGTAATTTGGATATTGGCTTATAAAAATCTGTACAAGGATATTGCCTTGGTGCAGGACTGGATGTAGGAGGATTCCGAACCAGTATAAAATCCGGTGTGTTCTATCCTTTTACTTGCTTTACTTTACTATTTGCATTTGTTATATGTTCTGTGATCATTCTATGTTAGAATTCTGCTTAGATTTGTGTTGAAAGTTTTAATTTAGTCATATAGTTCATATATTCTTTAAAACACTATTCACCCCCCCCTCTAGTGTTATTTCTGCCTTAAGATCCTTAATCTGCATCCCTAACAGCCTGAACTCGTTGCATTTATTTACAGATTATATTAACTTTAACGCTAATAACCTGTTAAACACAACATTTGCATAATAATGGAACGAATATACTCATCATCGACCGCCCACATCGAGTGATGGATTAGATTAAAGAACTCGTTATTTTACTTAAGTAAAATAGTATGAAACTGGCTAATAATGAAGTGATGTGAATAACTGATTAAATGAAGTGTCAACGCAAAATTGGTACAGTTATAACTGCTTTTGCTAAGGATCATCTGCATTGATACTACATTTAACTTCTGATTTAATAACAAGCCTCGAAACTTTCTGAATTGACATGCATCAATCAGTTTTATTTCATGTTTTATTTTATTCACTTGTTATTTCAGTAGCTTTGCACAACACTTCACACACTTTTAGGAAACGTGCACCTTCATATTTGAATATCCAGTTCCTTGTGTAGAATGACTTCTCAAGAAGAGATAGTAGGACGAGCTGGAGAGGTCTTCCCAGTAGCTAACCCCTTGGATGATCCCCAGGAAAGAACTCCGACTACTCTGAATCAACGGGTGTTCAATCAACTATGTATCCAATTTGGTATTGCTGAGCCTGATGCTTTGCTTCTGGGGGTAAACGATACTGCTGACGGGCCACCTCTGGGTTTTGTCGCAGTTAATCGTCAAGTGTGCTTGAGTGGAGCTATTCCTCCCTTTAACAATTTTCTTCAACAACTCCTTCTCCGATTGACTATCTCTCCCTTCCAGTTGCATCCCAATGGCTACGCCATCATGATGGGACTGTGTGTACTTTTTAGGAGGATACTCGACCATCTTCCAAGCTTTGAAGAAATTTGTTACTTATGCACATTCGCGAAACACAAAGATAACCCTTATATAATACTTGTGAGAAGCGTAAGGAACCAGAAATTGATCACCGATCTTCCCGAAAGCGCCCACGAGTTTCTGAATCAGTTTTTCTTCATCCGTTGCCCCCCAGGATTTTATAGCATTTGGAGAATAGGAAGTATGCTTTCCTATCTCTGTTCTTTCCATTTCTGAACTTTCCAAAATCCAAATTGTTAAGTGCTAACTTCATTCTTTACTTTTACAGCACTTCCTCCTCCTTCTAAAGATTCAAGCCATAAACCGATTTTTGAAAGACTAAGTGCTATGGCGGTTGAGGAGAGAAGCATCAAATTTTTGCTGAAGGACGAATTATTGCATCAATTTGGACTTTTTCACCCCTCTCGATCTACTCAGCTTCAAGATGCCCCAGGTTCTCAAGCAGAAATATCAGATGCCTCAGTTTCTGTCGAAGAACATGCACCGAAGGAACTTACTACTGAGGCTTCATTGGTAAAATGTTCTGCTTCTGTTGACGTCGCGGGGTCATCCGGCAAAATTGTACTTCCCCCGGTTATCGAAGAAGAGGAACCACCTCAACACTCCAGGAAGACTGCTGATGAAGGAGCTGAGAGAAAGAGTCCCGCTGGGCATGACGGTGACGATATTTTTGAGGGGTTGAGCGATTTAGTGGTTACTTCACGTGAACTCTTCAAGGATGATTCTACCACTTCTAAACTTACTTCTCCAGCGGTTGAAGTGACATCAGTTTTGCTAACAACTCCATCAACCCAAGAGATAACTCTTAAGCCGAAGAGTGGTTTGTAGCTTGACGCGCGTAGTTTACACGCCACACACACTTAGACTTTTAGCAGCTTTATGCACTTAACTTCCTTGCTTTGAAGATTTCTGAACTTGTCTCTTCTTCATTTTCAGGTTCTCCAATGGGACGTAGCGGCTCTTACTATGATGATTTTCAGCTTTATAGGAGACGCAACTCTTATGATCCCAGGCGGTACCTTCCTGCCCCTAGGGAGACCGACGTAGAAAGAGCCGCAAGAAAAGCTCGCAAGAGACGGGCTTATGAAGAGCGCTATGGGAGAAGAGATGAGCGACATGATTCTTCGCAGAGAGGTGATGATTCCCACAAAATAAAATCTCATGATGACAAGGGGAAAAGTCACATCGCTGAAGATCCAAGTAAACAGGCCAAGCTTAGCGAAAGGCCGAAGTCTGCAATTTCTGAAAAGCCCGCTGCTCCCATTTCTTTGGAAATCCCTTCCAGCTCTCATGCCCTTCAAAGAGATGATATTCAAACGATCATCAATAGGCCTTCGTATCAAGTTGGACAGGTTCCGGCTACTCTTCAAAGCCGGTTTCCGCACTGGTGCTTAAAAGGAGTGCGTTTTGATCTTGATTTGGTCCCAATCGACAAGCAAGCTATGTTGCGAAATCTTGATGCCGTCAAACTCGATATTTAGAGAATGTCTAGTTGGAAAAAACTTGTTGACGAGCTTCAAAGAGTAAACCGCGCAAATCTCAAAGCCATGTTGACTATGGAAAACGATAAATCCGAGTGGCAGAAAACTCTCGATCAGCATGATGCAGAGATGAAGAGCATCGCCGCTTACAATGAGAAGCTTGAAGCGTAAGTTGAAAAACTTAAAGAAGAGCTTGCCACTTCTTCCACTACCTATTCTTAAAGAGAAGAAGCTCTTCAAAAACAGGTGAGAGATGCTCACGCCGGGCAAAGAGACACTGAAGCTAAATTCGAAGCACAACAGCAAGTTGTAGAAAGCTACCAAACTAACGTTGCTCAGCTGCGAGAAAAAACCAGCTCCCAGAACTTGGAAATTGAAATGCTAAAAGCTCGACTTTCTGAAGTTGAAAAAGAGCGTGATGAAGCTATCGCTGGCAAAGCAGCAGCCGAAGAATCTCATGAAGCGACCAAGGCCAACATCAGCTCTATCTTATTTGAGTTTTACATTCATAGTGTTTTGGGGCGCGGTAGCCTTTTGTTTTTGGGTCCGAAGTATGAAATCACTTTGGCCGAAGTGTGGGAGGCCGCAATTGATATGCTTGGAGGTGCTTGATATGCTGAAGCAGATCTTGAGGCACACTATCTGGATGATGATGCACGTTCCACCCTTGCCAAGGGAAAGGAGCAACTTGCTAAATAGCGGGCCAGAACGGCGGAGGAGAACCTTTAGGGAAGGCACATTCGACCGACCCGACTCTTGCTTCGGCTTCGACCGACATTGATATCGTTGGCTCCAGTTCCCATTCCTCGCCACCTTCCAAAGCTGACATTTAAATTGTAACCGCTCATATTGGAGATGAGGCTCAAGAAAGCGCTGAAGAACAAGGCTTTGAAGTTGACGTGATAAAGCCAACTTCTCCAGGTAACTTCAACGTCGGTTTAGCTAAAGTGGAATGCTTGTTCGCTTCTCATGAGCTTGATGAACTTTTTGATTATTACTTAACTCTTGACGCGCCACTATCTCCTCTCTTTGCGGGGAATACTGACTTTAACTTCTCTTCTTCTGTAGTGAAAACGCCAAGTGCCACGCAGACTTCTCCTCTTCCAACTGTTCCACCTCCGTCTCTTCAAATTACTCCTCCTTCTGCTTCTCAACCGGGGTCGCAAGAAGAATTGATAGAAGCTCTTCAAGGCTTGGGCGACCCAGCTGCTTCACAAGAGCAGAAGGCTGAGAAGCTGGAAGAAAGTGAAAAGACTCCGGAGCAATTTCATGATGACACAAAACTGTTTGCACTTATCACTCCGTGCAGCGAGTCTTCTTCAAAGAAGAAGGGGAAGCGTGCAGTTTCAAAGAGGAGAAGGAAAAGCACTTCTGCTGGCGAAGAGAAGGCGGAAGTAGACCCAGATGTAACTTTATCTCCTTTTTCCCCGACTTAACCAGGCCGACTCCCAAAGTAAACCATTAGGCCAGGTGAGGGCTCTAAAGGTGACGGGAAGAAGAAGTAATGAGTCTTGTTCTACCCTTCTTATTTTTCTTTTTGTTTATACATAAAGACTTGTATTGACTGGAATTTGTGCGGGCACCGGTTCCCGCTCTTTTGAAACCTGCACATGTGTTAAAAATTTATAGTATGGAATGAAATGAATCTTTTTACTTGTACAATCTTTGACTGTATCTGTGAATGCATTTATTCCTTATTTTCGCACAAGTTTCTTTACTGTGGGATTGCAATAAGTTTGTGGTATGTTGCTTGAGCGTTGCTTTTATTAATGTAACTATATTGTATTGTATTGCCCCCATACTACGGCTTATTGCAATTTTTATTTGGTAGAACTTTGGAGAACAGTTCTTCAGCTTTGAGAAGGCTTGTACTCTTGAGTTAGTGAACACTTCTTCTGTTTCGAGAAGACTTGTACTCTTAAGTTGGAGAACAATTCTTTTGTTTCGAGGAGACTTGTACTCTTAAAGTGGAGAACAATTCTTCCATTTTGAAGAGGCTTGCACTCTTTCTTTAGAGAATAATTTTTCCATTTTGAGGAAATATTATTCTGCTTTGGTAGAGTGTGCCTTTTATTGGAGAATTCTTCTCCCTCTTTTATTTGAAAATATTATACTTCACTTTCAGAGATAGTCGCTTTTATTTTTTGATAAGTGTACTCTACTACGCGGTGAAGCGAGTTTTTCAAAGAAGGCTTTGAATTGGGACTACAACTTCTGTGGAAGAATATTTTCAAGATGGGAAAATCGATCTTCCTTTGATAGCAGTAGTGTGCCTCCGAAGAGGGCTTACTCTTTTTTTTAATTCTTGTTGTGCCTCGTTGGAGGGCTTTTTTGCTTCATTCACTTGAAAGTGCTTTCCTTGGGACGTGACTCCGAAGAGGGCTTGTGCCTCCGAAGAGGGCTTGTGCCTCCGAAGAGTTCTTTTGGTGCCTCGGGAGAGGGCTTCTGCCGTCGAAGAGGGCTGGTGTGCCTTTGCTGAAGGAGAGTGCCTTCAAAGAGGGCTTGTGGTGCCTTGGGAGAGGGCTTCTGCCTCCAAAGAGGGCAGATGTGTGCCTTTGGTGAAGGCTTGTGCCTCCGAAGAGGGCTTTATTTGATTGCCTGGAAGTTACTCTCTCATGGTTGAATGGATTCACGGGGAAGACGCAAGTTATTTAATTGGATGTCCGTTTGCACAAACGATCGCAACTAGTTAACAAGGGCCCTCGTTGATTCCACCAATCTTTTTTGGTTGAGTAGAGAACTTTCTTTTTTCGGCGTGTCTCGTTAGAGGGATTTATCCTCCGAAGAATTGTGCCTCCGAAGAGGGCTTGTGCCTCCGAAGAGGTCTTTTGCCTCCGTAGAGGTCTTTGGAGAGGTTGGCTTGCCATGAAGGTTGCGTTTCACGATTAAGTGGATCCACGGGGCGGACGCAAGTTATCCAATCGGATGTTCGTTTGCACAAACGATCGCAACTAGCTAGCATGGGCCTGGTGCCTTCGCTTTGGGAAGGTGCCTCTCCGGTGGCTCCACCAACCTTTTTGTTGAGAAACAGGACTCCTTTTTGGCTGTTTTTAGTCCGACCGCCCATGTCTATTCATCATTTCTCATTAGCAATTCCCTGTTATCATCTCCAAGCACATGTTCCTTTCTTTTGCAGGTAGTATGTCTTATCCAAAGAAGTGTACTTCATTGTTAAGCGAGTCCGACGGAATCACTAACTATTTGCATGAAGCACTCCTTATATAGGATTTGGAACTTGGAAATTTTGTGGCTCCACATTTGTTTATTGAGTGATTTCAGGGATCGCTTGGCCTTGTGAAGGGTAAGCTTTGTTTTAAGAGCCTGCAATGTTAAATCGACATTTTAGCAATACATTTAAAGTATTTACACATCGAAACAAAACAGGTATTTCGTAACAGTAGAGAACACAAGATTAATAGTGGTTCGGCCAAGAACTGGGCCTACAACCACTTTATAGTTCTTATTATTCATTCATACTGCTTTTACAATGGTTTACAATGCAAGAATGATACATCCATAATCATTTTACAAATTTAAGCAAAGCTTTTAAGTAAAATATGGACGCAAGTGATTGCTATTCCAAGCTCTTGGAATTAGATCTCCTTTGACAGTTGTCAGTTTGAAAGTGCCAACAAGAAGTTTTTTGCCTATGACATACGGCCCTTCCCAGTTTGGCGCAAACACTCCTGTTGCTGTCATGATCCTCTTCAAGACTAGATCCCCAATCTCAAAGCTGCGTTGGCGAACTTCGGAATTGAAGTGCCTGGCAATTCTTTGCTGATGAGCTGCAATTCTGAGTTGAGCTTCCTCCCTTCTTTCATCAACGAAGTCAAGTGCTTCAAGTTGCAACTCTTCATTTTCAGCTTGGTTGAAATGAATTCTTCTGTGTGAAGGGACTTCTATTTCCACTAAAATCATTGCTTCTGATCCATATGCTAATGAAAATGGACTGTGCCCAGTCGCAGTTTTGTGGGTAGTTCTGTATGCCCATAGTGCTAGTGGAAGCTTATCGACCCAACCACCTTTTGCTTTTTTCAACTGTTTTCTGATGGTTGACTTGATAATTTTGTTTACTGCTTCCACTTGCCCGTTTGCCTGTGGATGAGCCACTGCAGAGAAGCTTTTTTGGATCTTGAATTGCTTGCAAAAATCCTAGAACTCTTCGCTTTCGAATTAGGTACCATGGTCTATGATTATCATTTGAGGCACACCATACCTACAAATGATATTCTTAGTCACAAAGTTTATCATCTTTTTAGAGGTAATAGTAGCTAATGGTTCAGATTCAGCCCATTTAGTGAAATAATCAAGAACAGCAATAGCATATCTGATTCCGGACTTGGCAGTTGGCAAAGGCCCAATGAGATCTATTCCCCAAATAGCAAATGGCCATGGACTAACCATCTGCGTTAGCTCGGTGGAAGGTGCCCTTGGGATTTTTGCAAATCTCTGGCATCGGTCACACTTTCGGGCGTAGCTAGCAGCATCACGATTAATGTCTGGCCAAAAATACCCATAGCAGATTATTTTCTTTACTAGAGTCTGACCACCTGAATGATCCCCACACTCTCCTCCGTGCACTTCAGCTAAAATTTTCTTAGCCTCTTCCTTGGTTACACATCGGAGTAATGGCATTGAGAATCCCCATCTGTACAACCGACCGTCTTGAATTACATATCTTGAGGCTTTCCTCAACAGCTTTTAACGCTCCTTTAAACTTTCTGGAAGCGAGCCATCAAGTAGATATTCCTTGATTGGAGTCATCCACGACTCCTGCTCTTGAGAAACAGCCATGATCCAGTCAATTTCCATTTCATCAATACTTGGGGTTGACAAGACTTCTACAGGAACCAATCCCAGTAATTGAGCTTCGCCAGTGCTTGAATACTTTGCGAGAGAATCTTCCTTAATGTTCTCTTCCCGTGGTATATGAGTTATCGTATAATGATCGAAATCATCGAGAAGTTACCAGGTTCTTGACAAGTAAAGAGACAGATTTCTTCCTTTAGTATGAAACTCTTTCTTGACTTGGCATACAATAAGCTGGGAATCACTAAAGATCTGCAACACTTTGATATTCAGTTCTTTAGCAATCTTCAAGCCGGCAATAAGAGCTTCATATTATGCTTCATTATTTGTCGAAGGGAATTCCAATCTCAATGGGTAGCGCAATGACCGCCCTTCGGGGGTTTCAAGCACAACCACGGCTCTAGAACAATAGTCGTTTCTTGCGCCATCAACATATAATTTCCATCGGGTCGGGATGTCATCGGTAACTTCTTCCTCCCTGTCACCTTTATTTGTGTATTCTGCAATGAAATTTGCTAAATCTTGTCCATTGATTACTCTTCATGGATGGTAAGTGATATCATATTGGCTGAGTTCAATATTCCACTTCAAAAGACGACCCGAAGTCTTAGAGCGAAATAGGACTTGCTTTAGAGGCAGTTCAGTGAGGACTTTGATAGGATGAGCTTGAAAATATGGCCTCAACTTTCTGGAAGCTATCAGTAGGCAATAGGCGAGCTTTTCTAGCTTTGAATAATTCATCTTTGCCCCAGTGAATCTCTTGCTGATGTAGTAGACCAGACGCTGAATTTTTGTATCTTCCCGTACTAATGCTGCACTGAGAGCATGAGACGAAACTGCTAAATATATGAAAAGTTCTTCACCGCTGCTAGGCTTAGAAAGTATTGGAGGCGCTTCCATATGACGAATTAGTTCATCGAAAGCTTTCTGACATTCTGGAGTCCATTCAAAAAAATTCCTTCCTTTCTTCAGAGCGTCAAAGAATGGAATGCATTTATCCGTGGCCTTGGAAATAAACCGACACAATGCAGCAACTTTCCCATTAAGGCTCTGCAATTCCTTTTTTGTCCTAGGGGCTTTGACTTCTCTTAGAGCAGTGATTCGAGCAGGATTAGCTTCAATGCCCCTAGCACTCACAATGAAACCCAAAAATTTCCTGGACTCTACCCCGAATGAAGATTTCAAAGGATTAAGCATGATTCCATACTTTCGAAGGACTGCGAACTTTTCTGCCAAGTGATCCATATGGTCCATTGCTTTCTTTGATTTAACCAACATATCATCAACGTAAACTTCCATAGTTTTGCCAATCTGTGGCTTGAACATAGCATTAACAAGTCTTTGGTAAGTTGCCCCCGCATTCTTCAATCTAAAGGGCATGACTCTGTAGCAGTAAAGACCGACATCGGTAATGAAGATCGTGTCCTCCTGATCTGGATCATGCATCATGATCTGGTTATATCTGGAGTAAGCATCCATGAAAGACAACAATTCATGCCTGGCTGTTCCATCCAACAACTGATCAATCCTGGGTAACGGGAAGCAGTCTTTGGGGCAGGCTTTGTTTAAATATGAAAAGTCGATGCAAACTCTCCACTTTCCATTTGCTTTTTTAACCAGCACCAGATTAGAAACCCAATTTGGATAAGTGGACTCCCTAATGAAACCATTCTCCATGAGCCGATCTATTTCTTCCTTTAATGCTGCTAACCTTTCTGGGCCTTGGGTTCTTCTTTTCTGTTTCACAGGTGTAAATTTCGGATCAATATTTAGAGTGTGTACCGCAATTTCTGGAGATATCCCACACATATCAGCATGACTCCAAGCAAATACATCTAGATTTTCCTTCAAGAATGATACAAAAATATTTTGAACCGTCACACTAAGTTGAGAACCCACATTCAGCACTTTGTTCGGATCTTTTGGGTCAACAGGTACTGGCACCGTTACTTCTACTGGCACCACTCTATTCTCCCCTGTACTGGCTTTTCTGGGATCCATTTCTTTTCATGCACCACTATGCTCGCCAGTGCAGGGTCCACCCTGTAATTGCTACAAGGTTGGTTCTTTGATGCGGAGTGGAGCCGCCACATCATTTCCCACCTCTCTCTTCCTTGCTTCCCGCAACTCTATCGGATAACATTCTCGCCCAGCATTCTGATCCCCTTTAATAACACCAACGGCATTATCCGTGGGGAACTTCATAGTGAGGCACCACGGGGTGAAAATTGCCTTGAATGCTGCAAGAGTTGGTCGGCCTAGGAAGGCATTGTAAGCAGAAAATCCGTCAACAATCACAAAAGTCTGCTTTCGAACCTCATTTTTCTGCCCCTCTCCAAGTTCAACAAACAAGTCAATAGTTCCAATTGGCTGCTTTGGTTCCTCGGTGAACCCAGCAATCTTCTGTGATGAAGCTTGAACATCAGTCATCAGAATCTTCATTTGATCGAATGTCTTTTTGAAGAGGATATTGCAAGAGGCGCTGCAATCCACAAGCACCCTTCTTACAATAGCAGGCCCGATGCCTGCAGAGATGACCAAGGTATCCATAGTTGGAGCTTCAACACCCATAGAGTACCTGGCCCTGAATACAATATCATCATTAAAAGTTCTTTGCTGCTTCAAAGGTGCAGCGTCTTCCGACACAAAAACATTTTCTTCTGCTGGGGCGTATTTCAGAGCACGAGCATATCTTTCCATCTCGCCCCATCTTTGGCCTGCCGGGTAAGGACCTCCCGTGATCACATTAATAATAGGCCTCTCTGATTCATGCGCGGTATTCCTCTCACCCGAGCCAGATGGATGAGCAGGAAGTTGCTGGCCCTCAGCAGACGAAGTTGGGTTGTTTCTATTTCTCTTAACATACTGCTGCAGCTTGTTCTCTCTCAGCATTTCTTCAATCAAACTTTTCAGAAGGCGAGTTAGTATCATGACCGGGTTGATTATGAAACCGACAAATCTCCCACTTTGAACGGCCTTTTTCCCAAGCTTTATCATGGGTGGTTTAGGATATTCCATGGTTTCTTTGGTAGCGAAAAAGATGTTCTCCGGAGTATCATTTAAAGGAGTGAAATCTGAAGGCTTTGAGAAGCGAGGTTTCTTCATATCCTTCTATTTTCTCCCATTGTTATTCTCCCTCTTTTGACTTCCGGATTCTTTTTTGGTAGGGGCAGCAGTGTTATTCTTAGCCTCTGTCAATGCCACTTTCGTCGGCGCTGGAAGGCTTTCCAGGCGCATGAACTCGTCAGCTTTCTTGTAGAATTTCTCAAGCGAGTTCGGTTCTTTCATCTTCAACCATTTCCCAAACTCACTCGATTTATCGATAGCCCTCATTAAGTATGTCAAAACCAATCGTGGTTCTGCATTGTCCACTTCAGCCAGGGCTATGTTGAAGCGGTTCAAGAAAGATCTAATAGATTCCCCGAGATTCTGTTCCAGGCTGGACAGTGACATAATATCCTTTGCCTTTGAAGCATACAACCTGAATTGTTCTTTAAACTTCCGAGTTAAATCGGAGAACTGGTCTATGGATCGGACCGGTAGCTTTATGAACAAGAGTAGAGTCACTCCTTCCAAGTATACCGGAAAGTACCAGCATTTGATCTCATCCGATGCTCTAGCACCAGTCGTGTGCTAGTCGTACTTATATAGGAATTGGTTAGGGTCGCTTGTTCCCTTATAAGCCGGGATGGTGGGGGGAACAAACTTCCTTGGGAATTACGCCTTTAGAATCCTTTCGGTGAACGGAGTTTTGCTTGGAGCGAACCCCATTCCTTTTTATCTTCTTCCTTTTGCATACTTTCTTTCATAATCTGTCAAACCATGCCCGAAAGGTATTCCTCATCGTTTAAAGGCTCTATGGGACAGACTTCATCCATTTTCTTGGAAGTTTGTCTGGACAAACGTTCACGGAGAGTCGGCTGCGGTCTTGATCCTCCAGCCTGGGGAGGTGATTCTTTGGCGGGGCTAGCTGCTCTTTGAGGAATATTCCTCTCTTCAGGATTATGAACATCATCAGCAAGGTTTTCTTCATTATTCACTGGTTGACGGTTAACTCCGAGCAAAGCATTCAACCTATCACGCATTAAACCGTTTTGGGCTTCCATCTGCTGATATAACCCATACACTACGGCATCCAACTCTGCCCGTGTAATTCCAGCACTTGGAGATGCTTGACTTGACGAAGGAGAAGTGGCAGTATTTTCATGGACATCATCGGGTCTAGTTGATCTGCGCTTTCTCCTAGGAGCCATAATCTCTGATAGACTTCTGGTTTTGAGAGAGATTCTTTCAACAAACTTTTGCGAAGCAATGATGAAAACACCTTGAGTTCGATGTTCTCAGTGAAAGCACCAAAAATGTTAACGCTAAAATTGAAAGCTAACACCCCGGTGTCAAGTAGAGATAAAGTGAAAGAACCACCCGTCAATACGGGAATTATAAGTAAGTAGAAAAGTCACAGAAAAAACAGTAAAGATACAACAGTTTTATAGTGGTTCGGCTTCAAGTTAAGCCTACGTCCACTTTAATCTCCTTTATTGCTGATTCAATTACAACTTATACAACAATCTCCGATTACAACACCACTTAGACAAATAGTTAGAACTCCGATGTAGGAGAATTCTTCAATTTCATGTTGAAGGTATTAGATCTCTTCTTGAAGTTCGTTGAAGTGTCTTTCGTGTTTGAAGTGTCGGATGAGTCGAGAAATCAACAGAGTATAGGCGTTCCAGAAATGAGCCAAAGTCCCTTTTCAGTTAGAGTAGGTGGAGTATTTATAGGGAATATCTGGGCTAAGTCGTAGGTCGCGAACGACCTAAGGGTAGGTCGTAGGTCGCGAGCGACCTAAGGGATACGAGCTACGGCTCATCTTTGTTGCACTTGGTCTTATCTGAGCGGGTTAGTAGGTCGTGGGTGACCTAAGGGAGTGTGGTAAGCGACTCAACCATGCGGAGGTACCTAGTGGAGCAACCTAGGCTTGTTGTGGGAGTAGTAGCGACTTAGTACCTGCTCGACCTATAAATGAGCGATATAACAGTGGGAATTTCGTAGTTCGTTAAGTCGCTAACTCGTTAGCTCGTTAGGTTGCTAACTCGTTAGCTCACTAACTTGTTAGCTCGTTAGCTCGTTAACCCGTTAGGTTCTCTTGAATCTTTAGCCCGTTAAGTCGTTAAGCCTCTTTATTGTGATATGTTGTTGCCCTGTGCTGATAGTTAGGTCGTTAGGTTGTGATAACTTTAGGTCGTTAGGTCGTGATATCTTTAGGTCGTTAGGTCATGATATCTTTAGGTCGCTAGGTCGTGATATCTTTACGTCGCTAGGTCGTGATATCTTTAGGTCGCTAGGTCCTTGTAGAACTTCGTCCCTATTAGCTTGTTCACACTTTAATTCCTTCGGTCGCTTATTTCCTTAGGTCGTTGAGTCATAAAATAGAGGAGTTAACACCCCTAGTACTCGTCAATGAGATGAGACGAGCATAGTATTGTATTTACTCGCCAATGAGACGAGGTCGAGTATATTTTCTTGATGTTTATGATGTTTTACTAGTGTGGTACCAACTAACGGCTAGTAAACCATTACGGGTGAACGTATGGTATGGGACGTACGCTAGCACTTATTGGGTTCCTTTTCGAGAAGTTGAGACACATTCACAATGTTTACTAGTACTACGGACCACGAGTACTCGATTGGAGTCATCACGATGTAGTTCCTACCCCAATCATCACGATGTTATTAACTCGGGTCTATATGACTGGGAGTCATTATGATGTTATAGACTATAGTCATTCACGATGTTAAGATGTTATTTGACTCCAGTCATCACGATGTTTGTGGTACCAAATAGTAGTACTGGTCACGATGTAGCACGCGCAGCATTGCTTCAGCATGCAATCGAGGATCTGGTCGATTCGGGATTTCTTTGAGCTTTGATGTTTTAGACTTCACCGTCTTTAGATGATTATTACATTGACAGCCTAGTGCCAGATGAGATGTATACATATATGGTGAAATCATTTATGATGTTACTCTTTAATTGAGTTATTTGTATTATGGATTGATGATTTGATGATTTTATACACTATTTGATATTAAGATGGATTTGAGATATTTTAATATATTTATACCAATGAGATGAGGTATAAATGATTATGAAGAATCTTTTATGATGAATTTGAGTAATGGATTTGAGATGTATTTATATTCATACCGATGAGATGGGGTATGAATAAGTATGATGCTTCTTTTATGATTGGGTTTTATATTTCCTTGAATAATCCTTGGGATGTGCCAATGAGATGAGGCACATCCATATGCGTTTTATTCTATGCATGAAGGATATGTACCTTCGATGTATTTTTATATTGACAACCACTTCTAAGAAGATAGTTGAATCATTTGAAGTCTTTATCCATATTCCTTTATACCATCGATGATATGTGGAGAAAGCAATGTTTATTGAATCTTATCTTTAAAAATTTGCTCGTCTGTGTTCCACTTGCTTAAGTGTCAGTTATGCCACTTCAGTACGACTTTATCATCATTATCTCTTCTACTTGCCAAGAAGAGATGTTGTCCTTTCTTATGATGTTGAAACCCTGTTTAGGGCATGGCATCCTTTAAGAAAAAGGATACCATAGCTTTCACCTACTTATCCTTATCGATTATTCTGTTTAAATGATGATTTTAGCTAGCCCGACCCGCGTGTTTTAACTCGGGTCAGACCGAATTGTTTCAGGTATCATCTATTGGACTTAGCTTGAAGTTTATGTTGGATATCAGATCTTCTTTCACTTGAGTATTTTATTTCTTCTGCGTACTCTAATGATGTATATGGTATAGTCATGTACCACCTTTATTGTATTCATATTGTATTATACTGAACGTGTATCTGTGTATATGTATATATATGTTGTTGATTACTATTCTATGATGTGATTTACATTCAGTTATTGTATTTTGTTCTGATAGATCCATTAGCCACCTATAGTTTTGGATTATGCATTTATTGGGTATGTCGATCCACTTGAGTTGAAAAAAAAATATTGCATTTATCGACATATTCAATAGATGTTTAAGACAAAATTTATAGATGGTCGCACTTAACCAGCCCAATTCTCCGCTTTAGTAGACGGAATCACTTGTTAATTCTCTTTGCTAAGGTGGGTCTCGGTGTGGGGCGTTACAAATAGTAATTGTAAAAAACCAATGTCCTATGAGTAATTATAATATTGTTTGAAAATGATAACTTATAAAGTACGATTAAGAGCTAGTGGCAACAATTATTATAAGTTACGAGTATATTTTAATCCATTAAATTGAGTTGGAATCAATTGCGATAAATCTAAATAAATTATTATGCTAATGTTAATTAAGGTAATATTTGAAAATAATGTTAATATTGTCCATAATAGGACAATTTGTTGAATTTAAAAGAATGGAAATGAAAACTAATCAATTTAATGGGATTTGAACTATAATAATTGGATTTAATTGCAATTAAATGAAATTAAATATCTATTTATTATGTTAATTGAAATGAAGATGGAATGTGAGAATATTAATGTAATAGATTTTGAATCCAATTTTAATTTCATCCGTTTGATAATAATGAATTGAATAATAGAATGAAAAGTACATTTAATGGAATTTTTGGAAATTAAATTTATAATTTTGAATTTAATGAAATTGAGGTTAATACTGAAATTGATAAATTTATCAACTCTAATTTGACATTTAAAATTGTTTAAATCATTATAAATGATTAAGAAATTTAAAAATGATTAAAAATTGTCAATTATAGAATTGAAATTGAAAATCTGATTTAATTAATTAATTATTAATTTATTTAATTAATGTAAAAATAGCCATTTTGGCCACTGACTCGGATTTCGACGAAACCAGTTTCATCAGATCCGTAACTGTGAATTATTGTAGGATTTCAAGTTACATAACGATCGGGCTTGTCGTTTGATCGTATGGGCTTGAAACACCTTGAAATCGATTAATTGAAATTAATTGAAATCAATTTGAAATAATTTGATTTCGTCATAACTTCTTCATATGATGGTATGGACTTGAAACCTGTTCCATCGAGTTTAAAATATTTAAAAACATCTATTTTGATATATATGGGTTGACCCAATTTCGTTCCGGAGTCAGAATGGGCATTTGGGCCATTTTATCGTTCAACCGTCCAAACCAATCCGATCCGTTCTTTTTATTTTCAACCCTGCCTATATGTACCCTGTTATAACTTTTAGCCTATTTCTTATTCCTTATTTCTGTACGTACAATTCAGCTGTCTCTCCTCCTCAATGGCAGATAATCAAATTCTAGATCTAATTGCAATTCAAAATCAAATCAAAATTTCAAACTCCACAAACTATATCGAATTATATATGGATTTGAAGCTCTCGACAAGCGCAAGTCAAATATATGATTCATTTTTCGATCTGGGTTTCGGTGGGCCAGAAATCGATGAACTAATCACGGCCGTTCATCACGTCGGAATCAAACTAGTCCGATCGCCAAATCAAATTATGGGCTTTGTAGAGATTCCTATGCGCTGTCCATCGGTATGGTTCATCAGAGGAATTGACGGCTAGATCATCGGCAAATCGCTGTTTAAGGTTCGATATTTTTTGGGCGGCTGTTGCATTTGGAGACCTCGATTGGTGTGTCGCGTGCTGCCTAGGGATGTGGGAGGCTACGGTGTAGTCTATGGTGGTAGTAAGATGTGGGTTTGACGCTCGCCTCGCATGCGATCGAGTGGAAGGGGGCGGCGCTGCAGTGTCGTGCATGTTCGGTTTTGCCGGGTAGGGTTCGGTTGCGTGCGTTTTGGGAGGGTGACGTGTGCTTTAAGTGACATTATGTTATTTGTTTTATTTTTATTTTTATTTAAATTTCAATGCGTTCTAATCGCAATAATTTTTTCTTACGACGTCTATTTTACACGCGGTTTTCTCTACTTGGTTCGTATTGGAATTCCAAACATTGTGATGCTGGTTCGGACGAATTCTGAAATTGTTCAATTTTGGGTTTAAATTCAATTTAAATTCAATTTAAATTTCAAAAGGTGAGTGTTTTAACCCACTCACAAATTCTAAAATTTCTTATGTTTGTTAAATTAATTTTTGATGTGATTAGAAATTTATTTATGACTGTTTGGCATATTTTTAATCATCGTCTCAGTTAAATTTGATTTATTGGATTAAATTCTAATTTAATTTCAGTTAAATTGTTAATTAAATAATTATTGAATATAAACTGTCATTAATTACCTGTTTTTTATTATCTGTTATATATTTATATTATTGGATGATGATTGTGATAAATGGTTGATGGTTGATATTGGATGAATGGATGTTGTATTTTATATGGTTATAAACTGCAAGTTGTTATGCATTTTTATTTCATTCAGGATTGCGGTTTGAAATGATATATAACCGTATTTATATTTTAAATTGCGGATTGAAATGATAAATATCTGTATCACTTGACCATAGGGTAGAAAATTATATACAGACACCGTGGTCTATGTATAAAAAATACTTTGAAATGATTTTCTATGGTTTTGTAAAGAAATATATGATTTTATAAGATATTGATTCAGATATTTTATAAAGTTTATTTTATATATAGTTAAATTCTTGGTTTTATGCTATGTTTAAAATTGGTTTAAAGTATAATAGAAGTTTAATAATAAAGTTTGATTTTATAAAGATATAATATGGTTAAGTATTTATTTAAATTATATTTCTGGAGTTTATAATAACTTAAATGAGAATAAGGTGGGAAGAGAATATGAAATTGATCTGAAATTAAATAAAATTTAGATTTTAAAGGTATGATTTTATAACTGGATTTTTGTTTAAGATGAATTAAATTAATATTTCGAGTATAAATAAATTGAAGGAAATATTTGGTTATTTGCAATTTGAGTTTTATTTAAGTGATAATGGATTTATTATGCAAATATTTCAAAACTAAATAATAGAACATTGAATTGTTGAACCGTAAATTCCAACCTTAGTTTTGAAATTTTCTAATACTCAAAGTTTGAGATATATTGAAATTGAAATAGTTTATTGAAACTGAAAGTGAGTTGAAAGTTATAAATTGTGATTTAATTTAAAGTGAATAAAATTGTGAATTCGAGGAAATTATTTTACTTAAACTATTTTATTTATATTCTGTTTGAATATCCAAACCATTTAAGTTTTGGAAGTAATGGTTTAGAAGCTATGAAATTCGAAATATTATGTTTTGAAAGGTATATTTCAAGCGTTCGGTTTCGAGATATTATAAATTTGAAAGTGTTATGATTTTGGAAAAGAGATATATTTGAAATAAAATGATATTATATTTATTTGGGTTTTTATAAAAATGATATCACAATGATTTGGTTTTTGAAATGGAAAGGATATCGTATTTATATGGTTTCGAAATGGATATTATATTCTGGTTGGAAGTTTAAATTATTTTGAAATGACCGCGGTGTTATAATAATGTTGGTTGTTGAAGAGACCGGGTCGGAAGTTGTCATACTCTCTGCTAACTCCGAAAACCACATTAACAATCGTGTACGCGGTGGAGATTCCAAAATGAAGTAGGATGGTGGCGGCATTTCCTTTGAGGTATATACGTGGACCCGACTCCCAGGAGTTGACATAAGGTGGCTAAAACAGGAGCGATTGACGGGCTAAGAAGGAAGCACCTTTTATCGGACACACTCCTTCGATACCATTCTATTACTATGTGATTGTTTGGGACCCTTTTGATTTTAGGGGTGTGGCTCGAGGTGGGCGGTAGTAGCTGCTACGCATTACCACCGGTCCGGAAGCGTAATTGGTATATCTACCCTGGCATTGCCTAGTGTGCCATGTCATCTACCCTAGCGCGCCTTGTACGAGTTTGGTTTTCTCCCGTAGCCCGTAGAGTATTTAGGATAGTCTCCCGATCTGGAGATGCACTGATACTGGATGGACTACTGGGACTATTACATGGTAAGGGCTATATGGGTAACACCTTAACGCTATTTAAAAGTAAGTTTATTTTACTATTAGACACTACTATAATAGCGAAATATTACTACATAATAAAAAGTTTAACGGATCCTTAGGAGATGTGAATCCCGAGCATCTATTGAGTTACTGCACTCACATTAGACAGTGGATAGGAGATGTCAAATCTCGTAAACATCTCCGACGCCGATTACACTCATATTTCATAGTTGATTTGACTCTCATAAAATCTTTTAGTTCTGACTCGAGTATTTTATCTTTCCAATTCGCTCGGATCAGTATGAGCATTTCAGGGTACGAAGACTTTATTTCTAGACAACGAAGACGAAGATTATATTACTATTATTTATTATATTATTCACCGCATCATGTACTCTGTGGCATTGTTATTGATTATTCTCTGGTATATGTAACTCTGATATGCATTGTATAAGTATAATCAAATATTTTGTAAAATAGCTTCATGAACTGTTTATTTGATTATTATATTTTATCATTCCACTACAAAATTCTATTTTTTTTTCTT
This sequence comes from Allium cepa, assembly GCA_030765085.1. Classification (NCBI taxonomy): domain Eukaryota; kingdom Viridiplantae; phylum Streptophyta; class Magnoliopsida; order Asparagales; family Amaryllidaceae; genus Allium; species Allium cepa. The sequence continues at coordinate 946,752,506 of CM060938.1, read as the reverse complement.
TCTCATCTTTTTCTTATTTACCCCAAAACAATCCGCCCTTCTGTATGGTTTAAGTCCGATGTGTGTGGTTTATCATCGATTTAAAGCGTACAAAAAGGTGGGATGTTACAATGGATTATCTTCTGTAATAGAATCACTATGTGAATATGTTACTCTGAATATGAATTGAATTGTTTTCACTTAAACAACTTGGGTTAACAATGACATTGGATTTGAAGAAACCGGGGTTGGGTATAAGCAAATACGCGAAAAAACTTCGATTTGTAATCTATAATCATTCTTTATGGATTTAATATGTGCAATCAATAGGCTGGAATGGAATAATTTAAGTAAACTGGACCATTGAAACTAAGAAAGATTACTTAGGGATGTTTGTGAGATAAGTGTTGGCTTTAACAAGTTAAGAACTGGTTGTGAGGTACAAGTTACCCGGGTTTTCAAAAAGTACCTTAAAATTTCATATTATATAGGTTTACTCACACTGGTTTCCAGCCTGATCCGGGTGTTACTTTGATGCAATGCTCGGGTCAGACCGAGTATTACAGATTTTCTGGTTAGGACGTTCTGGAGCTCAGGAGGTGAGCTAGATGGCAGGAACATATGGAGTATATTCGGCTGTGTAATAGAGTTGTACTGATTGAAGTCTTGAACAGGTTGTTAGAACTGTCTAGCTTATTTGAGCGTTGATTGTACTCTAATGTATTATATATAAATTGACAGCTACAGCTTTCTTTGTTAATGCTATTATTTGATATTATATTTTAATCCGCTGTGAATGTGAGATTCTATGTTTTGTTTTCTGTTTCTTCTTCTACCTCTTTTCTTCGCAACAATCTGGATTTTCGGCGTTCGGATGCTCGGCGCTTCTATAGTTAACGTATTAGTGTCGAATTTTCGAGGTCGAGAATTCCAGGTCGTTACGTTTGGTATTAGAGCTGAAGGTTAAGCGCGAACCTTAGATCTGGTGGATTTGTTCATTAAGGATAGGGTCAATAGTACCCTAGAATGAGTTGAGCATACATATATATATATATTGGAGCGTACTTGTTATTTTCTTATATAAAGATCTTAAAAATGATTTTTATGCAAGCTTATTTTTTGATATATAAAGTAATAGTTCTTCTAATATATATTAAGGTAATTGGTTGTCGTATTATTTGAATTAAAAGTAATAATACAAATTAAGTGGTAGTAGAAATACAACCAAATAGAAATTGGATAATATGAACCATACAGATAAGATAAGCTGGAAATGGATTCAAACCAGGATATAAAATCCTGAAATTTGTAGAAGTGTTTTCAGAATACTAAATTAAGTTACCCGATTTTAATTTTCCCAACAAATTATGGGATAATATGTAGTGAATTGGTCTTCAGATACGATAATCTTGGTTATTATCATAGAATGGTTGTTGTGTTTAATAATGGAATGTTGTTTCCTAATATTAAATAATGATAAAGCAGAATGAAATGTTTCAAGGAAGTAACAACTTAGATAAGTATGGTTTGTAAATTGAAAAAGGATTTAAATTGTTAAGTTTAAAATCTAAGTCCAGAAAAATTAAATTGTTTTAAGGTGTTAAAAGATATAATGAATAATATTTTTAAATGTAGGAATTTTATTATAAAGAAAGAGTTGTTTTAATATTTTAAAAGGGATTTGTTTTGAAACTAAAAAACCAAGAATGGTTTAAAATCTAAAGTATAGCTTAAAGTGCAAATGAAATAAATATGTATATATAAGTAGATATACATATATCAAGATGATTGAAATAAACTCTAAGTGTTGAGTTTTGAATTTTCCCTAAAAATAAGATATGAACCCAAGGTAAAATAAGTTTTTGAACTTATAAGTGGGAAAGAATATTGATAAGAAGATTTGAAATGGAGAATTCAAATTTAGTATGGTTGACTGGATTAAATAAATTGAATTTAACTTGGGGAAGTTAAATGATTGGTTTGAATGGGAATTATGTGTGATCTCAAAACAAGTTTGAGTTTCCAAAATCGATAATATATGTTATTGATGGATGTTTTAAATAATTTGGATGTTTATTACTTTGACTTATCATGTTATATCCGTTACTGAAATTAAATGAAAAGGAAAGCCTTATTTTAAAACTATTTAGAGGGCTTTGATTTTTGAAATAAAATTGTTATTATGTAAATGGAATCACTTTGAACTTATGATTTGAATGTTTAAAACGAATTTGCAAACTAAAATTTGTTTAAGGATCAGTTTCAAGGTCAAAAGTTAGATTTGGGTAATAGATTGGATTCTGAAGATTAAATTGTTTAAAAAGTTTTGAACTTTTATTTGAACTTTGAAATAAGTTAAGGTAGTTTAAAATGGAATTTTGAAATTTGGACTCAGAATTAAATTGATTAAAAATTTAGGTTGTTAAATTAAAAATAAAGTTAATTTGTTTTAAGGGATTAAATAAACATTTGAAATTTAACTCGAATTTATATAATTCGAGATGATTTGAAGACTGAGATTGAAATTGAGATAAATTCAAATGGAAAATTTGAATAAAGTTTATTGGAAGTGAATTGAAGTTGAATGAGTTTAAATTCAAATGAGGAATTGATTTGAATTTGGGATAGAAATTGAAGTTAATTCAAATTTAATTGGAATTGAATCAATTCAAAGGGGTTGGGAAATTGATTAGAATTGGAGATTATGAAATTGGACCAGTTTGACTCTGAAACTATTTTCAAATATTTTTTTTAATATAACTGTTTTAAACCTATTTTCCTAACTATTTACTATACAACCTTTCTTTTTAAAACCCAAACTATCATATATTTATTTTACAACTATTTTTAAACTAATTACTATTTTACATCTGTTTTATAAACTAATCACTAATTTATAACTACTTTAGAACTAATTACTATTTTACAACTATTTTGCAATTATCTAACTATTTTACAACTATGTTATAACTACTTAACTATTTTACATCTATTTACAACTAATGACTATTTTACAACTACTTGTCTTTTTAAACTTTTCAAGCTATTTTCTAAATACAAGATGGTCAGGGTGCAAATGGTTTAGAATTGAAGTGATAACCAAAATAGAAATTGAGGCGAGTGTGAATAAGTGAATAGAATCAAAAAAAAGGTAAAAAAAAGAAAATTGATTTAGCTGATAATCGATGAAATAAATACATAGGATGTTCGTATGTTATTCTATTTGCATTTTGATTTGATCCGGGTTCGAGCACAGAATTTTGAGAAAGTATATCGTTCCGAGTTGGGATTTATCACTCGATTTTCGACGGCGAACCCTGGATATGGATTTTTGATTGGTTCTGGAAAATTCTCTATTCTAATTATGGCTATGCTAGGAGAATGACGGTTTCTAATCAAGAAACCAGATCTGAGTCTGCACTAGAAAGTCTGGTGGACGATACTAGTTTGGAAGTAAAATTGTGTGATCGAGTAAGCGATCAGATTTGATATTGCGTACGGATAATATATCTACATCGTACGTGCTTAAATGTAACAGATATTGAAATTTTGAATGAAATGAAAGATAAGTTCTGAAAAGAAAGGTATATTTTGAAAAATATATGATGAATAATAATAGAGTTGGATATCTTTATAACTGAAACTCATTTTATAAAAAATAAGTAATGTGACAAGTAAATTTATAAAAGAAAATCAAAATATAATATTTTATTTGGTATAAATAAAGTTACATATGTTTATTATATATGATAAACTCCCCTTGTTGAATCTAAAACCCGAAGAAAGGATTTTTGAAAAATATTTGAAGTATAAAAGGAAATTTATATAATTATGAAGTGATCCAAAGTTTTTTCAAGATTATATATGTCTGTATATATAAAGGATTTAATGAGAATGATTTTGGAAAAATGTTTTGGAATCAATGGATTTTGGAAAGGCTTTTGATTTTTGGAAAAAATCATATTTTAGGAATTTGGAAAGCCCGGTTTGGAACTATCGATTTGAGATATCGATTTTATGTAAAGGAGATTTTTATGTGAATCATAAAGGGTATGATTTGAGAGATACTATATGTGTGTAGTATAAAATGTTTTGAGATTGGCTAGGGAAAAAGGCGCTCCTATTGAAACGAACTTCATAGGAGATCCACAGGGTGGTTCTGCCTTGAGCCCTAACAGGGAGGCTCTCAATTTGATCTTGGGAGGAAGTTCAGACGAACAGAAGTTCCTGAGGATTGTGTGTGTGGGTAACAAAAGTCGAGGGCGCTGATGCATACAGAGACATTTGGGTTATGCTGTGACTACAGTGTAACTCGATGTCACCGCGATCTATTTTGGACCATAGCGAAAGTCGTGTGGCCGTGAGAGCCAACGGTCTACGTTTGATTTTTCTATGATGGCAACATAACATCGGTAGAATGTGATCTATGAAGACATAGCGAAATTCGTTTGGCAGTGAGTGCCTACAGGCTACATTGGTAATCGACTGATGTAGTTTGCGATCTATGTTGGAGTGGTGAAGTTTTATTTGGCAACGAAATTTGAGGGCGCTGATGCCTACAGTTACATGAATTTTGCCACGATGGGGACGTAACCTTGGGTATGACTGTGATCTGGGGCGGGTTCCATGGTGTAATCGAGGGGCATGGAGTGCCTATAGTTATCTATGGATTTTGCCGAGATGGCAACGTAGCCATCGGGTTAACTATGACCATAGAGGGGGTGATGATTTCCAGAGCATTCTCACCAAAAAAGATATCTACATTTTCAAAAATGTTTTCTATATTTTCATAAAGTTTTCGAAAATGTTTTCCAAATGTTTTCTCTGGGTGTGGAAAACGGGTTTACCAAGTACTTATAGACTTTCAATCCTACGCCTGATCAACGTATGACTGAACTTCTATAAGAACAAGGATGGACTTGTTGAGACATCAAGTTATAAAAAGTATTTTTGTAAAAAAAAGACTATTTTGGTAATATTATATTTTTTATAAAAAAAGACTATTTTGGCAATATTATGTAGATTTTAAAAATGTTTTAACTTTTTAAATAAAGGGAGCTAAGAGTTCAAATGTTTAAGGGATAATTTAACTCATAATAAACATTTTTATAAAATTCTCGCTTCACAAAGATTCAAAGGGGGGAGGAATGTGATAACTTGGATTTTTAAACATCTGTTAATTTGAAATTTAACAATATTAAATTTATTTAGAATACTGATTTGTATGATTAACAAATAAAATTCTGATATCTGGATATATTAATGGATTTGAAACTATAATAAAAGTTGAATTTAAAATATCTAGAAATGATAAATCTTAAAATATATATGTGTGTGTGTGTTTATGCAAACCTTATAATATTAAAAATTATAAGTATATATATAATCTAATTAGAATACAATGTAATATATATATATTAGTTGGGAAGTTATGTTTTGAATCTAATATAACAATTTTCAAAAACTATTTAAAAGTTAAATTTTATATTTTAAAGACGCGCGCGCGCTTGTGTGTGTGTGTCTGTGTTTTTATTTACAAATGTATAATTAAGTTTTAAAATCATTTTCTTTAAAAATTTATATATGATATAGATATGTTTTGTAAATATAGATAAATATTAAAAGCATAAGAATGTATATATATAATTGATTTTAACATATATTAATATAAAAAGGAAATGCATTAATTAAAAATGAAAATATAAAGTGTATATATATAAAACTAAATTGAAAATATAGTATGAAATTATAATTTAAAATTTATATAAACATATTAAAACATTAATTAGCATGCAAAGACATGTGTAAGTATTTTAAACATGAAATAAACAAGTGTAACAAATCTTAATATACATTAAAACAAATGTAACAATATTAACATGCAAAAATGACAAGTGTCATGTTTGATTTATTCTCTTTTTATTTTTTTGAAATTAATGAATAAAGAGGATGTGATGTCCCGGAATTTTGGGCAATACTTATTTAATAATTTCCATTTATAATTCATTTTAAAATATGTTATATTGATCTGAAATCTAAATTAAGCCAATATTATATATTCAAAACTAATAATTAATCTAATGTAATAAATGTTATCTCTTCAAAATTTAATGATAATTTAATTTGAATGTTTATTCTTTTCAAATTTATAATAATAATGATATATGTGAGTAATTAATAATTAATCTTTTTAAGGTACTAAAAATATTTTATTTGAAATATATATATGTATACATTGTAATTAGGAAATTGGTTTAGTTAAAATTTAATAAAAAAATATTTTCAAATTGTAATACATATATGTATATATATTGTGATTTGAAGTTCTATTTCAAAATTTAAATAATTAATGAAGTTAATATTTAAGATGATCTATTTATAATGAATATTTATATTTGAATATTTATTGTAAATAGGAAATGATGAATTAAACTTAAATAGAAAATATGTTTTCAAAATTTTAATGAACATAAGTTTTTATAGTAATTTGGAAAGTTTTGATTTGGTTTAATAAAAATGTTTTTCAAAAGAAAAATAAAATTTGATTTTATTTATAAAACACTTAAAGGAAAATCTATTTTTATTCAATAAATAATAACTTGATATATAGTACATAATTATAAAGATTTACTTTGTTTTCCTTTAAATTGATTGTTGAAAACAAATTTAGATTCTTAAGGTAATATTGATGTTAGTTATAGAAACTTAAGTTTAAACTTTTAAAATAAGAATTTGAATAAATGTTTACTTCCTTTTTTTAAAAAACTTGTCTTTATAAATTGGATTTGTAAATAATTATAAATCAAAAACAAAATCATAAATACATTCCATAGTATATATATTAAACATAGGATACAAATGCATTACATAGTTATACATATATGACATGTGTATTAAGTAAATATTTGTGATTAAGGTTTAATTTATTTATAAACAAGTAATTAATGTAATCTAAAACACTTGGCAATATAGGAATTTATGAAAGCACACTTGTAAGCTTATGGATCAACTCATGAAACAAGTGGCATTTGTGTCATAAAAAGAAAGTTTGTGTTAATTAAAAAAAAAAAAAAAAATCAAAAGAAAAAAAGATCTGTTTGTATATTTTCTTCAGATAGGAATTTTTCAATCTTCTTCAAACTAAAATAAAACCATAGATCGTTCAGTAAAGAAAAAAAAATCAAATGCAAGATTCTGTTGAAATCTAGAAAACAGAATACTGAATCAAATGCAAGAAGATTCAAACTAAAAAAAAAAAAAAGAGACAGAATTCAAAGCTGAAACCAGAAAGCAGGAAAAGGAAACAATTCAAAAATTCAACTGTAATAAAATCTGAAGCTTTTCAAGTGTTCAACCTGGATTATGGCTTCAATGTTCAACTGGAAATGCACATGCAAAAGGAAATGCAATAAACAGCAATCTGAGAACATGCAATTCAATTTGACAATCAACAGCAACTCTAACAAACAAGGTTTCAACTGCAACAATTCAAACAGTTAAATGCAAAAGAAAAATTCAAAGTCCAGTGATAAAATACAGCAAGATTAAACATGCAAAAGCAAATTTAAAGTTCAGGAATGGGAAAATGCAGTAAAGCAAGCTCCAGAACAAAATGCAGTGGTTAAAGTGTCCTCTGCTTCAAACTAGGTGAGTAAATTTATTTTAAAAACAGTTTTAATCCTTTATAGATTGTTCTGTGGAATGATTGATTTCAGTGTATATGTAATCAATGCTTGCATGTTGGATTTAAGTATTGAAATGCATATTTATTTAGCAGTTTTGACTGCCTGTACATGAGAGAAAAAAAATTAAAACTCTGTTCTCATTCATATACCAGCTTCATTAAAAAAAAAAAAAAATTCCTATCTTCTAAGTGGATCATTAATAAACATTGAACACTGAAAGAAATTTGATTATAGCAAAGTAATCTTGTGTTTAAAAATAAATATAATAATTTATATTGAACAAATTTACTGTAAACTTTAAATTTACAGTAAGAAATCAAAGTTGAGTAAAAATCAATTTTAATGATTTAGATTTCTGATTCCATGGCCTGAATTGGAATACAAAAGTAGGAATTTTAACATGAATTTGGGATTTTATAATATAGTATTCAAAGAGAAATTGGGAGTTTTATGAAATTGGGTTTTTGGTCGATTACCATTGATTGGAGTCGAGTTGGAGGCCGAGCTTTGGCATGGAGGAGGTCACGGTGATGGGGGATGCACGAAAAATAATAGAAGATTTTTATGGTGGTCGTGGTGGTCGTGATAGGGAAGAGTAGGGTTTGGTGAGGCTTTCTGTTTATGGTTGGAATCAGTTTAGGTTCGTCGTCGTCATTAGTTTTTGGTGGATCGCGAGTGAGGGAAAAGCTTGAGGGGTTGGTGGCGCGTGTATGGGCGAGGTGGCAGGCACTCAGGCGTTGTGGTTCGCCGTTGACGGTGAGTTTTTGGTTCGAGTAATTTTCTGATTAAGGATGCTGATGTCTCTTTTCGAATCTGTAGCATTTTTCTTCGATTTCGAGGGACGTGGTGATCGTAGGGGACAGTAGAGATTTGTGGAGCATCGCGACGGGGTTCGCCGTTGATCATGGCCGGCGTGCATGTGCACGGCGATGGAGCGTGCAACTGGTAATTTGTTTTGTGGGAGAAGAGATTGGCCTTGGGTTTTTGTAGTTTTGCTCGAAGTTTTTCTCGAGTGGGTCTCGCGTGTTACTCGAAGATGTAGAAGGGATGTTGCGTGGGTTTGGGGTCTCGAGTTGTTTGGTTTCCAGGATTTATGTCCTGTTCTTTTTTTTTTAACTGCATATTGGAACTTCCAGAAATTAAAAAAAAAAAAAACAATTTAGGTTCTTTAATTAAGTGTTTAAATAGTTTACCTGTGTTGAAATGTTTTAATTTAAACTTTATGTTTAAACAAGTTAAGTCAATTTGTTTTTAAAATAGTTTGTTTTAAGGGTTTAGAATTTTCTGGGTTTGTACCTTAAAATGAAGCTTCAAATTTGAAAGCAAATCGATTTTTAAATAAAGTGTTTAATTAGTTTATAAAGGATGAATGTTTGACTTTAAAAGAACTTTAGTTTTAAAGTTTGAGATTTTAAAACTTAAACTTTTGTTTAAAATAGTTTGTTCCAATTTTTGCTTTGTTAAATAATATAATAATGTTTTCAAATAAAATGTATTTGAAGTAATTTAAATGTGATTAAGGTAAGCTATTTAATAATGATAAAGTAAAAGATGGTGTTCTTGTGTAATCCAAATATAAGTTTTAGATATTTAATTTCAAAATGATTTATAAAGTTAATGAAAGTATGATTTATATTGATCAAGTTTTGATTGAAAAAGTAATTAAAGTAAATTACTTAATTAACTTAAATTGATTTAATGTAAGTGATTAAATTAAAGTAAATTAGTTGTGTAATTAATTAAGTATAATTAATTACTTAATTAGAAATTAATTTAATCAAGTTTAATTAATTAAGAAATAATCAATTAATAAGTAATTAAGAAGTTAATTACTTAAGCATACATTCTTAATGAGGTAATTAAAGTTAATTACTCAGTGTTATTAATTAAGTTAAGTATAGTTAATTTTAGTTAATTAATTAAGTTTAATTAATTAAAAAAAAAAGAATTACTTAATGATAGGATTAAATATAATTACTTAATGTAATTAAAGATGTGTAATTACTTAGTGAAGTAATTAATGAATAATTACTAAGTGTAATTAGTTAAGAAATTACTTAATGAATAGTAATTAAAGGATAATTACTTAAGGATAGTAATTAAGGGTAATTACTCAGTGTAATTAAAAAAAAAAACTGATTAATGTAATTAATCAAGATGTTGGTTTAATTAGTAAAGTAATTAAGGAAGTTAATTACTGATTGTGATTAATCAAGTTTGATTAATAATTGAAATTAATTTCATAATTAATTAATAAATGTAATAATTGATTAATAAAGTAATTAAAGGGTAATTATTTAATATAATTAATGAATAATTAATTGTTTAATTAATTAATAAATGTGATTAACTCTAAGATAATTAATCAATGAAGTAAGGAAGAAGTAATTATTAATTAATGTAACTAATTAAGGATTTATATAATTAATAATTGTTAATTAATTAGAATTAATTAAGATTACTTAATGATTAAAGATAAATTAATCTGTTTAATTAATTTAAAGATTAATTACATAGTGTAATTAAAGGATAATTAATCTAGGTGATTAATTAAAAATATGATTAAAGATTAATCTGTAATTGAAAATTAATAAATTGAATTATAAGGGTGATTAAAAAGTGATTAATTAATTAATTGTAATTAATTAATGATTGATTAAGTAGGATTTAGTTGTTTAATTCTCAAGTAATTAATTTGATTTAAAATGATTAAATTAATTATAAAGGAATTAATAATGGCTATTTGTATATGATTGTTTTGGAAATATCTGAATTGGTTGGATGATTGATATTGGGTGATTGGTTGATAATGGATGATTTGGATATCTATGTTGTGAATGTTGCTTTGTGAGATGAATGTTGATATAAATTATCTGTTGAGATATATGATTCATCTATCTGTTTATATATCATCCTGATTTTAAGTTAATTGTTTAAAATCCCCTTAAGTACAACTTGGACATTAAAATGGCGTTTGGTTTCGGTGAGACCGGGATCGGGTTTCCATATTTGGAATTCCGAAAACCACATCGATTCCAATTAAACGTTAGGTCGTTAATCCAAGTGGAGCAAGTGAAGACTCGAGGTGTAAGAGCTATACGTCAGTATAACTCTGTGGGTGATTCCGTAATGAGTTTGACGGAATAGTGCTTATAGGTTCGAGATGGTGAATCAGAGTGCAAGGGCTATGGTCGTTGACTCTGAGGGTGATTCCAATAATGAGTGCAACGAGATAGTGCCTTCGGTTTCGTTCGAACCCGGAACGAACTTGTATGGATTGAATGCTTTCAGCACATCGTCAGGCGGACGATGAGCATTCTAAGTGATGTGTCCTATAAAGGTAATCGCAGCCTCAAGCCTCATCAACCGGGAATGGCTAAAACAGGGGAGGTGCGCCAAGGCTTCGTGGGTAGCCCCCACTTGAGAGCAAGATTGACTCCTGTCTAGAAGTCCCTTTTTATTTCGGCTGTGTGGGGCGGTTGATCATGACAACCGCCGGAGTTGTCTTGTTCGGGACTATTCAGTAAGGAATGGTCCCGGCCTTGTGTTGCAGGGGATGAAGGGAGTAATCCTCGGTACGGTGATCTAGGCCACGTACTGTGACGGGCGGTACCCCAGTAGCCCTGCCATTGATGGAAACCAATTTTCCCTACGAGACCCTACGGTTTTGTTTGTATTACCCACTTTTGTGGCTAGTAGCTGGAATTTAATGAATGTAACAATTTCGGCTATTTCATATTTACTTGAAAACCCTAGACACTATAATAATATCACTGGATTTCCTATCAAATGTTTTGGTTAGCGTAAGGTAAAAACTTTTCCATGTTTATGTGTGGGAAGTCTTACGTGATACCTTTTCTTTCAAAAGGTTTTTCTAAAAGTTAAGCAATCTTAAATCGTTTACTCACACCAGACCCCTGTCTGACCCGAGTGTTTATTTTCTGTTTTATTAAACTCTTGGGTACTCATATTATGTATGAGTAGTCAAGTGATTCAGGTTATTCTTGACGAGTTCTGGAGGAGATATGGAGCAGGTGGCTTCGACGTGTAGATATATATATATATAGTGATTCCGCTGTGTTTGAGTTGTATCTGTATCTGTGTTGTACTTGAATTGTAATAACTAGACAGATGTTTATAACTGTCTAGTCTGTGTTGTATTAGCTGTATAACTCTGATGTATATGATACTATGTAATGGTTTTATGTGATATAATATAATTTATTCGTTCCGCTGTGAGATTCTGATGTTGTTTGGTTCTTTCTTTTCTTTCTTTTCTCTTTTCTATCCCTTTCTTTCTTCTTAATGATGCGACTTTCTGGAGATAGGAAGTCGGGTCGTTACATGTGGTATCAGAGCGCTAGGTTGAGCGAGTACCTAGGCTCTGGAGTGGTGTTTTCCTTGAGAGAGCGTATTTGTATTTTTAATATGTATATATATTTATATGTATTCTACCTATCTATTGGGTTACCCGTACAGGTATTCCAATATAAGTTATAAAGGTAGATAAGGTAGTGGTGTGTGAACACGACTACTACCAATGATTGGAGTTTTAATGTTTGAGGTTGGAAGTGTATTTATCGAGACTGTAGACCTAATACCGTCTCAAGTGAGCTTTGTAGCTTGGTGTATGGATTTCACCGATCACTGAAGGAAATCTTTTAAAGATTCGGAGTTTATCTTTGGAGTATAAGTTTGAATTGCGCTCGTGCGAGCGGATTCTCTAGAGGTTGAGATCAGTTGGAAGAGCTGAAGCAAGTAATGGAATTTAGCAACCATAGGAAGGAGTCTTAACTGTATCGAAGTGAGAGACTCAGTTCAGCTAGGTGTTTGTGCTAGGTCTGAAGCCCAAGTTTCTTGAGAGGTTTCTGTCTATCTTGAAGACTCTTTTTGTAGTTGGCTGATGTAGATTTGGAATTCAAGGAGTTTTTGGATAAAAATGTCTTTGGCAGCAGTAGCAGCTTGAAGATGTTGAGTGTGCTGTCAGGAAGATCTCTTGGCTTAGCAGTATCCTAGAGGTGAAGTTTGAAGCAGTTGTGTGGTCTGTTTCTTTGTTGGTTCAGAAGTCTTTGAGATTCTTCTGCCAGTAGATTGGGCAAATGGTGAACGCTTGTTCCTTTTTCTTTGGAAGCTCAGCAGGGTGATGTGTTTATGGTTAAGGAGGACCATTAGTTTCTTCTTCTGAAGGGCTTAAGCTGTCCTGTTATGTAAGAGAGCATAGTTTCTTTGGAATCCGAGCTGGGTAATGTTATCGCGAAAGTGACTCGCGATGGTTCGGAAGTTCTTTAGTAATCTTTGCTTTAGTTTGAGACATCTCTAAAGATGTTGGAGCTATCGAAGTGGTATGAGACTTTCTAAATATCTTCAAGGAAGTCAAGGAGTTTGTCTGCATCGGGAGATGGAGTTCTGTTTTGATCTGGTTCTTGGATCTTCTGGTGGTTTGGCATAAGCTTTTATGAGATTCGATGGACAATGATTCTTGATGAGTTGATCAAGTTTGTGCTTATGTTCATCAAAAGCATTCTCGTCTTCTTTGAACCAGAGTTGCAGCGGAAGCATGGTGGTAGCGATTCCAGAATAGAAGCAATTTCGGATTCATCGAAGGATTTGTGTTTTCTTGGATTTAAGGATTTTCTTTAGGAAGTTCTTTCGAGATTTGAAGGCTTGGATGTGAGGAGCATCAGTTCTGTTTTCCGAATAGGAGAGGCTAGATTGAAATTCTTGTTGCTTGTATAGTAGATTGGTGTTTGGATTTTGATGGATTTTTGGGAGAATCATCTTGTTGAATAGAATCAAGAGGTCATCTTATTCTTGATTCAGCTTTGATTTGAGAAGCATCTGTGAAGTTTGGTTGATCGGGATGGTTGAGGGCGGTCCAGGATCAACAGAGGTTGTGGTCAAGAGACGAAGAGATTCGGAATTCGCAGACGGAGATTTAATAAGTTTTCTCCGATCATAAGAGCGATGAAATTGGATAAGATGGGAAGCTAGCTCAAGAGTGTATGAGAATCTTTCTGTATTCTCTTTAGGATAAGTGTTTGAGCTATCACTGGTTTAGAACCAGCAGATCATGGAGATTTGGAAGTTAATCGGATTGTTAGTGATCCGGTATCCTGTTTAGATTATAGATCTAGATATATAGGAGTTCTAGATCTGAGTAGAGCAGTTAGTTTAGATTCTGTAGGGCGAGTAACTCGGCGTTTGTACCTGGGAAACTCAAGAAAATTCTGTCCGGAATTTTGTCTGGATAGTTAGAATTGATTGTTTGAATTGGATGTTATGGTTTCTAGTATATGGTTAATAGCATTTGTTGCTATTTTAAAATTAAAACCTGTATGAGATTATTAAATTATCTTTGCTTTTAATTTCGGGGACGAAATTCTTTTAAGGGGGGAGGAATGTGATGTCCCGGAATTTTGGGCAATACTTATTTAATAATTTCCATTTATAATTCATTTTAAAATATGTTATATTGATCTGAAATCTAAATTAACCCAATATTATATATTCAAAACTAATAATTAATCTAATGTAATAAATGTTATCTCTTCAAAATTTAATGATAATTTAATTTGAATGTTTATTCTTTTCAAATTTATAATAATAATGATATATGTGAGTAATTAATAATTAATCTTTTTAAGGTAATAAAAATATTTTATTTGAAATATATATATGTATACATTGTAATTAGGAAATTGGTTTAGTTAAAATTTAATAAAAAAATATTTTCAAATTGTAATACATATATGTATATATATTGTGATTTGAAGTTCTATTTCAAAATTTAAATAATTAATGAAGTTAATATTTAAGATGATCTATTTATAATGAATATTTATATTTGAATATTTATTGTAAATAGGAAATGATGAATTAAACTTAAATAGAAAATATGTTTTCAAAATTTTAATGAACATAAGTTTTTATAGTAATTTGGAAAGTTTTGATTTGGTTTAATAAAAATGTTTTTCAAAAGAAAAATAAAATTTGATTTTATTTATAAAACACTTAAAGGAAAATCTATTTTTATTCAATAAATAATAACTTGATATATAGTACATAATTATAAAGATTTACTTTGTTTTCCTTTAAATTGATTGTTGAAAACAAATTTAGATTCTTAAGGTAATATTGATGTTAGTTATAGAAACTTAAGTTTAAACTTTTAAAATAAGAATTTGAATAAATGTTTACTTCCTTTTTTTAAAAAACTTGTCTTTATAAATTGGATTTGTAAATAATTATAAATCAAAAACAAAATCATAAATACATTCCATAGTATATATATTAAACATAGGATACAAATGCATTACATAGTTATACATATATGACATGTGTATTAAGTAAATATTTGTGATTAAGGTTTAATTTATTTATAAACAAGTAATTAATGTAATCTAAAACACTTGGCAATATAGGAATTTATGAAAGCACACTTGTAAGCTTATGGATCAACTCATGAAACAAGTGGCATTTGTGTCATAAAAAGAAAGTTTGTGTTAATTAAAAAAAAAAAAAAAATCAAAAGAAAAAAAGATCTGTTTGTATATTTTCTTCAGATAGGAATTTTTCAATCTTCTTCAAACTAAAATAAAACCATAGATCGTTCAGTAAAGAAAAAAAAAATCAAATGCAAGATTCTGTTGAAATCTAGAAAACAGAATACTGAATCAAATGCAAGAAGATTCAAACTAAAAAAAAAAAAAAAGAGACAGAATTCAAAGCTGAAACCAGAAAGCAGGAAAAGGAAACAATTCAAAAATTCAACTGTAATAAAATCTGAAGCTTTTCAAGTGTTCAACCTGGATTATGGCTTCAATGTTCAACTGGAAATGCACATGCAAAAGGAAATGCAATAAACAGCAATCTGAGAACATGCAATTCAATTTGACAATCAACAGCAACTCTAACAAACAAGGTTTCAACTGCAACAATTCAAACAGTTAAATGCAAAAGAAAAATTCAAAGTCCAGTGATAAAATACAGCAAGATTAAACATGCAAAAGCAAATTTAAAGTTCAGGAATGGGAAAATGCAGTAAAGCAAGCTCCAGAACAAAATGCAGTGGTTAAAGTGTCCTCTGCTTCAAACTAGGTGAGTAAATTTATTTTAAAAACAGTTTTAATCCTTTATAGATTGTTCTGTGGAATGATTGATTTCAGTGTATATGTAATCAATGCTTGCATGTTGGATTTAAGTATTGAAATGCATATTTATTTAGCAGTTTTGACTGCCTGTACATGAGAGAAAAAAAATTAAAACTCTGTTCTCATTCATATACCAGCTTCATTAAAAAAAAAAAAAATTCCTATCTTCTAAGTGGATCATTAATAAACATTGAACACTGAAAGAAATTTGATTATAGCAAAGTAATCTTGTGTTTAAAAATAAATATAATAATTTATATTGAACAAATTTACTGTAAACTTTAAATTTACAGTAAGAAATCAAAGTTGAGTAAAAATCAATTTTAATGATTTAGATTTCTGATTCCATGGCCTGAATTGGAATACAAAAGTAGGAATTTTAACATGAATTTGGGATTTTATAATATAGTATTCAAAGAGAAATTGGGAGTTTTATGAAATTGGGTTTTTGGTCGATTACCATTGATTGGAGTCGAGTTGGAGGCCGAGCTTTGGCATGGAGGAGGTCACGGTGATGGGGGATGCACGAAAAATAATAGAAGATTTTTATGGTGGTCGTGGTGGTCGTGATAGGGAAGAGTATGGTTTGGTGAGGCTTTCTGTTTATGGTTGGAATCAGTTTAGGTTCGTCGTCGTCATTAGTTTTTGGTGGATCGCGAGTGAGGGAAAAGCTTGAGGGGTTGGTGGCGCGTGTATGGGCGAGGTGGCAGGCACTCAGGCGTTGTGGTTCGCCGTTGACGGTGAGTTTTTGGTTCGAGTAATTTTCTGATTAAGGATGCTGATGTCTCTTTTCGAATCTGTAGCATTTTTCTTCGATTTCGAGGGACGTGGTGATCGTAGGGGACAGTAGAGATTTGTGGAGCATCGCGACGGGGTTCGCCGTTGATCATGGCCGGCGTGCATGTGCACGGCGATGGAGCGTGCAACTGGTAATTTGTTTTGTGGGAGAAGAGATTGGCCTTGGGTTTTTGTAGTTTTGCTCGAAGTTTTTCTCGAGTGGGTCTCGCGTGTTACTCGAAGATGTAGAAGGGATGTTGCGTGGGTTTGGGGTCTCGAGTTGTTTGGTTTCCAGGATTTATGTCCTGTTCTTTTTTTTTTAACTGCATACTGGAACTTCCAGAAATTAAAAAAAAAAAAAACAATTTAGGTTCTTTAATTAAGTGTTTAAATAGTTTACCTGTGTTGAAATGTTTTAATTTAAACTTTATGTTTAAACAAGTTAAGTCAATTTGTTTTTAAAATAGTTTGTTTTAAGGGTTTAGAATTTTCTGGGTTTGTACCTTAAAATGAAGCTTCAAATTTGAAAGCAAATCGATTTTTAAATAAAGTGTTTAATTAGTTTATAAAGGATGAATGTTTGACTTTAAAAGAACTTTAGTTTTAAAGTTTGAGATTTTAAAACTTAAACTTTTGTTTAAAATAGTTTGTTCCAATTTTTGCTTTGTTAAATAATATAATAATGTTTTCAAATAAAATGTATTTGAAGTAATTTAAATGTGATTAAGGTAAGCTATTTAATAATGATAAAGTAAAAGATGGTGTTCTTGTGTAATCCAAATATAAGTTTTAGATATTTAATTTCAAAATGATTTATAAAGTTAATGAAAGTATGATTTATATTGATCAAGTTTTGATTGAAAAAGTAATTAAAGTAAATTACTTAATTAACTTAAATTGATTTAATGTAAGTGATTAAATTAAAGTAAATTAGTTGTGTAATTAATT
Organism: Allium cepa; assembly: GCA_030765085.1. Taxonomy (NCBI): domain Eukaryota; kingdom Viridiplantae; phylum Streptophyta; class Magnoliopsida; order Asparagales; family Amaryllidaceae; genus Allium; species Allium cepa. Next base: position 946,734,967 of record CM060938.1, on the reverse strand, counting down.
AAGTATAATTAATTACTTAATTAGAAATTAATTTAATCAAGTTTAATTAATTAAGAAATAATCAATTAATAAGTAATTAAGAAGTTAATTACTTAAGCATACATTCTTAATGAGGTAATTAAAGTTAATTACTCAGTGTTATTAATTAAGTTAAGTATAGTTAATTTTAGTTAATTAATTAAGTTTAATTAATTAAAAAAAAAAGAATTACTTAATGATAGGATTAAATATAATTACTTAATGTAATTAAAGATGTGTAATTACTTAGTGAAGTAATTAATGAATAATTACTAAGTGTAATTAGTTAAGAAATTACTTAATGAATAGTAATTAAAGGATAATTACTTAAGGATAGTAATTAAGGGTAATTACTCAGTGTAATTAAAAAAAAAACTGATTAATGTAATTAATCAAGATGTTGGTTTAATTAGTAAAGTAATTAAGGAAGTTAATTACTGATTGTGATTAATCAAGTTTGATTAATAATTGAAATTAATTTCATAATTAATTAATAAATGTAATAATTGATTAATAAAGTAATTAAAGGGTAATTATTTAATATAATTAATGAATAATTAATTGTTTAATTAATTAATAAATGTGATTAACTCTAAGATAATTAATCAATGAAGTAAGGAAGAAGTAATTATTAATTAATGTAACTAATTAAGGATTTATATAATTAATAATTGTTAATTAATTCGAATTAATTAAGATTACTTAATGATTAAAGATAAATTAATCTGTTTAATTAATTTAAAGATTAATTACATAGTGTAATTAAAGGATAATTAATCTAGGTGATTAATTAAAAATATGATTAAAGATTAATCTGTAATTGAAAATTAATTAATTGAATTATAAGGGTGATTAAAAAGTGATTAATTAATTAATTGTAATTAATTAATGATTGATTAAGTAGGATTTAGTTGTTTAATTCTCAAGTAATTAATTTGATTTAAAATGATTAAATTAATTATAAAGGAATTAATAATGGCTATTTGTATATGATTGTTTTGGAAATATCTGAATTGGTTGGATGATTGATATTGGGTGATTGGTTGATAATGGATGATTTGGATATCTATGTTGTGAATGTTGCTTTGTGAGATGAATGTTGATATAAATTATCTGTTGAGATATATGATTCATCTATCTGTTTATATATCATCCTGATTTTAAGTTAATTGTTTAAAATCCCCTTAAGTACAACTTGGACATTAAAATGGCGTTTGGTTTCGGTGAGACCGGGATCGGGTTTCCATATTTGGAATTCCGAAAACCACATCGATTCCAATTAAACGTTAGGTCGTTAATCCAAGTGGAGCAAGTGAAGACTCGAGGTGTAAGAGCTATACGTCAGTATAACTCTGTGGGTGATTCCGTAATGAGTTTGACGGAATAGTGCTTATAGGTTCGAGATGGTGAATCAGAGTGCAAGGGCTATGGTCGTTGACTCTGAGGGTGATTCCAATAATGAGTGCAACGAGATAGTGCCTTCGGTTTCGTTCGAACCCGGAACGAACTTGTATGGATTGAATGCTTTCAGCACATCGTCAGGCGGACGATGAGCATTCTAAGTGATGTGTCCTATAAAGGTAATCGCAGCCTCAAGCCTCATCAACCGGGAATGGCTAAAACAGGGGAGGTGCGCCAAGGCTTCGTGGGTAGCCCCCACTTGAGAGCAAGATTGACTCCTGTCTAGAAGTCCCTTTTTATTTCAGCTGTATGGGGCGGTTGATCATGACAACCGCCGGAGTTGTCTTGTTCGGGACTATTCAGTAAGGAATGGTCCCGGCCTTATGTTGCAGGGGATGAAGGGAGTAATCCTCGGTACGGTGATCTAGGCCACGTACTGTGACGGGCGGTACCCCAGTAGCCCTGCCATTGATGGAAACCAATTTTCCCTACGAGACCCTACGGTTTTGTTTGTATTACCCACTTTTGTGGCTAGTAGCTGGAATTTAATGAATGTAACAATTTCGGCTATTTCATATTTACTTGAAAACCCTAGACACTATAATAATATCACTGGATTTCCTATCAAATGTTTTGGTTAGCGTAAGGTAAAAACTTTTCCATGTTTATGTGTGGGAAGTCTTACGTGATACCTTTTATTTCAAAAGGTTTTTCTAAAAGTTAAGCAATCTTAAATCGTTTACTCACACCAGACCCCTGTCTGACCCGAGTGTTTATTTTCTGTTTTATTAAACTCTTGGGTACTCATATTATGTATGAGTAGTCAAGTGATTCAGGTTATTCTTGACGAGTTCTGGAGGAGATATGGAGCAGGTGGCTTCGACGTGTAGATATATATATATATAGTGATTCCGCTGTGTTTGAGTTGTATCTGTATCTGTGTTGTACTTGAATTGTAATAACTAGACAGATGTTTATAACTGTCTAGTCTGTGTTGTATTAGCTGTATAACTCTGATGTATATGATACTATGTAATGGTTTTATGTGATATAATATAATTTATTCGTTCCGCTGTGAGATTCTGATGTTGTTTGGTTCTTTCTTTTCTTTCTTTTCTCTTTTCTATCCCTTTCTTTCTTCTTAATGATGCGACTTTCTGGAGATAGGAAGTCGGGTCGTTACAGAGGAAGCAAATTATAAATACACCCACTTCCTCTCTTCTCATTTCCTCTCATACTTTTCAAAACTAAAACCAGTCAAACAAACTGGAGAAAATTCCAAATTCAAACTAAAGATAAAAGTTCGGTTCAATCTCAAAACAAAGATCAGATCATATCAAACTCAAAGCAACTCAAGTTCAATACAACTAGTTTAAGATCCAGATCAAAATAAACAAATTCCAGATCAAAGGCAAAAGCCTATAGTAGAGGGAAGGCTAGGAACTTTTAAAATCTCGATATTGTTCTCTGATCAACTCAAATTAAGGTGAGTAAAAAAACTATAATCTATTTTAAACTTGATGCATGTGAAGATCTTTAAATGATATGGTATGAATTGTGCTTCGCATGTATGTATAAATGTGATTCCTATATATATATATATATATATATATGATGTAAGTGTGCACATCTTTGTTGCTCTGTTCTTTGTTCACAAGGTTTTAAAACAAAGTAAAAATTTAAATCTCTTTAGTTAATCTCTTGTAGGCCGTGAAATTCAAACAAGTTATCTTTGTTTAAACAAAAACTAAGTTTTAAAAATATATTTAAATAAAATAAGTTTGAATATTATTTGGCAGTTAAGAAAAACAGTGGAAAATTTAAAAAAACATGAAAATTCAAACATCATGATTTGCTAATTCATCTATATAATCTGAATCGTCTTGGTAACTAGGATTTTTAAAAGAAAAATTATGATTTTTAAGTAAGTAATTTGTGACAAATTTGTGGTTGAACGGATTTAGTGTTTTGAGGCTTTTTCGTTGATTAGAGGGCACAAGGTGGTCGGGGTCTCTGGTGGTGGTAGTAGGGAGTTGGGCGGTCTTGGGAAAATGGAGGTTGGTTTTATTAACCACTATGGAGGCGGCACATCGTTGGAGTAGGGTTCAGGTCAAGTTTTTGGTCGAGGTTGGGAATTGATTGCTGCGTCGTCTCTAGAGCATCGAGGTTCATCGGAGTTGGGGGGAATGGTTGAGTAGTTGGTCAGCGAAGGTTTGGATGGAGGTTCGTGATCTATGGTGGTCGGCAACGTCGTGGCAAGGTGGTTCTTGGTTGATGGTTGGATATTCCAGTTCGATGGAGTATGTAACGACCCGTAAAATTTTGATAACTAAATTAGTTAAATTTAAAGGATTTTGTAATTTAATTTAGGAAGAAATAAAAAATTTATAATTCATACTGAAATAAATATAGAAATGAAATGCAACATTTGAAATTAAAGCTAAGTATTAAAAATAAAAAATGAAATTACGATGCATTGAAGGAATGGGAGTTCTTATTCTAGGCTAAGAAATTTAAAATAAGAAAACAATTGGGAGTATTGTACTAGCTAATGTAATGATATAATTAACGATAATTTAATGAATCCAATATTTTAGTAACTGATGAAGTAATACGTAATTAATGGAAAAATTTATACAATCAATGTAGATAGGTAATTTTAATGACTGTTGTAGATAATAAACGATATCTTAATGGTAATTAATAAAATAACGGGAGTGAAAATCGTAAATTAAAGTAACAATTGACGTAATAAAGAATGGAGCCAAGGTAAATTGATTTATTTGATTTAAAATCTAAATTAAAGGGTGAAATTGATAAATTTCAGTGTAATTGAATTATAGTAGTTATTACACAATAAGTGGAAATAAAATGGTTAATACAAATAAAGGTGAATGTAAAGAATAATACGTAATAAGTGCAATTTGATAGGAATCAATGTTAGTATAAATTTATGAAATAACCACGAAACAATGCATGTACTAAAGTTGTAAAGGTCATAATTGATTGCATAAAATTAATTGGGAATTCAGTTTCATTAAAGGTAAATAAATATTATCTTAATGTAAAATTTAGATAATTTTTGAAATTCATATTTACTCCATTCAGAATATGACAATTGGTGTAACATTTGGCTTGTAAACATATGTTATAAATTACCTGTTTTATTTGTTGATGGAATTAGAATTTGAAATAATTGGTAATAAAATAAATGAATGTTACATTAATGGAAAATGGAATAAGATGTTTAGGAGTTGGCAAAAATTTGAGTATAGTAAAAGTAATAAAAGGTTAATTAGGGTGTAGAGTAGTAATGAACTTAATAAATGGGATTGGAATGGAAACATACCAATTTATTTAAATTTAATACATATAATAAATGGACTTCTCGTAGCAAATGGAATTTAATACTACGACGATTCGAACTAAGAGGAATTTGGGAATCATTAAGGATAATAGTTATGAATCTAATACAATTATACCATATAATGAAATTGATCGAATGATAATTGGCTAGATAAGAAGGATTTGAGGAAATCAAGTTAATTTATTCGGATAATTTTTATTAATTGAGTTTATTGTGAATGAAATTAATTACTAAGTTATTTGAAATTTAAGATGGAAGGTGAAAATATTTAATGGAATAGATTTTGTGTCCAATATAAATGCCATCTATTTGACAATAAGGAATGAGATAATTACTAATTGATTTAATTAAATGGAATTCTTGGTAATTTTATTTATAAATGCTAAATTAAATAAAGTGAGGGTAAGATTGAAATTTGAAAAATTAATTAACTTTAAATGGACATCTAAGTTTGTTAAAATAGTGTAAATGATTTGGAAATATAGAAATGATAAGAATTGTCAAATTTTAGAATTTAAATTTGAAATTTGATTTAATTAATTAAATATTAAATTATTTAATTAATATAAAAATAGCCATTTTGGCCACTGACTCAGATTTTGGCGAAACCAGTTTCATCGGATCCGTAACGGTGAATTATTGTAAGATTTCAGGTTTCGTAGTGATCAGACTTGTCGTTTGATCGTATGGACTCGAAACGCCATGAAATAAATGCAATTGAAATCAATTGAAATCAATTTGGAAAATATTGTTTTTAGCATAACGTCTTCCTATGATGGAATTTGGACTTGAAAATTTTTCCATCGCGTTTAAAATATTTTAAAATATCTATTTTGATATATGGGTTGACCCAATTTCGTTCGGGAGTCGAAACAGGCTTTTGGGCCACTTTATCGTTAGCGCGTATTTAACCCGATCCATTTATTCTATTTCAACTTTCTCTATAAATGTCCTGCTATAAACCCTAGCCTCCCTAATTCTCATTTGGCTGTACGTAAATTCATTCTATTCCTCCTCTTGCTCAATGGCAGACAAAATTCTATATTTCCAGATCCAATTTGCAAACCAAATCCAAAGCATAAATTTCAACGTCCTCAGAAAAATCTGGAAAAAATATATATCGAAGCTCGCGATATATGCATCACAAAATTGAAATTCTTTTTTCGGTTGGTGAATCACCATTTTCCATAAATTGAAGGATTATCCACGGCTGTTCATCATCGCCGCGATCAAACTTGTCGGATCGACAAACCCTTTCTAGGTTTTGGCGAGGAAGCCGAGGGGTTCGCGTCTGGTTGATTGGTTTGACAAATTGACCGCTAGATCGTCGGCAAATCGTGATTAGGGTTTCTAATTTTGGGTTAAATTTGGCGGCGACTATGGTTTTTGGGGTCGAGCGGTGACTTAAGGTGAGGTCGCTGGTGGTAGACGCGGCTGGTGTAGTGATAATCGGCCGTCGTTCTTCGTCGTGCGTGCACGTGTTGAAGCGGTAGGGTTAAGATTGCGTGCGTTGTATAGGGGATTGGCCAACGCGTGCATGCTTCTAGAAAGATGAATAGGGTGACGTGGCAAATGGTATGGAAGGGGTAAATGTGTTCCATTCTTTTATTTTATTTTTAAAAATGATTTCAATCGCATTTATCGTCTTAACTTTTGCATACGAACTCTGTTTCACGCGCGATCTTTTTTGTTAGGATCGTAATAAAATTCCGGACTTGATGACGATGGTTTGGAAGAATTCTAAGACGATCAAATTTTTGGGTTTAAATTGGATTTAAATTCAATTTAAATTCAAAACGTGAGTGTTTTAACCCACTCACAACTTCTAAAATTTCTTATGTTTGTTAAATTAATTTATGGTGTGAGTAGAAATTTATTTATGACCGTTTGGCATATTTTTAATCGTCCTCTCAGTTAAATTGCATTTATTTAATTAAGATGTTATTTAATTATTCACTGCATATAAACTGCCAGTTAAATTGTTATTTATTTACTATTGCATATAACCTGCCAGTTAAACGGTTATTAATTTATCATTGAATATAAACTGCTAGTTAATTCATGTTGTTTATTATCCATTCTATATTGATGCAATTGTTTGAATTGGATGATGATTGTGATAAACGGTTGATATTGGATGAATGGATGTTGTATTTTGTAACGTTTGCGATTTTTCATTGCCGAAAAACCGAAATGTTATGGGTTTTAAAAAGAATTTAAGAAAAGAGAAGAGAAGAAGAGAGAAGATGGAGAATAGAGAGAAAAGAAAATAGAAAATAGAAGAGGGAAAAGATAGAAGAGAGAGAGGAAAGAGAACAGAATATTTTAAAATAGAAGAAAAAGAGAATAGAACGGAATAGAACAGAACTGAACAATAACAGAATCTCACAATTCGTAGCGGAACAACATATAATAATAAATGAATAATCTTTAAACAAAGAACTGTATCAGTTATTACATTTCATCATATTACATTACATCATATCATCAGAGTGTACAACAATAACAACAACAACAGTGCAGCGGAAAAAGAAATACTATATAAGTAATACGCCATGCCATCCAGCTTGCCTCCAGCAACTCCAGAATATCCAGAATATCCTGATAAACCTAACTCTTAACTGCCCGTGTGGAAATTGGTGGGCACCCAGAGTTTAGGAAGGAAAACAATAAACTCCAAGTCAGTCATGTGACTGGTGTGAGAACTCAAAACAGTTTATTTATCTTTAAAATCAAAATAGAGGAATATTTTTAAATTCAATTCGCAATGCTTTTAAAAATGAGACTACCATAAGGCCTCCCGCACACACACACAATGCAAACGCAGAATCGGAGGAGATTTCTCCTTATGATAGTCAAAGATGCTTGATACGCAATTAAAAGAACATTTTATATTATTACTAGTGCATAGTGTAGGAAAAATTCATTTCGAAAGTAGAATATAAATCTTAGCCAGCATAGACATTCCGAACTATGCAAACTATAGCTAACTATGTTCAATAGCAGGTTACCGCCACATTCCATAGCAGGTTCTACAACTAAAACCGTACAAGTCTCGTATTGTTTCTTTGGATTTCCAACGAATGATCAGGCCAAGGAACTTCCCATTGCCACATGAGAATGCCTCTGGATGGACATCCCCGAGAACCAAACCGGATCTCTACCAACACAAGGCCGGGTTACCCCTAACTGAGTAACAACTGACCGAATATGCCATCCCCCGGTCCTTTGGGACCTTTTCACCGAGCGCTCGTAATCAATTCACACAATCATAACAAAGTGTTTTCAACATGAGTAAGTATCTGGGCTCCATACCATGATACCACCCTTTTCCAGAAGGAAATGCACACATCCTAAAGGGCGCTACCCCTCATAACCTTGTTGCATCTTTCCTGTTTTGACCATTCACGGGGTGTGAGGCTCGACGAAGTCACGTCCACAAAAACATACTTTATACAAAAGCCATGCTTTGGGTCAACAAATGATCAACACAATGATCACAATGATAGACGATCAAATAAATGATCCTATCACAAATAATCAACACAATGATCATTTAAAGCAACACTCAGCATGTCACATTACCAAATTGGGAATATATCGCTGATAACCTTCAACTACATAACCTCTGAGCTCGTACGTCTCAGAGAAGGGTGTTAAGCTAAAAGAATAAATTCTCCGCCACCAACAGAAATATATTTGAAAGAAATCGGCTTTATATCTCAACTTGTAATGTCAGACATACAATCCATACAAGTCTGTTCCGGGCTCGAACAAAACCGAAGGCACTTACAAAGAAGTCCTTGCAATCCGGATATTCACAATCCTGATCGGATTCACCATCACATATGGAGAACTCAATACCGTAGCTACTCGGTGCAGAGTCAATCGACAGGTCATCCTATCGCTTTCGCAAATACTCGGTCTTCAACACCGATCTTCAATGCAATTCACAACGACGTATCACATATTCGGAATGGGTTATACGACCCCATGGTCCTTTCCCGGTTAACCCGAATAGTGAGCGCTTATTCAAAAATAAGTGTGACATTCAAATTCAAACAAATCACATCAATTACCCATTCAAAGGGAAATATTGATAGTCGGTTATTGAACTATCAATGGATATGCACAACATCACCAGTTTCCAAATAATTTTCCAAATTATTTATTTTCCAAAAATATCTTTACTAGATATATAGTTTTCACACTTCAAAAATAAATCAATATTTATTTTTAAACAACTTCCCTTTTCATTCATAAATTCCATAGTGAATTTATATTTCAAAATATCCATGCATATACGATTTCAATTATTCATTTCAATTTATCTTCAAAAAGATAAATTCTCAAAATATTCACTTTATATTGGAAAACATTTCCATACTTATTTATTCATAAGTAATTCACAAATTTTATTTAGTTTCAACACTTGGAAAATATTCGATATATTTAAATCGAAATTAAGTATATATTTCATTCTTTAAGGAAATCATTCTCTTAAACATATTTATTTGGGCCAAAACGAATGTTACGTAAAACATCGTTACGACAACCCAAAATCACTAGTATAGGGATTCGAAATTAAAATAGATCTATAAATCCCAATACTATACAAAACATTTCCTTTCGGAAATCATTTACTATAACAACAGTGTTATAGTCTACTATTTCCTTTTATTTCTCGAAAACGTCTATTTCAACAATGAATGTTGAAATCTATGGTTTCGAATCTTAGCACAGTTAAAACATCATTAGATCGTTTTAAGTTCTATTTGAAACATCACATTCAAAACAATTTCTTTAACATATTATTCACTATTCAAAAACGTGAATATACTACGTTAACACATTTCATCATTTCTATATGTTTCATTTTAAAGGATTATTCACAGTCAAAACGTGAATATATTTCATTTTAAAGGATTATTCACAGTCAAAACGTGAATATATTTCATAAATAAATCATAACAATTTACTTATCAAAATAAGTCGTTTGCGGATTTATAAAACAACGTTTATAAATTCTATTTCTATTTATTTATAACAACTTCCTTTTATAAATTCCTTTATTAACCTATTTGATTTATAACTCAATTATAAAACAAAGGTTCATATTATAAGTTAAATACTTATAAATTTATTCGTTTTGCAAAATCGTTCCTTTGAACTTCATAATTATAAATCTTATAACTTATAAGATTCCATTATTCATCCAAATATATTCTTTAATAACTTCACAAAATTTATAAATCTTACTATTTATAAATTTCACTTATAACTTCATCATTTATAATTTTATAAATTCCATTCACTTATGCAATCCATTTGCACTTCATTCAAACACTTATAAAAACTCGTTTTATAATGTCAATATTTCAATTTATAAATATCCATTTATAAATCTCTTAATATAAATCAATTTATATTATTCTTTTAAAACGTCTTTAATCTCCTTTATTATTTCACCATTTTGATTCATAAAATAATTAAATTTTATAAATCCTATATTTAAACTTTTCACAATAAATTCTAAAATCCCGATTAAACTATTTTATAAAATCGTTAGCATCATATTCTCAAAAATCAGTTTTTAACTATTTTTCTCAAAAATCATAATTTTTATAATATTAAACATTATGACGTTTATTTATTTAAAATAGATCAAATTCCAAACATAAAGTATATTTTCAAAAATCACTTTATAAATCATTTTAAAATTCCAAAACTTGGTCCAATGATGCTACATATCAAATAGTCAATCACGACAACAACGATATCATATATCGATATGATAATCCATCAAATATCAAAATATTTGAAATCAAATAAATACTGTTGAGGAATCCAGTTGGATCCCTCCAACCTGTTTTCCTGCATCCACAAACATTAGCACAATACCAATTTCGCTCCAGTACGAAATTATCGCGGTATATGGGATTTAAATATTATCCGCTTAATAACGGCGCAATAGGGTCTCATCCGCTAAACAAAAAAAATGCGGGAAATCAATAACTCCAATATATACATATGCCAATATATATATATTGCTATTATATATAATACCAATTTCACTGTTTATGAAATATTCGCGGTATATGTTTTTAATAAATAACATCCGCTTACTAACGGCGTATAATGTCTATTTTAACAATCAATAGATATCAATCATCATTCAAACATGCATTCAAATATTTTAAATCTAACTATTTAAAATAAAATCGAAACTGATTCGATTGAGTGAGAAGTTCTCACCTTGGTTTTAAATTCCGTTTTAGCGATTTATTTCGAATAAAATTAAACGGACGTTTAATTTTACCCAAAATTCTCACTAACTCCAAACGGCTCCAATCCAACTTCATCGCGTAGTTCTCGTCCATACGATTCCAACGCAACTGAGTTTGCATTTTTTCGACCTCGTATGAAAAAGTTATTGATTTTACAAGTTTACACGATTTTAAACTAATATAAATTTACAACTTAAAATTAAATTTTAAACCTAAATCCTTCATCACCCTTGGATCCAAAACCCCCCCCCCCTCATCAGGCCCGTCCACCCCATCATCTCCCTCACGTTCACAAACATCTCCAGGCCGCACGAAACAAAATCAAACCCATTAGCAACAATTAGGTTTTCAATTTGCTCCTCCTACACTCGACGAAACCACATCAAACCACCGCCATTCGAACGCCCATTGCAAGAGCTACCTCCACCATGCACCACCTGAAGTTCGGCCTGCTCTACAGCCTCAAAAATGCTTGCGAAATCTGCAGGTTTCGGCCCCAATTGCTCCCTCCACGTCGCTCCAAACACGATCACCACCGTATGGATTGAAAGCTCTCGCCTTGCTCTACAATGTTGTAGTTAATCACTTTGCTTGATTGTGAATGGATTGAGAGAGATTAAGGAATGAAAATAGGATATTTCTGGCCTTCCATTTGAAACTGGCGGCTAGGGTTAGGTTTAGATATTTTTTTTTTTTTTATTTATGAGAGGGGTGGTGGTGCTATTTATAGAAGAACGATCGACACTATTCATCCGAGAATTCCGAACTCCGATTCACGCGCCGAAACTGACGTTCCTAGGGTTTATCCCGCGTTCTGGACACAATGGAACAGGTTTCGGAAGCTAATTCGGACATCTGTGCGAGTTATGGCTACAAACGTTCAATTTAAATTAAACCGATTTAAATCGATTTCTAGGCGTTTTAATTTGTACCGGACAAACGGTAAATCCAATCGACATGAAATTTGAAACCTTACAATAATATCACATTACGGATCCGATAAAACTGGTTTCGTCGAAATCCTAGACTTTTTGAAAAATGGCTATTTTAACTCGCCAAATTAAAATTAAAAATAAATCGATGCGTTTCGAGCTGCCACGATCAAACGATTGCTCCGATTGACACGAAAATTGAAATCCGGTAATAACTAACTATTACGGATCCAATGGAACTAGTTTCGTTCAATTCTGAGACTGTTCAAAAATTGACTATTTTCACTAGTCGATTTTAATATTAAAATATTCAATTTTCACAAATTAACTTTTAATTCGATTTTAAAAGTTCTAAAATATCATTCTAACTTCAACATGATATAATAAAATTTTACAAATCATTTTCAATCATATTTAACTCAATTTTCAATTATTTCCATAAATTAACATATTAAATTATCGATTTAATTATTCAATAAAATCCAATAATTCAAATAAAAATTTATTTGACTTATAAATTCACTTATTAACATTTAAAATTAATTAAATATTCATATTTTAATTATTAGAAATCCTGGGTCGTTACAATCTTCCCCACTTAAAAGAATTTCGTCCTCGAAATTATTAAGTAAGAAAAGTTACAGAATTTATTAACTTTCCATAAATCCATAGTTAAATTTCTTATAATAACTTACTAAGTTTTCAAATCATACTTAGTTATCTTTTCAAAAACAACTACTATTGTTTAACTTTCAATTCCAAAATCAAAGTTAAAGTTTTCAAAATTTTCCAAATTTTCTCAAATTTTTTCTAACGCCTTTAATTTTCGAAAAAAATCGCCATAGTCTCCTTTGCGCGGCTCGATCCGAAAAAAAAATGACAGTATATATATCACAAATATACATCTCATCAAGTAATGAGGCATCCCGCAGGGAAAAAATTTGTAAAAGTACGATATTTAATCCGAGATATGTACCTTATATTTTATTAGCGAGCATATACGGCTAATATAGCGCGAAAGCGAGCTCCAAATGCGAAGCAAACGCGATCCGCACCTACTAATCACTCAACAAACAACATGAGAACATGCATATAGATAATAGTATCAATATACAACATATAGCAACATAATCACTAGATATGTCAACATAGCGAATGCAAACATCAACAAATGCAAACATCAACCAACTAGCATCCATAACCAAATCAATATTCATTTATATTCTCATTAATATTAAATGAATTGGGTTTTCAATTTAATCATATTTGATTCATTAACAATGGATGTTCTTACTAACATTCATTTTCAATTAGTTTATATTCACTAATTCATATTCAAGTTGGTTCACTTCCAAATCAAATTCAATTTTATTTAAGATTCACTTAACTTCAAATTAAATTTCAATTACTTTAGCTTTCAATTTCATTAATACTTAATGAATTATATACAATCATCCAACAATCAAATAACAACCAATGTTTATTAATTAAAACAAAATTCCTTTGCTTATATTCATTCAATTTGGTTAAATTTTAATTGATTTTCATTCAATCTTTTAACTTTCAATAACATTAAATTTTAATGAATTTCACTTACATTCATTATTTCATATCAATTTAATTTACATTCAATTGATTAATATTCAATCCATTAATTCAATTCAATTACAACAGTTGAATTTCATTTCATAACTCAAGTTCACATTTATCACTTAACTTTATTAATTTACTTTGATACTAAAATCAACTTCATTCAACATCTCTTAAGTTATGCTTCCATTTAAATAAACATCACTTTAATTATAATTCAATTCTTATAATTCTTTTTACTTATACAATTATTCTTTTATTTAGATTATTCAAACAACTAAACAATCAACTTATATACACTTTAATAATTTTGAAAAATTATTTCTTTATATACAAAATATACTCAAGGTAAAATTATTTCATTTACCCAATTTAAAACAATATTGTGTCGAATTGTTCCATTCAAGTGTTTAGAAACCCCTTCGGCATAGTCTTGCGGACCACGCTGACGAAAGTTCATATGCCACTCAATAAACCAATCATCACAATATAAAACAATTTTATATTCACTAACAAATACGCTCTCATAGCTATTATTACACTCAAAATCATTCTAGAGTACTACTGACTCTATCTCTAATGAGTAATACCCAACAGAACCATGGTTGTCGCTTAACCATAAGCTCCGATACCAAATGTAACATTTGTGATTTTTCGTTGCCGAAAAACCGAAATGTTATGGGTTTTAAAAAGAATTTAAGAAAAGAGAAGAGAAGAAGAGAGAAGATGGAGAATAGAGAGAAAAGAAAATAGAAAATAGAAGAGGGAAAAGATAGAAGAAAGAGAGGAAAGAGAACAGAATATTTTAAAATAGAAGAAAAAGAGAATAGAACGGAATAGAACAGAACTGAACAATAACAGAATCTCACAATTCGCAGCGGAACAACATATAATAATAAATGAATAATCTTTAAACAAAGAACTGTATCAGTTATTACATTTCATCATATTACATTACATCATATCATCAGAGTGTACAACAATAACAACAACAACAGTGCAGCGGAAAAAGAAATACTATATAAGTAATACGCCATGCCATCCAGCTTGCCTCCAGCAACTCCAGAATATCTAGAATATCCTGATAAACCTAACTCTTAACTGCCCGTGTGGAAATTGGTGGGCACCCAGAGTTTAGGAAGGAAAACAATAAACTCCAAGTCAGTCATGTGACTGGTGTGAGAACTCAAAACAGTTTATTTATCTTTAAAATCAAAATAGAGGAATATTTTTAAATTCAATTCGCAATGCTTTTAAAAATGAGACTACCATAAGGCCTCCCGCACACACACACAATGCAAACGCAGAATCGGAGGAAATTTCTCCTTATGATAGTCAAAGATGCTTGATACGCAATTAAAAGAACATTTTATATTATTACTAGTGCATAGTGTAGGAAAAATTCATTTCGAAAGTAGAATATAAATCTTAGCCAGCATAGACATTCCGAACTATGCCTACTATAGCTAACTATGTTCAATAGCAGGTTACCGCCACATTCCATAGCAGGTTCTACAACTAAAACCGTACATGTCTCATATTGTTTCTTTGGATTTCCAAAGAATGATCAGGCCAAGGAACTTCCCATTGCCACATGAGAATGCCTCTGGATGGACATCCCCGAGAACCAAACCGGATCTCTACCAACAGAAGGCCGGGTTACCCCTAACTGAGTAACAACTGACCGAATATGCCATCCCCCGGTCCTTTGGGACCTTTTCACCGAGCGCTCGTAATCAATTCACACAATCATAACAAAGTGTTTTCAACATGAGCAAGTATATGGGCTCCATACCATGATACCACCCTTTTCCAGAAGGAAATGCACACATCCTAAAGGGCGCTACCCCTCATAACCTTGCAGCATCTTTCCTGTTTTGACCATTCACGGGGTGTGAGGCTCGACGAAGTCACGTCCACAAAAACATACTTTATACAAAAGACATGCTTTGGGTCAACAAATGATCAACACAATGATCACAAGGATAGACGATCAAATAAATAATCCTATCACAAATAATCAACACAATGATCATTTACAGCAACACTCAGCATGTCACATTACCAAATTGGGAATATATCGCTGATAACCTTCAACTACATAACCTCTGAGCTCGTACGTCTCAGAGAAGGGTGTTAAGCTAAAAGAATAAATTCTCCGCCACCAACAAAAATATATTTGAAAGAAATCGGCTTTATATCTCAACTTGTAATGTCAGACATACAATCCATACAAGTCTGTTCCGGGCTCGAACAAAACCGAAGGCACTTACAAAGAAGTCCTTGCAATCCGGATATTCACAATCCTGATCGGATTCACCATCACATATGGAGAACTCAATACCGTAGCTACTCGGTGCAGAGTCAATCGACAGGTCATCCTATCGCTTTCGCAAATACTCGGTCTTCAACACCGATCTTCAATGCAATTCACAACGACGTATCACATATTCGGAATGGGTTATACGACCCCATGGTCCTTTCCCGGTTAACCCGAATAGTGAGCGCTTATTCAAAAATAAGTGTGACATTCAAATTCAAACAAATCACATCAATTACCCATTCAAAGGGAAATATTGATAGTCGGTTATTGAACTATCAATGGATATGCACAACATCACCAGTTTCCAAATAATTTTCCAAATTATTTATTTTCCAAAAATATCTTTACTAGATATATAGTTTTCACACTTCAAAAATAAATCAATATTTATTTTTAAACAACTTCCCTTTTCATTCATAAATTCCATAGTGAATTTATATTTCAAAATATCCATGCATATACGATTTCAATTATTCATTTCAATTTATCTTCAAAAAGATAAATTCTCAAAATATTCACTTTATATTGGAAAACATTTCCATACTTATTTATTCATAAGTAATTCACAAATTTTATTTAGTTTCAACACTCGGAAAATATTCAATATACTTAAATCGAAATTAAGTATATATTTCATTCTTTAAGGAAATCATTCCCTTAAACATATTTATTTGGGCCAAAACGAATGTAACGTAAAACATCGTTACGACAACCCAAAATCACTAGTATAGGGATTCGAAATTAAAATAGATATATAAATCCCAATACTATACAAAACATTTCCTTTCGGAAATCATTTACTATAACAACAGTGTTATAGTCTACTATTTCCTTTTATTTCTCGAAAACGTTTATTTCAACAATGAATGTTGAAATCTATAGTTTCGAATCTTAGCACGGTTAAAACATCATTAGATTGTTTTAAGTTCTATTTGAAACATCACATTCAAAACAATTTCTTTAACATATTATTCACTATTCAAAAACGTGAATATACTACGTTAACACATTTCATCATTTCTATATATTTCATTTTAAAGGATTATTCACAGTCAAAACGTGAATATATTTCATTTTAAAGGATTATTCACAGTCAAAACGTGAATATATTTCATAAATAAATCATAACAATTTACTTATCAAAATAAGTCGTTTGCGGATTTATAAAACAACGTTTATAAATTCTATTTCTATTTATTTATAACAACTTCCTTTTATAATTTCCTTTATTAACCTATTCGATTTATAACTCAATTATAAAACAAAGGTTCGTATTATAAGTTAAATACTTATAAATTTATTCGTTTGCAAAATCGTTCCTTTGAACTTCATAATTATAAATCTTATAACTTATAAGATTCCATTATTCATCCAAATATATTCTTTAATAACTTCACAAAATTTATAAATCTTACTATTTATAAATTTCACTTATAACTTCATCATTTATAATTTTATAAATTCCATTCACTTATGCAATCCATTTGCACTTCATTCAAACACTTATAAAAACTCGTTTTATAATGTCAATATTTCAATTTATAAATATCCATTTATAAATCTCTTAATATAAATCAATTTATATTATTCTTTTAAAACGTCTTTAATCTCCTTTATTATTTCACCATTTTGATTCATAAAATAATTAAATTTTATAAATCCTATATTTAAACTTTTCACAATAAATTCTAAAATCCCGATTAAACTATTTTATAAAATCGTTAGCATCATATTCTCAAAAATCAGTTTTTAACTATTTTTCTCAAAAATCATAATTTTTATAATATTAAAAATTATGACGTTTATTTATTTAAAATAGATCAAATTCCAAACATAAAGTATATTTTCAAAAATCACTTTATAAATCATTTTAAAATTCCAAAACTTGGTCCAATGATGCTACATATCAAATAGTCAATCACGACAACAACGATATCATATATCGATATGATAATCCATCAAATATCAAAATATTTGAAATCAAATAAATACTGTTGAGGAATCCAGTTGGATCCCTCCAACCTGTTTTCCTGCATCCACAAACATTAGCACAATACCAATTTCGCTCCAGTACGAAATTATCGCGGTATATGGGATTTAAATATTATCCGCTTAATAACGGCGCAATAGGGTCTCATCCGCTAAACAAAAAAATGCGGGAAATCAATAACTCCAATATATACATATGCCAATATATATATATTGCTATTATATATAATACCAATTTCACTGTTTATGAAATATTCGCGGTATATGTTTTTAATAAATAAAATCCGCTTACTAACGGCGTATAATGTCTATTTTAACAATCAATAGATATCAATCATCATTCAAACATGCATTCAAATATTTTAAATCTAACTATTTAAAATAAAATCGAAACTGATTCGATTGAGTGAGAAGTTCTCACCTTGGTTTTAAATTCCGTTTTAGCGATTTATTTCGAATAAAATTAAACGGACGTTTAATTTTACCCAAAATTCTCACTAACTCCAAACGGCTCCAATCCAACTTCATCGCGTAGTGCTCGTCCATACGATTCCAACGCAACTGAGTTTGCATTTTTTCGACCTCGTATGAAAAAGTTATTGATTTTACAAGTTTACACGATTTTAAACTAATATAAATTTACAACTTAAAATTAAATTTTAAACCTAAATCCTCCATCACCCTTGGATCCAACCCCCCCCCCCCCCCCCTCATCAGGCCCGTCCACCCCATCATCTCCCTCACGTTCACAAACATCTCCAGGCCGCACGAAACAAAATCAAACCCATTAGCAACAATTAGGTTTTCAATTTGCTCCTCCTACACTCGACGAAACCACATCAAACCAACGCCATTCGAACGCCCATTGCAAGAGCTACCTCCACCATGCACCACCTGAAGTTCGGCCTGCTCTACAGCCTCAAAAATGCGTGCGAAATCTGCAGGTTTCGGCCCCAATTGCTCCCTCCACGTCACTCCAAACACGATCACCACCGTATGGATTGAAAGCTCTCGCCTTGCTCTACAATGTTGTAGTTAATCACTTTGCTTGATTGTGAATGGATTGAGAGAGATTAAGGAATGAAAATAGGAGATTTCTGGCCTTCCATTTGAAACTGGCGGCTAGGGTTAGGTTTAGATATTATTTATTTATTTATTTATGAGAGGGGTGGTGGTGCTATTTAAAGAAGAACGATCGACACTATTCATCCGAGAATTCCGAACTCCGATTCACGCGCCGAAACTGACGTTCCTAGGGTTTATCCCACGTTCCGGACACAATGGAACAGGTTTCAGAAGCTAATTCGGACATCTGTGCGAGTTATGGCTACAAACGTTCAATTTAAATTAAACCGATTTAAATCGATTTCTAGGCGTTTTAATTTGTACCGGACAAACGGTAAATCCAATCGACATGAAATTTGAAACCTTACAATAATATCACATTACGGATCCGATAAAACTGGTTTCGTCGAAATCCGAGACTTTTTGAAAAATGGCTATTTTAACTCGCCAAATTAAAATTAAAAATAAATCGATGCGTTTCGAGCTGCCACGATCAAACGATAGCTCCGATTGACACGAAAATTGAAATCCGGTAATAACTAACTATTACGGATCCAATGGAACTGGTTTCGTTCAATTCTGAGACTGTTCATAAATTGACTATTTTCGCTAGTCGATTTTAATATTAAAATATTCAATTTTCACAAATTAACTTTTAATTCGATTTTAAAAGTTCTAAAATATCATTCTAACTTCAACATGATATAATAAAATTTTACAAATCATTTTCAATCATATTTAACTCAATTTTCAATTATTTCCATAAATTAACATATTAAATTATCGATTTAATTATTCAATAAAATCCAATAATTCAAATAAAAATTTATTTGACTTATAAATTCACTTATTAACATTTAAAATTAATTAAATATTCATATTTTAATTATTAAAAATCCTGGGTCGTTACATATTTTATATTGTATAAACTGAAAGTTATCATGCATTTTCATTTCATTCGGGATTGCGGTTTGAAATGATATATAACCGTAATTTTATTTTAAATTACGGATTGAAATAATAAATATCTGTATCACTTGACCATAGGATAGAAAATTATATACAGACACCGCAGTACATATATAAAAATATTTTGAAATGATTTTCTATGTTTCGTAAAGAAATATATATATATATATATATATATATATATATATATATATATATATATATATATATATATATATATATATGATTTTATGAGATATTGATTTCGGATATTAGATAAAGGTTATTTTATATATATTTAAATTCTTGGTTATGTATAAAATTGTTTAAAGTATGAAGTAAGTTTAATAATAAAGTTGATTTTATTAAAATATATTATGGATAAGTGTTTGCTTACATCATATTCTAATATAGAGTTTATATTGATTTTTATAAATCAAAGTTGAGAAGATAGTTTTGAAATTGATTTGAGATTTTATTTAATTAAGATCTTATTGAAATTTAGATTTAAAAAGAATATGGTGTTATAACTAAATTCGGGTTTAAGATGATTTAAGTGAATATATCTATCTAAATAAATTGAGGAATATTCAATTATTGAATTTGGAAGTTTTATTTAAAAGATACTAGATTTATTAAGTAAGTATTTCAAAACTAAATAATAGTAAAGTGAATTTGGCATATGTATATGAATTAAAAAATTAGTTTTGAAATGGTGGAATATTTAAAACTTTGAAATATATGGAAATTTAAATGGTTTATTTTGGGAATTCAAGTCTGTATTTGGAATTGATTTGAGAAATTAAAAAGCAAATTTACTTTATAAAGTAATTTATTATTAAACCATTTAAGTATTGAAAATTATGTTTCGAAGCTATGGGTTTAAGGTATATATATTGGAAAGTACTATGATATTTGAAAAAAAAGATATTTGAAAGAAAAATGATATCATATTGATTTGGGTTTTAAAATAGAAATGATATTGTCAGTATATGGTTTTGAAATGGATTTTTTTTTTGGCAAAGCCAGCGGGGTTAACTGGTCCCCTACCAGTTTTATTGCACACAACAATAAAAGATACAACATAAACAATGAGAAAAACAAAGATAGGAAACAACATAAGAAGAAATAAAAAAAACACAAAACAGGGATCAGTCCCAGCCTTGCAGCAGATCAGAAGGAAAGGGAGTAAGGCAATTCTTCATTTGACAGTATGTACCATTCTTTACTTCACTCCATAGCTCTTCCCAAGGCTTTCTCTGATTTTCAAAACAAATAGCATTTCTTTCTCTCCATATGACAGTCATATATATATCTTCATGCAAACAACAATCAACCTTCCCACTTCATTATGCTTCCTAACAGCAGTGTAGAAGACATCCCATACATCACCAGTGTTGACACAATGTAAGTTAATACAAGTTTTGAAACCAATTCTATGTAAAAGAAAAATAAGAGCAGGGCATTCAAAGAATATATGTTGAGTAGACTCCTCATGTTGGTCACAAAACAGGCAATTCAGAGCACAACTGAAACCATATTTCCTCAGTACATCTCTAGTTAGCAAGGCTTTGGTAATTACTTTCCATAGCATAAGATTTTGTTTAGGTTGTGTATCCGTAGACCATATAACAGTGCTCCATTTAGAGGCAGGCAATGGAGCAGTGACAGTGACATAGTTGTAAACTATTTTAATAGAATGTGGATTATTATCCCAAAGCACAATGTCATATTATGTAGCATGGATGTAAAGTAACCTTTTTTCATCCCACAGCTGTCTTAAAAATTGATTACTATTGTATGGCAGAACAATTTTACCATCATGTATGAAATCAATAGCCTTAGCATCAAAGTGAATACCAGACTACATAATCTGGTCATAGTTACACATTTTTGAAAAAATTAGGCCCTTACTGACCCAGGGGTCATTCCAGAAACTGACAGTTAAATTTGCCTTGACAGGAAGAAGAATCATGGGAAGGAAAACATCTCTCATTTTCAAAATATTTCTCCAAATCCAACTGCTATTTGTAGGATTGGCCATACACCAGAAATACTTATTCTTTATATTATATTGCCAAGCCCAGTCCACCCATAAACTATCTCTCTTGTTGATAAGGTCATCAATGTGTTTGCTTATTGCTGCCTTGTTCCACATCCTGACATCAATAACCCCAAGACCTCCCAATTCTTTTGAAGCTTCAAACTTAGAAAAGGAACAAGGCATCAATTTTCTATTATGTATGCTTCCAGTCCAAAAAAAATCTGTTCATAGCAGACCTGACTTGTTGCACAAGCCTGACTGGGAGAATCATTGCTCTGGCCCAGTAAACTAGGGTAGAAAAAATAGTTGATTTAATCAGTACCAATCTACCACTCTGAGACAGATGCCTATTTTCCCATGCACTCATAACAGAAGTGATTTTGTTGTAAAGTTGTAAAACAATAATCTTTAGTTATTCTTTTGGAAATTAATGGTAACCCAAGATATTTCGTATCAGTGTCCATAGAAGAGAACCCAATGTGTCTTTGTAATACAGTTGCTTGTGCATCACTTACTCCAGAAATCATAATAGATGATTTTCCTTGATTTATCTTAAGACCAGTCATAGTATAAAATTCTTGCAATACCTCAGTAATTGCAATTAAGGAAGGTAACTCAGGCTTAGTAAACAACATCACGTCATCAGCAAACATGATAGATGTAATATTATGTTTTGCACACTTAGGGTGGAATTTTATTGTTTTCTGAGTATACTTTTCTTGTAGAATAACATTAAAGACTTCCATGACAAGCAAGAATAAATACGAAGATATAGGATCTCCTTGCCATATTCCTTTACTACTTCTAAAGTAACCCACCGACCTACCATTAATAATAACAGAGAAAGATGGGGTGGAGATACACAAATATATCCAGGAGACAAAAAATTTAGGAAAACCCATCACAGCCATAACCCTTACTATTGAAGACCAGTGAATGGAATCATAGGCCTTGGAGATATCAATTTTAATGGCTGCAGCAGCGGGGACCTTATTAACTCCATAACGTTTCAGTAATTCTTGAGCAAGAAGTAGATTGTATAGAATACTCCTTGATGGGATAAATGCTGCCTGATTTTTAGACACCACAGAGGGAAGAACTTTGACTAAACGAGTAGCAAGAATTTTAGATATGCATTTATATACAACATTACAGCAGGAGATGGGCCTGAAAGAGGAGACACTAGTTGGTGGGGTGACTTTGGGAACTAGAGCAATGTTAGTACAATTATCTTCACCTAACATCTTACATCTGTTGAAAAAATTGTGTATGGCTCTACAGAACTCACTACCCAATACACACCAAGTGGAAATAAAGAAAATCACATTTAAACCATCTGGACCACCAGATGATTGCTGATTCATTGAGAAGAGAGCAGTTTTAATCTCCTCATCAGTGACAGGGGTAATAAGCAATGCAGCTTCCAGGTCTGAAATACATGGAAGTGGAATAGAAGATATGTGATCAAGATCAGGAATAAAACCTTCTGAATTACCAAGCATATTTGAGAAGTAGTCAATAAAAGCCTTATCAACAGTTTCAGCAGCTGAATGTAAGGTGCCATGTTCATCAACAATGCTATGAATATTCTCTCTCGCATGCTTAACCTTTATAGAATCATGAAAAAACTTGGTGTTTTTATCTCCTTCAGCAATCCATTTGTTGTGCAGTTGTTGTCTCTTCATACTAGCCTCCAAATACAAAGCATTATTAACCTCTTTGAAAAGTTTACTTTCTTCTTCAGCAGCTTGGACATCAAGAGGGTGCTCCATCATGAAATCTTGTTGCCTCTTCAGTTTTTCCTTTAGGGTTGTTGACATCAGGCAACCAGTGCCAAAAGTTTTGGATGCCCACATTTTCATCTCCTGCTTAATACATTTTAGCTTCCTGCAAAACTTGAACATAGGATTACCAAAACATGTAAAGTCAGTGCAAACTTTAGAAACTAAAACAAGGAAGTGTTCATGTTTAACCCAAGAGTTATAAAATTTAAAACTTCGCTTTTCCTTTTGAAAATGGAGACCAAGTATTAAAATTAAAGGTGAGTTATCTGACAGTATTGGTTGAGGAAGGTAAACTGTAATGGAAGGCTAGTGTGAGAGAGCTTGAAGATTGCAAAACTTGTCGGATCGACAAACCCTTTCTGGGTTTTGGCGAGGAAGCCAAGGGGATCGCGTCTGGTTGATTGGTTCGACGAATTGACCGCTAAATCGTCGGCAAATCGTGATTAGGGTTTTGAATTTTGGGTTAAATTTGGCGGCGACTATAGTTTTTGGGGTCGAACGGTGACTTAGGGTGAGGTCGCTGGTGGTAGACGCGGCTGGCTGTAGTGGTGATCGGCCGTCGTTCTTCGTCGTGCGTGCACGTGTTGAAGCAGTAGGGTTCAGATTGCGTGCGTTGTATAGGGGATTGGCCAGCGCGTGCATGCTTCTAGAAAGATGAATAGGGTGACGTGGCAAATGGTACGGAAGGGGTAAATGTGTTCCATTCTTTTATTTTATTTTTAAAAATGATTTCAATCGCATTTATCGTCTCAACTTTTGCATACGAACTCCGTTTCACGCGCGATCTTTTTTGTTAGGATCGTAATAAAATTCCGGACTTGATGTCGATGGTTTGGACGAATTCTAAGACGATCAAATTTTTGGGTTTAAATTCAATTTAAATTCAAAACGTGAGTGCTTTAACCCACTCACAACTTCTAAAATTTCTTATGTTTGTTAAATTAATTTATGGTGTGAGTAGAAATTTATTTATGACTGTTTGGCATATTTTTAATCGTCCTCTCAGTTAAATTGCATTTATTTAATTAAGTTGTTATTTAATTATTCACTGCATATAAACTGCCAGTTAAATTGTTATTTATTTACTATTGCATATAACCTGCCAGTTAAACGGTTATTAATTTATCATTGAATATAAACTGCTAGTTAATTCATGTTGTTTATTATCCATTCTATATTGATGCAATTGTTTGAATTGGATGATGATTGTGATAAATGGTTGACGGTTGATATTGGATGAATGGATGCTGTATTTTATATTGTATAAACTGAAAGTTATCATGCATTTTCATTTCATTCGGGATTGCGGTTTGAAATGATATATAACCGTAATTTTTATTTTAAATTACGGATTGAAATAATAAATATCTGTATCACTTGACCATAGGATAGAAAATTATATACAGACACCGCAGTATATATATAAAAATATTTTGAAATGATTTTCTATGTTTTGTAAAGAAAATATATATATATATATATATATATATATATATATATGGTTTTATGAGATATTGATTTCGGATATTAGATAAAGGTTATTTTATATATAGTTAAATTCTTGGTTATGTATAAAATTGTTTAAAGTATGAAGTAAGTTTAATAATAAAGTTGATTTTATTAAAATATATTATGGATAAGTGTTTACTTACATCATATTCTAATATAGAGTTTATATTGATTTTTATAAATCAAAGTTGAGAAGATAGTTTTGAAATTGATTTGAGATTTTATTTAATTAAGATCTTATTGAAATTTAGATTTAAAAAGAATATGGTGTTATAACTAAATTCGGGTTTAAGATGATTTAGGTGAATATATCTAGTCTAAAAAAATTGAGGAATATTCAATTATTGAATTTGGAAGTTTTATTTAAAGGATACTAGATTTATTAAGTAAGTATTTCAAAACTAAATAATAGTAAAGTGAATTTGGCATATGTATATGAATTAAAAATTTAGTTTTGAAATGGTGGAATATTTAAAACTTTGAAATATATGGAAATTTAAATGGTTTATTTGGGAATTCAAGTCTGTATTTGGAATTGATTTGAGAAATTAAAAAGCTAATTTACTTTATAAAGTAATTTATTATTAAACTATTTAAGTATTGAAAATTATGTTCGAAGCTATGGGTTTAAGGTATATATATTGGAAAGTACTATGGTATTTGAAAAAAAAAAGATATTTGAAATAAAAATGATATCATATTGATATGGGTTTTAAAATAGAAATGATATCGTCAGTATATGGTTTTGAAATGGATTTTTTTTTTTGGCAAAGCCAGCGGAGTTAACTGGTCCCCTACTAGTTTTATTGCACACAACAATAAAAGATACAACATAAACAATGAGAAAAACAAAGATAGGAAACAACATAAGAAAAAATAAAAAAACACAAAACAGGGATCACTCCCAGCCTTGCAGCAGATCAGAAGGAAAGGGAGTAAGGAAATTCTTCATTTGACAGTACGTACCATTCTTTACTTCACTCCATAGCTCTTCCCAAGGCTTTCTCTGATTTTCAAAACAAATAGCATTTCTTTCTCTCCATATGACAGTCATATATATATTCATGCTAACAGCAATCAACCTTCCCACTTCATTATGCTTCCTAACAGCAATGTAGAAGACATCCCATACATCACCAGTTTTGACACAATGTAAGTTAATACAAGTTTTGAAACCAATTCTATGTAAAAGAAAAATAAGAGCAGGGCATTCAAAGAATATATGTTGAGTAGACTCCTCATGTTGGTCACAAAACAGGCAATTCAGAGCACAACTGAAGCCATATTTCCTCAGTACATCTCTAGTTAGCAAGGCTTTGGTAATTACTTTCCATAGCATAAGATTTTGTTTAGGTTGTGTATCCGTAGACCATATAACAGTGCTCCATTTGGAGGCAGGCAATGGAGCAGTGACAGTGACATAGTTGTAAACTATTTTAATAGAATGTGGCTTGTTATCCCAGAGCACAATGTCATATTGTGTAGCATGGATGTAAAGTAACCTTATTTCATCCCACAGCTGTCTTAAAAATTGATTACTATTGTACGGCAGAACAATTTTACCATCATGTATGAAGTCAATAGCCTTAGCATCAAAGTGAATACCAGACTGCATAATCTGATCGTAGTTACACATTTTTGACAAAATTAGGCCCTTACTGACCCAGGGGTCATTCCAGAAACTGACAGTTGAATTTGCCATGACAGGAAGAAGAATCATGGGAAGGAAAACATCTATCATTTTCAAAATATTTCTCCAAATCCAACTGCTATTTGTAGGATTGGCCATACACCAGAAATACTTATTCTTTATATTATATTGCCAAGCCCATTCCACCCATAACTATCTCTCTTGTTGATAAGGTCATCAATGTGTTTGCTTATTGCTGCCTTGTTCCACATCTTGACATCAATAACCCCAAGACCTCCCAATTCTTTTGAAGCTTCAAACTTAGAAAAGGAACAAGGCATCAATTTTCTATTATGTATGCTTCCAGTCCAAAAAAAATCTATTCATAGCAGATCTGACTTGTTGCACAAGCCTGACTGGGAGAATCATTGCTCTGGCCCAGTAAACTAGGGTAGAAAAAACAGTTGATTTAATCAGTACCAATCTACCACTCTAAGACAGATGCCTATTTTCCCATGCACTCATAACAGAAGTGATTTTGTTGTAAAGTTGAAAACTGTAACGAGTCGGATTTTGCCCGCTTGAAAATCGACATCCATACTTCATATCGTATTCGAATGTCATAGATTCGACCGTTCAAATCCGATTCGCCGGAGCTTATAACAATCATTAAGTAAACAACACAACGGAATAAAAGAATAATACATTGATATACAGCTTTGATACAATATATGATACAACAGATGATCCAATAGATATCAATATACATCAGAGATATGATACAATATATAGCAGCGGAAAAGAAAACGATAACATCTAGCAGTGGAACAAATAACTCTAAAATAATCTTCAAAAGAGAACTCCGGGAAATGCAACTCCATTTCCAAGAATCAATCCAGCAATAGCTCGAACTCCCAATCACGATGCACAAAGATAGGCAAGACTGGTGCGATCCAAAGACTGAACTAACTTCAGATAATCTACTAAACCTGACTATCTGAAAAACCCAACTCTAGACTGCTCGTGTAGAAAATAATGAGCACCCAGAGTTTAGGAAAGAAACAATAAACTCCGGATCAGTCGTGGGACTGGTGTGAGAAACAAAAACAGTTTATCTCTTAAAACATTCAACAAAAGATTTTCAAAGTCAATTCGCAATGCTTTTAAAAATGAGACTACCATAAGACCTCCTGCCACACACACAATGCAAACGCAGACTTGGAGAAGATTTCTCCTTATGATAGTCAAACATGCTTGATACGCATTTAAAAGAACATTTGATATTATTACTAGTACATAGTGTAGGGGAAAAATTCATTTTGAAAGTAGAATATAAATCTTAGCCAGCATACGACCATTATCGTATGCCTACTATAGCTACTATCCAAACAGTGGTGACCACCATAAGTGAATAGCAGGTTCTACAACTAATATCGTACAAGTTTCGTATTGGGAATTGGATTTCCAACAAATTGTCAGGCCAAGGAACTTCCCATTGCCACATGAGAATGCCTCTGGAAAGACATCCCCGAGAACCAAACTGGAACTCTGCCAACACAAGGCCGGGTTACCCCTAACTGGGTAACTACTGACACGAGCACGCCATTCCCCGATCGTAAACGACCTTTCTCACTGGATCCCGATAACCAACAACCACAAAGTAATAAATTCGTAGTAACCACATAGGTTAAATATCTGGGCTCCATACCATGATACCACCTCTATCCAGAAGGAAATGTACATACCCTAAAGGGAGCTACCCCTCATAACCTTGCCGCATCTTTCTTGTTTTGACCATTTCCGGGGTGTGAGGCTCGACGAAGTCACGTCCACAAAAACATACTTTATACAAAAGCCATGTTTTGGGTCAACAAATGATCAACACAATGATCACCAAGATAGACGATCAAATAAACGATCCTATCACAATAATCAACACAATGATCATTTACAGCAACACTCAGCATGTCACATTACCAAATTGGGAATATATCGCTGATAACTTCAACTATATAACCTCTGAGCTCGTACGTCTCAGAGAAGGGTGTTAAGCTAAAAGAATAAATTCTTCGCCACCAACAGAAATATATTTGAAAGAAATCGGCTTTATATCTCAATTTGTAATGTCAGACATACAATCCATACAAGTCTGTTCTGGGTTCGAACAGAACCGAAGGCACTTACAAAGAAGTCCTTGCAACCCGGATATTCACAATCCCGATCGGATTTTCCCATCACTTAGGGAGTTTCTATACCGGCGCGACTCGGTGCAGAAACAATCGATAGGTCATCCTATCGCTTTCGCAAATACCCGGTCTTCATCACCGGTCTTCAAATGCTATCCATATACGACGTATCACATATTCGGAATGGGTTATACGACCAAAGGTCCTTTCCCGGCTAAACCGAATAGTGAGCGAAAATATTTCAAAAACAATGGATAGTGGGATTTCAATTAAGTCACAACTTATTTCCCAAAACTTTTCTTCAAATGGTTTAAATAAATTACCATTTTCAATCTTTAAACAAAAAGATTTATTTTCACAACCTTTAACGGTTTAAACAATTTTCACATTTTAATCTTTTACATAAAAGATTCATTCACATATTTTCCAAATCAATTTTCATTTCAATTTGATTTAACTCGTTAAATCTTTAAATCAAAGATTTAACTTATAGCCTTCAAAACAATTTCATTTCAATTTGATTTAAACAAATCATCAATTTAAATCTGTTAAAAATAAACAGATTTAATTCATAGCTTTCAAAAAGAATTCATTCATAACTTAGGAAAATCATTTCTCTATTCAATCTTGAAATTCCCCTAATCAACTGGAATCTCAGTTCTTATCTAAAAGTGTTTATCATTTGAAAACAACAGATTTCATTTTGGAAATCTGATTCATTTATACGAGTTGAAATCCTTGAGTTAAATTCAAATTCCCAAAAATAATACTTTAAAAATGGTTTAACTCATAATGACTAGTATAATATCATTAATCCCTAATTTCAAATTACAGAATTCAATTTCAAGTATTGAATTTAAATTTAAATCAACTTATTTAAATTCCAAAACTTAATCAAGTAATTTAAAAATAATAAATTCTATTTTGAAATTCCATTCCAAAAGCTTTTCACATTTATTCCGATTCCATTTCCAAAACATTTGAATTTAAAAATTCAAATTTAACTATTTCAAAAATCTGCGACTTAATCGATTTCCTCGTGAAATCCATAATTGCGTGTGTATAAGTGTGGTCCAGGAGTTATACACAGTAGTGCAACATCATTCAATTATCACAGATCAGAATACAGGAATATAATTGATAAGCGATATAAGCTGTAACGCTTATTGGTTATATACAGATCACAGATAAATATGTCACAGATAGTAAATTACAGATCACCGCATAAATCAGGATGTATCACAAAGCATCATATATTAGGGATATCAAACAATCAAGTCATCCAATAGAATCCAAATATTCGTACGTAAAATCAGTTAATTATCTGATTAATTTAAATCAAATTAATTTCTTATGAATTATAAGTCCTGGTTAATTAACATTGATAATTTACAAATCATTTTGATTAATTATTCTTTAATCTTTTACTAATTATCCATTACAAATAAATTAATTAACCTTTTATTATCAACCTTTAATTATTAAACAATTAATCTTTAATTATCTAATTCACCATTTAATTAATTGTCTTTAATTAATTACTCTGATTAATTTTTCCTTGATTAATTATCATTCCTTAATCAACTTCATTAAATTAAATTTAACCTTTAATTAATTAATCTCAAATTAATTATCATTTTGAGTCAATAACATTATGCTTTGTATTAAATATTGATTAATCACTTGATTAAATCAATCTTTATCATTTATTAATATTTAATTAAATAATTATCCTTTAATTATTCATCATTAATAAATTAGCTCTTAACAAATTAATTAAAAAAAAATTTTATCAGTACTTAATTAACCTTTAAATTATTAAATAATAAATCTTTAATTAATCACATAAATTAAATCTTCAATTAATTAATCCTTTTAATTAAATCTTTAAGTAAAACTTAATTAAATTAAAATAATTTACTTTTAAACCTTAAACCAATCCCATACTTAAATAAAACAATTATTTAAAAGAATGAGTTAAAAATGTTTAAAACTTGCATTTTGTTTTAAAGTTTCAAAAACTGTTTTTATACCTACCCGAGTCAAACCCGAGGAAATCCACGCTCTACCCGAGCCCTGCTTCGAGTCTTTCCCCAAACCAACCCGAGACTTTATAAATTTCAAATTTTTTTGTTTAAGTGTTAAAAATTTACCCGGTACTTTATCATTTTGCTTCGAGTCACTTACTCGATTTACTCGAGTACCACTTCGGGTAAAAACCCACTGGAACGCTGCTTCTACCCAATCCATTTTCAGGTACAAGAAGATGCACCGTGCACCTGCACGGTCGCCGTGCGACGTTCTGACCATCACCATGATCATCTACACGACCACGATCATCCATTCATACACTCCAACCCATCAAATCTCCCTCCTTCACACGAAAATCGAAATCAAGCTAAATGCTAAAACCTGGAACAAGCACAGGACTCCCACTCGAAGCCTGTCAACGTCTCGTGTTCGGCGCCTCAACCACTGGAGTTCGTGCAACTCCGGCCACCGCCTCATCTACACCCCAACCTCCATCACCCCCAGTCTCGTGCAACTCGATGCACCGTGGACGACGAACGAATCAAATTTCTTCGACCCTAACAAAACTAGGGCTACAGACTTCAACCAATTGCCGACGCCACCACCGTGATCTACTCACCATCCCTATATTTTTCCTGCCACCCCGGTAAGCTCCTCCACCACCACGCACAACCCTAGCACCTCTAGTACCCCTGATCGCCAAAAATCCCCCAAAAACCCATTTCCGTTCAACTTCAAACTGCTACCCAACTACCCCACTAAAAAATCACGAAACTCATCTTAAAAATCATCATTTGATATGAGGATTCAAGTTATACACTTGAATTAATGATTCGTGTCATTCGAAATTTCCAATATTTAAAGTTTGTACTGTAAAATCTTGATCTTCTATTCTACATACCTCTATACATTATGAAACCATTTTTTAATTATAGTCCATACTTAAACACATCGATCTTGTTTTTGAAACTAAGGCCTGATATGGATTATAAAACAAGAACTTGAATTATCTTTTTCTTTGCTTTGTTGGGTTGTTCTCTGTAAACCTGATACTTAAATAAAACAGAGAATACTCTGATGAAAGCCACACACACAACACATGCATATCATCACAGCATATACCATAAGATACATATTCATTTCGAAGCAACACACAAGTTTAAACTTTGAAATACAGATGTGTACTCACCTTCCAAATCATTGCTTAAATCCAGGAGTTTACAGGTTAGAGTTTGGTTGATCTGAAGCTTTTCTTTTATTTTCCTGGAACTTGTAAATTTGGAATTTTGCTTTGCTAATGAAGTTGAACTCTTTGCATGCTTGATACTTATTACAGCTTTGAAAATGTTTAAAGAATTTGAGAAAATGTTTACAAGTATGCTCAGCCTTGTGAACTAAAGCTGTACATATATAGAAAGAAAGAGGTGTGCAGGTACAAGTGATGGTATATATTTTTTTGTTATAGGCTAGAGGTGTAAACACTAAATGCATCTGTACTTTGTTATGCATTTGTTTACCTTTACTTTTTCTTTCTTTCTTGTCTCGGCTGTACAAATATGTAAAGGTATGGTTTGGATTATTTCGTTTGTTTGAATACTTGAATGTATCTTGTATTTTCTTTTCTTTTACTTTGCTTTTAATAACTTAAATAAATTTCTATTTTATATAACATAACTTGCTTGATTTAATATACAAGCTCTTGTATTTGTTTATGCTTATATTTGTATTTGTTTGTATTATTTTGTATTGCATACTTTTTTTTATGTAAGGTTGTGATGAATATTGTTTTTGACATATATATTGTTTTCTTGTTTTATAAGAGTTTCATATAAGTTTATATGCATGTCTAGGTCATTTTTTTATAACCATATATTTATTTGAAACATTTATTGCTAATACTTATTTTACTTTGTTTATATATCTTACTTTGTTTTATTTCTCATTTATGCATTTGTTTATTTATGTAAAAATATATACTTTTATTTTGCTTACTTAAATGTATTTGTTTTATTCTTGCATTTTAAATTTACTTCTATTTTTATTTTACTCTTATTACTTTTGTCTTGTATTTATTATATATATTTTATATAACTCAAATTATCATCATTTATAAATTTTTAAATCAATTTATTTATTTATTTTTATACTTGTGTCCAAAGTATATTATTTATTATTTAAAAATCATTTATTTAAGAATTTATTTAAAATCCAATATATACATATATATTCTCGTATATACAAAATTTCAAACCCATATGACTTAATATATTTTCTATTTGATTCGGGGAAACTCGCATCAATCCATCTATACATTTCACAATTTTAATTCAAAAATTCATTTAAATTATCAATTTAAATTAAATTAAAATCTAGGGTCGTTACAAACTTCCCCCCTTAAAAGAATTTCGTCCTCGAAATTCGCAGGCACGAAAACAACAAAGATAGATAAAAGATAGAGAAATATCTTTTCAGATCAAACTGGATATTTTCAGGCCATTCATAATATATTTTATATTAAACACTACTCAAAATATTAGTACATGAGTTATAGTCATACATAACCCACTAACATCCAACTTTTACTACGATCTCAAGTCCAAAATACCTATATAAATACCCCAAAATGAGTCAAACCGACCAACTACCAATCCTCACTCTCAGAACCCTCCCTCTCAGGCCCTGAGAGGTCCATCACTTCAACCTCATTGTCTGTCTCAAAAATCTCCTCCGGATCAGATTCTTCCAGAATAAGATACCCACCATTTAACTCCTCGTCCTCAATGGGATCATCATCATCTACGGCATTATCCAAATCCCAATGAATTGCTTCGTCACCTTCGGACTCTTCCTCCACGTCAGGTTCTTCTTCCGCCTTAACCTCTTCCTCGAATTCCTCCTCAACTTCTTCTTCGAATTCTTCCTCGAACTCTTCTTCTTCGAATTCTTCCTCGAACTCTTCTTCTTCGAATTCCTCTTCATTTTCTTCTTTGAATTCGTCTTCATTTTCTTCTTCGAATTCCTCTTCATCTTCTTCTTCTTCCACTGGTGGTTGGGGCTGCACTACAGGCTCCACTGGGAATTCCCTATGAACTGATGACTCACCTTCATCATCTCGTTCCCTACTGGATGAAGCATAATCACCCACTGTCCTGACCTTTCCTCCTCGGCTAACGCTATTTGTTCTCTACAATTAAAATCAAAAGCCATATATTTAGATCTTAAGTTTAGAGTTTTATATGTTGAGAAATACATCAAAGTTTATATTTCATATTTTATTCTACCCAAGAAGTTATAACAGAAATTCAAAATTTGTTCTCAACCAAAATCGTTTTATCAATACAATTCAAAAGAATTTGAAAACGAATCAAAGAAAATTGATAAGAAAGTTGTTTCCACTATTGTTACAAAGTATCGACCATTTATAGTCGTATTTCCCTGTCCTTTATCTCGTTCTCTTCTTGCACTCATACTTACTATCAATGGATAGTAAGAGAATTTACTGAGGCATTCAAACTGATATCTTAAGGATTACTCATTCTAGGATTTACTTCACCCTATCTCTAATGAGTTACTTAATGTGTTACACTCCTGAGCTAAAGTTTAACCTTAGCTCTGATACCAAATGTAACGAGTCGGATTTTGCCCGCTTGAAAATCGACATCCATACTTCATATCGTATTCGAATGTCATAGATTCGACCGTTCAAATCCGATTCGCCAGAGCTTATAACAATCATTAAGTAAACAACACAGCGGAATAAAAGAATAATACATTGATATACAGCTTTGATACAATATCTGATACAACAGATGATCCAATAGATATCAATATACATCAGAGATATGATACAATAAATAGCAGCGGAAAAGAAAACGATAACATCTAGCAGTGGAACAAATAACTCTAAAATAATCTTCAAAAGAGAACTCCGAGAACTGCAACTCCATTTCCAAGAATCAATCCAGCAATAGCTCGAACTCCCAATCACGATGCACAAAGATAGGCAAGACTGGTGCGGTCCAAAGACTGAACTAACTTCAGATAATCTACTAAACATGACTATCTGAAAAACCCAACTCTAGACTGCTCGTGTAGAAAATAATGAGCACCCAGAGTTTAGGAAAGAAACAATAAACTCCGGATCAGTCGTGGGACTGGTGTGAGCAACAAAAACTGTAACGACCCAGAATTTTTATTAATTAAAATTTGAATATTTAATTAATTTTAAATATTAATGAGTGAATTTATAAGTCGAATAAATTTTATTTCGATTTATTGGATTTAATTGAATAATTAAATTGATAATTTAATACGTTAAATTATGGAAATAATTGAAAATTGAGTTAAATATGATTGAAAATGATTTGTAAAATTTTATTTTATCATATTGAAGTTAGAATGATATTTTAGAACTTTTAAAATCGATTTAAAAGTTAATTTGTGAAAATTGAATATTTTAATATTAAAATCGACTAGTGAAAATAGTCAATTTTTGAACAGTTTCAGAATTGAACGAAACCAGTTTCATTGGATCCGTAATAGTTGGTTATTACCTGATTTCAAATTTCGTGTCAATCGGAGCTATCGTTTGATCGTGGCAGCTCGAAACGCATCGATTTATTTTTAATTTAAATTTGACGAGTGAAAATAGCCATTTTTCAAAAAGTCTCGGATTTCGACGAAACTAGTTTCATCGGATCCGTAATGTGATATTATTGTAAGGTTTCAAATTTCGTGTCAATTGGATTTACCGTTTGTCCGGTACGAATTAAAACGCCTAGAAATCGAGTTAAATCGGTTTAATTCAAATTGAGCGTTTGCAGCCATAACTCGCACAGATGTCCGAATTAGCTTCCGAAACCTGTTCCATTGTGTCCAGAACGTGGGGTAAACCTTAGAAACGCTGGTTACGGCGCGTAAATCGGAGTTCGGAATTTCCGGATGAATAGTGTTCGATTTTCTTCTATAAATAGACCAACACCCCTCTCTCTTCATTAAAAAAAAAAAATAACGTCTCAAACCCTAGCCGCCTCCACCAGAAATGAATGGCCGAAAATAGCTTACTTTCACTCATTAATCTCTCTCAATCCGTAAGGAATTACGCGAAGTGCTCAACTACAAAGTCGAAGAGCTCGACGAGAGCTTCGATTCCATACGGTGATGATCGAATTTGGAGCGTCGAAGGGGGAGCTACAGGGCCGCGTTCATGGCCAGCTGCGCACGACTTTCCATGCAGTGGGGGTGGCCGAGTTGCATCTCCTTGGGGCCGAGTGTAGCTAGTGGTATGGCCTTCGACATGGTGGTGATGTGATCGAGTATAGGCGAGTGATCGAGGCGTAAATTAGAACCCTAAATTTTTGTGTATGGGTTCTCTTGCGTGAATGGGTTACTGGAAGCAACGTGAGGGGTTTGGGAAGAAGCTAGGTGCGGCTCTGATGCAGGGAGTGTGATCTAACGGCCTGGAATGGTTTGAGTTTAAAAATAAAAATAAAAAGTTGTTGTAAATTGTGAATAAAAATTAGTACAAATTTCATAAATGCATAACTTTTTCATACGAGGTCGAAAACGCGCGAAACCAGTTGCGTTGGAATCGTATGGAAGAGCACTACGCGATGGAGTTGGTTTGGAGTCGTTTGGAGTTAGTGAGAATTTTGGGTAAAATTAAACGTCCGTTTAATTTTATTCGAAACAAATCGCTAAAACGGAATTTAAAATCAAGGTGAGAACTTCTCACTCAATCGAATCAGTTTCGATTTTATTTTAAATAGTTAGATTTAAAATATTTGAATGCATGTTTGAATGTTGATTTATATCTATTGATTGTTAAAATAGACATTATACGCCGTTAGTAAGCGGATGTTATTTATTAAAAACATATACTGCGAATATTTCATAAACAGTGAAATTGGTATTATAAATAATATCAATATATATATATTGGCATATGTATATATTGCAGTTGTTGATTTTCCGTATTTTTTAGCGGATGAGACCCTATTACGCCGTTATTAAGCGGATAATATTTAATAAGAACATATACCGCGATAATTTCGTACTGGAGCGAAATTGGTATTGTGCTAATGTTTGTGGATGCAGGAAAACAGGTTGGGGGGATCCAACTGGATTCCTCAACAGTATTTATTTGACTTTGAATATTTTGATATTCGTTGATTATCATATCGATATATGATATCGTTGTTGTCGTGATTGACTATTTGGTGTGTAACATCATTGGACCCAGATTTTGGGATTTTAAAATGATTTTTAAAGTGATTTTTGAAGTATAAAATAATTTTGGATTTGATCCATTATAAATAAATAAACGTTATACTTTTAAAAGTTATAAAATTATGTTTTTGAGAAATATAGTTAAAAGTTGATTTTTGAGAAATAGGGGATTTATGATTTTATAAAATAGTTTAAATTGGATTTTTGAATATATTATTAAAAGTTTAAATATAGGATTTATAAAATTTGGTTATTTTATAAATAAAAATGGTGAAATTATAAAGGAAATTAAAGACGTTTTAAAAGAATAATATAAATTGAATTATATTAAGAGATTTATAAATGGATATTTATAAATTGAAATATTGACATTATAAAACGAGTTTTTATAAGTGTTTGAATGAAGTGAAAATGAATTTTGTAATTGAATGAAATTCATAGAATTATAAATGGTGAAGTTATAAATGAAATTTATAAATAGTAAGATTTATAAATTTTATAAAGTTATTAAAAGAATGGTTTTGAATAAATAATTGAATCTTATAAGTTATAAGATTTATAATTATGAAGTTCAAAGGAACAATTTTTGTAAAGTAATCGTTTTATAAGCATTTAACTTATAATATGGACTTTTTGTTCATAATTGAGATATAAACTGGAATAGGTTAATGACGGAAATTTATAAAAAGGAAGTTTTTATAAATAAATAGAAATGGAATTTATAAACGTTGTTTTATAAATTCGCAAACGACTTATTTTGATAAGTAAATTGTTGAAACCTATTAATGGAGTTATATTCACATTTTTAACTGTGAATAATCCTTGGAAATGAAATATATAGAAATGATGAAATTTGTTAACAAAGAATATTCACGTTTTTGAATAGTGAATAATATGTTAAAGAAATTGTTTTGAATGTGATATTTGAAATAGAATCAAAACGATCTAACGATGTTTTAAAATGTGTTGAGATTCGAAACCATGGATTTCAACATTTATTGTTGAAATAGACGTTTTCGAGAAATAAAAGGAAATGGTGGATTATAACACTGTTGTTATAATAAATGATTTCCGAAAGGAAATGTTTTGTATAGTATTGGGATTTATATATCTATTTTAATTTCGAATCCCTATACTAGTGATTTTGGGACGTTGTAACGATGTTTTACGTAACATTCGTTTTAGCCCAACTGAATATGTTAAGAGAATGATTTCCTTAATAGAATGAAATATATACTTAATTCGATTTAAGTATATGGAATATTTTCCAAGGTTGAAAATAAAAAGATTAGTGAATTACTTATAATTAAATAAGTATGGAAATGTTTTTACAATATAAGTGAATATTAGAGAATTTATCTTTTTAAAGATAAATTGAAATGAATAATTAAAATCGATATGCATGGATATTTTGAAATGGAAAATTCACTAAGGAATTTATAAAAGGAAGTGGAATTTGTTTAAAAATAAATATTGATTTATTTTTGAAGTATGAAATTATATATCTAGTAAAGATATTTTGGAAAATAAATAATTTGGAAAATTATTTGGAATCTGGTGATGTGTGCATATTCATTGATAGTTCAATAACCGTATAACGACCCTGACTCGACCTTCGAAAATCGGCACCGAATACGACACTCGTATTCAAATGCCGCAGATCCAAACGTCGAACCTGGTTCGCCGGAGCTTATAACACATTAAGTAAATAACACAGCGGAAGAAATGAATAATATATATCAATGTACAACATTTGATACAATAACTGATACAACATGAATGGTACAACAGAATGGTACAATAGATATCAACATTATCAGAGATACAAAGAATAGCAGCGGAAATAAAAGATAACACCAGCAGCGGAACAAATCTCCAAAATAGTCTTCAAGGAAGAACTCCAGTATCGGTAATCTCCAAAGCACCACTCCAGAATAGCTCGAACTCCCAAATCAAAATGAAGAGAAGCAACTCGATCCAAATGCGATCGCCAAATCCTAAGGCTGAAAGCTATCGAATCTACACCTACTACAGATTATCTGAAAACCCCAACTCTAGACTGCCCGTGTGGGAAAATAGTGGGCACCCATAGTTTAGGAAAGGAACGATAAACTCCAGGTCAGTCATGGGACTGGTATGAGCAAACAAAAACATTTGGTCTTTTAAAACAAACAAAAGAATTTAAATTTGAAATCCGCAATGCTTTTTTGAAAATGAAACCACCATAAGGCCTCCCGCCACACACACAATGCAAACGCAGAATTGGAGGAGATTTCTCCTTATGATAGTCAAATATGCTTGATACGAGAAAATTCTTTGATATTATTATAATAAGTGCAAAGTGTAGAAAATCATTTCGAAAGTAGAATATAAATCCTAGCCAGCATAGACATTCCGAACTATGCCTACTATAGCTACCATTTAAACAGTGGTGACCACCATAAGTAAATGGCAGGTTCTACAACTAAAACCGTACAAGGCACGTATTGGATGAATGGATTTCCAACAAATGGTCAGGCTAAGGAACTTCCTACTGCCACATGGGATCGCCTCTGGTGGGACGTCCCGAGAAACTAACGTTACGGTTAGCTCTCTGCCAACACAAGGCCGGGTTACCTCTGTAACTAGGTAACTACTACACGAATATGCCATCCCCCGGTCCTTTGGGACCTTTATCCGAGCGCTCGCAACAACCACAAAGTATCACAAAGTAATAGATCTGCAGTATCCACATGAGTAAGTATCTGGGCTCCATACCATGATACCACCCTTTACCAGAAGGGAATGACACACCCTAAAGGGCGCGACCCTCATAACCTTGCCGCATCTTTCCTGTTTCGACCATTTCCGGGGTGTGAGGTCCTGATGCAGTCTCGTCCACAAAGCTACGCTTTGTGCAACAAAGCCATGCTTTGGGTCAACAGATGACCAAAGCAATGATCACAAAGATAAATGATCAAACAAATGATCATATCACAAATGATCAACCAATGATCATCACACAGCAGCACTCAGCATGCCACATTACCAAATTGGGAATATCACTGATAAATATCAACTACATAACCTATGAGCTCGTACGTCTCAGAGAAGGGTGTTAAGCTAAGAGAATAAATTCTCCGCCACCAAGCAGAAATGTATTTGATAGAGATCAGTTAACATCTCAAAGTGTAATGTCGGACATACAACCATACAAGTCTGTTCCGGGTTCGAACAGAACCGAAGGCACTTCCGAAGAAGCCCTTGCAAATTCGGATAATCCCTAATCACGTCCGGACTTCCCATCACATATGAAGATCTCTATACCGGGGATCAGCCAGTGCAGAGACAATCGATGAGTTACCCTTTTGTTTTCGGAAATATCCGGTCTTCACCACCGGTCTTCAATTGCTATCCATAACGTCGTATCACTATTCGGAATGGGCTATATGACACTAGGTCCTCTCCCGGCTAAACCGAATAATGAGCGCCATATTTTAAAACATATGGATATGGGATTTTAGTTAAGTCACAACTTATAAAATCCAAAACTTTTCTTTCAAATGGTTAAACAAATTACCATTTTAAATCTTTAAACAAAAAGATTTATTTCACAAAGTTTCACCTAGTTTCACAAAGATCTATTCATAGATTCAAAACAACTTCCATTCCAATTGGATTAACTCAATAAATCTTTAAATTAAAGATTTAATTTATAGCTTTCAAAAACCCGTTCCAAAGATTTATTTATAACTTGGAATACCATTTTCATTTCAAAACTTGAATTCCTTTTAACATACATTGGAAATCCATTTCTTATATGAAAGCTTCTATTATTTGAAAACGACAGTTTTCGTTTCAGAAAAGTCCGATTTATACAAGTTGGAATCTTGGGTTAATTCTAAATTTCAAAACATCACCTTTTAAAATGGTTTAAAAACCCCATATAAACCCATTTATAAGTTGGATAACTTTTTAAAACCCTAGTTTCCAAATCATAGAATTCAATTCAATTATTGAATTCAAATTTTAAATCAAATTATTTAAAATTTCAAAACTCAATCGAGTTATTCAAAATAACTTTTATTTTTGAAATCCATTTTTTTTTTCAAAAACTTCAATTCTAATTCCAAAACTATTTTGGATTCTAAAATTCAAATTTTAAAACAATTTCAAAATCTGTGACTTAACCCATTTCCACGTGCAATCCATATTTGTGTGTGTATAAGTGTGGTCCAGGGGTTCAACACAATAGTGCACAACATCATCATCACAGATTCAATCATAAAGATAAGCGGTATAACCCATAACGCTTATCTATATTCATAGATTCATAGATAAAGTAAATTATCAATCACAAAAATTCACTAATATGATTCGATGTGGGTTTCGGATAACCAGCTGGGATCCGACTCCCTGTCGCATCGAAACTCAAATGTCGTTTTACGGGTCAAAGGGTTTCATATTCATACAACAGTATATTCATCACAAATATAGCAAATCAGCACAAAGTATCACATAGCATCACATCACATATCAAATATATCAATCCATCACACAACATTCAATAACAATCAGCATCTACAATTAAGATGAATAAACTGGGTGGTTTTAAATTTATTACCTGCATGATTACTTTCATTTATTATTCCTAATTAATTAACTATCCATATTTATTCAATTAATAAATCTTCAATTATTAATTTAAAATCTAATATCATTCAATTAATGATTTCTTAATTACAAATTAATTATTCTAAGAAAAATTAATCTTAAACTTTAATTAATCAAATTAAAACCCTTAATTACTTTAATTAATTATCCACTTCATTAATTAATTAATTATATTAATTATCCATTTGTACTACCTTAATAATTAAATGAATTACAAATCATTATACTTTTCTTTATCTTTAGATAAACATTCCTTATTTAAATTATGCATTTAAAAACAAAATGTTTTTAAATTTACATTAAATTCCATTTAACATTTTCTTTAAACTCAAGACTCAAATTTGTCTTAAATAAGAGTTTAAAACAATACACAACTTAATCTTATATGTTTACAAGAAACATATACTTTATAAATGAGTTTTAAAAAGAATTTAAATTTCAATTCAAATTAATTTAAAAATTACTTAAAAATTTCCAAATTGAAATACAACTTCCATTTCATTTTAGTTTTAACTCTTTAAAACTCTTTCTATAATTTACACCTACAATTCAAATGCAAATCATTTGATCATTAAAAACAATTCAATTTAAACCTTAGTTTAAAACTGAAGTTTAAATTTTAAATCCAGATTTTAAAACTCAGATTGAATTCATTTTGAATTCTAATTTTAAATACTTAGCCCTTCAATTCAAATGCCAAACACAATGCATTTATACTTGAGATTTTGAAAAATCAAATTTAAATTTAAAAGCTTAAATGATTTCAAATCTCAAATAATCTTATTTGAATTCATATTCAAATTTCAAACTTACACTCAGTTTTAAATCTCCACTAAAAAAAAATTTAAACCTACCTCTTACATTTAAAAACAGAAACAGTTTTCTGTTTTATAAAAAGAAAATCAAACTTTGAATTTTCCTGAAATTAAATAATTTCAGAAGAACAGAATTCAACTTATTTGAATTCATATTTGAATTGAGTTTCAAAAACCTAAGTTAGATTGTAGTTTGCATTTAATTCAAACCTTAAAAAAAACTGGAAACAGGCTCATGTTCCCCTTTCTTTTTTTTTCCTTTTATTTTAAACCAATTTAAAATTTCTGCATTTAAATTGTTACAAAATAATAATTCAAACAATTTGAATTCATCCATAGGTTCAAGTTTAAATCCTAAGCTAAACTTCCAGATTTAAATTTAAACTTTACTTCAAATTTTAAAAATAACAGAACAGCTCTGTTATTAAAGCCTGCACATACACACAGAACTCCCTTATTTACTTCGAGTCACTTCTCCTACTACTCCGAGTTATTTGCCAAAAATCCCGAGATCAACCCGAGTCACAATTCCCTGCAACCCAAACATATCCACAACCTGAAACTGCACTTCACCAACCCCACCACCATTACAAACCTGCCAACACCATTATTTCACAACTCCGGCCATCATCATCGACCAAACTCCGGCAGTAACTCCATCACTACACCATCCATCAATTCCCAAAATAGCATGGAACTCGATTCACTGAGAAGTTCGAAATTTACCCAAAACTGTAACCCACATAAACTAGGATTCTTGACAGACATTCCCAAATTTCATTCTCAAATTTGAATTGCAAACAAATTCAATAATTTTCTAGTGATCTATGATATATCTACTACTATCAGAAAACAATTCATCCAATTCAAAAGCAAGGATCAACTGTTCTTGATCAAAAATGTATAATACAGTTAATTTGAAACTGCCTTTTATTCTTGACACTTTAAACTTTAATTTTTGATCTAAAATTCTTGAATTTACTTATGATTAAATTAGTAAACCTGAAACATTAATTCATGATATCTACATTTTCCAAATTTTTACAGAATTTAGTTTATGTTTTATGTATTCAAACAACACAGACACTAAAAACAAATAAGAGACTTTTAAATTTTATGTTATCATGAAATAAACAAATTCCACTCAAATGCTAATCTATGATAACATCCAGATCAAGAAGGAAATCTGTTTATCAGTTTTGAACTTCAATCTAAAAAAAATCAGAACCTTGGAATCAAAGCATGCATTGCATTCATATATGCACAGGCAGTAAAAAGAAAACATGTGCAAATCTTTACTTATCAGAAAATCAAGCAAACAATCCTACTTAATTTACTTTAAATTAAGTGTTACTCACAAGCATTAACAAGAAAATAGGTTTCAGGAGGGAAAGTTGCTCACCTGGATTGGATATTTGGACAAAGCAACACTGGATGTTGCTTAAGAAGAAACAGAGGAGCATCTTGAGCATGCACATTTTTTTCTTTCTTTAAATGTTTTGAAGCTTAGATCTGTAAGATGTAAATAAGAATCTTTGCTCATCTTTTATTGTATTTGTTTTACTTACTTCATCAATGACTACAAAATTTAATTTACTTACAGTATGATTTCTTATAAAACAGAGAAGCTTTCCTTTTTTTTTTTCCTGCAACTTAAAACAGAAATCAATTTGCTTTGGACTTGATTCTTCCTGCAACTTTATTAATAAAGCTGTTTTT
This sequence comes from Allium cepa, assembly GCA_030765085.1. Lineage (NCBI taxonomy): Eukaryota > Viridiplantae > Streptophyta > Magnoliopsida > Asparagales > Amaryllidaceae > Allium > Allium cepa. The sequence continues at coordinate 946,690,448 of CM060938.1, read as the reverse complement.
AAATTCTTTGTTTTTATTACTGAATACTAGCATCAAATTCAAATTTTAAAGAAAAGAAATTTCTTGCCTTAATTTGTTTTGAGAGAATTTACACTATCTTGATTCATTACAGGGATGCTTGCACTGCCCTGATCAAAAGAACTTGATTTCTACCTTGCACTCTATTTTCTTCCTGCAACTTATTAATAAAATAGTTTAAATTCTTTTGTTTTTGTTACTGATTCACAACTCAAAAATTCAATTCTTAAAAAAAAATGACTTGCCTTTGAAACTGTTTCCAGAAATACTTGGCAAAACTGAAGCCCCTCTCTCTTTATATTTTCTTTTTATAAACCTGCAGTTTAAATTGATAAAATTGTTTAAATATTTTTGCTCAAATACTGTTTAACAATATTTGATTCACATTTTTAAAGAAAGAATTTACTTGCCTTTTATTTATTTCCAGGTCTTCAGTTTTTTTCTTCCAGACTTCTTTTCTTGTTTTCCAAATCTGTTATGCTTGATCCTCTTTACATTGCTTCAAGTTTGTAACTTCCAGATTTGATTTTCGTATTGCAGTTTGAATTTGTTGAAGCTATTGAAAACTGCTCTTGTTCTTTTCTTATTTTTTTGTTCTGGTTTTCAGATTTTTATCAATTTTGTTTCTTTGGTGTTTGAATTTAAACTTGCTGGAAACCAATTTGAACTGAAGTTGAGTTGTTGAGATTTGAAATGCCAAATATTTGACTACTGATTTGTTCAGATTTGGTGAGATGTTTAATATGATTGCATATGGGAAAATGAAGAGTTTTTGAAATTTTTTTATCTTATTATTTTATTAAGGAAATGATGTTTTTATGCCACTTGTTAAAAACAATCTTAAGTTTTAAGATCTTGTTAATTCTTCTACTCCACCCTTATATGTATATGTATGTTCACATGGGTGATTTTTTTACAAGACAAAATAAATTTATAAACTTTATTTATCATTATTATTATTATTATTATTATTTTTATCATATATACTTTATAAATAAATGTATTTGTTTATTCATTTGTATATGTATGTACATGTTCAATGCTAAAAGAATTTAGTCAACATTTATATATATATATACATATATTATATCTTAATAATTTTTTTTTTTGCTACTCATTTTTAAAACACTCATTTTAAATTTAAATTTCAATCTTAAACTTGAAATACAACATTTGTATTTATTTTACTTTTACAAAATTTTAAAAAGAAATGAATTTATAACAATTTGTACACTCAACAAATAAATCACACATAAATATACATTTCTTAGTTTATGGTGCTTTTGTAAACTTATTTTATTACATCAATTTTATTACAATACATTTATTAAATTCCAAAAGGTAAGTATTTCATATTCATTCTTGTTTTTAAATTTTTTAAACTCAAGTCATCGTACCAATCATATTTTTTTTATTAATTCATGAATTCTATTTTTAATGTTTAATATACAAATCATATTCAACTCCTTAGTTTAAATTATTTTATAGATTCTATTTTTAAATCTTTTAATTTAGCTCACATATTAATATAAATATATTTTATACATCTTATTTTTAAATTCAATATTTGTTTACAAAATACTTATTCATAAATCTTAAACCAATCCTACTTTATAAGCTAAATTTTTTTATTCTAGAAATTATCCAATTAATTCATAAATAAATTAGCAATTTATCTTCAAAAATTAATTTAATTGCCAATTTAAACTTGATAAATTTCAGGAATGTTACAGATTTCCCCCCTTAAAAGAATTTCGTCCTCGAAATTGCAAAGAAGATGACAAAGAATAGATAATAGATAAAGAAATGATTGAACAGATCAGATCGAAATATTTATTCTGCATTTGGTCTAACCAAATCAGAATATCAATAATATGAGAACGAACTCATACAATTATTACACAAGATATTTGGGTCCACCTGTCTACGAATATGCAAGGGCATTGATTAGTTTGAAGGAATAACTAATCGTTCGTAGAATATATCGGATCCCAGAGAATAGATGGATAGATAGATTCAATCTTCATATTAGTTAACCAGTTTACTTAATTTAAAATTTCCAATTTATTTAATTTTTCAATTTCAAATTCATTAGAGTTTAGATCGAAAAGCTGATAAGAAATCGATGAAGATACAAAGTAAGAATTTTCTACAACGATTCGTAGGGCCACCATCGCATCGAAACTTCTTTCTGGAGCTGTCACGAAGCAATCAAAAGAATTTGTGAATCGAATCAAAGGAGATTGATAGAGAAAAGATATTTCCACTGTTGCAGGGTATTGACCATTTGTAGTCGTATTCCCCTATCCCCTATCTCGTTCTCTTCTCGCACTCATACTTACTATCAGTGGATAGTAAGAGAATTTACTGAGGCACTCGAACAGATATCTTAGGGATATACTCATTCTAGGGTATGCTTCATCCTATCTCTAATGAGTTACTTAATGTGTTATACTCCTGAGCTAAGGTTTTAACCATCAGCTCTGATACCACTTATAACGACCCTGACTCGACCTTTGAAAATCGGCACCGAATACGACACTCGTATTCAAATGCCGCAGATCCAAACGTCGAACCTGGTTCGCCGGAGCTTATAACACATTAAGTAAATAACACAGCGGAAGAAATGAATAATATATATCAATGTACAACATTTGATACAATAACTGATACAACATGAATGGTACAACAGAATGGTACAATAGATATCAACATTATCAGAGATACAAAGAATAGCAGCGGAAATAAAAGATAACACCAGCAGCGGAACAAATCTCCAAAATAGTCTTCAAGGAAGAACTCCAGTATCGGTAATCTCCAAAGCACCACTCCAGAATAGCTCGAACTCCCAAATCAAAATGAAGAGAAGCAACTCGATCCAAATGCGATCGCCAAATCCTAAGGCTGAAAGCTATCGAATCTACACCTACTACAGATTATCTGAAAACCCCAACTCTAGACTGCCCGTGTGGGAAAATAGTGGGCACCCAGAGTTTAGGAAAGGAACGATAAACTCCAGGTCAGTCATGGGACTGGTATGAGCAAACAAAAACATTTGGTCTTTTAAAACAAACAAAAGAATTTAAATTTGAAATCCGCAATGCTTTTTTGAAAATGAAACCACCATAAGGCCTCCCGCCACACACACAATGCAAACGCAGAATTGGAGGAGATTTCTCCTTATGATAGTCAAATATGCTTGATACGAGAAAATTCTTTGATATTATTATAATAAGTGCAAAGTGTAGAAAATCATTTCGAAAGTAGAATATAAATCCTAGCCAGCATAGACATTCCGAACTATGCCTACTATAGCTACCATTTAAACAGTGGTGACCACCATAAGTAAATGGCAGGTTCTACAACTAAAACCGTACAAGGCACGTATTGGATGAATGGATTTCCAACAAATGGTCAGGCTAAGGAACTTCCTACTGCCACATGGGATCGCCTCTGGTGGGAGGTCCCGAGAAACTAACGTTACGGTTAGCTCTCTGCCAACACAAGGCCGGGTTACCTCTGTAACTAGGTAACTACTACACGAATATGCCATCCCCCGGTCCTTTGGGACCTTTATCCGAGCGCTCGCAACAACCACAAAGTATCACAAAGTAATAGATCTGCAGTATCCACATGAGTAAGTATCTGGGCTCCATACCATGATACCACCCTTTACCAGAAGGGAATGACACAACCTAAAGGGCGCGACCCTCATAACCTTGCCGCATCTTTCCTGTTTCGACCATTTCCGGGGTGTGAGGTCCTGATGCAGTTTCGTCCACAAAGCTACGCTTTGTGCAACAAAGCCATGCTTTGGGTCAACAGATGACCAAAGCAATGATCACAAAGATAAATGATCAAACAAATGATCATATCACAAATGATCAACCAATGATCATCACACAGCAGCACTCAGCATGCCACATTACCAAATTGGGAATATCACTGATAAATATCAACTACATAACCTATGAGCTCGTACGTCTCAGAGAAGGGTGTTAAGCTAAGAGAATAAATTCTCCGCCACCAAGCAGAAATGTATTTGATAGAGATCAGTTAACATCTCAAAGTGTAATGTCGGACATACAACCATACAAGTCTGTTCCGGGTTCGAACAGAACCGAAGGCACTTCCGAAGAAGCCCTTGCAAATTCGGATAATCCCTAATCACGTCCGGACTTCCCATCACATATGAAGATCTCTATACCGGGGATCAGCCAGTGCAGAGACAATCGATGAGTTACCCTTTTGTTTTCGGAAATATCCGGTCTTCACCACCGGTCTTCAATTGCTATCCATAACGTCGTATCACTATTCGGAATGGGCTATATGACACTAGGTCCTCTCCCGGCTAAACCGAATAATGAGCGCCATATTTTAAAACATATGGATATGGGATTTTAGTTAAGTCACAACTTATAAAATCCAAAACTTTTCTTTCAAATGGTTAAACAAATTACCATTTTAAATCTTTAAACAAAAAGATTTATTTCACAAAGTTTCACCTAGTTTCACAAAGATCTATTCATAGATTCAAAACAACTTCCATTCCAATTGGATTAACTCAATAAATCTTTAAATTAAAGATTTAATTTATAGCTTTCAAAAACCCGTTCCAAAGATTTATTTATAACTTGGAATACCATTTTCATTTCAAAACTTGAATTCCTTTTAACATACATTGGAAATCCATTTCTTATATGAAAGCTTCTATTATTTGAAAACGACAGTTTTCGTTTCAGAAAAGTCCGATTTATACAAGTTGGAATCTTGGGTTAATTCTAAATTTCAAAACATCACCTTTTAAAATGGTTTAAAAACCCCATATAAACCCATTTATAAGTTGGATAACTTTTTAAAACCCTAGTTTCCAAATCATAGAATTCAATTCAATTATTGAATTCAAATTTTAAATCAAATTATTTAAAATTTCAAAACTCAATCGAGTTATTCAAAATAACTTTTATTTTTGAAATCCATTTTTTTTTTCAAAAACTTCAATTCTAATTCCAAAACTATTTTGGATTCTAAAATTCAAATTTTAAAACAATTTCAAAATCTGTGACTTAACCCATTTCCACGTGCAATCCATATTTGTGTGTGTATAAGTGTGGTCCAGGGGTTCAACACAATAGTGCACAACATCATCATCACAGATTCAATCATAAAGATAAGCGGTATAACCCATAACGCTTATCTATATTCATAGATTCATAGATAAAGTAAATTATCAATCACAAAAATTCACTAATATGATTCGATGTGGGTTTCGGATAACCAGCTGGGATCCGACTCCCTGTCGCATCGAAACTCAAATGTCGTTTTACGGGTCAAAGGGTTTCATATTCATACAACAGTATATTCATCACAAATATAGCAAATCAGCACAAAGTATCACATAGCATCACATCACATATCAAATATATCAATCCATCACACAACATTCAATAACAATCAGCATCTACAATTAAGATGAATAAACTGGGTGGTTTTAAATTTATTACCTGCATGATTACTTTCATTTATTATTCCTAATTAATTAACTATCCATATTTATTCAATTAATAAATCTTCAATTATTAATTTAAAATCTAATATCATTCAATTAATGATTTCTTAATTACAAATTAATTATTCTAAGAAAAATTAATCTTAAACTTTAATTAATCAAATTAAAACCCTTAATTACTTTAATTAATTATCCACTTCATTAATTAATTAATTATATTAATTATCCATTTGTACTACCTTAATAATTAAATGAATTACAAATCATTATACTTTTCTTTATCTTTAGATAAACATTCCTTATTTAAATTATGCATTTAAAAACAAAATGTTTTTAAATTTACATTAAATTCCATTTAACATTTTCTTTAAACTCAACATAGTATTCGTCAACACGAACCCGACGTAATTTGTTTCGTGCAAAACGGACCTTGTATGAAAAAGTTACACAGTTTTAAAGTTTGAACGATTTGATATAAATAAAATTTACAACTTTTATTTTAATTTAAAACCCTACAATCAATCACTACCGTTCGTTTCCCTCAAGCAGATCCTGGCCGTCGCTCCCCCTTTCTTCTTCCAGCTTCGAACGCTAAGATAACCCATAGGCCGCCACTTCTCCTTCAATTTTCGCGGCCTATTCTCTCCACTTGACGACGATCAGCAAGTGCCACGATGAAGCTCCCCCTCACCTCTACCTTCGAGCACCAAGACGTTGGTTGCTCCTTGGTCTTGAATTTCGTGCACGATAAGGGGACGAACGCGAGCAGATATCTCCCCGTACAACACTCGAAATCCCATCATCACCGTGGATGGGAAGCTCTCGTGATCCTCTACAAGCTCCTAGTTGAAAGTATTTGCTAATTCTTTACGTATTGAGAGAGATTAGGAGGTGAAGATAATAAATTTTCGGCCATTAAAGTTACAACTGGCGGCTAGGTCAAGAAACCCTAGTTTCTTTGCAAATTAGAAATTGTGACGTCCTTATATAGAAAATTACGCGACACTATTCACCCGAAATTTTTTCAAACTCCAAACGCAGCGTACCGCCTGGCGTTTATAATGTTTTAACCCTATTCTGGATGCGATGGAATATATATCAAGAGCCAATTCGATCAAATTTGAAAGGTAGGTTTTTTTGAATCGACAATTTAAATTCAAAATTCACTCAAATCGATTTCTACGCGTTTTAGCGTGCCCCGGACTAACCTTAAATCCGATTGACATGAAATTTGAAACCATACAATAATATAACATTACGGATCCGATGAAACTGGTTTCTTCGAAATCCGACACTGTTTGAAAAATGGCTATTTTTACTCGTCAATTAAATATTAAAATAATCAATCTCTACAAATAAACTTTTAATTCGATTCTAAAAGTTCTATAACATCATTCTAACCCCAATATGATATAATATAACTTTACAAATCCATTTTAATCATTTTAAACCCTAATTCCAATTATTTCTGTAATTTAACATATTAAATTATCGATTGAATTATCCAATTAAACCCAAATATTCGAATTAAAATTTATTCAGCTTACAAATTTTACTTATTAATAATTAAAATCAATCAAATATATGAATTTCAATTGACAGAAATTCTGGGTCGTTACAAACTTCCCCCCTTAAAAGAATTTCGTCCTCGAAATTACCAAGTAAGAAAAAGTTACAGAATCCATTAATTTTTCGAAAACAAATCGTTCAATATTAGATTTCAAAATCATTTAAATAGTTTAAATTTTCCAAAATTCAATAATTAAACTTCTTACAATAATTTTACTAAGTTTTCAAATCATACTTAGTTATCTTTTCAGAATTTTTCCAATTTTCTCAAAAATATTCTAACGCCTTAAATTTTCAGAAAAAATCTCCATAGTCTCCTTTGCGCGGTTCGATCCGAAAAAAATGGCAATATATATATATATATATATCACAAATATACATCTCATCAAGTAATGAGGCATCCCGTAGGGAAAAAAGTGTAAAAGTACGATATGTAATCCGAGATATGTACCTTATATGTTATTAGCGAGCATATACCGCTAATGTAGCGCGAAAGCGAGATCCAAATGCGAAGCAATGCGCAATCCGCACCTACTAAACACTCAACAAACAAATGAGAACATGTATATATGAAAGTAATATCAATATACAACCTATACCAACAACTATATATGTCAATACAACAAATGCAACAAAAGCAATAAATTCAACCATCAACCAACCATCATCCAATTAACATCCATAACCAAATCAATATTCATGCACTTCTCATTAATATTCAATGAATTGGTTTTCCAATTTAAATCACATTTTATTTATTAATATTTGATGTTTTTGCTAACATTCATTTATCCATATTCAATTAGTTTACATTCACTAATTCACATTCAAGTTGGTTCGCTTCCATATCAAATTCAAATTCTATTTAAGATTTACTTACTTACAATTTGATTTCAATTACTTTAGCTTTCAATTTCTTTAATTCAATTTCATATGGATTTTTATTCAATCAACTAATAGTCAATCTAACAACCAATGTATATCCAATACAACTAAATTCATTTACTTTGCTTATATTCAATTTGGTTCATCACTTTTAATTAGCTTTAATAAATTAACACTTACATCCATTATTTCATATCAATTTATTTACATTCAATTGATTTACATTCAATTCATTCATTAATTCCATTTCTAATTCATTTAACCACAAAAGTTGAATTTCATTACATAACTTAAGTTCATATTCATCACTTCACTTTATTAATTTACTTCGGTACCAAAGTCAACTTCATTCAACATTCCTTAAGTTATATTCCATTTAAACATCATTTGTTTAACTAAACTTAAATTTCCAAATCCAATTCAGATTTCGATTCTAAAGTAAATTCTATTTTACCTTTATTTACAACTCATATTTATACATATATTCATATAGTTTCACTTTTCTTATATAAGATTATTTCACAATTGCAAATCATAATAATTAAAATTCCATACTTAATAATTCATTTACTTTTACAATAATTCTTTTACAATATGTTTTATTTAACTAATTCAAACATCCTTTTAATTAACTTATATATATTCTTATATTTTCAACGATCAAACAATCAATTTATATACACATTAATAATTCTGAAAAATTAACCCCTTTATATATAAAATATAATCAACTTTATATTCAATAACAAATACGCTATCGTTGCTATTATTACACTCACACACATTCTAGAGTACTGCTGATTCTATCTCTAATGAGTAATTCCCAACAGAGCCAAGGTTGTCACTTAACCATAGGCTCTGATACCAAATGTGAGGATAACGATTATTCGACTCACGAAGGCCGACATCAATACATCCACTGTATCAACTGCCGAGCAATCAAAGGCCGGAAAACCGTGCCCTTAGGGTTAAAGAAGAGGTAGAAAATAGAAGAAGAAAGAAAGATGAAAAGGCAACAGAAACAATATCAGAATCTCACAATTGCAGCGGAACAAATGTAATAGATAAATGAATAATCATTTTAAACAAGGAACTATCTCAGTTATTACATTACATCACATTACTTTACATTATACAATCAGAGTGTACAACAACAAACAGTGGAAAAGAAATACTATATACTAGTTGATACGTCTTGCCATCCAGCTTGCCTCCAAATCTCTACAGCAACTCCTGAATTCCTGAATATCCTGATAACCTGACTCTAGACTGCCCGTGTAGAAATTGGTGGGCACCCAGAGTTTAGGAAGAGAACAATAAACTCCAAGTCAGTCATGGAACTGGTGTGAGAACTTAAAACAGTTTATCTTTAAAAATAAACAAAGAAATATGTTAAAATAGATTCGCAATGCTTTTGAAAATGAGACCACCATAAGGCCTCCCGCACACACACACAAAGCAAATGCAGAATCGGAGGAGATTTCTCCTTATGATATTCAAACATGCTTGATACGAGAAATTTTCTTTGATATTATTATTATAAGTGCAAGGTGTAGGAAAAACATTTCGAAAGTAATGATATAAATCTTAGCCAGCATAGACATTCCGCACTTATTCCTACTATAGCTACCATGTTCAATAGCAGGTTACCGCCACATTCCATGGCAGGTTATACAACTAAAACCGTACAGTGCTTGTATTGTTTCTTTGGATTTCCAACAAATGGTCAGGCCAAGGAACTTCCCATTGCCACATGGAAACGCCTCTGGACGGATGTCCCGAGAACCTAACCGGATCTCTGCCAACACAAGGCCGGATTACCCCTAACTGGGTAACTACTAACACGAGTATGTCATCCCCCAATCGTAAACGACCTTTATCCGGGGCCCCAGCAAAAATCACAAAGTAATATATATATATATATATATATATATATATATATATATATATATATATATATATATATCTGCGATATCAACATAAGTTAAGTATTTGAGCTCCAGACCATGATACCACTTCTATCCAGAAGGAAATGCACACACCCTAAAGGGCGCTACCCTTTATAACCTTGCCGCATCTTTCCTGTTTTGACCATTTCGGGGTGAGAGGTTCGACGAAGTCTCGTCCACAAAGCTACGCTTTTCACAAAGTTATGCTTCGATCACCAACACTCAGCATGCCACATTACCAATTGGGAATATATCACTGATAACCTTCAACTACAAAACCTTTGAGCTCGTACGTCTCTGAGAAGGGTGTTAAGCTAAAAGAATAAATTCTCCGCCACCAACAGAAAAGCATTTGAAAGAAATCTGCTTTATATCTCAATTGTAATGTCAAACATACAATCCATTCAAGTCTATTCTGGGTTCGAACAGAACCGAAGGCACTTCCAAAGAAGCCCTTGCAATCCGGGTATTCACAATCCCGATCGGGCATCCAATCACTTAGGGAATCTCTATACCGACGCGACTCGGTGCAGAGACAATCAACGAGTTATCCTCTCGTTCTCGAAAATACCTGGTCTTCACCACCTGTCTTCAAATGCTATCCGTAACGTCGTATCACTATTCGGAATGGGATTTATGACACAAAGGTCCTCTCCTGGCTAAACCGAATAACGAGCGCTTATTTTTTTTTTAAATAAGTGTAGCATCCAAATTTAAGTAAATCACATCCAATACCCATTTAAAGGTAAATATTGATTGTCGGTTATTTAACTATCAAATCAAACCAACAAATATTCAGCACCATAACAATCACTAGGCCCTTTTTATTAATCTTCTATAAATTAAATAACTTGCCAAATATTCAATTCAATTTATCTTTGAAAAGATATGTTCTCTAAACCCTTTCAATATCTACATTGGAAAACATTTCCAAATACTTATTTAACAATAAGTAATTCACAAGTCCATTTATTTTCAATACTTAGAAAATATTCGATATACTTAAAACACGATTAAGTATATATTTTATTCTTTTAAGGAAAACATTCTCTTAAACACATTTATTTTAGTCAAAACGAATGTTGCGTAAAATACCGTTACGACAACCCAAAATCACTAGTATAGGGATTCGAAATTAAGATAGATATATAAATCCCAATACTACATAAAACATTTCCTTTCGAAAATCATTTACTATAACAACAGTGTTATAGTCCACCATTTCCTTTTTTCTCGACAACGTCTATTTCAACAATGAATGTTGAAATCTATGGTTTCAACACTTATACATTTTAAAACAACATCAAATCGTTTTAATTCTATTTAAATATCACTTCCCCAGAACATTTATTTAATATATTATTCATTTGTTTTAAATTGTGAATATATCTCCTTTTATAAGCCATAATAATTAACTTATCAAATAAGTCGATTTCTGATTTATAAAACAATGTTTATAAATTCCATTTATATTTTATAACAACTTCAACTTATAAAATCACTTTAGTTAACAAATTCTATTTATATCTCATTTAAATGCCAAAATCCAATTTATAAGTAAATTACTTATAAATCTTTTATTTTACAAAATCTAGTCATTTTACAACTTTACAATTTATAAATTTATAAATTCCATTCACTTATGAAATCCATTTATACTTCATTTCAACACTTATAAAAGCTCATTTTATAATTCCAATATTTTAATTTATAAATATCAATTTTATAATTCTTTTATATAAACCGTTTATAATAATTTCAAAAATCCCAATTTTAAACTATTTTATAAAATTCATCACTCCATATTTCAAAAATCACATTTTAACTATATTTCTCAAAAATCACAAATTTTTATAACATAAAAATTATAACGTTTATTTATTCAAAATGAATCAACTTCCAAAATTTAATAAAACGTATACTTTCAAAAATTACTTTAAGATCCTTTTAAATTTTCCAAAATAAGCCTAATGCTGCAACAACACTAAATATAACAAATCACGGCATCTAAAACATCATATATCATATGATAACAGAATATATCACAGTATCTGTAAATAAATCAATACTGTTGAGGAATCCAGTTGGATCCCTCTAACCTGTTTCCCTGCACCCACAAATGTTAGCACAATACCAATTACGTGTCAATACGGAATATCGCGGTATATAGGATTTATAAAATATTATCCGCTATTATGCGGCACAATAGGGTCTCATCCGTTACATAATGCGGGAAAATCAACTCCAAGTACATATATAATACCAATTCCATTCAGGTTGGAATTATCGCGGTATATGTTTTAAATAAATAACATCCGCTTAATATACGGCGTATAGGGTCTATTACTATACAATAGATAATAGTTTATCACTCAAACAAACAATCAAGCAATTTTAAATTTAACTATTCAAAATTTAAATCGAAACAATTTCGATTGAGTGAGAAGTTCTCACCTTGGTTCAATAACAGTTTCAGCGTTTATTTCGAATAAAATTAAACGTGCGTTTAATTTTACCCAAAATTTTCACTAGCTCCAATCGATTCAAGTCTAGCTCCATATCATAGTGTTCGTCAATATGAACCCGACGCAATTCGTTTCGTGTGAAACGGACCTCGTATGAAAAAGTTACACAGTTTTAAAGTTTGAACGATTTTATATAAATAAAATTTACAACTTTTATTTTAATTTAAAACCCTACAATCAATCACTACCGTTCGTTTCCCTCAAGCAGATCTCGGCCATCGCTCCATCCCCCTCACCCCCCCCCCCAACTTTCTTCTTTCAGGTTTGAACGCTAAGATAAACCATAGGCCGCCACTTCTCCTTCAATTTTCGCGGCCTATTCTCTCAACTTGACGACGATCAGCAAGTGCCACGTTGAAGCTCCCCCTCACCTCTACCTTCGGGAACCAAGACGTTGAACTCGGCAGCTCCTTGGTCTTGAATTTCGTGCGTGACTTGGTGTCGAACGCGAGCAAATATCTCCCCGTACAACGCTCGAAATCCCATCATCACCGTATGGATGGGAAGCTCTCGCGATCCTCTACAAGTTCCTAGTTGAAAGTATTTGCTAATTCTTTACGGATTGAGAGAGATTAAGAGGAGAAGTTAAGAAGTTTTCAGCCATTAAAGTTATAACTGGCGGCTAGGTCAAGAAACCTTAGTTTCTTTGCAAATTAGAAATTGTGACGTCCGTATATAGAAAATTACGCGACACTATTCACACGAAATTTTTCCGAACTCCAAACGAAGCGTGCCGCCTGGCATTTATAATGTTTTACCCCTATTCTGAATGAAATGGAATATATATCGGGAGCCAATTAGATCAAATTTGAAAGATATGTTTTTTTGAATCGACTATTTAAATTCAAAATTCACTCGTATCGATTTCTACGCGTTCTAGCCTGCCCCGGACAAACCGTAAATCCGATTGACATGAAATTTGAAACCATACAATAATATAACATTACAGATCCGATGAAACTAGTTTCGTCAAAATCCGAGACTGTTTGAAAAATGGCTATTTTTACTCCTCAATTAAATATTAAAATAATCAATTTCTACAAATTAACTTTTAATTCGATTTTAAAAGTTCTATAACATCATTCTAACCTCAATATGATATAATATAACTTTACAAATCAATTTTAATCATTTTAAACCCAAATTCCAACTATTTCTTTAATTTAACATATTAAATTATCGATTTAATTATCCAATTAAACCCAGATATTCGAATTAAAATTTATTCAGCTTGCAAATTTTACTTATTAATATTTAAAATCAATCAAATATATGAATTTCAATTGACATAAATTCTGGGTCGTTACATATATAATTTATTAATATTCGAACAAATCGAACAACCCAATTACCATTAAACTATTTTATTTAATCTAATAATTTATTTTAAACCAATTTCCCTTTAATAAATTTCTAGTAACTAAAATAATTAATTAGGTTAATTAAACAAGTTAACGCATTATTAGTAAATAATAAAAATGTGTATACGTATATTTATTTTCCGTTTGAACTATATATATATATATATATATATATATATATATATATATGTATGTATGTATGTATGTATGTATGTATGTTTGTAAATAAATTATAGGCTTCAAAAATCTACCTTTGTATAAACTTCAATAGTTTCGAATCCTTTTTTTACAGTAATAACCTCTGGTTAGGGAATAAAGATCACGGATTTAATTAAAGATTTAAACTAGAAAAATGTTTAAAATGATAAGTTGACATAAGCTGTTTTTCTCTATACATATTAACTAAATTAAAAAGACTATACCTTACCGCTGCACGCGAACACCATCTGTAACGAAACGAATTTTGCCCGCTCGAAAATCGACATCCATACTTCAAATCGTATTCGAATGCCGGAGATTCAACCGTTCAAATCCGATTCGCCGGAGCTTATAACAACATTAAGTAAATAACACAGCGGAAGAAAAAAAAAAGAATAATACATTGATATACAACACTGATACAACAGAGTGATACAATGAATATCAATATACATTAGAGATACGAGAAAATAGCAGCGGAAAAGAAAATGATAACACCAGCAGCGGAACAATATAACTCTAAGATAGTCTTCAAGGAAGAACTCCAAAAACTGCAACTCCATTTGCAAGAACCAATCCAGCAATAGCTCGAACTCCCCATAACAATGCACCAAGCTAGGCAAGACTGGTGCGAACCAAAGACTGAACTAACTCCAGATAATTCACTGAACCTAACTATCTGAAAAACCCAACTCTAGACTGCTCGTGTAGAAAATAATGAGCACCCAGAGTTTAGGAAAGAAACAATAAACTCCGGATCAGTCATGGGACTGGTGTGAGCAACAAAAACAGTTTATCTTTAAAAACAATCAACAAGAGAATTTTAAAGTAAATTCGCAATGCTTTTTGAAAATGAAACTACCATAAGACCTCCCACCACACACACAATGCAAACGCAGACTTGGAGGAGATTTCTTCTTATGATAGTCAAACATGCTTAATACGCAGAAAATTTCTTTGATATTATTATTATAAGTGCACGGTGTAGAAAAGCATTTCGAAAGTAGAATATAAATCTTAGCCAGCATAGACATTTCGAACTATGCCTACTATAGCTACCATCCAAACAGTGGGGCGCCACCATAAGTGAATGGCAGGTTCTACAACTAAAACCGTACAAGGCTCGTATTGTTTCTTTGGATTTCCAACAAATGGTCAGGCCAAGGAACTTCCCATTGCCACATGGAAACGCCTCTGGATGGACGTCCCCGAGAACCTAACCGGATCTCTGCCAACACAAGGCCGGGTTACCCCTAACTGGGTAACTACTGACACGAGTATGCCATCTCCCGGTCGTAACCAACCTTTATCCGGGATCCCGATAACCAACAACCACAAAGTAATAAATTTGCAGTAACCACATAGGTTAAGTATCTGGGCTCCATACCATGATACCACCTCTATCCAGAAGGAAATGGACATACCCTAAAGGGGCGCTACCCCCTAATAACCTTGCCGCATCTTTCCTGTTTTGACCATTCCGGGGTGTGAGGCTCGACGAGGTCACGTCCACAAAGTTACGCTTTGGTACAAAGCCATACTTTGGGTCAACAAATGATCAAAGTAATGATCACAAAGATAAATGATCAAACAAATGATCATATCACAAATGATCAAACAATGATCATTTCACAGCAACACTTAGCATGTCACATTACCAAATTGGGAATATATCGCTGATAACCTTCAACTACATAACCTCTGAGCTCGTACGTCTCAGAGAAGGGTGTTAAGCTAAAAGAATAAATTCTCCGCCACCCACAGAAATGTATTTGAAAGAAATCTTCTTTATATCTCAAAGTGTAATGTCAGACACACAATCCATACAAGTCTGTTCCGGGTTCGAACAGAACCGAAGGCACTTCTTACGAAGCCCTTGCAATCCGGATATTCACAATCCCGATCGGACTTCCCATCACTTAGGGAGTCTCTATACTGACGCGACTCAGTGCAGAGACAATCGATAGGTCATCCTATCGCTCTCGCAAATACCCGGTCTTCATCACCGGTCTTCAAATGCTATCCATAACGACGTATCACATAATCGGAATGGGTTATACGACACAAAGGTCCTTTCCCGGCTAAACCGAATAGTGAGCGAAACATTTAAAACATATGGATATTGGATCTCAATTAAGTCACACTTAATAATTCAAAAATTTCTTTCAAATGGTTTAAACCAATTACCATTTCAAATCTTTTAAACAAAAGATTTATTTCATAAAGTTCGCCTACTTTCACAAATATTCATTCCCGAATTTCAAAACAATTCCGTTTGAAAAAGCTTAATTCGTTTAAATCTTTAAATCAAAGATTTGTCTCATAGTTTTCAAATCGTTCCAAAATATTCATTTTTCAAAATTCGTTTTCGAATATCCATCTATAACTTGGAAAACTATCTTAGTTTAAACTTGAAATCCCTTTCAATAAGATTTGAAACCGCAGCTTTTTATCATTTAGAAACAACAGTTTTATTTTTGGAAAAACTCGATTTCACTTATACAAGTTACAATCTTTGGTTTAAATTTTAATTCCCAAAACAATACTTAAAAGTGGTTTATCCCATATATAACCAATATAACATCTTTAATTCCTAATTTCAAATCATAGAATTCAGTTCCTAATTTTGAATTCAAATTTAAATCAAATTATTTAAATTTCAAAACTTAATCAAGTAAATTAAAAATAAATTTTAACTTGAAATTCCATTCCAAAAGCTTTTCACTTTTATTCCGATTCCATTTCCAAAACATTTGAATTTAAAAATTCAAATTCAAAACTATTTAAAAAATCTGTGACTTAACTGATTTTCTCGTGAAATCCATATTTGTGTGTGTATGGTGTGGTCCAGGGGTTTAACACAATAGTGCAACATCATTCAATCATCACAGATCAAATACAACAATATATTCGATAAGCGATATAAATTATAACGCTTATCTTTCATACATAGATTCGCAGATAATACACAAATGCACATAAATAAATGAGTAAATTTCACACGGCTCAATTCACAAAACAAGATATTACAGATCAGATAGGACAATCAATTCAAGGCATCACATATAATATGATCATTCATAAGTAAGGTCAAGCATTCAATAATCATTAATAAATAGGATTAATTAATTGTTTAATCCTAATCAATTCAAGTTATTTCCAAGTAAATTAATTATTTATGAATTAATTATCAAATTCTGACTAATTAATTACAAATCATTTGATATAAATTAATTTATCAACCACCTTAATGAATCATATTAATTAATTAATCATATTAATTAAATTTATCTTTAAACCAATGACATAATTAATTAACCAATTAAGTAATTATTTTAAGAAATTAAACCTTAATTAATAAAGTTAAACTTACGATTACTAATTAAATTGATACAAAACATTAAGCATCCATTCTAATTAATTTAATAATTAATGTATTTCAAATCATCCGATCTTTATTGAATTTAAGGTGAACTCATTCTTAGTAGTAATTTTAAATATCATTTGCAAATATGTTTGAAACCTTTTAATTTCAACTTACCTTTTTAAATTTCATTTTAAACCCAAGATTTAAAATGGACCCTCATTTATCTTTAGTAAAGTTTAAAACTAATTTAAAAATCCTTTAAATTACTTGTTGAAATAATATTTTATTATAAAGAAATTTTATAGGAGTTAAATCAAATTTATTTATTAAATTCGCATATTAAAGGAACTTTAACATTTAAACTTATTTATACCTTTAAATTTATAAGACTTAATTTAATTCCAAATCTGGAATTCAAATTTTTAACTCAGGTCCAGGTTACAAAATCTGTTTTAACTCATTTTCTTATAATTCCAAATACCATTTTTTTATACAATTTCTCATAAATATATTCACTTTTAAAATACCTTTAAATTATTAAAACAATTTGACAACAACAAAAGAAAACTTTATTCATTTTCCAACTAAGATTTAAATTTAATTTGAATCTATATTTAAACTTTGATTTAAAACTCAAATTAAACCTTGATTTATAATTTTAAATATTTTCTATAATACGGCCCATCAACATAACCGACCCACAAAACAAACTCAGGCCCAACTTTTCTTCCCTCTCTTCCTCCTTTTCACCTAACTCCCATCACGTTTTCCAGGCAAAACAACCGTGCACGCGAATGCACGTATACGTGCACCACTGGAATCGCCACCTCCGGTTGAACTGCTAGTCGCCAACACGTCCCCGATGATGCTCTCGAATCTCTCGATCACTCAAAAGCTCGAACAAAACACGAGTTCGAAATCTCGTCCTCAAACCCAAAAACTGGAACCAAACAAATCAGAAAAAAAACGCCAAAGCCCTCGCCATTGACCACCGGAGGTCACGCGACCTCGACCCAAATTTCGCCGCACCTCAATACGTCGCCCTCCCCCATCGCGATTTGCTCCAGCGTCCTTACGGCGGCATATTTAGCTTGAAAACACTGTCTATATAAACATGCAACCAAACCCTATTTTAACCCCGTAATATCAATTTCATCATTGATAAATTAAATCCATATTTTTCCCATAATATATAACACTCGAGCTACCTTCAACGCAAATATCGAAGCCCATTATTTCCTCGTTCATCAGAGACTGCTCGGTTTATGTTTTCCCTTCAACTAGCTATTTCTCTTGAAATTCAAGCTTAAAAATCTTGAAACTTGTATTAAAATTTCTCATTTTGGAATTCGAATATGACTACGTAGTCAAAGTCCAATTTTAAAATCATCAAATTTTGGACATATATAAGATTTCACTGTAATTTTTCCCAATTGTAAACCATTTATACAATAATTATACTCGGAGCTATTTTTAAACTTGGCTTTACATAGGTAGGATCATCTTTCATTTAGAGAACGATCCCTGATATTATCAAACTAGTATAATATTGGATTTTCTGACATGTTTTTTTTTCAAAAGAACTTTAAAAAAGAAAAAAATAATAAAGGTTACGTATATATCCAGGTGCGTGCATACATCATACTTTCAACAGTTCAACAATATAAATACACAACTATACTTCACACTACAATATTTAACACAGCAATGACTTGCAACCAAATTATATTTAAAGTTTAAAGGTGAAGTTACTCACAGACTCTCAAGCATTGGATTCTAAGAAATAGTTTTAAAAATTAAAGTTGCTCACCTGAGTCTGGAAGCAGAGAACAGTGTTGCTTGCAACAGGCTTTGAGAAATTTGTTTGAATGCTTTTAACTTGTTTTTTTTTTAGATAACTCAGGCTCTTCTTTTGATTTTCCAGGAACAGAAAATTTCCTTTGCTGATGAAGTTAAATTCTTTGCAAGCTTGATGCTTTGTCACAGCTTGAAAATGTTTATAGAATTTGACAAAAAAATGTTTTTCGAGTGCGCTTAGTTTTGTTTGAATGAAAGTAACTGAGATGAACGAACTAAGGAGAGCTTGATATATGGAAAATGAAGCTAAAATGAAACTTCCTGGATATGCTTTTGTACAGGGTTACTATTTGCATAGAGTATTATATTCAAGTTTGTACAGGTTGATTCCTTTACTTGCTTGCATTTCGGCTGATGGGTATCTATATTGTATGCTAAGATGTACAGGGTGATGGTATTATATTGTGTTTGTACAATAGTTTATATTTTATATAAAAATGTGGACATGCATACTTTCATTTGGGGGCTGATGGATATTTGCATTAATTGCCTTGTACCATGCTTATATTTTTCTTTCCTCTTTAGTTCGGCTGTTCAAAGATTTGAGACAGTGGTGGCTGAGATGGTATTATAGATATGGTGCAAGTACTGTTTATTTTTATAAAGCATGTCTGTACCTCACTATTCTTGAATATATTTGCTTTGTTATTGTTTATGCATATCATTTCTTTACTTTATACAACCTGACTTGGTTTGCTTCAGCCAACATATATAGTTTTGTTTCTAGTTTAGTTTGTTTGTACATATATTTTGTATTCTATAAACTTATGCCCAACTTTTTTTTTTAATTTATACTTTATTTTGTACCTCTAGTATGCAGTTTATTTTAAATCCAATATATACATATATATTCACATATATACAAATTTTCAAATTCATACGACTTAATATATTTTCTATTTGGATCGGGGAAACTTGCTGCTATTTATAATCAATTTTACAATTTTAATTCAAAAAAAATTCATTTAAATTATCAATTTAAATTCACAAAAATCCGGGGTCGTTACAAACTTCCCCCCTTAAAATAATTTCGTCCTCGAAATTCGCAGGCACGAAAACAACACAGAGATAGATAGATTCGATCTCCTATAATTCCTCAAACACAAGGTATGGATTCTAAATCCAAGTCAGAATATCTCAAAATATATACCAATTTGTCCCTCTTCGGACTTCGATCAACCCATGAAATTACAATAGAATTTCAATTTTGGTTTTAACCAAAATCGTTTTATTGATACAATTCAATTTTGCCTTCATATTCTATTAATCAATTTAACTCAAATTAAAATTTCAAATTTCAAATTCATATTCATTAAGGCTTAAAATCAAAAACTGATAGGAAACCGATGAAGATACGAAGTAAGAATTCTTTACAACGATTCGTAGGGCCATCATCACACTGAACTCCTTCTTGTAGCTGATACGAAGAAATAAAAAGAATTTGGAAACGAATCAAAGGAAATTGATGAGAAAGTTATTTCCACTGTTACAGGGTATTGACCTTTTATAGTGATATTTCCCTGTCCCCTATCTCGTTCTCTTCTTGCACTCATACTCACTATCAATGGATAGCAAGAGAATTTACTGAGGCATTCGAACGGATATCTTAGGGATTTACTCATTCTAGGGATACTTCACCCTATCTCTAATGAGCTACTTAATGTGTTACACTCCTGAGCTAAAGTTTAACCTTAGCTCTGATACCACTTGTAACGAAACGAATTTTGCCCACTCGAAAATCGACATCCATACTTCAAATCGTATTCGAATGCCGGAGATTCAACCGTTCAAATCTGATTCGCCGGAGCTTATAACAACATTAAGTAAATAACACAGCGGAAAAAAAAAGAAAGAATAATACATTGATATACAACACTGATACAACAGAGTGATACAATGAATATCAATATACATTGGAGATACGAGAAAATAGCAGCGGAAAAGAAAATGATAACACCAGCAGCGGAACAATATAACTCTAAGATAGTCTTCAAGGAAGAACTCCAAAAACTGCAACTCCATTTCCAAGAACCAATCCAGCAATAGCTCGAACTCCCCATAACAATGCACCAAGCTAGGCAAGACTGGTGCGAACCAAAGACTGAACTAACTCCAGATAATTCACTGAACCTAACTATCTGAAAAACCCAACTCTAGACTGCTCGTGTAGAAAATAATGAGCACCCAGAGTTTAGGAAAGAAACAATAAACTCCGGATCAGTCATGGGACTGGTGTGAGCAACAAAAACAGTTTATCTTTAAAAACAATCAACAAGAGAATTTTAAAGTAAATTCGCAATGCTTTTTGAAAATGAAACTACCATAAGACCTCCCACCACACACACAATGCAAACGCAGACTTGGAGGAGATTTCTTCTTATGATAGTCAAACATGCTTAATACGCAGAAAATTTCTTTGATATTATTATTATAAGTGCACGGTGTAGAAAAGCATTTCGAAAGTAGAATATAAATCTTAGCCAGCATAGACATTTCGAACAATGCGTACTATAGCTACCATCCAAACAGTGGGGCGCCACCATAAGTGAATGGCAGGTTCTACAACTAAAACCGTACAAGGCTCGTATTGTTTCTTTGGATTTCCAACAAATGGTCAGGCCAAGGAACTTCCCATTGCCACATGGAAACGCCTCTGGATGGACGTCCCCGAGAACCTAACCGGATCTCTGCCAACACAAGGCCGGGTTACCCCTAACTGGGTAACTACTGACACGAGTATGCCATCTCCCGGTCGTAACCAACCTTTATCCGGGATCCCGATAACCAACAACCACAAAGTAATAAATTTGCAATAACCACATAGGTTAAGTATCTGGGCTCCATACCATGATACCACCTGTATCCAGAAGGAAATGGACATACCCTAAAGGGGCGCTACCCCCTAATAACCTTGCCGCATCTTTCCTGTTTTGACCATTCCGGGGTGTGAGGCTCGACGAGGTCACGTCCACAAAGTTACGCTTTCGCACAAAGCCATACTTTGGGTCAACAAATGATCAAAGTAATGATCACAAAGATAAATGATCAAACAAATGATCGTATCACAAATGATCAAACAATGATCATTTCACGGCAACACTTAGCATGTCACATTACCAAATTAGGAATATATCGCTGATAACCTTCAACTACATAACCTCTGAGCTCGTACGTCTCAGAGAAGGGTGTTAAGCTAAAAGAATAAATTCTCCGCCACCAACAGAAATGTATTTGAAAGAAATCTGCTTTATATCTCAAAGTGTAATGTCAGACACACAATCCATACAAGTCTGTTCCAGGTTCGAACAGAACCGAAGGCACTTCTTATGAAGCCCTTGCAATCCGGATATTCACAATCCCGATCGGACTTCCCATCACTTAGGGAGTCTCTATACCAGCGCGACTCATAGCAGAGACAATCGATAGGTCATCCTATCGCTCTCGCAAATACCCGGTCTTCATCACCGGTCTTCAAATGCTATCCATAACGACGTATCACATATTAGGAATGGGTTATACGACACAAAGGTCCTTTCCCGGCTAAACCGAATAGTGAGCGAAACATTTAAAACATATGGATATTGGATCTCAATTAAGTCACACTTAATAATTCAAAACTTTCTTTCAAATGGTTTAAACCAATTACCATTTCAAATCTTTTAAACAAAAGATTTATTTCATAAAGTTCGCCTACTTTCACAAATATTCATTCCCGAATTTCAAAACAATTCCGTTTCAAAAAGCTTAATTCGTTTAAATCTTTAAATCAAAGATTTGTCTCATAGTTTTCAAATCGTTCCCAAATATTCATTTTTCAAAATTCGTTTTCGAATATCCATCTATAACTTGGAAAACTATCTTAGTTTAAACTTGAAATCCCTTTCAATAAGATTTGAAACCGCAGCTTTTTATCATTTAGAAACAACAGTTTTATTTTTGGAAAAACTCGATTTCACTTATACAAGTTACAAACTTTGGTTTAAATTTTAATTCCCAAAACAATACTTAAAAGTGGTTTATCCCATATATAACCAATATAACATCTTTAATTCCTAATTTCAAATCATAGAATTCAGTTCCTAATTTTGAATTCAAATTTAAATCAAATTATTTAAATTTCAAAACTTAATCAAGTAAATTAAAAATAAATTTTAACTTGAAATTCCATTCCAAAAGCTTTTCACTTTTATTCCGATTCCATTTCCAAAACATTTGAATTTAAAAATTCAAATTCAAAACTATTTCAAAAATCTATGACTTAACTGGTTTCCTCGTGAAATCCATATTTGTGTGTGTATGGTGTGGTCCAGGGGTTTAACATAATAGTGCAACATCATTCAATCATCACAGATCAAATACAACAATATATTCGATAAGCGATATAAATTATAACGCTTATCTTTCATGCATAGATTCGCAGATAATACACAAATGTACATAAATAAATGAGTAAATTTCACACGACTCAATTCACAGAACAAGATATTACAGATCGGATAGGACAATCAATTCAAGGCATCACATATAATATGATCATTCATAAGTAAGGTCAAGCATTCAATAATCATTTATAAATAGGATTAATTAATTGTTTAATCCTAATCAATTCAAGTTATTTCCAAGTAAATTAATTATTTATGAATTAATTATCAAATTCTGACTAATTAATTATAAATCATTTGATATAAATTAATTTATCAACCACCTTAATGAATCATATTAATTAATTAATCATATTAATTAAATTTATCTTTAAACCAATGACATAATTAATTAACCAATTAAGTAATTATTTTAAGAAATTAAACCTTAATTAATAAAGTTAAACTTACGATTACTAATTAAATTGATACAAAACATTAAGCATCCATTCTAATTAATTTAATAATTAATGTATTCCAAATCATCCGATCTTTATTGAATTTAAGGTGAACTCATTCTTAGTAGTAATTTTAAATATCATTTGCAAATATGTTTGAAACCTTTTAATTTCAACTTACCTTTTTAAATTTCATTTTAAACCCATGATTTAAAATGGACCCTCATTTATCTCTAGTAAAGTTTAAAACTAATTTAAAAATCCTTTAAATTACTTGTTGAAGTAATATTTTATTATAAAGAAATTTTATAGGAGTTAAATCAAATTTATTTATTAAATTCGCATATTAAAGGAACTTTAACATTTAAACTTATTTATACCTTTAAATTTATAAGACTTAATTTAATTCCAAATCTGGAATTCAAATTTTTAACTCAGGTCCAGGTTACAAAATCTGTTTTAACTCATTTTCTTATAATTCCAAATACCATTTTTTTTATACAATTTCTCATAAATATATTCACTTTTAAAATACCTTTAAATTATTAAAACAATTTGACAACAACAAAAGAAAACTTTATTCATTTTCCAGCTAAGATTTAAATTTAACTTGAATCTATATTTAAACATTGATTTAAAAATCAAATTAAACCTTGATTTATAATTTTAAATATTTTCTATAATACGGCCCATCAACATAACTGACCCACAAAACAAACTCAGGCCCAACTTTTCTTCCCTCTCTTCCTCCTTTTCACCTAACTCCCATCACGTTTTCTAGGCAAAACAACCGTGCACGCGAATGCACGTATACGTGCACCACTGGAATCGCCGCCTCCGGTTGAACTGCTGGTCGCCAACACGTCCCCGATGATGCTCTCGAATCTCTCGATCACTCAAAAGCTCGAACAAAACACGAGTTCGAAATCTCGTCCTCAAACCCAAAAACTGGAACCAAACAAATCAGAAAAAAAACGCAAAAGCCCTCCCCATTGACCACCGGAGGTCACGCGACTTCGACCCAAACTTCGCCGCACCTCAATACGTCGCCCTCCCCCATCGCGATTTGCTCCAGCGTGCTTACGGCGGCGTATTTACCTTGAAAACACTGTCTATCTAAACATGTAACCAAACCCTATTTTAACCCCGTAATATCAATTTCATCATTGATAAATTAAATCCATATTTTTCCCATAATATACAACACTCGAGCTACCTTCAACGCAAATATCGAAGCCCATTATTTCCTCGTTCATCAGAGACTGCTCGGTTTATGTTTTCCCTTCAACTAGCTATTTCTCTTGAAATTCAAGCTTAAAAATCTTGAAACTTGTATTAAAATTCCTCATTTTGAAATTCTAATATGACTACGTAGTCAAAGTCCAATTTTAAAATCATCAAATTTTGGACATATATAAGATTTCACTGTAATTTTTCCCAATTGTAAATCATTTATACAATAATTATACTCGGAGCTAATTTTAAACTTGGCTTTACATAGGTAGGATCATCTTTCATTTAGAGAACGATACCTAATATTATCAAACTAATATAATATTGGATTTTCTGACATGTTTTTTTTTCCAAAAGAACTTTAAAAAAGAAAGAAAAAAAACAGAGGTTACATATATATCCAGGTGCGTGCATACATCATACTTTCAGCAGTTCAACAATATAAATACACAACTATACTTCACACTACAATATTTAACACAGCAATGACTTGCAACCAAATTATATTTAAAGTTTAAAGGTGAAGTTACTCACAGACTCTAAAGCATTGGATTCTAAGAAATAGTTTTAAAAATTAAAGTTGCTCACCTGAGTCTGGAAGCAGAGAACAGTGTTGCTTGCAACAGGCTTTGAGAAATTTGTTTGAATGCTTTTAACTTGTTTTTTTTTAGATAACTCAGGCTCTTCTTTTGATTTTCCAGGAACAGAAAATTTCCTTTGCTGATGAAGTTAAATTCTTTGCAAGCTTGATGCTTTGTCACAGCTTGAAAATGTTTATAGAATTTGACAAAAAATGTTTTTCGAGTGCGCTTAGTTTTGTTTGAATGAAAGTAACTGAGATCAACGAACTAAGGAGAGCTTGATATATGGAAAATGAAGCTAAAATGAAACTTCCAGGATATGCTTTTGTACAGGGTTACTATTTGCACAGAGTATTACATTCAAGTTTGTACAGGTTGATTCCTTTACTTGCTTGCATTTCGGCTGATGGGTATCTATATTGTATGCTAAGATGTACAGGGTGATGGTATTATATTGTGTTTGTACAATAGTTTATATTTTTATATAAAAATGTGGACATGCATACTTTCATTTGGGGGCTGATGGATATTTGCATTAATTGCCTTATACCATGCTTATATTTTTCTTTCCTCTTTAGTTCGGCTGTTCAAAGATTTGAGATAGTGGTGGCTGAGATGGTATTATAGATATGGTGCAAGTACTGTTTATTTTTATAAAGCTTGTCTGTACCTCACTATTCTTGAATATATTTTCTTTGTTATTGTTTATGCATATCATTTCTTTACTTTATACAACCTGACTTGGTTTGCTTCAGCCAACATATATAGTTTTGTTTCTAGTTTAGTTTGTTTGTACATATATTTTGTATTCTATAAACTTATGCCTAACTTTTTTTTATTATTTATACTTTATTTTGTACCTCTAGTATGCAGTTTATTTTAAATCCAATATATACATATACATTCACATATATACAAATCTTCAAATTCATATGACTTAATATATTTTCTATTTGGATCGGGGAAACTTGCTGCTATTTATAATCAATTTTACAATTTCAATTCAAAAAAAAATTCATTTAAATTATCATTTTAAATTCATAAAAATCCGGGGTCGTTACACCATCTCAGGCAACCCTGGCCTCGCCGCCATCATTCAAGCAGTAGCGAACACTGCGGAAACCCCCCCCCCCCAATTGACGCCGACCAACCTCGATTCTACGACCCCTCGCCAGCCTAACTGGAAAGCACCGCCTCGACTTGCCGCTATCAAATCCTAGCGACCCCCCTATAAGCGCAAAACCCGTCGCCTCAATTCGCTCTCCCCGTCCTCGCGCAAGCGCGCCCCAGACCGATTATCATGCGCATCAACGTCCTAGCGAAACAGTTCGATCAACTCGAGCGGAACCCTCCAATTCGATTTCAATTTAGTTAGGGCTTCTATTTATTTTTTTTTATTTTTTTATTTTTTTTTGAATCGAGCGAGGCCATTTATTCTTCAGTGAAAATAGAGAATCAAACAGAAAGGAAATGATAAGGGAAAATGAAATCGAATCGATCTGCTTTCACATTTATGAAGTCGTTCGTTCGACCTGAAAGGAATGGAATTTTCCATAACTTACGAGATATTATGAGGGAGAGGGAACACGATTTGAAATAAAGGCGACTCGATTTGAACAGGTGACAGTATTCCTGGAATGAGATGAAAAGTTTTGATGTGAGAGAATTTTGACTGGTCAGTATTATATATTCGAAATTAAATTTAAATTTGAATCGTCTTGAAAATCGTAGCTCAAAATCTCGACCTCCTATCGAGGCGTGCCTCTAGGCGTTTATAATGTTATATCCCTAATCCGAACGCGATGGAAGATGTTTCGAGTCCTAATTCGATCGTATAGAGAAGATAGCTTTTTGGATTGAACATTAAAATTGATTCAATTAATTATTTTCTAGGCGTTTATATTTCGTACGGTCACACGACAACTCCGAAATCTACAAAATTTGAAATCCGATAATAATTCAATATTACGGACGCGATGAAACTGGCTTCGTCGAATTGCGAGACAGTGTCTCAGAAGGCTATTTTATTTTTATTTTTAAACGTTAATTTTAACGATGTATTTTTAAAACTGAACAAACCACTGTTAAATTCAACTTTAACCTATCTATTATTTCCAGTATTATCAATATTAATTTTATAAGCCTTTAATAATACTTTAACAAACTTACGATTCCAGATTTAATATTTTTACCCAATATCCAATTACTATTTAATAATTAATCAATTCAATAAATTTGTAATATTTATATTCTGAATCCTTTTTTACTAAATAAAAACAAACTTTCATATTCAAAATCAATTCATAGTTCAAGTTAAATATTTAAATTTAAATTATTGGTAACGACCCACCTTTCATTCCATAGAAAGACGCATCATTAA
This sequence comes from Allium cepa, assembly GCA_030765085.1. NCBI lineage: Eukaryota > Viridiplantae > Streptophyta > Magnoliopsida > Asparagales > Amaryllidaceae > Allium > Allium cepa. The sequence goes on along the minus strand of CM060938.1, from coordinate 946,662,197 downwards.
GAAGAAAGAAAGGAATAGAAAAGAGAAAAGAAAGGAAAGAAAGAAACAGACAACATCAGAATCTCACAGTGGAACGAATAAATTATATTACATCACATAAAACTTTACATAGTATCATATACATCAGAGTTAAACAGCTAATACAACACAAACTAGACAGTTATAAACACATGTCTAGCAATTACCATTCAAGTACATCCGAGAAAACAGATACAACTCAAACACAGCGGAACCACTATATATATCTACACGTTGAAGCCTCCTGCTCCATTATCTCCTCCGGAACACGTCATAGCAATCCTGAAACACTTGACCACTCATACGTAATATGAGTACCCAAGAGTTTAATAAAACAGAAAATAAACACTCGGGCCAGACAGGAGTCTGGTGTGAGTAAACGGGTATAAAGGTTTCTTAACTTTAGAAAATCCTTTGAAAACAAAAGGGTATCACATAAGACTTCCCACACATAAACATGGAAAAGTTTTTACCTTACGCTAACCAAAACATTTGATAGGATATCCAGTGATATTATAATAGTGTCTAGGGTTTTCAAAATAAAATACAGAAATAGCTGGAATGCTTACATCTCACGTTCCAACATAGTTGGGCACAATCAAAACCGTACAGGCACTTATTGGATTTTCGATTCCATCAATGGCAGGGCTACTGGGATACCGCCCGTCACAGTATGTGGCCTAGATTGCCGTACCGAGGAGTACACCCGCTCCCCTATGACACAAAGTCGGAACCATTCCTTACTAAACAGTTCCGAACAAGACCACCCCACAGATTGGCCGTCGCCAACTGCCACACAGGCGAAATATAAAGGGACCTCTAGACAGGGGTAAATCTTGCTCTCCAGTGGGGGCTACCAACGAAGCCTTGCTGCACCTCCACTGTTTTAGCCATTCCCGGTGAAGAGGCTTGAGGCTACGATTACCTTCATAGGACACATCAATCTTAGAATGCTCATCGTCCACCTGACGATGTTCTGAAAGCATTCAATCCGTACAAGTTTGTTCCGGGTTCGAACGAAACCGAAGGCACTATCTCGTTTCACTCATTTTGGAATCACCCTCAGAGTCAACGACGATAATCCTTGCACTCTAAATCACCATCTCGAACCTATAAGTACTATTCCGTCACACTCATTACGGAATCACCCATAGAGTTATACTGATGTATAGTTCTTACACCTCGAGTCTTCACTTGCTCCACTAGGATTAACGACCTAACGTTAGATTGGAATCGATGTGGTTTACGGATATCCATATATGGAAACCCGATCCCGGTCTCATCGAAATCCAAATGCCAACTTAATGTCCAAGTTGTACTAAAGGGTTTCAACCAATTAACTCGTTTCATTATTATCTATTTCACACAGATAGATAAACTAGATATCACAATAGATAATCACATTCTCATCATAAACAGATAATCTGTATCATCATCACAACCAGATAATCCATCGCAAACCATCATACTTTAACCAAACATCCATATCATACAGATACAACTCATCTCATTACTGAGATCTCAACCATCCAATAAATAACATCCATAAGCAATGATTTATTAACCATCAATTATAATTAATTTAAAATGAATTAAATTAATTACTTCTATCTCTAATTAATTTAAATTAAATTAAATTAATTACCACATTTAAATCCTGCTTAATTTCCATTAATTAATTAACCCGGTTAATTAATTACTCACTAAGTATTCAACTTAACTAAACACCTTGATTAACTATTTACAAATTACAATAAGTAATTAGTCTTTAATTAATTTTCACAATTTTTGTCAAGTTCTAGTGGTCCAGTGGTTTCGACATAGTGGATGTTGCTACATTGTGTTGTAGTGGCACCGGATCGATTCCCAGAGGCCACAATAATGAGACATAAGTGGTCTGGGCACTATAAAACCAGTCTAACCAAAGGCCAGGAGAAACATAGTTTCCTTGGCCCCAAAGTTTGGTCAAGTTCTAGTGATCCAGTGGTTTCGACATAGTGGATTTTGCTACATTGTGTCGTAGTGGCACCGGATCGATTCCCAACGGCCACAATAATGAGACATAAGTGGTCTGGGCACTATAAAAGCAGTCTAACCAAAGGCCAGGAGAAACATAGTTTCCTTGGCCCCAAAGTTTTTATGCAGGGAGACCCAATGTCTGCAAACATATTCATACTTGTCATGGAACTACTTACCAGGCTGATAAACAGAACAATTCAACAAGGGAAAATCAAATTGCATCCGGCATGTAAAGACCCTCAGATTTCAACACTGATGTTTGCTGATGACCTGATTATGTTTTGCTCTCCTGACACCGTATCTGTCGAAAACATAATGATAACCCTTGAACTCTTTTATTCTATGATAGGGTTAAAGGTTAATGTTCTTAAATCTGACATCATTCTTGCTGGAGTTAGTTTAGCTCAGGCAACTCATATAACACAAATAACTGGCTTAACCCGTAACCAATCAACTGTTTCCTACCTTGTTCTGCCGCTCACTACGTCAAGAATTACAACAAATCAATGTTTACCGATGTATGAGAAGATCACTACAAGACTTAATTGTTGGACCACTTGAAAACTGAGTCAAGCTGGTAGATTAACTTTAATTAAGTCAGTTACCTTCGCAATGCAAGTATATTGGGCCAGAACTTTTGTTCTACCTTCCAAACTAATTTGCATGATTAGAAATGCTATTATGAGATTTCTTTGGTCTGGCAGAACTACGAGAAGATTTATTGCTCCAACTAAGTATAGAACTGTTGAGAAACCATTTAACAAAGGGGGTCTTGGTTTAATAAATTTAAAACATTGGAACAAGGCAGCTATTGCAAAGCATGTTGACACCATGTATAACTGCCCTGAAAGTCTTTAGGCTGAGTGGTCCAGAAGAAATGTATTAAAAAGTAGGAGAATGTGGAACATGAATAAACGGCAAAACATGAGCTGGACCTGGCAGAGTTTGTACCAGACTAAGGAACTCTTCCTTTCTCTCATTCAAATGAATACCAACCATGAATACAATGTTAGCTTCTAGGATGATCCATGGCTTGATAATGGCTTCATTCTTAGACGGCAACTTATATACAATGAAATACAGCAGACTGGTGTTCATGCTGATACAAAAGTCAGAGATGTACTTGAGTACTTTCAGGGGATTCAAACACTTTCTTCTAATCAAAGAGTTCAAAAACTTTGGGAAACTATAAAAAAGTTTCCCCTCTGCCTCCGACTTATGATTTAGTTGTTTGGGGACAGAAAAAAGGTAAATTTAAAATTGGTGAGGCATATGAATATTTGATGCAGAACAATACTAATCAAAACTGGAAGTGGTGGAAAAGAACTTGGAACAAAGACAGTAGCATGAGAGAGAACTTAACATTGTGGAAAATTTTGAATCGATCTATGCTGACCAAGGCAAAGCTTGTCAGTATTGGCATGAATGTTGATATATACTGTTCCTTTTGTTGTGCTCAACCAGAGACTATCGAGCATTTATTCTTTGAATGTTCTGAGATCAAACTTCTGTGGACTGAGGTGATGATAAAACTACAAAGTAAATGCCCCCTGAATCATAATCAAGCCGAATGGGATCAGATATACACAAAGACAGGAAACAAGCAAAAAAGAAAGAGAATTTTTGGTGTAGCGTTGAAGAGTTTTATATATGCAGTGTGGAGAGAACGTAACTGCAAAGTTTTTGATGTCTCCAAGGCAAAATCTGCTGCTAATTTTAGGCTTTGGATTATGCATGAAATTGAATTTTCCCTGAAACTGCTTTTTACCTTTGATCCAGGTATAGGGCTGAACTTTAGAATGTAAAAGTTTGTGTTTTTTAAATTTTTTCATGTTTTCTCCTGTTTTTAACCTTTGTGCTTGTAGCACCTTGTTTTTTCTCAGTTTTCAATGAGCTCAGGCTCATCTTGTTGTAATTTGTGTCTTGTAATCTATGGTGCTGCAATAAAATGGTCGGGGTCCATCCAACCCCGTCGGCCTTGCCAAAATTTTCACAATTTAATTAACCTTATTCATAAGTAATTAACATTTAATTACTTCATTAATTAACTATAATTAATTACATTTATCCTTAATTAATTACAATTAATTAATCACTTAATTTATTAATTATTACTTTATTAAACAATCATTAATTACATCATTAATTATATAAATTAATGATCTCTAATATTTATATTTAAATTAATTACTTTATTAAAATTAATTACATTTAGTAATTAATAAAATTATTAATCACCCTTGATTAATATTAAATCCAGTAATTAACTATTTTTAATTACTCATTAACAAATTAATTATCCAATAACTAATTATCTTTATTAATTAACCCCTTGATAAATTACAAATGTAATTATCCAAATTACTTAATTAAAATAAATCACCTTTCACTAATTACATTCCAGTAATTTATCATTCATTACTTCTCTAAGTAATCCTACTCCATTAATTACATTAAGTAATTACACTCATTAAATCATCAAATGATTTACTTAAATTAATTAAACTAAACTAATTAATTTAAATAAATCATATTATCAAAATTAATTACAATAAGTAATTAATTCCTTAATTACTTTTATCAAGTAATTATGCTTAACAAATTACAATTGATTACATTCAATTAAACGATCTAGTTAATTATCAAAATTAATTACATTAACTAATTACTTAATTATCCTTAGATATTATTATTTTTTATTAACAACATTTTCATTAATTACTTACTTAAGGAATTTATCTTAGATTAATTATTCATTAATCATCTCTAATTATAAATTAGTTCAAGTCATTATTTAAAATCAAATAAATAAGTAAATTCTTAATTATCCTAATTATTTCCAAATAATTCATTTACTTATTAATGACTTTATCTACATTCAAAATTTATTTAAATAATACATTTCTAAAATTTAATTCAAATTTCATTTTAAATTTTAAAGATTTCAAAATGTTTAACCATTTAAACCTTATCCAAAATTTAAATAAATTTATAAACCTTGAAATAATAATAAATGTTAAAGAACATTCATTACCTTAATATATAAGAAAAGTTTAAAAACAAAAATACTTAAATTTAGTAAAGAAACAAGTTTTAAAATGATTATTTAACTTTTCAAATTAAAGTTAAACACTTCATATCTTTAATTCAAATATTAAAGGAAAGAATCTTTTCAAGTTTAAAACTTACTTGAAATCAAATTCATGTTTTTAAATCTTCTTTTAAAACATTTCAATATGTCCATTATTTAAAAACTTACAAAACTATTTTGAATCAAAATCTGGTTTTCAAAGTAAACCTGAAACTATATTTAAACTTGATTCAAAACTCAATTTAAATCTTACTTAAATTTAAATTCTTCATTTTCAAAATTTGAATTCGAAAGCTCACTTGAATAAAATGTCAACTTAAGCTTTTGATTTAAATCCCTGCCTAAATTTTAAATTTCTTTCAAATTTGAACAAAAACTGCACTCCTTCAGGTTTTAAACCTATAACAACATTAACCCGTGAAGCCCCTTTACCTACTTCGAGTCATCAACCCACTTGCTTCGAGGAAGAATCAAAAACACCCGAGAGCGACTTCGAGCTAGAAACCTTGCACATCCCCAAATGTTCACCAGAATTCACATATGCACGGTGCATATGCACCAGTGCTCTAATCAACTCCATCCACCCTAGACCACCTCACCACGACGCTGATCAACCCCACACCTAACCATGACCACCAAAAACCTCTCTGCAGATCGAAAACAAAAATCTAGTAATTACATCAACCTGGAAAACCCATATACACCATATACCCCAACCTGTCAACGGCTTATAAACCCACCTTCGATCATCTCGCCACCCACAGCTTCGGTCATCTCTTCTTCCACGACTCCTCTACAACATCCCAAAAACTGCTAACACTCGGTGCATCACAGAAAAATCAAGAAGCTACTAAAACCCGACCACTCCAAATTAGGGCTAGAACCTGGAAATCACACTTGCCATCGCCACCACCCACTGAAATAAACTTCTGACAATTTTCCCCTACCACCCCATCTGTATTCCACCTCCAGAAAGACCAACAACCTCCATAATCAACTAGATCATCAAACAAACCCCAAAACCCCAATTCTGTTCAAAACAGAAATGCTAACTCCACAGTCATTTTAAAAATGTAAAATTTGTTTTAAAATTATTGATTTCGAACATACATTCCTGTTATAAACTTTTTTAAATAATTATTGATGTTTGATATCCCTATTTTATTGAAAAAAGTTTACTGAAGTATTTGTTTCAGAGGTAACAGAGTTTCAGTATAACTAAATTATGATTTAATCAAAATTTCATACTGAACAACCTCCTTTACTATCATAACAAATCCTAATTGAAATAAATTCAAGAGGTATTTGGTTTTCCCTATTTAAATTATAAGTTTTATAAACATAATATAGTATACAGTTTCATGTAAACCTATATATCTGTTTATACATATTAACACACAGTATTTATCAAAATAAAAATTCAGACAAGCATGCTCATTCCTAAATATTTACAGGCATCAGAAAATTTTAAACCTCTTTGCATTGTGAGGTTACTCATTTTCAAAAGAAACAGAGAAGTTCTCATCCAAACAGTTTAAATTTATGTGAACTAGTACTTTAGTTCTGGAAATTGCATTTAGCTTTGATTTAAAAGAAAAACTGTTTTTGAAATAAAGAAGTTTACTCACCTTCAAATTGAAGATGCAGAGAACAAATTTAGATGCATTAATTTTCCTGGAATCCAGATTTGCATCTGCATTTGCTAATTGAATATCTGGGTTTGCATTAGCTAGTTGAAGTTGATTTTCTTGTTGATGTAGGTTTTTGAACTGCATGCAGACCCATATCTTCATATGCTTGAGTTGAAATTGATCTCGGATTTGATGTTGTAACTTGCGGATTTTAAAGAGAATTTGATTTTGCAGAATTTTGAGTAAATTGGTTTTGCAGATTTTGATTTGTATTTGTTTTATGCAGAAATTTGATTGAATTTGGATTTTGATTATGAACAAGAATTGGTTTTTCAGATTTCTTTTGAAGATAATGTTTTAACAAAATGAATTTGCTAAGTTTTCTTATCTATAATAATAAATTTCAAAAATAAATTAGCATGCCACTTGTTATGTTAGGATGTAGATAAATTTACCAGTGGCTTTTCTTATGTTAAGAGCTTAACACATATGCATTTTAATATAAAAAGAAAAATCTTTATTTATAATTGTATTTAAATTTATAGTAAAACCCTTTCTAATTTAATTTAAAATGTTTCAAATGTTTATTAACATTTAGTCTTTAAATAAATACATATAAACTTCCTTATAACATATACATTTTCATGTTTGCTTGAATATTTTTAAAATAATATTTTAAAAGCTAAACTTTTCAAAAGAGAAAATTTTAAAAAGAAAAGAAATGTTGAATTCATTTTATTCAAGAGTTTTAAAATTGTTTAAAAAGAATGTTTTAGAGAAATTTGTTATTTTAAACTATTTTAAAATTTTAATGTAAATATTATTCAAATTAATTTTAGTTGTAATTTTTTAAAGGTTAAATTAGTATTATGTTTTTAAAAGAAAATTTCTAATATTTATACTTTATATAAAAAATTTATTTTAAAATATAGTTTGTGGTTTAGGTTTTACTTGGAAAATTATTATAGAATTTCATAACTATTATTTTGAGTAAAGTGACTTAAGTAGTTTTATGTTGAAATGTTTTAAGTATATATTTCTGGGTAAAGTGATTTAAATTAAAATCTAATTTTTATGAGACTGGGTGTTATTCAGTGGAAATAAAATAATTGGTTGAATTGATTGTTTATTTGATAGTTTAATAACCGACTATCAAATCTAGACCCAAATATGACTTTGGAAATATCTAGGAGGAGTACGGGAATTATATGGTACAGTTACAGTTCGAGTTGCTATATGGTACGTATAAACTCGTTCGTTCTTCTAGGACATTTATAAGGAAATCTGTCCACTAAAGGTTAGGAGGTGAACTCCAATCTTATTTTTGTCCGTATATTTCGTAAAGAACCGGGGTTGAGTTACCAGGAAATAGAAAACGTTGTTTTGAAGAGGTCCGGATCGGATTCGTGATACGAAAACCACTTCAATCCAACGAGTACGTTTTCTGATGAAGAAAGAGCTTGGAGTCGGAGATGGAGCAGTGAAGTGCAAGGGCTAATCGCTACTAATCCTGAGGGTGATTCCAAAATGGACGTAGTAGAAGTAGTGCCTTCGGTTCCTTTCAGACCGGGAATGGACATGTATGGATGAATGCTATTAGAACATCGTCAAGAGGACGATGAGAATTCTAAGTGAGATGTGTTCTAAAAAGGTAACGCTTAGCTTCGAGCCTCATCAGCCGGGAATGACTGAAAATCAAGGGTTTTGCAGCAAGGCTAAGTGGCTAGCAACCAATTAAGTTAAGGTCATCTCTGTTTAGATTTCCATTTTATTTGGCTGTGTGGGCGGTTGCTGATCCCAACCGCGGGGTAATCCTATTCGGGCTATCTAGTAAGGAGTAGTCCGGTCTTATGTTGCAGAGGATCAGGGGGATCCTCGGTATGTTGATCTAGACCAAGTACAGGTGGTACCCCAGTACCTAGTCATTAGTTGGAAATCCATTCTCCATACGTGCCCTTTATGGTTTTAATTGTAGAGCCTAGGATTGCTGGAATTTAATAAATGTAACAATTTCGGCTATTTGAATAAGTATTTGTATTTAGACACTATTATAATATCATAGGATTTTATAAGAAATGTTTTGGTTATCGTAAGGTAAAAACTCGACATATTTATTTATGGCGTGATCTTACGAGATACCTCTGATTTCAAAGGATTTTGAAAACTTTAACAATTCAATTGAGTGTGTTTTCTCACGCTGGTTTTCTAGACTGACTTGGGTGTTATTTTATTATAATGCTCGGGTCAGAACGAGTATTATAAATAAAGGATATGATGTTGTGGTGCTCGGGATACGAGTTGGATGGCGAGACGTATCACACGTACTTGATGTATATTCCGCTGTGCAATATAAGCTGTGTATTTAGTTTGTGGGGGAAAGTTAATGTAACTGTCCGGTATTTTGCTTTTGATTATGTTGTACTCTAATGATGTAATGTATAAAACAGATATAGTTCTTTTTGTATATAGCTCAGTCATTTATCTATTATATATTGTTCCGCTGCGATTGTGAGATTCTGTTACTTTTTTAGTTCCTTCTTTCTTCCATCTTCTTTCTTTTCCCTCAGCAATCTGTCTTTTCCGGCACTCAATCGTTCGACATGTTATATAGTGTCGTATTTGTATCATTTTTTTAGGGTTGATATGGGAGGGTCGTCACATATATAAATTTAACTGTTATAGCAAGATATACATATATACCTTGATATGTATGTTTTTCTCTTCATCAGAGAAGAGCACGACGGTGGCTAGCATGGAGGGAAGTCAATCAGGGAAAGGAGTCCAAGGGTCTGTGTAATGACCCGGGAATTTTGGCAATAACAGTTTGATAAATCTTCATCTATAATAATTTGAATAGACAATATAATTTGATAATCTTGTTTTATAACTATTTATATAACTTTGTTAATAAGCATTTAGATTGGTTTAATAATTTTCTTTTATAGATAATTAATTGGTGAATTTTACCTTTTAAAGCCATTAAAATGTTTTCTATTTATAATGTATATATATTTGTATATATTGTAAATAGAAAAGCTTTGGTTTGAATTTAACGAGTAAAAACATGTTTTCAAATTATAATATATATTTTGGTAATTTGGTAGTTACGATTAAATTTATTATAAAACTTTTCAAAGATTATTTATATAAATAACCATATAGTTTCAAATTACTTAAGGTTAATGTTATTTGTTTAAATTATATTTTAGCTTAATTTTAAATTTAAATAATATTAATAAAAAGGTTTGTTTTATTTTCTTTTTAAATATTGCTTGATAAATATGATTTGTAAATGTATATAAGAGTTTAAAATACAATTTACAAACATATAAAACATATGATATATTAATTCATTTAGTAATATAAGTAATTTATAAATAATGGGATAATCTCTTTTATAAATTATTTAAAATTAACAAAATTTTTATTTTCAAACAATATTAATAATGTGTTGTTTATATATATAGATATAAATAGATTTTAAAGAAAATAGATTTGTTATTTTCAAATTGAATGTGTTGTTATACATGTGTATATATAAGTTGACTTTAAATTGGATTTTTTAAATTTAATTTGAATTTGAATTTGGAATTAAATTTGAAATTAAAAAGTTAGATATTTTAAAATATTCTGGATTTAAAAAATATATGTATAAGATTTTATTTGTATATAATTTGTTTTATATTATTTTCTTTAAAGAAGTTTATATACATAAATTTAGATAAGTATTTATAAATTAGTAAATTAAGTATAAAACTTTATATTAACATTTAGAATAAATAAAAATTACATAATTACAAGTGTAAATATATAAAAGCTTGATTATAACATGTGTAAGTTGTTAAACAATGGTAAATGACAAATGGTAATTTTTTAAATAAGTGTCACTTTTAATTTTAATTTTTTTTTATTTCTAATAAATCATAATTTAGCCTTTATAAAAACATGCTTCTTCTCTTCATTTCTTTTTCTATCCTCTTCAATTCAAAAGCTAGGAAAAACTCAAATCCTATAACTCAAAACAAACCCAGAAATCAATATTTCTCAAACCAGAGGTTAATCAAATTCAATAGCCTGTAAACCATTTTCAAATTCAAGAAAATCAAAAGCCTGTAACATTTTCTTCAAAACTGAGATTTAATCAAAAGCAAACTCAAGAAGAAAAATCAAAGCAGGAACATCTCCGTTTTCAAAATTTAGTCATCTCTACAACAAGTTTCCAGATCATAACATCCAGTTTCAAAATCACGAGGGATTTCAAGTTTTAAAGTTACAAAGCTATTTCAAAAAGGGCTCTGTTCATCTTTTTAACTGGTGAGTAACATTCTTTTTAAAAGCTTAAGTAAATAGAAATAAAGTTGCATGTGAATTACTGGAATAAAGTATGTTTATGTGTATATCTATAAGTGAATTTTTCTGTGTATGTATGAATGTGTGGAAGTGTGCATGCATGATGTGTCTGTTCATCTCTATTCTTAGTTTTAAAGCTTAAGATTTTAAAAAAATTCATTATCTCTTATTCTAATCTCTGTTACGACTTAGGTTTCAAACAAAATCAGTTTGTTTAATTATAGATTAAGATTTAAAATTATATTTAAGTAAATTAAATTTGAAATGCTCTGGCAAACCAAAAAGAACAGTGCAAGCTTGTGTTATGTTAAAAATTCAACATCTTAATTCATCAATTCAGGCATATAATCCGAATCCTTAACCAAAATCATGTTTTTTAGAAGTGAAATCTCAATTTTTAGTTTGGTTTAAGCGCTCAGTTCGAGTTTGATCAGAATATGAGTTTTGGGTGGTTTTTGATGATCAAGATGCTCAGGGAGTTCGGGACTTCATTGGAGATAGAGGGGAGTTCGGTGAGCTCGACAAAAATGTCAGATGGGTGTACAGACCACAATGGCGGCGGCGGGTGGTTGGGAGAGTTTATAACCCTAGTTTTTGGTCAAGGTCGGGAATTTATTCATCTCGGCGCCTCTGGTGGATCGAATTATACCAGATATTGGGAAATGGTAGCGGGGAAGCAGGCGAAGGCGTGGCCGGAGGCTCAGGGATTTCGATGATCGGAGGCGTGGGTTCGAGGAGGTTTTTGGTGATACGGTTTTGTTCCAGGTTTATGCAGGGTTGCTCGATTTTGATTTTGAATTAGTATTGAAGTTTTGTTGGTCGAAATATGGTGTAAGGATGATCGTCGATGGGCTAGAGGAGTCGTGGATGGTCGAAGGAGGCTGGATCGCTGGTGCATGTGCACGGTAGTGGTGTTTGTGTCAGAAGTTTTGGTTTGTGGTTTTGCCTCGAAGGAAGGCTCTAGTTTTTGGGTAGGAGGCTCGAATGAGGACTCGGGTAGACGTGAATGCATTTTTTTCTAGATTTTAACTTTAAAACTTAAACAAATTTTTGAAAAGAAGAAAAGAAATGGATTTTCTCGAGTCAAAGCTCGAGTAGACATCGGGTTGAACCCGAATATCAAAATAGTTTTTAAAAAAGTTTCAAAAAAGTAAAGGTTTTGAATTTAAATAAATTTAGTTTAAACTTTTCCTTATATAAATTTCTTTTATAGATAATAAATGTTTCTTTACATTTGATTAAGAGGTTTTGTTATTTTTTCAACTTAAATTTTATTAAGTTAAATTTGTAATCATTTTAAATCTTAAAGTATAAAAGAAATTTAAAAGTAAATTTAAAAGTACAGTGTTTCAAATGCATATCTTAATGATAATTAAGTCATTAATAAGGATAATATTTTATTTCAAAGTTAATTAAGATTTAAGGATTTGAGATTTATTAAATTAATAAGGTAATTAAAGAGTAATTAATTTAATTAACTAATGATTAAGGATTAATAAATAGATAATTAAGGCTTATAAGTTAGTTAATTAGAGGTTAATTAATTTGTAATTAAGGATCACTAATTAGATAAGTAAAGATTATTAATTAATGATTAGAAATTAATTAATTAAGTAATTAAAGATTAATTAAGTTACAATTAAGCATTAATTAATTAAGTAATTAGAGATTAATTAATTGGTAATTAGGGATTAATTAATTTGTAATTAAAAGTAGTTAACTAAAGTATAATTACTTAGTAAAAGTAATTAAAGGAATTAACTACTCAATGTAATTAGTTAAATTAATGTGATTAGTTTAAGTTAATTAACTAGTTTAATTAATTAACGATAATCACTTGATGATTAGTTAAGTATAATTACTTAATGTAATTTATAAAGTGCAATTACTTAGTGAAGTAATTAATGGGTAATTATTGGATGCAATTAATTGAAGGATAATTAATTGATGGAAGTAATTTAGGTTTAATTACTTTATTTAACTAATAAGAAGAACAATTACTTAGTGCAAGTAATTAAGGATTAATTACGGAGTGTAATTAATTAAAAATTAATTTTAAGAGTTAATTAGTTAATTAAAGTAATTAAGAATAGTTAATTACTAAATATGATTAATCAAGGATGATCAGAATGTGATTAATTATTAAATGTGATTAATTAGAAGAATAGTTAATTAAAAAAGTAATTAGAGGATCATTAATTAATATAATTAATGAAAGTAATTAAGGGTTGATTAATTAAAGGATAATTAATCAATATAAGTGATTATAGAATAATTAATTAATGTAATGAATTAAAGATTAATGTAGTTAATTATAGTTAATTAACTAATGGAAGTAATTAAAGGTTAATTACTGTCAATGGTTAAGGATAATTAATTTGTGTAATTAATTAAGACTAATTACTTAATGTAATTGTAGAATAATTAATCAAAGATGATTAATTAAGATGGATAATTAAAGGGTGATTAATTAATTGGTTTGTAATTAATTAATGGTTAAGTAGGTAGGATTTATAGTGATGGAAGTAATTAATTTAATTTATTTTAAATTAATTAGAGATTATGTGATTAATTAATCATTGCTTATGGATGGCTGAATGATATTGAATGCCTTGGATTGTTTGATATCTCTGATATGAGATATGTGCTGATCTGTGATATTTGATGCTTTGGTTGAATTGTGATGTTATGGATTATCTATTTGTGATAATGTGAATTATCTATCCGTGTGAATATAGATAATGAATTAAATTGTTTTAACTAAAAACAACTTGGATTTAAAAGACAGCATTTTGGATTTCGGTGAGACCGGGATCAGATTTCCAAATTTGGATATCTGAAAACCACATCGATCCAAATTAAACGATAGATCGTGAATTACATGTGAAGTTCGAGATGAAGATTCAGAATGCAAGGGCTATTGTCGTTAAATCTAAGGGTGATTCCAAAAATAGTGTAACAAGATCGTGCCTTCGGTTTCGTTCGAACCCAGAACGAACTTGTATGGATAGAATGCTTACAGAACATCGTCATTGAAGGACGATGAGCATTCTAAGCGATGGTTCTGATAAGATAATCGTAGCCTCGAGCCTCATCAACCGGGAATGGCTAAAACTGGGGAGCTGTAGCAAGGCTAAGTGGGTAGCACCCAAGTACGACGAGATTTCCCCTGTCTAGAGGGCCCTTTTTATTTGGCTGTGTGGGAAGTTGGTTGCAAACAACTACGGGGTTGTCTTGTTTGGGACTATCCAGTAAGGGATGGTTTTGGCCTTGTGTTGCAGGGGATTTAGGGTGGATCCTCGGTACGGTGATCTAGGCCACGTACTGTGATAGGCGGTACCCCAGTAGCCCTCCCATTGTATGGAATCCAATCTTCAATAAGTGTCATACGTATTGATTGTGCCCAACTATTTTGGAACATGAGACATAAGCATTCCAGCTATTTCTATATTATACTTGAAAACACTAGACCCTATTTTAATATCACTGGATTTCCTATCAAATGTTTTGGTTATAGTAAGGTAAAAACTTTTCCGTGTTTATGTGCGGTAAGTCTTACGAGATACCTTTTGTTTTCAAAGATTTTTCTAAGTTAAGCAACTTTAACCTAGTACTCACATTAGACCCATGTTTGACCCGGAGTTTATTTTCTGTTTTCTTAAACTCTTGGGTACTCAAATTTTTATGAGTAACCAAGGGTTTCAGGTTAGCTTTGATGAACTCTGGAGGAGGAATGGAACAGGTGGCTTTAGCATTTGTAGATATATAGTGTTTCCGATGTTTTGGTATCTCTGTGTTGTATCTATGAGTTGTGTGATAGACAGGTTTTATAACTCTCTAATATGTTGTAATATAAAGCTGTGTAACTCTGATAGATGTTGTATATTATGTAATAACTATGTGATTAATATATTTTATTCGTTCCGTTGTGAGATTCTGATATTGTTTAGTTCTTTCTTTCTATCTTTTCACTTTTCCATCCCATTCTTTCTTATTAATGATGCGTCTTTCTGTGGAATGAAAGGCGGGTCTTTATAGTTTGGCTTGGTGTAGGCGTTGTCGTGGTGGTCGAGTTTAGGTAGAGGAGGTCATGGATAGGTGGAAGGTAAGGGAGATGTAGGAAAGAAGGACATGGGATTCGATGCATGGAAGACGGAAGGAAGGTGGGGTTTGCGTGCTGTGGTGATTTCTGGCCGAGAGGAGGGGGTCGAGCTGGGTCAAGGCATGGGCGGAGGAAGCAAGGAGGTGATGAAAAATCTTCAATGATGGGAGGGATGAAGGAAAAA
This sequence comes from Allium cepa, assembly GCA_030765085.1. Taxonomy (NCBI): domain Eukaryota; kingdom Viridiplantae; phylum Streptophyta; class Magnoliopsida; order Asparagales; family Amaryllidaceae; genus Allium; species Allium cepa. The sequence goes on along the minus strand of CM060938.1, from coordinate 946,646,802 downwards.
GGAGCTAGTTGCGGTGTGGTGAGGCTTCGTGTGTGCGAGGATTTCTCGGTAAGAGGAGGGTTGATGGCTATAGGCGTAGGTCGGAGGGATGTGGTTTGAGGAAAAAAAGAAAAAAAAGAAAGCTGATCCTCAAATCAATTTATAAATGCCTCAGAGTTTGAATATGCACGTTCACCTTTATTTATTTCTATTAAAGAGAGAGAGAGAAGATGGGGAGATGATGAAAACAGCTGCAAACGTGGCTATAGGAACAAAATGAATATGTATTCTATTATATACTGTTAATTTGTCTCAAAAAGAAATGAATACGAACCGAAATAAAATTTGTATCGAAATTTGAAATGGTGAAATATCAATGGTCATAGAATATCAGAGGTTTAATAACTGATGGCTTATTTATCTATAGCCATTTGACATTTGAATGGGCACATAAAGTTCTAGAAACCTGAAACTAGTATTGATACAGCGCATGTTACGTAGATTTTCACCATGAACCGGTTACTCAATTACACAAATGAATATACTACGGAGATCAACACGACAAGACGATCAAAATGAGACACAGATATAAGTGATACGATCATCCTAACAAAAGTCGATAATTGGTATCGAAAGAATTGATAATTTGCCGGAAATAAGATAAATGGAGAAACAACAATCCAAATTTGAAGAAACAAAATATGACGTCTCACTCAGAAGATGATTTACAAATTTTCTATAGGAAAATATCAAGTTTGGAAAACATTTTGTAATCATCAAATGTTAACCGATTTAAATTGAAATAAAATTTCACAATGACATAAACTTTTATATTTTCAGATTAAAATTTATCATTTGCTATGTTTAATTTGACGTATTCCAAATATCAAATTTATATTTCAATATTCATTTGTTTAAAGTTTCGCAAAAATTCAGTTAATTACGTTATAAAAACCATTAAAATATATGGTCCGTTACAAATTAAGTATTATATGAATGAATGAGAATTGAATCTTTGTTAGAAATAAATGTAAATTTAAGAAACAATCATTGTATGAAAAAAATGAATTTAATTTATGCTCGGAGTCATTGTTTGTTTTGTTTAGGGTTGTTTGGGCAAGGATACTTCTACTTGTTTTGATGTATGAATATTCTTTTGAGATTATCTAAGACTGTTGAGTAGATGGTTTATTTAATAGTTTATTTGTCATTCTATGTGGTTTAAAAGTGTCTAAACCCAAAAAAACCATTTATTTTGGATTTTATGGTTGTATGATTGATTTCACTGACTTCATGTGATGATTGTATGCTTCTGCCTGCAAGTGAATTGTTGTTATGTTTGTTTGTTATTTATTGAAATAACTTAAACATTCCTCTTTATATAATTTGCTCACCTCTTTTAGATTATATAAGTGAAATACAGGTATGGAAGCAAGAGCTACCTCTTTTGGTATCATTAAATAAGCATTAATTTCTCAACAAATAGGTACGTTCTCGAATTATGGTTTTATAGGGATATTATATTGTTTTCCCATTTTTTGGGATATATTGTTTTGAAAATATGATACAAATTGTTATTATTGATATTATTATTTTCTCGCAGACCTCTCCATACAAAGGAGACTCTGCTAAAAAATTTCCGTGAATTTTGGACTTAGAAAATTTTGTAAAGTATTTTCAAACTTTTATTAACTTGAGTATAAAGGATTTAATGTTTATAAATTGATATGTTTTATATAAATTATTTAACTTTTTAAATTTATTTGTTTATAAATTTAATATTTTGAATAAGATATTTGATTACTTATTTAACGATCCCGGTTTTGAATCAAATTTAATTTGATAATTAATATAAGTTTTTGGATTAAATTGTGTTTTAATTTGGTTTTTTCAAATTAATTAAGATATGTGCTTATTTATTTATATAAATAGATTGTGATTTGAAATTTTGATTTGAAATTTAAATATAAATATTTTGGCAATAAATTGAATTTAAATACACTAGATTTTAAGACTGATAAAATTTGTTTTCTAATTATAATATATATATATATATATATATATAAAATATATTTTGGAAGTTATGATTTGAAAGTTATATTTTGAATCTGATATAACAAAATGTTCAAAAGCTACTTAAGGATTAAATTCTAATATATATATATAATAATTATTTGTTAATGTATAGTTAATTTTAAAATCATTTTTCTTAAGGTTATATAAATAGTTATAAAAGTATAAATAATATGAAAATATATGCATGTATAAAACGTAACTAAGTATGATTTACTTAAATTAATTAAAGGGTTAAAACTCTTTTTCTTTATAATAAATAGTTTGTGTGTGTGTATATCTATATATATAAATGTGATGAACATTTAATATATATATATATATATATATATATAGATAGATTAATAAAAACATAAGTAAGGGGTTTAAACATAAAAATATAAGTTTATGACATTTGTAAGATTATAAAACATACATTAACAAGTGTAAGAAAATTGTATCATGTAATTATACAAGTGCCAAATGTATGTTTTCTTTTAAATTAAATAATAAATCGCATATATAAGTGAGTAACCAGGCTGATGCATTTATTTCCCAATTCTTTTTATTCTTCCAAACTAAACAAAGAACCAGATCAAAACTGAAAACTTGAAGCTATAAACCTGAGAATGAAAGCCAGAGAAACAAAAATATAATCGAACCAAACTTCAACCAGGAAAGCAAAAGCTCCAATCTGGAATCAAACTTCAATCAAGTGCAAGATCAACTCTATAATTATCAATAAATTCCATACCAAAGCAAGCAATGATTCAAAGCTCAGATGAGTTTTAAAAAAAATGCAAGTTCCAGATTTTAAAAGCTAAACCCGTCCTCTGTTCAAAGTCAGGTGAGCAAACTTCTAAAAATCAAATTATGTGTCTATATTTTGGATATTTCATATAAATCCGTGAAATGATGTTGTGAATGAGATCTGCATGAATGATTTCAATTTAGAATAAAATTGAATTGCTTTGTATATAAACAGGAAAAGCCTATGTATGCCTATATATGTATATATGCATATATCTCTGTTATAATGCAGGAAAATTAATTCAATTGCTCCCTTTATGATTGATTATAGGTTTTGATTTCCAAATGAAAAATGACTGTAAGAGTATAACCTCATTTTTAAAAATGATTTCAACTTTTATATCAGGTAATCATTTAAAAATACAAATTTTACAGTGATCATCTAAAATAAAGTTCAAAATCACATATCTGGTTTTTAAGTTATGATCATATGAATGAATGTATATTGCAAATCAATGAATTTTCATATAAATTCCAAAAAAATTAAACATGTAACTAGTAAGCAATCTCGAGTTGATCAAAATTGGTATTATGGTCGATTGCCATCGATCGGCAAATCCATGTTCATCGAGGTTTAAGCCGGAGGTGGCTGGAGGCTAGGGGATCCTCGAAAAAATAGTAGAAGGATTTTAAGATGGCTGAAGCGATGGCGCGACAATGTTTTAGGGTTTAAACCCATATATTGGTCTAGGTTGGATTTTGAATTGGTGTGGCGACGTTAGAGCACTAGAGTTGATCGCTTTGGGGGGAATCGAAGCAGGGGAAGTTTTACGAAGCTCCAGTCGAAGTTGCATAGTCATCGGTGGTCGATGTTGATGGTTCGAGGCGGTTTATCAATCAGGTTTAAGTTCCAAATATCGTCAAAATAGTTCGTTTTCGATTTCGGGTAGGTTCGTCAAATTTGGGTGATCAAGAGGTAAGGGTAGGTTGCCGGCGATATGTCGAATGCATCGATGGTGGCCGGAAGCTATCAGGGTTAGTGCACGTGCACACATGAGTGATTATATCAAAGGTGATTGTGAGTTTGGGGGGATGAGTTTCATCGGGTCGAACTCAAAGAACTTCGCGCAATAACTCGAGGAAATGAATGATGTGGGAGAACTCAAATATGGCTCGAGAATTTTCAAATTTGGCTCGGGTTTGAGTAATCAAGTATAAAACAGTTTTAACTTTTAAAACAAATCAAGTTTTATTTGAAATTTTTTTACTAAAACCAACTCTTTTGTAAATGATAATTGTTACCCATGTGTTGAATTAATTAAAAAGGTTTTTTAATAAAATTGTTTTAAATTAATTAATTTTAAAAATGTTTAAGATACATATAACCTTTATTTTAAAGTTTATTTTAAATCAACTTAATAAATAATGTGATTAATTAAGGAAAAGGATGGTTACTTAGTGGAAGTATTTAAAGGTCAATTACATTGTGTAGCTAATTAAAGTGATTAATTTATGGATAATTACTAAATGTGATTTATTAAAAGAATAATTACTTAATGTAAGTAATTAAAGGTTAATTAAGTAATTAAAGGTTAATTACTTAATGATTAAAGGATTAATTAATTAAGATGATTAATTAATTAATTAAGGATAACTTATTAATTAAAGAATAATTAATTAAGGGTTAATTAATTAATTAGTAATTAAAGATTAATTACTTAATAATTGAAGATTAATTATTTATTAATTAAAAAATAATTAATTAATTGAAGTTAATTAATTAATGATTAAATGTGAATTAATTAAAGGTTAATAAATTTATGATTGAAAGATAATTACTTTATGTAATTAATTAGGGGTTAGTTAATTATGTAATTAACTTAAGGTTAATTTATTTATGTAATTAATTAAGGAATGATTAATTAATTAAGGAATGATTAATTAAGATGTATAATCAAGGTTGATTAATTAAAATTCATTAATTAATATCAAATGGTTTATAATTAATTAATGTTAAGTAAGCTGGATAGGGTAATTATTCATAAGTAATTAATTTAATTGGAAATTAAATTGAATTAATTAGGGATTGAAATAGATCGTGCATATGGATGATTGGTTTGTATTGAATGCCTTGAATTGATAGTACCTCTGATCTATGACATTCTGTGTTGTGAATTATTTGGTTTGAGTTGCGATGAATGTAAATTATTTATCTGTGATGAATTTACATATTTATATGTGAATGGAAGATAACCGTTATAGGATTATGCCGCTTATCGATATTGTTGTGCTTGATTTGATGATGATTGTGATATTGTGTTGTTGTGTGTAAAACCCCTGGACTACACCACACACACACAAATATGGATTTCATGGGAATTTGGTTAAGTCATGATTTTCTTAAATTTATTCAAAATGATAAAGGAATTTCAAAGTTGAATTTTTAATCCAAAATGGTTTGGAAATGGAATTGGGTTGAATATGAAAAGCTTTTGAATAGGAAGTTTTGAATTTGAAATTTTGTTTGAATATAATATATCTTGGTTAAGTTTTGAAATTATTTTGGAAACTATGGTTTGAAAAATGGTGACACAAGTTATATAATATATATATATATATATATATATATGGATTTTTAAACCATCTTTAAAGTATTTTAAAAGTATTATTTTGGGAATTTAAATTTTACCCAAGTTTATACTTTAAAGCCTATAACTTGTGCGTATTTGATCAGATTTTTTCGAAACGAAAACTCTTTGTTTTCAAATAATAATTGCTTTTATATAAAGAAAGAACTTCCAGTTTTCATTGAAAGGATTTCAAGTTTGATTTGAAAATAGTTTTGAAAACTATAAACGAATCTTTGTTAAAGATTGGTGAACTTTGTTTTCAAATTGAAGAGGATCTTAAAGGTTCATCTTTTGTATAAAAGATTTGAAATGAAATTAGTTTTGAAAGCTATGAATGAATCTTTGTGAAAGATTTGTGAATCTTGTATTCAAATTAAAGAGAGCCTTTAAAGGGTGAATCTTTTTGTTTAAAAGATTAAAAGTGGAAATTTGTTTAAACCATTCAAAAGAAAGATTTTGAGCTAAAAGTTTTGACTTAACTAAGATCCTAATATATCCATATGATTTTTAGAATTAGCGCTCATTGTTCGGTTTAGCCGGGAGAGGACTTTGTGTCATAAAACCTATTTCGAATAATGATACGACGAAATGAATAGTATTTGAGGACCGGTGGTGAAGACCGGGTATTTTCGAGAACGGTAGAATTACCTGTTGAATGACTCTTCACTGAGTTGCTCCGGTTTGGAGATCTCCATATGTGATGGGAAGTCCGATCGGAATTTTGAATACCCGAATTTGAAAGGGCTTCTTTGGAAGTGCCTTCAGTTTTGTTCGAACCCGGAAAGGACTTGTACGGTTGTATGGCTGATATTACACTTTGAGATGTAAAGCCAATCTCTATTAAATACATTTATGTTCGTGGAGGAGAATTTATTCTCTTAGCTTGACACCCTTCTCTGAGATGTGCGAGCTCAGAGGTTATGTAGTTGATGGTTATCAATGATATATTCCCAACTTGGTAATGTGGCATACTGAGTGCTGCTGATCATTTGTTGATCAAAACATGGCTTTTGTGAAAAGTGTAGCTTTGTGGACGAGACTTCGTCGAACCTCACAACCCGGAAATGGCTGAAACAGGAAAGATGCGACAAGGTTGTGGGGGTAGCGCCCCTTAGGGTATGTACATTTCCTTTTGGATAAAAGGTGGTATCATGGTATGGAGCCCAGATATTTAACCTATGTGGTTGTTACGATTTGTTGGTGTTGAGGATCCTCGGATAAAGGTCGGTGACGACCGGGGGAGGGGGGTAACGACCCGTAATTTTCAATGATAAAATTTTGTTAATTTAATAAGTTTTGGTAATTTAATTCGGAAAGAAAATAAAAATTTGTAATTTAATAATGAAATCACTAAAATAAAGGTAATAATATTAATGTAAGTTAATAAATAACTAATTTAGTGTAATCCCAATTAATTGAAACAATTGTAAGGTCTTAATTGATTGTATTTAGTAAATTGGAAAATAAATTTCAATAAGTGTAATTAATATTATGTTAATGTAAATTAAGATAATATTTGAAAATAAGGTCAATTCCATTTATAATATGATAATTGGTTGATTTAAAGAATGGAAACAAAGATTTATTAATTTATTTGAATTTAAATTATAATAATTGGGTTTATTGCAAATAAATGGAATTAAATATTTAGGTATTACGTTAATGGGAAATTAAGATAAAATTTGAAGATTTTAATGTAATAAATCATGAACCAATATTAGTTGCATTCTTATTGTAATAAAGGACTTGAATAACAAGGTATAAAAATTTATAAATGGATTTTTGGAATTTTAAATTTATAAGTTTTTGAATTTAATGGAAATGAAATTAAACACTAAAATTGATGAATTAATCAATTTTATATCGACAACTAAATTTGTTTAAATTATTTGAGAATGGTCAAGAAATCAAAATTGTTAGAAGTTGTAAATTATTAAAATTTAAATTGGAAAGTGAGTAATTAATTTAATATTAATTTATTTAATTAACTAGAAAATAGCCATTTTGGCCACTGACTCGGATTTCGACGAAACTAGTTTCATCGGATCCGTAACGGTGAATTATTGTAGGATTTCAAGTTTCGTAGCGATCGGGTTTGTCATTTGATAGTATGGACTCAAAATGCCTTGAAATCAATTTAATTGAAATCAATTGAAATCAATTGAAATCAATCTGAAATAATTTGATTTTAGCATAAATTCTTCATACGATTGACTTAGGACATGAAACCTATTCCATCGAGTTTAAAATATTCAAAAACATCTATTTTGATATTTGGGTTGATCCAATTTCGTTCCGGAGTCGAAAACGGGCATTTCTGGCCATTTGATCATTCAACGTGAAAATCAATCTTATCCATCCATTCTAGTTTTAGCTCTACCTATTTATATCTAGTTATAAACCCTAGCAGCCTTTTTATTTCTCATTTATGTACCTATAGAAATTTCTGTTGCTCCTACTCATCCAAATGGCAGACGAAAACCAAAATTCCAATTGCAATTTCAAATAAAATTCAAAGCCAAAAATTCACTCTCCACAAACTACATCAAATTATGCATGGATTTAAAGCTCTCGACGAGCACAAGTCAAATCCATGAATCGTTTTTCGGTTTGAGTTTCTGAGTGCTCGGAATTCGAGGGATTGTTCACGGTCGTTCATCACGCCTTGATGAACTTCGTCCGATCAAAGAATTGAAGGCACGGTCGGGTAGAGAGAACTGAGGGTAGCTCATCGGTGTGGTTTGTTTGGCAAATTGACGGTCGGATTGCCCTCAAAAATTGGGTTAGGGTTTACTTTTTGGGCGGTGGCCGATGCATTTTCGTGACCGATGGTGGTCGAGATGGAGCCTGTGAGGTCGGCGACTTGGCTAGGGGGTGGGGCGTGGCCTCGATGTCCGACGGCAGCCTTGGGAACGCGTCGCTTGGGCAGCGGCGCTTCGTGTATTCGATCGTTGAGCGTGGGTTACTGTAGCCGCGTGAAGCATGCTGAGAGATGACGTGGTAAATGTTTTATTTTATTTTATTATATATATATATTTACTCGTATAATTTCTAATGCTAATATCTCTTACATACGAGGTCCGATTCACGCATCGTTTCTTGCTTTAGGATCGTATTGAAATTCCGGACATTTTGTCGCTGGTTTGGAAGAATTCTGAGACTGTTCAAATTTTGGGTTTAAATTGGATTTAAATTCTATTCAAATTCAAAAGGTGAGTGTTTTAACCCACTCACAACTTCTAAAATTTCTTAAGTTTGTTAAATTGATTTATGGTGTGATTAGAAATTTATTTATGACCGTTTGACATATTTTTAATCATCATCTCAGTTAAATTGAATTTGTTTGAATTAAATTGTTATCTAATTTATTATTACATATAAACTATTAGTTAAATTGTTATTTAATTTATTATTGAATATAACTGCCAGTAAACGCCTGATATTTATTATCTGCTCTATATTGATGTTATTGTTTGAATTGGATGATGATTGTGATAAATGTTTGATGATTGATATTGGATAAATGGATGTTGTATTTTATATTGTTATAAACTGCAAGTTGTTATGGATTTTATTTCATTCGGGATTGCGGTTTGAAATGGTATATAACTGTATTTATATTTTAAATTACAGATTGAAATGATAAACACCCGTATCACTTGACCATAGGATAGAAAATTATATACAGACACCGTGGTCTATATATAAAAATACTTTGAAATAATTTCTATGGTTTTGTAAAGAAATATATGGTTTTATATAAATATTGATTTTTGATGTTATGTAAATGTTATTTTATTCTAAATTTTAGGCTATGTGTAAATTCTTATAATATTTAATAAGCTTAATAATAAGTTTGATTTTATTGAGGATAATATGGTTAAGTATTTGTTTAAATTATATTGTATATAGAGTTTATAGTGACTTAAATAAAATTAAGGTTGGAAGATAAGCATGAAGTTGATTTGAATCAAATTATTTAAGAATTTACTCAAATAAAATTGATTTGAAATTGAAATAAAATTGAGATTTTAAAGGGTATGATTTTATAACTTGATTTTGGTTTAGAGTGATTTAAATGAATATCAAGTTGATATAAATGTGTATATCAAGTTAAACAAATTGGAAGAATATCCAGTTATTTGAAGTTAAAAGTTTTATTTAAATGATATTGGACTTATTAAGTAAACATTTCAAAGTTAAAAGTTTTATTTAAATGATACTGGATTTATTAAGTAAACATTTCAAATCTAAATAAAAGTAATTGAATTTGATATATATGGAATTATCAAAGAATTAGTGTTGAAATGGTGGAAAAATATATGGAAGGTTCAAATCTGTATTTGGAATTGATTTGTGAAACTGAAGAAGCTATTTTATTATATAAAGTAATTTAATATTTAAGCCATTTAAATGGTGTTATTATGTTTCAAAGTTTGAGTTTCAAAGTATTATAATTTGGAAGTGTTATATTTCAAGTGGTTTGACTTCGAAGTGTTATAACATTGAAAGTGCTATGATTTTGGAAAGGATATATTTGAAATATAAATGATATTATATTGATTTGGGTTTTAATAAATATGATATCATTTTGATTTGGTTTTTGAAATGGAAATGATATCGTATTTATATGGTTTCGAAATGGATATATATTCTGATTTTGAAATATAAATTATTTTGAAATGATCGCAGTGTTAAAGAGACCGGGGTCGGAAGTTGTCATACTCTCCGCCAATTCCAAAAACCACTTTAACAACCATTTACGTGGTGGAGATTCCATAATGAAGTACGATGGCGGTGGCGTTCCTTTGAGGTATATACGTGGACCCGACTCCCATGAGTTGGCATAAGTTGGCTAAAATAAGAGTGATCGACAGGCTAAGAAGGTAGCATCTTTGATCGGACATACTCCTTCGATACCATTCTATTACTTTGTGATTGATTGGGGCCCTTTTTGATTTTGGGGGTGTGGCTTGAGGTGGGCGGTAGTAGCTGCTACGCGTTACCACCGGTCCGTAAGTGTAATTGGTATACCTACCCTGGCATTGCCTAGTTGTGCCATGTCACCTACCCTTGCGCGCCTTATACGATTTTGGTTTTGTACCATACCTATGGAGTGCCCTTTGACGACGCCCAGTACGGGGGAGATTATGGTACTGTATAGACTACATGAATATAAAAGTGTGTTAAGTGGAAAATGTAATGCCTTAATGCTATTTTAAATTTATATTATACTTTACTAAAGACACTATTATTATAGCGTATATTACTACATAGTAGATAGTTTAACGGATCCTTAAGAGATGTGAATCACGAGCATCTCTTAAGTTATTGCACTCACGTTAGGCGCTGGATAAGAGATGTCAAAACCCCGTAAACATCTCCAACACTCATATTTATTTACCGTTGATTTAACTCACATAAGATCTTTTAGTTCTAACTCGATTTTTTTGTCTTTTCAATTCGCTCGGGTCAATATGAGCATTACAGGAGTTGGAGACTTTATTTTGGAGGACGAAGACGAAGACATTATTATTATTATATACTATGTTGTTCTGTTGTATTGTTATTTATTATTCTTTGTTATGTGTAACTCTGATTCTGTGTTGGATAAGTATAACCAAATTTTTTGTAAAATAGCTTCATGAGCTGTCATTATATTTTGTCATTCGGCTGCGAGATTCTATTTTATTTTCTTTTTTTTTCTTCCCTTTTCTTATTAACCCCAATAATAATTCGCCCTTTGTATGGTTTGAGTCTGACGTGTGTGGTTTATCGTCGATTTAAAACGTACAAAAAGACAGGATGTTACACTTGGTATCAGAGCCAGGTTTAGCGATAAACCTTAGCTTTGTGGGGTCTGACTCTTTATTAATAGGGTAGTAATACCCTATGATGATGAGTCGATGAGTGTGTGTGTGTCTATATGAGAGAGCATATTTGTTAGTGCTATAAAAAGGGTTGATATTGTGTTAATTTGTTCCGTTTCGTATTTATAAATTCTGGTTGGTGCATAGGACGCTATGACATCAATTGGGATTCTTAAACACTTAATAGGACAGGCCGACACAATATTTGTTTTGAATATAGGTGAATGAAATAATTTTGCCTATTATATTTTCTATATATAAATTAATTTTTTATAAAGGTTATATTTGGTTGTAATATATTGGTTGTTAAGTAGTGAAATTTCTAAATACTGATTGGAAACAAAATTTGAAGAAAATAAAATAAATGAATGTTGGAAATTTTAAAACTTAAGTTCCGGTATTTTGAAAATTGCTTTCAAAGGATTTCGGAATATAATAATATCGTTTATAAGTATTTTCTGATGTAAATATTTCAGTATAATTTGAATGAATTGTTCGAAGGAACTTCGGAAAGAAATAACTTATGTACTCCCCTCTCTATCGCTAGAAAATAATTTCGGTGATGAGTGCACGCATCATCGACATTCATTTTCGAGTTTCTAAGTGGGAAGGCCACTATAGTAGTTTTACTGCAGATTTATTTTAATAAACAAATATAAATTTTAAATTATTTAAATATAATTAGATATATATAAGTTGTTAGTATATACATTTATCTATTATTTTAAAATGATTTGAAATTAAACCCGACATTTAGTTCTTAAGTTCCATAAATTAATAGTTTCAATTATTGTAGTGAAAGGGAATGTAACTAATTAATAATTGGAACCTCTAAATGAAATAAGAGATTTAAAGATAGGTTATAAGGGTAATTACAAGAAAGTTGAAATTAGTGACATATAAAACAAAAGATAGGATTATTGGGCATTAAATTAATTCAAAAAGAATGAGACAAACTTGTATAATTTTCAATTGCATTATTTAACATATATATAACTTACCAACTATAAATAGTTAAAATGTTAAAAGAAAATGTAATGGGAAATTTTAGAAGTAAAACTTGATTAATGAAAGTATTCAATGAATTTTCTTTTATAATAAGAATTTAATGTTATAATTGTAGTAAACTTAAGTATGACTGAAAGGCCACTAATTAAATATAATAGAAAAGTTATAAAGAAATGATAATAAACTTAAGTAAATGTTGAGGTTATTTATAATAAAAATAATTAGAAGATGAATACTGTAAATAAATAAAATTAAGTAGTGAATAAATGAATGTAATACAATAAAAAGAAAATTTATATGATATGAATAAATAAAAATGAATTTATGTAAGTATAAGTGCAAATAAGTGAAATAAACACTGAATCAATGGATGGAAATGAAAATTTGCAAGAAATAATGTAAAATAAAAAGATAAATCATTATATGAATGAAAAGGAAATTAAACAACAAATGTTGTGAAATGAAATTGATAAAAATTAACTGGATCTATTGTTTGAAAATGTTGTTTGTTTTGGTTTATGAGTTGTTTGGGTAAAAGATACTTTTAATTGCTTAGATGTATGAATAATCTATTGAGTTTATCTAATAATATTGAGTAAGTGGAATACTTCATAGTTATTTGTCATTCTATGTGATTTAAAGTTTCTTAACCCGAACAAACCAGTTGTTTGTCTTGCCTGGATAGGTGATTTATGTTTGATGTGTATGTTGTTGGTTGCGAATGACTATTGTTTCTATTGATTATTTGTTGGTAGTTGAAACAACTATGAATATTTATAATATATAATTATTAACTTCCTTGGATTACATAACTGAAATGCAGGTTATGGAAGCAATTGCCGCTGCTTTTGGTTTCATAATTAAATATTAATTGCCCGACAAATAGGTATGTTCATGGATTAAGGTTTTTCTAGCATTATTGTATTATTTTTCCCGTGTCGGTATATATTATTTTGGAAATTATATGTTATATATTGTTATATTTGATATCATATTTTCTGCCTAGCCTCTCCGTACAAGGGAGACTCTGCCGACATTTTCTGTAAATTTTTAACGTAGAAAAACTTTGAAAAACATTTTCCAAACTTATTAATTTGCGGTTAAGAAGATCTAATAGTTATAAAATTAATATTTTTGAATAAGATGTGTTGTTTACTCAATTCTTTCTTTTCTCTTCTTTTTCTTTTTCGGGGACGAAAAGTTTTGAGTGAGGGAGAGTGTAACGACCCATAACTTTCTTTAATAATATTTTGTTAATTTAATAAGTTTTGGTAATTTAATTTGGAAAGAAAATAAAAATTTGTAATTTAGTACTGAAATCACAAAAATAAAAGTAATAATGTTAATGCAAGTTAATAAATAACTAATTTAGTGCAATCCTAATTATTTGAAACAATTGTAAGGTCATAATTGATTGTATTTAGTAAATTGGAAAATAAATTTCAATAAGTGTAATTAATATTATGTTAATGTAAATTAAGATAATATTTGAAAATAATGTCAACTCTTTGAGAAATGCGGAACATGGATCTTAAGGCTAGGATTAACACTAAAGGGGGGTGAATAGTGTTTAAAGGAATTACTAAATCTTTTTGAGTTTCTGTTAATTTCAACACAAATGTATGCAATACTCAGACACAAATATGATCACAGAAACAAACATAGATGCAGAAATAAAGTAAAAGCAGTAAAGGAAAGAACACACCGGATTTTATACTGGTTCAGAGTTACCCTACATCTAGCCCTGCACACAAGTACAGATTTCCTTTCAAAAGCAATTGTACAATTACACCCTCGATTTCAAGGCCATGAGGTACACCACTCCCGATTCACAATCCTCTGGGTAGAGATACTTGATTTCATGGGCAAAAAGTTCACCCAATTGATTTCCAAGGCTACAATCACACCTTTTCTCACTTGATTGATTTCCAAGGCTACAATCACACCTTCTCTAGCTAAATTGATTACAAAGAAGTCTATAACTCTTAATAGCACTGAGATCTTATTGAGATAGTGATAGAGAATCAAACCAGAAATGATCTAGTTAGATTCAATGTTGATTTCGACAGAGTAATGGTAAGAATGTGTATAAAGAAATGTGGAATAAGAAGAGGAGTGAAAACCAAAAAAATATGATTAAACATTCGTTCAAAATCACTCCTATTTATAGTAGAACAACACCCATATCTATTCATGAAAGGATATGATGAATAGACACTTCCTTTGAAATTCAAATTTTTGAAATAAACTGCCACTATGTCGACATGGGTATCTTGGAAATGTCGACATGCCTATGTAATTTTTGGTACTTTGATTTTCGTTGAAACTTCTATCATGTATTAAAACTATTTTAAACATTATAAATATATTTAACTATAGTTAAAATACATAAGTAAATATAGAGATCAATATTTTGGTATATATAAAATTTTACTATAATTTTATATTTAAATTTAAGTATAAATAATAAAAGTTAAATAAATATATTATAATTAAAAGATAGTTTAAAAACCAAAGATAATTTGATTTTGAAAATAAAGATTATTTTTGAGGCTAAAAATATTTTAAACATGGATATATGTTTTTGATCTTTTTAAAAGGAAGATTTTGAAATCATTTTGAAAATAAGATAATAGTTGTAAAAACATTTGAATAAAAGTTAGCGGATACAAAACAATGTTCCACTAAATTTTTTGTTGGTTCCATCCTACTTAGGATTCCATCTCTTTAACAGGCTCGAAGTGGATTTCATTCCACGAATAAATTAGATTTTAAGATGTCAGTGCTTTTCTAGGAGTTTTAACAAAATTCGTAATTAAATTACTTATTATTGAAATCTTGAACTCTTGATAATGTTGATACTCATGAGTCATCAATCTTGACATCTTCAGTCTTGAATCTCTATACTGTAGAGTCTTCATTCTTGGTATTTGCATGGTTAAATCCTGCATATACATACATACATGCATACATACATATATATATATATATATATATAAAAACTATAATGTCAATATTTATATTTTATAATCTTATTCTAAGGTTGTTATCATCAAAACCATCTGCTTAGGGACTAACAAATTCCACTTATAATATGATAATTGGTTGATTTAAAGAATGGAAATCAAGATTTATTAATTTATTTGAATTTAAATTATATTAATTGGGTTTATTTCAAATAAATGGAATTAAATATTTAGGTATTACGTTAATGGAAAATTAAGATGAAATTTGAAAATTTTAATGTAATAAATCATGAATCAATGTTAGTTGCATTCTTATTGCAATAAAGGACTTGAATAACAAGGTGTAAAAATTTATAAATGGATTTTTGGAATTTTAAATTTATAAATTTCTGAATTTAATAAAATTGAAATTAAACACTGAAATTGAGGAATTAATTAATTTTAAATCGACAACTAAATTTGTTTAAATTATTTGAGAATGGTTAAGAAATCAAAATTGATAGAAGTTGTAAATCATTAAAATTTAAATTGAAAGGTGATTAATTATTTAATATTAATTTATTTAATTAACTAGAAAATAGCCATTTTGGTCACTGACTCGAATTTTGACGAAACAAGTTTCATCGGATCCGTAATGGTGAATCATTATAGGATTTCATGTTTTGTAGCGATCGGGCTTGTCGTTCGATTATACGGCTCGAAATGCCTTGAAATCAATTTAATTGAAATCAATTTGAAATAATTTGATTTTAGCATAACTTCTTCATACGATGGAATTAGGGAATAAAACCTGTTCCATCGAGTTTAAAATGTTCAAAAAAATCTATTTTGATATATGGGCTGACCCAATTTCGTTTCGGAGTCGAAAACGGGCTTTTGGGGCCATTTGATCGTTCAGCGTGTAAATCAATCTTATCCATCCATTCTCGTTTCAGCTCTACCTATTTATATCTAGTTATAAACCTTAGAAGCCTTCTTATTTCTTATTTTTGTACGTATAGAAATTTCTGTTGCTTCTCCTCATCCCAATGGCAGACAAAAACCAAAATTCCAATTGTGATTTCAAATAAAATTCAAACCAAAAATTCACTCTCCACAAACTACATCTAATTATATATGGATTTGAAGCTCTCGATGAGCGCAAGTCAAATCCGTGATTCGTTTTTCGATTTGAATTTCTGAGTGCTCGAAATTCAAGGGATCGTTCACGGCCGTTCATCACACGTTGATGAACTTCATCCGATCGAAGAGTTGAAGGCACAGTCAGGTAGAAAGAACCGAGGGAAGTTCATCGGCATGGTTTGTTTGGCGAATTTGTGGTCGAACTGCCGTCAAAAATTGGGTTAGGGTTTACTTTTTGGGCGGCAACCGATGCATTTTCATGACCGGTGGTTGTCGAGATGGAGCCTTGGAGGTCGGCGGCTTGGCTAGGGGGTGGGGCGTGGCCTCGATGGCCGGCGGCCTTGGGATCACGTCGTTTGGGCGGTGGCGCTTTGTGTATTCGATCATCGAGCGTGGATTACCGTAGCCGCGTGTAGCATGCTGAGAGATGACGTGGTAACCATTTTATTTTATTTTATTTTATATATATTTTTACTCGTATAACTTCTAATGCTAATATCTCTTACATACGAGGTCCGATTCACGTAGCAGTTCTTATTGTAGGATCGATTTCACCCTAGAGGGGGGGTGAATAGGGTGATAGTGTAAATTATAAAAATTAATCGCGGAAGCTTATTAATTAATTTCAATTCAGATCATAGAATAGCAGCACAGATATAGCAGAATATAAATAACAGAATAAAACAGAACAACACAGAATTTACCCAGCTTCGGCAAAACCCTGCCTACGTGCTGCCCCCAAGGTTTCTACTAGAAATTAGATAGTCCCTCGCTTACACACGTAAACTCGCTATACCCGCTATTGACTAATCTAACTCTACGCTCAAAACCCTGCCACAACTCAACTACCGAGTTGCGAATTCTCAAGCTACGCCACGTAGCTTATCCCCTAGTCACACGACTAGAAAAATAAACGGTTTAAAAAGAAAAAGGAAAATACAATTAAAAGCAATTAAAATGAAATAACCCTAATATTAAATTTAAAAACCCCCTTAAAACAAACTCCCTTTGAAAATAGGCCGGCCTCCTTTGCTATTTGACCCGTCTCTTTTATTTCTCTGTTTGTAATGGCGGCCGTTCCTTTTTAGGGCTTCGTCCTTGATCAAATTGGGGCTTCGTCCCTTTGATGCAATTTAGGGCTTTCAAATTGAAGCGCCGACCTTTGATACTTGTTCGACTTCGATGCTCTTTGCGGCTGCTTCGTTGATCGAATTCCTTCTTCGGTATGTAATTGTATGCTTTTTCTTTTACTGATTTTATGCTTTCTGGAATTTGATGATCTTTCTGATGATGTGAATTTGATTTATATAGGGTTTGTAAATCCTATTCTTGCGTTCGTACAAAATAATTTGAATTTGTCAAATTCTTTTGATTGGCCGTTTGATTATGCTTGAACGATTGATGATCGAACTGACTTTGTCAACTTCGTATCTTTTGCATTCCTTGGTTGACACGGTTTTGAATTTACTTTCGTGATAACCACGGCTTTGTTGACACGGTTTTGATTATTGACTCGTTCAATATTGACTGTGACGATTTTTGGCTTTGTTATGCTTCCACGGCTTTGACATTTTGTAAATTTGCTTCGGCCACTGTCTGCATTCCTGTAGCTTTGTTCTAGCAATCTTGAGCATTTTTGTATCAATTGCAGTTGCACTTCTAGTCTGTATTTCATATGCTCTGGGTTTCACTGCCTTCTGTCCATGTTGGTACTGACTGTTGTTATGTAGTAATTGACTTGTGCTTAGTTGCATCACTGGTATATTCATATTTGTTCACTTGCAGTTGCACATTGCTGCTTGTAGCACTTGTGTACTTGGTCGAGTTCATTTGCATTCTGCAGTTTTGTTCCATATATGTATGTTCATTCATTTGTATCAGTTGTTCAGTTTGCACTTGTTCATCTTGTAGTTTGCTTTGGTCTTGAGCATTGCCATGCCATTTGTTGTGTCCATATGTATTCAGTGTTTACTTTGAGCATGTTGTAGTGTGTTACCATATTGATGCCTCTGATCATTTGACTGCACATGTGTCAGTGACATTGTGTTCATTTGAGTTGTCTCCATCTTCTGGTATGCTGCAGCTTGGTCTTTGTTGCATTTTTGTGTTGTTGTACTTTATGATGTATTCATGCAGCTTGTTTTCAATATATACTTGAATATGGCAGTCCATGTTCTTCACTGTTAGTCGAGCTTGAGTACATGTATGTGGTCTTGCTGCAGTTTGGTCTCATATTCATTCTTGATCATGTTGGCTATTTGGTCGAGTTCATTTGAGTCAGTGGAGTTGTTTCATTGTAGCTGTGTTCACCATTATGCACTGTAGCTTGCTGTCATGTTCGCTGTCACTTATGCATTGTTGAGTCACTTGAGTGTGTTGATGGATGTGTGCATCAATGTACATGCTTTTGCTGCTGTTTGATATAGTGTTTTGAACCATTGTTTGCTGTGGCATTGCATTACTGTGCATTGAGCATTGTACTTGCAGTTTGCTGACTTCACGTCGCTTTAACTTGGTTGATGCACTGAGTTGAGTGGTGACTTGACCTTTGCATTTTGTTTATTTTTCTAATTTTCACCTGAGTTGAATCCGGCTTGGATTTGACCTTGTGCTGAATGACATTGTTTTATTACACTTGAGTTGAATCCTGTATTTGGGTTTGACCTGTGCTCACTTGTCCCTGTAAATCGATCAAGTGTATATATCGGCGTGCATGGCCTTGTGGCATATACAGTAATACACTGTGTATGTCACAAGTTGTTCGTATATGATGAATTCAAATTTAAATTATGACGAACAACCCAAATAACTGAGGCAAATATCATTTTCAAAATTCACGTTTTATTTTATATCGCAAAAATATTTTATTTTCAATTTTACTGCGTTAGTAAATATTTTTGCAGATTTCTCAGATGCTGGATTCAAACTGGGATGCAGTTGAAGATAAATATGAGTGTGAGTGATATGTAGTGAGGTGATGATATGTGAAATAGTGATGTAATTGAATTTGTATCAAAGTTGTATAGTTATAGTGAGAGCTTGAAATTGTACTATTCAAAGACGTAATAAATATTTGTTTGAATAAAATATTCGTTTGAATTCAAATTCCGTGTTATTTATTTTATTCAGCAAATATTTATTTAATCTGTGAAAAAATAAAATAGTATATTATCAAATACATTTAAACAAATGTATATATGTTTATTATCATCAAACAAAAATCATATAAGCGCATATTCAATAATCTCTCCCTTTTGATGATAACAAACATATATTTAAGATTTTGAATATGTTAAATGTATTTGATCATTGATATATCCTAATTGCTCCCCCTATTTAAATGCTTCCTCTCTACATGATGCTCCCCCTACATATATGCATATAAATAAAAATATGCAAATGATCCTAGATGCAAATAGAAAATTATTAGACCTTTGCTTGATTTTATTTGACAAAATCTTAACTTTTCTCTCCCCCTTTTGTTATCAGCAAAAGAATAATAGTGTTAGAGAAAATAGAGATAAAGTAATTGATATCAATCCAACATTAAAACTCAATTGAACATAAATATTAAATTTCAATAAAAAATCAAAACAAAAATCATAAATATTTTGTTAGGCGCATATTCCACTTTTAGAATGATGGAAATGATGTCATCATAGAAAACCATACAGTTGTGTCTATTTGTGGTATATTTATATCAGGAATTTGAATATCTACTAACCATGCATAACCGTTAGGACTTTTAAATGAGATTAGTAGTATTCCAATTTTATTTTAAAAAAAATGAATTCAAGTATCTTCTAACCACGCATAACCGTAAGGACTTTTAAATGGGATTAGAATCAACTTGTTTATTTTACAATCAACTTTTGATATGCGTTCCATACATGCATAACCGCGAGGACTTTTAAATGAGCATGGAAGCACATAACAAATTCCAAGTAATTCACCCATGCATAACCGTGAGGACTTTTAAATGAGAGTGAATACTTTGGTATTTATTTATTATTATCATTAATTAATTTTTTATTTTAAAAAAATGTGAAAATGAAAAACGAACGATTCCTGTTTAAAGTACCACATATCGACAAACTATATAGAATTTTGATGAGTGATGGTCGTTAGAAATATGATAGATATAGAGATGGTCATGGAATTTTTACCAACAAAAAGTTTTATAACTCTTGTTTACATTTCTAAAAAAATTTTCTAATTATACTTTCTCGAGTTATAATATATAATCAATATCAACACTCATCACTTTTTCAATCACTATTTTTCTTTTCGATAATCATTTGGGAGTCAGATTAGTCATAATTGTCATTTAAATTCAAATTCAAAAATAATTATGAAATTAATTTTTCAAAAATGAATAATCTGAAAATATGGTCAAAAATGATTTTCTCCAGGGGGTTTTAAAAAAAATTTCTGCTATTTGAAAATTATTTGAAATGAAAAATATGCAAATATTTTCTTTGAAAAACGATGCAGTTACTAAATGTCTCAAAAAAATCATGTTTCACTAGTAATTTTTCTATCAACTAGATTACCAGTGTAATCTGCATCTGAATTTCTCTTTCACTCAAAAATTATCATCAATTGAATTTTATAGACCAAAACATGAAGTGTGCACCAAAAATTTCAAATTCAATTTTAACAACAATTTAAATGACATTCTTTTGAATTTGAAATGAAGCCATGTAAATAATCAAAAAACCGTGAATATAGAGTTAGCCGAATTATAACCAATTGTATAATTATCCAACAAAACACTATTTTTAATCCAAAATGATATATATGAAGTAATTCAAAGAATCTAGAGATTTTTATAGTGTTTTTGGCATAAGAATATAATTGGCCAACAATTTTGAATAAATCAGAATCAAAAATCATCATCTTTTCATCAATCTCAATATTGGCTGAATTAATTCAAAATACGGTGCAGATTATCACATTTAATATATCGTTTAAAAACATACCATACCTGTTTTACCTTTACGATATTTTTCGTTGTTGTCCGTTGTGATTCTGTCACCTTTATACTAGGCTAAGGAACTTAGCTTTGTCGCCCGTTGTGTTTCTGGAACAGCCAAAATCCAGAGAATACTATTGTTGTTCCTTAGCCTGCCACCACACCTACACGATGAAAGTTTTATGTGACCTATTTGTTTTTATAGGTCCATGATTGTTAGTGGCAGAAAATTTTGAAAAACAATTTTGTAAAGACCCAAAACTATTTATAATTGTTCCCTTCGGCACCAAAATTTGTTTAACTTTGAGAGATTTTATATTTGTGCCTTTTGGAACCCAAATCGATATAGTTTTCACATGTTTGGGTCTATACCAACAATTATTGTGATCGTGTCCATATTTTCTACAAATCGTGCACATTGAATTTTCTTGATTAATCTTGTTTTCAACACTTTTCGAACTATTATATCCAAGTCCTTGTTTAACCGTATTAACAGTTTGCTTTCCTAATAGCATATTTAATGATTTTTCACTTTCTGAAAATTTATCTAAAGTCGTTGACAATTGTTGGACTTGTGATTTGAGAGATTCATTTTCGTTTAACAACTGTGTGCACTTTTTAATAGAATTATCTCTCCTAGTATTTTCATTCTCCTTTAAAATCAGAATTTCATTTTCAAGCGATTTTATTTTAATTTTTGATTTTTTAATTTCTTCATCAAATGTTGGACACTTATCACACTTAGGGATCCTACTTTGATAGGTTTTAACTAATTGATCAAGTTGTTTATTACATTCTATCAAAGTATCTTTTTGAGATTCAAGTTTGGCGTATTTTTCCCTAAGTCGTTCAAAACAACCGTTTACTTCATGAAAATATATAAGCAACTCAGAATGGGTAAGTTTTGATACCTCACTTGGCTCGTCATCGTCACTGTCAGTTGTATCTCCTCGAAGACACAATTCTGCCTTTTCGCTTTCACTGCCAGTGCTTTGATCATTCTCGTCTATTTCATCCCAAGTGGCTGCAAAACTTTTCTTTTTCTGTTTCTTTCCATGGCTGGATTTAATTTGTGGACAATCGGGCTTGATATGGCCGGGTTTGTTGCAATTATAACAAATAAACTTTTGTTCTTCCGAGTAGTCTAGTGCTTTGGCTATTCTGCTTTTTGCTTTTTGAATTCGAGCTGAATTTCCATGTTTTTGATTCCATTTTTTGAATTTCCTTATTAACAGCTCCAATTCTGCTGCTCCATCATCTTCATCGTTATCATCATCACTTGTGATTGTTCCTTTGAGAGCTATTGATTTCTTTTGAGTGTCACCTCCTTCACGCTCTTCTTTAAATTTCATTTCTAGCTCATAAGTGGTGAGATTTCCGATGAGTTCTTCAACTTTAAGTTGTTTTAAATCTTTCGATTCTTGTATGGCAGTTACTTTTGCTTCAAAGCTTCGTGGAAGGACTCTGAGGATTTTCCGGACTATTTCTAATTCGGTGTATGTTTTTCCGAGAGCTTTTGATTTGTATACGATATTGGAGAGTCGTCCGTACATCTCTTTGACATTTTCTTCCTTCGCCATTTTGAAGTTCTCGTATTCGCTGCTTAGCATTGCAAGGCGAGATTCTTTGACTTGAGATGTTCCTTCGTGAGTCACTTCTAGTATGTGCCATATTTCCTGCGCAGTTAGACAATGTGAGACACGATTAAATTCAAATTGATCCAATGAACAGATAATAGAATTCATAGCTTTGGCATTAGTATTTTGTAATTTATTTTCTAGTTCTGTCCATTGTTCCTTTGGTTTCTCTATTTCCTGATTATCTACAGTTATAGTTGGTATTCTATAACCTGTCTCAACAATATTCCAAGCGTCAATGGTTTTCAGAAAAATTTGCATTCTATTTTTCCAGTAAGCATATTCACCATTGAACATTGGTGGTCTAACTATCGACTGACCCTCTGCAAAAGCATTATTAAAAGAAGCCATTTTAAAAATTCAAATTTTTAAAACAAAAACCGATTTTTTTGAAACACGAATTTTTAAAACAAAAAATTGATTTTTGAAACACGAATTTTTAAAACAAAAATTGATTTTGTAAAAACAAATTTTTAAAACAAAAATGGCTTTTGTTCCTAGCTCTGATACCACTTGTAGGATCGATTTCACCCTAGAGGGGGGGTGAATAGGGTGATAGTGTAAATTATAAAAATTAATCGCGGAAGCTTATTAATTAATTTCAATTCAGATCACAGAATAGCAGCACAGATATAGCAGAATATAAATAACAGAATAAAACAGAACAACACATAATTTACCCAGCTTCGGCAAAACCCTGCCTACGTGCTGCCCCCAAGGTTTCTACTAGAAATTAGATAGTCCCTCGCTTACACACGTAAATTCGCTATACCCGCTACTGACTAATCTAACTCTACGCTCAAAACCCTGCCATAACTCAACTACCGAGTTGCGAATTCTCAAGCTACGCCACGTAGCTTGTCCCCTAGTCACACGACTAGAAAAATAAACGGTTTAAAAAGAAAAAGGAAAATACAATTAAAAGCAATTAAAATGAAATAACCCTAATATTAAATTTAAAAACCCCTTAAAACAAACTCCCTTTGAAAATAGGCCGGCCTCCTTTGCTATTTGACCCGTCTCTTTTATTTCTCTGTTTGTAATGGCGGTCGTTCCTTTTTAGGGCTTCGTCCTTGATCAAATTGGGGCTTCGTCCCTTTGATGCAATTTAGGGCTTTCAAATTGAAGCGCCGACCTTTGATACTTGTTCGACTTCGATGCTCTTTGCGGCTGCTTCGTTGATCGAATTCCTTCTTCGGTATGTAATTGTATGCTTTTTCTTTTACTGATTTTATGCTTTCTGGAATTTGATGATCTTGCCGATGATGTGAATTTGATTTATATAGGGTTTGTAAATCCTATTCTTGCGTTCGTATAAAATAATTTGAATTTGTCAAATTCTTTTGATTGGCCGTTTGATTATGCTTGAATGATTGATGATCGAACTGACTTTGTCAACTTCGTATCTTTTGCATTCCTTGGTTGACACGGTTTTGAATTTACTTTCGTGATAACCACGGCTTTGTTGACACGGTTTTGATTACTGACTCGTTCAATATTGACTGTGACGATTTTTGGCTTTGTTATGCTTCCACGACTTCGACATTTTGTAAATTTGCTTCGGCCACTGTCTGCATTCCTGTAGCTTTGTTCTAGCAATCTTGAGCATTTTTGTATCCATTGCAGTTGCACTTCTAGTTTGTATTTCATATGCTCTGGGTTTCACTGCCTTCTGTCCATGTTGGTACTGACAGTTGTTATGTAGTAATTGACTTGTGCTTAGTTGCATCACTGGTATATGCATATTTGTTCACTTGCAGTTGCACATTGCTGCTTGTAGCACTTGTGTACTTGGTCGAGTTCATTTGCATTCTGCAGTTTTGTTCTATATATGTATGTTCATTCATTTGTATCAGTTGTTCAGTTTGCACTTGTTCATCTTGTAGTTTGCGTTGGTCTTGAGCATTGCCATGCCATTTGTTGTGTCCATATGTATTCAGTGTTTACTTTGTGCATGTTGTAGTGTGTTACCATATTGATGCCTCTGATCATTTGACTGCACATGTTTTAGTGACATTGTGTTCATTTGAGTTGTCTCCATCTTCTGGTATGCTGCAGCTTGGTCTTTGTTGCATCTTTGTGTTGCTGTACTTTATGATGTATTCATGCAGCTTGTTTTCAATATATACTTGAATATGGTAGTCCATGTTCTTCACTGTTAGTCGAGCTTGAGTACATGTATGTGGTCTTGCTGCAGTTTGGTCTCATATTCATTCTTGATCATGTTGGCTATTTGGTCGAGTTCATTTGAGTCAGTGGAGTTGTTTCATTGTAGCTGTGTTGACCATTATGCACTGTAGCTTGCTGTCATGTTCGCTGTCACTTGTGCATTGTTGAGTCACTTGAGTGTGTTGATGGATGTGTGCATCAATGTACATGCTTTTGCTGCTGTTTGATATAGTGTTTTGAACCATTGTTTGCTGTGGCATTGCATTATTGTGCATTGAGCATTGTACTTGCAGTTTGCTGACTTCACGTCGCCTTAACTTGGTTGATGCACTGAGTTGAGTGGTGACTTGACCTTTGCATTTTGTTTATTTTTCTAATTTTCACCTGAGTTGAATCCGGCTTGGATTTGACCTTGTGCTGAATGACATTGTTTTATTGCACTTGAGTTGAATCCTGTATTTGGGTTTGACCTGTGCTCACTTGTCCCTGTAAATCGATCAAGTGTATATATCGGCGTGCACGGCCTTGTGGCATATACAGTAATACACTGTGTATGTCACAAGTTGTTCGTGTATGATGAATTCAAATTTAAATTATGACGAACAACCCAAATAACTGAGGCAAATATCATTTTCAAAATTCACGTTTTATTTTATATCGCAAAAATATTTTATTTTCAATTTTACTGCGTTAGTAAATATTTTTGCAGATTTCTCAGATGCTGGATTCAAACTGGGATGCAGTTGAAGATAAATATGAGTGTGAGTGATATGTAGTGAGGTGATGATATGTAAAATAGTGATGTAATTGAATTTGTATCAAAGTTGTATAGTTATAGTGAGAGCTTGAAATTGTACTATTCAAAGACGTAATAAATATCTGTTTGAATAAAATATTCATTTGAATTCAAATTTCGTGTTATTTATTTTATTCAGCAAATATTTATTTAATCTGTGAAAAAATAAAATAGTATATTATCAAATACATTTAAACGAATGTATATATGTTTATTATCATCAAACAAAAATCATATAAGCGCATATTCAACACTTACATTAGGATCGTATTGAAATTCCAAACATTTTGATGCTGGTTGGGATGAATTCTAAGACTGTCAAATTTTGGGTTTAAGTTGGATTTAAATTCAATTTAAAGTCAAAAGGTCAGCGTTTTAACCCACACACAACTTCTAAAATTTCTTATGTTTGTTAAATTGATTTATGGTGTGATTAGAAATTTATTTATGACCGTTTGGCATATTTTTAATCATCATCTCAGTTAAATTGAATTTATTTGAATTAAATTTTTATCTAATTTATTATTGCATATAAACTATTAGTTAAATTGTTATTTAATTTATTATTGAATATAAACTTCCAATAAACACCTGTTATTTATTATCTGTTCTATATTGATCTTATTGTTTGAATTGGATGATGATTGCGATAAATGTTTGATGATTGATATTGGATGAATGGATATCGTATTTTATATTGTTATAAACTGCAAGTTGTTATGGATTTTATTTCATTCGGGATTGCGGTTTGAAATGATATATAACCGTATTTATATTTTAAATTATGGATTGAAATGACAAACATCTGTATCACTTGACCATAGGATAGAAAATTATATACAGACACCGTGATCTATATATCAAAATATTTGAAATGATTTCTATGGTTTTGTAAAGAAATATATGGTTTTATATAAATATTGATTTTTGATCTTATATAAAAGTTATTTTATTTTAAATTTTAAGCTATGTATAAATTGTTTTAAAATAGAATAAGCTTAATAATAAGTTTGATTTCAGGATAATATGGTTAAGTATATATTTAAATTATATTGTATATGGAGTTTATAATGACTTAAATAAAATTAAGGTTGGAAGATAAGTATGAAGTAGAATTGAATCAAATTATTTAAGAATTTACTCGAATAAATTTGATTTGTAATTGAATAAAATTGAGATTTTAAAGGGTATGATTTTTTAACTTGATTTTGGTTTAGAGTGATTTAAATGAATATCAAGTTGATATAAATGAGTATACCAAGTTATATAAATTGGAAGAATATCCAGTTATTTGAAGTTAGAAGTTTTATTTAAATGATATTGGATTTATTAAGTAAACATTTCAAATCCAAATAATTGTAATTGAATTTGATATATGTGGAATTATCAAAGATTTAGTTTTGAAATGGTGGAAAAATATATGGAAATTGAAATGGTTTATTTGGGGTTCAAATCTGTATTTGGAATTGATTTGTGAAACTGAAGAAGCAATTTTATTATATAAAGTAATTTAATATTTAAGCCATTTAAGTGGTGTAGTTATGTTTCAAAGTTTTGAGTTTCAAAGTAGTATAATTTGGAAGTGTTATATTTCAAGTGGTTTGACTTCGAAATGTTATAACATTGAAAGTGCTATGATTTTAGGAAGGATATATTTGAAATAAAATGATATTAAATTGATTTTGGTTTTAACAAAAATGATATCATTTTGATTTGGTTTTTGAAATGGAAATAATATCATATTTATGTGGTTTCGAAATGGATATATATTCTGGTTTTGAAATATAAATTATTTTGAATTGACTGCATTGTTATAATAACATTCGGCTGATAAAGAGACCGGGATCGGAAGTTGTCATACTCTCTGCCAACTACGAAAAATACTTTAACAACAGTGTATGCGGTGGAGATTCCAGAATGAAGTAGGATGGTGGTGGAGTTCCTTTGAGGTATATACATGGACCCGACTCCCGTGGGTTGGCACAAGGTGGCTAAAACAGGAACGATCGACGGGCTATGAAGGTAGCACCTTTTATCGCACACAATCCTTCGATACCATTCTATTACTTTGTGATTGATTGGGGCCCTTTTTGATTTTGGGGGTGTGGCTCGAGGTGGGCGGTAGTAGTTGCTACACGTTCTAGAAGCGTAATTAGTATATCTACCCTGGCATTGCCTAGTTGTTCCAAGTCACCTACCCTAGCGCGCCTTATACGATTTTGGTTTTGTACCATACCTATGGAGTGCCCTCTGATGACGCCCAGTACGGGGGAGGTTACGGTACTGTGTAGACTATGGGAATATAAAAGTTTGTTAAGGTGGAAAATGTAAAGCCTTAACGCTATTTTAAATTTATATTATACTTTATTCTAGACAATTTTACAATAACGTATATTACTACATAGTAGATAGTTTAACGGATTCTTAGGAGATGTGAATCCCGAGCATCTATTAAGTTATTGCACTCACGTTAGACACTGGATAGGAGATGTCAAAACCCCGTAAACATCTTTGATGCTGTTTACACTCATATTTATTTACCGTTGATTTAACTCACATAAGATCTTTTAGTTCTGACTTGAGTGTTTTGTCTTTCCAATTCGCTCGGGTCAGTCTGGGCATCACAGGATTTGGAGACTTTATTTTGGAGGAGAAAGATGAAGATATTATTATTATATACTATGTTGTTCGCTGCATCACACTGTTCCGCTATATTGTTATTTATTATTCTTGGTATGTGTAACTCTGATTCTGTGTTGTATAAGTTTAATCAAATGTTTTGTAAAACAACTTCATGAACTATCATTTGATTATTAAATTTTGTCATTTCGCTACGAGATTTTATTTTGTTTTCTTTCTTTCTTCCTTTTACTTATTCACCCCAATAATAATTCACCCTTTTGTATGGTTTGAGTCTGACGTGTGTAGTTTATCGTCGATTTAAAACGTACGAAAAGACGGGATGTTACAGAGGGATGACATACTCGTGTCAGTAGTTACATATTTTGCTACATTACAGCGTGATAGGGGGTTCTCGCTTCGCGTTTGGTAGCGAACGGGAGACTCTTATCCCTACATGTACCCAGGGAGGGGTTGGTTGAATTGAGTCGAAAGGCTGGCCGTAAAAGCAAACTGAGGGGTACCATTGTCTGCCACGTGGGTCATTATATGGCCGTTGTCGTCGACAGTGACAAGTGGTATCAGAGCTGAAGGTTGAGTAAGAACTTTAGCTCAAGAGTATAGTACATTAGGTAACTCATTAGAGATAGGGTTACAGATACCCTAGAATGAGTATCCCTAAGATATCTTGTCTGTATGCCTCAGTAAATTCTCTTACTATTCACTGATAGTGAGTATGAATGCAAGAAGAGGACGAGGTAGGGGACAGGGAAGTACCACTGCAATTGGTCGATACTCTGCAACAACAAGAAAATAACTTCTATCAATCTTCTTTGATCATCATTCGATATCAATTCTTTGATCATTTACTAGCAGCTACAAGGAGAAGCTTTGTCTCACGACCCAAATTTCAGCGTTCGAAAATGGACATCCGTACTTCACTTATACTCGAATGCCGCAGATTCAACTATTGAAATCCGATTCGTGCTTGGGCTTATAGCACATTAAGTACAACAACATAGTGGAAGAAAAATGAATATCATATAACTCAAATGAATATCATATAACTCAAATGAATACAACATCCAATGATATAATATCGGAGATATGATACTACAAATCACAGCAGAATAATAACATAAACTTGAACTCCAAAGAAGGAACTGCAATATCAGGAGTCTCCATATCCAAAGCATCAATCCAGAAATAGCTCAAACTTCTAATCAAGTTGTATTAATCAAGGTCAGTTGTAACAACCCGCATATTTTACGATCGAATATTTAAATACTTTATTTTAATGTTTTATCGTTAGTCGGATTTTAGTGCGAAAAGTTACTTTTGCATACGGTCGAATTAGGACTCCGGACAACTTCCGTTGGGTCCAAAACGCCGTTTGCGATCTTTTTGAGTATAAACTTTGATATGTTTGGAGTTAGCGGAATTTTGCCACTTTTTCACTTTGAGCTTTGGGTTTGGTTTAGCCCATTAGCCTAAACTATTAATTCTAGCTCAACCCCCTTCCCTTCATAACTTAACTTTCATTTCCTAACAGTCAAGCTTCATCAAAAATGGAGGAAGGAATGGGAAATTAAAACTCCAAGCCCTAGTTCATTTGCAAATCCAACATCTAACTCTAAATTCAAAGAGAAGCCATTGATTCTTCCTTTGCTTTCAATCATCTTCTTCATTCACTTTGTGTAAAGGTGAGATTTTTATCTCACATCTTTTTCTATAACTATCTTTGATTGTTCGGTATGAATTCCTAACACTTTTTCATATGCATTTGCTCTTGGTTTGGATTGAATTGGTGAAAATCCTAATTTTTAGTGTTTTGGGTTCAAATCTTTAAAAATCCAATCTTTGATGTTTGAATACGTTTTTGGTGATGCATCGAGGAGCCAATAGGACCGGGAAGCCGATAGGCGTAATCCCCTAGCGTTCGTGCTCGATCGGTTGCAAATTGAGAGAGTTTTTGCACTTCAGACCCCTAGATCGCTCGGCCTGCACATGTATGATTCTCGGCCTGCAGTTAGGTCGGCCTGCCATTGTTCGTAACCCCCATGGGTCGCTAGGTCGCTCGACCTTCTTTACCCCCTTAGGTCGCGACAAGTTAGGTCGTTCGCCACATAGGTCGCTCGGCCTACTTCACCCCTCTAGTCGCGTCACTTAGGCCGTGCCAGTTAGGTCGCGCCATACTTAGGTCGCCCCCCTTAAGTCGCTCGGCCTGCACCATTTTCCATCGTCCTGCAGTTAGGTCGCTCATGTTAGGTCGCTCGGCCCATTTTGTCGCGTGTGCATATAGGTCGCTCTATCCTTATGCCGCTCGATCCTTAAGCTGCTACCTCCTTAGGTCGCGTACTCCTTAGGTCGCGTACCCCTTAGGTCGCACTACCTAGGCCACATCAATTAGGTCGCTCGGCCATGTTATGTTGTTTGCTATGTTAGGTCGCGCGCTCGGCGATTAGGTCGTTCCACCCTATAGCTCAACCATGTTAGGTTGCGCCATGTAAGTCGCACGGTTAGGCCGCATGCTATTTGTTGGGTTGCTGATTTCTTGTGTTGACTTGTGCTAGGTCGTAAGTCTTGGCTGTTAAGTCACAAGGGTATTTCCGCTTTGATGGATTTGGAATCCAATTCTTTGGATTTTTGTTCACGTCTTCGAATGTGAATTTTTGTGATTTATTGTTTCTACAATCATTTTTGCGATTTGTCACTTTATTTCACTCGTACGAGAAATCTAATTAAACGACTTAGTAAAACAAATGGTATGAAACACTTGCATTTACTTCGCCGGTTAATTCTTGGACTTGTTCGATTGAATCTCTTGTGACAATTTTCTAGTCAAAACTTACAACTTGTTGTAAATATTTAAGTTCCGCTAGTGGTTATGGAACATGAAGCTAAGCTTATATATTTACTAGCCTACTGTAATCGACACTTCTTGATGACTATTGATGATCATTTTTGTGATTTAGACTAGCAAATGTGTGATGTCTCTTTGTCTACGAGGGAGACTAAACCCCGTTCTGTGGAGCTTCGGCTCAAATTTGGTGGGGTAGCGACCCATGGTCTTCGGTCGTTTTATGTAGCTTCGGCTCAAAATTAATGGTTAGCAACTTTGGAATAGCGTTCCACTTTATTATACACGTGTTGGTGAGTTTTCATGCTCCTATTTTGTGATAGGCCACCCCCTTTTTGTGATTTCTGGATTTCCATTGATGATTTCTAGAATTTGTGTTTCACCAATTTTCGTGATTTACATTGATAAGTTTTATCAATATTTGTGCATTGGTGAATTTGTGTGTCATTAACTTTTTTGAATCGGCAGTGATATTATTGTCAATATTTATGATTAGGTGAATAAAAATAAAGAGTATGACATTCCTTTTGATGTTTGAGAAGATTATTGTGATATTGATTAATCCCTAATTGATTTTCAATTGCATACTTATCACAATATGGCTTTATGGTTATCATATGTTTTTTTCATATCTCTTATTCTATATCATTTCATCTGATATTTATAGCTAGACTGATCCGTTTATTATTTTCTTATAAATAATACTCGGGTCGGACCGAGATATTACAGGTGCTTCGGCTTGACTTCACATCTGGGAGTATCACCCTGACTTTTGGCTTACTACTTAGATTAGTAGTTTTTGTTGTATACATTTGTGATATAGACTCATTGATGTATCCATATTCTTTTGCCTAGCACTTGTAGCTATTCTTTTGTGATATTGTGGATCTTGTTTGACCACTACTCTTATGTACACTTTCATGTGTTATATTCATATCTTTTTCCGCCTTTGTGATATGGATATATGTGACTGATTTGTGTCATGTTTATTTCTATGTTTGTTTCCGAAGATATTATAGCCACTGTGTAGTAGCTTTGAGTTTGCATCGGTATGTCAGATTTCCTCTTGAAAAGAAAATGCAGGTTAATCTATCCGACATATCCGTGCTCGCACAAAGTCATTACACGGATGGTCTCTCCTCAATAGCCTTATTTTCCGTGCTAGTTGACAGCATTACACCGTAATGTTCTTGGCTAGCGTGGGTATAGAGGTGGGGCGTCACAGCATGGTATCAGAGCCAATCTTCGGAACAATGTAGAATAATTTAACAAGGATCATCATCCTAAGTCCATCTTAGGAGTCGTGCTTTAGGATTTAATTCGAGTCTTCATACCGATTCGTCCTATTTTCTTTATGATTCCTTGTTTATCTATCAAGATTGCTTGATATTCATTTAGTGAATAACCTTATGCTTCTTCTTTCTTTCTTTCAAAAAGGAAGAGAAATGGTTAGACCTGACCGTCCTAGCGCCGGTCAATCTCGTGCTACTCCCCAAGATGGAGTATTTATGTCTGCCCAGTAGCTTCTTGATCTAGTAAGGAATGCTCAAGCAGCCGGATCTAATCCGGAGTCTACTCACCCTAGGTTTGGATTTGCACATTTGTGCGGCAATTATACCAATTTGGTTGGGAAGCCATTCAAAGGTTCTGAAAATATTATTTAAGTCCAGTCTTGGCTGAGAACGTGCGATCGAATCTTTTCCCGCATGAATCTTATTGATCTTCACCGTGTTCAGGTGACCTCTAGTATGCTCCAAGAACGAGCATTAGATTGGTATAAGCTTCTGATTTCTGAAATAAATGAAGTGGATCTTACTTGGGAGAAGTTCCGAGAACGCTTCGAATTAAAATTTGTGCCAGAAGCTGAGAAGGTGACTTTGGCTCGTCGTTTCATAGACCTTGTTTAAGGTGAATTTTCCATGACAGACTATGTCGCATCATTCGAGTCACTTTCTAAATACGGGGCCGAATACATAAACACCCCATTGAAGAAGAACCAAAGATTTGTCTATGGCTTGAATAAAAATCTCAAGAAGCCATTACTTCTAAAGTTAGAAGTTTCTTTTGATCAAGTAGTTGACTCTTCGACTTGAAGAGGCAGATAGGGAGAGTGATGTTGAAGTTATGGGTGCCAAACCAAACTTCAACAACAAGAAAAGGCCTAATAAGTTCAAAGGTCCTTGTCCCAAAAAGAAAGGGAAGTAAGCAACTTCGGTGGAAAAGACTTCTACCTCTACTAGTGGGCAATGCTACAATTGTGGTTCTAAGGACCATTATGCAAACAAGTGTTCAAAGCCTCGAGCTTGTCGCTATTGCAAAAGCCCGAATCATTATTTATCTTCTTGTCTCAAACTTCAAGGAAAGAAGGAGGGAAAGCTTAATGTTGCTCAAGCCCCTGGCAACACATCTCGTGGTAAAGGTATATCTCATTCTATCCTTGATGGCAATATTTTGTTTCGTGATCATCCTATTCGAGTTCTTTTTGATACGGGTGCGTCCCACTCTTTTATTTCAAAATAACTTGTTGATACTTTTTCTTTGGATGTTTTGTGTTTAATGACTTCTTTGAGAATTGAGAATCCGGTTGGTGGATCCGCAACACTCAGTTTATTGTGTAAAGATGTCGAGATTATTTTGTGTGATTTTTCTTTCCGAGCCGATTTGCATGTTATGCGCTACTTAGGCTTTGGAATGATTTTGGGAATCGATTGGCTTAACCGCTATGAAGCCCAAATCCTATGTCCTGAGCGGACTATTCATCTTCAACATCCTCAATCTGTTAAGCAGATTTCTATTGACCTTAAAGATTCGGATTCCAGCTTGGTTGCATCTTTATATTCTTAATTCCTCATGATGACGATAATGATGATGAGGAAGATATTATTTATCTTATTCACGTTGTTCGTGAATCTTTCGACATATTTGAGCCCATTTTAGGATTACCACCTAAGAGAGCAATTGAGTTCAGAATTAATCTCATCCCTGGAGCTCAACCTATCACTCGTCCTCCTTATCGTATGTCCAATAAGGAAAATGAGGAGATGCGCAAATAATTATCCGAATTGGAGACGAAGCAATTTATTCATTCTAGTTCCTCGCCTCGGGGAGCTTCGACTATTTTTGTGAAGAAATCTAATGGTACACTTAGGATTTGCGTTGACTACTGCAAGCTTAATCATCTTACTATCAAGAATAAATATCCTTTACCTCGGATTGATGATCTATTCGATCAACTTAGTGGTGCTAGAGTCTTGTCACAATTAGACTTAGCTACCGATTTTCATCAGCTTCGTATTGCAGAGGATAGCATTCCTTTGACATCGTTCCGTACTCTTTACGGATCTTATGAATGGCTTGTTATGCCATTTGGTTTAACGAATGCTCCGGCTTATTTCGTTGACCTTATGAACAGAGTTTTCAAAGATTTCCTCGATCGGTTTGTTCTCATCTTTATTGATGATATTCTTTTGTATTCAAAAACCGAGGAGAAGAATGAAAAGCATCTTCGGATTGTGTTGGAAACTCTTAGGAGTAATCAATTAAAAGCAAGATTTTCTAAATACCACTTTTGGCAATCTCGTGTGAAGTTTCTCGATCATATTATTTTCGAATCCGGAATTTCCATGGATACTTCAAAGATTGAAGCGATTCAAAATTGGAAGAGACCGGAGAGTGTGATGGAGATTCGTAGTTTTCTTAGGTTGGCAGGTTATTACCGCCGGTTCATAAAGGAATTTTCCAAAATTTCTGTGCCTCTTACTAGTTTGACAAAGAAAGATGTTAAATACTTTTGGTCAGACAAATGTGAAGCTTCTTTTCAGAAATTAAAAGAACTCCTTTCCGATGCTCCTATTCTTGTGATTCCCGAAGGAAACCAAGATTTTATTGTTTATACCGATGCTTGTCGCGTTGGTTTGGGTGCCGTTCTTATGCAAAGAGAACGTGTTATTTCTTATGCTTCTAGGTAATTGAAGCCCGCCGAGTCTAGATATTCCACTCATGATTTAGAACTCACAGCTATTGTTTTCGTCCTTTGAATTTGGCGTCATTATCTTTTGGGAGAGAAGTTTATTCTCTATACCAATCATAAATCTTTGAAGTATCTATTTTCCCAAAAGGAACTTAATTTGCGTCAACAACATTGGCTCGAATTTCTTGCAGCTTATGATCTTGATATTCTCTATACCCCTGGAAAGGGAAATCATGTTGCGGACGCACTTAGTCGTAAGCAACAAGCGGTTGTTTCTATGATGATATCCAAATGGAATGATCTCGGAATTCTATCCACTTGTGAGATTCGAAATCGTGTTTCCGATTTGTGTTCATCTCTTGTTTTATGTAGCCTTAAGGCTCATCCTTCTCTTTTAGACTGCACTATTGAAGCTCAAAGCTAGATCCCGAACTGGCTCTTCTTGGCCAAAATTTTAGGAATAAAATTGATATTGAAGGTTTGAAAGACTTTGATATTGATTTTCATGGCGGTATTCGAAAATTTGGTAGACTCATCGTGCCAAATATTAGTAATCTTTGTAAAGACATTTTAGAAGATTCTCATCGTTCTAAATTTACCATTCATCCCGGTAGTAGTAAAATGTACGCGGACATGTAGCGACTTTATTATTGGGAGCGAATGAAATCTGATATTGCTAACTTTGTTAAGTGTTGCATGACTTGCCAACTCATTAAGGCCGAACGCCAAAGGCCCGGTGGGTTATTGCAACCTTTAGAAATTCAAATTTGGAAGTGGGTTCAAATTTCCATGGATTTTATAGATGGCCTTCCCCGTTCTCATTCGGGTCATGATAGTTTATGGGTGATAGTTGATAGACTTACTAAATCCACCCACTTTATTCCCGATCGGTCCAATCGAACCGTATCTCTTTTGGCCAAACTCTTTATTAAAGAGATTGTTAAATTATATGGAGTTCCTACTTCTATTGTTAGTGATCGTGATCCATTGTTTACTAGTAGATTTTGGAAGAGTCTTCAAAAAGCTTTTGGAACGAAGCTTAATTTTAGCACCGCTTATCATCCTCAGTCCGATGGACAAACTGAGCGTGTAAATCAAACTCTTGAAGATCTTCTTCGTGCATGTGTTCTTGATTTTGGTGGAAGTTGGGAAGATCATATTTCTCTTGTTGATTTTTCCTATAATAATAGCTTCTAATCTAGTATTGGTATGGCACCTTTCGAGGCACTCTATGGAAGACCATGCCGATCTCCTTCTTGTTGGCTTGAGGCCGGTGAGAAGCTGGTTTTATGTCCAGATTTTATTCGTGATTCCACAGAGAAGATTGACCTTATTCGTCATAGGATGAAAGAAGCCTAGAGTAGACAAAAATCCTATGCCGATAACCGGAGAAGAAAATTAGAATTTTCTGTAGGAGATCTTGTTTTTATTCATGTTTCACCAATGAAGGGTGTTGTGCATTTCAGTCGATCGGGAAAGTTAGCACCTCGATATATTGGTCCATTTCCCATCACCGAACGTATTGGTTCCGTAGCTTATCGCCGTTTATTACCGGCTCAATTTTCTGCTATTCATGCCGTGTTTCATGTTTCTCAATTATGGAAGTGCCTTCGAGATTCCGATTCTATTCTTGAGCCCAGCGTTGTGGAAGAAATTGAAGTTTTACCTAATTTAACTTATGAGCAACATCCTATTCGTATTATTGCTTCGGAGGTCAAACGCCTTCGAAATAAAGATATTCCGCTTGTTAAAGTTCAATGGTCCCCAAATCCTAAGGATTGCTCTTGGGAATCTAGAGAGTTCATCGAGCGAACACATCCGGACCTACTTTCCCGTGCTCTTTGAGGTGAATTTCTTATTTCAAATCTTCTTTTGTGTTGATATGCTTTCATAGTTGTTACCTTGTATTTTCTTCTGAAATATTGTGAGGACGCAATTTCCTTAAGGAGGGGAGTCTGTAACAACCCTCATATTTTACAATTGAATGTTTAAATACTTTATTTTAATATTTTATCGTTAGTCGGATTTTAGTTCGAAAAGTTACGTTTTGCATACAGTCGAATTAGGACTTCGGACCACTTCCATTGGGTCCAAAACGCCGTTTGCGATCTTTTTGAATATAAACTTTGATATGTTTGGAGTAGCAGAATTTTGCCACTTTTTCACTTTGGGCTTTGGGTTTGGTTTAGCCCATTAGCCTAAACTATTAATTCTAGCTCAACCCCCTTCCCTTCATAACTTCACTTTCATTTTCTAACACTCAAGCTTCTTCAAAAATGGAGGAAGGAATGGGAAATTAAAGCTCCAAGCCCTAGTTCATTTGCAAATCCAACGTCTAACTCCAAATTCAAAGAGAAGCCATTGATTCTTCCTTTGCTTTCAAGCTTCCTCTTCATTGATTTTGTGTAAAGGTGAGATTTTTATCTCACATCTTTGTATATAACTATCTTTGATTGTTGGGTATGAATTCCTAACACTTTTTCATTTGCATTTGCTCTAGGTCTGGATTGAATTGGTGAAAATCCCAATTTTTAGTGTTTTGGGATCAAATATTTAAAAATCCAATCTTTGATGTTTGAATACTTTTTTGGCGATGCATCGAGGAGCTAAGAGGACCGGGAAGTCGATAGGCGTAATCCCCTAGCGTTCTTGCTCGATCGGTTGCAAATTGAGAGAGTTTTTGCACTTCAAACCCTTAGGTCGCTCGGCCTGCACATGTATGATTCTCGGCCTGCAGTTAGGTCGGCCTGTCATAGGTCGTAACCCCCATAGGTCGCTAGTTCACTCGGCCTTCTATACCCCCTTAGGTCGCGACAAGTTAGGCCGTTCGCCACATAGGTCGCTCGGCCTACTTCACCCCTCTGGTCGCGTCACTTAGGCCGCGCCAGTTAGGTCGCACCATACTTAGGTCGCCCCCCTTAAGTCGCTCGGCCTGCGCCATTTTCCGTCGGCCTGTAGTTAGGTCGCTCGGCCCATTTTGTCGCGCGTACATATAGGTCGCTCCATCCTTAGGCCGCTCGCTCCTTAAGCAGCTACCTCCTTAGGTTGCGTACTCCTTAGGTCGCGTACCCCTTAGGTCGCACTACCTAGGCCGCATCTCTTAGGTCGCTCGGCCATGTTATGTTGTTTGCTATGTTAGGTCGCGCGCTCGGCCATTAGGTCATTCCACCCTATAGCTCAACCATGTTAGGTCGCGCCATGCCCTAGGTCGCGTCATGCACTAGGTCGCGCCATGTAAGTCGCACGGTTAGGCTGCATGTTATTTGTTGGGTCGCTGATTTCTTGTATTGACTTGTGCTAGTTCGTAAGTCTTGGCTGTTAAGTCGCAAGGGTATTTCCACTTTGATGAATTTGGAATCAAATTCTTTGGATTTTTATTCACGTCTTCGAATGTGAATTTTTGTGATTTATTGTTTCTACAATCATTTTTGTGATTTGTCACTTTATTTCACTCGTACGAGAAATCTAATTAAATGGCTTAGAAAAACAAATGGTATGAAATGCATGCATTTACTTCGCCGGTTAATTCTTGGACTTGTTCGATTGAATCTCTTGTGACAATTTTCTAGTGAAAACTTACAGTTTGTTCGTAAATATTTAAGCTAAGCTAGTGGTTATGAGACATTAAGCTAAGCTTATATATTTACTAACTTACTGTAATTGAGACTTCTTAATGATCATTGATGATCATTTTTGTGATTTAAACTAGCAAATGTGCGATGTCTCTTTGTCTACGAAGGAGACTAAACCCCGTTCTGTGGAGCTTCGGCTCAAATTTGGTGGGGTAGCAACCCATTGTCTTCGGGCCGTTTTGTGGAGCTTCAGCTCAAAATTAATGGTTAGCAACCATGGAATAGCGTTCCATTTTGCGATACATGTATTGGTGAGTTTTCATGCTCCCGTTTTGTGATAGGCCTCTCCCGTTTTGTGATTTCTAGATTTCCATTGATGATTCCTAGAATTTGTGTTTCACCAATTTTCGTGATTTACATTGATAAGTTTTATCAATATTTGTGCATTGGTGAATTTGTGTGTCATTAACTTTTGTGAATCGGCAGTGATATTATTGTCAATTTTTATGGTTAGGTGAATAAAAATAAATAGTATGACATTCCTTTTGATGTTTGAGAAGATTCTTGTGATATTGATTAATCCCTAATTGATTTTCAATTGCATACATATCACAGTATGGCTTTATGGTTATCATATGTTTTTGTCATATCTCTTATTCTATATCATTTCATTTGATATTTATAGCTAGACTGGTCCGTTTATTATTTTCTTATAAATAATACTCGGGTCAGACCGAGATGTTACAGGTGCTTCTGCTTGACTTCACATCTGGGAGTATCATCCTGATTTTTGGCTAACTACTTAGATTAGTAGTTTTTGTTGTATACATTTGTGAGATAGACTCATTGATGTATCCATATTCTTTTGCCTAGCACTTGTAGCTTTTCTTTTGTGATATTGTGGATATTGTTTGACCACTACTCTGATGTACACTTTCATGTGTTATATTCATATCTTTTTCCGCCTTTGTGATATGGATATCTGTGACTGATTTGTGTTATGTTTATTTCTATGTTTGTTTCCGAAGATATTATAGCCACTGTGTAGTAGCTTTGAGTTTGCATCGGTATGTCGGATTTCCTCTTGTAAAAAAATGCAGGTTAATCTATTTGACATATCCGTGCTCGCACAAAGTCATTACACGGATGGTCGCTCCTCAACAGCCTTATTCTCTGTGCTAGTTGACAGCATTACACCGTAATGTTCTTGGCTAGCGTGGGTATAGAGGAGGGGCGTCACATCAGTCATCCAAAGATTGAAGAAGATTTCCAAAGACTGAAGGCTACCGAATCTACACATACTATTTGATTATCTGAAAAACCCAACTCTAGACTGCCCGTATGAAAAATTGTAGGCAATCATTGTTTAGGAAGGGAACAATAAAATCCAGGTCAATCATGGGACTGGTGTGATCAAATTAAATAGTTTTAAACAAAAACAAACAGCAAATTTTTTTCAAAAAGAAATCCGCAATGCTTTTTGGAAAATGAAACTTCCATAAGGTCTCCCACCACACACATAATGCAAGCGCACATTTGGAGGGATTTCTCCCAATGACAGTCAAAAATGCTTGATATGCGAAAATCATTTGATATTATTATTAGTGCATAGTGCAGAAAGCATTTCGAAAGTATAATATTAATCCTAGCCAGCATACGTAACGTTATTGTATGCCTACTATAGCTATCATATTAGATGGTATGTTCTACAATTAAAACTGTACAAGGCGCACATTGGTGATTGGATTTCCAACAAATGGCCAGGCAAAGAAACTTCCTATTGCCATATGGGTACGCCTCTGGGGGGACGCCCCAAGAACCTAACCGGATCTCTACCAACACAATGCCGGTTTACCTTTATAACTAGGTAACCACATAGGTTAAATATCTAGGTTCCATACCATGATACCACCTCTATCCAAAAGGAAATGGACATACCCTCAGGGGGAGCTACCCCCAAATGACCTTGCTGCATCTTTCCTGTTTTGACCATTCCGGGTTGTGAGGCTCGACGAAGTCTCGTCCACAAAGCTACGCTTTACACAAAAGCCATGCTTCGATCAACAAATGATCAGCAACACTTCGTATGTGTAACGACTGTGATTTTTGAACTACTATCAGAGTAAATATTTTAATTAGAAATTTTAAAAATATAAATTTATAGATCAATATAGTCTATGCCTTAAAAGTGGTAAGAACCCATGCTGTCGAATAAACTTGTGCGCAATTTATATATTATCTTCATTTTTGCAATTGCGTGAAATATGAACAGTTCACCATTTTTGTGAAAGAAAGTTTACAACTTTATGGCGTAAGTATATCAGTTTGCATGAAAATTTATATTAGGGAGTATGTGCCAAATAGAAGGTCCAGGTGTTTGTTCTTTTAGTCATATTTGCATAAATAGTCCATAT
This sequence comes from Allium cepa, assembly GCA_030765085.1. NCBI lineage: Eukaryota > Viridiplantae > Streptophyta > Magnoliopsida > Asparagales > Amaryllidaceae > Allium > Allium cepa. The sequence goes on along the minus strand of CM060938.1, from coordinate 946,605,413 downwards.
TTTTAAAAACATCCAGGTCATTTTTTTATGAATGTAATTCTCTTCATGCGTAAGGGAAACTCCAGTGGTTCAGTTACATACTGAATCTGTCCATTTTTTTTTCCCAGTCGTTCAATTAAGGCTGAATATTCAGCTGAACGTTCAGGATCCAATTCAGGATCCTGAACTGGGCTTGGGCGCCCATTTAATGGGCGCCCAAGCCCAGGCGCCCATTTTATGGGAGCCAGGCTTCTGGCGCCCATAAAATGGGCGCCCAAGCCCCACAATTATGTGGGGGCATCAGGCTCCCATTTTATGGGAGCCTGAGGCCAGGCGCCCAGTCCCCGTTCAAGGCTGAATATTCAACGGGCTGAATATTCAGCCCTGAACCCACTGGAGTTGCCCTTATACAAAGCGTAGTCCGGACGAATAATTGAAAATAAAAGTGCAGGTAGTATATTATATTTGGTTCACTTGCGTCACTGAAGCCTTGAAAAAAAAGGTGAACATTTTTTTCTTCAGCCATCGTCATTTTATATCAATTAATGCTGTCATGTTCAATTTTAAAAGCAAATGAATGCATTGCATTATTCTCCATCGTTATTTTTTTAAAGGCAGCAAGTACTTTCCTTCACCTATGCTCGTTTCTACAATTAATGCATTTGTACAAAATCACTGTCGGCATTAATTGACTTGTTCACATTTTGGAAGAAAGAAGAGTGTATGTCTGCTACGTTTTTGCTTCATTCTATTTTTCCCATAGCTTGCATTCTTTTCGTTCTTCCAGAGTTTAGATAAAACATGTTAATGGCTGCTCTAGTTCTTGCTTCATTGAATCCGGATTACTAACTGATTTCGAAACAAAACTAAGGTGAGTTTTAAACTCACGTTTCAAATTTATCCTTTGTTATAAATTGTGTCTAGATGTTTGTTGCGAGCTTGTAATTCAAGTTCCAGCAAATGTAATATTTATTCCATTAATAAGTTGCATTAGTGATTCTAAATGCATGTCCTTTTACCATTTTATAAGCTGCTTGCTTGCGTGCATATAATGTTGCGTGCGTATATTGTGCATTCCAGGGCTGCCTGTTAATTTTTTTGCATCATTTTTTAATTGGTTCATTAGTGCATGGAAACATCATTCAGCCCAAGCCTTTACAAATTTAATGTGCGTGATTTTGGTTCCATGCATGCCATGGTTAATTTCATTTGCATGCAAGGTGTTTTCAAGTTTGTACATGTAACGTGTAATCTAATGTGCAGGTGTATGAGGTAGTAGCTTGGCTACCAAATTGTGGTACGCATGCATCTAGCAACACAAGGTTGCATATTTTTTTCTAAAATCCTTTTTACGTGTATTCAAGAAAAAAAAGAAAAAAATAATAATAATCATTTACAAGTTTGCGTTCCGTGCATGCATATTAAGACTATGTCCAGGCCTTTGGTTCAAACTTCATTTTCTCAAAAGTGGAAGTATTAAGTCCAGGTCACATAAATGCATTTTGAAACGTGCATGCATGAATTAAGTTGCCCAGGCCTTTTCAAAAATGTACGTGCGTGCTACCTATTGCCCATGTATAGTTAGTAGCATGCATGAATTAAGTTGCCCAGGTCTTTTCAAAAATGTACGTGCGTGCTACCTATGCCCATGTATAGTTAATAGCATGCAAAAGTTAAAGTTGCCCAGGCCTTTTCAAAAGTTTGCGTGCGTACTTAGTGAAAATGCAATTCTGATCGCGTGCATACATGTTGCGTAGTGCCCAGAACAATGTCTCAATGCATGCGTGCGTACCAATTTTATAGATTGAATGTAAAACTTTATCCACTTCTGTCCTATGCAAGTTTAACATTAGAAAGTAGGGACAGGTCATCATTTTTATCAACATTTTTTACACAACGTTGCGTTACATAAACACCAAGTCCCAGAGTCCCTGCGTTTGCATTTTGCACGTACAATATTTTGATAAAAATATAGTCGTACAATCTACGGTTTAATTTGCTTTGAACCGACAATACATTTTAAAACGTATTTTATTACCATAATTTTTTTATGGGATTTTACTCCGATGTTAAATTTTTGAAGCATGCTGTTTCGATGACAATTTGACGAATAAGAATTACTGTTGTTTGACTTCAGTATCCGTTAATTTTAAAGTGAATTTTTAAGCAGTTATTCCGCAACGCCGATTTGATATCCTTTTTTTTACAGTGTTTTGTGAAGCACAATTTCCTTGGCGAAATTGTTAAGTTGTTGCTGTTTTAATCACGTGTTTTAAAAATCGTTTTAAAATAAAATTGTTTCAATAAATTTACAGTTTACGCTTTCAAAAGAATGAGGAAGCGATTTAAACGTTTCAGCAAAATTAAGGACTATGAACCCTTACTTTTGCTGATTCGGTTAATTCCGGACTTGTCCGTTTGAGAATGTAAAATGCAATTTATATAAAATACACAATTTTGCACTTTCAAGGAAACGATGAAGAGATTTAAACGATTTAGTAAAAGTGCGGAGTATGGAACCACACTTTTACTATTTCAGTTAATTCCGGACTCGTTAATTGAAATATTTTGCTGTTTGATGGTTTTGATGATTTCATTTGGCTTTCGAGCTACTCTACTGGACCTTCGGGTCATATGATGGATCTTCAGGTCAATACCAGTACTAGACCTTCGGGTCATTTGTTGGACCTTCGGGTCATTGGTTGGGCGCCAAAAATATAGTACTTGGTAGGCTTCGGCCATATGAGATGCACGTGCGGCGTAGCTAAAACTCGCAATCTGTTGGGATCGATCCATCTTTTATGTTGATTTTCTAGTTATCTTATTTTGATTTCTAGATTCTACGTATTGTTGTTTTGAATTCAATTGTGAATTTAAAAGCCGATTTTGATGATGTTTAATGGGATTACTTTCTTTAAACTATGCTAATTACTATGTTGAATAGTCCCACCGGAGATTATAATTTTGTGTATAGTCTCATCCGAGATTATAAATTTGCGTATTGCTGTTTTGAATTCAATTGGGAATTTGAAAGCTGATTTTGATGGAGTTTAAATTGAGATTTCTTCATTTAAACTATGGTGATTATTTATGTTGAATAGTCTCAATTTGAGACTATTGATTTTGATGGAGTTTAAATTGAGGTTTCTTTATTTGAACTATGTTGATTTATCTATATTGTATGATCTCATTCGAGATTATGATTATTTGCTTAAGTATTGTTTATCATACACTAATTTCTGAAGTTTAAATTAGACTGATCCATTTATTATTTTCTTTTAAATAATACTCGGGTCAGACCGAGTTATTTTAGGATATTCGCTATCTTTGATTCTGTTTCTGCTTCAGCTTTTGGGATTTCACTTCATCGTTTGTCTAGCTTCGAGGTGTTTCTTTTGGTGTATTGACTATCGTCTCCTGCATGTTGATGTCTTTGTATATGTACATTTGGTTCATGTGAACTATCGATTGTTGTAGCATGTTTTCCAGACTTGTCTTCCGCTATATATCTGATATTTCTGTTCTAATGTGATTATATTTATCAGTGTTGTTGTTATTTGAGTTGTTCTGAATTTTTCCTTAGCCACCGTAGTTTCGTTTTAGATTTGATTGAATTTATATCTTTGGGAGTAATTTACACTGCTTCTATCGATGTAATCAATACTAGTCTAAGGCATAACTTACGGATGCTCGCTTCTAACAAGCCTTATTCTTCGCAATAGCAGACATTATTTCTTATTATAACCTTTGTTATTGTGAGCATAGAGGTGGGGCGTCACAGCTTGGTATCAGAGCTGAGATTCAGAAAAAGTTATAATAAACACGGAACAGAAGCAGAATGGAACATGTGTTACAACCATTCGAAGGTTTTATTCGTGCCTTTCTAATCTATCCCTTCGTTGTCCTTAAACTTCTATCCTCTCTAACAAGTTGGAATGCGTTTAGGAATATGATTCATATTTTCGTAATATTCCATTTGTTAAATTCGTTATCAATCTTGCTTGTAGTATCCTAGAGTTAAAACAAGGAAAGTCCTCTGTTTTCGATTGTTTTAACTGCTCCTAAGGGTTTCAAATCGGAGAAGCTTAATGTTACTTAAGCTTCTGGTGACCTTCACAGCCCAAAGGCTTTACTTCTTCTATTTTGGAAAGTTTTATTTATTTCATCGCCGTTCTGCAAGAGTTCTTTTCGATACGGGTGCGTCACATTCATTCGTGTCGAAGGAGCTTGTTGATGTAATTTCTTTGAATGTTGTTAGTCTTTATGACCCTTTGAGGATTGTAAATCCTATTGGTGGATCCGCTACTCTTGGTTTGTTGGGTGTTGATGTTGAGATTATTCTTTGTGGTTTTTCCTTTCATGCAAATCTGCATGTTATGAATCATCTTGGTTTTGATATGATTTTGGGTATGGATTGGCTCGTCCATTACGAAGTTCAATCCTATGGGTATGGATTGGCTCGTTCGTTACGAAGTTCAATCCTATGTCCCGAAAGAACTTTATACCTCATACATCCCGATGCTATCAAGCAGCTATCTATTGTAATTCGAAGCATGGATCATACTTCGAATGCTTTCACTTCTTCCCTCGAATAGGAGGATGTCTTAGTAAATATTTCAGTTGTTTGTGATTTTTCTGATGTCTTTGTGCCTATTTCGTGTTTGCCGCTGAAGTGGGAAATTGAGTTCCGTATTGATCTTATCTTTGGTACTCATCCTATCAGTCGTCCTCCCACGCATATGTCTGCTAAGGAAAATGAGGAACTCAAGCAACAATTATTTGATTTGGAAGCCAAGCATTTTATTTGTTCTAGCTCTTTTCCCAACTCGACCTTACCATCGGTTTTCATTTCACTATGAGTTGCGGAAGTTAGCATTCCACTTACCGCATTCCGCACTTGTTGTGATTCTTAGGAATGACTTATTATGTCATTCAGTTTGCCTAGCTTATTTCATCCACCTTATGAATCGAGTATTCTACGAATATCTCGATGACTCCATTTATGTAATTATTGATTTTGGATGAAAACAGCAATTTAAAATTTTGCAAATCTTTTTCATAAATTTATTTACAAGTATAATTGGATTTGTGTTTATCATATAGAAGATAATTTTGTGATTGTATCGCCCATTGAGTGCTTTAAGAATTCTGGTCGATGCGCTTGATCAACGTTATCGATAGGAATCTCCTAAATGCTTTGATGAGACAATTTGACACAATAAATTGACCTATAAAAAGTAATTTTTTCTAGAAAATGATTTCATAAAGATAATTGTAATTTTGGAAGTTTTAGCTTTTCAGTAAAGAAGATTGTTGAAAGAACTCTTTTCAGATACTCTTATCCTTGTGATTCCCGAAGGGAACCAAGACTTCATTATTGTGCCAATCTTAGCTGTATTGGTTTCGGTGCTGTTCTCATGAAAAAAAATTTGTTAGTTGCCTATGCTTCTAGACAGCTAAAGCCTAATGAGATTCGTTATGCTACCCATGATTTGGAGTTAGTCGCTATAGTCTTTGCTCTAAAGATTTGGCGACATTATTTATTGGGCGAGCGCTTTATTTTCTTCACTAACCACAAATCTCTGAAGTATCTATTCACTCAGAAAGAACTTAGTTTGAGGCAACGGCGTTGGCTCGAATTTCTTGCTGCATATGATTTCGATATTCAATATACCGCTGGTTAGGGTAATCGAGTTGCTGATGCGCTTAGTCGCAAGCAGCAAGTTGTTGTTTCCATAATGCTAGCAGAGCGGAATATATTAGAAGCTTTATCTCTTTGTGATATTAGAGACCATTCTTCGGTTTTCGATTCTCCCATGCTTTCATTTAGCATGGAAGCTCGTCCTAGTTTGTTGGATTGTGTTGCCGATGCCCAGAAACAAGATCCACATATTGCTTTTCTTATTCAGAGTTGTGAAACGGAATCCCGAAGTGATGATCTGAGGATTTCAATATTGATATTCGTGGTTGTATTTGGAAGAAGGAAAGGTTGATCATGTCTGATGTTCTTAATCTTAGAAATGACATTCTTGAGGACTGTCATCGTTCTAAGTATACTATTCATCCGGGTTGTAGTAAGATGTATGCTGATATGATACGCTTATACTATTGGTAAGTTATGGAGCGTGATGTTGTAAGTTATGTAAGTCGTTACATGACTTGTCAACTAATTAAAGCAAAACACCAGCGTCCTAGTAGTTTTTTGTCTCCTCTTGTGATTCCATTATGGAAATGGGATCAAATTTCTTTGACTTCATTGATGTCTACCTCGTTCGAGGTCGGGCCATATTAGTGATTGGGTGATTGTTGACCGCTTGACTAAATCAGCCTATTTTATTCCTATCAAGTCCAATCGGATTGCTTCTGACTTTGGAGATAGTTGGGGAGACCACGTATCTCTTGTTGGTTGGAATCAGGGGAAAAGTTAGTTCTCTGCCCCAATTTTATTCGTGATTCTTCTGAGAGGGTCGATGTTATCGGAAAGAGAATGAATGAGGCTCAGATTAGGCAGAAATCTTATGCTGATCATCATAGGAAGCACTTGGAATTTTATGCTGGCGATCACCTATTCATTCGTGTTTCTCCGATGAGGGGTGTGGTGTGTTTTAGTAGCTACGGGAAATTGGATCCTTGTTATATTGGACCGTTTCCTATTACGGAATGTGTTGGTCCGGTTGCTTATCGTGTATCACTACCTATTCAGTTTTCGGGAATTCATGACGTATTTCATGTATCCCAACTTTGTCGATGCCTTCGAGATTCAGATTCTATTATTGATCCTCATATGTTGTAAGATCTTGAGATCTCACCCGACCTGTCTATAGTGCAATATCCTATTCGTGTGCTCGATTCGGAGGTTAAACACCTTCGGAATAATGAAGTTTTGCTTGTGAAAATTCAATGGACCACAAACCCCAAAGATTGCACTTGGGAAACCAGAGAATTCATCGAGCGTTCTTATCCCGGTTTTCTCTCCTTTTCGGGTGGGGGTGAGGATTCTTATCCATCTTTTCAATTTTAATCTTTGTTGTGATGAAAAGTTTGTGTTATAGAGTGCTTTTAGTATGAAAATTGCGGGGGCACAATTTTTATAAAGGGGGGAGTCAGTAACGACCGTGATTTTTGAACTACTGTCAGAGTAAATATTTTAATTAGAAATTTTAAAAATATAAATTTATAGATCAATATAGTTTATGCCTTAAAAGTGGTAACGAACTCATGCTGTCGAATAAACTTGTGCGCAATTTATATATTATCTTCATTTTTGCAATTGCGTGAAATATGAACAGATCACCATTTTTGTGAAAGAAAGTTTACAACTTTATGGCGTACGTATATCAGTTTGCATGAAAATTTATATTAGGGAGTATGTGCCAAATAGTAGGTCTAAGTGTTTGTTCTTTTAGTCATATTTGCATAAATAGTCCATACTTTTAAAAACATCCAGGTCATTATTTTATGAATGTAATTCTCTTCATGCGTAAGTTATACAAAGCGTAGTCCAGGCAAATAATTGAAAATACAAGTGCAGGTAGTATATTATATTTCGTTCACTTGCGTCACTGAAGCCTTGAAAAAAAAAGGTGAACATTTTTTCCTTCAGCTATCATCCCTTTATATCAATTATTGCTGTCATGTTCAATTTTAAAAGAAAATGAACACATTGCATTATTCTCCATCATTATTTTCTTAAAGGCAGCAAGTACTTTCCTGTACCTACGCATGTTTCTACAATTAATGCATTTGTACAAAATCACTGCCGGCATTAATTACATTGACTTGTTCACATTTTGGAAGAAAGAAGAGTGTATGCCTGCTACATTTTTCCTTCATTCTATTTTTCCCGTAGCTTGCATTCTTTTCGTTCTTCTAGAGATCAGACAAAACATGTTAATGGCTGCTCTAGTTCTTGCTTCATTGAATCCGGATTACTAGCTGATTTCGAAATAAAACTAAGGTGAGTTTTAAACTCACGTTTTCACATTTATCCTTTGCTATAAAATGTGTCCAGATGTTTGTTGCGAGCTTGTAATTCAAGTTCCAGCAAATGTAATATTTATTCCATTAATAAGTTGCATTAGTGATTGTAAATGCACGTCCTTTTCCATTTTATAAGCTGCTTGCTTGCGTGCATATAATGTTGCATGCGTATATTGTGAATTCCAGGGCTTCCTGTTAATTTTTTTGCATCATTTTTTATTTGTTTCTCTAGTGCATGGAAACATTATTTAGTCCACACCCTTAAAAATTTAATGTGCGTGATTTTGGTTCCGTGCATGCCATAGTTAATTTCATTTGCATGCAAGGTGTTTTCAAGTTTGTACATGTAACGTGTAAATTAATGTCCAGGTGTATGAGGTAGTAGCTTGGCTACCAAATTGTGGTACGCATGCATCTAGCAACACAGGGTTGCATTTTTTTTCTAAAATTCTTTTTACGTGTATTCAGGGAAAAAAAAAGAAAAACAATAATAATCATTTCCAAGTTTGCGTTCCGTGCATGCATATTAAGACAATGTCCAGGCCTTAGGTTCAAACTTCATTTTCTCAAAAGTGGAAGTATTAAGTCCAGGTTACATAAATGCATTTTGAAACGTGCATGCATGAATTAAGTTGCCCACGCCTTTTCAAAAATGTATGTGCGTGCTACCTATTGCCCATGTATAGTTAATAGCATGCATGAATTAAGTTGCCCAGGCCTTTTCAAAAATGTACGTGTGTGCTACCTATTGCCCATATATAGTTAATAGCATGCAAAAATTAAAGTTGCCCAGGCCTTTTCAATAAATTTTGTGCGTACTTAGTGAAAATGCAATTATGATCGCGTGCATATATGTTGCGTAGTGCCCAGAACAATGTCTCAATGCATGCGTGCGTACCAATTTTATAGATTGAATGTAAAACTTTATCCACTTTTGTCCTATGCAAGTTTAACATTAGAAAGTAGGGACAGGTCATCATTTTTATCAACATTTTTTACACAACGTTGTGTTACATAAACACCAAGTCCTAGAGTCCCTGCGTTTGCATTTTGCACGTACAATATTTTGATAAAAATATAGTCGTACAATCTACGGTTTAATTTGCTTTGAAGCGACGATACGTTTTAAAACGTATTTTATTACCGTTAATTTTTTAATGGGATTTTACTCCGATGTTAAATTTTTGAAGCATGCTGTTTCGATGACAATTTGACGAATAAGAATTATTGTTGTTTGACTTCAGTATCCGTCAATTTTAAAGTGAATTTTTAAGCGGTTATTCCGCAACGCCGATTTGATATCCTTTTTTTACAGTGTTTTGTGAAGCACAATTTCCTTGGCGAAATTGTTAAGTTGTTGCTGTTTTAATCAAGTGTTTTAAAAATCGTTTTAAAATAAAATTGTTTCAAAAAATTTACAGTTTACGCTTTCAAAAGAATGAGGAAGCGATTTAAACATTTCAGCAAAATTAAGGACTATGAACCCTTACTTTTGCTGATTCGGTTAATTCCGGACTTGTCCGTTTGAGAATGTAAAATGTTATTTATATAAAATACACAATTTTGCACTTTTAAGGAAACGATGAAGAAATTTAAACGATTTAGAAAAAGTGCGGAGTATGGAACCACACTTTTACTATTTCGGTTAATTCCGGACTCATTAATTGAAATATTTTGTTGTTTGATGATTTTGATGATTTCATTTGGCTTTCGAGCTACTCTGCTGGACCTTCGGGTCATATGATGGACCTTCGGGTCAATGCCAGTACTAGACCTTCGGGTCATTTGGCGGACCTTCGGGTCATTTGTTAGGCGCCAAAAATATAGTACTTGGTAGGCTTCGGCCATATGAGATGCACGTGCGGCGTAGCTAAAACTCGCCATCTGGTGGGATCGATCCATCTTTTATGTTGATTTTCTAGTTATCTTATTTTGATTTCTAGATTCTGCGTATTGTTGTTTTGAATTCAATTGTGAATTTAAAAGCTGATTTTGATGATGTTTAATGGGATTTCTTCCTTTAAACTATGTTGATTACTATGTTGAATAGTCTCACCTGAGATTATAATTTTGTGTATATTCTCATCCGAGATTATAAATTTGTGTATTGCTGTTTTAAATTCAATTGGGAATTCGAAAGCTGATTTTGATGGAGTTTAAATTGAGATTTCTTCATTTAAACTATGGTGATTACTTATGTTGAATAGTCTCAATTCGGGACTATTGATTTTGATGGGGTTTAAATTGAGATTTCTTTATTTGAACTATGTTAATTTATCTATATTGTATAATCTCATTCGAGATTATGATTATTTGCTTAAGTGTTGTTTACAATACACATATTTCTGAAGTTTAAATTAGACTGATTTGTTTATTATTTTCTTTTGAATAATACTCAGGTCAGACCGAGTTATTTCAGGATATTCGCTATCTATGATTCTGTTGCTGCTTCAGCTTTTGAGATTTCACTTCATCATTTGTCTAGCTTCGAGGTGTTTCTTTTGGTGTATTGACTATCGTCTCATGTATGTTGATGTCTTTGTATATGTACATTTGGTTCATGTGAACTATCGATTGTTGTAGCATGTATTCTAGACTTGTCTTCCGCTATATATCTGATATTTCTGTTCTGATGTGGTTATATTTATCAATGTTGTTGTTATTTGAGTTGTTCTGAATTTTTCCTTACCCGCCGTAGTTTCGTTTTAGATTTGGATTGAATTTATATCTTTGGGAGTATTTTACACTGCTCATATCGATGTAATCAATACTCGTCTAAGGCTAAACTTACGGATGGTCGCTTCTAACAAGCCTTATTCTTCACAATAGCAGACGTTATTTCTTATTATAACCTTTGTTATGGTGAGCATAGAGGTGGGGCGTCATAGTATGCCACATTACCAAATTGGGAATGTATCAATAGTAACCATCAACTACATAACCTTTAAGCTCATACGTCTCAGAGAAGGGTGTTAAGCTAAGAGAATAAATCTTCGTCAACAAATAGAAATGTATTTGATAGAAACCAGCTTTAAATCTCAAAGTGTAACGTCTGACACACATCCATACAAGTCCGTTTCGGGTTCGAACAGAACCGAAGGCACTTCCAAAGAAGCCCTTGAAATCTGGGTATTTAAAATCCCAATCGGACTCCCCATCACATATGGAGATCTCTATAACGGTGCGACTCAGTGCAGAGACATTCGACGGGTAATTCTTTCGTTCTCGAAAATACCCGGTGTTCACCACCGGTCTTCAGATGTTATCCATAACGTCGTATCATTATTCAGGATGGGTTATATAACACAAGGTCCTCTCCCCTCTAAACCGAATAATGAGCGCAATATTTAAAAACATATGGATATTAGGATTTCAGTTAAGTCACAACTTAAAACCCAAAATTTTCTTTTTAAATGGTTTTAACAATTACCATTTTCAAAATCTTTAAACAAAAAGATTCACTTCACAAAGTTCACCCATTTTTCACAAAGATTCATTCACTGATTTCAAAACAATTTCCACTTCAAATTGGATTAACTCGTCCAATCTTTAAATCAAAAATTTAAATCCATAGTTTTCAAAATCATTTCCAAAGATTCATTCATAACTTGGAAAATCATTTTCATTTCAAACTTGAAATCCTTTCAACACAAATTGGAAATTCTTTCCTTATATGAAAGCTATTATTATTTGAAAACAAATAGTTTTTCGTTTCGGAAAAATCCGATTTCATTTGTACAAAGCCCTTAGGTTAAATTCAAATTCCCAAAACAATTCTTTTAAAATGGTTTAAAACTCGTATAAATAAATTTATAACTTGTATAACCTTTTTAAACCATAATTTCCAAACATAGAATTCAATTTTAAATCTTGAATTCAAATTCAAATCAAGTTATTTAAATTTCAATACTTTATCAAGTTATTCAAAATAACTTTTATCTTTAAAGCTCTTTTTCAAAAGCTTTTTACATTTACCCCAAATCCATTTTCAAAACCATTTGGATTCAAAATCCAACTTTAAAAATTATTTTTCAAATTCTGTGACTTAACCAATTTCCTCATGCAATCCATATTTGTGTGTGTATGGTGTAGTCCAAGGTTTTACACAATAGTGCAACATCATCAATCATCACAGATTCAATCATATCAATATCGATAAGCGGTATAATCTATAACGCTTTTCTTCATTCACAGATTCACAGATAATTAATATAAATTTATCAAAGATAAATGAGTTACATTCATCACAACTCAAAATAAAACAACTCATGTCACAAAGCATCATATATCAGGGATATCAAACAATACAAGCATTCAATACAATTTAAAAATTCATAAGTGAGGTCAATTAATTATCTGATTAAATTAAATCAGACTAGTCACTAACCCTGGTTAATTAACATTAATCAATTACAATTTATTTTAACCAATTATTCCTTAATTATTCTTAGTTACTAAATTAATCAACCTTTAATCATTTAATAATTAATTCTTAATTATTTAATTATCCTTTAATTAATTATCCTTAATTATTTGGTGATAAATTAATCAACTCTTAATTAATTACCATTTAATTAATTATCCTTAATTAATTACCATAAAATGATTACCCTAATCATTTTCATTAATTAATCTTTAATTAATTTATTATTCTTAAATTAGTTAATTAATCATATAAATTAATTATCCTTACTTAATTTTTCTTTTAATCACTTGATTAATCAATTTAATTATTAATTAATAAATCTTTAATTGCCCAAATCCTTAATTAACTTAAGATAACCCACGTATCTTAATCACTTACTTAATTAATTTCTTAGAAAAACAATTTGGAATTAATTATCATTAACCAACTAATTTAAACTCTAAGTTAATTAGTCCTTTAAACATTTTGTCTTCTTAATATACTCCTTAATTAACTTATTTAGTTTATTTGAAATAAACTTCAAAACTAAAAGATACGTATATTGAAAAAAATTTAAACTCAAAAAAAATTAAAAAAAAATTCCAAAGTTTTAATAAATTACGGCTTAAATAACATTGATTTTTTTTAAAAGTAGTGGTTAATAAGTTGTTTAAGCTTGATTAAACCTTAAACTTTTAAAACTTGTTTCTTTAACTAGCTTTGAAAACTTATCCTTTTAAAAATCTATTAATACTTAAATTTGCAAAACTTGTTAACAAAAAAATATATATATATATATATATATATATACCAAATCGCGCTTTAGTTTTAAAACCTAGAATCAATATATTCAAACCAAATCATGTTTTATTTTCAAAAATGGTTGTATCAAAACCTAAAGCCTGTTTCTTTAAAAATTTAAACCTGGTAACTTAGTACAAATATCCCGAGCTAAACCATCGAAAATTGAGCGATCACTCGAGCAAACACATCAGTTTCTCGCGCTCGAACCCAAGAATAAACTTCTTCTTTCGAAACCCAAGCCACTGACACAGCCTACCACCGTGTACGTGAACAGCCAGACGATCGACCTCCGACCACCATCGTAACCTTCGACACACCATGAATGACCTTGCCGACCTACACAACCCCTCAAATACCATTAATTTGCCATAGTTCGAATTCGAGTAACATGATAAAAAACTAGAGCTCATCACCGTCAACAAATCTCCCTCTTCTCGATAATCCCAACCACCATCATCCACGCCATCCCGACTCAAGCTCCGTTGCTTACCCCCAAACATTCCTCCCCTGGTGCAATGTATCTCGATGCGATGTCGACGATGGAATTGTCGCATCTTTCTCACTGAACAAAACTGGAAAAGAACCCTAGTTCATCGTCGCCAAGTCGACTCTATCTATAATAAATCCAACTAGCATTTTTCCTATGACCACAAGCCCTTTGACCATCTCCAACAGCAACCCCGATGATCACTTCGCCGTCGATCATCGGGAATTGGTAAAAAACTGGATTCAGACCATCTCGAATTCCCTCTCTTATTACCATCTTAAAAATCTAGAATTTGCTGTTAGAATTCATAATTTTCTATAACTAATCTGATGGTCAAACCCAAATTTGAAATCGTGATCATCCAATTTTTACTTATATTTGATTTTACCACTTATTTACCTATTTTAGAATTAATTACTCAATATAAAAGCTTAGATTTATTTTTAACATTGATATTATCCTGTTTAAATCATCTTTTCTTTAGTAAGCATAACTCGAATTTGTATAGATTGTAAGATGTGAATTTTTAAAATAAATTTTCAAGCCTGTAAATATAAGAACAGGCATATATGCCTGTATGCACATATTTTAAGTCACACACACACACATACACACACACATATATGTATGTATGTATGTATGTATGTATGTATACGTATACAACATGCAAGCATATTTAACAACTAGGCAACATTTCATATCATATTCAAACATCAATCACAAACATCAAAAAAAAAAAAAACAGAGATAAGTGAGTTTGCTCACCTTTGTTTTGAGGAGAGGGGAAGCAGAGAACAAATTCTGAGCCTGGAGATGATTATTTTTTGAACTGTGTTCTTGATATTGGTTAACTTGTTGCTTTGAACTAAAGCTTGATCTTGCAATTGTTTGAATGGCCCTAGATAAGGTTGTAAATTGATTTTGAGCTTTGCTTAGATTTCCAGGTTTGATTGTTTGCTTTGCTTCCATATTTTTTTGAATTTGAATTAATTGTCTGTTGCATGATTTTGTTTCTAGGTTTTGCTTGATTTTGAATCCTATTTCTGGTTTGAATCTGATCTTTGCTTCTGTTTTGTTTTAGTTTGGAATCAGGTTGAATTGTTGATGCTTGGTTCTTAAAGTTTTATTTTGTTTGATTTTATTTGATTTCCTTTGTTTTGTTTCAGGTCTGTTTTGTTTTAAATTTTGTTTCTCTGATTTAAGAAGTTTTGAAACTGAAAACAGCCAGGTTAACAAAATTCTTTTGTGTACGTTTCAATTTCAAGAGAAATGTTGATTTTGCCACCATTGATCTTGTGCTTCTTTAGTTAACAGTTGTGATTACATAATTTTTTTATTTACACTTGTTAATTTCCAAATTTCGTGGCTTACAAATGTTAAAGCACTTAAATTTTATGTTTAAACCCCTCTTTTTAAATAATTTTATACAATTTGTTTTAAACCCTTTTTATCTTATATTTACATGTTCATATAAATTTTTAGGTATTATGTTTTTATCTTTTTATTAACTAATTATTATGAAGTAAGTATACAATTTAATTTTGAAATCAATTTATACATCAATAAGAAACCATATATATTTTATACACAAGGATTTAACTTAAATTGTACTTATTTCATTTAATTTGAAAATTTTATTTTAAACCCTTTAATTATTCATATTTATATCTTAAAATATGTAAATGTTTTACATTTTAAATTCATGAATATACAAACTATGTTTATTTATTTCAAAAGAAAATGTGTTTTGAATCTTTTTATCAAATCTAATAAATATTTATACATATATATAACTTTAAAGAATGTGATTTAAAACAAATCAAACATAAATAAATAAGTATATAATATGTATATATTTGATTTTAACTTTTTAAATAACCTTTGTAAATCAATTTCAAAATAAAATTTCAGATCATCATATATTATAAATACAAAACAAATTTCTATTAATTTTGAAATGGAGCATTTTCAAATCGAATAAATTATTCAAAACATTTATTTCTAAATTTCAAATTCAAAACTTATACAATCAATTTGTATTTTCAAATGAATAAACAAATATAAATTTTATTCATTCACAATCTATAAATATTTTCCAAATATTTATTTTCAACATATATGTATTTGAATCTCAAATTCAAATTCCAAATTATAATCTATTTATAAAATATTTAGATTTCCAAATCAAATTCTTTATTTAAAAACTTATATATATATTTATTTATTCCCACATTTTCAATTTAATTTCACAATTAAATTCACAATTTATTCCAAAATTTCATATTTATTACCAAAATAATTCTTAATTTGATCCAAAAATAAAATTAATTACTAATTTAAATTTGACTTAAAACTAGGATCGTTACTGATTCCCCCTAAGAAAATTTCGTCCCCAAAATTTGCCGAGGAGACAACAAAGAACAGATGAACACATGGAGGAATGGTTCACACCATCTACGAAATATGCAGGGGCACTAGTTAGTTCTAAGGCATAACTAACCGTTCGTAGAAAATATCTAGACCCAACAGAATAAACAATGGATACTCAATCCAGGTTGGAATATCCCAAACCATACACCAACTTGTCCCTCTTCGGACTTGGATCCACACCAGAAATTTCAACAAAATTTTCAAAATTTGGTTTTGAGCAAAGTCATTTTATTGATACAATCTTCACATTATATTCATCTATTTATTTCAACTTAAAATTTCGAATTATATTAAAGTTAAAACGAAAAGCTGATAGCGAGAATACGAGATAGGAACTTATCTATACGATTCGCAAGGCTATTATCACACCGAAGCTTCTCCCTCGAGCTGCCACAAAGAAATCAGAGAATTGAAATTGGATCAAAGAAGATTGATAGAGAAAGATATTTCCGTTGTTGCAGGGTATTGACCGTTTGTAGTGGTACTCCCATGTCCCATATCTCGTCCTCTTCTTGCACTCATACTTACTCTCAGTGGATAATAAGAGAATTTACTGAGGCATACAAACAAATATCTTAGGGATATACTCATTATAAGGTATACTTCGTCCTATCTCTAATGAGTTGCCTAATGTGTTATACTCCTGAGCTAAATTTTCAACCTTCAGCTCTGATACTAAGATGTCACGACCCGAATTTCCGCGTTCGAAAATTGACATCCTTACTTCACTTGTACTCGAATGCCGTAGATTCAACCATTGAAAACTGATTCGTGCCGGGGCTTATACGACATGAAGTATAAAAACACAGCGGAAGAAAAATGAATATCATATAACTCAAATGAATACATTATCCAATGACACAATATCAGAGATATGATACTACAAATCACAGCGGAATAATAACGTAAACTTGAACTCCAAAAAAGGAACTCCAATATCAGCAATCTCCATCTCCATAGCACCAATCCAGAAATAGCTCAAAATCCCAATCACGTACTAAGCAAGGTCAGTCATCTAAAGATTGAAGAACATTTCCAAAGATCGAAGGCTACCAAATCTACACCTACTATTTGATTGTCTGAAAAACCCAACTCTAGACTGCCCGTGTGGAAAATTATGGGCACCCAGAGTTTAGGAAGGGAACAATAAACTCCAGGTCAGTCATGAGACTGGTGTGAGCAAACAAAACAGTTTTAAACAAAAGCAAACAACAAAAGAATTTTAAAAGAAATCCGCAATGCTTTTTGGAAAATGAAACTTCCATAAGGCTTCCCACCACACACATAATGCAAGCGCACACTTGGAGGAGATTTCTCCTTATGACCTTCAAAAATGCTTGATACGCGAAAATCATTTAATATTATTATTAGTGAATAGTGTAGAAAACATTTAGAAAGCATAATATTAATCCTAACCAGCATAAGTACCATTATAGTGTGCCTACTATAGCTACCATATTAGATGGCAGGTTCTACAATTAAAACCGTACAAGACGCGTATTCGTGATTGGATTTCCAACAAATGGTTAGGCTAAGGAACTTCCTATTGCCACATAGGTATGCTTCTGGAGGGACGCCCCGAGAAGCTAACCGCATCTCTGCCAACAAAAGTCCGAGTTACCTCTGTAACTAGGTAACTACTACACGAGTATGCCATCCTCCGGTCGTAACCAACCTTTATCCGAGGGGTCGACACCAACAACCACAAAGCAATGTATTTGCAGTAACCACATAGGTTAAATACGTGGGCTCCATACGATGATACCACCTCTATCCAGAAGAAAATGGACATACCCTCAGAGGGCGCTACCCCCAAATTACCTTACTGCATCTTTCCTATTTCGACCATTCCGGGTTATGAGGCTCGATGAAGTCTCGTCCACAAACTTACGCTTTACACAAATGTAAAAGTCATGCTTCGATCAACAAATGATTAGCAGCACTTCGTATGCCACATTACCAAATTGGGAATGTATCACGAGTAACCATCAACTACATAACCTCTAAGCTCGTACTTCTCAGAGAAGGGTGTTAAGCTAAGAGAATAAATCTCCGCCACCAAACAGAAATGTATTTGATAGAAACCAGCTTTACATCTCAAAGTGTAACGTCATACACACATCCATACAAGCCTGTTCCAGGTTCGAACAGAACCGAAGGCACTTCTAAAGAAGCCCTTGCAATCCGGGTATTCATAATCCCGATCGGACTCCCCATCACATATGGGGATCTCTATACCGACGCGACTCAGTGCAGAGACATTCGACGGGTAATCCTTTCGTTTTCGAAAAGACCCGGTCTTCAAATGTTATCCATACCGTCGTATCATTATTCAGAATGGGTTATATGACATAAGGTCCTCTCCCAGCTAAACAGAATAATGAGCGCAATATTTAAAAACATATGGATATTAGAATTTCAATATTTAAAAACATATGGATATTAGAATTTTAGTTAAGTCACAACTTAAAACCCAAAACTTTCTTTGCAAATGGTTTAGCCAAATTACCATTTTCAAAATCTTTAAACAAAAAGATTCACTTCACAAAGTTCACCCATTTTTCAAAAAGATTCATTCACTGATTTCAAAATAATTTCCACTTCAAATTGGATTAACTCGTCCAATCTTTAAATCAAAGATTTAAATCCATAGCTTTCAAAATCATTTCCAAAGATTTATTCATAACTTGGAAAACCATTTTCGCTTCAAACTTGAAATCCTTTCAACACAAATTGGAAAAAACTTCTTTATATGAAAGCTATTATTATTTGAAAAATAAATAGTTTTTCATTTCGAAAAAATCCGATTTCATTTGTACAAGTTAAAGCCCTTGGGTTAAATTGAAATTCCCAAAACAATACTTTTAAAATGGTTTAAAACTCATATAAACACATTTATAACTGGTATAACCTTTTTAATCCATAATTTCCAAACATAGAATTCAATTTCAAATCTTGAATACAAATTCAAATCAAATTATTTAAATTTCAAAACATTATCAAGTTATTAAAAGTAACTTTTATTTAAAAGCTCTTTTTCAAAAGCTTTTTATATTTACCCCAAATTCATTTCCAAAACCATTTGGATTCAAAATCCAACTTTAAAAATTATTTTCCAAAATCTGTTACTTAACCAACTTCCTCGTGCAATCCATATTTGTGTGTTTATGGTGTTGTCCAGGAGTTTTACACAATAGTGCAACATCATCAATCGTCACAGATTCAATCATATCAATATCGATAAGCGACATAATCTATAACGCTTATCTTCATTCACATATTCACAGATAATAAATATAAATTTATCATAGATAAATGAGTTACATTCATCACAGCTCAAACAAAACAATTCATGTCATAAAGCATCATATATCAGGGTATCAATGCGACGATTCGGAATTTTAGGCAATATCAATTTAATAATCAGTATTAATAATTAATTTGATTTGATAATTTTTCTTTATAATTTTAATTTAAATTGATAAACTTATTCTTTTAAAGGTTAATAAATATTTAGTCTGATAATTTTGATCAATATCTTTCTATCAATTTAAAATTGATGAGAATTACTTTTCAAAGCTAATAAAATTTTATTTTTATTTATAATATATATATTTGTTATATATTGTGAATAGAAAATCTTTTGTTTTAAATAAAAAATTGAATTTTCAAATTGTAATATATATGTATGTATATGTTATAATTTCGAGTTGTTTTGAAATTTAATTTAATCTATTAATAATTTGTATATGTATGAATTGTAATTTAATGCTTTTTTAGAATTAATATTTTCACAAGTTAATTTATGGTCAATTCAATTATTTTCAAAATACAAGATAATTATTTATTTTAAATATGATAGTTTAAAAAGGATTTAATCAAAGTTTTATTTTGTTTTCTTTTAAAGTGCTTAAATTTAAAATGGTTATATAAATGTATGTATAAATTATTAATAAAACATTCTTTTGAAAATTGTTTCTTAAACAATAAAGATAAATGTTTTGAATTTTTAAATCCATGTATAAGAATTTGTTTGTATTATAATTAGTTTTATAATATTTTCTTTAAAGATTAAACTTATATATTCATACATAAGAATTTATTAATTTAGTGAATTAAATAAGTAAGCTTATATTATCATTTAAATTTAATGAAAATTTATTAAAAATACTTAAGTACATGTGTAACCATGTTAATCATCTGAATAACACTTGTAAGAAAATTAAATACTATAGTGACAAATGTAAATTCTTAAGGAACAAGTGGCCTTCATTTTTCTTTTGTTTGAAATTTAAACATAAAGAAATTTGTTCCTCTTTCAATTTCCAATATTTCTTCTTCTAAAATTCTTTTTCTTCCTTCATTCTTCCATGAATTAAAGAGCAAATCATAAAATTACTTTCAAACCTGAAATTGGAAATCAAATCTGAAGTAAAAATAAAATCTGCAATTTACAAACCTACAACTTCAACCTGCAATTCTAATGGATGATCAACTCAGCCGTTTCAACACTTTTAAAACATCAATTGAGGGCATGCAAAGGTTTCGTCAGCAAAACATTTTTTCCAGATTAAAGATTTCAAGCCTGGAAAAAGAATTGAAACTACTATGCTTAAAATAAGAGGTGAGTAAATTATTTTAAAAACAGTTTAAATTCATTTATACTCTAATGCATATGATAATCTGTGGATTAAGTTTGGATGATTGCATGAAAATTCTTTTCAGTGTTTATATTATTAAATTTATAAGATCTGTATATATATATGTGTAATAGGGCTGTATATAGATGAAAATTCTGTTTTCAGTTTTTTTTAAGACTAGAATTCTCTTCATAAATTCAAATCTTCCACTAACATCATTATTTGACTTTGATGATTAAATAAAAGTTGTTTGTTATTGTTTGTTGGTAATTATAAAAATAGTTTCTGTAAATTTAAATTTACAAATAATGTTTAAAATAGGATAATCCAGTGAAACTCAGTTGCATGTCAAAAATCAACAATCTTGTTTTATGATTTGGATTTCATGAATGTGTTAAGGACTAAAAATTATGATTTTTAAAATACATATCATAATTTTTAGTTGAGAAATTAATGTGAATTTGGGGTTTGTTCGATTTGGGTGTTTTGGGAGTTTGCCGAAGATCAATGTGATGATTAGAGGTGGAATTTTGATCGAAGCTTGTTTTTGTGTTGAGGATGATGGGAAAAATGCTTTCGAATTTTTCTAGTGGCCATAGTGATCTGATTAGATCGAACTAGGGTTTAAGCTTGCATTTTGTTCGACTTGACTGTCGTGACATTTGCGTCATGAAAAATGGACCGGAGGTGTTCGCATTTGGGGGAGTTGAAGCTCGTGGACGTGGCATTTCGATGGTGGGGTCGGCGAAGTTCATCGGCGTCAAGATGGTTGGCGTTAGGCGGTTTTGTGTCAAGATGTTGCTTTAGTTCTTCGAGCGTAAGTGTCGAAATTTGGTTCACTTGTTATTTGTTTGATCTGGATTCGAAATCTTGCCCGCGTGTGATCGTGGGATGGTCGGCGATTGTCGCGACGACCTATGGCGGCCGGAGGTGATGGAGTAGGTGCACGTGTGCATTTGTGTGCACTGGATATATGTGAGTTGGGGAAGAAAGGTTTTACTCGGGTAGCACTCACGTTTTTGTCGGTATCAACTCGTTGTAGAAGGGTGTTAGTGATTTACTTGGGGCAGGCTCGTGTAGTTGCCTTGCTTAACTCGAGTATTTTAGGTTGTTGTTTTTAGTTAAGTTCTGTGTAATGATTTGAAGTTGCAAATTGAACTTGTTGTTGAAGAAAAATAAAATCAACCTTTAAATTATAAACAAGTTTTTGAAAGAAACAATATGCAAGGTTAAAACATGTTGTTTTGGAATAAATGTAATTCAAACTTTTAAAAGTGTAAATTGAATTTATTTCAAATTTAAATTGTTTTAAGATGATTTCTTTTGTAAGTAATTATCTTAACTAAATTTTGAATTTCAATTTAAAAGAATATTTTGAATTTAAATATTGAATCAAAGTTTTAAGCAAAATTTTAATATAATGTTTAGTAACTAAGTTTTCGAATTTTATTTAAAATGAATAAGTTTGAATTAGATAATTAAAGTGTTTTAAATTTTAAAATGATTTCTAAATGTTTTATTTTCAAGTAAGGTTATTGTTTTGATTTTGAAAACCAAATAAAATAATTTGTTTTTAAGTTATTAAAATTTGATTAATTTCAAATAATTTATTGATGAAGATAAATAAGATTAAATTATTTTTGTTTTGAACTTAAAAATATGTAATTATTATAATTTGTTAATAAGTAAAAGATCTATTAAGATTAATGTTTTTCTTAATTAATTAAGGATTTTGAAATATAAGAAGTTAGTTAATTATTTAATTAATTTTAAATGATAGTTAATTGTTTATTTAATTTTAAATAATCAGTTAATTATGAATTAATTAAGTGTAATTACTTAATGAAGTAATTAATGGTTAATTATAGAATGTAATTAAGAAAAGAGGAAATTACTTATGGAAGTAATTAGTGGAAAATTACTCATGGGATTAATTAAATGGAAGTGATTAATGGTTAATCACTAAATGTTATTAATCTAAGGATTAATTAATATAATTGTTTCGAAGTTAATTAATTATGGAATAATTAATTAATTAAAGAATTAAGGATTATTTAATGATGGGATTAATTACTTGTTAAGTAATTAATTAAGAGAGTAATCATCTAATGAAGATAATGAGAAGATAATTACTTATGTAAGTAATTAAGGGTTAATTACTTAGTTAATTTTAGTTAATTAATTAATGTGATTAGTTAGTCAATCAATGTGATTAATTTAAGATTGATTATTAAGTGTAATTAATTAAAATGTAATTAATTAATAAAGTAATTAATTAAGGATTATTAATTTATGCAATTGAATAATAATTACTTAATGGAGTAATTAAAGATTAATTAATTAGATTAATTAATCAAAGGTTAATATAATTAATTAAGATATTAATTAAGATAAGTAATTACAAGTTGTTAATTACTGTTTATGATTAATGAGATGATTAATTACAAGTTAATTATTTAATTAATTTAAATAAATTATTAATTAATAAGGATTTTTAGTTAATATAATTAATGAATTAATCAAGGTTGATTAATAAAGTATGATTAATTAATTGTAATTAATTGAGGTTTAATGCAATTAATCATAGTTAATTAATTAATGGAAGAAAATGAAGGATCATTAATTATTGTAATTAATGATAGTAATTAAAGGTTAATTACCGTATATGGTTAAGGATAATTACCTTAATGTAATTAAAGGATAATTAATCAAGGAAATCTAATTAAGGAAGATCATTAAGAGATGATTAATTTATTTATTTGAAATAAATAAATGAAAAAGGATTTAAGGTAATCGAATTGATTTAGAGTTAATCAATTCTGCTTTTGGATGATTGATTAATATTAGATGATTGATATTAGATGTTGATGGATGATTTGGGTATGATATCTCTGTTATGTGATATGCTGCTTTGTGAGATGAATGTTTGATATGAATTATCTATTGTGATAATGTGGTTCATCTATCTGTTATAATATTTTGAATATAAGTTTAATTGTTTAAAATCCTTAAACAACTTGAACATTAAAATGGCGTTTGGATTCGGTGAGATCGGGATTGGCTTTCCATATTTGGATATTCGAAAACCACATCGATCCAAATTAAACGTTAGTTTGTGAATCCAAGTGGGGCTTAGTGAAGACACGAAGTGTAAGAACTATTCGTCAGTATAACTCTGTGGGTGATTCCGTGATGAATTTGACGGAGATAGTACTTATAGGTTCGAGATGGTGATTCAGAGTGCAAGGGCTATGGTCGTTGACTCTGAGGGTGATTCCAAAATGAGTGCAACGAAATAGTGCCTTCGGTTTCGTTCGAACCCGGAACGAACTTGTATGGATTGAATGCTTTCAGAACATTGTCAGGTAGACGATGAGCATTTTAAGATAGATGTGTTCTATAAATGTAATCGCAGCCTCAAGCCTCATCAAACGGGAATGGCTAAAACATGGGAGGTGCAGCAAGGCTAGGTGGGTAGCACCCATTTTAGGGTGATGTCATTCCTGTTTAGAGGTCCCTTTTATTTCGGCTTAGTGGATGGTTGGTCGCGCCAACAACGTGGTGTTCTTACTTGGGACTGTTTAGTAAGGAATGGTCCCGACTTTGTGATGCAGGGGATTGGGAATAATCCTAGGTACAGTGATCTAGGCCACGTACTGTGACGGGCGGTACCCCGGTAGCCCTGGCATTGATGGAAACGCATTCTTCCTACGAGACCCTACGGTTTTGTGTGTATTACCCACTTTTGTGGCTAGTAGTTGGAATTTAATAAATGTAACAATTTCGGCCATTTCTTATTTACTTGAAAACCATAGACACTATTATAATATCACTGGATTTCCTATCAAATGTTTTGGTTAGCGTAAGGTAAAAACTTTTCCATGTTTATGTGTGGGAAGTCTTATGTGATACCTTTTCTTTTCAAAGGTTTTTCTAAAGTGAAGCAATTTTAACCCGTTTACTCACACCAGACCCCTGTCTGACCCGAGTGTTTATTTTCTGTTTTATTAAACTCTTGGGTACTCATATTATGTATGAGTAGTCGAGAGATTCAGGTTAGCTTGACGAACTATGGAGGAGATATGCAGCAGGAGGCTTCCACGTGTAAATATATTATGGTTCCGTTGTGTTTGTTTGATATCTGTATCTTGTGATATCTTGAGTTGTATAGTTAGACAGATGTTTATAACTGTCAAATATGTGTTGTATAAGTTGAGTACTCTGATGTATATGATAGTATGTAATATTTTATGTCATATATTATATTTCATTCGTTCCGCTGTGAGTATCTGATGTTGTTGAGTTTTTTCTTTCTTATCTTTTCTTCTTCAATCCCTTTCTTTCTTAATTAGTGATGCGACTTTCTGGTGTTAGAAAGTCGGGTCGCTACAGGTGGTATCAGAGCATTAGGTTGAGTGAATACCTAGGCTCTAGAGTGTTGTCTTTCTTGAGAGAGCATACTTGTAATTTATATATATATATATATATATATATATATATACCTAAATCTGTTGGATTATCTGTTCGGATTTTCCAACATAAGTTTTAGAGATAGATGAAGCAGTGGTGTGTGTGTAACACGACTACCACTGATGGAAGAGGTCCATGTGTTTGAGGTTGGAAGTATATTTGTCGAGACTGTAGACCTAATACCGTCTCAAGTAAGATTTGTAGTTTGGAGTAAGGATTTCTCTGATGTCCGAAGGAATTTTTTAAAAGATTCGGAGTTCATCTTTGAAGTGTAAGTTTGGATCTGTCGAAAGTGAAGAAGTAAGTAATGGTATCTTGATAACTGTGTGATGAGATTCAGTGTCCATGGATATTCCAGAAGATGTTTTCTCTTGAAGCAGTTTTAGAAGTAGTTGAGGAGCAGTCTTTACCTGCCGCAGGGAAGATTCGTCTGTGTAGAAGTTATCTGGATCTTAGCACGGAGGTTGGCTGTTTTGGAATATGAGACTAAGGTCTATATGTTGCTTCGCTTCGGCATGGTCTCTTTTGTCATTCCTTAAGGAGAGCGAGATGTTGATGCTTGGTTTGGAGCCCATATTTCTTGAGAGGATGTCTACCATCTCGAAGGTCGGTTGTGTGGTTTGTTGGTGGTTTTGTTTCTCAAGAAGCCTTTGGATTAGAAGTCTTTGGTTGGCTGTGGTAACAGTGCAACTCGAAGTGTTCGGTGTGCTGACGAAAAGGTCTTTTAGCTTTGCAGTATCATCAAGGTAGAGTTTGGAAGCAGCAGTGTGGCCGTTTCTCCGATGGTTCAGGAATCTTGGTGGTTCTTCTATCAGCAGTCCCGGCAATTGGTGAATGTTTTCTTGAAGGGTTAACCTTGTTTGGAGAAGCTTAAGGCTGTTCTAATTGGTAAAGAGAGGACAGTTTCTTTGGAATCCGAATTAGGTAGGATCGCAAAAGTGACTTGCGATTAGTTTGGGAATTTTTCTTGGGCAATCTTTTGTTTAAGACTGAGGGTTCTCATGTGGAAGTAGGAGCTACTGAAGTAATCAGAAGTTTGTCTACATCTGGAGTTGAGTTCCATATTGAATTCGTTCCAGAAGCGATTTTGGTAGTTAGCCTTGTAGGAGAGTTGGGGTAGCAGCTCAGGAATTTTTGGAATTTGGATTGGTCAGATATATTTTTTGTGCTGGATTTCTGTTATAAGGTTGTGTGACCGAGTCAGATGGGTCACTAAGATTATATGGATTTGATGAACAAAGTTTCCCTGATATATTGGATAAGTTTGTACTCGTGTTCATCAACAGTATTCTCATCTATTTCAGAATCAGAGTTGTGCAGCGGAAGCGAAGTAGCAGCTATGCAAGGAAGGAAGTAAGTTCAGTTTACTATTGCTTGGGAAGTAGAGCTTGTGTTCTGGGTTTCGACAGATCTTGGAAGACTTTTCTGTTGGATAGGATCCAGGAACTGGTTTGCTTTGGTCTAGTTGTTTTTGGAAGCATCAGCATAGGTTGAGATGATCAGGAAGAAGATTGGCAGCCCAGGATTGTCTGTTGAGTTATACAGATATGAGATAAGGAGTTTGGAATTCGAAGTTGGAGACTTCATTGTTGTTAAGATTTCTCTGGTTAAGAGAGCAGTAACTGGGTAAGATTGGATGGCTAGTTCTGAGGTATTTGGGATTTCTTATCTGTGTTTCTGATAGGATAAGTTCTGTTGTCTATAAGATTGAATTTCCAGTTTGGATAGCTGGAATTCATTGTATTTCACGTATATTTGAGGGAGTACGTGTATGATTCATTGATGGTTGTTGAATCTGTAGTTCAGTTGGATTTGGAAGTTGTGCTAGACTTGAGTATAGTCTGATGTTCTGTTCAGATTGGTGGATCTAGAGAAGAGTGAGAACTCTAGATCATAGTGGTATTGTTGGCTTCTGTAGAGCGAGTCTCCCAATGGTTTATACTTGGGAAACTCTAGATAGTATTTGAGATTTATTCTGATTTGTGTCAGGATTATTAGTTAGGTTTGTTTGTTTGATTGATTGCTATGGTTGTTAGTAACTGGATCATATGAATGTTTCACTGTTTGAAATTGAAATCTTTGTTGGGTTATTAAATTATCTTTGCTTTTAAATTTTGGGGACGAAATTCTTTTAAGGGGGGAGGAATGTGACGACCCGGAATTTTAGGCAATATCAATTTAATAATCTGTATTAATAATTAATTTGATTTGATAATTATTCTTTATAATTTTAATTTAAACTGGTAAACTTAATCTTTTAAAGGTTAATAAATATTTAATCTGGTAATTTTGATCAATATCTTTCTATTAATTTAAAATTGATGAGAATTACTTTTCAAAGCTAATAAAATTTTATTTTATTTATAATATATATATTTGTTATATACTGTGAATAGAAAATCTTTTGTTTTAAATAAAAAATTGAATTTTCAAATTGTAATATATATGTATGTATATGTTAGAATTTAGAGTTGTTTGGAAATTTAATTTAATCTATTGATAATTTATATATGTATGAATTGTAATTTAAAGCTTTGTTTTAAAGTTAATATTTTCAAAAGTTAATTTAAGGTTAATTCAATTATCTTCAAAATATAAGATAATTATTTATTTTAAATATGATAGTTTAAAAAGGATTTAATCAAAGTTTTATTTTGTTTTCTTTTGAAGTGCTTAAATTTAAAATGGTGATATAAATGTATGTATAAAGTTATTAATAAAACTTTCTTTTAAAAATTATTTCTTAAACAATAAAGATAAATGTTTTGAATTTTTAAATCCATGTATAAGAATTTGTTTGTAGTATAATCAGTTTTATAATATTTTCTTTAAAGATTAAACTTATATATTCATACATAAGTATTTATTAATTAGGTGAATTAAATAAGTAAGCTTATACTATCATTTAAATTTAATGAAAATTTATTAAAAATACTTAAGTACATGTGTAACTATGTTAATCATCTTAATAACACTTGTAAGAATATTAAATACTATAGTGACAAATGTAAATTCATAAGGAACAAGTGGCCTTCATTTTTCTTTTATTTGAAATTTAAACATAAAGAAATTTGTTCCTCTTTCAATTTCCAATCTTTCTTCTTCTCAATTTCTTTTTCTTCCTTCATTCTTTCACGAATTAAAGAGAAAATCAGAAAATTACTTTCAAACCTGAAATTGGAAATCAAATCTGAAGTAAAAATAAAATCTTCAATTTACAAACCTGCAACTTCAACCTGCAATTCTAATGGATGATCAACTCAATAGTTTCAATACTTTTAAAACATCAATTGAAGGCATGCAAAGGTTTCATCAGTAAAACATTTTTTCCAGATTAAAGATTTCATGCCTAGAAAAAGAACTAAAACTGCTCTGCTTAAAATAAGATGTGAGTAAACTATTTTAAAAACGGTTTAAATTGATTTAGACTCTAATGCATATGATAATCTACGGATTAATTTTGGATGATTGCATGAAAATTCTTTTCAGTGTTTATATTATTGAATTTATAAGATCTTATATATATGTGTAATAGGGCTGTATATAGATGAAAACTCTATTTTCTGTTTTTTTAAGACCATAATTCTCTTCAAAAATTCAAATCTTCCACCAACATCATTATTTGACTTTGATGATTAAGTAGAAGTTGTTTGTTGTTGTTTGTTATTGTTTGTTGGTAATTATAAAAATAGTTTCTGTAAATTTAAATTTACAAATAATGTTTAAAATAGGATAATACAGTGAAACTCAGTTGCATGTCAAAAATCAACAATCTTGTTTTCTGATTTGGATTTCATGAATGCGTTAAGGACTAAAAATTATGATTTTTCAAATACATACCATAATTTTTAGATGAGAAATTAATGTGAATTTGGGGTTTGTTCAATTTGGGTGTTTTGGGAGTTTGTCGAAGATCAATGTGATGATTGGAGCTGGAATCTTGATCGAAGCTTGTTTTTGTGTTGAGGATGATGGGAAAAATGCTTTCGAATTTTTCCAGTGGCCATGGTGATCTGATTAGATCGAACTAGGGTTTAAGCATGCATTTTGTTCGACTTAACTGTCGTGACATTTGCGTCATGAAAAATGGACCGGAGGTGTTCGCATTTGGGGAGTTGAAGCTCGTGGACGTGGCGTTTCGATGGTGGGGTCGACGAAGTTCATCGGCGTCGAGATGGTCGGGGTTAGGGGGTTTTGTGTCGAGATGTTGCTGCTGTTCTTCGAGCATAAGTGTCAAAATTTGGTTCGCTTGTTATTTGTTCGATCTCGGTTCGAAATCTTGCTCACGTGTGATCGTGGGATGGTCGCGACGACCTACGGCGGCTGTAGGTGATGGGGTAGGTGAACGTGTACATTTGTGTGCACTGGATATATGTGAGTTAGGGAAGAAAGGTTTTACTCGGGTAGCACTCGCGTTTTTCTCGGTATCTACTCGTAGTAGAAGGGTGTTGGAGATTTACTTGGGGCAGGCTCGTGTAGTTGCCGTGCTTAACTCGACTATTTTAGGTTGTTTTCTTTAGTTAAGTTCTGTATAATGATTTGAAGTTGCAAATTGAACTTGTTGCTAAAGAAAAATGAAATCAAACTTTAAATTATAAACAAGTTTTTAAAAGAAATAATATACAAGGTTAAAACTTGTTGTTTTGGAATAAATGTAATTCAAACTTTTAAAAGTGTAAATTGAATTTATTTCAAATTTAAATTGTTTTGAGATGATCTCTTTTGTAAGTAATTATCTTAATTAAATTTTAAATTTCAATTTAAAAGAATGTTTTGAATTTAAATATTGAATCAAAGTTTTATGCAAAATTTTAAAGTAATGTTTAGTAACTAAGTTTTCAAATTTTATTTAAAATGAATAAGTTTGAATTAGATAATTAAAGTGTTTTAAATTATAAAATGATTTCTAAATGTTTTATTTTCAAGTAAGGTTATTTTTTTGATTTTGAAAACCAAATAGAATAATTTGTTTTTAATTTATTAAAATTTGATTAATTTCAAATAATTTATTTACGAAGATAAATAAGATTAAATTATTTTTGTTTTGAACTTAAAAATATTTAATTATTATAATTTTTTAATAAGTAAAACATTTATTAAGATTAATGTTTTTCTTAATTAACTAAGGATTTTGAAATATAAGAAGTTAATTAATTATTTAATTAGTTTTAATTGATTAGGTAATTGTTGATTTAATTTCAAATAATCACTTAATTATGAATTA
Source organism: Allium cepa (assembly GCA_030765085.1). Classification (NCBI taxonomy): domain Eukaryota; kingdom Viridiplantae; phylum Streptophyta; class Magnoliopsida; order Asparagales; family Amaryllidaceae; genus Allium; species Allium cepa. Next base: position 946,574,994 of record CM060938.1, on the reverse strand, counting down.
ATTAAGTGTAACTACTTAATGAAGTAATTAATGGTTAATTATTGAATGTAATTAAGAAAAGAGGAAATTACTTATGGAAGTAATTAGTGGAAAATTACTCATGGGAGTAATTAAATGGAACTGATTAATGGTTAATCACTAGATGTTATTAATATAATGATTAATTAATATATTTGTTTTAAAGTTAATTAATTATGAAGTAATTAATTAATTAATTAATTAACGATTATTTAATGATGGGATTAATTACTTGTTAAGTAATTAATTAAGAGAGTAATCATCTAATGAAGATAAAGAGAAGATAATTACTTATGTAAGTAATTAAGGGTTAATTACTTTGTAAATTTTAGTTAATTAATTAATGTGATTAGTTAGTTAATGAATATGATCAATTTATGATTGATTATTAAGTGTAATTAATTAAAAATGTAATTAATTAATAAAGTAATTAATTAAGGATTATTAATTTATGTAATTGAATAATAATTACTTAATGGAGTAATTAAATATTAATTAATTAAATTAATTAATCAAAGGGTTAATATAATTAATTAAGATATTAATTAAGATAAGTAATTACAAGTTGTTAATTACTGTTTATGATTAATGAGATGATTAATTACAAGTTAATTATTTAATTAATTTAAAGAAATTATTAAATAATAAGGATTTTTAGTTAATATAATTAATGAATTAATCAAGGTTGATTAATAAAGTATGATTAATTAATTATAATTAATTGAGGTTTAATTCAATTAATCATAGTTAATTAATTAATGAAAGAAAATGAAGGATCATAATTATTGTCATTCATGATAATAATTAAAGGTTAATTACTGTATACGGTTAAGGATAATTACTTGAATGTAATTAAAGGATAATTAATCAAGGAAGATTTATTAAGGAAGATCATTAAGAGATGATTAATTTATTTATTTGGAATAAATAAATGAAGAAGGATTTAAGGTAATCCAATTGATTTAGAGTAAATTAATTCTTCTTTTGGATAACTGATTAATATTGGGTGATTGATATTAGATGTTGATGGATGATTTGGGTATGATATCTTTGTTATGTGATATGCTGCTTTGTGAGATGAATGTTTGATATGAATTATCTATTGTGATAATGTGATTCATCTATCTGTTATATTATTCTGAATATATGTTTAATTGTTTAAAATCCTTAAACAACTTGGACATTAAAATAGCGTTTGGATTCGGTGAGACCGAGATCGGGTTTCCATATTTGGATATCCGAAAACCACATCGATCCAAATTAAACGTTAGGTCGTGAATCCAAGTGGAGCTTAGTGAAGACTTGAAGTGTAAGAACTATTCGTCAGTATAACTCTGGGGGTGATTCCGTGATGAGTTTGGCGGAGATAGTACTTATAGGTTCGAGATGGTGATTCAGAGTGCAAGGGCTATGGTCGTTGACTCTAAGGGTGATTCCAAAATGAGTGCAACGAGATAGTGCCTTCGGTTTCGTTCGAACCCGGAACGAACTTGTATGGATTGAATGCTTTCAGAACATCGTCAGGTGGACGATGAGCATTCTAAGATAGACGTGTTCTGTTAAGGTAATCGCAGCCTCAAGCCTCATCAATCGGGAATGGCTAAAACAGGGGAGGTGCAGCAAGGCTAGGTGGGTAGCACCCATTTCAGGGTGAGGTCATTCCTGTCTAGAAGTCCCTTTTATTTCGGCTTAGTGGGTGGTTGGTCGCGCCAACCACGGGGTGATCTTACTTGGGACTATTCAGTAAGGAATGATCCCGGCTTTGTAATGCAAGTGATTGGGAGTAATCCTCGGTACAGTGATCTAGGCCACGTACTGTGACGGGCGGTACCCCAATAGTCCTGCCATTGATGGAAACCCATTATTCCTACGAGACCCTACGGTTTTGTTTGTATCACCCACTTTTGTGGCTAGTGGCTGGAATTTAATAAATGTAACAATTTCGGCTATTTCTTATTTACTTGAAAACCCTAGACACTATTATAATATCACTGGATTTCCTATCAAATGTTTTGGTTAGCGTAAGGTAAAATTTTTTCCATGTTTATGTATGGGAAGTCTTACGTGATACCCTTTCTTTTCAAAGGTTTTTCTAAAGTTAAGCAATTTTAACCCGTTTACTCACACCAAACCCGTGTCTGACCCGAGTGTTTATTTTTTGTTTTATTAAACTCTTGGGTACTCATATTATGTATGAGTAGTCGAGAGATTTAGGTTAGCTTGACAAACTCTAGAAGAGATTGTTATCCCGCCTTTTGGCAAGGCCGCGATACCAAGGAACTGATTGAAAACCAAGGATCACACTTCCTGGATATCAAGCCTACACAGGTTCACTATGGATATCGATGAATTTTTTCTGAGTCCAAACTGAGCTACAATTGATAGGACATGACAAGCAAAGCCATGAAGGCCGGCGTTCCAAATTTCGAGTCAATCCAAGTTTGTATGCACAAGTTATGATCGATTCAATCTGGAAGAGACGACCTCGTCTTCGTATCCATCATCGAACTCAGGTTCGAATCGATCACGTTCGTATCGATCGGGGTTCCAGCGACTTTGTATCCATCGAAGTGCCTCAGTTCGTATCGATCAAGTTCGAATCCATCAGGAAGCCTCGGTTCCACTCGATCTCATTCGAATCCATCGGCTCCTCCTTATTCGAATCCATTGGCATCTCCCTACTTCGTATCCATCAGCAGGTGTTGTGCCTCGTAACGATTGGCCAGTGTCTGCTTCGCATCCATTAGGCAGTTTCTGTTCGTATCCATCAGGTCACCTTACTTCGTGTCCACCAAAAGGCTCCAATTCGCATCGATTGGCTTCGTATCCATTGAGAAGCTACGTGGATCGTATCCATCAAGGAAAGGCTTGTTCGTAACCATCGACCATCAATAGTTCGTGTCCATCAATGACTGCTGTTCGAATCCATGGGTAAGGCCTTATTCGAATCCATCAAGTCAACAAACCTAGGTGACGAGTCATCCCTCGATACGAACAAGGCGAGATATATGGAGTCGATACGGTCAACTCAGAATAAAAACCAGATCGAGGCAAAGTATGCGTGCCACATCATCACGAGACCACGTGAGGTGATCGAGTCGAAGGGATCGTTTCGAAGTGATGGATTCGAACCAAACAGCCACCAAAAAAGTCCATTTCATATCGACAATTTCTCCTAATCCACTGATCCAAATGCAATGAAATTTTCACAGAAGAATACCTACGTGCCAAGGAGTGTTCTCACCAAATTTCAGCTTGATTAGGCATCATCTCGATCAATACGAAATGAATTCATATCGATCACAGGTCAAGTCAAAACTTCCTGGAATTGGTCGTGTGGGCCCCCTCACATGCCAGAACGAGTCTCCTGAAATTTGGGCGAAGTCCCAGCCTCCTACGCCTATAAATAGAGCCCCAGAGCCTACAGAAGAAGGATCTTTTGATTCTGAAGCGCCCAAACTCTGCCAGATCGAGACCTACATCATACTTTTGCTATTGAATTCAAATTTGCAGTTGTACCTTGCTGTTGTTTGCTGTACTCGCTTGTAATCATTGAAAGAGAATTAATAAAGTTGGAAAAACTTCACAGTGGACGTAGGCAACACGCCGAACCACTTTAAATCGCTTGTATGTGCATTTACTTTCCTGTTGTTTGGAGTTTTTGTTAGATAATCCTCATTTTTAATTTATATTCTTCGTTATTATCTCTTCAAATACTTCCAAATAGTGTTGTGACCAATTTTGGTGCAAACACTTTGGTGCTTTCACTGAGAAAACCCAGATTTTCTCCTGCTCGTTGGATCTGTCATCGATACTTGATTGAATAAATCTAAGAGAGAGATCTAGATCACAAATCCAAGTTCCTTCCCTTCTATTCAGATTTGCATAAAGTCTAGGAAAGGAGTTCAACCCCCAAGATGGTTAGCACAAAGACCACCTCTAACGCTATCAATCAAGAAGACCAGGATAGAGAAAATTCAGCGCCACTACCTCCCTCTCACCAAGACGCTATTGGACACTCGGAACCATCAGGTCCGGTTACCCCACAAGAGTTTCAGCTGCTGCTTTAAGCGCTGACCCAGAGCTGGCAACAATTAATAGAACAGCTACGCGCTAACGCCGAGCTGACCAACTAGCTGAATCGCCAGAAGCGAAGGAGATCCAGGAGAGACCATGCTTCTCACTCCTCCTGCAAAAGTTCTTCATCTTCTGATTATCATCATCGATCTCCGTGACCCCGGCTAGATGGGAGTCACATACAAGCTGCTGGATATCATCCGGCAATGACCGTTGGACAATTGAGAGTTGGCCCATCCGCCAGTTTCCAGACCGGGCCCTCCTCCCGAGAGGGTGCCTCTCCTCACTACAACATAGAATACTGCGCCACTAACGTCGCGGTTGAACCAGGAGTCGATGCCCAAAATCAGTCGAACCTGGACCGTCGTCATCATGGACGTACTCTTGAACCATACGTCTCAGAAGACTATGAGCCAAGAAGGCAAGATGTGGACCATCGGCAGCATCCGGTCCAACCTCATAATGTGGGACCCAACCATAATCTGACTCAACACGCTCAGAACGTACAAATGCCGGATCTTCCGACCATGATAAGCCAGATGATCCGTGAGAGCCAGGGTCTCATGAATGATGACTGGGGAATCTCTAGAAGTTACACTCCTTTTATCGATGATATACTTACTGCTGAACCCCCTCGACAATTCAGGATGCCGACTCTACCCATGTACGAGGGAAACTCTGACCCGAACCAAACATATTCTAAAATATGAATGGTCGATGAGCGCTGTCAGAGCTGACGATGTAGTGAAGTGTTGTAGTTTCCCCGTCTCCTTGGAGGGCATCTCTACCATGTGGTTCACTCGACTGCCACCTCGATCCATTTCCTCCTTTGACCAGTTGGCCACAAAATTTGTTGAGCAATTCCGCATGCACGTCGCAAGGCCAAAAGATGTCAACACTCTGTTTAGCGTTACCCAAGCTCCTGGAGAGATGCTTAGACACTACTTAGAGAGATTCCATACTACATGTGCGGAAATCAGCAATCCGAACAATAACTCCATCTTTGTGGCGTTGACTAAGGGGATTGACCTCGATTCTGAGTTTGGCAACTGGTTGGCTGGAAAACCACCTGCATCATTGGATAGTTTCCACGCCAAGGCGGCTCAATTCCTGAGAAGGGAAGATGCGAAACAATCTAGGAAGTAGACTGATGCAGGGCCAGGCACGGAAGGGATCTAAAGCAATGTCACGATCAAACAGTTCGGTGAGAGCTCCGGAAAAGTTCAGTTGAACGTTCAAAACAAACAAACTCAACGGAGAGAGAGCGTGAATCAAAATAGAAAGCGAGTTCAAAATCGTGGCCCACCACGCAAGAATCCTATGTTTGATAGTTACACTCCTTTTAATATATCACTGGAGAACTTGTATTTACAAACGAGTAATACAATTCAATACAAAAAACCTACCCCAAAACCGTCGTTAGAGAGGCAAATCCATACGGAAAATTTTTGCAGGTTCCATGAAAGCTACAGGCATAATACGAATGAATGTCGCCACTTACAAGATCTCGTAGAAAAATTGATTAGAGAAAGGAAGCTGGGACAGTTTGTACGGGCGCCGCAGCTGGAGGAGCGGGCCCTTCAAATCAAAATAATGAACCCGATCGACCGAGTCAGGAGGACTCTTCCCGTCCCGGTGGGAGATTTGTGATAAACGCCGTTAGTAGCAGACCCACTTTGTCAGGAGCCTGGAACGACGATGACCTTCATCACTATTACACATGACAGTCTTATTTAGTCTATGAATACTTTGCAATTTTCTTTGCATTCTGAAGTTTGAATTTGTAATAAGGCACTGACTTTGCCATGCTTTTCCGTTCCAGCAATAAATTACTATCTCTTCAAGCTAGAGCTGTGATTCACCGAATGCGACATTCAACAATCACAATGCACGAAGAGCTAAGTTCTATCGCACGATGGAATTTATTCAAATAGCGAGTGACTTTGATACGACCGGCCACTCACTAAGTGAAACCTCAGCTCGGGGGCAAGCCATCACATCAAAGGAAGAACTGGACTGACACACGACAGTCCTACAACCAACTCCAAATTCCCAGAGTGAGAATTGGAGTATAATCATCAACTCTAGGTTCCCAGAGTGCGAACCGGAGTATAAACGCAAACTCCAAATTCCCAGAGTGCGAATTGGAGTATAATCATCAACTCTAGGTTCCCAGAGTGCGAACCGGAGTATAAACACGAACTCCAAATTCCCAGAGTACGAATTGGAGTATAAACATCAACTCTAGGTTCCCAGAGTGCGAACCGGAGTATAAACACCAACTCCAAATTCCCAGAGCGCGAATTGGAGTATAAACATCAACTTTAGGTTCCCAGAGTGCGAACCAGAGTATAATGCCAACTCCAAACTCCCAGAGCGTGAATTGGAGTATAAACATCAACTCTAGGTTCCCAGAGCGCGAGCCAGAGCACAAACACTAACTCCAAACTCCTAGAGTGCGAGTTGGAGTATAAACATATAAATGCGGTTCCGGAGAGGGTGGACCCGTCCGCCTAACGACTTCGGCCGTATCCTAACCAAGTTTAAGGAGGATGGACCCGTCTATCTAACGACCTAACTTGTTAACTCGGGGTGGATGTGATCCGACCATCCACGATCCTGATAAATCAATCGTTCCCAGAGTGCGAACGAATTCCTAAAAAGCCCAAACAGGTGTGACTGACCATTTGTCGGCTAACTCCAAGTTCCCAGAGCGTGTATTGGAGTATAAACATCAATTCCAGGTTCCCGAAGTGAGAACCGAAACATACATGCTAAGTCCAAGTTTCCAGAGCGTGAATTGGAGGATAAACATCAATTCCAGGTTCCCGGAGTGAGAACCGAAACGTACATGCTAACTCCAGATTCTGAGAGCGCGAGTTGGAGTACAAACATCAATTCCAGGTTCCCAGAGTGCGAACCGAAATATACATGCTGACTCCAAATTCCCAGAGTATGAATTAGAGTACAAATACCAAGTCAAAGTTCCTGGAGTGCGAACTGTGTTACAAACATCGATAACTCTCGAATTCCCAGAGTGCGAAGCAGATTATCGATCATAGATTATCCTAAGTCCCCGGAGTGTGGACATGTGCTCGAGATTTGCAGTAGGTGCGATCGACCATCGAAATACAAATGTTGTTCCTCGAAACTGGGGGCAAAAAGCTTAAGTGTTAATCACTAACCGAAGCGATACAATGTCCAAAATTCAACTCATTCATCGATTACGACTTGTGATCAAGATTTCCGGACTTGGCGAATAAAACGAACTCTACTTGATGGTAAAAACACCACAAGTGCACTGGACTGAAAGTCAAATACTGAGAATACTTAAGCACAAAAGAAATGAGAGTTGAAGCGAAGAAACTAAATTTTATTTCAACTAACTGTATGTGAAGATTCATATACAAGTTATTCCAAAAATTCCTACTAGCAGGGAGCCGAGCCTGCATCTACACATGGCCTATGAAAGAAAAATAAAAACAACTTCCTAACTGCCAAATATGTGCCAAATGGGGATTATCTACTTTTTCTTCATCGGCTTTTTCTTCGACGCGGAACCACTGGAACCCATAACAGTCTTCCACTTCGAGCCCTTGCCCTTTGGCGGATCATCCTCCAATGAAGGCATGATATCGACATCTTCCTCCGAGCTTGAACTTAAAGGAATATTTTCTTCGGGAAGAGCCGGAGGTGTCGGATCCACAACCGGGGGCGGAATGGGCATGCTAGTACCGTCAAGCGTGTCCCCAGAAGATGCCACTATAAGAGGAGTGGGGCCAACCGCTGTCGTAACACTCTCGGAACAACCACCGTGTGCTGCCGATTCCATCTCTGGGTTGATTTGAGCAAGTATCTCAGTGTCACGAGCGGCATGAGCTTCACGATAGGCAGTGGACTGTGACGAAGCAGTGGAAGCCGGTGGGAACACGCCAAGAATGAATGGCATGTCCGCAAAAGGATCGCTGCTTTGACCTAGGAGCTCGTTCATCATCTGCTCGTCCAAAGACAGCGAGCTCCCTTATGTCACCTCCGTCGGCACAACCACAGTCGTGGTAGTTGCCTCAGTAATAATGGCCTCCCGCACTTGATGTGACTCTTGGATTGCAAGAGGCGCTGTCATAGTAACTTCACTCACTGGACAAGAAAGAAAAGAAGTTTTTTTTGAGAGAACGGGTGTGTAGCGTGAAGCTACACAGCCGATTAGCATAATTTCATAATATAGATAAAGTTCGACCAACAAGCCTGGTCGGTGGCCAAATAAAACTTGATCAGAGAAAGAAAAGAAGTTGTCAGAACATGCTTTAATACAAATACTTCAGTTCAGACACATAGTAGATTTGTGCAGAGTACCTTCCTCTGCTTGACTCGTGGCTGACTGAGCAGCTTTTGAAGGATGTTCCCTTATGGGGGATAAGCGTGGCTGCTTAGGGTCGTAGCCTGGGACCAGCTCCGGCTCAATCGCTGGCGTCGGCTCGGATCCAGATGAAGTAATCATCTCAGAACTTGTAGCTAGGTGTGCGACGCCAGACCCTCGCCAACTTCTAAGTGTTGGGTGCCCAATCTCTCTTTTGCATGAGAGATCATAAAATTGTGGAGAACCTTCTTCTCATCATCATTCCATATACGGTTCTCCAACTCGAACTCATCAAAAGCTTCACCCGGTTGTGCTACTTTCTCTTCTTCAACTAACAAATTCCAGGCATTGAATAAGTGAGTCGGATAATCATAGAGCCACGCCAAATTTCTGTGCCTCGGCACATTGGCGTTATAAGTGATGAGAAGCTCTTCAATCTCCGTCTCGACCTTGATCTCTGCCTGTCGAACTTTCTCATCAACTTCGGCCTCCGCCTCACGGACCTTTTCCACGGCCGCGTCCCTTTCCCTCCGAAACTCCACCGCCTGATCACATGGCTCCTGTACAGAAATGTTGGCAGTGTCCCTCTCCTTCAAGAACTCTGAAACTTTGGCCTTGAGCTCGTTTAGCTCCTTCAAGGCCACATTCCGCTCGGCGATTACAATGGTATTCCAGTGGCCCATGTCCTCCACCGTGGCATAATGCTCACACTTCATCCTGTCCATTGCCGCTTGGGCCTCATCAGCTTTCTTTAGCGCCTCAATCTCTGATTAGAGAGAAGACTCGGCCTCACTGCTGAGCACCTGAATAATTCGGTCTTTTTGACCAAGTTCCTTCTCCAACTTCTCAATCGCGGCCGCTCGGTCGAAGGCCACCTTTGATGCTTTCTTCACGGTTTTTGACCATTCCTGGTACTTGAAAAAAATATCTGATAGATAATCATGCATCATGGGTGCAACTGACACCGGTATCCTTTTTAGATGCGGGGGGAAGACAAACCCGTCAAAGCAGATCTCAAGGAAATCTTTCTTTAGCTGATAAAGCCTCGCTGCTCCTTCCCCCGAAGGCTCAGTCAATGTCTGCTCTGTTGTCCTGGGGGCTGCGATTTCCATTCTATGATGAGTGTCAGACCTCGATGATTGGGAAGATGGCTTGTACCGCGAAGTTCTGGAGTTCTTGAAACATGAACCGGAGGCGGTGCGGGAGCTCTAGGAGGTGGCGTGCGAGATCGAGACCGACGCTTATAATCTTTGTCTCTGTCAGAGCGTTCATGGCTCGAGTACCCCTGATCATAGTCTCTATCCCCTTCTCTCCTATATGATTCATAATATGATGAAGACTTGCGTTTTCTGCAATGACTGCCAAGCATCGAACTTCGACCAAACATGGTATCTACAAGAAAAAACATAAAACGAAGTTAGTAATCTCTCACAGTGAGCGTATTACACTCAGAAATCGTGTAGTGCCATGAAGTGTGAATGTAGGTGCAACCTCCCGACCAACCGGATGTGTCAACCACACTAGTTAGCAGAGATTAGTTTAAAACTAAAGCTTGCTGGAGCTCATCCAATCCGACATCATACTGCAAGGACACGTCGTCCGGAATTGAAAGATCGGCGAGCCCTTCATAAAATTCTCAGTTCTTGGGGGAGACATCTTCGAAATTCTGATTCCAGAGGTGGGCCAGGATGTGACAACCGATTTCCATTTTCCCTTTTTAGGCGGCTTAACAATGGCTGCCTTGCTTTTAATTTGCTCTTCGGTATCCTGGGCTACATCCGCAGGTTCGCCCAACGGTTCTTCATCGGTGTGAGTTCTCTCGGAGTCAGCATCCTCAATTATAACAACTTTAGGCCTTCTTCACTTAACTCGTTCTTTCGAGGCAGTCCTTAAAGCACCGTTAAGCATTATACTTTGTCTTCGTTCAATCAACCCAAGAATCCTAAGATTCCTATCTGTCAAGAGCAACTCAATATTCCTCTCTTCGCTTGGGATTTCTTGAAGAACCCAAACTATCTCCTTGAAATTTTCAACTTCGGGTCGCTGGATTATGGTCGAAAAGAAAAAAGATTTGAGTCCGAATTCATCTATATATGTCTTATCAACTACCCGAGAAGATAGCAATACTCACGTCTAAACAGCCATCGCTAGGAAAATCCTGGAGGACATCGAACATAGAACCATTCTGTTTTGAAGTATCTCACCTGGTCCAAGATCCGGTGAACACTTGGCAATTCCTTACTGCCTCCAGAAATGTGAAGGATGGACTATCTGTTCGACTTTGAAGTTGAATAAATATCTAATCTCAATTGGGAGCGGCGGCCGATAGAGATACTCCATAAATGCAATGAACAAGCTATTGAGTGAGGCGTATCCGTTCGGGTGTAGCTGAGAGGGGGCGATCCCCAATTTTTTTTATTCCAATTCAATTCTATTTTAACTCAGATTTATTTAATTTAATTCGATTAATTTTTCTTCCTTAATCCAAGTTAATTTCATTTTTAACTTTTCACTTTAAATTTAAATTCCAACACTCAAAGCTCATATTTCCTTCCTGATTTGAAAATCATCTCAATTTATAAGCTTATAACTTATTTCATCAAGATTTTTAAACACCCGGCCCTTTGGTTTCAAATTATTTGAAATCACCATTATCTCAAAATCACGCTACTCCAAATTTTAAACCAATCCTGGTTTTTTTTATCTCCAACAGATTTCCTTTGAAATTTCAAAAACAAACTAGTTCTTTTGAACAAATCAATTTGGCAGCAATCCATCACATAGAAACTTGAAAATGAACATCGACGATGCTGCAGTCATCACCGAAGTTATTTTCCAGCGCCTGAAGTGAGTTCAATGCTATATCCCTTCTCAAAAATTTTGAAAATTATTTCCAAACCAAAATGAATTTTATTTTTAGATTTTCAAATCCTTTTAATCTATATTCAAATGTAACGACCCATAATTTATGTCGATTGAAATTCATATATTTAATTAATTTTAAATATTAACAAGTAAAATTTGTAAGTCGAATAAATTAAATTTTGAATATGAGGATTTAATTGGATAATTAAATGACAATTTAATATTTGAAATTACAGAAATAATTGGAAATTGGATTTGAAGTGATTAAAAATGATTTATAAAGTTATACTAAATCATATTGGAGTTAGATCGATGTTATAGAACTTTTAAAATCGAAGTAAAAGTTAATTTGTGAAAAATGAATATTTTAATATTTACTTGACGAGTTAAAATAGCCATTTTTCAAACAGTCTCGGATTTTAACGAAACCAATTTCATCGAATCTGTAGTGTTATATTATTGTATGGTTTCAAATTTCGTGTCAATCGGATTTACGGTTTGTCTGAGGCAAGCTAAAACGGGTAGAAATCAATTCGAGAGAATTTTGAATTTAAATAGTCGATTCAAAAACTTATCTTTCAAATTTGATCGCATTGGCTCCCGATATATATTCCATTGCATTTGGAATAGGGGTAAAACATTATAAGCGCTAGGCGGGACGCTTCGTTTGGAGTTCGAAAAATTTTCGGATGAATAGTGCACGGAAATTTTCTATATAAGGACCTCATTTATCACATTTTACACGAAACCCTAATTTCAAGCTTCAGGCCGCCACTTATTTTATCAATGGCCGAGAATTTTCTTCTTTCTTCCTCAATTATCTTCAATTCCATAAATCAATTCGTGAAACTTTCAACTGCAACTTCGTAGAGCACGTCGCAAACTACGAGATCAACTGTCAAGATCGAAAAATATGCTGTGGACCATCGGCAAATCGTGCTCAAATGACCGTAAGTCGCACATGTTTTCCAAGCTAGATTCAGGGCCGAGCTCGACGTTTTTCACGGTGAAGGTGGATCTCGAGTGGGGCGACGAAATGGTGGTAGTTGATCGATGCAAAAGTGGTGGCGGTGGTCGTGAAAATTCGTTGATAGAGGAGGCCGATGGGTTTAGGGTTGCTTTTTCTAAACTGGGAAGAATGTAAACGATGGAAGAAAGGAGTGGCGGCCCTGATCTGATGAATAAAATATTGAACGACCCTGATTCGTTGTAGGTTTAAAATTAAAATAAATTTGTAAATTTATATATATTATAATTGGCTAAACATTGAAATAACATAACTCTTTCATACGAGGTCCGTTTTGGACGAAACGAATTGCGCGGGTTCGTATTGACGAACACTACACGATGGAGATGGATTGGAATCGATTGGCATTATTGAAAATTTTGGGTAAAATTGAACGCGCATTTAATTTTATTCGAAATAAAACGCCGCGACTGTTATTGAAAGCAAGGTGAGAACTTCTCACTCAATCGAATTAGTTTCGATTTAAATTTTAAACAGTTAGATTTAAAATTTCTTGATTATGTGATTGAATGATAAATTGTTATCTGTTGTATTGAAATAGACCCTATACGCCGTATATTAAGCAGATGATATTTATTAAAAACATATACCGCGATATTTCACCTCGATGTGGAATTGGTATTATATATGTAATTGGAGTTATTTTCCCGCATTATGTAGCGGATGAGACCCTATTATGCCGCATAATAGCGGATAATATTCTATATGAACACATATACCACGATATTCCGTATTGGAACGGGATTAGTATTGTGCTAACATCTGTGGATGCAGGGGAACAGGTTGGAGGGATCCAACTGGATTCCTCACCCGTATTGAATTATTTATAGATATTTGTTATATATTCTGTTATCATATGTTATATGATGTTTTGGAAGCCGTGATTGTTATATTTGATGCTGTTGCAGCATTGGGCCTATTTTGGGATTTTTAAAAATGTTAAAGTAATGATTTTTAATTTAAAAGGATTTTTAAAGTGATTTTTGAAAATATACATTTTATTAAATTTTGGAATTGATTCATTTTAAATAAATAAACTTTACAATTTTAATGTTATAAAATTTTTGATTTTTGAGAAAATATAGTTAAAATGTGATTTTTGAAATATGGAGTTAATGAATTTTATAAAATAGTTCAAATTGAGAATTTTGAATTATTATAAACGGTTTATATAAAAGATTTATAAAAATTGATATTTACAAATTAAAAATGTTAGAATTATAAAACGAATTTTTATAAACGTTAAAATGTAGTATAAATGGGTTTTATAAGTAAATAAGATTTACTGATTTATAATTGATGAAGTTATTAAAGAATTAATTTTCTAAATAAGAGGTTTAAAAGTGGATTTACTTATAATTTGGATTTGGCAATTAAATAAGATATGATAGAATTTGTAAATAAAGTGATTTTTTATAACTTGAAGTTTTATAATATATAAATGTGAATTTATAAACATTGATTTATAAATTAAAAATTGATTTAATTTGATAAGTAAATATGAAAGCTTATTAAAGGAAATATATTCACGATTTTGGACAGTGGATAATCCTTTAAATTAAATATGTAGAAGTATTGAATTTGGTAAACGATTTATATTCACGTTTTTGGACGGTGAATAATATATTAAAGAAATGTTTTGGGGAAGTGATATTTAAATAGAATTCAAAACGATTTGAAGTGTTTTAAAATGTATAAGTGTCAAAACCATAGATTTCAACATTCATTGTTGAAATAGAATTTTTCGAGGAATAAAAGGAAATAGTGGATTATAGCACTGTTGTTATAGTAAATGATTTTCGAAAGGAAATGTTTTGTATAGTATTGGGATTTATATATGTATCTTAATTTCGAATCCCTATGCTAGTGATTTTGGGTTGTCGTAACGGTGTTTTACGCAACATTCGTTTTGGCCTAAGTAAATGTGTTTAAGAGAATGTTTCCCTTAAAGAATGAAATATATACTTAATCGTGTTTTAAGTATATTGAATATTTTCTAAGTATTGAAAATAAATAGATTTGTGAACTACTTATGGTTAAATAAGCATTTGGAAATGTTTTCCAATGTGAAGTGAAATGTTTTGGGTTTTTATGTTTTAAGGATAAATTGAAAACGAATAAGTATTTGGAATTGTTTTTCCAATATGAATTTAAAATGGTTTAGAGAACACATCTTTTTAAAGATAGATTGAAGTGAATATCTGGCAAGTTATTTAATTTGTGGAATATTAATAAAAAGGGCCTAGTGATTGTTATGGTGCTGGATATTTGTTTGTTGGCATTGATAGTTAAATAACCGACTATCAATATTTACCTTTAAATGGGTATTTGTGTGATTTGCTTGAATTTGAATCCTACACTTATTTTTAAAATAAGCGCTCGTTATTCGGTTTAGCCGGGAGAGGACCTTTGTGTCATAAATCCCATTCCGAATAAGTGATATGTCGTAATGGATAGCATTTGAAGACCGGTGTTGAAGACCGGATATTTTTTAAAACGGAAGGATTACTGTCGAATGACTCTACATCGGCTGATCTCCGATATAGAGGTTTTATCACCCTTTGTGATGGGAAGTCCGGTCGTGTTTAGTGAATATCCGAATTGCAAGGGCTTCTTTGGAAGTGCCTACAGTTCCGTTTGATCCCGGAACGGACTTGTATGGTTGTGTATGTGACGTTACAAATTGAGATGTAAAGTTGGTTTCTATCAAATATATTTCTATTGGTGGCGGAGAATTTATTCTCTTAGCTGAACACCCTTCTTTGAGACGAACGAGCTCAGAGGTTATGTAGTTGATGGTTACTAGTGATATATTCCAAATTTGGTAACATGGCATGCTGAGTGTTGCTGAGCATTTGTTGATCAAAGCGTGGCTTTTATGAAAAGCGTGGCTTTGTGGGCGAGACTTCGTCGGACCTCACACCCCGAAAATGGTCAAAATAGGAAAAGATGCAGCAAGGTTATTAGAGGACAGCGCCCCCTTAGTTTATGTCATTTCCTTCTGGATAGAGGTGGTTTTATGGTATGGAGCCCGGATACTTAGCCTATCCTGTTGTTGTGATGCAGCCAAGACCAGAAAAGAAAGTATGCATTCATTAATTTCTGAAAATACGAGTGTATGGTGTAGTTTGATGAGTCGGCCACGACTCAATGAAAGCTTGAGTCGGTTACGAGCTAAGGAGGAAGCCCTAAGTCGTTTCCGAGTTAACAAGGTCAGGAATAACGAGTTACGACCTAAGGAGAAAGAGTTACGAGTTAATGAAGCACGAGTTAAGAGCCTAAGTCGGCTACGACTTAACAGAAGAGGAGTTAAGAGCCTAAGTCGGCTACGACTTAACAGAAGAGGAGTTAAGAGCCTAAGTCGGCTACGACTTAACAGAAGAGGAAGCAACCGCGACCTAACTGAGTCGTTCGAAGAGACATGCGGCAAGGAACTGGGAAGGTTGAGTCGGCAAGAACTGAGTCGGTCATAGATGTAATGTGTTAGGTCGTTAACGACCTTGGATGAGTCGGTTGTATTTTGGTCTATTGTAAAAGCGTTGAGTCGCGAGTGTTAAGTCGGTCACGACTTAAGATGGGTCGTGAGTCGGTGCCGACCTAAGAGTTGGGTGTTGTTTGTTGTGTTGAGTTGTAATTCTCTATAAATAGCGTGTGTGTTGTAATTTTTGAGGTTGTTGAATATTGAATAAAATTTCCTTTTTGTTAGCTTTGTGCTTTCATACAATTGGTAGTTGAGTGTGATCTCCTATCTCCTCTTTCGGTTAATCGAGTGCGCTCGATTCAACGATCGAAGAAGCCGATTCACGGAATCTAGTGCGCTAGATCAACGTGCGAAGAATCGTAGATCTTTGAACATGGTACAGTGCGCTATCAACGTGTTTGAGATAGCTAGAGTTCGGTATCTTTGGATCAACGAACTTGGGCATTTTGGTATCTTCAACTCACCGATTGCTACATTTCATCGATTGAAGTTTTGTTTGATTAATCCGCTGCGTCAGTTTTGGTATCAGAGCCATACTTAGCCAATCATAGCTAAGTTGACTCTTGGAGCCAAGTTTTGAAATTTGAAGGAGTTCATCGTGTTCATATTGAAGTTGCATCAAGTTTGGAGTGTTTGATCCATTTCATTTTGGATCGAGGAGTTGGACTTTGTTTGGATTTTTAATTGGTGTTTGCGCGCCAATTTTTGGAGGGTTTTGGAGTAAGTGTGAAGCCAAGCCGTGAAGTGTCAAGGCCGAGACAAGTTGGAGCCGACTTTACTTGAATCGTTAACTCGTTGCCGAGTTAGTGTGAACCGAGACAAGCATAGCCGTGTATTGTTGAGCCTAGATTGCTTTGTTGAGTGGAAAGCTTGAAGTCTTGTGTTGAATTTTTGAAGTCTTGTGAAGTTTACAACCATGCCACCAAGGAGAGCTAACCGACATCAAAACGTTGAAGCTTTGTATCGTAGAGAAGAAGCCGAGCATTTGGAACAACGTATTAATGAAAAATTTGATGAAGGCATTGGTAAATTGGAGAAATTAATGATTGATATGAGTCAGAATAGAAGGAGAATTTCACCTGAATCAAACCGTGGAAATAGTAGAGTTTCATCACATTCGGAACGGGAGAGAAGAGAAAGTCAAGAGCATAGAAGTGTTGACAATCGAAGTAGGAGGAATGTTGATGATCACGATAGAAGGGATGTTGGTAGTAGAAGTGGTGTTAGAGATGTTGGAGGACGAGATCGACAACGCTATACACCTGACTTTGAGGATGAGTTTGACGGTGAAAGAGGAAGTGTTCATTACAGAGACAGAGATCAGGGACAACGTCAGTATCGGATTATTGATGATGATCGACGTTGGGAATCGGGTATGAAGATGGAGATTCCGGAGTTTAAAGGCGGGATGGTTGCTAAGGAGTTTTTAGATTGGTTATCTAATGTGGAGGAAATCTTTGATTTCAAGGAGGTGCCGGAGAATCGAAGGGTGAAGTTAGTTGCTACAAGGCTGAGGGGGAGAGCTTTGGCATGGTGGCAGCAAACTAAACTTACTCGTGAACGAATGGGGAAGTCAAAGATAGAATCTTGGGAAAAGATGAAGAAGTTGATGAGATCTACTTTCTTACCTTATAATTACCAATCACTTATGTACCAGAGGTTGCAGAATCTGAGGCAAGGGACGAAGTCTGTTAGTGATTATGCTGATGAATTTTACCAACTCATTGCTAGAAACGATATTATGGAGACAGAAGAACAGCTGACAGCTAGATTCATTGGGGGATTGAGAATGCAGATCCAGGATATGGTTAATATGTTTGATCCTAGATCTGTAGCGGAGGCACATCAGAAAGCGTTAGCTTGGGAGAAACAGGGAAGGCGTGGAGGTGGTGTGTTTACTAATTCTAATAATCCAGTGAAGGGGGCCAGTGGTAGTTCTAATGTTCCTAGACCTGTCACAAAACCAGTGGTGAAAGAGGTTGAGAAGGCGAAGGCTAGTAGTGGGTTCAGATGTTATAACTGTCAGGAGTTGGGTCACAAGAGTAACGAATGTCCAAAGCCGAAGAAGAGAACCATGGTTGCAGAAGTTGAGGAGGATGATGGTGAGGAGGCAGAATGTTCAAATACACCTTATGTTGAGGAGGAAGAAGAATTGTTTGGAGATGAAGGATGTAATCTTATGTTGAGGAGAAGTTGTTTGACACCAAAGCAAGAGGAGGAAGCTAGTTGGTTGAGAAGTAACATTTTTCAGTCGACATGCACTATACTGGGGAAAGTCTGCAAATTCGTTATTGATGCAGGGAGTTGCGATAATATTATTTCTACAGAGGCAGTTAGAAAGTTGAACTTGAAGACTGAGAAGCATCCTAAACCGTACAAGCTAGCATGGTTAAGGAAGGGTGGAGAAGTGAAAGTATGTCGAAGAGCTTGTGTTAATTTTTCTATTGGGAAGAAGTACAAAGATGAAATTTGGTGTGATGTCGTGGATATGGATGTTTGTCATTTGTTGCTGGGCAAACCGTGGCAGTTTGATAGAGCAGTACAACATGATGGTCGTGCCAATAGTTACAGTTTCATGTTCGAGGGTACTAAAATCACTTTGGTTCCTAAGAAACAGCAGCAGAAGGAGAGCAAGCTAGAAGAGATTGAGGAATTAAAAACTCTGTTGACTTTGAAGGAGTTTGTCAAGGAAGTCGAAGAAGAACCTGAAGTGTTTTTGTTGATTGGGAGAGAGAGTAGTGAAGAAGTTGAAATCCCAGAAGAAGCAAAACCAGTTTTGAAAGAATTTGAAGATGTCTTTCCAGAGGAGTTGCCAAAGGAGTTACCACCACTTAGAGACATTCAGCATCAAATTGATCTTGTTCCAGGAGCAGTGTTACCACATCGACCACATTACCGTATGAGTCCGAAGGAACATGAGGAATTACGAAGGCAAGTGGAAGAATTGCTTGAGCAGGGGCGTATTCAGGAAAGTTTGAGTCCATGTGCTGTGCCAGCATTGTTGGTACCAAAGAAGGATGGAACTTGGAGGATGTGCACAGATAGTAGAGCCTTGAATAAGATCACTGTTCGGTATAGATTTCCTATGCCAAGGTTGGATGATTTGTTGGATCAGTTGAGTGGGGCAACTATATTCTCGAAGATTGATTTGAAGAGTGGTTATCATCAAATTCGAATCAGACCTGGAGATGAATGGAAGACAGCTTTCAAGACAAGAGAAGGGTTATACGAATGGTTGGTTATGCCGTTTGGTTTGTCAAATGCACCTAGTACATTCATGCGGGTGATGAATCAAATCTTTAGACCATTCATTGGGAAGTTCGTCGTGGTTTACTTCGATGATATTCTGATTTATAGCAGGAGTACGGAAGAACATGTTCTACATTTGAGGGAAGTGTTGCTTATTCTTCGTGAAGAACAATTTTATGCTGCTACCAAGAAATGTGTGTTTATGACACCTAGTGTTTTATTCCTGGGTTATGTTGTTTCAGGGAAAGGTATTCAAGTTGACCAGAGCAAAGTTGAAGCAGTCAGGAATTGGCCACAGCCAAAGACAATTACAGAAGTGCGAAGTTTTCATGGGCTAGCGTCATTCTACCGAAGATTCATTCCACACTTCAGTAGCGTGATGGCTCCAGTTACCGATTGCATGAAGGGTAAACAGTTTATATGGTCAGAGGAAGCGGGAACTGCTTTTGAGAGAATCAAGGAATTGTTGACGTCTGCACCGATTCTTGTTCTACCTAATTTTCAGTTATTGTTTGAATTGCATACTGATGCTTCGAAGGTTGGAATTGGAGGAGTTCTAAGTCAGAATGGGAAGCCAGTTGCTTATTTTAGTGAGAAGTTGTCAGGGGCGAAGATGAGATACATCACATACGATGTTGAGTTTTATGCTGTTGTTCAGGCTGTCAAACATTGGAGGCATTATTTGTTTCATAAGGAATTTGTTCTTTACACAGATCATGAAGCATTGAAGCATTTACAGGGACAGGATAAAATTTCAGCAAGACATGCATCGTGGATTGCCTATTTACAGCAGTTTACTTTTGTCGTTAAGCACAAATCTGGGGTGACAAATCGAGTAGCTGATGCTTTAAGTAGGAGGAGTCATTTGTTAACGACAATGAAGGTTGAAGTGACCGGGTTTGAAATGTTGCCAGAAATTATTGAAGGAGATCCTTACTTTGTGAAATATGTTGAGAAAGTGAAGGATGGGAGTACCGATGAATTCATATTGGTTGATGGTTTTCTGTTTAAAGGAAATCGTTTATGTATTCCGGATTGTAGTTTGAGGATGAAGATTGTAAAGGAGTTGCACGAGGAAGGGCATGTGGGCCGCGATCGTACTTTGCAGTTGATTTCGCAGTCTTACTTTTGGCCGTCGATGAGAAAAGAGGTTGAAAGGTTCGTGGAGCGATGTCATATTTGCCAAGTTTCAAAGGGGACAGCAACGAATGCAGGGTTGTATATGCCATTACAAGTACCATCTAAGCCATGGGTTGATATTAGCATGGATTTCGTTTTGGGTTTGCCGAGAACTCAAAGGGGAAATGATTCGATATTTGTTGTGGTGGACAGGTTTTCGAAGATGGCACATTTTGTTGCTTGCAAGAAGACAGCAGATGCAGTTCGAGTAGCACAGTTATTTTTCAAGGAAATTTATCGACTTCATGGTTTACCAGAATCTATTATTTATGACCGAGATACTCGTTTTCTGAGTCACTTTTGGTTAAGTTTATGGAAGATGGTGGGAACGAAACTGAAATTTAGTAGTGCTTATCATCCGCAAACTGATGGGCAGACAGAAGTTGTTAACCGGTCATTGGGAAATTTGTTGCGTTGTCTTGTACAGGATAATTTGAGAAGTTGGGACATGAAGCTATGCCAGGCAGAATTTGCTCATAATCATGCAGTAAATCGTAGCACAGGATTCAGTCCGTTTCAGATTGTTTATTCAAATTTACCCAGGGGACCGTTGGATTTGGCAGTAGTACCACAGTCAAAAGGAACAATTAAACGAGCTGCTGATTTTGTTGATGAGCTGAATAAATGTCATAAAATCGTTCAGGAACGACTGGAGAAATCGAATGAGAAATATAAGAATTTTGCAGATTCGAAACGACGAAATGTTGAATTTAAAGAAGGTGATTTGGTTTATGCTGTATTGACAAAGGATCGTTTTCCGGTGGGTGCTTATAACAAGTTGAAGGCGCGGAAAATTGGTCCAGTTGAAATTTTAAAGAAAATCAATGAGAATGCTTATCGATTAAAGTTACCAGATGATGTTTATACTTCTGATGTTTTTAACGTCAAGCATTTAATTCCATATCATGGGGGTGAGATTGTTGAGGAAGAATTTACAAATTCGAGGTCGAATTTTTCTCAACCAGGGGAGGATGATGCAGCCAAGACCAGAAAAGAAAGTATGCATTCATTAATTTCTGAAAATACGAGTGTATGGTGTAGTTTGATGAGTCGGCCACGACTCAATGAAAGCTTGAGTCGGTTACGAGCTAAGGAGGAAGCCCTAAGTCGTTTCCGAGTTAACAAGGTCAGGAATAACGAGTTACGACCTAAGGAGAAAGAGTTACGAGTTAATGAAGCACGAGTTAAGAGCCTAAGTCGGCTACGACTTAACAGAAGAGGAGTTAAGAGCCTAAGTCGGCTACGACTTAACAGAAGAGGAGTTAAGAGCCTAAGTCGGCTACGACTTAACAGAAGAGGAAGCAACCGCGACCTAACTGAGTCGTTCGAAGAGACATGCGGCAAGGAACTGGGAAGGTTGAGTCGGCAAGAACTGAGTCGGTCATAGATGTAATGTGTTAGGTCGTTAACGACCTTGGATGAGTCGGTTGTATTTTGGTCTGTTGTAAAAGCGTTGAGTCGCGAGTGTTAAGTCGGTCACGACTTAAGATGGGTCGTGAGTCGGTGCCGACCTAAGAGTTGGGTGTTGTTTGTTGTGTTGAGTTGTAATTCTCTATAAATAGCGTGTGTGTTGTAATTTTTGAGGTTGTTGAATATTGAATAAAATTTCCTTTTTGTTAGCTTTGTGCTTTCATACAATTGGTAGTTGAGTGTGATCTCCTATCTCCTCTTTCGGTTAATCGAGTGCGCTCGATTCAACGATCGAAGAAGCCGATTCACGGAATCTAGTGCGCTAGATCAACGTGCGAAGAATCGTAGATCTTTGAACACGGTATAGTGCGCTATCAACGTGTTTGAGATAGCTAGAGTTCGGTATCTTTGGATCAACGAACTTGGGCATTTTGGTATCTTCAACTCACCGATTGCTACATTTCATCGATTGAAGTTTTGTTTGATTAATCCGCTGCGTCATGTTGCAAACTTATTACTTTGTGGTTGTTGGTGAATCCCGGGATTTATGTCGGTTACAACCGAGGTATTGCATATTCGTGTCAGTAGTTACCCAGTTAAGGGTAACCCGGCCTTGTGTTGGCAGAGATCCGGTTAGGTTCTCAGGGCGTCTTTTTAGAGGCATACCTATGTGGCAATGGGAAGTTCCTTGGCCTGACCATTTGTAGGAAATCCAAACTCCAATACGAAACCCTGTACGGTTTTATTTGTAGAACCTGCCATTTACTTATGGTGGTCACCACTGTTTAGATGGCAGCTATAGTAGGCATAGTTCGGAATGTCTACGTTGGCTAAGATTTATATTATACTTTCAAAATGTTTTCCTACACTTTGCACTTATAGTAATAATATCAAATAAATCTTTCTACGTATCCAGCATATTTGACTATCATAAGGAGAAATATCCTCCGATTCTGCGTTTGCATTGTGTGCGTGTGCGAGAGGCCTTATGGTAGTCTCATTTTCTAAAAAGCATTGCGAATCTAATTTAAAATATTTATTTGTTGATTTTTAAAGATAAACTGTTTAAGTTCTCACACCAGTCACATGACTGACCTAGAGTTTATTGTTTCCTTCCTAAACTCTGGGTGCCCACCAATTTTAACACGGGAAGTCTAGAGTTAGGTTATCAGGATATTCTAGAATTCAGGAGTTGCTGTGGAGATCTGGAGGCAGGCTGGATGGCTTGGCATATCAACTAGTATATAGTATTTCTTTTTCGCTGTTTGTTGTTGTAAACTCTGATAATGTAATGTAATATGATGTAATGTAATAACTGATATAGTTTTTTGTTTTAAAGATATTCATTTATCTATTATATGTTGTTCCGCTGCGATTGTGAGATTCTGATATTGGTTTTGTTGCTTTTTCATTCTTTCTTCTTCTATCTTCTACCTCTTCTTTAACCCTAACGGTTCGGTTTTCCGGCATTCGATTGCTCGGCAGTTGATACAGTGGACGTATAAATGTCGACCTTCGTGGGTCGAAAATCGCATTCGTTACATTTGGTATCAGAGCATATTGTTAAGTGACAAACTTAGCTCTGTTGGGAATTACTCATTAGAGATAGAGTCAGTAGTACCCTAGAATGAGTTTGAGTGTAATATAGTTATGAGCGTGTATTTGTTTGTGAATATAAAACTGTTTTATATTGTGATGATTGGTTTGTTGAGTGGTGTATGGATTCTGGTCGGTATAGTCTGTACAACTCTATCGATAAGGATCTCTAAACACTCGTACAGAACAATTCGCCACGATATTGTTTCGAATGTGATTAAATGAAATAATTTTACCTTGATTATATTTTATATATAAAGGGATAATTTTTCAGAATTATTAAAGTGTATATAAAATTGATTGTTTGGTTGTTGAAATGTAAGAATATATATAAGTTAATTGAAATATGTTTGAATAAGTTAAATGAAACATATTGTAAAAGAATAAATTGTATAAGCAAAGAATATGAGTATGGAATTATAATTAATGTGATTTACAATTGTGAAATAATCTTATATATATGAAGTGAAACCATATGAATATATTTATAAATATGATTTGTAATTTGAAGTAAAATTCCAGAGGAATATTTGGAAATGTTTTGAAAGGGTTTGCAATTTGGAAAAGATTAAATTCCTTTTTGAGTTTGAAAATGATTTTCAAGGGTTTTGGAAAATTGTTTTAGAGGGATAAAAGCTCTAAACTCTTTTCGGTCGCTGGAAAATAATTCCAATGATGATTGCGACATCATCGGTGTTCATTTTCGGGTTTCCAAAAGAGGTATTGCTTCCAAATTATTTTAAATGAAAGTTGATTGCAAAATTGGTTTGGATTCTTGAATTCAAAAGATAATTTGAATTGATTTCAAAGATGATTTTTGAAATGTTGAAAAGACTCTGGAATAGTACATATAAAATGATTGGAATACAATTATTAAGTCAGAAAATAAATTGGGAATGGATAAATAAAATTTGCAAGTGCAAGAAAATGAAATTGAAATCCGTTTCGAATTTGTAAGTAAAATAAATTGAATTGGAATCTGAATTAGATTTATAAGTGGAAATTTAAGGTAAGTTAAACAAATGATGTTTGATATGGAATATAACTTAAGTAATGTTGAATGAAGTTGATTTTGGTATCAAAGTAAAATAATTAAGTGAATTAAATAGATGTGAACTTGAGTTATATAAATGAAATTCGACCATATATGGTAAAATTAATTAGCAATTGAATTAATGAATAAATTGAATGTAAATAAATTGGTATGAAATAATGGATGTAAGTGTTTATTCATTAAAGATAATTAAAAGTGTTAAACCAAATTGAATGTGAATTTAATAATTTGGTTATGATTTGGTTGTTATTTGGTTGTTAGTTGATTGTATATAATTCATTAAGTGTTAATGAAGTTGAATTGATAAAAATAGAAGCTATGGAATTTGATTTGAATATGGAAGTGAACTAACTTGAATGTAAATTAGTGAATATAAAACTAATTGAATGAATGAATGTTAGTAAAGTCCAATGTTAATGAATCTAATGTGATTAAATGAAAAACCAATTCATTGAACACTAATGAGAAGTGAATGTATATTGGTTTGATGATTGGAATTGTTGTTGGATGATAGTTGTTTGATGGTTGGATTTGTTGCTTTTGTTGCATTTGCTATATTGGCATATGTAGTTGTTGCACTGGTATATGTTGTATGTCGATATTACTTTCATATATGCATGTTTCTCATTATTGTTGAGTGTTTAGTAGGTGTGGATTGCGCTTGCTTCGCTTTTGGGGCTCGCTTTCGCGCTATATTAGCCGTATACACTCGCTAATAATATATAAGGTACATATCTCGGATTACATATCGTACTTCTGCACTTTTTCCCCTACGGGATGCCTCATTACTTGATGAGATGTATATTTGTGATATATATATTGCCCTTTTTTTGGGATCGAGCTGCGCAAATGAGACTATGGCAAATTTTTTTGAAAATTTAAGGCGTTAGAATATTTTTGAGAAAATTGGAAAATTTTGAAAAGATAACTACGTATGATTTGAAAACTTAGTAAAGACTTTGTAAGAAGTTTAACTAATGGATTTTTGGAAAGTTAAACACTTGAGACATTTGTAAAATCTAATTTGAACGGTTTGTTTTGAAAAGTTAATGGATTCTGTAACTTTTTCTTACTTGGAAATTTCGAGGACAAAATTCTTTTAAAGGGGGAAGTTTGTAACGACCCATAATTTCTGTCAATTGAAATTCATATATTTAATCAATTTTAAATATTAATAAGTAAAATTTGCAAGTCAAATAAATTAAATTTTGAATATGAGGATTTAATTGGATAATTAAATCGATAATTTAATATTTAAAATTACAGAAATAATTGAAAATTGGGTTTAAAGTGATTAAAAATGATTTAAAAAGTTATATTAAATCATATTGGAGTTAGAGCGATGTTATAGAACTTTTAAAATCGAAGTAAAGTTAATTTATGAAAATTGAATATTTTAATATTTAATTGACGAGTTAAAATAGCCATTTTTCAAACAGTCTAGGATTTTGATGAAACCAGTTTCATCGGATCCGTAATGTTATATTACTGTATGGTTTCAAATTTTGTGTCAATCGGATTTACGGTTTGTCCGGGGCAAGCTAAAACACGTAGAAATCGATTTGTTTTGAATTTAAATAGTCGATTCAAAAACTTATCTTTCAAATTTGATCGAATTGGCTCCCGATATATATTCCATTGCGTTCGAAATAGGGGCAAAACATTATAAATGTCAGGCGGCACGCTTCATTTGGGGTTCGGAAAATTTTCGAATGAATAGTGCACGAAAATTTTCTATATAAGGACCTCATTTATCACATTTTACACTAAACCCTAATTTCAAGCTTCAGGCCGCCACTTATTTTATCAATGGCCGAGAATTTTCTTCTTTCTTCCTCAATTTATCTTCAATTCAACAAATCAATTCGTGAAACTTTCAACTGCAACTTCGTAGAGCACGTCGCGAACTACGAGATCAACGGTCAACATCGAAAAATATGCTGTGGATCATCGGCAAATCATGCTCGAACGACCATAAGTCGCGCGCGTTTTCCAAGCTAGATTCAAGGCCGAGCTCGACGCTATTCACGGCGAAGGTGGATCTCGAGTGGGGCGACATAATGGTGGTAGTTGATCGATGCAAAAGTGATAGTGGTGGTTGCGAAAATTCGTTGATAGAGGAGGTCGATGGGTTTAGGGTTGCGTTTTCTAAACTGGGAAGAACGTGAATGATGGAAGAAAGGAGTTGCAGGCCTGATCTAATGCATAAAATATTGAACGGCCCTGATTCGTTGTAGTTTTAAAATTAAAATAAATTTGTAAATTTATATATATTATAATTCGTCAAACTTTGAAATAACATAACTCTATTATACAAGGTCCATTTTGGAAGAAACGAATTGCGTCGGGTTCGTATTGACGAACACCACGCGATGGAGCTTGATTAGAATCGATTGGAGCTAGTGAAAATTTTGGGTAAAATTAAACCGCATTTAATTTTATTCGAAATAAAACGCTGCGACTGTTATGGAAAGCAAGGTGAGAACTTCTCACTCAATCGAATTAGTTTAGATTTAAATTTTAAATAGTTTGATTTAAAATTTCTTGATCATGTGATTGAATGATAAATTGTTATCTATTGTATTGAAACAGACCCTATACGCCCTATATTAAGCGGATGTTATTTACTAAAAACATATACCGCGATATATCACCTCGATGTGGAATTGGTATTATATATGTACCTGGAGTTGATTTTACCGCATTACATAGCGGATGAGACCCTATTACGCCGCATAATAGCGGATGATATTTTATATTCACGATTTTGGACAGTGGATAATCCTTTAAATTAAATATGTAGAAGTATTGAATTTGGTAAACGATTTATATTAACGTTTTTGGACGGTGAATAATATATTAAAGAAATGTTTTAGGGAAGTGATATTTAAATAGAATTCAAAACGATTTGAAGTGTTTTAAAATGTATAAGTGCCGAAACCGTAGACTTCAACATTCATTGTTGAAATAGACGTTTTCGAGGAATAAAAGGAAATAGTGGACTATAACACTGTTGTTATAGTAAATGATTTTCGAAAGGAAATGTTTTGTATAGTATTGGGATTTATATATCTACCTTAATTTCGAATCCCTATACTAGTGATTTTGGGTTGTCATAACGGTGTTTTACGCAACATTCGTTTTGGCCCAAGTAAATGTGTTTAAGAGAATGTTTCTCTTAAAGAATGAAATATATACTTAATCGTGTTTTAAGTATATTGAATATTTTCTAAGTATTGAAAATAAATAGATTTGTGAATTACTTATGGTTAAATAAG
Organism: Allium cepa; assembly: GCA_030765085.1. Taxonomy (NCBI): domain Eukaryota; kingdom Viridiplantae; phylum Streptophyta; class Magnoliopsida; order Asparagales; family Amaryllidaceae; genus Allium; species Allium cepa. The sequence continues at coordinate 946,547,403 of CM060938.1, read as the reverse complement.
CATTTGGAAATGTTTTCCATTATGAAGTGAAATGTTTTGGGTTTTTGTCTTTTAAAGATAAATTGAAAACGAATAAGTATTTGGAATTGTTTTTCCAATATGAAATTGAAATGGTTTAGAGAACATATCTTTTTAAAGATAGATTGAAGTGAATATCTGGCAAGTTATTTAATTTATGGAAGATTAATAAAATTGCCCTAGTGATTGTTATGGTGCTGGATATTTGTTTGTTGGCCTTGATAGTTAAATAACCGACTATCAATATTTACCTTTAAATGGGTATTCGTGTGATTTGCTTGAATTTGAATGCTACACTTATTTTTAAAATAAGCGCTCGTTATTTGGTTTAGCCGGGAGAGGACCTTTGTGTCATAAATCCCATTTCGAATAACTGATATGCTGTAATGGATACCATTTGAAGACCGGTGTTGTAGACAGGATATTTTTGAAAACGGAAGGATTACCGTCGAATGACTCTACATCGGCTGATCCTCGATATAGAGGTTTTATCACCCTTTGTGATGGGAAGTCCGGTCGTGATTAGTGAATATCTGGATTGCAAGGGCTTCTTTGGAAGTGCCTTCAGATTCGTTCGATCCCGGAACGGACTTGTATGGTTGTGTTGACGTTATAAATTGAGATGTAAAGCTGGTTTCTATCAAATATATTTTGTTGGTGGGGGAGAATTTATTCTCTTAGCTTAACACCCTTCTTTGAGACGTACGAGCTTAGAGGTTATGTAGTTGATGGTTACTAGTGATATATACCCAATTTGGTAACGTGGCATGCTGAGTGTTGCTGCACATTTGTTGATCAAAGCGTGGCTTTTATGAAAAGCATAGCTTTGTGGGCGAGACTTCGTTGGACCTCACAACTTGAAAATGGTCAAAACAGGAAATCATGCAGCAAGGTTATTAGGGGACAGCACCCACTTAGTGTGTGTCATTTCCTTCTGGATAGAGGTGGTATTATGGTATGGAGCCCTGATACTTGACCTATGTTGTTGCTGCAAACTTATTACTTTGTGGTTGTTGGTGAATCCCGGGATTTAGGCCGGTTACGACCGAGTGATGTCATATTCGTGTCAGTAGTTACCCAGTTAGGGGTAACCCGGCCTTATTTTAGCAGAGATCCGGTTAGGTTCTCGGGGCGTCTTTCCAAAGGCGTACCTATGTGGCAATGGGAAGTTCCTTGGCCTGACTATTTGTTGGAAGTCCAAATTCCAATACGAAACCCTGTACGGTTTTAGTTGTAGAACCTGCCATTTCCTTATGGTGGTCACCACTGTTTAGATGGTAGCTATAGTAGGCATAGTTCGGAATGTCTATGTTGGCTAAGATTGATATTATACTTTCGAAATATTTTCCTACACTTTGCACTTATAGTAATAATATCAAATAAATCTTTCTACGTATCAAGCATATTTGACTATCATATGGAGAAATCTCCTCTGATTCTGCGTTTGCATTGTGTGTGTGTGCGGGAGGCCATATGGCAGTCTCATTTTCTAAAAAGCATTGCGAATCTAATTTAAAATATTTCTTTGTTGATTTTTAAAGATAAACTGTTTAAGTTCTCACACCAGTCGCATGACTGACATGGAGTTTATTGTTTCCTTCCTAAACACTAGGTGCCCACCAATTTTAACTCGGGCAGTCTAAAGTTAGGTTATCAGGATGTTCTGAAATTCAGGAGTTGCTATGGAGAACTGGAGGCAGGCTGGATGGCTTGGCATATCAACTGGTATATAGTATTTCTTTTCCGCTGTTTGTTGTTGTAAACTCTTATAATGTAATGTAACATGATGTAATGTAATAAGTGATATGGTTCTTTGTTCTAAAGATATTCATTTATCTATTATATGTTGTTCCGCTGCGATTGTGAGATTCTGATATTGTTTCTGTTGCTTTTTCTTTCTTTCTTTTTCTATCTTCTACCTCTTCTTTAACCCTAACAGTTCGGTTTTTTGGCATTCGATTGCTCGGCAGTTGAAACAGTGGACGTATAAATGTCGACCTTCGTGGGTCGAAAATTGCATTCGTTACATCAAATATTATTCTGAAATTTTATCTTATTTTTTTAATTATTAATCACACTATAATTTACATTTATAGTTTACATTTACAAATCCCATTTATTTTACTGGTTTATTCCTTAATCTTTGGTTATTATTTCAATTCTAGTTAAATTTCTACACAATAATGACATCATTCCTAACATCCAAGCAACCATATATTAGCTAAAATAGATTAAGAAAAACTTTTCTTTATATCAAAATATATTTTTGGGTAAAATTATTTCATTCACCCACATTTATGACAATACCGTGTCAAACTGTTCTATTCAAGTCTTTAGAAACCCCTTCGATACAGTTGTCCAGACTGTGCCGACGAAGGCTCTTATGCCACTCAATGAACCAATCAACACAATATTAAAACAATTTGTATTCACTAACAAATACGCGCTCATATCTATTAATGCGCTCAAACTCATTCTAGAGTACTACAGACTCTATTTGAGAAATTCCCACCAGAGCCAAGGTTATCACCAACCTAAGCTCTGATACCAAGTGTAACAGCCCGCAAATCCGTACCACTTGAGTCGACACTATTCTACATAAATTAACTTGAGCCGAACAGAAATACGAACCATTTGGGTTAAAGAAGAAGAGGTAGAAGAAGAGAAAACAGAAAACAACAACAGAATCTTACCATCGCAGCAGAATAAAATATAATAGATAATAAATAATCTTTACTCAAAAACAAATATATCTGTTTATACATTACATTATCAGAGTACATCAATCACGTGACACACAACTAGACAGTAATCATAACCTGTCCTCACACAACTGAGTACACAGCTAATCAACACAACGGATTATATATAAATCAAGTACGGGAGTACGTATCATCATCCAGCTCGTCTCCTGAGCTCCACAGCATCATTTGCTGTATCCTATAGTACTCGGTCTGACCCAAGCATTATAGTTAAATAACACCCGAGTCAGTCTGGAATACCATCGTGAGAAATTATACTCAAATTGATTGTTAAAGTTCCAAAAATCCTTTGAAAACAAAAGCATCTCGTAAGACCATGCCACAAATAAACATGTCGGGTTTTTATCTTACGATAGCTAAAACGGTTTTATATTAAAATCCTCTGATATTATAATAGAGCCTATATACAAATACTTATTAAAATAGCCGAAGTTGTTACATGATTAAATTCCAGCTACTAGCCAAAGAGTGGGTAATACAAACAAAACTCGTAAAAGGCGCGTAGGGAGAATGGATTTCCAACTAATGACTAGGCACTGGGGTACCACCTGTCACGGTGCGTGGCCAAGATCACAGTACCGAGGATCACTCCTGACCCCTTGCAACACAAGACCGGGACTACCCCTTACTGGATAATCCCTAGTGAGATCACCCCACGGTTGGGATCAGCAACCACGCCACTAAGCCGAAAAAAGGGACATCTAGACAGGGATGACCTCACACTGAATGGGTGCTAACCACCTAGCCTTTCTATATAACCCCTGATTTTCAGTCATTCCTGGTTGATGAGGCTTGAGGCTAAGCGTTACCTTTTAGATCGTTTCACTTAGAATGCTCATCGTCTACCTGATGATGTTCTGAAAGCATTTATCCACATAAGTCCGTTCTGGGTTCGAACGGAACCGAAGGCACTATTCCTACTACATCCATTTTGGAAATCTCCTCAGGATTAGTAGCGACTAGCCTTAGCACTTCACTGCTCCATCTACGAATCCAAACTCGTTTTTCCACGAAAACGTACACACCGGATCGAAGTGGTTTTTGAGAAATAAATCCCGATCCTGGTCTCTTCGAAACGATCAGCGCATTTGGCCAATATTGAAAGTTGGTTATTTAACTATCAACTAACGTTCACAAACAACCATCAAACAATAAATAATTTTCCAAATTATTTACTTATCTCAAAATATCTTCGCAAGATATATTTCCATTTTCAACCATTTGAAAACAGTTTCTAACCATCTTCCATTTTTCGACTAAGCTTTCCCAAATATTTATTATCTCCGCTGAAATCACCAAGGAGAAACACTTAGATTTTAAAATAGTTTAAAAAACACTTTAATATAAAATATACTTTAAAATATTTAAATTAAAAACTACTTCGATATTTTATTAAAAATATATATTTTGGGAATATTTAAAATGAGTTTACTTTTATAAAATATAAACCTAGATTTTCTCTTTAAAAAAAATACCAATTCATTTTAAAATAATTACTTCCATAATAGATTAAAAGAAAATACTTACTTTAGAATTTAAATGTTTTGAAATAATAAATTTTCCAAAACATGCTTTTCAAAACAACTTTAAACTTTTAACTCATATTTAAAAATTTACTTTGAAAACGTACTTGGTTATTCAGGGAGAATTTCCAATTTCAATTACTTAAATCAATTTTCCAAATTGATTTCTAATTTACTCCATTTGAATTAAATTTCTTTACTTGCTCAATTCATTTCAAAATTCGTTAATTATCGACTTTATTTTTATTATTATTATTTCCGTTTGATTTTAAATCTTTTAAGTAAAGCATACAAATTTCAGACTTTTTCCCAATTTCTCCTTATTGCTTTCAAAATTTAAATCTTAAATTTAAAATAAAAGCTTTGTTCTTTTAAATATTAACACTAAAGTTTAAAATTCATTAACTTTCTGTTTATTCAAAATTCCCTTTTTATATACGGAATTTATTTATTAGAATTTTAAAACCATAATATCCTTATCCAGTTCATTCTTAGTTTATTTAAATTCTCTATAATTATTCCATTTACAAATTTTCTTCCTTTTATTTTCAAAATCCAATTCTATATATTTAGATAACTCATTGTGTCGAAATAAATTCCAGCAAACTATAGCACTCAACATTCCAATATAATTCATCATAGCATATCAAAATAATCACAACAGTGAATATTAAATAATTTAAACGAATGTTGAGGAATCCTGTTGGATCCCTCCAACCTATTTCCCTGCATCCATAGACGTTTGCACAACATAAAATACCAATACCACTTCGGGGTGGAATAACACGGTATATGGTTTTTAAATATAAAATCATCCGCTATTTAATGCGGGAAATCAAACATTCCAAGATATACTCTATACTAATATATATAATATAACACACCAAATCGAATAAATCAATCAATTGTTTCAATTTAACTACTTGAATTTTAAATTAAAATTCCAACTGAGTGAGATTAACTCACCATTCCTAGATGTAGTCCACTTCATTCCCAACTTGATTCTCACAATTAATGACCTTGTATAAACATTTTATATGATTTATTAACATTTGCACCAGTCTAAAAATAAATTACCATTTAATAAATTTAACTAACTAATTTTAGATGACAATTTAAATAACCTGGTTTACATTTTTTTCTTCTTTTCTTTCCAGCTTATAATTTTATAATAGGGTATACATAAATATCCTAATTTCTCAAATAACTATATTAACTAACAATAGAGTTAACTGATTATTATACATATATTATAAAGCTTACCTTACTGTAAATTATCCTTATTATAATTATATTATTTTTATATAATTAAACATTTTCTTCTTTTCTTTCTTTTTTTCATTTTTTCCTCTTCTGGAAAACAAAATACTGAATTACATATACCAATATGCTGAAAATAGATAAATGGGCAAATTAAATTCAAGGAGTTAATAATTACTTAAGTGAAATAAAATTAGGTTACCTTATTGATCAGACCCGAGCACACCACCCTACATCTTGACATCAAACACAATGAGAAGTCGCCGCAAATCCCTTCCAAATCGAATATTCCTCCCACCATCGCTGCTGCTATCCTGAATGCCATCCTCTTCGCACGTGAGTCAAACACGCCTCTTTACACGCGTCGATGACTATGACGCCACCATCGACGAGCCATCAGTAACCATGACTCCAGGACTCGAGTTCGTGCTCGCGCGACACCCAGCTTCGACCGAAAACGACACGTAAAATAGCTCGTCCATCTTCATCCATGAACTACCGCGCTAGTCGCTCCACCCTGACACACGGCTATGAGATGTATCCTATTTTTTCTGTTTGAATCTGATTTCGATGGGGAAAAAGAAGTTGCTTTCGATTTTCGTAAAGGGAAAAACGAGGTCCGCCATCGAATTCGATAAGCAGGAGAAGGGGAAATTGGGTTTTCAATCCTGAACGAATTTGAAGGAATTGGAGAGTTTCGGTTTGTTTTTTCTTTGAACGAAGAAAATATCTCCTTTTTATTTTATTTATTAAACGTAGAAGCTTATCAAAGAAGGTAACGTGATTTTTTTATTTACTATTGTCGGCTTTTAATTTGAGAAGGGGAAAAAAACGAACGCGATCTGTCTTTGTTCGCATTTTTTTTGATTTTTGAACTAGCCCTCTCTCTTTTTTTCATAGAAGATAATAAGGATGGAACGAAATTAAAATGGAAGGGAGTGGCGTATAAGAGAAGACTTGACTATTTAAATTAAATTAAATTAAATTAAATTAGATTCTTCTATCATTTACTGATTGTCCGACCAAACGGTAAACCCAAACACCGCGAAACTTGAAATCCAATAATAATATAATATTACAGATCCAATGGAACTGGTTTCGTCAAAATGCGAGACTGCGCCTCGGAAGGCTATTTTTATATTCAATTTAAACGATGTAATTTCAAAACTGAACAAATCACTGTTAAATTAAATTTTAACGCTTTTATTATCTTCAAAATTATCGATATAAATTTTATAAGCCTTCAAATTATTTTTAACAGGCTTGAAACTCCAGATTCAACATTTAACTCAATTTCAAATTATTTAATTCAATAGATAAATTATCAAATAAATAGTGAGATTTGAATTCAAGTTAAAAATTAACTTTTAAATATTTAAAATCAATTAAAAATTTCGATTTCAAATGCTCAAAAATTTCGGGTCGTCACAATTATTCGTTTCAAAACCATACACTTACGATATCATTTCTATTTTAAAACCCAAATAAATATGATATCATTTTTATTTCAAATATCTTTTTTTTTTCAAAAATCATAGTACTTTCAAATATATATACCTTAAACCCATAGCTTCGAAACATAATTTTCAATACTTAAATGGTTTAATAATAAATTGCTTTATAAAGTAAATTAGTTTTTAAGTTTCTCAAATCAATTCCAAATACAGATTTTAATTCCCAAATAAACCATTTAAATTTCCATATATTTCAAAGTTTTAAATATTCCACCATTTCAAAACTAAATTTTTAATTCATATATATATGCGAAATTCACTTTACTATTATTTAGTTTTGAAATACTTACTTAATAAATCCAGTGTCCTTTAAATAAAACTTTCAAATTCAATAATTGAATATTCCTCAATTTATTTAGACTAGATATATTCACTTAAATCATCTTAAACCCGAATTTAGTTATAACACCATATTCTTTTTAAATCTAAATTTCAATAAAATCTTAATTAAATAAAATCTCAAATCAATTTCAAAACTATCTTCTCAACTTTGATTTATAAAAATCAATATAAACTCTATATTAGAATATAATGTAAGTAAACACTTATCCATAATATATTTTAATAAAATCAACTTTATTATTAAACTTACTTCATGCTTTAAACAATTTTATACATAGCTTAAAACAAGGAATTTAACTATATATAAAATAACCTTTATCTAATATCCGAAATCAATATATCATAAAACCATATATATATATATATATAAATATATATATATTTCTTTACAAAACATAGAAAATCATTTCAAAATATTTTTATACATATATAACGGTGTCTGTATATAATTTTCTATCCTATGGTCAAGTGATGCGGATATTTATCATTTCAATCCGTAATTTAAAATAAAAATTACGGTTATATATCATTTCTAACTGCAATCCCGAATGAAATGAAAATGCATGGTAACTTTCATTTTATACAATATAAAATACATCATCCATTCATCCAATATCAACCATCAACCATTTATCACAATCATCGTCCAATTCAAACAATAACATCAATATAGAACGGATAATAAACAACAGGAATTAACTAGCAGTTTATATTCAATGATAAATTAATAATTATTTTACTGACAGTTTATATGCAATAGTAATAACAATTTAACTGGCAGTTTATATGCAATGAATAATTAAATTACAATTTAATTAAATAAAAGCAATTTGTAACGACCCAGATTTTTGGACGATTAATTTAAATGGGTTTAAATATTTAACTTGAACTATGAATCGATTTTGAATATGAAAAGTTCATTTTTATTTAATAAAAAATGATTCAGAATCTAAACATTACAAATTTATTGAATTGATTAATTATTAAATAGTAATTTGATATTGGGTAAAAATATTAAATCTGGAATCGTAAGTGTGTTAAAGTATTCTTAAAGGCTTATAATATTAATATTGGAAATAATAGATGGGTTAAAATTGAATTTAACAGTGGTTTGCTCAGTTTTAAAAATACATCGTTTAAATTGACGTTGAAAAATAAAAATAAAATAGCCTTTCCAGACACAGTCTCGGAATTCGACGAAACCAGTTTCATTGGGTCCTTAATATTGAATTATTATCGGATTTCAAATTTTGTAGCTTTCGGAGTTGTCATGTGATCGTACGAAATATAAATGCTTAGAAAATAATTAATTGAATCAATTTTAATTGTCAATCCAAAAAGCTATCTTCTCTATATGATCGAATTAGGACTCGAAACCTCTTCCATCGCGTTCGAAATAGGGGTATAACATTATAAACGCCTAGCGGCATGCCTCGATAGGAGGTCGTGATTTTGAGCTACGATTTTCAAGACGATTCAAATTTAAATTTAATTTCGAATATATAATACTGACTAGTCAAAATTCTCTCACATCAAAACTTTGCATCTCATTCCAGGAATACTGTCACCTATTCAAATCGACTCTCCTTTATTTCAAATCGCGTTCCCTATCCCTCATAATATCTCATACCTTATAGACAATTCCATTCCTTTCAGATTGAAAGAACAACTTCATAAGTGTGAAAGCAGATAGATTCGATTTCATTTTCCCTTATCATTTCCTTTTTGTTCGATTCTCTATCTTCACTGAAGAATAAATAGCCTCACTCGATTCAAAAAAAATAAAAGTAAAACAAATAAAAAAAATAAATAGAAGCCCTAACTAAATTGAAATCGAATTGGATGGTTCCGCTCGAGTTGATCGAACTATTTCGCTAGGACGTTGATGCGCGTGATGATCGGTATGCGGCGCGATCGTGCGAGGACGTGGAGTTCGACATCGGGCTGACGGGGTTTGCGCTTGTAGGGGGTCACTAGGGTTTTGATAGCGGCAAGTCGAGGCGGTGCTTTCCAGTTAGGCTGGCGAGGGGTCGTGGAATCGAGGTTGGTTGGCGTCAATTGGGGGGGTTCGCAGTGTTCGTTAGTGCTTGAATGATGGCGGCGAGGCCAGGTTGCCTGAGACGGTGTTTGCGTGCGACGGTAAGGTATAGTTTTTTTATTTAGTTAATATATATAGAGATAAACAGCTTATGTCAACTTATCATTTTAAACATTTTTCTAGTGTAAATCTTTAATTAAATCCGTGATCTTTCTTCCCTAACCAGAGGTTATCACTGTAAAAAAAAGGATTCGAAACTATTGAAGTTTATACAAAGGTAGATTTTTGAAGCCTATAATTTATCTATATATAATATATGTAGCTCAAAAGGAAAATAAATATATGTATACACATTTTTATTATTTACTAATAATGCGTTAACTTGTTTAATTAACCTAATTAATTATTTTAGTTACTAGAAATTTATTAAAGGGAAATTGGTTTAAACTAAATTATTAGCTTAAATAAAATTGTTTAATGGAAATTGGGTTGTTCGATTTGTTCGAATATTAATAAATTATATAATTATTTATTCAAGGTCAAAAGTATGGAAACGAATCGAGATTGGGAAGAATTGCACACAATTTATTCAAAAGTGAGTTAATCTCACTCATCTGGTATGTTATTGTTAAATTTAAATTATTGGTTGCTTTGTTGTATGATTGTTATTAGATAAATTAAGTAGACCGTATACGCCGTGTAATAATGGATGATATCATATTTATACCCATATACCGCGATATTACACCTCGAAGTGGAATCGATATTATATATGTATATTTGGAGTTGATTTCCCACATTATATATAGTGGATGAGACACTATGCGCCGCATAATAGCGGATGATAATTTATAAAATCCCATATACCGCGATATTCCACTTAAAAGTGAAATTGGTATTTTATTGTGCTAACATCTGTGGATGTAGGGAAACAGGTTGGAGGGATCCAACATGATTCCTCAAAAGTATTTATTTCTCATTATATATGTTGTGATATGACTGGATGGATGAATTGATATAGATTGGTATGTGAATTGAATTATTAAGAGTAAAATAACATTGAAGTTGAAGTTTGAAATTTATAAATTAAATAAATTAATTCAACGAAGATAAATAAAACTCAATAGAAACTATTTATTGAAATAATGAATCTACTTCAAGTAGAGAATGAAGAAAAAGAAATAAAGGTATCTTATAAACTGAAATTAGTTAAAGTTGAGTTTTTGGAAAGATTTAAATATATTAACACCTGAAGAATTATTGTAATCAATAAGTGAAATTTTATTAAGAATTAAAAAGAAGATGTTATTAAGAAGTACAATTAAGAATTCTATTAAGGAGTAAAGGAAATTTTATTATGGAATAAAAAGGAAAATTTTATTAAGTAATGAATGTAATTTATTTAAAGAGCAATATGGAGATGTATATAAATAAATAAATAAATTATAGGATGGAACTCTTAAATAAAACTATTTTATAAAATAAAAAGGGGAACTTAGGGAGATATTATAAATTTATAAATGGAGTTTATAGATGAGATAGGGAAATATCACTGTATATTGGAAAAGATAAGTCAAACTGAACTTATATTGAGATATGAAATTTGTTGGAAGGAAATAGTTGAATATTTCCGAAGGTGATAAGTGTGAATTTGGACAAGAGACATTTTTATGTGGATATTGGGTTTTCTAAAAATGATAAACTTATTTTAAAGGGATATTTTTTAAATTACTACTATATAATTTTAAGAACTATAATTATGTCAAATTAGTTATTCGAAAGCTTAGTAATTTATTATACACTCAAATTTTCTAAAACCGGCTTTTGATTCTTATTAATAATTTGATATAAATTGTAATATTTATATTTAATATTTCCTTTAAACCATAATTTACAATAAGACTATTATTCTATTATATAACTTTAGATGTTTTCGAATATTTTTTTTTAAAATCCAATCATAATGTCTCTTGAGATGATAAACAAATTTAGTAAATGAATAAGATTTAGAAGAAAATCTTCTAAGTGGAGTTAAAGAAACTTAAATAAATTTACAAGTATAAAATAAGAGTTTTTTGGAAATGAAATAAAGATTCACAAAGTAAAGTGGGCAATTGGGTTTGAGAATTTATAAGCAAAAGTGTAAATTGATTTTGAGAAAAGAATAAGAAAATACAGAATATTTTCAAAGGGTAAATCGAAATGTAAGTAAAGTGTGAGAAATCATCCAAATGATTTCATGGGAAAAATTAAAAAGGAGTTGAAAATTGATTTAAATGGGTTGAATAGAAATAAATATATGAGAGGGGGGTATTTGAAATAAATAATTTGGGAAAAATTATTTAACGGTTGCTTGTGAATGATTATTTGATAGTTAAATCACCGACTATCGATATTGGACAATGCGCTGATCGTTTCGAAGAGTTCGGGATCAGATTTAGTTACCCGAAAACCACTTCAATCTGGTTTGAACGATTACGATTAAAGACCATGAAGATGTGAAGACTGTGATTCGGTTTTTCCAGACCCAGGGCAACTTGTATGGATTGAATGCTTTCAGAACATCGTCAGGTGGACGATGAGCATTTTAAGTGGGACTCGTTCTTGAAAGGTAATCGTAGCCTCAAGCCTCATCAACTCGGAAATGGCTAAAACAGGGGAGGTGCAGCAAGGCTTCGTGGGCAGCCCCTACTTGAGAGTAAGGTTTCCCCTGTCTAGATGTCACTTTTTATTCGGCTTAGTGTGAGGTTGGTCGTGCCAACCGTGGGGTGATCTTACTTGGAATTATCTAGTAAGGGATGAATCCGACCTTGCATTACAGGGGACTTAGGGTGGGTCCTCGGTACTCTGATCTAGGCCAGGTACTATGACGGGCGGTGCCCTAGTAGCCCTGCCATTGATGGAAATCCATTTTCCCTACGTGCCTGTACGGTTTTGATTGTGCCCAACTATTACTGAAACGTGAGATGCAAGCATTTCAGCTAGATTCTATTTTACTTTGTATAGACACTATTATAATATCAGAGTAATTTGATAAAAATATTTTGGCTATCGTAAGGTAAAAACCCGACATGTTTATTTGTGGCATGGTCTTACGAGATGCTTTTGTTTTCAAAGGATTTTTAAAATTTAATAATCCAATTGAGTGTGATTTTCTCACGCTGGTATTCCAGACTGACTCGGGTGTTGTTTTATATGATGCTCGGGTCAGACCGAGTTGAACAGGTTCAGATTATATGCTGGAGCTCAGGAGCCTAGCTGGATGACATAGCGTAATTCCGTATTTGTCTATTAATTCTGCTGTGTATGGTCATGTAGTAGTTATCCCTGTATGGATGGTTGATGTACTCTGATATATATATATATATATATATATATATGACAGTACAGATTCTTTGTATTTCAAGCTGTATTCTATATATTGTATTTTATTCCTCTGCGATGTGAGATTCTGATGTTGTTTTTCTTCTTCTACTACCTCTTTCTTCTTTTTACCCAAAGACTCGTACTTTTTTGCCACTTTGGACAGAACTGTTGTAGGATTTTATCAGTTCAAAGGGGTATGGATTTGTGGGCCTTTACACTTGGTATCAGAGCTAAAAGGTTAAGCCAGAACCTTGGCTCTGGTGGGGATTACTCATTAGAGATAGAGTCGGTAGTACTCTAGAATGAGTTGGAGCGTATTAATAGATATGAGCGCGTATTTGTTGGTGAATATAAAATGGTTTTATATTGTGTTGATTGATTTATTGAGTGGCATATGAACCTTCGTCGGCACAGTCTGGACAACTGGATCGAAGGGGTTTCTAAATACTTAAATAGAACAATTCGACACAATATTGTTTTCGAAAGTGGGTGAATGAAATAATTTCATCCAAACTATATTTTGGCATAAAATGAAATATTTTCTAAAATTATTATATAACTTGGATGTTTGGATGATAATATTTAGACAAATGAGATTATAAAAAGTTGAAATAGTTTACGTAACCAAGAAAGTATTAATTTGAATTTTTGAAATTAAAATTAAAAGTGAGAATTTAAAAATGAAATTTAACTTGGATTAAGATTAAAATGTGAAATTTAATTAATGACTGGAAGAAAAAAATTAGTAAATTTTAAATGTGATTGAAATGAGATGATAGAAATTTAAAATTGGATTGAAATTAATTTAAGCTCAGTAAATGAAAGTAAGGGGAATTAAACCGAAGATGAAAATTCAGTATATATTGGACTTAAGGTGGAATTTATGTCAATAATGGAATTTGGTAATGAACCGGAGTTATAAATAGAAATTCAATTGAAATGGTAAATGAATTAAATATGAATTAAAATTTTTATGGGATTGGATTAAATTAAAGCTAGTTTAAATTTGCAAATGAGTTCAATTTGAGAATGAATGAATTAAATATGACCTTGGGTATAATTCTAGCAAAGTAAAAATGGAATTATGAGGATGGCTAATTAAATTTAAATGGAATTAGATTAAATGAGTATCAAATTAAATTGGAAATGAAATTAAGAATGAAGTTGAAGTAAATAAATTGACTTAAGATTAAAATTTATAGAAGAGTGATTTCGAGAGAAATGGAAATTCGTTAAATAAAAACTTGAGTAATTTAAATTGAATGAAATAAAAATCCTTATTCTAATAAGAATAAGTGGGATAAGAATTAAAAATGAATAAATAAACTTCAATGGCTTATCAAAAGAATTTGAAGGTTTAAAATAAAGTATACTGTGCTTAATAAAGGTAAGATCTTGAGTTACAAGTGAAAGATGAATGTGATTGAGTGTAAATGGATTTACGCGTTAAAATATAAGTGAGTGTGTGACTTATAGATATTAAAACTAGGATAATAAGCCAAAATAAAATAGTTTTGTAAATTGGAGATGAAATAGAAACCTAAACTTGAATTATAAATTAGAATTGAACTCCGGAATAAAATGAAGTGATTTTTGTAATAAAAATCAGATTTTGAATTGAAAGAGGAAGTAAACTAATTTAGAATAAATTAGTAAAGTGAATATGATAATGAAATTTAAATTGGTTAAATATAAATTGAAATTGTGAGTTAACAAAATTTGATTGTGAAATAGATTTGAGATATATTCAATGAATATTGCTAGTAAACTAAATTGAAGTATTGTAGAATGAAAGAAGTTGGATTAAAACAAGAATAGATTGAATTACAAATAAATTCAAGAGAGTGGTAATAAAATTGAAAATGGCTTTATAATTAAATAATAGATTTGTAGGGAAATGTGAATGTGAATTAAAAATTTAAAATGAATAGTGGATAAGCATATTGAATTAAATTAGTAGATGAAATGGATTTGATAAATAAAATCAATTCAAGAATTTAAAATTTGGAGATTGTTTACGAGAAATACAAAATAAACTTGGGTTATAAAGTGAAGTAACTTGAAGAAATAAATAACTTAAGCAAATAATTGAATAGAGGCCCGGCTTAAGTGAATTTGATAAATGATCATTTAATGGGATGTTTCCAAGTTGAGTAAAATGGTTTGAATGAAACCAAATGAATATGAAATAAAATACAAACATATAGTATGTAAATAAAATAGAATGAAATTAAAAATAATTGAGTTGAAATCAATTTTAAAATGGTTATGAAACTAATGGAATTTTTTGTTTGAATGAATATCATCGAATTGCTTAAATTGGTCGTTCGACGTAAACGGAATGAAATAAAAATTCTATGGAATGATTGAAGTAAATAAAATTTGACTTGTAAATCAAATGCAATGAATATGAGTTGTTTAGATTATAAATGAAGTGAACTTAAGAAAATGAGTTAAAAATCATTTCAAACTGGACAGGATAATTTAAAAGTCGAGAAAAGCAACAGGATTAATTTTGAGACCTTATCAATTGTTTATATAAACTGCGTCGTGTATATTGTTTATAAAATGGCAATGTTGTTGTTATAAATTGATAGAGTAGCAAAGATTGATTTGCAATCAATACAAATTAAAATTGGTTGTGTGGACTTGGAACCTAATTGGAGATAGGCAAATGGGTTGGAAAATCACTTAAGTTGAATGCAAATAGTATGTGAATTGGTTGAAAACAAACGGAACTAGTTTGGAAGCTATATAAATTTGTTTATGGAAGTATTTATTATGCATTACTTATGTTATTGATTGTTGCAGTCGTATAAATGAATGAAATGTTATGAACTTCATAAATATGTCACTTATATGTTTAAATTGAGTAAGTACATGTACCGGAAGACCATTTAGCGAGATTTTGGATGTGCAGTTGCTAAATTAATAAGCCGCTTGCTTAAAAATGCTAAATAAGGTACGCCTACGTAATAAAAACAAGAAATATGAAATGTTTTTGGTTTTTCCGACAGTATGGGTCGCTCGATGTATATATATTTATATCTATTGTCAAATTGCAAAAGCTCTCCGTACAAGGGAGACTCTGCCAAAAATTTCAGAAATTTTGGGAGTTAGAAAAATTTTGGAAATTTTTGGAAATTATTTTTACTAACGAAAAAACGATTTAAAATTGTTTGGGAATAAAGGATTTGGAAGTTAGAATTGGAAAATCAATTGTTTGGGAAAAAGAAAATATTAGGATGGGGAATAACAATTCTAAAAAGGTAACTTTTTAATAATTAGCGGGGTAGGACATTCTTCTGCCTTAGTAATTTCGGGGACGAAATTCTTTTAAGGGGGGAGGAATGTAACGACCCGGATTTTTGGACGATTAATGTGATGTCCCGGAAATTTGGGCAATATTTATTTAATAATTTCATTAAAAATTATTTTAAAATGTGAAATATTAATTTAACAATTTAATTCAAACAGGAATTTTCTTTTGAAGATTAATAATTATTTAATTTGTCAAATGATATTCTTTTCAAAATTTATACTAATAATAATTTAAATTGAGAATCTTATTGTTTTCAAATGTTAAAAATATTTAAAAGATAAAATTATCTTTCTAAGCTGATTTAAAGATATTTATTTATAATGTAAATATGTGCATACATTGTAAATAGAGGATTTGATTTTAATTCAAATTTAAATTTAATAAAGAATATTTTTCAATTTATATATATAAGATGTATAATTTATGAATTGATTAATTTGATTTAAATTTGTATTTAAAACTTTTCAAAAGTTTGTTTTAAAAGTCTATCTTATATTTTCATAGAAATATAAGTAAGTATTTATTTTGTTTATAAAAATAAATATAGTCTAAGTTTTATTGTATAATAAAAGTTTATTTTGTTTTATTTTAAAAATTGTTTTCTTTTGAAATAAATTCAGTTCATTTTTATTAGAGTATAGTATTTTGATTTAAAACTCTTTAATAAAATGAATTCAAAATTTTTTTTCTTTTAAAATTTTCTCTTTTGAAAAGTTTAGCTTTTAAAATATTATTTTAAAAATATTCAAGCAAACATTAAAATGTATATGTTATAAGGAAGTTTATGTGTATTTATTTACAGACTAAATGTTAATAAACATTTGAAACATTTTAAATTAAATTAGAAATGGTTTTAGTATAAATTTAAATGCAATTATAAATTAAGAATTTGCTTTTTATATTAAAATGCATATGTGTTAAGCTCTTAACACAAGGAAAGTCACTTGTAAATTTATCTACATCCTTACATAACAAGTGGCATGCTAATTTATTTTTGAAATTTATTATTATAGATAAGAAACTTAGCAAATTCATCTTGTTAAAACATTATCTACAGAATAAATCTGAAAAACCAATTCTTGTTCATAATCAAAACCCAAATTCAATCAAATTTCTGCAGAAAACAAATACAAATCAAAATCTGCAAAACCAATTTACTCAAAATTCTACAAAATCAAATTCTGTTTAAAATCTGCAAGTTACAACATCAAATTTGAGATCAATTTCAACTCAAGCATATGAAGATATGGGTCTACATGCAGTTCAAAAATCTACATCAACAAGAAAATCAACTTCAACTAGCTAATGCAAACCCAGATATTCAACTAGCAATTGCAGATGCAAATCTGGATTCCAGGAAAATGAATGCATCTAAATTTGCTCTCTACATCTTCAATTTGAAGTTGAGTAAACATCTTTATTTTAAAAACAGTTTTTCTTTTAAATCAAAGCTAAATGCAATTTCCAAAACTACAGTACTAGTTCACATAAATTTAAACTGTTTGGATGAGAACTTCTTTGTTTCTTTTGGAAACGAGTAACCTCACAATGCAAAGAGGTTTAAAATTTTCTGATGCCTGTAAATATTTAGGAATGAGCATGCTTGTCTGAATTTCTATTTTGATAAATACCGTGTGTGAATATGTATAAACAGATATATAGGTTTACATGAAACTATATACTTGATTCTGTTTATAAAACTTAAAATTTAAATAGGGAATACCAAATACCTCTTGAATTTATTTTAATTAGGATTTTTTATGATAGTAAAGGAGGTTGTTCAGTACGAAATTTTGATTAAATCATAATTTAGTTATATTGAAAGTCTGTTACCTTTGAAACAAATACTTCAGTAAACATTTTTCAATAAAACAGGGATATCAAACAACAATAATTATTTAAACAAGTTTATAACAGGAATGTATGTGAGAAATTAGTAATTTTAAAACAAATTTTACATTTTTAAAATGACTGTGGAGTTAGCATTTCTGTTTTGAACAGAATTGGGGTTTTTGGGTTTGTTTGATGATCTAGTTGATTGTGGAGGCTGTGGGTCTTTCTAGAGGTGGAATACAGATGGGGTGGTAGGGGAAAATTGTCAGAAGTTTATTTCAGTAGGTGGTGGCGATGGCAAGTGTGATTTCCAGGTTCTAGCCCTAATTTGGAGTGGTCGGGTTTTAGTAGCTTCTTGATTTTTTTGTGATGCACCGAGTATTATCAGTTTTAGGGAAGTTGTAGAGGAGTCGTGGAAGAAGAGATGACCGGAACTGTGGGTGGCCAGATGATCGAAGGTGGGTTTATAAGCCGTTGAAAGGTTGGTGTATATGGTGCCGATGGGTTTTCCAGGTTGATGTAATTAACGGATTTCTGTTTTCGATCTGCAGAGAGGTTTCTGGTGGTCATGGTTAGGTATGGGGTTGATCAACGTCGTGGTGAGGTGGTCTAGGGTGGCTGGAGTTGATCAGAGCACTGGTGCATATGCACCTTGCATATGTGAATTCAGGTGAACATTTGGGGATGTGCAGGGTTCCTAGCTCGAAGTCGCTCTCAGGTGTTTTTGATTCTGTCTCGAAGCTAGTGGGTTGATGACTCGAAGTAGGTAAAGGGGCTTCTCGGGTTAATGTTGTTACAGGTTTGAAACCTGAAGGAGTGTAGTTTTTTTTTAAAATTTGAAAGAAATTTAAAATTTAGGCAAGGATTTAAATCAAAAGCTTGAGTTGACATTTTATTCAAGTGAGCTTTTGAATTCAAATTTTAAAAATGAAGAATTTAAATTTAAGTAAGATTTAAATTGAGTTTTGAATCAAGTTTAAATATAGTTTCAAGTTTACTTTGAAAACCAGATTTTGATTCAAAACGGTTTTACAAGTTTATAAATAATGGACAGATTCAAATGTTTTAAAAGAAGATTTAAAAAAATGAATTTGATTTCAAGTAAGTTTTAAACTTGAAAAGATTCTTTCCTTTAATATTTGAATTAAAGATATGAAGTGTTTAACTTTAGTTTGAAAGGTTAAATAATCATTTTAAAACTTGTTTCTTTAATAAATTTAAGTAATTTTTTTTTTAAACTTTTCTTATATATTTAGGTAATGAATGTTCTTTAACATTTATTATTATTTCCAGGTTTATAAATTTATTTAAATTTTGGATAATGTTTAAATGGTTAAACATTTTGAAATCTTTAAAATTTAAAATTAAATTTGAATTAAATTTTAGAAATGTATTATTTAAATACATTTTGAATGTAGATAAAGTCATTAATAAGTAAATGAATTATTTGGAAATAATTAGGATAATTAAGAATTTACTTATTTATTTGATTTTAAATAATGACTTGAACTAATTTATAATTAGAGATGATTAATGAATAATTAATCTAAGATAAATTCCTTAAGTAAGTAATTAATGAAAATGTTGTTAATTAATAATAATAATTATCTAAGGATAATTAAGTAATTAATTAATGTAATGAATTTTATAATTAACTAGATTAATTAATTGAATATAATCAATTGTAATTTGTTAAGCATAATGACTTGATAAAAGTAATTAAGGAATTAATTACTTATTGTAATTAATTTTGATAACATGATTTATTTAAGTTAATTAATTTAGTTTAATTAACTTAAGTAAATCATTTGATGATTTAATGAGTGTAATTACTTAATGTAATTAATGGAGCAGGATTACTTAGAGAAGTAATGAATGATAAATTACTGGAATGTAATTAGTGAAAGGTGATTTATTTTAATTAAGTAATTTGGATAATTACTTTTGTAATTAATCAAGGGATTAATTAATAAAGATAATTAATTATTGGATAATTAATTTGTTAATGAGTAATTAAAAATAGTTAATTACTGAATTTAATATTAATCAAGGGTGATTAATAATTGTATTAATTACTTAATGTAATTAATTGTAATAAAGTAATTAATTTAAATATAAATATTAGAGATCATTAATTAATATAATTAATGATGTAATTAATGATTGTTTAATTAAGTAATAATTATTTAATTAAGTGATTAATTAATTTTAATTAATTAAGGATAAATGTAATTAATTATAGTTAATTAGTAAAGTAATTAAATGTTAATTACTTATGAATAAGGTTAATTAAATTGTGAAAATTAATTAAAGACTAATTACTTATTGCAATCAGTAAATAGTTAATCAAGGTGTTTAGTCAAGTTGAATACTTAGTGAGTAATTAATTAACTGGGTTAATTAATTAATGGATATTAAGCAGGATTTAAATGTGGTAATTAATTTAATTTAATTTAATTTAATTACAGATAGAAGTAATTAATTTAATTCATTTTAAATTAATTATAATTGATGGTTAATAAATCATTGCTTATGGATGTTATTTATTGGATGGTTGAGATCTCAGTAATGAGATGAGTTGTATCTGTATGATATGGATATTTGGTTAAAGTATGATGGTTTGTGATGGATTATCTGGTTGTGATGATGATACAGATTATCTGTTTATGATGAGAATGTGATTATCTATTGTGATATCTAGTTTATCTATCTGTGTGAAATAGATAATAATGAAATGAGTTAATTGGTTGAAACCCTTAAGTACAACTTGGACATTAAGTTGGCGTTTGGATTTCGATGAGACCGGGATCGGGTTTCCATATTTGGATATCCGAAAACCACATCGATTCCAATCTAATGTTAGGTCGTTAATCCAAGTGGAGCAAGAGAAGACTCGAGGTGTAAGAACTATACATCAGTATAACTCTGTGGGTGATTCCGTAATGAGTTTGACGGAATAGTACTTATAGGTTCGAGATGGTGATTTAGAGTGCAAGGATTATCGTCGTTGACTCTGAGGGTGGTTCCAAAATGAGTGCAACGAGATAGTGCCTTCGGTTTCGTTCGAACCTGGAACGAACTTGTATGGATTGAATGCTTTCAGAACATTGTCAGGTGGACGATGAGCATTCTAAGATTGATGTGTCCTCTAAAGGTAATCGTAGCCTCAAGCCTCATTAACCGGGAATGGCTAAAACATGGGAGGTTCAGCAAGGCTTCGTGGGTAGCCCAAACTGGAGAGCAAGATTTACCCCTATCTAGAGGTCCCTTTATATTTCGGTTGTGTGGCAGTTGGCGACGGCCAATCTGCGGGGTGGTCTTGTTCGGAACTGTTCAGTGAGAAATGGTTCCGTCTTTGTGTTGCAGAGGAGCGGGCGTACTCCACGGTACGGTGATCTAGGCCACGTTCTTTGACGGGCGGTACCCCAGTAGCTATGCCATTGATGGAATCCAAAATCCAATAAGTGCCTGTACGATTTTGATTGTGCCCAACTATGTTGGCACGTGAGATGTAAGCATTCCAACTATTTCTGTATTTTATTTTGAAAACCCTAGACACTATTATAATATCATTGGATTTCCTATCAAATGTTTTGGTTAGCGTAAGGTAAAAACTTTTCTATGTTTATGTGTGGGAAGTCTTACCTGATACCCTTTTGTTTTCAAAGGATTTTCTAAAGTTAAGCAACCTTTAAACCCGTTTACTCACACCAGACCCCTGTCTGACCCGAGTGTTTATTTTATGTTTTATTAAACTCTTGGGTACTCATATTACGTATGAGTAATGAAGTGTTTCGGGATTGCTTTGACGAGTTCGGAAGGAGATAATGGAGCAGGAGGCTTCAACGTGTAGATATATATAGTGGTTCCGTTGTGTTTGCGCTGTATCTGTTTTCTCTGATGTACTTGAATGGTAATTGCTAGACAGGTGTTTATAACTGTCTATTTTGTGTTGTATTAGCTGTTTAACTCTAATGTATATGATACTATGTAAAGTTTTATGTGATATAATATAATTTATTCGTTCCGCTGTGAGATTCTGATGTTGTCTGTTTCTTTCTTTCCTTTCTTTTCTCTTTTCTATCCTTATCTTTCTTCTTAATGATGCGTCTTTATATGGAATGAAAGGCGGGTCGTTACATTGTGCTATCAAAGCTCTAGGTTGAGCGAATAACTAGACTCTGGAGTGGTGTCCTTCTTTAGAGAGCATATTTGTAATTTTGAATATATATATATTGTAACGACCCGCCGCCCTGACCGCCTCTAGTCGGTAATTAAACCAACTAGAAACGTTCAAGATGACGGATTGTTATTTAGTTTATAACATTTAAACAGAATCAGCCACAGAATCACAGAATAATCATAATATTATTCATAAATGAATTTTTCTTTTACATATATCAGAGTTTATACAATAAATTACATTTGAATTTATACAGCGGAACAATTTATATTTATTAAGTACAAGAAAAATTTTACTGAAAAACTTTAGTGAATGCCGAAATCCCCCTCTCTCTAACTTCGCTGCGAGAAAATCTTCAAGCTGCAGAAATACTCGGTCTGACCCGAGCGTTTATTGCAAAACACAAAAACACTCGAGTCAGGATTAATCTTAATTCAAGTAATTAAATTTGCAATGAATTGAAATAAAATGGTAACAGCCCGAAATACAGTGTATCAAAAATCAGCCTGAATATAACTAAGCATTTAGGCCAAGCACAGATGAACAAACAGGGTTCCAAAATGAATGGACAACAATTCCTGGATTTATAAGTGCAACTGAACAAATGAAACAGGACAGTGCATGATTCAACATAACAACATCGAAGTGTAACATGTTGAAAACTCAATTAGAACTCTGTAACCAGGTATGAACAGAGAACAGAGAAGCAACAGGTAACAAACTTAAATTAAGTTATTATTTTGATTTTTTTTTTCTATCAATCCTGTGTGGCTGCAGTACACACGTATGTTACACACATGTGCACTGCCTCGCCAACACGTGTGCACAGCTCCATTCAGAAATAAAAAAAAATGACCAAACAGCAATGCAAATACAGTAATGGGTGAACAGACCACAAAAGTGCAACACAGAAGATGACAAGTCAAATTGGAAGCAGTGATACAAGGGCCAGAACAAAGCCCAAACAAAGAACTTCAACCAAACAGGATTACAACAGGGACAAAGTAAATCAAGGCAGTGCATCAAATGACCAATGATATAACCCAGTGAAACAACTCAGTGATCAACACAGCAGCTCGAAGACAGAGCACATGCAAATGCACCAAAGCATCATGAACATACACAAATGACCAAGCTACAAGTATGGCAGTGAAACAACTCAAGAGATCAACAATGCAACACTTGATTGAGCTACAGACAGGTTAGACTGAAGTTTGAACTTGCTTTCATTTATTTCTGAAAATATAGAACAGGTCTTAAACCTTTTTTTTTTTTTTAAAAAAAAAAAAAACTTAAACTTCCCTGTTATGCCTGTTTCCAGAGCAAAAATGCAATTTATTTTGACTTAAATACAATCCAACTAATTCTTAAAATCAACAAACAAGTCATGATTAAATTCTAGATACTAACAGTGAGTAGATCAAAAGATATTGGATTCTTTTGTTTAGAATCTAAGTTTTAACTAAGAACAGGCAAACAAATTCAAGATGTGCAGCTTAACAATTATGCATTGGAGTCAGACAATTCACTTTTCAATGTTTATTTACATAATGACCTATTGCAATTAGTATGAAGGCCACAAAGCCAAGCATGTGCTTAAGTGAACTAGTGCAGACAACATATAAGTTCAAATGCAACAGCATGGGGTGCAGCTACAAGTGCAGATGTCCAAACCACTACATGAAGGCAAACTAGAAGTATGAAACAACTCAAGTGATCAAGCATACAACAGAGCAGTATATATGAACACAACTGCAATGCAGACCCAAATGCTCAAGCAACCAGAAGTCACAGTGGCAATGATCAATGATCCAGACAAGTATGCAGTAATACAAATGCAATACTAACAGTGTATACATACTTGAGTAAGTACATAGTAATTTCCAGAAACTCATATACATTCAAACAAATTACTTCAATATCATCTTGCATATGTCCTTATGAGTTTAAAAGCAAATTATCAGAGCAAGTGTCTGTTCTTACTAGTTTAAAATAAAATTCATAGCAGTCTAACTTCCTTTTTCTCCTCTCTCTTTCTCACTGATCAAATATCACCAAATTCCTTCATTCTCACATCAACATTCAACCTACTGGAAGTATCCTAACCCCATAATTCCACTAGCCTATCAAATGCTTCTAAAATTCTATTTCTGTTCAAACAGAATACTACTTTACATAGTTTATTTTTAAAAGTGAAATTTGTTTTATACTTTCTGATTTTTTACATGCATCAATGTTAAAATCTTGTAAAAAAAAAATGATGTTAGTATCCTGATTTTAAATTAAAAATTACTCCCTGCTATAACTATTTCAGAAGTATCAGGTTTGGGCTTAACTTATTTTAACTAATTCCTGATTTCCAGCACCTAACTTTATATTAACAAACATATTCTGTTTGTACATAAAATTTCTAACTGTAACAATACAAATGATAAAGATTTTTATTTAAGAATATTCTAGTTTACAGACTAACTTGATCTGCATCTACAGAAATCATCACATATATATATTCATACACAGAACATTCATGAATAAGCAATCACTACATCATTTTATTTTATTTTTCTCACTTCATAAGCTCAGATGTCCTAATTTTTAGTGCATGTGAGTTTACTCATGTCATTTTAAAACAAACAGAACAGTTTTGTTTAAACCATTTGATTTCTGTAAATAAACATAAGCTATGTAGTTTATTGTTTGATTTTGATTTCAAAAAAAACTGTTTTTTTTAAAAAAATAAGAAGCTTACTCACAACAGAGATATGCATTTATACATACTCATACATTTACATCCATAAAAATATGTAAATTCAAACATGCAGTCATCTAAACCATCATACTTCAAGAGTCAACCATAAAATCAGAAACATATAGGTAGATAAATGAGTTTGCTCACAAGCATGATAACAGAGAAGCAATTAACAACAGAGTTTTATATATGCATCAGATAAAGAGGATTAAGGATTTCTCACAAATAAACACATGCAAGCAATAACATATATCAGAGAAGAAAATAAATGCAGGCATCCACGCATGACAGATTTAAGGCCAAGTTTAAATAGCATCTGTTCTCATCAGATTTAAAAGCAAAATTACAAATAGCATCTGTTCTTATCAGGTTAAAAAGCAAGATTACAAATAGCATCTGTTCTTATCAGTTTAAAACAAATTTAATAGCATCTGTTCTTATCAGATTAAATCAAATTATCAGAGCAAACGATAGCAAATAACACCAACAACCATACATGCAGAGACTTATATGTCCTTATCAGTTTTAAAGTAAATTAGCCGAGCAAATGATAACGAATAACACCACAAATCATAGCATGCAACCAAGCATTCAATTCAAACAGATCTAAATACTTGAATAAAAGATTAATCGTGAGCAGAGAACTCACCATAACTCGAATCGAACAGCCGAGGTGGGAATTAGCACCCTCGAACGAAGATTGAAGCCCCAAATTGGATCGCAAGCCCTAGTTTCCGGAGAGGAACGAAAATGAGAACTGAAGCCGCCATTCTTTTTCTTTTTATTTTCGTTTAGGTTTTTTTTTTCCGAATGAGTGAAAAATATGAAACGGGTTTGGATTGAATTAACAAGGGAACGGTATCAAAAATAAACATGGGCCGATATTACTACAAAGCCCACTCAACCCTTAACAAAAATTTTGAAGGGAATTTAAATAAATTTACAAACTTCAAACTCAAATTTTTTTTAAATTCAAATATGTTCTTCATATTAAACTTGAAAAATTCAAATAACTACACAGTTTTCAAATAAAAATTTAATTCAATTTTTTATTTACGTAAGTAATAATCCTTAAATCCAAATTATTTTTCTAAGTCATTAGTCCGAATTTTTAAATATAAATTTAATATTCAATCTCAACTCCAAAGTCAAATTTTAATTTTTATTCAACTCTTTATAGATTAAATTTTAAAATTTAATCACCAATTTCATTGTTATATTGAAAATTCAATTTAAATTATCATTCAAATATTTAAAATTAATTAAATATTCACAATTTAAATTGTTCAAAATTTAGGATCGTTACATATATATATATATATATATATATATATATATATATATATATATATATATATATTTCTTCTACCTATTTGATTTGGGTTACATGTTCAGGTTTTCCAATATAAGTAATAAAGGTAGATAGGGTAGTGGTGTGTGTAACACAACTACCAATGGTTGGAGTCCGAGTGTTGAGGTTGGAAGTGGATATGCTAGGGCAGTTTTGGGCATCTTGAGTAGTTTTGCAGTTCAGTGTGAAGGATTTCACCAATATGTGAAGGAAATCTTTTCATGATTCAGAGTGTATCTTTGGATTATAAGTTGTATTTCACTAGTGTGAGTGGTTTTTCTTGAGTTGGATCAGTGGGAGGTGTTGAGGACTGTGATGGTCCCTTGGCAACCTTAGGAAGGAGTCCTGTCTATATTTGAGTTGAGACTTAGTTTGGCAGAATGTTTTATGCTTGGTTTGGAGTCGAGTTTCCTGAGAGATATCTGTCTTTTGAAGGCTCTATTGTGAAGTGGATGGTGTAGCTTTGTGGTTCGATGAGTTTTTGGATAAGGAAGTTTTGGCAGTAGTAGCAGCAGTGAGTGGCATGTTTCTTCGATGGTTCAGAATTCTCTGTAATTCTTCTATCAGTAGGCCGGGAAGATGGTGGAGCTTGTCCATTTCTTCTGGAAGCCCAGATGGGTATGATGTTTGTAGTTTGAGGTGGACCACTAGTTCTCCTTTTGATTAGAAGGCTTTAGCTGTTTGATTTGTTGAAGGAGAACGATTTCTTGGAATCTGAACTGAGTGGAATCGCAAAAGTGACTTGCGATGGTTCGGGAGTTCTCTGGGTGACCTTTGTTTGGATTGAAGCATCTTTAGAGGTGTTTGAGTTATTAAAGTTGTTTGATTTTCTGAATATCTTCGAAGGAGTTGCGATTTGCACCCGCATCGAGAAAATGAGTTATGTTTCGACTTGATTCTTGGGGATTTACCGGTGATTCAGCATAGTGGGAGGGCTCTTTGAGAGGGAGATCATTTTAAGATGGCAGGATTGATCGGATCTAGTTTTCTGGTTGAATTTTTCCTGTGGTGTTTGTGGCCGAATCAGATAGGTCGGTGAGATTTTATGGAATTTGATGAGCAATGTTGTGACGCCCCACCTCTATACCCACGCTAGCCAAGAACACTACGGTGTAATGCTGTCAACTAGCATGGAGAATAGGGCTGTTGAGGAGCGACCATCCATGTAATTGCTTTGCGCGAGCACCGATATGTTAGATAGTATAACATGCATTAATTTCAAGAGGAAATCTGACATACCGATAAAACACAAAGCTACTACACAGTGGCTATAATAATCTTCGGAAACAAATATAGAAATAAGCATAACACAAATCAGTCACAGATAATTCATATCGCAAAGGCGGAAGAAGATATGAATATATAACTAACACATGAAAGTGTATATCAGAGTAGTGGTCAAAAAGATCCACAATAATACAAAAGAATAGCAACACGTGCTACACAAAAGAGTACATCTATGAGTCTATATCACAAGTGTATACAGCAAAATAAACTACTAATCTAAGTAGTTAGCCAAAAGTCAGAGAAATCAATCCCATGTGAGAAGTCAAGCTGAAGCACCTGTAACATCTCGGTCTGACCCGAGTATTATATAATAAGAAAATAATAAACGGATCAGTCTAGCTATAAATATCAGATGACATCATATAGAATAAGAGTTATGGCATAAACATATGATATCCATAATGGCATAGTACTATAAGTATGAAATTGAAACTCAACATGAGATTAATCAATATCACAAAAATCTTCACAAGGATCCAAAAAGGGTTTCATACCCAAAGCTTGAATTCACAACCAGTCAATGACAAACGAATTCACCAATGCACAAAAATTGATAAAGCATATCAATAGAAATCACAAAAATAGGTGAAGCATAAATTCCAGAATTCAACACACGAAATCCAGAAATCACAAGAATAGGTGAAGCATAAATTCTAGAATTCAACACACGAAATCCAAAAATCACACAAAAGGGGGGGAGGCCTATCACACGAACGGGAGCATTAAAGCTCTCCAACATATGTATCACACGAACGAGAAGCTATCTCATGGTAGCTAGCCATTAATTTTTGGCACACGAATGGCCCGAAGACCATGGGGAGCTACCCCAAATGTGAGAGTCGAAATCACACCAAAACAAAGAGACATCGCACAATTGCTAGTCTAAATCTTAAAATGATCGTCATGATCAAAGAGAAGTGTCAATTACAGTAAGCTCATGTCCCATAACCACTAGCTTAACTTAAATATTTACGAACAAATTGTAGATTTCCACTAGAAAATTGTCACAAGAGATTCAATCGAACAAGTCCAAGAATTAACCGACGAAGTAAACGCAAGCGTTTCATACCGCTCGTTTTACTAAGCCGTTTAATTAGATTTCTCATACGAGTGAGGTAAAGGCTTGTATATACTAATAGATTGGAAAACGGTTTAAGAAAATGAGCTTTGTAATAAAATATTGTGGAAATCATTTGAAGAAAGAGTTTTAATATTTACTACTAGTATAGAAAACCTTTATATTTTTAAAGTGACAAATCACAAAGAAGATTGTAGGAACAATCAATCACTAAAATTCACATTTGAAGACGCGAATAGAATCTAAAGAAATCGATACCGAATCCATCGAAATGGATATTCCAAGAATTCCCGAAGAAAATAAGTCATCAAAGTCAATAACAAATGATAACAACAAATAGGGGAATAACAAAAATCGATTAAAGTTGGAAATTCAGACAACTAGGCAAAATAGGCATAGTTGGCAAATAGCAGCAGGTCGGTCGACCGGACTCCCTGAGTCGGTTGACCGAACCAGAGGTTGGAAGTGCTCGGGCACCAGGTCGGTCGACCGGCCCAGGGGCTTGTTGAATATGCGCTTATATGATTTTTGTTTGATGATAATAAACATATATACGTTCATTTAAATGTATTTGATAATATACTATTTATTTTCACAGATTAAATAAATATTTGCTGAATAAAATAAATAACACGGAATTTGAATTCAAACGAATATTTTATTCAAACAAATATTTATTACAATTTTGAATAGTACAAATTCAAGCTCTCACTATTCACTATACAACTTTGATACAAATTTAATTACATCACTATTTTACACATTCACCTCACTACATATCACTCACACTCGTATTTTTATTTTCAACTTCATTCCAGTTAGAATCTAGCATCTGAGCAATCTGCAAAAATATACACTAACGCAGTAAAATTGAAAAAGAAATATTTTTGCAATATAAAATAAAATATGGATTTTGAAAATATTATTTGCCTCAGTTATTTGGGTTGTTCGTCATCATTAAAATTTGAATTCATCATACACGAACAATGTGACATGCACAGTGTATCACTGTACATGCCACAAGGCCGTGCACACCGATATACACATGATAATGCTACAGGGACAGGTGAGCACAAGGTCAAACCCAAATAAAAGACGGGTTCAACTCAGGTGCAATATAAATCTCGACACACGCACAAGGTCAAACCCGAACTATTAGCTGGGTTCAACACAGGGCAGGTGTACAAGCTACAACTTCAAATAAACTCAGTGACAATGCAAATGAATCAAAGCATGGTTCAAACCAATGGCAAATGAACAGTACACCGAACAACTCACAACTATGGAACCAGACCAAAATGGCACTATCAAAGTTTGCCATAATAAAGACAGTAAAATGTACAATGCAAAGAAGAAAACCATCAAACCAATCAGTAGCATGCTAATGAATCAACTGCAATGCAACACATGAACCAAGCTACATACACCAAAGCTAACAGCAGTGCCAAGAGATTCAAGTGCAACTGGAAACAACAACGAGTGCATGCTACAAGAACAAAGACCACGGCTACTGCACAACAACATGAATACTGAAACAATCAAGGACCGAGCAACTGTATATATGCACATATATGTAAATCACAAGACTCAAGTGAATGAAAACATGTATGAGCAACATGGTGAGCAACACAAACTGCAGTGGACATCAAACATGACAGCAGACCAAAGTGCAACAGGATGAACCGCAAAGCCAAGCATGATACAGGTAAACAGAAACAACTACAAGTACAGGTTCAAGGCCAAAATGACAAAGTGTATGCGACTGCAGGAAGTCAACTAGAGAATTCATGAATGTATACATGAATCAAGCTACAGCATGAAAAAGAAATGCACAGATCACACTCGAGTACACAACTCGAAGAACACTACACAATGAGCTACATACAGTAATGTATGAACGTACGTAAATCGAAAAAAGCTGCAGATCAGAAATGCTCGGGGACGAATACAAAAACTGACCAGAGGTCAGTGGCCAACAGCAGAGGAGTGCTGTGTTCAACAGTATATCGAACAATTAAATGCAAGGCAGCAGCATTTTGTATTCATCACAACCAGATGATTTAAATCAAAAGTGCAGCAATAACGAGAATTTTGACAACCACAGTGAAGATAACAAGTGCACCAACATTTACAACATAACAGCTCAAATGAATAATGCAAACAAGTACCAAATGGCTGGAGTAAACATGATCAGTAAAGACCGAGTTCAACATCAAGGGTGATCAAGCCAAAAATTCACGCAATCAAGTTAGTCAATGCCAAAGTTAAGATGAAGTCAGAGAATAAAGTCAACAGTAAAATGATCGGAGCTGAAGCCGTGGCGACCAAGGAGTTGAAATCAATGCCGTGGGATTCAAGCAACAAAAAATATACGCATATGAATAAGTCAGTGAAATCATAAACATCCATACGAAAATCAACGATCAAAGCAATATTAGTTGACAAATTCAAATAGAGAATATACGACGCAAATCTAGGGTTACAAACCCTATATAATCAAATTCACATCATTGGCAATATGCATGGAGTTCAATGAAGCATAACAGAACAGCATAAACAAAAATCACATACCGAATCGAAGTTGAACTCCATCAACTCGAAGTAGCCAGAGAGAGAGCAACGAGAAATCGATCGAGCAAGGCAATTCTCGAACAACCACAGATTCGATCGAAGCAATAACGGATCTTCGAAAGCCCTAATCTGAATCAAGAACGAAAGCCCCAATTTTGCAAGAGGAACGGCCGCCATTATTGTCAAGCAAAAAAGGAACCAGGCCGATAAAATAAAAAGAAGAAAAGGGGGACGCAATCTTTTAATTAGTGGGCCGGTTCTAATAATATTATTTTGGGCTTAGTTGTTTTAAATTAGGGTTATTTTGTTTTAAATTGGTTTTAATTTGTAATTTTCTTTTTTAAACCGTTTAAATTTCTAGTCGTGTGACTAGGCGACAAGCTACGTGGCGTAGCTTGAGAATTCGCAACTCAGTGGCTGAGTTGTGGCTGGGTTTTGAGCGTAGAGTTAGATTTAGTCGATAGCGGGTGTCGCGAGTTTACGTGTGTAAGCGAGGGACTATCTAATTTCTAGTAGAAACCTTGGGGGCAACACGTAGGCAGGGTTTTGCCGAAGCTGGGTAAATTCTGTGTCGTTCTATTTCTGCATTTATTATTCTGCTATTATCTGTGCTGCTATTGTTCTGTGATCTGTGTTAAAATTATTTTATAAGCTTCCACAATTAATTTTTATAATTAACACTATCACCCTATTCACCCCCCCTCTAGGGTGAAATCGATCCTACAAGTGGTATCAGAGCTAGGAACAAAAGCCGTTTTTGTTTTAAATTCTTTTTTACAAAAATCAATTTTTGTTTTAAATTCATGTTTTAAAAATTGGTTTTTGTTTTAAAATTTTGAATTTTTGAAATGGCTTCTTTTATTAATACTTTTGTTGAGGGTCGCTCCAATATTATTCCTTCTATTTTCGATGGAAAAGGTTTTTTGAATTGGAAATTAAAAATGGAATTTTATTTAAAATCTGTTAATATTAAATGTTGGGATATTATTGAAAATGGGTGTGATATAACAGATAAGAAAATTATCTCGATTAATGCTCTTGCTATGCATATATTATATTCTTATATTAATCAAGATAATTTTAATTTCATCTCTCATTGTGAAAATGCACAGGAAATTTGGAATGCTTTAATTGCAATATATGGTACTACAGTCAACAGCAATGAGAAGTCCTCCACAACCGACTCAGTTAAAGAAATATGCTTAACAGGATTGGTAAATAGCAGCTGTGATGAGGATGATGATGATGGAGCAGCCGAGCTGGCATTAATAATGAAGAAATTCAAAAGGTGGAATCACAAATACGGAAATCCAACTCTAAATAAAAAATTAAAAAGCAGAATAATCAAAGCACTGGACAACTCAGAAGAACACGAGATCACTTGCAACAAACCCGGTGATATCAAGCCCAATTGTCCTCAAAATCGACGCGACTTTGGAAAGAAACAGAAAAAGAAAAGTATTGCAGCCACTTGGGATGAAATGAATGAGAATGATAAAAGTACTAGCAGTGAGAGTGAGAAAGCAGATATGTGCCTTTAAGGAAATATAACTGATAGCGACGATGACGAGCCAAGCGAGGTATCAAAACTAACTCACTGTGAATTGTTTATTTATTTCCATGAAGTAAATGGCTGTTATGAACGACTTAGGGAAAAATACGCCAAACTTGAATCTCAAAAGGATACTTTGATAGAATGCAATGAACAACTTGATCAATTAGTTAAAACCTATCAAAGTAGGATCCCTAAGTGTGATAAGTGTCCAACATTCGAAAACGAAATTAAAAAATCAGAAATCAGTATAAAATCACTTGAAAATGAAATTCTGATTTTAAAAGAAAGTGAAAATACTAGGAGAGAGAATTCTATCAAAAAGTGCACTCAATTATTGAATGAAAATGAATCTCTCAAAACACAAGTCCAACATTTGTCAACGACGTTAGATAAATTTTCCAAAAGTAAAAAATCGTTGAACATGCTATTAGGAAAGCAAACTGTTAATACGGTTAGACAAGGACTTGGATATAATAGTTCGAAAATTGTTGAAAACAAGATTAATCAAGAAAATTCAATGTGCACGATTTGTAGAAAATATGGACACAATCACAATAATCGTAGGTATAGACCCAAACATGTGAAAACTATACCGATTTGGGTTCCAAAAGGCACAAATATAAAATCTTTCAAAGTTAAACAAATTTGGGTGCCGAAGGGAACAATTATTAATAGTTTTGGGTCTTTACAAAATTGTGTAACGACCCAGGGTTTTTAGTAATAAAAATTTGAATATTTAACTAATTTTAAATATTAATAAGTGAATTTATAAGTCGAATAAGTTTTATTTCGAATAATTGGATTTAATTGAATAATTAAATCGATAATTTAATATGTTAAATTATGGAATTAATTGAAAATTGGGTTAAATATGATTGAAAATGATTTGGGAAATTTTATTTTATCATATTGAAGTTAGAACGATATTTTAGAACTTTTAAAATCGAATTAAAAGTTTATTTGTGAAAATTGAATATTTTAAAATTAAATCGACTAGTGAAAATAGTCAATTTTTGCACAGTCTAAGAATTGGATGAAACCAGTTCCATTGGATCCGTAATAGTTAGTTATTACCGGATTTCAATTTTCGTAGCAATCGGACTTATCGTTTGATCGTGGCAGCTCGAAACGCATCGAATTGTTTTTAATATTAATTTGGCGAGTTAAAATAGCCATTTTTCATAAAGTCTCGGATTTCGACGAAACCTGTTTCATTGGATCCGTAATGTGATATTATTGTAAGGTTTCAAATTTCGTGTCAATTGGATTTACCGTTTGTCCGGTATAAATTAAAACGCCAAGAAAATCGTTTAAATAGGTTTAATTTAAATTGAACGTTTATAGCCATAACTCGCACAGATGTCCGAATTAGCTTCCGAAACCTGTTCCATTGTGTCCGGAACGCGGGGTAAACCATAGAATCGCTGGTTACGGCGCGTGAATCCGAGTTTGGAATTTCCGGAATGAATGGTGTTCATAAATTCCCTATAAATAGCCCCCTCACTCAAAAAAAATAAAAATAAAATAAAAACAAAACCCTAATTCTATATGCAGCCACCGCCATCTCTTAAACCAAAGGCCGAAATTGTTCCATCTTCTTCCCCAAATCTCTTCAAATCCGTGAAGTATTACAACAAACTTTCAACTAGAGAAATGAAGAGGGCATCAAGATCTACAAGTTCAACGGTGGAGATCGTAAATAACTCGATGGATTGACGGCATTTGTTGTTTAAAGGGGCCGGCTTTGTGCTCGTTTTTCGAGAGAGAGGGGGGGCCGAGCTCGATGCTACTGGGGGCGTGGGTGGTATTCAGGGAGGCGCATCTGTAGGTAGTGCCTGATCGTGGTGGAAGCGAGTGGTGTGGCGTGCGTTTTAAACCCTAGTGCACGGCTATGGGTTCGTGCGTATAATACCTGTAGAACGAACGAGAGAAGGAAGGTGATAGTTTCGGTCGTGATTTACAGTGGATGAAATCAACGGTGATGATAGTATTAGGTTTAGAATATAATAAAATTTGTAAACTTATTTTGTTTTATAATTCGTGTATCTTTAAAAATATATATCTTTTTCATACGAGGTCGAAAACGCGCAAAACAAGTTGCGTTGGAATCGTATGGACGAGCACTATGCGATGGAATTGGATTGGAGTCATTTGGAGTTGGTGAGAATTTCGGGTAAAATTAAACGTCCGTTTAATTTTATTCGAAATAAATCGCTAAAACGAAATTGAAATCAAGGTGAGAACTTCTCACTCAATCGAATCAGTTTCGGTTTTAATTTTAAATAGTTATATTTAAAATATTTGAATGCTTGTTTAAATGATGATTGTTATCTATTGATTGTTAAAATAGACATTATGCGCCGTTAGTAAGCGGATGTTATTTATTAAAAACATATACCGCGAATATTTCATAAACAGTGAAATTGGTATTATATATAATAGCAATATATATATATTGGCATATGTATATGTTGGAGTTATTGATTTCCCGCATTGTATAGCGGATGAGACCCTATTGCGCCGTCTATTAAGCAGATTGTGACGCATTGTAAAAACATAATGACATACCGCTATAAGTATGTAAATAATGATCAACAGAAGATCAATCAATAAGAGATAATCAATATCACAAGAATCTTCTCAAAGATTCGGAAAGGGCATCATACCCCAAACTTGTACTCATAACAAGTCAATGACATAAATTCTAGAAATCAATGCAAGAAGTCCAGAAATCATAGAAAAGAGAAAGAGGCCTATCACATGACGGTCCGAAGACCAAGGGGAGCTACCCCACATGTGTGAATGGAATCACACAGATTAAGGTCCAGACTAACCAAAAAGCAAAAAGGTATGTGTGAGTGGAATCACACAAGTGGTGTCTAGTCTAACCTCGCAACAAGAGACATCGCACAGTTGCTAGTCTAAATCATCAGAATGATCGTCATGATCAACGAGAAGTGTCAATTACACTAAGTTAGTAAATATAGAAGTTTAGCTTCATGTCCCATAACCACTTGCTTAACTTAAATATTTACGAACAAACTGTAAATCTTCACTAATAAAATTGTCACAAGAGGTTCAGTCGAACAAGTCCAGCAATTAACCGACGAAGTGAACGCAAGCATTTCATACCACTTGTTTTACTAAGTCGTTTAATTAGATTTCTCATCCGAGTGAGGTAAAGGGTTGTATATACTAATAGATTGGAAAACGGTTTAAGAAAAGAGCTTTGTTATTAAAAATAGAGTTGAAATTGTTTGTTAAAAGAGTTTTGATATTTACTACTAGTATTGAAACCTTTATATTTTTTTAAAATGACAAATCACAGAAGAGATTGTAGAAACAATCATCACCAAGATCACATTCGGAGATGTGAATAAAATCCAAGGAAATCAGCTCAAAAGCATCAAAGTGGAAGTTCCCCAACGACCAAACGTGGCCGAGATAACCAGAGATGGTTTGTCTCAAAGAATGGTCAACTCAGCATCTCAACAAAGCAAGTTCTGTTGAATGTTTTTCAGATAAGATCGCCTACGGAGGGGGGGTCCCGGGGGGTGGCAACCCCCCAAGGTGGGGGTGCGGGGGCAACGCCACCGCTTACGGTCATGGGTCTAACGACCTAACGACCTAACGACTCGAGGGTCTAACGACCTAACGACTCAAGGGTCATACGACCTAACGACTCAAGGGTCATACGACCTAACGACTCAAGGGACATACGACCTAACGACTCAAGGGTCTAACGACCTAACGACTCAAGGGTCATACGACCTAACGACTCATGGGTCATACGACCTAACGACTCAAGTGTCATACGACCTAACGACTCAAGGGTCATACGACCTAACGACTCAAGGGTCATACGACCTAACGACTCATGGGTCATACGACCTAACGACTCAAGGGTCATACGACCTAACGACTCATGGGTCATACGACCTAACGACTCATGGGTCATACGACCTAACGACTCAAGGGTCATACGACCTAACGACTCAAGGGTCATACGACCTAACGACTCATGGGTCATACGACCTAACGACTCAAGGGTCATACGACCTAACAACTCAAGGGTCATACGACCTAACGACTCAAGGGTCCAACGACTTAAGGGTTGCACGACTTAAGGGTTAGGCCAGGAGCGACCTAACGAGATAAGGTCCAACGACATACGAGTTAAGTGTCCAGCGACCTATCGGGATAACTCGTAACCGACTTAAGGGTTGTGTGACTGAAGGGCTGCACGACTTAAGGGTTAACTCGTAAACGACTCACGACCTATGGATGAACGACTTAACTCCGAACGAGCTAAAAATGGCCAGAACGACCTAGGGTTAACTCGTGAACGACTCACGACCTATGGACGAACGACTTAACTCCGAACGACCTAAAAATGGCCAGAACGACTCAAGTGCAGAAAATTCAACAAAACGCTGAAAATTGGAGTTTTTCGCCAATCCAATCCAAACCAAATGCTAACATGCATGCAAAAATGATAGGGAATCATTCCCAACAGTCCAATATAGTTATAGGCTAGAATTGTGAGATAAAAATCTCACCTTTGCACCAAATATCAATGAAAATGAAGTTTTAAGCAAGCAAGAATCAATCCTTCTTCTATCTAAGCACAAGAAGCTTGAATCCAATGTCTTCTTCTTGAATTTGGAGTAGAAAGATGGATTGCAATTGAATTTGAGTTTTGGAATTTTAATTTCCCATTCCCTCCACCATTAATGCCAAAGCTTGATTAGTTAGGAAATTTATGAAGAGTGAGGAGAAGAGGGTTGGAACTTGGGCTTAATAGGCTAAACTAACCCAAAGTCCAAAGCGGGAAAAGTTAGTGAAATTTCACTAACTCCAAACCTATCGATGTTTATACTTAAAAAAGTTGTAAACGACATTTCGAACTCAATGGAAGTGGTCTCGAGTCCTAATTTGACCGTTTGCAAAAAGTAGCTTTTCGGACCAAAATCCGATTAACGAGTTAATATTTAAATAAAATATTTAAATACAAACTCGATAAATATGCGGGTTGTTACACGGATAATATTTTAAATCCCATATACCTTGATAATTTCGTACTGGAGCGAAATTGGTATTGTGCTAATGTTTGTGGATGCAGGAAAACAGGTTGGAGGGATCCAACTGGATTCCTCAACAGTATTTATTTGTATTCAGATATTTTGATATTTGATGGATTATCATATCGATATATGATATCGTTGTTGTCGTGATTGACTATTTGGTATGTAGCATCATTGGACCAAATTCGTAATTTTAAAATGATTTTTTAAAGTGATTTTTGAAAGAAAACGTTTATAAAATATGTTTGGAATTGATTCATTTTAAACAAATAAACGTTATAATTTTTAATGTTAAAAAAATTATATTTTTGAGAAATATAGTTAAAAACCGATTTTTGAAAATATGGGGTTAATGATTTTATAAAATAGTTAAATTGGGATTTTAGAATTTATTGTAAAAAGTTTAAATATAGGATTTATAAAATTTGATTTTTTTTACAAATCAAAAGGATGAAATTATAAAGAAGTTTAAAGACGTTTTAGAATAATAATACAAATTGATTTGTATAAAAGATTTATAAAATGGATATTTATAAATTAGAATATTTTGAATTATAAAACGAGTTTTTATAAGTGTTAGAATGAATTGTGAATGAATTTTATAAATGAATGAAATTTATAGAATTATAAACGGTGAAGTTATAAATGGAATTTTATAAGCAGTAGGTTTATAAAATTTGAAAAGTTAATTGAAGAATGGATTTTTGATAAATAAATGAATCTTATAAGTTATAAGATTTATAATTTAGAAAGTCTTAAAAGGAACGATTTTGTAAAATAATCGTTTTATGAGTATTTAACTTATAATATGGACTTTTGGTTCATAATTGAGATATAAAGTGAATAGGTTAATAAAGAAAATATATAAAGGAAGATGTTATAAAATAAATAGAAATGGAATTTATAAGCGTTGTTTTATAAATTCGTAAACAACTTATTTTGATAAGTAAATTGTTGAAACCTATTTATGGAGTTATATTCACGTTTTTGAACTGTGAATAATCCTTTAAAATGAAATGTATAGAAATGATGAAATTGTTAATGTAGTATATTCACGATTTTGAATAGTGAATAATATGTTAAATAAAATGTTTAGAATGTGATATTTTAAATTGAATTAAAACGATCTAACGATGTTTTGAAATATGTTAAGATTCGAAACCATAGATTTCAACATTCATTGTTGAAATAGACGTTTTCGAGAAATAAAAGGAAATAGTAGACTATAACACTGTTGTTATAGTAAATGATTTCCGAAAGGAAATGTTTTGTATAGTATTGGGATTTATATATCTATTTTAATTTCGAATCCCTATACTAGTGATTTTGGGTTGTCGTGACGATGTTTTACGTAACATTCGTTTTGGCCCAAATAAATATGTTTAAGAGAATGATTTCCTTAAAGAATGAAATATGTACTTAATCTCGATTTTAGTATATTGAATATATTCCAAGAATTGAAAATAAAAGATTTGTGAATTACTTATTAAATAAGTATGGAAATGTTTTCCAATATAAAGTGAATATTTTGAGAATTTATCTTTTTGAAGATAAATTGAAGTGAATAATTGAAATCGTATATGCATGGATATTTTGGAATGAAAATTCACTATGGAATTTATGAATAAAAAGGGAACTTGTTTAAAAATAAATATTGATTTATTTTTGAAGTGTGAAAATTATATATCTTGTAAAGATATTTTTAGGGAATAAATAATTTGGAAAATTATTTGGAAACTGGTGATGTGTGCATATCCATTGATAGTACAATAACCGACTATCAATATTTCCCTTTGAATGGGTAATTGATGTGATTTGTTTGAATTTGAATGCCACACTTATTTTTGAATAAGCGCTCACTATTCGGGTTAACCGGGAAAGGACCATGGGGTCGTATAACCCATTCCGAATATGTGATACGTCGTTATGAATTGCATTTGAAGACCGGTGTTGAAGACCGGATCTTTTTGAAAGCGAAAGGACAACTCGTCGATTGTCTTTGCACCGAGTAGCTACGGTATAGAGACTCCCTATGTGATGGGAAGTCCGGACGTGATTAGAGATTATCCGAATTGCAAGGACTTCTTTGTAAGTGCCTTCGGTTCTGTTCGAGCCCGGAACAGACTTGTATGGATTGTATGTCTGACATTACAAATTGAGATGTAAAGGCGATTTCTTTCAAATATATTTCTGTTGGTGGCGGAGAATTTATTCTTTTAGCTTAACACCCTTCTCTGAGACGTACGAGCTCAGAGGTTATGTAGTTGAAGGTTATCAGCGATATATTCCCAATTTGTAATGTGACATGCTGAGTGTTGCTGTGAAATGATCATTGTGTTGATTATTTATGATAGGATCATTTATTTGATCGTTTATCTTTGTGATCATCTCTATGATCATTTGTTGACCCAAAGCATGGCTTTTGTATAAAGTATGTTTTTGTGGACGTGACTTCGTCGAGCCTCACACCCCGGGAATGATCAAAACAGGAAAGATGCAGCAAGGTTATGAGGGGTAGCGCCCTTTAGGATATGTGCATTTCCTACTGGAAAAGGGTGGTATCATGGTATGGAGCCCGGATACTTACTCATGTTGAAAACACTTTATGATTGTGTGAATTGATTACGAGCGCTCAGTGAAAGGTCCCAAAGGACCGGGGGATGGCATATTCGGTCAGCTGTTACTCAGTTAGGGGTAACCCGGCCTTGTGTTGGTAGAGATCCGGTTTGGTTCTCGGGGATGTCCATCCAGAGGCATTCTCATGTGGCAATGGGAAGTTCCTTGGCCTGATCATTCGTTGGAAATCCAAAGAAACAATACGAGACTTGTACGGTTTTAGTTGTATAACCTGCTATGGAATGTGGCGGTAACCTGCTATTGAACATAGTTAGCTATAGTAGGCATAGTTCGAAATGTCTATGCTGGCTAAGATTTATATTCTACTTTCGAAATGAATTTTTCTCTACACTATGCACTAGTAATAATATCAAATGTCTTTTAAATACGTATCAAGCATCTTTGACTATCATAAGGAGAAATCTCCTCCGATTCTGCGTTTGCATTGTGTGTGTGTGCGGGAGGCCTTATGGTAGTCTCATTTTTAAAAGCATTGCGAATTGACTTTAAAAATATTCCTCTATTCTGATTTTAAAGACAAATAAACTGTTTTGAGTTCCCACACTAGTCTTGCTTATGCTAGGTGATATGTGATGGGGGTTCTCGCTTCGCGGTTTGGTGGCGAACGGGAGACTCTTACCCCCACACGTCCTCTTTACGGGGTTGGTTAGGAGAAGCCGTGACATTCGAAAGGGTGGCCGTAAAAGCAAGTTTGGGATATCAGTGTAAGCCACGGTGGGGCTGGGATGGTTAAAAAGCCTACCGGTTGTGACCACGGGACGTTACATTTGGTATCAAAGCATATGGTTAAGCGACAACCATGGTTCTGTTGGGTATTACTCATTAGAGATAGATTCAGTAGTGCTCTAGAATGAGTTTGAGTGTAATAATAGCTATGAGAGCGTATTTGATAGTGTGTATAAAATTGTTTTATATTGTGATGTTTGGTTTGTTGAGTGGCATATGAACTTTCGTCAGCGTGGTCTCGACAACTATGCCGAAGGGGTTTTTAAACACTTGAATAGAACAATTCGGCACAATATTGTTTTAAATTGGGTAAACGAAATAATTTTACCTTGATTATATTTTTATATATAAAGGAATAATTTTTCAGAATTATTAAAGTGTATATAAGTTGATTGTTTAGTTGTTTGAATAATCTAAATTGAAGAATAATTGTATAAGCAAAAGAATTATAAGAATTAAATTATAATTAAAGTGATTTACAATTGTGAAATAAACTTATATATATAAGAAGTGAAACTATATGGATATATTTAGGAATATGGGTTGTAAATAAAAATGAATTTAAAGTTAAATAAAAATTTACTTTAGAATTGGAAGCTGAATTGATTTATAAGTAGGAATTTAAGTTATGTAAAAACAAGTGATGTTTATAAAATGGAAGTATAACTTAAAAAAATGTTGAATGAAGTTGATATTAGTATCAAAGTAAATTAATAAAGTTAAGTAATTGGATATGAACTTGAGTTATATAAATAAAATTCAACTTTTGTGATTGAATTGAATGAATGGATTAAATGTTAATCAATTGAATGTGAATTAAATTGATATGGAATAATGAATATAAGAGTTAATTCATTAAAATCTAATATTATGGAAAGTTGAATAGTTGATTAAAAATCAATTAATTAAACCAAATGAATATAGGCAAAGGAATTTGGATGTAATTAATATACATTGGTTGTTATATGGTTGTTAGTTGATTGATTGTATATAATTCATTAAGTATTAATGAAAATTGAAAGTTAATGTAATTGGAATTCAATTGGAAGTTAAGTGAATCTTAAATAGAATTGAATTTGTTTTGGAAGTGAACCAACTTGAATATGAATTAGTGAATATGAACTAATTGAAAATGAATGTTAGTAAAAGCATCCACTGTTAATGAATCAAATGTGATTAAATTGAAAACCTAATTCATCGAATATTATGAGAATATGAATGAATATTTATTGGTTATGGATGATAGTTGGTTGATGTTTGCATTTGTTGTTTTATTGCATTTGATATGTTGACATATATAGTTATTATGTTGCTATATGTTGTATATCGATACTATTGTCTACATACATGGTTCTCATGTTGTTTGTTGAGTGTTTAGTAGGTGCGGATTGCGTTTGCTTCGCATTTGGAGCTCGCTTTCGCGCTATATTAGCCGTATATGCTTGCTAATAAAATATAAGGTACATATCTCGGATTAAATATCGTACTTTTATACTTTTTTCCCTGCGGGATGCCTCATTACTTGATGAGATGTATATTTGTGATATATATACTGTCATTTTTTTTGGATCGAGCCGCGCAAAGGAGACTATGGCGAATTTTTCCGAAAATTTAAGGCGTTAGAAAATTTTTGAGAAAATTGGAAATTTTTTGAAAACTTTAACTTTGATTTTGGAGTTGAAAGTTAAACAATAGTAGTTGTTTTGAAAAGATAACTAAGTATGATTTGAAAACTTAGTAAAGTATTGTAAGAAGTTTAACTATGAATTTTGGAAAGTTAATAGATTCTGTAACTTTTCTTACTTAATAATTTCGAGGACGAAATTCTTTTAAGGGGAGAAGACTGTAACGACCCAGGATTTTTAGTAATAAAAATTTGAATATTTAATTAATTTTAAATATTAATAAGTGAATTTATAAGTCGAATAAGTTTTATTTCGAATAATTGGATTTAATTGAATAATTAAATCGATAATTTAATATGTTAAATTATGGAATTAATTAAAAATTGGGTTAAATATGATTGAAAATGATTTGGGAAATTTTATTTTATCATATTGAAGTTAGAACGATATTTTAGAACTTTTAAAATCGAATTAAAAGTTTATTTGTGAAAATTGAATATTTTAATATTAAATCGACTAGTGAAAATAGTCAATTTTTGAACAGTCTCAGAATTGGACGAAACCAGTTCCATTAGATCCGTAATAGTTAGTTATTACCGGATTTCAATTTTCGTAGCAATCGGACTTATCGTTTGATCGTGGCAGCTCGAAACGCATCGAATTGTTTTTAATATTAATTTGGCGAGTTAAAATAGCCATTTTTCAAAAAGTCTCGGATTTCGACGAAACCAGTTTCATCGGATCCGTAATGTGATATTATTGTAATGTTTCAAATTTCGTGTCAATTGGATTTACCGTTTGTCAGGTATAAATTAAAACGCCTAGAAAATCGTTTAAATCGGTTTAATTTAAATTGAACGTTTATAGCCATAACTCGCACAGATGTCCGAATTAGCTTCCGATTCCTGTTCCATTGTGTCCGGAACGCGGGGTAAACCCTAGAAACGCTGGTTACGGCGCGTGAGTCCGAGTTTGGAATTTCCGGAATGAATGGTGTTCATATATTCCCTATAAATAGCCCCCTCACTCAAAAAAAATAAAAATAAAATAAAAACAAAACCCTAATTCTATATGCAGCCACCGCCATCTCTTAAACCAAAGGCCGAAATTGTTCCATCTTCTTCCCCAAATCTCTTCAAATCCGTTAAGTATTACAACAAACTTTCAACTAGAGAAATGAAGAGGGCATCAAGATCTACAAGTTCAACGGTGGAGATCGTAAATAACTCGATGGATTGACGGCAATTGTTGTTTGAAGGGGCCGGCTTTGTGCTCGTTTGTCGAGAGAGAGGGGGGCCGAGCTCGATGCTACTGGGGGCGTGGGTGGTATTCAGGGAGGCGCATCTGTAGGTAGTGCTTGATCGTGGTGGAAGCGAGTGGTGTGGCGTGCGTTTTAAACCCTAGTGCACGACTATGGGTTCGTGCGTATAATACCTGTAGAACGAACGAGAGAAGGAAGGTGATAGTTTCGGTCGTGATTTACAATGGATGAAATCAACGGTGATGATAGTATTAGGTTTAGAATATAATAAAATTTGTAAATTTATTTTGGTTTATAATTCGTGTATCTTTAAAAATATATATCTTTTTCATACGAGGTCGAAAACGCGCGAAACCAGTTGCGTTGGAATCGTATGGACGAGCACTACGCGATGGAATTCGATTGGAGTCGTTTGGAGTTAGTGAGAATTTCGGGTAAAATTAAACGTCCGTTTAATTTTATTCGAAATAAATCGCTAAAACGAAATTGAAATCAAGGTGAGAACTTCTCACTCAATCGAATCAGTTTCGGTTTTAATTTTAAA
This sequence comes from Allium cepa, assembly GCA_030765085.1. NCBI lineage: Eukaryota > Viridiplantae > Streptophyta > Magnoliopsida > Asparagales > Amaryllidaceae > Allium > Allium cepa. The sequence goes on along the minus strand of CM060938.1, from coordinate 946,502,774 downwards.
TAGTTATATTTAAAATATTTGAATGCATGTTTAAATGATGATTGTTATCTATTGATTGTTAAAATAGACATTATGCGCCGTTAGTAAGCGGATGTTGTTTATTAAAAACATATACCGCGAATATTTCATAAACAGTGAAATTGGTATTATATATAATAGCAATATATATATATTGGCATATGTATATATTGGAGTTATTGATTTCCCGCATTGTATAGCGGATGAGACCCTATTGCGCCGTCTATTAAGCGGATAATATTTTAAATACCATATACCGCGATAATTTCGTACTGGAGCGAAATTGGTATTGTGCTAATGTTTGTGGATGCAAGAAAACAGGTTGGAGGGATCCAACTGGATTCCTCAACAGTATTTATTTGAATTCAGATATTTTGATATTTGATGGATTATCATATCGATATATGATATCGTTGTTGTCGTGATTGACTATTTGGGATGTAGCATCATTGGACCAAATTTGGAATTTTAAAATGATTTTTTAAAGTGATTTTTGAAAGAAAACGTTTATAAAATATGTTTGGAATTGATTCATTTTAAATAAATAAACGTTATAATTTTTAATGTTAAAAAAATTATATTTTTGAGAAATATAATTAAAAACCGATTTTTGAAAATATGGGGTTAATGATTTTATAAAATAGTTAAATTGGGATTTTAGAATTTATTGTAAAAAGTTTAAATATAGGATTTATAAAATTTGATTTTTTTTATAAATCAAAAGGATGAAATTATAAAGAAGTTTAAAGACGTTTTAGAATAATAATACAAATTGATTTGTATAAAAGATTTATAAAATGGATATTTATAAATTAGAATATTTTGAATTATAAAACGAGTTTTTATAAGTGTTAGAATGAATTGTGAATGAATTTTATAAATGAATGAAATTTATAGAATTATAAACGGTGAAGTTATAAATGGAATTTTATAAGCAGTAGGTTTATAAAATTTGAAAAGTTAATTGAAGAGTGGATTTTTGATAAATAAATGAATCTTATAAGTTATAAGATTTATAATTTAGAAAGTCTTAAAAGGAACGATTTTGTAAAATAATCGTTTTATGAGTATTTAACTTATAATATGGACTTTTGGTTCATAATTGAGATATAAAGTGAATAGGTTAATAAAGAAAATTTATAAAGGAAGATGTTATAAAATAAATAGAAATGGAATTTATAAGCGTTGTTTTATAAATTCGTAAACAACTTATTTTGATAAGTAAATTGTTGAAACCTATTTATGGAGTTATATTCACGTTTTTGAACTGTGAATAATCCTTTAAAATGAAATGTATAGAAATGATGAAATTGTTGACGTAGTATATTCACGTTTTTGAATAGTGAATAATATGTTAAATAAAATGTTTAGAATGTGATATTTTAAATTGAATTAAAACGATCTAACGATGTTTTAAAATATGTTAAGATTCGAAACCATAGATTTCAACATTCATTGTTGAAATAGACGTTTTCGAGAAATAAAAGGAAATAGTGGACTATAACACTGTTGTTATAGTAAATGATTTCCGAAAGGAAATGTTTTGTATAGTATTGGGATTTATATATCTATTTTAATTTCAAATCCCTATACTAGTGATTTAGGGTTGTCGTGACGATGTTTTACGTAACATTCGTTTTGGCCCAAATAAATATGTTTAAGAGAATGATTTCCTTAAAGAATGAAATATGTACTTAATCTCGATTTTAGTATATTGAATATTTTCCAAGAATTGAAAATAAAAGATTTGTGAATTACTTATTAAATTAGTATGGAAATGTTTTCCAATATAAAGTGAATATTTTGAGAATTTATCTTTTTGAAGATAAATTGAAATGAATAATTGAAATCGTATATGCATGGATATTTTGGAATGAAAATTCACTATGGAATTTATGAATAAAAAGGGAACTTTTTTAAAAATAAATGTTGATTTATTTTTGAAGTGTGAAAATTATATATCTTGTAAAGATATTTTTGGGGAATAAATAATTTGGAAAATTATTTGGAAACTGGTGATGTGTGCATATCCATTGATAGTACAATAACCGACTATCAATATTTCCCTTTGAATGGGTAATTGATGTGATTTGTTTGAATTTGAATGCCACACTTATTTTTGAATAAGCGCTCGCTATTCGGGTTAACCGGGAAAGGACCATGGGGTCGTATAACCCATTCCGAATATGTGATACGTCGTTATGAATTGCATTTGAAGACCGGTGTTGAAGACCGGATCTTTTTGAAAGCGAAAGGACAACTCGTCGATTGTCTTTGCACCGAGTAGCTACGGTATAGAGACTCCCTATGTGATGGGAAGTCCAGACGTGATTAGAGATTATCCGGATTGCAAGGACTTCTTTGTAAGTGCCTTCGGTTCTATTCGAGCCCGGAACAGACTTGTATGGATTGTATGTCTGACATTACAAATTAAGATGTAAAGACGATTTCTTTCAAACATATTTCTGTTGGTGGCGGAGAATTTATTCTTTTAGCTTAACACCCTTCTCTGAGAAGTATGAGCTCAGAGGTTATGTAGTTGAAGGTTTTCAGCGATATATTCCCAATTTGGTAATGTGACATGCTGAGTGTTGCTGTGAAATGATCATTGTGTTGATTATTTGTGATAGGATCATTTATTTGATCGTTTATCTTTGTGATCATCTCTATGATCATTTGTTGACCCAAAGCATGGCTTTTGTATAAAGTATGTTTTTGTGGACGTGACTTCGTCGAGCCTCACACCCCGGGAATGGTCAAAACAGGAAAGATGCCGCAAGGTTATGAGGGGTAGCGCCCTTTAGGATATGTGCATTTCCTTCTGGAAAAGGGTGGTATCATGGTATGGAGCCCAGATACTTACTCATGTTGAAAACACTTTATGATTGTGTGAATTGATTACGAGCGCTCGGTGAATGGTCCCAAAGGACCGGGGGATGGCATATTCGGTCAGTTGTTACTCAGTTAGGGGTAACCCGGCCTTGTGTTGGTAGAGATCCGGTTTGGTTCTCGGGGATGTCCATCCAGAGGCATTCTCATGTGGCAATGGGAAGTTCCTTGGCCTGATCATTCGTTGGAAATCCAAAGAAACAATACGAGACTTGTACGGTTTTAGTTGTATAACCTGCTATGGAATGTGGCGGTAACCTGCTATTGAACATAGTTAGCTATAGTAGGCATAGTTCGAAATGTCTATGCTGGCTAAGATTTATATTCTACTTTCGGAATGAATTTTTCTCTACACTATGCACTAGTAATAATATCAAATGTCTTTTAAATACGTATCAAGCATCTTTGACTATCATAAGGAGAAATCTTCTCCGATTCTGCGTTTGCATTGTGTGTGTGTGCGGGAGGCCTTATGGTAGTCTCATTTTTAAAAGCATTGCGAATTGACTTTAAAAATATTCCTATATTTTGATTTTAAAGACAAATAAACTGTTTTGAGTTCTCACACCAGTCACATGACTGACTTGGAGTTTATTGTTTTCCTTCCTAAACTCTGGGTGCCCACCAATTTCCATACGGGCAGTCAAGAGTTAAGGTTTATCAGGATATTTTGGATATTCTGGAGTTGTTGGAGGCAAGATGGATGGCATGGCGTATTACTAGTATATAGTATTTCTTTTTCCGCTGCACTGTTTGTTGTTGTATGTTGTTGTACACTCTGATGATGATGATGATGTAATGTAATGTATAAAATGTAATAACTGATATAGTTCTTTGTTTAAAGATTATTCATTTATTTATTATATGTTGTTCCGCTGCGAATTGTGAGATTCTGATATTGTTGTTTGTTTTCTACTCCTTTCTATTCTCTTTTTCCCTCCATTTTCTATCTTCTTCTCTCTTTTTCTATCTTTTTCTTTTTCTTAAAACCCTAAGTGTTCGATTTTCCGTCGTTCGATTGCTCGGCAGTCGATAAAGTGAGTATCGATGTTGAATTTGGAAAGTCGAAGAATCGGGACGTTACAAATTGTTTTTCAAAATTTTCTGCCACTAACAACCATGGACCTATAAAAACAAATAGGTCACATTAATCTTTCATCGTGTAGGTGTGGTGGCAGGCTAAGGAACAACAATAATGTTCTCTGGATTTTGGCTGTTCCAGAAACACAACGGGCGACAAAGCTAAGTTCCTTAGCCTAGTATAAAGGTGACAGAATCACAATGGACAACAACGCAAAATACCGTAAAGGTAAAACAGGTAAAGGTATATTTATTTGTACGATATATTAAATGTGATAATCTGCACCATATTCAGAATTAAAATCAGCCAATATTGAGATGATGAAAAGATGATGATTTTGATTCTGACTTATTCAACATAGTTGGCCAAGTATATTCTTATGCCAAAAACACTATAATAATCTCTAGATTCTTTGAATTACTTCATATATATCAGTTTGGATTAAAAAATAGTGTTTTGTTGGATAATACAATTGGTTATAATGCGGCTAACTCTATATTCACGGTTTTTGATTATTAACACGGCTTCATTTCAAATTCAAGAGAATGTCGTTTAAATTGCTGCTAAAATTGAGTTTGAAATTTTTGGTGCACACTTCATGGTTTGGTCAATCAAATTCAATTAATGATGATTTTGAGTGAAAGAGAAATTCAGATGCAGATTACACTGTTAATCTAGTTGATAGAAAAATTACTAGTTGAACGTGATTTTTGAGACATTTAGTAACTGCATCGTTTCTCAAAGAAAATATCTGCATATTCTTCATTTCAAATAATTTTCAAATAGCAGAAAATTTTCTTTTAAAACCCCCTGGAGAAAATCATTTTTGACCATAGTTTCAGATTAGTCATTTTTGAAAAATTAATTTCATAATTATTTTTGAATTTGATTTTAAATGATTATTTTGACTAATCTGACTCCCTAATGTTTATCGAAAAGAAAAATAGTGATTGAAAAAGTGATGAGTGTTAATATTGATCAAATATTATGACTCGAGACGGTATAATTAATAAATTTCTTTAGAAATTTAAACAAGAATTATAAAACTGTTTGTTGGTAAAAATTCCATGACCATCTCTATATCTATCATATTTCTAACGACCATCACTCATCAAAATTCTGTATTGTTTGTCAATATGTGGTACTTTAAACAGGAATCGTTCGTTTTTCATTTTCACATTTTAAAAAAAAATAGTAATAATAAATAAATACCAATGTATTCACTCTCATTTAAAAGTCCTCACGGTTATGCATGGGTGAATTACTTGGAATTTGTTATGTGCTTCCATGCTCACTTAAAAGTCCTCACGGTTATGCATGTATGGAACGCATATCAAAAGTTGATTTTTAAAATAAACAAGTTGATTCTAATCCCATTTAAAAGTCCTCACGGTTATGCGTGGTTAGAAGATACTTGAATTCATTTTTTTTTAAAATAAAATTGCAATACTACTAATCTCATTTAAAAGTCCTAAAGGTTATGCATGGTTAGTAGATATTCAAATTCCTGATATAAATATACCATAAATAGACATAACTATATGGTTTTATATGATGACATCGTTTCCATCATTCTAAAAATGGAATATGCGACTAACAATATATTTATGATTTTTGTTTGATTTTTTATTGAAATTTAGTATTGATATTCAATTGAGTTTTAATGTTGGATTAATATCGATCACTTTATCTCTATTTTCTCTAACACTATTATTCTTTTGCTGATAACAAAAGGGGGAGAGAAAAGTTAAGATTTTGTCAAATAAAATCAAACAAAGGTCAAATAATTTTCCATTTTGCATCTAGACTCATTTGCATATTTTATTTGTATGCATATATGTAGGGGGAGCTTTGTGTAGAGAGGAAGCATTTAAATAGGGGGAGCAATTAGGATATATCTATAATCAAATACATTTAACATATTCAAAACCTTAAATATATGTTTGTTATCATCAAAAGGGGGAGATTGTTGAATATGCGCTTATATGATTTTTGTTTGATGATAATAAACATATGTACATTCATTTAAATGTATTTGATAATATACTATTTATTTTCACAGATTAAATAAATATTTGCTGATTAAAATAAATAACACGGAATTTGAATTCAAACGAATATTTTATTCAAACAAATATTTATTACAATTTTGAATAGTACAAATTCAAGCTCTCACTATTCACTAACAACTTTGATACAAATTCAATTACATCACTATTTTACACATTCACCTCACTACATATCACGCACACTCGTATTTTTATTTTCAACTTCATTCCAGTTAGAATCCAGCATCTGAGCAATCTGCAAAAATATACACTAACGCAGTAAAATTGAAAAAGAAATATTTTTGCAATATAAAATAAAATATGGATTTTGAAAATATTATTTGCCTCAGTCATTTGGGTTGTTCGTCATCATTTAAATTTGAATTCATCATACACGAACAGTGTGACATGCACAGTGTATCACTGTACATGCCACAAGGCCGTGCACACCGATATACACATGATAATGCTACAGGGACAGGTGAGCACAAGGTCAAACCCAAATAAAAGACGGGTTCAACTCAGGTGCAATATAAATCTCGACACACGCACAAGGTCAAACCCGAACTATTAGCTGGGTTCAACACAGGGCAGGTGTACAAGCTACAACTTCAAATAAACTCAGTGACAATGCAAATGAATCAAAGCATGGTTCAAACCAGAGGCAAATTAAAAGTACACCGAACAACTCACAACTATGGAACCAGACCAAAATGGCACTATCAAAGTATGCCATAATAAAGACAGTAAAATGTACAATGCAAAGAAGAAAACCATCAAACCAATTAGTAGCATGCTAATGAATCAACTGCAATGCAACACATGAACCAAGCTACATACACCAAAGCCAACAGCAGTGCCAAGAGATTCAAGTGCAACAGGAAATAACAACGAGTGCATGCTACAACAACAAAGACCACGGCTACTGCACAACAACATGAATACTGAAACAATCAAGGACCGAGCAACTGTATATTTGCACATATATGTAAATCACAAGACTCAAGTGAATGAAAACATGTATGAGCAACATGGTGAGCAACACAAACTGCAGTGGACAACAAACATGACAGCAGACCAAAGTGCAACAGGATGAACCGCAAAGCCAAGCATGATACAGGTGAACAGAAACAACTACAAGTACAGGTTCAAGGCCAGAATGACAAAGTGTATGCAACTGTAGGAAGTCAACTAGAGAATTCATGAATGTATACATGAATCAAGCTACAACATGAAAAAGAAATGCACAGATCACACTCGAGTACACAACCCGAAGCACACTACACAATGAGCTACATACAGTAATGTATGAACATACGTAAATCGAACAAAGCTGCAGATCAGAAATGCTCGGGACGAATACAAAAACTGACCAGAGGTCAGTGGCCAACAGTAGAGGAGTGCTGTGTTCAACAGTATATCGAACAACAAAATGCAAGGCAGCAACATTTTGTATTCATCACAACCAGATGATTTAAATCAAAAGAGCAGCAATAACGAGAATTTTGACAACCACAGTGAAGATAACAAGTGCACCAACATTTACAACATAACAGCACAAATGAATAATGCAAACAAGTACCAAATGGCTGGAGTAAACATGATCAGTAAAGACCGAGTTCAACATCAAGGGTGATCAAGCCAAAAATTCACATAATCAAGTTAGTCAATGCCAAAGTCAAAATGAAGTCAGAGAATAAAGTCAACAGTAAAATGATCGGAGCTGAAGTCGTGGCGACCAAGGAGTTGAAATCAATGCCGTGGGATTCAAGCAACAAAAAATATACGCATATGAATAAGTCAGTGAAATCATAAACATCCATACGAAAATCAACGATCAAAGCAATATCAGTTGACAAATTCAAATAGAGAATATAAGACGCAAATCTAGGGTTACAAACCCTATATAACCAAATTCACATCATCGGAAATATGCATGGAGTTCAATGAAGCATAACAGAACAGCATAAACAAAAATCACATACCGAATCGAAGTTGAACTCCATCAACTCGAAGTAGCCAGAGAGAGAGCAACGAGAAATCGATCGAGCAAGGCAATTCTCGAACAACCACAGATTCGATCGAAGCAATAACGGCTCTTCGAAAGCCGTAATCTGAATCAAGAACGAAAGCCCCAATTTTGCAAGAGGAACGGCCGCCATTATTCTCAAGCAAAAAAGGAACCAGGCCGATAAAATAAAAAGGAGAAAAGGGGGACGCAATCTTTTAATTAGTGGGCCGGTTCTAATAATATTATTTTGGGGTTAGTTTTTTTAAATTAGGGTTATTTTGTTTTAAATTGTTTTTAATTTGTAATTTTCTTTTTTAAACCGTTTAAATTTCTAGTCGTGTGACTAGGGGACAAGCTACGTGGCGTAGCTTGAGAATTCGCAACTCAGTGGCTGAGTTGTGGCAGGGCTTTGAGCGTAGAGTTAGATTTAGTCGATATCGGGTGTCGCAAGTTTACGTGTGTAAGCGAGGGACTATCTAATTTCTAGTAGAAACCTTGGGGGCAGCACGTAGGCAGGGTTTTGCCGAAGCTGGGTAAATTCTGTGTCGTTCTATTTCTGCATTTATTATTCTACTATTATCTGTGCTGCTATTGTTCTGTGATCTGTGTTAAAATTATTTTATAAGCTTCCGCAATTAATTTTTATAATTAACACTATCACCCTATTCACCCCCCTCTAGGGTGAAATCGATCCTACAGGGCTCGGTCGGCCGAAGCCTGTAACCCGCACTTCCAAACAGAGGCAGGAAGTGCCTGGGCTACAGGTCGGTCGGCCGGCCCAGGGGCTCGGAAGGCCGAACCTGTTGCCAGCACTCCCATGCCCTATTTCAAATGAGGTGCAAATCTCGATCGAATTGCATTCGCTCGAGCCACGGCGCTAAGGGTTTATGCCAATCGACTACCCGACCCTATAAGCTCTTCGATGCATAATCAAAACACATTCAAACATCAAAGCTATGATTTTTTTAAAGAATTTAACCCAAAACACCAAAAATTGGAATATTTACCAAATCAATCCAAACCAAAAGCAATTGCACACGAATAAGTGTTAGGAATTCATACCTAACAATCGAAGATAAACATAGACTAAGATGTGAGATAAAAATCTCACCTTTGAACCCAAGAAATTGAAGAAGAAGCTTGAAAGCAAAGGGGAATCAACAACTCTTCAAATCCAACTCTAGAAGCTTGATTCTAAGCTTAAAAGAGAACCATTTCCCAAATTAGGTTTAGGAATTTTCTGAAATCAAAGAGAGAATGAGTTGGAGAAGAAGAAGAGAAGCTTACCAATGGGTTCTTCTTTTAGTTTGGAGCTAGAGCTTGATTTGCAAAAGAAAACTAGGGTTTTAGAGTTTTAATTTCCCATCTCTCCCACCATTGATGCTTTAAAACTGAAAAGAGGAGAAAGTGAGAGTGAATGGGGAGGGGGGTTTCAGTTTTGAGTATAAGTTAAACATAGGGCTGAATCCAAACCCAAACCCAAAGTGAAAATGGTCAAATTTTTTGACTAGCTCCAAACATATCAAAGTTCATACTCAAAAAGGTCGCAAACGGCATTTTAAACTCAATGGGAGTGGTCCCGAGTCCTAATTCGACCGTATGCAAAAGGTAGCTTTTCGGACTAAATTCCGAGTATCGATAAAATATTTAAATAAAATATTTAAATATAAAATCGACAAATATGCAGGTTGTTACAGACTCCCCTCCTTAAAGAAATTGCGTCCTCGCAATATTTAAGAAGAAGATATATAGTAACAACCATAAAAGCATATTCAACACAAAAGAAGCTTGAAATAAGATGTTCACCTCAAAGAGCACGAGAAAGTAAGTCCGGATGTGTTCACTCGATGAACTCTCTAGATTCCCAAGAACAATCCAAAGGATTTGAAGACCATTGAACTTTAACAAGCGGAACATCTTTATTTCGAAGTCGTTTGACTTCCGAAGCAATGATACGAATAGGATGCTGCTCGTAAGTTAAATTTGGTGAAACTTCAATCTCTTCCATAACACCGGGCTCAAGAATAGAATCGGAATCTCAAAGACATTTCCGAAGTTGAGAAACGTGAAACACGTCATGGATAGCAGAAAATTGAGCCGGTAATAAAAGGCGATAAGCCATGGAACCAATACGTTAAGTGATAGGAAATGGCCCAATATATCGAGGCGCTAAATTTCCTGATCGACTGAAACGTACAACACCTTTCATAGGTGACACACGAATGAACACAAGATCTCCCACAGAAAATTCTAACTTCCTTCTCCTGTTATCGGCATAGGATTTATGTCTACTCTGGGCTTCTTTCATCCTATGTCGAATATGTTCAATCTTTTCTGTGGAATCGCGAATAAAATCTGGACCTAAAACCAGCTTCTCACCGGCCTCAAGCCAACAAGAAGGAGATCGGCATGGCCTTCCATAGAGTGCCTCGAAAGGTGCCATACCAATACTAGATTGGAAGCTATTATTATAGGAAAATTCAACAAGAGAAATATGATCTTCCCAACTTCCACAAAAATCAAGCACACAAGCATGAAGAAGATCTTCAAGAGTTTGATTCACACGCTCGGTTTGTCCATCGGACTGGGGGTGATAAGCGGTGCAAAAATTAAGCTTCATTCCCAAAGCTTTTTGAAGACTCTTCCAAAACCCAATAGTAAACAATGGATCACGATCACTAACTGTTGAAGAAGGAACTCCATGTAATTTAACAATCTCTTTGACAAAGAGCTTGGCCAAAAGAGGAATGGTTCGGTTAGACCGAACGGGAATAAAATGGGCGGATTTAGTAAGTCTATCAGCTATAACCCATAAGCTATCATGACCCGAACGAGAACGGGGAAGGCCATCTATAAAATCCATGGAAATTTGGTCCCACTTCCAAATTGGAATTTCTAAAGGTTGCAATAACCCACCGGGCCTTTGATGCTCGGCCTTAACGAGTTGGCAAGTCATGCAATGCTTAACGAAGTTAGCGATGTCAAGTTTCATTCCCTCCCAATAATAAAGTCGCTTCATATCCGCGTACCTTTAACCACTACCGGGATGAATGGTAAATTTAGAACGATGGGGATCTTCTAAAAAGTCTTCTCGAAGATCACAAATATTTGGCACGATAAGGCATACCAAATTTCCGTATGCCGCCACGACAATCAATATCAAAGTCTTTCAAACCTTCAATATCAATTCTATCCTTAAAAATTTTGGCCAAGAAGAGCCAAGTCGGGATCTAGCCTTTGAGCTTCAAGAATGCGGTCTAAAAGAGAAGGATGAGACTCAAGGCTACATAAAACAAATGATGAACATAAATCAGATACGCGGTCTCGAATTTCGCAAGTGAATAAAATCTCGAGATCGTTCCATTCGGATATCATCATAGAAACAACGGCTTGTTGTTTACGGCTAAGAGCATCGGCGACACGATTACCCTTACCGGGGGTATAAAGAATGTCAAGATCATAAGGAGCAAGGAACTCGACCCAACATTGTTGATGCAAATTAAGTTCCTTTTGAGAAAATAAAAACCTCAAAGATTTATGATCGGTATAAAGAACAAATTTCTCTCCTAAAAGATAATGATGCCAAACTCTAAAAAGCGAAAACAATAGCCGCGAGCACTAGATCATGAGTGGCATACCTAGTCTCAATCGGCTTTTAATGATTTAGAAGCACAAGGGATAGCACGTATTTCTTTTGCAAGAGAACAACATCCAAACCAATACGATTAGCATTGGTACAAAAGATAAAGTCTTGGTTCCCCACGGGAAACACAAGAATAAGAGTGTCGGAAAAGAATTCTTTCAAATAATCTTCTTTCTCGTAAAGCTAAAACTTTCAAAATTACATTTATCTTTATGTAATAATCTTTCTAGAAAAATTTACATTTTTACAAGTCAATACATCGTGTCTGATTGTCTCATCAAAGCGTTTAGGAAATTTCTATCGACAACGTTGATCAAGCGCATCGACCAGAATTCTTAAAGCACTCAACGGGCAATATAATCACAAAATCATCTTCTATATGAATGTTTCTTAAAAACCTTTAAGAATATTCTTTGCCCGTTTTAAGAGCAAAATCAAATCGTACTTATAAATAAATCTTATGAAAAAGATTTACAAAAATTTAAATTTCTATTTTCATCCAAAATCAATAAACACAAAAATGAAGTTATCGAGATATTCATAGAATACTTGATTTATCAAATGGATGAAACAAGATGGGCAAACTGAAGGACATAATAACTCATTCATAAGAATCATAACGAGTGCGGAGTGCGTAAGTGGAATGCTAACTCACGCAACTCGTAGCCAAACGAAAATCGGTGGCAAGGTCGAGCCGAGAAGACCTTATTACCACACAAGATATTGCTTAGGTGATAATCCTAAGACAAGTTCAAACAAACCGGAAAATGTCACAAACTATTTAAATGAGAGAAGTAAAACTTTCCTCATCATGAGGGTTTAAAGAATAAAAATCAATGCCACCAAAAATTTGAAATCGGAATCACAAAGAAAAATAGAAATCTGCTTAACAGATTAAAAATGTCGAAGATGAATAGTCCACAAGGGACAAAGGATATGGCTTCGTAATGAAAAAGCCAATCCTTTAAAACAAATCAATTCCGAAGCCTAAGTAAAAAATATCGGCTCGGAAAGAAAAATCACATAAAATAATTTCGACATCAATAGAGAGTAAGTTGTGTTGCGGATCCACCATCCGGATTCGCAATTCCCAAAGAAGACATTAAGCCCAAAATATTTAAAGAAAATGAATCGACAAGTTCTTTTGATATAAAAATAATGAGATGAACCATATCAAAAAGAACTCAAATAGAAAGATCACGAAATAAAACAACAGCATCAAGGATTGAATGTAAAATACCTTGACTAAGAGAAGTGTCACAAGGGGCTTGCGCGACTTTCAACTTTCCCTCCCTCTTGCTAGGGAGTTTGGGACATGTAGATAAGTAATGACCCGAGCCTTTGCAATAGCGGCAATAGAGGGGTTTCGGGCACTTAATTACATAATGGTCCGTGGAACCACAATTGTAGCATTGTTTACGACTTGGGGTAGGAGTCTTGGCTACCGAAGTTTTTTGTTCCACCTTCTTCTTGCTTTGAAGTATGGGACATGAAGACACATAATGGTCCGCACCTTTGCAATAGCGGCAAGAGATAGGTCTAGGACACTTATTTATATAGTGGTCCCTAGAGACACAATTGTAGCATTCTCCACGATTAGGGATTGGGGTCTTTGCTACAAAAGTAGTTTGCTTCACTCTCTTATTGGGATTAAGGCTCTTGAACTTAATATGCCTCCTCTTGGAAGTCCCAATATCACAAACACTTCCTTTACAAACCTCTCCATGAAGAAGAGTAACATCCACAAGCTGATTGAAAGAAACTTCAAGTTTCAAAGGTAGAACCATTTCGGGGTTCTTAATCAAAGCAAAGATAAACTCTTGATTCTTTACAAGATCCAAAAGTTGTTGGGAAGACATGAATGCGCCATCAAGAGAAGGGCTACTGGATTGACCAGCGCTAGGACTGCTAGAACTAACTATTTCTCTTCCTTTAGAAAAGAAAGAAGGAGAAAAGTTATTCTCAAAATAAATATCAAGCGATCTCGATAGATAAAACAAGGAATCATAAAAGAAAATAGGATAGGAAGGTACGAAGACCCGAATAAAATCCTAAAGCACGACTCCTAAGATGGACTTAGGACGATGATCCTTGTTATAATATTCCATATTGTTCCGAAGTTTGGCTCTGATACCAAGCTGTGACGCCCCACCTCTATACCCACGCTAGCCAAGAACACTACGGTGTAATGCTGTCAACTAGCACGGAGAATAAGGCTGTTGAGGAGTGACCATCCATGTAATTGCTTTGCGCGAGCACCGATATGTTAGATAGTATAACATGCATTAATTTCAAGAGGAAATCCGACATACCGATACAAACACAAAGCTACTACACAGTGGCTATAATAATCTTCGGAAACAAATATAGAAATAAGCATAACACAAATCAGTCACAGATAATTCATATCACAAAGGCGGAAGAAGATATGAATATATAACTAACACATGAAAGTGTATATCAGAGTAGTGGTCAAAAAGATCCACAATAATACAAAAGAATAGCAACACGTGCTATACAAAAGAGTACATCTATGAGTCTATATCACAAGTGTATACAACAAAATAAACTACTAATCTAAGTAGTTAGCCAAAAGTCAGAGAAATCAATCCCATGTGAGAAGTCAAGCTGAAGCACCTGTAACATCTCGGTCTGACCCGAGTATTATTTAATAAGAAAATAATAAACGGATCAGTCTAGCTATAAATATCAGATGACATGATATAGAATAAGAGTTATGGCATAAACATATAATATCCATAATGGCATACTACTATAAGTATGAAATTGAAACTCAACATGAGATTAATCAATATCACAAAAATCATCACAAGGATCCAAAAAGGGTTTCATACCCAAAGCTTGAATTCACAACCAGTCAATGACACACGAATTCACCAATGCACAAAAATTGATAAAGCATATCAATAGAAATCACAAAAATTGGTGAAGCATAAATTCCAGAATTCAACACACGAAATCCAGAAATTACAAAAATAGGTGAAGCATAAATTCCATAATTCAACACACGAAATCCAGAAATCACACGAAAGGGGGGAGGCCTATCACACGAACGGGAGCATTAAAGCTCTCCAACATATGTATCACACGAACGAGAAGCTATCTCATGGTAGCTAGCCATTAATTTTTGGCACACGAATGGCCCGAAGACCATGGGGAGCTACCCCAAATGTGAGATTCGAAATCACACCAAAACAAAGAGACATCGCACAATTGCTAGTCTAAATCTTAAAATGATCGGCATGATCAAAGAGAAATGTCAATTGCAGTAAGCTATTAAATATATGATCTTCGCTTCATGTCCCATAACCACTAGCTTAACTTAAATATTTACGAAGAAATTGTAGATTTCCACTAGAAAATTGTCACAAGAGATTCAATCGAACAAGTCCAAGAATTAACCGACGAAGTAAACGCAAGCATTTCATACCGCTCGTTTTACTAAGCCGTTTAATTAGATTTCTCATACGAGTGAGGTAAAGGCTTGTATATACTAATAGATTGGAAAACGGTTTAAGAAAACGAGCTTTGTAAAAAAATAGTGTGGAAATCATTTGAAGAAAGAGTTTTAATATTTACTACTAGTATAAAACCTTTATATTTTTAAAGTGACAAATCACAAAGAAGATTGTAGGAACAATCAATCACTAAAATTCACATTTGAAAACATGAATAGAATCCAAAGAAATCGATACTGAATCCATCGAAATGGATATTCCAAGAATTCCCGAAGAAAATAAGTCATCAAAGTCAATAACAAATGATAACAACAAATAGGGGAATAACAAAAATCGATTAAAGTTGGAAATTCAGACAACTAGGCAAAATAGGCATAGTTGGCAAATAGCAGCAGGTCGGTCGACCGGACTCCCTAAGTCGGTTGACCGAACCAGAGGTTGGAAGTGCTCGGGCACCAGGTTGGTCGACCGGCCCAGGGGCTCGGTTGGCCGAAGCCTGTAACCCGCACTTCCAAAACAGAAGCAGGAAGTGCCTAGGCTACAGGTCGGTCGGCCGACTCAGGGGCTCGGTCGGCTGAACCTGTTGCCAGCACTCCCATGCCCTATTTCAAATGAGGTGCAAATCTCAATCAAATTGCATTCGATCGAGCCACGACGCTAAGGGTTTATGCCAATCGACTACCCGGCCCTATAACCTCTTCGATGCATAACAAAACACATTCAAACATCAAAGCTATGATTTTTTTAAAGAATTGAACCCAAAACACCAAAAATTGGAATATTCACCAAATCAATCCAAACCAAAAGCAATTGCACACGAATAAGTGTTAGGAATTCATACCTAACAATCGAAGATAAACATAGACTAAGATGTGAGATAAAAATCTCACCTTTGAACCCAAGAAATTGAAGAAGAAGCTTGAAAGCAAAGGGGAATCAACCACTCTTCAAATCCAACTCAAGAAGCTTGATTCTAAGCTTAAAAGAGAAACATTTCCCAAATTAGGTTTAGGAATTTTCTGAAATCAAAGAGAGAATGAGTTGGAGAAGAAGAAGAGAAGCTTACTATTGGGTTCTTCTTTTAGTTTGGAGCTAGAGCTTGATTTGCAATAGAAAACTAGGGTTTTGGAGTTTTAATTTTCCATCTCTCCCACCATTGATGCTTTAAAACTGAAAAGAGGAGAAAGTGGGAGGTGAATGGGGAGGGGGGTTTCAGTTTTGAGTATAAGTTAAACATAGGGCTGAACCCAAACCCAAACCCAAAGTGAAAATTGTCAAATTTTTGACTAGCTCCAAACATATCAAAGTTTATACTCAAAAAGGTCGCAAACGGCATTTTAAATTCAATGGGAGTGATCCTGAGTCCTAATTCGACCGTATGCAAATAGTACCTTTTCGGACTAAATTTCGAGTATCGATAAAATATTTAAATAAAATATTTAAATATAAAATCGACAAATATGCGGGTTGTTACAAATGTTTCCGGGATAAGTTGATCAAGTTTGTACTTGAGTTCATCAACAGCATTCTCAAATCAGAGTTGTATAGTGGAAGTATGGTGGCAGCTATTCCAGAATAGAAGAAACACCGATTCTTTGGGAATTTGTATTTTATCTTGGATCAGAGAATTTCTGCAGGAAATTTATTTTGGATCTGGAGGCTTGTTTGTCTTGTGCATCTGTTCTGTTTTCAGAATAGGAGTAGGATCTGGAGATCATTCATTTCTTTGTCCAGATTTGTTCCGTGAAGCATTTGTGAAGATTTGGATTGATCTAGAAGGTTGGAGGCAGCCCAGGATCGACAGGAGAGATTTGTGGATATGAGTATTGGATCTTTCTGTCTTCTCTTAAGGGTTAAGTGTTTGGTCTACAGGATTGAATTGCCAGTTCGGATGGCTGGAATTTGTTATATTTTTCACGTATCTCTAAGGGAGTACGTGTATGGTCTATCTCTAGTTTTAGAATCAGTAGTTCTGGGAGATTTGGAAGTTGTTCAGGACTTGTATGTTGTCCAGTGTTCTGTTTAGATCTGTAGATTTAGATGTACAGGAGCTCTAGATATGAGTGGTGTAGCTAGTTTATATTCTGTAGAGCGAGTGTCCCGGTATTTGTACCTGGGAAACTCTAAGGAATCCTATCTGGAATTTTATCTGGATAATTAGAATTGTTTGTTTGAATTGGTTGCTATGGTTGCTAGTATTTGGTTGATAACATATGTTTGCTATTTTAAAAATTAAAATCTGTATAGGATTATTTAATTACCTTTGCTTTTAAAATTTCGGGGACGAAATTCTTTTAAGGGGGGAGGAATGTGATGTCCCGGAAATTTGGGCAATATTTATTTAATAATTTCATTAATAATTATTTTAAAATGTGAAATATTGATTTAATAATTTAATTCAAACAGGAATTTTGTTTTGAAAATTAATAATTATTTAATTTGTCAAATGATATTCTTTTCAAAATTTATAATAATAATAATTTAAATTGAGAATCTTATTGTTTTCAAATGTTAAAAATATTTAAATGATAAAATTATCTTTCTAAGCTGATTTAAAGATATTTATTTATAATGTATATGTGTGCATACATTGTAAATAGAGGATTTGATTTTAATTCAAATTTAACTTTAATAAAGAATATTTTTCAATTTATATATATAAGATGTATAATTTATGAATTGATTGATTTGATTTAAATTTGTATTTAAAACTTTTCAAAAGTTTGTTTGAAAAGTCTATCTTATATTTTCATAGAAATATAAGTAAGTATTTATTTTGTTTATAAAAATATATATATAGTCTAAATTTTATTTTATAATAAAAGTTTATTTTGTTTTATTTTAAAAATTGTTTTCTTTTGAAATAAATTCAGTTTATTTTTATTAGAGTATAGTATTTTGATTTTCAAACTTATACATAAAAATCTCCTTTGAAACTATACTTGACTTTTTAGGGAAATACACTTTCCATTTCAGTATAACCCATATAATCCTTTATAAATCCTGCTCAATTTATCCTAATTTAATTTACGTCTCAATCCTGTAAATTTCTTTCAACAATTAAAAATCAAACCACTTTTTATTTTTAAAACACATTTCCCATCTCCTTATAATCACTTTCAAAAAAATATGTACTTAAATTATTTACATTAAGGCTACTAAAATTACTTAAACAAAATAATACTTAAGAAATTCAGTAAGAGTTTCTGAGTAAAACTTAAACCAAAATTTCCTTTTAAAATAAATTTATTATATCAAATATTTTGGTTAAAATTCCCTTTTTAAAAATCATAATACTAATTTACCTTGAAAAATAATTATCTACCATAATCAACTTAAATAAATATTTACTTTCACTAAAAAATAATTAAAATAATAAATTTTCTAAAACATTCTTAAAAAACACTTTTAAACTTCTAGTTTATACTTTGAAATCTTTTCTTTAAAAATATACTTTGTTTTCTGGGAAAAATATACTTTCCAAATTTTAAAAATAAAATCACCTTTTTAAAAAATGAATTGCACTTTTTCTTATAAATTTCGCTAGAATCTATACTTCCAAATTTATCCAACGATAAATATTCCACTTCATTTATAAACCCAGTTTATAAATTTCCATTTCTTATTTTCCTTTAAATCAGAGTTTCCAAAACACTTAATCGATTTCAAATCGATTTCCTGGTTCAAATTCCCTTTAAAATTTATTACTCGATTTATCCAATTCCCAGTAATTATTTACAAAAGAATTTTCTTTTCATTTCCTTTAACAAAACTAATACATTCTATTCTATATTCTAAAATACAAAATTTTATTCATCCAAACCATAACACCGAATAACTTAATTTCCAACTCAATCTATCACAGGATATCACATAACATATCATAGATATGAAAAATAATTACAATATTTTAAGGAGTCCAGTTGGATCCCTCCAACCTACTTTCCTGCATCCATGGATGTTAGCAAAACAAATAAAATACCAAATCCCACTTCGAGGGGAAAATCGCGGTACAAAGGGTCATCCACTATTATGCGGGCGCATAGGATCTCATCCGCTATATAATGTGGGAATATCAATCACTCTAATATATATATATATATATCAACTACTATATAATATCATATCCAGATTGATAATAATAATCACATTCAAACAATCAACCAATAATTAAATTCTTAATTATTTAAATTAGCCAGTATTCCAAATGTGAGTGGGATTAACTCACCTTGTGTTTAAAACGCCGAGCGTTTATTTTTAAATTAAATCGATGGCCTTCGATTTAATCTAAAATTTTCACGAGGTCCAAACACCTCCTGATCTGCTGAAGCACGTAGAGCTCCTCGCTGCGGTTCCGGCGCTTCCTATTTCGTCAAATTGTGACCAGGCATGCAAGAGATATGTTATTTTAAAGTTTCTAGTACAATTTATAAAACAATTTCTTTTTTTAATAATATCATACCATTCATCGAAAAAGAATCAAGGTCATTCAAAGTTGCTTCTTGCATGGCGCGTACAACCCGAACCCATAGTTCGTTTCCTTCTCCTTCAAGCCACGGCCACCACGATCGCCTTTAGCACGATCCAACGTCTCCGAGAGTCACGCCCCACCTCGCTCCCCCACGGCCCAAGCCTCATCGAACTCGGTGCCATCTCTCTCCTAGAATGTGCTCGAGAACGCGGAACCTTCATGGCCCGATTGCCGATGATCCACTAACCGATAAACGATCACCACCGGTCATCCTGAAGACATTGCTCCCCTCTCTGCTTTCGTAGTTGAACAGTTGAGATGAAAGTTAATAAATTTCAATATAAACGAGGAAGAAGGTAAAGAAGTGACGGCCGTTGGTTCTAAAAGTGGCGGCTGCCAAGAGAAGACCTAGGGTTTTTGCTCTGAGCGTATGTGTGTGTGTGTGTGTATATAAGCATATATAATAGTATTTTAATATTAAATTCACTTTTAAACAACTTTTTCAAACGATCTCCAAACCACACATGCCAACAGGCGTTTATAATGTTTTAACCGCATTCCGAACACAATGGAATGTGTTTCGGAGCCTGATTCAATCATATGTGGAAGACAACTTTTTAAATTGTTTTAAAATATTAAATTTTCGACTTTAAATTTCAACGCGTTTCTCACCCATACGAACAAACGGTAATTCCAAACGCTAGGAAATTCGAAATCTGATAATAATTAACTATAACGGATCCAATGGAACTGGTTTCGTCGAATTCCGAGACTGTGCCCAGGAAGGCTATTTTAACCCGTCGATTAAATAGGGCAATTTTCAAAATCCTCTAAATTTTTAAAATTTCACTTTTAGAACTTTACTTACATAATGATAAATCATATAGAATTTATATTCACATTAGAAATCATTCTGATTTATTTTAAATCAAAATCCGATTATTCACATTATTACTGTATATTAAATTTCACTATTAAATTGACATAAAATTTCCAATTAACTTATCGACTCTTGATTCCATTCAAAGGTCCAATATTAAAATTAAATTCCAACTAGACTTAAAATAAATTTTGGAAATTGTTTTCATATCCCTTTATTCCCAAATTTACATATTATCCTGATTTCAAATATTAAATCACTATTTATCCAAGTTTTAACAACCCCTAATTTCGTACCATTCAAATCGACAATAATCCATGCATGTCAGACTTGAATGATGCGAAATAACAGATTGTAAATAAATTTGGAGCAAATAAAATCAAATATACAGAATCACAGACACAGAACAAACAGAATAACTCGCAGCGGAATATAAAATAACATAGTAGTTCATGAAGCCACTATAACAGAGTCTCAAACCAAATACATAATACAGTCTGAAAACAAAATAATAGAAATCCCAAATACATAGAAGTTCACTAATACATGAGATAAGTAGAACAGCTGAAACAGAAGTAGATAAATATGTAGATAAGTAGAAACTCCAGTGAAAGACCAGCTCTAGGAAGAGAATCCAAAGCTGTGAATACTCTGGCTGACCCGAGCATAAAGCAAAACACAAAACACTCGAGTCAGGACAATATATACTTATATAATGTAAACCAAATCAAGTGAACTGTTATAAAGATACAAGTAACTTAAAGGATGCCTGGGACCGCCCATCCTCTAAGGATCCGTTAAACTATTTACTGCATAGTAGTATTTCGCTATTATAATAATGTCTACAGTAAAATAAACATACTTTGAAATAGCGTTCAGGGCTACCCATATCACCCTTCACACATAATAGTCCCAGTAGTCCATCCAATATCATGCCATCTCCACTCCGGGTGACTCTCAGAGGATACCACACGGGCTACGAGAGAAAAACAAACTCATAGTAAAGGCTCGGTATGGTAGGTGCACACAAGGCAATGCCAGGGTAGATATACCAATTACGCACACGGGCTGGTGGTAACGCAGCGGCCACATACGCCCACCCTGAACAACACTCCAAAATCAAGGGGTGCACCCAAACAATCACAACAGTAATAGAATGGTATCGAAGAAGTGTGTTCAGCCAGAGGTGCTACCTCCTTTGGCCCGAGATCGCTCCTATTTTAGCCACCTTATGCTAACTCACGGGAGTTAGGTCCACGAAATGTACCTTAGGAACGTCGTCACCATCCTACTTCATTCTGGAATCTCCACCGCGTACACAGTTGTTAAAGTGGTTTTTGGTATCGACAGAGAGTATGTCCATATCCGATCCCGGACTCTTTAACAACCAATCGTTATTATAACCCATAGTTATAATTTGAAAATGGTATTTATTTTTCAAAAATCAAATATCATTTCAAATCCATTTCAAAATATCAAACTTATCATTTCATTTTAAAACATATTCATTTTATTCAATTTGAAAATACCATTTTAAATCACATTTCAAAATAGTTCAATTCCAAACAAATTACTTCATTTAAATCATTTAAAAATGAAGTTATTACAAAATTAAATTATTAAATTTCAAAAATCTTCAACTTTCAAAGTTCATTTATTCACTTAAATTTTATCAAAACAGTGAAAATTCAACTTTCGCCGCATTTGGAAAAATGCTACAGAAAGTTATATTCAAAACAGTTCAATTTAACAAAAGACAGCCTTTAAATGCTGTAACAGAGTTACATTAGTTTCAAAGAAAATTTAGTTTTATCCAACAATTATAGAATTTATAAGATGCTATAATAGCCATTAATTCAATTTAGCTATTTAGTTCACTTATCAACTACAGCATTTACAAATGTTGTATTATCATTTACATTATAAATAATAGCATTTCAAAAATGCAGTTAATTAACTTCAAATTTTCAATATAATTTCACAACAATTATATTTTTCTTTAAATCACTTTTAACTTATAAAATCACTCACTTTTACTTTTATAAACACTATTTAATTTCCCTTAATTTCATGATATCATAAAGTTAAATTTCCATTTAAAAATTCATATTTAACACTAATTCACTTATTAAATTGCAATGTTCAGTTTTAAAATCCTTACATTAAATTTCAACCTAACACTTAAGATCAAATTCTCAAATATAACTTAGTTTTATTTCTATTTACTTAACTAAAAATTCTCTTTTAAGTCAATTCCATGAATTTCCAATTTTAGTTATATTTCAAAATTTCAACTTAAATATTCATTCATTTCACATTTCAACTTTATTAAAAATCATTAATATGACATAAAATCACTTTAAATTCATTTAAATTCAAATTATCATAAATTTATCATGATTTCATATTCAACTTAATTTCCAATTATAATTAAATCAAAATTTCCAAAATAACTTACATTCAAAATTTTCTAACTTTTCATTAATTTATTTCACTTATAATTATTCAGAAAATCAGTAATATTTTACAAAAATCATTTTTAATTAGATTTAAATCAAAATATTTTAATATTTACATTTCTAAAATAATTTTAAAATTTTTAGAAAAACACATTTTAACTACGGGTCTGTATATAATTTTCTACACTAGGAAAAGTGATACGGGTAATATATCATTTCAACCCGTAATTTACAAAGAAAATTCGGGTTTTATCATTTCGAACCCGCAGTCCCAAGTAAATGAAATAAATTGAAAATCATTCAGGCCTATCATTTCATCCCATAATGGTTTTCCCTTATTCTAAAGTCCGTTCGGGTATGTATCATTTCAACCCATAGTGATTCTAACCTAAATAGAACTTGCAGTGTGATTGACTGATAAAATAACAAAAAGAAATAATATAACAGTAACATATGATATAACAGGTATTTAAGCATGTTTGAACATCATATAATAGTGACATAACAAATAAAATATGATGATGCAGTTTACATATTCACAAGCGATCAATTTACTATTCATATAAGTATAAGACTGTTTGGTGAGAATAACTCACAGGTTTGAGCTAATGACCCAACGACGAATTGCACAAACGGGATCTACACGAGTACAAAAGCACGATATAGATTTGAATGGAGGAGCCAAGAGTCAAATTCATTGGATACAAATCAAACAAAAATGATATAACATCGATAAGTTTCAAATCAACTACGATCAAAACTACACTAGAATGGTCTGCACGGAATCAAATATAAATGCTTGCACTTTCTTTTAACCTTTACTAGGCTCAGCCATAAGGGGAAATACAACATAATTGCAGGTGTTTGGGTCTGTTTTGGGTGAGTATGGTTCGTCCTACATGTTGGAATGATGGTGTAAAGGTGGGTGAAGGCAAGAACACAAAATCATGGATACACATGGGTTTTGGGCCATGAATTGGGCTCGGCCAAGGCCCTAGGTGTCACGGCCAGAGGAGTGAGGTCCACTGTGGTGGTGTGGCCGTGGGTGCTGGAGGTGGTGGTGGTGTGGTAGGTGGCGGCTAGGGGGGTGGTGAGGTGATGGAATGAGAGTGGTGCTCGGTTAGGCTAGTATGAAGGGTATTTTGAAACTTTTGTGGATATGCATCACCAAGGGGTTCATGGCTTGGGTGGCTGGTAGGGAGGAGGTGCTGGTGGTGTGTCATCAGGTGGTGGAGGCAGCTAGGCAGCAAGGTGGCATGGTCGAACCTACGTGAGGTGAAGCTAGTGCAAAATCAAACTAGAAAAATCAACATAAGTGGAAAAAAAGAAGAAAAAGGAAATAGAATTTTACCAAACTTCTCAAGCAAGAGGAGGCCGAAATTTTTTTGTTCAGAAAGGAGGAAAAAGATACATGAAATGAAAAATGAAGTGGTCGGCTGAAGATGTGGAGAGTTATGGGAAAAGACGTTAAGAGTTGTGCGGAAATGAAGAGGTGGAATCCAAAAGGGCAAAGGCAATTAAAAAGTCAAAAACTCTTCATATTTCTTTATTTTATTTATATAACTTTATTTTCTGATAGTAATAATAATACCAGAAAAAATTTCGAAATTTTGTCAAAATATAAAAATATATATAATATTTATCAATTATATAAAGTTAAATTAAATAAAATAGCTAAAAATGGTGAACTAGACTAGAAAATTTGAAATTAAATGAAATAAATTTTAGAAAATTCATATGAGCTTTTAAAATATTTTTAAACATAAATAATAACATAAAATAAAAGTAAATTCACAAAATAAATATTTAAAATTTAATTTAAATATAATTTTTAATGAAGAAAATAGTAGAAAATAGGAAAACGGCCCTTAAAAATAGGAAATCAACACAGTAAATTTTGAAAAAATTATATTATTATTTGAAAAATATTTAGAGATGAAATTTAACAAATAAACCAATTTTAAAAATAGAATAATGAAATTAATAATGAATAAAATAGCAGAAAATTAGAAAACAACCTTTAAAAATAGGAAATAAATACAGTAAATTTTGGAAAAATTCTATTATCATTTTAAAAATATTTAGAGATGAAATTTAACAATTAAAACAAATTAAAAATAAACTAAAGAAATTTATAGTTGAAAATCTAGGGTTGTTACACTCACCCCCATTCAAATCTTTTGGTCCTCGAAAAGAACGAAAAGGAAAAATAAGAGAAACAAGATAGAAAAACAAAATAGTACCTGAAACAAATAATTCCGGATTCGAAACACGGATGCTCTCCTCCGTTTCCCAGGTACAGTCTCGATCATCAGTACTCCACTGTACTTTGACCAGAGTAACAGATTTCCTTCTGAGCTGC
The DNA here is from genome assembly GCA_030765085.1 of Allium cepa. NCBI lineage: Eukaryota > Viridiplantae > Streptophyta > Magnoliopsida > Asparagales > Amaryllidaceae > Allium > Allium cepa. The sequence goes on along the minus strand of CM060938.1, from coordinate 946,477,433 downwards.
TTCGTATCTCTACCAACAATACGAAGTGGCTTCCTCTGAACAGCCAGGTTAGGCTCAATATCCAAGCTATCAAGAGCAGAAGGCTGGACAATAAGAGATGGATCATGAAGATGACGGCGAAGATGCGAGACATGGAATACATCATGCACTCCAGAAAGCTTCTCGGGCAAATCCAGACGATAAGACAAAGAACCAACTCTTTCCACAACGCGGAAAGGACCAATGAACCTAGGAGAAAGCTTCCCTCTACGACCAAAGTGAATGACATTCCTCAAGGGAGAAACCTTAAGGAACACCTGATCACCAACAGCAAATTCCAAATTCCGCCTACGCCTATCGGCATACTTCTTCTGTCTATCCTGAGCGACTCTCAACCTTTTCTTAATCTCCTCAACTCTCTCAGAAGCTTCCAAAATCACTTCAGGACCAAGAACCAAACGATTACCGGATTCAATCCAACAAGATGGAGATCTACAAGGTCGTTCGTATAAAGCAGCAAACGGAGACATTTTTAGACTAGCCTGAATATAAAGATGGAATGAGATAGATAAAAAGATCAAGAATAGACTGAAAACAGAAGATAAGATTATACCTGATAGCTATTATTGTAGGTAAATCCGGCAAGATGGAGATAATCTTCCCAAGATCCTCCATAGTCAAGCACACAAGCACGAAGAAGATCCTCGAGAATCTGATTTACTCTTTCCGTTTGACCGTCGGGCTGAGGATGGTAAGCAGTGCTCAGATTCAAACGAGTACCCAAAGATTCCTGAAAAGCCTTCCAGAACTGACCAGTAAAAATAGGGTCACGATCACAATCAATACTGAGAGGAACACCATGGAGAAGAACGATCTCTCTCATGTAAATCTCAGATAAACTAGAAGCAGAACGAGTAGACTTGACCAGAATAAAATGAGCGGACTTGGTCAGTCTATCAACAATAACCCAGATACTCTCATTGCCCTTCCGAGTCCTCGGTAAACCATCGATGAAATCCATGGAAACCTGTTCCCACTTCCAATTAGGAATCTCAAGGGGCTGCAACAAACCAGGGGTCTTCTGGTGATCGGCTTTGACTTGCTGACAAGTCGCACACCGACTAACAAAGATAGAAACATCCCTCTTCATCCCCTTCCACCAATAAAGCCTCTTCATATTCTGATACATCTTCGACACACCAGCATGAATAGAAAGTCTGGATCGATGATTCTCCTGAAGCAACTCCTGCCTCAAACTATCAACCTTCGAAACACAAATCCTGCCATTAATCCTCAATATCCCTCTATCATCAATCTGAGCTCCACTACTACCACCAACTCTGCTACGAACACTCTCCTTCATCAATCTAAGCATCTCATCCTCATCCTGCTTAGCTATAATTTGATCCAGAAGAGGAGAAGAAGAAACAACAAGCTGACACAACAAAGCCTTCTTCCGACTCAGAGCATCGGCCACAACATTAGCTGTACCGGGAGTATAGTTAATGTCGAGGTCGTAAGAAGCCAGAAACTCAAGCCAACGAACTTGCCTCTGATTCAGATCCTTCTGGGAGAAGATATATCTCAGAGACTGATGATTTGTGAAAAGCTCAAACTTGGTTCCAAGAAGATGATGCCTCCAAAGTTTCGAAGCAAAGACAACAGCAAGTAACTCTAAATCATGAGCAGCATAATTTTCTTCGTGGGTTCTCAACTGACGGTTGGCATAGGCAATGACCCTACTATCCTGCATGAGAACAACACCCAAACCCTCATGACTAGCATCGGTATAAACTGTAAATCCCTCACTTCCATTCGAAACAGTAAGAAATGGTGCGGAAGTTAGCTTGCTCTTCAACTCACTGAATGCAGCCATACACTGATCACTCCAGACAAATCTGGCATTCTTCCGAGTCAAAGCTGTGAGAGGTGCAGCAATCCGAGCAAAATTCTCAATGAATCTCTGGTAATAACCGACAAGGCCCAGAAAACTACGAATATCAGATGGAGTCTTTGGAGTTTCCCAATCCTGGAATAGAATCAGGAGAAAATAAGGGCAACAGGAAAAATAGAATTATTAAAATGATAGAGAAAGAGAAGAAAGAAAGAATTACATTGATCGAAGTGATCTTGACTGGATCAACAGAAACTCCATTACTAGAAACAATATGCCCAAGATAACGGACTTCATCCTTTCAGAAATGGCATTTAGAAAATTTAGCCTTTAATTGATGATTTATGAGAGTCTCAAGAACATATTTCAAATGCGACTTATGCTCATCCTTAGTCTTAGAGAAGACAAGGATATCATCAACAAAGACTAGCACAAATTTATTAAGCACATCACGAAAAACACGATTCATCAAATCAACAAAAAAAGCAGGAGCATTAGTCAAACCAAAAGGCATGACTAACCATTCATAAAATCCATTCTCAGTGTGGAAAGCAGTCTTGGGAATGCTATCCACAGCAACCCTAAGCTGATGAAAACCTGTGGCAAGATCAAGCTGAGAGAAAAAAGTGGCACCATGAAGTTGATCAAACATATCGTTGATACGAGGCATAGGATATCTGTTTTTCATAGTGAGCTTGTTCAGCTCCCTATAATCAACACGCATCCGAAGAGAACCGTCAGATTTGGTGACAAAAACCACCGCAGCTCCCAATTCAGAAAAACTAGGCCTAATCAGACCTTTGGAAGATAAGTCTTCAATTTGCTTTCCCATCTCAACCTTCTCGCGGGGTGCCTTTCTTCTAGGAGGAAGAACAACAGGTCGAGCACCAGGAATAAGATCAATCCCAAAATCAATTTCCCGCTTCGGAGGTAAAGAAGTGACTTCACCAAATACATTGGGATATAGTCTAACTACAGGAGTAGAATCAAGATCACTGGGAGAAGAATCCAAAGAATAAATAAAGTTGCCAACAAATTCCTAAGGCATGCGGCACCGAATAATCAAGGCATTCCCATGATCATCAAAGAGACCAACAGACCGGGCTTTACAAGAGATATGAGCATCATGATTCACTAACCAATCCTGACCAAGCAATAAATCAAAAGCATCGAAGCCCAGAATATAAAAATCACCGCGATGATCAGAATGGAGAAGTTTCATTTCTCGACAAATCCGATTAAGGTTAGCAGGACCCCCAATAGGATTTGAAACACAAAATGGAACAGAAGCATACTCAGAAGAAAGAAGATGCTCAAACTTATCACACAAATCAACAGAAATAAAACTATGTGAAGCACCAGTATCAAACAACACACGAACAGGATGATGAAATAAAGTAAATGAACCCTGGAGTGTACCTTGGTCATCACTAGGAGCAGAAGCAGGTGGAGGAACTAGAGATGAGGCAGAAGTGACAGCAAATATACCAGAAGGAGTACCCCTCTGCTGGGTAGGGCAATCCTTCTTAAAATGACCGGGCTAGGGACAGATATGGCAGAGATCACGTCTAGCCGACTGAATAGGTGGAGAAACAACAGCACCAGATAAAGTAGCACAGCTATTGGCATAGTGCCCTCTCGGGTCACACCTAAAGCAAGTGATGGAGGAGAGATCAACCGGTTGCCTCTAAGCAGGAGCAGATGATGAAGATCCCAAACCAGGATGCTTCTGCCAATTCTTCTTCTACTGTTGGAAATTAGGCTTACGCTTCTTGGAAACTGCAGAGGAAGACTGAGCACCATAAATAGCAAGACCTTTGGATATGGGATTCTCATAGCGAATAGCCATATCCATGAGCTGGGTGAACGAACCATGAACATGAGAAATAAGGCGACTATAATACTCTAGACGAGCACCAACAATGAATTTCTCATTCTTCTTTAGAGGAGTGTCAATAAGGCTAGGACCGAATTTGGAAAGTTTATTGAACTTCCTCTCATACTCAGCAAAAGACATGGTACCCTACTTCAAATCCATAAACTCACGATAAAGCTGTGATTTTCCGGCTTCTGGCATCCATTTTGCCACAAAAGCCTCCCTGGAAAAGAGATACAGAAAAAACTTAAGATAGATTCAAAGGAAGGGAAAAATATAGGAACAAAATTAAGATAACACAAAGGACACCTAAACTGCTCCCAAGTGAGATCAGCCTCAACGGTGTTAGCCGTAACAAACTCCCACCAAACTAAAGCAGAATCATGCAACTGCCACGCTGCTAGCTGACGCTTCTGAGCATTAGTAATATCAAGACTAGTAAATATCCTTTCAAGACTCAACAACCACTGCTGAGCCTCAATAATAGTCTCTGAACCGGTGAATGCGGTTCCACCTAGTTGAGAGAATTCCTTACAAAGAACAGTGAACCTGACTGGAGCAATAGGTTGAGGAGTTGGGGCAATACCACGACCCCTACCTCTAGCATTTCCTCGATTCATCCTGAAAAATATCAAGAATGAATTTAGGACAAGAATAAAGACAAGCCAAAGATAAATTAAGATAAGGCAAGATAATACACTTGGATGAATATCTTAAAGAAAGAAAATTCCTATCAAGGTAGATACGAAAGAAAGGAAAGTTAGAAAACATTTGAAAATCCTTTAAAAGAAAGAAAAATTTATATACCAAAATAATCTTTGAAAATCCTTTGAAAACATTTTGAAAAATCATTTTATACTTTGAAAATACGTCTCTCACAAAGATATGATTCTGAGATTGATTTCACTCATTCTAGGGTAGAAATACCCTATCTCCAATGAGTATTTGCTCCGCAGAGGCAATGGTTGCCAAAAACCAAAGCTCTGATACCAACTGTAACAACCCCCAATTTTGTACCATTCAAATCGACAATATTCCACACATGCCAAACTTGAATGATGCGAAATAACAGATTGTAAATAAATTTGGAGCAAATAAAACCAAATATACAGAATCACAGACACAGAACAAACATAATAACTCACAGCGGAATATAAAATAACATAGTAGTTCATGAAGCTACTATAACAGAGTCTCAAACCAAATATATAATACAGTCTGAAAATAACATAATAGAAATCCCAAATACATAGAAGTTCACTAATACATGAGATAAACTAGAACAGCTGAAACAGAAGTAGATAAATACGTAAATAAGCAGAAACTCCAGTGAAAGACCAGCTCCAGGAAGAAAATCCAAAGTTGTGAATACTCAGGCTGACCCGAGCGTAAAGAAAAACACAAAACACTCGAGCCAGGACAATATATACTTATATAATGTAAACAAACTCAAGTGAACTGTAATAAAGATACAAGTAACTTAAAGGATACCTGGGACCGCCCATCCTCTAAGGATCCGTTAAACTATTTACTATATAGTAGTATTTCGCTATTATAATAATGTCTACAGTAAAATAAACATACTTTTAAATAGCATTCCGGGCTACCCATATCACCCTTCACACATAATAGTCCCAGTAGTCCATCCAATATCATGCCATCTCCACTCCGGGTGACTGTCAGAGGATACCACACGAGCTATGGGAGAAAAACAAACTTGTAGTAAAGGCTCGGTATGGTAGGTGACACGGCACACAAGGCAATGCCAGGGTAGATATACCAATTACGCACACGGGCTGGTGGTAACGCAGCGGCCACATACGCCCACCCTGAACAACACTCCAAAATCAAGGGGTGCACCCAAACAATCACAACAGTAATAGAATGGTATCGAAGAAGTGTGTTCAGCCAGAGGTGCTACCTCCTTTGGCCCGAGATCGCCCCTATTTTAACCACCTTATGCTAACTCACGGGAGTTAGGTCCACGAAATGTACCTTAGGAACGTCGTCACCATCCTACTTCATTCTAGAATCTCCACCGCGTGCACAATTGTTAAAGTGGTTTTCGGTATCGACAGAGAGTATGTCCATATCCGATCCCGGACTCTTTAACAACCAATCGTTATTATAACCCATTGTTATAATATAAAAATGGTATTTATTTTTCAAAAATCAAATATCGTTTCAAATCCATTTTAAATTATCAAACTTATCATTTCATTTGAAAACATATTCATTTTATTCAATTTAAAAATGCCATTTTAATTCACATTTCAAAATAGTTCAATTCCAAACAAATTACTTCATTTAAATCATTTAAAAATGAAGTTATAACAAAATTAAATTATTAAATTTCCAAAATCTTCAACTTTCAAAGTTCATTTATTCACTTAAATTTTATCAAAACAGTGAAAATTCAACTTTCGCAGCATTTGGAGAAATGCTAGAGAAAGTTATATTCAAAACAGTTCAATTTAACAAAAGACAGCCTTTAAATGCTGTAATAGAGTACATTAGTTTCAAAGAAAATTTAGTTTAATCCAACGGTTATAGCATCTATAAGATGCTATAATAGCCATTAATTCAATTTAGCTATTTAGTTCACTTATCAACTACAACATCTACAAATGTTGCATTATCATTTACATTATAAACAATAGCATTTCAAAAATGTAGTTAATTAATTTCAAATTTTCAATATAATTTCACTACAATTATATTTTTCTTTAAATCACTTTTAACTTATAAAATCACTCACTTTTACTTTTATAAAAACCATTTAATTTTCTTTAATTTCATGATATCATAAAGTTAAATTTCCATTTAAAAATTCATATTTAACACTAATTCACTTATTAAATTGCAATGTTCAGTTTTAAATTCCTTACATTAATATTCAACCTAACACTTAAGTTCAAATTCTCAAATATAACTTAGTTTTATTGTTATTTACTTAACTAAAAATTCACTTTTAAGTCAATTCCATGAATTTCCAATTTTAGTTATATTTCAAGATTTTAACTTAAATATTCATTCATTTCACATTTCAACTTTATTAAAAATCATTAATATGATACAAAATCACTTTAAATTCATTTAAATTCAAATTATCATTAATTTATCATGATTTCATAATCAACTTAATTTCCAATTATAATTAAATCAAATTTTCCAAAATAACTTACATTCAAAATTTTCTAACTTTTCATTAATTTATTTCACTTATAATTATTCAGAAAATCGGTAATATTTTACAAAAATCATTTTTAATTAGATTTAAATCAAAATATTTTAATATTTACATTTCTAGAATAATTTTAAAATTTTTAGAAAAACATATTTTAACTACGGGTCTGTATATAATTTTCTACACTAGGAAAAGTGATACGGGTAATATATCATTTCAACCCGTAATTTACAAAGAAAATCCGGGTATTATCATTTCAAACCCGCATCCCAAGTAAATGAAATAAATTGAAAATCATTCAGGCCTATCATTTCATCCCATAACGATTTTCTCTTATTCTAAAGTCCGTTCGGGTATGTATCATTTCAACCCATAGTGATTCTAATCTAAAGGGAACTTGCAGTGTGATTAACTGATAAAATAACAAACAACAATAATATAACAGTAACATATGGTAGACAGGTGTTTAATCATGTGTGAACATCTTATAACAGTGAAATAACAAATAAAATATGGTGATGCAGTTTACACATTCACAATCGATCAATTTAGTATTCATATAAGTATAAGACTGTCTGGTGAGAATAACTCACAGGTTTGAGCTGACGACCCAACGACAAATTGGTAAAATGGGATCTACACAAGAACAAAAGCACGATACAGATTCGAATGGAGGAGCCAAGTGTCAAATTCCTTGGATACATATCAAACAAAAACGATATAACATCGATAAGTTTCAAATCAACTACGATCAAAGCTACACTAGAATGGACTGCACGGAATCAAATATAAATGCTTGCACTTGCTTTTAACCTTTACTTCGCTCAGCCATAAGGGGAAATACAACATAATTTCAGGTTTTTGGGTCTGGTTTGGGTGAGTATGAGTTCGTCCTACATGTTGGAATGATGGTGTAAAGGTGGGTGAAGGCAAGAACACAAAATCATGCATACACATGGGTTTTGGGCCATGAATTGGGCTCGACCAAGGCCCTAGGTGTCACGCCCAGAGGAGTGGGGTCCACTGTGGTGATGTGACCATTGGATGATGGAGGTGCTGGAGGTGGTGGTGGTGTGGTAGGTGGCGGCTAGGGGGGTGGTGAGGTGATGGAATGAGAGTGGTGCTTGGTTAGGCTAGTATGAAGGGTGTTTTGAAACTTTTGTGGATATGCATCACCAAGGGGTTCATGGCTTGGGTGGCTGGTAAGGAGGAGGTGCTGGTGGTGTGTCATCAGGTGGTGGAGGCGGCTAGGCAGCAAGGTGGCATGGTCGAACCTACAAGAGGTGAAGCAAGTGCAAAATCAAACTAGAAAAATCAACATTAGTGAAAAAAAGAAGAAAAAGGAAATATAATTTTACCAAACTTCTCATGCAAGAGGAGGCCGAAATTTTTTGTTCAGGAAAGAGGAACAAGATACGTGAAATGAAAATTGAAGTGGTCAGCTGAAGATGTGGAGAGTTATAACAAAAGACGTTAAGAGTTGTGTGGAAATGAAGAGGTGGAATCCAAAAAGGCAAAGGCAATTCAAAAGTCAAAAACTATTCATATTTCTTTATTTTATTTATAGAACTTTATTTTATGATAGTAATAATAGTACCAGAAAAAAAAATTCGAAATTTTGACAAAATATATATAATATTTATCAATTATATAAAGTTAAATTAAGGAAAATAACTAAAAATGGTGAACTAGACTAGAAAATTTGAAATTAAATGAAATAAATTTTAGAAAATTCATATGAGCTTTTAAAATATTTTTAAACATAAACAATAACATAAAATAAAAGAATATTCACAAAATAAATATTTATAATTTAATTTAAATATAATTTTTAATGAAGAAAATAGCAGAAAATAGGAAAACAGCCCTTAAAAAAAGGAAATCAACACAGTAAATTTTGAAAAAATTATATTATTATTTTAAAAATATTTAGAGATGAAATTTAACAAATAAAAAAAATTTAAAAATAGAATAATGAAATTAAAAATGAATAAAATAGCAGAAAATTAGAAAACAGCCTTTAAAAATAGGAAATAAATACAGTAAATTTTGGAAAAATTCTATTATCATTTTAAAAATATTTAGAGATGAAATTTAACAATGAAAACAAATTAAAAATAAAATAAAGAAATTTATAGTCGAAAATCTAAGGTTGTTACACAAGTCCAATTAAATTGCCATATTTGAAATTATAACTAATTTTATGGATTCAACCAAATCTTCATATTCCAAAATCAATTAACAATCTACATTCAACATTTAAAATGAATTAAATGTTCAAACACTAATGACCAAAATTTTGGGTCGTTGCATTCCTTCCCCCTTATAAAAATTTTGTCCCCGAAATTTGCTAAGGTAGGAAAATGCTTCCAAACTCATTAACTTACCAAAAATCCACTTAATTAAAATGTAAATTCATTTCTCAAAACCCTTTTGTTTAACACAAACCATTATCCTTCATTACCCACTCAAAAACTTTGATTTCCAACGTCATTCCAAAAATAACTTTTCTAGTTATCTAAAATTTTCAAAAAATTCCTAACACCCAAAATTTTTGAATTTTTTGACAGCGTCTCCTTTGTGCGGAGAGGGTTTTACAATATCACAGATACGATAAAAATATATACATCGACCCACACGGTCGAAAACAAAATATATAGCAGTATATTATCATTTCTTAATTTATTGCATAGGTGTACCTTATATTAGCATTTAAGCGAGTGGCTTATTTATTATTCATTTATGTGCTCCAAACTCTATCTGATCACCTCTTGTACCTGTACTTACTCAACAAGCACATTAGTTTCCAAAATCATGAAATTTTAACATCATTCCACTTACCTACTAGCCAAACACAAAGCCTCATAACCAAATGAATAAACTTCATAATCCAACAAGTTAACCATATATTACAAGCAATCACAAGGTTTCAACTCTATTTTAGTTTCCTTCGTAAATTCATATATCATTTTACTCCACTCGAAATGATTTACAACCAAGTTCACTACATTCAATTCATCTTTGCACCAACTAATCTCATATCCATATCAAATTGGTCTATATGCCTTACTTTACATAATTTCGCCTTTCCCAATTCTAAATTAATTAATTTTCATCACTTACGTAAGTCACTTTCATTTATATGCAAATCCATTTTATTAACCTTCAATCTATTCCAATTGATTCAAAAACAAATTTTATTTACTTCTTTTAATTCATTTAATTAGTTTATGACAAAAACGACTAATTTCTATGCAAGTTTGTTGTTATTCAAGCAAATAACAATTTCTTAAGCTTATAACCATTTTAAATTAATGCCAACTTAATTTATATTAATTTCATTCCATTCTGAATTACTCACGATCCATACATTCTCATTTCCGTTACATTATTAATTTAAATCCTTACTCTTGCATTTCAGTTTCATTATCCAACAAGTTTTATTCAACATCATTTCAATTAAATTAAATTTCCTTCCAATTTAATTCTATTTCACATTAATTCAAGTTCAACTAAATTTTATTTAACCAACACAAATCCATACCATTTCTTTTATTAATATAATTAAGAATTTAATTTCATTTAATATTATTTATAGCTCATCTGAATTTGGATTTCAATTCAATCAAAATTCAACTAACATTCATTTAATTTAAGTTAAATTCATTTTAGTCTAATTTATTTCTCAATCGAACTTAAATTTTTATTTCCCCGTGTATAAGTTGAAAAACTTATTTATTTACCTAAGTCCATTCATATTTTATATTTTACTTTACCTTATTTCAATTCATCTTTCATTTAGAATTCAATTTTTTAAACTTCCATTATTTTTTACCATATCACCCGACCATTTTATTCACAAATTCACCAACTTAATAAAATCTTATATTGCTTACTTGAGTCTATTTACATCTTATATCCATAATTCTGGATTATTTATTTCACTTAAGGACTTAAGTGTATTCATCCCATTCAATAATTGTAACTTATACTTATACAATTATCCTGCCTTTCCACTTAATATCCAATTCAATTCAAACCAAACTTTAAATTTATTTAACTTATCTTAAGTTAAATTCCAATATATCATATTCCCTAAGATTTACTCAAGTTAAATTTTAATTCCAGGATTAAAATTTTCATTTTTCCCTCTTAATTAAATCAACTTCACTTTATAAACTCAATACTGATTCCTTGTGATTTTTCTCATCATTTCAAAATAGAATTAGCAGAATTCAATTTCTCGGTTTTATTTCAAAACCATTTCGAAATCATAAATAACACGTACCCTCTTGGTATATCAAATCAAACCTTCGGATTGAAAAACAACTTGGTTTTACCAAAAAAAATTCCCTTTTGAAATTTCTAAAACAAACTTGTTTATCGAACAAGCCCAAACAAATAATTATATCAAACCACTCCGGTAGCAATCCATCACTCAGAAACTCGAAAATGAATACTGATGATGTGGCCATCATCACTAGGATTATTTTCCAGCGACTGAAGTGAGTTCAGTGCTTCCTTACTTCCAAAAATTTATTTCAAATCAATTTCTATCCAAAAATATTACCCAAAATAATACTCCATTATTTCCTTCAACATTTTGGAAAACATTTCAAAATTTTCCACAATTTAAAAACATTTTCCAAAATTTTTGGGATTTAAATTCTGGTTTAAATCAAATTTTGGTTATGTTCCATCGTATTATTTCATACTTATATAGTTCTATTTGGTTATAAATATAAACCATTTCAAATTTTAGATTGTTATTTGATTATAATACTAACAACCAAATATCCAAATATATATAATAATTTTAGAAAATTATTTCTTTTATATCGGCATATAATTTTGGATAAAATTATTTCATTTATCCACTTTAAAACCATATTATGTAGATTTATCTTGTTTAAGAGTTTAGAAATCCCTATCGATGACATGGCGTCCCATATATCAACCAGAATCCATAAACACTCAACCAATAAGTCAACACAATATAAAAACAGATTTATATTCACTAACAATTACGCTCTCATATCTATTATTACACTCAAACTCATTCTAGAGTACTACTGACTCTATCTTTTGAGTAATTTCCCCTACCAAAGCCTAGGTTATTGCCAACCTAAGCTCTGATACCACATGTGACGATCCGCCCTTCTCGACCCTCGAAAATTGACACAAATTTGACACTGTATAACATGTCGAACGATCGAGTGCCGAAAAAGACATATTGCTGAGGGAAAAGAAAGAAGATAGAAGAAAGAAGGATCTAAAACAATAACAGAATCTCACAATCGCAGCGGAACAATATATAATAGATAAATGACAGATCTTTATAAAAAAAGAACTATATCTGTTTTATACATTAAATCGTCAGAGTACAACACAATCAATAGCAAAATACTGGAAAGTTATATTAACTTGCCCCACAAACTGAATACACAACTTATACTGCACAGTGGAATATACATCAAGTATGTGTGATACGTCTCGCCATCCAACTCATCTTCCGAGCTCCACAGCATACTATCATATATTTATAATACTCGGTCTAACCCGAGCATTATAATAAAATAACACCCGAGTCAGTTTGGAAAACCAGCGTGAGAAAACACACTCAATTGAATTACTAATGTTTTTAAAATCCTTTGAAAATCAAAGGTATCTCGAAAGACCACACCACAAATAAACATGTCGGGTTTTTACCCTACGATAACCAAAACATTTCTTATAAAATCCTCTGATATTATAATAGTTTCTAAATATAAATACTTTTTCAAATAGCCGAAATTGTTACATTCATTAAATTCCAGCAATACTAGGCTCTACAATCAAAACCATAAAGGGAAGTAGGGAGAATGGATTTCCAACTAGTGACTAGGCACTGGGGTACCACCTGTCACGGTACCTGGTCTAGATTAGCATATCGAGGATCCCTCTGATCCTCTGCAACTTAAGATCGGACTACCCCTTACTGGATAGCTTGAATCAGATCAACCCGCGGTTGGGATCAGCAAGCGCCCACGCAACCGAATAAAAGGGACATCTAGACAGGGATGACCTAACCCTAATTGGTTACTAGCCACTTAGCCTTGCTGCATAACCCATGATTTTCATTCATCCCCTGTTGATGAGGCTCGAGGCTAAGCGTTACCTTTTTAGGAAACATCTCACTTAGAATGCTCATCGTTCTCCTGACGATGTTCTGATAGCATTCATCCATACAAGTCCGTTCTCGGTACGAACGGAACCGAAGGCACTACTCCTACTACATCCATTTTGGAATCACCCTCAAGATCAGTAGTGATTAGCCCTTTCACTTCACTACTCCGTCTTCGACTCCATGCTCTTGACTTCATCACGAAAACGTACTCGTTCGATCGAAGTGGTTTTCAGATCACAAATCCGATCCCAGTCGCTTCGAAACAACGTTCGTTATTTTCCAGTAAACTCAACCCCGGTTCTTTAGGAAATATGCAAACGAAAATAAGATCGAAGTTTACCACCTAACCGTTAGTAGACGGATTTCCTTATAAACGTCCTAGAAGAACGAACGAGTTTATACGTACAGTATAGCACCTCGAACGATAACTGTACCATATAATTCCCGTACTCCTCCTAGATATTTACAAAGTCATATTTCGGACCAGATTTGATAGTCGGTTACTAAACTATCAAACAAACAATCAATTCAACCAATTATTTTATTTCCACTGAAAACACCCAGTCTTATAAAAATTAGATTTTTTTAATTTAAATCGCTTTACCCAAAAATATGTACTTAAAACATTTAAAAATAAAACTATTTAAATCACTTTACCCAAAATAATAGTTATGAAATTCTATAATAATTTTCCCAGTAAAACATAAACCACAAACTATATTTTAAAATAATTTTTTTATATAAAGTATAAATATTAGAAAATTTTCTTTTAAAAACATAATACTAATTTAACCTTTAAAATAATTACTACTAAAATTAATTCAAATAATATTTAATTTAAAATCGTAAATCAATTAAAAATAATAAATTTCTCTAAAACATTCTTTTTAAACAATTTTAAAACCTTAAACTTATACGTAAAAATCTCCTTTGAAAATGTACTTGGCGTTTAAGGGAAATACACTTTCCATTTCAATATAACCCATACAATCCTTTATAAATCCTGCTCGATTTATCCAAATTTAATTTATGTCTCAATCCCTTAAATTTCTTTCAACACTTTAAAAATCAAACTACTTTTTATTTTTAAAACACATTTCCTATCTCCTTCTAATCGCTTTCAAAAAAATATATACTTAAATTATTTATATTAAGGCTACTAAATTACCTGAACAAAATAATACTTAAGAAATCCTATAAAATTTTCTGAGTAAAACTTAAAGCAAAATTTCCTTTCAAAATAAAGTTATTATATCAAATATTTATGTTAAAATTCCCTTTTTAAAAATCATAATACTAATTTACCTTTAAAAATAATTAACTACCATAATCAACTTAATAAATATTTACTTTTCACTTAAAAATAAATAAAATAATAAATTTTCTAAAACATTCTAAAAAAACATTTTTAAACTTCTAGTTTATACTTTGAAATCTTTTCTTTAAAAATATGCTTAGTTTTTTAGGAAAAATATACTTTCCAACTTTTAAAAATTAAATCATCCTTTTTTATTTTTAAAATGAATTGCACATTTTCTTATAAATTCCACTGTAATCTATGCTTTTAAATTTACCCACTGATAAATATTCCACTTCATTTATAATCCCAGTTTACAAATTTCCATTTCTCATTTTCCATTAAATCGCAGTTTCCAAAACACTTAATAATTTCAAACCAATTTCCTGGTTTAGATTCCCTTTAAAATTTATTACTCGGTTTATCAAATTCCCTATAATTATTTACTAAATAATTTTCTTTTCATTTCCTTTAAAAAAACCAATTCATTCTATTCTGTATTTTAAAATATCAAATTTTATTCATTCAAACACTAGCACCAAATAAGTTAATTTCCAACTCAATCTATTACTGATATCACATAACATATCACAGATATGAAAAATAATTACAATATTTTAAGAAATCCAGCTGGATCCCTCTAACCTGCTTTCCTGCATCCACAGATGTTAGCACAACAAATAAAATACCAGATCCCACTTCGAGGGGGACATCACGGTATAAAGGGTCATCCACTATTATGCAGGACGCATAGGGTCTCATCCGCTATATAATGCGAGAATATCAATCACTGCAATATATATATATATATATATATATATATATATATATATATCAACTACTATATAATATCATATCCAGACTGATAATAATAATCTCATTCAATCAATCAACCAATAATTAAATTCTTAACTATTTAAATTAGCCAGTATTCCAGATGTGAGTGAGATTAACTCACCTTGTGTTTAAAACGCCGAGTGAATCAACCTCCTTCGATTTAATCTAAAATTTTTACGAGTTCCAAACACCTCCAGATCTGCTGCAGCACATAGAGCTCCTCGCTGTAGTTCCGACGCTTCCTGGTTCGTCAAATTCTGACTAAGCATGCAAGAGATATGTTATTTTATAGTTTCTAATACAATTTATAAAACAATTTTTTTTGGTTTTTTACCAAGATTAGACCATTTATCGAAAAAGAATCAAGGCCATTCAAAGTTGCTTCTTCCACAGTGCGTACAACCCTAGCCCATAGCTCGCTTCCTTCTCCTTCAACCCACGGCCACCATGATCGCCTCTAGCACGATCCAAAATCACCGAGATTCGCGCCCCACCTCGCTCCCCCTATGGCCCAAGCCTCATCGAACTCAGTGCCATCTCTCGCCTGGAATTTGCTTGAGAACGCGGCCCCTTCGTGGCCCGATTGTCGATGATCCACTCACCGATAAACGATCACCACCTGTAACGACCCGATATTTTCGACCATTCGCATCCGCACATGTCGGACTTGAATTGTTCAAAATACCGAATTGTAAAATAAATTTGGCAAAACTCCGAATATACAATAAATAAATCACAGATCACAGACATAGAAATATAATGCAACGGAAGTTAATAAATAGTAGTTCATGAAGCTATTATACATGTACATCAGAGTTAGACAAGATACAATAGAAATAACAAGATGATAATTAATTACAAAGATGAATACAACACTGGAATCAACTGGATAACTGGAATCAACTGAATACTGAAATTGAAATGGATAGCTCGGTCTTTAAGCAAAGCTCTAGCTTCGAAGGTGAGTCTCAAATGCTGCATCACTCAGTCTGACCCGAGCGAAAAGCAAAACACAAAACACTCGAGTCAGGACATATATACTTATACAATGTAAACCAACTCAAGTGAATTATAATATAGGTACAAGTAATTTAAAGGATGCTTGGGACCGCCCATCCTCCAAGGGTCCGTTAAACTATTATTTACTATATAGTAATATTTCGCTATTATAATAATGTCTATAATAAAATAAACTTACTTTAAAATAGTTTAAAGGCTTTACATTTTCCACCTTAACACATACATAGTGCCAGTAGTCTATACAGTACCGTAATACCTCCTGATCGAGAGTCTACCAGAGGATACCCCATAGGCATGACACAAATCAAACTCATACAAGCTCGCTAGTATAGGTAACACGGCACAACAAGGCAATGCCAGGGTAGATATATCAATTATGCATCTGGACCGGTGGTAGCGCGTAGCAGCTACTACCGCCACCTCGAACAACACACCCCAAATCAAAGGTGCGCAATAAACAATCACAAAGTAATAGAATGGCATACGAAAAAGTGCGTCCGATAAGAGGTGCTACCTCCTTAGCCCGAAAATCACTCCAGTTTTAGCCACCTTACGCCAACTCACGGGAGTTGGGTCCACGTATATACCTCAATAGAACGTCATCGTCATCCTACTTCATTCTAGAATCTCCACCGCGTACACGGTTGTCAAAGTGGTTTTCGATATCGACAGAGAGTGCCATATCTGATCCCGGTCTCTTTGCCAACCAATTGTTAATATAACCCAGGGATATTTATTTCAAAGTAGTAGATACTACCAAAACCAAAATATCATGTCCATTTCAAACCATATCATTTATTTTAAAATAGTATATACTTTCAAAACTAGATTATCATATCCCCTTCAAAACCATATCATTTATTTGAAAATAGTATATACTTTCAAAACTAAATTATCATATCCACTTCAAAACCATATCATTTATTTCAAAATAGTATATACTTTCCACTTTGCCATTTTATATAATCCAAATGTTTATATACTTACAATTCTTACCATAGTTATTTTATCATTTCTATTTTATTACACTAATTAATTCATTTGGATTTTGAATAAACCATGTTTTTAAGTAAAATAAACTTAATTATTGGAATTTCTTATTTAAAGTTGAAATTCCTTATGTTAAGTTAAAAGCATATTATTAACTTGCATTTCGTTATTATAGTAAAGAATATGTATTCGTTTAATCAATATGGCATTAACTAAAATTACATGTCAAATGTTCATTTTCAACTTACGTTTTATTATCACAATAAAGAGCATTTATTGTCTTAATCAATATCACATTAACTAAAATTACATGTCAAACGTACATTTTTAACTTACATTTTATTGTCACAATAAAGAGCAATTTTTGTCTTAATCAATATCACATCAATTATAATTACATGTCAAATGTACATTTTTTTAACTCACATTTTATTATTATTATAAACAACATTTATTGCCTTAATCAATATCACATTAATTACAATTTCATGTCAAATGTACATTTTTAATCTTATATTTTATTATCACAATAAAGAGCATTTATTATCTTAATCAATATCACATTAATTAGAATTTCAAGTCAAATGAACATTTTTTAACTTACATTTTATTATCACAATAAAGAGCATTTATTGTCTTAATCAATATCACATTAATTGCAATTTCACATCAAATGTACATTTTTTTAACTTGCATTTTATTATCACAATAAAGAGCATTTATTGTCTTAATCAATATCACATTAATTACAATTTCATGTCAAATGCACATGTTTGCACAAAAAATGGACAAACACCTCCGAGTCGTATTATTTAGTTGATTATATGTGATTTTCAATGATTTTAGATGAGTTTGTAAATATAAAAGAAGTAGGGGCTGAAATGTAAAAGACACGCAGATTTATAGTGGTTCGGCCGGAATATGCCTACGTCCACTTTATATGTTATTATCTTCTTTCTTTCGGATTACAAGTACAGTGCTTCGTATACAAGTATATGAAAGTAGTTTGAAAGTTCCTTCCTCGCTTGAGCTCTCAAACTTGTCTGCCATTGTTGTACCCCTGCCCCTCTATTTATAGAATGAGGTAGGGGGCAGGGGTCTTGGAAGTATATAGCTGCTGGTGGGCCCGGGCTGGAGCAATCTGGACTGGCCATCTTCTGGTTCGGCAAAGTTACATTCGGCTATGAGCTTGGACCGGTGGTAGTTGTGCATGTGGACCGGCAATGGAAAGGAGAGGGTTGGTTCGGTGCTTGCCAGGTCCGGTAGTAGGAGCGTGAGTATGTGGAACGGTGGCAGTGAGGTGGTCCGGTATTGGAGTTGTAGAGGTGGTTCGGTGGTGGGGGAGATCCGGTAGGTCATTTGGTCCGGTGGTGGCATGGGCTTTGGTCCGGTTGTGGTTGGACCGGATGGAGGGCCGACCGAATGGCTTTGGCTCGGTCATGGATTGGAGACGTCGAATGAACTCATGCCGAATGGACCTTCATGCTAGAGCGCCGAATGAGGTCATAGGCTTGTATAGCCGGATGGACGTGTACTCCGGATGAACCTCACTGCTGAATGAGCTTGTTCCTTCGAATCGCCGAATGGACATAGGAGCTGGTGGAATGGAGGTTGCAAACCCGGGTGAAACTGTGACTTCCCGGTCTCGAGATCTTCTGGGTGAGAATTCGCCCAACATTTGCCCCCCAAAGTGGGGCACGTGTTTGCACGTGTCGCGCTTTGTTTTCCCTGTGGTTGGAAGGCTAGTTGTATAATGCCAGGGATTGGACGTTCGTATTCCGTTGATGTCCTGCAAAGGAATTTACAGTTTTAGTGTGATTCCAAATAACGATCGTTCATGATCGAAATATTTGAGATGAAGTGAACTGTGCCGTTCGGGATGAGAGAGTGAGCCCCGAGGGGGCTTAGTATCATCGATGCCAGGTTTATGTCAGAGTGGGTCCCTGGATTGTTTGTCAAGACGGTTTATCGCCAGCTCAGAGCATGCCTAGGGATCGTTCGCGATCCCGTACATGTGTAAGTAGCTTAGCCATTTCGTAACTATTAGAATCAAATATCTGTTTCACCTATGAGTTTAAAAAGGCGTATCAAAGTGTAAATCCCCACGACGATAGGGTTAATAACCATTCAGAGCGTGCCTATGGACCATTCGTGGTCGCGTACACGTGTAAACGATTAATCCATGTTAGTGAGAGTTTCACGACTTATTCATCGCTACCATAATCCTTATTTTATTAGTTAGTTCTAGAGTTCGGTACTTATCTGAGTGAGGCGCCCGGCATGCCCTTAGTCCCTGGTTGTTGTTGGTAGAGAGAGAGTTCATTCGGTTTTGTGTTGGTCCGGTCGTGCACATCCGGCTTTTGGTTTCATTCGGCATTTTGTTGGTTCGGTATGTTTATTCTTATCCGGTAGACCGAACCAGTTGGTTCGGCGGCCCTGAGTTCGCCTATATATAGAGGCCGTACCCCCCTGGTTTTCCCTTACCGAACCAAAGAGAACCGAATCAATTCTTAGCCGAGCGAACCTTCTGCCGAACCAAGCTTATACCGAACCAGGTATGTATCCTTTTGCCGAATGGTTTGTTATTACCGGATGAACTCAATTGCCGAATGCACACGAAGGGTATTGTCGTACCGAACGAGACTTGGGCCTAAATGCCGAATGATATGTATGCCGGATGTGCTTTCAGTGCCGAATGGACTCATGACTCTAGTGCAGAATGAGACTTATGACTCTAGTGCCGAATGAGACTTATGACTCTAGTGCCGAATGAGACTTATGGCTCTAGTGCCGAATGAGACTTCATACTTGAACCTCGAGCGGAATCTTAGACTTTTTTACACGCTTGCCTTATATACTTGCTTGTTTGTGTTTCTATACTTCTTATTCTAATCTCAAGTCTTTCTTGTGCTGCAGAAAATGTCTCGCAAAGCGGAAACACGATCAGACAGAAAGAAGTCTAGAGGCACAGGAGAGCCTTCTTCTTCCTTGCCCCCAGTCCAACCAGGATCCGGGCAACACCGACCTATTCCGAGGTCTCTAGTGGACGGATATGGTCCACAGGAACTTTTGATCTCTCCCCCGGATTGCTTTCCTAGCTCCCTAAAGGAGGAGCAACTTGACGTCATATCCCGTTCCTTCGGGATAGATAGGGCCCTTATGCTGCTGCCGGGAGATGGAGTGATGCCATATAATCCTCCCGAGGGCTACTTCGCTTTTAGCAGATACCATTGTATGTGCGGTGCTATCCCCCTATCAACGCTTGGATAATTAGCTTCACCACATATTTGAAGGTGGCTCCCTTCCAGCTTCAGCCTAATTCTTATGCCATCCTGGTGAGCCTCTTTGTTATCTTCCAGAGGAGGTACGGGCGTCCTCCTTCTAACCGGGAAATTCGATACTTGTACAACCTGAGAGGCTATAAGAAGGGGTCTCCGTATATTAGTCTGGAAGCGGCCGTGCCCTTCAAACCAGTCCTGGACTTATATTCCAAGTTTACCATGTTCAAGAAAGAGTGGTTCTTCATCAAGGACGATGCTGTTTCTTTCCGCCTTTTCACTTCCGGCTGTAAGATGGATTTCATTTATATTTTCCATGTTTTGACTGTAGTGTTTTTTCTGACATGCTTCTATTTCTGGCTAGCGACAGGTGGTATTGCAGTTGTGGAGGATGATTCCTTGGTGCGAATGGCTGCTGAACTAAAGGCTATTCCGGCACGGGACCGGTCGGCCTCCTTCTTGATCAGGAATGCAACCCTCTTGGAGTATAATTTGATCTTACCGCACCAGTCCGTGGTTAAGCAAAGAGACACGGCTGAGGAGAAGGCTGCTAAAGCTAAGGAGGGGGATAAGGTAAAGAGCGGTAAGAGGGAGCCTTTCGCAGAGCGTCCCGTGGTCGGGGGGAAGAAACTGAAGAAGTCCGATGGCCCTTCTCCAAGTACTTGCCCGACTGTCCCGGAGGAGGAAGGTGTAGAAGAGGAGGAAGGAGGCGAAGTTGGAGAAGGGTCGGAGGGTGGAGGAGATGGCGACGGTCAAGGTGGTAGTGGTGTTGCTGCTCTAACCTCTGAACAAGACCTCGAACTGGATGAGGCTCTCCGTCGGGCCTTCGGGGAGTCGGAGGGAGAGTCGGAAACGGAGAAGGGAACGGAGAAGGCAAAGGAAACCGGCAAAGCTGTGGCTGGCACTGACCCATCCTCTAAGGGTTCCTCAGCTAGGGTGATTCCGGCGATGCAAGGTGAACTTTTGTCTTCTGCCGATTCTATTTTCGATAGGGACTTAGAAATTTTTTACGGTTCACTTCCGTCCTGGGGTGAGATCCAGGACTTATTGCAGTATCCCACTCCTCCGCCGGGTTTGTATAATAGATGTGTCTTCCCACTTTTCTTTCTTTTTAACTTAGCACATTTTTTGAACTGTGGATTATTGTATGTTCATAACACTTGTTCTTTATTCCAGGGGCAGGCCAGGCAGTTAAAACGTCGGATGTTCGACATCGCCTTGAACAATTTAAGTCGAGGAGAGCTTCCGCGAAACCTTCTACTGATCGCACTGGGGACGTAGTCAGTTACCGCCCTCTTCTTGGGGTCATCGAAGAGGGCATTCAGAAAAGGAAGCGGAGCCGTTCCTTATTTGAGTCGTCCCCTGGTTCGCAGCCTCCTACTCAGCCTCCTCGTGATACTACGGAGGAGAGCACGGAGCCCGGCCCCCCTCCTCCTCCTTCCAAGAGTCCTACTGTCATTCATATAAGGCGTCCCGATGTGCCTCGCCCCGTGCCTCGTGACCCTTTTGCCGGTCATCCTGATTTAGACCCAAGCTTTCGGGACATTTCATTCGATGAGACCACGGGCGAGCACCTCCTTCCCCGCAACCCCATGGTAAGAGTGCTGGACGAGGCCAAATCTTTAGATCTTGATTTACTTACTACACGGGTAGTCACCATGGGGGATGAGGCCAAGCCTAATATCGACCGGGTGGCCGCAGAGACCAAGAAGTTAATGGAGCATCATGCTAAGTTGGTCAAGGCCGGGGAAGAGATCGGAAGTGCTAACATTCGGTTGAGGTTAAAGGTTGCCGATCAGGCCAAGCAGCTCGCCGACCAAGCCATCTAGATTTCCCAGCATGAGGAAGCCTCCAAGCGGCTGAAAGAGACCATGGAGAAGGCCAGTAGGACGGAATTACGGAAGATGGAGGTCGCTTGCAGGGAACGGATTAACATAGCTATCGCAACGGTGGATGAGGTTCGAAATGCGGATCTCGAGCGGGTAGAGGAGTTGTCAGGGAGGCTCGAGGCTGCGGAGATGGCTCAGGCCGAGTTGAAGGAGGAGATGGAGGAGATGAGGAGGTCCCTCAAGTTGAAGGAGGAGGAAATGAGGAGGTCACTCCAGGCTGACTGCTTGAGATACCAATCAGAGAGGGACGTCGCCGTCGCCAAGTTGCAAGCTTCCGAGGCCCGGGTGAGGGAGTTTGAGGAAAACGAGGGGATGATGGATGAGATGCTGCAGGATAT
This sequence comes from Allium cepa, assembly GCA_030765085.1. NCBI lineage: Eukaryota > Viridiplantae > Streptophyta > Magnoliopsida > Asparagales > Amaryllidaceae > Allium > Allium cepa. The sequence continues at coordinate 946,454,682 of CM060938.1, read as the reverse complement.
GTACTTCCACACTTGGAAGGAGGGCGGCTTGTCTTGGATGGACGATTACCCTCGGGTCATGGCCAAGGTGTATCTCCAGGCTTTAGAGGAGGCCAGGGTGAACGCGGGTAAGGAAGGCGGAGAGGCTTTCAACTTGAATGCGGTTACTGCTCAGTTCTCAAAGGAGGAGCAAGCGGCGGTGAAAGAGGGGATGCGGCTGCTTGCTGCAGAGGAAGCGGGCGTGCAGTTGGATGATGAGGATAAAGCGGCGGATGCTGGTGAGTTATTCTTCTTCCCTTTCTTTTCTTCCCGTGTTTCCATAACTTGGTTGTTCGTTTAATGAATTCCTCTTCCAAATTGGACAGGCGGGACTTCTGATCCGCATGCTGGGGGCTCTGATCCTGCGGCTAAGTAGACTGGGGGAGTTGGTGATGGAGTGTGGATGCATCTGCCATCTTTTTGTTTCTTTTTTATCACTGTTTATGTTAGTCTTTGATATGCAACTGTAATAAAATTATTTGCAAAGAATAACTTCGTGTGATCTTATAATATAAGCTGATTTTGTCATGTTTAAATGTTGTTGCTATTTTTATGTGCCGTGTGAGAAGTATAATTATGTATATGCATGTGATTCTAGTTGTGTTTGATGTTAAGTTTTTGCTTGAAATATAATTTCACGTTTTGCAATGTCAGTGTATGAATAAGCTATAGTTACGCATTTATGTACAAGAGAAGAGAGTACCGCCCTTTATGTTTTATTCGCAGGCGGTAGCTTTGAGTGTCTTGTGTAACTGTTCACGGGTATAGCTGAGCGCCCTGCCACCCAGTACGCAGGCTTAGAGCCTCATGAGTGAATGCTTCCTATTCGGTTTCCTGTACTTTAGAGTTTGTTATACAGGATAGGGGAAAAATATTTAAATGGAATGGAAATATAGTAAAAGTAAAACTTCCAGTCACGGAAGGCCGTCGATGTGCTTAAGTTCGTGGCAAACGAGTTTTGTAGTCACTTTCCCTAGCTGTGGGTCTTGGAGACATTTGTCACCCATCTTACGCCTCTGCGGGGAGTTTTCTTTTTTACCACAGCCGCACTTAAGACACATCGGAGCCGAGATCGCGCACGGTAACTACCCGAACCATTATGGTCCGTAATCGTGGGTATTATTCGATTTACCGTGGCCGGCTAGCGTGGGTGCCGTTGGCCGTGAACTACCCCTGGCTGGCCACACCTTATGTTGGGGCTTAAAGTAGGTTCACAGTTGCCGGCGAGCCGAACGCCGTAATGAGCTGCCATCGGCTATAGTCGGCCTTTATGATGACTTATAATCGGCTCATTATAGTTGGCTTTGAGGGCAGGCGCGCAATGAGTTAACCCGCAGCAGAGGGATGCTGGAGCAAAAGTGTCTCATTGGCGAGTGCATAGAATCGTAGTGTACCTGTTAGGCCTAGTCCAGATGAGGCCGTGGTGCGTCTTGAGTGGAGATGCCATAGGATTTTGTTCAACAGAAAGGGATTAAACTTAACGAGCAGCCAAGACATAAAGGAACAAGTTAAAAAGAGACAAGATTTTTTTAAAGTGGTTCGGCACGGAAATGCCTACGTCCACCGATTCTCTTTGTTATTTCACTTCATATGGGCAGTACAAGTTAAGAAAAGTATCGACGGAGGTGTCGGATGTTCCATGCCCTCTGGAACACCTCTCCGTCCACTGTTGACAAAATGTAAGCTCCGTTGTGGAGATCTTTATGAATTACATATGGTCCGTCCCAGATGGGGTCCAGTGCCCCGGGGCGCGGAAAGATTCGCCTGAGGACAAGATCTCCTTCTTGTAAGCTGCGATGCTTGACTTTGGAATTGTATTGTGCTGCCACTTTTTGTTTGTGAGCTGCTGCTTTGAGTGCTGCATCGTTTCTCCTTTCCTCGATCAGATCCAAAGACATGAGGAGGAGTTCTTCGTTTTCTTCTGGGTTGTAGTGGATCCTACGGTGGGAAGGCACAATAGTCTCAACTGGGAGCATTGCCTCCGATCCATATGCCAAAGAGAAAGGAGTATGTCCCGTTGATGTTCTGAAAGATGTGCGGTATGCCCATAGTGCCGTAGGAAGTTCGTCCACCCAAGCGCCTTTTGACTTTTCAAGTTTCTTCTTGATTAGGGTTTTGAGAATTTTGTTGACAGCTTCAACTTGTCCGTTTGCCTGAGGGTAAGCTACTGATGAGAAGCTTTTATGAATTCCATGTTCTTGGCACCAGTCGGCAAATTCTTCGCTGTCAAACTGGAGTCCGTTGTCAGATACGATCTTGAGTGGGACTCCATACCTGCACAGAATGTTTTTGATCAAGAAGTTGATAACTTTTGCTGAAGATATTTTATTTAAAGGTTCCGCTTCCACCCATTTGGTGAAATAATCGACTGCCACTATAGCATATTTGGCTCCGCCTCGGCCCGTTGGCAGTTCGCCAATTAAGTCAATTCCCCATACAGCAAAGGGCCAAGGGCTAGTCATTTGAGTAATTTCGTTTGTGGGCAGTCGAGGAATCTTGGCGAACTTCTGACATCTGTCGCATTTCTTAACGAAGTCTAGGGCATCTTTGTTTAGTGTGGGCCAGTAATATCCATATCGGAGTATCTTTCTTGCCAAAGTCTGTCCTCCAGTGTGATCTCCGCATCCTCCCTGATGGATGTTTGTTAATATCTCCTTGGCTTCCCTTCCGGCGACGCATCTTAATAAGGGGCTAGAGAAGCCACGCCGATAGAGGATGCCTTCTTGTATTGTGTAGTGGGGAACTTTCCTCAAGATCTTCTTGGCTTCGTCATGCCTGTCGGGTAGTATGCCATCTTGCAAATATTTCCGGATAGGAGTCATCCAGGTTCCTTCTTCGATTGCAGTTATCAGATTCGCTTGTTCGAAACTCGGGGCTAGCTGCCTTGAGATTGCTAGTGCTTCGGAAATGGTGCTGTTCTTCATACTAGCTTGCTTTGCAAGTTCATCTGCCTCTTGGTTTTCTTCTCGAGGAATGTGTTTGATTAGATAATGGTCCAATCGATCGAGCAGCAGTCTGGTTTTCTTTAGGTATGCTGTGAGTCGTTCTCCTCGAGTCTGGAATTCTCCTAGCACCTGGTTTACGATAAGCTGAGAATCACTATGAATACATAAGGAATTGATTCCAATTTCTAGGGCCAGTTCCAATCCCGCTATTACTGCTTCATATTCAGCATCGTTGTTAGTGGCCGTGAACTCCAATCTTAATGCATAGTACTACTTTCTTTCCCTGGGGGTGATGATCACAATACCTGCCCCCGAGCCTTGTTCGTTTGATGCTCCGTCTACAAAGAGGTTCCACTTGATGTTTTTTGCTACTTCGGATTGTTCCTTGCCTTCGTTGGTAGTGAATTCGGCAATGAAATCAGCCATGGCTTGTCCTTTGATAGCGGTGCGGGGATGGTAGGTGATATCATACTGACTTAGTTCGATGCACCATTTGAGGAGTCGCCCAGAAGTGTCAGGACGATGGAGCACTTGTCTTAGTGGTTGATCGGTTAGAACCCTGATGGAGTGAGACTGGAAGTAGTGTCGCAGTTTTCGTGACGCGATCAATAAACAATATGCTAATTTCTCAAGTTTAGGATATCTGGCTTCTGCCCCTGTAAATCTCTTACTTACAAAGTAAACCGGGCGTTGTGTGCGGTCTTCTTCTCTTACCAAGGCGACGCTTAGAGCATGAGATGATACAGCGAGGTATAGGTATAACACTTCACCTTCATTTGGAGTTGAGAGTACTGGTGGTCTCTGAAGGTTTTCGATTAGGTTGAGGAAGGCTTTTAAGCATTCGTCGGTCCACTCGAACCTCCCTTTGTCTTTCTTGAGTGCTTCGAAGAAAGGGACACACTTGTCAGTTGCCTTGGAAATGAATCTGCTTAGGGCGGCCACCTTTCCGTTTAGGCTCTGCATTTCTTTTCGAGTGGAAGGTATCCTTATTTCTTTTAAAGCCCGGATTTGTTCAGGGTTTGCTTCGATTCCTCTGGCGTGGACGATGAATCCTAAGAATTTTCCCGATGATACTCCGAAGGAGCACTTCAGAGGATTCAGCTTCATTCCATACCGGCGAAGTACCTGAAACGTACCGTCCAGATGGCTTACATGGTCGTTGGCTTTCTTGGACTTTACCAACATGTCATCCACATATACCTCCATAGTTCGTCCTATCAATTCTGCGAACATTTTGTTGACGAGGCGTTGATAGGTAGCTCCAGCATTTTTGAGTCCAAAAGGCATGACTTTGTAACAATATAATCCGCGGTCGGTGATGAAGCTAGTGTGGTCCTGATCGGGGGCGTGCATGGGGATCTGGTTATATCCGGAGTATGCATCCATAAAAGATAGGAGTTCGTGCCCAGCTGTGCTGTCTACGAGTTGGTCAATTCGGGGAAGTGGGAAACAGTCTTTCGGGCAAGCGTCATTCAGATTGGAGAAGTCAATACATGTTCGCCACTTTCCATTGGCCTTTTTTACTAGCACTGGGTTAGCGATCCATTCTGGGTAGATGGCTTCCCGTATGAAGCCATTAGCAAGTAGATTTTTTACTTCCTCATCAAGGGCTGCTGATCGCTCTGCCCCCATGCTCCTCTTTTTCTGCTTTACTGGTACCTTGGTGGGATCGATGTTCAACATGTGGCATGCTATGTCTGGGGAGATTCCTGTCATATCGGCATGGGTCCACGCAAATACATCTAAGTTGTGGCGGAGAAAGTCAATGAGTTGATCCTTCAATTCCGTTTTCAGCTGAGATCCGATTTTTAATAGTCTACTTGAATCATGCTTATCTACCGACACGAATTCCATAGCCTCTACAGGCTCGGCGGTAGCCTCCTCCTCTTTATCCCTAGGGTCTAGTTCATTGAAGGGATCGCTTGTGTATCGAAGAGGAGGGGCTTTCTTTAGTTGCTATGCCTCCAAGCTTTTCATGCAGAGAGTAGTCTCTGCATCTTTTCCTTTATTCTTTCTGCGGTTATTGCGAAGTTCAGTTACGTAGCAGTCTCGGGCAGCATCTTGATCTCCTTCTACTTCTCCTACTCCGTTGTCTGTTGGAAATTTCATTTTCAGGCACCAGGGGGCTAATACAATCTGAAAGTCAGACAAGGCTGGTCTTCCCAAGAAAGCGTTGTAAGCCGAGTGGTTTTCTATTAGTACGAACGTTTGTTTTCGCACAACAGAGCGGGGATGACTTCCTATTTCGACGAAGAGGTCAAGTTGCCCGAGGGGCATTTTTGCATCTCCAGTGAAACCGTGCAGTGGTTTGTCACAGGGGGATACATCCTTCATTGATAACTTCATTTTGTCGAAAGCATGTTTGAACAGGATATTTACGGAGCTTCCCGTGTCTATTAGAATCCGAAAAACTTTAGCTGGACCAAACCAGGCAGAGATGACCATGGGATCCATATGTGGGTACTGTCTTCCTTCCAAATCATGCCTACTGAATACAATGTCATTGTTTTCTTTTCGTTTCGGGTGGCGTTCCTCCGTAATGGAGTTAACATATCCTTCGGCATTTCTAAGCGACTTGCCGTACCTTTCCATCTCTGCCCAACTTCTGTCGGCGATGTGTGGTCCTCCTGAGATGGTAAGGACCACTATCTTCTCTTGACTAGAGCCACTGGTGTTGTGATTGTTGGGATTCCCTCCGCCTACTTCTGGGAGGGGTTGCTTTGAGTTCTCATTGGCAGGAGTTGGAGTCCTGTTCTGACCTTTCACATAACGTTCCAGTCTTCTTCTTCTAATGTGTTCTTCGATCAAGTCCCGAAGATGGTGGCATTCATTGGTGTCATGTCCGTGGGATTCGTGGAAGCGACAGAACTTTCCGGACTTGAGTGCGTTATCTGATTCTTTCTTGTGCGGGGGGCGCTTGTATCCGAGTTCGCCCTGAGTGGCTAGGTAGATGTTTTCGATTGTTTCATTTAAAGGAGTGTAGGAGTCAAATCTTGGCCCTGGTCGATATTGGTGCTTCTCAACCTTTCTGCCCCCAGCATTGTCTCTAGATTCATTTCTTCGAGCGTCCTTAGCTGCAGTGGGAACCTTGTCCTGAACTATCTTGCCTTGTTGCCCTGACTGCCTCTCCGTAGCAGCGTCTTCAAGTCTCATATACTTTCCAGCTTCATGGAAGAAATCAGGCAAGGTAGCTGGTTTTTCCTTAGTTAATCTTCTGGCAAACTTGGTGTCTGGATGTACACCACTACAGAGGGCCATTAGAGTGAGTTTTTCATCGGCATCTTGAACTGCTGCCGCTGCGGCGTTGAACCGTGTTAGATATTGTTGCAGCGTCTCTCCGGATTTCTGTTTGACATTGGATAGAGAATAAGCATCCTTGGGTTGTTCCACATGGATGCGGAACTGGCTAATAAACCTTTCTTTTAACATCTCCTATGAGCTGATGGATCCTTGGGGTAGATGGCAGAACCAGGAGGTAGCTAGATCTGCTAGGAATAGCGGAAAGCATTTACATAATACTCCTTCTGTTGCTCCACTCATGAGCATATGCTGGGTGTATCTCTGCAGGTGTACGATGGGGTCGGAAGTTCCTTTGTAAGGTTCCATGGTTGGCATTTTCCATTCCCGGGGAGTGATGGAAGTTTCGATATTTCGGGTAAAGGGACTGGTGACCCTAGCGCCTATTCCCCGGTCCCTTTTCTCCCGTTGGACACATTCTCTGAATAATCGTGCCATTCGTTCGTCAGAACTTGGAGCGGACAAAAATGAGCTCGGTTCTTCCCTGCGGGATCTATCTCGTCCAGATGACCTGTAGGGATGGTACAGTCTATCACTTCTAGCATTATCCAGTGGTTGTCTTTGGCTGCTCGGATGCACGCTAGGACCAGCTACAGTTGCCCCCTGCCTTGATCTTCCCCTGTGGGGTTCTGTTTCGAGCACATCCATGGGGTCAACTTCGGGCTGGGTTCTAGCTCGGCTCCGTTCAGCGGGGTTTCTATGATTAGGTGGCATGACTGGCTCAGCTACATCCGACCCTCGCCTGGTGCCTCCCCCGCTGGGTTCGGTTCTAAGGGCTTCCTCGAGTCGGAATTCGGGCTGAGTCCGGGCGCGGCCCCTATCATTGTTGTTCCTGTTGATAGCTTCTTCGAAGAGGGAAGACCTTTGTTGCCTCCGAGATCCTCCGGATTGGGACTCACCCCATGATTCAGTGTTGTGGTTGGACTCTTCAGCATCCCTTAAGCGTGACATGAGTTGGTCCACCAAAGCTTCTTGTTGGGATGTGAAGCGGTTAGTTACTTCAGTCACAACCCTGTCCAGATCTGCCCTAGTGATTGGTTGTTCCGTTGCGGGACCAGTTGGATTTTCCTGATTTTCGTCTGGTACTGCTGTTGAAGTGGGCTGATCTGCGATTGCTGGATCTGGAAGGCTGCTGGTTGCGATGTTATTTCCTTTGTTAACATCCCTTCTCTGTTTGGAAGGCATGATTTCTAAGCAACGAGCGATGTTGTTAGGAAGAAGGTTGAGTGGGAGAAGATGAAGCTTGAGTTCTATTCTCAGTGAAAGCACCAAAAATGTTTGCACAAAAAATGGACAAACACCTCCGAGTCGTATTATTTAGTTGATTATATGTGATTTTCAATGATTTTAGATGAGTTTGTAAATATAAAAGAAGTAGGGGCTGAAATGTAAAAGACACGCAGATTTATAGTGGTTCGGCCGGAATATGCCTACGTCCACTTTATATGTTATTATCTTCTTTCTTTCGGATTACAAGTACAGTGCTTCGTATACAAGTATATGAAAGTAGTTTGAAAGTTCCTTCCTCGCTTGAGCTCTCAAACTTGTCTGCCACTGTTGTACCCCTGCCCCTCTATTTATAGAATGAGGTAGGGGGCAGGGGTCTTGGAAGTATATAGCTGCTGGTGGGCCCGGGCTGGAGCAATCTGGACTGGCCATCTTCTGGTTCGGCAAAGTTACATTCGGCTATGAGCTTGGACCGGTGGTAGTTGTGCATGTGGACCGGCAATGGAAAGGAGAGGGTTGGTTCGGTGCTTGCCAGGTCCGGTAGTAGGAGCGTGAGTATGTGGAACGGTGGCAGTGAGGTGGTCCGGTATTGGAGTTGTAGAGGTGGTTCGGTAGTGGGGGAGATCCGGTAGGTCATTTGGTCCGGTGGTGGCATGGGCTTTGGTCCGGTTGTGGTTGGACCGGATGGAGGGCCGACCGAATGGCTTTGGCTCGGTCATGGATTGGAGACGTCGAATGAACTCATGCCGAATGGACCTTCATGCTAGAGCGCCGAATGAGGTCATAGGCTTGTATAGCCGGATGGACGTGTACTCCGGATGGACCTCACTGCTGAATGAGCTTGTTCCTTCGAATCGCCGAATGGACATAGGAGCTGGTGGAATGGAGGTTGCAAACCCGGGTGAAACTGTGACTTCCCGGTCTCGAGATCTTCTGGGTGAGAATTCGCCCAACAGCACATTTTTTAACTTACATTTTATTATCACAATAAAGAGCATTTATTATCTTAATCAATATCACATTAATTACAATTCAAGTCAAATGTACATTTTTAACATACATTTTATTATCACAATAAAGAGCATTTATTATCTTAATCAATATCACATTAATTACAATTTCATGTCAAATGTACATTTTGTTTAACTTACATTTTATTATCACATTAAAGAGCATTTATTGTCTTAATCGATATCACATTAATTAGAATTACATGTTTACCATATAAATCATAAGTATTCATTTTCCAAAACGTATCCATTTCACAAATAAAATATTTTATCATAGTTAATATAATAATCAATTTTATTTATAAATTTATTTATTTATACTTCAAATAACTATGATTCCAAGTTAAATATTTATTACAAAAGTCCAATTAAACTGTATTTCATTGTATCCAAATACATCATTTATTATGTAAACCAAATCCATTTCATAAAATAACCTTTATTAAAGTTACTAGAGTAAATTTACGATTCCATACTAAATCAAATTTAATTATTAAGATATTTATCATAAATAAATCTTTAAATTTCTTAAAACAATAATAGACTTATAAAATTTTAGCTTATAGGAAGACCAAATGCACCTTTACCATTTAAAGCATTAAATCAAATTAAGTTAAAATCTCGTATATTCATAATTCTAAAATACTTAAAAAATTTCAGGAAATATTCAAAACACTTAATGAATCTTTAGGAAAATATTATTTAAACATATAACCATGGGCATATATAATATTTTCTAACCTAGGTCAAGTGATATGGATGTGTATCATTTCAATCCATAATGTAAATGAAAAATCCAGGTTCTATCATTTCAATCCCATAATCCCAAGTAAATGAATTATAATAAAAGTCACTCGAGCCTATCATTTCATCCCATGGTGATAAGGGAACTTGCAGTGTGAGATACAAAAATAAAATGAATAGTTAAATATAACATCACATATTAGATGATGCAATAATTTTATAAACTAGATTTAACATCATAAAATCACATCACAGGCATATATGAATAATATATCAATTTATAAAGATTCATTTATCATCATTTCACAATAATATAAGCATGTATTGTCTAGAGTGAATACTCACCTTTTTAAAGCTGAAGGCAATAATTCAAACACAAAGATCAAACTTTAGAAAGCACAAAAGACACGACAAAGCACAATTCAACTTGAGTGATAGGAGATCCAAGATTTCAACTTATGTACACAAACAAATACAACATACGTATGTATATTTAGTACAAAGATTAGATGAATTAAACAATGAAAATAATTGATATAGGATTACATAACCTTGCTCTTTCCTATGCAAGTGGTGATGAGGTTGCCAAGGAGGTAGAGACCGAGCCTATTGATGAAGGAAACAAAGAAAGAAAAATTAAAAAAAGAATAAAAGAAAGAAGAGGAAGAAGAAGCCATGGATATTTAGATCTATAAATTTTTTCTTCACGCAAATGAAAAATGAGAGAAAAGTGAGAAGTTTTGTACGGCTTGGAAATATAACATACAACTAAGAAAGGAAAATAAAAAGAAACGACTAAGGAGAAATAAAGAGGCTAAGTAAATAAAGGCAAGAGTTTGAATGGTTTGGAAAATAAAAAGACAACAAACAACTTGATGTATTTATTTTTATTTGTTAGGAAATGAGAAAAGGTGAGAAATGTTTTGTGGGTGAATGATGATGTGTAATGCACGGCTATAAGGAGTTTGGATGGCAAGAAATAAAAAGGCTAGTGAAATAAATGAGATTTATTTCCCATTTAATAAAAGAAAAGTATGAACGAAAATCTTTTAATCAGAGGAAGAGATATATTTGGGAAGATTTTTTTTGGCGTGATTTGGAGAAGTAAGACACGACTAAAAATAGTAAAAGGCTATGGTAGGAAATTAAATAGATAGGCACATAAAAAGCCATGAAATAAAGCCAAAGAAACTTATGCCAAAATAAAACAACGTAAGTACAACTATTTGATTCGTTTCCCAACTATTACATACAAAATATACAAATGAACATCCAAATAAATAAATTATAGTGTATACACACAAATAGAAAATAACATAAGTTATGAACAACTATGGTAGGAAATAAATAGATAGGCAAATAAAGAGGTAAGAAATAACGAAAATGTAACGTATGCCAAATTAAAGCAAAGTAACATACGTCAATTTGATTTGTTTCCTTGCCATTAATTAAAAGGTATATACAAAGAAACATTCAATAAAAAAAAAAAAAAAAAGATACGCCTTTAAGACAATATAACGTATATCCATTTTTTTCCAAGCCATAAATAAAAGATATAAACACATAACAATTCAAATAATAAAATGAATGTTATAAAGGAAAATATAGAAATATAAAATATAGATGAATATATATGAAAAATATAAATATATAAATATACAGAAATTATTTATTTTATTATATTTGGAAAGGAAATTACAAACAAAAATCCAAATTTTATTGGAAAATTTTCAAAAAATTCAAAATTTGGATAATTAAACACCAAAGTTATAAATAAAATGAATTAAAATATTTAATAAAAATTTTGGGTTGTTACAGTCTCCCCCACTCAAAACTTTTCGTCCCCGAAAAGAAAAAAGAAAGGAAAAGAAAGAATTAAGAAATCAATATATCTTATTCAAAATACTAACTTTATAAACAAATAAATTTACAGAATTAATTAATTTGAATAAAATATACCGATTTATTTATAAATTTCTTTAACACCATGTTTACTATAAGTTATTCAATTAACCGTTTATTCTATTTACCTCAATTAATCCTTTTTATAACTAAAATTTAAATGTATAACATTAATTATAAACACTCAAATTTAGTTCATAATGAAACGACCCGCAAATCCGTACCCCTTGAGTCAACACTATACTACAACAATCAACTCAAGCTGCACAGAAATACGAACCATTTGGGTTTAAGAAGAAGAGGTAGAAGAAGAGAAAACAAAATCAACATCAGAATCTAACCATCGCAGCGGAATAAAATATAATAAATAGTAAATAATCTTTACTCAAATTCAATATATCTGTTTACATATATTACATCATCAGAGTACATCAATCACGGCTCACATCAATAACATACAAAGGATACACAACCAGTCAACACAGCGGAATATGTGTGTGTGTGTGTGTGTGTGTGTATATATATATATATATAACAAGTTCGGATATACGTATCGTCATCCAGCTCGTCTCCTGAGCTCCACAGCATCATATCCTGTATCCTATAATACTCGGTCTGACCCGAGCATTACAGTTAAACAACACCCGAGTCAGTCTGGATTACCAGCGTGAGAAAATCACACCCAATTGATTATTAAATTTTCAAAAATCCTTTGAAAACAAAAGCATCTCGTAAGACCACGCCACAAATAAACATGTCGGGTTTTTACCTTACGATAGCTAAAACAATTTTTATAGAAATCCTTTGATATTATAGTAGGGTCTACATACAAATACTTATAAAATAGCCGAAATTGTTACATTATTAAATTCCAGCTACTAGCCACAAAGTGGGTAATACAAACAAAACTCGTACAAGGCTCGTAGGGAGAATCGATTTCCAACCAATGACTAGGCACTGGGGTACCACCTGTCACAGTACAGGGCCTAGATCACCGTACCAAGGAGTACGCCCACTCCCCTGCAACACAAGGTCGGGACTACCCCTTACTGGATAATCCTGAGTGAGATCACCCCGCGGTTGGGATCATCAACCGCCCACTAAGCCGAAATAAAAAGGGACATCTAGACTGGAATGACCTCACCCTCTTGGGTGCTACCCACCTAGCCTTGCTGCATAACCCCTGATTTTCAGTCATTCCCATTTGATGAGGCTTGAGGCTAAGCGTTACCTTTATAGAACATATTCCTTAGAATGCCCATTATCCACCTAACGATGTTTCGCAAGCATTCATCCATACAAGTCCGACCCGGGTTCGAACGGAACCGAAGGCACTATTCCTACTGCATCCATTTTGGAAATATCCTCAGGATTAGTAGCGATTAGCCCTTGCACTTCACTACTCCATCTTCGAATCCAAAATCGTTTTTATGAAACGTACAAACCAGATCGAAGTGGTTTCGAGAAATAAATCTCGATCCCGGACTCTTCGAAACGATCAACGCAGTTGGCCAATATTGATAGTCGGTTATTTAACTATCAATTAATATTCACAACATCCATCACACAATAAATAATTTTCCAAATTATTTATTAACCTCAAAATATCTTCCCAAGATATATTTTCTACTTTCAACCCTTTGAAAACAGTTTCCAAACCATTTTTCTTTTCAGAATAAACTTCCCAAATATTTTCTATCTCCTCTGAAATTACCAAGCACAAAAATAGATTTTTAAAATAATTTAAAACACTTTACTTTGAATATAAACTTTTAAAACACTTAGGATAAAACTACTTAAATAATTTGTTAAAAATACATACTATAAGAATTTGAGAAAATAAGGTCACTTTATAAAATATAAAACCAGGTTTTCACTTTTTAAACAAATACTAAGTCACTTTTAAATAATTAATGCCATAATATATTAAAAGGACATACTTTCTTTACAAATTAAATATTAGAAATAATAAACTTTACAAAACGAGATTTCTTTAAAAACAACTTTAAAACTTTAAATTTACATTTACAAATTTACTTTTAAAAACGTGTACTTGGCCATCCAGAGAAAATTCCAACTTCAAGCACTTAAATCAATTTCCCAAATTGATTTCCAATTTATTCTATTTGAAATAAATTTCTTCACTTACTTGGTTCATTTCAAAATTCATTAATTATGGACTTATTATTATTGTTATTATTTTAAGTGAAACCTATCAATTTCAGGCTTTCCCAAATCCTTCTTTATTCCTTTCCATAATTTAGATCTTAAAATATTAAATAAATATTTTCGTTCCATTAAATCATATCACTGAAGTTTCAACTTCATTAATCTTCTGTTTATTCAAAAATTCATTTCCATATACAGAATTTTATTAATTAGTATTTTGAAACTACTAATATTCTTAAGAGTTCACTTCTTTATTTCTTTTCAAAATCCAATCCTATATATTTGGATAAAACAGAGTACCAAAATATTCAAGCAGATGATAACCTTTAATATTCTAATATAATCCATCACAGAATATCAATCAATCACAGCAGTGGATATTAAATAATTTAAATACATGTTGAGGGATCCGGTTGGATCCCTCCAACCTGTTTTCCCTGCATCCACAGATGTTAGCACAATAATATACCAATTTCAAAATATATCATACTATATCACATCAATCAATTCAACCATTCGAACAATTATTTAAATTTAATCATTTAAATTTAAATTTAAATTCACTAAGTGAGATTAACTCACCTTTGATTACTGATTGCAATCCGATTCAATCCAGTTTGTTCCCATGATTTTATACCTTGTATAAACAATTTACAGTTTATTAACATTTGACCTGATTGAATAATCAATTAATATTTATTTATTTTTATTTATTTATTATTATTATTCTTATTATTTTGAAATTTTAAATTAAAGATTTGTTTTGAACTTGTTAAATTAAAAACAACTGTTTAAATTTAAATGTCAAAGGGGTTTATATTTTTATTATTTTTAGACTGTAGGTATATTAAATAACCAACTAAATGTTGCTCTACTGAAATTATCGTTCTTTATCTGCCTACTATTTATTTCCTAGCCTACGTAGATTAGAAATCTATTTTATACAAATTCTATTTCTAGTTTACTAAAAACCCGTAAGTTTCCAAATATATACATGTATATGCCTTACTAGGAAAATCAAATACAGGTTGTATGAAATTTCAAGATTTAAAACTAAATAAAATTATCTCACCGAACAACCCGAAGAAACTTCTACCTCCAATTAGCGATACTCCTCACTGCTACCAGGCGACCCTAAGACACGCGACCGCCTGAACAACATAACCTCTCTTCGCCATCCCAAAAGCTACTCATCCACGGCGATACAAAATCGCGCAACCACCTCCCCTACGCGATGCCCTTCAGCTCAGTGCCGCCGCCGTCGCCCTGCCACGAACGTCAAACCCTACCCCCAAATCGATTTCGGCCGAGCTCCCTATTTTCGCATGCTCCGCCTCAAACTCGAGCGCACTAGGATCGGCTCACGTTTTGGTTACATTCGATTCTCCCTTTTTTTTCCGCCCCAGCTTGTTCACAAGATTTCTGATGTGAACGAACGTCAACCGATGAAGGTTGTTTACATAAGAATATACATATAAATTTTAATTGAATTTTCGATGTAAATTTTCCATGCATTTATATATCGTATGCTTACACAACAACTCCAATCAATACGAAATTTGAAATCCGATAATAATTCAATATTACGGACCCAATGGAACTGGTTTCGTCAAATTCCGAGACTGTGCCTCGGAAGGCTATTTTAAAATTCAATTTAAACCATTAAATTTCAAAACTGACCAATTCAGTGTTAGATTCCATTGTAACATTTCTATTATATTCAATGTTGTCAATATAAATTTTATAAGCTTTCAAATTATATTTTAACAGGCCTAAAACCCTAAATTCAGTATTTTATCCAACTTCAAATTATTTAATTCAACAATTTAATTGCCAAATAAATTTTTATATTCATATTTAAGTTAAAACTACTTTATCGAATATTTAAAATTAATTAAATATCCTGATTTTAAATGCTTGAAAATTATGGGTCGTCACATTCCTCCCCCCTTAAAAGAATTTCGTCCCCGAAATTACTAGTTAGGAAGAGTGGTCCAAAACCCATTTACATTTCCCAAAACCAAACAATTTCTAACAATACAACATCTTACCAACTACCTATTTATAACAGACTCGTTATCATTCTTATTAACTTTCCAAACCGTTCCCTAATTTGCATACAATCCTATTTGCCCAACCATTCAAGTTTTAATCATAAAACTATTTTTGAATTATCAAAATTTTCTCAAAATTTTTCTAACTCCCTAAATTCCCAAAAAATTTCGCCAGCGTCTCCTTTGCGCGGCTGACTCGGTACAACTACAAAATGACTCTACGGCCTCCCAAATCCAAAAAGAAAACAAAAAGCCAAGTGGCTCAATCCAAAATCCCAATCCAATTTCACAAAAATTTAAACACATACCTTTTTGGTCGGGCAGCTCAATTTTATTCTTTATGAAGTTAATACCAATTCACTTTCCTTTATATTACCTACAAATCCTGTTTAGCACTAATATCCCATCACAATATTCCCAAAACAGTTCATCGACTTTTTCACAAAATGCCAATATCTATTCATTCCAATATTATTTGCAGTATCAATTCCCAATCAAGAATTCATCATTCCCTTCTTAAGTTAGTATAAGCATTATATATGTTTCTTAAATTTATTTTCATCTTACCACTTTTGTTTATATCCATTCCTATTCAAATTAATTCTTTCATTTCCATACGAATTCAATTTATCTTAAACTCTAAATTTTTAAACTTTATTTTCCATTAATAAATAATTCTTATCATTACTTTAAGTTGGTTTCCTTTACTAATTTTGTTTAGTTTCCAATTTGAATTCGTTAGTCGTTAACACAATTTTTCAATATTCTCGAAAAATTTCTAACTCCCAAAATTTCTGAAATTTTTTGGCAGAGTCCCCTTTGTACGGAGGAGCTTTTTTAATTTGACAAAAGAGATAAATATATATACATCGACCCACACGGTCGGAAAAATCAAAAACAGTTCATATTTGTTATTTTTATTGCGTAGGCGTACCTTATTTAGCATTTTTAAGCAAGCAGCTTATAAATTTAGCAATTAGCGCAACCAAATCCAGCCACACGGCTCCCAGATACCTGTACTTACTCAATTTAAACATGTAAGTGCCAAACATATGCTGTTTAACAGCATATCACTTATTTGCAATAGTTAAAACATATGAATTCTAAAAGAAATTCACACCAAACATTTTTCCGTAAGCAATTCATAGACTTTTCATGCTAATTCAACTGTTTCAATTAATTCATAAACCATTTTCATTCCATTCGAAGGGTTTTCAATCCATTCATATACAGTCTCATCAATTTGAATGGTTAAAAACTCAATCGCTTACATTTAATTTATTCTTAAGCAAACTGAACTCATATTTAATTTAATTGCTTTCAAAATCAATTTATTTTACTCCTATCCATCCATAGAATTTTAATAACCTCCATTTATATTCAATAACACTTTATTCTTTACAATTTGTAAAGATCTATGTGAATAAATCAGTACTTATGTTTTATAACCAATTTAAATTGATTTCAACTCAATTTATACTTAATTCTATTCCATTTCGAATTTTTTCACAATCCGTAGATTCTCATTTCCATTGCATTTCATATTTGAATCCATTCACTTGCATTCATTCCATATTTGTTTATTCCAAACTACTTTATTTAGCTCGAAAACAGTCCAAGCTATCCCATTCAACAATTATTTCTCAACTCATTAAACCATACTTTATTTTGAATTAGGATTTTATTCGACACTTACTTAAGTCAATAACTTAAGTTCATTTCCATTTCTTTTTATAATAAGTTCTACTTCCATCTTTCATTTAATTCTTATTTATTCTATCCATCTACTTATTCAACATAATTAGTTTATCCACACAATCCATTTTGAAATTTCATTTTCTTAAATATTATTTTCAACCCACCAATTTCTATTTCAATCCAAATTTATTTTTACTTGATTCAAATTCAATCCAATATCATTAGACTTGGTTTTAAGTTGAATTCAATTCAACTCTTCCCCTTGTATTCAACTTAAGTCAATTTATTTTGATTTATTCAGATTTTATACTTAAGCTCAGTTTCATTTCACGAATAAATATTTTTCTCTTCCATTCAACTTAATTCTATCCCAGTTAAATCTCATTCTAAAATTTACAATTTCATTTGATGGGTTATTATAAAATTTAGCTTTCAGATTCAACTCATCCAATTGATTACAATGCTATTTCCAACTTATTTCTACTTATTTGGATTTTATTTGCAATTCAAACCATTATTATTTTAATCCACTTTCATTTTCCTTTATTCGACGCATTCCCAACTATATTTAATTTGTTCACACTTCAAGTCAATTTTTTGTTTATAACTCAAGTTCTGATTCCTCCATTCACCTTTAATTTATAACTTGAGTTTTATTTACAAACTTCATCATAAACTCACAATTCAATTTCATTAAATAATTTATTATGTAATTAGTTCTTCCCCTGGTTAAAATTCAACACTAGATTTTTAATTCCAAATATCACTTATTTGATTTTCTTAGTTCAATTTAGTTTATAATTCAAGTTTTGATTTTTATTTTATTCTCCAATTCATCAATAATATTTATTTTGGAGTTTTGTATCTCACTTTTCAAATTTAATAAGTCACAACTTATTATTTACACAATTCCATTCCTCATAGGCTTGAATATATTATTCTTTTATTTTTAACTCAAGCCTTATTCTTATTTATAACCCAAGCATATTTTTATTCCTATGGATTTTTAATTTCTTTACAAGTTATTCTAATTTATTTACTTCAATCCAATCCTTACCCAATTTTAATTTCCATTTACCCAAGTAAGAATTTAATTCCATTCAATAATTCAATTGAATTCTTATTCCAACTCAATTTTATTTTAACCCAGTTTTATTTAACTTAATTCGATTTTAACTTAATTCGAATACAACTGGATATTATTTCCTTCCTGATTTAAAAATCATCTCAATCTATAAATTTACAATTATCTCATCATGATTTTTAAACACCCGGCTTTGGTTCCAAATCATTTTGAAATCTCCAACATCTCAAAATCACATTTCTCAAAAATTAAACCAATCCTGGTTTTATTCCCAACACATTTCCTTTGTAAATTTCAAAACAACTAGCTTTTCTGAACAAATCAATTTGGTAGTAATTCATCACTTAGAAACTCGAAAATGAACATCGATGATGCTGCAGTCATCACCGAAGTTATTTTCCAGTGACTGAAGTGAATTCAATGCTAAATCTCTTCTCAAAATTTATTTAAAACAATTTCCTTTCAGAAATACCCTAAAAACAACAATGCTACTATTTATTTTCAAAATACTTTCAAAATCTCCGGGTTTAAAGTTTCACATTCTGCATTTGTATAGTTTATGCTTATACAAATTCCCATTTAATTATATTTCCATTTATAATTTACGTTTATAATCCATATTTATGAATTTCATTTTATAATGAATTTATTTACTTAAACCTTTTTGGTTGTATTTTCAATTTCAAGTCAAATTTTCACTCAACAATGATAATAATTCAATACTATTCTTCCTAACATCCAAACAACCATATATTAGATAAATAGTTTAAGAAAAACTTTTTCTTATATCAAAATATACTTTTGTGCAAAATTATTTCATTCACCCACATTTAAAAACAATACCGTGTCAATTGTTCTATTCAAGTGTTTCGAAACCCCTTCAATACAGTTGCGCAGACTGTGTCGACGAAGGTTCACATGCCGCTCAATAAATCAATCAACGCAATATTAAAACAATTTATATTCACTAACAAATACGCGCTCATATCTATTAATACGCTCAAACTCATTATAGAGTACCATAGACTCCATTTTAAATGAGTAATTCCCACCAGAGCCAAGGTTATCTCCATTCCAAGCTCTGATACCAAGTGAAACGACCCGTAAATCCGTACCCCTTGAGTCAACACTATATTACAACAATCAACTCAAGTTGCACAGAAATACGAACCATTTGGGTTTAAGAAGAAGAGGTAGAAGAAGAGAAAACAAAATCAACATCAGAATCTAACCATCGCAGCGGAATAAAATATAATAAATAGTAAATAATCTTTACTCAAATCAAATATATCTGTTTACATATATTACATCATCAGAGTACATCAATCACAGCTCACATCAATAACATACAAAGGATATACAGCCAGTCAACACAGCGGAATATATATATATAAAACAAGTTCGGATATACGTATCGTCATCCAGCTCGTCTCCTGAGCTCCACAGCATCATATCCTGTATCCTATAATACTTGATTTGACCCGAGCATTACAGTAAATAACACCCGAGTCAGTCTGGATTACCAGCGTGAGAAAATCACACCCAATTGATTATTAAAGTTTCAAAAATCCTTTGAAAACAAAAGCATCTCGTAAGACCACGCCACAAATAAACATGTCGGGTTTTTACCTTACGATAGCTAAAACAATTTTTATAGAAATCCTCTGATATTATAGTAGGGTCTATATACAAATACTTATAAAATAGCCGAAATTGTTACATTATTAAATTCCAGCTACTAGCCACAAAGTGGGTAATACAAACAAAACTCGTACAAGGCTCCTAGGGAGAATGGATTTCCAACCAATGACTAGGCACTGGGGTACCACCTGTCACAGTACGGGGCCTAGATCACCGTACCGAGGAGTACGCCCGCTCCCCTGCAACACAAGGCCGGGACTACCCCTTACTGGATAATCCCGAGTGAGATCACCCCGCGGTTGGGATCAGCAACCGCCCACTAAGCCGAAATAAAAGGGATATCTAGACTGGAATGACCTCACCCTGCTTGGGTGCTACCCACCTAGCCTTGCTGCATAACCCCTGATTTTCAGTCATTCCCATTTGATGAGGCTTGAGGCTAAGCGTTACCTTTATAGAACATATTCCTTAGAATGCCCAACGTCCACCTGACGATGTTTCGCAAGCATTCATCCATACAAGTCCGTCCCGGGTTCGAACGGAACCGAAGGCACTATTCCTACTGCATCCATTTTGGAAATATCCTCAGGATTAGTAGCGATTAGCCCTTGCACTTCACTACTCCATCTTCGAATCCAAAATCATTTTCAAGAAACGTACAAACCGGATCGAAGTTGTTTTCGGGAAATAAATCTCGATCCCGGACTCTTCGAAACGATCAACGCAGTTGGCCAATATTGATAGTCGGTTATTTAACTATCAATTAATATTCACAACATCCATCACACAATAAATCATTTTCCAAATTATTTATTAACCTCAAAATATCTTCCCAAGATATATTTTCTATTTTCAACCCTTTGAAAACAGTTCCAAACCATTTTTCTTTTCAGAATAAACTTCCCAAATATTTTCTATCTCCTCTAAAATTACCAAGCACAAAAATAGATTTTTAAAATAATTTAAAACACTTTACTTTAAAATATAAACTTTTAAAACACTTAGGATAAAACTACTTAAATAATTTCTTAAAAATACATAATATAAGAATTTGAGAAAATAAGGTCACTTTATAAAATATAAAACCAGGTTTTCACTTTTTAAAGAAATACTAAGTCACTTTTAAATAATTAATGCCATAATATATTAAAAGGACATACTTCCTTTACAAATTAAATATTAGAAATAATAAATTTTACCAATGAGATTTCTTTAAAAACAACTTTAAAACATTAAATTTACATTTACAAATTTACTTTAAAAACGTGTACTTGGTCATCCAGAGAAAATTCCAACTTCGAGCACTTAAATCAATTTCCCAAATTGATTTCCAATTTATTCTATTTGAAATAAATTTCTTTACTTACTTGGTTCATTTCAAAATTCATTAATTATGGACTTACTATTATTGTTATTATTTTAAGTGAAACCTATCAATTTCAGGCTTTCCCAAATCCTTCTTTATTCCTTTCCATAATTTAGATCTTAAAATATTAAATAAATATTTTTGTTCCATTAAATCATATCACTGAAGTTTCAACTTCATTAATCTTCTGTTTATTCAAAAATTCATTTCCATATACAGAATTTTATTAATTAGTATTTTGAAACTACTAATATTCTTAAGAGTTCACTTCTTTATTTCTTTTCAAAATCCAATCCTATATATTTGGATAAAACAGAGTACCAAAATATTCAAGCAGATGATAACCTTTAATATTCTAATATAATCCATCACAGAATATCAATCAATCACAGCAGTGGATATTAAATAATTTAAATACATGTTGAGGGATCCAGTTGGATCCCTCCAACCTGTTTTCCCTACATCCACAGATGTTAGCACAATAATATAACAATTTCAAAATATATCATACTATATCACATCAATCAATTCAACCATTCGAACAATTATTTAAATTTAATCATTTAAATTTAAATTTAAATTCACTGAGTGAGATTAACTCACCTTTGATTACTGATTGCAATCTGATTCAATCCAGCTTATTCCCATGATTTTATACCTTGTATAAACAATTTACAGTTTATTAACATTTGACCAGATTGAATAATCAATTACTATTTATTTATTTTTATTTATTTATTATTATTATTCTTATTATTTTGAAATTTTAAATTAAAGATTTGTTTTGAACTTGTTAAATTAAAAACAACTGTTTAAATCTAAATGTCAAAGGGGTTTATATTTTCATTATTTTTAGACTGTAGGTATATTAAATAACCAAACTAAATGTTGCTCTACTGAAATTATCGTTCTTTACCTGCCTACTATTTATTTCCTAGCCTACGTAGATTAGAAATCTATTTTATACAAATTCTATTTCCAGTTTACTAAAAACCCGTAAGTTTCCAAATATATACATGTATATGCCTTACTAGGAAAATCAAATACAGGTTATATGAAATTTCAAGATTTAAAACTAAATATAATTATCTCACCGAACAACCAGAAGAAACTTCTACCTCCAATTCGCGATACTCCTCACTGCTACCAGGCGACCCTAAGACACGCGACCGCCTGAACAACATAACCTCGCTTCGCCATCCCAAAAGCTGCTCATCCACGGCGATACAAAATCGCGCGACCACCTCCCCTACGCGATGCCCTTCAGCGCAGTGCCGCCGCCGTCGCCCTACCACGAACGTCAAACCCTACCCCCAAATCGATTTCGGCCAAGCTCCCTATTTTCGCGTGCTCCGCCTCAAACTCGAGCGCACTAGGATCGGCTCATGTTTTGGTTACATTCGAATCTCCCTTTTTTTTCCGCCCCAGCTTGTTTACAAGATTTCTTATGCGAAACAATTGGAAAGGCTCGCCCTTTTTTTCTAAAAAGTTAAGAAACAATGACCTTCGGCCATTATTATTGTTTATACTCAAATGAAAATGAAGGCTACGGCCCTATTTTTTTCTATAAAACCGAACGCGAGGATTCTCGAAGAAGCCTGACTTTAAAATGAAAGCGTTAGCTTCTAAAGGAAGACAGGGTACGTGATGTGAACGAACGTCAACCGATGAAGGTTGTCTACATAAGAATATACATATAAATTTTAATTGAATTTTCGATGTAAATTTTCCATGCATTTATATATCGTACGCTTACACAACAACTCCAATCAATACGAAATTTGAAATCCGATAATAATTCAATATTACAGACCCAATGGAACTGGTTTCGTCAAATTCCGAGACTGTGCCTCGAAAGGCTATTTTAAAATTCAATTTAAACGATTAAATTTCAAAACTGACCAATTCAGTGTTAGATTCCATTGTAACATTTCTTTTTTATTCAATGTTGTCAATATAAATTTTATAAGCTTTCAAATTATATTTTAACAGGCCTAAAACCCCAAATTCAGTATTTTATCCAACTTCAAATTATTTAATTCAACAATTTAATTGCCAAATAAATTGTGATATTCATATTTAAGTTAAAATTACTTTATGGAATATTTAAAATTAATTAAATATCCTGATTTTAAATGCTTTAAAATTCTGGGTCATCACATATAAAATCCTTTTATATTGTATATTATCCAATTACATTGTTAACTTTTAATAATTAAGGTAAGTCATATTGGAATGTAATATAATATTATACAAATAAACTTTTCTAATTCAATTATCTCAAGCTTAAATATTTATTCAAAATTTTGGTTTCATTGTATATTTGACATTATCCTTTAACGAAAAGTTTAAGAATTAGATTTTCGATTAACTTCAATTGATTTTAGAGGTAAATAAGTATACACTATATATGAAATAAAATTTTAAATCGTGTATCACATATATTGTAAATCAAGTCATATTTTGGAAATCTAAATCAACATAATTCTCCAAAACAAGACTGTAGCAGAACTACCGAATGGTCTCTCCACTTCGAGACTCGAAAATGAATGTCGATGATGCTGCAGTCATCACCGAAATTATTTTCCAGCAACAAAGAAAAGAGCACTAATTTACAAATTAAAAATCCTTTGAAATAATTTCTACTTGAAATACTTTAAATAATACACCCTTTAAACCTTTAAATACCAAGTTTGAAACCATCGGAAATTAAATTCTTAGTTACTTTTTTGAAATTCATTTAAATCTCTAAATTAATTCATAGCCATGTTTTATAGTTCAACTATTGATATGAGACAAAAGCTAATGGTTACAAGCTACACACAAAGTCAAATATTATTACTTAACATCCAATTCAATTAACTATCAAAGTTCAAAAAATTATATTTATATAATATAATTATACAAAATTTATTCATCACTAAATTTGAAAAACATATTGTGTCGGTTTGCTCTGTTTAAGTGTTTTGGAAATTCTATCAATAGCGTTGATCAGACGAATCGATCGAAAACCCAAATCAACATCAACAACCAAACAACACAATATATAAAACATTTTAAATATACCTTTACAAAGCAAGAATAGAGGTTCAAATTTGATTAACTCAAAACAAAGAAAATTTTGATTTGAGGCTAAATCGAAACAAAAGATAAGATGATTAACTAACCAAATAAGGAAATGGATAAGCATATATAAATCACGGGCAACCTTAATTGGGTCAACCGTGACTTCAAGAATTAGAAATGTGGAATTCTAAAGCAAATATACATTCGATCTCAAGAGATAAAATTCGAGATAATAAGAGACACTAGCATCTAAATCGAGGATATAGAAATCTCCAATGAATCAATGCCAATTGTAAAGGAGTTATGGGATACTCCAGAATCCAAGACGATGAATAGTTAGGGACAAGAATGAATTTTGGAACCGTAGGGAGCGTTCCAAAATTCAAAGGAAACCGGGTCAAAAGGAAGAGATTCACACTCGAATGAAAGTGATTCTTTAAATAAATTTACCACATATGCTAAGTTTTTCCTAGAGCTAAAGCTCCAATACCAAATGTTACGACCCGATATTTTCAACCATTAGCAACCGCAACTGTCGGACTTGAATAGTTCAAAATACCGAATTGTGAAATAAATTTGGCAAAACTCAGAATATACATAAATAAATAAATCACATATCACACACATAGAGTAATATAATGCAGCGCAAGTAAAGAAATAGTAGTTCATGAAGCTACTGTACATGTACATCGGAGTTAGACAAGATACAACAGAAATAACAAGATGATAATCAATTACAAAGCCGAATACAACACTGGAATCAACTGGATAACTGAAATCAACTGAATACTGAAATTGAAATGGATAGCTGGGTCTTCAAGCAAAGTTCTAGCTTCGAAGGTGAGTCTCAAATGATGTATCACTCAATCTGACCCGAGCGTAAAGCAAAACACAAAACACTCGAGTCAGGACATACATACTTATACAATGTAAACCAAATCAAGTGAACCGTAATATAGGTACAAGTAACTTAAAGGATGTTTGGGACCGCCCATCCTCTAAGGATCCGTTAAAATATTTACTATGTAGTAATATTTCGCTATTATAATAATGTCTATAATAAAATAAACTTACTTTAAAATAGCATTAAGGCATTACATTTTCGACCTTAACATATACATAGTGCCAGTAGTCTATATAGTACCGTAATACCTCCTGATCGGGAGGCTTCCATAGGATACTCCATAGGTATGACACAAATCAAACTCGTACAAGACTCGCTAGGTTAGGTGACACGGTATAACAAGGCAATGTCAGGGTAGATATATCAATTACGCATCCGGACAGGTGGTTGTGCGTAGCAGCTACTACCGCTCACCTCGAACAACACTCCCAAAATCAAAGGTGCACACCAAGCAATCACAAAATAATAGAATGGCATACGAAGAAGTGCTTCCGATAAGAGGTGCTACCTCCTTAGCCCGAGAATCGCTCCTGTTTTAGCCACCTTATGCCCACTTATGGGAGTCGGACCCACGTGCATACCTCAATAGAACGTCCCCACCATCCTACTTCATTCTGGAATCTCCACCGCGTACACGGTTGTCAAAGTGGTTTTCGATATCGACAGAGAGTATGTCTGTTAACGCTTAAAATTGAACGCTAACACCCCGGTGTAGATTGAGATTGAGTGAAAGCACCATTCGTGAACACGGGAACTGAAAACAAGTAGAAAAGTCACAGAGAAAGCAGAAAAGACAACAGCTTTTATAGTGGTTCGGCTTCAGGTAAGCCTACGTCCACTTTAATCCTCTTTATTACTGAATCAGTTACAACTTTACAACAGTCTTCAATTACAATACTGACGTGACAAACAACTAGAACTCTGATGCAGAAGAATTCTTTGGATCCATGTTGATTGTGTTAGATTTCCTCTTGAAGTTTGTTGAGATGCCTTTCGTATTTGAAGTGTCGAGTGAGTCGAGAATTCAGCAGAGTATCGGCGCTTAAAGAGATCGGCCCCAAGGTCCTTTGAAAGTTGGAGATGGCCATCTATTTATAGGGAATTCTGGGAAGAAAATATTGTCAAGTCCTAAATCGCCACCGACCTAAGTTGGGTCGTGGACGACTTAAATTAGGTCGTGGAACGGCCGCGATTCAAATGCTGGGTCGACACTTAAGAAAGGCATCCTTGCTGAACTCTACAAGTCCTGAACCGTGTACGAGTTAAGAGGCCGCGTGCTAAGTAGCTGCATCGGACTTTCCTTCTTTTGCCTGGGTCGTGTACGACTTAACATAGGCCGTAGATCGGTTGCGACTCAAGTATAGTTCATGATCTTGTCCCTGTCCTGAGCAGTTAGGGTGGCAAACTCCCTGGATAGTTAGATCGGCTTCTATCTTAGGCCAGCACCCGTGTTAGGTCGGTAGCTTTCTTAGGTTGGTAGCTACCTTAGGTCGGTAGCTATCTTAGATCGGTAACCTTGTTAAAGCATTAGGTCGGTACCCATGTTAAAGCATTAGGTCGGTACCCATGTTAAAGCATTAGGTCGGCATCCCTCTCAAGTAACTTAGGTCGGAATCCCTCTTAGGGCTTAGGCAGTTATATCGGCATCCATGTTAGGTCGGCAACCTTTTGGGTCGGTAACTTTTAAGTCGCCGAGCCATGGCCGGGGCGGAGTTAACATTTGCCCCTCGAAGTACACACCTAATGGTTAGGTCGTGTGCTTCGATATCCTCTAACTCGTCCACTCTCTAAGTCGGTAGGTCGTGTACGACTTAAAAGTT
The DNA here is from genome assembly GCA_030765085.1 of Allium cepa. Taxonomy (NCBI): domain Eukaryota; kingdom Viridiplantae; phylum Streptophyta; class Magnoliopsida; order Asparagales; family Amaryllidaceae; genus Allium; species Allium cepa. Next base: position 946,427,737 of record CM060938.1, on the reverse strand, counting down.
AGGTCGCACGTGCCCTTCAGTTCTCACCGCTGCAAGGTATAAGTCACACATCTTCTTCTTCCTTTTCATTACTTACTCTCTTGCTTGATTCCGCCGTTAAAAAATTTCCCGAGCTCCAAAAGGCGATTTAATTCCAATCAATCACCGATAATCTTTGCTACTCATTGCGTAAGTGATCCTGCTCTTCTCTTGATCCCTCATTGTCATTGATTCACGAATTCCATTCAAACCTAACCCACCTCCTTGCGCACTGCTTCATTGCGAATCTCATTACACCTGTAGTTTATGAATCCGAGTTAGCTTGGTTTTGGCTTCAAATGATTGATGAGATGATATCGATGGGTTACTGCTCCAGGCTCACTGATTTCTGATTTGCGTTAGGGTGGCACAGTATTGAATTTGTGATGATTTCAAACTGTTTTATTGGATGATCCGATATCATGAATGAAATGAAGGCCGTCGTTGATGGAGCGACTATCGGGTTAACGGGTTGAGTGGAGTGAGACATTGGTTTGGACGTGATCCAGTGATTTTGGGTGACCTAACTTTTAGCCGACCTAATTTGATACGATCTAATCCTTAGATCGTGGTCGAACTAGTACCCGGGGAAATTTGCCGACCTAACCCTTAAACCGTGGCCGAACTAGCACTTGGGGAATCTTGCCGACCTAACCCTTAAATCGTGGCCGAACTAACACTTGGGGAATCTTGCCGACCTAACCCTTAAATCGTGGCCGAACTGGCACTTGGGGAATCTTGCGCCACTTTTGAACCGGAGCCTTTCTCCTTACTACCCCTTATGACTTAAAGAACCACCGATTTAAGGAATCGAAAACTTAATCTTAACTCGCGAAAGATTCCTTGGGTCACAGCCGAGTTAAAACTTGGATGCCCAACTCGAATTCTTACTTAAAAGCATAATTCCACTTTGAATACTTAACTTGATCTGCTGGACTGAATTGCTTAAATCCTGGATTGTTTTAACTTTGTTGCCTTATTTCACAGACCACATTAACTTATAAGCTAACAACCTGCTGAAAAGAACAATCACATAAAACCAAGGCGAATATACTGCCATTGACTGCGCACATCAAATGACAGATTAGTCGACATAGAGTAATCAACTTAAATACACTGTATGAAATGCTGTGAACCAATCAACTAAACTGAAGTATTAATGCAAAGCATCGCTAACTTGAACTGATTTGTTTGCATCAACATTACACTTGCATATTAAAACAACGAACCTTGGACTTTATAACTGACAAATACTTGCTAGTTTTTATTCCAGTTATATTTTCTTATTGCTTGATTGATTTTACACAACACTCCACACATTTTAGGAAACGTGCACCTTCATGTTTGAATATCCAGTTGTCTGTGTAGAATGACTTCCCTCCAAGAAGAAGAAGTGGTAGCTCAAGCGGGAGAGGCCTTTCAAACAGCTGTTCCCATAGAGAATCCTCCAGAGAGAACTTCGACTATCCTAACTCCGAGAGCGTTCATTCAACTACGTACTCAATTTGGTTTTGCTGAAAATGATGCCCTACTTCCCGGGCCAAATGATACTGCCGACGGTCCTCCCCCCAGTTTTGTCGCAGTCAATCGTCAAATGTGCATAAGCGGGGCGATTCCTCCCTTTAACGACTTCCTTCAAACCCTTCTCTTCCGGTTGACAATCTCTCCGTTCCAACTTCATCCTAATGGCTACGCCATCTTGATGGGGTTGTGCGTTTTGTTTAGGAGAACTTTTGATCGCTTGCCAAGTTTTGAAGAAATTCGCTACTTATGCTCATTTGCAAAGAGTAAAGACCATCCTTCCCTTATTATTGTGAGAAGTGCTAGGAACCGCAAGCTTATTTCTGACCTTACTAAGAGTGTTCATGGATTTTTGAACCAGTTTTTCTTTGCTCGCTACCCCCCAGGGTTTTATGCCATCTGGAGAGTAGGAAGTAAGATTACCTGTTTCTATTTTCTCCATTTTCAAACTTTTTCGAGATCCGAATTACCAATTGCTAATTTCACTCTTTTCTCTTTTCAGCACTTCCTCTCCCCTCTAGAGATCCAAGCCATAGGCAAACTTTTGAAAGACTGAGTGCCATGGCCGCAGAAGAGAGAAGTATAAAATTCTTGTTGAGGGATGAACTTTTGCATAAGTATGGACTTTTACACACTTCTCGCTCTACACACCCGCATGAGGTCCCAGACTCCCCAGCTAGAGCGTTAGATGCCTCGATTTCTTATGACGCACCCATACCAAAAGATCCTGCTTCTGAGGCTTCTCTAGTGAAATGCTCTTCTATTGTCGATGTTGCGGGGTCATTTGGCAAATTCGCACTTGCCCCAGTCATTGAGGAAGAAGAGCCTTAGGGATCTCCCCAACATTTACAAAGGTCTGGTGAAGAAGCCCGGAAAACAAGCCCTGTCAAGCAAAGCGGGGACGACACTTTCGAAGGGTTGAGCGACTTCTTTGTTACCTCACAGGAGCTCTTTAAAGACGACCCTATCACCACTAGGGCTTCTTCTTCAGCAGTGGAAGCGACTTCTTCTTTGCAACAAGCTCCGTCGACCCAAGAGTTGACGTTAACTACTACCCCTATGATTCCTCCACAAGCGAAGAGTGGTTCGTAGTTTGATGCGTGTAGTTTGCACATCACACACATTTAGAACTTTTTGGCACTTTCATGCACCTAACTCTTTGCACTTTGAAGATTCTAAAGTTACGCTTCTTTTTTCTGAAGACTTTTAAGACTTGCCTCTTTTTTATTTTTATTTTTATTTCATATTCTCCGATGGGACGCAGCGACTCTTACTATGATGACTTTCATCTCTACGGGAGGCGTAGTCAATATGACTATAGGCGCTACCTTCCCGTTCACAAAGAAACTAACGAAGAGAGAGCCGCTCGAAAGGCTCAGGAGAGGAGGGTCCAAGAAGAGTGTTACGAGAGGAGAGAAAGGGAGGAGCAACATGATTCTTCCCAGAGAGGTGACGACTCTCACAAAAGAAAGTCGCATGATGACCGGGGAAAAAATCATATAGTTGAGGCCCAAGCAAGCGTGTCAGGCACGGTGAGAAGCATGCATCTACAACTCCTGAAAAGGTCACTGCCCCCATCTCACTTGACATTCCTTCTGGCTCTCCTGCTCTCGGGAAGACAGACATTCAGACAATAATCAACAGGCCTAAATTCCAAGTTGGACCAGGCCCGGCTACTCTGCAAAGCTGGTTCCCGCACTGGTGCCTAAAGGGAGTGCGGTTCGATCTTGACTTGGTCCCTATTGACAAACAAGCAATGCTGCAAAATCTTGATGCTGTTAGACTTGATATCGGGCGGATGTCAGGGTGGCAAAATCTTGTTGATGAGCTTCAAAGGGTCAACCGCGCGAATATAGAGGCCATGCGGACCATGGAAAATGATAAGGCTGAATGGCAGAAGGTTTTTGAGTAGCATGATACCGAAATGAGGAGCATCACTACTTACAATGAAGAGCTTGAAGCGAAAGTCGAAAAGCTCAAAGAAGTGCTCGCCACTTCTTCTACTTCCTATACTCAAAAAGAAGAAGCGCTTCAGAAACAAGTGAGAGATGCTCATGCCGGTTAAAGAGACGCCGACGACAGGCTCGATGTGCAAAAAAAAATCAATGAGGGCTATATTGCTGATATTGCAGAGCTTCGGAAGAAAAGCAGCTCTCAAGAGGCGGAGATTCAAATGCTAAAGCTTCAACTCTCCAAAGCTGAAAGAGAGCGCGATGAGGCCGTTGCCGGTAAAATTGCAGCTGAAGAATCTCATGAGGCAACGAAGACCAGCATCAGCTCGACATTATTTGACTTCTACTTGCATAGCGTCTTGGGGCGTGGTAGTCTCGCCTTTCTAGGTCCCAAATATGAAATTACTCAGGCTGAGGTGTGGGAGGCCGCAATTGATATGCTTGGTGCTAAAGGTGCTGGCTATGTCGAAAAAGAGCTTGAGGAACATTATCTAGATGACGTAGCTCGCGCCGCTCTTGTCAGGGGAAAAGAACAACTTGCGAAGTTAAGAGCCGAAATGGCAGAAGGGGAACGTTTAGGAAAAACTACTTCAACTGATCCAGTTCAGCCTTCACCTTCGGCCGAAATTGACATTGTCGGCTCCAGTTCTCATTCTCCATCCCCTGTTAAAGTTACCACTGAGAACACAAGCACACAGGGTGGAGATGAAGGCGAAGAGAGCGCCGAAGCACAGGCTTATGAGGTTGATATCAGGAAGCCGACTTCTCCAGGTGACTCTACTGTTAATCTTGCCCAAGTAGACTGCTCATTTGCTTCTTATGAGTTTGATGAGCTTCTTGACTATTTCCTGAACCTCAACGAGCCTTTATCTCCTCTCTTTACTGACTTTAACTTCTTTTCTTCTGTAGAGAAAGTGTCGAGCATCGTTCAGACCTCCCCTCCTCCAATTATTCCTCCCTCATCCCTTCAGGTTACTCCCCCTTCAGTCTCTCAACCAGGGTCACAGGAGGAGCAAATAGAAGCTCTTCATGGCTTAGATGATCCTATTGCTTCTCAAGACCCGAAAGGAGAAGAAACTGAAGGGAGTGAGAAGACTCCAGAACCAACTGGCTCCGATGACGAACCGTTAATTACACTTTTCTCTCCAGGGAGTGCGTCTTCTTCCAGGAAGAGAGGGAAGCATGGAGTCTCTAAGAAGAAGAAGGAGGCTTCTTGTAGCGGGACACAAGCGGGAGAAGAACCTATTGTATCCCTTTCCCCTTCCTCTCCTACAACTCGACCTAAAAAGTTAGTCATTCGGCCGAGTGAGACCTCGAAGGGTGGTAGGAAGAAGAAGTGACGGGACTGGTCTTTATGTTCTTCATTTTGCTTTTTGGCTTTCTGTTTGCACTGACCGGAGATTGTGCAGGTACCGGCCTCCGCTTTTCTTTTTCTTTTTATTTTGAAACCTGTACCTGTACAAAATTTTGACAGTATTGAATAAAATGATTCTTTTGTTTGTACAAACTTCTGTCTGTATTTGACAATGCATTTATTATTCATTTTTGTACAAGTTTCTTTATATGATATTGCAGTGAGCTTGTGGTATGTTTTTTGAACGTAATTTTTACCAATGTAGCTATAACATGTTGCCCCTATACCATAAGCTCGTTGCAATATTTTATACTTTGAGGGGACTTGTACTCTTATTTTCTGGAGAATAATTATTCCATACTTGGAGGAATATTATTCTGCTCAAAATAGAGTACAGCTCGCTCCATATGAGTTTCTACGCTTTAACCTTCGAAGATATCACTTTTCCTTTTGTGCATGCACACATTTTTACCAAGTGAATTCTCCTATGTGGTAAAGCGGGCTTCTGAAGGGCACTTTAACTTCTTTTTGAGGAAGAGTATTTTCAAGAATAGATGAACTAGTCTTCCTTTGAAAGCTAAAGTGTGCCTTTGAAGAGGGCTTCTTTTTTTTTTATATTGCGCCTCGGTGGAGGGCTTTTGATCTTTGTTTTGCATTTCTGATGAAATACTTCTTTGAAAAGTTGTACCTCTGAGGAGGGCTTTTTCACGTTTCAACACTTGGAAGTTTTATTTCTATCTCAGTGAAACGTGTGCCTCCGAAGAGTTGTGCCTCCGAAGAGGTCTTTCTGTTTGATTATGCCCCTGGGAAGGGGTCTTTTTGTTCGATTGTGCCTCTGGGAAGAGGTCTTTTTGTTCGATTGTGCCTCTGGGAAGAGGTCTTTTTGTTTCTGCCCCTTGGGAGTGGCTTTTATTTTTTCCCTGTTCGCTGGGAAGCGGGCCTCCGAAGAGGGCTTTTCTCATTTCGACTCACGGGAGTGTATCACCGATCACGATGAAATGTGTGCCTCTGAGTAGGGCTTTTGCCTGGAAGTTTGGAGTTTCTTTCTCTCAGTTGGACGGATTTACGGGAGTGTACCACCGATCAGTCCGCAACTTTGTGTCGAGAAAGAGCTCTCTTTTTCTGGTTAGGCCCGCTCGAGGTCTTTTAGCATTTCAACTGTGGTGAAATGGGCCTCCGAAGAGGGCTTTTCACGTTTCAACACTTGGAAGTTTTATTTCAATCTCAGTGAAACGTGTGCCTCTGAGTAGGGCTTTTGCCTGGAAGTTTGGAGTTTCTTTCTCTTAGTTGGATGGATTCACGGGAGTGTATCACCGATCATTCCACAACTTTATGTCGAGAAAGATCTCTCTTTTTCTGGTTAAGCCCGCTCAAGGTCTTTATCCTCCGAAGAGTTGTGCCTCTGAAGAGGGCTTGTGCCTCCGAAGAGGTCTTTTGCTGTTTGATGTTTGCTCGCCCATGTCTCTTTGCCATCTATTCATGTCGGCGATCCCTGTTATCTTTTACAAGTGTCATCCCTTTTTAGTTGCCAATAATTTTCCTTATCCAAAGAAATATACTTCATAGTTAAGCGAGTTGGTGGTGGTAGACACAAGCTATTTAACTGGTTGTTTGTTTGTACAAACATTTGCAGTTAGTTAGAAATGGTCCACTTCCATCCACATCGCTAACTTTTGTTCGAAGCACTTCTTTTATAGGATTTGAGTATTGAAATCTTGAATGGTTTAGCGTTTGCTTGCTGGATGATGTCGGAGATCGCTTGGTCTTGCAATGGGTAAGCTTTGTTTTTATGGCCTGCATTATTAAATCGGCATTTTAGTAACACAATTAACGTATTTTATATGTCGAAATAAAACAAAGCAGTTTACAGTAGTAGAGAACACAAGATTTATAGTGGTTCGGCGAAAAGCTGGGCCTACATCCACTTTATAGCTTTTCATTATTCACTTGCTTTACAATTTCTTTCAATACAAGAATCGTATATTCGTAATTCTTTTACAACATTTCAGCAAAGCTTTTAAGTAAAATATGGACATAAATGATTGCTGTTCCAAGCTCTTGGGATTGGTTCTCCTTCGACAGTTGTGAGTTTGAACGTGCCATTAAGAAGTTTCGTGCCTATAACATACGGCCCTTCCCAGTTTGGCCCAAACACACCTGTGGCTGTCATAATTCTCTTCAGGACTAGGTCCCCAACTTCAAAGCTGCGCTGACGAACTTTGAAATTGAAGTGCCTGGCTATTCTTTGCTGATGAGCTGCAATTCTAAGCCTAGCCTCTTCTCTTCTTTCATCAAGGAGGTCAAGTGCTTCCAGTTGCAGTTTTTCATTCTCATCTTGATCAAAATGGATCCTTCTGTGTGAGGGGACTTCAGTTTCCACTGGAATCATTGCTTCTGATCCATATGCCAATGAAAATGGAGTATGCCCAATCGCAGTTTTGTGGGTAGTTCTGTATGCCCATAGTGCAAGCGGTAACTTATCGACCCAACCACCTTTTTCTTTTTCCAGCTGCTTTTTGATGGTTGATTTGATGATTTTGTTTACTGCTTCCACTTGCCCGTTTGCCTGCGGATGAGCCACTGCTGAAAAGCTTTTTCGGATCTTGAATCGTTTGCAGAAATCATGGAATTCCTCACTTTCAAACTGGGTACCATTGTCTGTGACTATCTTCTGAGGCACACCATACCTGCAAATGATATACTTAGTCACAAAATTTATCATTTTCTTAGAGGTAATAGTAGCCAATGGTTCGGCTTCAGCCCATTTAGTATAATAATCAACAGCAACGATAGCATATTTAATCCCCGATTTGGCAGTCGGCAAAGGCCCAATGAGATCTATTCCCCAGATGGCAAACGGCCATGGACTGACCATTTGTGTTAGCTCAGTGGAAGGATCTCTAGGAATTTTGGCAAATCTTTGGCATTTATCACACTTTTGGGAATTGTCAGCAGCATCTTGATTAATTTCTGGCCAAAAGTATCCATAACGAAGGATTTTCTTTGCCAAGGTTTGACCTCCTGTGTGATCCCCACATTCTCCTCCGTGTACTTCAGTCAGAATTTTCTTGGCTTCTTCTTTAGTTACACAGCGGAGTAGTGGCATTGAAAATCCTCATCTGTACAAACGACCATCTTGAACTATATATCTGGAGGCTTTCCTTATCAGCTTCTGTAGTTCTTTTGAACTTCCTGGCAGAGAACCATTGAGCAAATATTCAAATACCGGAGTCATCCATGATTCTTGCTCTTGGGATACATTCATAATCCAATCAACATCCATTTCATCTGTGCTTGGAGCTGACAAGACTTCGACGGGAACTAATCCCAATAGTTGAGCTTCACCAGTACTCAAATACTTTGCGAGAGAATCCGCCTTCATGTTCTCTTCTCGGGGTATATGATTTATTGAATAACGATCAAAATCTTGAAGGAGCTCCCAGGCTTTTGATAAATAGGCAGGTAGATTCCCACCTTTAGCTTGAAATTCCTTCTTGACTTGGCAAACAATAAGTTGAGAATCACTGAAGATCTGCAATGCCTTGATCTTCAGTTCCTTAGCGATCCTTAAACCAGCGATGAGGGCTTCATATTCAGCTTCATTATTTGTCGAAGGGAATTCTAGACTCAGTGCATAACATAGCGATTGTCCTTCTGGGGTTTCAAGGACAACCCCTGCTCCGCAACACTAATCATTCCTTGCACCATTGACATACAATTTCCATTGGATTGGGATGTGATCAGTGGCTTCTTCCTCACGATCACCTTTATCCGTACATTCTGCGATGAAATCTGCTAAAGCTTGTCCATTGATTGCTTTTCCGGGATGATAAGTGATGTCATATTGGCTGAGTTCAATATTCCATTTCAGAAGATGGCTCGAAGTCTCAGGACAGAATAGGACTTGCTTTAGAGGTTGATCAGTGAGGACTTTGATGGGATGAGCTTGGAAGTACGGCCTCAATTTTCTTGATGCGATCAACAAACAATAGGCGAGCTTTTCTAATCTTGAATAGTTCATCTCTGCCCAGTGAATCTTTTGCTGATATAATAGACTGGGCGTTGAATCCTTGCGTCTTCTCGTACCAACACTGCACTGAGAGCATGAGGTGAAATTGCCAAGTACATGAAAAGATCTTCCCCATTGTCAGGCTTTGAAAGTATCGGAGGCACTTCCATATGACGAACCAACTGATCAAATGCTTTCTGACATTCAGGAGTCCACTCAAAGTTTTTTCTTCCTTTCTTCAGAGCATCAAAGAACGGAATGCATTTGTCCGTGGCTTTCGAAATGAACCGACTCAAGGCAGAAACCTTTCCATTGAGACTTTGCAATTCCTTCTTCGTTTTAGGAGTCTTGACCTCTCTCAGGGCAGTGATCTGAGCTGGATTAGCTTCAATGCCCCTAGCGCTCACAATGAAACCCAAAAACTTTCCAGACTCCACTCCAAATGAACATTTCAAGGGATTAAGCTTCATTCTGTACTTTCGGAGTACTGCGAACATCTCTGCCAAGTGATCCATGTGGTCCACTTCTTTCTTAGACTTCACCAGCATATCATCAACATAAACTTCCATTGTCTTGCCAATCTGTGGTTTAAACATGGCATTAACAAGCCTTCGGTAAGTTGCCCCTGCATTCTTGAGTCCGAAAGGCATGACCTTGTAGCAGTAGAGTCCAACATCTGTGATGAAGCTCGTATCCTCTTGATCTGGCTCATGCATCATAATCTGGTTATATCCGGAGTATGCATCCATAAAAGATAACAATTCATGCCCTGCCGTCCCATCCACCAGCTGATCGATCCTGGGCAGCGGAAAACAGTCTTTGGGGCAGTCTTTGTTCAGATCTGAAAAGTCAATGCACACGCTCCACTTTCCGTTAGCTTTTTTAACCAGCACTGGATTTGATACCCAATTTGGATAAGTAGATTCTCTGATGAAACCATTCTCCATGAGCCGATCCACTTCTTCTTTTAACGCTGCCGTTCTTTCCGGACCCTGAGTTCTTCTTTTCTGTTTCACGGGTGCGAACTTTGGATCAATGTTAAGAGTGTGTACTGCAATCGCTGGGGATATTCCACACATGTCAGCATGAGTCCAAGCGAATACATCCAAATTAGCCTTCAAAAATGAAATCAGAACATTCTGAACTGTTGTGTTGAGTTGTGAACCCACATTAAGCACTTTGTTTGGGCCCTTTGGGTCAACGGGCAGCGACACTGTTACCTCTACCGGTACTACCCTATTCTCCCTGCACTGGCTTTCCTTGGATCCATCTATCTTCGTGTGCCACTACATTCGCCAGTGCAGGGTCCACCCTGTAATTGCTACAAGGTTGGTTCTTTGATGCGGACTGGAGCCGCCGCACCTTTTCCCATCTCTCTTTTCCTTGATTCTTACAACTCTACAAAGTAACATTCTCGCCCCGCATCTTGGTCTCCCTTAACCACAACAACTCCGTTATCTGTGGGGAATTTCAGAATCAAACACCATGGGGAAAGAACAGCTTTGAACGCAGCAAGAGTTGGTCGGCCTAAAAAGGCATTGTAGGCAGAGACTTCTTCAATAATTATAAAGGTTTGCTTTCGAGCCACCTTCCTTAGTCCTTTTCCATGTTCTACAAACAAATCTATGGTCCCAATCGGCTGTTTGGGTTCTCCAGCAAACCAAGCAATCTTAAGTGATGAAGCTTGAACGTCAACCATTGGAATTTTCATTTGATCAAAGGTCTTCTTGAAGAGGATGTTGCATGAAGCTCCACAATCAACTAGAACTCTTCTCACAGTTGCCGCCCCAATACCAGCGGATATGACCAAAGGATCTATGGTCGAAGCCTCGATACCCAAAGAATCTCTGGCACTGAATACAATATCATCTGTAGAAGTCTTTTGTTGCTTTAAAGGCGCATCATTTTCTAAAACAAAAACATTCTCTTCAGCTGGTATATGCCTCAAGGCCCGGGCATACCTTTCCATCTCGCCCCAGCTTTTGCCTGCTGGGTGAGGTCCTCCAGTAATTATATTGATGATAGGTCTTTCCGATTCATGTTCTACGGCCTTCTCACTTGAGCCAGGACGGTGAGCGGGAACTTGTTGTCCTTGAGTCGACGAGGCTGGGGCATTTCTATTTCTTTTCACATACTGCTGGAGTTTTTTTTCCTTCAAGAGTTGTTCAATTACCTCTTTCAACTGACGGCATTCGTTGCTGTCATGGCCGGGTTGGTTGTGGAACCGTCAGAACCTTCCACTTTTTTCCATCTTAATCCCAACTCTCATTTTAGGTGGTGTCGTATAATTGACATCATCCTTGGTCGCAAAGAAGATGTTCTCAGGGGTATCGATCAAGGGTGTGAAATTGAAAGGACGGCCTTTCTTAGCATCACCCTTTTTCTTTCCACCATCATTTCCCCTTTTCTGAGTGTTAGGTTCTTTCTTGTTCGAAGGAGCACCATTGTTCCCGGCTTCTGCTGATACCACCTTAGCCGGTGTTTGGAGGCTCTCCAAGCGCATGAACTCATCCGCTTTCTTGTAGAATTTGTCAAGCGAGTTTGGTTCTTTCATTTTCAACCATTTTCCAAATTCACTCGATTTGTCAATCGCCCTCATCAAGTATGTTAGGACCATGCGTGGCTCAGCATTATCTACCTCGGCCAAAGCTATGTTAAAACGATTCAAAAATGATCTGATGGATTCTCCCGGATTTTGCTCTAGACATGACAGTGACATTATATCCTTTGCTTTTGAAGCATACAATCGAAATTGCTCCTTGAATTTCCTGGTCAAATCGGAGAACTGATCAATGGACCTGACCGGCAGCTTTGTAAACCACACTAGAGCCACACCTTCCAAATATACCGGGAAATATCGACATTTGATTTCATCAGATGCTCTGGCACCCGTCATATGCCAGTCGTACTTATATAGAAACTCGTTAGGATCACTCGTCCCCTTGTAGGCCGGAATAGTAGGGGGAACGAATTTCCTTGGGAACTCTGCCTTCAAGATCCTTTCACTAAATGGAGTTTTGCTTGGAGCAAAACCCCACTCTTTCTTATCCTCATCTCTTCGCATATTTTCCTTTATGATTTGGCGAACCATACCTGAAAAATATTCTTCATCATTTAGAGGCTCTAGAGGGCAAACATCAGCCACTCTCTCTGAATTCTGTCTTGACAATCGTTCACGGAGGGTCGGCTGCGGCCCTGATCCCCCAGCTTGAAGAGGAGTCCTTTCCATAGGGTCTGCGGCTGTTTGAGAAATGTTCCCTTCAACATCCTGAACTCCCACAGTAGGGTTCCCATCATTATTAACCGGTTGACGATTTGCCCCAAGTAGATCATTCAACTTACTTAAGATCAGGGCGTTCTGGGCATTCTGTGCCTCCAATTGCGCATTCTGGGCATTCAATTGTTGATTCAAACACAAAACTACGGCGTCCAATTCTGCTCGCGTAAACCCAACAGTTGGAGCTGCTTGACTTGAAGGAGGAGAGGTAGCAGTATTCTCTTGAACATTGTCGGATCTTACAGAACTTCGTTTTCTCCCAGGAGCCATTATTTCCAATAAACTTCTGGTTTTAAAAGAAATCTTTTCAACAGACCTTTGCGGAGCAATGATGGAAGTGCCCTGAGTTGGGTTCTCAGTGAAAGCACCAAAAATGTTAACGCTTAAAATCGAACGCTAACACCCCGGTGTAGATTGAGATTGAGTGAAAGCATCACCCATGAACACGGGAACTGAAAACAAGTAGAAAAGTCACAGAGAAAGCAGAAAAGACAACAGTTTTTATAGTGGTTCGGCTTCAGGTAAGCCTACGTCCACTTTAATCCTCTTTATTCCTGAATCAATTACAACTTTACAACAGTCTTCAATTACAATACTGACGAGACAAACAACTAGAACTCTGATGCAGAAGAATTCTTTGGATCCATGTTGATTGCGTTAGATTTCCTCTTGAAGTTTGTTGAGATGCCTTTCATATTTGAAGTGTCGAGTGAGTCAAGAATTCAGCAGAGTATCGGCGCTTAAAGAGATCGGCCCCAAGGTCCTTTGAAAGTTGGAGATGGCCATCTATTTATAGGGAATTCTGGGCAGAAAATATTGCCAAGTCCTAAATCGCCACCGACCTAAGTTGGGTCGTGGACGACTTAAATTAGGTCGTGGAACGGTCGCGATTCAAATGCTGGGTCGACACTTAAGAAAGGCATCCTTGCTGAATTCTACAAGTCCTGAACCGTGTACGAGTTAAGAGGCCGCGTGCTAAGTAGCTGCATCAGACTTTCCTTCCTTTGCCTGGGTCGTGTACGACTTAACATAGGCCGTAGGTCGGTTGCGACTCAAGTATAGTTCATGACCTTGTCCCTTTCCTGAGCAGTTAGGGCGGCAAACTCCCTGGATAGTTAGATCGGCTTCTATCTTAGGCCAGCACCCGTGTTAGGTCGGTAGCTTTCTTAGGTCGGTAGCTATCTTAGGTCGGTGGCTATCTTAGGTCGGTAGCTATCTTAGGTCGGTAGCTATCTTAGGTCGGTACCCTTGTTAAAGCATTAGGTCAGTACCCATGTTAAAGCATTAGGTCGGTACCCATGTTAAAGCATTAGGTCGGCATCCCTCTCAAGTAACTTAGGTCGGAATCCCTCTTAGGGCTTAGGCAGTTAGATCGGCATCCATGTTAGGTCGGCAACCTTTTGGGTCGGTAACTTTTAAGTCGCTGAGCCATGGCCGGGGCGGAGTTAACAATGTCCATATCCAATCCCGGTCTCTTTGCCAACCAATCGTTATTATAACCCATGGATATTTATTTCAAAGCAGTATATACTAGCAAAACCAAAATATCATATCCATTTCAAACCATATCATTTATTTTAAAATAGTATATACTTTCAAAACCAAATTATCATATCCACTTCAAAACCATATCATTTATTTGAAAATATCATATACTTTCCACTTTACCATTTTATATAATCCAAATGTTTATACACTTACAATTCTTACCATAGTTATTTTATCATTTCTATTTTATTACAGTAATTAATTCATTCGGATATTAAATAGCCATGCTTTTAAGTTAAATAAACTTAATTACTGGAATTTCCTATTTAAAGTTGAAATTCCTTATGGTAAGTTAAAAGTATTTTATTAACTTGCATTTCATTATTACAGTAAAGAACATGTATTATTTTAATCAATATTGCATTAACTAAAATTACATGTCAAATATTCATTTTTAACATACGTTTTATTATCACAATAAAGAGCATTTATTGTCTTAATCAATATCACATTAACCAAAATTACATGTCAAATGTACATTTTTCACTCACATTTTATTATCACAATAAAGAGCATTTATTATCTTAATCAATATCACATTAATTACAACTACATGTCAAATGTACATTTTTTTTAACTTACATTTTATTATCACAATAAACAGCATTTATTGTCGTAATCAATATCACATTAATTACAATTTCATGTCAAATGTACATTTTTCTAAGAGCATTTATTGTCTTAATCAATATCACATTAATTACAATTTCATGTCAAATATACATTTTTTAACTTACGTTTTATTATCACAATAAAGAGCATTTATTGTATTAATAAATATCACATTAACTACAATTTCATGTCAAGCATACATTATTTTAACTTACATTTTATTATCACAATAAAGAGCATTTATTGTCTTAATCAATTCACATTAATTACAATTTCTTGTCAAATGTATATTTTTTTAACTTACATTTTATTATCACAATAAAAAGCATTCATTTTCTTAATCAATATCTCATTAATTACAATTTCATGTCAAATGTACATTTTTTTAACTTACATTTTATTATCACAATAAAGTGCATTTATTATATTAATCAATATCACATTAATTACAATTTCATGTCAAATGTACATTTTTTTAACTTACATTTTATTATCACAATAAAGAGCATTTATTGTCTTAATCCATATCACATTAATTGAAATTACATGTTTACCATATAAATCATAAGTATTCATTTTCCAAAACATATCCATTTCACAAATAAAATATTTTATCATAGTTAATATAATAATCAATTTTATTTTAAAAATTTATTCATTTATACTTCAAATAACTATGATTCCAAGTTAAATATTTATTACAAAAGTCCAATTAAATTGTATATCATTGTATCCAAAATACATCATTTATTATGCAAACCAAATCCATTTCATGAAATAACCTTTATTAAAGTTACTAGATTAAATTTAAGATTCCATACTAAATCAAATCTAATTATTAAGATATTTATCATGAATAAAATTTTAAATTTCTTAAACCAATAATAGACTTATAAAATTTTAACTTATAGGAAAATCAAATACGCCTTTACCATTTAAAGCATTAAATCAAATTAAGTTAAAATCTCATATATTCATAATTCCAAAATACTTAAAAAATTTCAGGAAATATCCAAAACACTTAATGAATCTTTAGGAAAATATTATTTAAAATTATAACCATGGGCCTGTATAATATTTTCTAACCTAGGTCAAGTGATACGGATGTGTATTATTTCAATTCGTAATTTAAAAGAAAAATCCGGGTTTTATCCTTTCAAACCCACAATCCCAAGTAAATGAATTATAATAAAAGTCACTCGAGCCTATCATTTCAGCCCATAGTGATAAGGGAACTTGCAGTGTGAGATACAGAAATAAAATGAATAGTTAAATATAACATCTCATATTAGATGATGCAACAATTTTGTAAAGTGGATTTAACATCATAAAATCACATCACGGGCATATATGAATAATATATCAATTTATACAGATTCACTTGTAATAATTTCACAATAATATAAGCATGTAATGTCTAGAGTGAATACTCAGCTTTTTAAAGCTGAAGGCAACAATTCAAACACAAAGATCAAACTTCGGAAAGCACAAAAGGCACGACAAAGCATGATTCAACTTGAGTGATAGGAGTGCCAAGATTTCAACTTATGTACACAATCAAATACAACATACAAGTATATTTAACACAAAGATTTGATGAATTAAACAATGAAAATAGTTGAGATAAGATGACATAACCTTGCTCTATCCTATGCAAGTGGTGATGGGGTTGCCAAGGAGGTATAGGCTGAGCCTATTCATGAAGGAAACAAAGAAAAAGAAAATAAGATAAAAGGAAAGAAGAGGAAGAAGAATCCACGGATATTTAGATCTATAATTTTTTCTTCACGCAAATGAAAAACGAGAGGAAAGTGAGAAGTTTTGTATGGCTTGGAAATAAAACATATGGCTAAGAAAGGAAAATAGAAAGAAACGGCTAAGGAGAAACAAAGAGGCTGAGTAAATAAAGGTAAGAGTTTGAACGGTTTGGAAAATAAAAAGGCAACAAATAACTTGATGTATTTATTTTTATTTGTTAGGAAATGAGAAAAGGTGAGAAATGTTTTGTGCGTGAATGATGATGTGTAATGCATGGCTAGAAGGAGTTTGGATGGCAAGAAATATAGAGGCTAGTTGAATGAATGAGATTTATTTCCCATTTAGTAAAAGAAACGTATGAAAGAAAATCTTTCAACCAAAGGAAGAGATGTATTTGGAAAGATTTTTTTAGCGTGATTTAGAGAAGTAAGACACGGCTAAAAATAGTAAATGGCTATGGTAGGAAATTAAATAGATAGGCACATAAAAAGTAAAGAAATAAAGGCAAAGAAACTTATGCCAAAATAAAACAATGTAATGTACAACTAAATGATTCTTTTCTCAACTATTATATACAAAATATACAAATGAACATCCAAATAAATAAATTAAAGTGTATACACACAAATAGAAAATAACATAAGTTATGAACAACTATTGTAACGATCCTAATCTTGAATTTAATTTAATTTAATAATTAATGTAAATTTTAGGATAAATTTTGGAATTAATTTGAATTTTTCCAAATAAATAAAAAAATGTCGATTTGTATATATAAATAAGATTGTAAAAATTCTTTTGAGTTTATGAATTCAAAATAATAAATGTTTTAGAATTATTTGAATTTGAGATATATATATATGTATACATATATATGAGTAGATTTGAATTTGACCTTAAATTTGAATTTGAACTTGTATTTGGATTTAAATTTAAAAATAAATATCTTAAGTAATTTTTTTTGGATTCAAATATATTAACATACGTGTATAGTTTCATAAATTAGTATTTAAACTTTTTCTTTTAAAAGGTTGTATAAATATAAAAGGAATGTCTTTATATAAATAAGAAAAATGTAATTATATATAAATAAGAGAAAAGTTATTATAAAAGTTTATTTAAATTCTTATGCATGAATTAACAAATGTTAAAATCTTAACCTATAACGAGCAAGTGTAAAAATCTCTTAATTAAATGGGACAAGTGTCATTTTGTTGTTTTCATTTTTAAGAAAAGTTTATAAAAAGAAAATAGAAACCATATAATATCTTAAACCTCTCTTTCTCATTTCTTTTATTCGCCTTCAAGACTTTGACAAATCTAAGAAGAAAACAAAACCTGAGAATCAAAACATTTCTCCAGATTTTCAAAGTTTCAGATATCTGTTGTAAAACATTCTAAACCTGAAACAAGCAAAGCTTCAAAACCTGGAAGTTTCAGAAGCCTGAAGCAAAATAAAGGGGAAAATTTTCAAACAAGAGAAGAACAACTCAACAATCAAATAAGAATCAAAGATTCATCATTGCAAAGCAATTCAACATCCAGTTTTCAAATCAAAACTCAGCAATGAACCCAAAAATTTCAGCCTTCAAGTTTTAAACCCAGAAACATTCTTTGTTTTTCCTGATCAAGGTGAGTAAACCCATTTTTAAGCCTGAATTTGTTGAATAACTGGTTTGCATGCGATGTTGTGGAAAGTTATGAATCAAATGTGCTGAAATATATATCTATTCATGTATGTATGTGTGTGTAATGGTGTGCATGTGTCTGGAACCAAGAAGAAAATGTCTATGTTAAAAATTCAAGGACTAATTAAGTTCGAAAACCAATTCTATCTTCCTTAATCCCTTCTGGCTTGTAATGTTTAAATAAAACATGTTTAAAATCATCATAATTGAATTTTAAAAATATATTTTTAAGATAAAAGGAATGATTTTGTCTGGAAGTAGAAAAAACAGTGGAAATTCAAAGTCTTACACCATTTTCGATTTGCATGAACTCGAATTTGGATTTCATCATCTAAAAACATTTCGAGAGTAATGTTTTTTACAAAAAAAATTAGAATTTTTAGTTGCGAGTTAAGGGTGTAACCGTGGGATGAACGGAGGATGGGTTTTCACGATTTTCTGATGATCGCTTCATTTTCGAAGTTGGAAACTTGGCATGGAGGTGCTGGAATGATTGTAGATTATGGGAAAATTGCAAGAAATTTTTTATATTCATGGTGGTTGGAGATTCCTGACGATTTAGGGTTTAAGTGTTTGATTTCGTCGGCGATGTTCACGAGGCAATTAGGAAGGCTAGTGGAGACCGGAAGTCATCGCGACTGGGGGATTAGCTGCTTGGGTCGATGACGAGGCCGAGGTCAAAGAGACGTGGATTCTGGTCGCTTGGATCGTCGTGGCGATCGCATTTTGTCAATACGGGTTGGTTTTGGGTGGAGCTAGAAGCTCGATTTTTGTAACAACCCTGCATTTTCTAATTATTTTAATTATATATTTTAATTATTTAAATTTAAATTCCAGATTTAAAAACTTTATTTTATTTTTAAAATGAATATATTTTGTTATTTTAAATATAAATGTTGATTTTGATGTGGATTAGAATTTCAAACATGCATAAATTGAATATTTCTAGAGAATGTGAATTTTGGTCAATCTGGTCAAACTTTGACTTTAAAATTTAAAATTTTAATATTTTAATTTTTAAATTTTATCTTTTATTACAAAAATAAATTTAATTTCAAGAATACTGCTTTTCGTTTCGTTGAAATGCGATTTAACAAAATTATTTATTTTAGTTTATACAAATAATATTTTGTTTGTCATATTCATGTTCTAATATGTGTAATATGACATGTCATATATATTTTTATTTCTAAAAGATTTTTAAGGTGTTGTTATAATTTTCAAAATGTTAATTGTATAAGGTTTATATTTTTAAAGCCTAGTTTTAGATTATTAAGCTATTTTCCTATTTATTTTCTATTTTTCCTTAAAATAATTATTTATATTCTTTTTCACTTTATTTGTTCAGCCTTTTAACTTTATTTTCTGAATTTTATTTTTTTAATATTTATTAAAAGAAATAAAAAATTCTAAAGGACAAAACCTTTTCATTTTCTAGTCTTTTCATCTCTTTGTCTCGTCATTTTCTTTTGCCTTTTCAATTCCTTGCTGTAGCCGTACATTTATTACCTTTAGCCATGAATTTTTCTTCCTCATTCAAGTGAAAAACTTCTTCCTCCTTTTATTTCTCACGGCCATTACCAAATTGTGAAAAAAATTGCAAGTTAATGTCTTTTTCTTTCTACTTTTCCTTCCTATTTTCGTTGTTTTTCCTAGATCTCTCTTCAACTTTGCTTGGCCTCTTCCACCCACCATCACCATCATCCTCTCCACCATCACCAGCTGCAGCAAATATCTCCTCCTCCTCTAACCATGACAAGCCATGCCATCCAATTAAAGCCATCTCCATAAAACTTTGCTTAAAACTCCAAATATTGCCTAGCCGAGCCTCGTAGTTCCATTTCCTTCATGTTTAGCCTTGGCCACCACCTCTAACACCACCACCACTTTCTGCCATGACCTATAGCCATCATCATCACCTTTGACCAGACCTGAAGATGCACCAGGCCGTGCCCATTGGACCATAGGCCGAGCCTATGTACACCAAAATGTTCCATTCCTTGACCCAAACCCCTTGCCTCCTTTACCTTCCACTTGTTTTGCATTTACCTTCCACTTTCTTGCCCTAAGCCTTGTCTTTAGGCCATGGCTGAGCCATGTTGACACCTAGGCTAAGCTTAATGTGGTGAGATCAAGCCATTTGATCATGTGACAGTCTTATGTTGTCTTGTGCAAGTCTTTTGCTTCTAAGGTTTGGTCATCTCTCTTGTTTTGCAACTATTTTGCAAACTAAAGTTGCTGATTATATTTGTATGTCGATATCTATATTTGTGCTTATGTATGTTATATTTTATATTGTTTACAAGGGTCTCCATCCATTCAAATCAAATCGTGCTTGTCGTGCCTTTAGAATCGCTCTTGTGTGTGTTGTTTGTCTTTAGCTTTGATAAAGGTGAGTCCGTCTCACTCTGACATTTATACTTATGAAATAGTGAATTGATGACAAGTGTCTAGTAATCAAAATGTTATGCAAGTTTACATTGATTATGTGTTATGTTATTCCATGTTATTACCATGTTAACTTTGGAAATTTTCACCTGATATATGACAGTATATTGTGACACTGACATGTTAGTGTATTGTTTACATTATTTATGCATATGTTCACACTGCAAGTTCCCTGTTAGAATAGAATCACTATAGATTGGAATGATACATACCCGAATGGACTTTAGAATAAGCAAAAATCGTTATGGGCTGAAATGATAGGCCTGAGCGATTTTTATTTACTTGGGATTATGGGTTTGAAATGGTAGAACCCGGATTTTCTTTTTAAATTGCGGATTGAAATGATATATATTCGTATCACTTGACCTAGGTTATAAAATTATATGCAGACCCTGTGGTATATTTTTAAATGATTTTTATTAAAATATGTATTTTTAAAAGTATGAATTTTGATTTAAAAATATATATTTTATGGTTTTAGGAAAGCTAAATATTAAGTATGTAAATTTGAAGTAAATGTGATTTTTGACTTCAAATTTTATTTTAAAAATGTAAGCAAATAATGGAAATTAAATTTAAAGTTTTGAAATGATATTTGAAGAAAAATGTTAAGTTTTGTTGAAATTTATAAGTTAAGAAACAGTGAAATTTTGACTTAACGAATGAAAGTGAGTTTTAATTGGATATTTAATTATAAAATTTTATTGTGATAAATCATATGTTAAGTCGATTTAAATGTGAAATTTTGAAGTCTAGAAATATGATTTAAAAATTTAAAATAGAAAATTTTTGAAGTTTAATGTTTCTGAAGTTACAATAAAATCTGGAATTTTATTAATAGCATTTCTGAAATGCTGAAGTAACTAAATATTTTATAAATGTCGTTGTTCCTAAACTAAACTATTTTGGAAATTTTAAGCTATGTCGTTGCTATATTTTGATAATGTTTGAAATATTATAGATTTTAACACTGTTTGAGTCTTGTTTTAAAGTGTTAAATGATTTAACTTTTGGAATTGATTATTTTTGAAATTTGAGAAGTTTGAATGTATATTTAATATTTAAATTTGAATTTTTAAGGAATTTAAATTGAATTTGAATTTAAATAAGGTTTACTTGGTTATGTGTTAAATTGAATGAAATGAGATAATTGAATTTTTGAATGGACTTTTGAAATGTATTTTGTAATGATATTTGAAATAATAAACAAATGACATAATTGATTTCTAAAATGATATTTAAATTTTAATATTTGAAATTGAATTCAAATAATGATTTGATAATGAGGTTTTGAAAGGATATGATATTTTGATGATTTAAACGATTTGGAAATGATTTGATCTTTATTTTGAGAAAGAATATGAATTTGGAATGATATTTGATTTTGATAAATGAATATTTGAAGTTTATATTTATATGAAAAGATATTTGGTTTACTTGTAATTTGAGTTTATTTAAATGATATTGGATTTATGAAATGAATATTTCAAAAGTAAGTGATAATGAAGCTAAATTTGAGATATATGAAATTATAAAATTTAGTTTTGAAATGTGGGATATTAAAACTTTGAAGTATATTAAAAATTTAATATTTTAATTTGTGGATCAAATCTATATTTAAATTGATAAGATTTGAAATGTTTTGTAAGGAAACTGAATTGAATTGAAACTGATGGTTTGATTCGAATTAAATTGGAAATTTGAAATTTTAGTTTAATTGAATAAATTTGTAAAATGTAAAGGATTAAAGGAATGTTCCATGATTTCAAATGTATGATTTCAAAATGTTATGATTTTCAAAGTGTAATGATTTCAAGTATTTTGTTTTCGAAAAAGTTATAACTTTGAAGTATTATGATTTTTGGAAGGTGAATATATGTTTGAAATGGAAATGATATCATATTGACTTGGACATGGTTTTGAAGTAAAAATGGTTTTGGTTTCGAAGTATAAACTATTTTGATTTGAATATTGTTTGAAGTAAAAATGGTTTTGGTTTCGAAGTATAAACTATTTTGATTTGAATATAGTTTTGAAGTAAAAATGGTTTTTGTTTCATAGTATAACTATTTTGATTTGAATATAGTTTTGAAGTAAATATGGTTTTGGTTTCAAGGTATAAACTATCATGAAAGGAATATAGTTTTGAAGTGAAATAATTTGATTTTTGAAGTATTATGATTTTTGAAATGACCACGGCGTTATAATAACGTTTGGTTGTTAAAGAGACTGGGATCGGAAGTTGTCATACTCTCTGCCAACTCCGAAAACCACTTTGACAATTGTGTACACGGTAGAGTTTCCAGAATGAAGTAGGATGGTGGCGACGTTCTTGAGGTATATTACGTGGACCCAACTCCCGTGAGTTGGCTTAAGGTGGCTAAAATAGAAGCGATCTCGGGCCAAAAGGGGTAGCTCCTCTGGTCGGACACACTTCTTCGATACTATACTCTTACTTGTGGTTGATTAGATGGCCATCCTTCGATTTTGATTGGGAGTGTGTTTCGGGGTGGGCGTAGTGGCTGCTACATTACCACCAGCCCGTGTGCGTAATTGGTATATCTACTCTGGCATTGCTTTGTGTGCCGTGTCACCTACCATACCGAGCCTTTACTACGAGTTTGTTTTTCTCCCGTTGCCCGTGTGGTATCCTCTGATAGTCTCCCGATCTAGAGATATCATGATATTAAATGGACTACTGGGACTATTATGTGTGAAGGGTGATATGGGTAAGCCCGAAATGCTATTTTAAAGTAAGTTTATTTTACTGTAGACTTTATTATAATAGCGCAATATTACTACATAGTAAATAGTTTAACGGATCCTTAAAGGATGGGTGATCCCAAGCATCCTTTAAGTTACTGATGCAATTTTGTTACTGTTCATTTGATTTGATTTACAGTTCATAAGTATTTATGTCCTGACTCGAGTGTTTTATGTTTTTCTTTATGCTTGAGTCAGATTGAGTGATACAACATTCAAGATTCACCTTCAGAGTTGGAGCTTTGCTTGAAGATCCAGTCATCTATTTTTCTTTCTGTATCTAGTGTTCTAGTGATGTATTCAGATTTGTACTTGATGTATCTTGTTACTCTTTTGTTGTATCTTATTTAACTCTGATGTATCTTATTTTATATAGTAGCTTCATGAACTACTGTCTCTTTTAATTCTTCTGCATTATTATTTACTCTATGTCTATGATCTGTGATTATTTATTTACTATATATTTTGAGATTTGCCAAATTTTATTTACAACACAGTATTTTGAGCAATTCAAGTCGGACATGTGCGGATGCGAATGGTTAAAAATATCGGGTCTTTACATTTGGTATCAGAGCTTTGGTAGCTCTCGGCAAAACTCAGTATATATGGTAAATGTATTTACAGAATCACTTTCATTCGAGTTTGAATCTCTTTCTTTTTTACTTGATTCCTTTGAATTTTGAAACGTTCCATGCGGTTCTAAAATCCATTTCGTGTCCCTCACTATTCATCTTCTTTTGATTCTGGAGTATCCTATAACTCCACTTCGAAGGATCTTTATAATGAGTCGGCAGTCCTACCAATCTCAAATTGATTGTAAAGGGGTGAAACTACTTTACAATAACATCGATTCACCAAGGATTTTATATCCTCAGTTTAGATGCTAGTATCTCTTATTATCCCAAATTCTATCTCTTGAGATCAAATGTTGATTTACCCCAGAAATCCACATCGATCTTATTCTTTAAGTCACGGTTGACCCGGTTAAGGTTGCCCACGATTTATATAAGCTTATCCATCTTCCTACTATGTTCTTTAATCATCTCATCTTTGTTTCCAACTTATCTTCAAATCATTCTTGAAGTGTATTTGTAAACAAATATTTTAATGTTTTATATATTGTGTTGTTTGAGTTGTTGATGTTGATTTGGGTTTCCGATCGATTCGCCTGATCAACGCTGTCGATAGGATTTCCAAAAACTTGAACAGAGCAAACTGACACAATATGTTTTTTTCAAATTTAGTAATGAAATAAATTTTATAACTATATTATAAATATTTTTTTGGATTTAGTTGAATTGGTTGTTAAGAAATAATATTAATTTTATATATCATTTCTCCTATTTCATACATAAACTACTGCGTGGCCCGTGCTACGCACACGGGCAAGTAAGAAAATACAAAGATGATTAAATTGTAAAGGTTTTTTTAGTATGATAGAATTATATATTTATTAATTATTTTCTACTTACTTCTGTGATATTTGTAATTTGTGATATAACAGTCAATGAACTTTCAGTTTGAAAGCACCACTAAATATAAAGACCTATAAATATTCCATTGTTTGTATTATTACCACTATTTTCATTCATTTACGCAGCTCGTTTGTTTATTCAAATAGGATCATAAATAAAGATAAAGTGAACATACATTCCTATTTTTACTGTTACAAAATTGTAAATATTAGCTTAAAATAATGAGGTTGTATGTATGTTAGTGCATATAAAATTAAGCGACTGTCCATAAATACTTACACAAACATGCACTTATACGCATATATAAATGCTATATGTTCTGTGAATCTTTTATGTGTCTGTCCATCCTGTTCATATTCAAAATTTTGGAATTATTGTAATACGCTAAGAGTGCACAAATTTTTGAAGAACTCAATACTATTAACATAATTTAACAAAAAAAGTAATTGAAGTAGATATAATATTGATTTACGTGTGGAGTAGAAATAGTTTTACTAACCGTACTTTATTTGAAAGATATTACAGTACAAATATTAGTTGCTTAACAGATAAGTTGGAGCAGTAACAAAATGGTATAGTACTTTTATGATCCAATTTATGTAAAATGCAAGCATAATTCAAGATATTATGTATATATTTTTCTAAGTTTAAAATTTAAACTCATTCAATTATATAAATTTTCAAAACAATTGCAAGTAAAAAATCATATATACAATCAAAGACCGCTACCCCTGCATACACTGTGATCGGTATTTATTATGGGTTTAAAAAGAGGAGTTAAGAGAAGAAACAAATATGGACTCATATTAACTGGTAAATGTTGAGCAAGATACTTTCAACTTTGATTCCATCTTATTTGGTGTTTATATGGGATTGTTATTCAATAAGCACCTGGTATGAGCAACAAAACATCTGATCCATTGAAAATCATCTCACTCTGCATTCCTAACAAACATGTGTTTAAATTAATAGAGTCATCTTTAAAGTCTTAATCTGATAGTTAGTTGAAAAAGTTGCAGTTGGAATAAGATTTGATGAGGAATAAAACTACAGGATAAATTTAACAGAGTCATTCCTAAAGTCATAATGTAATCATTATTTGGAAAAATTGCAGTTAAGAAAAAATTTGATCAAGAATAAAACTACAGAACACTGTGAATGGTGCATGTAGGTACAATTATAGTGATGGCACTACGTTAGGGAAATAACTTTAATGTAATAATTTTAAAAAGAATTTTTCATTTCAGATTATTTTGTGTTTAGGAAAAGAAATTATGAGAGATTTTAGATTAAAATATAGGAGTTCACACTGGTACTTAACCTTTATTTTCAAGTGCGTAGTGTTATCATTAGCTTTTTGAGAAGCATCGACAGTGCAATGACCTAAGTTGATGATTTAGCTTGTAATGTAGATGGTTGATAAATTGCAACAGTTGATAGTTTGAAGATTATTCTCATCCATATGTTGATATGAGTTGAGCATAATTACATTAGGGTTCTTACAGTTATCTTTTGTGCTTAGTTCCTATCGCATTCATTTGCATTCAAGATAGGTGTAGCATAAATTGCCATTTGAAGAACATTTCCAATATATTTGTTCATATGACATAGAGTTTACCACATAATTGAAGATTAGAATACAAAAAAGATCAAATACAACCACCTTAAGATAATGAGGAACAAACTAAATCCACTAATTGCTTTAATATTGAGTATATACTTCATCGGGTTTTTCTATTTTTGTTACCAAATTACATTTTTTGATGATCTTGTATGTTTTATTTTTTCTTTGTTAGGTGAATGAATCCTAAATCACCTTGTTCAAGTTTAAATGCTTGTGATACTGAATTTTTGTTTCTTATGTCGGTGTGCAACTATATACATATAATACAATGTCCCTATATTTTACCTGTATTTGATTTTAATACAAGCTTATGAGAATAATTTTCTAAGCACCTAGAAAAAAGTAATAGATTAAATACTTAAGCATGTTACATCGAATGATACTATCAACAGTAAACATAAGGTTTAAGATAGTCCATAAATTAAAATGATGTTTGTAATATTTCGGTAGATACATCAACCATTATTTTTAAAGTGTGCTACCAATTAAGATTAACAAAAAATAACATCCCTACATGCAATGTTCATCAACTTATATTCAACGTCCCGAAAACCTATTGCTAGAGAACCAACTTGGACTTTCGAAGAAAAAAGAATCGGTTTTCCTTGTCCAGTCCCTAAGTCACACATATCAGATCAATCTTGAATGGTCTAAATCTACTTTGAAAAACCATTCAGATCAGGTTGTGAAACCCAGTTATCAATATTTAGTTACTTTCTATCACATAGCTTGCTCGGACATCCATGCCTCATCACTGCACTCATCATCGGCGTGCTCATATTGTGCAGTCCACTCAGAGATTCTTCTCAATACCGGTGCATTCCACATCAAGCTCACCTTTTCACAATGCTCTACCTTTTCGTCTCATGTCTTGTTCAAATTGTGCATTCTATTCAAACTGTGCACTCAGTTCATCTCTCGCATGTCTAGTTCAACTATATTGGTCAGTTGACAACCAAAGTGCATCATGCTCTATCTTTTCATGTTTTCACGCCAATCCACATTAATCAAACACATAGTTCCCATATAAGCACTACCCATACAAGCAAAGGCATGGTCAACCGAAAGCTCTACTTCCAAGTTCAGTGCCTAAGTTCGCTTCAATATTGCCTAAGTTCGCTTACTCTTCATGTTATTCTAGTAACATTTACAGTCATGTTCAACTTTTACTCTATGATGTAATTTCACTGTCATGACCATTTCAGCTCGGTTATGCACAAAAGTCATATTTCATTGCAGACTATGTCATCCAGTTTTGCATATCAACACTTCCTCTATCTAGTTCAACACTACAGTATTTTCAGACCAGGCATTGCAGATGCACAAGGAAATATTTCATTTCAGCCTTTCCTGTACATGTCACACTTTAGCTTCATTTCCAATTAATTCATTCACTTCGTTTGCTTCAACAGTCACAGCAGGCTGCAGTTCATGTTCAAATCAAGGTGCAGCTCAGTCTCATGTCCAATTGCATCTCTTCCTCGCAATAACATTTGCTCCCCTTTTTTTTGAAGTCTAAAATCACACAAGGATACATCTATTTATGTACTAATACATCCTTACATATAGAAAGGGATATCTGCAGTACACTTCATAGGTATTCAGAAACAGTGAATCATAATATTCAACAGTTGCATCAGTGAATCATTGAGAAACCCAACCAAAACACATTCATACAGTCTGTAAAATCATAAAATAGATAGAATCCATCCTAAATTGTAGCATGAAGCTATTTTACAATACATAATCATATCGCTAATAAAAACAACAGTATTATTTCACCATTAAGGTTTCATTCATCAGCAGTTATGTTCTTCCGACAAACAGTCTAAGATATAATATGAGCATCACTTGCCACCACTTCCAAAGAGGTATCCAAGCGAGGAACCTCCACCAGGAGCAGCTTGCACCTTTGTTGATGGACGATCAGTGATAAAATTTCCAGTGTTCTGCCCATCAGCAAGGAAATAGTTGTTTCCAGCTGCCCCTTGAATGCCCGCGGGAATTTTTTTGAGTTTCTTAGCAGGGGGAGGAGCAGCATGTTTCTCAGCTGCAGATTTTGGAGTTTCGTCAGAACCAAATATTTGCGACAAAGTAAGATATTAAAAGAAAACAATCAGTGAAGTGACAGTGGAATTGACTTGATAAAAGGCCGAGTTGGAAAATAAATAACTAATACTTTATACGTATCAAAGATAAAAAAACCCATGTTTACTTTATTCAGCATCAGATTAGTGATAAACATAGAGGAACATAAAATGATTAATCACCTAATTTCACCATAACACCCACAAATAGAGATTGGAAGGTTTTAATGACAGATTTGAAGTGGGACTTTAAAATAACTACAAATTACAATGATATATGATATCACTTTCGCTATGTGAGAAGAATTTTTTTTTCAATCATACTGCTTTTAGAAACTATGACCTTAAAGACTCTAATCTATTTTCAAGCTATAATCAATTCAAATTCTATACTCAAATCGCTCATTATTTCAAGGCTGTTGTAGTATAAAAATCCCAACTTTATAATCTTCTTCAAAAACTCCAATCTTCATAAAAATGCACTTCATTCTCAATCGTAAAAGTAAAAAATTAAAATAGAAAAAAAAAAGATGAAAAGGAACCAATTGAAGCTTCGAACATGGTTTGTTAAATAGGTGTTTACCTACCATAAGATAAAGTAGTGACCCTCATTCACAGTATTCTGCAAACTTACCGAGTGTAATGTTAAACGGCAACAAACCGTGCAAACTAATATATAATGAGAGATCATAGATGACAATGAAGTGGAAAATAACAATAATGTTCTTACTTGTTACTAAACATAATGAAAAGTAAAACATATGTAGTAAGGGCATATAAGATACGATAAGATATATTAGTTGCAAACTTCACACTGCCATTAAGTGATTAATAGGGAATAACAACTCCATATTTACAGTAACATGCTTGATTTGTCATTTTTATCATTCAATCACTGTCAATTGTTGGAAATCAAGTAGCGTATTATCCTGAAATCATACAACCAAATAAAGATTGGAAATTTTTTTACCAGTCAGTGATCCACAAAATTACCATGGTAGGAAGAGTTCGGTTTGCTTGAGTAATTCAAGTTCTTATACAACACCAAGTTGGCATACAATAAACTGAAACAACAAATGATGCTATCGTACAGCATTTCGGCCTGACAATTAAAATTATGTCACAAATAAAAATATGATAAGCATGTGTAGTAAAACAGAATGAAATATCTATATTTTGGTGGAGAAAGAAAATATTGATCTCTGGAAGGATTTGCGTTCTTGGGCATGATTTCAATGAGTGTTGTATCACTAAATGATGTAAGCAGGTAGATCTTGGCACCATATTGTACATGCGTAAATAAAACTTAAGTATCTTGTTATTTCTTGCATACACATGGTAAAATATTATAATATCAAAGTAAATTATATGCTATCTGCAGCTGCCTATAGTGTGTGGTGATCTCCCCATTCCCCAGATCTAAAATACAACCACAATATAAATCGAAAAAGAGAAGGAAGAAGTAGACGAAAAGGTAGCTATTTAAATTTTATTTTATTTTCGTGAAACTAAAGAACACTTTCCAATTTGTGGTAGATAGAGTTCCTAAGTTGGTCTATACAATTTTATTACTTTCTCCATATACATCCCTCCTAATGCATGCTATTGATGCTTGTAAATCTTCCTTATAAAACGTAATCATCTATCATATCAAAAGTAATTAGGATTTATCTGAATAGTTGTTGGTTTTTGACAGCATAACTAATTTCATACTGAGAGGGATTCCAATGTTACCATTTCAAATTATTGAGGACGATATTAACAGATCATAGAACCCTTTGAAGAAGTCTGCAAAAAATATTTAAATAAGTTAAGATTGCTAACCTTTTCATGTTTTTCAAGTAAGTTCTTTATTTCATTGGAACGTAGCTTTCATAAAACTTCTGGAACCGTTTAAGCTGAAAAGAAGGGGAAATAACATGGTATAATTTTCATGAACTAATAGTGGCATCATATATCTGCCATCAGGCACTATATATTTGTAGAGTACTTCGCTTCAAATATTGTTATTGTATCACTGAATATCTTAAACAATATATTTACCGGCTTAACTACTTATCCTCGAACATGTTTATGGTAATTAGGATTGCGAAAGAGCTAATCTGCTGGATATCGAAACTTATATGTAGAAAGTAAAATTGATAAAAATAATTAGTGAAAGAAATGGTCTAAAAATTTACACAATAGATAACATCATAAGTCAATGCTAAATTTTGCTTCAAAGACAAATTATTTCAGGAAACAAACCTGGCAATTACCATCACCTTCCACTTGCAATTCAGCTAATCCATATGTAGCAAGTCTGATTACATATATCAGTAGAAACTATACATAGTAGAGAACAATTAAAATAAACTATAATAAAACATATTATCAAATAATCTCAAATGATTATAATTCTTCCCAATTTGCAAAGAGTTGCTGAGTATGGCATGTTAATTATTTAAAATTCAAGTTTTGTTGGGTGAACAACAATGCAAGTCTCAGTAGGTACATTACAGTTAGTGAATTGATGTTATTGCTAAGAGCAGACAATATCACTAATCCAGCCATGATTTCCATTGCAAAAACAGACGACAAATATTAACTATATATATCAGGCACTGAAGAGTAAATGTTGTTCTGCCTACCGAAATCGTACACTGCCGAAGAATATTACTTTGAGTACTTGCGGACTACTAACAAATGATAACCAAATCCAAAATTCGGAAGTAGATCTGACCCAAATCTTGTTTTAGGTTATCGGCATCTGATTTTGTAGATCGTAATCTGGAAATTGCAAGTTACACACACGAATTCCAGATCTTGCTAGATCCCCAAAGAGAAATGGTGTGCAAAGACGGAGACAAAGTCGACAATGACGCACACGGGCAGTTGTGAAATTGATAATTGTGGTTGCTTATTGTATGATTATATTGTTATTTCTCGTATTTATATGTATAGAGTGGAATAATATATATCTATTCTGTATTAAATTTTCCTTCTTAATAGATGTGCTCAAATGTCTTGGATATGAGGATTAGTAATTATATTTTTCAAATTTATGTTGGATGGTAGTGACCTACCATGGACATGGTCTTAAAATATAATGTTCGTAATGTAGTGTATGTGTGAAATTTTTATATGATCACCTATACATTTTTGTGCGTGACTGTATAAGTTGTATATATTAATGTGCATGAATATTGTATTTTATAGAATAATCGTGAAGGCATAAAAGTATGTAGCAAGTGGTTCAAAAGTAAAATTATCAAGTATTGTACTGTGATTTGTCTAAAAATAATAGTAAGAAAACTTATGATCTAAGCATGGCATATCTAAATTTTATACACCCTCATTTGTATCGGTTTACATGATACAATTTTGAATTCTTTTCGTGTATAAATTTTTTGCACGTTGCTTTTAGCAAGATATTGTCCCTACAGAGATCTATATACTTTTTAACATTGATTTGGTAAAAATTATGACATGGAAATGGAGAAAGGTAAGAAAGAAAATTATATATGATGCAACAAAATACATCGCTTGAATATCCTTGTTTTTTGAATATCATATCATTAGCTAAAATTGATTGATATCAAATAACTAACCACTTTGTTAAACAATTAAACAAAAAACAACATCATCATTTCTGTTGGTTTATCGAGTAGGAAGATAGATTATAATCTGTACGAATAATAAGATACCCCTTTTCGATATACCTATTTAGTCTAAATGTATTTTACAGTCAGTAAACAATAAGTTCTAAATTATATTCTAGTTTTACATTGAAATTTTATTAAGTACGGATTCATGATGATATACGAAAATGCACATTTCAGGAGGCAATATGAGATTTGATAGAGTCTACCCTCACCTCCTTGCTTGTTCGAACAGTTCATCTGTTACCAATATAATTGACTTATCATGACCCAAGCCTAATGAAACGTTATAAAACATCTCATGGTAGCATGTTGCATGTTAAAAATTAAAAGGATAAATAAAATTCCTTTAAAGCGTAGGAATGATATATCTTGATATTGGTTTGGTTGAACTCCCATAGAGAGCAAGCATTATATTATGAAGGTCGGATATTGGAAAATTAGAAATGCTACCTGGTAACATGTACAATATTTATGTTTCACAGGAAGTAAGAGCATACATATCATTCAGACCGCATATTCAGTGTCTTTGAACTTCTTCGCCAGATTTCATAGCCATTTTGGCTGCTAGTTGTGAAACGTTTTTTTCCCTGACGAATTGAATGGTTTGGTAGCATGTAGGTTGGTCAGTTCATCACATTTTTTGTAGTTGAGACTCTAAATGCACCACTTGAAATGATTGGCAATCAACAGACAATATTTTGTTAAGATGATCAAAATCTATCATGGCTACCAATTATAAATATTTGATGCTCAAAAAACAATGTTTCTTATAGTTACAAATGTGTAAAATGTCCAATGGCTAACAATGTGTAATAGTTAGTTTTGATGGCTTAACCTTATTACATTGAAATATCATCCTCAAAACTATCCATAGAGAGATTCTTTGTCACCTTACCTTTTCATATTGATTTACATTTTGCCACCTTAATGCCAAAGATGGTCTACCGACTCACAGAATTGTACAATGTTAATGTAAATATTAAAATCCTTTTGAAAAATTAGTAACCTTGGAAATCGCTAAATTTACACACCAATTTGATTAAATGGCAGAAAAGAATAAAGTAATACAATAACAGAGTTGTGGATAATGGATCGCTACACCTCCCATTACTAAGGTTGAAGACCAAGCGACATCCTACTCCCTTGGTTAATTGTGACTTCCCTTTGAATATTGTTTTTATCTGCAACAATCCCATTGGCATCACTCAACTAAGGAGGTTAGAAACAATTATTAAAGATGTTATGCAGATATTTAGAGTTATGCTACAGGGCCGAAAACCAGTTGGCCAGAGAAGTGCGAAAATAGGGCGGAATTCACGGGGCAACATGGATTTCAAAGTGTGCAATGAAAAGCAGCCATTGGATGATATTCGAGCCTTATTTCGTTCTTAATATTCGGTCCTTGTAGCTTTACTGAGATATTTAGGTTGTGATTGTGCTTCAATTGAAAGGCTATCAATAGAATAATTCAAGGAAAACATAGAGTAAATTAGTCTTACTTTATGATTGTTCCTTATCATGCGTGAATAAACATTATAATTCTAATAGAATAAAACAGTGCTCTAAACTTTATGATATCATTTCCATTATAGGCAGTTGGAAGTGTATCTGAATAAAGTGTACCCAAAAGGGGGTTGCCAATTACAGACCCAAAAATTATAAAGCGAATTTTAGCAAATAAACACACGAAACAATGGTTAAAACATGCAATCTTCATTTAGCCTTTACACTGTACAAAGTATAATTAATTAAAGAATACCGATTCAAGTGGAATGAACCCGTTTCATCTCCTGAAATTATATAAAGCGATTCCTTCCAGTTGGGTTGTTGCCATAATTTCCTTAATCAGCGGGCAACATAGCCAAAATGAGAAAATCTGCATAACCATTGTATTTAGAAGTGAGATCGTAGTAACTGAAAAGGAATAAAATACAATGATAGGATAGAGGAAATAAAAAAACTATTACCAGGACACAGTGTAAAACTGTGGAAACTTCATACAAAATAATATTATTCTCCAATGGATGAGAATATTCAAAAATACATGGCCCAGATTTACTTATGTTTAGGAAAAGAAACATGAACATAAGAATTTAAAAGCAAAAAATACCAACATAATAGTAAACACAACCTTAAGAGGAGGAAAAACGATTGGAGCATGCATTTCTTTCGATCCATAAGGAATTAAATCTACGAAACAATATTTTAGTACAAAGGCATGAGGAGAGCTATACTTGAGTAAGAGGAGAGTGTTAGGATAGATGAAAAAAATATGAACTACGGTATCAGGCACACCATGGAGGCATCATTTAGGTGCTACTTTGCAAGTTTAATGCTTGCATTTTTACTTCGGGTATTTCTTTCACCCTTTGTCCAAGTTATGGCATGAACGCTAATATATATAATTGCAAATACAGTACCGTAATTTACCACATAAAAAGTTTGCAGTAGTAAATGGACACCATAATTGGACAAAAATCTCCAAATAGTTTTTTTTTTTTAATTTTCCTAGTGGTGGAACTTTTTTTATACATGAGCATTGCACTTCACTATTGAGCATTTCACATGCTTAAACAAAGATTTACTATGCACATGTCGTAGAATATCAATATTACAACGGATAAGAGAAATGATGGGTGGGATATATTTGAACTGTTAAATTTATGTCATACATAATCGCATTTAGAAGAGGAATAATATAGAAAAATTGAAAAGAAGAAATTCAGAGTTTTCCAAGTTAATATTGCATATAAAAATATGCATATTATAATAAAGGAATAAACTTTACTCTTTTTAATTGCATGGTAACAATTTTTTTACCATTATATGCTTGGTGACTTGAACACAAAGCAGTTTATTGCTATAAATATAGACTGGTATGAGTCAGTAATGACAACACGTAATGGTAACACAGCGTAAAAATAAAACTTCTCAGAAGAAACTAATGAATTAAACATGATGAAACAACTACACAAATAAAATGAAAATGTATTGCTATCATCTTGTAAAAATTTAAATGGAAACAAAAATAAGCAAATGAAAAGAACTTAAATATTGATGTTATGAATAGTAATCAATATATCACAGAGTGTCACAAAATTTTTGGATGACATAGAATACTTTAATTCGAACAATTCCTATGGCTTCATAGTATTTATACAGACAAAAAATACACGAATTTTAGTTTCTCGCAGTTAGTTACATCTAATGAATTTGAAATGCATTTAAATACCAACATCTTCAACATCAAATAATCATAACTGAATAATCGCAATCGAAAGTGTAGTAAAACATACATGCAAATTATGTATGATAATATAGAGGAATTATAAATACCACTGTCATTTTATCTTCAGTATGTCGACTAAATAAAATTAAGTAAAACATCAACAAACAATTCACATAATGTCAAAGAAGTTTATGTGTAAATACATTCTAACATATTCCTAAATTAACAGTACTAAGTAAATCAAACAAATCGAAGAAAATTTGAGAAAAATCGCTACCTTAAAAGGAGGGGACATAATTTTCCATCTTGAGTTGAGAAGGCGTGAAGTCGCCAATGGAGAAGAAGAAGGAGCCTCCAAAAAGTGATTGACACTGTCGCATCCACAAAGTTCTAGGTTTTAGTTGAAGTCTGCGGATAAAAGGAATATAACCATCAGTAATCCTAAATACAAGGAAATTTGAGAAAATCGCTACGTTAAAAGGAGGGGACATAATTTTCCATTTTGAGTTGAGAAGGCGTGAAGTCGCCGATGGAGAAGAAGAAGGTGCCTCCATTCACTTGATTGCCACTGTCGATTCCTCGTATCTGTGGGTTAGAGATAATGAAGAGGGCATACGAACAGTTATGGATAATAGACGATAATTGCTGCGTTGGTTATTGTTATGTGGAAAAAAGAAATTAAAAAATGACGCGCACGAAAGTTATGTCGGATGACACATGTCAATTAGTTAGAGCGTTGGTTTCTGGTTTCCATTCTAAGTAATAGATAATTGAACTATAAACATGGTTATAAATTTATTTGGAGATTTAAAATGAATTTAAAACAAGAATTTGAGAATTTAATTTCCAATGGATTTCAAACCTTGCATTTAAAGTTTTAAAAGGATATATTATTAAGTATTTTCGA
This sequence comes from Allium cepa, assembly GCA_030765085.1. Lineage (NCBI taxonomy): Eukaryota > Viridiplantae > Streptophyta > Magnoliopsida > Asparagales > Amaryllidaceae > Allium > Allium cepa. The sequence continues at coordinate 946,391,823 of CM060938.1, read as the reverse complement.
ATAGAGATTTGTTTCTAAAGAATTTTAACGTTTAAAATTAGTGCTCTTCTCTTTGTCGTTGGAAAATAATTTCGGTGATGACTGTAGCATCATCGACATTTGTTTTTGAGTTTCGAAGTTAAGAGACCGTTCTGTTGTAACAACCCTGGGGTTTTGTAAAAATTAATTATCGTCAAATGACGATTAATATTGTTGCTAATTGCTAATTGAAGTTTTTAAATTGAGTTAAAATTCTTTTAGTAATTTGATTAAGGAATTGTGTTTGGGCTTTAAGCATAGTATCGGCCCACTTAATATTACCGTGTTATTCGTTAATACCCGATCCCTTCTCTATTTCATTGACTTCGAAACCCTAAACCTAAAACAAACGAAAGAATAAAAATGGCTGCTCTCGATTTCGTTCGTTCCTCCTTCATTTACTTTTGCATCGCAAACAAAAAGCATACGAAGGAAAAATAATGGTGGCTAGTGCTTTTGGCTTTGCGCTCGATTCATTGTTGGCCTCGACTCCGACTCTTGCTTGATTCGCGCTAGGGGAAACAAGGTGAGTGAATTATCACTCACATCTATTTTCATTCTTCAGTTGTTCGAGTTTTGTTTCGATGTTGATGATTTTTTTCTGTCTTGGTTCGTCTTCTTGTTTTACACGGCTGTGATGATTTTGCTGTGATGATTTTGTTTATATAGGGTTTGAATCCCTGTTTTCTCATTCGTGTATATATGTTTGAATTTGTCAATCGATTTCTCTGGCTGATTGATGTTGTTTGGATGCTTGAGATTTATCTGACTTGGTTAATTTCGTGTATTTTCGAATGGCTTGAATTTCATGGCAATGGTTTATCGGCCTGATTTTGAACTTCCAATTTCATGATTTCCATGATTGTGACTTCATCATAGCTTGATTTCAAACTGCAGTTGTCTTTGACTTGGTTTGAAAACTTGATTTGTGAAAATATTTTGAGTTTGACATTTAACTTGACATTGTCGAACTCTGCTTTGACTTGTTTACCACCAGTGTTCATTCATGAGTATAACCGGTTTGATTTGTTCGATCATTGACTTGCATTCACTCCAGATGTTGTTGTCCTTCATTGTTGAGTTCATTGGTGCATTTTGTTGTTTGCTCGGTCATAACTTCATTTATGTTCTTGTGTGGCCTGGTCAGAAGTTCATTGTGCTTCATGGACTTGGTTTGAAATTTCATTTTGATTCACTGGTTGGTCTGCATTGAGTAGTTGCCATTGTGTTGCATTGTGGTTTGAGTCAGGATCTTTGATATGGTGTAGTTTGGTCTAGTTCATTTGGTTTGTGGGTCTGTGTTGCTTTAGTCTAAGTCCTGGTCTCCACTTGCATACTGATTTGCATTTGTAGTTGTATGCCTAGTTCACTGGTCCTTGCATTTCCATTGTGCATTCATTGTTGTTGTGTTGGCTTGTTGGTTTAGAGTGGTCGACATTTTATGGTTCAGGTTGCACATACTTATTCCCTGACTTGTACTTCACCTTTGATATGTTGTTGCATTGCCTCACTCATGAATGTATATAGGTGTATCTTGTCTTGAGTCTTGTCTCAGGCCATTCTTTGGTCTCTGACATTGTGAATTCACTAATTGGTCGGTCTGGTCATTTTGTAGCTTTCATATAGTTATATTGAGGCTGCACTTGAGTCTTTCTGTACTTCATATAGGCAGTGTGTATTGGTTGCATTTGGATTGGATTGTGGGTAGTGTCATGTGCACACTTTGTTGTTCAGTCTGTTAGTCGAGTTGCATCCATGTGGTTACTTTGAGCATGCTTCATTTGTGCTCGAGTTTGCTTGCATCTGTATATTCTTGGTCGAAACTGGTCATTCATGGTTTAGTTTGCATTGACTAGTTTGTAGCTTTGAATACTGTAGTTTACTTTGATAATCATGTTGCCATATTGGTTTGTTCTTTTCTTGTTCATGTGTGTCTGGTCGAGTTATTTTTTCTTGACAGTTTTGTGTTACACCGGAGTCGAATCCAGCTTAAACGCTCGGTTTGACCTTGTGCCCGTTTGTGTACATCATCACTGTAGTGGCAAGGCAGTGCACGCAAGCGTGTACTGCAGCCACACGGTATTGCTTTTATTGGTATTCCATTGCTTTTGAATTATTGATCTTTTGCGTATTTAATTACTGTAGTGGTGAGGCAGTACACGCGTGCGTGTACTGCAGCCCTACTCGAGTTGAAATTTTAATTGATATTTCAATATGTTTTGGATTTATATTTTGATTGGTTAATTTGATGATTTTGTTGTTGTCTAATTATCAATTTGATAATTAGATTACAAGTTTCCAATTATTTACTTAATAATTAGAATTTGTTGTTAATTGCCGTTTAGGCAATTCTGTTGTTTTCTAAATTATCTTCATTGATCATCTTTTTAATTTATCTTCGTTGATAATTTGGATTTGCTAATTTGTTGTTTAACACTGTTACGTGTTATATTTATCAGTATCCAATTTTTTTTATTTAAGGATCGGATAGACGAGATTTATTGTGACTGTCGTCTATTTGTTACTTAATTATTATTGCTTCTGTGCACTAAGAACTGAGTTTGAATTAGACTGACCGCTGTATTATTTTCTTTTGAATTTAATACTCGGGTCAGACCGAGTTATTACAGGTAGTAGATATCTTGCTTTGGGTTGCTGCTAGAGCTATGAAGTCTTTTCATATCATTTGGAGTAGTCGTCGTCATTGTATAGTAGTCAGTGTAGTTGTATTCGAAGATATGTATTCATATATATTATATACGTTAATGTACTTGTATATGTAACTTCCAGAGCCGACAGTTGTAGTTGTATCATATGTACTGTATCACATGTATTGTAACTGACATCAGTTATTATATATATGAGACTTTTTGTTTTATCTGTGTTCCGCATTTACATTATCTGTGTTATTATTATATTTATTGTCCTAAACAATTATGAACCATCGTAGTTCGTTTTATACTGGAATTGGGTATGTCGATGGGAGTAAATAAATAAGAGATGAAAAATAAAAATATATATACCACTCCTATTGAAATAACCAATACTAGTGTAAGGCCTAACAACGGATGGCTGCTCCTATCCAGCCTTATTCTTCGTGATAACGGACAGTATTTCCTTTAATACTCTTTGTTATTGTGAGCATAGAGGTGGGGCGTCACATCTGTAGTCTGGCTACAGTTTTGTTTTGGGGAATTTAATTGATTTGAATTTCAAAAAATAAGACTGGATTTATAACATATGCTGATATATGATTTAAATTGGAATGGATATATATATATATAGTATATGTGCATTTCTTTATCTCTAAATAGTTTGGAATTTATCAGAAATTTAATTCCTAAATTTTATCTTGAAGGATAATTTCATGTATAATTTCAAGATTTGGATGAATATTTAAGCTTGAAATGATTGAATTGAAAGTTTTATTTGTATAATACACAATTTCATTCTAATATAACTTACCTAAATTATACAAAAGTTGAAAATGAAATTGGATAATATACAATATAAAACGATTTTATAAATAAAATTTGAGTGGTTATATTAAATGTTATACACTTAAATTTTAGTTATAAAAGTATTAACAGAGGTAAATAGACAAAGATAAAGGATTTTAAGTGGTATAATTTACAGTATATAATGATGTTAAAGGAACTAAAGTAAAATTAAAGCTGTTATAATAAGTGTAAATATATTTAATATAGGTGATAAAATATACTGAGAAGAATAAATTGAATTTTAATTGGGAATAAAGAAGAATTAAATTTTATTGAGTAATTTGAATATAATAAATGATTTTTCAAATCCATGATTTCAAAGATTGTTTATTTAAGATAATTAGATGATAAGAAAATAAAATTAGAGATGGTTAAGATTTATTTAACTTATGTAAAATTTGTTTTCTATTTAATTTGAAATTTTCAGAGTTTCAAATTTATTATCTTGTTTTATTTTTCAAACTATCTTTTGGTTGTCCTTATTTTCCTCATCTTGCTACAGAATGGGAAGGCTATTGCTTGTACCAGTCTGTTTAGAAATCTTTCTGTAATCTTTGGAACTCATTTTGAATCTGAGCACTACTTGCCATCCAAAGACTGTCGGTCAAACGGGAATGGTGAATCAACTTTTAAAAGATCTTTTTCATGCTTGTGTTCTTGACTCTAGAGGATCTTGGGAAGATCATCTCCATCTTGTTAAACTTACCTATAACAACAGTTATCAGATATAATTTCAGTCTTCTTGTCATCCTGTCCTAATCCTATTTCATTCTATCTTTTTTGTGCTTTCCCATACCTCATTCCTTTTCGGGGATGAAAAATTTTGAGTGGGGGAGAGTGTAACAACCCTGTATTTTCTGATTACATTAATTGTATATTTTAATTATTTTAATTTAAATTCTTGATTTAAAAACTTTATTTTATTCATTAAAATGAATGTTGATTTTGATGTGGATTAGAATTTCAAACATGCGTAAATTGAATATTTCCAGAAAATGTGAATTTCGGTCAATCTCGTAAACTTTGACTTTTAAATTTAAAATTTAAATATTTGAATTTTGAATTTTATCTTTTATTATGAAAATAAATTTAATTTCAAGAATACTTCTTTTCGTTTCGTTGAAATTCGTTTTATATTGTGAAAGTTATGATTTTTACAATATTGTACATAAATTGATTTATTTAACAAAATTGTTTATTTTAATTTATATAAATAATATTTTGTTTGTCATATACATGTTCTAATATGTGTAATATGACATTTCATATATATTTTTATTTTTAAAACATTTTTAAAGTGTTGCTGTAATTTTCTAAATGTTAATTATATATGGTTTATATTTTTAAAGCCTAGTTTTAAATTATTAAGCTATTTTCCTATTTATTTTCTATTTTTCCTTAAAATAATAATTTATATTCTTTTTCACTTTATTTTTTCAGCCTTTTACCTTTATTTTCTGAATTTTATTTGTTTAATATTGATTAAAAGAAATAAGAAATTCTAAAGGACAAAACCTTTTCATTTTCTAGTTTTTTCATCTCCTTGTCTCTTCATTTTCTTTTGCCTTTTCAATTCCTTGCTTTAGCCGTACATTTCTTACGTATACCCAAGAATTCTTCTTCCATATTCACATGAAAAACTTCTTCCTCCTTTTATTTCTCACGGCCATTACCAAATTGAGAAAAAAATTGCAAGTTAATGTCTTCTTCTTTCTACTTTTCCTTCCTATTTTCATTGTTTTGCCTAGATCTCTCTTCAACTTTGCTTGGTCTCTTCCACCCACCATCACCATCATCCTCTCCACCATCACTAGCTGTAGCAAACATCTCCTCCTCCTCTGACCATGACAAGCCATGCCATCCAATTGAAGCCATCTCCACAAAACTTTGCTTAAAACTCCAAATATTGCCTAGCCGAGCCTTGTATTCCCATTTCCTTCATGTTTAGCCTTGGCCACCACCTCTAACACCACCATCACTTGCTACCATGACCTATAACCATCATCATCACCTCTGAGCTGACCTGAAGATGCACCAGTAACACAGCGGATAATAACAAAATGATATAGATCGATGAAAGTAGCAAACGGTGGATTGAAGATACTGAAATGCCCAAATTCGTTGATCACAAAGATACCGAATTCTAGCTATCTTCGACACGTTGATCGCGCACGATACCATGAAAGAAGATCTACAATTCTTCAAACGTTGATCAAGCGCACTTGATACAGTGAATTGGCTTCAACGATCGTTGATTCGAGTGCACTCGAATAACCGAAAGTGGAGATAGGAGATCACACTCAACTACCAATTTAGATGAAAGCACACAGCAATCAGATAAAGTTTTTATTCAAAAATCAACCACCCAAAATGTACAACTCACTCCCTATTTATAGCATTTCGCAACCAATGCCTTTAGTCGTTTACGACTTACGACTCATCATGAGTCGGCGGCGACTCATCGTACACGGCTCATCAGTTACAACCCAATGCCGACTCAACTCCTTGCCGACTTACGGGTTACAAACACAAGCGACATGACAGTATGACGACTCAACAACAACAACGACTTAAGATAGTACACGACTTATCGAATACACGACATACGACTTAAAATATTTACAACACGAGTTACGACTTAAGAAAATACATCACAACAAGACTTAACTGTTACCAACGACTCAACATACGACGACTTAAAATGATACGACTTAACCAAGCCACGACCTAAAATAGCAACGACTTAAGAAACAGCTTCAGGACATCTTCACACGACTTAAACATTGACGACTTAATACTTCAACGACTTAACATGAGTCGTAACTCGTTGGCAGCTTGAAGGAACGGTAACTTCCCACGACTCAGCTAAGTCGTAACCCGCTTCCGACTTAAGGTCTTCAACGATTGGAACTTCTTCCTGCTTTTTGTTAAGTCGTGGACGACTTATAGCCATGCCGTTAGATCGTGTGCGACTCATCAAACCCGAACGACTTAAGCTTCCATTAAGTCGTAACTCCTTTCCATCTGATCTATTAGGTCGTAGCTCTTTTCCCCGAGCTTTGTTAAGTCGCAGCTCCTTATCTCGTGACCCGTTAGGTTGTAGACGTCCTAAAACCCTTTCCTTAGGTCGTAGCCGACTTAAACCTTGCGCATTCTCGACTCGTGCTGCTACTTTGTTATCTCGTGGTGCTCCTCCTGTATCCTTATATCATGCTGCATCATCCTCTCCGGGTTGAGAAAAATTCGTCCTCGAATTTGTAAATTATTCCACATCGGATTGTTCATTCCCATAATATGGCACGAGATGTTTAACATTGAACACATCAAAAGTGTACACATCTTCCGGTAGCTTCAACTTATAAGCATTTTCATTGATCCGTTGCACAATTTCCACAGGACCAATTTTTCTGGCTTTCAACTTGTTATAAGCACCCGCTGGAAAACGATCCTTCTTTTACACAGCGTATACTACGTCTCCTTTATTGAACTCAACATTTCTTCATTTCAAGTCTGCGGATCTTTTATACTTCTCATTCGCCTTCTCCAATCGTTCCTGAATGATTCTATGACACTCTTTTAAAGCATTAACAAAATCGGTAGCTCGTTTAACGGTCTCCTTTGGTTGTGGCACTACCGTTAAATCCAACGGCCCCTTTGGCAAGTTTGAATAAACAATCTGAAATGGACTGAAACTTGTACTACGATTCACCGCATGATTATGAGCAAACTCTGATTGACATAACTTCACATCCCAACTTTTCAGATTATCTTTCACCAAGCATCTCAATAAATTCCCCAACGATCTGTTCACAACCTCCGTTTGTCCATCTGTTTGCGGATGGTAAGCGCTACTAAAATTCAGCTTCGTTCCGACCATCTTCCACAAACTCAACCAAAAATGGCTCAGAAAACGAGTATCTCTGTCCGAAATAATAGATTCAGGTAAACCATGAAGTCGATAGATCTCCTTGAAAAATAACTAAGCAACATGAACAGCATCCGCCGTCTTCTTACAAGCAATAAAATATACCATCTTCGAGAAACGATCCACCACAACATATATAGAGTCATTCCCCCTTTGAGTTCTCGGCAAACCCAACACGAAATCCATGCTAATGTCTACCCATGGTTTTGTAGGAACAGGTAATGGCTTATACAATCCCGCATTTATAGCTGTCCTTTTCGAAACTTGACAAACATGACATCTCTCCTCAAATCTCTCTACCTCTTTTCTCAACGACGACCAAAAATAAGATTGTGAAATTAATTGTAAGGTGCGATCCCATCCAACATGTCCTTCTTCATGTAACTCTTTGATAATCTTCATTCTCAAACTACCTTTACGCACAATTGATTCCCCTTGAACAAGAACCCATCGACCAACATGAATTCATTAGTACTCCCGTCCTTGACTTTCTCCACAAATTTCATAAAGTAAGGATCTTCTTCAAGCAACTCTGGCAATAGTTCAAACCCTGTCACTTCAACTTTCATTGTCGTCAAAAAATGATTCCTCCTACTCAATGCATCAGCTACACGATTCGTTACCCCTGATTTGTGTTTAACAACAAAAGTAAACTGTTGTAAATACCCGACCCATGAAGCGTGCCTAGCTGAAATTTTATCCTGCCCTTGCAAATGCTTCAAAGCTTCATGATCCGTATAAAGAACAAACTCCTTCTGAAACAGATAATGTCTCCAATGCTTCACTGCTTGAACAATTGCGTAAAAACAACATCATAAGTGCTATATCTCAACTTAGCTCCAGATAACTTCTCACTGAAATAAGCAACCGGTCTTCCTTTCTGACTCAAAACTCCACCAACCCTAACCTTCGATGCATCAGTATGTAATTCAAACAACAACTGAAAATCCGGTAAAACTAGAATTGGTGCGGTCGTCAATAAAGTCTTGATCTTTTGAAAAGGAACCCCTGCTTCCTCTGACCACTCAAACTTTTTTCCCTTCATGCAATCGGTTATAGGTGCCATCACACTACTAAAATGTGGAATGAATCTTCGATAGAAAGATACCAATCCATGAAAATTCCTCACTTCAGTAATTGTCTTTGGCTGTGGCCAACTCCTGACAGCTTCTACTTTACTTTCATCCACTTGAATTCCTTCTTTAGATAGAACGTATCCCAGAAACAAAACACTATGCGTCATGAACACACACTTCTTTGTTGTCGCATAAAATTTCTCCTGCCGTAGAATCAACAGTACTTCACGCAAATGTTGGATGTGTTCTTCCATACTCCCACTATAGATTAAAATATCATCAAAGTAAACAACCACGAACTTCCCAATGAATGGTCTGAAAATCTGGTTCATCACTCTCATAAAAGTACTCGGTGCATTCGATAAACCAAATGGCATAACCAACCATTCATATAGACCTTCCCTAGTTTTGAAAGCAGTCTTCCATTCATCACCTGGTCTAATACGAATCTGATGGTATCCACTCTTCAAGTCAATCTTCGAGAATACAACAGCTCCACTCAACTGGTCAATCAAATCATCAAATCTCGGCATAGGAAATTTGTATCTCACAGTGATCTTATTCAGAGCCCGACTATCCGTACACATCCTCAACGAACCATCCTTCTTAGGCACCAATAAAGCAGGCACTGCACAAGGACTCAAGCTCTCATGAACACGCCCCTGCTCTAACAACTCCTCCACTTGCCTCCTTAGTTCTTCATGCTCCTTGGGGCTCATTCGGTAATGTGGTCTGTGAGGTAACACTGACCCTGGCACAAGATCAATCTGATGCTGAATATCCCTCAACGGTGGTAACTCTGTTGGCAACTCTTTAGGAAACACATCACTGAATTCTTCCAATACTGGCTTTACTTCCTCTGGAACTTCTACAAATTCAGTGGCTTCATGTCCAATCAACAAAAACACCTCTGGACTCTCCTCTACTTCTTCAATAAATTCCTTCAAAGTCAACAAAGTCTTGAGCTCCTCAATCTCCTCTGACTTGCTTTCTTCTTGTTGTCTCTTCTTTGGAACCAAAATAATCTTAACACCTTCAAACATAAAACTATAGCTATTGGTCCGACCGTCATGCTGTATTGCTCGATCATACTGCCATGGTCTTCCCAAAAGCAAATGACAAACATCCATCTCAACCACATCACACCAGATCTTATCTTTATACTTTTTCCCTATGGAAAATGGAACTCGAACTCGCCTGTCCACCTTCACTTCTCCTCCTTTTCTCAACCACGCTAGCTTGTAAGGATTTGGATGTTTCTCCGTCTTCAGCTTCAACTTTCTCACAGCTTCAGTAGAGATAATATTGTCACAACTTCCTACATCAATCACAAATTTACAAATCTTCCCCAGAATAGTGCACGTTGACTGAAAGATGTTACTCCTCAACCAACTAGCCTCTTCTTCTTGCTTCGGTATTAAACAAGATCTCCTCATCATTAGCTTACATCCTTCATCTCCCGACGCGACGTCCTGTTCTTCCTCCTCAAGTGGACTAGAATATCCTTCACCATCATCCTCACCTTCAACTTCAGCAATCATAATTCGTTTCTTCGGCTTCGGACATTCATTACTCTTGTGGCCCACTTCCTGGCAATTATAACATTTGAAACTGTTGTTGACCTTTGCCTTCTCAGCCTCCTTCACCACTGGTTTACTGATAGATTTAGGAACATTTGAGTTTCCACTAACACCCTTCATTTGATTGTTGGAATTGGTAAACACACCACCTCCACGCCTTCCCTGCTTCTCCCAAGCCAACGCTTTCTGATGTGCTTCTGCTACAGATCTAGGATCAAACATATTCACCATACCTTGAATCTGCATCCTCAACCCTCCAACAAATCTAGCAGTCAGCTGTTCCTCTGTCTCCATAATGTCATTTCGAGCAATCAGTTGATAAAATTCGTCAGCATAATCATTAACAATCTTCGTTCCTTGCCTCAAGTTCTGCAACCTTTGATACATAAGTGGTTGATAATTGTAAGGCAAGAATGTAGCCTTCATCAACTTCTTCATCTTCTTCCATGTAACAATCTTTGACTTCCCCATTCTCTCCCGCGTAAGTTTAGTCTGCTGCCACCATGCTAAAGCTCTACCTCTCAATCTAGTAGCAATCAACTTCACTCGATGATTCTCCGGAACCTCTTTGAAATCAAAGATCTCTTCAACATTAGACAACCAATCCAAGAATTCTTCTGCTACCATACCACCCTTGAATTCTGGAATTTCCATCTTCATACCCGATTCCCATCGACGATCATCATCTACATCCCGGTATGAATTTCGAACTTGGTCTCGATCTCGATAATGAATGCTAGCTCTATCACCCTCTTCATCAAAATCAAACGTAGGTCTATATCGATCTCGACCATCAACATCCCTTCGATCACGCATGTCTCTTCTACTATGTCTCTCTTCATCTCTATATGGCTCCTCTTCAAACTCACGTGGAGTTCTTCTCTCTTCATGTCCATAGTCATGGTGATCTCTCCTCGATGAAATTGATGTTTCTCTTCTCTCTCTAAAAGATTGCGGTGATACCCTTCTCGCTTCCGTAACCGATGGTGAAACTCTGTTTCCTCCATGGTTCGAGATTGGTGATCTCCTCCTTTGATTTTGATTCAAATCATTCATCAACTTCACTAACTTTCCAATGCCTTCATCAAATTTTTCATTAATACATTGTTCCATTTGCTCGGCCTCTTCTCTTCTATACAAAGCTTCAACATTTTGATGACGGTTAGCTCTCCTCGGCGGCATGATTGAATCAAACACAAATACTTCACAATTCAAACTTCAACTCTAACTTGTACAACAGGTCACGGCCTCAAACTTCAAAACAAACTTCACCAAGGCTCGGCTACTTCTCACAAGTATACACGGCCTACCTTCAACTCGGCAATAGGAACGACCTAAGGCTTAGGTCGGCTCGGCTTCAACAAGCACGGCTTCAAGCACTTTACTTTCAAACTTTGGCACGCAAAAATCTCACGGCCAAATTCAAACAACTTCCACACTTTGATACAAAAGAATATGGATCGAAAACTTCTAACTTGTTGCAACTTCAAGATGAACACGATGAACACCATCTTCAAACTCCTTGGCTCCAAGACTCGGCTTAGCTATGATTGGCTAAGTCTAGCTCTGATACCAAACTGACGCAGCGGATAATAACAAAACGATATAGATCGATGAAAGTAGCAAACGGTGGATTGAAGATACCGAAATTCCCAAATTCGTTGATCACAAAGATATCGAATTCTAGTTATCTTCGACACGTTGATCGCGCACGATACCGTGAAAGAAGATCTACATTTCTTCAAACGTTGGTCAAGCGCACTTGATACCGTGAATTGGCTTTAACGATCGTTGATTCGAGCGCACTCGAATAACCGAAAGTGGAGATAGGAGATCATACTCAACTAACAATTTAGATGAAAGCACACAGCAATCAGACAAAGTTTTTATTCAAAAATCAACCACCTAAAATGTACAACTCGCTCCCTATTTAAAGCATTTCGCAACCTATGCCTTAAGTCGTTTACGACTTACGACTCATCATGAGTCGGCAGCGACTCATCGTACGTGGCTCATCAGTTACAACCCAATGCCGACTCAACTCCTTGCCGACGTACGGGTTACAAACACAAGCGACATGACAGTATGACGACTCAACAACAACACTTAAGATAGTACACGACTTAACGAATACACGACATACGACTTAACATATTTACGACACGAGTTACGACTTAAGAAAATACATCACAACAAGACTTAACTGTTACCAACGACTCAACATACGACGACTTAAAATGATACGACTTAACCAAGCCACGACCAAAAACAGCAACGACTTAAGAAACAGCTTCAGGACATCTTCACGCGACTTAAACATTGACGATTGATACTTCAACGACTTAACATGAGTCGTAACTCGTTGGCAGCTTGAAGGAACGGTAACTTCCCACGACTCAGCTAAGTCGTAACCCGCTTCCGACTTAAGGCCTTCAACAATTGGAACTTCTTCTTGCTTTTTGTTAAGTCGTGGACGACTTATAGCCATGCCGTTAGATCGTTTGCGACTCATCAAACCCGAACGACTTAAGCTTCCATTAAGTCGTAACTCCTTTCCATCTGATCTGTTAGGTCGTAGCTTTTTTCCCCGAGCTTTGTTAAGTCGCAGCTCCTTATCTCGTGACCCGTTAGGTCGTAGACGTCCTAAAACCCTTTCCTTAGGTCGTAGCCAACTTAAGCCTTGCGCATTCTCGACTCATGCTGCTACTTTGTTATCTCGTGGTGCTCCTCCTTTATCCTTAGATCGTGCTGCATCAACCAGGCTGAGCCCATAGGACCATAGGTCGTGCCTATGTACACCAAATACTTCCATTCCTTGACCCAAACCCCTTGCCTCCTTTACCTTCCACTTGTTTTTCCCTTGCCTTCCACTTTCTTGCCCTAAGCGTTGTCTCTAGGCCATGGCCGAGCCATGTTGACACCTAGGCTGAGCCTAGCGTGGTGAGATCAAGCCCATTTGATCATGTGACAAGCTTATGTTGTCTTGTGCAAGTCTTTTGCTTCTAAGGTTTGGTCATCTCTCTTGTTTTGCAACTGTTTTCTAAGCTTATGGATAATGAAGTTAAATTTGAGATATATGAAATTATAAAATTTAGTTTTGAAATGTGGGATATTAAAACTTTGAAGTATATTAAAAATTTAATAGTTTATTTTGTGGATCAAATCTATATTTAAATTGATAAGATTTGAAATGTTTCGTAAGAAAACTGAACTGAATTGAAACTGATAGTTTGATTCGAATTAAATTGGAAATTTGAAATTTTGGCTTAATAGAATAAATTTGTAAAATGTAAAGGATTAAAGGAATGTTCCATGATTTCAAATGTATGATTTCAAAATGTTGTAATTTTCAAAGTGTAATTATTTCAAGTATTTTGGTTTCAAAAAAGTTATAACTTTGAAGTATTATGATTTTTGAGAGGTGAATATATGTTTGAAATGGAAATGATATCGTATTGACTTGGACATGGTTTTGAAATAAAATGGTTTTGGTTTCAAAGTATAAACTATTTTAATTTGAATATAGTTTGAAGTAAAAATGGTTTTGATTTCGAAGTATAAACTATTTTGATTTGAATGTAGTTTTGAAGTAAAAATGATTTTGGTTTCGAAGTATAAACTATTTTGATTTGAATATAGTTCTGAAGTAAAAATGGTTTTGGTTTCGAAGTATAAACTATCTTGAAAGGAATATAGTTTTGAAATGAAATGATTTGATTTTTGAAGTATTATGATTTTTGAAATGACCACGGCATTATAATAACGTTTGGTTGTTAAAGAGACTGGGACCGGAAGTTGTCATACTCTCTGCTAACTCCGAAAACCACTTTAAAAACTGTATGCGCGGTGGAGTTTCCAGAATGAAGTAGGATGGTGGCGACGATCTTGAGGTATATTACATGGACCCAACTCCCGTGAGTTGGCTTAAGGTGGCTAAAACATGAGCGATCTCGGGCCAAAAGGGGTAGCTCCTCTGGTCGGACGCACTTCTTCGATACTGTACTCTTACTTATGGTTGATTAGATGGTCATCCTCCGATTTTGATTGGGAGTGTGTTCCGGGGTGGGCATAGTGGCTGCTACATTACCACCAGCCTGTGTGCAAAATTGGTATATCTACCCTGGCATTGCCTTGTGTGTCGTGTCACGTACCATACCGCAATATTACTACATAGTAAATAGTTTAACGGATCCTTAAAGGATGGGCGATCCCAAGCATCCTTTAAGTTACCGATGCATTTTTGTTACTGGTCATTTGAGTTTATTTATAGTTCATAAGTATTTATGTCCTGACTCGAGTGTTTTGTGTTTTTCTTTACGCTCGAGTCAGATTGAGTAATTCAACATTCAAGATTCACCTTCGGGTTTAGAGCTTTGCTTGAAGATTCAGTCATTTATTTTGCTTTCTGTATCCAGTGTTTCAGTGATGTATTCTGATTTATACTTGATGTATCTTGTTACACTTCTGTTGTATCTTGTTTAACTCTGATGTATCTTATTTTATATAGTAGCTTCATGAACTACTATCTCTTTTAGTTCTGCTGCATTATTATTTACTCTGTGTCTGTGATCTGTGATTATTTATTTACTGTATATTTTGAGATTTGCCAAATTTTATTTACAATGCGGTATTTTGAGCAATTCAAGTCGGACATGTGCGGATGCGAATGGTTGAAAATATCGAGTCGTTACAATTTTCGAACCAGAGGTACCCTGGTACATTGGGTTGTTCGAATCGATGCTGGAGATCGTTGGTGATGTTATGGTGATTTCGTCGTCGATCGGATGGTCATCATGGTTATGCACGTATACGTGCATCGGTTGGTATCAGTGATTTGAGGTGTTGGGGAATAAAGGTGGAAACTCGGGTCCAAGCTCGGGAAATTGGTTGTTTTTCTCGAAGCAACGAAGCTTGGTGTTGGCCAGGTGGATCACTCGGGTAGAACGAGTTTTTTTCTCAGGATTGATGATGTTGGCCGGAAAAGCATTAAAGTTATAAGGGAAAATCAAGTTTTTGAAAATAAATTTTGTTAAATCAATTTTTCCTTCAACATTGAATATTATTTAAGCTTTAAAATTAGTTAAGAAGGGTTTTGAATAACTTATTTTAATTAACCTAGCTTTAAAATGGTTTAAAATAAATATAACCTTTATTTTGAAAAGTTTATTTTAGCTTAATAATAATTAAAGGTTAGATAATTAATGATTTTTTTAATATAATTACTTAAGAAGTAATTACTTAATTAATTACTTAATATTCTGATTAATTTAATAAATAATTAAGGTTAATTAATTTGTAATTAATCATTAATTAATTAAGGAGTAATTAATTAATAAAGTAATTGAGAGTTAATTGATTAAGATAGTTAATTAAGGAATGATTAATTAATGAAGGTGATTAAGACATAACCAATTGAAATTAATGATAATAAATCATTAATTAAAGATTGCTAATGAAAGTAATTATGTGGTTGATAAATTTAAAACCACACAATTTATTCATCTTAATTGAAGATGGTTGATTGTTATTGAATGTTGTGTGATGGATTGATATATTTGATATGTGATGTGATGCTATGTAATATGAAATGTTTTGTGCCGAATTGTTATATCTGTGATGAATATAATGTTTTATGAATATGAAAACCCCTTGGCCCATAAAACGACATTTGAATTTCGGTGTGACAGGGAGTCGGATTCCAGTTGATTATCCGAAACCAACATCAAATTGTAATGGTGAATTTTTATGACTGATAAATTGACTTTATCCGTGAATCTGTGAATGAAGATAAGCGTTATGGATTATACCGCTTATCGATATTGATATGATTGAATCTGTGATGATTGATGTTGCGCACTATTGGGTAAAACCCCCTGGACTACACTATACACACACAAATATGGATTGCACATGGAAATTGGTTAAGTCACAGATTTTTGAAGTAATTTTAAAATTGAATTTTTTAATCCAAATGGTTTTGGATATGGATTGGGTTTAAAGTGAAAAGATTTTGAAAAGGAATTTCAAAGATAAAAGTTATTTTTTTTGGAATAACTTGATTTAGTTTTGAAATTTGATTTAAATTTGAATTCAAAATTTGAAATTGAGTTCTATGTTGAGAATTTATGATTTAAAAAGGTTATACAAGTTTATATCGGTTTTAAACCATTTTAAAGTGTTGTTTTAGGAATTTGAATTTAACCCAAAAATTTTAACTTGTATAAATGAAATCGGATTTTTCTGAAATAAAACTATTTGTTTTCAAATAATAAAAGCTTTCATATAAGGAAGGAGTTTCCAATTTGTATTAAAGGGATTTCAAATTTGAAATGAAATGGTTTTCAAAGTTATGAACGAATCTTTGGAAATGGTTTTGAAAGCTATGAATTAAATCTTTGATTTAAAGATTGGATGAATTAATCCAATTTGAAAGGAAAATTGTTTTGAAAGGCTATGTATGAATCTTTGTTAAAGATTGGAATACTTTGTTTTCAAATTGAAAAGGGATCTTAAAAGTGTAAACTTTCTATAAAAGATTAGAAAGGGAAATTGTTTTGAAAAAGCTACGAATGAATCCTTTAAAAGATTGGTGAACTTTTTGATGTGAATCTTTTTGTTTAAAAGATTTGGAAATGGTAATTTGTGTAAACCATTTGAAAGAAAGGTTTTGGACAATAAGTTGTGACTTAACTGAGATCCCAATATCCATATGTTTTTATATATTGCGCTCGCTATTCGGTTTAGTCGGGAGAGGACCTTTGTGTCATATAACCCATTCTGGATAGCGATACGACGTTATGGATAGCATTTGAAGACCGGTGGTGAATACCAGGTATTTTCAAAAACGAAAGGATAACCCGTCGATTGTCTCAGCACCAAGTCGCGTCGGTATAGAGATCTTCATATGTGATGGGGAGTCCGATCGGGATTGTGAATACCCGGATTTGCAAGGGCTTCTTTGAAAGTGCCTTCGGTTCTGTTCGAACCCAAAACAGACTTGTATGGATGTGTGTCTGACATTACACTTTGAGATGTAAAACCGGTTTCTATCAAGTATATTTCTGCTCAGTGGCGGAGATTTATTCTCTTAGCTTAACACCCTTTTCTGAGACGTACGAGCTCAGAGGTTACGTAGTTGATGGTTACTAGTGATACATTTTCAATTTGGTAATGTGGCATGCGATGTGCTGCTGATCATTTGTTGATCAAAGCATGACTTTGTGAAAAAGTGTAGCTTTGTGGACGTGACTTCGTCGAGCCTCACAACCCGGTAATGGTCGAAACAGGAATGTTAAGGATTTTAGGGATCGCGTCCCTAGGGTATGTCCATTTTCTGCTGGATAAAAGGTGATATCATGGTATGGAGCCTAGATATTTAACCTATGTGGTTGCTACATACTTATTGCTGTGTGGTTGTTGGTTGAGAGGCGCCTCGAAAACGACCGGGGATGGCATACTTGTGTGGTAGTTACCTATGTTACAGCTTGATTAAAGCGTGAGGTAGCGTCGGCCTTGTGTTAGCAGAGATCCGGTTAGGTTCTCGGGGGCGTCCTTGCAGAGGCGTTCCATTTCGGTGTAGGAAGTTCCTTAGCCTGACCATTTGTTGGAAATCCAAAGAAACAATACGCCTCCTGTACGGTTTTAGTTGTATAACCTGCCATGTAATGTGGTGGTAACATGCTATTGAACATGGCAGCTATAGTAGGCATACGACGAAATGTTGTATGCTGGCTAAGATTAATATTATATTTTCGAAAAGTTTTCTGCACTATGCACTAATAATAATAATATCAAATGGTTTTTGCGTATCAAGCATTTTTAACTGTCATAAGGAGAAATCTCCTTCAAGTGTGCGCTTGCATTGTGTGTGTGGCGGGAGGCCTTATGGCAGTTTCATTTTCCAAAAAGCATGAACGGATTTCTTTTTATAAATTGTTTTGCGTAAACAATTGTTTTTATTACTCATACCAGTCCCATGACTAACCCGGAGTTTATTATTCCCTTCCTAAACTCTAAGTGCCCATAATTTCCACACGGGCAGCGTAGAAGCAGGTTATCCGTGTTTTGGAGCTAGCTTGGATTCGGAAGTCTTTTGGAAGCTGTCTGATTTTGGAAAGCTTTTGGATTTGGAAATCTTTCGAAGTGCTTGGAGTTTTGAAGTTTTTGAAAGCCTTATCAAAGTGAAGTATGTTGGAAACTTTTTGAAGTCTCTGTTGTTTCGCTGTGGTTTTGTCATTTTATTGTAGTATCTTTTGTGTATCACTCTGATATTAGTGATCAATGTTGTTATGGATATTGTGTCAAAGTTGTATTTGTGTTATGATTAATGATATTCATTTTGTTTCCGCTGTTTATTTACATCTAATGTTGTTATAAGCTCCATTCGAATTGAAGTTCAACGTTTGAATCTCATGCAGTCGGATACAAGTAAGGTATTTGATGTCGATTTTCAATCGCTGGATTTCGGTTCGCGACAACTATGGTAGGAAATAAATATATAGGCAAATAAAGCGGTAAGAAATAAAGCAATGTAACGTATGCCAAATTAAAGCAAAGTAACATATGTCAATTTGATTTGTTTCCTTGCCATTAATTAAAAGGTATATACAAAGAAACATTCAATAAACAAAATAAATAAAATTTTAAAAAGATATTCCTTTAAGACAATATAACATATATCCATTGAAAAAAATTTCAAGTAATAAATAAGAGATATAAATACATAACGATTCAAATAATAAAATGAATGTTAAAAAGGAAAATATAGAAAGATAAAATAGAGATGAATATATATGAAAAATATAAATATATATATACATAATTTATTTATTTTATTATATTTGGAAAGGAAATTACAAACAAAAATCCAAACTTTATTGGAAAATTTTCAAAATTTAAATTTTGGATAATTAAACACCGATGTTTTAAATAAAATGAATTAAAATATTTAATAAAAATTTTGGGTTGTTACACCACCGGTCATCCTGAAGACCTCGCTCCCCTCTCTGCTTTCGTAGTTGAAGAGTTGAGATGAAAGTGAAAAGATTTCAAGATAAACGAGGAAGAAGGTCAAGAAGTGTCGGCCATTGATTCTAAAAGTGGCGGCTGTCAAGAGAAGACCTAGGGTTTCTGCTCTGAGCATATATATATAAGCATATATAATAGTATTTTAATATTAAATTCACTTTTAAACAACTTTTTCAAACGATCTCCACACGTCGCATGCCGACAGGCGTTTATAATGTTTTACACGTATTTCGAACATAATGGAATGTGTTTCAGAGGCTGATTCAATCATAGGTGGAAGATAGCTTTTTAAATTGATTTAAAATATTAAATTTTCGATTTTAAATTTCAACTCGTTTCTCACCCGTACGAACAAACGATAACTCCAAACGCTACGAAATTTTAAATTTGATAATAATTAACTATTATGGATCTAATGGAACTAGTTTCGTCGAATTCCGAGACAGTGTCCCGGAAGGCTATTTTAACTCGTCGATTAAATCGGACGATTTTCAAAATCGTCGAAATCATTTAAAATTTCACTTTTAAAGATTTGCTAACTTAATTATAATTCATATAGAATTCGTATTCACATTAGAATTCATTCTGATTTGTTTTAAATCAAAATCTGATTATTTACATTATTACTATATATATTAAATTTCATTATTAAATTAATATAAAAATTCTAATTTTAACTTATCGACTCCTGATTCCATCCAAAGGTCAACTATTAAAACTCAAATCCAATTAGACTTAAAATAAATTTTAGAAATCATTTGCATAACCCTTTATTCCCAGATTTACATATTATCGCAATTTCAAATATTAAATCATATTTAACCAGACCCAATTAAATTGCCATATTTGAAAATATAACCAATTTTAAGGATTCAACCAAATGTTCATATTTCAAAATCAATTAACGATCCACATTCAACATTTAAAATGAATTAAATGTTCAAAGACTAACGACCAAAATTCCTGGTCATTACAATATATATTATATGTTAGTTATATATATTTTATATTATATTGTTTATAAGTTATAGCGTGTATGATAATGTTTTATGTTTATACATAATAAACTTATGTTAATGATTTTGAAATGAACATACATATATATTATGCAGTATATATTGAACAGGTTTGTGTTATATATATATAGGTTATATAAGCCATATATGATATCAGTTTATATATAAGTGTATACAAGATTTATATGGATAAGTATATATTGGTTGATCTTTGAATATTCTATATATATATACACAAAATATATACTGTTTTATAAAATTATGTTACCGTATAGATATATATATATATGTATATCATAAGTGCTTTCTATATGTTATATATATTTTTTAAATTTTACTTACTGGTTTAAGCATTATATTATAAGTTAACTGGTACATATTATATATACGTGTGTTTATAGTATATGTATTACATTTTAGTGGAGGTATATACAGTGTTATTTATATTACTATATTCGCTATTTTGTTTATATATGTAAAGAAGTATTTTATGTATTATATACAAAATTGTATTCTCTATCTTGAGCATGTTGGAGTCTTCTTATATGGTTGCGAAAGTTTATGTGCTTATATGTTTGTTCTATATGCAAGTTTATTGAAATCTATTCGAGTATGTATGTATGTTTCTTAAATTTCTTATGCAGATGCAGTGTATTTTATTTATGTTTATCTTTACATTTTTGAAAGTTGGTATATATGCATATATAATGTTTGTGTGGTAATTTTGAAATGCGTATACACATCTATAATTTGTTTTGTGAACAATGGGTTTTAATTGGTTTCAAATGTAATGGGTTTGAATCATATATATATATATAAATATATTATTTTAATATTTGTCGTATTGATTTTATAAAATAATAATAAAAATAGTAATATATATATATATTTGGTGTTTCTGTCAAACTGATTCTAATTGTTTCATCGATTTCTTATCTACCAGCTTGTCCATCGAATCTGTATCCATATAACTTTGCTTCGGAATTCATGCTTGATTTCGTAACTCATCTCATTCTCGTGCTTCTCTCTAACCTGGAATGGTGAGCAATCACTCAAGATTAACGTTCTTGTATTTATTAAATTTGATTTCAATTGAAACAACAATTGAAATATGCTGCTGTAGTTATTTACATTATTGTATATGCTATTATCTATAACTGTTCACCTGTGGGATATGACACTATATCCTATTGTTTACATTATATTGTTATTGATGATATATGCCTGTTATGGTATTATCATATCTGTTATCACTCTGCAAGTTCCCTCTTAGTATAGAATTTTCTATGGGTTGAAATGATACATAACCGAACGATCTGTAGAATAGGGGAAAATCGTTATGGGTTGAAATGATAAACCCAAGCGATTTTCATTGAATTGAATTTGGGATTGCAGGTTGAAATGATATATACCCGTATATATGTTTAAATTACGGATTGAAATGATAAATATCTGTATCACCTGATCATAGGACACAAAATTATATACAGACACCGTTAGTGTATGTATGTATATATATATATATTGAAAATGATTTATATGGTTTTGAAAGGAAATATATATGGTTTTATTTAAATTTGAAAATATTATGTATATGAATAAGTTTTAATATAAAATAAGTTCAATAATAAGCTTTAAATTTAGTAAAGTTCGGTTTAAGTAAAATACAATATGTTTAAGTATTTATTTAAATTTTTATTTTAAAATAGATTTTTTAAATGATTCTATAAGTTAAGGTTGGAAAGATTAATTTGAATTTATTGTATTTAATTAAGAATTTTTTTTAATTAAATCGATTTGGAACTTATTGAATTTGAGGATTTTAAGATATAATTTTATAACTTGATTTCAATTTACAGTGATTAAATGGATATTTCAAGTTTAGATAAATTGAAGAAAATATTTAGTGATTTGTAATTTAGTATTTTATTTAAATGATATCGGATTTATTAAGTAAATATTTCAAATCTAGATAATAATGAAGTTAAATTTTTATATATATGAAATTATAAAATTTAGTTATGGAATTATGGAATATTTAAAGCTCTGAAATATATTGAAATTTAAATGGTTTACGTTCTGGTTTAAATATATTTTTTTGAAATCGTTATAATTTGAAATGGTTTATTGAGAAATTGAATTGAATTGAAATTGGTGAATTGAGATTGAATTAAATTTGAATTTTAGAATCCAAGTTGATTTGAATCAATTTGTGAAATTTAAGGAAACTATTTTATAATATAAAGTATTTTTAAATTTTATTTGAACTATTTATATAGTTTACTTCATAAATTATTTAACATAAATTATTTTAACATACTAACCATTTTATTTTACAAACTATTTTAATATAAACTATTATATACACTAATTATTTAATATAAACTTTTTTATTTTAAACTTTTTTATTATATACTATTATTAATATCTAAACTTTTTTAGTTGTGGAAGTTATGAATTTCAAAATATTATGATTTCTAAAGTGTTATAAATTTAAGTATTTGATTCCAAGATGTTATAACTTTGAAGGTGCTACGTTTTTGAAATGGATATATTTGAAACAGAATTGATATTGTATTGATATGGTTTTGAAATGGAAAATGATAGTTTTGGTTTTGAAGTGTAAACTACTTTGAAATGACCACGGTGTTATAATAACGTTTGGTTGTTAAAGAGACCGGGATCGGATATTGTCATACTCTCTGCCAATACCGAAAACCACTTTAACAACTGTGTACGTGGTGGAGATTCCAGAATGAAGTATGATGGTTAGGTGACGATTCTATATGGTATTTACGTAGCCCTGACTCTCGTGAGTCAGCTTGATGTGGCTAAAATAGGAGCTATACCGAGCCAAGTGAGGTCATTCCTCCTATCGGACACATTTCTTCGATACCATTCAATTGCTTTTATGATATAATTGGGTGCACCCTTTGATTTTGATTTGGGAGCGTGTCACGAGGTGGGCGGTAGTTGCTGCTATGCGTTACCACCAGTCCGGGAGTGCAAATGGTATATACCCTGGCATTGCCTCGAGTGCCGTGTCACATGCCCTGGCGCGCCTTCTATGAGTTTGTTTTGTACCGTACCTATGGGGTGTCCTCTGGGTAAACCTCCAGTTTACGGAGGAGCTTATGGCATTGTATAGACTACGGGAATATATAAAATTGTTAAGGGGGATATAGGTAATTCCTTAACGCTATTTTATTACTTTTACTTTACTATAGACATATTATAATAGCGTATATTACTACATAGTAGATAGTTTCGTAGATCCCTAGAGGATGGTTATTGTAACGCCCCATGTAACGACCCGTAAATTTCGTGGATTTAATTTGGTTGAATTAATGAGTTTTGTAATTAAATTTAGTAGAAATGAAAACTTTATAAACAAATATTGAAATGAACGCTAAATTAAATAGTATAAATGGTGACTTAAAACCTATTTACTAGCAATTTGAATAAATTTCAATAAATGAAATGGGGTAAGCATTATACCTGGGTATAAATTTCATTTAAAGGGAATTAACTAATATGTTAATGTAAATTAAGAAAATATTGGAATAAATGATAATTCCATTTATACTTGTAAGCAGTTATTATAAGTTGCATGTTGAAATAGTTGATCGAATTGGAATTTAAAATTTTAATTTAAATGAAGATATAAAGGTTTACAATAACGGAAATTTAAGGCTAAGTATTACAATTGAAACAAAATGACGAATAAATTGAAGTCGTGTAACTTGTTATACTAGGCTAAGGATTTCATATAAGAGAACAAATGTAAGTATTGAATTAATATATGTTATTTAATTAGGGTATTGAATAAAATTGGTAATCCAATTGTAATTAATGGTAATAATGTTGATATTAGCTAATAAATTAAATGTCAACGTGATGCCCATTAATGAATGGAATGAAATGGAATTTATGTAAATGTATACTAGGTTATAAATCAAATAGAAGGAAACAAACGTAAATATCAAATTGATTAATGAATAAACATATATTGAATAGTAACTGAATGTAAAGTTAATGGTAATTGTATAAAATCAATATAAGATAATGAATTGTAATAATTATGAGTTATATACTTAGTTCATTAAAATAAATTGGAAATCGTTGCAATAAATATAAATTAAATGTTACGTTAAATAAATTAAGGTAATAAATGGGGAATAACGTAAATGTTCTTCATAATATGATGATTTGTGAATAAAAAGAATGGAAATAAGTTTTATCAATATATCAGAATTTAATTTATGATAAAAAGGTTAATTGCAATTAAATGAGTTAAAAAATTTAAGGGAATCAAGCTTTATTTATTTATTTGGATTTAAAATATGATAATTTGGATTTATTGCAATTAATTGAAATTAAATATAAATTTTTACGTTAATTGAAAATTAAGTTGAAATTGGAAAATATTTATGTACTAGCTTTGAACCAATATTAATTTCATCTATTTGACTATAATGGATTGAATAAAAAGAATGAATGGTGAATTCAATGGAATTATTGAAAAGTTAATTTATAATTGATAAATATAACGAAATTTGAATTTACGCTGAAATTTATGATTGAATCAACAATTAATTGACATCTAAATTGGTTTAA
The DNA here is from genome assembly GCA_030765085.1 of Allium cepa. NCBI lineage: Eukaryota > Viridiplantae > Streptophyta > Magnoliopsida > Asparagales > Amaryllidaceae > Allium > Allium cepa. Next base: position 946,367,064 of record CM060938.1, on the reverse strand, counting down.
ATAACTGAGATTTTTTAAGAAATCAAAACTGATAAGATTTGAAAATTTTGGAAGTGAAATGGAAAAAGGGATTTAATTAATGAATTTTTAATTTATTTAATTAGGGTAAAAATAGCCATTTTGGTCACTGAGTCGGATTTCGACGAAACTAGTTTCATCGGATTTGTATCGGTGAATTATTGTACGGTCTCAAGTTTCGTAGCGATCGAACTTGTTATTTGATCGTACGAACGCGAAACGCCTTGAAATCAATAAATTGAAATCAAATTGAAATCGATTTGAAAATATTTTTTTAAGCATAACTTCTTCATACGATGCAATTTGAACCTGAAATCTTTTCCATCGCGTTCAGAATATTTTAAAACACCTGTTTTGATATTTGGGTTTACCAAATTTTATTCCGGAGTCGAAGCGGGCTTTTTGGGCCCCTTTGGAGTTAGCACGTATATCCAACCCGATCCATCTAATTTTCAACTTTATCTATAAATACCCTACTAAACCCTAGCTTCCGCCTTTCTCATTTGTCTACGCGTAAATTTCATCATTTCCACCTCTTCTTCCAATGGCTGCAAACCCTAGATCCAATTTCAAATTTCAAAAATAAAATCCAAAGCCTAAAATTCAAAGTCCTCGAAAAATTTCGAAAAAAATATATATCGAAGATTGCATCGATACAGATCTGCGTCAAGTGTTCGTTTTCAGTTTTGACGCACGAATTAGCGGCAAATCGTTGCCAAAATTAAAATTAGGCGTTTTTTTATTTAGGCTTCGATCGGGGAAACGGTTTCTGGGTATGGAAGAGTTCGTCAAGGGGAAGCCATCAATGGTGGCCGCGTGGAGTAATTTGGCCTGAGGTGTTCGAATTTGTTCGATATAGGTTCGAAAACCTTAATTTTTGAGGAACCGGCGGTGCCGATTGGGGGTACCGGAGGCAATGCCCTCCTAGCCGTGGGTGTGGCTGAGCAAGGCGAAGGCGATGGAGGTGGTGGCCTGGGCTATCGTGGCCGGAGGTCGTTGTATTTGGTGGTCAAAGTGGCCGGTTTCATGAAGAGGACGGGTTCGGTCGCGTTAATTTTGATCTGGGAGAGGAACGCGAAAAATTTTCGCATGCGCTTGATGATTACATGGCAGGAGGTGGGTCACGGCATTTTATTTAAAAATTTATTTTATTTTTTATTTTACTCGTTCTAATTTGAATAACTCTTGCATACGGACTTCGTTTCACACGCGATTTTTTGTTAGGTTCATAATAAAATTTCGGACTTGATGACATTAGTTAGGACGGATTTGGAGACTGTCCAATTTTTGGGTTTAAATTCAATTTAAATTCAAAAGGTGAGTGTTTTAACCCACTCACAACTTCTAAAATTTCTTATGTTTGTTAAATTGATTTATGATATGAGTAGAAATTCATTTATGACTGTTTGGCATATTTTATTCATCATCTCAGTTAGATTGCATTTTATTTAAATTAAATTGTTATTTAATTTCATTATGGCATATAAATTGACAGTTAAATTTATTTATTTTTTCATATAAACTTCAAATTAAACAGTTATTAATTAATTAGTGAATATAAACTGTTCGTTGATACCTGTTATATTTTATATGCTATTTATTGATGTTTGTTCAAATTGGATGATGATTGTAATAAATGGTTGATGAATGATGTTTGGTGAATGGATGAAGTGTTCTATATTATATAATCTGCAAGTTATCATGCATTTCATTTCATTCGGGATTGCGGTTTGAAATGATACACAACCACATTTTTATTTTTAAATTGCGGATTGAAATGATAAATATCCGTATCACTTGACCATAGGATTGAAAATTTTATACAGGCACCACGGTGTGTATATATATATATATATATAAATTATTGTTGAAATGATTTTTCTATGGTTTGGATAGGATACTGTTTAATAAATATTAAATTTTGATATTTTATAAATATTATTTTATATATACATATATAGTTATATTTTTGAATTTAAGCTATGTATAAATCTGTTAAATAAAATATATAAGTTGAATAATGGAGTTTGATAATTTATAATATATGGTCAAGTATAGGTTTAAGATATGGTATATATATAGAGTTTTAATGATTTAAACCAATTATGATTGGAAGATAAATTGGAAATTTATTTGGAATTGAGCTTATTTAAAAAAAAAAATCAAACTCCATAAGTTGATGTAAAACTTATTAAACTTGAATTTTAAAGGTATGATATTTATATCTGAATTTTTAAATGAATAAATCTAGTATAAATAAATGGAAGGAAATATCTAGTGTTAATAAATTGAGTTTTATTTTAAATGGTTATGGATCTATTATGTAAACATTTTAAAGCTAAATAATAGGGCAATGAATTGTTGAATAGGAATTCCCAACCTTAGTTTTGGAATTTATTAAATACTCAAAGTTTGAAAATATTGAAATCAAAGTTTTTTTATTCAAACTGAAAGTGAATCTAAAGGTTATGGGTTTAGACTGAATTTAAAGTGAATAAAATTGTAAAGGCGTGGAAATTATTTACTTTATAAAGAAATTTTAAATTCAACTGTTTTATTTTATATACTGTTGAATATCCAAACCATTTAAATTTTGAATGTTGTGGTTTTAAAGCTACAAATTTCGTAGTTATGTGTTTGAAAGTTATAATCCAAATGTTTGGTTCCAACTACTATAAATTTTAAAGAAATATGATTTCGGAAAAGAAATATATTTGAAATAAAATGATATTATATTAATTTGGGTTTTATAAAAATATTATCAAATGAGTTTGTTTTGAAATGGAAAGGATATCGTATTTATATGGTTTTGAAATAGATATTATATTCTGGTTTTGAAAGTAAAATTATTTTCAAATGACCGCGGCGTTATAATAACGTTTGGTTGTTAAAGAGACCGGGATAAGAAGTTTTCATACTCTCTGCCAACTCCGAAAACCACTTTAACAACCGTGTACGCGGTGGAGATTCCAAAATGAAATAGGATGGTGGTGACGTTTCCTGTATGGTAAATACGTAAACCCAACTCCCGTGTGTTAGCATAAGGTGGCTAAAACAGGAGCGATCGACGGGCCAAGGGGGTTAGCGCCCTTTATCGGATACTCCTCTTCGATACTATACTCTGACTTTGGATTGATTCGGTGACCACTTTTGATTTTGATTTTAGGGGGGAGATTGTCCGAGGTGGGCGGTAGCTGCGGCTACGCGTTACCATCAGCCCGGAAGCGTAATTGGTATATGTAACGACTCGTAAATTTCGACAATTAAAGTTGTTAATTAAATAGGATTTTGTAATTGAATTTTGTAAAAATAAAAAAAAGGTGATAGATTAGTATTGAAATGAAATCCAATTGAAGAAATAGTGGAAACCATTATAATTTGTTAATTAAATTTGATTTGTGAAATTAATACTGGAAGAAATAAATTGGAAATAGTATTAATGAAATAATAACTGAATTGAATTACAACTATATAAATGAAAGTAAATTTTATTAAGTGGATGTCAACATTGAATAAATTAATTAAAATAAAATCTAAATACATGTTTGGATAGAATCAATAATTGATGGATTAAATTGGTAAGTGAAGAATGTCGGATTCAACAAGATGTAACCAAGGTAAAATTCCATTCATGAAAGGATAATTGATGTAATAAAAAAGAAAAAAAAACGTAAACATTGATTGATAAATAAATATACAAGTATATTAAAGGTTATAATAGTGGGTTACTAGTAAATTCACTCATTTACCAATAAAGATAATTAGATGTGCCTTGATGATAATTAATAACATAACGGAAAAGAGTAAATGATTCATTGGAATATTAATTGCAATTGGATAGGGATTTTATGTAACAATGTTAATGCAAGGTAAGTAATGCTAAATTAAAGTCAATAATAATGAATAGTGATTAATTAAAATTCTGTAACATATATTATAAATTACCTGCTTATTTGTTAATGGAATTAGAACTTGTAATAAGTGATAATAAAATAATTGAATGTTACACTAATGGAAATGAAATAACGTTAGTTTAAATGTTGAGTAATTATAGGGTCATATTTATTATAAGCGCTACTTTAATAATTATGATTAATGGTGAAATTAATACGAGAAGTAGGTAAAGTAATAACTAAGGAAGTAATACGTTATAAATAAATATAACCTAAACTTAAGTGCAAGTAAAAAAGGTTGAAATTGAATCTAATCCATTTAATTTGGAAACTTATTAAAATAAATCAGATTCAATTTATAATAAAGGTGTTATTTTAAGAAACTGAAATAAATTCTATAATGGGTGAATTAAGCTACCTTCAATTGAGATGGAATTGGGTTTAAAGAATTATAAATTTATAAGTAAATCAAGATGATAAATTTATGAATTTTAGAATTTGAATTTTAATAGCGAGTTAATCTATTTAATTTATAATAGTTGGATTTATTGCAAATGAATGAAATCAAATATTTAATTATTACGTTAGTTTAAAAATTTAGTTGAAAACGGGAAATATTTATGTGATAATTTTTAATCCAATGGTAAACCCTTCTATTTGAAATTTACAAATGGAATAATTATCGGTAAATTCAATTTAATGGAAATTTTGGAAATTCTATAAATTTGAATTTTATGGAATTGAAGATTTCTATTGAATGACTTTTAAAAATGTTAAATCATTGTAAATGTTTGAAAATTATAATGTGATGAAGATTGCAAAGTTCAGAATTTTTAACGCGAAATTTGAGTTAATTAATTTATTTTAAATTTATTTAATTAATATAAAAATAGCCATTTTGGTCTCGGACTCAGATTTCGACGAAACCAGTTTCATCGGATCATTAACAGTGAATTATTGTAGGGTTTCAAGTTTCATAGCGATCGGACTTGTCGTTTGATCGTACGAACGCGAAGCGCCTAAAAATCGATTTAATTGAAACCAATTTGAAATCAATTTGAAAATATTGTTTTCAGCATAACTTCTTCATACGATAAAAATTGGATGTGAAACTTTTTCCATCGCGTTCATAATATTTTGAAACACCTATTTCGATATATAGGTTTACCCAATTTCGTTCCAGGGTCAGAACGGGCTTTTTAGGCCACGTTAGCGTTCACACGTATATCTATCAACCCGATCCATCTATTTTTTTCAACTTTATCTATGAATACGCTACTAAATCCTAGACTCCGCCTATTCTCATTTGTCTACGCGTAAATTTCATCAGTTCTTCCTCTTCCTCAATGGGTGAAAACCCTAGATCCGATTACAAGTCAAAATCAAAAGTCAAAAATCAAAGTCCTCGGAAAAATTCCAAAAAAATATATGTTGATGCTCTCGACGAGCGGAATTCAATGGCGTAATTCCTTTTTGGATTTGAGTCCCCGTTTATCCATAAATTGATGAATAGTTCATGGTCGTTCATATCGCGACGATCAAGTTAGTCGGATCGACAAATCAAGGGTACGATGTTGTAGAGGGGGTTGAGGGTTGTTCATCGGCGTGTTGCATTTTGGGTTTCAACGGCTTGATCGTGTGGAACAATTCGATTAGGTCAATTATTGAATGGCGGCTGCTGCAAAATAGGGCGTTCGCTCGTCTGAGGGAAGACCGCGCAGGTGGTGGCGTTGGCCATGGGTTGGTCGCGTGGTTCACGGCGACGTCAAGAACGGAGGCGGCGATCGGCTCAGGAGGTGGTGGCACGAGTTCCGTAGGTCGCGAATTTGGGTTTGTTTCCGTGCATTTCCTATTGTGCTTGCAGGTGGTTACGTGGAAGAGAAGGGTGAGTATTGTTTATTTTTATTTATTTATTTTAATTTAAGTTTCAAATAGTTTAAAGATAAAAATTTCTACATACGAACTCCGTTTCACGTGATTTTTTTTTTGTTAGGATCGTAATAAAATTTCAGATCTTTTGACGCTAGTTTGGACCAATTTGGAGACTGTCAAATTTTTGAGTTTATATTGGATTTAAATTCAATTTATATTCAAAAGGTGAGTGTTTTAACCCACTCACAACTTCAAAGTTTTCTTATGTTTGTTAAATTGATTTAAGATATGAGTAGAAATTTATTTATGACTGTTTTGCATATTTTATTCATCATCTCAGTTAAATCGCATTTATTTAATTTAACTGTTACTTAATTTTATTATTGCATATAAATTGACAGTTCAAATTTATTTATTTTGCATATAAATTGCTAGTTAAACAGTTATTTATTTATTTATTTATTTGAATATAAACCGTTCGTTAATACCTGTTATATTTTATATGCTCTATTGATGTTTGTTTAAACTAATGATGATTGAAATAAATTGGTTGATGATTGATATTAGGTGAATGGATGATGTGTTCTATATTATATAAACTGCAAGTTAGCATGCATTTCATTTCATTTGGTGTTGCAGTTTGAAATGATAAACAACCGCATTTTTTATTTTTAAAATTGCGGATTGAAATGATAAATATCCGTATCACTTGACAATGGATAGAAAATTATATACACGCACCACGGTATATATATATGTAATTACTTTTGAAATGATTTTGTGGTTTGGATATGATACGGTTTAATAAATATTAAATTTGGATATTATATAAATATATTTTATAAATACATATGTAGTTAAATTTGTGAATTTAAGCTATGTATAAATTGGTTAAATAAAAATAAATAAGTTGAACAATGTAGTTTTAATGATTTAAATCAATTAAGATTAGATGGTAAATTTGGAATTTATTTGAATGGAGCTTATTTAAAAAATTTCACTCCATAAGTTGATGTAAAACTTATTTAAGCTTGGAAATTTAATGGTATGATATTTATAACTAGATTTTTATTCAAGATAAATTAAACGAATATTTCTAGCATAAATATATTGAAGAAAATATTTAAGTTGTTAAAAATTGGAATTTTATTTTAAATGATTTTTGATCTATTATGAAAACATTTCAAAAATAAATAATAGGATAATGAATCGGTGAATATAAATTTCCAACCTTAAGTTTTGAAATTGTTAAATATTCAAAGTTAGAAATATATTGAAATTAAAGTGGTTTATTTAACTGAAAGTGAATTTAATATTTATGGATTTAGACTAAATTTTAAATGAATAAAATTGTAAAGTCGCGGAAATTATTTTATTTTATAAAGTAATTTTAAACTCAAACTATTTTATTCTATATGCTGTTTGAATATCCAAACCATTCAAGTTTTAGAAGTTATGGTTTTAAAGCTATGAATTTCGAAGTATTATGTTTTGAAAGTTATAATTCAAATGTTTGGTTTCCAAATATTATAAATTTTAAAGTATTATGATTTTGGAAAGGAAATATATTTGAAATAAAAATGATATTATTGATTTGGGTTTATAAAAATAATATCAAAATGAGTTATTTTCGAAATGGAAATGATATCGTATTTATGGGTTTTGAAATGGTTAGTTATATTCTGGTTTTAAAGTATAAATTATTTTTAAAGACCGAGGTGTTATAATAACGTTTGGTTGTTAAAGAGACCGGGATCGAAAGTTGTTATACACTCTGCCAACTTCGAAAACAACTTTAACAACCGTATACGTGGTGGAGATACCAGAATGGAGTAGGTTGGTAGCGGCGTTCCCTGTAAGGTAAATACGTGGACCGAACTCCCATGAGTTAGCATAAGGTGGCTAAAACAGGAGCGATTGACAGGTTAATAAGGTAGCACCTCTGATCGGACACTTCCCTTCGATACTATACTCTGACTTTCGATTGATTCGGTGGCCACCTTCACTTTTGATTTCTTTGATTTGGGGGAGTTTGTTCGAGGTGGGCGGTAGCTACGCGCTACGCGTTACCACCGACTCGGAAGCGTAATTGGTATATCTACCCTGGCATTGCCTAGTTGTGCCGTGTCACCTACCCTATCGCGCCTTGTACGAGTTTCTATTTGTGTCGTACCTATGGAGTGTCTTCTCGTAGTCTCCCGCTCAGGAGATATGCAGGCACTGTACAGACTATTGGCACTATTACGTGTTAAGGTGGAAAATTTAAAGCCTTAACGCTATTTTAAAGTAAGTTTATTTTACAATTAGACACTATTATAATAGCGAAATATACTATATAGTTAATAGTTTAACGGATCCTTAGGAGATGTAAATCCCGAGCATCTCTTGAGTTACTGCACTCATATTTATTTCTATTAATTTAACTTACATAAGATATTTTAGTTCTGTCTCGAGTGTTTGTCTTTTCAATTCGCTCGGGTCAGTCCGAGCGTTTCAGGATCGAAGACTTTAGCTCTGGAAAATGAAGATGGAGATTTCTATTATTATTTATTATATTGCACTACACTCATACTGTTCCGCTGCATTGTTGTTGGTATGTGCAACTGTGATATGTATTATATAAATAGTTTTGTAAACTGTATAATTGATTATTATATTTTATCCTTCCACTGTGAGATGCTGTTTTGTTTTATTTCTTTCTCGTTTTTCCTATCCGCCCCATAACGATCCGCCCTTCCGTATGGTTTGAAATGGCGCGTGTGTGGATTCAAATCGTGCGAAAAGGCCGGACGTTACATCTGGTATCAGAGCTTTGGTTTAGTGATAAACCTTAGCTTTGTGGGGTTTGACTCTTTACTAATAGGGTAGTAATACCCTATGGGAGTCGCTGAGTGTATATATATGAGAGAGTGTATTTGTTAGTGTTATAACAGGGTTTTAATATTGTGTTAATCTGTTCCGTTTTGTATTTATAAATTCTGGTTGGTGCATGGGACGCTATGACATCAATAGGGATTTCTAAACACTTAATAGGACAGACCGACATAATATTTGCTTTTAATATAGGTGAATGAAATATATATATTTTTTTTTGGCAAGGTCAGCCTGTTTTTAGAGTGGACAGACCACTTTTATTGGAAATATAAAAGAAAATAGGTACAAAGCTTAGAGAAGCCTAAACAAAAGGATAATACAAAGGCATAGACGCAAGCATACAGCATGAAAAAACAAAACATGAAGCAAATCAGCTAATAATTTTGCACAAAATAGCTGATATAGAAGAGAATTTATTGGCAAATCTTCGATTATTTCTCTCTTCCCATATGGCAGCCACCGTTAATTTGAGGAATTTGAGAAGGCAAAAGGAAGATTGCATTTTCCATCGAGTAGCTTTGAAGATACGAATCCATTCGATTTTGAAGTCGCGGACAGGCGGTTGTTCATTTATGTGTAATAGAGTACGACGCCAGACAGTTGAAAAGAAGATGGCCAACGTTCTCAGGAGCACGGTCACAAAGAATGCGTTTAGAGTGATCGATGAAATTCCTCCTCACTAAGTTGTCTTGAGTATGCAGAGCATTATTGAGGCATTTCCAGAGAAGTAAGTTATGCTTTGGTTTAGATCCAGATTGCCAAATTCTTAAGTGCCAGGCAAAGTTAGAATTGGTAGTGCTGCAAATGATCGAATTGTAAACATTAGAGATGTTGTGGGTATTATCACACCATGTCAGACCTTCTAAATTAGGTTTGGTGAAGTTTTCTCTGATTAGTCTCCAAACAGAAATTAGAGAGGTCGAGGAAACATGGGGTAGATGAATACCAACATCAGAGATATAGTCATTTGCAGTCGCATGGAGAGGGATACCAGAGTTGGAGATAAGATTGTAGTCGACAAGAGAAGATAGAATCATACCTGATGAGCACCAAGGAGAGAACCAGAAAGCATTGTTTTTATCACATTGAACCATAGGTAAAAATTGCCGTCTATGCTTTAATATTTTTTTCCAGTGATAACTAGCATTGGTATCAGGATTCATAGTCCAGAAGTTATTATTTTTGAGATTATAGTGCCTATTCCAGGCAGCCCATAGACCATTCTTATCAGTGAGAAGTTTATTGACATGATTAGAGTTAGCAGCAATATTCCATATTTTGAGATTGATAATGCCAAGACCACCCATTTTAAAAGGTGTGATAATCTTTTTATATGCAATAGGAATAAGTTTGTTTGAATAGATATTTCCATGCCAAATAAAGTGATTAAAAGCACGGTTAAGCATGTTAATAAGTTTAATAGGTATGATAAATAAACGAAAATAATAAGTGCACATGGCAGTGGCAATGCTTTTAATGATCATTAGCCTACCAGCTTGAGATATGGTAGAAGTGTTCATAAAATTAAGTTTTTGTGTTATATTTTCGAACATAGGGAGACATTGAGTAGTGTTTATTCTAGTTTTACATAAAGGAACTCCTAAGTAGGTAGCATTTATATCCATGATTTGTAGACCAGAAAGTTGAAGAATGTTAGTGATCAAAGAATCAGTTACTCCAGCTATACTTATGTGAGATTTGCTTTTGTTACTTTGCAAGCCTGTCATGGTTTTGAAAATATCCAAGGTAGCAAAAGTATTAGCAATAGATTTGATATTAGGTTTAGTGAATAGGAGCAGGTCGTCAGCAAACATTAAGGAAGATATTTTATGAATTTTGCATTTAGGATGGTAATCAATATTTTTATTAATGTTTTCCCTGCACAATAGCTGAGTTAGCACTTCCATTACGATGACAAAAATAGAGGAGGAGATGGGATCCCCTTGTCTAATACCTTTACCAGTTTTGAAGTATCCAAAGCATTCACCGTTTATAGATAAAGATACTTTGACAGTGGAAATGCAAGTATGTATCCAAGCTAGAAGAGGGAGAGGGAAATTCATTCTAGACATGATGGATATAATAGCCTCCCATCTAATAGTGTCAAAAGCCTTTTGAATATCAAGTTTGAGAAAACATCTAGGAGAAATATTTTTCCTATTGTAGCCTCTTATCAATTCTTGGGATAGCAAAATGTTGTTAGTAATAGATCGACCAAGAATAAAACCATTTTGATTAGAAGAAATTAAGTCATTCAAGCATATTTTCATACGTTTAGATATGATTTTAGCAATGCATTTATAAATGACATTGCAACATGCAATGGGTCTAAACTCAGTGACACTTTGAGGTAGGTCAGTTTTAGGTATTAATGCAAGTTTAGTATGATTAATTCCATTAAGGAGAATATTGGTTTTAAAAAAATGTAGAATGGTATTACAAAAATCTATATTAATAATGCTCCAACATTTTTGAAAGAAATGAGCTGTGAAACCATCCGGGCCAGGAGAGCTATCTTTCTTCATATTAAAAATTGCATCAGATATCTCCTCAATGGTAATCTGTTTTATAAGGCTATTGGACTGATCAACAGTTATGGTCTTAAAATTTAGATCAGTAAAAAGGTATAGGTCAGGTTTGTTGTCTGTGTTGGAAAAGAGATATTTGTAATAAGATAGAAAAGCATTTTTGATACCAATCTGAGTAGAAGCTTCGTAACCATTTTTATCTTTTATCTTGTGGATGATGCTAGCAGCTTTTTTTATCTTCAAAGAGTTGTGAAAGATTTTAGAGTTTTTTTCACCTCCTATTTCCCAATTATTCCTATTTTTAGCTTTCAGCATATTAACTTCAGTGACAATAGCTGCTTTTAATCGAGTAGACAAGGTGTGCTCCTTTTGAGATAATTCGATATCATTGGGATTAGCCTGCATCGTAATATGTATATTGTTAAGATCATTTCTTATTTTGGAAGTTAGCTGATTACCTGTTCCAAATTTTTCTGTAGCCTAAGTTTTGATATTGATTTTGCAATCTTTTAGTTTTGATTGAAGAATGTACATGGGATTGCCAAGCTTATTAGCACTCCAAGTATGCTGTATTAAACTCATGAAGTCATTTTCTTGAGTCCAGTTATTGAAGAAACTGAAGGAGGAGGGTCCTTTAATATAAACATGTCCCCAATCAAGAATGATAGGACTGTGATCCGATAAAGACGGAGGAAGGAATTGGGATAAGAGGGTGGGCCAAATAGTAAAAGCATCAATGTTGAAGTAAGATCTATCCAGCCTACAGAACGTGCGAGTTCCTGATGTACTGCAATTATTCCACGTATAGAAGACTCCAGTTTTAGGCATTTGATGGAGATGGGAAGTTTGAATGGAGTTATTAAGAGGGGATACGTCATTGATAGTAAGAGGAAGCCCTCTAGATTTATCATCAGCGAATTGCATACAATTGAAATCACCCAAGCATATCCACGGAAGAGCAACGGCATGAAGTGAGGGGAGCAAGTCAAGCAGGTATTGCCTTTTATGTTTAGTGTTTTCTGCATATATAAAAGTAGTAACAAAATTAGTATTAGATGGCAAGTGCAAAATACTGCAATGTATATATTGCCTATGAGAAGCCACAGCATTAACAGAAAATATAAGAGGATTCCATATAACCATAATGCGACCATAAGGTGCATTAATGTGATTGTGTATCATAGACCAAGTGGGAGCAATTAATTTTGCCGTATCCATGGTTTCTAATTCAGTGTATTTAGTTTCAGCAAGGCATAAAAGTTGCAGCTTGTTGCCCTGTATAAGTTGCTTAATTTCATATTTTTTTGCATCATCATGTCCTCCCCTGATATTCCAGAAACCCATACTGTCTATCATATCTTCTTTTTGTTTGCTTTGGCAGATTGCCTGGTGATTCTTTTCTTCCTTCCTGATGTGCTTCTGGTGTTTAATTTAGCAAGAATTTGTTCCGTAGAGAAATCCATGCCTTCATTTAAGTCCTCTGCCGACATACTGGAGCATTCTTCTTCGGTTTCAGAGTTGAGATCAGAAGCTTTATGCTTAGAAGTGGGAGTATCAGGCAGATATAAAGCAATGTCAGGGGGCGGCCTTAACTTCATATATGGACTTTTTACTTGCTCTTTCGAAATAGGAGTGTTTTTTCTACCGCTTGCTTTGTGTGAAGGATTTGATGTATTTTTAGATAATTGCACATAGTTTGCATCTCTGTCTTTACTGTGCATGGGATTAGTAGTATTTTGCAAAGGCAAACTTGTCTCCATATTATCCAGATTGTTTTTAGTAGTGTTTGCTTGTACTTGTCTTGAGTATGCTTCACATGTTTCATCAATATTGCTGATTTGCTTTCCATTTACATAGTGTATATCCATTGCAAGATTGCTGTTGAGTTCTGAAAGCGTTTCTTTATTGATTTGAGCATCATCATGTACCTCAATTAATTTGCCTTCCTCTATATCAGTAAGTAGAGAGAAGGAATTATTGATCTCTATGCTTCCATCTATTGCTTTTACCTTATTTTTCTGTATATTGTCATTTGCAGTTGCGTCTTTATTCTCGTTAATTTCAATGCTGCTCTGTGTCTCTGAAGATATTACATTTGGTTGTTTCATTTTCCTTTGCCATTGTTGCTTCGCTCTACGCATTTCAACACCATCTTTTCTGACATTATCTTTCACAGTATTCTTTTGTAAAAGGATTGTAGTGTCTGATTTTTGAGTTGCTTTTTCCTTGTTGACATGTAAGTCACATGATATTATATTAGTGTCTTCTTTGCTACCATGTAAGTCACATGACAAAGTGGAGTGGCCAAAAGCTTTACACGCAGTGCATATTAAGGGCTTCCATGTGTATTCGACATACACTTTTTGAACAGTGTCTTGACTATCTCCAACAAGGATATAATCCGGTAGCTCTTTATCAAGCGAGATTTCAACCAAGCACTTAGCGTATTCCATACGCTCTTGCTTCTCTGTGGCTTCATTGAAGCATATCAGTTTACCTAGGTGACAGGCAATCCAGTTAATGCCAAGTAATGTCCAAGCAATATGTGGTATATTATATAAATGTATCCATATAGGCACATTTTTGACTTGAGACTGTACAGTGCCAAAAGATGGTTTCCATGTTGTAATAATAAACATTTGCCCACGAATGAAAGTGGGATCAGCTTTCAGAATTTTAAGTTTATCCTCTTGGCAATTGAATTTGAAAAAAAAGTTGGTACCATTTGACTTTATATCGTAGGATCCCTTAAGCTTCCAGTATCTCTTAATATGAGTGATGACTGCCATATAATTAACACTAACACCAAGAAAAAAACCAACTAGGTAATCGTCCCAGTAGTTTTTTCCTTCAGTGTATAAATCAGGAGGAGGCGAGAGAGGTTTGCCTAGATAGTTAAGCTTGAAATCCGTGGGAGAGAACACACCAGCATTTCGAGGTTTGGATGCGAAGAGAGAGGACCATGAACGCGAAGAGGGAGATGACATGACAGGAGAGGAAGCAAGGACAGGAGTAGGGATATCAATCGGGATGGTGGGTCTAGACGGAACGGGAGGGGGCAGGGGCGGTGGGAGAGGAGGAGGCGGAGGTACAGAGGAATTGGTATCAAAAACCAAAGGGGGAGGTGAAGGTGCAGTAGGCAGAGACAGTGGAGAAGAAGATGGAGAGAAAAGGGAAGAAATAGCCGTTAGTTCTGCCATTATACTTTTATTTTGAAATTGACTCGATAAATAATTTTGCCTATTATATTTTCCATATAAAATAAAATTTTCAAATGATATCTGTATTTGGCTGCAATAGATTGGTTGTTAGGTAATAAAGTGTATAAATAATAGTAGGAATAAGATTGAAAAATAAAATAAATGAAATTTGGGAAATTTAGAACTTAAGATCCAAGGCTTTGAAATTTCTTTCGAATAAATTTTGGAATATAATAATATTGTTTATAAGTACTTTCTAATATAAATATTTATTATAATTCGAAAGAATTGTTTTAAAGAAGATTTTGGAGAAAATAAGTTTTGTACTTTCCTCTCTGTCGTTGGAAAATAATTTCGGTGATGGCGGCAGCATCATCGACTTTCATTTTCGAGTTTCGAAGGGGGAAGGCCACTGTAGTAGTTCTACTGCAGATTCATTTTTGAAAAATATATAAATTTTGAATTGTTTTAAATATAATTAGAGAGATATAAGTTGTAAGAATATATATATCTATTAATTTAAAACAATTTGAAATTTAACCCGGTATTAAATTCTTAAATTTCCGTTGATTAATTGTTTCAACTATTGTAGTTAAATGAAAGGTAAGTAATTAATAATTGAAACCTCTAATTTAGGTAAGAGATTTAAGGCTAAGTTATAAAGGAAATAAAAGGAAGTTGAAATTGTAACTTATAAGAAAAGGTAAAAATTTATTGAATAATGAATTAATTAAAGGAAATGGAACAAACTTGTATAACTTTCAAATTACACCCTTAAATAACATATATATAACTTACCAAATATTAAAAGTTTAAATGTTTAATAAGAGTTTGTAATAGAATATTATACAAGTAGAAATTTGAAATAATGAAAGTATTCAATGAAATTGCTGTTAAATGAGAATTTGATGTTATAAACTTAAGTTTAAATTGATAAATAAATGAAATGAAGTAGTGTAAATGAATGATAATGAACTTAAGTAAAAATTTGAAGCTATTTATAAATAAAATTTGCAGGAAAATGAATACTGTAATAAATAAATGAGGACATGCACTAATAAATGAATGAATAGATATAATGAAATATAAAAAAAGAAACTGGCGTGACCTGAGTTAATGGAATTGAATAATTGTAAGTAATAAGTAAAAAGAATAAATGAAGCAAACATTTAATGAGTAAATGTAAATTTAAAAGATAAATCATTGTATAAATAAAAAGGAAATCAAACAACAAAGGTATGAAATGAAATTAATAATAAGTTAAGTTGATTATTGTTTGGATTTGTTGTTGTTTAGTGATGGTTGTTTGGGCAAGGATACTTTAAAATTGGATTTGGGGTGAATGAATAATCTATTTAGTTTTATCTAAGACTGTTGAATAAATGATGCGCTAGTAGTTTATTCTTCATTCCGTACAATTTAAAAGTTTTGAACCCGAACAACTATTTGTTGGTTTGATTGAATGGTTGTTTTGTATTTGCTGTGTATGCTGTTTGTTGAGTTGATGGTTGTTGTATTGATTTGTTGTTAGTGATTGAAACCACTTAAATATTTCACTTTATATAAATTGTTAACCCTTGGCATTTTATAAGTGAAATGCAGGTTATGGAAGCAATTGCTACTGCTTTTGGTTCCATAAATTAAGCGTAAATTGCCCAACAAATAGGTACGTTTCGGATTACGGTTTATAGCGCTATTTTATATTTTCTCGGGTTGGGATATTATATTTTGGATAATATATGTAATATAATTGTTATATTTTGATGTTATATTTTCTCCCGAGCCTCTCCGTACAAAAGAGACTCTGCCAAAAAATTTCGTAAATTTTTGGACTTAGAAATTATTTTGGAAATGTTTTTCCAAACTTTATTTACTTGAGTATAAAAGGATATGATGATTATAAAATGGGTATATTTTATTTAAAGTAATAAATTTTGTAAATTATTGTGTATAAAGTTAATATTTTGAATAAGATGTATTGTTTATTTAATTCTTCCTTCTCCCTTCTTTTTCCTTTTCAGGGACGAAAAGTTTTGAGTGGGGGAGAGTGTAACGACCCAAAAATTTCGAAAATTAAAGTTGTCGATTAAATAGGCTTTTGTAATTGAAATTTTGTAAAAATAAAAAAAAGGTGATAGATTAGTATTGAAATGAAATCCAATTGAAGAAACTGTGGAAACCATTATATTTAAATTTGATTTGTGAAATTAATACTAGAAGAAATAAATTGGAAATAGTATTAATGAAATAATAACTGAATTGAATTACAACTATATAAATGAAAGCAAATTTTATTAAGTGGATGTCAACATTGAATAAATTAATTAAAATAAAATCTAAATACGTGTTTGGATAGAATCAATAATTGATGGATTAAATTGGTAAGTGAAGAATGTCGGATTCAACAAGATGTAACCAAGGTAAAATTCCATTCATGATAGGATAATTGATGTAATAAAAAAGAAAAAAAACGTAAACATTGATTGATAAATAAATATACAAGTATATTAAAGGTTATAATAGTGGGTTACTAGTAAATTCACTCATTTACCAATAAAGATAATTAGATGTGCCTTGATGATAATTAATAACATAACGGAAAAGAGTAAATATATTCACTAGAATATTAATTGCAATTGGATAGGGATGTTAGGTAACAATGTTAACTCAAGGTTAATAATGCTAAATTAAAGTCAATAATAATGAATAGTGATTAATTAAAATTCTGTAACAAATATTATAAATTACCTGCTTATTTGTTAATGGAATTAGAACTTGTAATAAGTGATAATAAAATAAATGAATGTTACACTAATGAAAATGAAATAACGTTCGTTTAAATGTTGAGTAATTATAGGGTCGTATTTATTATAAGCATTACTTTAATAATTATGATTAATGGTGAAATTAATACGAGAAGTAGGTAAAGTAATAACTAAGGAAGTAATACGTTATAAATAAATATAACCTAAACTTAAGTGTAAGTAAAAAATGTTGAAATTGAATCTAATCCATTTAATTCGGAAACTTATTAAAATAAATTGGATTTAATTTATAATAAAGGTGTTATTTTAAAAAACTGAAATAAATTCTATAATGGATGAATTAAGCTACCTTGAATTGAGATGGAATTGGGTTTAAAGAATTATAAATTTATAAGTAAATCAAGATGATAAATTTATGAATTTTAGAATTTGAATTTTAATAGTGAGTTAATCTATTTAATTTATAATAGTTAGATTTATTGCAAATGAATGAAATGAAATATTTAATTATTACGTTAATTTAAAATTTTAGTTGAAAACGGGAAATATTCTTGTGATATTTTTAATCCAACGGTAAACCCTTCTATTTGAAATTTACAAATGGAATAATTTTGGGTAAATTCAATTTAATGGAAATTTGGAAAATTTATCTATAATTTTGAATTTTATGGAATTGAAGATTTCTATTGATTAATCTTTAATAAAGTGACTTTTAAAAATTATTAAATCATTGTAAATGTTTGAAAATTATAAAGTGATGAAGATTGCAATGATCAGATTTTTTAACGCGAAATTTGAGTTAATTAATTTATTTTAAATTTATTTAATTAATATAAAAATAGCCATTTTGGTCGCGGACTTGGATTTCGACGAAACTAGTTTCATCGGATCCGTAACAGTGAATTATTGTAGGGTTTCAAGTTTCGTAGCGATCGGACTTGTCGTTTGATCATACCAACGCGAAACGCCTTAAATTGATTTAACTGTAATCAATTTGAAAATATTGTTTTCAGCATAACTTCTTCATACGATAAAATTTGGACATGAAACATTTTCCATCGCGTTCAGAATATTTTTAAACACCTATTTCGATATATGGGTTTACCCATTCCGGGGTCAAAACGGGCTTTTTGGGCACGTTAGCGTTAGCACGTATATCTATCAACCCGATTCATCTATTTTTTCAACTTTATCTATAAATACCTTACTAAACCCTAGCCTCCGCCTATTCCCATTTGCCTACGCGTAAATTTCATCAGTTCTTCCTCTTCCTCAATGGGTGAAAACCTTAGATCCAATTACAAGTCAAAATCAAAAGTCAAAATTCAAAGTCCTCAGAAAAATTCCAAAAAAATATATGTTGATGATCTCGACGAGCGGAATTCAATGGCCTAACTCATTTTCTGATTTGAGACCCCGTTTATCCAGAAATTGATGAATAATTCATGGTCGTTCATATCGCGATGATCAAGTTAGTCATATCGACAAATCATGGGCACGATGTTGCAGAGGGGGCTAAGGGTTGTTCATCGGCATGTTGCATTCTGGGTTTCAACGGCTTGATCGTGTGGAACAATTCGATTAGGTCAATTAATGGATTGCGGCTGTTGCAAAATAGGGCGTTCGCTCGTCTGAGCGGAGGCCGCGCAGGTGGTGGCGTTGGCCGTGGGTTGGTCACGTGGGTCACGGCGACGTCAGGAACGGAGACGGCAATCGACTCAGGAGGTGGCGGCGCGAGTTCCGTAAGTCGCGAATTTGGGTTTGTTTCCGTGCGTTTCCTGTTGCGCGTGTAGGTGGTTACGTGGAAGAGAAGGGTGAGTATTGATTATTTTTATTTATTTATTTTAATTTAAGTTTCAAATCGTTTAAAGATAAAAATTTCTACAGACGAACTCCGTTTCACGCGAATTTTTTTTGTTAGGATCGTAATAAAATTTCAGATCTTTTGAAGCTAGTTTGGACCAATTTGGAGACTGTCCAATTTTTGAGTTTAAATTGGATTTAAATTCAATTTAAATTCAAAAGGTGAGTGTTTTAACCCACTCACAACTTCAAAGTTTCTTATGTTTGTTAAATTGATTTAAGATATGAGTAGAAATTTATTTATGACTCTTTTGCTTATTTTATTCATCATCTCAGTTAAATCGAATTTATTTAATTTAACTATTTATTAATTTTATTATTGCATATAAATTGACAATTAAAATTTATTTATTTTGCATATAAACTGCTAGTTAAACAGTTATTTCTTTATTTATTTGAATATAAACCGTTCGTTGATACCAGTTATATTTTATATGCTCTTTTGATGTTTGTTTAAATTGATGATGATTGAAATAAATTGGTTGATGATTGATATTGGGTGAATGGATGATGTGTTCTATATTATATAAACTGCAAGTTAGCAAGCATTTCATTTCATTCGGGATTGCGGTTTGAAATGATATACAACCGCATTTTTTATTTTTAAAATTGCGGATTGAAATGATAAATATATGTATCACTTGACCATAGATAGAAAATTATATACAGGCACCGCGATATATATATATATATATATATATATATATATATATATATATATATGTATGTATGTATGTATGTATGTATGTAATTACTTTTGAAATGATTTTATAGTTTAGATATGATACGGTTTAATAAATATTAAATTTGGATATTATATAAATATATTTTATATATACATATGCATTTAAATTTGTGAATTTAAGCTATGTATAAATCGGTTAAATAAAAATAAATAAGTTGAATATTGTAGTTTTAATGATTTAAATCAATTAAGATTGGATGGTAAATTTGGAATTTATTTGAATGGAACTTATTTAGGAAATTTCACTCCATAAGTTGATGTAAAACTTATTAAAGCTTGGAAATTTAATGGTATGATATTTATAACTGGATTTTTATTCAAAATAAATTAAACGAATATTTCTAGCATAAAAAAATTGAAGAAAATATTTAAGTTGTTAAAAATTGGAATTTTATTTTAAATGATTTTTGATCTATTATGAAAACATTTCGAAAGTAAATGATAGGATAATAAATTGGTGAATATAAATTTCCGTCCTTAAGTTTTGAAATTGTTAAATATTCAAAGTTAGAAATATATTGAAATTGAAGTGGTTTATTTAACTGAAAGTGAATTTAAAATTTATGGATTTAGACTAAATTTTAAATGAATAAAATTGTAAAGTAACGGAAATTATTTTATTTTATAAAGTAATTTTAAACTCAAACTATTTTATTCTATATACTGTTTGAGTATCCAAACCATTCAAGTTTTAGAAGTTATGGTTTTAAAGCTATGAATTTCGAAGTATTATGTTTTGAATGTTATAATTCTAATGTTTGGTTTCCAGATATTATAACTTTTAAAGTAGTATGATTTTGGAAAGGAAATATATTTGAGATAAAAATGATATTATTGATTTGGGTTTTATAAAAATAATATCAAAATGAGTTGTTTTTGAAATGGAAATGATATCGTATTTGTGGGTTTTGAAATGGATAATTATATTCTGGTTTTAAAGTATAAACTATTTTTAAAGACCGCGGTGTTATAATAATGTTTGATTGTTAATGAGACCAGGATCGGAAGTAGTCACACTCTCTACCAACTCCAAAAACCACTTTAACAACCGTGTACGCGGTGGAGATTCCAGAATGAAGTAGGTTGGTGGCGGCGTTCCCTATAAGGTAAATACGTGGACCCAACTCCCGTGAGTTGGCATAAGGTGGCTAAAATAGGAGCGATTGACGGGTTAATGAGGTAGCACCTCTGATCGGACACTTCCCTTCGATAGTATACTGACTTTGGATTGATTCGGTGGCCACCTTCACTTTTGATTTCTTTGATTTGGGGGAGTTTGTTCGAGGTAGACGGTTGTTGCGCGCTATGCGTTACCACCGACCCGGAAGCGTAATTGGTATATCTACCCTGGCATTGCCTAGTTGCGCCGTGTCACCTACCCTATCGCGCCTTGTACAAGTTTCTATTTATGATGTACCTATGGAATGTCTTCTCGTAGTCTCCTGATCACGAGATATGCAAGCATTGTATAGACTATTGGCACTAGTACATGTTAAGGTGGAAAATGTAAAGCCGTAACGCTATTTTAAAGTAAGTTTATTTTACAATTATACACTATTATAATAGCGAAATATACTATATAGTAAATAGTTTAACGGATCCTTAGGAGATGTAAATCCCGAGCATCTCTTGAGTTACTGCACTCATATTTATTTCTGTTAATTTAACTTACATAAGATATTTTAGTTCTGACTCGAGTGTTTGTCTTTTCAATTCGCTCGGGTCAGTCCGAGCATTTCAGGATCGAAGACTTTAGCTCTGGAAAATGAAGATGGAGATTTCTATTATTATTATTTATTATATTGCACTACACTCATACTGTTCCGCTGCATTGTTGTTGGTATGTATAACTCTGACATGTATTATATAAATAGTTTTGTAAACAGATTTATAAACTATATAATTGATTATTATATTTTATCCTTCCTCTGTGAGATTCTGTTTTGTTTTATTTCTTTCTCGTTTTTCTTATCTGCCCCATAACAATCCGCCCTTCCGTATGGTTTGAATTGACGCGTGTGCCGATTTAAATCGTGCGAAAAGGCAGGACGTTACAGTATATCTACCTTGGCATTGCCTAGTTGTGACGTGTCACCTACATTATCGCGCCTTGTACAAGTTTGGTTTTCTCCCGTAGCCCGTGGAGTATTTAGGGTAGTCTCCCGATCTGGAGATGCGCTGATACTGGATGGACTACTTGGACTATTACGTGTTAAGCGCTATATGAGTAACCCCTTAATTCTAAGAAAAAAGTAAGTTTATTTTACAATTAGACACTATTATAATAGCGCAATATACTACATAGTAAATAGTTTAACGGATCCTTAGGAGATGTAAATCCCGAGCATCTCTTTAGTTATTGCACTCATATTTATTTCTGTTAATTTAACTCACATAAGATCTTTTAGTTCCAACTCGAGTGTTTTTGTCTTTTCAAAGTCGCTCGGGTCAGTCCGAGCTTTTCAGGATTTGAAGATTTATTTCTAGAGGAAGAAGACGAAGATTTCATTATTATTATTATTATGTATTATATGGTTCCACTACACTGTATTCCACTACATTGATATTTATTGGTATGCGAACTCTGATATTTATTGTATAAAGAAGAATCAAATGTTTTGTAAGCAGATTTATAAACTGTATATTTGATTATTATATTTTATCCTTCTGCTGTGAGATTCTATTTTCTTTTTATATTCTTTCTTGTTTTTCTTATTTACCCCATAACAATCTGCCCTTCCGTATGGTTTGAATTGGCATGTGTGTCGATTTAAAGCGTGCGAAAAGGCGGGTCGTTACAGTTGGTATCAGAGCTTTGGTTTAGCGATAAACCTTAGCTTTGTGGGGTCTGACTCTTTATTAATAGGGTAGTAATACCATATGGGAGTCGCTGAGCGTGTATATATGAGAGAAAGTATTTGTTAGTTTATAAAAAGGTTTTAATATTGTGTTAATCTGTTCCGTTTTGTATTTATAAATTCTGGTTGGTGCATGGGACGCTGTGACATCAATAGGGATTTCTTAACACTTAATAGGACAGACCGACACAATATTTGTTTTAATATAGGTGAATGAAATAATTTTGCCTATTATATTTTCTATATATAAGTAATAAATTTTGGAAAGATTATATTTGGTTGTATTATATTGGTTGTTAGGTAATGAAATTTATAAGTAATAGTTGAAATAGGATTCAAGATAAAATAAATGAAAATTGGAAACTTAGAACTTAATTTCCGGGGTTTTTGAAATTTCTTCTGAATAATATTGAAATATAAATAATGATATTATTAAAGGAAGTATTTTTCTGATACAAGTATTTAAATATAATTTGAAAGAAATGGTTTTAAAGGAATTCTGGAAAGAAATAAGTGTACTCCCCTCTCTGTCGCCGGAAAATTATTTCGGTGATGGCGGCCGCATCATCGACATTCATTTTCGAGTTTCGAAGTGGGAAGGCTGCCGTAGTAGTTTTGCTGCAGATTTATTTTGATAAACAAATATAATTTTTAATTTGTTTTAAATATACTTGGATATAGATAAGTTGTAAGTATATTTATCTATTATTTTAAAATGATTTTGAATAAAAACCTGGTATTTAATTTCTTAAGTTTCCATAAATTAGTAGTTTCAATTACTGTAGTGAATTGGAACGTAGGTAATTAATAAATTAAAACCTCTAAAGGAAATAAGAGATTTAATGATAGGTTATAAATAGTATTAAATGAAGTTTGAAATTGTGACCTATGAAATAAAGAATATTATTATTGAACATTAAATTAATCATAGGTAATGAGGAAACTTGTATAATTTTTCAATTACATTCTTAAAGCATATATATAACTTACCGTATATTAAAAGTTACAATGTCAATAAGAAAATGTAATGGGGAATCTTACAAGTAAAGCTTGAGGTAATGAAAGTATTCAATGAATTCGTTGTTATGAACTTGAAATGTACCATAATAAAAATATGGTAGAAAGTAAGTAATTATAAACTTAAGTAGATAAGTAGAAGTTAATTTTGTATAAAAGAAGAATTATAGATGAATACTGAAATGAAAATAAACTTAAGTAAACGAAAGTGAGAAATGAATACATGAAATGCAAATAAATGAAACTGTAAGAAATAAATGTAAATTAAAAAGATAAATCACTGTATAAATAAAAAGAAAATCAAACAACAAAGGTATGAAATGAAATTAGTAATAAGTTAAGTTGATTGTTTTTTGTTTTTTGTTGTTTAGTCGATGGTTGTTTGGGCAAGGATACTTTAAAATTGGATTTGGGTGAAAGAGTAATCTATTTAGTTTTATCTAAGACTATTGAGTAAATGATGCGCTAGTAGTTTATTCTTCATTCCATACAATTTAAAAGTTTTGAACCCCAACAACTATTTGTTTGTTTGATTGAATGGTTGCTTTGTAGTTGTTGTGTATGCTGTTTGTTGAAAATGATGGTTGTTGTATTGATTTGTTGTTAGTTATTGAAACCACATAAATATTTCACTTTATATAAATTGTTAACCCTTTGGATTTTATAAGTGAAATGCAGGTTATGGAAGCAATTGCTACTGCTTTTGGTTCCACAAATTAAGCGTAAATTGCCCGACAGATGGGTACGTTTCGGATTTCGGTTTATAGCGCTATTTTATATATTTTCCCGGGTTGGGATATAATATTTTAGATAATATATGTAATATAATTGTTATATTTTGATATTATATTTCTCCCGAGTCTCTCCGTACAAAGGAGACTCTGCTGAAATTTTTCGCAAATTTTTGGACTTAGAAATTATTTTGAAAATGTTTTTCCAAACTTTATTTATTTAAGTATAAAAAGATATAATGATTATAAAATAAGTATATTTAATTTAAAGTAATAAATTTGTAAATCATTGTTTATAAGTTAATATTTTGAATAAGATATATTGTTTATTTAATTCTTCCTTCTCCTTTCTTTTTCCTTTTCGGGGATGAAAAGTTTCGAGTGGGGGAGAGTGTAACGACCCGTAAATTTCTTGGATTTAATTTGGTTGAATTAATGTGTCTTATAATTAAATTTAGTAGAAATAAAAACTTTATAAACAAATATTGAAATGAACGCTAAATTAAATTATATAAATGTTGACTTAAAACCTATTTACTGGCAATTTGTTTCAATAAATGAAATGGGGTAAGTATTATACCTGGGTATAAATTTCATTTAAAGGGAATTAACTGATATGTTAATGTAAATTAAGAAAATATTGGAATAAATGATAATTCCATTTATACTTGTAAGCAGTTATTATAAGCTGCATGTTGAAATGGTTGTTGAATTGGAATTTAAAATTTTAATTTAAATGAATATACAAAGGTTTACAATAACGGAAATTTAAGGCTAAGTATTTACAGTTGAAACAAAATGACGAATAAATTGAAATCATGTAACTTGTTATACAATGCTAAGGATTGCATATAAGAGAACAAATGTAAGTATTGAATTAATATATGTTATTTAATTAGGGTATTGAACAAAATTGGTAATCCAATTGTAATTAATGGTAATAATGTTGATATTAGCTGATAATTTAAATTTCAACGTGATACCCATTAATGAATGGAATGAAATGGAATTTATTTAAATGTATACTGGGTTGTAAATAAAATAGAAGGAAACAAACGTAAATATCGAATTGATTAATGAATAAATATTTAAAATCAATATAAGATAATGAATAGCAATAATTATGAGTTATATACTTAGTTCATTCAAATAAATTGGAAATCATTGCAATAAATATAAATTAAATGTTACGTTAAATAAATTAAGGTAATAAATGGGGAATAACGTAAATGTTCTTCATAATATGATGATTTGTGAATAAAAAGAATGGAAATAAGTTTTATCAATATATCGGAATTTAATTTATGATAAAAAGGTTAATTGCAATTAAATGAGTTAAATTTTTTAAACGGGAATCAAGCTTTGTTTATTTATTTGGATTTTGTAACGTCCCGAAAATTTTCGACTTTCGAAAATTCAACATCGACACTCACTTTATCGACTGCCGAGAAATCGAAGGCCGGAAACCCGAAATGTTATGGTTTTAAGAAAAAGAAAAAGAGAGAAAAAGGTAGAAGATAGAGGGAAAAGAAAATAGGAAATAGAAATTAGAGAGAACATAGAAAATAAAGAGAATAGAAAATGGAGGGGAAAGAAAATAGAACGATAGAACGGAACAGAAAACAACAACAGAACACCATCAGAATCTCACAATTCGCAGCGGAACAACATATAATAATAAATGAATAATCTTTAAACAAGAACTATATCAGTTATTACATTTTATACATTACATTTCATTACATCATATCATCATCAGAGTGTACAACAATATACAACAAACAGTGCAGCGGAAAAGAAATACTATATAAACTAGTAATACGCCATGCCATCCAGCTTGCCTCCAGCAACTCCAGAATATCCAGAATATCCTGATAAACCTAACTCTTGACTGCCCGTGTGGAAATTGGTGGGCACCCAGAGTTTAGCAAGGAAAACAATAAACTCCGAGTCAGTCATGTGACTGGTGTGAGAACTCAAAACAGTTTATTTATCTTTAAAATCAAAATAGAGGAATATTTTTAAATTCAATTCGCAATGCTTTTAAAAATGAGACTACCATAAGACCTCCTACCACACACACAATGCAAACGCAGACTTGGAGAAGATTTCTCCTTATGATAGCCAAAGATGCTTGATACGCATTAAAGTCAAATCAATTTTGATATTATTATTAGTGCATAGTGTAGAAGAAATTCATTTCGAAAGTAGAATATAAATCTTAGCCAGCATAGGTACCATTATATTATGCCTACTAATAGCTACCATATTAGATGGCGGGTTCTACAACTAAAACCGTACAAGTTTCATATTGTTTCTTTGGATTTCCAACAAATGGTCAGGCCAAGGAACTTCCCATTGCCACATGAGAATGCCTCTGGAAAGACATCCCCGAGAATCAAACCGGAACTCTGCCAACACAAGGCCGGGTTACCCCTAACTGGGTAACTACTGACACGAGCACGCCATTCCCCGATCGTAAACGACCTTTCTCACGGGATCCCGATAACCAACAACCACAAAGTAATAAATTCGCAGTAACCACATAGGTTAAATATCTGGGCTCCATACCATGATACCACCTCTATCCAGAAGGAAATGTACATACCCTAAAGGGAGCTACCCCTCATAACTTTGCCGCATCTTTCCTATTTTGACCATTTCCGGGGTGTGAGGTTCGACGAAGTCACGTCCACAAAAACATACTTTATACAAAAGCCATGCTTTGGGTCAACAAATGATCAACACAATGATCACCAAGATAGACGATCAAATAAACGATCCTATCACAATAATCAACACAATGATCATTTACAGCAACACTCGGCATGTCACATTACCAAATTGGGAATATATCGCTGATAACTTCAACTATATAACCTCTGAGCTCGTACGTCTCAGAGAAGGGTGTTAAGCTAAAAGAATAAATTCTCCGCCACCAACAGAAATATATTTGAAAGAAATCGGCTTTATATCTCAACTTGTAATGTCAGACATACAATCCATACAAGTCTGTTCCGGGCTCGAACAAAACCGAAGGCACTTACAAAGAAGTCCTTGCAATCCGGATATTCACAATCCTGATCGAATTTCCCATCACTTAGGGAGTCTCTATACCGCTGCAACTCAGTGCAGAGACAATCGACAGGTCATCCTATCGCTCTCGCAAATACCGGGTCTTCAACACCGATCTTCAATGCAATTATAACGACGTATCACATATTCGGAATGGGTTATACGACCCCATGGTCCTTTCCCGGTTAACCCGAATAGTGAGCGCTTATTCAAAAATAAGTGTGGCATTCACATTCAAACAAATCACATCAATTACCCATTCAAAGGGAAATATTGATAGTCGGTTATTGAACTGTCAATGGATATGCACAACATCACCAGATTCCAAATAATTTTCCAAATTATTTATTTTCCAAAAATATCTTTACAAGATATATTATTTTCAATACTTCAAAAATAAATCAATATTTATTTTTAGACAAATTCCACTTTCTTTTATAAATTCCTTAGTGAATTTACATTTCACAATATCCATGCATATACGATTTCAATTATCCACTTCAATTTATCTTCAAAAAGATAAATTCTCAAAATATTCACTTTATATTGGAAAATATTTCCATACTTATTTATTCATAAGTAATTCACAAATTTTATTTATTTTCAACACTTGAAAAATATTCAATATACTTCAATCAAAAATAAGTATATATTTCATTCTTTAAGGAAATCATGCTCTTAAACATATTTATTTGGGCCAAAACGAATGTTACGTAAAACATCGTTACGACAACCCAAAATTACTAGTATAGGGATTCGAAATTAAATAGATATATAAATCCCAATACTATACAAACATTTCCTTTCGGAAATCATTTACTATAACAATAGTGTTATAGTCCACCATTTCCTTTTATTTCTCGAAAACGTCTATTCCAACAATGAATGTTGAAATCTATGGTTTCGAATCTTAACACATTTTAAAACATCGTTAGATCGTTTTAATTCTATTTCAAATATCACATTCAAAACAATTTCTTTAACATATTATTCACTATTCAAAAACGTGAATATACTACGTTAACACATTTCATCATTTTATACATTTCGTTTTAAAGGATTATTCACAGTTCAAAAACGTGAATATAGCTCCATTTATAAGTTATAACCATTTACTTATCAAAATAAGTCGTTAGTGAATTTATAAAGCAACGTCTATAAATTCTATATTTATTTATTTATAACAATTTCCTTTTATAAATTCCTTTATTAACCTAATCGATTTATAACTCAATTATAAAACAAAAGTTCACATTATAAGTTAAACACTTATAAAACGATTATTTTACAAAATCGTTCTTTTAAACTTCATAATTATAAATCTTATAACTTATAAGATTCAATTATTTATCCAAAACTATTCTTTTAATAACTTCACAAATTTATAAATCTTACTATTTATAAATTTCATTTATAACTTCACCATTTATAATTCTATAAATTTCATTCATTTATGAAATTCATTTACACTTCATTCAAACACTTATAAAAACTCGTTTTATAATGTCTATATTTCAATTTATAAATATCCATTTATAAATCTCTTAATATAAATCA
Source organism: Allium cepa (assembly GCA_030765085.1). Taxonomy (NCBI): domain Eukaryota; kingdom Viridiplantae; phylum Streptophyta; class Magnoliopsida; order Asparagales; family Amaryllidaceae; genus Allium; species Allium cepa. The sequence continues at coordinate 946,338,068 of CM060938.1, read as the reverse complement.
ATTTATATTAATATTTTAAAAACGTCTTTAAACTCCTTTATAATTTCATCATTTTGATTTATAAAATAATCAAATTTTATAAATCCTATATTTAAACTTTTCACAATTATTTCAGAAATCCCAATTTAACTATTTTATAAAGTCATTAATTCCTTATTTTCAAAAATCAGCTTTTAACTATATTTCTTAAAAATCATAATTTTTTATAACTTTAAAAATTATAACGTTTATTTATTTATAATGGATCAATTCCAAAATATAGTATATTCTCAAAAATCACTTTAAAAATCATTTTAAAATCCCAAAATTTGGTCCAATGATGCTAAACACCAAATAGTCAATCACGACTACAACGATATCATATATCAATATGAAAATCCATCAAATATCAAAATATCTGAAATCAAATAAAAACTGTTGAGGAATCGAGTTGGATCCCTCCAACCTGTTTTCCTGCATCCACAAACATTAGCACAATACCAATTCCGTTCCAGTACGAAATTATCGCGGTATATGTTCTTATTAAATATTATCCGCTTAATAACGGCGTAATAGGGTCTCATCCGCTAAACAAAAAATGCGGGAAATCAATAACTCCAATATATACATATGCCAATATATATATATTGCTACTATATATAATACCAATTTCACTGTTTATGAAATATTCGCGGTATATGTTTTTAATAAATAACATCCGCTTACTAACGGCGTATAATGTCTATTTTAACAATCAATAGATATCAATCAACATTCAAACATGCATTCAAATATTTTAAACCTAACTATTTAAAATAAATCGAAACTGATTCGATTGAGTGAGAAGTTCTCACCTTGATTTTAAATTCCGTTTTAGCGATTTATTTCGAATAAAATTAAACGGACGTTTAATTTTACCCAAAATTCTCACTAGCTCCAAACGACTCCAATCCAACTCCATCGCGTAGTGCTCGTCCATACGATTCCAACGCAACTGGTTTCGCGCGTTTTCGACCTCGTATGAAAAAGTTATGAATATTTGAAGTTACACGAGTTTTAATATATAAATTACAACTTAAATTAAATTTTATAAACCCACATCCATTTCAGGCCGTTAGATCCTTCATCATGCAATCACCACCGCACCTTGCTTTCTTCCTCTCCCCTTCATTCACGTACAGGCCGCACACCCAAACCCATCCCCTTAGAACTAGGGTTTAATATTGCTAACACCACACACGATGAAAACTCGATCAACAACTTGCAATTCGAAGCTCTTGACCCCCTCCATGCTCGGCCTGAATGGCACAAGGCTCGCCCCCCCCATGTTGCATGAATCTCGAGGACGAACGACCACGCACGCAGGCTATTAACACACAAAATACAACTCCAATCGCGATCTCCACCGTTGATATGATAGATCTTGACGTCCTCTTCAATTTGTTAGTTGAAAGTTGTTGGTAAATGTCGATGGATGAGGAGATAATCGAGGTGGAAGTTGGGACGTTTCTGGCCATTGGTCAGGGAGGTGGCGGCTGCGCTTTAGAGATTAGGGTTTTATTCTTTTTTTTTTAATTTATGAAGGTTGTGGGTCTATTTATAGAAGAACGAACGAACACTATTCATCCGGGAATTCCGAACTCCAATTTACGCGCCGAAACTGACATTCCTAAGGTTTATCCCGCGTTCCGGACACAATGAAACAGGTTTCGGAAGCTAATTCGGAAGTATGTGCGAGTTATGGCTATAAACGTTCAATTTAAATTAAACCGATTTAAATCGATTTCTAGGCGTTTTAATTTGTACCGGACAAACGGTAAATCCAATTGACTTGAAATTTGAAACCTTACAATAATATCACATTACGGATCCGATGAAACTGGTTTCGTCGAAATCCGAGACTTTTTGAAAAATGGCTATTTTAACTCGCCAAAATAAAATTAAAAATAAATCGATGCGTTTCGAGCTGCCACGCTCAAACGATAGCTCCGATTGACACGAAATTTGAAATCCGGTAATAACTAACTATTACGGATCCAATGGAACTGGTTTCGTTCAATTCTGAGACTGTTCAAAAATTGACTATTTTCACTAGTCGATTTTAATATTAAAATATTCAATTTTCACAAATAAACTTTTAATTCGATTTTAAAAGTTCTAAAATATCATTCTAACTCCCATATGATAAAATAAAATTTTACAAATCATTTTCAATCATATTTAACTCAATTTCCAATTATTCCCATAATTCAACATATTACATTATTGATTTAATTATCCAATTAAATCCAATAATTCAAATAAAAATTTATTTGACTTATAAATTCACTTATTAATATTTAAAATTAATTAAATATTAAAATTTTAATTAATAAAAATTCTGGGTCGTTACAATCTTCCCCACTTAAAAGAATTTCGTCCTCGAAATTATTAAGTAAGAAAGGTTATAGAATTTATTAACGTTCCATAAATCCATAGTTAAATTTCTTATAATAACTTACTAAGTTTTCAAATCATACTTAGTTATCTTTTCAAAAACAACTACTATTATTTAACTTTCAATTCCAAAATCAAAGTTAAAGTTTTCAAAATTTTCCAAATTTTCTCAAATTTTTCTAACGCCTTAAATTTCCGGAAAAATTCGCCATAGTCTCCTTTGCGCGGCTCGATCCGAAAAAAAAATGACAGTATATATATCACAAATATACATCTCATCAAGTAATGAGGCATCCCGCAGGGAAAAAAGTGTAAAAGTACGATATTTAATCCGAGATATGTACCTTATATTTTATTAGCAAGCATATACGGCTAATATAGCGCGAAAGCGAGCTCCAAATGCGAAGCAAACGCGATCCGCACCTACTAATCACTCAACAAACAACATGAGAACATGTATATATGAAAATAATCTCAATATACAACATATATCTCCATAACAACTATATATGTCACATAGCAAATGTAGTAAAAACAATATATATTCAACCATCAACCAACTATCATCCATAACCAATAAATATTCATTCATATTCTCATTTATATTCAATGAAATGGTTTTCAATTTAATCATATTTGATTCATTAACAGTGGATGTTTCTAACATTCATTTTTCAATTAGTTTATATTCACTAATTCATATTCAAGTTGGTCCATTTCCAAATCAAATTCAATTCTATTCAAATTTATTTACTTCTAATTTGAATTCAATTACATAGCTTTAAATTTCACTAATTCACTTTCATTAATACTTAATGAATTATATACAATCAACTAACAACCATATAATCAATCAATGTATATCAATTACAACCAAATTCCTTTGCTTACAATTTGTTTAATTAAATTGATTTTCATTCAATTTTTCAACTTTCTAATAACATTAGATTTTAATGAATTACACTTATATTCATTATTTCATATCAACTTCATTCAATATCACTTAAGTTATACTCCATTTAACTTTAAATTCACTTTTACTTACAACTCATATTCATAAATATATTCATATAGTTTCACTTCTCATATATATAAGTTTATTTCTCAATTGTAAATCACTTTAATTATAATTCAATTCTTATAATTCTTTTTACTTATACAATTATTCTTTAATTTAGATTATTCAAACAACTAAACAATCAACTTATATACACTTTAATAATTCTGAAAATTATTTCTTCATATATAAAATATAATCAGGGCAAAATTATTTCATTTACCCAATTTTTAAAACAATATTGTGTCGAATTGTTCTATTCAAGTGTTTAGAAACCCCTTCGGCATAGTCTTGCGGACCACGCTGACGAAAGTTCATATGCCACTCAATAAACCAATCATCACAATACAAAACAAATTTATATTTACTAACAAATACGCTCTCATAGCTATTATTACACTCAACTCATTCTAGAGCACTACTGACTCTATCTCTAATGAGTAATACCCAACAGAACCATGGTTGTCGCTTAACCATAAGCTCTGATACCAAATGTAACGTCCCGAAAATTTTCGACTTTCGAAAATTCAACATCGACACTCACTTTATCGACTGCCGAGAAATCGAAGGCCGGAAACCCGAAATGTCATGGTTTTAAGAAAAAGAAAAAGAGAGAAAAAGGTAGAAGATAGAGGGAAAAGAAAATAGGAAATAGAAAATAGAAATTAGAGAGAACATAGAAAATAAAGAGAATAGAAAATGGAGGGGAAAGAAAATAGAACGATAGAACGGAACAGAAAACAACAAAAGAACACCATCAGAATCTCACAATTCGCAGCGGAACAACATATAATAATAAATGAATAATCTTTAAACAAGAACTATATCAGTTATTACATTTTATACATTACATTTCATTACATCATATCATCATCAGAGTGTACAACAATATACAACAAACAGTGCAGCGGAAAAGAAATACTATATAAACTAGTAATACGCCATGCCATCCAGCTTGCCTCCAGCAACTCCAGAATATCCAGAATATCCTGATAAACCTAACTCTTGACTGCCCGTGTGGAAATTGGTGGGCACCCAGAGTTTAGCAAGGAAAACAATAAACTCCGAGTCAGTCATGTGACTGGTGTGAGAACTCAAAACAGTTTATTTATCTTTAAAATCAAAATAGAGGAATATTTTTAAATTCAATTCGCAATGCTTTTAAAAATGAGACTACCATAAGACCTCCTGCCACACACAATATGCAAACGCAGACTTGGAGAAGATTTCTCCTTATGATAGCCAAAGATGCTTGATACGCATTAAAGTCAAATCAATTTTGATATTATTATTAGTGCATAGTGTAGAAGAAATTCATTTCGAAAGTAGAATATAAATCTTAGCCGGCATTGGTACCATTATATTATGCCTACTAATAGCTACCATATTAGATGGCAGGTTCTACAACTAAAACCGTACAAGTTTCGTATTATTTCTTTGGATTTCCAACAAATGGTCAGGCCAAGGAACTTCCCATTGCCACATGAGAATGCCTCTGGAAAGACATCCCCGAGAACCAAACCGGAACTCTGCCAACACAAGGCCGGGTTACCCCTAACTGGGTAACTACTGACACGAGCACGCCATTCCCCGATCGTAAACGACCTTTCTCACGGGATCCCGATAACCAACAACCACAAAGTAATAAATTCGCAGTAACCACATAGGTTAAATATCTGGGCTCCATACAATGATACCACCTCTATCCAGAAGGAAATGTACATACCCTAAAGGGAGCTACCCCTCATAACCTTGCCGCATCTTTCCTGTTTTGACCATTTCCGGGGTGTGAGGTTCGACGAAGTCACGTCCACAAAAACATACTTTATACAAAAGCCATGCTTTGGGTCAACAAATGATCAACACAATGATCACCAAGATAGACGATCAAATAAACGATCCTATCACAATAATCAACACAATGATCATTTACAGCAACACTCAGCATGTCACATTACCAAATTGGGAATATATCGCTGGTAACTTCAACTATATAACCTCTGAGCTCGTACGTCTCAGAGAAGGGTGTTAAGCTAAAAGAATAAATTCTCCGCCACCAACAGAAATATATTTGAAAGAAATCGGCTTTATATCTCAACTTGTAATGTCAGACATACAATCCATACAAGTCTGTTCCGGGCTCGAACAAAACCGAAGGCACTTACAAAGAAGTCCTTGCAATCTGGATATTCACAATCCTGATCGGATTTCCCATCACTTAGGGAGTCTCTATACCGCTGCAACTCAGTGCAGAGACAATCGACAGGTCATCCTATCGCTCTCGCAAATACCGGGTCTTCAACACCGATCTTCAATGCAATTATAACGACGTATCACATATTCGGAATGGGTTATACGACCCCATGGTCCTTTCCCGGTTAACCCGAATAGTGAGCGCTTATTCAAAAATAAGTGTGGCATTCACATTCAAACAAATCACATCAATTACCCATTCAAAGGGAAATATTGATAGTCGGTTATTGAACTGTCAATGGATATGCACAACATCACCAGATTCCAAATAATTTTCCAAATTATTTATTTTCCAAAAATATCTTTACAAGATATATTATTTTCAATACTTCAAAAATAAATCAATATTTATTTTTAGACATTCCACTTTCTTTTATAAATTCCTTAGTGAATTTACATTTCACAATATCCATGCATATACGATTTCAATTATCCATTTCAATTTATCTTCAAAAAGATAAATTCTCAAAATATTCACTTTATATTGGAAAATATTTCCATACTTATTTATTCATAAGTAATTCACAAATTTTATTTATTTTCAACACTTGGAAAATATTCAATATACTTCAATCAAAAATAAGTATATATTTCATTCTTTAAGGAAATCATGCTCTTAAACATATTTATTTGGGCCAAAACGAATGTTACGTAAAACATCGTTACGACAACCCAAAATCACTAGTATAGGGATTCGAAATTAAATAGATATATAAATCCCAATACTATACAAACATTTCCTTTCGGAAATCATTTACTATAACAATAGTGTTATAGTCCACCATTTCCTTTTATTTCTCAAAAACGTCTATTCCAACAATGAATGTTGAAATTTATGGTTTCGAATCTTAACACATTTTAAAACATCGTTAGATCGTTTTAATTCTATTTCAAATATCACATTCAAAACAATTTCTTTAACATATTATTCACTATTCAAAAACGTGAATATACTACGTTAACACATTTCATCATTTTATACATTTCGTTTTAAAGGATTATTCACAGTTCAAAAACGTGAATATAGCTCCATTTATAAGTTATAACCATTTACTTATCAAAATAAGTCTTTAGTCAATTTATAAAACAACGTCTATAAATTCTATTTTTATTTATTTATAACAATTTCCTTTTATAAATTCCTTTATTAACCTAATCGATTTATAACTCAATTATAAAACAAAAGTTCACATTATAAGTTAAATACTTATAAAACGATTATTTTACAAAATCGTTCTTTTAAACTTCATAATTATAAATCTTATAACTTATAAGATTCAATTATTTATCCAAAACTATTCTTTTAATAACTTCACAAATTTATAAATCTTACTATTTATAAATTTCATTTATAACTTCACCATTTATAATTCTATAAATTTCATTCATTTATGAAATTCATTTACACTTCATTCAAACACTTATAAAAACTCGTTTTATAATGTCTATATTTCAATTTATAAATATTCATTTATAAATCTCTTAATATAAATCAATTTATATTAATATTTTAAAAACGTCTTTAAACTCCTTTATAATTTCATCATTTTGATTTATAAAATAATCAAATTTTATAAATCCTATATTTAAACCTTTCACAATTATTTCAGAAATCCCAATTTAACCATTTTATAAAGTCATTAATTCCTTATTTTCAAAAATCAGCTTTTAACTATATTTCTTAAAAATCATAATTTTTTATAACTTTAAAAATTATAACGTTTATTTATTTATAATGGATCAATTCCAAAATATAGTATATTCTCAAAAATCACTTTAAAAATCATTTTAAAATCCCAAAATTTGGTCCAATGATGCTACACACCAAATAGTCCATCACGACTACAACGATATCATATATCAATATGAAAATCCATCAAATATCAAAATATCTGAAATCAAATAAAAACTGTTGAGGAATCCAGTTGGATCCCTCCAACCTGTTTTCCTGCATCCACAAACATTAGCACAATACCAATTCCGTTCCAGTACAAAATTATCGCGGTATATGTTCTTATTAAATATTATCCGCTTAATAACGGCGTAATAGGGTCTCATCCGCTAAACAAAAAATGCGGGAAATCAATAACTCCAATATATACATATGCCAATATATATATATTGCTACTATATATAATACCAATTTCACTGTTTATGAAATATTCGCGGTATATGTTTTTAATAAATAACATCCGCTTACTAACGGCGTATAATGTCTATTTTAACAATCAATAGATATCAATCAACATTCAAACATGCATTCAAATATTTTAAATCTAACTATTTAAAATAAATCGAAACTGATTCGATTGAGTGAGAAGTTCTCACCTTGATTTTAAATTCCGTTTTAGCGATTTATTTCGAATAAAATTAAACGGACGTTTAATTTTACCCAAAATTCTCACTAGCTCCAAACGACTCCAATCCAACTCCATCGCGTAGTGCTCGTCCATACGATTCCAACGCAACTGGTTTCGCGCGTTTTCGACTTCGTATGAAAAAGTTATGAATATTTGAAGTTACACGAGTTTTAATATATAAATTACAACTTAAATTAAATTTTATAAACCCACATCCATTTCAGGCCGTTAGATCCTTCATCATGCAATCTGTAACGACCCAGAATTTTTAATAATTTAAATTTGAATATTTAATTAATTTTAAATATTAATAAGTGAATTTATAAGTCAAATAAATTTTTATTTGAATTTTTGGATTTAATTGGATAATTAAATCGATAATTTAATACGTTAAATTATGGAAATAATTGGGAATAGAGTTAAATATGATAGAAAATGATTAGTAAAATTTTATTTTATCATGTTGAAGTTAGAATGATATTTTAGAACTTTTAAAATCGAATTAAAAGTTAATCTGTGAAAATTGAATATTTTAATATTTAATAATCGACTGTAAAATAGCCAATTTTTGAACAGTCTCAGAATTGAACGAAACCAGTTTCATTGGATCCGTAATAGTTAGTTATTACCGGATTTCAATTTTCGTGTCAATCGGAGTTATCGTTTGATCGTGGCAGCTCGAAACGCATCGAATCGTTTTTAATTTAAATTTGGCGAGTCAAAATAGCCATTTTTCAAAAAGTCTCGGATTTCGACGAAACCAGTTTCATCGGATCCGTAATGTGATATTATTGTAAGGTTTCAAATTTCAAGTCGTTTGGATTTACCGTTTGTCCGGTACAAATTAAAACGCCTAGAAATCGATTTAAATCGGTTTAATTTAAATTGAGCGTTTTCAGCCATAACTCGCACATACTTCCGAATTAGCTTCCGAAACCTGTTCCATTGTGTCCGGAACGCGGGATAAACCCTAGGTACGCTGGTTACGGCGTCTAAATCGGAGTTCGGAAAATCCGGGATGAATAGTGTCGCTCGTTCCTTATAAATACACCTCTCTCTTCATAAATTTGATAAAAACCTAACCCTAATATCATGTAGCCGCCACTTTTGAATGAAGGGCCAGAAATTAATTTCCTTCCTCCCTCAAAATCTCTCAATCCATTCATCGATTCACGAAGCCATCAACTACAAAGATGAAGAGCACGAGATGAGCTTTAAATCCATACGGATATGATCGGGAATGGAGCATCGTAGGGGGAGAAAAAGGGGGCCGACCGAGCTAGGACGCGCACGCATTTCCAGGTGAAATATGAGGCCAAGCTTCAGCTCCTTCTGGCCGAGTGTAGCTATCGTGAAGGCCTTCGAGTTGCAAGTGGTGTGATCGGATGTCGTCGAGTGTTGAAGGCTAGAATTGAAACCCTAGTTGAGCTAATGGGTTTGATGAGTGCGGCCTTGACCTGTAGCTTGCAACGTGAAAGAGGAAGATGGGGGGGACGGTCCAGATGTGTGGGAGTGGGATCTGATGGCTAGGATTGAGGAGAGGTTAAAATATATAAGTTAATGTTGTATTTAGTTAATTAAAAATCGTGTAATCTTAGAAAATGCATATCTTTTTCATACGAGGTCGAAAAAATGCAAACTCAGTTGCGTTGGAATCGTATGGACGAGCACTACGCAATGGAGTTGGTTTGGAGTCGTTTGGAGTTAGTGAGAATTTCGGGTAAAATTAAACGCGCGTTTAATTTTATTCGAAATAAAAGCTTAAACGGAAATTAAAACCAAGGTGAGAACTTCTCACTCAATCGAATAGATTTCGATTTTATTTTAAATAGTTAAATTTAAAATATTTGAATGCATGTTTGAATGATGACTGTAAATTATTGATTGTTAAAATAGACATTATGCGCCGTTAGTAAGCGGATGTTATTTATTAAAACATATACCGCGAATATTTCATAAACAGTGAAATTGGTATTATATATAATATCAATATATATATATTGGCATATGTATATATTGCAGTTATTGATTTCCCGCATTTTTTGTTTAGCGGATGAGACCCTATTACGCCGTTAGTAAGCGGATAATATTTAATAAGAACATGTACCGCGAAAATTTCGTACTGGAGCGAAATTGGTATTGTGCTAATGTTTTTGGATGCAGGAAACAGGTTGGAGGGATCCAACAGGATTCCTCAACAGTTTTTATTTTATTTCAGATATTTTGATATTTGATGGATTTTCATATTGATATATGATATCGTTGTAGTCGTGATTGACTATTTGGTGTGTAGCATCATTGGACCCAGATTTTGGGATTTTAAAAGTGATTTTGAAAATATACTATATTTTTGGAATTGATCCATTATAAATAAATAAACATTATAATTTTTAAAGTTATAAAAATTATGGTTTTTGTGAAATATAGTTAAAAAAAAAAAGCTGATTTTTTAGAAATACGATTAAAAGTCGATTTTTGAGAAATATGAACTAATGATTTTATAAAATAATTTAGATTGGATTTTTGAATATATGATAAAAGTTTAAATATAGGATTTATAAAATTTGATTATTTTATAAATCGAGATGATGAGATTATAAAGGAAATTTAAGACGTTTTAGAATAATAATATAAACTGATTTATATTAAGAGATTTATAAATGGATATTTATAAATTGAAATATAGACATTATAAAACGAGTTTTTATAAGTGTTTGAATGTAGTGAAAATGAATTTCATAATAGAATGAAATTTATAGAATTATAAACTGTGAAGTTATAAACGAAATTTATAAATAGTAAGATTTATAAATTTGGTGAAATTATTTGAAGAATAGATTTATTAAATAAATAAATCTTATAAGTTATAAGGTTTATAAATTGAAAAGTCTTTAAAAAGAACGATTTTGTAAAATAATCGTTTTATAAGCAATTGACTTATAATATGAACTTTTAGTTTATAATTGAGATATGAAATCAAAAATGTTAATAAAGGAATTTATAAAAAAGGAAGTTTTTATAAATAAATAGAAAAGGAATTTATAAACGTTGTTTTTATAAATTCGCAAAGGACTTATTTTGACAAGTTAATTGTTATAACTTAGAAATGGAGTTATATTCACGTTTTAGACAGTGAATAATCCTTTAAGTTAAAGTGAATAGAAATGATGAAGTTTGTTAACGTAGTTTATTCACGTTTTTGAACAGTGAATAACACGTTAAAGAAATTGTTTAGAATGTGAATGTTTTAAATAGAATTAAAACGATTCAACGATGTTTTAAAATGTGTTGAGATTCGAAACCATAGATTTCAACATTGATTGTTGAAATAGACGTTTTCGAGAAATAAAAGGAAATAGTGGACTATAACACTGTTGTTATAGTAAATGATGTCCGAAAGGAAATGTTTTGAATAGTATTGGGATTTATATATCTATTTTAAATTTCGAATCCCTATACTAGTGATTTTGGGTTGTCGTAACGATGTTTTACGTAACATTCGTTTTGGCCCAAGTAGATATGTTTAAGAAAGGATTTTCTTAATATAATGAAATATATACTTAATTCGATTTAAGTATATTGAATATTTTCTAAGTGTTGAAAATAAAAGAGATTTGTGAATTACTTATAAATAAATAAGTATGGAATTGTTTTCCGATATAAAGTGAATATTTTGAGAATTTATCTTTTTGAAGATAAATTGAAATGGATAGTTGAAATTGTATATGCATGATATTTTGAAATATAAATTCATTATGGAATTTATATGTGAAAGTGGAACTTGTTAAAAAATAAATATTGATTTATTTTTGAAGTGTTGAAACTATATATCTAGTAAAGATATTTTTGGAAAATAAATAATTTGGAAAATTATTTGGAATCTGGTGATGTGTGCATATCCAGTGATAGTTCAATAACCGACTATCAGTATTTCCCTTTGAATGGGTATTTGATGTGAATTGATTGAATTTGAATGCACACTTATTTTTGAATAAGCGCTCACTATTCGGGTTAACCGGGAAAGGACCATGGGGTCGTATAACCCATTCCGAATATGTGATACGTCGTTGTGAATTGCATTTGAAGATCGGTGTTGAAGACCGGTATTTGCGAGAGTGATAGGATGAACTATCGATTGACTCTGCACCGAGTAGCTACGGTATTGAGTTCTCCATATGTGATGGTGAATCCGATCAGGATTGTGAATATCCGGATTGCAAGGACTTCTTTGTAAGTGCCTTCGGTTTTGTTCGAGCCCGGAACAGACTTGTATGGATTGTATGTCTGACATTACAAGTTGAGATATAAAGCCGATTTCTTTCAAATATATTTCTGTTGGTGGCGGAGAATTTATTCTTTGCTTAACACCCTTCTTTGAGACGCATGTGCTCAAAGGTTATATAGTTGAAGTTATCAGCGATATATTCCCAGTTTGGTAATGTGACATGCTGAGTGATGCTGAAATGATCATTGTGTTGATTATTGTGATAGGATCATTTATTTGATCGTCTATCTTAGTGATCATTGTGTTGATCATTTGTTGACCCAAAGCATGGCTTTTGTATAAAGTATGTTTTTGTGGACGTGACTTCGTCGAGCCTCACATCCCGGAAATGGTCAAAACAGGAAAGATGCGGCAAGGTTATTAGGGGTTGCTGTAGCTCCCCTTAGGGTATGTGCATTTCCTTCTGGAAAGGGGTGGTATCATGGTATGGAGCCCAGATACTTACTCATGTTGAAAACACTCTATTTATTATGGTGTGATGTTGGATATCGAGCGCTCGGTTGAAAAGGTCCTAAAGGACCGGGGAATGGCGTGCTCGTGTCAGTAGTTACCCAGTTAAGGGGTAACCCGGCCTTGTGTTGGCAGAGATCCGGTTTGGTTCTCGGGGATGTCTTTCCAGAGGCATTCTCAGTGGCAATGGGAAGTTCCTTGGCCTGACCATTTGTTGGAAATCCAAAGAAACAATACGATCTTGTACGGTTTTAGTTGTAGAACCTGCCATCTAATATGGTAGCTATTAGTAGGCATAATATAATGGTACCTATGCTGGCTAAGATTTATATTCTACTTTCGAAAGAATTTGTTCTACACTATGCACTAGTAATAATATCAAATGCTCTTTTTAAATGCGTATCAAGCATGTTTGACTATCATAAGGAGAAATCTTCTCCAAGTCTGCGTTTGCATTGTGTGTGTGGCAGGAGGTCTTATGGTAGTCTCATTTTTAAAAGCATTGCGAATTGAATTTAAAAATATTATTCTATTTTGATTTTAAAGATAAATAAACTGTTTTGAGTTCTCACACCAGTCACATGACTGACTTGGAGTTTATTGTTTCCTTCCTAAACTCTGGGTGCCCACCAATTTCCACACGGGCAGTTAAGAGTTAGGTTTATCAGGATATTCTGGATATTCTGGAGTTGCTGGAGGCAAGCTGGATGGCATGGCGTATTACTAGTTTATATAGTATTTCTTTTTCCGCTGCACTGTTTATATGTTGTATGTTGTTGTACACTCTGATGATATGATATGATGTGATGTAATGAAATGAAATGTAATAACTGATATAGTTCTTTATTTAAAGATTATTCATTTATTATTATATGTTGTTCCGCTGCGAATTGTGAGATTCTGTTGATGTTCTGTTTGTTTCCTTTTTCCTCTATTCTCTTTTTCTTCTATTTTAAAATTCTTCTATCTTCTATTTTTCAAATTCTCTGTTTTCTTTCTCTGTTTTCTAAAAATTGTTTATCTTCTTTTCCCTCTATTTTTCTTTTTCTTTCTTCTTTTTCTCTCTTCTCTTCTTTCTTTTCTTTTCTTTTTTAAAACCCATAACATCTCGGTTTTCGGCCTTTGATTTCTCGGCAGTCGATAAAGTGAGTGTCGATGTCGGATCTTCGAAGAACGAAAATCCGCGGCTGTTACATTTGGTATCAGAGCTCTTATGGTTAAGCGACAACCATGGTTCTGTTGGGTATAATTCATTAGAGATAGAGTCAGCAGTACTCTAGAATGAGTTTGAGTGTAATAATAGATATGAGAGCGTATTTGTTAGTGAATAAAAATTGTTTTATATTGTGATGATTGGTTTGTTGAGTGGTATATGGATTCTGGTTAATACGAGTAATTAACGTTGTTGATAGGGATCTATAAACACTTGAATAGAACAATTCAACATAATATTGTTTAAATTGGGTAAATGAAATAATTTTACCTTGAGTATATTTTATATATAAAGAAATAATTTTTCAAAATTATTAAAGTGTATGTAAGTTGATCGTTAGGTTGTTTGAATAATCTAAATGAAAGAATAATTGTATAAGCAAATGAATTATAAGGATTGAATTATAATTAAGGTGATTTACAATTGTGAAATAAACTTATAAATATAAGAAGTTAATATATTTATGAATGTGAGTTGTAAATAAGCAAATGAATTTAAAGTTAAATGGAAAATTTACTTTAGAATTTGGAATCTGAATTTATTTACAAGTGGGAATTTAAGTTATGTAAAACTAAGTGATGTTTAAATGTAAGTATAACTTAAGAATTGTTGAATGAAGTTGATATTGGTATCGAAGTAAATAATCAAGTGGATTAAAAGAATATGAACTTGAGTTATATAAATGAAATTCGACTTTAGAAATTGAGTTGAATGAATGGCTTGAATGATTAATCAATTAAATGTTAAATAAAGTTGATATAAAATAATGAATATAAATGTTAATTCATTAAAATCTAATGTTATTAGAAGTTGGAAAAAAAAATGAATGAATATAAGCAAAGGAATTTGGTTGAAATTAATATACTTTGGTTGTTATATGATTGTAGTTGATTTTATATAAGTTCATTAAGTATTAATGAAATTGAAAGCTAATGCAATTGAATTCAAATTAGAAGTAAATAAATTTGAATAGAATTGAAAGTAAATTGGATTTAATTAGTAAATGTTAACTAATTGAAATTTGAATGAAAGTTGATAAAATCCAATGTTAATAAATCAAATATGATTTAGAGTGAAAACCATTTCATTGAATATTAATGAGAATATAAATGAATATTATTGGTTATGGATGTAATTGGTTGATGGTTGAATATATATTGCATTTGTTGTTTTACTACATGTGCTATGTGACACATATAGTTATTATGTTGCTATATGTTGTATATTGAGATTATTTGCATATATGCATGATTCTCATGTTGTTTGTTGAGTTTAGTAGGTGCGGATCGCGTTTGCTTCGCATTTGGAGTTCGCTTTTGCGCTATATTAGCCGTATATGCTTGCTAATAAAATATAAGGTACATATCTCGGATTAAATATCGTACTTTTACACTTTTTTCCCTTCGGGATGCCTCATTACTTGATGAGATGTATATTTGTGATATATATACTGTCATTTTTTTTTTCGGATCGAGCCGCGCAAAGGAGACATGGCGAATTTTTCCGGAAATTTAAGGCGTTAGAAAATTTTTGAGAAAATTGGGAAAATTTTGGGAAACTTTAAACTTTGATTTAGAATTGAAAGTTAAACAATAGTAGTTGTTTTTGAAAAGATAACTAAGTATGATTTGGAAAACTTAGTAAAGTATGGTAAGAAGTTTAATTATAAATTTTGGGAAAATTAATAGATTCTGTAATTTTCTTACTTGTAATTTCGAGGACGAAATTCTTTTAAGGGGGGAAGATTGTAACGACCCAGAATTTTTAATAATTTAAATTTGAATATTTAATTAATTTTAAATATTAATAAGTGAATTTATAAGTCAAATAAATTTTTATTTGAATTTTTGGATTTAATTGGATAATTAAATCGATAATTTAATACGTTAAATTATGGAAATAATTGGGAATAGAGTTAAATATGATAGAAAATGATTAGTAAAATTTTATTTTATCATGTTGAAGTTAGAATGATATTTTAGAACTTTTAAAATCGAATTAAAAGTTAATCTGTGAAAATTGAATATTTTAATATTTAATAATCGACTGTAAAATAGCCAATTTTTGAACAGTCTCAGAATTGAACGAAACCAGTTTCATTGGATCCGTAATAGTTAGTTATTACCGGATTTCAATTTTCGTGTCAATCGGAGTTATCGTTTGATCGTGGCAGCTCGAAACGCATCGAATCGTTTTTAATTTAAATTTGGCGAGTCAAAATAGCCATTTTTCAAAAAGTCTCGGATTTCGACGAAACCAGTTTCATCGGATCCGTAATGTGATATTATTGTAAGGTTTCAAATTTCAAGTCGTTTGGATTTACCGTTTGTCCGGTACAAATTAAAACGCCTAGAAATCGATTTAAATCGGTTTAATTTAAATTGAGCGTTTTCAGCCATAACTCGCACATACTTCCGAATTAGCTTCCGAAACCTGTTCCATTGTGTCCGGAACGCGGTATAAACCCTAGGTACGCTGGTTACGGCGTCTAAATCGGAGTTCGGAAAATCCGGGATGAATAGTGTCGCTCGTTCCTTATAAATACACCTCTCTCTTCATAAATTTGATAAAAACCTAACCCTAATATCATGTAGCCGCCACTTTTGAATGAAGGGCCAGAAATTAATTTCCTTCCTCCCTCAAAATCTCTCAATCCATTCATCGATTCACGAAGCCATCAACTACAAAGATGAAGAGCACGAGATGAGCTTTAAATCCATACGGATATGATCGGGAATGGAGCATCGTAGGGGGAGAAAAAGGGGGCCGACCGAGCTAGGACGCGCACGCATTTCCAGGTGAAATATGAGGCCGAGCTTCAGCTCCTTCTGGCCGAGTGTAGCTATCGTGAAGGCCTTCGAGTTGCAAGTGGTGTGATCGGATGTCGTCGAGTGTTGAAGGCTAGAATTGAAACCCTAGTTGAGCTAATGGGTTTGATGAGTGCGGCCTTGACCTGTAGCTTGCAACGTGAAAGAGGAAGATGGGGGGGACGATCCAGATGTGTGGGAGTGGGATCTGATGGCTAGGATTGAGGAGAGGTTAAAATATATAAGTTAATGTTGTATTTAGTTAATTAAAAATCGTGTAATCTTAGAAAATGCATATCTTTTTCATACGAGGTCGAAAAAATGCAAACTCAGTTGCGTTGGAATCGTATGGACGAGCACTACGCGATGGAGTTGGTTTGGAGTCGTTTGGAGTTAGTGAGAATTTCGGGTAAAATTAAACGCGCGTTTAATTTTATTCGAAATAAAAGCTTAAACGGAAATTAAAACCAAGGTGAGAACTTCTCACTCAATCGAATAGATTTCGATTTTATTTTAAATAGTTAAATTTAAAATATTTGAATGCATGTTTGAATGATGACTGTAAATTATTGATTGTTAAAATAGACATTATGCGCCGTTAGTAAGCGGATGTTATTTATTAAAACATATACCGCGAATATTTCATAAACAGTGAAATTGGTATTATATATAATATCAATATATATATTGGCATATGTATATATTGCAGTTATTGATTTCCCGCATTTTTTGTTTAGCGGATGAGACCCTATTACGCCGTTAGTAAGCGGATAATATTTAATAAGAACATGTACCGCGAAAATTTCGTACTGGAGCGAAATTGGTATTGTGCTAATGTTTTTGGATGCAGGAAACAGGTTGGAGGGATCCAACAGGATTCCTCAACAGTTTTTATTCTATTTCAGATATTTTGATATTTGATGGATTTTCATATTGATATATGATATCGTTGTAGTCGTGATTGACTATTTGGTGTGTAGCATCATTGGACCCAGATTTTGGGATTTTAAAAGTGATTTTGAAAATATACTATATTTTTGGAATTGATCCATTATAAATAAATAAACATTATAATTTTTAAAGTTATAAAAATTATGGTTTTTGTGAAATATAGTTAAAAAAAAAAGCTGATTTTTTAGAAATACGATTAAAAGTCGATTTTTGAGAAATATGAACTAATGATTTTATAAAATAATTTAGATTGGATTTTTGAATATATGATAAAAGTTTAAATATAGGATTTATAAAATTTGATTATTTTATAAATCGAGATGATGAGATTATAAAGGAAATTTAAGACGTTTTAGAATAATAATATAAACTGATTTATATTAAGAGATTTATAAATGGATATTTATAAATTGAAATATAGACATTATAAAACGAGTTTTTATAAGTGTTTGAATGTAGTGAAAATGAATTTCATAATAGAATGAAATTTATAGAATTATAAACTGTGAAGTTATAAACGAAATTTATAAATAGTAAGATTTATAAATTTGGTGAAATTATTTGAAGAATAGATTTATTAAATAAATAAATCTTATAAGTTATAAGGTTTATAAGTTGAAAAGTCTTTAAAAAGAACGATTTTGTAAAATAATCGTTTTATAAGCAATTGACTTATAATATGAACTTTTAGTTTATAATTGAGATATGAAATCAAAAATGTTAATAAAGGAATTTATAAAAAAGGAAGTTTTTATAAATAAATAGAAAAGGAATTTATAAACGTTGTTTTTATAAATTCGCAAAGGACTTATTTTGACAAGTTAATTGTTATAACTTAGAAATGGAGTTATATTCACGTTTTAGACAGTGAATAATCCTTTAAGTTAAAGTGAATAGAAATGATGAAGTTTGTTAACGTAGTTTATTCACGTTTTTGAACAGTGAATAACACGTTAAAGAAATTGTTTAGAATGTGAATGTTTTAAATAGAATTAAAACGATTCAACGATGTTTTAAAATGTGTTGAGATTCGAAACCATAGATTTCAACATTGATTGTTGAAATAGACGTTTTCGAGAAATAAAAGGAAATAGTGGACTATAACACTGTTGTTATAGTAAATGATGTCCGAAAGGAAATGTTTTGAATAGTATTGGGATTTATATATCTATTTTAAATTTCGAATCCCTATACTAGTGATTTTGGGTTGTCGTAACGATGTTTTACGTAACATTCGTTTTGGCCCAAGTAGATATGTTTAAGAAAGGATTTTCTTAATATAATGAAATATATACTTAATTCGATTTAAGTATATTGAATATTTTCTAAGTGTTGAAAATAAAAGAGATTTGTGAATTACTTATAAATAAATATGGAATTGTTTTCCGATATAAAGTGAATATTTTGAGAATTTATCCTTTTGAAGATAAATTGAAATGGATAGTTGAAATTGTATATGCATGATATTTTGAAATATAAATTCATTATGGAATTTATATGTGAAAGTGGAACTTGTTAAAAAATAAATATTGATTTATTTTTGAAGTGTTGAAACTATATATCTAGTAAAGATATTTTTGGAAAATAAATAATTTGGAAAATTATTTGGAATCTGGTGATGTGTGCATATCCAGTGATAGTTCAATAACCGACTATCAGTATTTCCCTTTGAATGGGTATTTGATGTGAATTGATTGAATTTGAATGCACACTTATTTTTGAATAAGCGCTCACTATTCGGGTTAACCGGGAAAGGACCATGGGGTCGTATAACCCATTCCGAATATGTGATACGTCGTTGTGAATTGCATTTGAAGATCGGTGTTGAAGACCGGTATTTGCGAGAGTGATAGGATGAACTATCGATTGACTCTGCACCGAGTAGCTACGGTATTGAGTTCTCCATATGTGATGGTGAATCCGATCAGGATTGTGAATATCCGGATTGCAAGGACTTCTTTGTAAGTGCCTTCGGTTTTGTTCGAGCCCGGAACAGACTTGTATGGATTGTATGTCTGACATTACAAGTTGAGATATAAAGCCGATTTCTTTCAAATATATTTCTGTTGGTGGCGGAGAATTTATTCTTTGCTTAACACCCTTCTTTGAGACGCATGTGCTCAAAGGTTATATAGTTGAAGTTATCAGCGATATATTCCCAGTTTGGTAATGTGACATGCTGAGTGATGCTGAAATCACTACACCAGAAAAGACTTTTGGTAGCATTGAAAAAACGCTACCATAACTTATGGTAGCGTTTTAGAGAACGCTGCTATACGACATGCAACTAAAAGTCTAAAACTTTTTGTTGCGTTGTAGTAAACGCTACCAAAAGTCATTTTAAATGCAACTATAGGTATTTTCTGTAGGATTTAAAAAACGCTACCAAAAGTCACTTTTAAATGCAGCTATAGGTTTTGTCTGTAGGGTTAAATAAACGCTACCATAAGTCTTCATTTTTTGGTTGCATTTTTTGTTTATATACTTTTTTTGATTTTCAGTAGCGTTTTTAAAATGCAACTGTATAATTTTTATATTAGTTTACATTTGTTTCTGTAGCATTTCTGAAACGCTACTAAAAGTTATTGGTTGTTTGGTAGCATATTTTAAATGCTACTATTTACGGTTGATGGTTTATACCATTTCCAGCAATCGCTTATATACTATTCATATTAAAACGAACGATCAATCGCATAATTTTTATATATTTAAACAAACAATTAAATCACATAATTAGCATATACAAACAATCAATCATATGATCATCATATTCAAATAACTGCAAAAACATGTTAATCTCACAATCAAATATAATATCCATAATCAATTCGATAGTAGTTTTTCAACAAAATAAGTCACATACTACAAGCATTAACAGACAAGTTTTCATAAATGGTACTAACAAAATATGACAACATATATAACAATTAAATTCATGTTTGTTGCTTGATTACCAATAGTTCTTTGTTGTCAACAGTCTTCGCTTCAAAATAGCTAATTACCTGCAAACGAGTTTAACTATCAATAATATATGTGTGTGTGTGTGTGTATAGATATATGTATATATATATACATGTATATATATATGTGTATATACATGTATATATATATGTGTGTATATATATGTATATATATATATATGAATATATGAAAATCATGTAATCTATAACTCGATATTCTATATTAACACATATTAACAAAAAATGTTCTATTTTTATATGCATCTTATATAGTTCCCCAACGA
The DNA here is from genome assembly GCA_030765085.1 of Allium cepa. Lineage (NCBI taxonomy): Eukaryota > Viridiplantae > Streptophyta > Magnoliopsida > Asparagales > Amaryllidaceae > Allium > Allium cepa. Next base: position 946,317,033 of record CM060938.1, on the reverse strand, counting down.
ATACACATTTTTCAATTTACACAGATATTCAGATCAAAACTGGGTTAGAAGTCTGATTGGATTTCATTCTATGTGCAGATTGTGTATTCAGTACTATGGGCAGATTGTGTATTCAGTACTATGGTCAAGTTAAATCTTATAAAATATGAAAAAGTATCTGGAACGTCCGTAATCCATCGATGATGCATCCATCCACTAATTGAAATGTACAATTTCCTTTACCCTTGTCGTTTTCTATCAATTGGGTTTTCTAAAACAAAAATATTCCCTAAATTCACATTGCCGTAACTGTATTAGGCAACAACTGTAGTGTCAGTTACTTCCATTTATTTGTGTTAGCCCTCTTGTATAACTACATTTGTGTAATCCACAATAGTAATCAATTTTATCTCTAACTTTACTTATCCTTTTCATTTTCTCAGATTCCTAAATCTAACTAACTCTGTCATTTCTACCCATTAAATCTTCAACATATCGACTAGTATTAGTTAATTCCTAACTTCGAGTACAAGGAATTAAAATAGTAGCAAAGAACAAATACTCTGATGTCATCACATCGTGCTTCTGATACCCTGTTAAGCAAATAAAAAGCGAATAGTTTTACATTAAATTTCATAATCTTTGGAGTTTTCATAATTTGAGATAGGTCTCAATAATTAATCTGTGTAACAAAAGTTGAAAATCCAAGGGGGTCAGCTGACCCACTTCATTGATCTATAGGTTTGCCACTAATTGGGGATGTCTACAATTTATAAGTGGTTGTCGATATTCTTTTCTTATTGCAGAATTTGAAATCCTTGGGATGGGTTGAATGACTACCAAAGTATCAGTTTGAGTAGTTATCTTTGTATTTAAAGTATGACACACTGCACAGATCAAACAGCAATGCTTCATAATATTAGAAAACTTATAGACTTTCCAATAATTAATTTAGGCTTTGTACCTAATTGGCTTAGTTTAATATCATGGTCATTGCACTTGTCATGTTCAACAAGTTTAACGACTCTTCTACTTGGAAATTATCTAGTGCCTTGCCATATTATACCATGACAGTCTTAAAATTACTTTCCCATATGACCCAATGCTGTCCCATGATGAAATGCAAATAGTTTAAAAGCATTCTAAGAAAATATTAGCAAGACTGAAACTAGTTAGTACAAAGGCACTCTAATACAAATTAATTTTGAACTTACGAAGATAACAACATGCTTTTCTCTACAAATATGTGTCCAAACATTTTAAGTACCACCTTACTAAAAGCATATAGAAAATAGACTCCTCTTACAGAGTATCACATGCTATCTTCACAAATATAGTCCGTCTTGTCTTGATTGATATTTATTTTTCAAAAATTGGACATAAAGACGGCTTTATCAAGTACCATAAATTCTTAGATTGCTTAAGATGAAATAATCATATGCAGACAAGTTTATAATAGACACATAAGAAGTCGGTTACCTCTAGAAAAAGTGGAAATTCTTAGATCATTAGAAGTGACATCTTGGGCAGATATAAACTCTCTAACAATGATAAGGCCAGTAGAAAAATCGTGCCAGCCTTACAACTTTCTTCATGAACCATCATTTGAGGAATTTTTGGATGATATAATAGAGATAAGAGAACGACAGTTGAGACCTATGAAATGAACGCCATAAGAAATATTAACATGGAAGCAACTAAAGGTTCATGTAATCACAAGAAATCACCCTTAAGCTCTGTTGAACAAGAAGTGCACACCATAAACACTACAAGTCTGGGCACTAATATGCAATCTACCATCTGCAATTTAGACATAGAACCAGTTAAGGATGTTGAAGTTACATTGCAAAATGCATAGGATGGTGAAGATCAAATTAAAATAATGAAGTTTACATGAGAACAAATGAGATTATGGTTGAAATCACCAAAACAAATGTGGAGGTAATATATTGCATACAGTTTTTTAATTTACATCAAACCAACCAAATACCTTCCTCTAACACTACATTGTTTCTGCCTGCATTGTTTCTACATCTTCCTCTAACATTACACTACACAGTTTCTACCATTTCTACTGTGCACCTAACCACCCACTTCACTGTGCACATCAGTGACCATCACCAGCGTCCCCTCCCCTGTCACACTTCAGCCTTCTCTGGCCACAACAACTGCCTACCTGCCCCTTTAAACTGTTACAGCACCTTCACCATCATCATCATTCACAACAACATCATTCCACCATCATCTTACAACACCTTCACCACAAACAACATAATTACCTCTTCAAACTCTAAGTTGTTGCACCTCCATCCACCGCAGCAAACAATTCACTAACATAGTTCAAGCTTCACCCATACATCACAGTCATCACCATCATCAGATCAACACACAGAACTTCATCATCTCTATTACAAATCAACTGCATTCATAGTTTACCCTTGCAAACTAGGCCTGCCATTACACATACCCACATACAAATTTCCCTTCCCTGTGCACATACCACTATCCAACCCTCTCCACATTCTCACAAAATAAAGCAACCTACACCCATCTACATCAGCTACTGCTCCCGACTTCCATATCAGTTCCTCAAACTGTAGTACCATCCTTCAAACCATTACACTGTTATCAATTAGCATCAGTTCATCAAACTGCAGTATCATCAGTACCATCCTTCAACAAACATTATCACTGAATCACTGCACTACCACTACTTGTTGCCAGCAACCTGCCTGCATCACTTCTAACTACCTGCTACAGTCCTTTGCAAATACATATGTCTAACTGCACAGTGATATCACCTCCTTGCTACATATTACCTTGTGCACATCACCTCGTTGCTGCACAGAAATATCTGCCTAACCACTATGCACTCACTGTTTCTTCACAGCCTGCCATATTTCTTCATCACCAAACAGTGCACTGACATCACTCACTAACTCCCCTTTGCTATTTCCATGCCATACAATTGCCACCACTACCCAGTTTCACATCTGATTAACATACAACCTAGTAAATACAACATAAACCTGCTATTTCAACATATAACATCCCTATTGTCACATCATACAACACATAACATCCCTACTCAACAGCGATTTCAACAACCCAAGCTACCACTTCTCCTTCTACAAACAAACCACCTAACTGCCCCTAACCCACCCCACTGCCTTGCTTTGCCTCATCGCCAACCCAAAATAGACTTCAAATTCATCACCTTAGCCAATCGCCTGAATCACCAAACTTGACTACCTCAAATCGACCATCCACAAATCTTCATGATCCAAGAAGACTTATAATTGAATAACTGAATTTTTTTAAGTCAATGTTAACAGAACCCACACACAAAGAACCAAAATTAACAGTACTAATAATAACCAACCTACTCCAATCTTCTTCTCTTTCAAAGTGTTAGATCAACTCTAACTCAAAGGAATAGAATCATAGGTAACCATTAACACACTTAAGGTTATATTTATGCCTATAAATAATGTACTATGAAATAAAAAAAACATGCAAAAATAATTCAAGTATATGAACTAGGACATAAATACCTTAGGTTCATTTTTCCAAGCTTTAAAACTGAAGTGCGGAGATCATATGCTTTAAGTCCTTTCTTATTACAGCATGTCCCCTCCTTTATATATCAATTTATTACTGCACAACGATACAAAATTAGTAGATACTTTTGTATAAATATATTCATAATAACCATGGCTAGCCGAAATAAATAACTGAAACTATACGTGCTATAAACAAATTTAGAACTGGGGCCATTAAAGCTACCCACGAACATTGTTATTATGAAATAAAATTGCTAAATCCAGAATTGGGGTCATTAATAAATAACTACTAAATCTATTTTATTAATGATTAAAAATAGCAATCCTTTTATACAAAGTCAGGTATTTTAAGCAATTGAAGCTACCCATGAACATGGTTATCTTTTTGCATAATACCTCTGATATGTTAATAGTGATCAAATTTGATGAGCGAGGTCATTTAGTAAGTTTTCACTGAACCAAATAACCGTGAAACAGATTATTATGAACATCTTGTTTCTTCATGTCTCTGTTCCTTCTCCAAACAAATTATGTATTGCATTATAATAATTATAAAGAAATTTTTATTCAAGTTAAGTTTTGATCTGCTGCATTTATAACAAACTGCAAATAAATAATAATAGTAACTGTAACTTGGTTGATGTAAAAATAAGTCAGCAAATATTCACTAAAAAATTCAAAAATCCTTAGCTAATATTGTCACTTTCATTAACATTATCTCTAGAAGACCAAATCCAATTCGAGTGGAATGGAATTCATTCGATCATCGGTGTTATACATACATACATTATATATGTGTGTGTGTGTGTGTGTGTGTGTGTTACCAAAATCAAAATATAAATCTTCACAGACTACAAGTTTTAGTTATCATAGTCGTAACTTGGATCAACGAAAATAAACTAAACCCGGAAAACAGGATATTAAGATCTCATTCGGACATAATAGCAACATAAACTCCCTCCTTAATTATTATATTGTCGTTGTTAAGTTAGCTATAACCTAATTTCTCACTCAACAACCCAAATAATAGATATAACAAATTACGAAATACAATTTGTTGTAATTTACACCGTATCTTCATGGAGTGGTTCAAAATAAACAGATCTGACGCTAATACTACTAGCAGAAATAGTATACCTTGCAAAAAGTCACAATTCTCATCTTCTTTCCTAACCACATCCAAAACTGAATCAATCAATTCCGCTTCTTTTGTACAATGACCCTTCGCCCAATTATTACCCGTTCCACTCTGCCCAAAAACAAAGTTATCGGGTCTGAAAATCAGTCCATATGGTCCTGATATGATTGCGTCCAAAGTACCCGGCTCTAGTTCCATCAAGAAAGCACGAAGCACGTACCTGCCTGAGCTTGCTTCGTTGTAGTAAACGTCGATTCTTTCAAGCTGTAGATCTGAGTCGCCATTGTATTTCCCAGTTGAATCGATTCCATTTCTCGGTGCACACCACTTCCCTAAACTTCGCTCTGATTTAGTTCCTGAATTGGCCACCTTTCATTTTGTTTTGAGGGACGAATCTGGGATAGTAGATAGTGCTTTTAATTAACCGATAATGTTTTGAGGGTTTTTGGGTAAAATACTTGAGTGGGTAGTGGATTGGGAAGGAGGGAAAAGGGAAATTTTTTTAAGTATTGTAGCGCCAATTGAAAATGGAGAAAGAATTTTTCTGCGGGTCGCTTTATTTTGTTGTTCCCTACGTCAATCAGCAGCGATTCTTTTTTATTTTTTATTCCATAAAACTTTGGTTGCATTTGGATAACTTTTTAGTTGCACTTAGATAACAAACGCTACTAATAAATGCAACTAAAAATGCTTTTTCTTGTAGTGAATGATCATTGTGTTGATTATTGTGATAGGATCATTTATTTGATCGTCTATCTTAGTGATCATTGTGTTGATCATTTGTTGACCCAAAGCATGGCTTTTGTATAAAGTATGTTTTTGTGGACGTGACTTCTTCGAGCCTCACATCCCGGAAATGGTCAAAACAGGAAAGATGCGGCAAGGTTATTAGGGGTTGCTGTAGCTCCCCTTAGGGTATGTGCATTTCCTTCTGGAAAGGGGTGGTATCATGGTATGGAGCCCAGATACTTACTCATGTTGAAAACACTCTATTTATTATGGTGTGATGTTGGATATCGAGCGCTCGGTTGAAAAGGTCCTAAAGGACCGGGGAATGGCGTGCTCGTGTCAGTAGTTACCCAGTTAAGGGGTAACCCGGCCTTGTGTTGGCAGAGATCCGGTTTGGTTCTCGGGGATATCTTTCCAGAGGCATTCTCAGTGGCAATGGGAAGTTCCTTGGCCTGACCATTTGTTGGAAATCCAAAGAAACAATACGATCTTGTACGGTTTTAGTTGTAGAACCTGCCATCTAATATGGTAGCTATTAGTAGGCATAATATAATGGTACCTATGCTGGCTAAGATTTATATTCTACTTTCGAAAGAATTTGTTCTACACTATGCACTAGTAATAATATCAAATGCTCTTTTTAAATGCGTATCAAGCATGTTTGACTATCATAAGGAGAAATCTTCTCCAAGTCTGCGTTTGCATTGTGTGTGTGGCAGGAGGTCTTATGGTAGTCTCATTTTTAAAAGCATTGCGAATTGAATTTAAAAATATTATTCTATTTTGATTTTAAAGATAAATAAACTGTTTTGAGTTCTCACACCAGTCACATGACTGACTTGGAGTTTATTGTTTCCTTCCTAAACTCTGGGTGCCCACCAATTTCCACACGGGCAGTTAAGAGTTAGGTTTATCAGGATATTCTGGATATTCTGGAGTTGCTGGAGGCAAGCTGGATGGCATGGCGTATTACTAGTTTATATAGTATTTCTTTTTCCGCTGCACTGTTTATATGTTGTATGTTGTTGTACACTCTGATGATATGATATGATGTGATGTAATGAAATGAAATGTAATAACTGATATAGTTCTTTATTTAAAGATTATTCATTTATTATTATATGTTGTTCCGCTGCGAATTGTGAGATTCTGTTGATGTTCTGTTTGTTTCCTTTTTCCTCTATTCTCTTTTTCTTCTATTTTAAAATTCTTCTATCTTCTATTTTTCAAATTCTCTGTTTTCTTTCTCTGTTTTCTAAAAATTGTTTATCTTCTTTTCCCTCTATTTTTCTTTTTCTTTCTTCTTTTTCTCTCTTCTCTTCTTTCTTTTCTTTTCTTTTTTAAAACCCATAACATCTCGGTTTTCGGCCTTTGATTTCTCGGCAGTCGATAAAGTGAGTGTCGATGTCGGATCTTCGAAGAACGAAAATCCGCGGCTGTTACACAATCACCACCGCACCTTGCTTTCTTCCTCTCCCCTTCATTCACGTACAGGCCGCAAACCCAAACCCATCCCCTTAGAACTAGGGTTTAATATTGCTAACACCACACACGATGAAAACTCGATCAACAACTTGCAATTCGAAGCTCTTGACCCCCTCCATGCTCGGCCTGAATGGCACAAGGCTCGGCCCCCCCATGTTGCACGAATCTCGAGGACGAACGGCCACGCACGCAGGCTATTAACACACAAAATACAACTCCAATCGCGATCTCCACCGTTGATATGATAGATCCTGACGTCCTCTTCAATTTGTTAGTTGAAAGTTGTTGGTAAATGTCGATGGATGAGGAGATAATCGAGGTGGAAGTTGGGACGTTTCTGGCCATTGGTCAGGGAGGTGGCGGCTGCGTTTTAGAGATTAGGGTTTTATTCTTTTTTTTTTTAATTTATGAAGATTGTGGGTCTATTTATAGAAGAACGAACGAACACTATTCATCCGGGAATTCCGAACTCCGATTTACGCGCCGAAACTGACATTCCTAAGGTTTATCCCGCGTTCCGGACACAATGGAACATGTTTCGAAAGCTAATTCGGAAGTATGTGCGAGTTATGGCTATAAACGTTCAATTTAAATTAAACCGATTTAAATCGATTTCTAGGCGTTTTAATTTGTACCGGACAAACGGTAAATCCAATTGACTTGAAATTTGAAACCTTACAATAATATCACATTACGGATCCGATGAAACTGGTTTCGTCGAAATCCAAGACTTTTTGAAAAATGGCTATTTTAACTCACCAAATTAAAATTAAAAATAAATCGATGCGTTTCGAGCTGCCACGCTCAAACGATAGCTCCGATTGACACGAAATTTGAAATCTGGTAATAACTAACTATTACGGATCCAGTGGAACTGGTTTCGTTCAATTCTGAGACTGTTCAAAAATTGACTATTTTCACTAGTCGATTTTAATATTAAAATATTCAATTTTCACAAATAAACTTTTAATTCGATTTTAAAAGTTCTAAAATATCATTCTAACTCCCATATGATAAAATAAAATTTTAAAAATCATTTTCAATCATATTTAACTCAATTTCCAATTATTCCCATAATTCAACATATTAAATTATTGATTTAATTATCCAATTAAATCCAATAATTCAAATAAAAATTTATTTGACTTATAAATTCACTTATTAATATTTAAAATTAATTAAATATTAAAATTTTAATTAATAAAAATTCTGGGTCGTTACAGATTTAAAATATGATAATTTGGATTTATTGCAATTAATTGAAATTAAATATAAATTTTTACGTTAATTGAAAATTAAGTTGAAATTGAAAAATATTTATGTAATAGCTTTGAACCAATGTTAATTTCATCCATTTGACAGTAATGGATTAAATAAAAAGAATGAATAGTGAATTCAATGGAATTATTGAAAAGTTAATTTATAATTGATAAATATAGTGAAATTTGAATTTACGCTGAAATTTATGATTGAATCAATAATTAATTGACATCTAAATTGGTTTAAATCACTGAGATTGTTTAAGAAATCAAAATTGATATGATTTAAAAATTTTGGAAGTGAAATTGAAAAAGGGATTTAATTAATGAATTTTTAATTTATTTAATTAGGGTAAAAATAGCCATTTTGGTCACTGACTCGCATTTCGAAAAAACTAGTTTCATCGGATCTGTATCGGTGAATTATTGTAGGGTCTCAAGTTTCGTTGCGATCGGACTTGTCGTTTGATCGTACGAATGCGAAACGCCTTAAAATCAATAAACTGAAATCAAATTGAAATCGATTTGAAAATATTTTTTTAAGCATAACTTCTTCATACGATGCATTTTGGACTTGAAATCTTTTCCATCGCGTTCAGAATATTTTAAAACACCTATTTTGATATATGGGTTTACCAAATTTTGTTCCGGAGTCGAAGCGGGCTTTTTGGGCCCCTTTGGAGTTAGCACGTATATCCAACCCAATCCATCTATTTTTCAACTTTATCTATAAATACCCGACTAAACCCTAGCTTCCGCCTATTCTCATTTGTCTACACGTAAATTTCATCTGTTCCTCCTCTTCTTCCAATGGCTGCAAACCCTAGATCCAATTTCAAATTTCAAAAATCAAATCCAAAGCCTAAAATTCAAAGTCCTCAGAAAATTCCAAAAAAATATATATCGAAGATTGCATCGATACAGATCTGCGTCAAGTGTTCGTTTGCAATTTTGACGCACGAATTAGCGGCAAATCATAGTCAAAATTAAAATTGGGCGTTTTTGATTTAGGCTTCGATCGGGGAAACGGTTTCTGGGTATGGAAGAGTTCGTCAAGGGAAAGCCAACAATGGAGGCCGTGTGGAGTAATTTGGCCTGAGGTGTTCGAATTTGTTCGATTTAGGTTTGAAAACCCTAATATTTGAGGAAGCGGCGGCGCCGATTGAGGGTACCGGAGGCAACGGCCTCCTAGCCGTGGGTGTGGCTGAGCAAGGCGAAGGCGATGGAGGTGGTGGCCTGGGCCATCGTGGCCGGAGGTCGTTGTATTTGGTGGTCAAAGTGGTCGGTTTCATGAAGAGGATGGATTCGGCCGCGTTAATTTTGATCTGGGAGTGGAACGCCAAAAAATTTCGCGTGCGCTTGATGATTACGTGGCAGGAGGTGGGTCACGGCATTTTATTTAAAATTTTATTTTATTTTTGATTCTACTCGTTCTACTTTGAATAACTCTTGCACACGGACTTCGTTTCACGTGCGATTTTTTTTGTTAGGTTCGTAATAAAATTCCGAACTTGATGACTCTAGTTCGGACGGATTTGGAGACTGTCCAATTTTTAGGCATAAATTGAATTTAAATTCAATTGAAATTCAAAAGGTCAGTGTTTTAACCCACTCACAACTTCTAAAATTTCTTATGTTTGTTAAATTTATTTATGATATGAGTAGAAATTCATTTATGACTATTTGGCATATTTTATTCATCGTCTCAGTTAGATTGCATTTTAATTAAATTGTTATTTAATTTTATTATTGCATATAAATTGACAGTTAAATTTATTTATTTTTGCATATACTTCAAATTAAACCGTTATTAATTTATTAGTGAATATACACTGTTCGTTGATACCTGTTATATTTTATATGTTATTTATTGATATTTGTTCAAATTAGATGATGATTGTAATAAATGGTTGATGAATGATGTTTGGTTAATGGATGATGTGTTCTGTATTATATAATTTGCAAGTTATCATGCATTTCATTTCATTCGGGATTGCGGTTTGAAATGATACACAACCGCATTTTTTTTAAATTGCGGATTGAAATGATAAATATCTGTATCACTTGACCATAGGATAGAAAATTTTATACACGCATCGCGGCGTGTGTATATATATATATATAAATTATTGTTGAAATGATTTTTCTATGCTTTGGATAGGATACGGTTTAATAAATATTAAATTTTGATATTTTATAAATATTATTTTATATATACATATATAGTTAAATTTTTCAATTTAAGCTTTGTATAAATCTGTTAAATAAATTTATAAGTTGAATAATGGAGTTTGATAATTTATAATATATGGTCAAGTATAGGTTTTAGATATGGTGTATATATATAGAGCTTTAATGATTTAAACCAATTAAGATTGGATGATAAATTGGAAATTTATTTGGAACTGAGCTTATTTAAAAAAAATTAAACTCCATAAGTTGATGCAAAACTTATTAAACTTGAATTTTAAAGGTATGTTATTTATATCTAAATTTTTAAATGAACAGTTCTAGTATAAATAAATGGAAGGAAATATCTAGTGTTAATAAATTGAGTTTTATTTTAAATGGTTATGGATCTATTATGTAAAAATTTCAAAACTAAATGATAGGACAATGAATTGTTGAATAGGAATTCCCAACCTTAGTTTTGGAATTTATTAAATACACAAAGTCTGAAAATATTGAAATCAAAGTGTTATAATTCAAACTGAAAGTGAATCTAAAGGTTATGGGTTTAGACTGAATTTAAAGTGAATAAAATTGTAAAGGCGTGGAAATTATTTACTTTATAAAGAAATTTTAAATTCAACTATTTTATTTTATATACTGTTGAATATCCAAACCATTTAAGTTTTGAAAGTTATTGTTTTAAAGCTACAAATTTTGTAGTTATGTGTTTGAAAGTTATAATCCAAATGTTTGGTTCCAACTATTGTAAATTTTAAAGCAATATGATTTTGGAAAAGAAATATATTTGAAATAAAATGGTATTATATTAATTTGGGTTTTATAAAAATAATATCAAATGAGTTTGTTTTGAAATGGAAAGGATATCGTATTTATATGGTTTTGAAATAGATATTATATTCTGGTTTTGAAAGTAAAATTATTTTTTAAATGACCACGGTGTTATAATAACGTTTGGTTGTTAAAGAGACCAGGATCGGAAGTTGTCATACTCTCTGCCAACTCCGAAAACCACTTTAACAACCGTGTACGCGGTGGAGATTTCAGAATGAAGTAGGATGGCGGCGGCGTTTCCTATAAGGTAAATACGTCGACCCAACTCCCGTGTGTTGGCATAAGGTGGCTAAACAAGGAGCGATCGACGGACCAAGGGGTTTAGCGCCCTTTATCGGATACTCCTCTTCGATACTATACTCAGACTTCGGATTGATTCGGTGGCCACCTTTGATTTTGATTATAGGGGGGAGATTATCCGATGTGGGCGGTAGCTGTGGCTACGCGTTACCATCAGCCCGGAAGTGTAATTGGTATATCTACCTTGGCATTGCCTAGTTGTGCCGTGTCACCTACCCTATCGCGCCTTGTATGAGTTTGGTTTTCTCCCGTAGCCCGTGGAGTATTTAGGGTAGTCTCCGGATCTGGAGATGCGTTGATACTGGATGGACTACTGGGACTATTACGTGTTAAGGGCTATATGGGTAACCCCTTAATGCTAAGAAAAAAGTAAGTTTATTTTACAATTAGACACTATTATAATAGCGCAATATACTACATAGTAAATAGTTTAACGGATCCTTAGGAGATGTAAATCCCGAGCATCTCTTGAGTTACTGCACTCATATTTATTTCTTTTAATTTAACTCACATAAGATCTTTTAGTTCCGACTCGAATGTTTTTGTCTTTTCAAATTCACTCGGGTCAGTCCGAGCGTTTCAGGATTTGAAGTTTTAGCTCTAGAAGAAGAAGACGAAGATTTCATTATTATTATTATTATTATTATTATTATTATTATTATTATGTATTATATGGTTCCACTACACTGTATTCCGCTGCATTGATATTTATTGGTATGCGAACTCTGATATTTATTGTATAAAAAAGAATCAAATGTTTTGTAAACAGATTTATAAACTGTATATTTGATTATTATATTTTATCCTTCCGTTGTGAATTATGTTTTCTTTTTATATTCTATCTTGTTTTTCTTATTTACCCCATAACAATCTGCCCTTCCGTATGGTTTGAATTGGCACGTGTGTCAATTTAAAGCGTGCGAAAAGGCGGGTCGTTATACCCCACCCCGAGACCCACCTTAGCATAGAGAATTAACAAGTGATTCTATCTACTAAATCGGAGAATAGGGCTGGTTAAGGGCGACCATCTATAATTTTATCTTAAACATCTACAGAATACGTCGATAAATGCAATATAATTTTTCTTTCCAACTAAAGTGGATCGACATAAGCAGTAAATGCTTAATCCAAAACTATAGATGGCTAACGGATCTATTAGAACAAAATACAGTAACTAAACGTAAAGCACATCACAGAACAGTAATCAACATCATATATATACATATACACTGATACATGTTTAGTACAAAACAATATGAATACAATAAAGGTGGTACTCGACCACACTATATACATTGAATCAAATATAACTACATCAGAGCATGCGAAAGAACAGAAAGTACTCAAGAGAAAGAAGAGCTGATATCCAACATCAACTTCAAGCTAAGCCCAATAGATGACACCTAAAACAACTCGCTCTGACTTGAGTGAAAACACATGGGTCAGGCTAGCTAAAATCATGAGTTAAACAGAATAATCGATAAGGATAAGTAGGTGGCAGGTATGGTATCCTTTTTCTTAAAGGACGCCATGCCCTAAACAGGGTTTCAACATCATAAGAAAGGACAACATATCTTCTTGGCATGTAGAAGAGATAATGATGATAAAGTCATACTTAAGTGGCATAACTGACACTTGAGCAAATGGAACATCGGCGAGCAAAGTTTTAAAGATAAGACTCAATAAACATTGATTTCACCTCATATCATCGGCAGTATAAAGGAATATGGATAATGACCTCAGATGATTCAATTAACTTCTTAGAAGTGGTTGTTAATGTAACAATACATCAAAGGTACATATCCTTCATACATAGAATAAAATGCATATGGATGTGCGTCATCTCATTGGCACGTCCTAAGGATCATTCAAGGAAATATAAAGCCCAATCATAAAAGAAGCATTATACTTATTCATACCCCATCTCATCGGTATGAATATAGATACATCTCAAATCCATCACTAAAACTCATCATAAAAGATTCTTTATAATCATTTATACCTCATCTCATAGGTATAAATATATAAATACATCTCAACGCCATCTTAACATCAAGTAGTCTATAAAATCATCAATCCATAATGTAACTAACTCAATCAAAGAGTAACATGATAAATGATTTCACCATATATGTAAACATATCATCTGGCACTAGGCTATCTATGTAATAATCATCTAAAGATGGTGAAGTCTAAAACATCAAAAGTTAAAGAAATCCCGGAGTGGCCAGATCCTCGATTACATGCCGAAGCAATGCTACGCGCGCTACATCGTGACTAGTACTATTTGGTACCATAAACATCGTGAAGATTGGAGTCAAATAACATCTCAAACATCGTGAACATCATGAACGACTATAGTCCATAAAATCATAATGACTCCTTGTCACAAAGACCCGAGTATATAACATCGTGATGATCGGAATAGCAACTACATCGTAATGACTCCAATCGAGTACTCGTGATCTGTAGTACTAGTAAACATAGTGAATGTGTCCCAACTTCTCGGATAGGAACCCAATAGGTGTTAATGTATGTCCCATACCATACGTTTGCACCCAACGGTTTACTAGCCGTTAGCTGGTACCACACTAGTAAAACATCATGAAAATATACTCAGCCTCATCTCATTGGCGAGTAAATACAATACCATACTCATCTCATCTCATTGACGAGTACTAGTGGCATCATGACTTGTCTCATCTCATCAACAAATAAAAACTGTCATAATACATATCAACATCGTAAAATCATCTTAAAGAAGCTTATCTCATCTCATCAACAAGTAAAAATAACATCTAGATGGTTATTTATAACCATAATTCCAAATAGGAATTTCTAGCTCTTTTTTTTTTTTTTTTTTGAAAAGCAAAGAGCTATAAGCTCATATTATTGACTAATATCAAATTACAACTCACACTTACAAACCCAAGGTACAACACTAAAACAACACATACACTACAGGCACTGAAAAACAATACAACACAGCATACAAACACTGTAACAAAAGAAACTCAATACAACACAAACACCACAATACTGACTATGCCAAATAATAACTATAGAACTGATAACAATTACCACCACCCTTATACATAAACATGGATTATAAACTTTCAAGAAACAACTCTAAACGAACAATCAGCTACAACATCAATCTGAAGACAGACTTCAATATTATCACATGCTTGATAACCAGCAATCTTCAAACTTCCACATCAAACAGAGGTTTTAAAATGGAAATCAGGGATTATGCATTTCATCAGTAACAACTTGATTTTATTTCATAAAGAATACTGCCATGTATCATGTTATAGAGTTGAGAAGCATTCTTAACATCAATTCCAAAGATTCTATTATTTCTCTCAGACCACACTGCATGTATTAACTTCTTGAGCAACTTTAGTAGCATAAAAGTCTTTCTTGTTTTCCATCTAGTTGCTTTGAAGACATTAAACCATTCAATAGCACTAACAGTAGAAGGTCTATAATATCCACCATTGGACAAAAGCTTAAACCAAATTTGATATACAAAAGAACATTCAAAAAACAGATGAGTATTTGTTTCCTTATCAGCTCTGCATAAAACACAGGTATCTTCTGATATTATACCTAATCTACACAGTTTTTCTTTAGTATTCAATGCATTTGCCATCACCTTCCATAACAGTAAATTCTCTTTAGCACTTCCTCCACATTTCCAAATTCTTGCATACCAAGGAAAATATGATCCATCTCCAGATAGAGATTTGTATACAAGCTTAATAGAATGTGGCTTTCCTTTATCAGACCAAATAAGGCAATTATCATTGTTGATAATTTGATTATTAGTAATAACATTCCAAAGCTTTCTGAGAAGACCAGAACTAGAGTAAGGTAAAACAATATTATCATCATGGATAAAATCATCAACTATAGCTGTATCAGAGATGCCAGAGTTTCTTCTGAGATTATAATCCACAACAGTACTTAAAATTAAACCCTTCCTAGCCCAAGGGGAATGCCAGAATGAGAGTCCTTTAATTTGTGTATAGTTACATTGCAAAAAGGGGATAAAAGTTTTCCTAAGCTTAAGAATGCTTCTCCAACTCCAGCTACAATTCTGTGGAATATCCATAGTCCAAAAATTCTTATGACCAATCAGGTGATGATTTACCCATTGAGACCATAAGCTTTTATCAGATTGAAATATTTTGTTGAAGTAAACTGATATTGCAGCCTTATTCCAAAGAAAGATGTTAGTTATACCAAGACCACCATTCTTCTTAGTTTCAAACAGTTTGTAAAATGAGATTGGAATTAGTTTCTTGGAAAAAGGGTCTCCATGCCATAGAAACTTATTAAGAGCACTAGAAATCATTTCAATCAGTTTAACAGGAAGAATGTAATGCCTTGTCCAGTAGTTAGTCATGGCAACAACAATAGATTGAATAATTGTTAATCTACCAGCTTGAGAAAGTTTATCAATGGGCCAAACAGTAAGCTTTCCTATAATCTTCTCAAAAAGAGGTAAGCAATTATGCTTTGTAATTCTTGAACTCAATATTGGTAAACCCAAATAAAAGGAATTCTTTGGTAATTCAAGCAATCCAGAAAAATCAATGATATCTTTCTTCTGAGAAGAATTTAAGCCAGCAATGTAGATATTTGATTTCTGAAGATTAATTTGTAAACCAGTAATGGAATGGAAAAGATCCAGAGATGAAGTAATAGATTGAATATTTTGGAAAGTGGGTTTTGTGAAGATAATAAGGTCATCAGCAAAGAGCAAATGAGTGATTAATGGATTATTACATTTAGGATGTAGTTGTAACTTATTGTGAACAACCAGATTTTTCAAAAGAGAATTTAAAAGCTCCATGACTAATATGAACAAGTAAGCAGAAATTGGATCACCCTGTCTTACACCTTGTTTGCCTTTGAAATAACCATACAAACCACCCTCTCTAGTAATAGAATACCAAGGTGATGAAATACATGAATAGATCCATGCCAAAAAAGGTCTGGGGAAATTCATTCTGGACATAATAGCTAAAATAGAAGGCCACGCAATGGAATCAAATGCTTTTTTAATGTCAAGTTTAAGCATGCATCTTGGAGAAATATTTGATCTCTCATATCCATACAATAATTCTTGTGTCAAAAGAATATTATCACTTATTGAACTACCAGATATATAAGCAGCTTGGTTATTTGAGATTATAGAAGGTAAAACAATCTGCAATCTATTTGACAAAATTTTTGAGATTATTTTGTAGATGATATTGCAACAAGATATAGGCCTGAAATCTGAAACAGATAATGGATTAATTTTTTTGGGAACCAGAGTGATAGCTGTTGCAGCAAGACAATCAGGGAATTTATTGTGTAGGAAAAAATATTGAATGGCTTTAATAATATCAGATCCAACTATATTCCAACTTTTTTGAACAAAATGAGCATTAAATCCATCAGGTCCTCCACAACTATTAGAATCCAGGCTAAAAACAGCAGATTCAATTTCATTTCGTGATATAGCAGTAATCAAATCATATGATTGAGAAGTAGTAATTGTAGGGAGATTAATATGAAATAGAGGATTAATATCAGGAATGAATACATTGGATGGAGCCAGAATGGATTTGAAGTACTGAATAAAAGCCTCATTGATTCCCTCAGAGGTATTTACCATGTCACCAAACATATTCTTGATCTGATGAATACATTCATGATTCCTTTTTACTTTAATAAAATTGTGATAGTACCTAGTATTTCTATCAGCCTCTTTCTCCATTTTCAAATGAATCTTTTGTCTAAGTGAAGAGATTTCCTTTTGAATAGCATTGTCTAAAGAATTTCTTAATTGTGATTCCAAATGAATTAATGAATTATCAAATGGTCTCTCAGACAACATAGCTTGAATTCTATGAAGCTCATTTCTAATTTGAGTGGAAAGATTAAAATCCTTACCAAAAATGGTAGCAGACCACCTCCTAAGATGAAATTTAAGAGCCTTCAATTTGAAAGTAATATTAGACAGAGGATCCCTTCCAAATTGTAAGTTCCACACCTGATTCAAAATAACAAAATATTCATCTTGCTTCGTCCAAAAATTAAAAAATTTAAAAGAGTGTTTTGAACCATGTATATCAGCGATTCCACAGTGAAATAATAATGGGCAGTGATCTGACAAAGATGGATTTAAGATATTATAAAAAGAATTTGGCCAAAGTTGAAGAAGAGAAGAGTTTAAGAAAATATGATCAAGCTTACATAAAGTAGGATTACCACTTCTATTATTAGACCATGTAAAGTCAGGACCAATACTTTTTGCAGATATTAGATTAGATTGAATTAGTGCACTGTTTAATGGAGAGATGTCTTTAAGAGATAAAGGGGTGCCACCAAGTTTCTGATTACTAGCATACATGGAATTGAAATCACCACCAATTAGCCATGGAGTAGTATCTGATTTTAAAGAAGGAAGGAAATCAAGAAAATCTTGCCTTAAGGATAAAGAATTATGAGCATAGACAGAAGTAAGATGAAAAGAAACATTTGAAGGCAAGTGCAAACAAAGATAGTGAATAAATTGATCAGAAGCAATTAATCTGGAAACTTTGAAAAAATTTGGATTCCATAAAGTAAGCAATCTTCCATGTTTGGCTTCAAGAAAATTATCATCATATAACCATGATTGGGCAATCAAGTTCCTAGCATTCAAAGAGGCATTTGTATCAAGCTTAGTTTCAGATATACACATAATATGTATATTGTTACTAACAATAAGGTTCCTAATGTCAACTTGCTTTGAGGATAAATTAGCCCCTCTAATATTCCAAAAAGCAATATTAATCATTTAGAAGGAAGAGGAGGAAATATAGTGGTAGGATTTTTCCTAGTATGTCTATGATGAGAATTGCTTTTGGATAAAGGTAAGACTTCATGTGGCTTAAAATTTTTGCCTTTATCTAGATCATCAGAATTACTTACAATATTTTTCACAGATTGAGAATCAGAAATCTCAATAGAAGCAGAGGGTGGAGGTAAGACAATATTATTTGGAGGGGACAAATGAAGATAAGGTGAATCAGAATTAAGTATGGAAGATTTAGTACTAAACTGAGAAGAACAAGAAGATGAAGTGGATGCTGAGGAGATAGGAGGAACAGAAGAAACTAATAAACTGGCAGATAGTGATGATTTTCCATTTGTTTCAGAGATATATGACACATCATTATTAGCAGGAAGATTATTAAGAACAAAAGCAGAAGAGCTAATGGATTGAATTAGAGTAGATTTGGAAGAGAGATCTTCACAGGCACTATTATTATTAGCAATAAGAGAAGTATCATTCAAAACAGCAAAGGAATTATTATTATCAGAAGAACATGAACTATTATTATGAAGTACTACAGATTCAACTTCTTTGCCTTTTTTCAACTGATTGCTAGCATCATTAGTAAAATTATTTCTATCCATTGAAACCACTTTCTTCTGTTTCCAAGCCCCTTTATTCTTTTTATTAACAATTTTCCAATTAACATCAACTGCACTACCAACCTTAATATCAACTTGATTATTGTCTCCCTTCATACCCACCAAATGATTATTATCATCAGCAGTAACACAATCAACCCTCCCAACACTCTGCTTATTCACAAACTCACAGGATAAAGTATTGTGCCCAAAGACCTTACAATGAGTGCAGATACTAGGTTTCCAGTCATAAGACAATTGTACATCAGGACAATTATTTCCTAATTGCGGAATATGAATAGAACTAGGTAAATCACAATCAGGAGATATCTCCACAAGAGCTTTAGCGTACTTAAATCTTTGTAATTTTTCAGTGGAACTATCAAAACATATCAATCTACCCACATGACATGCTAGCCAATTAATACCAACTAATGTCCAAAGAATGATGGGTATCCTGTGAAAATGGATCCAAATAGGTACTTTCTTGATCTGAGCTTGCGTTAAACCTATCGAAGGATCCCATTTAGTTATAATGAACATTCTACCTCTAATGAAAATTGGATCCGACTCAAGAACAAGATCTCTATCTTCATGATTAGAAAACTTGAAGTAAAAATTGTAACCATCAGATTTAAAATCAACATCACCTTTGAGTTTCCAGAATCTTTTCAAGAAATTGACCACAGATAAAAAAGAGAGAGTACCATCCAGAAAGAATCCAACCAGGTGATCATTCCAATATTTAATACCTTCCTCCTTAACAACATCAGGCAAAACAGTGTTAGGCTTATCACGAGGGATGTCAAAATGAATTGGTTTATAAGAACCAGCATTCCTAGGTAAGGATTTGAAAAGCGAAGACCAATTCGAATTCAAAGAATGAGGATCAAAAGGGACAGTAGAATTCAAAGCAGACCCAGAAGCAAGAGTAGAAGAAGAAGAAGGAACAGAAGACGAAGTAGTAGACGCGGAAAGAAGAGAAGAGTTTAGAGGTGGAAACGAGGCAGAATCAAGCAAGAAAGAGGAGGAAGAAGGAACAGGCGCCATTAAAATTTCAAACCATGGAATTGAAAATACGAATCTATTTGAGGAATTTCTAGCTCTTAGTTCACCTCATTTCATCAGCAATTAAGAAATGCATCTTAAAATGATCCTTCATCGAATGTACTCCTGAATTGGAGTTCTCGGACCATGTAATCTACCCAAAATTTAATAACCTCTTAAATCTTCTCAAACAGTTCATCGAAAGGGTTTCGATCGTATAAGTCTAATATTAAACGATAAAGCAAATCCTTGTGTCCCATACCACATGTTTTACTTTGCTATTTAATAGTCATTCTTATACATTCAAATTTCATAAAAATAAGTAATTTTATGTATAAAATAATTTTATTAGATAAAACAGAAATTTAAAACCATTTTCCGAAAACGATTATTAAAACCAATATTTGAAATTCCTTTATTATAGGAAATAAATCTATCTTTCTTTAGAAAAATAATTTAAAAAATACTTTGTAACAATAATTTGAAATGTCCATGTATTCAAAAATGGTTTAGTGAAGACCGTTCTCGAAAGCAATGAAAACTAATAGGGATATCTCAAGACCGATAACGTGAATTCAATGCGAATTCAATTCAAATTTAACTCAAAATCAATTCAAATTCCATTTAAATTTGAATTTCAAATTCTTTAAATGTAGCTAGCCTACTGATAGGCATCATAGCCCTCAAAATATCCCAAAAACATATCAAAATCGAAGAGAATGAGAGCAAAAACGAGCTAAGACAAGTTTAAGGTCAATGATTGTTGTTGTTGTTATTTTGCTCTCAGGACATCAACATACAATCATAATTTCGACTAAGAAAACTTCAAAATTCTAGAAAACACAATGAATAAAACTTGTATCAAATGACCTAATAATTTCGGAACATTTGAAATTATCAAAATTGGTTAAGAAACAAAGAAGTTATGGTCAAATTCGTTTCGGTTTCAAACATAGAGAAAATATTGGTTTTGCTCTCGGGTTAGCAATAGAAAAATTAGATTATGACATAGATAACCACAAAATTACAGAAAATCAAAACATAAAAGTCGTATCACGTGATTTAAGCTTTCCAGAACATCCAAAATTATCAAAATCGGTTAATAAACGAAGAAGTTATGGTCAAATTCTTTTCAGCTGCAAGGACAGAGCAAATATTGGTTTTGCTCTCGGGTTAACAGTAGAGAAATTAGATTTTGACATAGCTAACCTTAAAATTACAGAAAACTCAAAATATTAAAGTTGTAGTACATGATTTATGCTTTCTGGAACATTCAAAATTATCAAAATCGGTTAAGAAACGAAGAAGTTATGGTCAAATTCGTTTCAGCTTCAAGGACAGAGCAAATATTGGTTTTGCTCTCGGGTTAGCAGTAGAAAAATTAGATTTTGACATATCTAAACTCAAAATTACAGAAATATAAAAACATAAAAGTTATATCATATGATCCAAAACATCCAAAATTATCAAAATCGGATCAAAATCGAGAAAGTTATGCCTAAACTTGTTTCAGCTTCAGCAATTCACAGATTATAACATTTTGATCATATAAAGAGCTAGGGTTTATGAGTTTTACACTCACCTAGCCTTCATGAAAATTAAATTATGATTTAAATGCCAAATATTGATGCTTTTAGCTAAGAACAGAGCGTCCAAACCAGTAAAACTAAGAACATGTACGTGCAAACAAGGAGAGAAGCAAATCAACAACTATCACTACAAAAGCAGATTTTGATGAAGAGAAGGGTTTTAGAAATCGATTACCTGAGTTTAGCTCTTGCTTTAACCTTTTAAATCATCAATTTTTCTTTTAATTTTCTAATTTCTAGCTTGAGATTGAAGTGGATGGAGGTTTCAGCCATTATTGGGTTTCTGAAAACTTACCGAGAGAAAAGAGAAGAGAGAAAGAACAGAACGTACAGGTATATTATTATTATTTTCCTTTCTCATTTCTTTGTTCTTACGTTAATAGGCTAAAGGTAATTAGGTTAATGGTCTAAGGTCCAAATTAAATGAAATCTAGCTAATATTATAACTTAAACACTTTTTATATATTAACAATGAATGTTAACAAATGTAATCACAATAATACATGTTTTTCTTCTTTAAAGATTATGAAACTTCATACTCTTGATGAATAAAATGTTTTACACTCAAAATAAAAAATTATTTATATATTTAAAATATTTATTTATTATATTTCTCTATTTGAAATAAAATAGCAAATTTACATCTTTAATTACAAAACTCATTGTAATTAACATTACAAATTACATAAAATTCATAATTTTGTGTAATAATTTTTTTTAACTCATTCCAAATATAATTTTATGATCAAATTATATTTTTAATCTCAATTCCATCATTTTATTAAATATATCCCATTTTAAAAATTAACTACTTCTTTAAAAATTATTAAAAGAAGTAAATAGCAATAATTAACAAAATTATTGCATTAACTCTAAGTAAAACACATTTCCTCAATCTTTAAACTCAAACCATCTTAATAATGTTTTCCAAAATTCTATTTTCTCATTTTATCCTCAAATATATTGTTTATTCCCAATAAACAATTTAAATTCATCTTTAATTATTAATTTACTCTACTAAATTATAACTACCGTTATAATTTACAGGTAATCGCTAAAACCAGGATTGCTACAGTTATCCCAACATCCTTTAAGTTACTTGTATTTTGGTTGATATTTCACTTGAGTTGGATTTATAAATATAAGAATGTTAATCCCGACTCGAGTATTTTGTGTTTTTCTTTACGCTCGGGTCAGATTGAGAGGCACAGTATTTGAGACTCACCTTTGGAGTTTGGAGCTTCGCTTGGAGATCCAACTATCGATTCAGCTTTCAGTCATTCAGTTGATTCCAGTGATGCATCCAGATTTTTTTATTTGACTATGGTATTCGAGATTTCTGTTGTATCTTGTTTTAACTCTGTTATACATATAGTAGCTTCATGAGATACTATTCATTTATTTCCACTACTTATTATTGTAATACTCTGTGTCTGTGATTCTATGATTTATTTATTTACTTTATATGCTGAGTTTCGCCAAATTTAAATTAACAATCTGACATTTTGAGCAATTCAAATCCGACATGTGCGGATGCAAATGGCATAAAATAGCGGGATGTTATTTAATTCTATCTATTTACATTCATTTATTTACATATGTTATTTACATTTTCTTAAATACGTGGCTCGTGAAAAATTGTTTAAACATATGTCAATCAATTCTTAAAATACCATGTAAGTTCCTTTGTAAATAAATTCATATTCATTCATCCAACACTTATTTTCATTTATTTTCATTCATTACTTACAAAATTCAATTTTTTTGTGATCACCCGTGAATTTTAACGATTAACTTAAATGTAATTAACTGAAATTTTATGAATTTTTTTAAAATTAAATTTGGAATAAAAATTTGATATTTGGTATACGTCTATTAAAACATGACAAATGCTAAATTTTCATCAGAAAATATGAAAGTTTATTTTATTGTGAAATTTTATTCAAATTTAAATCAGTTAATATTTGATGATAGTAAAATGTTTTCCAAACCTGAATATTATTACATAATAAAATTGTAAATCATCTTCTGAGCGAGACGTTATATTTCGTTTTGTCAAATTTGGACTGCTATTGCTCAGATTATCTTATTTTCGGCAATTAACTGCATTTTCGGTAACGATTATTGACTTTTGATAGGATGATCGTACCATTGATATCTGTGTGCCATTCTATTCGTCTTATCGTGATGATCTCCGCAGTATGTTCATTCATGTATTCCAGAGCCCGGTACGCGGTGAAATCCGTGAAAACGGTTAATTGTACGGTACCTCTTTTGCACTTTTGATAGTTGTGTCCATTAAAATTTCAAACGGCTGGAATAAAACAGCCACTAGCATTCATTATAACTTTTATTACTTCCCAGAATTCAGTCGTCCGTCATTTCAAAATTCCAAACGTATAAAATTAGTATACCCTTTGAAATCATTCTTTTCGACGATTCAATTCCATCTGCTTTATTTAATTCGAAATCAATGCCCGATTATTTCTATTCTCAGAGTTTCATTTATAATATTGTTTGGTCCATTCCATTTTCTCTCCCCCCTTTCTTCTTTCCATTTCTATTTTTGTTTTCTGGAAATTTTTTATACAAGTCCATAATAAGTTGAACCTGGGCATTGTTCTTTTCAACAACTTTGCCCTCGTACCTTCTTGATCGGCCGAGCTACACCACAAGCAGCAACCTCACCATGCCTCTCCACGGTCCGCTAACCAAAGCCACCACTTCACCTTCCCTCCGCCGCAACAACTCACCAACTCCGACAGCCTTTCAAGCTGAGCACCATCGGCTTATTCCACCATCTC
Source organism: Allium cepa (assembly GCA_030765085.1). Taxonomy (NCBI): domain Eukaryota; kingdom Viridiplantae; phylum Streptophyta; class Magnoliopsida; order Asparagales; family Amaryllidaceae; genus Allium; species Allium cepa. The sequence continues at coordinate 946,292,658 of CM060938.1, read as the reverse complement.
TCACCGCCTCCACACCTAGACCCGCCTTCATCCCACACACACATGGTCTTCGCCTGCTCCTTCCTATCCATCCTCCTCTGGTAGCCATAACAGTCGCCTCCTCATCTCCCCGACCTCGGTATCACCTCCTCCCGTCCAAACGCCAGTCTTTCCGCCTTTAGACTCCTAGCACCCAACAACTTCTCATATTTTGATATGCATCTATATAGATATAGGTAGGCAGCAACCTGCTATTTTGTTTGTTTTAAAATGTTTGTTTTTTGGTTTATACATGGAGGCTTTGGTGATCTAATTGTCTATTTAAATTTTGCGTTTAAAACTATATATGCAATATACATATGTGAAGTTGTTTATATATACATACATACATATACATATATATATGTTATATAAACCAGTTTTGTTTATTAAGTATTTTACTGTTTGTATATAAATATGTGACGACCCGAAATTTTGGGCAATATCAATTTAATAATCTGTACTTATAATTAAATTAATTTGATAATTTTTCTTTATAATTTTAATTTAAATTGGTAAATTTAATCTTTTGAAGGTTAATAAATATTTAATCTGGTAATTTTGATCAATATCTTTTTAACAATTTAAAATTGATAAGAATTATTTTTCAAAGCTTATAAAATTATATTCTATTTATAATATATATATTTGATATATATATATATATATATTGTGAATAGAAGATCTTTTGTTTTAAAAAAAAGATTGTATTTTCAAATTGTAATATATATGTATGTATATGTTATAGTTTGGAGTTGTTTTGAAATTTAATCTATTGATAATATATATATATATATATATATTGTGATTAGAAGCTTTGTTTTAAAATCAATATTTTTTAAAAGCTTATTATTATAAAAACATTTCATAAATGCATATAAATACTTCATGAATACATATATAGTTTAAATGATTTAATTAAATGGAGTTAACACTTGAAAAACAAAGATAATGCATCTTTAACACTTGTAAACTATATGGATTTGCATGGGCATTTGTCTAAATAAATCAAATGATGCAGCGCACCATGATAATTCGCTCAACCTTAAGTCGCTCAACTTTAAGTCGCTCAACCTTAAGCCGCCCCAATTATCCTTAAGTCGCTGGCCTTAAGTCGCCTGGCTTATAACAACTCAAGAAATCAAGCCGCTTAAGTCATATGTCGTATGTCGCTTAAGTCGTATGTCATTAAGTCGTATGTCGCTTAAGTCGTTTCTGAAGCTATGCTATCTTCTTATGTCGCTTATGTCACTTAAGTCGTTCCTGAAGCTATTCCATCTTCTTAAGTCGCCTGAGTTGAGTCGCATGCATTGTTGTTGGGTCGTGTGTTGCATTGATAAGTCGCATGTGTGTTGTATTGTTAAGTCGCATGTGTATTTTGTTGATAAGTCGCATGTGTGTTGTATTGTTAAGTCGCATGTGTGTTGTATTGTAAGTCGTATGATGTTGTAATGATGTTAAGTCGCGTTGTTGTTAGGTCGTGAGTCGTATGATGTTGAGTCGCAAGTATTGAGTCGCGTGTGTGTTGTAATTTCCTATAAATAGGGGCGTGTTGTCATTTGTAAAGGGAGTTGATTTTGAAATAAATTTGTGTGTGAGCTTTGGCCACCATTGTTTGAAGTTGAGTGTGATCTCCTTCTATTTTCCATCTTCGGGTTATTCGTGAGCGAATCAACGAATTTGAAGCCAATTCTCGGTATCACTTGCGAGTGATCAACGATCGAATTGTAGATCTTTCAATACGGCATCTTGCGAGATCAATGGTTGGAGATAGCTAGATTCCGGCATCATCACGATCAATGGAATTGAGCATTTATCGTTCTATCAGTTTATTTGACACGAAATCATCATTTCATGGGGAAGATCCTGGATAGGTTGTGACAGTTTGGTATCTAAATTGTTCGAGCCTAGCCTAAGCTGCGTCAAAGTGGCATCATCATTTTTTTAGAATTTAAAGTTTATAAATAAATGTATGTTTAAAAGCCTGTTTTCATTTTCCTCGGTACAAATTCTTTCCTTTCTTCTATTTTCTTAACTAAATCAAAGAAGAAGAAAAAACTGTAAATCAAAATAAACTAAAAGAAAATAAAGCTGAAACCTGGAATTCAAATCTACAAACAAATAGAGAATCAAGCAACTAGATCAAATAACAATATTCAACATGTAACTCAACTAAGTAAAAAGAAAAGGCATGCAAGGATTCCAGACTTCAAAAGCAAAGCAAAACTCAAATATGCAATTCCAGAAAACAAGAACATGTCCTCTGCTCTCTTTTTATACTTGCCTAGTGAGTAAATATTTTTAAAAACAGTTAATCTTGTTTTAACTTAAGTGCATGTGATGATATTGAATTGAATTGAATCCTATAGTTCGAAACTTATCTGGATTTGCAAATATATGTATGTGAGCATAACAGTATATGTTGATATCTTGTTCTCTAATTGTTAAAATCTATGACTTTTGTCTTCAAAAATCCAAATTTCACAATTAGATCCATATTAGCCTTGAATATGTGAATGAAAATTATTTGAGAATGTATAATGAAGATCACAAAAAATAGTTTCATGATTTTAAATGCAACAGATAATTTTAAATAGGGGATGAACAGTGAAACTAAAATATTTTTTAAAAATCAACTGCCTTAAATTTTAATTTGAACTACATGCATGTACTCATGATGGAAAATCGTGAATATTGATATGCATTTCGTAATTTTTAGGTTAGTAATTCTTAAGAATTTGGCCACTGTTCGAATTGGGTGTTTTGGTGGTTTGTCATTGATCAGCGCGATGATCGGAGGTGATACCTTGGTCGAAGGTGGTTAGTAAGAGGGTGCACGCGGGAAAAATGTTGGAAATTTTTTTCAATGGCTGAGTCGACTGGAATTGGGTCGAGTAGGGTTTGTAGGATCGATTTAACCCTAGAGGGGGGGGTGAATAGGGTGATGGAATAAATTATTAAAATTAATCGTGGAAGCTTATAAATTAATTTCAATTCAGATCACAGAATAGCAGCACAGGTATCACAGAATATAAATAACAGAATAAAACAGAACAACACAGAATTTACCCAGCTTCGGCAAAACCCTGCCTACGTGCTGCCCCCAAGGTTTCTACTAGAAATTAGATAGTCCCTCGCTTACACACGTAAACTCGCTATACCCGCTATTGACTAATCTAACTCTACGCTCAAAACCTTGCCACAACTCAACCACCGAGTTGCGAATTTTCAAGCTACGCCACGTAGCTTGTCCCCTAGTCACACGACTAGAAAATTAAAACGGTTAAAAGAGTATTTTTTAAACACAAATTTAAAAATAAAACTAAACTAAAAAACCCTAGTTTAAAAACTTTTAAGTCCAAAAGAAAAATAAACCGGCCCAAACTTCTTTTCTTTTTTTTCACCATGCCGGCCCTTTTCTTTTATCTCGTATGTGATAATGGCTGTTCCTCTTCGTCCAAAAACTAGGGCTTTCGAAGCTGCGCTATTTGCTCGATCGATAGGAATTTGCGTGTTGCCTTGCTCGATCAATTCTTCGTTACTCACTGCTGCTTCGACGAGTTCGATTTTTTCTTTGGTAAGAATTTATGCTTTTGTTCTTTTCGATTTTCGTATTTGAACTCATGTCTTCATGCCGATGATGATTGGGGCATTTTATAGGGTTCGTTACCCTGATTTTTCATTCGTCTGATTGCTTCAAAATTTGTTGCTTTGCCGTTCGATTACACTTTGATGTTGATGATTTATTTGACTTTGTCAATCTCATTTCTCTGATGCTTGGTTGACACGGCTTCAATTTTGACTTTGCTCGTTTCTTTACCACCACATTTCTGACTTGTTCAACATACTGACTTGGTTCAATTGTGACTTCGGCACTGGTTTTGTGTATGCAAATCCACGTCTTTGAATTTGTTACGTGGTCACCACGGTGTTGACTTTATGTATGAACACGGCTTCTTGACTTGACTGCATCTCACGGCTTTTTTTTGTTCAACTTGAAATTGTTTGTGTCTGCATTGAATTCGAACTTAGACTTGTTTATTGCTTTCCTGTAGATCCATTCACTTCATGTTTGCATTGTTGTTCACTTGATTACTGAGCTAGTGCCATCTGGTACTTGTTTGCATTATTCATTTGTGCTGTTATGTTGCAAATGTTGTATTTGTTATCTTCACTTGAGCATTCTGATCTATGAAGCATTTTAGTCATTTTAGTCTGGTGCATATTTGTATATTTGTTCATCATTGTTGTAGTCTTTCCATGAGTCACTTGTGCTCGGGCTCACCGTACACTAATGCATTCTGGTTTGATTTGCTGTCAGCTTCTTGCTTGTGAAAAATAGTTTCTCATGTGCACTGTGTCATTTAAAGTTTGTTGAGGTCTTTGTATGGTGGTCTTGTGTTTCTGGTGCATTCATTGGTCTTGCTTCGACCACTGTCTTGCATTTTTGCTGCGGCCTGTACTTGTATACTGTGTTGGGCTTGTAGAACTTGGATATTTGCAGTTTGTAGTTGCCGTGTTGATCTTCCTTGCTACCTGGTCGACACTTGCACTGATATTCATTTGAGTTAGGCATCTTGTATTTGTTGCAGTCCATGTTGCACATGCCTTGTTAAGACTGCTGCTCGTATGCTCTAACATTGTGTCATTTGTTTCTAAGACTTGAATGCGACTATGCATTGTTGTAGATGCTGTTAGCTTTGGTTTTTCGCTGTCCACACATGTGCATGCTTCACTGTAGTGTATCTCTTGCATTTCAGTTGTACTAGTTGCTGTCTTCATTTGGTTTTTCTTTAGTATGGACCTTGCATACATGTTGCTTGAAGTCGTAGGCTGTACCACTGCCCTGTGTTGAATCCAGTTTCACAACTCGGGTTTGACCTTGTGCTGAAGTCGAGATTCTATTTATATTGCACCTGAGTTGAACCCGTCTTTTTATTTGGGTTTGACCTTGTGATCACCTGTCCCTGTAGCATTATCAAGTGTATATCGGTGTGCACGGCCTTGTGGCATATACAGTGATACACTGTGTATGTCATAAGTTATTCATGTATGATGAATTCAAATTTAAATGATGACGAACAACCCAAATAACTGAGGTAAATATTATTTTCAAAATTCATCTTTTATTTTATATTGCAAAAATATTTCTTTTTCAATTTTACTGCGTTAGTGAATATTTTTGCAGATTGCTCAGATGCTGGATTCTAACTGGAATGAAGATGAAGATAAAAATACGAGTGTGAGTGATATGTAGTGAGGTGAATGTGTAAAATAGTGATGTAATTGTAATCAAAGTTGTATAGTTATAGTGAGAGCGTGAAATTGTACTATTCAAAGATGTAATAAATATTTGTTTGAATAAAATTTCTATTTGAATTCAAAATCTGTGTATCTAATTTTATTCAGCAAATATTTATTTAATCTGTGAAAAATAAAATAGTATATTATCAAATACATTCAAACGAATGTATATATGTTTATTATCATCAAACAAAAATCATATAAGCGCATATTCAACAATCTCCCCCTTTTTATGATAACAAACATATATTTAAGATTTTGAATATGTTAAATGTATTTGATCGTTCAATTTGCTCCCCCTATTTGAATGCTCCCTCTCTACACAATACTCCCCCTACATATATGCATACAAATAAATATATGCAAATGAACCTAGATGCAAATTGAAAATTATTTTACCTTTGCTTGATTTTATTTGACAAAATCTTAACTTTTCTCTCCCCCTTTTGTTATCAACAAAAGAATAATAGTGTTAGAGAAAGTAGAGATAAAGTGATCGATATTAATCCAACATTAAAACTCAATTGAATATAAATATTAAATTTCGATAAAAAGTCAAACAAAAATCATAAATGTTTTGTTAGGCGCATATTCCACTTTTAGAATGATGGAAACGATGTCATCATATAAAACCATACAATTGTGTCTATTTGTTGTATATTTATATCAGGAATTTGAATATCTACTAACCATGCATAACCGTTAGGACTTTTAAATGAGATTAGTAGTATTCCAATTTTATTTTAAAAAAAATGAATTCAAGCATCTTCTAACCACGCATAACCGTGAGGACTTTTAAATGGGATTAGAATCAACTTGTTTATTTTAAAACTCAACTTTTGATATGCGTTCCATACATGCATAACCGCGAGGACTTTTAAATGAGCATGGAAGCATATAACAAATTCCAAGTAATTCTCCCATGCATAACCGTGAGGACTTTTAAATGAGAGTGAATAATTTGGTATTTATTTATTTATTTATTTTATTTATTTTTTAAAAAAAATATGAAAATGAAAACGAACGATTCCTGTTTAAATTACCACATATCGACAAACTATATAGAATTTTGATGAGTGATGGTTGTTAGAAATATGATAGATATAGAGATGGTCAGGGAATTTTTTACCAACAAATTTTTTTATAACTCTTGTTTAAATTTCTAAAGAAATTTATTAATTATACCGTCTCAAGTCATAATATTTGATCAATATTAACACTCATCACTTTTTCAATCACTGTTTTTCTTTTCGATAATCATTTGGGAGTCAGATTAGTCAAAATAGTCATTTAAAATCAAATTCAAAAATAATTGTGAAATTAATTTTTCAAAATGACTAATTTGAAAATATGGTCAAAAATGATTTTCTCGAGGGGGATTTAAAAGAAAATTTTCTGCTATTTGAAAATTATTTGAAATGAAGAATATGCAAATATTTTCTTTGAAAAACGATGCAGTTACTAAATGTCTCAACAAAAATCACGTTTCACTAGTAATTTTTCTATCAACTAGATTACCAGTATAATTTGCATCTGAATTTCTCTTCCACTCAAAATTATCATCAATTGAATTTTATAGACCAAAACATGAAGTGTGCACCAAAAATTTCAAATTCAATTTTAACAGCAGTTTAAATGATATTCTCTTGAATTTGAAATGAAGCCGTGTAAATAATCAGAAAACCGTGAATATAGAGTTAGCCGAATTATAACCAATTGTATAATTATCCAACAAAACACTATTTTTAATCCAAAATGATATATATGAAATAATTCAAAGAATCTAGAGATTATTATAGTGTTTTTGGCATAAGAATATAATTGGCCAACTATGTTGAATAAGTCAGAGTCAAAATCATCATCTTTTCATCATCCCAATATTGGCTGATTTTAATTCAGAATACGGTGCAGATTATCACATTTAATATATCGTTTAAAACATACCATTACCTATTTTACCTTTACGATATTTTTCATTGTTGTCCGTTGTGATTCTGTCACCTTTATACTAGGCTAAGGAACTTTGCTTCGTCGTCCGTTGTGTTTCTAGAACAGCCAAAAATCCAAAGAACACTATTGTTGTTCCTTAGCCTGCCACCACACCTACACGGGAAAAGATTTATGTGACCTATTTGTTTTTATAGGTCCATGGTTGTTAGTGGCAGAAAATTTTGAAAAATAATTTTGTGTAGACCCAAAACTATTTATAATTGTTCCCTTCGGCACCCAAATTTGTTTAACTTTGAGAGATTTTATATTTGTGCCTTTTGGAACCCAAATCGGTACAGTTTTCACATGTTTGGGTCTATACCAACAATTATTGTGATCGTGTCCAAATTTTCTACAAATTATGCATATAGAATTAACTTGATTAATATTGCTTTCAACAATTTTCGAACTATTATATCCAAGTCCTTGTCTAACCGAATTAACCGTTTGCTTTCCTAATAGCATATTCAATGATTTTTCACTTTTGGAAAATTTATCTAAAGTAGTAGAGAGTTGTTGGACTTGTGATTTGAGAGATTCATTTTCATTTAACAATTGTGTGCACTTTTTAATAGAATTCTCTCTCCTAATATTTTAATTCTCCTTTAAAATCAGAATTTCATTTTCAAGTGATTTTATATTGATTTCTGATTTTTTAATTTCCTCTTCGAATGTTGGACACTTATCACACTTAGGGATTATACATTGATAGTTCTTAACTAATTGATCAAGTTGTTTATTGCATTCTATCAAAGTATCCTTTTGAGATTCAAGTTTAGCGTATTTTTCCCTAAGTCGTTCAAAACAGCCATTTACTTCGTGGAAATAAATAAGTAATTCAGAGTGAGTAAATTTTGATACGTCGCTTGGCTCGTCGACGTCGCTATCAGTTATATTCCCTTGAAGGCACATATCTGCTTTCTCACTCTCACTGCTAGAACTTTGATTATCTTCATCACTTGTATTCCACGTGGCTGCAAAACTTTTCCTTTTTGATTTCTTTTTAAAGTCGCGTTGATTTTGAGGACAATTGGGCTTGATGTGTCCGGGTTGGTTGCACTTGTGACAGATGATCTTCTGTTCTCCAGAGTAGTCTAGTGCTTTGGCTATTCTGCTTTTCACTTTTTGAATTCGAGCTGAATTTCCATATTTGTAATTCCACTTTTTGAATTTCTTTATTAATAGCTCCAATTCTGCTGCTGCATCATCATCGTCAACGTCATCACTTTCAGCTGCTCCTTTGAGAGCTATTGATTTCTTTCGAATATCTCCTCCTTCACGCTCTTCCTTGAATTTCAATTCTAGCTCATAAGTGGTGAGATTTCCGATGAGTTCTTCAACTTTGAGTTGTTTTAAATCTTTCGATTCTTGAATGGCAGTTACTTTCGCCTCAAAGCTTTGTGGAAGGACTCTGAGGATTTTCCGGACTATTTCCAATTCGGTGTATGTTTTTCCGAGAGCTTTTGATTTGTATACGATATTGGAAAGTCGTCCGTACATCTCTTTGACATTTTCTTCCTTCGCCATTGTAAAGTTCTCGTTTTCGCTGCTTAGCATGGCAAGGCGAGATTCTTTGACCTGAGATGTTCCTTCGTGAGTCACTTCTAGTATGTGCCATATTTCCTGCGCAGTTAGACAATGTGAGACACGATTAAATTCAAATTGATCTAATGAACAGATAATAGAATTCATAGCTTTGGCATTAGTATTCTGTAATTTATTTTCTAGTTCTGTCCATTGTTCCTTTGGTTTCTCTATTTCCTGATTATCTACAGTTATAGTTGGAGTTCTGTAACCTGTCTCAACAATATCCCAAGCGTCAATGGTTTTCAGAAAAAATTTCATCTTATTTTTCCAAAAAGCATATTCACCATTGAACATTGGTGGTCTAACTATCGACTGACCCTCTACAAAAGCATTATTAAAAGAAGCCATTTTAAAAATTCAAATTTTTAAAACAAAAACCGATTTTTTGAAACACGAATTTTTAAAACAAAAATTGGTTTTTGTAAAATCAAATTTTTAAAACAAAAACGGCTTTTGTTCCTGGCTCTGATACCACTTATAGGATCGATTTCACCCTAGAGGGGGGGTGAATAGGGTGATGGAATAAATTATTAAAATTAATCGCGGAAGCTTATAAATTAATTTCAATTCAGATCACAGAATAGTAGCACGGATATCGCAGAATATAAATAACAGAATAAAACAGAACAACACAGAATTTACCCAGCTTCGGCAAAACTCTGCCACGTGCTGCCCCCATGGTTTCTACTAGAAATTAGATTGTCCCTCGCTTACACACGTAAACTCGCTATACCCGCTATTGACTAATCTAACTCTACGCTCAATACCTTGCCACAACTCAACCACCGAGTTGCGAATTCTCAAGCTATGCCACGTAGCTTGTCCCCTAGTCACACGACTAGAAAATTAAAACGGTTAAAAGAGTATTTTTAAACACAAATTTAAAAATAAAACTAAACTAAAAAACCCTAGTTTAAAAACTTTTAAGTCCAAAAGAAAAATAAACTGGCCCAAACTACTTTTATTTTTTTTCACTATGCCGGCCCTTTTCTTTTATCACGTATGTGATAATGGTTGTTCCTCTTCGTCCAAAAACTAGGACTTTCGAAGCTGCGCTATTTGCTCGATCGATAGGAATTTGCGTGTTGCCTTGCTCGATCAATTCTTCGTTGCTCACTGCTGCTTCGACGAGTTTGATTTTTGCTTTAGTAAGAATTTATGCTTTTGTGCTTTTCGATTTTCGTATTCGAACTCATGTCTTCATGCCGATGATGATTGGGGCATTTTATAGGGTTCGTTACCCTGATTTTTCGTTCGTCTGATTGCTTCAAAATTTGTTGCTTTTCCGTTCAATTACACTTTGATGCTGATGATTTATTTGACTTTGTCAATCTCATTTCTCTGATGCTTGGTTGACACGGCTTCAATTTTGACTTTGCTTGTTTCTTTACCACCACATTTCTGACTTGTTCAACATACCGACTTGGTTCAATTGTGACTTCGGCACTGGTTTTGTGTATGCAAATCCACGTCTTTGAATTTGTTACGTGGTCACCACGGTGTTGACTTTATGTATGAACACGGCTTCTTGACTTGACTGCATCTCACGGCTTTTTTTTGTTCAACTTGTATTGTTTGTGTCTGCATTGAATTAGAACTTAGACTTGTTTATTGCTTTCCTGTAGATCCATTCACTTCATGTTTGCATTGTTGTTCACTTGATTACTGAGCTAGTGCCATCTGGTACTTGTTTGCATTATTCATTTGTGCTGTTATGTTGTAAATGTTATATTTGTTATCTTCACTTGAGCATCCTGATCTATGAAGCATTTTAGTCATTTTAGTCTGGTGCATATTTGTATATTTGTTCATCATTGTTGTAGTCTTTCAATGAGTCACTTGTCCTCGGGCTCACCGTACACTGATGCATTCTG